>OX371270.1:15631996-18131996 GCA_947310995.1 Yponomeuta cagnagella | reverse complement strand
GGTGAGCATCATAATATGAAATCCTCATATACTTTTGCATGAGATATACTATTCCGGTTACCTTTTTATTTTTTATTTTATTTTATTTATTTATGGACAACGAAAGACATTAAAAAAGACAACCAAAATCACTGAAACCTGTGAGGTTTATGAGTGATTTTTTGGAGTACACTCTATAATACAAACAGTATTTCATCTGGTAGACTTACATTGAAAAGCACCCCCAAGCTAAACTTAATAACAAGTTCAGTCTAAGAAGTACCCCTTCAATATAAATCTACTGTTAACGGGTTTAACTTCCAAATTACATAATACACTCGGTGCTAGTACGTAGATAGCAGGTAGTAGGTAGTCTGTAGTACGCATACCATATACATTCTTGTTTCTAGGTATTACAAAAGTAGGCAAATACAGAAGATGACGCAATTGCAGAGAACGACTTCTATTTTTTAAGCTGATTATATTATTATTTTCTGCACACGTTATAGTGTGTTTGAATTTATTAAAAATATCGATTATTTTACAATAACTGAATAATCCAGAATCATGATCTGTATATTTGCTCCTTATGCTAGGTGGTACAATATGTTTTATAGTTGTGCGTTGAATCTTATAAATCTTTTCTATTATATTTAACTGTTGTAGTTGCGCCCAGAGCTACTCAACCCATAATTGATGACAGCGTCCGCTAATGACATGTACAGTAATCTTATAATTTTATACAGAACTTTGTATTTTAGTATTGTCAGTTTAGCAAGTATTGATCTCAATTTTTTACAAACATGTTCAATACGGGGACCCCAGTTAACTTTTTGTCTATAGTCAGACCTAGATGTTTGTGCTTATCAACTAGCTCAAGCGTGTCACAATTACAGTTAATTACATTGTTTTGGTGTAGACATGTGTGATCAACAACTATGTAGGATTCTATGGATGCTTTTAGGTATGGAGACCTTATGTGTATTAATTTGGTTTTTTGTGCGTTAATTACTAGGCCTACATCGTGAGCCCATTTACACAACTGTCTTAATTGTACTGGAGTATGTTTGAACATTTTTGTGTAAGGATAATAAACAAGAGTCGTAAGCAAATTGGTACACCGAGCCACCCTGGAATATTTTACAAATATCGTTAACATACAGCAAGTACTCAGTTGGGCCGATTATGGACCCCTGTGCGGTGCCTTTCTCCTGATATATTAAAAGAAGTCACCCTATCAGTATGACTGTCTTTGAACCATTCCAGGAAGGGTCCCTGTATACCATTTTACTGTAACTTCAGGAATAGTGTTTCATTATTTAAGGTGTCGAATGCTTTACTGAAATCTATGAAGATTGCGATGACATGGTTTTTAGAGTCTAAGTGACTGCTAACCTCATTCGTAAATTTAGATAACAATTGTGTTGTATTCTTGTTTTTTTGGAAGCAAAATTGGTAAGGGTTAATATTTTTACTTAAATGCTTGATGTTGATAGACTTTTTAATAATGTCTTAGGGACATCATAAATTACTCAGTTAGATTATGTAGATACATTTGAACTTAATATAAGATACAAATTGCTTTGTTAGCTTTGGTAAATATATTTCTTTATATAACCTTTATTCGTCCAACTGCAGGGCACAGGCCTTCTCTCAGAGAGAGTATGGGCTTAATTAGAACTCGTGCCCACCATGGCAATTTCGGCCACTGGGGTATGTGAACACCTCAGACACTCAGGTTTCCTCAATTACCTAGTACTTACACTATTAATAGCGTTTTGTTCTCTCTGGAGGTTTGGTCTGGGTATATTATCATGTTTGTGACGTCCTTGACTAACCACCATAGCACAGTATCCTAGTTTGGGATCAGGGCAAGTGATTGAGTTTTATAGAAGTGTAATACTTTTAAGGAGTCCGTTGCATACTGATACAATTTCTTAATACCCGGCAAACTATTACGGTTCTTAGGATACATCCCTTTTTAGGTGACAGTCGGACGAAACAGTAGTCTCGGCAATAGGGTCCTACCGCTTGAATATGGAACCCTAAAAGTGTAAGGCTTTCTTTATTCTGAATTTTTAATAAATTTATGTCTAGCCTAGACAAGTAATTTACTCTATTTTTGCAAACTATTGCTTTCACAATGCATGAAAAGCGTTTTGTCAATTAACTATTTTTACCGCAAACGGTACTTTAACAAATTAATTGACTTCACATTCTGTAAAACTTTTCCAATAATTTATGACCCGTCATTTTGAAACCTAAAAATAGCTGTAACGTTACACTAGGAGTTTTAGCCGGCACGTTTTGGAAGCAATCCAATCGGGTTATTTTCCGTGGAAACCTTTGACCTATCACGCGTACTACATTTGTACGGATTGCACCTAGATAAAGTTGTGGAGACCTTGAATTTATACAGTTTCTGACGTAGGGGAGGTATCTACCCTGGTACGGGAATATTTCCTAGCCAACCAACTGAACATTGCGTGTCAGGTGTTTTCTCCGTATGCTATATGTATGCACTGCACCAACTGACAGATTGTTAACAGTAGACTAACAGATGTTTAATGTACGAGAAGCATCTTACGAAGCGTTAGTTCTTTAAGGTATTCAGGTCTAAATAATGTATCAGAGATGCTAAAATCTTATAAAGTAGAATAACATTACAGCGTCAATTTGCATAATTGGTTTTAGATAAGTGTTTTTTTTTGCACAATTAGCGGAAATTGAGCTTATCATTCTAATATAGCTCAGTTCGTGACTCCGTTCGTATGTAGGTAATTCCGAAAAAGTAGCCCACTTTCATATATTTCAGCTGATAAACTATCCCTATGCATAAATAAAAGTGGCTAAGAACGAGACAGAATTAGAATATTTTTCCATGAGAAAATTTTAAGAATTTTATAGACATTACAAGTGCTGAACAAGTATTTTCATTCTTAAAAATATATCCCAAGGGCTACAGCGTCTGAGTGGTCACTTCACATGTCTAGTGTAAAAAGAATTTTCCACTAAACGCTGCATAAATAATCTAGCGTGAACAACCTACTTTTTTTTAATAGTGATTGTGAAAGCTAAATAATATTTCCAAGTCTATTTTACTTTCTATAAATTATCCTAATAATACGAAATATAATAGCACTTTGCTACCTGATGCCCACGACTTCGTTCTCATGGAACTTTTCAATCATCATCATCAGCCGTTTGACGCCCACTGCAGAACATAGGTCTCCCTCATGGTTTTTTAACCATGAAGGATTTTGCCATAATCGCCACGCTTGGCGGGTTGGCGATCGCAGTATGTGGTTGGAATCTCAGGAAGACGCTGCTGCCCGTTTCCTGGTAATTTATTTCCTTAGTCGCCTTCTATGACATCCACGGAATTAAATGGAGGTTGCAATATAGAGTTTTAATCTAAACTAATCTAATTTTGATGTGTATGTGTATTCTGGCGTGATTGGGTGACACATTTATATCCTTTCCATCCAAACTTTTGCATTTATAACAGTAGCAAGTAACACATCAAAGTAGTGTAACGGCCGACTTACAGCATTTCTTTTGTATTTCGAGTTAGTTCTATAGTAGAATAACAAACGTTTACACGGCTACTGTAATGCTTATTTGGACACCAATTATACGGGCTTAGGTCCTAAGTAAGTTCACAATAGTTGTTTAATTGCATTACGGGCGCATTATGTTAGCATTATTGTGGTCAAAGAAGGTATCAATCGCATCAAAGAAGCATTATTACGGTCAATGATGTTAACAATCGCATTAGAGAAGCAATACACTAGCAAATTATTGACAATGAAGATTTTAATTGCATTACAAAAGTTAGAATGTATTATAAGCATGATTGGAGCAATTTAAGTATTCACAGTTAGGATTTAAATTAATCCCGTTGTCATTGCAAAAACATCTCTAATACCATGGTCCAAATGTTATAATATAAATAAAATGTTGTAATTTTAATATTGGGTAATTAAGTTTTTGACTCTGATGTTATTTCATGCCCTCAAATATTACTACGCAATGTAAGTTTCATTAAAAATTTTCACTTGCCTTCGATAATATCTTGTGGTTTTGATATAAAATATGATACAAATGGCCTATGTCCTGCAGTGAGCGTCAAGGGGCTGATGATGATGGTGATGATGGTACAAAGATATGTGTGAAATAAGCGAAACAATTGTGTATTCCTAGTATAGATGATATTCATAGCATAAACACTTTCTCTCCTCTCCTCAGTTCTGTTCAATCCAGCTACCCCTTCCTGTCTGAAGGAGCGTTTTAACTCTCTTCACTCCTCAGCGAGCCAGGTGCAGCATAAAACCAGCGCTAGTCGCCTTTAACTAGCATCTTGCTGAGCTGCAGCCTTATTCTGTTGTAGCACTTGTGTTCGGCATGATTTTATTAGGTACTATTATTTTTGTGTTCTCGTTTCCCTCCATAAATTTGTTTTTATTTTGTGTTATGGTCATTTGTGTAACAATGGAAATAAATGTTTTTCACTTTCGCTTTCACTCCTCTCACAGCTTATCTCTCCGCTTCATCCTAAACACTACTCCTTCAGGTCCCACCTCACCGCATCAATTTCTACCGACTCATCCTTCACCGTTCAGTACATTCGACTTTCGAATGCCTTGCCCATTCCCCATTTTTAAAGAATTGGTAAAATGTCACTACCTCAGTAAAGATACGTAGTACATACTGTTGCTGTTGTCGCATCTATCTTTGTCTCTTAATAACTACTACTACGACTGTTGTCTGTATTCTAAGGTATGTATGTTTAAAATAATAATAATAAGTGTATTTCTTTCTTTCTTTCTTATATATTTACTATAGGTATGTATTTTTTTAAACATACATGGTGTGTGACATTTTCCTGTCTTTCAGATGCTATATGCATACCACTGGGGGAGTTAAGTCAAGAACATTAAATCTATTGGCTTTCGTGGCTTGGATATTTCATCAATCCTAAATGCGGATTATTCCAAAAATCAATTAAAACAATAAATACTTCTTTGTTCCTAGAGAAGTATGTGTTGTATTGCTTTGAATGACATGAAATGATACGTAATAGTGTGATTAGAGAACGTTGATTGAAAGAGGATCTAGTGACTAGAGTTGAGAAAGAAGCGCTGGACTGGACATATTGAGAGGATGACGGAAGGGGATTGTGTTAATGAGGGTAGGATGGGATGATATGGGATTTCAAACCAAATAGGGATTGTATTAGCGAAAGGCTACGCTACCCAAAAACGGCTTGCGTGCCAAACCCTGGTCTCCAACCCCTCCAGAATGCAGGCGTGAGAAATGTTATAAACAAATTAACAAAGATAATATTTCCTTTCAACAACATGCTAAGTTAGTGTTTTGCTTCCAGGAATATCTTCCCCGACAACATAGTGCAGGCAGCGTTCCAACAGGCGCATACAGTATACGCTGAACCGCCCGGCTTTGTAAGAAACCTGTCTGACACCGATACTGTTGCTCTAGTACGGGTGGTTTCGTATAGGTAAGTTACATAAAGTAGGATAAGATAACGTAAGAATATTCTTGTGGTGATGATGGCTGGATGAGAATGGCGGAAGACATAAGGCAGCGGCGTACCTTGGGGGAGCCCTATGTACAGCAGCGGACGACAACGGGCCGATTGATTGATTGAAGAATATAACATAACATAAACATAAACATTTACATACAGGCACATACATTGCTTCTGGCCCCACACTAGGATACCCTGTGTCGTGGGAACCAGAAACAACGACATCACAAACATGTAAACATCCAAGACCTGGGGTTTATATAAACATACAGATATAAAAGTTGCAATGAATAAGGCTACAATGGGTGGCCTACAAGATAGTTTTGGAACAAGACTTGCCCATTTATATTAGCAGCCTATATACGTCCCACTGGTAGGGCACACGCCTTCTCTCAGGCAGAGAGTATATCATCATGCGTGCCCACCGTGGATTGGCGATTTCAAGCGCTGAGGTATGTGAATAGCTTTCCTTCACCGTTAGCAAGTGGTATTGCTACCATAACTTCACAAATGTACGTAACTTAGAAAACAAAGACATGCCCGCACTAGGAATCGAATCTGGGTCTCTCGCTTCCGAGTCCAATGTTCTACCCACTAGGCTACCACCGCTTTAAGGCTACCATTTCTTCTAGTGCCTCTTCACTATTTATTGCGTGCATTACTTGATGTTTTTGAGTCACGACTTCCTTTTTTCAACACACCTCTCCCCTTAATAATCCATAAATTGAAGAAGTTGGCACCTATCGTGCCGAAGGACATGCCGTAGATAAATACTAATAAATAATCTTGTAAACGATACGAGTAGTATCAGAGTAGCCATTTTAACTCACTCGGTACGAGTGCAATAAGATCCCGAAAATCCGGCATTAGTCTTGGAAACCTAATATCAGCATATATAATCAGCCCATGTACCAGCGTAACGTCCTACTGTTCCGCACAAAATGGTCTCCTGGAGATAAATTTGAAAATCATATAATTGACACGTTTGGAGAAAGTTGTACACAAGCACTACTTTATATGAACACCTTGAATGTCCTTTTGTATACATAATAGTCTATAAATACCTATATGTTTCACTGCATAGCAGAGCTTCTTAACAGATCTTCTCACAGAAAGAGAGGGTAAGGCTCAATGATCACTCGTACCAACTACGATTATCGATTTCAAGCACTGAAATATGTTAACACCTCAACACTTAGGTCTCCTCGCGATGTTTGCCTTTACAGTTAGCTGAAAAACACATAGTTAAAATCAATGTAAATAATGACACTAACTTAGAATGTTAACTGTTTAACAAGTATTGATTAAAGAAGTGTAATAAGTCTGGCTCAAACCATTAGAGCACATAAAATATGCAATGTCACTTGTTGGTAAACTATGTACTTGTGTAACCAATGTAACCAAGGAAAGGTAATCGGTGTGTGTTTTTCAATCATACGATTAATTTATATTTATACAAGAAGAAATAACGCCTGAAATCACACTAAAATGTGGAGTTCCAGGAAATTACATTAATAAAAATATGCGGTGAGATTTTTATTTCACAAAACCAGCT
Organism: Yponomeuta cagnagella; assembly: GCA_947310995.1. Classification (NCBI taxonomy): domain Eukaryota; kingdom Metazoa; phylum Arthropoda; class Insecta; order Lepidoptera; family Yponomeutidae; genus Yponomeuta; species Yponomeuta cagnagella. The sequence goes on along the minus strand of OX371270.1, from coordinate 18,124,914 downwards.
GTCAATCTCCGTTACTCTCCCCTCCCATACTTTTTGATGACTTGATTCTAAACTATTTTGCCTGCGCCGCCGGACGGTTTGATTTGAATTTGAAGACGCGTTTAGTGTAGATTATGAAAAGTCTCAGCTACACTCGTTGTTTTTTTTTTCAAAAGCAAAAACATAGTCCAAAGAGAGCATCCAAGGAGCTATATAGTGAGCCATGCTAGGACTCAGGATAATTGATAGAGTACCAAATTGACAGTTGGACGATTGGAATCCCTCAGGATTTGGTGCGCATAATTAGGCCCCAGGACCCTACTACTATGCCTACGAGGTCTGTCTGTCTGATCTATAAAGTTCATTGAATCGTGACAGCTAGCCAGGAGATTTTCTCACTGGAATAGTAAACAATACCGAAAAACAACAGTCATAGATAATTCATTCATGGCCCGGTATTATAGTTACCATACAAAAATCAAAATTGTATTTCAACGTATAGAATAAAAATTCTTATTGCTATGTGTCGTAAGAATTCGAAGTCGGCCGAAGGACGACGATATTGGTGATCTAATCTCGAGTCTGATGTTATTTTTGTAATCTTTTCTTATAAAGAAACATTTTTTTATTTAATTAAGTCGTGGACCAGGGCAGTAACGGAGTGTAGGCCAAAAACTTGACAGTAATCAGTGGGTAGACTAACCGCCTGATGTTCTGACAATGTGGTAAAGTCGGCAGAGGTCTCGTGGATGCTGATGGCGTGGAAGCCGCGAAAGGTGGCATGTTGGGGAAAAGGCATATTCCCAGCAGTTGGCAGAGGTAGGCTAATGGTGAAGATGATGACGATAGTCCAAACCCAAGTAGGCTTCAATAATTCTGCCTATGAAACATCAAACACAGAATAGTAGATTGTATCATAAGCGAGCAAAAAAATTTTTTTTCACGTCGAGAGCGCTTGTTTGAATCCAGAGCAAAGTGAGGGATTCTTTAGTAGAATCCTGAACGTAGCGAGGGATTCACAGTACGTCGCCAGAGCCAAAAATATATTTTGCGCCCGATTTATACACTCTACTTTTCATCACCCACTATGAGAAAATAAAAGGCGCCTCTTGCATTTCTCCCTTCAATAAAATTACCATAGGCTTTCATATATTTCTCCCGGGATTTTGCAGGTAATAGATTATCCATCACATTTCTTGCGTCAGTTCTAATACTTTCGCTGTCAATTGAAGAACTCACTTTTCATAAACATAACATAAACATTTACTTACAGGCATAATTATACATTTTCAAAACAAAGTGAAATTCTAAAAATCCGTGAAAATTTACAAAAACGCGGGCTGTAGTTCGTGCATTTTTAATTTGATTTCTTTTATTTTTAATCAGCCGGCGGCGCGATTATGGGCCGTCGTACCAGCCAGTCTTTATTCAAACAATATTTGCGTTCGATTTATTTTGGCGCTGAACACTAAGATGTTCCAAATACAAAACGTGCGCGGCAAAGATACCTAATTGCGCTACACTTATAAAGCGAGGATTAAAAACTCATTACTGCCCGCTAAAAGTTTCTTATAGAAAACATCGCCTTTGGGTGCACTTAAAAGTGAACCAAGTCGTCCTTTTCGAATAGATGGGATGAAAATGTATTTCTTTTTTCAGATCTGGAACTAATACTCTAGGCCTCGTGTTCTTTTGTCTGGTCTTCGGAAGCCTGCTCGGGACGCTGGGCCAGAAAGGCCAGGTTGTTATTGACTTCTTTCAAGCCATCTTTGAGGTTATCATGAAAATGGTGACAGGAGTCATGTGGTTAACTCCTCTTGGGGTCTCCAGCGTCATAGCCGGAAAGATTTTGGGGGTCGATAATGTTGGTGAGTGTTATGTATTATTAGTAATATTTGTTATAAGTATTGAATATAATTTTCATGAAGCATTTTTTGGGTGTTTACAATTTTTTTTTAATAATATTAAAGTCAAGAAACAATTGATGATTAGAATTTCTTGAATTGATCAGGTGAATGGAAAACTTCTTGATTGACATTATTACTTCCCATATTTCTGTCAATAATTTCCTGACATCTGAGGAAAAGCTCATTAACTTGCTCATTACATAATTTTTGACTAAAGTTATCTCGCCTACTGGATTACTTAACTCCATAATTACTTAAGCATTTATTTATTTACTAATAGGTACATGGAAAACCAACAGCTTATTTAGGAATACTTCCAAATGCTTCAGTAATTATGGACTTTAGTAATCCAGTAGGTGAGATTACTTAAAAACCTATTTAGAGGCTAAAAATTCCACCCATGCCGGGACTTGAACCCGCGACCTCTGGCTAACCGTGCCAGCGCTCTCCCAACTGAGCTAATGGGCAAGTGCAGGTATCAGTGAAATTTCGAGCCTCTTTACAAACTTCTCTGTATTACGTACAGTCCAAAGACGTAAGATTACTTAAGTCCAAAATTACGTAATGGGCAAGTTAATGAGCTTTTCCTCAGATTTAAGGAAATTATTGACAGAAATATTGTATGCCGATAGCTCACATATTGGACCATCGAGCAGGCCTGATAACACTTTCCATCAAATAGGAAGACAAAGTACGCAAAAGTTAAGGTGTCTTACCGTCGGTAACTGAATTGAAAGCTAGTTTTTTTCCTTGACGTCATTGTTTGGGTATAATGTACATGTTTGACTCTCCTAAGTTGCGTGCTTTCCTTATCCCATACAATTATGAACATTAAACTGTATGGGATGAGGTAACATTACAGCAGTCATTTGCAAATGTATTCCATTTAGGTAATTGCCCAAATTACCTTGACCTTACCTGTACGCTAACGGTCAAAGACGAACCAACTATTTTTACCGCGAAAATGGTGAACTAAAAGCTATTACTATTATTACTTTCCTCGAAGCTATCCCCTACTTATCTGTGATGTAACTTGTTATCGTATGTACAAAATCACACAATATCGATATCGTACTAAAAGCCAAATATTGGTACGAGTAAATTACGACATTTTAAAAAATGTCAATGTTAGAAAAAAAATCATACAACCAAAGGCGTAGGAAAAACAAAATCTGTAACGGACGTGATTCCTGATTTTTGCATTTTGATAAAATATGTTAATTTGATAGAGTAACCTAAGATCACTACATTCACAGATTAAAATGAAGTAAAAATTACTTCCACAGACACTCGGGTTTCCTCACGCTTTCCTATTTTAAACTATCACCATTTTAAAACTGTCCCCATCAACTGATTGCGGTTGCCAAGTTGGCAACTTCTACCTAACACATGACAAGTGAAGTGACTCAGATATCAGCATGGGTAGTGCGATGGCACCAGTCACGCGTTTTGTGGCACTAAAATGTCAGAATTTGACAATTAATTTACTGGAAACTTCAGCGACTTTTGACATTTACAACGCGTGACTAGCGTCATTGTAGTACCCCTGCTGGTGTCTCAGGGGACTCACGTCTCTGAAACATCTTTAGATAAATAAGATTTGCTCCGCACACCGTTCTCTCAGCTTAGTCAGAATAATCCACCGGAAAGACAGTCAACTCGCCAATTAAGCCTCGGGTTTCGTCACGATGTTTCCCATTCAGTTTTTCGGAGATACTCCAAATGACCGGCTATTGAAATTGAAATGGGAATAGAAAATTTTCTTAAAAAGGGAGAGGAGGGAGATCCCACCGCTGATTTTTTTCACAATAATGAAACTGTGATGCGGACATGTTGGTTGCTGACTTTTGAGATCGACTGTACGCAAAACGAATGCGTAACCCTCCCCTTCGTGACAACTAGTTGCCTGACTTCAATAAAATATTCGACCGACATTATTTATAAACTGCTCGGCTTGATTCATGGCCCGTAAATGCTGTGCTTTCCCAGAAAAAACTTGTTAGTACGATTCATTTAACAATTACTAAGCGGGACATCTTATGGTATTTTCCTTCGTGGTTTTTCAAGGGAACTACGACTTTAGGATGTGACTTTAAGTATCACTGGATAGATGTAGAGACCTAGCCACTGGCTAGGAATCAATGATTATAGAAAGGTCGCACAGGATAGAGATAGATGGCATTTTTTGGACTGGTTACAGAGGCGACCTTCTCGCTGTCGTCGGCGAGCTATTCAGGATGGATATCTTATTACGTAATTATATTCATAACTACGCAGATAGAAACAAAAGAAAAAAAGGAGTGAGGAAAAGAGAAAAAAATTATACACTCATAAACAATAAATATATTAATAACAATAATAATAAAATTATCACAGTACCCACAATTTGGTAATCTCAAGCGCACAGTTTGCCCAATTACCTACTATTGCAAGAATAGACAAAAGATGCATCAAACCCTACATTACGAGAGATTTTAAAACCTTGCTTTGTTGTTAGGTTTGATAGTACCAAATTTTGTGTTTAACTTTGAACTAACCTTGGCGCCAACATTTACCAAAATTCTTTCGATTTTCAGCTCAAGTGATGTCCCAGCTCGCGTGGTTTATAGCGACGGTGGCGATTGGCGTGTACCTCTACCAGCTGATTGTAATGCAGATGATCTACTTCGTCTTCCTGAGGAAAAACCCCTTCAAGTTCTACTGGGGCCTCTCGCAACCGATGCTGACCGCCATGGCTATGGCTTCCACGTAAGTTCTATTTGTAACTAGAAGGGTTTCGCGAAAAACACATTGTCTAAAAATATTGCGTATTTTAAAATGACGACGATGGTGATTACTATTATGATAACAATTACCTACAGTGAAGGTATCCTACTTCTTACTTATATTATAAATGTGAAAGTTTGTGAAGATGTCGGTTATTCAATCACGCAATAACGGCTGAACGGATTTAGATGAAATTTGGTATGGAGATAGTTTGACTCCCAGGGAAGGACCTATGATACTTTTCATCCCGGAAATTACTAATTCCATGCGGACGAAGTCGCGGTCAAAAGCCAGTTATTGAATATATTCTTCTCTCAGTGCTGCAGCCCTACCAGTGACATTCCGCTGTATGGAAGGCCCCCTACGCATCGATCCACGAGTGACCCGATTTGTGCTGCCTATAGGCTGCAACATCAATATGGACGGGACGGCGCTTTTCCTGGCAGTGGCCAGCGTGTTCATCTGCCAGATGAATAATATACACCTGGGGTTGGCAGATCTGTGTACTGTTTTGTAAGTAATTTCATTAATACGAAATAAAGAAATTTAATTATATATACGAACAAAATAAAAAAAAATCAAAATCAATTTTTTTTATTCAAAGTAGCACAGAAACTGCGACTTAATGAACGTTACAAGTTAAACTAGGTGTCCATTTCAAAATCTAGATCATTTTGGAGAAAAAATGGACAAAAAAACTCCAAACTTAGTCTTTTCAAGTCCTTAATTTACAGGATTTATATAAATGTTCTAAAACTCATGCATTGAACTGGCTTTAATTCCAGACATCATTGTCATCTAAATAATCTTTAATGTTATAGTAGCTTTTTTGGCACAAAGTGCGCTTCACACATTTTTTGAACCGCGTTTCTGGCAAGCTTATTATATCCTCAGGGATCTTATTGTAGAAACGTATACAATGCCCCATAAAGGATGTATTAACCTTTGCCAGCCTAAATTTTGGGAACGAAAGTTTATGTCTATTTCTAGTATTTACATTGTGTTGGCTACCTACAGTTTTAAAGTCACTGATATTTTTCCTAACATACATAATATTTTCATAGATATACTGACTAGCAACTGTTAGGATGTTGGTTTCTTTAAAGAAATCTCTTAACGAATCTCTATTGCCTAGCTTATATATGAATCTGATCGCTCTCTTCTGCAGGACGAAAATGGTCTCAATGTCTGCAGCCCGACCCCACAGTAGTATACCATAGGACATAATACTATGGAAGTAACTAAAATAAACAAGCCTAGCAGTTGCGACATCAGTTAGTTCCCGGATTCTTTTAACTGCGTATGCTGCAGAACTGAGCCTATTTGCCAATTTTCCTATATGAGGACCCCATTGAAGCTTTGCATCAATTGTGATACCCAGAAATACAGTTTCTTCTACAAGGTCTAGTTTACATACTTTACATACTTACAACAACTTACATACTTTAGAAAAGTTTAAGGTAATTATTACATGTAGGTAAAAATGTAGTTTATTACCATGACACGTCGAAAATCAAACTAGGTCACCCTGTACTATTATTTTTAAAGCCACCTTTAAGATTAGTCTGGCACACATGAATATTATGCAAGTTAAGTTAATTAGCAACCTAAATAAAACATCACTATTTTGTTTGCTCACACGCTCGTTTCTGGGTGGTTTGAAAGCCGCGGTTACGTAATTTGTATTAAGAATGGCATCTATGTATAGACTATTACTTTTAAGTATAGACGTAAACAAAAGGAAATTAATTGAGAAAACTTGTTTCGACTGTGTGCTGATTAATTTCGTTGTAGGTATAAGGGGCAAGAAAGTTTGAGAAATTATGCGCAAAATAAGATGTCTTAATAAATCTTGTTGAGGAAACATCCAATCGTGGCACTGAATGCTGTCTCAACAACATACATTTTATATGAAGTTTTCGAACAGTCAATAAGTGTGGTCGGGATTTTTTAAATACCGATACTTTTAGGGCAGCCCTTTGGGCTATAGCGAGTTTTATAAAGTGGTTTTATCAGCGCCACCCTAAGAAACTACACCATAGCACTGACTAGCACAAAGCAAAATATGTCTTAATGACAGTACTCTGATCATTAACATGTCTTAATTTCTTTAAAATGTATATTAATTTTCTTGTTCTATTACTAAGGATATCAATGTGATCGTTCCATCGAAGGTTATTGTCAACAAATAATCCAAGATATTTTATTGAGGTTGTCGGTGTCAAAACGTAGCATTTACAATGTCAATGGATCCTTACAAGCGTGTGCTTTAATATTATAATTATTAGGTGGTTGAGTATTGTTTCGAATAGAACAAGTGACTTATTTAGTCTTGGTGTTATCTAAAGTTAGAATATTCAAATGAATCCATCGGAGATCAGCTCTAAGGCCTATCTCTACCAAAGACTTTACCTCTTCCCAGGAAGAATCAACGAAAATGGCGGAGCCCCTGGACCGCAGGAGCGAGAGTTTATGCAGTCTTAGCCCCTGGCCACACAGAAGGGAGGTGGGACGTCTTCGTCCCGTCCCTTCGGTACATTTTGTAAGAAAGTGAATTGGATTAACGACGCGTCTTTTTCGCGTTCTTGTTCCACGTCCCTTCTGTGTGGCATGCCACGCATCTTCAAGTAGACGAAAAGGCAAATAAACTAATTATCCTAAAGATCGTCATCTCCCGTATTTCCAGCTTGACAGCTACAGCCGCCTCCGTCTCCTCAGCATCAGTACCCTCGGCCGCCATGGTGTTGCTACTAGTGGTGCTAGCCGCAGTTGATGCGCCAGCGCATGACGTCTCGCTGCTATTCGCGGTGGATTGGCTGGTGTGAGTAGGCATGTTGATATCCTAACCCAACAAGATAATTATTCAATTAAATGACTCGGCTCTTGCTTCCGATTGTTTTGTGGAGGCCGGAGAATCGCTGCAACCAGGGCACGGGTTACCATAGGCGACGTGGAAGTCACTAAATAGACTTCGCACTCAGGAAAAAATAACCCAGTAGGTAGGGCTACATGGGTGAGGAGCGAAACCACTGCTGTTGCGGAGTCTCCCCTTAGACTATGGAGCACATCTCTGTGTGTCCCTTGTGCCCGTCCACATGCACTAGAGAAGACTTGCTGGAGGCCACAGACGCTGGAGTCTGCCTGGCCGAGTTCCAGGTCACTAAAATCTAATTGGTTTTATCACCGATACGATAAGAAAAATTAAGTGGATTGTGTACTTGCTATATCGAAATTCCCTTTTATTGTGGGAAAAAAATCACTTTTACTGTGTGTAGAGCTGCAAAATTGGTGTCGAGAGTATTGATTCTGGTACCTATACTTGTTGTAACAAGTGGTAATATTTTCGGGAAGTCGAATATGGTAAAAGTATTACTGAAAGATTTCCAATTCGATTCGCTGAAATCCTCTGAGGGTAGCCCTTCTTATTTTGAGGGTATTGTGTCAAAAATGGCACCACATTTTAATGCAATATACTGAACGTTTTAGTTATGTGGATAACAACAAGATGCGTCCTTGTGACTATGAGTTCTACGACCACAAACGTTGTGTCAAACATACTCAGCGTTGAAAGATTTGCTATTGAAACTTTTGCAGGCGCTCCGACATTATTAATAACATAACATAATTTGTTTTGCATACCCGATGAGTTTATGTTCGGTAACAAAGATGATTTGAATGAGGCCGTAAGGCAAGCCAAGGATTGAGCAACCCCTAACGATTTTTGCGATTCACATTCCGAAAAACCTAATCGCCCTAATCTTTTTATATATAAAAAATAATTGCTGTTCGTTAGTCTCGCCAAGACTCGGGAATGGCTGGAACAATTTGGCAAAATATTTTTTTTTTTATATTTGTGGAAGTCCAGGGAAAGTTTAAATGGTGAGAACAAACAAAAAAGATAGATATAGGTGATACGAAGTTCACGAGATCATCTAGTTATAAAAAAAATAAAAATAAAAAACTGATGTGATTCTTTGTTTCCTCCTTCCTTCTTTCCTTCCTTTGTTTCTTTCGTTCTTATGTTGCTTCTGGCATCCGTCTCTCTTACATTCTAATATTTTTGATGGTTGTAAACAAAATGTATAATTTTGATAAATGTGGTGTGAGACTTTGCTAGATAATATCAAACAAATTTTGTTTTTCTACAGGCACGTAGTTTTCGATAAACAAAACTTGCTTCCAAAATTCTTTCAGTAGCAAATTTTCTCCCCAAGCGAAAGAACAGAGCGCGGTGTGAGTCGGGACTGCTGTGAAGGATTACCGCGTAGTGCAGCTAGTTTTAGTTCGAAAATTGTTCATTAATGCTCACGTTTTGGTGCAGGGACCGCATCCGCACCTCGAACAACATGCTGGGTGATTGCTACGCTGCCGCAGTGGTCGAGCACATGTCGAAAAAAGAGCTGATGGCCTGCGACGCTGTTTCCTTGGTGAGTGGTTCAGTCCATTGGTCTAGTTTGACTACCAAGAGAAGTTCATTCGGTTAGGATTTGGACGGTACTGTCGCAGAAAAATTTGAATATGACTTCTTTCTTCTTCTTCTTCTCTTGATATAGTTTATATAGGATATTTAGGTTGTTATTATGGGGCAGTCCACCCTCCCCCGGCACCCCTCCTGCCTTGGCTCTTCAGAAGTGTCTAGTGCCCACTGTTGGGCTACTGCGTACATGCATTAGAATTTGGTATAATACCCATGGCTTTTCAGATTCTAGGCCACCCCTGGAAAATAAATTCTAGATACGCCACTGTTCAGAGGTCATGGGTTTGATTCCCTCTGGGGGCGCCATTCTTTAATTTGTACCAATGGCCTCTGGTTAGTACTATGCCGCAGGGTATCTCAGTTTGGGATCAAAACAAGTCATTGTAATGTGTGAATGATATTTTTATAATATTGGCATCGTCATCATAATCGATTTTACTCGCCTGTCTTTATTAGGGACTGAACGCATTTGCGGATACTTACCCGCAACCGCGTGCGACTGGCGAGGGAATGAAATTAATAAAATCGTACTGCACGTACTCGAGCCTCAGTACATTCTCAAACATTTATGAAAATGTGTTTTACTATTTTTCATTCTATAAATGCGGGCATTTGAGTGCATGCTAGACTACCGCTGACAATTCAACCCGAAACTCTTATCGAACAACTTAGATATTATGGTTTTGCAATTGCTTAAGTTTTACCTGTATTTTCCTGTTACTTAGAATCACTGCTTGTTGTAGGTTTTTGGCATCTCATCTCAGGCGAAAATATAAGTTTCAAAATTTTTAAAGCCATCGTCTCTGGATCGTGAAACAACCAGAATACTTATTGCACTACTGTTAAACTGGTGATTGGTGACTTTCTTCAATAATACTCGTATAATGATTATGATAGGACGTGCGTGCTAGTACGAAAGAAACGAAGCTGTATGAAGCTCTGTAATGTTTCAGGAGCCAGTCATTGCAAATGGCCTGCTTCGAACTCCGAACACAGACATGGAGGCAGGAACTACTACTCCCGGGGACAAATCCAACGCCTCCACCGAAGTCATTATCGACATGCATTTACAAAACTCCGCCAGCAAACCCAGCAGTCCCATTAAACGAATTTAGCTCCTATGTGAAATGTTGGAGAGTCACTTTACCGTGGTACGTTTAAGGTTGTTTTGTAGAGTGCAATGCTGTAGTTTTTAGTAAACATTACTGACCCATGGTTATCCACCCAATTTTGAATGGAAATTATTGTATAAACATTATGAGACGGGCTAGTGATTTTCCGAAATACTCTTTACTGCAAGAACGATTGGTTTGGGGTTAAGAAAAAGTCTCTAGTCCAGTGGCCTAATTACGCGCACCAAATCCTGAGTGATTCCAATCGTCTAACTGTAAAATTTCATACTAATTTGACAGTTAGACGATTGGAATCGCTCAGGATTTGGTGAGCGTAATATAGGGGCAGGGCTTATTTCCTGGGGGTTTCTAATTCCGGGTCTCTTTCGCTATTCGGGCCATGGGCGTATTCGGTCCCCAGCTTCGTCTCACCCAGGAGGACCAAGCATGTCCTGAGCAGATATATTACGCGCACCAAATCCGGAGACCGCGGATCGGTAAACGTAGTGTAGGACGTCCTCACACTCGGTGGAGCGATGATCTTCGCAGGGCGGCTGGCAAGAGCTGGATGAGAGTAGCCGGAGACCGTGCTCAGGGCGTGCTATAGGAGAGGCCTATGTCCAGCAGTGGACAAGCGTAGGCCGATGATGATGATGCCGTTTTAACTCCAGCGGCACTTTCGTTTTACTATTAAAAATAAAGTAGCCTCTGAAGTTAAGACAGCACAGGAAGTATAGTCATGAAACATTATTGTGATTTACAGTTCCACTTTTACAATAGTAACAATAATTAGTAATACTTACTACCTTGAGCAGCCTTTTAATAAACAATCGGATACAATTTTTATACACACAAACTAAGTTGCATGAGTTTAAAACGCATGATCATACGTGTTTACACCATGAGTTTTGGGTGTTTTGAAAACCGTAGCAAAATGAATGTGCGTATCGCAACACAGAATACGCTAGTTTGTTTTTTTTAAAGGCATTTTCTAAAAATATCTTGACCCAAACTTGAATATTAGAACCATTAGTAGGCAGCCAGAGCGGTGCGTGCGTGCCGGGGTCTGCGGGTCATTGTTCTGATAGACGGAAAGGCTGTACTATTTTTTTGAAACAATATTTCTCAACACATTTTTTTTATTTTACGTAGGTATATGCTTAAAAGGAAAAGCCTAAATAGGTGGCATTTTTGATAACTTATTACTTAACAGCGGCTTTCAAGCCATCCAGATTTCAGCGTGTAAAAACATTTCCAATAAACTACTGATATTATAGACTGCGGATTTCCTGGCGATGTTGTTAAAAGGCAAATCATACCACGGGCATGTTTCATAGAACTATCTTTCTGGTTTACTATGGCTATTCAGAAGGAAGACTGTTACGGAATGTATGTCGTTGTCATAATCGTCATAATAAACTACGCATAGCAGTCATGAAACTTGGCCGAGAACATCTCATTGTAGGTTTTTTCTACTGAATACCTATAACTTCCAAAAGAGAAAGATAAAAATATTATTGTTCTGGTATTATTCTATCACAATTAACGATCGATTGTATAAAGGTTGCTTTAAAAGCTTGAACTAAATACCATGTTCACAATGATATTATTATAGTGGGTAGGTTTATTGATGATTAAGTAGAAAGTGCAGTAGTGGATTTGTTTTTTGTTTTGTGATTTTGCTTTATATTGACGATGTTTTTATTCTATGTAAGACAGTTGTTTAGCGGAGCCACTGAATTGGTAGAGCTAGTAAAGCGCGATGAATGAATAAAATTATGTTAACCATAGTATTAAAAAAAATACAAATCTGAGATAAAAACCAATCCATTAAGAGTCGTTGTAGCACACGAACTCTTGGTTCAGGAATTACGTTACCCAGTACCAAAATTTACTATAGCACAGCTTATAGTCTTTGTGATTTCAAAGTTGGTCTCAAAATAACATTTGTTTGTATTGATAAGTAAAATAAACCCCTTAAGCGGGCGCTCCATCCAGTTACACCAGCCACCAATGTAAAAAATGATATCTTCTTTACAGATCGTTCTTGCGAAAAGTGTAAGAGCAGTCTCTCAATCTTGTTAATTGTGATTTTTAGGACCCACGACCGAGAAGCTAGGATCGTGGACCTGGGGCTAGATAGAATTTATGCCAAAAAACGGCCATTTTAGGCATTAAAGCTAAATAGCTTTTCAGCCAAGTATCTTGTAATTATATCATCTTTACTACTGCATTTTCATTTTATAAAATGTATATGTAATTGTAATTATAACGTGGTAAAATTAAATGAAAAATGCACTGATAGATTCAAATACGCAGCTATTAACTTATAGTGAAATACTAAGTAGCTATCACTGCCATTGACCCTGACTGACTATTTATCTTAGAGCTTATTACTCTCTTCCAGTTCGATTCCCAGTGCGGGCATGTACCCATGACTTTGTTTATTTTCAAAGTTACGTACATCTGCGAAGTTGTAGTAGCAATACCACACGCTAACATTGAAGGAAAACATAGTGAGGAAACCCGCGGCTTGGTTGGTTTCACACGTATTGACTCGCCTTTCCTGTGGGCTAGGCCAACTAAGCTGTCAGGATGGTATAGGTGCTGGGCAAGGTTACTCCATCTAAAAACAATGTCCCAGGCACTGCAGCGTCCGAGTAGTCCCTTCATCCATCTAGTGTGAGTGATGGTGCCACTGGACGCTGTATAAATCATCCCATTACGTAGATGCAAAGGCCAAAGTTATTACTCTCTTGGCAACCCTCTCATTCTAGCACATTCTAACATTTTTAATGATTGAAAATTTACCGAACCGGAATAGATACCATTAACAAACATATTCTGAGGCGGTATCGGAAAATAACACCATGACCTTATAATACATCGGTAGTTTATGATAAAGAAAAATGTCTTGAAAATTTGCTTCTTATTTTTCTAACGAAAAATGTTAGATAATTTTTATATGTCTAGATTTAGGCCGTTTTTGATAAAGAAAAATGTCCTAAAAAATTTGCTTTTTTATTTTTAAAAAATTTAACGCGCAATGTATTTAAAATATCGGGAAAAAGCGTAGCGCTGGTTGCGATATGGGTTAAGAACGCTGAATGTTACACGTTCATTGCATGAAAAAATATTGAAACATTTTTTTTTGTAAGTAACCTATAAAAAATATTGATCTCCAATTTTTTCTGCATAAAGTGGTTTATTTTGGTGACCCACAAAATTTAATTTATTTCCCAGCTAGTTTCATTGGATAAAGTAGTTTGTTGTGGTGTTCAGTACATATAGCATTTGGATCGACCGTCAGTATTTTAACATCCTTTATAAAAATAAAAAATCTACAGTTTTGTTTATAAAAACACGATTCCTTAAAATACTCCATAAACGTCGCACAAAATAGTCTGTGGCAGAGACTTTACAAAGGAAAGGAGGTTTATGGAGTGTTTTAAGGGAATCGTGTTCTTTTATGAGTAACACCGCTTGTCTATAGGGGGCATGCTTGGTAATTAAGCCCATACTCTCTCTCTGAGAGAAAGCCTGTGCCCTGCAGTGGGCCGTATATAAGCTACATAAAATAAAATAAAATAAAAAGTGGTGTCTCTGGCCACTTTCAGATATATACTAACAGTCTTATTTATAAAGACTACGGAACCCTAAAAATTCGATTCCACTAAAACAATCATAATTCTTACAAACGTAATTGTTACAATGTGTAAGCGAGAGGGATTCAAGACGGAGGTTTCCTCATAATACCCATATCTCATTCTTAGATTTTGAATCCTGTGGAAGTATCTAAGCTCAGCTAGGCTGCGTTTGATCAAACTACAATTCATCGTTTATTATGACAATTCAATGTACTTCTTGTTCATCTGTGAGTTAATCGACTGCGCAATGTACATCGAATTGTCGTAGTAAACCGGTCAGGAGTCAAGGGTCGGAATAACTTGTAACTTATTAATTATATACTGACGTTTGACAAATAAAAATTGCATATCTACTCATTTGTATCAAAAGGCGTTAGAGTAGGTTTTATAGTGATATTAATATTTAGGTATTTCTTTATAGATAATAAGAGGCACTGACATTAGATGACACTAATCGTTTTGGTGTGTTCAAATCGTTGCCTTCTAACCAATAAGAACAGTCGGCCGATTCGGATCACGCCAGTCACGGGGCTTAATATTTGTGTAGTCTGATTGGTCAATTTCGTAAACGCCAAAAGTCTTCAACTCTTGATCAATTTAATTTTGATACATTTAAAGGTTTACCTTAATAACCAGTACTGTGCAAAAATAAAGATGAATTGGCTAAAGATTTTTTTAAATCATTTGCAAACCTTTTGCGACAGGGTCAATTTTAAAATGTGCAAGAAGCCTTAATTTAAATTAGATTAACAATTATATTTAATTATATCCGAATTGTAACGCGAAATTGCCTTGTGTTTACAACTTGCTTTCGATTTTGGTGATTTATTAAACATGTATTTGTCTAGTGTTTTAGATAACATGAAAACTAGATATGTTTAAGAGTTTTTCATTATTGTTATTGATGTAATACTTTAGACCCAACTGTGATAATTATTGTCATTATGATTTAAAACCATTATCATTTGAAATTTAAGCAGATACTGCAATGTACCTATTTAAATAGGTTATAGAAGAAATAAACCATCTTAATTTTTAATATTTCATTTATTTTCAATTTCATTTAAACAATGTTCTTAATTGGGAACAGTCGTTTTAACTAAAAACCTAAACAGTTTTTTGTTTACTCATAAACATTATTTATATACATATTTCGTATAATAATAGGTAATCTAAGCTGCTAAATATTTTTAATTTTATGAACTTAGACGAAAATCACAGTATCAAAGAATTTACTACATACATATGTGACGATAATAAATGTTATGTTAGCATTTTTACTACAAGTCGGCTGAATATTTTGATAATGTGTGACTTAATATTGCAGTAATAATAGGGAGAGAACTCTGGAATAAAAAGATCGAAGGATAAAATGATTGAAGAAGTCCCAGTGAACAATATATAATGAAAAAGAGTTGAAAAATCTATTCATTTGTAGGACTTATAGCTTAATAAAGTAAAGCTGATTCATTTATCATTAAAATACATTGTAACATGGCAGTCTTCATTTTATAATATTTGTACAAAAAAACATTAGATGTAACCTAGATTTATTTACAACGATTAAAGTTATAACCCGAATTAAACAAAAAATATTTACAGTTACCGCGAAAATCGGTAATTTCATAAGCGCTTATAATCACTTTGAGCATATTCAGGGCAGACTTTAGACAAGTATACAATAACAAAAGACATGCACAAAATGACACTACATACAATCAGAATACTACCGATCAAATCGGCCAGTCAATTGAATAAATAGTCCTAACATTCAAACCCTAAGGCCAAATTGCACCACTTCATAAATGTCAAGAATACTAGTTAAATGCTGCTTAAGGCTGCTGTTACGCCTGGCATGCAGACTCGGCCGTACAATCCAACATTTTTAAAATTAGAAAAAAATCCGATGAATTGAGAACCTCCTTATTGAAATTGGTTAAAAGGAGTATACTTTCGATATTAAATGTGGTCCGAGGTTCGGATCTGAATAAAATTAGTGACTTTTAAGACAATTTTATTTCTTGTCCTATACCTTGATGAGAAAATTCGATACTAAAATAAATAGGTAATTTTGGAACAAATTTTCTTTAACATAAACAAAAATGTATTTTGAACGTCCGTAATATTATTACCTATCTAGCCTTCAGACCACATCTCTCAAAAGTTGACTAAATATTTAGAATCACTAAAACATTAAGATTGCGAGTGTGACAGCATGCCAGACGTAAAAACAGCCTAAAGCCACATTTAAAAAAAGTGATACAAGTCGTTCTAAGTACATACCTACCTAATTATTAAGATCTATTTACAATATTACAAGAAATCCTATAACCTCAACGTTGAATGTGTGGCTTTTCTACTTCCTGGGACTGGCGGGAGTCCAGGACCTACTAAAGGTGACATTGAGGGTGACCGCGTTGCCAAAGGTGACAAGGAAGGAGAAAAAGAAGGCGACATAGCAGCGGCCGCTGAAAACCCGCCAGGAACGTCGTGACTTATGGGAGACCTAGGCAGCAGGTGCTGAGGTTGTCTACAGGATAAAGAAGGCGCTGGACAACTCCTTGGTGCCACTGTCGTCAATAACGGTGGCGGTACGCTTTTGCCGCCAGATATAGAAGTGCCTTTACTCTTTGCACTAGAAGCTACACTATTAGCACTTTGAAGTGACACAGCGTCGTCTTTCAACCGCGCTATTTCGGAGAAAACGTGGGCTAAGGGCTGATACTGCGGTCCCCAATCTAGCAAATAGTCCCAGTTGTAACTTCCAGTCAATTCTTCTTCAGAGTGGACTATAGAACTAAGACTACCAGTCATGGAAGGTCCTTGAGTTGGTACAGCAGTGGCCTCACCAGGAGCACTTGGGAAAGCTCCTAAGGCCATAGCTCTGTCTACGGCTGCACTGGTTTCATCAGCACTACTGGCTCGATCACTGCCTGTAACTTCGTTTAATTTAGCATAAATCAGATTAGTTATATCGTTTTCGTGGGTAGCATCTTCGTCAAACATGTGCATAGGATCAATAGGACCATGATGGAGCATTGGATCCTTTTTAGCTACATTTTCTGAGCATCTTCTAGAAGACGTTGAAGCTCCTCCACCAGTACCAGTATCTACAATACCCAGCCTGGCTAAGTATTCTTGAGTATTGTGAACGGAGACGTCTGACAAGTTATCGTCGTCATTGGATCTGTGAAGCGAATCCCGTTGTAAAGGACCTTCATTAATCATTCTTATTTCTTCGTCTTCACCGTCTTCACCATCTTCAGCTGAGCCTCTTCCACTTGAACCCGATTGGTCAGATCCTGAAAGCTCCGAAGTAGTAGCTGCACCTGAGTTTGAGCTGGCTGTGTGAGGGCCGTATGGTGGAATCTCGTCGTACTTCGGAGGAGCAAATTGGCTACCAACCGCTCCTGTATTTCTTATTGGGATAGTATCGAAAGCACTTGGGTCTACATAGCTGTTGGTAGCTCCGACTCCTTCAGAGTTGAGTCCGGGTTTGTTAACTTTCTTGTGTCTTTTGTTTTTCATATGTAAAAATAGAAATGCTGCAGCAAATATGATGATAATGAAAATAAAAGCTATTAAAAGACCCAAGGCCCAGTCGGATAAGCCACCACCTGTAGCTATATCGGGATTGTTTATTGATGATACTCCTAAGTAATCAATAGATATTTCTACAGCAGTTTTATTGGTAAGAGAGCCTTGACGTCCGGAACTAGCTGTTATCACTAGGCTTATGGATTTGTCAGAGCCAAATAGATTGTTGACATCTACAGTTTTCTTCAATATGATATTTCCGGCAGTTCTGTTAATTTTGAAATAAGAATGTGAAGTAGAGAGCTGGTAGACAATTCGTCCATCAATTCCTTTGTCTCTATCGGTGGCTATTACTTGTCCAATAACATAACCGGCTAACAAAGAATTCGACTTTGGTATTTGGAAGCTGTAAGTTTTCTGGGTAAACTGTGGGTAAAATTCATCTCGACTTTCGATGTCAATTCTAACTTTGACTGTAGAGCTCTTTCCACCTAAATCTGATGCTTTGATTCCAAATTCATACTTGTTTTTTAGCTCGTAGTCAAAGATAGCATTGGTATTTACTAGGCCAGATCCAGAGTCGATTTGGAACATCTTCCAGGAATCGTCATTTCTGTTGTAGGATGTTGATATTATTGAGTAATTTAACTTTCCGTATCTGCCTCGGTCTAAGTCTGTCGCTCTGGCAGTAAAGACAGATGTTCCCACTCGTTCGTTTTCAGCTATTGTTTCAAAATATTCAGTGACAGGGAATGTTGGTGCATTGTCGTTTTCATCAATTATAGATAGCTTCATGTAAGCTGCGTTGCACAAAGCCGGGTCTCCCTGATCACAAGCCACTATTACAAGCTTGTATTCCGTATTACCAGTATCATAATCTAATGTTTTATTCACAGTCATAACTCCAGCAGTAGGATGTATGAAGAATAAACCTTCGTCATCACCAGAAGTAATATTGTAAACAATAGTAGCGCTTGGTGTTCCATACAAATCGGCATCTGTTGCTGACAGTTGAATAAGAGTGTACCCCATCTTTACATCTTCGCTAACAGTCAATTCAAAGTCGCTGGATGAAAATATTGGAGGATTATCATTAGCATCTGCTACAGTCACAAATATTGTGATTGTGGTCTTGTTCTGATGATAGGATAACATGTTTCCTTGCTCCAGAGCAGCTAAGCCAAGAACGTAAGAATCCTGATTTTCCCTATCAAGTGTTTTAACCAACAGCAGAGCGCCATTTACTGAGACGTCAAAAGCGCTTCCCTCGTTCCCGGAAGTTATGTGAAATTCTAAATTGTATTTCTTCATGATGTCATTGATGCCTCCGATTTGTAGTAATGATGTCCCTTTCTCCGTGGCCTCGTTCACGGTGATACTGAAATTTAAAAAAAACCTATGTTAATAATTGTATTTTTTTAGAACTAAATCTTTCGTAAGCACCACACATTATTAACTTAATACCGGATAAACTAACTTGGTTTTTTGTCGGAAGAGTCCGACCAGGTTTCGCAACCGACGGCGCAAGCCCCGTCTCTACTCATCATGATTAAGCTCTGCGAATCAGAGCGAAACCTGGTCGGACTCTTCTGACAAAAAAACCAACTAAGCTTATTCGGTATTAAGTTTATAATATATCTGTTTCTTAGAGTGAATGAGTACATTTTCTTTCTGGGATATTTTGGTTTTGATATAGTAACAAATATTCGGAGCCTTATCTACGTTACGTAAGCTAATAAATAAAATAAAATAGCCTTTATTAACCAAACAGAAAAGAAAGTTAGATTAACATTACCGTTTCACAATAAGAGCGAATGTAGGTATTGCAATAATAATAATTATGTATGTCAAAACTCATGACACATGGAATTGATAAGATTAATTACTTTGAAATTATATTACATGGCAACATCACAAATATAATAACAGATAAATAAATTGAAATTTCTAAAACAATCATATCATTTTCATTCCATGCATCGATATATTTAATTTTATTTTATATTGAAATATTTGCTGATCATTAATATACTTAATTATTATCTTGTCTTTTATTAATTTATTGAATGTGAACGTAAGCTAATCAGGACTAAATTTAAAAAAGACGTTATGAAATTGCAATTGCTATAAACAATAAGGGCGCCAATTGTGTTATATTTTTTTAAATATTTTAAGTATGATTTTTCCTGGTGTACAGTAAACAACATTATTATATTATTTGTTGCACTAATCCGTGCTGAGGACAATTTAAAAAACCTATTTAGAGGATAAAAATCTCACCTATTAGCCTCTAAATAGGTTTTTAAATAACATTTTTTTTTCTTTTCTTATGCAGGTCTCTGTTTACGCTTCCGGTGTTGATAGATAGACAAATAAATTATGTTTTATTTGCATACCAAAATATACATTTGTAACACTTAGGTGCAGTATGATTGGTATTAGGTAAAAACAATGAAATTAAAATTGTACAGAGTAAAGATGCAAATACAGAGGACCGCCTCATTGGTCTAGCGGTATCACATCTGATTACCATGCCGGAGGTCACGGGTTCGATTCCCACTAGGGGCCGTTCATTTCTACAAATGGCATTAGTCTGGGTATATTTCTATGTTTGTGATTTCTGGTTTGGGACCAGGATAAGTGATTGTGTTGTATGGAAGTTATTTTACAGAAATTGATTTATTATATTATGTATTATTTCATCAAGATTCCGTTAACGGTCCACTCTTTTAATATTACCATTAATATTTTCCGGCAAAAAGATGACTCTATTAAAAAGAAATCGTTCTTGACTGTACACTACATGCCACGCAACGGCGTAAAGATACATAATACTTTTAAATGCAAAAGTACTTACCGATAAGTATCTTGCCCAATAAACGGCTTGATTTCTGAAGACGCACCAGCGCTGATCCTAACTGAGGCCACGGCACTTCTATTTGGCTTTCCGTGATCTGTAGCCATGATAGCAAGTTGAGCATCTCTATGGTTGTCGAGCAACGCACTATAGTTCACGTAGATGATTCCTGAGGCAGGATCAATGTAGTAGCCCTTTGTAGGTTGGAGGAGAGAGTAAGTGACTTTCCCATTGTCGTCAATGTCTTTGTCTTTTGCCCTGACACAGGTCACTTCCTGCGTCCCCACCCCTTCTGAAAATTTCAAAATAAATTGTAAGTATATATCTTTTCTTTCAGAATTGGTTTGTTATATCTGTAAATAGGCTTTAACATAATTATTTTGTCTGTCTATTAGTTTGTGCTGAAATATTAGTAGTTTTATATTTGACTGTCATAACTTGAACAGTAGGATTTAAAATTTACGAAAATTAAGGTTGTTTGTTTAACTTACCAGGCAAAACACTGTTGTAAGATATCTTCTCGAAAACAGGAGAGTTATCATTCACATCAGTAACTTTGATAGTCAGAGTAGTCATTGTCACATGCTCGCTGTCTGAGGCCGTCACGTTAATCTGATATAGTTGCTGAGTCTCAAAATCTAGGGGACCATTCAAGACAACTTTACCACTGTATCTGTCTATTGTGAATTTGTTTTCGCCCTGACTAAGGGTGTATTTTAACGCCGGATACGTATCTACATCGTTTGCTGTCACTGATGTCAACACAGCGCCGATTTCTGTGCCTGAAAATAAAATTAACATGATTTTATTATATCATATTCGTAAGGATCTTCTGACAGGTTATCTTAGTCGGTTAGCAATGAAAGAGTAGGTACTATTGCATCGGGCGTAAAAAGCTGTACTTAAATACAATGAAGGACGAGAAACGTCTCCGTAAATCCTTAACTACAACGAGCACTTATAGGTAAGAATCAAGTAAGAATCCACAAAGTCGTGAGCACAACCGCAATAAATCTAAAGTTAACTTTTGTCGTTGACGCTACACTCGCGTTTTTAAGAAGCGGTGGCGGCGCAAAATAAACAATACAGAGGTTCATCTCAGTTTGGTAAATGTCATTGAGTAGACATGTGCTTCAATAAATCTCAAGTATTGTTAGGTGCAGTACCGCTAGTATTGTAAGTTTGTTAACGACTTAATACGCTCAGCCAAAACAAACTTGTACCTCTGCAGAACTTATTCTGTGGCGGCGGGCCGTTTTAACGATCCGCAAAACCAGATTCTCGAAAACAAAACTGCTGTCGGCGTACAATGATATAAAAACGAGAAAGAGAAATTAAAAAAAAGGAAAGGAAAGAAAGAACGCGGTTCGTTGGGGAGGCAACGCTAAGACATGCGGCCGGGAAAAAATGTAATACCGTCCAATAAATATTGATCCTTAAGGAGTCCCATTTTATTTTAATCCTGCTCCTCGGGTTGGGGACTTTGAATGCAAAAGTATTCGAGGGAATACAAATTATGTTAAATACCTCTCTTTTGTGAACTCTTATGTAGTACCAAGAACTACCGTAATTGAATGAGGAATATACAAACGAGTGAGGGAAACGATAAATTTGGAGACAGGAAACTGAATGTTATGTTACATCTGACGTTGATATAGTACAAGAACTACTTTCAGTGAAAACTACGCAGCTTTATCATCAATTTACATTATTTTACGTACCTTCAGAAACAGAAATCACACTGGGTGGTGGAAAGGTCGGCTGATTGTCGTTGACATCCACTACATTAATCCTAAGCGTGGCAGTCCCAGTCATTTGCGGATCTCCTTCATCTGTAGCTATTACGGTCAGCTTGTAGGTCTCTCGAATTTCCCTGTCTAATACGATATTGGTCTTTACAGAACCGGAAAATGCTGGTTCTATTATGAATGCATTGTCATGATTACCATCAACAATGTGGTAAAGAATTCTCGCATTTGCATTTTGGTCCATGTCTTTAGCTGATAGTTGAACGACGAACTCTCCCTTTGTGTTTCCTTCTAACACGTTCGCTATATACTGTTGCTGAGTGAATCTTGGGGCGTTATCATTTTGATCTAAAAGATTGACAGTGATCTCACTGTAGCCATACAGAACAGGTGACCCTTCGGTCCTGGCTACTACTACGAGTTTTCTGTTTGGACCGGGGAAAGATTCGTAATCTAAGTTTGCAGAGTTGTTGACTCTAATTACGCCAGTGTTAGAGTCAATTTCAAATGCATATTGATCGTTTCCACTTCCTAATTCATAAATTATTCTTTGACGTCGACCATCACTTCTGACTGCGGTGACTTGTGTCACTTCTTTACCATATGCCATATTTTCTGGTATCGTCACATTGTAGGTTGCGTTTTGAAAGTTTAATGTGGTAGATTCAGAAAAATCTCCAATTCTTATTTCTATGAGACCAACAGAATTTTGAGCTGGATTGCCTTTATCTTTAGCCAACACATTCAAGTGTATCAGTTTTCCATTTTCGCTGGCAAGACTTTGTGTCGCAGTTAGGAAACCTGTTGTAGGGTTTATTCTGAACTTGTGATAGGAATTATCCAATAATTCATACAATACTTCTGAATTTGTACCAATATCATTATCAGTTGCTGAAACCTTAAGGAGACTCTGCCCAGGAGGTGTCAATGTAGCGACTTGTACTTTGAATGGGTATTTAGTAAAAATCGGCTTATTGTCATTGACGTCATTGATGGTGACTTCCACAGAAACTCTTTGAGAACGGGTAACGTAACGACCTTCATCAGTGGCGACTGCTTCGAAGTTGTAGGCATGCTTCTTTTCTCTATCGAATTGCCTGTAAAAAGTAAACAAAAATTAGTTTCTGCTCAATTGAATGATGTGACAGTAACAGTAGAGTAAAATCTAGTCGGATTTTGTAAACAATCAATTTTCAAAAAGCTTACCCAGTAGTATATATGACTCCACTTTTGTTATCGATCCTGAACAGACCCTGACTCTCATTTGCCAGTGAATAAACTATCCTTTTGTTGAATCCTAAGTCAGCATCGGTAGCTCTGACTTTTATGACGGAGGTATCCATGGGCGCATCTTCAGGTATCATAGCAGAATAATGTCCAGTGTCAAAAACTGGATCGTTATCATTTTGATCTTCAACCATGATTGTGACATTACAGGAACCTTGTAGCGCTATTGGTGAACCATGATCATATGCTGTTATGGTTAAATGGTACTTGGACTGTGTTTCTCTATCCAAAGTTCTTGCAGTTAGCTGTCCACGAGATGGATCAATGGAAAATTTATTTCCGTTATTTCCAGATATAATACTGTAAGATATGGCACCATTTGCACCAATATCTTTGTCTGTAGCTGCGACTGTATGAATGACATCAGGATCGTTATTTTCAGGGACAGTCAAAGTATAGCAAGATCCAGGTTTAAATGCTGGAGGATTATCATTTACGTCCAATACATTGACCGTTACTGTAGTGATATCGAAGTTTGAAGTTTGGTATGTACCAGAATCTGAGACATAAACTGGAAATACATAGCTGTCTCGCTCTTCCCTATCTATTTTGCCATTCACTGTGATAGTGCCTCGTTTTTCGTCGATCGTGTATTTACTGTCTGCTACTCCAGATGGGATGAAGTAAGTGAGGTTTCCTAAAACAAAGGTAAAATAAATTAATAAATAACTTTCTAATTATGTAAGTGAACAAAAACGATTGAATTTTTTTTCATAATTAGACATACCATTATCTCCGCGGGATGATTTAGCAGTAAGTCGAGCAACAAAACTTCCAGGTTTTATGTCTTCACTAATATTAACTTTGTAGAAAGCTTCAGAAAACCTGGGTGGAATATTAGTTGACTCTTGTAGATTCAGCAATAATGTCATGTGACTTTGTTTTTGAAAAGGAGAACCGTGGTCTGATGCTGTTAAATTCAATTTATACTGCCTAGGTTTTATCTTTGAAATATCTGTAGCAAACTTCTTTGAAACTGACAGTTTTCCCGTGTCATGTTCCATGTGAAATAATGCACTGTCTGAACCACTTGCGATAAAATAAGATACTCTGCCATTATCTCCTGAATCAGAATCTACAGCCAATGCATGGTACAGAGTACCAGATAGCGTATTCAAGGAAACGGAAGTCTTAGGTGCCGACACAAATGTTGGGACATTGTCGTTAGCATCAGTTACTTTTATATGAACCGTAGCAGCAGTTGATAATCTCTCTGATAGATTTACTGCCATGTCTGTTACTCTTACAATCAGCCAGTATTCTTTCAATAATTCGTAGTCTAATGCTGAAGTCAGTGTTAACGACCCTGTCAAAGGATCTAAAGTAAATGCACTATTTGGAGATGGCAGTGATGATACGATTTCAAAGTTTAGTTCCCCGTTACTACCAGAATCTGCGTCTCTTGCAGTAAAGTTATAAATGATCATTCCGATGGGAGTGATTTCAGATACCTCGACGGTAATCGGATCCTGAGGCCATTGAGGAGCGTTGTCATTGATATCAATTATATCTATCTTTACTGTCACTGCGCTGCTTTGAGGATTGTTTGTAGCTGACGTATCTAAAGCTCTTACTTCGAGCCTGTACTCATCTTGTATTTCTCTATCAAGTTGTCTGGCTACTACGAGAGAGCCGGTACGTCTGTCAATTTCGAATGTGCCTGGCAAATGATCTGAGGTTAAAGGTAGAAGAAGATATGAGACGTGTTTTTCTATATCTCCGTTTATGAGATTATCCTGGACATCGCTATCACAGCAAGCAACTGTGCCGACTATGTGACCTATGTGTGCATTTTCTTTTACCTGTAACAAGATGTAAACATATAATATTGATTTGTCAAATTGAGTGTGATGGTTCAGGCTAAATATTGGTTAATATTGACAAGATTTCATTATTAATTTCAATTTGTTATGTCTCTTCGAAAGGCTTGTTTCCAGCAGTGGTCTCGGTTTGATTAACAAACGAGTAAATTTTTTGTACTAAAATGTATTATGGTTGACGTTTTCCCTATGATGTAGTGTGTATAAAGAATTTTATAGGAATATGTATAACTTACTTTGAAAGAAAGACTCGAACTGGTGAATGTTGGCCTGTTATCATTTAGGTCCAATACTTCTACTTTGAGCTGTCTCACAGTCTGTCTTGGTGGTTTACCTCCGTCCGTTGCTGCTACAGTCAATCGATAAATCGATCTTTCCTCATGATCTAAAACTGAAAAGAAAATATGCTCATAAGTACTTTAGTCCCAAGTCATGACCCTTTCTACATCTTTGTAGATACATGGAAGTAAGGGCTTCTAGAATGTTTGTATTATGTTAGTAGATTAAAATCAACCACAGCCTTACCTGTACTAGTCTTGATAACGCCAGTCTTCGAATCGATCAAGAAAACCCCATAACCGTCAGAGTCCCTCTCGTTCAAGATGGAATACGTGACAGTAGAATTGACGCCGTTATCTCTATCAATCGCTTTCACTCTCGCTACTTCTGCACCCGGTTGCTGCTCTTCCCTCACGCTTACTACATCCTCTCTTGGGTCGATGATTTCGGGAGAGTTATCGTTAACGTCTGTGATTTTGATAGCAACTGGCACTCTACTGGATTGCGGTGGCGTGCCCTGGTCTTTTGCTTCGGCAAAAAGTGCGTAAGATGACTTGAATTCGCGGTCAAGTTTCTCCTTTGTTGTTATTATTCCTGTAACAAAAATCATATTGTTCTGAATACTGCACGTTTGAATTTCATCTATTTGTTTCAGAGACTTCCAAAACAAAGAGTGATATATGCCTTATCTTATTTACTAACTAAATTAAGCCGTCTCGCGTGTTCTGATTAAGAAAATTTTATAGCTGTGCTACGTTTGTTTGAAATTTGATCTCTTAATCCGTCGCAAGTGTTTTTTGTAACCTACTGATCTACAAAATTATTTCATGATATTAACGATAAAACTCTGCACACGGTTATTTTTTCCACACACGGAAAAAAATACCGTTGCAATGATTACAAGCCAATTTTCATTAAAGAATGATTACCAAAAGTGCGCACTCGGTTAATACAACATTGATAACCCAAGCAGGCCACAGGAATTTTGTCAATTTCAAGTCGATTACCTTCCTTGGGCAACCTCAAATTAGGGATTCATAAAAGAGATCGCTCCGGGCGCAATACCTATGATTATCCGAGAGTTGGTTCCGAATTCGTAGGGACCAGCTTGTGATAACTATGGCAAAGAATCGAAGGGCACAACCGGACTTGAGAGAACCTCTGCAATGGAAATTGAGCTTTAATTCAATGAGTGCAAAGTGGGATTTTCCAGAAAGGCAATGCCAGTTGAAAGAAGGATAATAAGACAAGGCGGCTGGTATAATGAGCGATGCGGGACGATCCTTAGAAAAAATGTAAGTCGTTATTTCCGAGCTCAAATATTGAAAGGAGATTGTGGACGCTTCGGGAATCGGTTTTGAGTCAATAAGAGAGAAGTTGTGGTCCCGGTTCGTTTTCTAATGTTTATCTGAAAGTAGCCCACAAAATTCAAATTACTACGTTCTAGCTGTGCTGAATTATGAACAGCACATGGTTAATTGGAGCTTAACTTTTGTCAGGCCTCTACATTGACGCATAAATATAATTGCAACGAATGACCAGCTCGATTTCTATAGAACTACACCTGCTCTACGGGTGGAATACGAACATAATTTAACACCTATAACTCATCAGTAGGTATATGAAAATAAAAGGCACTTATATCAGTCAAACAAGTTTCTAGCCCGCGCCAACATCCTACATGGACATTATACCAGCTTTAAATACACGAGGACAGTATCAAGATCACACGGAGAAGGAGTAAGGACTAGTCCATATAAACTAAATATTAAGACGAAAGTTTAGACTAGAAAGATTTGAACGTGTTATTGAAATAATGCAGAAATTAAAATTGTAAATTTTAACCTTTTGCTCATTAGAAGCAGTTCCGACACTAGTACTGAAATAATTGTTTTCCCTTAATTGTAATATACAAGGTGTAACAAAAATCCCAAACAAAAATGTAGGTACTTATACATCCAAAAATCTCTGCTCGTCTAAACGAATAACTTTTACAACGGGAAAAAATGTAACACCCCATTTTGGACGCATATGGTGATTTAGTTATACTCCGTATTTTTGTGATAAAAGCCACGATGCAGCTCTTAGTTCACCAATATTATGACTGTAAAGTTTGTATGGTGGTCACGCAATCACGTTTTAACAGCTAAATCAAAGATCTTCTTCCTTCCTAAAGAATTCTTAAAGATTAAAATAATATACCTAAATGCCGTAATTTATTAATTTAAACTTAAACCTGAACTTCGTTCCTAGCAGAAAATGATAGTGAGGTCATTATTTACTTCATTACAATCAAATGCCTTGATCCACCTGTCGAAAACTGGGGGGGTTGCTCATATAAATCCCATCTCGGCCAATAAAACAGGCGTAGAGAATAGAAACCTTCATCTCCGCACTACACGCGCTATATTTTAATAATACTTAATGGCAGGTCATGGCGAAAGCCTACGCGACGACGTATATTACTTTCAATTGACGGGCGCAATTCATCGTGGTGCTGGTGCGGTGGACCTGCGGTTCACTAGACCCTCCTCGTTCGATACCCGCTTTTATGACCTGTGTCTTAAGAGCGACAGTAGGACACGCGACGGTGAGATCTACCGTACTAACCTCCTGGGGAGCATAGAGGAACGATGTAACCTTTGCAATGAGGGTCTGTAATTAATCAGATCGCTGACGTGATCTGGAGTTGTGATTAGGACTGCTAGTACGTATGACTCTTTAATTTGAATTTCAATATTTGACATTTCTTTAGAAACCCTTTCTACTTTTGACCCAGCAGTTTTTGGCACTAAGAAAAAGCGGGACAAGATTTTCGATGAACATTAAGTAAGACAGATTTTCTACAGTAAAATAGTATTGATTTTTGTTAAAATGTATTATGAAAATGGCTTTAACTTTACTTTGACAGAATCGCTTGGTCATTAGTCCTAGATAGAAATGAGCACCCGAATAACTTTTGTCGGCTTTTTTACGAATGACATTTTAAAAATTCTGTTCCAGTAGTAATTTACACTATCATACGCTCGTGAACGTATGCCGTAACAATGACTTAGTTTCTACACTAGAATATAATTGTAATGAGTATCACTGACATTTTCACTCAGCGATATCACTCCATTTTTCATTCTCTCGAGTGTAGTTTAAATGTTTCATCTGTGGTGGTTGTTGACATTCACGAGAGTAAGCATTTTTTTTTATAAATAAAGGTGGAGTTTTAGCCGCCACCCGAAACCGGCGTGCGTAATGCAAAGACTAATGAATGTGGAGGAAGCGAAAGTGATCTGTCACGATCGTGGCAAGTCGCAGTCCCTGGTCTGCCTACCGCTCTGGCATACAGGCGTGAGTTGATGTATGTATGTATGTTTTAGCCGGCTTTTAATTAATGTCGACTTTCAACTAGAGACTTGAGTATAAGGTTTTACATTAAAGCAGGTAGAATGTCTCAATCTTTTTCTCTTGATCTTGACGGATAGCTTTTATGAAAGATCAGGCACTTCGAACTACATAAAATCTTCAGCTCTTTGATGATTTTCTGCAATGAAGCAACACAGCGAGTAGTTTTTGGCACTGAGAGAAAGCAACTTTTTTCGACTCATTAAAAACCCATAAGTAAGTAAGCGACACCAACGTTTCTGCGACGATCCGATCTCATACAAATGTCAACTCGAATGATTTACGTATATCGATACAGTATTTTCTGATCCTCCCTCCATAGTATGTAATGTACAGAAGACCAATAGAGATGAAATAGATCTCTCAGACAAAAAGTACCATTATTCTATTAAAGGTCAGATAATAGGTTATCTGTCTGTCATACTGTTAACCCGAAGTAGCCTCAATAAAATATGGAACCATAAAAGTAGGGGTCCTACTCGTCAAAACGAGGATAGCTGATAGTTTTTTTACACGTCCTTCTTAAGAGTAATGACCTTCTTAAAGACAGAGAAGAGGCTTCGTAATCACCACGAGTTCCAACCACCAATTGAGGATTTCAAGAAGATCTGGAATTTGTATTCCAGTTATCATTACTGTGAGAAAATAATATCTGGAATTGTTTTTTCTAAGGCAATATAATAAAAACTGAATTTTAAGGATATTTACTCGTTTATTTTTTCCTTTTACAATTTGGAACGTAACTTAATAATGTTTTGCAATTTTTGCCGAGGGTAATAAACTAACAGTTAAATCTTTCAAAAAGACGCCTGTCACCTCAGTCTACCGAGACCACGGGACTTGCAAAAGTATCGAAACGTCGAAAAATTGTAAAAGGAAAAAATTAACGAGTAAATATCCTTAAAATTCAAATTTCAATTAAAAAAAAATCCGTGCAAATTCAGTTTTTAGTATTAACTGGAATTGTCATTCCAGATGTCATTTAGTTTGATGAGCGGCAAGATGTTTCTTGCAGCAAGCTCATAGCGAACAAATGGTCATGCTTATGTGAATGGTACACAAGTCCCTTCAAAAATCATGGTTGAAATATTGAATTGAAATTCTAGATAGTGGTATGTTAACCAGACGACGACAACACAGACATGAAAAATATCTGAGGCCATTACAATAAGTCACTGTATGCGGGAATCAAACGCAAGATAACCGCGTTGGCAGCAAAACACTTAACCTTTTAGCTAACGAGGCAAATATCTGGGTCTCGATTCAGTTATACTTCGTTTCACGTAAAAATAACCCATTTTCATCTGCGAACTATGGAAGTTTGTGTTCTTTTCACGTGACGTGTTTCTTTTTTCATTTCATTGGTGCCTAGATGGATAGCGCGCGTAGTCTTGAGGCAGCGATAAAATGAAATGGACCCGTTCATGCATTTATCAACAAAAATGTGCAAAATTTTGCAGACGGTTGTTCTGTAATCGAACTACTCAGTCCTTCCCACCTAACTAGCGAAAATCTTGAGGTGGCGATACCGATCCGATGTATCGATAATCCGAATTGAGACGAAAGGACCTCCTATTCATCAGTCAGTTACTACCGAACCGATAACGTTTCTCGACCCTTTTTTGCGGCACCGTAACGAGTTGTGGACTTGTGGCAAAAGCGAAAAAGTTATCTGGCAAACCAATCTGGGGAAGCATGTAAATCTTTCGGAATAAATTGAATGAAGCAAATAGGGGTGATTGTGGAGAGTTTTTTTTCTAAAAAGCTTGTATTTAAAGTAAATAAAAAAAACGTACCCTACAAAATAAATTCTCACCAAATTGCGTTTGTCCAATAATATAAATTCGCACCGAATTATAAATCCCCGTGAATTCTCAGTAAACGTGGGCATGTATTGATGACCTCACAAGAAAAGAGACATTTTTATATTTTTTTAAATTTAGATGACGACCGGAGCCACCCGATTACATCCGGGTACATCCAATTCAGCGTCTCCAACCCAAACGTGAGGGATTAGTTTAATTCAGTGTTTGGAAAAAAATGCACTTAAGGGAGTTTTCCCTTTAAGAAATCATCACAGTATAGTTCCTATGACGTAAATCACAAATATGTAGTTATTATGCGACTATGAATCCCACTCCAGTGACGTGGCGTAGGCCCAAAAACTCCATAAAAATTGCTAGTTCCAAACTAGTATTTACTTTGAACAGACCAGACGCAGGCATCCCTAAGACAAATAGCGTCGTACCTTGGCTCTACCTGCTCCCTATACTTCGATAAAATTGTAGGATATTACTGTAGGCAGGGCTGTATAGAGATTCCATTTTCATGTCTGTGTAGAGAAGTTTTTACTTAACACTCGTTCCAGATTATTGTATAATAAGATCCCTGAAGATATATTGAGCTTACCAGATATGCGATTGGAAAAATAAGGCTATTATAAATAAGGATTATTTAACCAAACTATGCCTCTCTATTACCTAGGTTTAGTTAGTAACATAGAGTTACTAATACTATTATATGGATTTATTCTGAAATAAATATATTAATTATTTAAAACACTAAGTAAGAGCTTTTTTGTAATTGTTTTCTCCGTAACAATTATGGTCTTGCTTGCTATGGACACCTATATTTCATTTTTGAAATTGATTAAGTCACAGTTAAACTTAGTGAAGTTTTCATTTCAGTAGCAAACGTAATTAAACACTCATCTCTTAAGCTCTAATTCTGTTTTAAA
This sequence comes from Yponomeuta cagnagella, assembly GCA_947310995.1. Lineage (NCBI taxonomy): Eukaryota > Metazoa > Arthropoda > Insecta > Lepidoptera > Yponomeutidae > Yponomeuta > Yponomeuta cagnagella. The sequence continues at coordinate 18,093,365 of OX371270.1, read as the reverse complement.
TTTCACAATATAATTTCTATGACATAATATGACAACACCTCACCAAGACCCACCTAGGTGCGCTCCTGCCTCGATAAATGTAGGATATTACGCTCTCGTTGTTTGCACAAGCTGTTTGCTGTCTCAAAAGGCCCTTGCAACTACACACTTTGGGTTTTAGCTTTCAAAGGCTCGCCGGCTTTGGGAGAGTAGCCTCGGCATATAAATAAATACAAGAACGACCCCAAAGTGAGTTGGCATATGCGGTGGTTCAGAATTTGAACTCTAGTTTTTAAGAAAAACTGACTCAACGTGAAATTTACTTGATTATCTCAGATGATAACAGAACTTCTTTATGACACTTAACAGCTTATAAAAGTTTACTTCAAGATTATCAATACTGTTTTGTTAGAGATAGACATTAAGTGGATGTTTGATATCAGTGGACAGAGAACATTTATCGCACACAAATAAACTATTTCTGTGAGATATAATGTTATGCAAATGCATGGGCATTAACTTGTTAATCCGTTAATCGTTAATTAACTCTTAGGTTAACTTAATTAAATCTTAATGGATTCGTTAACTTCCGTTAACTTTCTGCAATTCCGTTAATTGTTAATCCAGTACCTACTGTTTACCGAAAAGATACCGCCGCACCGCGCCTCGCCGCGAAAAACTTTCTGATAAGTACGTTTGGGTTGCTTGTCAATCAAAACCAGGGAGGTATATGTACGTCTTGCCGGCGCGTGTGAGTGAGAAAGATTCATATGATTCGTTTGAACATTTCATTTCAAAGAGTGACGAGTGTTTTGTTTTTCTTTTGTTTTGTTAAGTATATTTTGGCTAAAGGATAGAAAACGAGCCTCGCTTTCAGCCGAGTACTTCAATATATTAATGTTCATGAAGGTGAATATCCACATTGTGCCAGATGACTAAATTACTCGCACCAATTATTCACGTCTTTTATACGGAACCCTATTACTAAGAATCCACTGTCCGTTAACTTGCGTTAAATCTTCCGAAATGTAACGCTTTAACGTTTAACGAAGTTAATTATTTAAGTAACGGATTAGCTATTAACGAAGTTATCTATTTGATTAACGGTGCCCAGCTATGTACAAATGTATAGACGTGATTGTAAAGGAGTATAGTTCGAATCAATTTCTACTACGATTTAAAAAATAGTCTTGGCAGTGTTGACTTTTCTATTAAATAAGTCATAGACTTTGCTTGTAGCTTATAGCTGTACGCGATAGTAGCTCGCAGCGTAGTCTGATTATTCACAACTCCAGGTTGATAAGCAGCAAGTAAACATATCGCCTTAACAATATTATCTCTAACGGGTCTGAGGCATGTAAGTATGAGGTATGTAGGTGTGGTCTATGTAACTTAGATATTTAAGATTTTTCATGTATCTTTATAATATGTAAACATAAACATAAACATTTACATACAGGCACATATATTGCTTCTGGCCCCACACTAGGATACCCTGGGTCGTGGGAACCAGAAACAGCGACATCACAAACATGTAAACATCCAAGACCTGGGGATGTGGTGTGCAATAAAGAGTTTTAATCTAATCTATAACCTATTGGGCTTTAATTTCTAATTAGCTTAAGGTGACTCGGTACAATTTTGATAACAAATACTGTTGATAAGTTCGTCGGATTTACAGACGATCAGACGGTTTCCACTCTCCATAGGTTATGCCCACACTTAAACTGAAGGTCAAAAATGAAAAAGAAGTTAAATTCTTAAGGAAGTAATAAAACGCTTTACGATTCATCAAACGACCTTATAAAAATTACCCCCTGAACTGCAAAATGTATATTTACAAGTTTCACCTTTCCACCGAGTGCAGAAAGTAAAAATTGTGAGACTGATCATGATATAACCGAAAGTAAAACATAATTTAATAAGACGTACAGTAATGAGCCTTTAAATAAAGTAACAGTGTGGATAGAACATGTAAACATGTGCATAGAACATGTAGGCCAAAATTCTACTCCTTATTTCGTCATTTTAAAATTACGGTATTTAATTATTTTAAACAGAAAAATTCACACGATTTTGCCATCCTATTCGCTGCAAAAATAGGTAGAAATCTGTCGTACAAAACATGTAATCATCTTACCAGTTACAGGATTGACGATAAAGCTCGTGTTGGAAGGAAACAGGCTGTATCGCAGCGCTGCATTATCGCCCAAATCAGCGTCGGTCGCCGATATGCGCCCGACCATCGCACCAGCCAATCTGTTCTCCTCCACTTTGAATTCATAGGACGCTTTAGAGAATACCGGATCATTGTCGTTTGCATCAATCACGTTGATGACTAACTGTGCTGTGGCTGACAGAGGGGGCAACCCATTGTCTGTAGCGGTTATAGTCATTTTGTGTGCTGCTGCGGTTTCTCTGTCGAGCAGTTTGGATAGGTAAACCCAACCGGTGCCGAGTTGTATGGCGAAGAAATCGTCGTTTGTGGAGTTCTCTAAAAGGATCCGGTAAGTGATCCGTGCATTGTTGCCCGTATCTTTGTCGATCGCTTCTATTTCCAGTATCTGTGGAAATAATGTGTGATTATTGGTTTTGCGTTTTGAATAAATTTCAAATACGTGAAGTGTTTAATCATTTTGTAGCTGAAAGGATCTTATAAGGACCATTGACGTTTTCTAAAACAATATAATGTCTTACTTTAAACAGATACTACCGAAAAAGAGCAAAATGCTCTTTAGGACAAATTGAGAAATGGAATTGAAAGATATCCAATCGGTTAAAATATAGGCTACGATGGTGAAAAATACTGCACGTCCTGTCTGTGAATAGATAAATAGAGAACACTTTATTGCACAACCAGGTGAAAGATATTACAAATAGTTTCTTATATCTAAGTAGTGGTATACAATTGGCGGATTAGAGACTGCAGGTCCAAGAGGACGATGATATATCTATCAACAAAATGTTATTCTGTGTAGTCTGTTTGCTTTAACGCACACGTATTTGAATGCATAATAATATCATATCGTTGAATATAATAATGTGTCCAAAAATCTGGCTTGTGCATGTTCTAATAATAAATAAATAATGATTATGTGTATTAGTAGAAAACAACAAGAAATCTTGCAACTCCATCAACCTGTTCACTTACCTTAGTGTTTACAGGTTCGGATTCCAGCACACTAGCCACGTATGAATCGTGTTCGAATACAGGAGGGTTGTCATTAACATCTTGCACATCCACAACAAGCGTCAGGTTGGCACTGAGAGATGGGGCTCCGCCGTCCTTTGCAGATATAACAAGCGTATGGCGAACTAGATTCTCGTAGTCCAGCGACCTGTTGGTAATATTTTGATTTCATCATTTGTATCAAGACTGCTCAGGCTTAACATTTGTCATGACTTAGTATTAGTACAAAGATGCCAGAGGTCAGCGACAGCTGCAGAGTAGAACACAGATTCTCCAATTCTGATAAGGTTCTTTGTCATATCTCCAATGACAATGAAATAACAGCGTTAAATAATAATAATAATAATGCAGCCTATGTACATCGGGCACAGGCCTTCTCTTAGAGGGAGAGAGTGTGGGCTTAATCATTGGCTGTTACATAAGTAAGCCACTCTGCCTGCATTATGTTACCAAGCTGACTTTAGATCACCTTAGATACCCCTATAAGTTGCTATAGATAATTTATTTTAAGAACGCTAATAATACACTATGACCACAAATTCTGTTCTTTTACTAAAAAAAAAGTTGTAGTAATGGAGTAGGTAAGCGTGGTGAGAGAAGCCCTGTGTCTCGCAGAGGGACGAACATTATCTGCGTGTGTTATGCTCTATTACCTATATCCAATAGAGATGAAATTTGACTAACATTTTCAATACAAACTAACCTCAATAAAGTCACTAGACCGTGCTGGGAGTTTACAGCAAAAGTATTCGGCGGGCCAGTAGCAGATACCAGCAAATAGGTCAGCTGTCCATTCTTCCCTTCATCCAGATCTGTAGCTCTTGCTGCATAGACCACAGAGCCTATATTTGCGGACTCAGCGACCGAAACTCGTACAGAAGATGAGCCAAACTCTGGTGCGTTATCGTTGATGTCTTCGATCGTTATTGAAACCTAAAAGAAAATAGGAAAATACGGGTTACTAACATTCAGATTGTAACATAACATAGACTACCTCGTTGATTGATGTGTTAAGAAGATATTAATTGTTCCTATCGAGATTAAAGTTATCATTTAAAATTATACTACCTACTACTAGGTGCCTCGGAAAAAAATGTTTTGCCATATTAATTAGCTATTCTCAGACCTACCAAATAAAATTAAATAAAGCCATTTCGGAGTAGCTCGATAACAAACACTGTGTGTGACACGACATGTTTATACATACATATATTAGATTATAAAAGCGAAAGTTTGGATGGATGGGTGTTTGTTACTCAATCACGCCAGAACAACTGAATGAAACTTGGCACAGATGTAGATAATAGCACATAGGCCTTTATTCTGAAAAAATAGACACGAAAATTTTCATGCGAACGAAGTCGCGGGCCATTTTGAAATCAGCGTGCATGCATGCAGTGATTAATGAATTTTGAAGAAGTGAAGAAGTTTGTTCTAACTGACCGAGTCGCAGGCGTGAGTGCGAACAGCTCTATAAGAAATGAATTGATTTAGCAATACTATAACTTTTACAAAATAAGAGTAAGATTTGATTTTGTAAATCTGCTACTTATGATTATTGTTCTCAGCACTGTGTTAAAGATACATATGTCAAATTTTGCCTGTTTTTCGGTGGCGGCTGGTTAAAGTTGGCCAAAAATACAACAAAGGTATGCTTTAAGCGCCTCCCTTAGAGCACGCCATCCAGCAGATTTAGAAAGATATCCAGCAGTGAACGAACATGAGCTGATGGATTAGCTTGGAGGTGATTTCCAGTGGCAGTTCCCAATGATTCACCTGAGTCTGATCATAGCTCTGCGGGTTCCCGCTCGCAGCCTGCACATTCAGAAGATAGGACGCTCTGGTCTCCCTATCCAGTTGGGCCGAGGTCCTGATGGCGCCGGTCATGGGCTCCACAGCGAAGTGTCGCTCCGGGTCCCCTGCCACTATCGAGTAGCGGATTGGCTGTTTTGCTGTGGACAAGAAAATATATTCTAGTTAGATGATTTGTGAAGAACTAGACTGATTTTGCTTTCTTGTTAATGGCCAATTCTTAGGGTGTAAACCTTAAAACAAAACAAAGCTCGATTTGGCGAGATGACAAACTAACTTTTGTTAGGCCGCCAATTGTACATACTGCGTATTTTTTAAATTTAAATATTAAGAATATTCTTATCTTAACTTTCGAAACTTAACTTACATTCCTTGACTCATTTTTTTTATTTTAAACTGTTATTTTCTATGCAATTTTCTGTTAAATATGTCGCAAGAGTTTTAATTCCTAGTTCGAAGTTTGAACTAACTTTTTTCGGTCAACTTTTAGCTGAAGTTTAAACAACATTGTATACCACATGAGCTTAATTAATGTTTCGGTATTATCTAACCGCTGACCTAGAAACCATTGTAATAGTGAACCCTAGACTTTATAACTCAATCGTCCAACTGGGAATGGCCGTAAAAGTCAGCCTTTACGTTCGCCGCCAACTAGAACAGAAAAGCAATTCAACAGCCAAAGTGTGGTCTATACAAGAATTTATAGAGCCCAAAATTGAATGTCAGCTCGACTCTTAGGTCCATCACATTATTAGGGTTTGTCCTAATACAAAGCGACATGAGCGAGCGAGCAATGCGAGTGAAGGAAATGACAGTTCAACGTGATTGAATACCTAGCAAGAAATGGAGTCGCGTCATGGATAGCGAATATGTCAAAATATCCAATTCGCAAAAATGTCGAAAGAGCAGAATTAAAGTGTTACATACTTAATAGCCCAGAAATTGCTCAAGCTCCTATATGTTTGAGTATCATTTAACATATAGGTCATTTTGCACATAAACCGCTCGCAGATTGATTGCCCACATCTCTTAATATGTATGGAGGGTAATGAAGAGTTCTAATCTATTCTATTAGGACATTCCTTTGACGCCAGCATATTTGATCGCGTCGGTCGCTAGCGCCGCGTTCTTTCAGAACAAACCTTTAAGGTTACTGTTACCCGTTCCGTCTCAATTTCCACAGATTGAGGCTGGCAAAATTGAGCTCAGGCACTATTTATGGGCGCCATAAACATTTATGTATCGATATCATTTTTCTTCTCAGAGGGAGATGTGAAATTGGCGATGGGTTTGCTTGTGATTTAACTCTGTTGGCTGTTTTAATGCTGTAGTCGATAGCTAGATGACAAGTGTTAAAAGACCAATTCCTGAGTAGGTTTCTCAGAATTTCTCTTAGGTCTAAAACTGATTGTTACTGAAGAAACGAAAAAAAACAGAATATGTTACAAAACTTCTACCACAAACAATTTCTTCTTTGTCGACTAATACGACTGCAATTATTCGACTGCCTCGTTGGTCTAGCCATTGAGGCACTTAGCTATCAAAACAGAGGTCGTGGGTTCGATTCCCACTGGGGGCCGCCGTACGCCCGGAGCGATTTGTACAAATGGCGGCAGTCTGGGTGTACTTTCATTTTTGTAACGTACTTGTCTGTTTACCATAGCACAGGGTATCCTAGTTTGGAACCAGGTCGAGTGATTGTATTGGATGGAAGTTATGATTATTATAATATTTTTAACTTTTTAACCATGTTTTTAAATAATTATACTACAAAAAAATATCATGTTTGACAGTAAAAAACACACAATAATAAATAAAAAAATGTCTTTAGAACCTCGTGCAGTGATTTGATGAAATCACTTGTGACATCGCTGAAGTCCTAAATTCACTAAATCAATATTCAAGCGCTTAATCGATTTTCAAGCGCGTTCTAAGTGATCGGCACTTTGAGCGCTTGAAAATCTCAAAGTATAACGTTAAGCGTAACAATTTGAGCCAAGGTGTTGAGCCCTAGCTTTGATGCTAGGAAGAGAAACATTTACGTCTCATTTGAAGGGCATTCGTAGTGCGATCTTGTGAGTTATGATGTTGCTATAACGTTTTACGACTTGGCACTGATTCGAGGCGATGGACCTATAAGGGCGAATAAGTGGCTGGATTTTAATAGGTGCTACTGGAATGCACAAATCATGACGACGGTGAAAGTGCTTGGACATTCATATTTGTAAAAAAATGGAATGGAAAAAGGGAAATTTTGATGTTGCTTCTAAATGTCTTAGATATTACGATAAATTTGTCTCTGTTTAGTATATAACATTTCTAGCTGTTTAGAAGTTTCTTAATTTTATAAAGTTATTGTTTAGTTGTTTCGAGGGTATGGTATTTTTTTGTTTTTGCTTCTGTTATATAAAATAATGTAGAGGGTAAATGTTAAATATGAAATTAAAATCTGGTAATTTAACATTGCGTTTTTTTTTAACTTGAAGCTTCGATCAATTTCGCCATTCTAAGAGATTGACAGAAGCACGCAAGAAAATGGTGTATCCTGCGTCAAAAAGAGGCTAAATATCAAATGTGGAAATCATTGTTTATGTCCTTATATCCTATTATATTGAACGTTAGACGACACACATAGTCAATTGTATGGAGAATTTAACTAAATACATACCTAAATATCAATTTGTGTCATAAGGCTATAAAAAGAGTAAATAATACTTATAAGTACAGAACAAAATTCTCAGTTCAGAAACCTGTGGTTAGATTTCCTAAGTGTTTGCCCCTCCACAAAGAATGCTAACTAAACAATCGCTTAAACAAAGTCAGGGGATCAAAGCCTTAATTGAATCAAGCCTTTTGGCTCTCGTGAGTGAGATAATCGCTGTCCCTTTAATGATTTCAATTTAGAACCGACCCGATGCCGTTTTACTTAGCCACCTGCCCCTGGCTTTGCTTATTCGAACTTGGCTTTGAACTTTAAAGTAGACTCCACTGGCAATAGTGATAGGTTTTACTTGGAGAGTAAGTAATAAGTCAGTTAATTCTTTTAACGTGGACGTAAGAAACTGGAATAATAATGGTTTTCTGGTACTAATTGCTTTCATTAATAAGGCCGCCGATTGTACTGTACTTGATTATTGTTCGAATCTCAATAAATTAAATTTCTGATGTAACAAAGAATATTCTATTTGTCTATCTAATAATATTGTTAACAAGTATTTTTAATGACTCGCGATGCTCCTACATAGATATAAGAGGCTAAATATCAAATGTGGAAATCATTGTGTATGTCCTTATATCCTATTATATTGAACGTTAGACGACACACATAGTCAAACGCATTTAGATGAGCAACTCCTAATACAAGCCGTGAATTTAATTTTCAGCGTCACAAACAAACTGATAGATGCGCTTCTTTTTAGTTTGGAGAGGCAAAGGTAAAAATAGCGTGCGCTACCGGCCGGCGTGACTGGCCGTGGAAGCCTTCGGAAGGCTTTAATGAATTGAGTGCACACTCTCACACTATGTGTATGAGTACGTAGATAGATAGATAGATAGATAGATAATAATTTTATTTGTACTTTTTGACACATACACACACACACATCTTGAACATTATACTCGTAAAAGCAGTTCCTTAAAATCAGATAACCAAAAACCAAATCTTAAAATAATACAAAAATAAAAAACAAATACAAATTAAAAGTAAAAATTCGACATGCGGGACAAATTAAATGTAACAAAACACAACAACGATGAGAGCAGATAAAAAGTCATGTATGGCGTGTGCGTGAAGCAGCAGTACAAAACGGCCACGTTTTACGTACAGTAAAAGTGTCTAACGTAAGGCCTGTTCATCTCAAGTATTTGATCAAATTATTAACAAATGACAATATCTACATCCGTAGATTGACATTTGACATTTGACGACAGTCAATAACTATAGATGGTTGTGATGCAATCACAAATAAAAGGCTGAATATTTCCTAGACCTAGACCAAGGCTCTCCTTTATATAGCCCATCATAGCATCGTTTGACAGATTATACGGTCCCAAATCGTCTGGAGCAACTTTTCGTTTACTTTATAATTTAGTATTCGAATAAATCGGTATTCGGGAAACTTAGAAAAGTCTTTTCGTCTAATATACCTCAATCGCTCAAGACAAAATTATACAACCAGTGTGTGTTACCAGTGATGACTTATGGCACTGAAACGTGGTCTCTCACTAGAGGCCTCATAAGAAAGCTCAAGGTCACGCAACGAGCTATGGAAAGGGCTATGCTCGGAAATTCTCTACGAGATCGAATCAGAAATGATGAGATCCGTAGACGAACGAAAGTCGTCGACGTAGCCCAGCGGATTAGTAAGTTGAAGTGGCAGTGGGCGGGGCACATAGCAAGCAGAACTGATGGCCGATGGGGCCGAAAAGTTCTCGAATGGAGACCACATGTCGGCAAGCGCAGCGTAGGAAATATTTTCAACAAAAATAATACATAATTTTCCTACTAGGTACTTAGTTTCTCATAGAATGTATTAACCAATTCTTCTGATACACATAACGTATATTATAGTTAGAGTTTTCCTCTTCATGATGATATAATCTTTTAAAGGCATTCACAATTTAATAAAGTCATTCACAATAAGACCTGCGCAAGGCGCAAGATTAAATAAAAACAGTGTTGTTCTTTATGATTTTCAGTCAATGAAAAGATAATTTAGGTAAGCTGAAGAATGTTACTGCACTGGGCTACTTTATCCCCGTTCCGGCCTTTAAGCAAATGTTGAAACATTAAAAGTGTCGCTGGATCTACAAGAAACTATATTGGCCTTGAGATAAAGAAATTTCTTGGTTGTACAGATATATTTTTTTGCAAGCCTTTAGAATAAAACTAAACGAATACGAATTTAAACACCTTCTATTTCACACCTTTTATCTTTCACGGACCACACGATGTTATGACATTTCTTGTTACCTACAAATGAAGGTTATAGGAAATGTCAGAAATACCAAGTGCCCCGAAAGGATCTTTCGGATTATTGTAATAATGTCGACAACATCAATAATCATATTTTTGTTATTTTCTGATATTTTGACGCCCAACGGCAATCAAAAATACGTCTAATCCTTTAAAAGGTACAAAAGCAGATGCGCTAATGCGTCTAATTGAATTAATCCGTAAAAGGGTAGCCAGTAAAACTAATTGACAAGGCGATGGACTCAAATGCAATAAATTTTTTATTGTATTACCTGTGCTCCAGAAGCTCGTAGCCAACTATTCTAAAATACCAATCATACGTGTAACTAATGCCAGTATTTTTTAGTGTTTCGCAACGCCATACACTCATATGATTTTTAGTCAGTCATCAAGTCTGCCCGTGAGGCGATTGTCAATTTCAAGCGGTGAGGTACATAGGCGCCTCATGCACTCAGGTTTCGTTACGATCTTTTTTCTCTTTACTGTTAGCGAGTGGTATTGTTAGCAAAAATTCACAAATGTACGTAACTTGGAAAACAAAGTCATGCCGGGATTCAAACCAACGACCTCTTGAATGTGAGGCCGGCTTTCTACCACTGCGCTAACTAAAATGCGCTAAACCAGAGTAACAGAGGTATTCACGTAGCGCTTGAAATTGTCAAACCGCGGTGGGCACGCGAGGTGATTGAGCCTCTCTTGTCTCTCTGAAAGAAGGCCTGTGCCTGTAGTGGTACTTATGTTGGCTGTATTGTTATTGTTATTATTATTATAATAAATCTTAGATAAGCCGCGACCAACCTCCAAAAACTGAAGAAAAATGGAGAACGGGAGACGGCTACGCTAAAGGACGGCACCTATTAAAGCGGCCCAAAATAAGGGTTCGACATCACGTCAGCGACTGTATAAAGAGGTGGGACAAAGAGGGAAAGGGGGAGGTGAGGGCCCAGGAGGGGGGAAGAGGGAACAGAGTCTCAAGTCCACTAAAAGTACAGTTGTCATAAGTTTAATAGCCGAAAGGCTGCAGGGAATCCTCCCTGTAGCTATATGACACATGAACCCACCCGGGTTCTTGTGTTCATATAAATATTCCAGTTGTCATATTAGGACTCCGAACGTATGTCTGTGAACTTCCTTTATATAAATGTAAGTACCGTTTTCAAGGTGACATAGGGTGGTACTTCCAATGCAAGATAATAGGAACTGGAACTAATTGTGTTATTTTATGTAAATACAAACGGAGCATTGAAATAAAGCCTATAAATACGATTACAATTATGACCTCACGATAGAATTGAAAACTTATGAGATATTCTACGACTGAAGGCGTGTATGTCAAATTAAGCGTCACCGAGCCGAGTGTGACTATTCAGCTTCATTCACTGTTCACTAGAGGCCTTCAGTAGGAGCCTTATGAAATTTCCTATCGAAAATAAATGGAACCTTTAACAGACTCGAGGCTCGGTTGGACAAACAAAGAGTTGCGCGCTTGTCCGCAGAGCCAACCGTATATCAATCTGGTCGCGTCAGCCGCCAAAAAAGTCGGACAAAAAGGTAAGCGGGCAAAAAATTTCGACAATGAACCCTTAAGTCGTTGTGGGAACTGCCAATTAAAAATTGATACATATAATAGGGGAAATGGCGGAGGTTCTCGGGATGTGCTTAGGTTTTCGGGATCGATAGAAGGATCGGCAGGAAAGGCTTGTTATTAGATAAGTCAAGTCGACTAACGGTCTTATTTATAAAAAGTGGATTCCACTAAAACAAAGAAATTCCTCTTATAACCCGGCTTTAAGCATGTCTTAAGTGTTTTTAGACTTTTTATGAAAAAGGCTGCTAACCTTTTTAAGACCCTATTTAATTTAAAAGAATTCTAAAGTTGTTTTATTTTTATATAAGTAATTTTTTTTTTAATTCCGCGTATAAAAATGCACATTTTACTAACGGTGTTTTATATTTTCAAGAATAGGTAAATTAGCTCTTTACAAGTTGGCGTGAATATGAAGACCCTGTTGTGTGACAAATTTTCCTCTTAGAAATATAATGACTTAACATGGCCACTCCGGGTCGGGCACTTATAGCAACTAAGCCCGTAATTTCTTTCTCTCTATCTCTACGTCAGTGCCTGATCAAACCATCGATGACTAATTACAAATTTATATCTATTGACTGCAACCTTGAAAAGTGAAGGGTATCACTAGCCACAAGAAACCAAACTGCTGGGCACTATTATGAAAAAGGACAAGACAGTACTAAGTCCCTACTATACTAAATGAAATGTCAGTGGAAGTAAGATCCTCACAATATGCTAGTAAAATGCTTTATAAAAGGTGTGTAGCTTCTGAATTAATGAACCAGTTTGTAACCAGTACCATAAATTTATCCTAATTTAAGTTAAGTATCTTCTTTTACTTTTCTATGTAAACTTAATTTAAGTCATTTGTTAGGTACATACCTATTTTAAGTAACTAAATTGAGAGTAAATCTGCCAACAAACTATTATTTAGTTTGGCGGAAATGAGACTATTTAAAAATGTATGCACTAGGTACCAAACACGCGGGACCAAACTAGGTACCTCACAATGAGTGAGATGTCGAATTTGGGTCCCCCCACCTGCACAATTAGGTTTATAGTTATTTGGATTTTATTTATATTTTTTGTGATTTATTTTATTTCACCATAATAGCACCGTGTAGCAAATAGAGAGATAGATAGAATACAATATTAAATAGTAGCAAGATTAAATATTAATATTACTGACTATGAAGGGAAGTTCTTGCAAAATAGATCGGAAATTTCACAGTTTTCCTTTTTAGGGTTCCGTGCATCAAAAGGAAAAAAACGGAACCCCATAAGATCACTTTGTTGTCCGTTCGTCCGTGCGTTCGTCCATCCATCCGTCTATCCTTCCGTCAAGAACCTTTATCTCGGGAACGCGTTCGCTCGATACCTCCGAGTTGAAATTAAAAAACTATAATTTACCTAATCAAATTTACAAATTTACATTCTCTTGAAGTTGTGAAAAAATGAAACTTCTTAATTTACTTTAAAAAAGATACGGGCTACATCAGCCGCACAATTAAAACGAATCGATCGTATTGGCCAAAATGTGACGATTTATCACGGAGTTATGAGAGAAAAATCGGACATACTAACATATATAAAAGCCATATTAATTATCTTCCTTTTTGACTCTACTATAGCTGGGTAAAAACAATACACAGACAGACGAAATCCGATGCAATAAAAACAATAGGACCGGCCGAGTGACCACGGATTGACGTAACAATGGCCGCGAAGGCTTCGGGGGAGATCTTAAAGGTACAACTGTGGCCTATTAATTTAATCTAAGGGACGGTCATTAATTAGTGGAGGTCGAGGACTAGACTCAGCTTGTCTATGCCAAGTTTACATGCATAGCATAAGCAGCCTATATACGTCCCACTGTAGGGCACAGGCCTTCTCTCAGAGAGAGAGTATGGGCTTAATCACCACGCGTGCCCACCGCGGATTGGCGATTTCAAGCGCTGAGGTATATGAATAGCTCAGACACTCAGGTTTCCTCACGAGTTTTTCCTTCACCGTTAGCGAGTGGTATTGCTACTATAACTTCACAAATGTACATAACTTAGAAAACAAAGTCATAGGTACATGCCCGCACTGGGAATCAAACCTGGGTCTCCCGCTTCCAAGTCCAATGTTCTACCCACTAGGCTACCACCGCGTTCACAGGCATACTCTTAGGCAAATAGTGTTACATGTATCACGCAATTAAAAAACACCTAATCTATTCTAAATACGTCAATTATTAAGCAGCCTACATACCTCCCAGTGCATGCTAACCAAGCCACGGGTTTCCCTGCTTGTCCTTCCTGTGGGCTAGGCCGACTAAGCTGTCAGGATGGTATAGGTGCTAAGCAAGCCTACTCCATCTAAATCAATATCCCAGGCACTGCAGCGTCCGAGTCGTCTCTTCACCCATCTAGTTTGAGTGAAGGTGCCACTGGGCGCTGTATAAATCATCTCATTACGTAGATGCAAAGGCTATATACATCCCGCTGCAGGCACAGGCCTCTTCTCAGAGATACAGGGTGGGTTTTAATTCCCAAACGTGCCCACGGAGGATTGGAACGTTTAGAAGCAAGGTATGTGAACATCTCTAACAGCGAAGGAAAATATCGTGTAGAAACCTTTCTTGTCGATAATTTCCGTCACCGTCAGCGAGTGGTGCCTGTTGCTACGAAAAATTGACAATTGTACTTGATTTAGAAACAAAGTTATTGGTACACGACGGGGTCGAACCCAGGACTTTTCGTTCTACCTATACTCTATCATCGCAGCTTAAACTTACTATAGTAAAATAACAAAGCCTTGTTACAGTAGCTACACAGCGACTAACAATTACTAGTACAATAAAATTAAACAAATGTAATGTGTACACGGTCTCGATTCTAGCAAATTGCTTCTAAACACTACAAGAAGGATTATAACCTGCGACGGTAGCTAAATTAAGACGGAGGGATACAAAACAGGGTCTTTCCATTAAGAATTTCAAACTGACCATTGAGTAAAAGTCTTTTTCGACTAAAACTTTCGTAAGCACTACTTAAAATTCAATGGCACAACACATTATTGGCGTAATTCCGGATTCACTTACTTGATTTGGTGTCAAGCGAAAACTGATCGGACTCTTCCGGCAAAAAATCAAGTAAGAGAATCCGGAATTAAGTGAGTAACGAGTAAAAGTTTGTTTCTGAATTTAGACTTTAACTAAATAATCTTTATTAGTTAATTAAAAAACACACTTTAAGATACAAATAACTAAATAATAATAATCAATACAAAATATATAGGTAATGTAAAAAAAATAATACAATGTCAAATTTCAATGTCAATTACCTACTTAAACCTATTTGGATACAAACGGGTTCCTATTACTCTGGCTCCGACGACAGACTACGGAATTCGTAATTTTTCAATTTAAGCCACTTAGACAGCTCGGTTAATTAAAGTAAGGGACTGAACTACCAACCTCTCGCTCACACAAAAAAAACGGCAATAGTGTGTAATATTATTTAATTGAACAGTGTTACCTATTTTTTGAAACTTTTATGGTGCGTGTCAAGCGGAAGAATTATTGTGGTTTCTGTCCACCAAGATACTACTCTACCATTACTGCAATCCAGTTTCTGCAGAAGCCTAGTAATTAATATCCTGCGATGAAACGAACTTCACTTTGCTACCTCCATTAACTTCTCTACCTATATTGATGAGTGATCACCTAGCGCTGTGATAGGTTTATATCTACTTTGTAGCACAAAAGTCAAACTGAAAGAAATAAGTCACTGATTTTAGGACTTGGCAGATTATCTTGTCCTAATTTGCCTAGAGCAATTTTTCAGTGGTGGTTAATGACAAAAATGTAATTTTTTATTTTTTTTTACAATCGCGACCCTTGAATATTTTATACATTTGTAGCAAACCTGAGTTAATAGGAGGTAATATAAACTTATTTCATAGCGACAGAGGCTTTTTGTCTACGTTAAGAGTTTCAAAAGGATTCGTTAACAATGAACTTAGTAATATCACTAGGCTGTTTCCTCACGACATTTTCCTTCACCGTTAGCGATTGGGCGAGCTTGAATTGAAGGCGCAAAATAGACCGTGGTGGAAATCTGTTTTGAAAGTCCTATGTCCCTGATCAGGGATAACAGGAACTGATGATGATGATGATATTATTAGCAAGCAGTAGTACTATTAGTTAAAATTTACAAATGTAAGTGACTTGGAAAACAAATTCTTTGGCACGTACCGGACTAAAACCTGCGGCCTTTCAACTCTAAAGCCCGCATTCTACCAGACTTTCAGCCAGCACATTATTGAGCTACCAAAGCTTCAATACGTGTGTATAGGAATTTAGGGATAGACAGATTATTATTTATTGTATGTACACCAGGAATTAAATACGAGAATTAAAGTAGTAGTAGTAGGGGCAGCTGATACTTCAGTACAATCAATGTCACGAATATTTTTGACACAAGCTCTTAGCAGGCTTTTACAGGATTTTAACAGGCTTCCAGAAATCACTAATTTTACCAGCCTGTCAAAATAATCTACCGTCGGAACTAAGGAAATCTGAAAGCGAAGCTCTCTGAAGCCTTTTCCCTGACAAAGATTAATCAAGCCCAGTAGCCCACGGCAATCACACTCCACACTTTTGCAAGCCTATAAATCCTGAAAACAAGCATTTAAAATTAACTCTCGAGTCCAGCGAATAACGTGCCTTTAAATAAAAAGTTTTTTGAAATAATTGAAGTAAGGTTGACGCTGGAATTGGTCTAAAAAAGGACTCTAAAATTTGTTCGAGCAAAAACTGTCCCGGGCTGGTTGGTTTCGCTTTGGGCCGATAGTTTCATGACAACTTATGATATCTAAATGAAAAAAAATGTTTGCATAATATTTTTTTAATAACAACGGTACCAAATTGAATCTTGTATATTATTAAAACGAGGTAAGGCATAAAATATATATTCACGCTTAGGCACTACTATTTTAAACAAAATAAATAATTTAATAGGTCTTAAAATCTGTATTAGTACTTTAATAACTACTAATTGCTTAGTAACCGCTCTAATTTTGCAAGTAAAATGGAATTCCACAAATTCAAAAACAGGGAGAGTTCATGTTTTGTCCATAATTATAGTTTCCCAGTTAGAGTTGGCACTTTATGCTAGAGGAAAGGGTTTGAACCCCACTTTGACACATTTTTTTTCCTCCCATGTGATAAATAAACCTCACATGGGACTCAAATAGAATAAATATATTATTATATATTGCCTTCTCTTAATTGCCTAACACCCAAAATGGACATTGAATCTTTTTATCTGATAATAATAAATTGATACACTATGATAAGATACGAATATTCTTTATTGTAGACCAAAAAACCATTACAGAAACGGCAGTTACAAGAGAAAAAGTACATAAGGTACACTTCCTATATCAACTTATCAACCTTATCAGCCCATAAGTAAAGCCCGCTGTTGGGCATAGGGCTCTTCCCTTAAACGCCAACCAATTGAAACACAAAGGGCGTAAATTTAGGTTGCAGGTGAAACGGGCCCTTCAAATAAACGGGTTGGATGACCTCCAGAGGTAGATTTATATACTTCGCCGTTGCGCGCGTATTGTCGAATTCAGCCGACCCGTATCCAGACAGGGCCTACCACGAACCAGGCTCAGCGGTTAACACGCGAAAATGTGTTCGGTTTGTGGCGAACTTTGTATTGAACTCGGTTTAAATAAATAAATAACTTCCACACAACAAAATCACTTGTCCTGGTCCAAAATAAAAAGAAAAAAAAAAAAAAGAGAAGAAAAGATTTGGATACCCTGTGCTATGGTAATCAGGCAAGGACATTACAAACATGGATATACACCCAGACTGAAGCTATTTGTACAAATCAAATACGATGGCCTTCAGTGGGATCGAATCCACGAGCGGTCAAGCGTGTTAACCGATAGACCAACGAGATCGTCAGAACAAAAACATCATACAAAAAACTATTTGATGCAAAAATTGTTGGTATGATATGATATGGTATGGTATGGATAAGCTATGATGTGGTACAAAATTTTATTGCATTATTTATCCACGCTTCTTTAATTTATCGACCCCAGCCTTCACGAATTAAGTAATACATTAGTTCACTAGAGTTGTAGTAGATCAGTGAATGGACGTTTTGCTTCTAGTGTGCGAGGTTCTAC
Organism: Yponomeuta cagnagella; assembly: GCA_947310995.1. Lineage (NCBI taxonomy): Eukaryota > Metazoa > Arthropoda > Insecta > Lepidoptera > Yponomeutidae > Yponomeuta > Yponomeuta cagnagella. The sequence goes on along the minus strand of OX371270.1, from coordinate 18,075,644 downwards.
GTTCAGAAAATCTAATACGTTGAGGTGTTAATATACTCGTACCTCAGCTTTGTTACTTCATAAGCAGCCTATATGTACGTCCCACTGTAGGGCACAGGCCTTCTCTCAGAGATTGAATATGGGCTTAATCACCACGCATGCCCACCGCGGATTGGCGATTTCAAGCGCTGAGGTAGGTGAATAGCTCAGACGCCCAGCTTTCGTCATGATGTTTTCCTTCACCGTTAGCGAGTGGTATTGCAACTATAACTTCACAAATGTACATAACTTAGAAAATAAAGTCATAGGTATATGCCCGCACTGGGACTCGAACCTGGGTCTCCCGCTTCCGAGTCCAATGTTGTACCCACTAGGCTACCACCGCTTTCATTCTTACTTAAAATCTATGAAGTAAGGACTATAATTCTCATGTCAATTCATATCTGCTACTGAGTTTTGATAATATTCTTACGTTGTTTTTTGTTAACACAGATGAACGGAACACGCTCGTAGTGTAAATTTCTCGTCCTACCGCACTAACGCCCAGTTTCTTGTACACTAACACGCTGTTAATGTACTGTTAACAGCTGTCAGTGGACCAAAGTGCATACAAAAAAACCACTGACAGCATTTAACAGTAGATTAACAGCTTCTTAGTGTGCAAGAAACCGCACTGTGTAAATCATCTCATTACGTAGATGCAAAGGCCAAAGTTTTTTTAGTACATCGACGTCTCAGGATCTAACTGACATATCTGTTAAAAGACGTCGCTGAAGTTGTAAATCAAATCAAAAAAAATTTATTCAAAGTAGCACAGAAACTGCGACTTAATGAACGTTACAAGTTAAACTAGGTGTCCATTTCAAAATCTAGATCATTTTGGAGAAAAAATGGACAAAAAAACTCCAAACTTATTCTTTTCAAGTCCTTAATTTACAGGATTTATGTAAGTTTCCACTTTTTGTTTATATTCACCTCCAGTTTCAAATCACCCCGTCTGACAGTAATCGTATTTTAGCGAAGATCATAACAATGCAGTTTACTTCTTTTTTTCCGTGAGTATCGTTGCATTAATTTCACGACAGCCCTTCACACAGAAGTAATACTCGTAAGGGAGGAATTTTAAAACAGATTTTTGGCAGATTTCGCCTCCGTAGTTTCGGATTCAGCGAGAGATTTTAAGTGTTATTGTTGATGAATATTTCATTACTTTCTTTGTGCCGGTCAATAATCTTTTTTGAAACTGTTTTGCCGCCGGATGTTAATTATTGACAGTGTCTCCCGAAGGTACTTTTTAATTGAATAAGGCTTATTGTATAGTATGTTATTATAAATAAATAACTTCTACATAATACAATCACTTAACCTGATCCTAAACTAGGATACCCTGTACTATAGTAACCGGGCAAGGAACTCACAAACATGGAGATACGCCCAGACTGAGGCCATTTATACTAGTGTACGCCGGCAAATAATTGAAGAGGAAGGTAGAAATGGCATTGACCACCCGAGACCCCCAGTTTCTCGTACACTAACAAGCTGTTAATCTACTGTTAACAGCTGTCAATTGACCAAAGTGCGTACAGAAAAAACCACTGACAGCTGTTAACAGTAGATTAACAGCTTGTTAGTGTACGAGAAACCGGGGGCCAGTCTCTCGACGTAGATCTACGCGCCTCTAAGCACGCACTCGTTATCAGTGCACGTGAACGCACTCAAGTCAAATAACGTGGAGAGTACTCGCGTAAGTATAAATAAACTAGTATTACTTCGTAAATTGAGTTCAAGCTCAACTCGCTTCTGGCCCCTAACCGTACAAACGGCCGGTACAATCGAAGGGCTATCGTCTTTCATTTGCGTAATGGTATTCATATTAGTGGGCCGCAGACGTAGAGGTCTGATTCCTTTTGCTTACGATTTGTTTATTATTATTGTTATTTCACAGACAGAATGTTCGGCGGAGTGGTGTTGCAAGGAGAGGCTGGATACGGCAATGTGAAATGTGTAAAAATGAAATTGGATAGTACGGAAAATGTCTTGGAGAGTTAGTTTGTCTCTATTTAGTTTTGTCATTATATTAGAGGTTGGACTCTTGTCGGTGCACATAAAAACTACCTTGAACCGAAAAATATGTTTTATAACTTCTGAGGAAAGTTTTTGTGAGAAATACTATTCAAACGTTTAGGTACTACCGAGAAACGCGCACCTATTCGAGCTGAAAGAATTTCATTGGGCTTTGCGCACCATCCGCGCCGAAGAAATCGACCTCGCCAAAAGAACAATTCTTTCGTTTCCTTTTCACGCTTCTCAGTCGGAGAGATGCGCTTTGTCTGCAAATAACGCAACTGACACTGGTCGCTGTTCGCACCGAATTCGTCAAAGAATTGGGAGTATTCCGATTTTCCTGATTTTTTGCGCGGTTTAATGTGGTAGGTTTCATAGGACACGTAATTATAAAACGCTAGGTTAACTTATTTTAAAGGAACTAATTAATGGAACTTAACGAATTTTACATGTTAAGTCCCATTAATAAAAGCAAACAATTTATTTAATCGTTTCGTTCGGCGCGGTCGATTCTTTCGGCTCGGGTAGGTGGACGTTCGCCTTAATACGGCCAATACCAACATACAGTTTTAAATATCCATAAAAGTCTACCACAGACTGCGCATTAAGTCAGCCCTCCCTTCAGTCAACACAATAGCAGCTCTGGAACCTGCCGACAACATCGGCTTTCAAGAAAACAAGTATAAATGGGTGACATCCAATGTAAATAAAAACAAAACGGCTGCGAGCAGACCGGGAGCGACGCAGTTTATGTATTGAAAAGAAACTGTCGCAGGGAATAAAAAGCTTACGTTATTTCTTCATAACATCTGCCTTTGGAACAGAAAACCTGGATGAGCTTCATTTGAATGGACTGGCTGCATGACGTAGATTAAATGAATCTGGCGTTATAAAAGTAAGCGAATTTTACATAATGGGGAGCGTTGTTTTGTTTTTTTTTTTAAGTGCGTAAAAAGGTGTAAATTAAGAATGTAGCCTACCGAAACTTAGAATCACGTTTATTTGCTAACTAGTCAAAGCTTAAAGGCCAATCGATGTAAAAAGTATCATTATATTTTTTTATTGGCAATATACATCATAATTTGTTTTTTAACCTACTTATTGTGATCTGTCGCCGGATTCAGGATTGAGGATACCAAAGTAAAAACTCAAGCATGTAGATGCTCTCTTTAAAAAAAACCTATTTAGAGGCTAAAAATTCCACCCATGCCGAGACTTGAACCAAGTATTTACTGAACTGACGATTAAAAGCCTGCGTTTGCCAAAGTTGAATCATATTTTTAAGCTAAAATATTTATTGGGCTGCGTTCGGAAAACTGCGCCAGGTTTTCTCCTCTCCTCAGAGCGTAAAGACAAGGGTCTTCAAACAGTGCGTCCTACCAGTTATGAACTACGGGGCTGAAACTTGGACACTAAAGGCGGGACTGGTCCACCGATTCAACGTTACTCAGTGTGCTATGGAACGGGCTATACTCGTAGTCTCTTAGATGCATGACATAAAAAATGAGACAATCCGCCAAAGAATCAAGGTGACTGATATAGCCTATAGCATTAGCAAGCTGAAGTGGCAATGGGCTGTTCACATATGCCGAAGAACCGATGGTCGATGGGGTGCAAAGGTTCTCGAGTGGAGACCATGAGCCTGCAAGCGCAGCGCGGGACGCCCACCGGCTTGCCGGACCGACGATCTGAGGCATATCGCTGGCAGTGGCTGGATGAGGCTGGCTGTAGATAGAGGAAAATGGCGTGCCTTGGGGGAGGCCTAGGTCCAGCAGTGGACGAATACGGGCTGATTGATTGAATATTTATACATCAATACATACATTTGCGGCATTATATAATATCTGAAGAATAAGAAGCGAAAAAGAGGTGGAAGTTCTTTACCACTAAAAAGCCACCAGATAATTTTATTCACCAAACGGATAATTAACACCTGAATGTGAAGCCAGCACCGAAGTATAATTAATCTACGATTAAGCACAACCAATTTACAATGAACACTTTCTGACCACACACATTGAGCAAAATACATCATCAAACATTGACATTTATAATGTACTCTTCTTGAGAAAAGTGTTACGATTTTGCTAATCCATTTGTGACCCTATCAGAAGAAATTATACTAAGGACCCCTCAGACGCTGTTCTGCGTGGGACATATTTTATATGGAATAGGTTTATCCAGCACCCATACCTTTTAGCTTAGCTTAAACCTACACAGGAAAGATAATGTCCATACGTGCGGAGATAACTAGACCGCGGGTTTCATCACAATGTTTTCTTTCGTAGTTAGGGAGCGTTATTGTTAATAAATTAAGAAGCGTAATTTAGGAGATCCATATCATGCCAAATAAATGCTTGCTGGGACTCTTGTATGTGAGGTAAGAATTATTCTTCCTTACCTTACCGTCACTAAAATAGATATTATATAATATAGATTGTTCGACGTAGACGTCGAACAACGAACTGCGAAGTGAACAAAGTAGCCTCTCAAGATACCAGCACAAACTTTTGCAAGCGATTATACGCAATATGTATGTATGGTACTAACGTTCCCAACAACATTGCGACGGTAATAAAATCCCCGTATAATATGATATATGGTGATTCAATTAAAATTGTTGCTCAAAACGTTTTTCAATAAATTGCCGAGTGTGAAATGAATGGACTTCCTGTGGGTTCCGTAGAGGTTTTCTTGAAGTAGTGTATTCTTGTTTTAATTTATATGTTTATAGGTTTAACTAAAACTTTTACTATTTTACATCGACTTCCACTATTGGGTAACTATTTACTTTGGAAGCGCGAACAAAATATGTTTATCCTCTTAAGATCTTGTGTCCTTAGACGATGATATAAACTTAAGAACCGTGACTTTAAGAGCTTCATGAATTTTAAGAAAAAGAAAAGGCTTTATGAGCTTTAAGAAAATATGGGAATCTTTAACATTTGCGAAAAAAGTAGGTCAGGGTCTCAGGAGTAGGAACATAGAAATTTTGTTACAACTTTACACCCTACTGCATCTGAGCACTTTAAAGGCTTTCTCTCAGAGAGAGTGTATAGGCCTATTACTTCTTGTGCTCGCTTACCGCGGATAGGCGACTTCAGTCATAAATAGAACTCTCCATTGTCGGATGTTTAAGAGATTTTGGTATAACGTGTAAAAGCTAAATTGACTCTCCGTCCGATTTTTTTTATGTATGCAAAGCAAGGAAATAAAGTGATTAAAAAGGGGGAAAAGATACGTAAAAAAGGGCTTGGAAGTCACTCCTGTACTTCCATGCGATATAGATCAATACTTAAATAAAATATAGATAATATACAATCAATTGTTCATTCAAAGTAGCACAGAAACTGCGACTGATTGAACGTTACAAATTAAAATTTCAATTTCAAGAGCTAGATCGTTTTGGCGAATAAATTCACAAAAAACTCCAATTTTGGTGGTAGACTTAGTTTACCAAGAGATTCGCCGTATTCTGGCGTGATCAAGGATGGGCGTGATGTCTGGTGTTGCCATTCCTAATAGGCAAGTACGTAACATCGTAAGCATTTACCTATTTATAGGTGAATACTCATCATCAGCGTCGAGTTTCATAAAACTACAATGCGTAGTTTATTATGACAATTCGATGTACATTGCGTGGAAGTCTTCCTACTTGCTAAAATGTGGGTTAATCTACTTTGCAGTATACGTCGAATTGGCATTTGCAATATACCATGAATTTTAGTTCTATGAAACAGGCCCCAGACGATACAGAGGCTCAGTACCGGCGAGACTTACGTAAAAAAAAAGGAAGAGCTACTACAGCCTCTGGATGGTTTATCAAAACGCGAGGCGGTACCAAAAACTAATGGCTCCTAACTTGAAGCGAACCAAAGATTTATGTCTTGTTTTGTAAATCATAACTGGACACGGATCTTTATGTTTCTAATTTGATTTTCTCGTTCAAACGGCGAGTCGTGTGTTGCTGCTAAAATAATTGACTGGTCTAAGCTTTCTGACATTTATGCTTTATATTTCAGTTGTTATTAATAAGAATTAAAGGGTAGCGTCACTCCATTTCCTTCCATGGATGTCGTAGAAGGCGACTAATGAAATCACTTACCAGGAGACGGGCAGCAGCGTCTTCCTGAGATTCCAACCGCATACTGCGATAGCCAACCCGCCTGCCGAGCGTGGCGATTATGGCAAAACCCCTCATAGTTATGAAAACTACTAAGGAAGCTTATGTCCTGCAGTGGGCCTCAAATGGCTACTGATGATGATGATTTCAGTTATATAAGAACTAAATTACGCCGTGATGTATTTTTACATTGCCGACAATTGTTGTGCTGAATTTTCTACTAAACGCTACTAACTTATCTTGTCTCAAAAGCCTGATGCTTCAAATAAAGTCGATGAGGAATCAAATTTTACAGATATTTTTTTGGACTTTTCAATGTAAAGGTTAAATGAAAAGATAAGTCTACTAAAAACAGTTTAAAAACCTCAATTGGACTTACAAACACCGTTAAAACAAGCGTGGTAAGTTAATAAGAAAACGTTGGTTTTGTATTATTGTAGAACTTACTAGGTACTTGTTTTTCGGGTATTCTACTTTTGTAGTCACAAAATTTCCCAAATAGAAAAAGCTTAAAAAATACACGTAGAGCGATACACAAATTTTAATACACACCCAAGCAAATCGCTCTCAGTATTTTTTTAATTAATGGATATTTATCTTCGGGCGAGTGGTTGGTCATAAATGGAAAATTCTCACCTCAGAGGATTGACTTCATACTAGTAATGCCTTTTTGATGAAATATGTCTCTTATGTGCTTATTACTATTATTATTATTATTATTTTAAACTGCACTCATGGAGTAACACAAAAATTGAAAGTCCGGTGGACACTTTCTGTCGATGAACAATAAGTTTTAAATAAAAACAAAATTATTCTATATATTCAGCACATCTTAACTTTAAAAGAACCAATTATACCCTAATTTTAATTTGTGTAACTCCAAGCTAATAGAACCCTGGCGACCTTAAATCGATGGGCAAAAGAAACAAACCTAAAAGTAACGTCTTTTTTAAGATTCACAAGCTAGAGTAGCAGAGAGCTGAAGACGAAGAACCGACGGATTTTTTTTTTAGTTATACACGTGTCTAGTGTGTACTGAATACTGTAGCGACCATTTAAAGCACATAGAAAACAAAAATATGGAATTTAGGCTATATCTATATACGGCACTGGGCGAATGTGAACTGATGGATTGGATTCAATTTCAACACTGAGTTAATCCCCTGTAGGTAATATTTCGTAGTCGTAAATCTGGAATGGGCGGCGGCTGTAGTCCGGGCAACTGTTATGGGCATCTTTCTAATTAAGCTGACCCAGGCCAGATTGTTGTGGAGGACGGTGGACGGGTTGGGAGCTAGCGAGTCAAAGAATACTCCGTGGGGAAGCCCGAGGAAAGCAATATATGCATTTTGACAAAACTCTGTTTATTTCCTCTGACTGTAAAATACGACTTTCTCTTGGTTTCTCATACGTAACTCTATGTAACTTTACTCTTATCAGCTGTTAGTTGGCCAAAGTGCATACAGTGCACATCATCATCATCATCATCATCAGCCATTTGAAGCCCACTGCAGGACATAGGCCTCCCTCATGGTTTTCCAAGCTTCCCGGTCGTGTGCCGTCCGCATCCAGCGACTCCTCGCCACCGTAACCAGGTCGTCTGACCATCTGGTGGGAGGGCCTGCCCACGCTGCGTCGTCCGGTTTGCGGTCGCCAGGCCAGAACCCTATGGCCACCAGGGCCTCGATTCTGTTAGTGCATTGTAGTATAATGACAGGTACACTGTCGGGTCACGTGACGTGTTTTTTCGTACCATTGACGCCTAGAAGGTTTGATGGGTGTGCCCGCGTAGACTTAAAGTAGGCATGAAATGAAAACCGCCATGTTCATGCAGTTGTCATGTTACTACAATGCATTAACAGAATCTAGGCCCAGTTCTCCGAGCCCATACAGTGCACATAAAGTGCAAAAAATAACTGACAGCTATTAATAGTAGATTTGCAAATGTTTCTTGCACGAGAAACCAGGGGCTTTTAAAAGAATTGTCTCTTAAGGAAATAGATGAATTCATACTCAATACTTCATACTAACAGACACAATAGTGAAACAATGTCTGTTTACCCGCTGCGGACCAATGCCACTCAAAATGTTGTCATACTTAGGCTTTATTAAGCTTCCATCCTTCCTTACTTAAAATTAACGATTTCGTCAGTCAATAATGAAATTGTTAAACCTATTATATTGTTATTCATGAAATATCATTTTCCAACACAAATATAACACAAATAGAAATCGTGCAAGGACATCAAGTTTCGAATTGCAGTTTCAAATTCAAATTTCAAAGCCGTCGCTACCGCTGCCGCTTGTAGCTTGCAACGCACGCCAACGTTTTATAATGTTAGTTAATTTTTACCGATACCTTCCTAATCTGATCATAATAACTTATCACATCGATTGGATTTGCAATACCGATAGTGTTCGGTCCGATTTAATTGCCAATGTAAAGGGCGCGCGCGCGTAATGTGCTGCTATAATTTTCGCAGATAAAACTCTTGGCTGAATTCCCTTTTAGATTGCATGTAAAAGGACCGAAGTAGAGCCGCCAGCTGATATTCGTTTACATGTTTGTTGCAAATGGAAGTTTATTAAGTGATTAGCAAAATTAATGAATAAATGTTGGATCAACAACGAAAATCAGCAAAAAAAATGTATTGGATCAAAAACTATTATCTTGATCAACATAGTAAATAACTTAACATAACATAAACTCACGCCTGTATCCCAGAGGGGTAGGCAGAGACCAGGGACTGCCACTTGCTACGATCCTGACAGATCACTTTCGCTTTCTCAACATTCATTAGTCATTATTAATGAGGTCCTTGAGAAGTATGTCTGGTGTTACTTTGAATGACAAATGACGTGATTAGAGAACGTTGTGGACTGAAAGAGGATGTAGTGACTAGAATTGAGAAAGGAATGTTGCGTTGGTTTGGACATGTGGAGAGGATGAAGGAAGAAAGATTGACAAAACAAATATATCGAGCGAATGTGGATGGAAAGGCCGGTAAGGGACGACCCAGACGGACATACTTCGACCAAATAGGGGATGTATTAGCAAAGGGCAAGATAAAAAGTACCCGAAAAAATAAAAGTGCCAGAACACTTAATCGGCCAATAAATCAGCCAATTTACTAATTTCATTTTAATAAAGCAATCTACAACAACACTACGGCCGGTAATCTAAGGTAGACACTGAGTGCTAGCCAAGAGCGGGTCGACGGTCGGTGGGCAGACCACCAGTCCAGTGGGCGATGACATTGTGAAAGCGGCTGAAAAACATTGGACGCGACTAGATAGATAGAGAACACTTTATTGTACATAAAACTACACATATATTTCCTAACCTAGCAAAGGACCGGATGGGTTGGCGTAAAAGAGAAGAGGCATATGCCTAACTGTGGGCTTTGTGTGCCATATACTGCTCCAGATATTCGTTACATAGACCCGTTCCATAGGTATCGTTCTTGTCTGCTAGAAGTCTATAATTTACTATTTTCTTAGTCTGTAGGATTGTAAAGGACACGATCGGGCCACCATAGATTTTAAATTGTTCTTTTCAAGTTCCACAATCTAACAGGTCAAAGATGACATTATGTAGCAACAATGTAATACAGCTTCACTCAAGTCGCGTGCACACTCTCCGCGAAATGACATTTAGCGAGAGGATGTGCACGAGGCACTTCCATCGATTCGCCGCTCACTCATTCAATTTGATCATTCGCTCAGTGACTCAGTGAAACGTTTTTCTTCCCGCTAAGGCTGTGGCAGCAAGACGTGCTTTCCCTGTGTAAAAGAGACGTAATAACCTCAGGTGTATTTCAATCAAAATGGTACTGATACCCTGTCCCACGACACAGGGTATCCTAGTGTGGGGCCAGAAGCAATATATGTGCCTGTATGTAAATGTTGTTTATAGTGTGTGAACGGAATTAAATGTGTAAATAAATAGCTGAGACTTTGCGTCATGCCACGACCTCGTTATAACTGTAATAAAGACAACCACATCGAGTTCTACAACTTTACCGTTTTCATCCTTTTTACTAATAGATAATATTATCGAATTCGCAGCCTCTACAAATTCTCGAACGCACATAATTTAGTCATTGAATTTATTCTGTGTGTGGTTACTGTAATCATTGTGTTCATTTACATAAGAGCCGATACTATAGTTGTGCTATCAAGTAGTATGATGTTGTAGTCCACAACCACAAGTCACATTTGCATACACTTCGATTGCATTCTGAGGATTATAATATTGAAACTAGTTCTAAACGGCCTTCATAATTATTAATTTCCAGTTTTGAATGAGTACTAATAACGGTCTTAGTATTTACGAATATTTTAACTTATATCACGTTTCATTCTTGTCGTTAGCTAGGTGGTCTTTATTGTTACTACCCTACAGACAACATAGATTGGTTATGTTGACCATTGAGTTAATTGACCACAGACTCTGAGGTTTCCTTACGGTGTTTTTCTTCGTATCTGTTTTTTCTTCTAGTTTTTCCTAACGATGTTTTTCGGTAACAAGTGGTATTGCTTGTAGGAATTCACAAATGTACATAACTAAGAAACACTTGATGTAAGATTCGAGCTCAAAACCTATCAAATATGAGCCTACTTGTATATCCACCTCTGCCACCACGAGTTACAGGTATAAGTGCGTGTGACACGGATTTTGCAAGGAAACACGAAAAATTCGATCTCATTTATAACATAGGGTAAACGGTTCATAATGTTCATCCTCAATGGACAATGGAGTCTCGATCCGACTTCCCATAGAGAAGGCCTCACGTACCCTAACGGTTAGACTGAGCCCCGCGATCCAGGTTTGTGCTCACCGTGACTTTAATCGGTAGTTTGCTGAGCGGAGATTAGAAAAAATATGGTTAAGATCTCAAAAGAAAGTTAACAAATATAGCAAAGTTTAGATTTGTCTTGACGCTTATGAAAAGCTGATGCTAAAGATGCTGACGATCAGCTGAAAAATACAGCTAATGAATACTGATAATACAGCCGAAAAACTGATTAGAACAGACTAGCTGCAGTTCCAATTAGTTTTTTCAGCTGTATTTGTAAGTACGTAATAAAACTGAATTTTAACGGATATTTACTCGTTTACTTAGTGCTTAAGTGCATGAGACCCCCTTGCTAGAAGTGTGACTGTAGATTTAAGTTTAATTTCAATAACTAATAATAAATAAAGTTTATATAAAGTAATTGTTTTTAGATTGAATTTTAATTTCAATAACTAATAATCACTATTTTTTGAGTTTATATAAAATTATTGTAGTGTCAATTTCAATTTAAACATTTGCCATAATATTTTTGGAACGTAACTTAATAATTTTTGCGGAGGGCAGGAAACTAACAGTTAATGCTTTCAAAAAGACGCCTGTCTCAGTCTACCGAGACCACGGCACTTGCAAAAGTACCGAAACGTCGGAAAATTGTAAAATGGAAAAGTAAACGAGTAAATATCCGTTAAAATTCAGTTTCATTATGTCTAGTGCTTGTGTTAACATCAGAAAATACTATATACTCGTATTCTTACGTGTTCTTGTTATGAAAAAACGGACTTTGTTGAGAAAATAATGATAAAATACAAAGTTTGTCATAATTTAATTGTAATGATGCCGAATAATTTAACATAAAATGCTGGTAAAGTAAAGAAACTTGTAATAGCAGATATACTAAATTTTCGAACGTCCGGTTACCTGACGCTGTAAGACCCACCCAATAGGTTCGGCCCAGCGATTTAGTGATTTACACACAAACTTTAGCAGCAGAATAAACGTGGCTTATTGTAATAGTGGGCAAACGCAATGTGTAAGCGCAACATAACTACCGCAGAGGTGTGGTTTGAAATATCCTAAATAATGCTTAAAATATGTTAATTTTCATGAAATAGTTCAATAATTCCTTTTGAAAATTTCAGGAATAAAGTAACTAGGAAACTCTTCTCAATAATAAAAAAATAAATCAAATAAAAATGCTATTATTCAAAATAACATAGAAACTGTTACTTAGATAGATCTCCAGGAATTATATGAGAATCTAACTATAATATAGTACAGTACAATTGGCGGCCTTATTACTAAAAGTAATTTCTTCCAGACGGAACCATTGACGAAAAAAAAAATGAGAAGCTAAATGACGTTAACAACTTAATGAACGTTACAAGTAAAACTAGGTTCCAAAATTATCCATTTCAAAATCTAGATAATTTTGGAAAAAAATGGACCAAAAAACTCCGAACTTAGTCTTTAAGATAATACAGCGCTAACAAGAGCCTCCAATAAAACATGAAACCGAAATGGTTCTCTCTTCTCTTACGCTTTTATGCGAAAGAGCGTAATTTTGAATACTGTACATAAGAACATTTTCACTTGACCCAAATCGCCTTTTTCGACAGATTTACGTAAACTGAACTTACTCGTACCAAAGCAGAACAAGCAAACTGAACAAGTAATAAAATTATTACGTATATACTTGTTCAGTTTACTTTTGCAGTTTGCTTGTTCTGCTTTGGTACAAGTATGTTCAGTTTACGTAAACATGTCGAAAAAGGCGATTTGGGTCAAGTGAAAATGTTCTGCTTTGATACGAGTATGTTAAGTTTACGTGTACAATAAGCTTAGGGCTTGAAATCGCTAATCTGCTTTGAACACCAGTGCAGGTGATGAAACCGATACTATCTCTTTCTCTCTGAGAGTCGGCATGTGCCATACTCCGGGATGAATATAGACAGAAAGCATATGCCCGGCCATGGGGCGAATATGGGCAGGCTTATAGGCAGTTTTAAGCTTTGTACTACGCTATGATCCTGCTGTGGTCTCTTTTATTCTGTGACGCTAGCACCGCCGATAGCGCGCGCCTTTGTAACGTTTCTTTGCCAATGATTTATGAAGACATCGAGCTGTATAAAACGTCCCTAGCTCTGTGGTAGTGCTAAAAATATGTTCTAGGCCTCTTTAAGTAATGATGTTGGCTGGTTTATTATTTACCTAAATGTAGACTCTGAAGCAATGGCGGCTAACCGATTTTTGAGGCGGGCCTCAATGTATATTCCGTGCCAGCAGGGCCCTATTTCATAGAACTACAATTTATGGTGTACTATGAGCATTCCATGTACATTGCGAAGTCGATTAACCCACATATTAACTAGTAGGAAGACTCGGGTACGCAATGTTCATCGAATTAACATAAGAAACTATGCTAAGCTTGAACAAGAGTTCTGGGAGACAAAATATAATGAATTTTTTTCCTAAAAATTTTAAGCAGATGAATAAAGAATTTTCTTAACTTATTTGGGTGTAAGGAGGAGGTTTGGGAAACTAGGACAAGCGTATTAATTAATGGATTCCAATAACAACAAGCCTTTTCCACAACAAAATCGTCTGCATTACACCAGGCGCTACGGCCTATTGACCCTGGATGCTGTATCAGTCATGATGAAGACCTTTACGTTTTATCGCAATTCTAGGGACAAAAACACTCCAATAAGAGTTGTCTTGTTAAAAGACAAGCCGATAAGTGGAGTCAATCTTGAAACGGAAATAAGATCATATTTATTCATATCAATAGCCAAATTCTTACTAATACAGCCCAAGCGTTTCCATGAACCGGCACAGAAAACAAATATCAAACAACCGTTTAGAATTACCAACAACAGAGATTACTTCGGAAGAAATGTAAATATTTTCCCTGCGTCGACTACTACTGTCGAATCCAGTTACCTTTGCTTGTCTTCATTTTCCTCTTAAACTTTATTGAAATCGTGCCAGCAAGATGGGACAGGCATCGGTGCACAAATATCTAATCGTCTATTGTCTTCACTTACTTGATCACGATTTTACTGATATGCAACCATCGTTTGCACCTAAATGTATTTGTTCAAAGCTAAAGGTTCTCGTCTATTGAAACGTTTTCATGAATAACTTTGCTATGGTAATTGTGTGCCTTCTTGTTTCTGTGCGACATTTTCATATTTCAACAAACGCGTCTAAGGTACGTTGGGACCTCTAAAAGTGTATCTATCAGGGAAATGTCTATTTAAAGACCCTGGACATAAATGCAATAATACAGCTAGTCACAGACGTTACACTGAATTGTCACTGTTTATGGTTTTACCTTATATGTGATCATGAACAATTAATTTACCACACATTAGCTTGGTTGAAACGGAATATTTTACTTTTGAATTTATTTTAGGGGTTTCGTTTTTTTTTTCATACTAAGTTATTATATTACACAATTTTGCTGATTAGAAATATTAATTAATTACCTCCTTCTTTTGATACTTATCAACCAGCTCTCAAACTAGTAAACTACAAAAAAACTAATACTCATAATGGCAAATTTTATGAATGCCTAGTTCTCGAAATATTGAATTCTACTAAGAAAGACGGCGAAGGATCGCTTGGAAAACCCAAGAGGCATGCATTCGGTGCCTGGTACTTATATATCTTTGTATCTTGTGGCAATTTAAAAAATGATCATCTAACTATTTATGTGCCCAAGTTAGTTAGTACTAGCTGACCTAAATTCGAGAAAGCTTAAGAAAAGAAAATCAAAACTTACCTCGATCGTTGCCGAAAGCCTTCAGGCTACCGACGACACTGCCAAGCCTCACGTCTTCCCTCACACGGAAGTTGTATCTCGGCTTATCAAACACCGAGCCCACTCCAGCCGTTGTAACACTGACGTGAACATTTGCTGACACAGGCGCTGACAGCCCGCCTCCATCCGTTGCCGACACCTCCAAGTTGAAACGTGCATTCGCTTGAATCAGAGCTGGCTTTGTCACAAAGATCTCTCCAGTACTTCTGTCAATTCTGAATACGTCGTCCTCATTCCCGTTTGTTATTCTGTAGGTCACTGTCCCAAATCTGCCTGAATCGGCATCGACTGCGGAAACGGCTACAATGGGTTCTGAGGTTGAGACGCGACCTTCTTTCAGCGAGACCGAATTGTCCTTGGTTATGAATGCCGGAACGTTGTCGTTCATATCGAGCAGTTGTATCTTCACCATGGCGGTTGTCGAGAGACCCCCTGCAATGTGAAATGAAATAATTGATCCAGTGATTGTTGCTGTTGTGATGCCGTGTTTAATTGACAGCGCACTGATTTATGCTAATGTTATCGGGGGAATGGTTGTTGGTTCTGCGCGAGCAAAAAGTCTTGGAGCTAGTTCTCTTAATATGGTAAAATTGTACCAGTCCAGCGCAAGGGACATTATTACACATACAAAAATACGACTCTTAGTCTGATTTTCATAAATTTCATGTCTTGTGAGAAATAAAGAAACAAAAATGCACAGGTACGCACATGAACCATGAAAATATTAGTGTATTTTTTGTAGTCATGCACAAAGACATGACATTGAGTTTAAAGATGTATTAAATTGACGCATTTAAGTCTTAAATGTTACTTCTGTCAGGCTACAGTGACTCGCGTAGACTCAGCTTTTATCTGCGCTTACAGTTTTGCCTTTCTTTCTTGTCTATGAAATTTTACCATTACGGTCTCGCGTAGATATGATAATAATGGGTACTGGTTCCAAACTTGGACACTCTTTACTAAGACAACCAGATAAGGGCATTACAAACTTGGTAATACACTCAAACTGAAGCCATTTGTACAAATCAAATACGGCGACCTATGTTTGGCAGTCAAGCGTATTAAAATATTTAGTTCACAGTCTAGAAATTTCCCCCCATAAATACGAATATGAATTATGACAATAGACTTAAAATATACGAGAGAGGAAGCGCAGGCGCATGCGTTACGCTTGGAGCGTTCACGAGAATGCGCCGCAAAGGACCGAGATTTGTAGTTCCCACAACTGTTAGGCTTACTACAACTTTTGTTCTTAAACATCCGAAGAATATTAGATATTAGATAGGTATGTGAATGTTTAGTGCCAATATTTCCTCTGGCTTCGACAATCTAACATTTCGAATTGTTCTAGTGCAAGTATGGCGAACAAATGGCACGCGTGCTATTGATGGCACGTGACGCAATATTTTGGGCACGTCACCGATCGCAAAATTCATTATGCACTAATTAGATACATGTGAAATTTTTGGAGAATTTATTTCTGTGATAGATTCTTCAACTGAACTTGTCCCAATTCGGTTGGGTGAAAATTGAAGAATATCAGAATGTCTAGTTCAATATCGATTCAAAAATTTATTGAAACAAGGAATGAATTGGAATTTAATTGAAACAGAAATCAAGTATAAAGGCTAATACCAAAATATTGCAAACATGGAACGAATTACGGGTCACATTAAACTGATTTAGCTGATTAGTGCTATTTGAACAATATTTTCATCTACCTATAGCAGCGAATCATTATTTTCAGAGATTAATAACATTGATTAAGTCGATAAATTAAATAATAATAAAAACATATAAAATAACAAAATAATAATAATAGACTCAGAAACTGTTTGACAGATGAATTCAGTTCAGTATGCATTCAGCTAAAAATATCATCTTACAACCCTAATATATGAAAAATAGTCATTGCTGGTCGCTAAGGTTATGTGACTACCTCAGATGCCCATTGATGGTACTAATAGTTGATAGAATTTATTTTATTATTTAACCAATAATTACAAAGTCAAAATTATTCGATGGCAAAAAATGGCACGTTCGCCTACTCTGTTGTAGTGTACTGCAGCCTTCTTTCCTTCTCTCAGAGAGAAATAATCACGGCGTAGATTGGTGATTTCAAACGTTGAAGTATAATATAAACAACTCCGACCCTCAGATTTCATAACGTAACATAAACTCACGCCTGTATCCCAGTGGGGACCAGGGTCTGCCACTTGCCACGATCCTGACAGATCTCTTTCACCTCATCAACACTCATTAGTCTCTTATTTGGTCGAAGTAAGTCCGCCTGGGACGTCTCTTACCGGCCCTTCCACCCACATTCGCTTGATAGATTTCGGCCTTCGTTCTCTCCGTATGTCCAAACCAACGTAAGAATCCTGGTTCTTTACTCAGGTTTCCTTCCGATGTTTTCCTTTGTGAAGTACCTACTGCTGCTACATATTCACGCTCCCAGTCCGCGGCGGCGCGACAAAGTTGTCTCTGGCCAATAAAAACGCGAAAATAATAGTTGGTAAGCCCCAGCCGATAAATCAAGTGCCCAGCACCGCCCGCCGGACATTTTCGGAATTTATTTCGGTACAACGACACTTCGAATGCCCCTTTCCGCGCGATTTTAGCGCTTATTTCACGCCCCTCAAGAGTTAGGGGTACGCGCGTCAACAGCAGAACTGTGAATGCGGCTTTGGGCTCCTCAAAGAGTTAGACTGACTGCTGGGAATGCGAGCGATTTGATATGGAATTGGTGTGAAAGTTGGTGTCTTTTAGGAATCCGGTGGAGGTCGGCTGTCATTGAGGACTATAGTGACCTGGGAGAGTTGAAATTATATATAATTACTTGCTCAGTTATGGAAGTTTATAACATAGGAAAAGTGCAGAGCAATTTAGTTCTTACGGCAGTTTTTTTTATAGTTTGAAGTAAGGCTGGCAAATGCGATGGCAGTAATTTCGCGTGATGCCGCAATTTAATGTATTGAACTTTCAAATAATTTTGTTTTTGTACCAAAATTAGGACCGTGTCGCGGTTCGTGAGATACAGCCCGGTGACAGACAGACAGACAGACGGACAGTGAAGTCTTAGTAATAGGGTCCCGTTTGGCACCCTTCGGGTACGGAACCCTAAAAAGGCGTCTACGGAATGAAAAAACATGTCACTTGACATTGTAAATTCTAATACAGCACGTCAACCTTTAACTTTTAGTAAGTGAATAGATTACACAGATATAAAGATTTATATGCTATCGACTGTACTATATGCACTAGCAGAAACGATGCTCTGGTTATTAAAAAATCAACCTTAAGTATATCACCACAAAAGTCCTCACCTCGATCAGTAGCGATGACAGGAAACTCGTACTCGGCGGCTGCCTCGTGATCCAAGGGAGCAGTCACACACAGGTCACCAGTGTCGGCTCTGATGCTGAACTGGCCCCGTCCAGGTAAGTCTCCCAGCGTGTAGTTCACTATTGCGTTGACTCCGCAATCAGGGTCCGTTGCTGACATCTGGAGACGGAAGAAAGGAGATAAGTTAGCGATGAAAGTGTTTAGCGACGAAAGTGCTGGCTTAATGTGTTTGCATTGATTAATTGTAAGACTCGGACTTCGCTGCTTACTCTAGGGCAAGTACTTACTCTCGCTTAAGATGAAACCCCATAAAAGCAATTTGGTCACTAATAACTTTATAAGGCGCCAACGCCATCTAACATAATTATCTATCTGTTTAATGAAGGGTAAGCTCTATTCAGTGAGAACATAACATAAGCAACCTATATACGTCCCATTGTAATCGATTCGTCGATTAAAACAAATGGTTAAGTTCAAATTTCCATAATATTTTTGTGCTACCGAAACTCTGAAAGCTCAATAACCCTTGCCATAAACATTATAAGCAACCTATATACGTCCCACTGTAGGACACAGGCCTTCTCTCAGAGAGAGAGTGCCCACCGCGGGTTGGAGATTTCGAGCGCTGAGGTATGTGAACACCTCAGACACTCAGGTTTCCTCACGATGTTTTCCTTCACAGTTAGCGAGTGGTATTGCTACAAT
The DNA here is from genome assembly GCA_947310995.1 of Yponomeuta cagnagella. NCBI lineage: Eukaryota > Metazoa > Arthropoda > Insecta > Lepidoptera > Yponomeutidae > Yponomeuta > Yponomeuta cagnagella. The sequence continues at coordinate 18,056,806 of OX371270.1, read as the reverse complement.
AACTTCACAAATGTACATAACTTAGAAAACCAAGTCATAGGTACGTGCCCGCACTGGGAATAGAACCTGGGTCTCTCGCTTCAGAGTCCAATGTTCTACCCACTAGGCTATCAGCGGCAGACTAATGTGTACAATCCAGTGAATATTAAGTTCAAAAACGTATTGCACCATGACATCCTTAGACAAATGGTATGGCTGACAACCCTGCCAATCACATAATTCATAATTCATAACTTTATTGTGACCATGTAGTTGATAGATAGATAGAGAGAATACTTTATTGCACAACCAGGTGAAAGAATACTTAGGTAAGTATTCGTTTATCCCTGTAGCGATGATAGATGTAAGTTTGACGGCTGTCACAGATTAATGTAACAGATGGTAGACGTCAAACCGACAGATGTCACATAACAAAAATAAACTTCAAGTTCACAATAACTTTCAAAAGATGGCGCCACCAGTTTCATACTAGCAGACTAATGTGTACAATAATTTGTCCTAACAGTACCTACGTAACGTATTTCTGATGCCGCTGTAACAACGAATTCTAAAAACAGAATAAAATAAATATTTAAGGCTCCCATACAACAAACGTGATTATTTTGCCGTTTTTTTGCTCGATGTTAATAACAGCAACAGGTAGACGCGTGAAATATTCAAATGTTGTATATACACATAATGGAACGGAACCTTTCGTGCGCGAGTCCGAATCAAACTTGGCCGGTTTTTATAGGATTCGTAAACCTTAAGAAACAATAATACTTTCGCAAGACTTATTTGGTAAATTCTACCAACTGCTTTTGCCCCAACACAAGAGGTCCCCAACCCTATCAATTACCACCATCAAGCCCACAAATAACCAGTGGGGCGGGCAGTAGGACTAATTACCTAGTAGTCGAACACACCCATGATTTAAAACCTGACACAATGACAGCCTATTGCAGAAGCACCAATCGAAATTAATGAAGAAATAAATAATGTATACGTTGTACAGTCGCGATCAGAAAATGTTAGACAGTTGCTACCTTAGCTTTTTGACTGCCTCGTTGGTCTAGCGGTTAACACGCTTGACTACCAAAACAGAGGTTGCGGGGACGATTGCTGCTGAAGGCCGCCGTAGTCGATTTTAAAATGGCCCCAGTCTGGGTGCATGTTTGTGCCTAGCTTGGGACTAAGATAAGTGATTCTGTTGTGGAAAAGTTATTTATTTAACTTTTTCAGTAACGAACTATAAATCTATTATTGAATCACTGTATAAAATCAAACGGCCGTTGATTGCTAATTTAGCATCATAATAATGTGCAAGCGATTATCTCTTACACTTATCTGTGTTACAAGGTCGATATGTGATTCGATTAGACAGGATACATTTACGGGATTTCTTCTAAATTTATGAAACCATACAATTAGCTTTCGTCGTTAAGATACAACCACTTGTACTGACTTTTGAAGATTTTCGCTTAACATGCATTTTCTATCAAGCAGTTTATCTGTCTCCTTCTATCTCTGCAGATACATCCAAGTAATTAATTGAGCTTATTTAATTTAACTGGCTAAACGCTCATTGTGAGGTCCCAGTACTTGCGGTGAACAGTTATGCTGGGAAAGGAAGTAAATGGGCAACTTGTGTGAGTAATTACATTTGAAAAGGATTAATTTATAATTCTGATGATATTTCGTGAATAATTCGTCTACAATTAGTAGATATAATTTTGTTTTGGTACAGTACAAATTGATTCCTTACAAAATATCTCAAGGATATTATGGCTGAGTAGAAAAAATGTGAAACGAATGCAAAAGCAAAGGAGGGTTTAATATTGTTCAATCGACAGTACATGGACCTATAAACTAATATCTATGATAAGAATGCCAAAATTCAAGATGCAAAACTAAACCTACTTTCGAACAGTTACATACTTGTCACGAGTTTAATACTATCAGTGACTTATCAACGACTTGAAATCAACTGACACTGACCCTGTTTGTGTCTTAAGAAAAATAAGGACAAAAAAGCATTGGATACGCGACATTGTGTATAATTAGCGCAAAATCACCTTCTTATTTTGAACTTATCGCCCGTGGGATGTAACAGTGACAACGGTTTTTTGATTAATTGGTCCTTGGAACCTGGCTATAAAATAAATGCCCGAGAACCATAGGGAAATGCCTTTAATTGGAAATGGCTGATAAAGTAATTTTAACTTTATCACGCGGAAATGTCATTGCAGTTAGTAGTTTTTTTATTGATCTTAGTTGCAGAATATGATTATTTTGATATTATAATTTGATATATATAATATATCCCCGCAAATTATACTATCAAAATAATCATATCCTGCAACTAAGATCAATAAAAAAACTACTAAATGCAATGACATTTCCGTGTGATTTATTTATTTGTATCACGACTTAACATCTATCATTACAGGTGTAGTACCTAATGCGATAGAGTTAGATAAAATAAGTAAACTTGAACAAAAAGAAATAACACTTAATAGGTATTACACATAAAAATAAAGGCTTTTACTTTAAACACTAATAGAATGCTTAGTTCCTAAGGAAGGTACTACTTATAAGAGGTAACTCATGGCGCGCTCCAATTTGACAATGTCATCAAAAAAGCTTATCAATGCAGCACTGCACTAGATGTTCAAGTTAATAGTGGTGTTGTAATTTTTTGGTTAGCTCAAACCGGAACGGTGAAAATCGTCGACCATTCAGACTACTTTGCTTACGGACACATAGTGTCCGCTAATCGCGCTAGGCGTCATAATCTTTACGACCGAACGGTGTCCGTTAAGCATCCGAGTAGTTAAAATTCGTTCCATTATCAGCGAAATCAGGTAATACCGTAAAAATACTTTTTAGTACTAAAATTGGGCTTCATGCAGACTGAAATCTTGTAATCAAATAAACTTTAAATTCGTAGTTTCATTTTTTTTTAACCATTTAAACTGTTTACTCGTACCTCTTGATAAAACGATAAATGTACAGTCTTACCATATAGCTTAACTTACGTAGCATATAATTTAGAAACTATCGAAATGAAAAAATACCAGAGTAACGCGTAAATCCTGTTTAGAGACTACGGTTTCCACATCTCTTCAGTCCGCAACAGATCAACTTTTGCATCTTCATTACAAAGACAACCGTAACATAATGGAGTAGAGCACACAAATCTAAATATCGACTGCACATCAAGCTACTGGCAAAAAGCGCCCTGCTTCATATGTTTTAAACGTGCTTAGACACAGCATACTAGGTTTTATGTAAAACGCACTAAGAGCTACACAGTACTATAAAGTAAACTTCATTGAATGAGGTCACAGCATTTGCATTCAGAAGAATCCACGAGTGCGATCCGATCTTACATGCCCCTTTTTTAATCGGATGGTGCAGAAAAAAACTAATTTAAGACACTCGAAAAGCAAAAAAGACCTGGTATTTTAGTTTTAATGAAGCTGTTTTGATAAGGACTGAACAGTTTTTGTGTTACCTCACAAGACGATATTGCTTTTCCTTAATAACACGTAGAACTAATCCTACTGGGTAAATACAAGGCTGCAAAAGACCCGGCCGTAGAAGAAGTCACTGGCTACAAACCTGGCTGAATTGTTTCAGATAGGCATTAATGAGCGCCGTGGTGGCTACAACGATAGCCGACCTCCGATAGATGGCACCACAAGAAGACAAGGAACACCTTTTTACATTATTTAACCCGTATTTTGAGGAATGGACTTTAGGTATGATGACAACGATACTGATGAAAACGGATTGACTGACTCGTCATTGGCAGAAGTAGTCGTCCAAACCTTTAATAGGAAAATAGCAGAATAAATGGGCAATGAGATGGTGACAACGAGAATACTACAAATATGAGTGACATAAGAGAGCAAAGTCAACAAAAGGAAAAATATAAAAACATCATCATAAAATATGATTCCAAAGAGTCTTCAACACCGTATCTACAACGAAAATTGCGCGAAAACCGCCCTCTAGAGGTCCAGAGATCAACATACAGATATCGGGAAATTATTTTCTTCGGACAGGCAGTCAAAAATTGGCACAAATTATATACAGCTGTAAACTAGATTAAATTTTCTTCGGCCATGGTATCCTAAAAATAAGACATTGAAAGTACTTGCTAATTTTGTTCTCCTTTTTTGACACGGGTCATATTTCACTTCCGCGTTTTATCCACTTGCACTTCACAAACACCAATCGTATTGGGTTTTCTCAGTTAGCGTGTGGTATTGTTACTACAAATTCGCAGATGTACGTAACTTTGATAATGAACAAAGTCATAGGTAATTCTACAAAGAATATCAGTACAAAATAAACATTTCCTTTTAATGAAGCGGTTACAGATAATAATTAAAGCAAACGAAGAAGACAGGACCAATAAAACCTCTTGGGCAACTCGTGTACCTTTCATATTCAGCTTGAGACATATTGCCGATAAGGTGGCGCAAGAGTAGATAGCAACACTTAAGCTGTTTTACACTTTGCCTCTCTGTAAATGACAGCGTCGTATCGGCTCCTACAGCCAAAAAGCAGATAACCCGGCATCACAAAGAAATTTATTGCACACTTTAGACTCCCTTTAAAAAGAAGCCTCCAACGTCTTAATTTAAAAAGCGTTTTAAACGCTGCTAATTTCTTTTATTGCTGTATGACTCGGCCGTAGAGATAAGGCTGAGCTATATATCTTCGCGGAACGTGATCTGAAAAAGTAAGAGCGTAAATCAAAACCGCGACGCTTTTTTTTTTATTTCGTGCTTCACTGTAGGAACAAACAAGTGTTTAGTTTTTGTAGGAGGTGCTAAAGTAGTTTTTCCGGTAAAGTGTATAATTATTAGCCGTGATTTAAAATAACTACGATAACTACTCGCGATTCTAAGATTTCACCAGTAGCTCGCGATAAATGTCATGTTGCTACAAAAGCACAGCTGTTGTTGTTTACTATACTATTTAGTAATGTCAGTTAGAAACTGTAAAATATCAGATGTGAAATATCAAACTTGACCTAATCTGTGATATCCCTAATCTGCCGCAAAACCAAAAGCGTATAGCGTTACACCCATGTTCAGTGGAGAAATAAATTAAGTACGTAAATCACTTTTTTGCAGATACGATAATGAGTGTTCGCAAACGAGTTAAAGAACTAAACCAATTCATCCTCATTCGGATGAATCACTAACATCTCCCCGAGTTTATTTTTACTCCGTAAGAAGTCACATTTCAATGGAACCAACAGCCGACACCGGGAACTCACTTATTTGAATCTACAACTGCTGTGTTTACTTAAGCGGGGAAAACAAAACCGATGATTTGCAAGGAGGAACACGAGACATCTCCGCACCGGTCAATGCTAAAAGACATTGTAATTCAAGCTGATTGGCACACAATAATGGTGTCAAACGTGCCTACGTTTTAAAAAACTGTTGCAGCCAAATGAAACCAAAAAGGCTGTGAGATAATGATGCACTAATAACAGAAGCTTAGAAGAAGGACAAACAGTATTTTCCATCGAAATCAAAGACGAGGTATACCTATACATGGGTATATCCTATGAGTCGAGTTTTACTGATGTCCGTTTATTCACTAGTTTAAGCAACTTTGAACCAATATCATCATCATCAACCCATTATGTCCCCACCGAGGGGCACGGGTCTCTTCCCTGAGGAAGGTATAGGCCATACTCCACCACGGGGACCAAGTCCGGATTGGTGGAGGCTTGTAGACTAGTGGCTCGTCTACTGTCAGAAGTTGTCAAGCCGCCCTAAGGCCTCTGACTTGGCTTAACGACTGCCATCTATCGACGGCAGCCGGCACCAACAGCTTAACGTGCCGTGCGAAGCACGGAACCGCTCGGAAAAATGCCACTAGCGTTAGGCATAGACGGCGACCCATCCATGCACTGAACGCGCCCTGTGTTGCTTAACCTTCGTGATCGTTTAAGATCACTCAGGCAGCCGGGGCTACGAGCGAGCGAACTTTGAACCAATATATAAGCAAGAAACATCCCAAGTTTGAATTTCAAATTATCTAGAATTACAGATTCAGTTCCAGGGACACTTTTACTGTAAATTTTATATCAATTGTGCTTTACACCATAATCCTTGTCAAAATAACACATTACGCGCAACATTATTTGGCTTTACTTCGAATCTTTCAACCAATAGCTGGTCCACCTCGTTAGTGTAACGAACTATTTTTTATCTAACGTAGATTTATATGATCATACCATAATTAAGATCACGCCTAATGTGTGTAGGACAACCGTCAGCTCGCTAGGGTCCGATTTAACTTACGTAGTCTAAACCATAAAAAAAAATCTGACAATTCGAAAATGTCTTAAATATGGTTAAAATATGGCCAAGTACAGAACGAAGTGGTATACTCTGGAAGGCGTATGTCTACTGTCTATAGTGGCTGATGAATTGGCTTGGATTCATCTGACAGGCATGTTTCCAACATGCCAGTCGACGGTTAGGTCAAACAAAAACCTTCCTTCTGCGGTATTTGTTCTGAAGTGGAAGTTTAAGGCGACACACAGTGGCTCTTAAAGGAGCAATTAAAGCTTTGTTTTAAACGGGGACAATACCAGACTGAGCTCGCGAAGGATTTGTAGAGCCATTAGTATACGCGGGTCCGCACTTTGCGAAGTTCACCGTGGGACTATTTATTCTTCGGGGCAGATATTATATTTTCATCATCAACCCATTATGTCCCCACCGAGGGGCACCGGTCTCTTCCCTGAGGAAGGTATAGGCCATACTCCACCACGGGGGCCAAGTCCGGATTGGTGGAGGCTTGTAGACTAGTGGCTCGTCTACTGTCAGAAGTTGTCAAGCCGCCCTAAGGCCTCTGACTTAGCTTAACGACTGCCATCTATCGACGGCAGCCGGCACCAACAGCTTAACGTGCCTTGCGAACCACGGAACCGCTCGGAAAAATGCCACTAGCGTTAGGCATAGACGGCGACCCATCCATGCACTGAACGCGCCCTGTGTTGCTTAACCTTCGTGATCGTTTAAGATCACTCAGGCAGCCGGGGCTACGAGCGATTATATTCTACGTAAATGTAAAAAAGAAGCACGTAATGAGATGATTTATGCAGCGTCCAGTGCACCTTCACTCACACTAGATGGATCTCTGCTCGGACGCTGCAGTGCCTAGGACATTGTTTTAGATAGAGTAGGCTTGCCCACCACCAACTATTCGGTTAGTCGGCCTAGCCCACAGGAAAAACGAGTCAATACGTGCGTGCAATAATTTCTTAATTTGTAATTGTTTATTTTCTTATATCAAAATGGGCACATTCCTTTAACATAAAATCATGAAAATGATATTTTAAAGCAAGATCACAAGTAAAAAAAAAATACAGGTTTATCTCATACTATCTTTCTTCCTTATATATTTATATCTACCTATGTTGCTACAGTTTATATGTAGATATGTATATATGTTTAGTTATATTATGTATTATAAGTTTATAGTATAAATATTTACTTATTTATTGTTGAGTATTCGTCTTCATATGTAATTTTAGTTAAAGTAATTCGTTTTATCCGTTTACTTCGTATGCCTACCAGTTAATTTCTTGCGGTGGTTGACTGGTAGAAAATGCTTATAGCATTAAGTCTGCCACATTGCCATTGTATTTTTTTACTTATGTGCAATAAACGTATTAATAATAATAATAATACACTTTTCTTTACTCTTACAAATAATTGTGATGCTCATTTCGAACAAAAGTACCTGGACGACCGGTATTTTTTTGGTTAATCGTGTTTTTTGGAAGTTATAGATACGATGAAAAAAGGAAATGAAATAACCGGATTGGAGACATCTGATCTGGACTCGAATCGTGGTGTTTTGGTTTCTGGACCGTCCGACTTTCCACCTGAGCTATTGTAACGTTGTAGTTCATGGTTTTTTATGACAATTTGATGTACATTGCAAAGCCGACTAACCCACAGATTAACAAAGAAGACTCGACCACACAATACACATCGAATCGAAAATAATAAAAAATAATGCATTATGATCACCGAAGCCAATGGAAATACCAAGAAAATAACCGAGAAATGAGTACTGTTTTTAGCATAAGTTTAATGGTCTTAGCCTTAAAAAGTGGTAAACGTTAAAAAATTGCAAACAATGCTTTGTAATGCCACTGTCCTTACTAATATTATAAACGCGCAAGTTTGTATGTATGGATGGATGTTTGTTACTCTTTCACACAAAAACGGCTGAACGGATCGGGATGAAATTTCACACAGAGATATATTATAGTCTGGATTAGCACATAGGCTATCTTTTATCTTGGAAAAATACACATCAAAATCACCACGCGAACGAAACAGCACGTCATAATTGTCCCAGTCTCTAACGAAATTGTAACAATTGTCCTACTACTTGTATTTTTTATACGATATTCCTACCTACTTAATTAAACATAAAACGACAATGTTATAAACAGGTAAAATGCATATTACTTCATTCACTTAGTTACTATTTTTTATTACCTATATTTCATTTTTAGTTAAGTTTCAGGGGCTGTCTGCAAATCAGCGCTGTTTTAGGATAGATATGTCCAACAGCATTATGCTGGGCGTACGTCCGATTGTCATGCATTTCTACTTCAACCTGTATACGTCCCACTGTAGGGCACAGGTCTTCTCTCAGGGAGAGAGTATGGGCTTAATCACCACACATAAACTTACGCTTATATTCCAGAGGGGTAGGCAGAGACAGATCACTTTCGCTTCCTCAACATTCATTAGTCGTTGCATGCACGCACGCCGGTTTCGGGTACTTTTTATCTTGTAGCAGAACATTCCCTATTTGGTCGAAGTATGTCTAGCTGGGATGTATTATGAACTAATTAATATAAACTAATGCTAGGTAATAAGCATAATTTCTAATTAAGTAAATTTTTACTCTCTTAAATCCGATCTCTGCTTATGACGTCGGGTTAACAACTGCGTGCTTAATTCCTAATAGGTTTCTTACTCGAGTTAGTTATCTCACTGACCCGACTTACTCAACACGGTGTCGGTTGCAAGTCACATAAGAAGATGATGAATTATCGGACTGCAATCGCCATGTCCACGTTAATATTATCAGTGTAATAACCAGCCAGAAGTAAGGGAGTTTTCACACTGAACTACCGCGGCTGCCTCGTTGGTGAAGCGGTAACGCGTTCGGCACAGGGCTAGGGGTTCGATTCCCGCCAAATGCCGCTGCGCATTGATTTGGACAAATTGACTTGTTTTTTTTAATTTTTCTGAGATCTTGGTAAACAAAACAAAAAAATCGTAAGGAAATCTGAGTGTCTGAAGTGTTCACGTAACTTAGTGCTTAAATTTGCCTATCCGCGGTGGAAATTCATGGTGATTAATCTAATCCTCTCTCTACCTATAGCAGGACATATATCATCATCAGCCATTTGACGCCCACTGCAGGACATAGGCCTCCTTCGTGGTTTCATAACCATGAGGGGCTTTGCCATAATCGCCACGCTTGGCAGGCGGGGTGGCGATCGCAGTATGCGGTTGGAATCTCAGGAAGACGCTGCTGCCCGTTTCCTGGTAATCGATTTCATTAGTCGCCTTCTACGACAACCACGGAAGGAAATGGAGTGACGCTATTCTTAATCCGGCACCACACGGACATATATAAGCATCCGTAATACTGAACCAATTTCGGAGTCGGACTTTTCAATCATTCCAAAAAGTGTAAATATTAGGCACTTCTTATATTGTCCGTAACTTAAGCAAAATACTAGGATGATGTATTATGTATGCATTATGATAATAGGGGTTAAAGTATGAAATTGCCGTTTTATTGCAATAGGTTCTTTGGATTGACATAGAATCTTCATGGTTTGAGGTTTTCGAATGAAACTTTTTTCAAATGGTTTCTATGATGTTCTTTTTTTAAAAAATGTGAAACATTTGAATATCGACTTTCAATTGTTTTTGTTATTCAATTTAGACAAGAAAGATGGATACTGCGAAAATTCGAGTGATTTTTGAATACGAGTTCCGACGCGGAACTAACGCGGCAGAAACAGCCCGCAATATCAATGCTGCGTTTGGAGAGGGGTCTACTAATGAACGCACCGTGCGATTTTGGTTTAAACGCTTTCGTGATGGAAATTTCGACTTAAAGAACGAGCCACGAGGAAGACCGCCCACACAGGTGAATAACGATGAATTAAGAGAGATAGTGGAAGCCGACCCTAGTCAAACTACCCAGGAATTAGCGGCATGGTTTAACGTTACCTTACCCACAATATTGACTCACTTGCGTCAAATCAATAAAATAAAAAAATACGAAAAATGGGTGCCTCATGATTTGACTGATCTGCAGAAAGAAACGCGTGTTGAAACTTGTGTTGCCTTGTTGATATTCAATATTCGATATTCAAATGTTTCACATTTTTTAAAAAAAGAACATCATAGAAACCATTTGAAAAAAGTTTCATTCGAAAACCTCAAACCATGAAGATTCTATGTCAATTCAAAGAACCTATTGCAATAAAACGGCAATTTCATAATATGGAACAAAAATAGACTAGATATTAGGGATTATTTTTACATTTTCCTCAAGATAATATTAATTTAAACGAGGAAATATTACCATTACTGACGTGGGTTATCACTCGCTAACCGCACTGTAACTCGAAGCCATGTTGGAGTAGGCTTTAACATGTTTTCATCGACGCATTGATATTCGATACAGCCTCGCTAAGTTGTTGTGGGAAACAGTTTTCGATTATAGCCTTTCATGTTTCCGTTGAAAACGCTGCGGTTTTCCTACCCAGTTACACTTTGGGTGGACGATACTTTAGACAAATAAACTGAACTTTTTAATGTCTTTTTACATAAAACCTAACCAAAAAATTGAAAACTAAACTTTGGCCTTTTCATTTACGTAATGAGATGATTTATACACCGTCCAGTGGCACCTTCACTCACACTAGATGGGTGAAGAGACCACAAGTTGGACGCTCCAGTTCCTGGGACATGGTTTTTAGATGGAGTAGGCCCAGAATCTATACCATCCTGACAGCTCAGTCAGCCTTGCCCACAGGAAAGTTAAACACATGTTATTATTTACCTGTATTCATAAGAAGACTACATAATATATGATTCACTGTAGGGTATAGGTCTTCTCACGGAGAGAGATTCGAGAATGAAGAATACGTTTTTGTGTGATTTCTGAGCTAGTCCCATAAAATTGTTTATTAAACAATGATGAGTATAATAATTAATAGAACATCCCTTTAGTTTAAACAATCCTTTGTGCAACTTCCTTTACACAATAGAAGATTTTTTGAACAAAGTACCTCCGAAGCAAGAAAGAGGAATTCTCTGGCGCATCTCCAAAGAAAGAATTCAAAGGTCACACGGATAATTGAAAAGAGAGGACGACAATTGCTACATCGGCCTCCGTAGGTAGTCAATTAAAGAAATAAAGTGACTTCGTGTCCACGTCCCATGTGTAATTCACAATTGAACAGGGAATGTTAAATTGCATTGGCAGGAGTGGATTCCAATACGGTTCGTGCGACTTTAGGCTCTCCTGGTGCAAGAAAAAGGCATTTTCTCTTCAGGTGCTAGTTTGGATTGCTTGACGTACATTTTCATTCGCTGCCTTTAGAAGAGAAGAAGAGAAGTTTGTAAAGAGGTTCGAAATTTCGCCGATGCCTACACTTATTCACTCGGGAGAGCGCCAGGTTCAAGTCCTGGCATGGGTGAAATTTTTAGCATCTAAATAGGTTTTTAAACATTTACATTTACGTTAACTCACGCCCCTATGCCGGATGGGTAGGCAGAGTCTTATTCGCTTTTGCGACATTCATTTGTCGCTACTTGCTTGCGGTTTGGGTTTCTCTTCAAAAACAAAAAGTACGCGTCGAATAGATAACCACCTCCTTTTTTGAAGTCTGTTAAAAAGAGGACTGTCAGGATCATATCAAGTGGTAAACCCTAGTGTATGCTTACCTGTCTGAGATATAGGCGTGTGTTTTCTCTTCCAGCGCCACTTTAATTGATTAACACTTGTAGAGTATATGGATCTAAGGGCGTTTATACACGGGCAGCACGTGTGCCAACTGCGGCCATCGACACTCGTCGACGGCAGGCGCCGACGGCAGCCATTTACGCACTGACGCAGATATTTGACGCTGACATGTCAGCGACTGCCATTAGCATAAGTCGACGGTTGCCGTCGACGTGTGCCCGCGGCTGCAGTTGGACCACGTGCCACCCGTGTATAAGCACCCTAATATAGCTATAGTGAGATAATGAAACGACTACATGGAGTACATGTATCAAGTTCATGCTGAGATTCTGGATGATGCTCCCAGTATAGATGTCCTAACCTATTATTTTTCCTTTTAATTATTTTTTTCAGGACGCCGAGTGTGGCAATGTAAGTTTTAGCTACAATCACATCGTTGTATCGCGGGTGAAATCATATTTTTAAAGCGAAATCACGGCAATGTTTTTTTCTGAAATACATGCACGTTTAATCTTTGAACTAAAGCTTTCTTAAGCAGTTCACATTGTGAGCTTAATTCCGGATTCACTAAATTGTTTTTTTTTCCGAAGAGTCCGACCAGGTTTCGCTCTGATTCGCAGAGCTTAATCATGGTGAGTAGAGACGGAGCTAGTAAATAAGTCAAGTAAGTGAATCCGGAATTAAGCTAATAAGGCACGCTTAATGGTAAAATGTCATACTGGAAAAAGTCCTGGAAACATCAATCTAGTTCCTCTTTATCTCACGAGCAAATAGCTCTACGTCTTAGAATTGAAGTTTATAGCCGCTTCGCCCACCTCCTTCATTCTGTTTAGGGTTCCGTACCGTAAAAGGAAAATATGGAACCCTTAAATTATCACTGTGTTGTCGTTCGTCCGTCCGTCCATCAGTCTGTCAATGCCCTTTATCTCGGGAACTCGTGGAGGTATCGAGTTGAAATTAAAACCATATACTCACTTGTACAGTCCCTTGAAAAAAGCAAACTTCTAAGTTAACGTAAAAATTATACGGTCGTTTATGCCGTAAAAACGTATATTTTGACACTAGTTAAACTACGAAATTTTGTCATATCGTCTTATACTACAAGTACAGGGAAACATCTGTAAACTAGTTTGTAATTAAATCTTTAAAAAAAATGGTTTTTAAAGTTCAGGACGTGCTCGGCAAAAACTGCGAAACTCGATTCCAGAACAATTTATAATATGTAAGTACTTATAAATTTGTACGGAACCCTCAGTGGGCGAGTCTGACTCGCACTTGGTTAGTTTATTTTTAGTTCTAATTTCAATTGATTGAGTTAATGTGGCACTTTGGCTCTACAATATAGGTAGATTAACCTACCAACATGCAGCTAAATTTACTCTGAGGGTGTTTGCGGGGCAGAAACAACGTTGTGTATATAATAGTACACGACGATGTCAATCAGCGGACGAATATGCGCTGATGAATAAGATACAATAAGATTAGTTATTGGGCACAACTAAATGCAGTTGGTCAAACAAGAGAGTTCGAATCCCGGCAGTTTGTTTTCGAAGTCGCGTACATTTGTGAAGTATTCTGCCCTCGTAACGAAGAACACAGTAATCGTAAAAAGGCGGTTACGAGTAAATAGCAAAAAACGTATTTTTAAAAATCTATGATACTTGCCGCAGATAAAAATTTCAACTTTTGTACTAGAAAAATAAAAAATAAATCAAGGTACAAATACATACATTCAGTTCATGTAAAAATCAAATATAAATGTAAGGAAAGTCGATTACTTTGTTTTTCCTTACCAATTCAATACTATTTTTGAATGAAATCTTAAGGAAAAATGCAGTACTTGTGTGGATTATTGTGTTCTTTCTTAGAATGTTAGAAGAACTAATTAGGAATTGATGTATTTTTTTCTCCCTGGTTACATAAAAGATTCGAAGTAACGATGTTGCAAATTTTCTTAGAAAATATAGTGAATAATATCTCCCTTATTTTTTATTTTTTCACTTGTGAGTCTAGCAGAATAGTCAGAAATAAAGCGTAGATTCTTATTAAAAAAAACAGTTATTATAATTAAAATGGCACTAATCAAAATTAACCGAATCACAGTCTTTCAATCTACATACATAGTAAAAATTTATAGAAAATCTAACAGATTTTACCCTGTTTCATCAATTTAAACAAAATTTTAATCCTGCCAAGCAAAGTTTTAACTATACATACCTACCCATGTAAAGTATACCTAATAGGAACTTAATCATCACAATTAGCAGGTTCCAGGTTAACTTACCATTGAAAACCTAAACTACTACTTAAAACAGTATTTTAGTTTTAAAATTGAGGTAATTTGCTACTATGGGAAAAGAAACACAAAGAAGCAAAACGACCGAACTGGTTTTTTAGTCATTAATAAAAATTTGAAATAGGTACTTTTACTAATTTTATTCTCCATATATTTGAAAACTATTAGAGCGAGTGTAGATTTTATAGAATAGTTGAATTAATAATAATAGTAATATTTTTAATGCCACAATTTTAAGTTTCAAATAAAAATGCTTATCGAACACAAGCACGGTACTGTAAAAAATCTATAAAATACCATATCAAAGGTTTAAAAGGAAAACATAATTAATAGCAATTGATAAATACCATACACACCCAGTATTTTAATTTGGATCTTGCCTTGGTATTTATTGAATTTATCTTAAGATTCTGGCTCCCAGTTCTCTGGCAGATCAAGAGAGTTTTCGGATGTTGGGAGAGTTTGCCAAAATCCTATCCTGGTTTCAGGCAAAGGCTTATTTAGAATTCCTGCTTTTCTATCTTCGGTTATACCGCGTGGCTTTGTATTTTGGATAGGATCAGGTAAAGAAGATTACTTGATGAATTTCGTTTTCAAAAAATCAATTTCCTTTGTGTCTCCGTCATGAGTAGTTATGACGTAGCTCCTAAGAGCTACCAGTCTTAACATATCTTAACAAGTATGTTAAAACTATTTCTCTGCACATCAACGCAAGTGACTTCTTTCAAATAAGTTATCTGTTCAAATAAGTCAGCATGCTTTTTAAGTTTATATTGCGAAGCATGGTCAACATACGGAGTAAAGGGGAAAGGTTTAGAACTGATGAAATCTTATCTAAAAGGAAGGGTTCAAAAAGCGGACATAAATCGTATAAAATCCACAGGTTCACAAATAAAAATGGGAGTACCACAGCGATCAATTTTGGGGCCGTTCCTTTTCTTTGTATACGTAAATGATTTGCCGTTTATGGTACAAAACATGTCCGAGATAGTATTACTTGCAGATGACACGTCACTTATTTTTAAAATTAAGAGACAAGAAAATAATCTTGACGATGCAAATGATGCTCTCTCGCGTGTGTTGGATTGGTTCAAAATAATCTGCTTCTAAATTCCAAAAAGACAAAATGTATAAAGTTTACCTTACCAAACGTAAGATTAGTTAAAAACAACATTGTACTCGGAAAAGAAAAACTAGAATTTGTAGAAGATACCGTTTTTCTAGGCATCACAATCGATTCAAAATTGCAATGGGGTCCTCATATTGTAAAACTAGCACACAGGCTTAGTTCTGCAGCATATGCAGTCAAAAGAATTTGAGAGCTCACTGACGTTGCAACTGCTAGGCTTGTTTATTTTAGTTACTTCCATAGTATTATGTCCTACGGCATACTACTGTGGGGTCGGGCAGCAGACATTGAGACGATCTTCATCTTACAGAAGAGAGCCATCCGATTTATTTACAAGTTAGGTAGTAGGGATTCGCTAAGAGATTTCTTCAAAGAAACTAACATCTTAACAGTTGCATGTCAATACATTTATGAAAATATTATGTACGTCAAAGACTTCGAAAATGTTGGTGGCCACCATAATGTTAATACTAGAAATAAACATAAATTGTCATTTCCACTATTTAGACTTGCAAAAGTTAACACATCCTTTATGGGGCACTGTATAAGGTTCTACAACAAAATTCCTCAAGATATATTAGAGTTACCTCCAACGCGATTTAAAAAATGTGTTAAGCACATTCTGTGCAAAAAGGCTTACTATAACATCAAGGATGATTTAGAAGACAAAGATGTTTGGCATTAAACAGTAGATTAATATTATTTAAAGGACGATTGTGACTAGTGTTCAACACATTCATGACTAATATTTTAAGTTGAAAACTCTGTTAATTAAGTTAAAACGTGTTTTGAAAAGAAAGAATAAATGTGGAGTTTCTTTGTTAGCTTCTTCTCCACATAATTCATTAATTGTGAAACTAACAACTTTGACGTTCATTAAGTATTCATTCTGTTTTTACAATGAATGAAAATATTTGAATTGAATTGAATTGAACATATTTGTAGAAATTGGAAACCTCCCTAGCCTTAACTTTAACATTACCGGAATTTGCCAACTCCACACAGTGGATAAAGTGGGCAAAGTCGTACACTTTGTTAGCTTGTTTTCAATTGATTTTCAACCTGGTGGTAAAAATTATCCGCTGACATAAAGGTATGACTTTGTTCAAGATACTTAATGATGATTTTGCTTCCAAAAATATCAGAGCTGTTAACTATATGAGCCAGAAATGAAGAAAGGCCCAGTTTTTGTTTTGGCTGGGACAGTTGTCAACCCAAACAGTTATTTCGGAACAGTCTCGATTGCTCAAAAAGAAACCTCGAAAGGCTGTACTGTTTTTTACTGCTTTCTTACTAAGGATTTTAAGAAAAGACATATTGTTGTTTGTTAGATTAAATGCAGTAATAACCAATACTGTGTTTCAAGTTGGCAAAATGACAAATATTACTGCGTTTTAAACTAGCAAATGCTTATTACTGCGATATTTCTTAGGATTAGAAGGATTTTCATGACATTACTGCATATTTTCTTACTGAAATTTCAGGTTTCCAGTAGATCTACAGTCACGATATTTTTTTTACTTATAGAACTATACCCGAGTAGCTCATTTTTGCATCCAAAGTAAAAACACAGTAATAGCTATTACTGTGTTTCTCGTTACGAGGGCAGCATTAGTAGCAGTACCACTCGCTAACTGTGAAGGAGAACATCGTGTCAGAGGTGTTCACATACTTCAGCACTTGAAATTGCCAATCCGCGGTGGGCACGTGTGGTAATTAAGAGCCTGAGAGAAGGCCTGTGCCCTGCAGTGGGGCGTAGGTACACAAATATTAAATGAACCACAGTATCGATTGATATTCATGATAAGCCAGTTATTTGTTAACTCGCACAGTTAAGAATCTTTCTGCAAGCCAATAGCGTACTCATCCCTGTCCCTAACATGTCCTCTCCCACTCAAGTAGGTACTGTACATGCGCGCAAAGTACTTAAGATTGTTGCATGGTGGAAGTACAGTAACTTTGGTTCGAACAAATAAACAACAATTTCGTATAATACGTAATCAGACATCTGAACTTTATTCAACGTAAAGCCGTTAGCCGCTGCCTTGGGGTTGAATTTGTAGTGGAGAAAAAGGCAGCGGGAAAAAAAATCCACTCGGAACATTTTTTCTCAGATCATCTAAGTTGTTACCAGTACATACCTAACAAGATTCCATGAGTGCAATGAACAACTTGCAATTCTAAAACATTACTTACTATTCTTATAAAATAGGACACTAATGCTGCGGCTAGACATACGGACAGCACTCGTTCACAAGCACAACGCCATCGCCAATGTAATGTAGACTGAAGCGGTTTAAAACTAAAAGTACCCGAAACCGGCGTGAGTGCATGCAGCGACTAATAATACTTTATTATTAAACAATAAAGTGTTCTCTATCTATCTAATTAATGTTAATGAAGCAAAATAAGTTTGTCAAGATCGTGGCAAGTAGCAAGCCGAGGGCTTGCAAACTCACGCCTACTGGCGAGGCCTGCCCCTCCAAGATACAGGCGTGAGTTTACGGAATTTGTCCTTTATTTAGGTTAGATGACACTTTATCGCATACCAGTAATTTACAGAGATATAAGGGAGATGTAGTTAGAGTAGGGTTACACCACTAAAACTATTTTCTAATTCTATCACTGCACCTTCCAACTCTGTATATTCCTGTCAACATGTGTCAGGAGTGTACAAGTCAAAGTGTGAATGTGTTTGCGGAAGGGACACCCGATACGGTGCGGTTGGCTACAGTCGGGGAGAACGGAGATACCAGTTTTAGTTGGATAGACGGTCTTATTTAGCTAAGGATAAGGTTCAAGTTAGCTGGCTGTTATGGGTTCAGAATGTTGCCTTACGGACAGTCGATGGGAAAATGGGTTACCTCATAAGTGCGCGATTTCTGATACACCCAACAGAGATTGCGTTTTTTTTAGGAGTTTCTACTGATACTAATATTTCGAAAAATATTAGGGATTTCATTATTTATTTAAATTCGCGCTTTATGCACTCTATTAATGACGCAGCCTCCGGTAAAACATTGTCTTATTACATATTATGTAGAAGAATGCGTGTCGGAAATAATGGAATACAAATCCATTATAATGCACATTATAATAATCATACAATAATAATAAAATACCTAAATGGTTCATTATAATAATAATGCAGCCTATATAAGTTCCACTGCAGGGCACAGGCCTTCTCTCAAAGAGAGAGTAGGGGTTGCCCACTGCGGATTGGAAATTGCAAGCTTATGTGGTCACATTGAGGTGTTCATGGTTCACAGGTTCATGGTTCTCGATTTTTGATAAAAGTCCATTATAATGAACATAATTATGGTTTTAGACATTGTTTATTTTGTAAATGATAAACTCTAATGTCTTTGACGTTATTACCTTAACTCCGGATTTACTTAATTGAAATTATGTCGGAATAGTCCGGTCAGGTTTCGCTCCGATTTCAGAGCTTAATCATG
The DNA here is from genome assembly GCA_947310995.1 of Yponomeuta cagnagella. Classification (NCBI taxonomy): domain Eukaryota; kingdom Metazoa; phylum Arthropoda; class Insecta; order Lepidoptera; family Yponomeutidae; genus Yponomeuta; species Yponomeuta cagnagella. Next base: position 18,037,884 of record OX371270.1, on the reverse strand, counting down.
ATAACTTAATCTTAACAGAACCCATACTCACTCTCTCCGGGAGAAGATCTTTGATACGCAGTGGGTTCTTGTGGCGCTACTCCAAATAGCGTCACTCCATTTCCTTTCGTGGATGTCGTAGAAGGCGACTAAGGAAATACATTACCGGGAGACGGGCGGCAGCACCTTCCTGAGTTTCCAACCGCATACTGCGATCGCCAACCCCCCTGCCAAGCGTGGCGATTATGGAAAAACCCTTCAAAGTTAGGAAAACCATGAGGGAGGCCTGTGTCCTGCAGTGGGCGTCATATGGCTGATGATGATGGTGATGCAGTGCGTTTTATGTAGGCTGCTTAAGAGCTGCTGTCAACTGTACCTACTTTTACACATGACAACCATCTGAATAAGCTTTGATGTAAGGATATGTAAACGATATGATAGAGGACAGTGAAGATCCAAGATACCTATCCAGTTGTAGCATCTAAATTCTATACAAATTTTGTTTGGTTAATGTGTAAGATGCGAGCCCGATCGGAATAAAACGTGGTGAGTATATTGCAACAATAGGTACATATCGAAATTTACAAATCACTTTTGTTTTTAATTTATGAAAAATAAATATTTTTATCTTTGTCATATAACCAGCGAAAAGTTTTCTAAGCCATTTAGCACAAGATAAATCTGTTAAAATAATACTAAAATGACTGGCTTATCCCACTTCACAGAAGAGCGATTTAAAGTTTTGCTTTCACTATAGCTTATTTTTTTGGTTCAAATGCGATGTTTATGTATGGTTTTAAAATATTGGTTGCACCATTCGATAGAGATTATTAATCTGGACTGAAAGAAGCAATAAAGTCACACATAACGTAATAAGATTTTATTTCGGGCCACAAGGTCTAATATTGTTTTACATTACGAAATAAATAATAATTGTCCTCAACAGTCATTAGTCGTTGCATGCACGCACGCCGGTTTCAGTGATCTGTCAGGATCGCTGCAAATGGCAGTCCCTGGTCTCTGCCTACCCCTCTGGGATACAGGCGTTTGTTTATGTATGTATGTATATACGTGATAATTGTCCTACTCATCGGTCGATTTGTTTGTTTCTTTTCAAGCCCAAAGTGTTGCATGTGGCAAAGCTTTAAGGCTGTTGATTGAGGAGGCTTCATTATCTTATTACCGGTCGTGACAGTATCGGATTTCATTTGCACTCGACGAATATTGGAGGTGCTAAATGTTGGGTTGCGTTTGTTTAATTTTTGATCAACAAAGAAAAAGGTCTGTGCAGGTTGGGCTGTCAATCTGCGGTAAGTTTTTATATTGTTTTGTGGATGATGGTGATTGTTAATTTTTTTCAGTTGACATCCTTCGGCTGTTTTGTCCGGAATTTACACCCTAATTAGAAAAATAACAAAGGTGAGCAAGAATTGTATGTAATATAAAAAACCTACACTACAATAATAGTAGATAATTATCACATCATAATGTGATTACTTTGATGTTTGAATTCGTGTCATGCAACGACGCATAAAGGGCTGAATGGTGTTCTATAAAACTTAGCGCGCACAAAAAACATGGCTTGCATTGAAACACAGCATTCTTTACCTGTCAGATTATGACCTTGAAAAGAACAATTAAAAACCATTGTTATGGTGGCTCGATCGGATCCTTTAGATTTCTACAGATAGTACTTGTACAATACTTTTGTCTGAATCCTACGCGATAATTTCTCTATTTTCATATGAATTCTGTGTTACACTAATATATGGAATACTTATTTCTGAATCCCATGCGAACATTTCTTTGTTTCCCCATATGAATTCTGGCCTACAATGGTAAAACTTTGTTAAAAGAAACACATCCTGGACATTTTTTTTACATAGTTTATAAACAAAAGAATCACCTAAAACACTCATTCCTTTATCTTATTCGCAATGCAATCATATCACCCACACGAGTCCCATTATAACGGCAGACGGCACAAAGAGAACAAATACCCAATGCTTTATGATTTCACGTCATTAGAACTCTAATTGGCGTGGACGGTTATACCATTACGCGTCTCACAGATTACTTGGAGCTATTTTTGTGAGAACTGCCAGTACAGGCCGTGCACCAAAAGTGCTGTTCTCTGGAGATCACCGTATCCCCTCCTCTCGTACGGTTGTGCAGAATTTTACATGAGACGAACTTGGACAAATTACTTAAAATAAAGAAGATGGAGTTTACTTGTCAGGATGTCGCTGGTCTCTGCCTACCCCTCTGGGATACAGGCGTGAGTTCATGTATGTATGTTTGTATGTATGTATGTATGTATGTGAAGATTACTTAAATCCACGATTATAAATTTTAACAACGACTGGTGCGGGGTTTACGTAATTTACAGTCATATCTTTTTGATTTTGTAAAGTCAGTAGTGTTCTCTATCTATTTATCTAGTTTAACCGCTTTATCATCATCATCATCATCAGCCATTTGACGCTTTGACAATTGTTTTTCCAAGCTTCCCTTTTTTGTGCCGCCTCCATCCCTGCCACCGCCACTCCTGCCACTCCTTTGCTGCAAAACTATATGCATTAAGTCCACCTTTTGGACTTAATGCATATAGTTTAATTTAATAAAACTGTTTCTTTTGTTTAACTATAATAATTAAGTTATTACCTGTGCCTAGGTACATTCTGAAGTTCTAAACAAGTTCTTTCAAATTTTGCCTATTATATTTTATACTTTACTAGATGACCCCGTGAACTTCGTATCACCGACGTCAACCGTTTTTTTTCTTCTCACCGTTTAAACCTTCCCTGGACTTCCGCAAATATATAAAAACAACAATTAGCCAAATCGGCCTAGCCGTTCTCGAGTTTTAGTGAGACTAACGAACAGCAATTAATTTTTATATATAAGATAAACATGCGCCATTCTTTATGTTAAGATATACGAAGGTTTCCACAACACAGGCTTGACCTAACATGGCGACCACAGTAAACTGTCTGTGTATGTTACCATTTTTATTAATAAATAACTTTTTACTTTTACTTTTTTTTTACATTGTCATTGTGCAATAAAGAATTAATAATGATAATTATATAATATTATTTTATATTCGACTGCGAATTAAGAAGTCTGGCTTTCCGAAAGAAAATAATAGAAACCTACACCCAGACAAATAGCATATTACGTTACATTAACTCACGCCTGTATCCTGGTGGGGTACGTCTTTTGAAACTCTCTTTTGTTTTGTTCTAATAAACAATATTAGAAAACCTACATAGCTTATACGAGAAGCACATTTACAAAATTGAGACGGTTAAAGTCAAAGCCAATAACAGGTTTTCACTGATAATCAGAACTAAGCATATTCATACAATATATTATTTTTAACCGACTTCAAAAAAGGAGGAGGTCATCAATTCGACGCGTATATATATTTTTTTCTTTTTTTGGCTATGTTCCTCCATAATATAAGTGCATTTTTTAATTTAGTAGTAACACCTTTGTATAGAAAAGAGGATACCTAAATTAGCATTAACTTTATAGCTGATCATTCATTAACATAAGCACATAAAACACATTATCACATTTTTTTCCGATATACAATAAAGAATATTCTTATCTTATCTTATCTTTTGTAGAGAAATAGCAGGAACTTATTTACCGCCTTCGCCTGTACCTTAACTGTAGATGTGTTTTGTTACATCAAGGTCATGCTTTGAACGCATCTTTATTTTAGACACGCAGTAAATTAGGGTAAACTTGCGTGGCAATCTACTTTTGAAGAAAATTATCTTCTTTTTCTTTAAAAGAATTTCATTTGTTTTTGAAATATTGTTTCTTCGCATTGAAATGTTTATGGCGGTGAAATTAATAGCGGTGGCAGCCTAGTGGGTAGAACATTGGACTCGGAAGCGGGAGACCCAGGACTTTGTTTTCTAAGTTCTGTACATTCGTGAAGTTATAGTGGCAATACCACTCGCTAACGGTGAAGGAAAACATCGTGAGGAAACCTGAGTGTCTGAGCTATTTACATACCTCAGCGCTTGAAATCGCCAATCCGTGGTGGGCACTCTCTCTCTGAGAGAAGGCCTGTGCCCTATCATGTTTATGACAAGGTTTATTGAGCTTTCAGAGTTTTGGCAGCACAAAAATATTATGGAAATTTGAACTTAACCATTTGTTTTAATCGATGTTTCTATTCCTCTTCTTGCTGTGGTAGCGTAGTGGTAGAACGCCGGCTCCACAGTTGGAAGGTCGTGGATTCAAATCAATTGACTTTTTTACTAAGTTACGTACCTACATTCGTGAAGTCGTATATCGTGAAGAAACCTGAGTGTCTGAGATGTTCACATACCTCAGAGCTTGACATAGGCAAACCGTGGTGGGCACGCGTGATAATTAAGCCCATACTGTCTCTCTGAAGGAAGGCCTGTGTCCTGCAGCCGAATGTAAATAGGCTACATAAAACTTAACACAGGAATTCGTGTCTTGCATAAAGTTAAAACATATCTACATATTTAACTGACTAAGGAATGTGTTATATATATCTAAAAACAAATATACTTAATTAACAACAGTCTATTCTTAAACAATGTATTCAGCATAAGAAATTATCAAAAAATCTATCAACATCAAACATTCAAATATATTTGGATACTTTATGGCATTCTTTTTTATTATTAACATAATATATGGTCGTCTCGTACTGCACACTTTTTCCTATGAAGATAAGGTCACAAAAGCAAGAAATATTATTTGGTTAATAGAACGCCACATAGTTTAACGCCATTGGTAGAAAAAATCACCTAATCAGCATGTGATTTAAATATTAGTGAATCTATTAATCTGTTTAATTAGCTTCATAAGTCTGCTTTTATTTGCCTTCTTTTTTGCAGAGTTGAATGATCTTTAGTAGTTTTGTTGACTTATGGCCAGTTTCTGAATTGAGATTTTCGCTAAGTAAATGGTTAACTTTAGTGCTGTCTCTTCGAATTTCTCAGAAAAGAGTGATGAGACAGAACGTTACTTAAGTATTTACTTAGTGAAATTCTGAATTCAGAAACCGGCCCTAAGACTTAACTCGCCTTTTATCACTAAGCGCACATTATGACTATTATTAAAAAGAAAAGTACTACAGGTTAGTTATACGGAATGACATGAACTCCTAACAACCACACACTTCTAAATCGGTTGAAGCATTTATGAACCTTAATAACATTATTGCTTTCTTGAAGAGTCGTGTAAAAAGGTATTTACAAGAACATATCTTGTTAATAGTTATAAAGTGCTCTTAGCTCTGAGTTGACTTTATAGCACCTTCCACGTACTCCGGTTACAGACCAATTCTTTGTGACATAAACCAACTTTTCTGAAATTTGGTCAAAATTGCTTCACCGTGGACTTAATTTTCCTTTTAAAGTCTTCAATTTCTCCTGTTTTTTTTTCCTCCAAGACGTTTGTCAAGAGGTTTGTGACAAGTGGCAAAACCCTGATCTCTGCCTTGCCCTTCGGGATACAGGCATCAGTTTATGTATACGTATGTATTTCTCGGTGATAAAAACCTCTACTAAACTAGCATACGCACGGCACACAATGTTAACCTACTCACGTATCCACTTCTTCTAGGCCTGCATTTGCACAATCTTAATTAAGAAACCACAGGCCAATCTGTTGGTTACCTTGCTTTAGCGTTCATTGCCGTTTGAACCACTACGCAGACCTCTTGCTCCAAGTTCTTAAGATTAAAACGCAGCTCAGATTTCTGGTTGCTAAGCTAAGGTGTTCATTTTCATAACAGGTTGCGGCTGTGTGGTTTTTATGTGATCCCTGCGCAGACGTTGGCCACTCTCTCTCTATGTGTGGTACCGAGTTAGGTTATGTGCAATTGGATAAAGGAGAAATGAGTTTTGGGTTTTTGCCTGACTGCGAAAAAAATTGGTGTCAATTATGAAGGTGTCGGCGGCTTTGCTAGATTATAAAACTACGGACATACTCGTAGAGCTGAGATTTCCGCATTTAGCCTCATAGTTGGGCCATTGTACGTATCAAGCGCTGAGGTATGTAAATACCTCAAACACTAGGGTTTCCCTCACCCTTAACGAGTGGTATTGCTACATCAAATTCACAAATCTACCTAACATAAATATACTTTTATTTTCCTATACAAAGTTTTTGGTGAAGAAAAGCTTATCTTTTTTCCTCAAACGACGCTAACCACACACGCGAAGCAGCCATCGGCGCCGGCTCATTATTCAGCGTTCCGTATAAATCTCTCTAATGCTTCCATATCTTATAAATCTTAGACTCCCTGCTTAATTAGAATGAGCGGGATGCGCGCGCGCTTTTTGCCTGCGACGTGGGAGAATAGTTGTACGGATAGATGTGGTAATTTTGCTATTAACACGTTGTGGGCTGGTCACATATGCCGAAGAACTAATGTTCGATGGGGGACAAAGGTTCTAGAGTGGAGACAGAGAACTGGCAAACGTAGTGCAGGACGCCTACCAGCTCGCTGGACTGACGATCTGGGGCAGATTGCTGGTAGTGGCTGGATGAAGATGGTCGAGGACTAAAGGAAGTGGCTTCGTGACGAAGGTCCAGCGGACTGATTGATTGACATTGTTGACATGGACATAGGTCCAGCGGACTGATTGATTGACATTGTTAACACAGTCGTTGTCCCTAAGTGTCGTAAAAACACTCTTTACACATATGATTAAACAATCGTAACACACTTTTTGCAAAAACGATCGGTAAAAGAAGAAAGTTTTTTTTTTCTATTGATGTTGCCGAACCTCATTGGTCCCTTAATAGTGACAATAGTTGCAAATGATCTATGTATCTGTCTAAATAATTCTTCTATTCCTGAGAGTAAACCTGTGTCTAATGTGATATATTAGCGAAGGGCAAGATAAAACGTACCCAAAACCGGCGAGAGTGCATGCGACTAATAAATGTTGATGAAGCGAAAAATGCTTGCCAGGACCTTCGCCATATATGGATAGTTCATGTATACATTGTGTACTATAAACTTCACATAATATCCGTGTGGATTTAATAAGTAGGTACAGGTGTCAGATTTTTATTTAAAATATCAATGCCATATCCACAAAAAAAAACATTAATTCTTCATTATCCAAAACCATTGAAACATTACACTCCTAGATGAAAGATGGCGCTGGCCACCTACTGCAAAGTTGCACAGCTTTACTCAAACCTCTGGTGCAATCAAAAATCGGTCTTATCGCCTCACTTCATGGTTCGTATGGAATGAAATTAGCGTCCAACTAAAAGTGGTTTCAGGAAAAGGTCGCATAATACGTTGCATCAATGCTAAGGCTAACCCCGAGTGGTATCAGTTGTGTGTGGACTCTCTTTTATGTTCGTAGTCGTTGATAAATGGGCGGTGTGGATGTGGCTTTACAATTTTCTTTCAATTTGCGCTTAGGTTTGGATTACTGAGAATTGATAGCAGGATAACAATTCTATAAAAGCTTATGCTACATATTATAATACACTACATCATATACTACATCTGTGAAGCTCTAGTAGCGATACCGCTCGCTAACTGTGAAGGAAAACATCTTGAGGAAACCTGAGTGTCGGGGCTGTTCAAATACCTCGGCGCTTGAAATTGCCAATCCGCGGTGGGCACGCGTGCTACTTAACTCTCTCTCTCTCTGAGAGAAGGCCGGTGCCGTGCAGTGGGGAAATACGTAAGCAACGTAAGCATATTTTATGTGTATATCTATTTCTAAGTATTTTTATTAATATGAGTAATTTTGCGTACATACCTACATCCTTATATAATTTGTGTACACCTGCCTACTCTCTTCGTCTTTAAGTCCTATACATCCTTAGGTTGCCTGAAAGAGGTCGCTTTTAGTGATAAGACCGTCTATGTAACTTAGGTATTTAAGATTTTTTATATATTTATGTTTTTAGTTTGAAATTATAAACTCATAATACTAGCAGACTCGGCAAAGGCTTTTTTGCCATATTAATTAGCCTACGACCTATTCTAAGATCTAGCAAATACACAGAAAAAAAAAATCATAAAAGTCTGTGAAGACGACGTTTCGGAGGATTTCGATAACAAACAGAGTGATACGAGATTATTAAATAGGCCAAATTTTCACTTTTACGAGTATCTTTTATGCGCTAAGGTTTGAAGTTGTCGACGAAGCAGCCTAGTGTCAACTTACAGGATTATCGTTTGAAAGGTTGTTTTACATAATTGACTTGTACGAATGTTGGTTTCTGAAGTATTGCCAATCAAAATACTATCAATAGCAGAGAAACTCACTTTTACTACTTCAACAATGCACTCTAAGTGCACAAACAATTCATTGATATCATATCCCACTCGAGGCGAAGGCCTACTTATCTCTTCTCCTACGTATTAAATGCCTTACCAAATGGCAGTCAGTGAAACCCGGTTAAACACTTGCCCCCTTTTTATTCAGAACTAGCCTTTACTCCACACGTCAGAAGAGCTACAGTAAGACCATTTCTAGGACTGTCGCTAGCTGTATTCCAATCTAGGTTCTGTTGAGGCTGAGTATAAGTAGGAACTAATTTCTATAACACCATTGCTATAGCGTAGTGCTAGAGAATATTGCGCTGTATGTGTAAGCAATTAGAAATTAATAAGTTTTTGTTTGCAATGTTGCTAAACGCTGCTTTTTGTTTAACACGGTAGTTTCAGTTTTTTTAGGTCACAAAATGTCAGAGAATTGAGAGAAGGATACTTTAACTTAATTCGGGCAGTATATTTTTTATTTCGATCTTATTTTTTTCTTAAAGCAGAAGTAATTTCTAGAGACTAATTTCATTTTTTCAGCGATTTGTTAAGTTTATTATTATAAATTATTTATTTAAAATGTTTGAAAGGGTGACGTCATATTTTTCGAGTGCACACGCCGAAACGTCGCGCAAACTGTCACACTTTGTTTCTGTGATTTGCTGTCACAGACGTTTTTTTCAAAGACAAGGAAATGATATGCATATGACAGTTATGTTGTGTTGCCATATGTTATGTTTATTTTAAAATGTGACGTCATCAGAAGGTCAAATGAAGGTTATTGTTTTTTGGCAAAAATAACGCTCATCTTCCTTAATATTTATCTTAAACATAGAAAATATGGTTACTTAGATGTTAATCTCGAAATGGTTTTTGATTCAGCCCTCAAGAAAAAAAATAGTCTTTGCGAATACCTTTGTCTACAGTTTCGTTATATCGTCATCATCATCATCAGCCACTTAACGCCCACCGCAGGACACAGGTCTCCCTCATGGTTATTCTAACCATGAAGGATTTTGCCATAATCGCCACGCTTGGCAGGCGGGTTGGCGATCGCAGTATACGGTTGGAATCTCAGGAAGACGCTGCTGCCCGTCTCCTGGTAATGTATTTCCTTAGTCGCCTTCTACGACATCCACGGAAGGAAATGGAGTGACGCTATTCTTAATCCGGCGCCACACGGAATTGCCCAGTAGTGAGATACAATCGGGCCTACATAAAAGTAAAAAAAATAAGCAGTAGAGGTACTATTGTGTTTGATGTACCGTTTTCTGTTAAGAACTTTTCATAATTACTCACATTTCCTACCATAACTTAGTACAAACCAACCCAGTCTATCAAGACATTTAAATGATCGAAGGCGCTAGAAACCCCGTAAGAGGACGGATAGAAGCAATAAAGCGCCTTTAGCGAAATTAATTTAGCTTCCGCGAATGTAGGGCAGTTGGTTTTCCGACAGCCGAGATGGCTGGTCCGCCTGTAACCCGGTCCTGGAATAGCCCAGGGGCGTTTTGCAGGGCACAGATGGAGGTTTATTGAATTCATATCAGGCAGAAATTTATTTCTCTAAAGAATGTCGATGAAGGCTAGAGGTAGGTATGTCAGCCAACCTGGATACCCAAATGAAAAGACGTAACCACAGATTAAATAAAGTACTTCTAAGGAGTGTTTTAGAGGAATCGTGTTTTAAAATAAGGCCGTTAGTCTATATTAGTATTACGAAATGGTAAGCGATTAAATTGTTTTTAATGATTACTGGTTACTAGAATTTTCACAAATTAAATTATTAATTGTTTTATTTGTAAATATCATTTATATATCATTATCATTTACATATTAGTTAAGTCTAGTGTTTTATTTCAATTTTTTATCTTTTTGTTGTGTTATGAATAAATTTAACTGGCGTTGTAGACTAACTTAAAAAAAAATTATTACACATTATTAAAATTTTAGCGAAGCTTGAGGGTGACTGTAGGGAGATTGTATTGAACCAATTACATGCAAAAGTTAGCACTATTTTAAATTATGTTCCTAACTTCGGTGTGCCTCACGGCATAGGCCTCCTCCGACATCTTAACGACGACATTTTGAATCGACACAAGATAATTTAATATCGATAATTCCTGGGCGTTTTGCGCGAGCAAGTAACAAGTGCAACTAGTATCTTCCGCAATTAACTTTTAAATATTTTCATACCATTGACATTACATATTACACAGGACATTTAACAGTATCTTAATAAAAAACTTATTTATAGGCTAAAATTCCACCCATGCCGGGACTTGAACCCGCGACCTCTGGCTAACCGTGCCAGCGCTCTCCCTGAGCTAATGGGCAAGTGCAGGCAACGGCGAAATTTCGAACCTCCTTACAAACTTTTCTGTTTTACGTACAGGCAGCGACATCTGGCAGAAGTAATTTACATCCCTTCCAGCCCCGAGTAACCCACTTTGCAGTTAGGTTTTTAAATCGGTATGATATCGCTGTACTTACATGATTATATTCTTTTTGTTGCACTAACCCGTGCTGAGGACAATTTAAAAACCTATTTATTTTTAAATTGTCCTCAGCACGGGTTAGTGCAACAAAAAGAATATAATCTGTATCTTAATAGTCAGCAATTAGATAGCTGATCGCTAGAAATATGGACTAATTTGCGCGATCTATAAAACAAGTCGTTTGGTTTGATTGAACCACTTGCTATAATCTATTGAGCGATTCTACGTTACACTTTTATAATAGCTTCGAGGTGTCAGTGGCCCTTTTTTCTTCGATATTCGCTTTTATGTTACGTGTAATAAGACCTGTCGTAATAATAACCGATCCAACGGACTACCGTAAGTATAGAAAGTAGAGGAAGTGAGTGATATCAGTAATGATCGAAATAGGTAGAGTATAAAATGCCTACACTTGGCAAGGAGGCAAACCGTGGACCATAAAATATATAAATCAGTTTTAATAGCCACTGGTTACAAAGTCAGATTCGCACATACTGACAGTTGTCTCCGCTTCGGTTAGCACGTACTTAAGACTGAAGCTCAGTAGTGCGGCGGTAGTGTTTGTAGCTAACCTGGGCTTTCGTAGTATAACTTCATCATCATCATCATCATCAGCCATTTAACGCCCACTGCAGGACATAGGCCTCCCTCATGGTTTTCCAAGCTTTCCGGTCTTGTGCCGCCCGCATCCAGCGACTCCTCGCCACCGTAACCATCTGGTGGGGGGTCTTCCCACGCTGCGTCGTCCGGTCCGCGATCGCCAGGTCAGAACTTTTTCGCACCAACGGCCATCAGTTCTCCGAGCTATGTGCCCCGCCCACTGCCACTTTAACTGAGCAATTCTTCGAGCTATATCAGTAACTCGGGTTCTTCTGCGGATCCCCTCATTCCATGTATTATAACATAAATGACATTAAAAGTAATTTCTTCATTGTTATTTACAAATTAATAAGATTGTTGGTTGGCTGGCTGGAAGAGATTTCTGCTGAAAGAAGCTCGCCATGTACACTTTTAAATTTTTCTGTAAATGTTTTGTTTTATTCATGTGTATGTGTGCAATAAAGTATAAAGTATTGTAAGCTTTTTCTGGTTTTCAGGTGTGCGGACCAAATCTTGAGCGATTCCAATTGTCCAACTGTCAAATTAGTATGGAAGTTAATAAACAAATAAAACTGTGCGCCTGAGGTGTCCACACGCCTCAACGCTTGACATTTCTAAAATGTATTGGAGGAGCCTTTTAGTACTTAGCAATATGAAGATTAGACAGAAAATAAATCCGGACGCGTTACAAACAGATGCAGCGTAATTTTAGCTCCCTCCGCTACTTAGAATAAATGAATACAAATTAATTTCAATGTGAGATGTTATACAAGTTAGAGACGCAAAGAAATTACGTATTTTATTCTATAATCACGTTTACCACAACCACAATAAGAGCTACTTTGGTTGAGACCTGGCTTGCACTGACTTTGCCTAACAGTTTTAATGTAATTATCATCGATTTAAGATCGATAGAGATGTATATCGAGCGGTTTTATCGATGCGACAATTCATTAGTGTCGTTTGCAATATTTTATTAGAGTCGATTCTTTTGGGACAGTTTTTATGACCTTTTTGGTGAATTAATCTACAAGAGCATTAAAATTATTAATTCTCGGTATTTCAGTGTTCTATGAAACAAATAAATAGCTAATTACTCCCTAAGCTTAAAATTATCCACCTACTGTTTGAAACCTATATAATATCAATTTGCTATTTCTTGTGCTAAATTTTATCTTAATTTACGCAGCAGTTTGTGCGGGATAGCCTAGTGGGTAGAACATTGGACTCAGAAGCGAGAGACCCAGGTTCGACTCCCATTGCGGGCATGTACCTATGACTTTTCTTTCTAAGTTATGTACATTTGTGAAGTTATAGTAGCAATACCACTCGCTACCGGTGAAGGAAAACATCGTGAGGAAACCTCAGTGTCTGAGCTATTCACATATCTCAGCGCTTGAAATCGCCAATCCGCGGTGGGCACGCTAAGCCCTTTCTCTCTCTCTGAGAGAAGGCCTGTGCCCTACAGTGGGACGTATATTAAGCTGCATTATCAGTATCGTATACCGAACATTTATCCCATGGAACTTTATGAAATATTTAAGAATAAGAATTGGTAAATTGCTTTAAGCAATAAGGCCGCCAGTTGTACTATGTATCTTTTTAAGTAGCTTGTGTTTGATTTTTTTTCCGGTGTATTTACAACGGTGTCCGGTGTAAATATTCTTATCTTATTTTAGTTGTTTAACACCCTGTATACACCCTGTATAAGGTTTTACATTAAAAAAATTGTAGATGTACCCATTCATTATTGAAAATTGAAATAACCTTTTCAAGCCATCTAACAAACCTTAGCTGTCCCAAGCTTTCAATAACGCTTTTGTAAGTTGCAGTAATGACATTATCAAATTAAACTACATCTAACCACTTAGCTAACTAAGTATTAAATCATCCTTCACAGCCTTACAACGGGTCTAGCGCATAATATCGTCTACTTGCTAACAACATAATAAGCAAAGCCTATCAGGAGACAAGATAATTATTTTGCAAGATCATGAGTGTGGGCTGTTAGAGAACTAGTTCCTACTTATAGGACAGTTGATAGCGTATCAACTTTTGCATTTTCATTGCAAATTCGCCCGTAAATGAGTCGGGTAGAGTGCACGCATGTAAAGGTTGACCTTTGCCGCGTTTCATAAAAGTTAAATTTAAAGTGAAAGTGAACTACATTTGTTGCCAAAAACACACTTTATTTATAATTAGAGACATAAGCTTACATAATTAAAACTTTTTTAACATTTTAACAAAAATACAACATAAAGGTGCTATTTTCTCGTGCGTACAGCTAGGAATATTCTTAGGCTATCTTCATGGTTTATTATTTCAATTCGATGTCCATTGCATAGCCGAGTATGCCTACTTGTTTATCGACTTTGTGTACATCGAATTGTCATAGTAAACGATGAATTGTAGTTCTATGAAATAGGCCCCTGCTGTTGACTGTACGTTCTACGAGACAGCAACCATAGCTTCCACCATATATAGGGTGTAACATAATCCTCCCTAACTTAACGCTTATAATGTATGAAGCGTTTATCAAATTTTGAGTTATCTCGTAAAATAATGTTTTTATGCATTTACACCCTCGTAAGAGTACGTTCAGAATTCAATGACAAAACGAAATCTAATAAGTTCTATGTTATTTGAGCAACTTTATTTTTCGCATATTTTGTGACTAAAACCCGGGGATAATTTTTCCTAATTTTTTAATGATTTCTACGGTATGAAAGCAAAGTCACTCCAATCTAAGCTAGATGCAAGTTCCCCATTAACGTTCTGTTGATTTAAACATGCAGTAAAAACAAGGTCAAAGTCAAAGTTTTTGAGTTTTTATTTATTTAAAGAAATTTTTATTCACTGTAAGAACAAAATGTTTACTTAATGAACGTCAAAGCTGTTAGTTTCACAATTAATAGATTATGCGGAGAGACATCTCGCAGTTGTAGCAACAAAAATATTTTTTATGCATCCACAGTTTTATTTCACCTAAAAAAAAGACGTTTCCACGAGAGACCACTAATTTTAAAGCCTATAAAAATCTATTAATTGTCATTTATGTGAACAAATATGTAATTTTAGCTTTATTGCGACTTAAACTTCCAGCATAAAATGATATTATTAATCTGGGTACTGCTATAGATCTCGAGGGTCTTGAATTCTGGTCGATAGGGTTACAATAATTAATTGGTGACCATTATTTTGTGGTGTAGAAAGCGGGTCGAAGACGCCGGTAGTTACTTGCCCTCACATTTGTTCTGTAGAGTGAGGTTCGCGCTGTAATTTCTTGGGAAGTAATCGAATAATATTCATTGCTATCATTGTGATAAACTGCTTTTATTTTTTAAGTTCTCTTTGAAGATATAGTAATAGAATTATTAATAATTGAATTACAGATGTAACGATGAAAGGGACGATTTTATCTGGAGTGCTTATTAATATTACGATGCAAATTAATGGTGCTATTTATTAAGCTACAGTTAGCATATATTGATACCAATTATGTATCTACAATTAGATTATTAAAGCCAGAATAATAATTATGTTCTTTCTTATAAATTATTACAAATGTGGAAGTTCGGATGCTTGCGATGTAATTGATATAAACCTTTTTGGTGAACTTATTCGGATGAGAGGGGATTTGCAACTAAACCGTTACATAGATCAAAATACTATTATCTGAATTGTTTGCATACAAAGACGTGGACTATACTATATACAATAAAAGTAAAGGGAAAAGTAAAAAAATATTTATTGCCACCAACAATACGTATACTTAATATACTAAATTATTCATGTTTAAAGATAGATAGATGGATAACACTTTATTGCACACCAGTAATGAATATATTTCAATAAAAGCTCCCTCATTTTCCTAAGGCGTGTTCACCCTTTTCCCGCCTATGCGCTCGCAAGGCCTTGAAGCAACGTAGAGAAGTATCTTTGTTTATTCAATCCTCGCGCCTAAGTCCTGTGTGGTAAGATATATACTGGTATACCTACTTGCTAGAGTCGGTGAAACCTACGTAAGGTATCTGCGAAACCCTGTCCTTTATTGTTTCAAATAGCTGCGTTTATTAATGTTATTCATTTACTTTCTCCCTGAACTTGGCGCTGGTTTACTGCTGGGTTAATTCTCTAGTTACAGTATAGCTTCTTCAGCTACAGTAGCCAGAAAACATCTTGAGAAAAAAGCTGCGCAAAGGGGAAAGACCAGTTGCGTGGCCAAAAAGATGCTCCCTTTCCCGCCCGCGCCACTTTCAATCCGCCAAAGAGGCCCAAAAATCAACTACCTACTGTGCACTTTTCAATGTGTTTGCAGATCTCTGTATTTTATTAAGTACTTTGGATATTAGTAACAACAAAACATATTTAAATTATTAACAGCAGGTCAACCCTTTTTTCCTAATACTCAAGCGGTAAAACGCTAATCGGCCACCGATAGCAATCATTTTAACCTAGAAAACCAATAATTCAACCAAAAATCTAAGAAATATGTAAGAGCTCATATCGAATCGACGGTCAAACTAGCCAATCATATTGGCTGAGGCCTCTAAATCACTGGACAACTCAATTATGTCATGCAATCAATTATTTGTATTTAGGATTAGGAACTAGTTTGTAGTTTGTTTTTTAAGCAGCTGAAAAACAGCGCAGTCAACGGGCATGTCGTGTCTCTGGTGGCACGCGCTGAGCACATTTTCCTGTCAACCGTAAATTCCATGTTTGTTATTCATAATTTGTCAAAGCTGTTTTGTTTGTCGCAATAAAGGCACTTTAACTTTACTCTAAAAACTGTTCCTTTGCATTATCACGCAGTATGCAAAAGCCTTAAACCGGCTACCTATATAACGTCATTGTATTACCCCATGGCTGTATTTGGATGGGGCAACTCAATCGGCGTGGCTCTGGTGATATGTTTATGTCCCGTCAATCTGGAGATGCCGGCTGAATATGCGGTTACATTTGCCTGCATCGATAAAATTGGAGATGCTGGAGGTATTTACATTTCATTCATTTAGAAGATCGTTTAATCTATGGAATACTATGTATATTGCGTATGCTTACAATAGTGAAAAACCGGCCAAGTGCTAGTCGGACTCGCGCATCTATACAAGATAGATTAGTTACACTGAGAACAGCGCCATCTATAGAAACCAACAAGAAGCGTTTAATATTGACACTTAACGACATGATATTGGCGCTGTGAAGGTTATATAGATGGCCGCTAGATGGCGAGCGCTGTCTTTGGACAGCGTTTGTCGTATGGGAGCCCCCCTTAAATATTTATTTTATTCTGTTTTTAGTATTTATACAGAAACAGATATACATCATCTGTGAAAATTTCGGCTGTCTAGCTATCACGGTTCATGAGATACAGCCTGGTGATAGACAGCCAGACAGACAGACGGACGGACAGTGAAGTCTTAGTAATAGGGTCCCAAAAACTGCTATACTGCCCGGTAGGAAGAGAAACAAATCTTCGCTGAACATTTGAAGCCTCCTCAGACTCTAAACTCCGACAATCACATGCAAAAAAGCAACACACAAATCTCAGACCGAACGTCAGTCACCGTTCCTCTCGCAGACCTTCCATATCCGTATGGAAATGCGGGCGACATTTTTGCTCACCACAACATACTAAAGTACAGAACGTGTGCCTTCATTTCACATACTCCACCATGGATGGCACGAGTCACGCGTTTTGCGGCGCTCAAAATGTCGGAATATGATAGTGAATGTACTGGAAAGTCGCGAATCGCGACTAGGGTTGTTGTACGCAGGGGCTTGTTTCATAGAACTACAATTCACGGTTTACTATGACAATTCGGTTTACGTTGCAAAGTTGATTAACCCACAGATTAACATGTAGAATCTGCTAAGCAATGTTTTTCGCATTGTCATAGTAAACTACGAATTTCATGAAACTCGGCCTTGGGCCCCGTTTCATAAAACTAAAATTCGTAGTTTATTATGACAATTCGATGCACATTGCGTAGCAGAGTCTCCCTACTTGTTAATATTTGGATATATCGAATTTGCAGTGTGCTTCGGATTGTCATAGAAAACCGTGAATTGTACTTTTGTGAAACATGCCTCAGGCTGCAGCTGATACAACGATCTGGGGGGCGCGTCTCTTAAATGCGTATTTATTCAATAGATTCATATTAGTACGTTGATGATTGTTGCATTGAGATTACTGGTAGTCGCATTTCAATGGTGTAGCCCGTGCAACTAAACTCGGCGCCTCACGCGATTCGATCTCCTTTGCAAGAGATGCCTATTTAATCGGGAGGGTTATACCATTGGAATGACAGTCTACTGCTATTGCTCAGTATGTTACAAAATAGCGTCTAATAATAGCCATTGTCGTGCTAACTGTACAATAATCGACTAACAGAATCGAGCCCCTGGAGTCTCTCTGATGCGCCTTTCTGGACGTCACAGGTCTCTCAGCCGCTCCGTTTCGTTTGCATTTAATATTTCACTAGACTAGCGCATCTTATTTATGTGCGGCTCAGCTGAATGAGATGTCTGTCTGTGTTTCGGTCACTAATGATGTGGGAGCAGGCCTTTTTTGCCGGCTCTAGGTAGGTAGCTAACTGAAAGGGACGCGAGACGCATGCGTAAGTTTGTGTGTCTGCTTTGGGATTTGTAGAGTAGATGGTTCGCTTTATATTCTTGAGATGAAACTTTAACGAACTTTTTTCAGAATTCATAGGATTCCAGAGCCAAGCTATGCAAACTCTACTACAGGATACGTTGGACACTCCAAAACAGTTTATACATACGTACTACATACATACATACATTTCGATTTCAAGTGCTGAGGCATGTGAACACTTCAGGAAGTCAGATTTCCTCGTGAAGTGGTACTGAAGATATTTTGAATATAATTTTAACCAGGGCTTAAAATATAAGAAGGTATTAACTCGGCCGTCAGGATATAGTGAAAAAATAAATCCGCTGAAAATGTATTCGTAACGAATATTCTATCCATCTACATAACTATTTATGCAGCGCGTCCAGTAACATTTTCCAATAAACTAGGGTCCAGGGTAACGAAATCATACACCACACTAGCTGAGTATAGCGCACTAGCGGGAATAAGAGAATATAATATGTATTACCAGTTTATCAGTGGCTATTATACTGTTATGTTTCAGTGGGGTGCCTAACGATCGATATAAAAACTTTTGATATATTTTCACTGGATATAACGATTAAAGGACATAATGCACTCTTGATATAACAACATTTGATATATTCTCATGTAATATAATTATCAACAGATATAATGAACTTGTAATATAACAACTATTAATCTAACAGTCATAACGTATAACATACATGGGATATAACTTTGTTGGATATAAAACTCAGTTGGTATAATGTACTATTGGCATAATCTGGAATCGTTATATCCAGTGAAAATAAATCAGAAGTTTTTATATCGATCGTTACGCACCCCACTGAAACATAACAGTATAATAGCCACTGATAAACTTGTAACACATATTATATTTTCGTATAAGAATTATTATATAGAATATTAGGTTAGGGCAGACATAAAAAGCGGGGACGGGTCAAAAGCCGAAAGTACAAGATGACAAAGTTTTATAATTTCTATTTGCAACAACAAAAATATAGGTGCGACGAAGCGCGTAGCGTAGCGGAGCGCGTAGGAGCGTGTTAGGTTGAACATGTAAGACCGAGAACTAACCGAAATTATTAGTGTAGGTAAAACTAACCGAAAAAATATATTATATCTTACCAAACATTATACCACTAATACTTACATCCAATATACATTATATCCATTAAACGTTATATCAAAAATGTATTATACTATTTGAGCATTATACGCCATGAAATTATACTGATTGTTGTTATACCAAAAGTTTATTATGTCCCTTGAGTCATTATATCCAATGAAATTATATTAAATGTTGTTATATCCAGTGAAAATATATCAAAAGTTGTTATACCAATCATTACACTACACACCCATTGCCGGGGATGGTATATTAAGGTGGGACGATACCGATATGATTATTTCCAAATTTGTTAAAAAATTTACATAATTATACACTGAAATTGGAGTGAAATGTAATCTGTCAGCATTAATTAAGATTTTTATTTGCGCCAATATATATTTTCTTGAATAAAACAGTAGTTTAATAGGTTAACTAAGATCGATAATTTTTGCATGGACTAAATTGTTGGACTCATTTGAGCTTTTTTTTAAGAAACTGTATATTGGCGTAGATAAAAATCTAAATTAATGCAAACAGATTAAATTTCACTGTATAATTATGTAAAATTTTGAACAAATTTGAAACATTTCGTTTGTATGGGAATCGTCTCCCGTCTCTCTACTCTAATCTGAGAGGAAGCCTGTACTCTGCTTTATTCCCCCTTAGATATGCGGAAGTCGTTGCTGATGATTTGACCATAACATGGCCCTCGATTTGAAGGTGCTTAAATCATCTGTCGGTGGTACTGTGATTGCCTCAACTTCAGAGCGTCTAGAGTTCAAGTTCCCAGTTTTAATTGGTGACTAATAAAAGGCTGTAAGCCGTACGGATGTACCGTAAACTGTCGACTTACCACAAAAGTCTTAAATCTGAACTTGTATTGATTGGTAGTATCGTATTCGTTGGATATTATAATCCCTTAGCACAGTAATTTTTTTTCTCGTTTATATAAACGCGAAACAATAGCCCTAAGGGATTATATCTAACAAGATATCCGTATATGCGAATGAGACGATATTCCACGTATTAATATTTTTTCAAAACTAAAACCGCATTATTGTGGAGAAAATACATAACTTTCGGGCCACACATAAATTTACCCGAATGCCCTGTGTGATATATTCCAAAGACATTTTGTCAGCGTCTGTACAGACGTAGGCTAAATACTACAACCCTCTAATAACTATTGCATTTCTATAAACTTTACAGGCTTAACCCTGTCTCGAGACCCAGATCTCGTTATAGCGAAAGCCTCTTAGGTTATAATCTCCAGATACCACTTCCTTCTGCCCACTTCTTCACAAACTTTTCCTCTACGCCTCGTTCAAAGAAAAATAACCTCTAATTAGTTGTGTTATGGAGCTGGTGAGACGTATAATCAGTTCATATTTTCTAAGTAGTGATGGTTTACAACTGTCATAGCGTGTAACGTTATGTTGACAGTGTTTACGCATACATTTTATTGGTACCACAAGATTTTCCTGATTAACGAATGTGTGTTAAGTACCTAGTTAAGATTTATTGGCACGCAAGGTTCCTTGCCTGGGACCTTCATCTGCCTTTGATTGAGATATTATTGACAACGCTAATCCATCAACCACCGGTCGTCGTTGTGTACCGCAATTCAATAATAAATTACTAGGTTGCTAGGAGTATTTTTGCTCTCTATTTGTCGCTAAAATTGGGGTCTTTACGCACATGACATATAAACAATGTTGTACCCTGTGATTAAACATTGTCATAAGTCATCATAAGTCATTGGTCAACGGTTATGAAAAGTTTAATTGGAAATCACTCTACTGATCCCCACGATACAGGCTGGGCCTAGTGTAATGTTTGCTTCAAAATAGAGTAACTCTGCAATGTACCTGTTTGTAATAATTGTGCATGCAAATTATTAAAAAAAGAAATCTATTCTATTTTATTCTATTCTATCGCCTGTAGCCCATACGGTAGGCAGAAACCAGGATTTGTCACTTGCCAACTGACAAACCTTTTTCGCTCCATCAACATTGAATTGTCGTTTCGTGGTTTGCGTTACAGTTGGAACAATTTCATGAAAGCACAGATGTGTAAGGTAAAATTAAATACGACGAATTACATGGGGAAGGTTTGGTTCGTATGAAATCAAATGGAGAAAGGAAAAGAAAAAGTAGAGAAACATGGATTATATTGTTCACCAATATAAATGGGATTGTTCTATTTTAGGGCTGTTTTTCTTCAGTGTAGTGGCGAGTCAATGTAGCTCTGGAATCCTCATTTTCGGGATCAGGCCGAGGTGCGTGCGCAGCGTATAACTGGCCGTAGAAGTTTTCAACTTCCGAAAGAACCTCTGGTATGGAAGAAACGACCACTCCATCCGTGGTGGTCAACTTCGTCAGATGGCTTCTCCCAAGAGATTGGACAAACACTTTAGATCCCCGATTTTGCTCGATTGCTCGTTCTATTGAACAAGTATTGGAGCATCGGAGATCGCGTCGAACTAGTTTGCCAATTCTCTTGTTTAGAGCATGCCTTTCTGACGCAGTGACTGGTGGGCGTTCACGTCGTTCTTCCATAAGCTTGAGTGTTTCTTCCGAAAATTTCGACTTCCTACCTTTACGCTGCAATTCGCAAAATCTCATCCCTTCCTCCCTGAGGATTCCGACTACATTCTCGAGGGCCTGGTCAATGTCAACGCCATTTCTGGTTTCCACGGCAGCAAATCGGTTTTCCAGATTAGACTGGAACTTTTCAGACCCCACTATAGTTTGGAGCAGGGTTGGTCGGAGCCTGGATTTCATCAAACGGACACGTTCGAGCTTAAAATTGATATTCAGAGAGCCTCGCACAAGTCGGTGATCACTTCCGGTATTAAACCTATTGATCACGGAGACGTCTCTGAATATACGCTTCTTGTCCGTTATGATGAAATCGATCTCATTTTTTGTCATAGTGTCGGGGCTTTGCCATGTCCACTTCCTTTGGGGCTTTTTCTTGAAGAATGAATTCATCAAGAATAGCCCCTCCCTCTCGAGGAAGTTGACTAGCATTTGCCCCCTATGATTCCTGTTTCCATAACCATGGGATCCTACTACCGATTCGCTGCAATTCTGTACTCCCACTTTGGCGTTGAAGTCCCCCATGACAACGTTGTAGTGGGCCTTAGTGGTGGAGTGTAAGGCCTTTGATATGTCATCGAACATATCTTCCACTTCATCGTCCGAGTGCGTCGAGGTCGGTGCGTAAACCTGCACAACTTTGAGGCTATACCTCTCAGTTAATTTAATTATGAGGTACGCAACCCTGCTCGATACACTTGACACTTCTACAACGTTGTCGCAGAAAGCTCTATTGACCAGGAACCCTACGCCACCCTGAGACAACTGGTCTCCCTCTCGAAAGTATAGAAGGTGGCCTGATTCAAGGGTTACAGTGTCCTCCCCCTCTCTTCGGACTTCGGATAACCCAAGAACGTGCCACTTTACCTTCTCGAGTTCGACTTCCAGTTGTGCCAGGTGCTCGTCCAGCCGTAACGTGCGTCCATTATACGTCGCCAAGGTCAGTTGTTTCTGGCGGCCTTCCGTAACCCGGGGATTCTTCGCACCCCCTGCCCTGCCGTTACCGTGACCGCCGCCTTGA
This sequence comes from Yponomeuta cagnagella, assembly GCA_947310995.1. Taxonomy (NCBI): domain Eukaryota; kingdom Metazoa; phylum Arthropoda; class Insecta; order Lepidoptera; family Yponomeutidae; genus Yponomeuta; species Yponomeuta cagnagella. The sequence goes on along the minus strand of OX371270.1, from coordinate 18,015,133 downwards.
TCAGGAATAGCAGGGCGACCGGGAACTGGGGGCCGTGGTCCGTTCTGACTTGCCATTGAATGTTTTGCTCGTAATTGCCACGCTGAGCAGGCGGGTTGGCAATCGCAGACCGTATACGTGCCAATGTCGCTGCTGCCCGACACCGGCACGACCCGTATGTGCTGGGTAGCAATATGCACGGGTATTCTCTTAGTCGCCTTTTACGACACCCACGAGAAGATATGGGGGAGTGCTATTCTTAAGCCGGCACTCCGCGGCATACACTGCGGCATACTACACTGAAGATTTGCCAGAAGTCAGCCTGGACGAAATCGCGATGGCTCTTAGACAGCTTAAAAATGGAAAAGCCCCTGGAGAGGACGGTATTACAACTGAGCTCCTGAAGTCTGGCGGTAAACCTGTAATGAAGGAGCTCCAGAACATATTTAATGCTGTCCTCTTTGATGGCAGAACTCCGGAGGCGTGGAGTAAGAGTATTGTCGTGTTGTTCTTCAAAAAGGGTGATAGAACCCTCCTGAAGAACTACCGACCCATTTCACTCTTGAGCCACGTCTACAAGCTGTTTTCAAGAATCATCGCGAACCGTCTTGCGAGAAGACTTGATGAGTTTCAGCCACCTGAGCAGGCCGGTTTTCGATCGGGTTACGGCACCGTAGACCACATTCACACAGTGCGGCAGATTATACAGAAGACCGAAGAGTATAATCGGCCCCTGTGCTTAGCGTTTGTGGACTATGAAAAGGCCTTTGACTCGGTCGAGACCTGGTCTGTTCTGGAATCTTTGCAGCGATGCCAAGTCGACTGGCGATACATCCAAGTGTTGAGAGGTCTGTACGACGCCGCTTCTATGGCCGTCCAAATCCAGAACCGGCAGTCTGAGCCTATCCCCATACATCGTGGTGTGAGACAAGGGGATGTTATTTCCCCGAAATTGTTCTCAAATGCATTGGAGGATATGTTCAAGACACTGGACTGGAAGGGGTACGGCATTAACATAAACGGCGAGTACCTTTCACACTTGCGATTTGCAGACGACATTGTCATAATGGCGGAAACGCTGCAAGATCTGCAACATATGCTGAGTGGCCTAGCTGATTCTTCCCAACGCATTGGTCTCCGGATGAACTTGGATAAAACCAAGGTTATGTTCAATGAACATGTAAGTCCGGAGCCAATTGCAGTTCAAGGCAGTATTCTCGAAGTTGTTAAGGAGTATGTTTACCTCGGGCAAACCATGCAGTTAGGTAAAAACAACTTCGAGAAAGAGGCCAATAGAAGAATACAGCTGGGCTGGGCAGCGTATGGGAAACTACGTCGAGTCTTCACATCGCCAATCCCACAGAGTCTCAAGACGAAAGTCTTCAATCAGTGCGTCCTACCCGTCATGACATATGGTGCCGAAACGTGGACACTCACGGTGGGGCTGGTCCACAAATTTAAAGTCGCTCAGCGTGCTATGGAAAGGGCTATGCTCGGGGTTTCTCTGAAAGATCGAATTCGAAACGAGGTGATCCGACAGAGAACTAAAGTCACCGACATAGCCCACCGAATTAGCATGCTGAAGTGGCAGTGGGCCGGCCATATTATCCGAAGAACTGATAACCGATGGGGTAGACGAGTTCTCGAGTGGAGACCGCGGATCGGTAAACGTAGTGTGGGACGTCCTCAGACTCGGTGGAGCGATGATCTTCGCAGGGCGGCTGGCAAGAGTTGGATGAGAGTAGCCGAGGACCGTGCTCAGTGGCGTGCTATAGGAGAGGCCTATGTCCAGCAGTGGACAAGCATAGGCTGATGATGAATGAAAATGAGGGCTGTTTTTAGGGTTCCTTAACCAAAGGGTAGAAGGACCCTATTACTAAGACTCCGCTGTCCGTACGTTCGTCTATCGCCAGGCTTCATGAACCGTGATAGTTAGACAGTTGAAATTTTCACAGATGGTGTATTTCTATTGCCGTTATAACAACAAATACTAAAATCAGAATAAAATTGATATTTAAGGGGGGCTCCCATACAACAAACGTATTTTTTTTCCGTTTTTTGCTCCATGTTAATAACGGCGACAGGTAGACGAGTGAAATATTCAAGTGTTGTATAGTTAATGGTACGAAACCCTGTGCGCGAGTCCGACTCGCACTTGGCCGCATTTCTGTCTAGTAAACATAAATTACTTATAGCATCTGGTACTGAACATGACGGTCAGCGACTTTGTTTTTTAGGCTTATAGAAAATAAAGCACAGCAAAATTTTCACCAGTCAAAATCTAGTAGAAGAATTAAAGCACACTTTTCTCTGTCATGCTTAGGTGATTAGGTGACAATGTGCATTTTTATTCATCGTAAATTGGGTTAGGTATACTTCGGCGTGGGAAAGTTTCCGAACAAAGCAGGAAAACTACAACAAAAGTCGCGTTATCTAATGGAATATAATCTTGTAATCATAAACCAACCGTATCGAGAAGTAGAATTAGGACACCACGCACTACCGATGTAATACGCTGTTCTTCTAGAAGGTCGAGTCGATTCAACTTAATTTAGTTTTTTAAATTTTAGCTTTAGTGTTTTTTAAGTATTTATACGAATTGACAATCATAATGTTGAAGTATTTAACCAGTAACAAAGCAATCTACTGAAATGAAAACATCTTGAGGAAACCTGAGTAAAGTAAAGTAAAAAAGTTCTTTGATAATAAATATGGTTACATACGCAAACAGTTTACTGTGGTCGCCACGATATGAGTTTCCGATTTGTTCACGGGCTTGCGTAGTGATAAAACCAATGCTCTTTTCCTGTGACAAAGCTGAATCAAGTCGTATTCATATTTCATGCTATGCATTATTATTTAATAGCCAGTATCGATGATCTATATATCGCTGCATCAGAGCTGATAGCAACCTCCAATAATCTTAAGGCACTCAAAAAAAATACACTAACAAGAAACCGGACAAGTGCAAATTGGACTCGCCCACCGAGGGTTCCGTACAAATTTTCGGTTACTTACTTATCGTAAATAGTTCAGTAATTGAGTCTTGCAGTTTTCTCAGAGCTTTTGACCAACTTCAAAGAATATTTTTTTATGATTTAATTACAAACGTATAGTTTTCAGGTTTTTCTCTGTACTTGTAGTATAAGGTGATATTACTTGATTCCCTTTAGTGTCTAAATATACGTTTTTTGCGGCATAAACGGCCTCATCTTTTTTTACGTTAAGGTAAGATAAGGCGTTAATTTAGAAGTTTTATTTTTCACGGATTCAAGGGACTGTAGACTTGTGTATATGGTGTTAATTTCAACTTGATATCTACACGCATTATCGAGATAAAAGGTCTTGCCAGACATGCGCGATGGACGGACAACAAAGTGATCGTAAAAGGGTTCCGATTTTTTCTTTTGAGGCACGGGACCCTAAAAAGCAACAAATTAAAAGCTGGAGTCTTATTAAATCTACCGTATGTTTCAATTTAATTGTACCTTCATTTACACTTGTTGAAATAATCGCGTTAATCTCCATAAATTAATGGAATCAACGCATTTGATCTGGCCCCTTCACACCCATTTAAGTTCCTAAGCGTATCGGTTACTGTAGCATCACAATCAGCAAGACTTATTTTGTCATATTCAAAGTAGGTAACTAAATACGCCTCGTAGTTATAAAATTATTTATTACCTGGAAGATGTTACTACTGTTATTTTATTACCGACGATTTGTTTTAAGCTTTACGTCGTCTTCAGTTTTTTAACGATATATATTTATTACTTTATTTGGAACCTTCTATTAGGGTTCCGTGGTCGACAAGGAACCCTTATAGATTCGCCATATCCGTCCGTCTCCTTATCTGTCGGTGTTTTTGTCCGCGACCCAGATCAGAGACGATTAGTACTAGAAAGCTGAAATTTAGCATAGACATAGATGTTAATTGCTTCAGTTTATTGCTTCATGTGGTACAACAGTTCTTACAATAAGGTATAGATCCATGACATGAGCCCTGTAAGGGCACTGCAATTTTGTAACAAAATTACTTAAAGGATATTAACTTAAAAACTAATGTAATACCTAACTATAAAGCTTGTAGGTATTACTCTCTCTTTGAGAGAAGGCCTGTGCCCTACAGTGGGACGTATATAGGCTGCTTATGATGATTAATCTCTATAACCTTCTTTCATAAACTCTTTTATAGTGTAATAACACCGCCAAAAATAATAATCACACCGTCAAAACGCTAGAATTAAATGTTGAAGAAGAAGAAGAAGAAAGACATTTATTATGCCAACAAGATACATCACAGAAACAAAATAAGCACATAAGTAACATAATATGCACAACGACACGCACTTGGCCGGTTTTTTAAAGCTACTTTTATAATATTTGAAAGACACTGCCATCATCAAATCGTCAGCGCTTTTTTCTATGATGAAAGTGGGGCCTTAACTCTTGGAGATCACGTGAAGTATTTGTACAATTGACGCTTGCATCCACTCGATGAGTTGTTTCTTGGACCGGCTTCCCTTCATCATAATCCCACCCTTCCCCACTGCAATCCAGTCCTGGGTGTTTTGCCTTAGGTTCACGGCCATGGGTCCTAAAATTTACTATTAACATGACTGAGAGATTGTACAGGCACTTTTTGCAAATACGACGAGTAAAAAAGATATGATTTGTTTCTCTTGGTGGGGCTAGTGTTACTCTATGGAGCCCCTTAAGTGCTAGTGATTCTACTCATAAGTATGTAGACTTTATCGACGGATTACTTGGTTACAAAGCTCTAGTAGGTAGTTAAGCTTGTATAGGATTCTGTTAGGTTAGTATAGATACCGCATAAATCATTGTTATATATTAAACGGTGTCCAATCGCGATTATTTATTAGGTAAAGTTATTATTATTGTTTATAATTTTTCTCTCTCTGAGAGAAGGCCTGTGCCCTACAGTGGGACGTATATAGGCTGCTTATGAATCTTATGATGATGAGAATTTTTTTAGGTTAAATTTTACTTAATAAATAATCATGATTAGACCCGTTTAATATGCAACTAATGTATGCGCATCTGAGGTGAGCAGCTGAGCTATTCACATATATTTTTTTTTCAGAATCAGAATCAGAATCTCAGGTGATTAAGCCCATACTCTCTCCCTGAGAGAAGGCCTGTGCCCTGCAGTGGGACGTATATAGGCTGCTTATGTATGAGCATAGTAAGTTATTAAAAAATTAGATTTATGAGGTAGTACATAAATCATCTGGCATCTGCCACGAGGCCAACTTTAGTATAGCTTTTGAGCAGTATTTCTGTATCAATTTCTTCTCTACACGGTATGTTCTCGCCGTAGATTTCAATTAAATTCTCTCACTGGCCTATAATTGGCAGTTACGGTGGCAAATTATAGCAGTACGTGGACATTTAAGCTTTGCCACTATCATTATTTGCCATTTGCGACGATACCGTAGGAGACGTTTCAAAACTTACATCCGGTTGGTCATTATCACTTAAGGCTCCTCACGAAGCGATTCCCATACAAAATGCTGGATCGCCATGATACTCTTGACCAATTTGTTTGAAGGACATAAATTGAGGTTTAGTCGTGCTTAGAATTTAGATTATATAAATAAATTATAAATTAGTGCATCACAAGCCTTCTTATAGAAACTTCTTAAAAAGTTGTAATTTATTTTTAATAAATTTATTCGTTATTCTTAACACGGTCGAACCTCTACTTGTTGCAATCCGGCGTGTCGTTTGAAAATTAAAACTATGGTACGTATGCATGGAAATAGCTTCGTGAGGGATCTTCTTAAACAACGATGGAGGTTGATATAATTTTGTAATAATAGGATAAGATAAGAATATTCCTTATTGTATACCAGTAAAAACACAAACCTAAAATTTTTACAAGTAGTACAATAAATGACGGCCTTATTGCTTCGTAATTTACGTTTCTTGATAAAGAATTACGACTGGTTCCTGAATTGAGAATTCGACTAAGGATGACTTGAGCTAAGTCTCTGGACAAGTAAGTACATATTTATTTATTTAATACTTTTATTGCACTTACCCTCATGTAGAATACAGCGGAGTTAATACCATAAGCATTTTCTACCAATTAACTGCAGGAGGTGAAAGAAGAAGAAAGAAACGAATAAATAGCTGAGAGTTATCAGTCATGTTTATATGGATAGCTCTAAAATGTCATAGAGCAAGAGATGATTTTTATACCACTCACTGGACAACTTACCCCTGGATAAATAAATAGATAGAGTCTAAGGAAATACTTTCCGCCTTGTGTCTTCAGCGTTCTCAAATATAACGAGACAGAAAACAGGACGATACTTGTGTTTACTTTCGCGATTTTAAGCGCTGCACCTATCTTACGCGTTTCGAATCCTGAATGATTTTAATCGTCTGTCTAATCTATTGCAAGATTGCAAACATTAGGATTTCGACAGGATTTGGTGCGCATAATTAGCGCCCTGATTTTTGAAAATCAAGTCGTTTTTCATTTACTAAAGTGAAAAACTATTCCAAAAGAATGTAGGTCCATGAACAAAAAACTTGTATATTTCGAACAATAAAACTACGTATAAAATGGTACAGGTTGCCTAGCTGTACACAATTTTCATCACTCTTTGGACGAAGTCTGTCAGAACCTGCACAAATGACAAGTGTTCGTCAGTTTTAATTTAACTCAAGATATCAATCTTAATTCTTAATTCATGCCAAGACTTAATTACTAAATTACAATTTGGATGTAATCCGCTATTATTATGTTTTCATAGATCCTTTGTAGTCCGCTAAAATGGTTGTTTTATTGCTGTAGTAATTTACGTTTTCGGTGAAGTCCTCATTCGCCCTAACTTTTCATAACTATAAACAGGACAACAGATATAAATCTATGAATTTCAATCGATGGGGAACTTGCGTTTAACTTAGATTAGTGTGACATTGCTTTTATACCATAGAAATCATATAAAAACCTAGAAAAAACTAAAAAAATAAGACAATAAAAATATTTTTTTCGGGGTTTTCAGGGTCACAAAATATGCGAAAAATAAAGTTACTCTAATAGCATAAAACTTATTAGATTTCATTTTGTCTATAAGGGTGTATAGACATAAAAACATTATTTTACGAGATAACTCAAATATTGATAAACGCTTCAAACATATAAGGCGTTACGTCGTTAGGGAGTGACGTCATAGTCTAAGGTCGATTTGTACGGCGCATTTTAGTACCACGTGACTATTGACCTTTCAACAAAAAGTATCTTCCTATTCTATTAAAACATTTTTTAGTGCAAGTTCTCGATTGAATCTTGTGGTAAACCTATTTCAGGAATTTCGTATTAAGAAGTAAATACCACGAGGCCGCTACAGTGAAATATTTTTATCTCTAAAATGGGATCACATTGTGGGACCGAGCATGAGCGCACTCTTTAAGCAAAAAAAGTAATTAATTATAACATGAGAAAATTTAACGCCGCTCACCGTCTACTAAATAATTTTAATTATATTTTATTACGTACAAAAGTTCTGCACCTTCAAATCAAATGTGCGCCAGCTATGACTTTAATTGGTTCTTAAAATCGGGCTTTGTCTATGAATGACCAATGAATGTCTGAAACCAATTATTTCTTATTATTCGGGTTTGTCAGGATTGTGGCAAGTAGGAGAATTTACCCCTTCAGGACAAAGCCGGGTTAATATATGCATCTACTAATATCAAACGAAAGTCGTCGACGTAGCCCAGCGGATTAGTAAGTTGAAGTGGCAGTGGGCGGGGCACATAGCACGCAGAACTGATGGCCGATGGGGCCGAAAAGTTCTCGAATTGAGACCACATACCGGCAAGCGCAGCGTAGGACGACCAGCCACAAGATGGACAGATGACCTCATCATCAAGTGGCAGGAGGACGCTGGATGCAGGCTTCTTCCAACCGGTCTTTTTTGGAAATCCATGGAGGAGGCCTATGTTCAGCAGTGGACTTCTTGTGGCTGAATGATGATGATGAATATAGAGAGAAAGAAAGAAAGAAGTTTATTGGGAAAAATTAACACGTCACAGGATGTGTTAATATCGTATCTACTAATAGAACTCATATTACTTAAACCTAAATAATGTTTCATTTTATCATAAACATAACATAACCATTTACATACAGGCACATACATTGCGTCTGGCCCCACACTAGGATACCCTGTGTTGTGGAAACCAGAAACAACGACATCACAAACATGTAAACATCCAAGACCTGGGGTTTTTTTTTGTCCCCAGCCGGGATTCGAACCCAGGACCTCTCGCATGGTATGCAGATGCAAAGTATTCTCTATCTATCTAGATCTTTTTATTTTATTTTATTTGACTCAATAAAATAAGATATCCTTATAAAAGCATCCCATTCTATCATATTTTGAGTTTTATAAAAGAGACCCTATTGCAAAATACTGCACCGATAATGTTCTCATTCTATGAAAGGTCGAACAATGCTCATGTTCAAGAAACTTAGCCCAGCCTAACATACCATAGACGAGCAATCTTTACGCATAATCTCCGGTTTAACTACGACCTACTTAAGGCACTGTCTATGCCCCGTTACTCAGTAAGTACTTGTGATAACATAAGAACCTGGTTTAGACGCAATATGGACCTCTCTCTGGCTAGAAATGATTTAGGACTTATGCAGGGTTTTTTTTACGTGAGCGATTCCTGAATCGTGTCGGTTAGAGTTTGTTATATACAAGTACTTTTTTTACGTCTTCTGATTTGACTTTTAAAACAAATTTCTACTTTGGAGAGGCGCTGTTTCATAGATAATGCTTAAAACTATGTGTATTAAACAGAACGGAATTATTCCTATGTAGGACAATGAATTACTGTAGAATTACCGACATTGATAAAGCGCGTAAATTGTGAATTAAAAAAATAAAAATATGACAATAAATCTCAAAGAAAAAAAGTCAAACATTAGAGTTTTGTAGAGAACTTGCACAATAAAATATTTTGATATGATTGGAGAGGCCATGTCAAAAGATAAACAAACTTATTTTAATTTTTTCTTTTAATTTGTAATTTTTTCTCTACGACTGATACTTTTCATTATATGACCTGTCGAAAAGTCATTCTAGTTATGTGGTACAAAAATGCGTCATACAAATCTGACGTCACGCCTTATCGTCATCAAACTATGACGTCACGACTTGCACAAAGCACCTATAATATATGAAGCGTTTATCAATATTCGACTTATCTCATAAAATCATGTTTTTATGCACCCCTTTATATTTTTACACCCTTTTTAGAAAACGTTTAGAATTATAATTATTATTAATTCTTTATTGCAAAAAGATAGTATACTAAAGATGGACTTAAGAATTCAATAAAAAAACGAAACCTAATTAGTTTTTTATTATTAGAGTAACTTGATTTTTCACATTTTTGGGATTAATTTTTCCTTAGTTTTCTTCTATTGTACAAAAGCAATGGCACTTCAATGTAAGCTTGACGCAAGTTCCCCATCGGAGTGTTTCAGGGCCTATGCGTTTGAGAAGTATTTCACAAGTGGCGTTTAGTTGTTAAGGTTTTTCTGCAGTTGTTAGGCCCAGCTGCCGACAGGTCTGACCCTTTCAAGAAATTTTGGTTTGAAACTCAGTCTATATAATTATGGTAAGTACTTATATCTAATTGCGTTCATATCACAAAAAAATTCAACAATTTTGACAACAAAGTTGTAAAAAATACGTAATATACCGCACACCACCTCGTCCGGCGGTGCCGACATATTCGACTTAAAAACAAAAAGTGTAGAAAGCATACATAAAGGAAATTCTTACCTTTATTTGTTCATCTGTCCAGTTAATTTTTACTGATCGATCCTGGTCAATTTACATTTAAAATATGCCATCATCTTTGTGAACAAAACCATCTCACACAATTAATTTAATATTAGCTGTCCCATGTGTCAAACTAAGAGTGTCACATAAAATTATTATTTTTAGTAAGAATTTGACTATATCTTTAGTAAGAACTCACGCAATCTCTCAACCTTTTTGTTGCGATGTAAGTGGAAGATCTTTAGGGAGATCTTTGCTCAGAAGTAGGCCACAAATACGAGCAACCAATAAAAAGATTCTCAAAAATTAAATAACATTTAAAAGTAGCATAAACCTGCCACATTATAGATTTCCATATTATTTATTAGGAGAGATATTAACTATTTTCTATCAAAAACTCAACTCTTATGACACTTAAATATATAGGATAATTGGCTATTATTTTCGAATATGTTAAATTAATAATGAGGCCATAGAAAATCAAAAAGAATAAAAACAAAATTTCACCATGTTCAAATATTTTTGCGGTATGAAAAACTATCCATACAATTTTTTACAATGAAACAAACTTACGTCTTCAGCAATCAGCCTTTGTACTAACAACAAAACTCACATCGACATCATCTGCGATTTAAGAAAACTTCCGAGCAAAGTCGCAACATCGACACTAGTCACCGAACAGAAAAAAAAACCTAAAAACCGAGCGAAGGTGTGGAGCGGGCGTCTTGTCGCGTTATCTCGGTTTCTGAACGGGCGATCAATCAACGGGTGCGTTCGGAAATTAAAATTTTTAAACAATGAACGCGCGACGCGAGCGGGCCCCTTCGTCAACGCTGCGCTGTGTTTAAAATAAATAAGGATTATGACATCGGTTTCCTTTAAAAGTTAGTTGATTCTATATTGAAAAAGTGTTATAAACTTTGTAGAGTAGTGTTGAGGAACAATCCACGACTATAACTCTCGGTTTGAATACAAAAGAGAAGAAACACACGTGCCACTGAAATTAAGTTTAGAATTAGAAAAAAACAATTTACTGAAAGGCTAGTAGATCAAGTTTTATAATTTTTATAAGCAGCCTATATACCTACGTCCCACTGTAGAGCACAGGCCTTCTCTCAGAGAGAGAGAGTATGGGCTTAATCACCACGCGTGCCCGCCGTGGATTGGTGATTTCAAGCGCTGAGGTATGTGAATGGCTCAGACACCCAGGTTTCCTCACGATATTTTCCTTCACAGTTAGCGAGTGGTGGTAACTTCACATAATAATATGTAGATAACTTAGGAAGAAAAGTCATAGGTACATGCCCGCATTGGGAATCGAACCTGGGTCTCCCGCTACAAGATCAATACACCAGTAATTTTGGGTGGTTTGAAAGACATAGCAAAATGAACGCGCCTGACAAGAATTATCAAATACGCTAGTTTGTTTTTTTCAAAAACGCACTTCTCAAAAATATCTCGACACAAACTCGAATCTATCAGAACCATTAGTAGCCATCCAGAGCGTTGCGTGCCCGCGGGTCATTGTTGTGTTAGACGGAGAGAGTACTAATTGTTTGCGCATTTTTTTGAACAACATTTCTCAACTCAAAACTAGATTTCTCAACATTTTTTTATTTATTCTCGTCTATACTTAAAAGTAATAGTCTAAATAGATACCATTTTTTATTACTAATTACTAACCGCACCTTTCATATCACCCAGAAATCAGCCAGTATAAATGATTTTTTTTCAAGTGTAGTTTGATAAGTTTTTTCCCCTATTCTTATCGTTATTGTTTAATAGTTATTTTAATGGGTATCTTTGGCATCATTTTTATTTAGGACAGTCAACTACACGAAAACATTTACATAGATCAATTTAATCATTAATTTTAAGGGCGACTTTCCAACAAAAATGCTACTTAGAATTTTTGTTGGAAAGTCGTCGCGTGTCGTATATTGTCGATCCGCTTTTGTCGCTTGTGATTTAGCTGAGTAGAGTCCATGTAATAATAAAATTATGTAGCCTATACACTTCCCATTGTGTAGGGCTCAGGCCTTCTCTCGGAGAGAGAGTGTGGATTTAATCACCACGCGTGCCCGCCGCGGATCGGCAATTTCAAGCCCCTACCTCAGCATCTCATACGCTCAGGTTTACTCACGATATTTTCCTTCACGGTTAGCGAGTCCACTGTTTTTGTTCAATGATGGCAATTATACGTAACGTTCTCTTCAATAAGCTTAGAACCTAAATTTCAAAGTATATAGGATGTAAAAACTCAGAAAATCCTTTAAATAAAACCACCCCGACCACTCGACCAGCCTTCATAGTTTTGAAAACAAAAAAGAAGCGTAAAATTTTAATTAAAAATGCAGCGCTAAAAATTCACGCGCATCCCCAGTATGCCTAGCACGAGTTTTATATAGCATAAATTGGTATATTTAATAAAGCAGTCTGTGATCGAGCTACAGTTTAATAAAAAAAAAAATGAGTTCACAACCTTTTTTTATGACGCAATCGACTCGGTAATTGGAAAACGTAAACGCACTATTTTCCACTTGAAATGTCGTTGACTGACTAGAAGGTTCAATGCGATGGATATTCCAAATGGAAAAAAACTCTACCGAGGAGGTAGAGGCATCCAGAGAGGTGTGGAAGGCAAAAGGGGATATTTTCATTTGGAAGTATCATTTCTTCTATTGGCTACATAGTGTTTTAGAGGATCTTTTGTCCCCTTAACAATATTTTATTGAAATAACGCAAAATAATTGACACAATTTCCTTAGTAGCGATGCATAAAACACTTACGGAAATTTTTCATTGTTTGTTTATCATACAGTCTTACAACTTGAGACATTCAATTTGTACGAAAATAAAAAAATAGTAATTTTATATTTTTGAAAAAGCTTTCGTTTTACGTAAAAAAAGTTTGACGATCCGCGATAAGTTGAACTGATTGTTAGAGCGGCCGTAATTAAACCGCGTTTCTGGACTACCTTGTATAAAAAGCTTGCGTATGCTAGGCTTACAAATGCCATCCCGGGCTGCGCGCGGGCATGTCGCCGGGCAATTACATGTAATTACTCAATCCTCGTCAAAAGCAAAGCAAAACACTTTTTTTGTTCGTTAACTGTACGAGTACGTAATTTACGACAAGCTACGTGAGGAAAATATCATAAGAACTCGTAGCTGACTGCTTTTCTGAAAAATAAATGAGTGGAAGTTATATAATAATAACTTCCACACAACACGGTCTCTTGTCCTGGTCCCAAACTAGGATACCCTGTAGGCTATGGTGACCATGCTAGGACATCACAAACATGGAAATGCACGCAGACTGAGACATTTTGTACGAATGTATGCAACGATAAGATAGCTCTACGTCTATGTACCTTATAGTCAAAAGTTGATCGACCAGGTAGACAGCAGTGAGGTCGGGTATTCTTGACGGGTACATCAAGAATTTCAGAAGGAAGAAGAAAAATATCGTGAGAAAACCCCGTTATCTTAGTTGCCCAAGCACCTCTCTTTAATAATATTCATATTTGCACCAACTACCAGTCTCACTTTTTTTTCAGCAACTTTCCGTCATTAGGCTTAAAAAATTGCTTTTAGTTTTATCATAATTTTTTTTTATCTTATCTCTCTGAATTTTATTGTACTCTATCGACATTAATTACATTATATATTGACTTTCAACGAACAGAATGTAAATTCTTTACATTAAAACAAATTACTGATTTCAGTTTACGATTTTAAGATCATATGAAATAAATGTGTACAGCAGGTCAACCGTCGCATTGTTGTTGCAAATTCACCCGTGATGTAACTGAATAAAGTGCACATATGTGTGCTGTCAAACTTACGAAGCAATTTTAATTGTGTACCTTGTCCGCTATGTTTTAACTTTTTGCATTTTTGTTTGTTTCATGTATAAATAATTCTTATGTAATGCTTTGAGTATTGTGCCGTTAAATAAACGTTCTTATATATCTACCTATGTATCTACATACTTTCTAAATAAAACACTTCGGACGTAGGCTGCCCTTACAAACAGTGCCGGAGTTTTCACTCGTAAATCTAAGCCCGCAACGCCCTGAAAAGGTAAACCCGGCTAACAATGGGGCATAAATATTCACTTTTGTATAAGGAGAGTGACTAATTGAATATAAAATGCTACACTCAGAATATACACAAGAAGCCAGCCTGAGGTAACCTATTACCTCAGCGCATAAAATCCCTTCCATAGTTAAAAGACGAGAACAGCCCATAATAGTTTTTATCATGTAGAGCGTGTCAATATATGAAAGTGACACCGAATTAGTGAATCACTACGAAGATGTTTCTTATTAATATACCAGAAGTCTACTGTTATTTTTGTACTATCTTCAGATCATAAATGTGTCTCTTGATGCTCAAAACAGGCGTTCCATTGTGTCTGAGGGCTAATATTTTTTAGCGTACCTAAGCTAAACACCAACCTAACCTACCGACTATATTCTTCCTGCAATCAAGTTGACTGGAAGAGATCGCTCTAAGCGATAAGACCTTTAATTGTCCACTATCACCGCTCCTTAAAACATCTTGCACTTAAGGGCGTCGCACACTTCGAAGATACTGTCTTAAGATACAATATCGCTCGCCGTACAATTCAATGGACCATCACACACGACGAAGATATTATATTTTCATATTTTCGTATGTGTCCATTGAATTATATGGCGAGCGATATTGGGTCTTAAGACAGTATATTCGCCGTGTGTGACGCCCTTTAAAAAATATACGAGTAACCGACTATGGGCTTAATCAGCACGATGGGCACGCGTGATGATTAAGCCCATGTGCCCTGCAGTGGAACGTATATATAGGCTACATAAAAAAACGGACTATGCAGGTTTGCAGATTCAAAGTCTTTTTTGACATCCATGAAGAACTAATTTGATTAAATCCCAAAGCCACAAAGCTCATTTTTAAGTGGCATTATCATTAAAACAGTTATCCCTTGTCACCACCTACCTCATCAAGAACAAACCCAACAGCAGCGTGTACTTAACGCTCGTAAAATGTGCATTTACTGTGTAAATACAGGATCATGCATACACTGGCTTTTTTAACTCTTTTTGAATCTCACGGCTAGAATTACATGCCCATACACGCCGAAAGAATCTGCACGTTTGGCAAGTCATACGAGCTTTTTATATATTTTCATGTAGCCTATAATACGTCCCACTGCAGGGCACAGGCCTTCTCTCAGAGCGAGAGTATGGGCTTAATCACCACACGTGCCCACCGCGGATTGGCAATTTCAACCGCTCAGTTTTCCTCACGATGTTTTCCTTCACCGTTAGTGTATTGCTACAATAACTTCACAAATGTACGTAACTTAGAAACCAAAGTCATTGGTACACGCCTGGATTCGAACCCACGACTGCCGAATAAGAAGCCTGCGTTCTACCGCTCCGCTACCCCGCATTGGTACATTTATTCATTCAACATTAATTCGCCGGGTACTTTTTATCGCCCTGTAGCGTACCTACATGACGTCCGCATGACGGATTTGGTAAACATAATATTTACACCTGGGGCGTTACTTACTGACTCTTCTACCCACATTTGCTAGATATATTTCTTTAGAATAGAATAGAATAGAATAGAATAGAATAGAATAGAATAGAATAGAATAGAATAGAATAGAATAGAATAGAATAGAATAGAATAGAATAGAATAGAATAGAATAGAATAGAATAGAATAGAATAGAATAGAATAGAATAGAATAGAATAGAATAGAATAGAATAGAATAGAATAGAATAGAATAGAATAGAATAGAATAGAATAGAATAGAATAGAATAGAATAGAATAGAATAGAATAGAATAGAATAGAATAGAATAGAATAGAATAGAATAGAATAGAATAGAATAGAATAGAATAGAATAGAATAGAATAGAATAGAATAGAATAGAATAGAATAGAATAGAATAGAATAGAATAGAATAGAATAGAATAGAATAGAATAGAATAGAATAGAATAGAATAGAATAGAATAGAATAGAATAGAATAGAATAGAATAGAATAGAATAGAATAGAATAGAATAGAATAGAATAGAATAGAATAGAAAAAGTTTTATTCACAAATTAATTTAACACACTACAATGATACTTAAAGCTAGAATACAATGGTAATTTAGTTACTCTTTCTTCCTTCATGTGTTCAAATCGCCGTAACGTTCCGTCATCGATTCTTAGTTGCTACGCTCTTTTTAAGACCACAACACACCGTTCCCTAATCACACAATTGCGTATCGTGTCATTCAAACAGGCATGACATGGCATGGCGCATGTCAGCCTTAGAATAGAGAATAAAATAAGAAGTGCGGTATAATTTGCCAACAAACTGCCACGCAGCTTGGCGAATGATTTGTTTTTGAGGAACATTGTATCAACTCACTAATAAATAAATAAAAAACTGAAAAAAAAAAAATAACCAGCAACCCGACTGCTGAGCATTAACCACCAAGCAGGCGGGACCAAGCTAAGGAGTTACATTTCTGAATTTGGGTCCCGTCTGCTTAGTAGTTTGTTGCTGGTTATTTTTATTTCAGTTTTTAATTTTTGTCTCTTTAGTGATTTTTTAATGCTGATTTATATATAGCCTATGACATCCGCCTACTGATGTTTTACATACATCACACGTGATTGGCTGCAGATATAAGATCCGAGTATAATGAATTAAATATAACAGCGTCATCTAGTTACTATAACGGTTGTGCTATAACGTTACTTAATAGCGTCTACATTTAATTTATTCTAAGGATCTGAATAGAATAAATTAAATGTAGCAGGGCCATCTAGTGACTCAATGTGGTACTTTAAAGTAGCTGAATAGCAAATTTTATTTTTTGTGTGTGATTTTTTGTTTGTTGACGATATAATGATCTAGTCAAATAAATCGCCCAAATGCGACCATTTCATGAAATTCTCAAGCATTTCATGAAGTGAGCAGACCTACAATATGGCCACGATATATATATGATGCAAAGATTTATATGATATGACGTCACGAATACTAGCGGTCCGCTGTTGTGTCGCTTGTAGAAATAACAAATTGTTAAGAAAAAGCCACCAAGAAAACTTAAACTTAATATTAATATTTCCACGGTCATATGTTTTTGCTAATTCATTCTAAAACAAGGTCTGTAGCCATATTTTATCTAAGTTGAGAACTAAACTGACTGTGTTGCCAGCACGAAAACCATAAAATATCATCAAACATTATTTCTAACCATCGCCCAGCGGCTTGCCAATTAAAATTCACTCTTAACCAATATAATTACCTGTTTAGGAACAGAAAGACTATTCTTACTTCAGTATCTGCCAGCCCTTTGAATGCCGGCCGTGTCTTGTTGGAATGCAAAAATGGGTAAAAAGACCTAAGGGTGCATCCTCATTGATGTTAAAAGTATTTTTTTTATATATATTTTTAAGCAGTTTTTTGAAAGAAAGATTCTTATTTTTTCCAACAATTTAACATAGTTTTGTATTGAGTTAGAAAAATTGCTGCTTATCTATTTGTATTAAAGATAAGATAAGTATATTCTTTACTGTACACCAGAAAAAACACAAACAAACAATTAAAGGTTTATATGAAATACCTCAGGGAATTTATTGGACAGCAAATATCATACAAACATATTACAGAGGTTGTTTCAGAAATGTCACATGAAACTTAAACACATTATTCTCATCGATACAAATATATTTTTCTGTGGGAACGGAAAATATCAGAAAAATAAAATGACATTCGTTAGAGCAAATATCAAAATTATGTGTGGAATAGCATATACGTACATATATATACAAGTCTTTGAGTCGACTGTATATCGCGATCAATAGGATAACAACAAAATTACACAGTTAAGAATATGTGCGTAAAAATATCTCCAAGATTTCTGTCTTCCAACATTTGCGAAAATTACTCTCGAATTTTAGACTACTTACTGCACAAATATTTTCCTATCCCGATGTGAAGGCATCTTTAGCCATACAAAAAGAAGCAAAGGGTACCACTCACAAAAAAGGGTAAAAAACTTAACTTTCGCATGTTTGAGCTAACTTTGTTTGCGAGGGATGAGCGTATAGCGCAAAGTGATCAATTAGCATTTATGCCAGTAGGAATAACTTTAAGCGTGACGACTTTTTGAAGAAATAAGGTTACACAAAAATATGGTAAGGAATTAATAAGCACTCTACCTCTGAAATAGCTCATGAGACAAGTTTATGTAAAGTTCAGCCAAGTTTCTGTTTTGTTTCGAACAGGATAGGTATTGAAATGCGTCCTTAAGAGTAATCTCAAAGGTAAGAGCTCTCGTTGTTACATAGCTCATCATCATCATCATCAGCCATTTGACCTCCACTGCAGGACATAGGTCTCTTTCGTGGTTTAACCATAACCATGAGGGGTTTTGCCATAATCGCCACGCTTGGCAGGCGGGTTGACGATCGCAGTATGCGGTTGGAATCTCAGGAAGACGCTGCTGCCCGTCTCCTGGTAATTTATTTCCATAGTCGCCTTCTACGACATCCACGGAAGGAAATAGAGTGACGCTATTCTTAATCCGGCGCCACACGGCTTACATAGCTCAGTGCTTACAATTGCTGATCCGCGGTGGGTATGCGGGCAGATTATGCCCAAACTCTCTCTACGAAAGAAGGACAGTGGATCATTTGGAAACTGATAATACTTATGCGAATCGTAATTATAACTAGGGACGGACTTTGTCATTAGAAATATTTAAAGAGACGAATTGTACATTTTTTTTTGTTACAATAAAGAATTTTAATAGTAATAATAACATACTACCTACCTGCTAAAGTTCCACATCAGTCAATGGAAGTCCAAAAACTATCGTAATGGTTCACTAAAATGCGGAGTGATGATTGAATGATTCACTCGTTCTGAGCGTACAGTCGACAGCATGTCAACCATTACCTACATCATCATCATCATCAACCCATTATGTCCCTACCGAGGGGCACGGGTCTCTTCCCTGAGGAAGGTATAGGCCATACTCCACCACGGGGGCCAAGTCCGGATTGGTGGAGGCTTGTAGACTAGTGGCTCGTCTACTGTCAGAAGTTGTCAAGCCGCCCTAGGGCCTCTGACTTGGCTTAACGACTGCCATCTATCGACGGCAGCCGGCACCAACAGCTTAACGTGCCTTGCGAAGCACGGAACCGCTCGGAAAAATGCCACTAGCGTTAGGCATAGACGGCGACCCATCCATGCACTGAACGCGCCCTGTGTTGCTTAACCTTCGTGATCGTTTAAGATCACTCAGGCAGCCGGGGCTACGAGCGACTCTAATCAGTCACGACAAGAGCGACTTTGCAACAAAATTGTAAGGGTGGACCTGCTCTCGATTGCACTAAAATCGCGAAAAAGCGGCTTTAACCGCCCACCCACCAGCACCATCTAGGGCATGTGCTGCAACGCGATAGGTACCGACAGCTCCAAGTTATTATAATGGGCAAGGTTGAGGGAAAGAGTTGTGTCGGGAGAAGAAGGACGTCGCGGCTCAGAAGCATCAGGAAAAGATGTAGCCAGAGTTGAAAACCTAATGGGGAACTTGCGTCTAACTTAGATTGGAGTGGCATTGCTTTTATACCATAGAAATCATATGAAAACCTTAAAATTTAATAAAAAATTTAAACATAAATCAAATAAAACAACAAAAACATTTTTTCGGGGTTTTCGGGTTCACAAAATATGTGAATAACGCAGAACTTATAGATTTCGTTTTGTCATTGAATTCTGAACGTTTTCTTAGGGTGCGTACATGCATAAAAACACTATTTAACGAGATAAATAGGCGTTACGATAGGGAGTGACGTCAGTGACGACTTTTTGACTGGTTTTCGCAGAGAAAAAAATTACCACGTTTATTTATCTTCAACGTGTCCTTCCTATTCTATTAAAACCTTTTTAGTGCAAGTTCTCCATTTGCTTGGCAAGAAGTGAAGAAGAATACACGGAGCTAACGGCCAACCTCCATCAGCGGAGAGGCTCGAGAAGAAGAAGAATCGATATAGCTACAAAAGTCTGATAGTGTAAAAACGCTCAGCAACAAGTAGCAGTAAGCCCAGTGCCAGTGGTATGTAGCTACTGTGTCGGTGATGTTTAAAAAACCGTCCTTTGTGTTTACAATGACATTGCCATTTCGGAGAAGGTTCCACAAAGTGACAAAGTTGAAGTAACAAACCTTCGCCAGATTCAAGTGAAGGTCTCGTTACAAACCTGAAACAAAGTAAATAGACTATTAGTTATTTCAAAGGCGATGGGGATGTATTAGTGAACAAGATTAAAGGCACCTGTAAGCGACATATAAAATCACGCCTGCAACCCGGAGGGGTAGGCAGAGACCAGGCTTTGCCACTTGCCTCGATCGTGACAAATCTTTAGTAGCTGCACAGGCACACACGCAAAGGCATACACGCCTCGCGCTGATCCATAAATGTTGATAAAGCTAAAGAGATTCGTCACCATAAAACTTGTCAATTGTGGCAAGTGGCAAACCTTGTTCCCTGCCAACCCCTCCAGTACACAGACGTGAATTAATGATTTATATATATTTGTTATTTTAAAGACTCGAATTGTTTTTTTGCATCGTTGCGCCTTTAAATGAGATTGGAGTAACCTTGTACTTATACCATAAAAGACACAGTAACACATTAAAAAAAAAAAAAAAAACTCATTTCTCTTTAATCCAATTTCTAACTTTTAACAATTTTTAACTCCAGGCTCAAGTTCAATTCGCACTTGGCAGTGTATCAAGAGATAGATAGGTAGATAGAATATTCTTTATTGCGTGTACACCAGGAAGAGCATCAAAGTGAACGAATGTCGTGCACGTATCTCAGTCGAGATAAGGTACACACGAAGCGGCTTCCATCAAACGTCCAAACCTACTGCTTTTACAGTCTGTATGACTTTATGATGGGTAAGACAAAGCAAGTTACGACACAAAAAATGTGCCTTCTTCAAAAAGCTGCGCCTGAGACTTTATTTACATATGATTTTAATAAAACCTACATCTGCTCTACTCAATTTTAGTTCGGGCCGTATTGCAACGATTTAGAGTTTATACTACACCTGCTTGGAAAGTACCTTGATACTTTATCAAATTTACGGTAGAAAGTACGTCATTGCATATCGAACAAATATGCGGGGAGAAAACGCATCTGAGCGGGAGAGAAAAGTGTATGAAAATCCATTTCTTACGTGGTTTTTCTTTTTTAATTTTGGGTAAGACTATGCGCCGGTAACCTAAATATCAAAAGCCAAAAAGTTTTTACAGTGAGTTTTTATCTCCAAGTTCGCAAAATGACATTGGCCACTAGCTGTGTGTTGGATGGTGTCGGGCTGGCAGTGCGACCCTGCGGCGGCAGGATAAACAATTTGAAAAAAGAACATGTGAAAATTTCCAAGCAGGTGTAGTATAAAGCACTATGTATCACTCGAGAGAAACTGCGATTCCCGATCTCGGGTGTTATAAAGCCCTCGCCTACGGCTTGGGCTTCAAACGACACCCTCGACGGTAATCGGTCACTTTCTCCTCTCGGTGAACAATGTACTATTACATGTGTGCCAGATACAAAATACAAAATGTTTCATTAAAAAGAAAGACATTACAAGCGTGGTTTGCGTTGATTACTACACTAGACGTAAATCTGTGCGGTGGTAACCAGGTGAAGGTTTGACATCATGATTACTAGGCGCTTACCGTTAATGTTACGAGTAGCTGTACTAATATTTTGGTCAGCCGTTTTTTTTTTATCGTGACAATGTGAAATAAACGGAAGCTACAGTATTTCGGACATATACTTCTTAACGCTATCTTACAAGACAAGATTCTAAATCTTTAAAACACCAGGTAAAGAATAAAATAAAATAATATATTTTGAGGGTCTATGTAAATTTTTTACATGCTGAAATTACGCTGGTTTGAAAGCCGCGGTTATGAAATTTGAAATCATAAGCAGCCTATATACGTCCCACTATAGGGCACCTGCCTTCTCTCAGAGAGAGAGTATGGGCTTAATCACCACGCGCCCACCGCCAAATGGCGATTTCATGCGCTAAGGTATGTGAATATCTCAAACACTAAACATTACATTAAACATTTACCATACAGGCAGATACATTGCTTCTGGCCTCACACTAGGACCACACTGTGTCGTGGGAACCAGAAACAACGACATCACATACATGTAAACATCCAAGACCTGGGATTTTTTGTCCCCAGCCGGGATTCGAACCCGGGGCCTCTCGCATGGTAGGCAGATGCGCTACCGCTGCGCCACAGAGGTCGTCACACACTCAAGTTTCCTCACGATGTTTTCCTTCACAGTCATCGAGTGGTATTGCTACTAACTAGAAAACAAAGTCGTAGATACATGTCCGCACTGGGAATCGAACCTGGGTCTCTCGCTTCCGAGTCCAACGTTCTACCCTCTAGGCTACCACCGCTCTTTGAAATAAAAAATGCAAATAAAAAAAATTGAGTGGAGAAATCTTGTTTCGAGTTGAGACTGAAATCTTGTTTCGTAAAATTCGCGAACAATTAGAACAATGACCAGTGGACCCGCGGCACGCACGCACCCACAGAACAATTTTTGTTCTGTGCACGCACCGCTCTGGCTGGCTACTAATGGTTCTCATAGATTCGAGTTTGTGTCGAGATATTTTGGAAAGTGCCCCTTTTAAATAAACCTGCGTATTCATCATCATCATCATTATCAGCCTATACGAGTATACGTCCCACTGTAGGGCACAGGCCTTCTCTCAGAGAGAGCTTAATCACCACGCGTGCCCACCGCGGATTGGCGATTTCAAGGTTTCCTCACGATGTTTTCCTTCACCTTCACCGTTAGCGAGTGATATTGCTACTATATTCACAACTTACAACAACATAACACACAACTACATAACTTAGAAAACAAAGTCATAGGTACATGCCCGCACTGGGGATCGAACCTGGGTCTCTCGCTTCCGAGTCGAATTTTCTACCCACTAGGCTACCACCGCTACCATCTGCGTATTCAATAGCTACCAATTTTATGGCACGTTCATTTGGCTATGGCTCTCACACCACCCAACAAATATGTGGTGATTTAGGTCAAGTGAAAAGTGTTCCCTTACCGGGCCACATTTATTTTGAAAGCTCCTCGCTCTTCTCCAGACAGTTTTTGACCCTATCGTGTGCATACCATCTGCAAATCGTGTCACACAGCAAGTCTTGGGAGTAATAAGACCATCTTTATCACCAGATGTACGTTCTTAGATATAAGACCGCAAGTTGTATAAGATGCATGATTCCTGTAAGTCATTCAGTTAATTCTCTATTTTATATGTGCCTGAGCACTAAGAATGTGTCCACCGTACGTGAGCACCTCAGACACTCAGGTTTCGGACGTAATATTAGGGGTTAAAGTATGAAATTGCCGTTTTATTGCAATAGGTTCTTTGAATTGACATAGAATCTTCATGGTTTGAGGTTTTCGAATGAAACTTTTTTCAAATGGTTTCTATGATGTTCTTTTTTTAAAAAATGTGAAACATTTGAATACCGACTTTCAATTGTTTTTGTTATTCAATTTAGACAAGAAAGATGGATACTGCGAAAATTCGAGTGATTATGAGGCACCCATTTTTCGTATTTTTTTATTTTATTGATTTGACGCAAGTGAGTCAATATTGTGGGTAAGGTAACGTTAAACCATGCCGCTAATTCCTGGGTAGTTTGACTAGGGTCGGCTTCCACTATCTCTCTTAATTCATCGTTATTTACCTGTGTGGGCGGTCTTCCTCGTGGCTCGTTCTTTAAGTCGAAATTTCCATCACGAAAGCGTTTAAACCAAAATCGCACGGTGCGTTCATTAGTAGACCCCTCTCCAAACGCAGCATTGATATTGCGGGCTGTTTCTGCCGCGTTAGTTCCGCGTCGGAACTCGTATTAAAAAATCACTCGAATTTTCGCAGTATCCATCTTTCTTGTCTAAATTGAATAACAAAAACAATTGAAAGTCGATATTCAAATGTTTCACATTTTTAAAAAAAAGTACATCATAGAAACCATTTGAAGAAAGTTACATTCGAAAACCTCAAACCATGAAAATTCTATGTCAATTCAAAGAACCTATTGCAATAAAACGGCAATTTCATACTTTAACCCCTATTATATATTTTATCAACCACAACTACACACACAGATAACACTACTAACTTTCACACAACACAACCACGTGTCCTAGTCCCAGGGTGCCCTGTGCTATGGTAACCAGGCAAGACAATCACAAACGTTAGTGTTTTACTTTCGCGTTTACACGCACTTCCCACCCTTCCTTGCCCAGTCCAGTCGCAGTGGGCGTTATGTAAACTCGGAACAATAAAGTTTCTCTCATTTTATTTACAATGCTGGCATATTGGCGTGAAATCCACATCGGCAGCCGGCGCCCAAACACGTTTGCAATCACTCCCGGACGACATAAAAGTCCTTAACTCTGACCCTTCTGTGAGAGCGAAAGAGTAACCCTAGGTTTCCCGTACACTGAAAATCTGTTGTATACATACATACATAGCAGCCTATAAACGTCCCACTGTAGGGCACAAGCCTTCTCTCCGGGAGAGAGTATGGGCTTAATCACCATGCGTGCCCACCGCGGATTGGCGATTTTAAGCGCTGAGGTATGTGAATAGCTCAGACACTCAGGTTTCCTCACGATGTTTTCCTTCACAGTTAGCGAGTGGTATTGCTACTATAACTTCACAAATGTACATAACTTAGAAAACCAAGTCATAGGTACATGCCCGCACTGGGGATTGAACCTGGGTCTCTCGCTTCCGAGTCCGATGTTCTACAGACAAAGCTTTTGGATACGGAACCCTAAAAATGCACCCTTACCCCTTTGAATAAAACCCCCAATTTTCGGATAGGGATTTTGTAACACTCTGTAGACAAACGTAATACAAACAGCTCATTGAAACTAAGACCGATTTGACTTGAAAACAAGTCGGTATCTATAGTTTACTCTCGTTCCCTCTCTCTCTTCTTCTCTTTCTTTCTCTTTCACACACACCGTAGAGGTTTGCTTAAACTTATTATTATTATTATTAATACGTTATGAATAAGTAAAAAATACAATGGCAATGTGGTGGACTTAATGCTATAAGCATTTTCTACCAGTCAACCACAGGTGGTGCAAGAAATTAACTGGTAGGCATACGAAGTAAACGGATAAAATGGATTACTTTAACTAAAATTACATAAACCTAAACTTATTAACATAAGCTGTATTACGGTTAGTAGTTAATGCTCAGCAGTCCGGTATTGGGTACTTTTTATTTCAGTTTTCAGAAGTATTTTATTTGTAAGAACTGGTAATGCTCAGTAAACATATTTGCTCATGAGAGCCCAAGGTAGAAATAAGTTGGTTGGAATTGACTGAGCAGAATTGACCTTACAATTGTTTTAAAAACAGTTTCTTGTAAAAAAAAACAAATAAGCAGTTTTAAAAAGTTAAAAGAGCTTTTCATGTTCTAAGCAATAAGTCACGTAATCCAATTGACTACGTTCAACACAAACTTTTACCTACATTACTTACTTAAATAATAATATTCTTACTGTTGTTACGGTAATCCGATAACCGCCCCCCCCCCACCCCCGTTCTAATATTCAATTTACTTCTCACCAAAGTTAGTCAAAACAAACTGCCACGAATACGGTCGTAAACTCAGCGAAATGCTATTGGAAGTCGCTTTGTTGATATTCTCGCGGGCGTTTTTACAATTTCACTAACATTTACGTGGCTACTATAGGCACACCATAAGTGCAACAGAAGTTTTCCCTTTTTCATCGTATAATACATTTAGGAGTTCAACTTTTGCCGTTGCAAGAAATCCTTATTTCTATGATCTCACATTTATATGCTACTAAATTTAGGAATTTCCTCCCGTGGATGTCGTAGAAGGCGACTGAGGAGATCAATTACCAGGAGACGGGCAGCAGCGTCTTCTTGAGATTCCAACCGCATACTGCGATCGCCAACCCGCCTGCCAAGCGTGGCGATTATGGCAAAACCCCTCATGGTTATGAAAACCATGAGGGAGGCTTGTGTCCTGCAGTGGGCGTCAGAGGGCTGATGATGAAATTTGGGAATAGAGATCTTTTATTAAGGCCCCGTGTCCCGCGAAACTCCTTAGCTTGGTTGGCTTCGCACGTATTGACTTCTCTTTCCTGTGGGCTAGGCCGACTAAGCTGTCAGGATGGTATAGGTGCTGGGCAAGCCTACTCCATCTAAAAGACAATTTCCTGGGCACTGCAGCATACAAGCGGTCTCTTCACCCATCTCGTGTGAGTGAAGGCTGGACGCTGTATAAATCATCTCACTACGTAGATGCAAAGGTCAAATTCTGATGTGAAGCCACAGTATATAAGTAAGAAGTAAATTTGGGAATTTGGCCCCCATCAGTTGGTCTGACGACGATGCGGGCGGCATAAGACCGGGAAACTTGGAAAACGATGAGGGAGGCCTATGTCCTACAGTGGGCCTCAAATGGCTGATGATGATGAAATTTGAAAATGTGGAACATTGGAAGTACTCAACAACTAAACTATAATTCTTATTTTTTTTTATGACAATTCAACACACATTTTGTAGCCGAGTTAGCATTCCTGTTTGTTTATCCATAGGTCTATCAGCCGCGCAATGCACAGCGAAATGTGATAATAAACGATACATTTTAGTTTTACGAATTGAGGCCCAGAGCTGTACCAAAATGCATTATCCGCCTCTGTGCAGTAGTGCCAGGTACTGCTGCTGTCTATCAGGGTATAAGTTAGTTCTGGTTTGCCTCTTCCGCCGACACTGCCAAGTTGTTGGTTGTTCTCATCACTGCTGAAGCCATTTGGGTCTTCATTCAAACCCTGGGCTTGGGTTCCACGTTACACCCCGCGGAGCTGGCTACTTGTAGCGATGCCCAGTTAAAACTAGGTTTTATAAGTGTATGTATTAAGAATAGCGTCACTCCATTTCCTTCCGTGGATGTCGTAGAAGGCGACTAAGGAAATCAATTACCAGGAGATGGGCAGCAGCGTCTTCCTGAGATTTCAATCGCATACTGCGATCGCCAACCCGCCTGCCAAGCGTGGCGATTATGGCAAAACCCCTCATGGTTATGAAAACCACGAAGGAGGCCCGTATCCTGCAGTGGGCGTCAAATGGCTGATGATGATGATGATGATATATTAGATTTAAGAACACAATAACTTTGAGAGCAACGGCTTGTGAAATTGGAATAACAAATGAATCCTTTAAACATGAAGTGACATAAGCATATAGCGCTACCGGGTTCTTCTGCAGCTCTCGGCTCTATGGGGCGGAGCCACTATTTTATTATTATAGTTGTTTCTTTGCTTTCATAAAACTTTTAATAGAAACGTGCAGAAAATTTAATAATGTAGCATTCTTCCTTATTTCAAATGGGAGGACAAATAGATAATACGGTATTTGACACGTTCATCAATAAATTATTTCATATGCTCGATTAAAAAAACAATTACAAAATATCTCGGAAAATGTATCTCTCTTAGTCAATTACTAGTTATTACAATTTTTAAATAGATTAAACATAAAAAGAGTGCTCTGAAATGTGACGTCATAAGCCAGTATTTTCATACAAAATTCCGTTTTAAAAGTAACTCATTTGATATTTTGTCAAATACCCAATTGTGTTAGTTTTATTATTGGATTGAAAGAATCGCGCCGCAACCCGAAATTCAAAGTATTTCTTTAAACTGTTCAAACCTAGTTTCACGCACTTACATGTGCATTTTGAAGCTCTTTATACTGTTAAGTGAAGGCGAATTAGATTGTATAAGAACTTGTAAGATTGTTGGTGCAGCCAAATGCCACAATGGTTGCCAATCATCAACAGTAATTCAATTTGGCAAGGCTAAAAATCCTTTCGTTCGTCGTAATCAAGCATTTGAACGTCAGTGCAGGGTAAAGGCACCAAATACCGACATCGTGTCTCTCGCGAATGTTAGACAGGCCCATTGTGCAGGTACAGCTACCTTGTCTCGCTTTTTACTTATAATGGAAAACTGGCCCTTTGCTAATACATCCCCTAATTGGGCGAAGTATCACGTCCCTTACCGGCCCTTCCACCGCTCCACCAAAATATGCGAAAAGTCAGGTCAGAAAAATTACTCAAACATTAAAAAAAATTGTTAGATTTTGTTTAATTGATTTCGAAACGCTTCACACATTATAGGAGGTAATGGCTTGAGCCTGATTTGTATGGTCCGATTATATACCACGTGACTAGAATAAATTTTCGACAGGTTATATTACGATAATTATTAGTCGTAGAGAAATAAACCTGGTAATACATGAATTGCAGTCTACGAAATAGGCCCAATGCATTTGATTTGAAATATTTGAACATGTATCCATCCAGAGTAGAGGAGCCAGACCTTAGTAAAGTTGGACCTTAAAATCGGTGAATTTAGAATTTCAAGATGGCGCCCGAGATATTGATGATTGAAGATAACGAATTTTCTATAGAACTTTTAGTGCTAAAAATCGTTATTTCAACATCCAGATGGGACAAACTTGCGAGGCCGAAGACCAGTACCTCCTCAATGCTAGCGCGGCCCTTCAGACCACGATGTGTTAATATTATTTACAGCCGTTAACTTTCGTAATTGTGGAACGATTGTGCCGCGGGAAGGCTGCGCCGCGGAGGCTGTTATCGACGTCGTTTGCTGTGAGTTAGTGCGTTTACTTGAGCGGGAAGTATGCCTAGGTGTCGAGCAGTGACGGGTTTATTTCAGCGATGGTTTGGCTTGATGAAAACGCCCATTTGAGAGTCGAAACGTTCGAACTTTGACACAATGGTCGAATTATGTGATGCAATATAAAATGTTTCCTACAGTTGTTATGAAATAAATTAGCTTTATAAAAGGTACACATTATTTAAAACATTCAAAACAAATAAACAGAATGACATTTATGTCAGACTTACAAAGGAAAAAATTATGCTATATAACGTCAACCATTTAAAGTTAAATTCATTCGCAAAAAGCTTCGTCAATTATTAAAAAACCGGCCACAATCATCACAATTATCTATACATTTGAATATTTCAAGCGTCTACCTGTTGCCGTTATTAATATTGAGCAATAAACGGCAAAAAATCACGTTTGTTGTATGGGAGTCCACCTTAAATATTTGTTTTATACTGTTTTTAGTATTTGTTGTTATAGCGGCAACAGATTTCAACTGTCTAACTATCACGGTTCATGAGATACAGCCTGGTGATAGACAGCTGAGTCTTAGTAATACGGTCCCTCACCCTTTTGGGTACGGAACCCTAAAAATGGGAAATTAAAACAAAACACTCGCAACAGAAAACACAAACAAAGAAATAACTAAGAAAAAAAAGCCGCCCGGGACACATCCGACCCAAAGGTTTGGAAAAGGTAGAAATACATTCGTGTTTAGATTGTAAAAGACATCTAAATCATAAAAAGCAACATCTACACAGCTCAGTCACTTACCCTGTCCCAGAACTAGGTTTTCCTGTGCTATATATAATACACAAATACCCACGAAACTCCAAATCATCATCAACCCATTATGTCCCCACCGAGGGGCACGGGTCCCTTCCCTGAGGAAGGCATAGGCCATACTCCACCACGGGGGCCAAAACCGGATTGGTGGAGGCTTGTAGACTAGTGGCTCGTCTACTGTCAGAAGTTGTCAAGCCGCCCTAAGGCCTCTGACTTGGCTTAACGACTGCCATCTATCGACGGCAGCCGGCACCAACAGCTTAACGTGCCTTGCGAAGCACGGAACCGCTCGGAAAAATGCCACTAGCGTTAGGCATAGACGGCGACCCATCCATGCACTGAACGCGCCCTGTGTTGCTTAACCTTCGTGATCGTTTAAGATCACTCAGGCAGCCGGGGCTACGAGCGACTCCTGAATGCGACTCCAAACTCCAAATGTATATTTTAATTAATGACTTTTGAGCTGAGCTACTACTGTCGGTATATAGTAGGATATTTTTTTTTACTTTCAAGTAAAGTACAACATTCTCTTATTCAATTCAATTCAATTCAAATATTTTTATTCATTATAAAAACAGAATGTTTACTTAATGAACGTCAAAGTTGTTAGTTTCACAATTAATGGATTATGTGGAGAAGAAGCTAACAAAGAAACTCCACATTTATTCTTTTTAAAACACGTTTTAACTTAATTAACAGAGTTTTCAACTTAATTATTAATTATTAGTCATGAATGTGTTGAACACTAGTCACAATCGTCCTGTAATTAATATTAATCTACTGTTTAATGCCAAACATCTTTGTCTTCTAAATAATCCTTGATGTTATAGCCTTTTTGCACAGAATGTGCTTAACACATTTTTTAAATCGCTTTGGAGGTAACTCTAATAAATCTTGAGAAATTTTGTTGTAGAACCTTATACAGTGCCCCATAAAGGACGTGTTAATTTTTGCAAGTCTAAATCGTGGAAATGACAATTTATGTTTACCTATTTCTAGTATTAATGTATACTTAAATAAAATCTTCCTGTTAATCAAAAATATTTGCTAATACCAATGTGTTAATAGTCAACCCTGGACTCTGCCTACCCCTCCAGGATATCATCATCATCATCTTCAGCTCGTCGATATCCACTATTGGACAAGGGCCTCTTCATGCAAGTGCCAGTCGCTTCTGCTTTGCGCTGTTCTTCTCCAGGTCTCTCTACTGTCTCGTTAATGTCGTCATGCCCCCTGGCGGGGGTCGGCCTACACTTCTACATCCGATCCTCGGTGGCCATTCATCTCCGCCGGGATATAGGCATGAGTTTATGAACGTATATAGGTATTTCCAAAGCATTATATTTATAGTTTTACTGGGTATTTACTGAGTTGGTTATTTACCAACTAAATAACCTACCAATAAAGTTCCCGTTTGCTAAGAGGCCCCATGAGTTTTAGTACAAGGAAAGGGTTGACCCAGCTTGACTTGTCGTTAATTATCGACCGGATGCCTGTTTGGATAGGGGCAGTAAAGTATGGAATCTACGCCCATCACTTGTGTATTGTTTTCGTGTATTGAGCTATTTTTGGATGACCTAAGGCTTACCTCGTCCTCGTAGTCCTATCCGATAAACCGCAGACCAAATATTATTGTAGAGAGATGTACCTATGTAAGGTTTCCTAATTAGGAGAACATTAATGTTTGGTTGGTGAATATTTTTTACCAACCTTACATACACACGTTAAAGGATATGTAACTAAATTATAAGCTTTCATCATGATATTATAACATGCAATGTTACTTATCTGTTGTGTAATGCAATAAATAAAATAAAATAAAATAAAAATACATCTCTCTGACATACCAAACATTTCTCCCCAATAAACCTTAAAGAAACGTTCAAGATTTCTTCAAAAAACGAACTTGAAATTTAAACGAGCAATGAATTCAAAAACATCAAACAAGCGTAGCATTGGTTTTATAGATACCTGCGCTCCGCGCCATAAGAACGCTGAAAGTTACGTGCTTATTGCGCGCTAAGATTATTGACCGTGCTTGACTGGTAGAAAATGCTTATAGCATTAAGTCTGCCACATTGCCATTATATTTTTTACTTTTGTGCAATAAACGTATTAATAATGATCATCATCATCAGCCATTTGACGCCCACTGCAGGACATAGACCTCCTTCGTGGTTACAATAACCATAAGGGGTTTTGCCATAATCGCCACGCTTGGCAGGCGGGTTGGGGATCGCAGTAGGTTGGAATCTCAGGAAGACGCTTGCTGCCCGTCTCCTGGTAATTGATTTCTTTAGTCGCCTTTTGCGACACCCACGGAAGGAAATGGTTATTAATAATAACAATAATTATATTTTTTTTAACCAATAATAATTATTTATGTCTCAGCAAAAAAGCCTTGATAAAAGAAGTTTGTTTTTGTGTCCAGAGTGCGTAGTTTTTGGGACGGACGTCAGTATTCTGACACCTTTAAGATGGTTCTTTCTTAAAGAAGACATAGACTAACAATCTATTAATCTACTAGTCTATTTTATTTTATTCTATTAAACTTGTAAAAACTATCGTATCGATATAATATATAATAATATTTTGTGTAGGTTTATTTTATTATTTGAAATAAAAGACTTGAGCCATATTATAGTTCGCTGTATGCATGTTTAACTTTAATTTTATTTTATTACTATACAAACACTATGTTGTGATATGTTTAAGTTCACCCTGAATGGATCACTGTGCCCCAAGACACATTTTAATTTAGTTTGGAGTTCAGAGTTACTTTATATATTGTTAATTTTTGTTCAGCTCAATAAACATTTTTCATTTTCATTTCAATCTTATTTATAAAAAAAATGTTTCCTTAAAACACTCCCGAACTGCAGTTTGAATAGCCATACGGCTTGAGAAAGTAGGAAAGACCAACTTCAACTACACTTCAAGAGTTATTTTAAGGAATCATGTTTTATAAATAAGACTGCACGTAAAAAATATCTAAATACCCTCCTTCTCTACTTATCTACGCATCAGTCTCACTTTTCTGTGTCTCGCTAACATCGAACAAGCTTAGTACCTTCAAAGTCAGCTGTGGGGATCAAATTGGTGGTAACAAGGCATAAATGAGCCTAATGTCGCCGCTTGTCCAATGACGGCCAACAAGCTGGAACAACTAGATATTCGCCCGCACAACTTGCTTAGGGCGGCTGTAGACCTGCAATTCTAAGGATAATTTACTCGTGCCTTGCTAGCAGAGCAAGATTTAAAATACTGTTTTACTTTTAAACCCTGCTATGCTGGGGACAGTTGCAGTGAGTAACGATATTTTATTTTATTTATTTACTTATTAAGGAACAGTGCATCGAACAAGTATTTGTTAATCTAGTACATGTAGGTATTAATACGTTTATTGCTCATCAGTAAAAAATACAATAACAATGTGGCGGACTTAATGCTATAATAGTACATGCACCTACTATATGCATTCTAAACATTCACTGCAAGCATTTATTTTAGAAGTGAATTATGTTAAGTAAGTAAAAACAAAAACAATTGTCAAAAGTTACATTATGTTTCGTAGGGTTGGCCAAAATATTTTTGTAATTATAATATCATTTTTCTACGATATTGTTTGTTAAGTATCCGAAACCGGCATGCGTGCATGCAACGGCTCGTGAACGTTAATAAAACAGTAAGAGGTCTGTAGCCAGCATAATTATTAAACTTTTAAGGGGCTGTTCTAATAATCTACGTAAATAATTTTGCTAAGCGTAACTACATCCACAAAAGAACGAACAACTAATTTATCAATATCGGCATTTTGAAGGCGAGACCACAACTCAGCTTTTCAGAAAGACCTGGTACCTATATCAATAGTACTTACCTATTCTCGGCGACTTACGAAAATGTGCGACAAGTTTCTTCTTGAATCGTCTGCGTACCTACAGCAAGCCTTATTCCAGGCAAGGCGAAGGACAAGCCCTCGCAGGTTCCGTGTGGGCATTCAGTGAGTACCGTTAAAGAATTTCTAGTAATCTCCAATCGGACAATTGTTGCAGCCTGTTAGCTGCCCCGGCAATAAATAATAAAGAGGCATATTTGCTATAATGTCACTGCGTTTGCTGTGTTATGATGGGAGATGCTGACATTAGTTTGCGTTGCTTTGTACTAGGCTTGTAATGTCGATATTTTACCAAGTTATAATAGTATGTTTATTTATTATAAATGAAAACTACTATTATCATACGTTACTGCAGATACATCTACCTAAATTACAACATGATGTTTGCTTTGGTATCTTTTTGGGTCAAACCTCTTTCTTCTCTTTAAGTTCGAATTACAACCTACCCTATATGTCTGTTTGTCACCTAAACGGAGATTCAATCTTCGCAGGGTGATAAAAATGGTTCCTACGAATGTGATTTAAATAAAGTTTTCACGTATGTATTTTTGCTTAGTTAATGGTATCCTAATTTGAGGTTAGGGTAAGTGATTTTGTTACGTAGACGTATATTGTTTTCATTATTTCACTAACATAGACCAAATAATTGATTGTTTAATTGTTCATGGGAAGTGACCGTAAGCTTTGAGTGAAGCGATGTCGGATTGAAGGCATCGTAGACAATACAATATATCTGGCACCGTTACTTCGAGGTTAGAAGGCCAGCCATCGACGCTTCGTAGCGATCCACGTCTCAACTTTGAGGTTTATGTGTTGATGTTTATTGGTTTCTATTTGTTGTTTTGTCAACGTTTGTGCTTTGTTAAATAGTATTTCAGTGCATTTCACAAGCAGTTTATATACGTCTCATTGTAAGGCACAGGATTTCTCTCAGAGCGAGATAGTATTCGCGGATTGTGCTTTAAAATGCTGTTGTATTTGAATCCTTTGGTTTTCTCACGATATTTTCCTTTACTAACAATATAGTGGTATTGCCACTAACAAGACTTTGAAAACAAAGTAATTGGTACAAACCAGTATTGAACCAAAAACCTCTCAAAAGGCAAGCCAGAGTTCTACTGGCGCGCGCTGCTTCTGTGCAGCTCAAAATTAGATAGTCAAATAGCCATAGTGGTTCTACAGAATGTAAAAGTTATAGGGTGTTATAAATATGAGAGACGTGCTAAAGATCAACTGACCTGACGAATATCATAGCCTTTCATAACTTTCTCACCAAACTCTTTTCATAGCAACCGTACTCAACGTTCGAAAATTTCGAAGTATATTTGGGTTATTTAAGTAGATTTCGTTACGTAACTCATTTACATATCTTCATAATATAGGTTTAGAATCATATGGGCATGGGCAGATAGCTTTTTAATAAACCTCAAAACTGATCTATAGCACGGATAAAAATTCCGACCACATTCCGCAAATCTTCTTCAAGTATCTTACCCACTGACCAACAGAGCGCATTTTCACTCGGCATAAGTGTAAAATTGGGATGGTAAAATCAGCACCTTGCAAACGTATTCATGCTTCTGTAAAAGCTCTTAATTTCTTAATATTAAGGTGGGTTTTAGTCTGGATGAGTTGAAAGTTATTGTGGTCAAGTCAGCACATTCGATACCGATCTGCGGTGAGGCTGACTTATTGAATAGTTGCCGACTCACACACAATTTGTTGGCTTATGATTGACACGGCGGGGTGGCGCGGGCTAGGGATGTCATAGTGTTTATGAGTATTTTATCGACCATCGATTAAGTTATTCGCTACTATCCTTCTCTAGGCAAGCTTTGGCCATTAAAAATATGTCTTAGACACTAAAGTGTCTGAATTGGAGATATCCAGGTATAAGTTTATGTAGATAAATTGATAGAAAGATAACTCTACCCTCATATTTTTCTTCAAGTCTCAACTACCATCAGCTCGTTACCTAATTTAAGAAGGCAGTAATGAATTCCTAGCTTTGCCTCTGACTTGTTTCATGACTTCAGTTCGTCAAATCAGATCTGTTTAGCTGCGTGTTCGCAACCACATGATCAAATATGCGAACTTTAACTTTTTATGAAAATACCTAGGCAGTAAACAAGTAATTTATGTGTGCGTTAAAAGACTTATACTGGACTAAAAAAGTGCTGACATATGTGTTTTCGTTTGTACTTAAAACTATTTAGCATCAGCTGCTGTCGTAGGTTCATCACCTGTGTTACAGCAAATAGCGGTACTCCCTTCGTTTACAATTAGGTACTACTACCAAACCCCAATTGGTTTTAATCAAATCCTAAAGAAGAAAAAAAGGAAAGAGATATTCTTAACAGCTTCCAGCTATATTGATCTGCAGATTCGATATCGATATGTACATTTAAACATAATTAACTCCCCAACACTAGATGCATCACAATTCGTGGCCACCACGTGCATCTAACTTAGAAAAGATTCCCTCCATAGGTAGATAATGACCTCCGTATGCCTTCAACCACAGAACCAATATGCTATGACCTCTACACCAGAGTACTAAAGCTTAAGAAACATATCACAGTATTTTGGATAATAAAAAATAATCCAATGTCAAATGAGCCGTAGGATGAATAACTCTGATAGGAACGAGGTGTCAAGGTTATTGGTCAGTTACTTTCTAGCATTTTGCCAGTGCGGTTAGCGATCCATATCTGTGCACACTCTGACCTTTACGATTGAGAAAAGCTTTAAAGGCTGTATTACACAGCGAGTGCTCTATGACTGAGCTTCTTGTTGACGAAGAAAACGCTCAATGACTGAAATCACCTTTTAATCTATGAGTCTCCTAAATAAATATATTCTTAATCTTTATATATAAAAATTAATTGCTGTTCGTTAGTCTCACTAAAACTCGAGAACGGCTGGGCCGATTTGGCTAATTGTTGTTTTTATATATTTGTGGAAGTCCAGGGAAGGTTTAAACGGTGAGAAGAAAAAAACGGTTGACGTCGGTGATACGAAGTTCACGGGGTCATCTTCAAAATACACATCAAAATTACCACGCGAACGAAGTCGCGGGCAACAGCTAGTAAAGTAATAAAATACTTATTGCCTTTTACTTTCTGGATTTATCAAGGTTGAAATATTAATAATTTAATATAAAAAATATCACTAACATAATAAATCAAAAAGTCATAAGCCTAGGTAACAATTAATAACTCAATAACGCTGGCATAGTTGTGTATGAAATTCGCCACACAATTAGCATATATTTTTATCCAAAACCCAGGCGAAAGTCACGGATTACAGATACGTAAAAATATTTTTGCTCAAATATCAGGTGCTCAAAGAAGAAGTGCTCACGGCTTCTAAGACCTCCGATTAAACTTCAATGGGAGTGATTATTGAATTCTCACGGAATTGTTTCCATTAGAAGTTTCTTTGTCGGGCTCAGATTAGATACCAAAAGCTTCATTGTGAAGAAGGATGGATAAAAAGCTGAGGAATCTAGATCGTAAACCACGAATTTTATTAGGCATTGTGTTGCATTGTTACACAAAGTACTCTGTGAATATTTGACATCGAGCGAATGTGGGTAGAATGGCCGGTAAAGGACGACCCACGGGGACATACATC
The DNA here is from genome assembly GCA_947310995.1 of Yponomeuta cagnagella. Lineage (NCBI taxonomy): Eukaryota > Metazoa > Arthropoda > Insecta > Lepidoptera > Yponomeutidae > Yponomeuta > Yponomeuta cagnagella. The sequence continues at coordinate 17,978,171 of OX371270.1, read as the reverse complement.
GACCAAATAGGGGATGTATTAGCAAAGGGCAAAATAAAAAGTACCCGAAACCGGCGTATGTTGTTGTAATGTATGTTGAGGAAGCGAAAGTGATCTGTCAGGTACGTGGCAAGTGTCAGTCCCTGGTCTCTGCCTACCCCTCTGGGATACAGGCGTGGCTTTTTGTATGTATGTGTATATATTTGGCATCTTTGTAGCTTAAGAGGGTATATTCTATAGGGGACTTAGAGGAAACTAGCTGTAGCCTGCGACTTCGTCCGCGTGGACTGTTTTATTTTATTTCACCGTCTCCCTCATTGTAACGTGATAAAATATGTACCATTGTTAACATTTCATAATAAGCTTTTAAAAACAAAACATATACCTGGAGCTTTTTATAAATAAGTAATCAGTCTAGTAGTTTTAGCGTGATTATATTCTTTTTGTTGCACTAATCCGTGCTGAGGACAACTTTAAAAACTTATTTAGAGGCTAAAAATTCCACCCGTGCCGGGACTTGAACCTTGACCTCTGGCCAATTTTAGCGTGATGAATAACAAACAAAAAAAATCGGATTTCGGAGTTAGGCATATTTAAATATCATAATTATCTTGTTATTGCGCCAGATGGTCTGACGACCTGGTTACGGTGGCGGGGAGTCGCTGGATGCGGGCGGCACAACACCGGGAAGCTTGGAAACCATGAGCGAGGCCTTTGTCCTGCAGTGGGCGTCAAATGGCGATGATGATGATGACGATGATCTTATTATTTTAATATCTTATTATTAAAAAAAATGTACAGCCCTACTTTATAACAGTTTTATAATGATAAAAAAGTGTATATTATTTTCAACATAATTATTCAAATATTAATAACATGAGGATCTCATGAGTCATCGCCTTTTGAAGGCGACATTCCATTTTCCTTTCACATTTCCACTTAAGGTCGCACCAGACTGAGTGATTGAAAAGTTCACTTCTTTTTGTTACCATTCCTTGTCTATCGGGCGTCGGAATTCTATTGTTATGGTTTTATTAGTCACTCGGCTTAACGGAACACATGGTATGGCATCCTAATACAACCGTGGACGCAGGAGAAAGAAAATCTACTACACTATAAGAAAAAAAACGGAGAAAATATAAGTACAGCTTACGTAAAAGATATTTCAAGGGTTGCGTTCCGTAACGTAATGTAAAGTTAAATGTACTGCCAATAATATATGTCACGGATCACAGAACAATTTAATTAGTGATATAAAAATAATTTTTTTTTATACCTGCTCTAAAAGGACGTAGGGTATGAACTTTGAAAAATAAATAAGAGGGTACATACACATAAAATACCAGGATTATAAGTTTCTAATCTTGATATTTTATGTGTATGTACCCACTTATTTACTTTTCAATTTCTTTAATGTCCACACATTATTCCCCTACCTCTTTAAAATTATCGTTTCACGACGGACCTGGGTGGCTGGAAGAAATTTCTACAGAAATAGGCCCGCCTGAGAAAATAATAAAGTAAGTAATCTAAGATTTAAAAAAATGCCATTACCATTCCGCGAGGGCAGTTCAGGGGTTAAGCATATTCAGAATGGACCTTTACAGTAGATACAGGCTATGTATTATTGCTGAATACCACGCAGACGAAGCCTGAGCTACTCTATTACAAAAATAGCCTTAAAAAGTGCTACAATGAAGCATCATATTTACACATTGGTGGTATAAACGCATCACCGGCTCTACAGTTGTGTTAAAAAATTTACATAATACATTGTTGCGAACCAAAAATTACCCATAATCATACGGATAGAAAATTGTTTCCAAAATTATACCGATGAAAAAATTGATCGCGCTCCACATTATGCGGAGGCCACGAACGTGGTATAATAGCGATTTGATGTGTTTGATCTGAGTTGCAACTGAAGAAGTAGCGTCTAGAGCTCACGGTGATAGCATGTCGATAGAACGTTTGCCTCACATGCGAGAGCTCGTAGCCTGAGTGATCTTAAACGATCACGAAGGTTAAGCAACACTGGGCGCGTTCAGTGCATGGATGGGTCGCCGTCTATGCCTAACGCTAGTGGCATTTTTCCGTGCGGTTCCGTGCTTCGCAAGGCACGTTAAGCTGTTGGTGCCGGCTGCCGTCGATAGATGGCAGTCGTTAAGCCAAGTCAGAGGCCTTAGGGCGGCTTGACAACTTCTGACAGTAGACGAGCTACTAGTCTACAAGCCTCCACCAATCCGGACTTGGCCCCCGTGGTGGAGTATGGCCTATACCTTCCTCAGGGAAGAGACCCGTGCCCCTCGGTGGGGACATAATGGGTTGATGATGATGATGATGATGACATGCGAGAGGTCATAGGTTTCATTCCGGCTTCACCGGCATGCACTAAAATTCTCGCGACTTTTTTTCCTGCCATACCACTCGCTAAGTGTAAAAGAAAAACATCGTGAGGAAAACTGAGTGTTTGAGGAGTTCACATACATGCAAATCCGCGGTGGGCACGTTTGGTGATTAAGCCTATCCCTACTCACTCTCTTAGCCTCTCTCTTTCTCTAAGCGAAGGTCTGTGATGTTCAGTGGGAAGTATAGAGGCTGCTTATGAGATGAACGTTTAGAGAAGACGGGCTGGATCATTACTTTAGGTAAGTACCTATGACACGGTTTTTTGTAATTAGTTAATTTGTTATATCAATACTTATAGTTGATGATTGAGAAATATTCCTGAAGCAAAATTATCTAAATACAGATTGGCGCTTTCAAACGCTGAGAAATCCATATTCTAGGAATGAATTTTAAATAATATGTACAATACATAAGCTCACGCCTGTATCCCGAAGGGGAAGGCAGGGAGCAGGGTTTACCACTTGCCACAATCCTGGCTTAACAACTTTATTTGAAATAACTCCGCCGTCATGATCGCTACCTTACTTTTCGTGGCACAAAGTCAAGATGGCTGGCTGCTGATGATTGAAAAAAATCAGCCCAAGATTCGGTCGGGAATGCGTCCGGCAAAATATTAATACTTCTGTGAGTTTCTTTGATCATGCGTTTAAATTCACGATTTGGGGTCGTTGACCTGGAGGCGATTCTTTTACAATGCATAGATGTTCAGTAGAGACATATTGGGGCCGTCCATTAATCTCCTGATGTTTTTAGCAATCCCCCCTCCCCATGGGGATACCAGGTGAGATTTTAGACTACCCCTGCCGCCTACCCAAAATCACGTGTATTTTTTGGTATAAAGTATCTTAAAAAAATCAGGGGGAAATCGTTGCCTAGCAACGGCGAGTGAAGCGCCGCTTTTCCGTTTAGAAATCAGAAATCAATAATTTATGTCAACGTAAAGAATTTACATTCTGTTTGCTGAATGCCAATGTACTATGTTACTATGTTAGCCGATATCTCACTACACCCCCTCTTTCCCTGAGTGATATTTCGTGATTTTTTTCTGAACCCACCCTCCCATTTCGAGTCTCACATGATTGACGCTGGATGCAAGCCGCTTCCAACCGCTGTTTTTGGATATCCATGGAGGAGGCCTATGTCCAGCAGGGGACTTCTTGTGGCTGAATGATGATGATGATGATTAATAGATGACCCCTTAGTAAGGTAATGGTTGTTTCTATAAATGTGCAACCACCACTTGCATACGTTTTAAAAAAATAAGCACATAAAATAAAACATTTAGAATTATAAACTGTTGAGTGACAAACAATTTTTTATTTCCTTTTTTAATGAGGGCTTTTCAAAGAAAAAAAATACAGTACCGCAAGTTACCGATAGATGGTGCTGACGTCACATAATATGTAAAAATTGTCATGACATCACTGCACCTTCTCTGTGATTTCTGTCACGTTGCTCGCTTGTTTCGTTGACGAGAGCAGAGATGTTTAGATTATCACAGATTAATAACCATGTACAACATTTAAAACGTATAATGACATTTGTTCTCCTTGCAGCGCCATTTAGTTTTTTTAATGAAACTCAACTGACAGTTGTTATTGAAAAGCCCTCATTAGGACAGGTTGACACTTCGGCTGTCCCAACAAGAAACACAGTAAGGGAATTTTTTTTCAAAACCAAGATATTTCCACTATTGGTTACTGGAACCAACAAATTGTTCCTTACTATGTTTATGTTTGGGACAGCCGACTTAATCCCAGTGACGCCTGATGGTAAGCGAAGACGGGGGTCTAAGATGTTACGTGTTTACCTGTTAAATGCCGGTTGACTCTAGTTTTAAAGACACCCAGGTTATATGTCTCTGGAAAAACCGACGACGGCAACGCGTTCCACGTCCTTGCCGTTCTTAATATAAAAGTATACAATGAGTGAAGCTTACACACGAATTCACACGAATGCAGATATCAGAAAATTATATAGCTTTTCAAAGAACTACAAGGGTCGTATCGCTTGCGAATTGATTAACCTTACAAGACACAAGGCAGAGTTGAGGTACAAAATGCTTAGTACAGAAGGATGGAAGAATTGATCTGAAAAATGTCAACTACTTGTGTACTGTTTCATGTTAGTATCTTGCCAAATAAAGTGTTTGCTTATCTTTTGGACTGTGAACACAATTAGGAAAATTTGACAATAATCATCATCATCATCATTCAGCCACAAGAAGTCCAGTGCTGGACATAGGCTTCCTCCATGGATTTCCTAAAAGACCGGTTGGAAGCGGCCTGCATCCAGCGTCTTCCTGCCACTTGGATGAGGTCATCTGTCCATCTTGTGGCTGGTCGTCCTACGCTGCGCTTGCCAATATGTGGTCTCCAAGCTTTTACAATTGGTAAAAATATTTTTTTTTCATTATTGTGTCTTTTCACAATTGGTTCAGATAGTTGTTTTCGTTTAATAAAAAACCGGGTTCTTTATAACATTAGGCACAAAGATCGGGAAGAAACATTAGGCACAAAGATCGGGAAGAAACGGCAAAAAATCATGCTTGTGGTATGGGGGCCCTTCTTAAATATTTATTTTATATTAATTTAATTGTTAATATTTGAAGCGAATATAAACCTAATATTCTGTGAATATATCAAACGTCTACCTGTTGCCGTTATTAGTATCGAGCAAAAACGGCAAAAAAAATACGCTTGTTGTATGGGAGCCCCCTTGATATTTATTTTATTCTGTTTTTGGTATTTTTTGTTATAGCGGCAACAGAAATACATCATCTGTGGAAATTTAAACTGCCTATTTATCACGGTTCATGAGATACAGCCTTATGACAGATATACAGACAGGCAGACAGTGAAGTCTTAGTAATAGGGTCCCGTTTGACACCCTGATGATGATGATGATTTCAAAATTAGGTATCAAATGTAATTGGATCTCCAAAAGATATATGTCTCTTTGGATTTATAAAATAGGCTAACTTAAAAAAACTTTTGGACGAAATATCGCTATGTAAAATTATACTCTTAGGTTAAGAAATATCTATGAAATTTCCTTTTTTATGTACAATAAAGAGTGTTCTCTATCTAGCTATATTTAATCATATACAAATGAGTCATTTGAAAAACACCAATTCAAAACTGAAATTAACTTCTTTGCATTTTACAAATATATAGTTTTGTTCGCAGAAGGTTATTCTGTTAGCACTGCTATCTGGGATGCAAAGCTCCAAGTTTGCGAGATTAATTGTTTTGATCCCCTGAGTGCTGCCTGTTTTTGACAGTTCACCTCGCGGGCGGTGTGAGCTAAGTGGTTGACCTGTTTGCGGAACAAAATATTAATCTTTTTCTTGCTAAGATGTCTCGACTTACAGGTAAGCCTACTTGTTCTCATTAATCATGCAATAAGTTTATACTCACGCCTGTATCCCGGATTGCAAAATAGCCCGTAACGTAACTTCGTAGCGTGCACACTACACGTATGAAGGTCGATATGATACGACTGTAAAAAGTATGTCACTAGTGAAATAGTTATAATCTTAACCATAATTACTCTTTACTCTTGTTTTAAAAAAATTGTAATTTGTAGGTACCTACTTAATGAACATAGAACAAATTCTTTCGAGTAAATCTCTGAAATCACCAAAACAGCGCACAAATGATGACAGAGAAAAAAGTAATAGAGTAATATTTTTTATCGACTTTGGTTTATCGATACGTAAATTTTAGTGTGCACGGGCCTACGCTAAGGAAATATGAGTTTGATAAATGCATTCCCCAAAATTGCATGTCAAAAAGCAACAGCCGTCAGTCAGACTTTTACATACTAATAATATGACGTGCATGTCGGACACGTCATTTTGTAAGGGAATTTCGACCTTATTCCTTTTCAATTTCATGCGAAAAGAAATTATGAGCAGCAAAATAGGTGGGCAATCAGGTATTTATAGAGTTATAAAGTTTATATTTCTATAAATACTTTCACGCTGGAGTACCCAAGAGCACGCAGGAACATGAACCTGAGCCCACGTTTGCTCAGGTTTCATATTGCCAGAATTGCTCACAACAAGGAAGCGGTGCTAAGATTGGCCTCCGCCCCTCCAGAAGTTAATGCCTCCTGACGTTCTGCTCGCTCGACGCACCGAGTTTAATTAAAAACGGTATTCCAAATTTAAAACCGTTTTGCAGTTTTTCTTTTGTTTTTAAAGACATCCGCGTAAACCTGCTAGTATGTTTGCAAGGTTGCGTTGTTGTAGGACTACAGAGAGTCAATTTTGTAAGCAGTTTTATTTACAGACAATTTGTTGTTTTTTTAATGGTGAAGTTTTAACTATATTATATGTGAAAATATGTTAAAACATTTTAAAATATTATTAAAAAAAAATAACGTTCTTTAATGTTTTAGGGTTATCAACTTGTAACTTTCAAGTTTTGGTTAGACAATACCAAGATGCAAGCAACAATGTAGCATTCATTTCTAAACTAAACACAGAATTACAAATATCACCGCAGGTATATCATCATCACGACTGCAAAAGTTAAATCTCCATTTTCACGTTTGCCACGTTGGTTGCCTAGATAGTACATCTTGCATACATTTGGCGCCAAACCTGAAATTTCTAACGACCGAGTCGCTTCACGACATAATACTCCTTTTTTGTCCTTTTTTTCTTATCCTGGGCTCACCAAGGAGTTCGCTTAGGTCTTTTTTCGTCACGAACTGGCGACTTTGTATGCTAATAGACGATAACGACGTCCCCTGTTCGGTTTTAGAAACATATGTAAAGAAGTGTGGGTAAAGCAAATTGGATGGTTCGATTTTCAAATTTTTCACGAGATTGAAATTTATTTTATTTTCAGTGTGTAACAATCTTTTATGCCCATTGATATGTATTTCAAACAAATCTCTTATTTCTAAAATTAATGAAAAATGAAAAAAATGATAAAATGTTTATTTGTTCCAAAAACAACTACATAAAAAAAAGGATGAAGCCCTAATTCCCACACTAGGATGGATGACAATAATAGAATAGGAACTTATAGTATTAATAAGTTAATTCTTATCAATCTCATAAGAATAACGAAATAAAAGTATGGAGAAATAAAAATACTGACCAGAAAATTGTGCTTTAAAAACAAATACAAAACTAACCCCCAGTTTCTCGTTCAGTATCATGCTGTTAATCTACTGTTAACAGCTGTCAATCGACCAAAGTGCATACGAAAAAAAAACCACTGACTGCTGTTAACAGTAGATTAACAGCTTGTTAGTGTACGAGAAACCGAGGGTAAACCTCCTTGCGTTCTTAATTCAAATGGCAGTGTGAATATTCTAATCCAACATGGCGGTTTAATTAAATAACACTGCGATACAAACAGAATTCCATTCTTAATAGATTACAGTCGACACTCATTTGACCTCAAACGCCGTGTAAAGCCGTGTCTTTCTTAAGGGTTAGTTAACAAATTGTTGATACTAGAGAAGATTATTGAAAACGCATCCAAATTCTCCTAAATTTATGCTATCGATTTATACTAATGTCATAAAGAGGAAAAGTTTATATGTTTGTAAGTTTGTATGTAGGGGCAATCCGGTCTCAAAAATTCTTTTACCAGTCTTTAGAATGGACCATTATGGTGGACACAGGCTAAAAAGTAATCCATTAACCACGCGAAAGTAGTCGCAGGCACTGCTAGTGACTTATACGTTTGAACAATGGAATTAGCCTAAGCAAATGTATACCATAAGTATAATTGCAAAGGCTAATTAGTTTTTAGTGAGAGATGGACAATACTTACTGATTGTCTGAAATGTTATGTAGATGAATTTACTTGCCTTAATTACTAGGAAAACGACGTTCATAAGCTCCTACGCAACACCATTTTATCCACCCTTTGCATAACCTAAAACGGTAACTATAAATACACATTAATGAAAGTGACAGGATAATCTGCACAATTATTTACATTAGTGTGGATTAATAGCCGCGCGTTTACGGTTAGTATGCCTAGTGACATAAAGTTGTGAGACAGAACGTTTGTAACAGATCCGGCCCGGGGGGCGAGTCTCTAAAATGCTTAAAGGTTATATTCTTTTTTTGTTGCACTAATCCGTGCCGAGGGCAATTTTAAAAACCTATTTAGAGGCTAAAATTCCACCCATGCCGTGACTTGAACCCGCGACCTCTGGCTAACCGTGCCAGCGCTCTCCCAACTGAGCTAATGGGCAAGTGCAGGCATCGGCAAAATTTCTAAGTGTTCAAAGAGTCATCATCATCAACCCATTATGTCCCCACCGAGGGGCACGGGTCTCATCCCTGAGGAAGGTATAGGCCATACTCCACCACCGGGGCCAAGTCCGGATTGGTCAGTCAAGAGTCATTTTAGTAAGGAATGGTTGTTTCATTGATGCCATTGGTAGTCTAGCAGCCAATCGCATTTCAATGGTATGACCCGTGCAGCTTAACTCGGGACCACGCGATTCTATCTTCTTCGCGAGAGGTGCCTATTTAATTTACGCAGGTTATACCATTGGAATTACTGCTATTGTTGGTCTTCAAACCACCAAATTAAGGCAGATAACAGCTGTCGTCGGGCTTATAACATTTTATTTATTGAAAAACTAATTCCAGAACGATTCCAATCGTCTAACTGTCAAAATTAAACTAATTGCAATCGAAATCGTCAGTATTCCGATAGGATTTGGTGCGCGAAATGATGCTCCTGTTTTGATGATCTATTTGTTTCTTCTGGGCTCCACTAGTAGCTAGTAGTCATGGTGTGCGTGTGACCACAAGTTGGATGTTACGAAATAGACTGGTTGAGTTCCAGCAGGTGTAATGTAGGTAATGGTTTTCCTATAATTTCATCTTTAGCTTTATTTATTGGCCGTGGTATTAGGAATTGATGGCTCTTAGCCGACTGTGACGCAATGTGCTGTGTCGAGTTTCGTATCCCATTACGAAATTTGACAATTGTGTTGAACTCGGTTTTTCATAGCAGGAATGATAAAATGGGTTACTATCACATGTAAAGTATTGAAATGCATTTTATTTCATTCATGTAACGCAACTGGGAAGTTTGTTTCTAGTTTATTCTTTCAAAAATCCTATCATTAAACCGCACATCTAAAATCATCAAGCCCACCTCACCTCTGCTTACTGCTGTGTTAAGGCTTTTTTCCGAAAGATAACTTTAATTCTACTTTCAAACTCTCAAAAACGAATTGATAAGGGATTTATACAGCAAGAGCACTTCATAATTATTCATTTCATCACTTTCATCATACTTTCTTGCACACATAAAAGATATACAAAAACACAAACTTTACAAATTAAAAACGTCCAACAAAGGGTTCTCAAAACAAATTTCCATATCGGCCGGTCTGGCGCCTTCAATTTAAGCTCATCCATGTATTCTAACTTTACGGGGTAGAATTAGAACTAATGATTCATACATTTATACATTTACTAAGGCCGTAGTGCGATCGTTGTGTGAACCTTCTGGTTCTAGTTAGACCTGAGATTTCCGCACTTAACCCTCACAGAGGCAATTGTACGTAGCAAGCACTGAGGCAGTGTAAACAGCTCAGACACTGGGGTTTCCTCACAATGTTTTCCTTCACGGTTAGCGAGTGGTGTTGCTACAACAATTTCACAAATGTACGTAAGTTAGGAGAAAAGGACATACCTACATGTCAGGATTCGAACCCATGACCTCCCGAATGTGAGGCCGGCGTTCTACCGCTGCGCTACCATCGCACGTCGTGTGAACCTTGTGCCAATACTAGTCCAACGTCGTTAATTTACGGATACCGTCTAATGTGAAATCGGCCAATCGCACCGAGTACCTATTCTGCAACCACGAAAGCGTATGTAAAGCGATACCGTATCGCAGCCGCGATGCTATCTCGCGGACCAATGCTATCGTTCGACAACATCCATTACACAGATAACTGGCCCGTGATAGATCCGCGGAAATGTCTGACGGCCACCGAGTTGTTTATGGGCCTTTTAATTGTGGGATGGGGCACCTGCTGCGCCGTGCCCTAGAATAGGGGTGTTGTGAAATAACTAGTCGAGTACACGCGAGGCGGATGGCTGGTAGGGTAGGTAAAAAAATATCGATATTTTAATAGTTTGATATTTTTTTCGTATTATATAATACGAGATATATTAGCAAAAGGCAAGATAAAAAGTACCCGAAACTGGCGTGCGTGCATGCAACGGCTAATTAATGTTGATGAAGCGAAAGAGACTTGTTGGGATCGTGGCAAGTGGCAGACCCTGGTCTCTGTCTACCGTTCCGGGATACAGGCGTGAGTTTATAGTATCATCATCATCATCGCCATCAGCCATTTGACGCCCACTGCAAGACATAGGCCTCTCTCATGGTTTTCTAAGCTTCCCGGTGTAGTGCCACCCGCATCCAGCGACTCCCCGCCACCGTAACCAGGTTGTCTGACCGTCTGGTGGGGGGGGCCTTCCCACACTGCGTCGTCCGGTCCGCGGTCGCCAGTTCAGAACTTATAGTATGGATTAGTTTATAATATGAATTTTGTTTTTTTTTTTCTTAGGACAATTGATACCGATTGTTGATACGTTTATTCACGATATATATCAATAATGTTTTTTTTGTAGCCACCTAAGCACTTAATTTGATATTTTTTAACGCATCAATACATTAGTCAGTCAAACGAGTCTCCTACATCTACATTTGACGATTGCTAGTTTAATTAAGTAATTAAACTTTGTAATAACTTCCACAATCCACAGGTACCTTTGTTTTCCGAATTTTACTTAAAAATATTGTTTTGCGATAAATATCGATATATTTTTTCATTTGCCTATCCCTAATTGCTAGTCGGTGGAGTTACTTACCGGAAAACAAAGGTATTGTAATTAAATTAGAGGGCAAAACGTAAACATCGATTATTTAAACTGCATCTGAAGAGTGTTTCAGAGAAAGGAATCATGTTTCGCCAATATTTACAAAAAGTATAAAACAAGGTGTTCAATATAAAAAGGTAGAAAAAGCTCCAGCTCACAAAGTCACCACCAATAATACATCCTTTCGCAACAATAATATATTCCAAGATTGATCTAAAGCCACATAGTACAACTACCATAATGCCCAGTTTAGAGTGAAATCTCACGACTGGTCTATAAATATGTGCACCAGTCATCAATCATACGGGAAAAATTATATTTTATGACACTGTTATGTATGAGGCATTGCTGCGCAATAGACTAGAAGAACACTTAATGGTTTTCCAATCATACATAATAAGTAATATTGGACGCACTGTTTATTAGATACATAAACTCACGCTTATATCCCAGAGGGGTAGGCGGAGACCAGGGACTGCCATTTGCCACGATCGCTTCACTTCCTCAACATTCATTAGTCGCTGCATGGACGCACGCCGGTTTCGGGTACTCTTTATCATACCCTTTTCCAATACATCCCCTATTTGGTTGAAGTATGTCCGCCTGGAACGTCCCTTACCGGCCGTTCCACACACATTCGCTCGATATATTTGTTTCGTCAATATTTCTTCCTTCATCCTCATTCCTTTCGCACTGTTTGTTAACAGCTTATAAACAGGGTTAAACATTCTGAACGTTCAGATGAAATAAAAATTCACGGAGGCTGTACACGTTACTTTCCGTGATAATTATTATGTAGAAACCATTTGAATTAGGGTATGCTTGTTAGTTAATCAGCTTATCAGAGACTGTCGTTTAACATGTTTAGACAACTGTCACACTGTTTTGCCACTATCAGCTCTGTTTAATGACTGCACATTTAGCCAATCTTATCACGTAATTCTGCACTTTATTTCTACACTTAATTAAACCCTATCAGTTCACGAATAAAACAAGAATCTGTTTTGTAAAACCAAGTTTTATACCGAACATTTACCAAATCTCGATATCGCTCTATAATTTAATCGGACATTAATCGATCGATCCAGTTTCTCGAGTTAATAAATCGAATTAGCGCTTAAGGTAAGGTACCATGAGGATAATATGCCTAGGAACCTGTAAAAAACTTTGCGTTTAATGGCATTTCATTTTGCTTATAGATAAAATAAAGAATAACTTCCTCGCAAGTCAATGACAAATTAATGATAAAAAAGAAGTTTAAGTAAGTCAATAATGTTTAATAACTAGTATGCTTGTATATTGACTTATTTTAACTTCTTTTTTATCATTGATTTGTCATTGACATAATTATATGGATGTCCTATGAAAGAGAGAATTATATACATAAAATTTTTCTGCGTGCGTGCACGCAACGTCTAATGAATGTTGAAGAAGCGAATGTGATTTGTCAGGATCGTGGCAAGTGGCAGTCTCTAGTCTCTATCTACCCCTCTGGGATACAGGCGTGAATTTATGTGTAGTTTTTCTGGAACTAAAACTTTTGTAAGCACTACACATTCTTCACTAATTCCGGAATCACCTACTTTTTTGTCCCAAGAATCGAAATGTCAGAAGAGATAAATCTCTTCGAATAATAGGAAAATCTGGTCAGACTCTGCCGACAAAAAAATCAAGCAAATGATTCAGGAATTACGTTAAGAATAATTAAGAGCGCAAGAATTTATAATAACCAAAAGCATCTATCGTGGAATTTGATAGATATCAAATTGATGAATTTTGCACTTAAATAAAATGGTTTCAGTTTTATTTTATCTATTCAAGGAGAAAAAACAGAATTGACAAACTTATAAGACTAAAAATATTAGAGACAATAAAGTTCATTTTGCCAATCCCACAGCATTTTCCACAGATAGTTATACTTAATAATATAATAAATAAGAGGTGCATTACACGATGAAGTTTTGGATTCAGTTCTGAAAATAAACAAACAATAAAGCAACTGTTTCAGAATGAGCTACATAGGTAAATACATATGCACACACACACATCCACAATCAAAAATAGTATTTTTACATTGAACAAATCGATATAGCTCATGAATTTGACAGGATTCTTGTGAACATTTGCTTGCAGCACTGCTTTGACTTATGAAACAAATCAACTTCCGTAAATTCTATGTTATAGCTATCGCACATTCTGTTGAGGGGAGCTCTTTTGCCGGCATTGGTTCTAGAGACACCTTGAGAAAAAACACGTTCATCAATGAGATACCTAGTATTCAACAAGTCCAAACATACTGAGGCCAGCCCAAATGTCTTGGGCAGCAATAATTTTGTCACTTCACTTCACCAAACCCTTTACGTGAGCTTATAAGGTAAGTGGAATATTTCTGGTGATTTAAAGCATGCCTTATTAGGCTTTCGAATGGATAAACAGACACTGCTCTCAGGATTATAGATTCAGGTACATGGGATTCTCGAGGCACTGAAAGTAGGTGGGCGCTGGTGGTCAACCTCTTTGGTCACATAGAATATAAAAAGGCCAAGTTCCGAAATAATAGTAAAAAAACCAGCCAAGTGTGAGTTGGACTCGCGCACGAAGGGTCCGTACCATTATCTATACAATATTTGAATCGTTCAAGCGTCTACCTGTTGCCGTTATTAATATCGAGCAAAAAAATGGCAAAAAGATCACGTTTTTTGTTGAAACCCCCTTAAATAATTATTGTATACCGTTTTTAGTATTTGTTGTTATAGCGACAACAGAAATACAAATACAACATGAGATACAGCCTGGTGACAGACAGACAGACAGACAGACAGTGGGGTCACGTGGAGTCTAAGTAACAAGGGGTCCTTTAAGGGTAAGCCTTTGGGTAAGAAATCCTAAAAAGGGTAAAAAATACTACACTGCAATAAAATAAGACCCCATATGTGCCCCATATTATAAGAAAACATCGGATGACAAAATAATGTGTAGTAACGCTTTGCTAGTTTTTACAAAAGTGGCCCTAAAATATGTTGCTTAATTTCACTGAATTCTCATGTCTTAATAGCTCAGTTATATTGCTTCAAGATCCTGATAAGGAGGATCTGGGTTCGGTTCCGTAAAATTATAGAGCAAACCATTTGTTTTAGAGCTCATAATTTACAGAAACCGACATCCTTTTTATCAACTTTTCAAGTATACAACTAGTAGGTACATGAATCATTAGTGTCCATGACACATTATACATGGTACATGATTCCTGTTACAAAAAGGTAAGTACTCAGACGTGCTAATTTACCTGAGTTTCATCAACATTTCGTAGATGTTTTAGATGTTCTTATGCGACTAATTGGCAAGCTTAAACAGCGTTACTGAAGCAAAAAAGTGTCTTTGAAGCATCGTAGGCATGCCGTTACAAAATGTGGTTCGTCTTATCTATCTTCTGTATCTAGTTTCTTAGTTAGTTGACATATCTTCAAGATACTTAGGAAACATGAGTGGGTAATTAGTTTGCAAATAGGTACACAGCTTCTATAAGTAAAGCGCGCTCATATAAAGCCAAGGTATGCCATTAGAGAGCTTAATTCTAATTTGCTACTAGCTTACTATAGCGAGGACTTTTTCGAGCTGGTAAGTTACGAGGGTTTTCTAAAGGTGAAGGCATAGTCGACAAAAATGAAATGGCTCTTAATACAATTGCATTAAGGCTGATTGGAGACTACGAAGTCTTGCAGTGCGGGCGTGCAGCATTCCTAGGATGAATCCTATATGCCTCCATGTATTTTTTATAAAGCTTATAAAGCAAAAGGAGGGTAATGTATTTGGCTCGTATGCATGTATGAAAGTATGCCCCACTCTATGTTCCCCCTTAAGTTCATAACCAATGGTCAGATTTTGACAAATGAGACCGCAATCGATTTGTCATATTTGCGCAAGTGTCATAGACGAGTTCCAATAAACGTTAACCATCTCCCAGTTTCTCACACACTAATATCTTGTTGTCCGAAGTGCTAAGAGGCGACTACCCAATATGCCTTAAGCGAAAGCTCAACGACCAATGCGTGCTACCCTCTATGACTTACCGGTGTGAAGTTAGCTGACAAACTTAGCTGACAAACATAGCTGACACTATTACACGACCAAATAAAATGGTCGTTTTTAAAAAAGGCTTTCATAAGCCAGTAGGTACGACAAAATGCCTATGGCAATAATAAATTTATAATGGTATTAAACGGTCAAGACCGAAGACCAAATATTATATTTAGAATTAAGAAATACTGTCCCATCAAAAAATATTCTGAGATAAGCTCCTCACAACTAAGCTATTTTGGGGAACATTCTGACCGTAAGTAATTGTGACAATAAAAGATGTTAAAACATATCTTAATTATGGCTCAATACCGTGGCATAGCAGTGAAAACGTGAAGAAATAAAAAATATTCGCAAAATTTTCAGTACGCGTTTATGTTTCTTATTGGGATACTAAAAAAATTAGAATTTCTAGAAGGCTGGATCTTAGTTATTACGGTTCCTTAGATACTAAGGAAACTGTTAAGGTATAAATAGAAGCATCAAACCCTTCAGTTTTTGTGATAAAGCGGAGCTGACAAATAATTTGTGAGAAAAATCTCTCCAGAGTTTCTTTCTGGGCGACGTATTGCAGCAAAACGAATTTCTAACACTTTAGCAATGCAAAATTATGATTGCATAGACTCTAAAGTATTTTAAATAAATCAATTTATACCTTCAGACCATTCAGTTTTTCTGAAATCGGGCGATAGACAAAAATAATGGAGAAAATTTAAAATAACCTTTGTGTTTTTCTTGAGATATACAAAAACAACGAATTTCTAACAGGCTGGATTTATGTTATTTCGGTTCCTTAGATACTACTTAAACTACTTAACTATAAATTGAGACATGAAACCATTCAGTTTTTGTGACAAAGCGGAGCTGACAAATAATTTGTGAGAAAAATCTCTCCAGAGTTTCTTTGTGGGCGACGTATTGCAGCAAAACGAATTTCTAACACTTTAGCAATGCAAAATTATGATTGCATAGACTCTAAAGTATTTTAAATAAATCAATTTATACCTTGAGACCATTCAGTTTTTCTGAAATCGGGCGATAGACAAAAATAATGGAGAAAATTTAAAATAACCTTTGTGTTTTTCTTGAGATATACAAAAAAAACGAATTTCTAACAAGCTGGATTTATGTTATTTCGGTTCCTTAGATACTACTTAAACTACTTAACTATAAATTGAGACATGAAACCATTCAGTTTTTGTGACAAAGCGGAGCTGACAAATAATTTGTGAGAAAAATCTCTCCAGAGTTTCTTTCTGGGCGACGTATTGCAGCAAAACGAATTTCTAACACTTTAGCAATGCAAAATTATGATTGCATAGACTCTAAAGTATTTTAAATAAATCAACTTATACCTTCAGACCATTCAGTTTCTCTGACATCGGGCGATAGACAAAAATAATAGAGAAAATTTCAAAAAGCCCTTTATGATTTTCTTGGGATATACCAAAAAAACGAATTTCTAACAGGCTGGATTTATGTTATTTCGGTTCCTTAGATACTACTTAAACTACTTAACTATAAATTGAGACATGAAACCATTCAGTTTTTGTGACAAAGCGGAGCTGACAAATAATTTGTGAGAAAAATCTCTCCAGAGTTTCTTTCTGGGCGACGTATTGCAGCAAAACGAATTTCTAACACTTTAGCAATGCAAAATTATGATTGCATAGACTCTAAAGTATTATAAATAAATCAATTTATACCTTCAGACCATTCAGTTTCTCTGAAATCGGGCGATAGACAAAAATAATGGAGAAAATTTAAAATAACCTTTGTGTTTTTCTTGAGATATACAAAAACAACGAATTTCTAACAGGCTGGATTTATGTTATTTCGGTTCCTTAGATACTACTGAAACTACTTATCTATTAATTGAGACATGAAACCATTCAGTTTTTGTGACAAAGCGGAGCTGACAAATAATTTGTGAGAAAAATCTCTCCAGAGTTTCTTTCTGGGCGACGTATTGCAGCAAAACGAATTTCTAACACTTTAGCAATGCAAAATTATGATTGCATAGACTCTAAAGTATTTTAAATAAATCAACTTATACCTTCAGACCATTCAGTTTCTCTGACATCGGGCGATAGACAAAAATAATAGAGAAAATTTCAAAAAGCCCTTTATGATTTTCTTGGGATATACCAAAAAAACGAATTTCTAACAGGCTGGATTTATGTTATTTCGGTTCCTTAGATACTACTTAAACTACTTAACTATAAATTGAGACATGAAACCATTCAGTTTTTGTGAAAAAGCGGAGCTGACAAATAATTTGTGAGAAAAATCTCTCCAGAGTTTCTTTGTGGGCGACGTATTGCAGCAAAACGAATTTCTAACACTTTAGCAATGCAAAATTATGATTGCATAGACTCTAAAGTATTTTAAATAAATCAATTTATACCTTCAGACCATTCAGTTTTTCTGAAATCGGGCGATAGACAAAAATAATGGAGAAAATTTAAAATAACCTTTGTGTTTTTCTTGAGATATACAAAAAAAACGAATTTCTAACAGGCTGGATTTATTATTTTAAATCAAATTTTAAATTTTCTCCATTATTTTTGTCTATCGCCCGATTTCAGAAAAACTGAATGGTCTGAAGGTATAAATTGATTTATTTAAAATACTTTAGAGTCTATGCAATCATAATTTTGCATTGCTAAAGTGTTAGAAATTCGTTTTGCTGCAATACGTCGCCCAGAAAGAAACTCTGGAGAGATTTTTCTCACAAATTATTTGTCAGCTCCGCTTTGTCACAAAAACTGAATGGTTTCATGTCTCAATTTATAGTTAAGTAGTTTAAGTAGTATCTAAGGAACCGAAATAACATAAATCCAGCCTGTTAGAAATTCGTTGTTTTTGTATATCTCAAGAAAAACACAAAGGTTATTTTAAATTTTCTCCATTATTTTTGTCTATCGCCCGATTTCAGAAAAACTGAATGGTCTGAAGGTATAAATTGATTTATTTAAAATACTTTAGAGTCTATGCAATCATAATTTTGCATTGCTAAAGTGTTAGAAATTCGTTTTGCTGCAATACGTCGCCCAGAAAGAAACTCTGGAGAGATTTTTCTCACAAATTATTTGTCAGCTCCGCTTTGTCACAAAAACTGAATGGTTTCATGTCTCAATTTATAGTTAAGTAGTTTAAGTAGTATCTAAGGAACCGAAATAACATAAATCCAGCCTGTTAGAAATTCGTTGTTTTTGTATATCTCAAGAAAAACACAAAGGTTATTTTAAATTTTCTCCATTATTTTTGTCTATCGCCCGATTTCAGAGAAACTGAATGGTCTGAAGGTATAAATTGATTTATTTAAAATACTTTAGAGTCTATGCAATCATAATTTTGCATTGCTAAAGTGTTAGAAATTCGTTTTGCTGCAATACGTCGCCCAGAAAGAAACTCTGGAGAGATTTTTCTCACAAATTATTTGTCAGCTCCGCTTTGTCACAAAAACTGAATGGTTTCATGTCTCAATTTATAGTTAAGTAGTTTAAGTAGTATCTAAGGAACCGAAATAACATAAATCCAGCGTGTTAGAAATTCGTTTTTTTTTGTATATCTCAAGAAAAACACAAAGGTTATTTTAAATTTTCTCCATTATTTTTGTCTATCGCCCGATTTCAGAAAAACTGAATGGTCTGAAGGTATAAATTGATTTATTTAAAATACTTTAGAGTCTATGCAATCATAATTTTGCATTTCTAAAGTGGTAGAAATTCGTTTTGCTGCAATACGTCGCCCAGAAAGAATCTCTGGAGAGATTTTTCTCACAAATTATTTGTCATCTCCGCTTTATCACAAAAACTGAATGGTTTCATGTCTCAATTTATAGTTAAGTAGTTTAAGTAGTATCTATGAAACCGAAATAACATAAATCCAGCCTGTTAGAAATTCGTTATTTTGGTATATCCCAAGAAAATCATAAAGGGCTTTTTGAAATTTTCTCTATTATTTTTGTCTATCGCCCGATGTCAGAGAAACTGAATGGTCTGAAGGTATAAATTGATTTATTTAAAATACTTTAGAGTCTATGCAATCATAATTTTGCATTGCTAAAGTGTTAGAAATTCGTTTTGCTGCAATACGTCGCCCAGAAAGAAACTCTGGAGAGATTTTTCTCACAAATTATTTGTCAGCTCCGCTTTGTCACAAAAACTGAATGGTTTCATGTCTCAATTTATAGTTAAGTAGTTTAAGTAGTATCTAAGGAACCGAAATAACATAAATCCAGCCTGTTAGAAATTCGTTGTTTTTGTATATCTCAAGAAAAACACAAAGGTTATTTTAAATTTTCTCCATTATTTTTGTCTATCGCCCGATTTCAGAGAAACTGAATGGTCTGAAGGTATAAATTGATTTATTTAAAATACTTTAGAGTCTATGCAATCATAATTTTGCATTGCTAAAGTGTTAGAAATTCGTTTTGCTGCAATACGTCGCCCACAAAGAAACTCTGGAGAGATTTTTCTCACAAATTATTTGTCAGCTCCGCTTTGTCACAAAAACTGAATGGTTTCATGTCTCAATTTATAGTTAAGTAGTTTAAGTAGTATCTAAGGAACCGAAATAACATAAATCCAGCCTGTTAGAAATTCGTTTTTTTTGTATATCTCAAGAAAAACACAAAGGTTATTTTAAATTTTCTCCATTATTTTTGTCTATCGCCCGATTTCAGAAAAACTGAATGGTCTCAAGGTATAAATTGATTTATTTAAATACTTTACAGTCTATGCAATCATAATTTTGCATTGCTAAAGTGTTAGAAATTCGTTTTGCTGCAATACGTCGCCCACAAAGAAACTCTGGAGAGATTTTTCTCACAAATTATTTGTCAGCTCCGCTTTGTCACAAAAACTGAATGGTTTCATGTCTCAATTTATAGTTAAGTAGTTTAAGTAGTATCTAAGGAACCGAAAGAACATAAATCCAGCCTGTTAGAAATTCGTTTTTTTTTGTATAGCTCAAGAAAAACACAAAGGTTATTTTAAATTTTCTCCATTATTTTTGTCTATCGCCCGATTTCAGAGAAACTGAATGGTCTGAAGGTATAAATTGATTTATTTAAAATACTTTAGAGTCTATGCAATCATAATTTTGCATTGCTAAAGTGTTAGAAATTCGTTTTGCTGCAATACGTCGCCCAGAAAGAAACTCTGGAGAGATTTTTCTCACAAATTATTTGTCAGCTCAGCTTTGTCACAAAAACTGAATGGTTTCATGTCTCAATTTATAGTTAAGTAGTTTAAGTATTATCTAAGGAACCGAAATAACATAAATCCAGCCTGTTAGAAATTAGTTTTTTTTGTATATCTCAAGAAAAACACAAAGGTTATTTTAAATTTTCTCCATTATTTTTGTCTATCGCCCGATTTCAGAAAAACTGAATGGTCTGAAGGTATAAATTGATTTATTTAAAATACTTTAGAGTCTATGCAATCATAATTTTGCATTGCTAAAGTGTTAGAAATTCGTTTTGCTGCAATACGTCGCCCAGAAAGAAACTCTGGAGAGATTTTTCTCACAAATTATTTGTCAGCTCCGCTTTATCACAAAAACTGAAGGGTTTGATGCTTCTATTTATACCTTAACAGTTTCCTTAGTATCTAAGGAACCGTAATAACTAAGATCCAGCCTTCTAGAAATTCTAATTTTTTTAGTATCCCAATAAGAAACATAAACGCGTACTGAAAATTTTGCGAATATTTTTTATTTCTTCACGTTTTCACTGCAATGCCACGGTATTGAGCCATAATTAAGATATGTTTTAACATCTTTTATTGTCACAATTACTTACGGTCAGAATGTTCCCCAAAATAGCTTAGTTGTGAGGAGCTTATCTCAGAATATTTTTTGATGGGACAGTATTTCTTAATTCTAAATATAACATTTGGTCTTCGGTCTTGACCGTTTAATACCATTATAAATTTATTATTGCCATAGGCATTTTGTCGTACCTACTGGCTTATGAAAGCCTTTTTTAAAAACGACCATTTTATTTGGTCGTGTAATAGTGTCAGCTATGTTTGTCAGCTAAGTTTGTCAGCTAACTTCACACCGGTCTATGACTTACGGATCCGAGACCTGGACTTTTACCAAGCATACCACCCATCGACCTCAGGTAGCCCAGAGAACGATGGAGAGAGCGATGCTCGGTATCTCCATCAAGGATCCCATGCGGAACACCGAGATCAGGAGGCGAACAAAAGTAACCGACATAGCAAGAAGGATCGCTACTCTAAGGTGGAGATGAGCAGGTCATGTTTGTCGCAGAGAGGATGAAAGATGAACAACTCGCAAACAACTGGAAGGATGAGTAATGCCTGAGGAGGATGATGAATATTTTGTTAATCTATTGTTAAGTGCTGTCAGTTGGAATTTGTCTACGTTATATCCATATCTACCTATGTATCTCATTCTAAAACAGTAGCCTTATTATTTGTTCTTTTTTTTTCATTTTAGATACTAATTACATCGTATATTGCGCCTTTTACTTACGATATTAAGTATGACCTATCTGCAGAAAATGCTGAGGAAGTGGCAAAGTGTACTATATTGAGCCTAATATTTTTTAACATATAAGTTTGTCAATTCGGTTTTTTCTCCTTGAATAATAAAAATAAAAATTAAATAAGAAAAAATATTAACCGCTTTGGTGAACCGCTTTGGTGAAGCGGCTGTAACCGCTTTGATGAACTGACACTGTCAACAGTAGATTGACAGATTTTTTATGTATAAGAAACAGGGGGTGGACGTGGATTAACATTTATATCCAAACACCATGTAAAGGAGTTGCCAGAACAACTACCACGATAAATAACTTGCTAATGAATAAGAAACATTTAATATAAATTATTTTCTTTTTCCCTAGTTCTTTTCATTTGTATGTAATTATATTTTTTATGTAGCCTATATACGTCCCACTATAGGGCATATGCCTTATTTCAGAGAGAAAATATGGGCTTAATTACCACGCGTCTCGCGTGTTCTTACATAATGTATAAAATATTTATATGTAAATATAACTCAATTTTTATATATATAATTCCTGGTGTACATGCAATATAGAATATTCTATCCATCTATCTATTATATTTAAAAAATCTCCCTTTTTTCCATGCTTGTTAAGGTTGACGGTTGACGACCATGGGTCCGCCTTGTTGTAGGTTTGGTTTAAGTGCACTAAAAGTATTAATAAATAAACCAAAGAGAAAACCCAGCTCCGAAGGAATAATTCCCGCGCTGCCAGCGTAGACGCGGCCTTACCCGCGCCGGCGCAGCGGACGGGGCAATAAATCTACCAAGAATGTGGGTCAGGCCCGCGGACCCATCGTCAGGTGTAGCCCGGGAAAAATAAATAGTCCGACTAATTGCAGCGTGGAACACCCTTTAGGATTGAGTTATTGTTCCAGTGCGCTTTTATAGTGCGGCTATTTTTGGTTCTTTTGGTGCTAAATTGCTATTGAGACGACAGTTAAGTGCGCCCTGCTTGTAGAGTTTTCGTATTTATTGGAAAACGCGCTGTGCGAAAGTAAATATTTTCTAATAATTTCATTATTGTTTTGTTGAACTTCACCAGTTTGAATTCCAAAATTAAATGTTATATTGTACTGTATGAGTAGATTAGATTGGATTAGAACACTTATTGTACGCACCAGAAAACATAATATTTTAAAAGGCTTACATATCTAAGTGTTGCCATATGCAATTGGCGGTCTTATCGCTAAAAGCGATCTCTTCCAGATAACCTTAGGGTGATTTTACAACTTAAACTTTCGTAAGCACTACACATTTTATATATTGGTTCAACGGATTCACTTATTTTTTTTTACGTCGGAAAAGCCGACTAGTTTCGACCTCGTCCGGAAGTCGTAATCTTAATACTTTTAAGTTAAACCGTGTAAAATATATAAATCCTTAGAGTGGATAGAACTGAAAGATGAAGAGAGCAGGTAGCACCTACCTATCTACATGAAATATATTGAAAGAATATTTACATAAACTAACTGACTTACAATTAATATTCATACATATTTAATAAAATACTTAAACTAACCATAGAATAAAAATATATACTACACTAGCTGTTGGCCGCAACTTCGTTCGCGTGGTAATTGTGATGCGTATTTTTCCGGAATAAAAACATTGCCCATTTGCTAATCCAGACTATCTCTTTGCAAAATTTCATCCGGATCCGTTAAGCCGTTTTTGCGTGAAAGAGTAACAAACATCCATCCATACATACAAACTTTCGCGTTTATAATATTAATAAGAGTAAGTATCATGTTCCAAAGTAAATTGTTGTAAGTTTTCTTCCAGTTTCGTGTGCCGATTCAATTTCAGAGACTGGTTCTGTGAATGCATTTACAAACCTACACATCAAACCTTCTAGGCCTCATGGTCGTGGTTCTATTGAAATAGAACTAACGGAAAAAAAATGTCTCACTAGTTCTATCATCGAACTGTCCAATAGAACTAGTGGGAATGATCCAACCGACCGCTAGTCTGTCGTATATTCACTGACAGAAGCCTGTATTTTTTGTAGTTTAAAACAAAAACACCGTAAATAGTACAATCAGTATACCTACTTGTTGATCTGTGGGTTATTCGGCTATGGAATGTTCATCGGATTGTCACAGTAGTGGCCCTGTTGAGACAAAGGTGCCGTGTGGTGAACATAAGTAGCCTTCATCTAACATATACAAATCTCGTGTCAGTGTTTGTTATTGAACTCCTCCGAAACGGCTTCACCGATTTTTATCAATATTTTTGTGTATATTTAGTAGGTCTGAGAATAGGTCGCAGGTTAATTAACATGGCAAAACAACGTCTGCCGAGTCAGCTAGGAGTAATATAACATAATACGATATTATCATACTGCAGAGTACAGTTGAAAGCAGGTCAACCTTTACATTGTTGTTGCTAAGTCACCCGTAATGTAACGGAGTAGAGTGCGCGCATGTAAAAGTCGATGTGCTATCGACTGTACAGTAAAAGCCTTCTCTCAGAGAGAGAGAGAGAGAGAGAGAGAGAGAGAGTATGGGCCTACTTCCTGTACTCTCTCTCTGAGAGAAGGCTTGTACCGCAGAAGGCTCACTGCGCGACCCCACCGCGAATTGGCAATTTTAAGCTCTGAGGTATGTAAAAATCTCAGACACACAGGCTCAAACACAAAAAAAGTATTATAGTTTTTGCAAGGTAATAAAAATAAGATTAGTAGCTCTCTAGCTAACAGTAGATTTGCAAACAATTAACGGCAGCCAAATGTATTTTTCTGCTTTTAATTTATGTTGATTTTATAGTGTTATTTTTATGCATCTTAAAAGTTGTGACAAGTCATAAATACCATTCCATTGTACTAATGTAGATTTAACACTAAAAGCTCGAGAGAGATTTTATTTTTAATGGTACCTCACCCAACATTCTGGACCTACAGTTTAATTACTTAACTCATAAATTAAATACATAACAGTTTTTCATTAATAAAATTCAGTAGTTTTATATTATGTTGTAACTGTACATGATAAAATTTTAAACAATAAAAATAAATAGTTGAATAATATCGTGTTTCGAATTCAGGAATAGTATTTATGTTTACTGCCTTTGATTTCTTTAATCAGTATGGTCAGCTTGCCTTTAATCTTATGGTTGCAGTGTGAGTTAGTGTCGCCGCTCGATAGGCCAATATCGATTCCATTGCGATAGTTGAAGAAAACACGATAATATCGGTGGTCAATCGTATCTATCGAGACCATCGATACTATCGATAGTATCGATGTCTCTTCTACTGCAATACTATCGGTAAACAGCAATACTATCGATAGTTTCGTCGCTGCCAACCAATGAACTGTCGATAGTATCGATACTAAGCTAACAACAAAGTTAACACGCGCCGGTCGTGATAACTTGCTTTAGTACAAACACAAATAGTTTATTAAAAAAAAAATAAACACCAAAAAACAATCCACGTTTTGTTAAAACTTAGCCGAAAGAACTAACCGAATGTAATAACTGGCATGCTTCTCGCTGAACTAGGCAAGCCTGTGTTTCTGCATAATACATATGCTAAATAGAAATCCACTGAGCACACCGCGTTACGGTCTCCCGATAAAACGTCAATATCCATTAAAAACGGTTATCGGAGGCAAATTGAAAACCTATCTATCAGATCTGGAGTTTCCTCCAAGGAAACTGGCTGGGTCCAGTCCATTGCTACTTTCATCGCCTCGTTGAGGCCGTATCATAAAAATCAATGGGCAAAGGCTCGTGCATACTAGTCGTCGTCATTAATCGAGAGAAAATTTCCTACGGAGAGGTAAGGTGATTTATTTTGCGACAAGATCAGCGGCTGGAAAGAGGATTAGTTTGGCTAACACACAATCGTGTTAATAGATTGTTTCGTTTATTAAGTGTTGAATGTTTCGTCATATTTTTAAACGTTTTCTATTAAAGTTTATGTATACTAAGAACTATTTTTCTGTAGCGAAAAATCTTAGAAGGGCTATATTTACATCTGTTCTAAAATAGAGAGATAAGAGATTTTCAGTAATAACTTATGGTCATTAAAATCTGATCCGTATGGCGCCTTATTAAAAATCGTGTCACTCCATTTCCTTCCGTGGATGTCGTAGAAAGCGACTAAGGAAATCAATTACCAGGAGGCGGGCAGCAGCGTCTTCCTGAGATTCCAACCGCATACTGCAATCGCCAACCCTGCCTACCTGCCAAGCGTGGCGATTATGGCAAAACCCCTCATGGTTATGTAAACCACGAAGGAGGCGTATGTCCTGCAGTGGGCGTCAAACGGCTGATGATGATGACGATGATGGTCAAAAAAAAACGGTTTAGTACGTAATTTTACAGTTAGGAAGTATAAACAAGTAGCCTTTAAATTTTTTTTAGGCTTTGTTGTGGGCTGATGTTACGTGCCTCACGATGTCTCGCCATTTCTTTCGGTTAGATGCTCTTCTGGTATATTCTTGCAGCTGCAGGCCCACTGTGGAATTTATTTGGTCGTTCCATCACATTGGTGATCCAGGGATACCTACATGGCCAAAGAAACGTATGATTCGATCTTTTACTAGAGTTGGTAGACGCTCTAGTTCTTTAAGTAGAGATGCTTCAGCTGGTCGCACTCCCCGCTTATTTGTCACAGTGACCACTTGAGATACTACTTGGTACTTTAAGTAACAATATTACGTTTAACGCAGTTCTTCTACCTACCTTCATAGTCTTATCCAGCAGTTGATGCAAGCCCTAACATTATTAAAAGGTAGCATTTATCAACAAATCCCAAGCTATAAATCCTTCAGGTTGGAAACTTGATTAATCGCTTAGATATTACACCTATTATCACTCACTGGGCTACTGGTACATAGTAGGGCGAACAGAAGGAACGCGTTTTTCCGTCCAGAAGAATAATCGTTTGCCACTTATCGCCGCTTTGCATTCTTATGCAAATACTAGCTGACTCGGCAAACATTATTTTGCCATATTAATTAGCCCGCGACCTATTCTCGTACCTACCAAATAAACATTAAAAATTTTATAAAAATCGGTGAAGCCGTTTCGGTGGAGTTTGATAACAAACACTGTGACACGAGATTTTTATATATTAAACTAGCTGTCCCGGCGAACTTCGTAACGCCACAGAAAACGTTTGTATGGGAAATAGAAAAGGGCTGTTTTTTGGGTTTTCCCGGAAATTATTCGATTTTTTTTGTCTTTTAAACCTTTCCTAGACCTCCAAGAACATTTCAAGACTAAGATAAATCCGTTCAGCCGTTCTCGAGTTTTAGTGAGACTAACGAACAGCAATTGATTTTTATATATATAGATTTACTGTCCATAGCTTATTTTCGGATATTTTGTGAGGATCTAATGACAAAGTGAATAATTAATTACACTAAAACTCATGAGTTCTGAGCCAAGTGTGATATCAGACGTAGATATTTAAATTGTAACTGCTTCCCTAGGCACTGATTTCATATTTTTTTTAATATATTTGTTCATTCATTTTTCATTTCATAATTGGTTTTCAGCAAACCTTTTACACTTTTCTTATTTTGTGCCTTCACTATGACTTTAAGCGTCGATGTGGTGACCTCTAGTTTGATGCTGTTGGTAGGAGAGCTAACCATCCAGAAGTGTCAGTGAGTCGAGTCCCTGTGAGGCAAACACATGTATATAAAGTTAATTGATAAGCCATTCTGATTGTAGGTCAAAAGTAGGTAACTGTAGCAGAGTCTACTGCTCTCCTTATAATACAGGTAAATTTTCTTCAGATGCGATATTTTTCTTTTTAGGAACGCAATTTTTTTTTACTCGCCTACACCATAGTGTGGTGTGGTATCGTTAGATTGGTCGTTTAAAAATATTGTGGGTTTAGGAAGATCATTTTGTGATTTAGGGTTCCGTTTGCGAAATATTGAGCTTTAAAGCGCAAATTTTTGTCCGAGTGGGGCATTCCCCTCCCTCTGTCCTTGCTAAACGATTGATTGTAGAAACTTAAAAATAAAATCAGTGTAGTAGTACATATAATGAACTTAAAAGGAAAGCTTTTACGGCTAATTAGGCTTTACAAGTTAATAAGTAATAGGCGACGAACTTATAAAAGGAAAACTATTGAATTGAAACATTGAAAAATTACGTTGATGAAGTGGTTAGTTCTGTAGAGCAGATAAAACCCCCTGTTTCTACGGAACCCTACACTGCACGTGACCCGACAAGCACTTGGTCGTATTTATTTTATAATTTCAATTTCACCATTAGTAAATATTTTATTCTGAGCATCCGCCATGTTGTAGAATAAATTGAGAAAAGGTTTTTTTTTTATTTATTGATATCGATTTATGTGCATTACAATTTCGTACATTTTTTCTTCTAGTTCTAAGTTTGCAACTTCGCTAGTAACACAGTCATTTTTAAAGAGAGAATATTCACCATGTAGATAGATAGAACACTTAATTGCAGACAAAAAAGGAAATGATACCGCGATGGAAGGAAATGACAAGCAAATTGATCGGTTCTTGCAAAACGGATAAACGTTTGTCAGGATCGAGGCAAGTGGCAAACTCTGGTCTCTGCCTACCCCTCCCGGATACAAACGTGATTTTATGTTTATGACTGTTAGGTTATTTTTAACTGCAATATCTATCTACCTCTAGGTTTAATCCGTTATTATAGCCATAGCAAGGATGCCATTTCACTGCTTAGAATTGAGAATAAGCCTGTAGCGTTGCATGCGTGGATAAAAAATAGTACGTGAATGACCAAGGTTTGCTCGGTATATTTTTTTTTTTTGGTTAGTCGTGTTTTTTGAAAATTATATTCAGATACGATAAAAAAAGGAGAAAAAAGGAAAAAATTAATCGGACTGGAGACAGGCTCGAACCGGCGTCCTCCAGTTTCGGGACCGCCCGATTTTCCACCTGAGCAATTACAACCTTGTAGATGGTGGCGAAATTTACCTTCGTATTCTAATGACATTTTAGCAGTTTTTCATTGCCTATAAACACGGATCAAACGGCGTTTTCTAAATATGAAACCTAGTTAAATCGATTTATTTTACCCGAAACCCTTTGCATACTAAATTTCATGAAAATCGTTGAAGCCGTTTCCGAGATTCAAATCACATATACAAGAATTGCTCTTTTAAAGGTAGGTTGCTCGTTTAAAGGTAGATTGCTCTTTTAAAGGTAGATTACTCGTTTAAAGGTATTAGATAGGTTTTTGCCATGAACACCATCGGCACAAGACTGGGAGGCTTGGAAAACCAGGCCTATGTTCTGCAGTGGGCGTCAATTGGCTGATGATGATGATGACACAAATAATATCACGAGTGGCCAGTCGCCTTCTTCTCTTCTATTCTCTTTTTTGCTTATCGTTATAGATTCCTAAGGTATTCCAAATTCACTTTGCATTGTTATTGTTTCCACAAACCAATCTAAGTAACCTTATGCGTTAACACGGATTATGGTACCTAAATTCCAAACCGGGATTTCTATGAGCTGCCAATCTCTCTAAATAAGGTCAATCCAAGACCGTTTTACGTTCAATCTGCTCGATTATTAGACGACCAATATTTATTGTAATTGGTGACGTCGCTAAAAGCGCTTTCATTATAAGAGACATTTACTAGACTAATCTATACTCTAGCCTCGTAATTTTGCTCCCGGGAAAGTTTACCTGCACAAATTTAGTCTCTATGCAGCAGAGGTTAAGAATTATATCAAGAGAAGGAAGTAAGTTGGCTAGTTAGCTCAGTGACAGTTTCGTGCTTCGTCCCAGATTCCTAGTAAAGGATTTACTGTATCAATTGTGTGTGATGGAAATATTCCACTTTTAGAGTTAATTAGGCCTGATTTGTCAGAGTCTTTGTTTTATTGTATTTAAGCTAATTTCATATAGCCTATGATATACACAAAAATCAAATACAGCGCGTCGATTGAGATCTTACTTGTCAAAATTTGATCATTGATTAAGGAGTTATGAGGGACCATATAATCGGACATAATGACATATATACCTAAACATATTACCCTCCTTTGGGTTCCGCCGCAGTCGGGTACACTGAATTACGCCAACTGATGGCACCCAAGAGAAATTTCAAATTTCCCAATATCTTACATAATTAAATTAAATTAAGAGTGCTGGCACGGTTGGTGGAGCCGCCGGTTCGAACCCCGCTCCAGCCCGGAACGTTTCTTTTGGTATTAAGTTTGTTAATCAGGCCTGGCACCAATTTGAAACATTAAAAAACTGAAATAACGAATAACCCGACTGCTGATCATCAACTACTACGCAGGCGGGACCAACCTATGTTCCTCGCAATAAGTTATATTATTGAATTTGGGTCTCGCCTGCTTAGTAGTGAATGTTCAGCAGTCGGTTTGTTTATTTTTTATTTTTGTCTTTTTAGAGTTTTTCTTCCTTTTTTTTTGTTGGCGTTATGCTGAAAATCTGTTCTCTATCTGTCTATCCGTCTAGTTCATATAGCCTGTGCCACCCGCGCAAATGCGACGAATCGATTGAGATATTATTTGTCAAAATTTGTCCATTGGTTAAGGAGTTATGAGGAAACATAGAATCGGACATACTTATATAAGTATATATATATATATATAAGTCCGATATATACATACATACAAACGAGCCAAACACATTGCCCTCCTTTTGGACGTCGCCGCAGTCGGGTAATTACACTGAGAACAAAAATGACTAATACAAAATTTCGCTTTTACCATTGCTAGATGCTAGACTAGCAATGGTAAATGTAGTGACTCCCGTTCCAGTAGCGGTACAAGATACAGGTGTACTGAAAACGAAGCGGTTATTTCAACGAAGAAACAAGTGAAAGTTGTAATGGTTTTCGTTCATGTTATAATGAAGGGAAATAATAATAAATTTGATATCATAACACACAATCAGCCAGCTTACACCTAGACCTAACACGTTTCTCTAGACCCTATCGTGATGGGAAAAGCCTCGAGAGCTTAACACTAAAACGTATAGTTTCGAAATGCATTACAAGGACTTTATTGAGTAAATTTAACGCGTCCTGCCGTGTACTGTGAGTTGAGCAGACATTTTCGCAATGGTTTCGGCAGCAATAGAGAACTTGCATCAAAAATGTTTTAATAGAATAGGAGAAGACACGTCAAAAGATAAATAAACGTAGCATTTTTTTTTTCAGCGACTATTACTTTTTGTGATATAACCAGTCGAAAAGTCAATATAGTCACGTGGTACTAAACAGGCCATACAAATCAAGCTTAGACTATGACGTCACTCCCTAATGTAACGCCTATAATGTGTGAAGTGTTTACCAATATTTGAGTTATCTCGTAAAATAATGTTTTTATGCATGTACACCCTTATAAGAAAACGTTCAGAATTCAATAACAAAACGAAATCTAATAAGTTTTATGTTATTAGAGTAACTTTATTGTTCGCATATTTTGTGACCCCGAAAACCCTGAAAAATTGTTTTTTATTGTTTTATTTTTAAATTTTTCCTAGGTTTTTATATGATTTCTATGGTATAAAAGCAATGTCACTCCAATCTAAGTTAGACGCAAGTTCCCCATTAAGTGTATGTAGAGATGCATTTACGGTAAATGTCCATACATAAACTCACGCCTGTGTCCCATAGGGGTAGGCAGAGACCAGGGACTGCCACTTGCCGCGATCCTGACGGATCACTTTCGCTACCTCAACATTCATTAGTCGGTAAATGTTCGTTGTCTAAAAATGTTTTCCGCCGAATAACTTAAGCAAAGACATTGGCGGACGCGGGATGTGACTTCCTCGGTCTTTAATTCAGTCAAAAACAGGTTTGCTCTTTCGTGTCCATCGCAAACGCATCCCAACCGCGCGGATTTTTGGTCAAGTTATTTGCCGGGCATTATAAATAGACACATAGTTATATACTAACGTTTGCTCATAAACAGCTTACATATAGATGCGCCCACTGCAGGGCACAGGCCTTCTCTCCGAGGGAGAGATTAGGTTTTGTAACCAGGCGTGCCCCCCACGGATTGACGAGTTTCGAAACGGTAAGATATGCGAACACCTCAGACACTCAAGTTTTTTTTAACAATTCGACTTTTATTTTGAGTTTTCCTTCAACGTTTGCTCGCTCAGTCTAAACTCACAGGAACCGATTAGTTTACAATGTATCTGTAAATGAGCAAATAATTTCAACACTTTCCAAACGAACTGAGACCTAGTATTACGGGGTGTATTATTGGTGCCTCGATATCGAGAAATATCATCAGCAAAAGGTACAATATAAATTGTCGACTTTCTAAACCACGCGGGACTAAATTTTCATTCCATTTTGACCTTTACGGCGAGAGAAATAAAACCAACTTTTACAAGCTGTCTATGCACTTTTACTAAAAGTAGGCTTGTTAAGGTCAGCATGCAGGAAAATAAATATTTAAGGAGAGCTCCCATACAACAAACGTGATTTTTTTGCCGTTTTTTGCTCGATTTTAATAACGGCAACAGGTAGACGCTTGAAATATTCAAATGTTGTACAGGTAATGGTACGGAACACTTCGTGTGCGAGTCTGACTCGCACTTGGACGGTTTTGATTTTATTTTTGATACGATCTTATTTATTTACTTAGTACATTAGCAAAACACACATTATACATTACATCTAGGTATGGCACAATACGGAAAGTTCTGGAGTATATTTCCGTCTTCAAACTTGACGCGGTCAACTTGTATTGAAAAATGATAATTGTGTTTTTTTCTTATTAGTTGTTTATTTTATTTTATTTATTCATCAAACTGAGCCCAAATTAGGTCACTTTTGGACTTATTATTGCATCAATCCACAGCATCTGTCAAGAGGTATTGGCTCACAATGATACAATGGTATTTCATAACGACCACAAGAGGTCTCATAAGCAACCTTTAAACGTCCCACTGTAGGGCACAGGCCTTCTCTCAGAGAGAGAGAGTATGGGCTTAATCACCACGCGTGCCCATCGCGGACACGACAAGAGGTATCTCAAATAGAATTAGCTAATTGCCTCGTTGGTCTAGCGGTAACATGCTTGATTTATCATTACCGAGGTCGTGGGTTGGATTCCCACTACTACGATATGAACATCAAGCCTCTCTGAATTTCTATGTGTGTGGTATCTATGCCTGGTTACCATATCACATGGTACCCTAGTTTGAGATCAGGACTGGACAGGCTGTTATATATTTATTCACTCAACGTATAGAAATCTCGTGTCGCAGTGTTTTTTATCGAACTCCTCCGAAACGGCTTCACCGATTTTATGTTTTTTTTTTGTGTATGTTTGGTAGGTCTCAGAATAGGTCGTAGGCTAATTAATACGGCAAAACGACGATTGCTGAGTCAGTTAGTATTATATAAGAAAACAATCAGAGCGTTAGTAGGGGAGCGGTAGGGCGCCGGCCCCACATTCGGGAGGTCGTGGGTTTGAATACCGGCATATTATACCTATGACTTCGTTTTCTAAGTTGCGTACATTTGTGGAGTTGTAGTAGCAATACCACTCGCTAACTGTGAAGGAAAACATCGTGAGGAAACCTGATGAGGTGTTCACATGCTCTCTCTCAAAGAGAAGGCCTGTGCCCTGCAGTGGGACGTATGTAGGCTTCATAACAAAAAATAGATACTTCTGCGCCTACAATATCACATATTGCAACAATGTACTAACTTAACCGAGTTCAAGTAAAGGCTAGATCGCTTTGCATAAAGATTGCATGGTAATAGAAAATTAATAAGCTTTCTAACGAGGTCGGTCCATTAAATTGTAAATGGACGATAACAAAGCAGCTTTCGCACCGGTAAAGTGTTTATACGATTCAATATTGACGACCATGTCTCTGATGTTACTTTTGAAGCTAAGAAAGCAATGAAACTGCTCTCAGCTCCAATTTTCGTAGATTTTAACGTTACATGACCAGTGTCGATTTTTCGTCACTCATTTAAACGCCATTCATCCTAAAATTATTGGCTAACATATACCTAGTCATACTACCTGAATCGGCAAACGTTGTTTTGCCATATTAATTAGCCTACGACCTATTCTTAGACCTACCAAATATACACGAAAAAATTAATAAAAATCGGTGAAGCCGCTTCGAAGGAGATCGATAACAAACACTGAGGCACGAACAGAGACTAGGGACTGCCACTTGCCACGATCCTGACAGATCACTTTCGCTTCCTCAAGATTCATTGGTCGTTGCGTGCGCGCACGCCGGTTTCGGGTACTTTTTATCTTGCCCTTTTCTAATACATCCCCTATTTGGTCGAAGTATGTTAGCCTGATACGTCCCTTACCGGCCGTTCCACCCTACATTCGCTCGATATATTTGTTTCGTCAATCTTTCTTCCTTCATCCTCCCCACATTTCCAAACCAACGCAACATTCCTTTCTCAATTCTAGTCACTACATCCTATTTCAGTCCACAACGTTCTCTAATCAACTATTGCGTATCCTGTCATTCAACGTAACACCAGACATACTTCTTATTTATGACTTTAAATTCTTTCTATTTTGTTATTTTAAAGTTAATATCTCCTAACAACCTTCCAATTCAGCTCTATTTGTTCAAGAATATCTAGGTTATTTATTCTATTTAGTTTTTTGTCCATTTTTTCTCCAAAATGATCTAGATTTTGAAATGGACACCTAGTTTATTACGGATTAAGAATAGCGTCACTCCATTTCTTTCCGTGGATGTCGTAGAAGGCGACTAAGGAAATGCATTACCAGGAGACGGGCAGCAGCATTTTCCTGAGATTCCAATCGGATACTGCGATCGCCAACCCGCCTGCCAAGCGTGGCGATTATGGCAAACCCCTTCATGGTTAGAAAACCCTGAGTGAGGCCTATGTCCAGCAGTGGGCGTCAAATGGCTGATGATGATGATGATAACCTAGTTTAACTTGTAATGTTCATTAAGTCGCAGTTTCTGTGCTACTTTGGAGAAAAAAAAAAATGATTTGATTTGATTTGATTTGATTTAGCAAATAGGTAAATTACTGTCACAAATTCGCACTATGCAATGCATAATATGTAGGATAAAGCCGAAATTTCGCGATTTTGTTGT
Organism: Yponomeuta cagnagella; assembly: GCA_947310995.1. Classification (NCBI taxonomy): domain Eukaryota; kingdom Metazoa; phylum Arthropoda; class Insecta; order Lepidoptera; family Yponomeutidae; genus Yponomeuta; species Yponomeuta cagnagella. The sequence goes on along the minus strand of OX371270.1, from coordinate 17,943,199 downwards.
TACCCCACAGTAAGTGGTTCTCATTGACTGTATTAAAGTTTTGTTTTATTCGTTATTATTCCATATACTCTGTAATAAATAGTGTTATTATATTATATCAATAAATTTTCCCCCACCCCCACCGTGACCTTACAACTATTAATTCCGCGGTTCAGTAGCTCGGCTTTAATTAAATCTATGTTAAACGCAAGCTTAACCGTGTTAATCATGGGAGAGAACAAACGAAGTATTGTTTATGTGAATTATAGCTTCGACCAGTTCCTGTAACTGTGAAGCATATAATTGGTCGCTAGATCTTCGGATTGAACAATCGAATCGAAGGGTCACCAGATGTTCGCTGCCTGGTGTTATTGCAACTATGAGATAAATAAATTAGCGTGAAGCTAATAGGATAACGATACAGTTTATTTTTTTACGTGATTTGTAATTAATTATTTAGTTTGTCTAGTGGTATCTCCATTGATCCGCACAGAGGTCAGGGCTCGATTCCCGCTAAGGGTTGACGTCTTTTGTACAAATTGCTTTAGTCTGGGTGTTTTTCAATGGTTGTGATGTCCTCATCTGGTTGCCATATCCCGTTTGGGACCAGAATATGTATTCGTGTTACGTTGATGCTAAAAAGGAGGTAACAACAAGTTAAGCTAGTTTTAGAAGGACCTACACGGAAAATTCTACGAATATACAAATTTAATTAATTACCTAGTTCAAATTGAATAAAAAACCTACACCAGCCTAAAACAACCAAACCAATAGCGCACTAATTAATAAAGTAAGCTATGCAGCGCAGTAAAATGCAGTACTACAATTTACAGTCAATTAAATCCAAAGGACTAGTCATTCATCAAGTGCACATTGACGAAGGAACCGCACTCCGTCCCCGATACGTCGCAACAGATTTTGAAATAACTTTGAGGTAGAGGTATTAATTTGAACGTGGGAATTTAGAGCTCTGTTTTATCTGAAGCCTAATTCATTATAATTAAATTAGGCACGCCTTTTAAGTGCAAAGGAAGGAAAAGGAGCACGTTTAAGGAGAGGCATTAATGTTTTCTGAGGACGCAATAACGTTAAATGTTACACTATTAAAGAAGCAAAACCGTTAACAGTGACGTTAAAAATAACGTAAATCGAAATAACCATTTTGTCACTTTTGATGATTAAATAACTTCCAATAAGCTAAAGTTTAAAGAAGTCTATGTATTATTTTTATTAGAAATTGACCGCATCAAGTATCAGAATTGTACGAAAAACACAATTTTAATTGAAAATATTTAACCGTTGCCTATCATAAGTTTTTAGATTTTGCGTTATTTTAATACAACACATTGTAGCTTTATAAAAATATGATCAGAAATAAAGACATTAGACATTCAAATTACGGATTTGGCACATACCCTTTTATACTCCGTTCCACGAGTCGAACTCCTAGGGAACAAAATACTCGCATATCATTGTTCAATGCGAAACAATAAGCGAAGACGGTCCGCTTCATAGGGTAGATTAGTGGCTACTGCAGGTCACGCGCATTAATCAGTGGACGCATATGGACGATTTTCTTTGGCAGATCGCTTCGTGTAATGGAGTGTTAACGTAATAGTGTTAACGTATATAGTGTTAACGTAAAAATACCACATGTCCCATATTGACGTGTGTCCAGAGGAGGTGTTGTAGATTATTGGACTACCTATACGACTTATGGAGTACAAGCTAACTTATCAATCTAAACCTTATTACAACGCGTATAAAGTGCAAGAGCTTTCAGCAATTATGAAACCTTCTTGTATTAAGCATGTGACCGCGTTTCAAGACATAGCTAGATAAAGATCTAGACTGCCTAGGTATTTGTGAATGGTGTGGTCTTTCCCACAACTAGTTCGAATGTACACGTATACAAAATTTTCTATTGGAAAACCTACTCTACTGCTTTGAAATAAAGCCGAAGAAAATTCCAACAAGGCAAAACTTTCCACCCGCTGACTAATGTACCCAAGAAAAGCGTGTTTTTGTAGCACAAATGTGGATTTTTAATGAAATTAATTAGCTACGTGACTCTATGCGGCGCTTTTTAATGCAAAAATGTTTGAATGTTCACGTCAACTGTAAAAAGTGTGTACAGTCAGCAACTACTGAAAGTACATTGACGCACGAGGTAAATTGCGCATGTTGCAACAGGAAATAGGCGGACGGCGCAATTCATCTTTGCGATACAGTAGGTTTGTATGTTTAGTTATAATTTAGCTCGCATAGAACAAACATAGCAGTAAACAGTGAAGGTTCAAGATAACATCTTTGATTGGTGAAAACATCCCTTAACAGCAAAAACAAGTGCCAGTCATAAAATCCTATGACAGGCTAAAAATTCCACCCATGCCGGGACTTGATCCAACGACCTCTGGCTAACCGTGCCAGTGCTCTCCCAACTGAGCTAATAGGCAAGTGCAGGCGAAATTTGGAAACTCTTTACAACTTTTTTATCTATATTACGTACAAAATAAATTAAATTAATTAATTAAATTAAATTAAGTAAATTGTCCTCAGCACGGATTAGTGCAACAAAAAGAATATAAGTGCCAGTCATTTAACATGAACTAACTGTAGGAGTTCGGAGTAACTAAAACTGCGACCCCTGCAAAGTCAAATGAAATACCTCGTAACTATTTATCCAAGAAACATAAGGCGATAGAAAACTGTCACTAAGTAGTTCTGAATTTCGAGTAGCACACCAGATTCTTTGACTTACATCATCATCAGCCTATATACGTCCCACAGTAGGGCGCAGGCCTTCTCTCAGAGAGAGAGCATGGGCTTAATCACCACGCGTGCCCACCGCGGATTGGCGATTTCAAGCTCTGAGGTATGTGAATAGTTCAGACACTTAGGTTTCCTCACGATGATTTCCTTGACTTAATTTTCGTTAATTTTTTTTGCAGCTTGTCTGTTCACCGTAAACTATATCAGGTCTAACCTAATCCAACTAAGCCTCTAAATCGGCATTTCAATTGCAAAAGCCGCCGTTTTTCCATACACCCTGTATATGGCGTGCCGTTCATTCATCGAGGCTGTTTTAAAGGCTTCCATCAGATAAGTTGTTAGGCTTTTTGCACGTCGTTAAATATGCCCGTTTTAGGTATTACGTTTAGCTAAAGCCGTTTCACATAATTTAAAGGGCTGTCAGTGTTATACAGGGGTATTGCAGAATAGGAGGGTATGGGATAATGGCGTACAGATACCTCGAAAATTCAGTTTTCTACGCGTTGTTTTTATGTTGTGAGTATTGCTATTGCAGATTTCAAAATGAACATAATTTTAGAAAATAAACATGTTGCCACACATTTTTTTACCACAGAATAAGTGTCCAAGAATAAATTGTAAGCCAAACTTTAACTGACTTTTTTCAGGAATTGCGAGCTTTAAATATAAGTAATGCATTTTATGTTGTGTTTAAATAGAATAGCAGAGTGAATAATTAACTTTAAGTCAGCGGGACGAGTTCCAAAACGAACGCAATCATTATAAATTCCAGGTCCAATATCGCTATCCGGTCACTCCATCCAGACCAACATCTTTTACCATCAACTAGAGCCACCAAATCCGCTGTAATCTCACGCATTACATACCGCCAAAATTCTAACTTCCAGATCCATCAATGTTATTTGGTCACACCATCCGTATCAACATCTTTCACCATCAACTAGAGCCACCAAATGCCCTATTATCACGCGCATTACATACCGCCAATGGCTATGATAAAACGCCAACTTTCAACGTGAATTATATCGCACGCTCCCAGAGTCGTTACCGGTACGGTTCGAAGTGAAAGTTCGGGTCATGGTAATGGCAAACACGCACATCCCCTAAGTAGGTAGTATGAGGCTTGGACTGTTTGGTGTGGTACCAGGGGCCTAATTCATAGTCATAAGTAATAACTTCCACACAACACAATCGCTTGTCCTAGTCCCAAACTAGGATACTATGATAAGCAGGCAAGGACGTCACAAACATGAAAATACACCCAGACCGAGGCCATGTGTTCAAATGTAATGGTGGTCCACAGTGTGAATCGAACCCACAAAATCCGGCACGGTAAGCTGACCTGACACCGCTAGACCGACGAGGCAGTCAAAAGTCATACAACTCCAATTCATTGACAGTTTTATGTACATTGCAAAGTCGATTAACCCACAGATTAACAGGTAGGGAGACCCGGCAACGCAATGTACATCGAATTTTCATAATACACTATGAATTGTAGTTTTATGAAATGCAGCCCCGGTGTCTAGGAGCAATAATCATAGTTACATCGAGTCTGGTCCCAAACTAGGATACCCTGTGATATGTTAACCAGACAAGGACGTCGCGAACATGGAAATATATAGAGAGTATACATTTCCATGTTCGCACAATCAAATTCATCCAAAAGTTAAAAGAAAGAAGTCGCTCTAAGCGGTAAGACGCCAATATAATTTTAAAAAATGGTCTTTACCTGCCAATTAAAAAAAAGTTTTACGTTAATAATTTTACATTTCTTGCTTTTTTCGATTATCTTTTGATTATTCATTAAATTAATTGATTGATTATCATAAGCAACCTATATACGTCCGACTTTAGGGCACAGGTCTTCTCTCAGAGAGAGAGTATGGGCTTAATCACCACACTAGCCCACCGCGGATTGGCGATTTCAGGCGCCGAGGCGTGTGAATTGGTCAGACAATTGATTGATTAATTTAATTATTCTTCAATTAATATGTTTTTTTATTCGCATTAAATCTCCTTTTCAACTTCGAATTCGGTTTAATAACAGGTGCAATTGGCGTGTCAATATTATATAATGAAATTGCGGCTAACCTGACATCGTTGCGATGCACCATCACCATCGAGCCCGATACAAGACGCAATCGAAGCACCACACTACCCATTTCGAGTAGGGAAGTAATAATCCCACATTGAACGTGGTTATAAATAGGTCCAGCGGTAATTCACGCCACAGTCGCTAGTTGGAAATTGTAAATCACGCCTCGAGAAAGTGATAGTGGCGTGGACGCAACACCTGATGTAAGGGAGTCTGTTCAGTCATATTTATACAGGTATCAGTGTCCTAAGCGAGAAGTCAACGGCATTTCTATCGGAATAACGTGGGATTCGTATCGAAAGTATCATAGAGCCGCAACGTGGAAGGAGAATTTTTTTATGTATAATAGACGTGATATGTATGTACAATAGACGTGACTTTAAATAATAAAAATAAAAAAACCATCCAAGTGCGAGTTGGACTTGCAGACGAAGGGTTCCGTATCATTATACATTAGGTACATCGAGAACAGTGCCATCTATAGAAACCAATAAGAAACGTTTAACACTGACATTTAACAACATGATATCGCCGCTGTGAAGGTTAGACAACGTTTGTTGTATGGGAGCCCTCCTTAAATATTTATTTTACTTTGTTTTTAGTATTTTTTGTTATAGCGGCAAACAGACATACATCATCTGTGAAAATTCCAACTGTCTAGCTATCACGTTTCATGAGATACAGCCTGGTGACAGGCAGCTCAACAGACAGATGGACAGTGGAGTCTTAGTAATAAGGTCCCTTTCCCCTTTGGGTATGGAACCCTAAAAAGACATATGCGGTAAGTATGTCTTAAAATAAGTAAATAACTTCCACGCAACCCAATCACTTGTCCTGGTCCCAAAGTAGGATACCCTGTGCTATGGTAACTAGGCAAGGACATCAAAAACATGGAAATACACATAGACTGATGCCATTTATCAAATCAAGTACGACGGCCTCCAGAGGGAATCGAACCAACGACCTCTGTTATGGTAGTCAAGCGTGTTAACCACTAGACCAACGAGGTAGTCAGACACGGACACGTTTTATGTATAGACCTAGTTGCATCCAAATCTGTTTAAATGCACGCGATTTAGGTAGTTGTATTTTTCCAGCGCAAGTTTAAAAGGCTTGCAATAAACGCCCTTAAGAAAGAGAACGTAAGGAACAACTGAAATAGGATCATCCCAGTTTATGTTTAGCATTCCATATCACCCAAAGTAGTCATCATGAATCAAACGACTGCCTCGTTGGTCTAAAAACAGAGGTCGTGGGTTTGATTTCCCCTGAGGGGCGCCGTACATTTGTACAAAAATCAGTCTGGGTGTATTTTCATGCTTGTGACATCCTTGCCTGGTTACCATAGTACAAGGTATCCTAGTTTGGGACCAGGTCAAATGATGGTATTGTGTGGAAGTTATTAGTTATTAACATATTCTTTTACAGTACTTATAGTGGTTAGGTAAAAAAAAACAAGAATGGTCTTGGGTGGCAATCATTGGGTTGCGTGGAAGGTATATTGCATCATGTATACGTAACTTAAAATATATTTATAAAAGCCGCTCAGGCTTCACGCAAAAACCTAATAAGGTTAAGTCTAGCTATCATGACGACCTCGTGGCGTAGCGGTAGTGCATCTGCATACCATGCGAGAGGTCCCGGGTTCGAATCCCGGCTGGGGACAAAAAAAAAACAGGTCTTGGATGTTTACATGTTTGTGTGTCGTTGTTTCTGGTTCCCAAGACACAGGGCATCCTAGTGTGGGGCCAGAAGCAATGTATGTGCCTGTATGTAAATGTTTATGTTTATGTTATGTTTATTATAAGTGAAGCTTTTTAAAATGTAAATATAATTTTTCACACCTGCTATTCAGAAAAGATCCCTTGATTCCCTCAAATGAGGGATCAAAGTTGTACTTTTCTTCCCTGATATTCTAGTTTATTTTTATTGCCCTCAGCATGATCCGTGTGCAGATTTTCACAAACTGTAATTCCAATTCGATTTTTATTTTGTTGCAATCGATCATAATTGTCTTCCACGGCACATAAATAATTTTTCCTTATAGCAGGTGTGAAAAGCAGTATGTGTCACTCGGTAGCAAAATTATTTCCGTCTTGGGCGTAAACACTTGAATCCCTCGCTACGCTCAAGATTCTATTGTAGAATCTTTTGCTTCACTCAGGATTCAATATACCGCCCTCGCCGTAAATATATCATTTTGCTCCCTTGAGACACAATCTACTATTGTATTATCAATAAACTCTTTAAACAAAAAAAAAAACCTTCTCACTAACACCAAAAACGATTCTTTTTACGCATTTCGAATGGTTATGCTATAATGTGCACTTAAATTATGGTATTTTTGTCTGACCTCCAGCATGGTAATAGAGATTGATGAGTTCCAGTGAACCTGTGATTATGTTCACGTGATTTAGTGCTATTTGCGCATAATTTGCACAGATTTGCTAGACAAATCGTGAACTTTAACACTGGGGAGTGATGAAAAAATGTCTTTGTCATGAGAACAAACTTTTTTGCTAATCAAGTTACTGCTGTGTCCGTCTCTTTGTGGACTATTGAATTATGAGATTCGTATAAAAAGTAACCTACATCAGGGCCAATGTATGTTTGTATTTTTAACTTAATCTAAATCTTTTCAGTCGAACTGCCGACGACAGACTAATAATGCTTCTATTTTTTTATGTATCCTGTATACGTCCCACTGCAACAGGGCACAGGCCTTCTCTCAGAGAGAGAGAGAGTATGGGCTTACTTACCAGGCGTGCCCATCGCAGATTGGCAATTTCAAGCGCTGACGTATGTGAACACATCAGGCACTCAGGTTTCCTCACGATGTTTTCCTTCACATGTTTTCTTTCATGTCAGCGAGTGGCAACTTCACAAATGTACCTACGTAACTTAGAAAACAAATATTCAAAATTCGTTGGCACATGCTGGGATTCGACCCGACGTTTCTATTAATATCTAGTATAAAATCGTTGGTCACGTAAAGACGGCCCAGAAATAGGTACATCAACATTTTTTCAATCAAACAACAGACCCGTTCTCACAGCAACCGGGCCCGCTATTCGGAGACCGCTGTTAATCCTTAGTTTTTCGAAACCACCGATCCAGTTTTAGCGCCCACACTGTTGAATTCGGCTTATCAACACCTTAGGACATGGATCTATGAAGATAGGTAAGATAAATGAATAACAAAGACGGCAGTGACTTCAAACACGCACGGCGCATGCAACGACTAATAAATTAATGTTGATAAAGCGAAAGACAGGAGAAAGTCAGGATCGTGGCAAGTGGCAAACCATGGCTTCTGCTTACCCCTCCGGAAGACAGTTGAGGTTATCTAATGTATGTGTCTAGCAAATAGTTTTTGCTTAGCTTACCATTCACAGGTTTCGACGCATTTGCCAACGTTAGTCGGAGAAATATTTGTTAAATTAAAAATAAATTGAAAATAGATGGCTCATAACTGAGATTCAATCTTCCACAAGAACTAGAAATAACAAGAAATTAGGACACATTTATAAAGTTCCCCCCAATCCTTTAAATTTTCACTCTTAATTGGTTTGTAAGTCAATATCTTAAGTTTTAATTACACAAAGCACATCCATAAATTAGAACCTTCAACACCAATCCATGGCATTTCCTCTACCTGAAGACACAGTGGTGACTTCTAATTTAATACTTGTAAGTTTCAAAGACAGCCAACCAGCATTACTACCTATTCTTTAAGCTTGAATAGAAAGTAGTCCCCTTAAGACCGCCATCGTTGAATTATTTTAATTCAAATTCGATGGTGACGAAACGGTTAATTTATTTAAGAGCTCTGGGCTCTGTGGCATATTTTTTATCTCTGTGCAGACAAATGTTTGAGCATTAGTTCCGTATTTGGTTATGTTTTCACTGATAACATATGCAAATACGGAACTAAAGCTGTTAACTTATCAGTTAATTTTATGTAGGGTATATGGGGACCTATTTATTGGAGACTTTATTGGGACTTTATACTTTATTTATTGTCGTTGACATAGCCCAGCGGATTAGTAAGTTGAAGTGGCAGTGGGTGGGGCACATATCACGCAGAACTGATGGCCAATGGGGCCCAAAAGTTCTCGAATGGAGACCACATATCAGCGCAGCGTAGGATGACCAGCCACAAAATGGACAGATGACCTCATCCAAGAGGAGGCCTATGTTCAGCAGCAACACTTCTTGTGGCTGAATGATGATGATGATGATCCATATGACTGTGTAGTCAATTGTCTAATTAGATATTGGTCAAGCCTACTTTATTTATATAATCTGTCTGAGATGGTGCATCGTCTGGATGGTCACTGAACTTAACTCACGAAAGACTTGCCACGTAAAGCTGTAGAAATGTGTAAAAGCCGAATAGTCTTATTTATAAAATCCGATTCCTTAAAACACCCCTCAGACCATGTAAACTGCTTTTAAGAAGTTTTTTTTAATCGTATTTTTTTTAATAACACCGTTGTCTATGTTTTACGCGATGTTTTCTGGTGCACTCTGTATTGTATGTTCTTAAATACTCTTTTGGGGTAGTAAAAGATGTCTTATATAGGCTACCGCATGCAAAATAATAAAAAAAAAATTGAAAAAGTACAAATCTCTATTTCGTTTCAACTATGTATTTCATTTCAACAACATTGGTGATTCTTATAGAGTACATCTCTTTCTGTATGATGTAAGCAATTACACCCATAAGACTTCTTCAATAGGCTGTTTTTCTTAAGAATCTTATTTTAATTATTAGAATGCTCAGTAATAAAGTCCCCAAGATATTATTATAATCCTCGTCTAGTTTGCAGACAGCCGGTAAACGTAATAAAATTTTCGTTTTCTCTTCACTTAAACTTAAAATTTTAGTTGTGTTATTATTTTTTAGACAAAAATCCTTCCTTCCTATACTCGTAAGTAGCTAAGTTGTTGCTGAGGCCTACAGTTCTTTTAGAACGCGACTTTCCACACAATGTCACAGGCTAAGGTCAAACGGCAATAAAACGGTTTTATCTCTTTTTAATTTAATTGACAGCCAGTAAGCATTAGTCTGCATTTTTATTAGGTTTCTTATCGTGTTTATGATGTGCAAGAATTTTTTTTCTGTTTTTTACGAGCCGTATCTCTGGTCTAGTGACGCACCAAGGAAGTTTCTAGAGCGGAATGTGCTGGTTTAAGCTCCAATTTGAGTAACAAAACTAGCTTTTGCTAGCGACACGAAGAAAAAGATCGGATTTGGTTAAGGATTTGACTCAAAGGCTTAATCAGCACAAGTGCCAGAAGGCGCATTCGCAAGCGCATAAGAACAGTTTATAGATAGAGAACATTTTATTGCACACCCAGATGAAAGAATAACTTAGTTTAGTAACTTAGGCTTAACTTACTTCAATCAATTTATATGTTAACAACAAAATAGGGTGATACCTGTGCTAGTTAAAAACTTCTACAGGTACCAGCTGTTTGTTTGAGTTGGCAGCCCTAATATTTGGTTACCAGTAGTTTTACACGCATTAACATGTGGCAGGCCTAAGTTTGGAACAACTCATATTTTAGTCGCGATTTTGAAATTTTCTCCATTGTGAAAGTTGTTCGTTTGGACGATAATTTTCGGACGTATAACATATGTGGGGATTTTGATACGCCCTGATTTTTGAGTGTTGATTTGGAGACAGGGAGATTTTGGCCTTCACCCAGTGGATTGTAGATTTCAAGTTCAGAGCCATGTAAAGATATAGGTTCATTTAGAATAAATTTTTCTTTGGCACGACTACTTTAGGCAGGTCTTTTAAAAACTTAATTCATATGGATGTAAAAGAAATAAAGACTCCTTTGTGTCCTTTTATACTCCTGAGCACGTCTCTCTTCCATATTGTTGCCAACACACTGCAATTATATGCACTGCCACGTACCAAATTACAATCCAACCACAAAGTTGTAAGACACAAAAGTTTGCGCTAATTCGACGATGGCCATTTCTAAACAGGGTTATCCTAAAAATGTGCAATTGATTACGCACGTGCTCGGCAGGCATGCGTGATAATTAAGCCCATTCTCTCTCTCTCTTTCTCTCTAAGTTCTATGCCCTGCAGTGGATCTATGCTATTTATATTTAAAATTTATTTACGATTTTGTTTTTTAATTCAATTTGCCTTTTTTTATTTTCCATAATTTCTGCTTTACAGTGGCAGTGAATGTGAATCTTAAAACCATATGACATTTGATAATAATTTTAACTATATAACACATTGCGTTAAATAGAACTGACGTTGTATGTAGTTAATGAATTACCGAAGGCTGTACTAGCAGGCTGTAAATAAAATTATATAATCCGTAATAGAGCAAAACGAATCAGTCTGAGCCTCGTAAATCAAAAGTTGTTGGTAAATACAAACTCTGATTGATGTGTTTTAGGAATAACGCACATTAAAAATATCCTGATTGATGTGTTTTAGGAATAGCGCACTTTAAAATAATACTCAATCCCTGTAGGTTGAATTCTGGTGGCGGCAAACTTTGGTCTCTGCTTGCTACTCCTTTGGGATACAGCATACAGTTTGATTATGTATGTTATAACTGCTTCAAATAACATAAAAAATTGTTCATTGTCCATTACCTTCAATCTAAAGTACTGAACGCTTAAGTACCTCATACATCACCCAAGCAGCCCGCAAGCGTTTTCAACATCAATTAACCAGCTCACTTACAACTTAAAGTTCTTTAGAAGACTTACAAGAATGTCAAAATATGCTTTTTATTTTATTTTATTTTCAGTTTGTCAACAGCTTAATTTCAACTTAAGTATATTAGTTTTAGAAAGTAAGTAGATTTTAATGCCAATAACAGATTTCCACAAATTAATACAATTTCGAATTTGTCTCAAATGTGTAAATACCAAACTAATTCTTAGTAACAATTTTTTACTTTTTTTATTTTAAGCTACGTTACTGGAAGTTGTATACGTTTTACTACATATCAAGGTAATAATAATTTAAATATGGTATCCACTAGATTTCCAGATTTATCAATCAAAAAATGTATTTATAAGAGGGATTATTAAGTTATTATACAGCTTGAGCTGCATAACATCTGTGTTACGGATCCGCGTAAGCTTAGGGTGTTAAAACAGAATATGAAAACTCTACTATACAACTTTAAGTATTTTGTGACACATTAAGCTGGTTTTATTGTTAAAGCTCTTTGAAGGCTGGTGTTCTTAGTACAGCTGTAAGTGTTATTATTTTATTACCTACTCGATACTTTTTTTGTGTACCATGGTATATGCAAACTCTATTATAAAACTTATTCTTATAGCGTAATATTTTCGCGTTTTCCTCTCCATCTTCTCTTTTTTCTATCTCTCTCTCTCTTTCTCTATCTGTCCTTTTCTCTCTATCGATTAACAATTGAGAAAGCACAATTTTAGGAACCATCTCTCCAAAACGTATTTATATTTTCTTTACTGAAAAATGTATGGAATTGAAGCCAGTTTAATTCACGAGTCTAGGTTTTAGAATAATATGTAAACTCTGTTTTTTAAGTATCAAAAGATTCTGAAAAGACGAAGTTTTGAGATTTTTTGTCCATTTTTTCTCTAAAATTATCTAGATTTTGAAATGTATGCCTAGTTTAACTTTTAACCTTCATTTAATCACAGTTTCTGTGTTATTTTGAACAAAATACTTTGATTTGATTGAAACAACTTTACTTGAATATTTTAGTTTGTATTTTGCATGTCAGGGTACCTACAACAAATATCACGTACACAGTTCGAAATGCAGTATTCTAGTCACTTGCTTGGGTAGGTACTTGGATTATTGAAGACAATAATGACTACCTTTGTATGTACGCATCTTGATGACCTCACTACCTGTTATTCAAAAACTGGTATGTGATGTACAGTCAACAGAAGGTCGAACTCTACGTTTTTGTTGCAAAATCGCACTTAGTATAACTGAGTGTAAGCATGTGAAGCTTGATGTGCTGTCAACTGCCCCTATAATTTACGGCAAGATGAACGGATAATTCTTTCTGCTAAGACATGTAGTTTTTTTTCAGAGTTTCAGTGTAAAGTGTGATTTGCGAGGATTTAATTATTATAGTCAGTTAAAAGATCACTTCGTTCACCCCGTTTAAATAATAACTTCAATGATACAACTCCGTTAAATCTTTAAACATCATATCCTACATGCCTGCGACGCATGGTCTGATCAGTGGAAATCAAACTGCCCTCCAAGTGACATTTTTGAACTCAAAAGCAACACCCGCTGGCTTCAAAGCACTGCACAATATCTGGTGCCGACTTAACCGCCTCAGAACGGGGGTGGGTAACTGTGCCTACATGTGGCGCAAATGGGGATGGTGTGATTCTGAAGCCTGCGAAAGTGGACACCCACAACAAACTATCGACCATATGGTCTACGACTGCCCACTAACTAGATACAACGGGCCAAAGGAAGACTTCAGAAACCTCACCGGCGAGTCGGCAACGTATCTAAACGACTGTAAATTTTAATTGAATAGGTAATATTTTTTTGAAGACTTGCCACGTATACTGTTTTTTGTTTATGGCCAGTGTCAACCTTATTGGCTTAATGCGGATTCACTTACTAGATTTTTGAGCTAATATTGTGTAGTGCTTACGAAAATTTTAGTTCAAAAATCATAGCAACCATTTAGCTGTGGTAGCGGGGCTGTAGAACGTCGGCTTCTCACTTGAAAGGTCGTGGCTTCGAATCCCGGCATGTACTAATGACTTTGTTTTCTAAGTTACGTAAATTTGTGAAGTTATAGTAGAAATACCACTCGTTAACAGTGAAGGGAAAACATCGTGAGGAAACCTGAGTGTCTGAGTTGTTCACATACCTTAGCGCTTAATATTGCCAATCCGCGGTTGGCACACGTGGTGATTAAGACCTACGGGAGGACGTATATAGGCAGCATTATTATAGCAACCTATAAAAGTACATTTCAAGATTAATTACATTAGCGTTATAATATTATGCCGGCTTATGTCGAAGTATGTAGCAAATTTTGGTTATCTCTTTCATGCATCTAGTCGAAACGTATTAATCGATTGATTAAATCTTTTCTACTTTGCACATCACTACGCAAAACACTACATCAATTACTCACACATACACTGTAAAGACAGTAAGCAATGTGCAAACAATCTGTGACTATGTTCACGTTACCGCCAAAAAGATCTGTGCGGACTATACCTCAATATTCTTATCACGTTTTTCTAGATACTAGTCCCTAAAAATATTATCTAACGTCTAATACTAGTTTCGGTATTTAAACGTTAATTGCCGTGAAATTTGCGCATACCTTAGATTTATTACTCCTAAACCGTCTACGACAATGCGATTTCCATTACAAAGTCTAGCCTATAAATAATTCTGAATCGAATCTCAATATTTAAGCACTCTTTTGTGCTGGAGAAACGCTTATCCATGCATTTTCTTTCTCATGCGGGATAAGGGTATGTTAGCGAGCGGAGAGATAATATATTATAGTTTTTAAATTCAAGCTGAAAGAGCACCTGCTATCTCTTTGCTAATATTATAATGTATCTATAGGTAATATAGTCATCGTCATCATCATCAGCCATTTGAGGCCCACTGGCATAGGCCTCCCTCATGGTTTTCCTAACTATGAAGGGTTTTGCCATAATCGCCACGCTTCTTAGCAGCCGGGTTGGCGATCGTAGTAAGCGGTTGGAATCTCAGGAAGACGCTGTGCCCGTCTACTGGTAATGTATTTCCTTAGCCGCTTTCTACGACATCCACGGAAGGAAATGGAGTGACGCTATTCTTAGTTCGGCACCACACGGAAATATAGTAGCAGGAGATATTATTACATGTACATAGTTTATCCCTTATTTATACATACTTGTAAGTAGTTTATGTACCTAGTGTTATTTTATTTATTTATTTTTCTTTATTATGGTATTTAACTTTCATGTGTTACTATTATTATGTTATTACTTTTTTTTAATTCCTTCAACTATTTTTATTAATTTAATTATTCACATTATTTTCCTACCTCTTTAAAATCATCGTCTCACATCTGATCTAGTTGTCTGAAAGAAATTTCTATAGAAATAAGCTCGCCTATGTACCCGTTCTTATTGCTTTGTTTTTATGTGTAAATATTTCTTTCTTGTGTACAATAAACTATAAAACATTCTAAAATCTATTGTTTTTATTTGAGTTTCGTTAAGACATCCTGCTTACTACACACGTTTAAATTTATAAAAGAAACTAATCTTAAGTGTTTCAAGTACTTGCTGACTTATATTAAATAACATAATATTGTATATACAAACACGACCTGTAAACATACATACATACCTTTCGGGATGTAACGCTGTTTGCTGTAACACAGACATTAAGCCTAGCTCAGTAACAGATGCTAAAGTGTTTGTGCTATTTAACTTGTATCAATTCTGTATAACTATATCATATATTGTACATACTTATTTGGTATTAATTAATCAATTAATCATTTTTTAAATCTGTCTATTTGATCTATGTCCCCAAATTTGATAGTAAAAAATCGGCAAGTTTGGTTTTAATACAAATCGTCTCGCTATATTGATTTGCTATGGTATAAATGAAGTGTCATCACCAAAATCCCTGTGGCGCCGGATTAAGAATAGCGTCACTTCATTTCCTTCCGTGGATGTCGTAGAAGGCGACTAAGGAAATACATTACCAGGAGACGGGCAGCAGCGACTTCCTGAGATTCCAACTGCATATTGCTATCGCCAACCCGCCTGCCTTGCGTGGCGATTATGGCAAAACCCTTCATGGTTAAAAACCATGATGGAGGCCTATACCCTGCAGTGGCTGATGATGATGAAATCAAGTAGACAATACAGGCCGTCTTGGGATCCTGGAGAGTGTCGATTTTCTCAAACGCTATCTCTTATCACCAGACCACCACCCACAGAACTAAGGGCTAATATACAAAATTAGCATAGCTCAATGCGTGAACATGAACTGCCGGCATTGTCTGAGTTGACTCGGTTACTATAGCCACCTTGCTCACGCCTGGTGATCCTCGGCTTTCTACAATCAGTAAGAATAGAAAGGTCAACAACTGAAGTATTCGTAGATGCTTTTGTCACCATTATAGCTAGACCTAAGTGTTAAAACCGATAGTTGCATGAAATGGATCTGCAAAAATTGTATCGTGTGTATTTTAGGATATTTGATATATTTATTGTTGTGATTTTTCTATACAAATCACATTTTTTATTAAATTGTAGCAAAATAAGCATCAATTTACTGGTTGCTGACTATGGGCCTCTTGAGAAGGCTCAAGGTCACCCAACGAGCAATGGAGAGAATTGCGAGGTCGAATCAGGAATGAGGGAATCCGCAGAAGAACCCGAAGCTACTAACATAGCTCGAAGAATTGCTCAGTTGAAGTAGCAGTGGGCGGGGCACATACTCGTAGCTCGGAGAACTGATGGCCATTGGGCAGAAAATTTCTGACCTGGCGACCGCTAACCAGACGATGCAGCATGGGCACCCCCCCCTCCACTAGATGGTCTGACGACCTGGTTACAGGGGCAGGGAGTCGCTGGATACGGGCGGCACAAGACCGGGAAGCTTGGAAAACGATGAGGGAGGGCTATGTCCTGCAGTGGGCGTCAAATGGCTGATGATGACGATGATGAAGCATCAACAAGCATTCTCTACATATATACATACATATACATGAGCTCTTGTAATCGTCATTGCGCGGAACTCTCTTTCTGAAAGGTAGCCTATTGGCTGCTTATATAATTATCGATACTGAAAAAACGGTTTCAGATTTTGTATTATTTTAATAACACGATACATATCCTCAACACTTTCTGGGCAGGGATTCTTGTCAGCCATAAATATTAGTTAGGTACCGACCAAATTATAATTTACAATTTGCTTTGTTCCCAGTTTATATTCTTTGCACGCGAAAGGCATCGGAATGTCAGGTGCAGTCATTTTCTTAAAATAGTTTATTTTTAATACCTTCAATCCAATTGATAACATGCCAATTTATAACATCGTGAGGAAACCTGAGTGTCTGAGGTGTTCACAAACCTCGGCGCTTGAAATTTTCAATCCGCGGTGGGCACGCATGGTGATTAAGCCCATACTCTATCTCTGAGAGAAGGCCTGGTACCCTACAGTGGGATATATATAGACTGAATGCAATACAATACAATACCATACAGTTAAGAACCATACAGGGTTATAATCTTAGCCTACATTACCTTGATCTTTGCACACTGCTTCAACTACAATGCCAGTGATGATTACCTGTTAAACAACGAAACATCAAAATTAGTCTAAAATTCAGACAAGATAAAATTTAAAACACAATAAAGTGAACGCGACAAAAATTATATCAAATTAGTTATAGCGTATTTCAGAAAAGTCTATGAGATATAACCTCAATCAATCAGCGCTTGAAATTGCCAATCCGCGGTGGGCACGCGTGGTAACCAAGCCCGTGCTCTCCTTCTGAGAGAAGGCCCGCGCCCTACAGTGGGACGTATGTAGGCAACATTATTATTTTAAAAACCTATTAAGACGCTAAAAACTCCACCCATGCCGGGACTTGAACCCGCGACCTCTGGCTAACCGTGCCAGCGCTCTCCCACCTGAGCTAATGGGCAAGTGCAGGCAGAAATACAGAGAGGTTTTTAAAGAGGTTCGAAATTTCGCCGATGCCTGCACTTGCCCATTAGCTAAGTTGGGAGAGCGCTGGCACGGTTAGCCAGAGGTCGCGGGTTCAAGTCCCGGCATGGGTGGAATTGTTAGCCTCTAAATAGGTTTTTAAAATTGTCCTCAGCACGGATTAGTGCAACAAAAAGAATATAACAATATTATTATCACTCATTCACAGCTAGACATTGACCTCCCTAAAGGCTGGTCACTTCTTTCTTTTCTCAGCCATCCTCATCCAGCTGCTGCCATCAATGTACCGGAACAGTTTGATTTCCTTATACCCGTTCTTTATATGAAGCCGCTGAACATAAAGAAAGATTTTTGAACATTCATTCTCTAATGGTAATGAAACTTTGTTTGGAAAAAATGCTAATGGAAACTTCCATCGGGTACCTGGAGAGCAGATGTTTAAAAAATACATAATTACTCTACATACTTCGCACTGTAGGGCCTAGCTTCTACTAGAGAAAAGAGCTAGAGAGACAGACAGATAGAACCTAATCATCAGCCGTGCCCACCGCAAATGGTCAATTTTAAACATTGACGTGTGTGAACACCTCAGACACGCAAACTTATTGAAAAAAGTTATTGTATATGAAAACAATGTAACTGCATATACTCGTAAAGTTCCCTCAACGTGGTGAACACACAAACCGCCGGATGTGAAAATTATAAACAAGTCACAGCGTATCTACAATTCAGATTGGCGTACACCTAATTAATCTCGGCAAGGCGGGGCAGGGACGCAAAATATAAGGCTTTGTGACACAAGTCGGGTTTTAGCTTCGCCGGGGCGGTCTACTTTTCGAGCGGTAGCGGATTTACGTCCCTATTGTGGTAGCTACGAAAGCTGTTAGATGACACTTAGGATCACCTGAGATTGTTCGTCAACAGCGAGGCAGGAGATTTTTTTTGTCTTTTTTTAATCAGTTAATTTTTAGTCAATTAATTTTGCCGCAAACATTACTGCACTTTAAGGTATTAAAACCAGTAAAATAATATTCATCATCAGCCTCTTGACACCCACTGCAGGACATAGGCCATCATGGTTTTCATAACCATGAGGGGTTTTGCCATAATCGCCACGCTTGGCAGGCGGGTTGGCGATCGCAGTATGCGGTTGGAATCTCAGGAAGCCGCTGCTGCCCGTCTACTGGTAATTTATTTCCTTAGTCGCCTTCTACGACATCCACGGGAGGAAATAGAGTGACGCTTTTCTTAATCTGGCGCCACACGGATAAAAAATAGTATTATTTTCACGATATATTATTTTACTTTTACGTAAAAAAATCAATTGGTGGGTTTTTGTTGTATTTTTAATTGACAGGACGAAATTGTATGAAAGATTTTTTTTATGCAACATCCACATTAGTGCCTAGTGGGTAGAACATTGGACTCGGAAGCAAGAGGGTTCGATTCCCAGTGCGGGCATATATCTATTACCTACTTTGTTTTCTAAGTTATGTACATTTGTGAAGTTGTAGTAGCAATACCACTCGCTAACTGTGAAGGAAAACATCGTGAGGAAACTTGAGTGTCTGAGCTATTTACGTACCTCAACGCTTGAAATCGCGAATCCACGGTGGGCACGCGTGGTGATTAAGCCCATACTCTCTCCCTGCAAGAAGGCCTGTGCCCTACAGTGGGACGTATATAGGCTACTTATGTATGCATATTAGTAAATTTCACCTGTGCAAAGCCAGGCCTACTAATAACCATCATTATATTGGAGGGTTGCTAACGTGCAGCGCTCTGTCCGTCGTACATTTTGTACCAAATTTGTATATATCAGTCCCCAGCCGCTGTGACCGAATACGGTGGGAATAATACATAATATTTTAAATAAAACAAATTTACATCGAAAATTCTTGCGCTAATGCAAATAAGCTTCATCTGCTGCCTTGCGCCAGCGCATGTTAGACGCAGCTTCATCTGCAAATCAAATCGCACGACCACGCGCATGCGCGATGCTGCGCCGGATGTTCGCGCGGTCGTACTGCGTACAGTTAACAATATCGCTAGCCTAGTATAGCGCTTATCAAGTGATATGTAAGAGCGATTAGGTACCAAATTATGACGGGAAACGTTGATCGTCCTAGTAAAATAATACTATGTACTAAAGTATGAAACAAACGTTTTGCAAGCCATAACAGTTTATTATTAGTTATTGTACACTTTCCCCCCCTCGTTTATAATGTTCGTATCATCACAAGGGTTGGCTGGATGAGATTTCTGCTGAAATAAGCTCGCCATGTACACTTCTTTATTTTATAAATTGTGTGTTTTCTGTAAGTCTTTGGTTTAACGTTACCTTACCCACAATATTGACTCACTTGCGTCAAATCAATAAAATAAAAAAATACGAAAAATGGGTGCCTCATAATCACTCGAATTTTCGCAGTATCCATCTTTCTTGTCTAAATTAAATAACAAAAACAATTTAAAGTCGATATTCAAATGTTTCACATTTTTTTAAAAAAGAACATCATAGAAACCATTTGAAAAAAGTTTCATTCGAAAACCTCAAACCATGAAGATTCTATGTCAATTCAAAGAACCTATTGCAATAAAACGGCAATTTCATACTTTAACCCCTATTATTTCACGCCATTCACACCCTATAAATGTAGTCTAAGAAACTCCCAAAATAATTCGCGTTCCAAAGTGGCAGTCGGTTGATAACTTTTGCCCAAGAACTGACTGTCGATGCGGTGAAAAAATTCTCAGATAAAATCGTTTAATGCAATTCAGATCTGCTTTTACAGATTTCCAGTGAGATCTGTTGAAGGTGGCTGAAGATAGAAGGGTTGTACGTATTCTATGGGACCTCCCTGTGTGGAGCAATAGGACTCTATGTTTAGGAGTGAACGAATTATGAGCCAACCTTAGTCAATTCTAACACAATCGATGTCGCTTATCAATTAAGTAAAGCAATAAACAGACGGATCAGTCTCATAACCTGCACTGTTGACTAATCAAGAACTGGACCACTAATATTTATTCCTACGCCCATTCTATTTTAATACTATGGATTAGACAAGAAAAGCTATTACAATGCGGTACTGGTGCTGGATGAAGTGTTGGAGAAAACTTCTCCAAAAAAAATTATCTGCAAGCGCCTCAGTGGCCACGCACGTCATGTATCAGATAAAAGTGACTCTAAAAAATTTTACGTAACAAGTATAAATAATGTAAGCATCGTAGGTCATTAAAAATATTAAGTTTAAATATTACTTAAAAGTAATTACAACATGGACGACGAAGACGACGACGGTGACATGGCAGACCGAGGCCGAGATGGTGTGACGACTTAACTAAATATTTACCTGGGAGGTCAGAGTTGGCGAAAGACAAAGAGGAATGGAAGTCTAAAGGGGAGGCTTTTGCCCTGCAGTGGGACACAATCATGGCTGCTTAAAAAAAATAATTAAAACAAAAATCTCCACCTGTAACTAACCGCAGCGCGGCCATCTTGTCGTTCCCGCGCGAATTTCAAAACCAAAATGGCGCCGCCCGTTTCGGCTGCAGCAGGAAACTGTCCGTGTCACACGAGTGCCCATTGTATGATAATGCGGTGCCGCAACTCGGTGATTCGAGTAAATTCGCAATACGTGAGGGCCGCTCGCTCACGGGGGATATGTGCGTCTCGTTCGCGAGGGCGCGCCCTATTACTCTGCGACTTTGCGACTGAACTGTGCAAATTTTGCTCCCTTCTACTCTCGAAGTTAGTATGATTAAAATTGCGCCACAATTAAATGCGTGACGAGTAGTCTAATAATTATAATTATTTGAAATAGCATCAAGTTTGAATTTGCAACTTTAGGGCGCATCTGAATCAGAAAGCATATTTTGGGTGAATTATTAAATAAATTCACTCCATTTTAGCGCCAGTTGGTTAAATCAGCGTTGAGTGTAGAAGGGCCGAGCGGTTAACTGGCAAAAAGATTCAAAGTACCTTTTTGAGGGTTTGAGAGTTTCTTTTTTACATAGCTTTTATGTTTGTGTTCCACTGATGGATAAAGGTAAAGCTTAAATATTTCATATCAGTAAACATCGCGAAACAGAATGAAAAGAATATGTACAATTAATGAAAATAATGCTGTCCAAATTTATTAAAAAATAACCCCTTTTAATCTCATGAAAATCTAAGTTTTTAGTAAGTGATTAACAAACTTCTGTCTTAACCTTTGTAATTATTTATTAATTCACTTTTCTTCGACAAAAGTCAGACTTTAACTACCACCAATGGTTTGCAACTGACGACACTACTGCGACAAGTCGCAGAGTCGCAGCCGAGTGTACTAGCCCTCCCGTCGGCTGGCACAAAGATGCGCCGCGCATTATTCCCTTACCAGCCTCCAATATACGGATATGATGGTTATTAGATATCAGTCGTGACGCGCTATGATGATTGGTTAGTTATTTGTAACAAGGTGCAACGCGTGTGCGCTGGATAGGAATTGCCCACTTGGCGCGCGAAATGGTGTAGGGATGTGATTTCGAGTAGAGATTCGAGGCGAGCCGATATGTGGAGGTGAATTAACGATGGAGTTATGTCCTTTGATCTGAAGGAAGAGTCACACAATATCTCCAGGCTTCTGACCGAAGAATATAAGGTTAAGCCCCGGTGTTTCGTACACTATGACTCTAATAATCAGCCGTTAACAGCTGTCAGTTGGATAAAGTGCACATAAAAAGTTACTGTCAATTATCTGTTAAATTTGGATTCGAGCCCACGGCCTCCCGAATGTGAGGCCGGTGTTCTACCGCTGGGCTACCACCGCTATTTTTCATTAAGATAGAGAAAATGTCGACTTGTTTTAAATTGCGTCTCAAATTGGTGTCCCAACAACTAACTCGAGTATTTCGACGGAAACGACAGTTGGCGCTGAAAACCCGCGCTATTCCGTGTATTTATTTACACCTTCGCATTAAACATATATTTTGAACAATAATTAAACGCCCACGGTAGGCAATAAAAGGCTACATTTATAGCTCAACATAACAATACTATATCTCGCGTCTATTGTGGACATGTCGACGCCTCTTGCCTCGTAGGTGCCTGCGAGGTTTTTGAGTGGACAATAAACGAATTACATAAGAGTGATTTGTAATGTCACCTTGTATGTGAGAATCCCCGACATATGTGAACTAGTTGCTACCAACGACTTCGTCTCGCAATTTTAAACAAAAAGCAGGTGGGGCTGTGTTGGGTTACGCGTCTGTTGGTTTAACGTGAGACGGATACGTATAATTTTTTAGCTCAAACTGCGCAATGTGTTACGCTGGCGCCATCTAGCGTCACGAGTCAAGAGGATCTGAGTACTTAATAGCTAATTTGTTATACTCAATGATATATAAATGGTTTGCACACGACTCGTAGTTCAGAGTTACAGGCCTCACCGAGGCGACAATTATTTTCGTCGCATGTGGTTTTAGTAAGTCAAAACAATGAAGTAAGGGATTCGTTTCACAGTATTAAATATTTTAAAAACCTATTTAGAGGCTAAAAATTCCACCCACGCCGGGACTTGAACCCGCGACCTCTGGCTCACCGTGCCAGCGCTCTCCCAACTGAGCCTGAACTGAATTTTTAGCCTCTAAATAGGTTTTTAAAATTGTCCTCAGCACGGGTTAGTGCAACAAAAAGAATATTATAAGTACCAAATATATTCACAATCGTTTAATACAATACTCGTCACCGTGAAACAATAGATTCCCCGCCAAATTAACTGTTCAAAGTGACAAGTACTTTTAGTATTGAAATTTTTAATAATTGAAAGCACAATACATGGAAGGCTTGAAAAAATTGTCAGTAGAATTTTATTGATAGATACATTTTAGATAGAACACCTTATGGTATACAAAAAATCAGATTTTCCATAGCCTAAGATTACAGACGAAGCAATGTGTGAATTTTGTTTGGATTTTGTGATGCCTTTTTTTAAGGAAATAAATTGTTTTCCTAAATTACAGATGTCGGCCTCATCACTAAGAGTGATCTAGTGAAGTGACAAATTAAAAATTTTCTTAATCATCCTATGCGGCGTGAGTGAGTGTAAACACTGAAAATTAATGGAAAGTTTTAAAAAAAGCGAAAGACCTTTGCATCTACGTAATGAGATGAATTATACAGCGTCCAGTGGCACCATCACTCACACTAGATGGGCGAAGGGACCGCTGCAGTGTCTGGGACATTATTTTAAGGTAGATCGAGAAGGCTTGCCCAACACGTCCACAATCCTGACAGCTTAGTCGGCCTAGCCCACAGGAAAGACAAGTCGATACGTGCGGAGCCAACCAAGCCGCGGGTCTCCTCACGTGTTTTCCTTAAAGACTTTACCACTCACAATTCAAACTGCATTTGGGTTGTTTTAAGGAATCGTGTTTTATTAGTAACACCGTACCATATTTACTGCGCTTTACTGATAGTGCTTTTGAAATAGTACAAGCTTCGCGAGTACGTAAAACGACAAGGACGGAAGTGAGGTTAAGATAAAAGAGAGAGAATTATTTTTCTGCTTAGATTTATTAAACAAGAACGTTAAAATCATCTCACCTAAAGCTTTTAAAGTCAAGGTCGTATGTCTCAAAGCCCCGAGAAACTTTACGAGCTTGAGTAGGTAAAGCGATAAAGATTTTGGATGCCGATAAGACACATGGCACGAATAATATGTGTCATCTCGCCTTTAAAATTCCAAACGGGTAAGAAGAGATACCTATTTACATGAGAGACTTTAGAGCTAAAAAATCACCACTGAACTTTTGTTCTGCACAAAAGTTTATAGTTAAAAACGACTTGATGCGGATTCAAATTCAAAAGTCATCTCAACTTCAACTGTTTCGTGAGTCAAATCATAATTTTTACCAAAAAAATACATTGCATATTACACACACCAAGCGGTGGTAGCCTAGTGGGTAGAACATCGGACTCGGAAGCGGGAGACCCAGGTTCGATTCCCAGTGCGGGCATGTACCTATGACTTTGTTTTCTAAGTTATGTACAATTGTGAAGTTATAGTAGCAATAACACTCGCTAACGGTGAAGGAAACCAAAGTGTCTGAGCTATTTACTTACATACCTCAGCGCTTGAAATCGCCAATCCGCGGTGGGCACGAGTGGTGATTAAGCCCATACTCTTTCTCTCTCTCTGAGAGAAGGCCTGTGGCCTACAGTGGGACGTATATAGGCTGCTTATGTTATGATGACACACACCAAAATGCAACCAGTTCGAGAATTTCCCGCCTGCATAAAAACAACTAGTATGGCGGCCACGACATAATGCGAAGTGTTCCGAAGAAAATTCGGACATTATTCGAAATTCGAACACCAAGAGGCGGTCGTAAAAAGGACCGCAAGACCGATTCATTGAAACAGATCCATTCCGCTATCAAAACTCAAACCATTATAGTCCACTTAAAAAATCGTTAAAACTGTAATGCCTGGCTAAAACACGGAGCGCGCGTTTGGCCGCTTCTTTAGGGATCCGTATCCAATTGATGCCATTGGTACCATTGTATTGGTACATTTGTACATTTTTTATATTTTTTTGACATATCGCACGTATCATTATGAGATTAGATTTTTTCTGTTTCGATGTAATAGGGGTTAAAGTATGAAATTGGGTTCTCTGCCTTTTTGCAGAAACATTTTTGGCCGATTTTCATTTGGCAACTAACGTTTCGAAGAATATTATTTTGCGGAATAATCATTTGCCAACTTTTCTTATTATTTTTTTTTATTTCCCAACCTCGCAGTTGCCAACTGTTTGTTTGGTTTGCTTTTTATAATGACATTTTTTCAAAATGCCAACTTTTAAGTAGCGTATGTTTTACTTAGCGTAATAGCAAAACCTAGTAAAATGGATAGAATTTTCCTAGCACTCGCCGGCCGCTGCCGCGGCACGCTCGCTTCGCTCGCTCGGCTCGTGCGTGTGTTGGTCACAGTTCTAACCTAACCTAACCTATAGGTTTGCAAAAAAAAAAAAAAAAAAACTGTATTCAAATAGCACCTTACGAAAAGGGAACTGTTTCACAGACGAAACGTTATTCATCTAATAGTTGTTTGGCCTAGTAAAAGATTTGAAAAATAATAAATACCCAAAACGTTTTGTTTCATTATAATAATCAGCTTAACAACAATCCTGCCAAATGAAACGTTGCCATACAAAAATTTGTAAATCGTTTGTTGTCAAAGTGAAAAATAGGTGAAATGTTGGTTGGCAAGTGATAATCAGCGTAACAATTTTCTGCGAAAAGGCAGGATCCCATGAAATTGCCGTTTTATTGCAATAGGTTCTTTGAATTGACATAGAATCTTCATGGTTTGAGGTTTTCGAATGAAACTTTTTTCAAATGGTTTCTATGATGTTCTTTTTTTAAAAAATGTGAAACATTTGAATATCGACTTTCAATTGTTTTTGTTATTCAATTTAGACAAGAAAGATGGATACTGCGAAAATTCGAGTGATTCACTCACGCACTGAGGGTTCCTTACCACCACGCAAATACATTGCGTGGTGGTAAGGAACCCTCAGTGCGTGAGTCCGACTCGCACTTGGCCAGTTTTTTCAGCCTCTTCTTTGATGATGCGGGAAACATTTTAGTGGTTTTGAGGCAACGCAACTGATTGTGGATCAGACAAATCCGGTGTAATTTTAGGCAGTTTTTATTGTTATTTAGTTTCGACTGCGGTGAATGCCTAGACGTGATTCAATTTAGAACTCAGTAATCGTATAAAGCATGAAAAAATAGAACTTAAAAATTAAATTATGTTCTTTTATATAGGTTTTTAAAAATTAAAGTTGAGGGTACTTGCCTTAGACCTTGTTAGCCATATGTTTTATGTAGCCTATATACGTCCCACCGCAGAGCCCAGCCCTTCGCTGAGAGAGAGAGAGTATCGGCTTAACTACAGTAAAAGTAAAGAAAAACATCGTGAGGAAACCTGAGAGGCTAAGGTGTTTACATACCTCAGCGCTTAAAATCGCCAATCCGCGGTGGGCACATGAACCGTATAATTTTCGAATTTTCTTGATGGTTTTATTAATCCAGTTAGATTGTCCACTTTCTGTAACATTTCTCTATGAAACATCCGAACTACGAAGCGTCTCGCATACGCTTTTCACTATGAATGTTATTTGTATACCAACTGCCACAGTTAAGGTCACGATTTTTGAAATATAGCAAGAGTTTCCCATGAGACTCCGGCCATTTTATTTATGAAGCCAGTGTATGTAATACACACAATAAATGCAACAGAACTTCGAAGCTTTTAAGGCGAATACCGTGATTAAAATATATTTTTATGTCGCCTATATAATATTATGTTGCACTGCAGGACACATGCTTTCTCTCAGAGAAAGAGTATCGGCTTACGGATCGGCGGACTGGCAATTTGAAGCGCTGAGGTAGAGGTGAGGTAAAGATAAGATAAAAAATATTTAAACCACTTATTGATAAGATATACATCATCCAATTTCATAAAAGTATAATTAGCTGAGGTATTGGTATAGGAAATGGTTAATATTAACATTCAAGAGTTCACCGTTGGACCCCACACTAGACGGTAATCTGTATAATGAGGACCTGGTTATGATGATAAACAGTATTCAAATTCAAAAGCTCGAAGAATTGCTCAGTTGAAGTGGCAGTGGGTGGGGCACATAGTTCGAAGAACTGATGGCCGTTGAGGCGACAAAGTCCTGACCTGGCGACCGCGGACCGGACGACGCAGCGTGGGCAGGCCCCCCACCAGATAGTCTGACGAACTGGTTACGGTGGCGGGGAGTCGCTGGATGCGGGCGGCACAAGACCGGGAAGCTTGGAAAACCATGAGGGAGGCCTATGTCCGATGGGCGTCAAATAGCTGATGATGATGATGATGATTCAAAATTGGCGACGGCTACAAAATCATACGCTCTAGAATAGTGATAACTGTTTTTCGTTCACACAACCAGGTCTTTGCCAAGTAATTGCTGTGTGTATTTTTTTCGGAATGAAATATTTAATTTCAATTCATATTTGAATTAGATGGGAGTATTGTGCATTGTGATAATAGACGTTTTAAAAGTAGTAAAATTATTTCCACAATTTAAATCCATCTATCTCACAGTATAGTTTCAAAACACAAGCGTGAGTTAATATAGGTGTTAAAAACCTATTTAGATGCTAAAAATTCCACCAATGCCGGGACTTGAACCCGCGACCTCTGGCTAACCGTACCAGCGCTCTTCCAACTGAGCTAATGGGCAAGTGCAGGCATCGGTGAAATCTCGAGCCTCTTTACAAACTTCTCTGTATTACGTACAACAGGCAGCGACATCTGGCCGAAGCAATTTACATCACTTGCAGTTCAAGTTTAAGTTTTTAGTTCAGTTCAAGTTGGTTCAAGTCCCGGCATGAGTGGAATTTTTAGCCTCTAAATAGGTTTCTAAAATTGTCCTCAGCACGGGTTAGTGCAACAAAAAGAATATAATAATATAGGTGTGTTTAATTTATCTTAAAATGGACACGTTCTTCTATAAAAGGCGGAATATTCTGTGCGCAAAAGGCAGCACGTTTCAAGTAAGTTTCTGATCGCCAATGACCTGGCCGATGTGTGCAGTTTAGAAATTATCATGTAGCAGGTAAATGTTTAAGTTAAACCTGAGCGGTCTTATATGTAAAAAAAACGATTCCTTAAAAAAATCCTCAGTTTAAATAGTCTGTGGTCAAGGGAAAGACGTAACCACAGATTATTTAACCTGGTCCTAACGAGTGTTTTAGAGGAATCATGTTTTTATTAAAACACCGTTACTTTTTGACGAAACAAATATATCGAGCAAATGTGGGTGGAAGGGCCGGTAAGGTACATCCCAGGCGGACATACTTCGACCAATTAGGGGATGTATTAGCTAAGGGCGAGATAAGAAGTACCCGAAACCGGCGCGCGTGCATGCAACGGCTAATGAATGTTGAGGAAGCGAAAGTGATCTATCAGGATCGTGGCCAGTGGTCCCTGGTCGCTACCTACGTATGTACCGTTAGTTTTTAAGCCACAGGAAAAGTAACAGTGTCCACTCATTGTAACTGATAGACTATAATATGAACTATCCATCCACTTACGTCACGGTATTTTCCCATGTATTTGATGTCTTTGTCTAGTTACCATATCACACGTTATCCTAGTTTGGGACCAGAATAAGTGATTGTGATGTGTGTATGTTATTTTTATGACCATGAATGTGTATTGAGTGTCTATTTACCTATTTTGCTCACTGCCTGCCAAGCGTGGCGATTATGGCAAGACCCCTCATGGTTATGAAAACCATGAGGGAGGCCTATGTCCTGCAGTGGGCGTCAAATGGCTGATGATGATGATGATGATATAGATTAATAGAGACAAAATAAAGAAACTTTTTAAGTACATAAACACTAACTCCCTGTAAGCGTTCGAAAGCCTAAAAGTACTGTCTTTATCTTCTCGTCAACTTGTTAAAGTAACCTTTAGCAAATTAATGTCTGTTCCTCGATTCCCATAACAAACATTAGGACAAGCCATTGGTTTGTTTTACGTTTTGAACTTTAGTACTTAGCTGGCATCGACTGCACTTGTCAAGTAATGTACAATCGACATCTAAAGTCCCCACTATTTACTTAACTTGCTATATTACTGCATAAAAATAAAATCTCTTTCGTTTTTACCACGAATAAAACCAATTATAACATGATGTTTAAAATAATAATTTAAATAGTAATTTAGTGTACAGTGCGAAAAATCTTCGTTCTTGACAATAAATGGTTATTCATTCATTCATTCACTAAGACTTTTTTTTTATTCTTCGTTCTTAACTTCAACTGATAGTCACTGCGTCTAAACAAAGCAGGCAGTATTTTTAAGATTTTGTATTGACATTTTTATAACACAATATTCATGTTTCATCGTTATTATCAGCCTACCTCTGCCCACTACTGGGTATACCCATTTTTCCTGTCGCGCCATCTTTAATGGACCCTGTCCGTCCACATCCATGGTCCCACTGCCGACTTCAACACACCGTCTGATCATCGGGCTGTTGTTGTTTCATATTTTATGACTCTTTGGTGAAGCGGTATCACGACTGATTTTCATGCTGGAGGACGACCTCCGATTCGATTCCCCATGGTGGCCGCCTTACATTTGTATAAATGGCCCCAGTCTGGGTGTATTTCCATGTTTGTGATGCCCTTGCTTGATTACCGTAGCAAAGGGTATCCTAGTTTGAGACCACGACAAGTGATTGTGTTGTGTGGAAGTTATTACTATTATTATTTAAGAGACTTTTATAAGACCTACTGAGGTCTCTATAGCTAGTCTTTTTAGCTTGACAGTACTTTCGAACAAATGTAAGTACAAGGTTTAATATCAACTATTCGCGAGGCAAGAGCTTTCGAAACAACAACATTCAGGCCGTAATCTTCGAACTTTATGAGTGCCTGGGCGTATGTACATAAGCAATCTATGTATATACCCACGTTCCATTGGAGGGCACAGGCTTTCTCTCAGGAAGAGAGTATGGGCTTAATCACCACGCGTGCCCACCGCGCATTGGCGATTTCAAGCACTGAGTGAATATGAATACCTCAGACACTCAGGTCTACTCACGATGTTTTCCTTCACAGTCAGCGAGTGGTACAGCTAGCTACTATAAATTCACAAATTTACAAAACTTAGAAAACAAAGTCATAGGTAAATGCCCGCGCTAGGAATCGAACCTGGGTCTCCCGCTTGCGAGTCCAATGTTGTACCCACTAGGCTACCACCGCTGTCTGGACATACAACATAGTATTTTTGACAGGATCCACCTTTACAATAGTCTTTGAATCATTCTTGTGTCAACAGCATAGAGCCGAATTTTGGCTGACAGTGAATAGTTGTTCTGCTGATTGTGGCAAATGTCTTTGTTATGTTCATAGTAAAAATCCTGGCAGTCGATAATTTATTTAACCATTTCATAGAACGGTACTCACATAGCCAGAGGTTTTTGTGCGTAACCCGACCTAATCAAAGCAATTCTAAACATATTTTGTTGGGAATATATGCACATAATGGAAAAAACAAGCGATATTTTACTGATGTTTTATTGATCTGAGACATAGCAAGACCGAAACTATTACCATGGATTAAATTAACATATTCATACATATATAAACTCACGCCTGCACCCCAGAGGGGTAGGCAGAGACCAGGACTGCCACTTGCCACGATCCTGACACATAGCTTTCGCTTCCTCAACATTCATTAGTCGTTGCAAGCACACACGCCGGTTCCGGATACTTTTTATCTTGCCCTTTGCTAATACACCCCCTATTTGGTCGAAGTATGTCCTCCTGGGACGTCCCTTACCGGCCCTTCAACCCACATTCGCTCGGTATGTTTGTTTCGTCAATCTTTCGTCCTTCATCCTCTCCACATGTCCAAACCAACGCAACATTCCTTTCTCAGTTCTAGTCACTACATCCAAAATATTCACTCAAGACGAAAAAGTACAACTGGTGGCCTTATTGCCTTATTGCGAGAAGATGAAAGAAGTTTGTCAGTGGCAAGTGGCAAAGCCTGATCTCCAAGGCTTACTTTACTTTGAATGTCTGCAAAGTCCAACCAGTCTTCGTTGTTGTCATTGTTATGAAAAGAAAGACCTCACATAACCACGACTACATGTTTGCGACCTCATACCACTCGTCCGTCGTCAGTACGTCTGTCAAGACCCTTCATCTCGGGAACGCGTAAAGGTATCGAGTTGAAATTAAAACCATATACCTACTTAAATCTACAGTACCTTGAAACTGTGATAAAATAAAGCTTCTGAGTTAACGAAAAAACAGATACGGCTATTTATGCCGCAAGAAAACGTATATTTCGACACTAAAGTGAATCAAAATTTATAGGGTACTTTTCGTTGACCTAGAACTATGAAAATTGGCAAGTAATATTGTCTTATACTGCAAATACAAGGAAAAATCTGAAAACTATACATTTGTAATTAAATCATAAATAAATTACTTTGAAGTTCTGGAAAATCTCGGCAAAAACTGCGAGACTCGATTCCTGAACTATTTATAATATGTATGTACCCAACTAAAAACTTGTACGAAACCGTCGGTGCGCGAGTCTGACTCGTACTTGGCCAGTTTTTTTACTTAAGAATATCTTAGGACGAATCCCTTATTACAACGATCTTTGTATGCTTACAGTAGGTACGTTTATTAATATGAGGAGAGCCTCTTAAAAACGTGATGCAGATGAGATGCTAATTGTTCTTGATAGATTAATAGCTTCACTTGAAGGCACGAGGCTTACGACACAGATTGAATTCAACAGAAGTTTTTCTTGACAAAACTTTTGAACTCCTCTACGGATTCTTTGTCATATTAAGAACAAACATTTTAAGTCTTACGGGAGTACAGTTTTCGCAATAGAAGTACCTAGTATGTCTACAACCACTTTGGAATATGTGAAATTACTGAGTTACAAAATAGTTAGTGCAATTAATGACACATCAACCTTTACACGCCTGCACTCTACTCAGTTTTGTTACAGGCGATTTTGCAACAAAAATACAACAGCTGATCAGATATGTACTTTACAAGCCTATGAAGCCGCTCTTCTGTTGGTTTTATTTTGTATTACGCTCTTTTGAAACTTTGTTTAATATCGTGATTCTTAAGTCATGAAACTTTAAATTCGTTGCTCTATAAAATGATTACTGAATTAATTATGGGAATCGTTTTATTGCTTTGTTTTAATGTGATGATATGCTTGCTTTGATGACAAGTGTCAATAGTAGATTGATAGTTTTTTTATACAATCTTGAAACCTGGCGCAATATTTTTTATATAAATTACAAAAACTACAAAACTACAAAAAAAAAATCCCACCTCTTTTTTCTAACTATTTGAAGTAAACCCTTTTTGAGATTTGAAGTTTGTATTTTTTTATGTTCGCAGCTGAAAAACAAAAGAACGCTAGCAGGGCAGGAATGGATTTTCATACAACATTCTTGCCCTGCCTGGGGGCAGGAATGAAATTCCATATAACTTTTCCCGCCGCACATTTATAAGGCAGAAATGACGAAATTTGTAACCCGTTTACGAAAGAATGTCTATTATATTTAAAATTGTTTAAAGTTTAAAGCACCAAAGCAGAGAAAGTAATAATAAGTCGTAGAAAAAAGTTGTTCCAAATGACAAAATCTAACCGCCATGCTTCAGGAATTCACGATTTCGAAATAACCTTGTACAGGCTGCATTATTAACGCATCCAGTCGAGTACCTACAGTGCAAACTCTTTGCAAACCGGACATTCTAAACCGCGCAGAACTTATAATAGCCAATCGTCACGCAACGAGATTAATCGTTTCCTCCGAAAAATCACAATAAAACCTCCTTTCCACATCCACCGGGACAAAACAAAAGAAAAAAACGCATCACTGAGTAATTTTTCATTTATTTCTTTGCGTCTGTCGGCGAGGCCATGATTGCACCCATAATGCCACGGTTTCCGTTGGCCGCGCTAATGATACCAACCGGGATACCGTGGTTGGCTCTTCCCTCTGTTATTACTGAGTACCATTACCGTTGTCCCTGTCACACGCCCGGGAGAGGCCCGAGGAGTGAACGAGACGAGTTGCGGTTTCGACGGGCGACGACGTGACTGCTCCCTACGTGATCTCCATTACTGTCAAATCTGTGGGTTTTTTTTTCTCGCTTGTTACTTCGAATTGTGAGTGCGGACGATTGTTTTTGGAAATGCTACTCGTGTCGTGACTAATATAGAGGTGTTGCTTGGACGCTTACTGTGAAAGAAAACACCGCGAGGAAACCTGAGTGCCTGTGGTGTTTGCTTAACTCAGCGCTTGAAATTGCCAATCCGTGGGCACGCGTGGTAATTAAGCCCATACTCTCTTTCTGAGAGAGAGCGAGTATGGGCCTTTTCCTTAAAGTGGGACATGTCATGAATTATGGATTCGACATTTCGATTCGTTTCTTCCGAGTGGTATTCAGCGAAAATATTTAAAGGTTATAAATAGGTACCGTCCTAAATAGTTAACGGTGGTAGCCTAGTGGGTAGAACATTGGACTCGGAAGCGAGAGACCCAGGTTGGAAGTTATAATAGCAATTCCACTCGCTAACGTTTAAGGAAAACATTGTGAGGAAACCTGAAAATCTTTCACATATCTACCTCAGCGCTTGAAATCGCCAATGCGCGGTGGGCGCGCGTGGTGATTAAGCCCATACTCTCTCTCTGAGAGAAGGCCTGTGCCCTACAGTGGGACGTATATAGGCTGCTTATGATGAATGAAATAGTAACTGGTGAAACAATTTTCGAAATCGTAAAAGTAGCTGCTACTTACAAACTTCGCCTCTTTATAGTAATAGTCGTATAATCTTAAATATATTTTGTACAGTAATTTAGATAAACTTTTTTGACAGCGACGTTATGGGGTAAAGTTGATTAATACTTAACAATAATAATAAAAAAACCTATTGTTATGAAAAAAAAACACGGGTTTACGTGTCTACTTAAAATTCTGGTAATCCCAAATACAATTTGTATTCTGTTCCTAGAGGATATTAGACGAGTGATGTGTTGAATAGTTATGTGGTGGTTTAACTGTCAGTAAACTCAAGATCAAGGTTATCATACAATCACCACGCGTGCCCATCGCGGATTGACAATTTCAAGCGCTGAGGTGCGTCATCAGTTAAAACACAGGTTTTCTCACGAAACAAATATGAAGTCTGATGTTGTGCCGCCAGAATATACTAACTAATCTACGATCTAATTAAGATAAGATAAGAAGATAAGAATACTCTTTATTGTAACAGGAAAAACACAAACAAAATATTTCAAGTATTGCTTATAGCAATTTCTTCCAGGCAACCGACGATGGAGAGTTGCTGAAGGAAAAGTGAGACGGGTAGCAGGTGCAAATATGAATATTCTTGAACATAATTAAAGATTAGATTAGATTAAAACTCCTCGAAAAGTAACAAACACTTAAAGAAATTGATTAATAATTTAGGGGAATTGTCATAGCCTAAAATTGTGGATTCTTCTTCTTGATTCTTTATTTAAGAGACTTAGCATTTTTAGCATGCAGCTAAAAATGCTTTAATGAATAGATTAGTGTTTCGCTAAGTAAATGGTTAACTGTAGTGCTGTCTCCTCGAATTTCTCGGAGAAGAGCGTGATAGAACGTTCCTTAAGTATTTACTTAGTGTAATTCTCAATTCAGAAACTGGCCCTTACTTGTGTTAATCCAATTGTTAACGCACTCCATGTGAGCATGTCAGTACCTACAACATGCACTCACACAGGCGCACACGGCGACGCGGCTTAATTTGCGGCTTACTTCATTCGGACCCTTACCTTGGACTGATATCGTATGTGACACGTCGTGTCGTTTTACAATATTTTTCCTATGTATTTTCTCTAATTAAAACTACTTGAGATTGTCTAAAAGTCTCGCCTTCATTTACACTTATTGCTGCGACTCCTCTCTCGAATCATCACCACCAATGTTAAGGATTTTCTTTCTAATTATGACAAATGATATCTCAATTGTCTCGATGTATTTGCGCTATTATTAATTCAGTATAAAGCCAACAAAAAAAATCAGTGAAAAGACGAAAATAAAAACGTATCTATTCCTCGTAGTAAACGAGGTTCGTATTGTCAAGTAGAAAGTATAGAACACACCATTTTCGAATGTATAGGGTTTTTTACATCCTGTATGACTACATAACAGTACAGAAGCTGATAGAAACATAACCAAGACAGGCCAGCCAACATTACCTTATCCTGGGCAGACGGACTGTCAGAAGCAAACTGAAACATAGTCATTTGCTTAATATCCTAGCCCGATCCTGTTGTTAGTCTAATGTTGCTAGTTGCACTGTCAATCACACAGTCGTTTGTGTATGTAAAGATGTTATTACGCGTGAAGGGTGGAGTGTCTGACGTTGGAATTACGCCACGAATTTGGCTTAGCGAGATTGTGAGTATGTTGTGTACGTACGTAAACTCACGCCCGTATCCCGAAGGGCTAGGCAGAGACCAGGGTTTGCCACTTGCCACGTTCTTGACAAACCGCTTTCGCTTCATCAACATTAATTGGTTGCAAACATGAACTTTTAATATTTTTATAGGCACGCTTTCTCGCAATATTTTTCTTTCTACTGTCTTAGTCGGGCTCACGTGTCCCACACTCGTCATCATCATCATCAGCCATTTGACGCCCACTGCAGGACATAGGCCTCCTTCGTGGTTTTCATAACCATGAGGGGGTTTACCATAATCGCCACGCTTGGCAGGCGGGTTCGCTATCGCAGTATGCGGTTGGAATCTCAGGAAGACGCTGCTGCCCGTCTCCTGGTAATTGATTTCCTAAGTCGCCTTCTACAACATGCACGGAAGGAAACGGAGAGACGCTATTCTGAATCCAGCGCCACACGGAGTCCCACATTCCCTTTACAGGAAGGAATGTTCCAAACAGTGGGACGATTATCGACTGCTTTTATCCCTACTTACGTACACTACAAGATCACCATATCGCGATATCCTCCAAACCTGCGCTTTCCCAAGCGGAATGTCGTCCGTGTAATTGCAACTCCTCCGAGTTATTAAATAATTACGACACCGCCCCCCGACCAATCAGGTGGCGCGGTGGCGGCGGCGCCCAATTAGCAGCGAGACGGGACGCGGCGGGACGCGTGCGCTGAACACGCTTTTTGCGCCCGCGCAGGAAGATGGAAGATGGCGGGCTCTGCGATTTCAGCTGTGTCAGTTTGTAAGTTTGGGCATTGAGTTGGGAGGTAGATCTCACATACATCTATAAACTCACGCCTGTATCCCGGAGGGGAAGGCGGCAACCAGGGTTTGCCACTTGCCACGATTCTGACAAATCTCGTTCGCTTCATTAACATTAATTATTGACTAGTTTCATTGAGGATTTATTAGATACCATATTGCTATCCTAGTAAAACAAGTAGGAATCTAGACGAACACAACACAATGACTTCTTCTGGACTCAGGCTAGCATTCCATGTGATATGGTAACCAGACAAGAACATTACAATCATGGGAAAACTTTCGAAATGAGGCTATTTGTTAATTGTACAAAGTATAGCAGTTTCCAGCCTACTGGCCCCGCTGCATAGTTTTAGTAAAAAAAATGCTGTTCTAAATTAACATCGATATTTGTTTTATCAAATAAGATTATGTCGTGTACTAAGTAGTCTCCAGTTAAAATGTACGTGTTAAATGAATTAATTTCAGGCACTAGCTTTTCCTAGGAGGCCCTTAGTACTGAATTTCATCATCATCATCATCAACCCATTATGTCCCCACGGAGGGGCACGGGTCTCTTCCCGAATAAATTAAATAAATCCTACTAATATTGTTTGCGAAGATGTTTGATGTTTAGTACGCAATCACGCAATAAAGGCTGAACGCATTTAGATGAAATTTGCTACGGAGCTAGTTTGAGTCCCGGGAAAGGACATCGCATATTTTTTATCCCGAAACTTACTCATTCCATGCAGGAGAAGTCGCGGCCAAAAGCCAGTATCAGAATAAATTTAGGATCCAATACATAGTCTTATGTAACGCTATCTTAACGTGTCTTCGACAATCAACGTCCGAATTAACGAGCTCAACCGATGCGATCGATTCAAGTAGAATCGAATGCACCGAATCGATATCAATCTCTTATCGAGAACTGGTCAATCGATCCTTCATTCCAGCCCATTGTCAACCAACAGTCGTCTTATCTTAGCAATTCTGCTAAAGCAATTTCGACTTTACAATCACACTATTAGAGTCTGTTGGCGCAATATCTAAAGTTGTCAACTGAAGATATATTTAGCCTTAATTAACGTCATGTTAGTGTCACATAACACACCTTTTAAAACACGTTTTTGCTTTTATTTTTATAGCAAAATGGCGTTGCATGTCGGGCTTTAGTAAAAGAAACGCAATAATACGAGAGTGACAAGTTGACTCCGGGGGAAGAGTCTACTGAATTAATAGTTGTTCAATAGACACATGAGTAGCCATTAACGCAACGCATGGTTATGAAAACCACGAAGGTGGCCTTTGTCCTGTAGTGGGCGTCAAATGGCTGATGATGATGATGATGATTAACGCACTAATCAATAGAGTGGTCCTCCTAATCAATCAATCAATCAGCCGAAGGTACGCATCCACTGCTGGACACAGCTTCCCCAAGGGTCGCCACTTCTTACCCTCCCCGGCCATCCCCATCCAGCCACTGTCAGCAAGCTGCATCAGGTAGTCTATCAGCGAGCTGGTCCACACACCAATCGGATTACAAAGATATACCTAATCCGTGCACCGGGGAGAATATTTTTGCATGGCGAGTTTGGGAACCGCGGGAACCGAACCCACGACCTCTTTTTTGATCAAACGTGTCACGCCTGTATCCCGGAGGGGTACGCAGTGACCAGAGCTCACCACTTGCCACGGATCGAGGCAGTCATAGGGCATTGACAGGGATAGGGGCAGTGAAAATAAGGTTGGTGGGGCTGTGTCGGGTTACACGTCTATACTTAAGTAAGCTTTATTTTTTTAGCTTAAGTTGCGCAATGTGTTACGCGGCTTTGGCGCCATCTAGCGTCACGAATCAAGAGGATCTGCGTAATGGCTACTTAGCTCTAGTCAACTAGGTATATATAAATGAATTGCACATGACCCGAAGCGACATGTTTTTGTTGCTTGCGGTTTTAACAAATGATCTCCTACTACGGAAATGAAAGACGCCAAATTGGCATTATGATAAAGTTGCAGAGCAATGTTGGCCTGTCAGCCTAGCGTAGTCTAGCCATCTGTAAATATGCTCGCAGTAATTCTAAGGATGTCCAATAGGTTTTTTCTCCATACAAGAACACATTTTACACCTAACGAGCTGGCAATGGATCCCTGTTTCACCATAAAGTAGCAAAATACTCCCCGACACCGCAACTCTACTAGAAAATATTTAATGTACGTGTTTGTTTGTATGTCACCTTTGCACTGAAAAGATAATTCTAGGATAATACATAAATACATTCCATCAATCAATAACTTATTAAAGGGCTTGTACCATAAAAACATTTTTTATAAAGCTTAAAACTTTTAAAACCATTTTTCTCCATCAAAAACTAAGTACTCGTCTGAAAATTTAAATATGTGCAAAATGCCCATAATTTTACTTCCGAGGGCGTTTATTTTATATATTTGTCTAAAATATCCTCGATTGTTTCACAATAATTAACCAATTGTAGAATGTGCGAGCGGTAGGGTACGCTGAGGTAGTATACTCATGTAAGCCTTTCTTATTAGTATTACTATGATCATATCCTTATACTTGGATAACAAATATTGTATACCTTTTATTTAGGAATTAGTAGCCGTTTAGCCTTTCTCATTCCTTTACACACCCTATTGTATCTAAATCCCACTCTAATGAAATCATTAGCAAAGCAAGTTCACAATAATTTCATGAGTTGAACAAATGCCTTTTTTTTTATACAAAACTACCAAAAAAATACGAGCAAAACCGCAGGCAATAGCGAGTCTGCCCATAAAGCAGAAAAATTCAACCCGTCGTCGCAACTAAACAAGACGGTTAATGTAAACGCTACAGAAATAGCTCGTCCAGCGTCACAATACTTGGCGACCCCTCTGCCTGTGGAAGGAGTACCGGGACGGGGACCAAAGGGTTTGTACTGACGGGTGTACTGCCGATGGGGTGGGCAGTCCTCATTCTAGCCGCATCCGCACCACCGTTTATCGGACATCTCTAGATAGAACTAGTTTTGATAACTAGCCGCGACATCACTTTACTCGACCAGATAACAAGATCTTTAGTCCCGTAAAGGTAGTTCGGAGAGAAAGGTCAGTGTTCCGTAAGATGGTATCGTTTTAAGAATGTCAAGTGGTGATCTCCAGTTTTACGCTTAATCGTATTGCTGTGTACCAACCAATTATCTCAATACTCATCGATGTAATACAGTAGGTTCACTTTGTGAAGACCTGTGACTTCATACTTATAGGTATCACTCTCTAGATAGCCAGAAGTTTAACTAGTAATCGGGTAAGATTGCTAAACGCACCAGCAATTCGAATTTGAGAGCTCCAGTTTCATAGGATTGAGTAAGAAAACGGAAGTCACTATAACTGGTTGTGTTATCAAAGGCGGCGTAATAAATAGCGTGCCTGGGAATGCTCGAGTAATTAGGTATTGACGTGATGATATAAGCTTTATTGCGGGTTTATAATACATGGGTCGGCAGGCAGATGGGAAGTAGATTTTACAAGTTACAGAACTTGGAGATTGACTCGATTATGGGCCGGTACACAAAACTGCGATGCGACGTCGCATCGTAAAAATCTGCAAGCTCGCGCGACGCATCGCAAGAACTTGCGAATTGATTCGCATCGGCGTTCATAATAGTAATAAATGGATGAACTCGAAATCTTCTTTGTTTATTTTTCCAGTATCTTCTAGTGTACGGAGTATTGACATGTCGGACTTAGCGTTTCAAATACTGTAAATAAGTTGCATGCAAGCGTTAATGAGAGTAAGGAAATAATGGCAGATTTACTTTCAAACAGACAATAGATTACACATGCAGCAGAAAACAGCTTTTTTTTTAAGTGAATATTTTAAACAATATGTAAGCTGTCTTGTAAGCTGTTTTTTATTTCTTCTTATGTGAGCTTTGTTTAGCCTTATAAATGTTTTACCGGATTCACTCACTCACCTCACCCAGTTCAAAAATTATTTGCCTATAAAAAAGGCCAGCTCCAAACCCTTACGCCCACCTATCTGTATTATATTGCTATCGCAATTAGTATGGAATTGAATAGTTGGATAATCTAAATTGGTCAGGATTCCAGCAGGATTTGGTGCGCAAAATTAATATAAAGCAAAAGTCTTTTTAGAAGAAACATTGAGACAAAACAGTTCTACAAAAATACAAATAGTTCAATTCGTTTTACAGGATAGCAAAAAATATAACGTCTTCATTGAGTACAAAATTAAAACACATCACATCTTTTAAATTTAAGTGGTGTTTTCTCCTTATCTATACCGTCTTGGTACTTGTCGAATTTCGACTCGCAAATTAATCCACTGTTTTTCATTGCACAGTCATCTCTAATAGGATGCAAAGGATTAAATCACTGTATTTCAATGGAGAACTTGCA
The DNA here is from genome assembly GCA_947310995.1 of Yponomeuta cagnagella. Lineage (NCBI taxonomy): Eukaryota > Metazoa > Arthropoda > Insecta > Lepidoptera > Yponomeutidae > Yponomeuta > Yponomeuta cagnagella. The sequence continues at coordinate 17,902,373 of OX371270.1, read as the reverse complement.
CATCAAATGTTTTTCTCATTGCAGAGGCCATGTTAAAAGATAAATAATCGTGTATTTTTTTTAGACTAATACATTTCATGATATACTTAACCTGTCGAAAAGTCATTCTAGTCACGTGGCATGAAAATGCGCCATGCAAACCGGGCTCTAACTATCAAGTCACAACTTGAAGGTAATGCTTTATAATTTATTAAACTTATATCAATATTTCGTAAAAGTTTTCTGAAAAAACTAAATCTTATTAGTTTTTTATTATAAGAGTAACTAAAATATGAATATTGTTCAATTTTTGAGATCTATCAATGTTTTTTTTCCGAATTTTCTATGGTATAAAAACAATTATTTATTTATTTTAATTCTTTATTGCACTAATTACATTGTAAGTGTACAAGGGCGTGCTTAATGCAAGAAGCATTCTCTTCCAGCAAACCTTTGGTTACAATGATACCAAACATACAATTATTATAACAAGACACGCCACAAAACAAAAAAAAAACAGATAAGTGACATAATATGAGTTTATAAGTCACTACAATATAAGTTTGATGCAAGTTCCCTATTGTGTCTCGTATCTGTATGTCGTTATTGCGGCACCGCCCCGAGCTTCGGCACTAATCACTTTAATCTCAATGATAATTAGGAGACACAGGTTGTCACTTTGACACTTGTCTAAAAAAACCGGTCAAGTGCGAGTAGGACTTCTGCCTTAGGGTTCCACAGAAACTGTTATCAGAACTCACTTCTTACACTTTAAAAGTATTCACTTTTCAAATATAAAATTATAAACTATGTAATATAATTAGACTGTAATTTTTGTTTGTGAAATAAGTAAATATTAACGGTCTTATTTATAAAAACAATCCTCAGAGGCAGTTTAAATAGTGTGTGGTCGCAGGTTATTTAAATTACCTCTCAGAAGGGTTTAAAGGAACTTTGATTCTATTTCCGAAACTAGTCACAAAACAGCTATATAAGTCGGGAAGATGGTATATATGGTCGTGGGTATGAAAAAGACTGATGTGCTATCGGCTGTATTAAAGACTAGCCCTTTCCGAAACTAGTCACAAAACGCTTCTATAACAGCTATATAAGTCGGGAAGATGGTATATGGTCGTGGGTATAAAAAAGACTGATGTGCTATCGGCTGTTTTAAAGACTAGCTCTTTTCGAAACTAGTCACAAAACGCTCCTATAACAGCTATATAAGTCACCTCGTCGAAAGTGACGTACCGGCATCTGCGTGAAGTTGTCGCCTCTTGCGCAATAAATATCTGTCGGTAAACGCTCGCCGAGACCATTTAGCTCCAATTAACTCGTTAGTGGAGGCGTTCTTTATGCTGGATGTGTAAAACTAAATATGGATCGAAGGAAGACCTTCTCAATAAGCGTGTAAGTTATTTATGGGATGAAATATGATGATTAGACACAGTGTAACACAGAGTATTGATCAATTGTATGGGCTGTTTTAATATATAAAGTCCGCCACCTCTGAAATCGCCCTCGAGTGCACTTCTGAGATTTGAAGAAAAACAGCAGCTGACAGCGCACAAAAGAGCAATCTTAAAGATAAGATCGCTCGTATCTTAACAACATAAATTTTACAGGAGAGCCGTTTTTTTGCACTAAAATGATCATAACTCCGTCAATTTCAGGCGCAAAATTGTAATTTTTTGAGTTATTATAACATTTGGGGTTCTTTTAGACATCATAAACATGTTTTGTAAATATTGCCTTGTTTATTATATATTTTAATTATGAAAATCGTATGTGGCAGTTCCGGCCGGCCATGTGGGAATTTGAGAAATCTGAAAAACGTAACTGCCATTTACGATGTTTGACTTGGGAAAATTAGTAATTAATATCAAACGTGTCTCCACGTCTCCACCGCCAAGCGTGGCGATTATGGCAAAACCCTTCACGGTTATGAAAACCACGAAGGTGGCCTATGTCCTGCAGTGGGCGTCAAAAGGCTGATGATGATGATGATGATGTGTCTCCATAGTAAAAGAGTATATCCATCTTACCTGTATAAAATATGTTTTTTTTTATATGTAATAAAAATACAACTAGATAAGTAGTTTAATGTTCAAGCTCGTTGTTTATAATTAAAAATAACTAAAGAAACTGGACTTAATTAATATATAAATGGTAAAAATATACAAATAACATAAATTCTATATTTACAAATAAAACATGTTTTTTGACTTATTATATTTAGTGCATTTAGTTAAAATTAAATTGTTAAGGGGAAAACTGAGGCGTATAACTGAGTTCCACCCGCTCCCCGCTCCCCACGTCCGGCGCATAAGCACGGAACCGGCAGATGCTTGGCTATGCTTGGGAACGAAAATGTAGTTACGACAAGAAAATAAGCCTGAAATTGTCAATAAAACTTTTTCAAAATAATATTTTTTATAGATGCATGGCGGGTACCGAGATTACGAAAATGGCCTAGACGTATAATCGCGTAACTGACACTTACGCGATTGTACTTAGGGACCGTCGAGATTACCTCTCAGTGAGAGAATAAAATTCTACCTAAGTACAATCGCGTAAGTGTCAGTTACGCGATGTTACATCTATATGGGCTTATCACCACGCGTATCCACCGCGAGTTGGTGATTTTAAACGCTGAGGTAAGTGATCACTTCAGACACTCAGGTTACCTCGCTATGTTTTCCTTCACAGCTAGCGAGCGGTAATGCTTTTAAGAATTTACATGATTATGTACCTACGTTACGTGTTACGCCAGTACAGACAATCGACGACGAGGTTAGTGGGCAGACCAGCAGCCCAATGGTCAGACCAGCAGCCAAATGGAAGGTATCGTGAGAAAAGAAAAATCAAGTGAGATAATCCGGAATTAAGCTACTAATGCTTCATCTTCAGCCATTTGACTACAGGGCACAGGCCTAGGTAATAATGCTTACGAAGTTTTAGTTCGTGAATGTTCATTGCTATTTGTCGCTTCATGAAACAGGGCCTTGACCATTAAGCCCCAATTCTCTCAGAGAAAAGCAGCCAGTGCCTTGTTGTGGGCTTTGGGCTGAGCTGCCTCCGCTTTACAGAATTGCATGACTACTCGTTTTACAGAATTGCATGACTTTTCTTCAACACGTTGCAGGTAGTTATACCTATTAGAGTGTAATTATAGAAAGACCCAACTTTATTCCTATCCTATCTCTAATCTGAGATCTTCTTTAATGTAACACAGAATTATAAACTTAAAAGGCTTGCGAGCGGACGCAGGAAACACCGAGACATTAATTTGAGCGCAATAAAACTTGAAATTACTTCAATAAAATGCCCCTCTGTACATGCCACTGGGTGATACGTCAGAACGGCTACTTAGGTTTCGTGGTAAGGTTAGCATCGATGGTAGTAAAATATAATTCGGTTTGTAGCGTTTGAATCCGGGTTACGTAGAAAAAAACAGTGCGCGCTTTGAAGATTCCAAATACACCATTAAATACCATAACAAGATCAACTGTGCAGATTTGCGAGCAATAGATTTGTCGTATTGAAAATAAGCATTTTTTATTAGAATCTTTTTTGGTAACTTGTCACTCACAAAGTGACAAAACTGACGTCCACCATTTTAATTTTGTCTTGATTTTTTCTGGCCAGCGACACTCGCCAAGTCAATACCTCACATTCTACACACTCAGTGCATCTTTTTGACCTCCACGCGGTCTTAAAGAAATATCCACACTTACATACATACAAACGCATGAAAAATATACGTCCTTTGCTTCTGCAGTCGGGTAAAAATGGTCTTGACAAAGTGATCGTAACGGTTTTTTTACGAATCAGTGAGTAGGTAATAGTGTCCATTTACTCCTCCGAAATACAAACTTGAGTTTATTAGAGGTATAAAACTCTTTTATGCCATAAATTTATATTTATAATAGAATTTGTATATTTAAAAAAAATCTTATGGTAGATGCCCTGAAGTAAACTTCCGTTGTACTCGGCCCCGAGTCAAGCATGACTATTAAACCTCTCATAATTGAGGTAATCATGTCTACGGAATGATGAGATCTGTGGTATTAATTCGCCCGAGATAGTTTAATTATTGGTGTACGGTTTGATAGTGATACCATGATTGTTTGGGGTAGCGGTGTGATTGAATTTAGTACAATCAATAAAACATGTGTTTTTCTCCGATATTTCGGCTTTCTCTGATTTTTCGGTATAAAAACAACATGTTACTGAAATAATGCAAAACCTTAAAACCGGCTCTCCAGATCATTAGTAAGTCAATATGACACTTGTAGAGCATGCGGTTTTGAAGTGGAGTCGATGATACACGTACTGTGCGACTGCGATGTCCTTGCCGGAAAAAGAATGAGTCTTCTGGAATGGCTTACCCCAAACCAGCAGACTCTAAGCACCTTTCCCTTAAGGGCGTGACCAACCGTAAGGTCAAGGGGCAGACATAACAGATCAAGTGTCGCCGACTAACTGTCGGCTCTCGGACGACTTCTTTAAGATAAGATAAGGTAGTCAATAAAAACAAGTAACGAAAATTGTCAGTTTTTCTTTCATTACTGAATATTGAAAAAAAAATAGGGGGCGTGATTACGATACGGTATTTGACACGATAAACAATAAATTATTCCATATGCTCGATTAAAACAAAAATTACAAAATATCTCGGAAAATGTATCTCTTTTAGTCAATTACTAGTTATTACAATTTTTAAATAGATTAAACATAAAAAGAGTACTCTGAAATGTGACGTCATAAGCCAGTATTTTCATACAAAATTCCGTTTTAAAAGTAACTCATTTCTATTTTCATAACTAATCTCGGTGGAGCGATGATCTTCGCAGGGCGGCTGGCGAGAGCTGGATGAGAGTAGCCGAGGACCGTGCTCAGTTGCGTGCAAGAGGAGAGGCCTATGTCCAGCAGTGGACAAACATAGGCTGATGATGATGATGATAGTCCATTATCCATCTAAAACGCAAATAACTTCATCACTCATTTGATATTTTGTCAAATACCCAATTATGAGCGGTGGTAGCGCAGCGGTAGGACATTCGGGAGGTTGTGGGTTCAATCCCGGCATGATCCAATGACTTTTTTTTCTAAGCAAAATGAATGGAAAACATCGTGAGGACAACCTAGATTGGCCGATCGATTGTGATTGATTGAGGTGTTCACATAGCTCTGCTCTTGAAATTTCCGCGCGTAGTAATTTAGCTCATACTTACTCTCTCTAAGAGGAAGGCTGTGCCCTACAGTAGGACGTGGGCTACATAAAAAAAAAAAACATTGAACTGATGCCTGTATCCAGGAGAGGTAAAACCTAAAAATTTTTGACATTACATGTCAAAAAGTAACACAAAAACTGCGACTTTATAAACGTTACAAGTTAAACTTAGTGTCCATTTTAAAATCTAGATCTTTTTTGGAGAAAAAATGGCCGAAAATCTCCAAATTAGTATTTTCAGGTATTAAGAAAGAAAGAAAGAAAGAGGATATTTATTTAAATTGTCACAGAAACACAAAGTATACAAAAGGTACACAAACAAAAGACACGAACGTCAACAAAACAGAGATAAAACAAAACAATCGTGAAGAGAACATGTGAGGCATATAGAGTCAAAGGCAGCCGGGTACCATACAGTAATGTCATTTAATGTAATTAGGGGCGATTTGTCCAGTTACGTTGTCAATTTTATTTAGAGTACAATCTAGAGTTTTTTATTCGTTCCTGCTCTCTTTATACACGCTTGATCTTTACGGTCGCTGCCATCTGAAACCTACAACTTATCGACATCCAATCAAAAAACTTTCTTCCATGTAAAGAAGTTTAGTCCATTGACACTTGAATACGAATCCCACACACAGCATCTCCTCCTTCACTTCACACGCTTTATCGTCAGGTAAGTACGAGCGTGTAGTTACATTAAAATATCTTGCGAGGAATCCATTACGGTTGCAGAAACATTTAAAGGGCGCAGCTCACGTCGTAAACTATCGGGCTGTTAGCGCTTGCGATGCGTCACACAGCGCAGTAGGTTTCACGTATCGTTGCCTGCATAAATCCGTCGGCGATTGGCTAGTAGAGTTGACTGAAATATTGTGCTTTTTGAAGTCTATGAAGACTGAAATTTTTGACGTCTTATCTGCTTAATATAATAATAAAAACTTCCAAACAACGCAATCACTTGTCCTAGTCTCAAACATAATAAACATTGAAATACACCCAGATTGAGGCTATTTGTACCCCTACCTGTCTCTACTTCTCCTAATGTTCTACCTGGAAATGGTTTGAACGTTTAGCTACCTAATCCTTGGTGGGCACTCGTGGTATTAAAGTCTCTCTCTGTAAGAGAAGGCTTGTGCCTCACACTGGTACTATTTAGGCTGCTTATATAGTATGGGCACATTCCACTGCTAGACATAGGAAGGGGTCAATGTTGTACCGGGGTCACACAGTACCGAGCCCCGCTTATGCGCAGGAGTGTACGGCGCGCCATCAGCATGGTGATGCCTCAAACGGCCGCGCTTTGAGACAAATTGTGGGCGATAATGCGCGCGCGCTTCCGAACGCACCCCGTGGCTCGTAGGGTGGCCATGGGTGAAGGGTATCACGTGCTTACTTCTTCTTTTCTTACGTCATAAGTGACCATTTTTCCTCCTCAGACGTCACCCTCCCAGAAGCGTCTTACTTACGCCTCCTAAAGTATATCCGATCGTGAATAAACTATATTTTTTACTTAATGGGTTTAATCATGATTGGATTAATTAGACTGGATGTCTCAAAGGTCAGGGAACAAGCTCTAATTTTTACCCTACTGCGGCGAAGCCCAAAAGGTGGATAATGTGTTATGTAAGTATGTCCGATTCTATATTTCCTAATAACTCCTTAACCGAATGGACCGATTTTGACAAATAATATCTGAATCGATTTTTCGTATTTGCGCGAATGTCATAGGCTAAATTAATTAAATTAGCATAAAGCCAATATATAAAATAAAAGAATCACTTAAAAGCTAAAAATAAAAAACTGAAATAAAAAATAACGAACAAACCGACTACTGAGCATTACTGCTAAGCAGGTGGAACCCAAGTTCAATAATGTAACTCATTAAAATGAACCTAGGTTGGTTCCGCCTGCTCTGTTAATGCTCAGCAGTCGGGTTGTTGGTTATTTTTTTAATTAAATTTTATAGATTTGGGTTCGTATTGCGTTTTTACATTATTACTCTCTAACGTTTACTATGTTTAGGTCTATTTTAGCCTGAAAATATTATCCAGTGGCAAACAGATATATCCTGATCGAGATGTATTAAGATAAGATAAAAATTAAAATGCAGAAAACCAAAATTATACAAGCCAAGAAGCATAATTCAATTGATTTTATTCACCTGGGTGTATACGCTGAGTGAATAGAACATTTTCCGCTAATATGAGCATGGTACGTATATAGATACTTTACCAACGACGCAGTTACAGCGAAAGAGAAAAAATACCTGTAAACAAAGAAAGAATACATTAATTATTATTAGTTGCAAAATAAAGATTTTCATTTTAAAATTTTCGTTGTATTGATTCACAATTACTCGTATAGCTGCAAAGTCACCCTACTCGATGTATCAATCTTATCTTGCAGAAACAATGTGAAATATCCATTTTGTGTCAGGAGAAGCAGTCGATGCGTTTACGCATATCCCTCTCCAATACCTGGTCACCCTACTTCTACGAGCAAATCGAGGGTCACCAGCTTACGAAGCTTTTGGAGGCGGTTGTACTGACAAATGTTCCCGTAGAGTCCCGTACAAATGATTTGGCGTTTATCTGTGTTCTCGAAGTGTTTTGCGAAGTGAGGGTTGACCTTTGGACGTTGCTGAAGAGAGTAGTGAAATTTCTTATCTGAAAAGCTTAAGAGTAAAGACTTAATATGTCTATGCAGAGCTGTTAGTATGAAACGATAGCTATGTATATATACTGTTAAATATTTACTTGTCAATTGAAAACTATGTGTAGTTGAATCTTAAAATTTGACAGACCGTAACTGGCCGCTTGGAAGTTACTAGATAACTCCTAGAATTATGTACTCTTATGAAAAAACTTTGAAGGATATCGAATTGATTTTCTGCGTCAAAGATCTAACAATGATCCTGAGTAAATGTCTGGGTAAAAAACAGCCTTTATTGCAAGGGCAACTACATTCAAGAGCAACTAAAAACTTAATCTTAACAATAAAAGGCATGAGGCAGCCCCGAATGTGTCCCACTGCTGGGCAAAGGGCTTCTCCACTCCTCACTGTTCATAGCCACCTCCTGCCGACCCGGAAAAAAGTCGTGTGGTCGTCCCACCATCTCCGCTTGGTATTATTTTTAAAAAAGTACCTGGATGACCGAGCTTTGCTCTGTATTTTTTTTTTTTTGGTTAATCGTGTTTTTTGGAAATTTTATGCAGATACGATTAAAAAAAGGGGAAAAAATGAATAAAATAATCGGACCAGAGATAGGCTGGTTAAAGATACTTACTATATATATTATATATATAGATATCTTAATACGTATATGTATAGGTACTTATGGGAACATACTCGTACGCTACAAAGTTCCCATTTCCTTATTGGACTTACAAGTCCAGTTGTTAAAACTAAACTGTATTCCAGAAAGTCCTCTATCATCCCCATGGCCGAGCGAACCCAGCCCACAACTTCGAGGAACTTAAGCCTCACATAACACTAACATATATCCCACACTGTCTTGTCATAGCTATCCACCCCCAACGCCCGCATAAAAAGATGGAGAAGGTTCACAGATCTGAGGTGAATACAGTAGAATTTATGTAGATTAATAAAACTAGTATAGATACAGTATTGTGACAAACCTCTTATAATTAAATCAAACTGTATATTATTACTTTGTAGACATGACACCGTTGTAAAGTGCTGACAGCCAAGTGATGGAGAGGCAGTTTAAGAAGCAGAAATAACAGTGACAACCAAAATTGAAAAGTCAGTGTCAATTTTTTTACACTTTGCACATATGAGTAGAGTTTAACCGTTATTAACCTTCTCAGTCCTGAGCTTGAAATAATAACTGAAATCGATTGTTATTTTCAAGGTCACGACTGAGGAGGTTATTGGTACCTTTTTGATAACGAATTTATTTAAATGTTTCAAACAGAAATTAGACAAATTATTTACGTGCAATTTATTAAATAATGTGTAGTGACGCATCATCTGATAAATCACACGAGACCGAAATAACATTCATAACGTTAATACTGTGTACTTTAAGCCGAAATTTATTCATTTGTACTGGTATTTGACATAGCCGCTATCTACTTTTCAGTGAAATCTAAGCTTATTTCGCTGTTGTAGACTTTACACAAGTAAATAAACTCACGCCTTTATCCCGTAGGGGTAGTCTGCCTACCCATTTCGAATAGTTTGCAGGGTCCCATTTTGGATAGCATATTTAAATTGATTAGCAAATAACTAAAATTTAGACCAACACCAATAAAAATCACCGTAACTTTCGAATTTAAAGAAGAAAACGGACTTTTCGTGCGTACTCGCTGCGTAGAATAAGCAATAACATAAACAACGCAGATGAATCACCGCATGTACAATTGTACACACGATCCGTATGGGCATAAAGACCGCCCGGCGGGGGGCGAGCGACGACAGAGCGGCGATAATCTGTTATTTGCATACTCTACACTTCACGGGGTTAGCTGAAATGTGGCTTTGTTTACCAGTACTGATGGACCACGTAAAAACTGGCCTTCGTCATCAGAGTTGTCGTTTGTCACACACACGTCACACATCGCTAAGTGTCTGTTATTGGCCTTGTGAACTGTATCTTTATTATTGTGATCAAATGATTTGTTTTCGCTGTTCATGTCATTAATAAATTAAAATATATCAATCGGCTAAAGCTCAACGGACTGAGATGAAGATTAGCTTCTTAAAAAATAACTTCTACACAACACAATCTCTCGTTTTGGCCGAAACTATGATACCCTGTTCTATGAGTATGTCTACGTAAACAGACAAGAACGTAACAACCATGGAAATACACCCCGCTCTCCACTGAGGCTCTCCACTCTTTATACATCTGTCTAGCTCATGATCATCTTAATAACGTCTACTTAGGTAAGTAAGTAAGTATGTAGCATGTTTTTAGTAATAACATCCACGAGAAAAACGATAAAGGTACGACAGGTCGTAGGCAAGTAGAAAACCTTGATCCTTACCTACACCTGTGAGATAAGATAATATAAGAATATTCTTTATTGCACCAGGAAAAACACAAACATAAAATGTTTACAAAAATACAGTACAATTGGCGGCCTTATTGCTTATAGACATTTCCTCCAGGCAACCGACGATGGAGAGTTGCTGAAGGAAAAGTGAGCCCCTGTGAGATTTAAGCTAGAAAGTTATGTGTAGATATATTTCCATACCTTAATTTCCATAAGTAGGTGCCAGAATACTAATTACAGCCCACGTTCGACAAATGAATCGATCAATCGTATAAAATTGTTGATTATAAAATAATAAAATAAAGTAAATATCATAAACAGCCTAATATACGTCCCGCTGTAGGGTAAAGACCTTCTCTCAGAGAGAGTACGGGCTTAATTACCACGCGTGCCCACCGAGGATTGTCGACTTCAAGCGCTGAGGTACCGCACTGAGAATCGAACATGGGTCTCTCGCTTCCGAGTCCAATATTCTACCCACTAGGCTACCACCGCTCTAAAATAAATATATGTCTAAGAAGGCATATCCTTACTAATATTATAAACGAGAAAGTTTGTATGTGTGGATGGATGTTTGTTACTCTTTCACACAAATACGGCTGAACAGATCCGGATACAATTTTGCACAGAGATATTTTATATTATAGTCTGGATTAGCAAAAAAGCTATTTTTTATCCCGGAAAAATATACATCGACATTACCACGCAAACGGACTCGCTAGTCCTAATGTAAAGCAAATTAACACTTTACTACACAAACTATACTATACTATGTTCTACCTATGAATACTCAACCCACAGCCGGCCATTGGCCTCTTCATTTCCATTACCATTGCTCCGGCATAATCCCCTGATATGAGATTGCACTAGCTTCTGAATCCAATAGCCTTAAAGTAAAAAGCCTGTCACCTCGAACACACCCCAAGCGCTAACAGTAAACTGGAACACGTATGAAATTTTCATAAAACATTGCTTTAAAACAGCGCGACGCAGTTGGAAGGCAATAGCATTAACATACACATGGGGCAGGGAAAAGTCGGTGATGTGTTTCTAGTCTATACAAAGGCACCGGTAACCATTCACGCGCTTGTGACAGAGCTTTAATAGCAGGATTAGGAGGCTAGGAAATGGTGGATGGTTCGAAATCCAGACAAAAACCGGAGGTTCGCGAATCGGACTCGAGCACCGAAGCGACTCGAGTTGAAGTGAACCACCATGAATATAAATATACGCATTTAGCTAAACGGGGAACTTACCACAAATTCGAATTGGAATGACATTGTTTTTATACTTCTGTGGCAGTGAAAAACTCAGAGAAAAAAACATAAAAACCGGCCAAGTGCGAGTCGGACCCGCGCCGTACAACATTCAAATATTCCAAGCGTTTATCTGTTGCCGTTTTTAATAACGAACAAAAAATAGCAAAAACGTCACGTTTGTTGTATGGGGGCTCCCATTCCTTCCCTCCTCCTTAAATGTTAAATTTATTCTGTTTTTAGTATTTGCTGTCATAGCACGGTTCATGAGATACAGTCTGGTGACAGACAGATAGAAGGACAGTGGAGTCTTAGTAATAGAGTCAGTTACCCTTTGGGTACGGAACCCTAAAAATGATAAACGCCCACCTATATAACGCGTCTCGAGTACCTTATGTATGACGTCATAGTTCAAACTAAGACTTCACGTCACCAAAGTCACTGGTGCAGCTGCGACCGCAAAAATGGAATTGGGTCTTTGACAAAATATCAAATGAGTTACTTTTAAAACGGAATTTTGTATGAAAATACTGGCTTATGACATCACATTTCAGAGCACTTTTTTATGTTTAATCCATTTAAAAATTATTTTGTTTTAATCGAGCATATATGAAATAATTTATCATTGATCGTGTCAAATACCGAATTGGGCGGGCTATGTAAGTCGTACGGACCTAAAATTGCCACCGACTGCTGACCGCATACCGCAAACGTGGCCGACCAAGGCGGAGATGGCGGGACGACCTCACGATATTTTTGTGGTGGGGCAGGGAATTTCTGGTGACAGAGAAGAGTGGCAAGCAAAAGGGAGGCCTTTGCCCAACAGTGGGGCACTACATCGGCTAATTAAACAAAAACGATAGATAAAAAATGGTTTTTAATTTTTTTTAGATATACCGCAATAAAAGCCTGAGGCCGGTCAGACAGAGGCCGAGTTTGAAGGCAAAATGCGTGCATGCAACGACTAATGAATGTCGAGGAAGCGAAAATTATCTGTCGGGATCGTGGCAAGTGACAGTCCCTGGTCTCTGCCTACCCCTCTCGGATACAGGCGTAAGTTTATGTATGTATGTAGTACCAATGTTCTTCATAAAAATTATAAAACACATATTTCTCAATTTTTCAAAGTTCAACCCCTAAAAGAGTGAAAATTGGCGCCAAAATTGTTTATATTCACACAGAGAGGTGTGCTCAGCTCCTATATTATGCACACAGGATTTGCCTGACCGATTCCAATCGTCTAACTGTCAAATTCCATACTAATTGCTATTGAAAATGTCAGGATTGCGACAGGATATGGTGCGCACAGTTAAGCCTCAGTTCTGTGCAATCCACCGTACCCTGTTCCTTTTACTTTGCAAGTTTTCATATATAACACTTCCTCTGTGATAACACTTCGTTCTACAACCCTTGGTACGAATGTGTCGCCTTTTTAACTCAATACCTAATTATGTTCAATTCACAAAGATATAGATATTTACAATATTAGCTTTGTTTCATTTAAGAAACAATCTCGATTAACTTTGATCTCTTGTAACAATGTAAGTAACTGAGTGATTTTGGTAAATTATTTCTTTACATAGGTATTTCAGATTTTTGTTAAAACATTAGACAAGTTTAGTTTAAGTCGTCTTGTTTTGTAAGCTGGTTTACATTTTCCTGATCTTACGTGTGTAGGTATATATGTATGTGTGTGTTAAAACTATTCTGTATGTTATTGATTGTTACACACCAATGAAGTAAAATAAAATACAATAAAATAAATCCCGAATATTTTCCATGCTTTTTTAAAACTAGTATGTCCTTTGATATTGAATAGAGTTTTAATCAAAATATTGCGAATAGGCCACACCTGAACTCAGAAATATTGAATCCGCTACTCACGCCACGCGTTGTCAGTATCACTATTAACGTGTCAGTTGCCTACAGTTACCAACAGTCCGTGAGATAATCCACGCTGGCTATTATTCATGAATATGTGGACATTTCGGTGCGTTTTCCTGTTTCTCATGGGCCACGCATGGATATTTATTGTTTCGGTGATATTTGCTATGCTGCAGACTTTAGGGCCCGTTGAGTATGTTTGTTTAAAAGACGGTTTGTAAATACTGTTAGTACCTATATGAAGTAAAGAGTTCGTTGCCTCGTGGCGGCCTCAAGCGGTGTCACGTGTGATTACCATGCCGGAGGTCGTGGGTTTCGATTCCCATTGGGGAACGCCGTACATTTGTACAATTGGCCTCAGTCTGGGTGTCTTTCTATGTTTGTGCTGTCCTTGCCTGGTTACCATAGCACAGGATATCCTAGTTTGGGATTAGGACGAGTCATTGTGTTGTTAGAAAGTTATTTATTTTATTTAAAGAAGGAAATAGCTCTATCTGAAACTGCATTCATAGAACGAAATCCATTTTTTTATATTTTCGTAAATATAATATAATATATATACATATATAATATAGCAACATGTAATTAAATATATAACTGTAGAATTAACAATTAGAATAAATAATTTTATTGCTTAATATTCTGTTAGTGCTTATAATAATCTAAAACACAATTATCGTTTTAATATTTACTTAATTGTTAATGTTCAACTCAATAAACAACTAATTATAATTTGACTTGTGAAAATTGAATTGTTTAAGGCATGTTAAACATTTGCACTCAATTAGTGTTAAGCAGCGTATCTGCCCATAATTGGGGTGTACATATTTTTATGTTGTACTCGTGTTAATTTATAATATATAATGTATTTTCCTGTTGGCGTAGCAAATAAATAAAATAAAATAAAAAATGTCTGATTTCTGCTTTCTTATCGTAAACACCTCAAAATAAATCGCACAGAGAAACGCATAATCGCACCCACATGTCACCACTTTACTCGCGGAGGCACGATTTACCAGCCTGTTTTCGTTAAGGTGGATCGGCCTCGTAGAACATCCCACGACTGGCGATTCACCAATAGAAGCGAAGGCGTCTTATTATATTTTTTTTTTTATTTATGTAGAAATCCAAATCCAATCCAGCAAGCTCTTTAATTTATAAAATACATTACGCTTAAGTTTTCTTATAAGGCCCTTAAATGATGTAAATAAAACAGCAAACGAAACTCGTAACTACTATTCAAGAAGCTATTCATATCAAAGTACCAATATTTGACAATTTACTTTACTCTAATCTGATCCAATTTATTTGTTATAGTATAGCCAAGAAATGCGTCTTTTTTATTCATATTTTGCAGCCAAAATATATCTAGATCCAATAGTAGTAGTAGTAGGTCCAACATTATTGCAGGTCTTCATAAGCAGATTAATTAAGCTACCATCGGCACCGAGAAACCGCAGTCATATTTAGCATCATGAACAAGTTATACCACTGAAATAAAGTTCTTACCTGAATGATGCAGCACCGACAACAGTCTTTTAAATATTATGATGCTGCTGGACATAGGATTCACCTGAGCCGTAGCATCGCCTTTAGTCATGCCACTTCCTTCTGTTCTCCTCAGCCATCACTATCCAGCCACTACCAGTAGTTCCAGACCGTCGGCCCAGGACGCTGGTGGACGTGCTACGCAGCGTTAGCTAGTTCGTGGTTTTCACTCAATATTTGTATAAATAAAATTGATTATTGACTAAAGTAAATGCGGTTACATACTGTAATGTACTGTACATATTGTACTGCATCTTTGTAAATATTTTACGTTATGTTTTTCCTGGTACAATAAAGAATATTCTTATCTTATCTTACTGTCATAGTTTAGCCACTTAGGTACTGCGAATATGTATACATGCTACACCAATTTTTAGTTCAATTCATACACCAATTGCCAGAAATCTTACGTTAATTTCTCAGCATAAGAGTGTGTTTTGTGTAAGCTTCATACATATTTATGGGCCAGCAGTATTGAGCGTCAAATTGTGTATAGTGCCTATCCGCCTTAATGCTAATCCCTCAGTAATAGATGGCAGCTTTCGTCGAAGCGATCGCCGTAAATTATGTTTTATTGGTGCACATTCGCGGAAGCTTAGAGAGATTGCACTCTAGTTTTATCCCCAAATATATGTTCCCTTCTCCTTCATAGATTGCCTCTATTATTTTTTTTGTAAATACGCCTAAGATACAGGATACATTAGAGTTACCTAGATTAAGCATCACTTTTTTAATGATGACCTGATTTATTTTAAACGAACTGAAAATACGTTAATTACTATTTATGAAAATAAACAAATTTATTATAATTGTAGATACCTACACAGTTTTTTTGTTCTACAGTCCATTTAGCTGGAGTTTACTTAAAGCATGGAAGATTACATTATTGAAGTAAAAAATGTTCTCCACAGAAGGACAGCGGACCAAGCTAAATACATCATTCACCGAACTAAATTTAGTTCATTGAATGATGTATTAGGAATTAAGTTAGATTTTTTCCAACACTATAGAATGATATGAAATAAGAAAGTCCTTACTGTCCCTATGAATCTACACAAAAAATACAAAAATAAAAAAAATTAAATAGGCCTTCTCCAGCCTCTTCCAGCCGCAAGATAGAGCTTGCGTGAAGTTCAGCCAGTCTTTTGTTTTCTGTCGTCTCTACTATGTGGTCTACCTAGCGAGTGTAAAGTCTGCATCTTATTCTTTTGCTCGGCGGTCCTTTCCACAATGTCATTCTCTTTGCCCATCTGTCTTCATACACGTAATAAAAATAATCACATGAACGCCCAATAATACCTAAACGCCCACGCTCCAAGTGAACGCCAGCTAAGGGTACGGTTTGACGAAGATATTTGATGCTCTCAAAACACAGCTCTTCGGTAAATCGCCAGGCTTTAAAGCTTACCGTCTGAGTAGCACAGTGTACGTAAACCTTAATGCGAGTGTTCGATTCGATTTCGGTTTATGTCATCCGCGAGAATGCTTGACAAGTGATAGCTATTCCACGTACTTAAATATAAGTGAGGTTGTTTGCATTTGATTAAAGATCCGTGGATTTATTCAAAGTACACATGATATCACATCAGTTTTTACCCTTGAAGCTAACATTTAAGTTCGACTCTATGCCATTTTGATTAGAACTAAATTTGAAAATGTAAAGGGAGTGCATGGTCAGTTATAGATGCCATAACACCGTCACTATGCCTCGTTTCGGCCGTGATACATATATAAAATAATTTACAGTATGTATTATTTTGTGAATTATATTTTGTAATAAGTTTTCTTAGGACTTCGTTCGCAAGGGATACTAATACATATATCTACTATTATATATTGTATTTTGAACTAACTGTCACGTAAAGCTCACGTTTCGGCAAACCACTTTATCAACAAATCGACCATAAGACACGACTTTACTAATAGTCCATTACTGGTAATGTTGCGCTATGACCTCAACGTTATATCATATACGTTAATCATTAAAACTTCCCAGGGCAGTGGTTGAGAAGATGAAAGAAAGAGAGAATTATTAAATACTAGACGTCTAAAGTAACATTTGATTAATCGCGATTCTCACACATGGATTTTACTCACATAATCGGTCTAATCGCTACTGGATTTATGTGTGAGCAGGATCAACTTATGAGACGTTGGGAATTAAGTATCATCCTCATCATCATCAGCCATTTGACGCCCACTGCAGGACATAGGCCTCCTTCGTGGTTTTCATAACCATGAGGGGTTTTGCCATAATGGCCACGCTTGGCAGGCGGGTTGGCAATCGCAGTGTGCAGTTAGAATCTCAGGGAGGCGCTGCTGCCCGTCTCCTGGTAATTGATTTCCGTAGTCGCCTTCTACGACATCCACGGAAGGTAATGGAGTGACGCTATTCTTAATCCGGCGCCACACGGATCTTAAGGGAATTAAGTATACCTAATCTAAATCTATGTAGACTTCTACGTAACTTAGTTGCTAAACCAAAACAATATTTTACTTCACTTTACCTAAAAAAAAAGACTTTTCGAAATTCGAAACCATGTTAGAGGTTTCATACTCTAACTGAATAAAAACCTAAACTTCTGACGGGGCTGCATAAGGTTCAATGCCGTATACTACTACCGTAAAATAGTTATTTGTGGCGATCGTAAAATAATGATTTGTGGAAAAATCCGTGTGGCACCGGATTAAGAATAGCGTCACTCCATTTCCTCCCGTGGATATCGTAGAAGGCGACTAAGGAAAAAAAATACCAGGAGACGGGCAGCAGGGTCTTCCCGAGATTCCAACCGCATACTGCGATCGCCCACCCGCCTGCCAAGCGTGGCGATTATGGCAAAACCCCTCATGGTTATAAAAACCGAGTGAGGCCTATGTCCTGCAGCAGGCGTAAAAGGGCTGATGATGATGAAAATAATTATTTATGTTGGACCGCCACCGCCACTGCCACCGTAATGGTGTGTGTCATCCTTGACAGGCGAATCGCCATAAACAATAATGCATTTTTTTTTAATAATAAGGCAGAGTTAAAAGAGGATAGACCTCTGGCGTTAACACTTACCCTTTGGGTGCGGATCTCTAAAAATCGTCATATCGTCTGTATTGTCTCTAGTAGACGTTTCAGGAACTTTTTTGGATCTTATTTAGTTTGATACTTACGCAGACGGCTGTTTTCAGTATTTTCGTGCGAACTCCAAACTATCGAGTTATGTTCAGTCCGGTTCTTTCACTCGCACCTAATCTGGCTGCAAGCTGCGTGCACGCACGCACTTTGATGAAGTTTTCATGTCGACGCAGGGGCCGCTCGGGTACGCCCGCAATTTCCTCTAAACGCTAGCCTATGTTGGAATTTCAGGGGCATATTTTTAATACGCCGCTTTCGCCACCCTGCCACTCGGTTCAGCGCTAGAGAATCACACAATTTTTTTTTGTGCAGCCTTTAGACGTCGCTCGCAGGGCACAGGCATTATCTCACAGAGAGAAAATGGGCTAAATTATCATGCGTGGCAATTACAAGCGCTGAGGTATCCTCCTAAGTGCTGACCTTGAAAATAATTATGTTTATTTTCAAGGTCAGGACTTAGGAGGTTATAACAACATCCAATAACTTTAACTTCGCATAGACCTAATTCGGGTTTCATTGGCGGGAGTCGCGGGATGTGACATAGAATTCTTTAGACTCTTTGGAATTCTTTTGTTAAAAACGCTTAAAACAAGTTGTTGTAAAACATAAAATCTAATCGGTGAATTGCGCGTAGAGTGAAAGTGAAAGTGAAAATATGTTATTTGCCTTAAAGCCAATGCTTACAAGATACAGATCAAATAAATATGTAACAGATATGGAAATTATATATTATATACAGATTGTATAGAGGTATAACAAGTGTGTCAGTTTTAGTATACATTTTACGAATATATACTCTGGGGCTGAGAACCAACAATTTTCATGCTATTTTTAGCTAAAAACGGCTGTTTTTAGTAATAAACAATCTTAACAGGAAGCAATAAGTCGCTTAGCTTTTGAAGCAAAAGCAGCGCTTACCGAATAATATTGATGAATATACGTAGGTGTTGGAGTTTTGTAATTGAAACCGCTTTTAGTATGAGACATTTTATAGGCTACGATGATATTAAGAATCAAAATTCTTAGACAATATTCCAGACAAAATTTTACAATACCTGATAATGTTCTCTTCAAAACTTAGGTTAGTTGGTAGATAATGCTAAGTACCATTAAGCTCGCCTATGTACAAAACTGCCTGTTTTAAATGCAATAAAGGATTTAATAATAATAATAATACGTAGGTAGGGCACGCTTTATTTGAAACTATTTCTAAGATATTGGCAATCTATTTTAGAACAAAATGTAAGAGAAATGCAACTTTTTGATTAACAATTTAATGCCTCACTAAGCTGTAAGGAACGTAGCTAACGCGGCAAATTTTCAGAAAATTTTAATGCTAGCCCAACGGTACATTTCTCTATTCACGTAGTTCGTGAGTGTTCTACATAGACTTGACTGCATTTACACCTCTTGAAGCTTAGTACATCACATTAACGGCCATAATAAGTCCCACTGCAGGGCACAGGCCATCTCTCGGAGAGAGAAAGAGAGGCTAGAATTAAATTAGCCGAATCACGACGCGTGCATCATCTCATTAAACATACATACATACATAAACTCACGCCTGTATCCCAGAGGGGTAGGCAGAGACCAGGGACTGCCAGTTGCCACGATCCTGACAGATCACTTTCGCTTTCTCAATATTAATTAATCGTTGCATGCACGCATACCGGTTTCGGGTACTCTTTATTCGGTACTTTTTACGGTAAGATGGTAGTAGTATTTACAATTTGTTCGTTAAAATTCTATTAATAGGATTTGAATTTCTGTAATTTCAAAAAAAATCCTGCTTTTCCGCCATCTATTCGCTCGTGCAGCAATAAGTACCATACAAATTCGTGCGCTCGGAAAACCCGGCTGTAAGGGTACAATTTCCAAAAATTCTTCTTTACTGGGTGTATACGTAATAAAAGAATCATACTGGCCAAGTTTCACGTGTCTAGATTTGATAGTTTCTACTCGGCGATTATGAGGCAGTCAGTATGTGTTATTTTATAAGTATTGATTATAAATTTTGGTTCTTTCCAAAAATCTCATGTAAGCAAAGTAGCGGACAGAGCCAGTGACGTAAAGTCAAATTGGTTATTAGTTACAAAAAACGGATTACATTAGATTAGATTGCAATACTTTATTGCACACCATACATAATAAAAGTACTTCATGTACTTAAACTATTTTTACTTGATTAAAACAGTTTTACACAAAATACTTTTATAAACTATTTTGTTGTTCATGAAATGAACTATTTCTTCGCTCAGTCTCAATGTGTTAGAGCGTAATATACACCTAATAATGAAGCCTACACACCCTATAACGCGGGCAGGTGAGCGTGGATAATTAATTTCGAGAAGCTACGGGGTAAGGATTGTTCCTGTTCACTCCTTTTAAGTCTATGTCCAACTTAGTATCAGTTATCGAGATTCGGATTAAAGTAGTCTTTTATCCGTATAGTAGAGTAAATAGACTATTATTGTTGAGCTTTAAGGTATTCGCGACAGTAAAACGTAATTATTTTCAGTACCTATTCTGAACAATTAAATAAACTTTAAAGAAAAATTGGATAAGGAAAGTATAAAAAAAACCTCTCTAAGCTACTATGGTTTCACCATGATAAACAATAGTTAAGCTAGCAAATCTTTTAGCTGGGCTATCAAATCTGATATGAGACAGGTCAAACGCAGCGATGTGAGTTTTCCGACTGTAGTTCCTTGGGACTGCACCAGCAAATCGGACATCGCTGGCACATCACCTACTCCATCATTACAGAGGAATGTAATACGCAGTTGTTAATAAACTATGAATATCCACCGCTTTAATAGAATTCTCAGTTGCCGCTTCATCGGTGTGCGAGTGTACCGTTCGTGTCTCTGTGAGATTGAATAGAGAATTTATTGCTCGCCTGTTGTGATTTAATTAATAAATTATTTAACCTCCTCAGTTCTTCTCAAACCATTGTTCTTCTCAAGGTCAGGACCTTGAAAAGAACAATGGTTTTATGTTATTATTTTCAAGGGCATAATATCATCAGGGTACAGGTCATCTCCATTTCCGTGTGGCGCCGGATTAAGAATAGCGTCACTCCATTTCCTTCCGTGGATGTCGTAGAAGGCGACTAATAAGATCAATTACCAGGAGACGGGCAGCAGCGTCTTCCTGAGATACCCACCGCCTACTGCGATCGCCAACCCGCCTGCCAAACGTGTCGATTATGGCAAAACCCCTCATGGTTATGAAAACCACGAAGGAGGCCTATGTCCTGCAGTTACTCATACATAGTTATACATGAAACGGGTCTAATCGCGGACATTTATGATATCATCATCATCATCATCAGCCATATGGCGCCCACTGCAGGACATAGGCCTCCCTCATGGTTTTCATAACCATGAGGGGTTTTGCCGTAATCGCCACGCTTGGCAGGCGGGTTGGCGATCGCAGTATGCGGTTGGAATCTCAGAAAGACGCTGCTGCCCGTCTCCTGGTAATTGATTTCCTTAGTCGCCTTCTACGACATCCACGGAAGGAAATGGAGTGACGCTATTCTTAATCCGGTGCCACGCGGAATCTGATATAAAACTTAATTATCTTAATTCCCGATGTCTCAGCAACATTGCAGGTGCCGTTACAATAATCACGATTAGACCCTCTTAATATATAACCACATACATACAAAAAAAGCGGTGGTAGCCCAGCGGGTTGAACAATGGTCTCGGAAACGGGAGACCCAGGTTCGATTCCCAGTACGGGCATGTACCTATGACACTGTTTATTTTCAAAGTTACGTACATCTGCGGATTTGTAGTAGCAATCAGAGAGGAAATCCGCGGCTTGGTTGGCTCCGCACGTATTGCTGGGCAAGCCTTCTCCATCTTAAAAACAATTTCCCAGGCACTGCAGCGTCTGAGTGGTCCCTTCACTCATCTGGTGTTAGTGACGGTACCACTGGGCGATGTAAAAATCATCTCATTACGTAGATGCAAAGGCCAAAGTTTTACATACATACATCGCCAATATCAGCTAAATTATCGTAAGCATAACTGCTCTAACTTTATCTAACTGCCCATTCAAGACCATCAAGTAAAAACAACCTATTCCATACACTTTACGTTTTTCCCGCACCCGGTAGTTTATAGCAAAAACCGATTGAAGTCAGCACAAATTACTTGTCTTTATCAAGACCTGTCGTCCTGTCGATCGGAGTGGAGATATTTTAATAAAAACTGCTTTAAAGATCTCGTTTGGTGTGAAATTGAGTCCTGTACAGTCGGTAATTCGTTACAAGCTTCGAGTTTTTATAATTTTTTGAATGTCGTGAGGAAACCTGAATGTCTGAGGGGTGGTTGGAGTCGTTATATCAAAAAATGTAGTTCGACGAAAGTGAACTTTGGTGTCGAGGCATAGATCAATGGTAGAACAGTCATAGATCAATGGTAGAACGCTTGTTTCATATGCGAGAGGTCATGAGTTCGTTTCCGGCATGTTGATACATTAACTTTGTTTTACAATTTTCGTCCATTTATAAAATTTTATAGCAATACCACGCGCTGAATGTCAAATAAGACATTCTGAGGAAACCTGACTATCAGAGGTATTCACACACTCCAACCTGTAACATAAGGTACCTATTGCATGATTATAATAGCTTTATAAATATCAACTCCCGGAAAAATTCACGGATTTCGTGCCTCACATGACTATCGAGCACATTGGAAATGAATTGAGTCATAAATTTAATGTCATGTGAAAATGTCGTTCTGACTTTTTGACTTTTTTCAAAAAGGTTACAGGGCATACCCTTAACCCGATCGTCTTTGTTCAAATTGTAGTTGACTACATTGTCCAAAGGAGTTTTTCTCAAATGTTTCCAAAATATCGAGCGTGAAAATAAAATATCGGGAAATTTTGGGAATTTGTTTTTTTTTTTTCACTATTTCGGCCATAACCTTTTTTCATTTTTGACTTTGTCAAATAACTCTTTTTGCACTTTACAGCTTTCGTGAATACGCGCCTTTGTTAAATATCATATTATTATGTTCACAAGTCTCCGAGATATAAGGGGATCGCACTTTTTCGTGGAACGTGGCCTACACTGGAGCGAACGAAAAGACATTTCCAATGTCAAAAGGTCAGTTACCAGCAGTATAATTTCATGTCCATGTTCCAGGTTAATACACAACTTTATGTTTATTTCTACTTGTAACTACTTCCACCTTTACGTATTTTTAGTAAATCCTTACCAATTAACTTAGGCCTATTTTTTCTTGCATAAACATCTTCTCGTAAGTATAATAGAGGGGATTTTTGATTGGCTGTAGGCGCAAAGGCGACTTGGTCGGATACGAGGGGTATATGATTATATGAATTAAGAAAATTACACTTCGTAATGTTTTAGAGCGCTGGCGATGCGAAAAGTCTATCTTAATCGAGTTGGATGAGTTAAGCACTATGCACACTAGTTTAATTGAAAGTTTAATATCAAATGATAGACAACAACTAAGATAATAAAAACCTAGTCTGAAAATTACCGGTAGATTTTCACAAGGACGATTCAAAAAAAGATTTCTCTTAAGTTAAGTTGGTAGTACTAACTTACAAAGTTACAGTTATAAATAATAAAATATATGTTTTGACAGCTTGGATACCTGAAAGAGGTTTGGCAAACTCTGATCTCTGCCTACCTCTTGAGGATGTAAGCTTTCATATAATGTATGTGGATATCGGAAAGTAAAGAGCGCGAGACAATTTACCATATCGCACGCTTAATAAAATACAGGCCTAACTCAAAAAAGCAAGTTTTTGGGAAATCATGAAAAACGATCGCGCAGTCACGACCTTGTCTCTTTATTTGTAAATAAAATAAATATTTACTGATGTATAAAACATGTTACAACTATTTCAAGAAGCCTATTAACCACATAATACCTGTTTGTAGTTTATTTTGTTTTTAATTATGTGTAAGTATTTTTTTTTAAATATTATAAAATGCCGTTTTGAGTTAAGCCCATTTCCTTTGAAAATCATAACCAATTATTGTAACTGATAGTAGCTCATTAAAAAATTAGTCTGTTTTCTTTGAACCCGTTAGATTTCGTTATGAACTCATTAAATAATTAGTCTGTATATGAATAACATATGAAAACACATTTTCAATTCAAGTCTCTTTAATCAAATTTTTGGACCATGAATACAAGAATTATCAAAAACAAAACAATCATCATAAAAGGAAACTCTTCGTAAGAAATAAGATAAATGATTAGCCTCATTTTGGTATGTATAGTTATCATAATTTTGCTTAAACTAACTAATCCAACAATGGTATTGCTGACAATACTAATCTACCTGGTACTTTTAGAGTCTTTAAAAAAATAGTGTTAATTATTTTAAGAGAACTCATCAATACAAACAACTGTTATTATAGGACCAAAACTGAAATCTTAAAAAAAACAACTGTTTCCCATTAAAGTGCAATACTAATTTCAAGTAATTTTATGGAAAAAGTGATTATATTTTAAATATTTTTAGGTTTTCTCCTACGGTAAAAGTTGTTTTTATTGATGAGTTCAATATCCTATTAAAATATTATACTCAATTTTTTAAATACCCAATATGATGTATGAGCTTTGCTCTTTATCAGTCAAACATAACACAAATGAACAACAAAAAATATACTTAAGCTTATGAATACTCAAGATTAATTAAAAAACAAATGTGAGATACAACTTCAAAACTACGTAGGTAAATATGGCTTTTATTTATTAATGTAAAAACTTTAATTATTATTATATTTCTTCAAGCTGAGTGTTGCAAAAAGATCCTATAAAACCAAAAGGAGGTCACGATAATTCAGTAAACCACTTTTATGGAACTAATTATGAAACCTTGATAAAATATTAGATGTGGAAAAGCTATAATTTTATTGATGAAGTTTGCTATCTATCTATAGAAGACTTTCTTTCATTTCTATAGGATTTTCTTGCAACACTCTGGAGATCAACGATTTGCTTACTAGGCTAAATAGTAACTTAGGTGATATCTATTTGGTTATCAGTCTCAAAATAGATAATAATATGTAGCATACTTTTTTGCATTACCTTGCATCCCTGAAGACGAAAAAAATTTTAAAATCGAGGCATAAAAGTCTGAGTAAAAATTGGGAATTAATTGTTTTGCAATCAACTCTCTAAGGTCTCTTTTCTTGTTTTCGCCGAGATCTTGCTTTTCTGTATATGCTGGGACTGGCTTCAGATCACTCAAAGGGACCAGCTTTTTGCGTTTATTTCTGATGCAAACTTCTTGATACTCTTTTTCTTTGTATGAATTCTGCATTTGTCTGTACATGGCGATTTAACATTGCGAGGCCCAGCGATTTTGTTTTTCTTGGTTATATATTCTTTTCCTGTATTTCTTAAAGTTTTTGCCCTATTTTGTTTCCAATCTTTTTCATTCCTTTTGCGTTTTTTTCCTTTTTTTGTCTTTATCTATTTCTTCTCGTGTACCTTCTCCTGCTGCAGAAACTTCTTTCATTACTTGTATTCTTGATTCTTCTGATGTTGAGGGTTCATCATTGTTTACTTGCATTGGATTATCACCAAATGTATCTGTTGTCAGCCCTTGGTTCAAATTTGTTTGCTCTTTGTGCTGTTTACTGCAAGGTTCTTGATCGGAATCGGAGCTATCAGAAGAAGAATCCGAAGTTGAAGAAGAACAAGAAGAAGTTGAAGAACTGCTTGAACTAGACAACCTTGACGGATGTGACGGATAGACTGGTTTATGTTTGTTTTGCTTTGGAAGAGTATATGTTGGGTCTTGATCACTGAAGTCTGTGTCACTGTTTTCAAAGTTTGGTTAATTCTCGACAGAGCAAACAGATTCCAATTTTGAGAAACATTCATCCACGTTTGAGTAACGCAGATTTTCTGGCTTATTTGTTACATCTGATAAAACCTGAAACAAGTTTTTTTTAATTATATAACTAAGCACTTGTTGGTACCTAAGTAGGTACCTATCTAATAGTGTAAGTAACCGCAACTTCTTTCATTAAGTTTTCGTAGGCATATCGAAATAATACTTCAATTCCTTATCAAGGTAGGTTATCAAAATGAATTAAATAATTATCAACTCTCACCGTCACACCAATCTCAGCAGAATTTTCATTCGGTTCAAACGGTTCCATTTGTTCAGATGAATTAACAACTTCAATTTCATTCTGCACTCGTGCTTGGTCTTGAGCCTGGACCAAGTCCAATATCTTTTTAGACCTCAAAGACGACATTCTGAAACTAAAACGAATAGATAATGCAGTTTTCTTTATACAGGAACGTTACTGAATATTCTTAATATTTAGACGAATAGAGACTTATCAATGAAATAACAAATCTACAATTAGTTTGTTTTTATTTCGTTAATTTTTTTTGTAAAATAAAGACTGATCTATCAGTGAGTCTGATATTTTGCAATGAATTTTATTAGTAAACAGACTGATGTTGGAATGGAACGACATTTTAGGAAAATAATACACAGCTTTTTAAAAGAAAACAAACCTATCTCATAGTCGGTCTCATAGTAGGTGTATTTTTATTGTAATAAACAGACTTATTCGTCAATGATCCCGAACATTTTACATCAAACTTTCTAGTAAATTGACTTAATGTCTATTCGGTCCTATTACAACAAAAATAAATCATGAAACTTACCATTACTTTTAGAAGTAAATAGGTTCAACACTGATTCGGTCTCCGTTCATTTAAACAATAACACGTTCACACTTGTGATGCCTGACGCAAACTGTTATGAGTCTGTGTTGTGACAAAGGTATTGAAAAAAATACATGAGTGTGAAAGAGACAGATATACTAAAATGGTGGCTTGTTGACATCATTTTGTTGAAATAATAAACTGAGACGATAGATGGCGGTAGGAGAAGCGTGCATCTATGGTTAACTCAGTTTTGACCTATACCCTAATTCGTCAGTATTCTATTAAGCGTGCGATATATATTGCTAAAATCGGGTCGCAGTATTTGTAATAAAATAAGTAAAGCCCGATGCCGACACGCACAGTTGACATAAACAGTCGGGTTTCTTAAATGAATTGGTGAATTTTGTATCCATCAAAATTAATTATTGAAAAATATGTGGCA
This sequence comes from Yponomeuta cagnagella, assembly GCA_947310995.1. Classification (NCBI taxonomy): domain Eukaryota; kingdom Metazoa; phylum Arthropoda; class Insecta; order Lepidoptera; family Yponomeutidae; genus Yponomeuta; species Yponomeuta cagnagella. The sequence continues at coordinate 17,875,184 of OX371270.1, read as the reverse complement.
GAGTTGTAGAATAAAATTAGGAAAATTGCCATTATAACCTGTAAAAAATATTTTTCCTTCTTGCTGTAATTTAAAAAAATATTGGCCGCTTACAATTATTACAACCTTTTTCGTTGTTATTATTGTTTCTGGGTGGTTTTCTGGTGCACAATAATGAATATTATTTTATTTTAAACATAATTGTACAAAAACGAGATTCTTACCTCGATAATAAATTTATTTGACTGCAGGCAAGGAAGTTTTGAAAAAAATATTATCTTATCTTAGAAAGCACTAACTTTTTTGTGAAAAGGGTGAGACGTGAGTATGCACCTTAAAATCGTCACATTCTTTTTGTTTCGCGCCATTATCTTTCCTTCATTATCGCTTGCTTTTAAATAATTGAACATCGTAAGACTTTTTAATTTGTAAAGTTGTAAGTTATGAGAAAATTACTTCACAATTTAATTAAAATTATTTATGAGATACTTTTGATGCTGATAAAAAATGTGTAAGAAAAAAATAAATCTTGTAGAACATTAAACACCTTTAATGTATGCACACTTAAATAATGTTGCTACTTAAGCATCAAAACAACAAACTTGCCGATGAGTACTCTGATGAGTAAGGTTTTAAAAATGTACATTACATTAACCTTGTATTTATTTTAAGTAAACATAAAATGTAATACTAACTACGGAGCTCAAACGCAGGCACTGAACGTAAGTACCAGTCCACCAATTCAAAGTCGCTCAGCGTACTATGAAACGGGCTTTGGTCGGAGTCACTTTGATGGATCACATAAAAAATGAGACAATACGCCAAAGAACTTAGCCTATTGACATAGGTATAAGATTAGCAAGTTTAAGTGGCAGAGGGCGGGTTACATCTGCCAAAGATCCGATAACCGATGGGCTATAGAGGTTTCCGGATGAGACCACGATCTGGTAAATGCATAAAATTTAATCAGAAACTTTCTATTTTATTGTTTTTTATGGCACTTGTTCCATTCTACATGTATTTTTACCCGTCTGTGGCGGAGCCCAAAGGAAGGCTAATGTGTTTGAATAGGATGTCTGTATGTATGTATTTACGTATATACCCTCATAACTCCTTCAACAATAGTCCGATTTTGATAACACTAATCCCGAATTTTAGAATCTGCGAGCGGGAAAAATGGTAAAAGTTAAAGCGTCTTATGGTTGCGAAAAAAGCCTGTTATTGGTCAGACAGAGACCGACTTCGAAGGCAAAATAAATAAATAACTTCTACACAATCATCATCATCATCATCAGCCATTTGACGCCCATTGCAGGACATAGGCCTCCTACGTGGTTTAGCCATAATCGCCACGCTTGGCAGGCGGGTTGGCGATCGCAGTATGCGGTTGGAATCTCAGGAAGACGCTGCTGCCCGTCTCCTGGTAATTGATTTCTTTAGTCGCATTCTACGACATCCACGGAAGGAAATGAAGTGACGCTATTCTTAAACCGGCGCCACAAGGAACTTCTACACAATACAATCACTTAACCTGGTCCCAAACTAGGATACCCTGTGCTATGGTAACCAGGCAAGGATGTCACAAACATGAAAATACACCCAGACTGAGGCCATCTGTACAAACATACAGCGGCCCCCAGTGGGAATCGAACTCACGACCTCTGTTTTCTTCTATGTTATTAATACATGGAAAATCAACAGCCTTAAGACTTACTTAATAAATTCGGAATGATGTATCTAAATGTTCCTAATTTTATTCTCTATTTATCAAAAGTAAATTAGTTTTACTACAATCACTAAAGTTATTAAATTGTGCGAGCTAGTCAGAATGCTCCACGTAAGAACAGCCTTAAATTTTCTTTCGCAAATCCTGGTCTACAATAAATAATCTACTACAGCGTCTCTGCTGCAGTCGAAGCAACTAACGGCATTAAAATCGATCAATCACGAGCGCCCACTTCACTTTTTTCCTCAAAACTACTTTTTACGCGAACAAAAGCCTATTGAATCGGTTGAACAATAATAAAATAACATTATAAGACTTCATAAGTTTTCAATAAGCAAGTATGAAGCTATTATCGAAGAAAAAAACCGTTCTTTAAACGAAAGTCACTTGAAGCTACGTCAAAACCACCTCTATCGCATTGTAATAAGGTTGGTTGGAGGCTCTAGTTTTATGCTGTCCCTGTTTTAATGGAGTTTTCGATCGATCGCCGATTTGTATGGAGGTGTAATAGTGCACAGCACAGATGATGTTAAGGCGACGTATTATGTATTGATAAAATTGTGATACATTAACACCTTAACAATATAGTAGCAATACCACTCGCTAACAGTGAAGTAAAACATCGTGAGGAAACCTGAGTGTCTGAGGCGTTCGTATACTTCAACGCTTTAAATTGCCAATCCGCAGTTGGCAAGTGTAGTTATTAAGCCCATACTCTCTCACTGAGAGAAAAATATAAATATAAATAAAAAAAATAAAAACTTTTCCTTCTTTCTGTCACTTTCTATCCTTTTTTCTATTTCACTTTTATTTCCTTTTTGAACTTTCACAGTAGGTACCATAGTGTCAAAATAGCACAACTAGTTTTATAAGGCTTGCATCTATGTTACGTTACTAGATTTGAATAGATCATAATATGGTCTATTTATGTGACAAGTTTCATCTATATCAGTTATATTGTTAATTAATAATAATAATAATAATATGTGATACGGTAGTCAAAAATATCCAAATGTACGTATACAAACTTTGTGAAAGTATTCGGAAAATTGAAAACTAATAGAATTTTTAACACTTCAAGAAAGAGGCCACTCGTCGAAACCAACTCGGATGGGCAGCGTTCGGGAAACTAAAACACATTTTCGCGTCCAAAATACCTCAGTGTCTCAAGACAAATGTGTATAACTAATGGGTGATCACAAATGGATGTGAGACCTGGCCGCTGACTATGGGCTCAAGGTCACCCAACGAGCAATGGAGAGAGCTATGTTAGGAGTTTCACTTCGTGATCGAATCAGGAGTGAGGAGATCTGCAGGAGAATCCGAGTTACTAATATAGCTCGAAGAATTGCTCAGTTGAAGTGGCAGTGGGCGGGGCACATAGCTCGGAGAACTGATTGGGGCGAAAACATTGTGAACTGGCGACCGCGGACCGGACGACGCAGCTTGGGCAGGTCCACCACCAGATGGTCTGACGACCTGGTTACGGTGGAGGGAAGTTGCTGGATGCGGGCGAGACAAGACCGGGAAGCTTGGAAAACCATGAGGGAGGCCTATGTCCTGCAGTGGGCGTCAAACGGCTGATGATGATGATGATGAAGAATCTTGAAATATGTATGTTGGATTCCCACCAAGAACGGTAAAACCTTTTTATTGGTCTCCCACATACTAAGCAAAAACTTTTACACACAAATTATTAACTTAAGACTGCTGTTACGTAGAACATACAGTCTCCTTCGCACAATTTAACGTTTTTATGAATTGCAATAAAATGAGTATATTTTTGATAAATTTGGTCTGAAGGTTTGATGCACCACTAAATTTCGGACACTATAAATATATTTTGTTTTCCTATACATATTACAGTTTTTAAGAAAAAAAATGTGTTTCCGAAATTATTAATTTTGTCATTTTTTTTTCAACTAAAAACTTATTACAGTTAAAAAAAATTACCTTGAATATCCGCAATTTAATTATCCGTCAAACCCTCAGACCACGTTCATCAAAGGTATTATCATTTTATTACAAAAATTAAAATGTTAAATTGTGCGAGCGAGACAGCGTGCTCCACGTAAGAACAGCCTTAATTACGAATTCACTTATTTGTTTTTTTTTTCAGTCTGATTCGCAGAGCTTAATCATGGTGACTAGGTCTCTAGCCTGTGCTTCACCTTACTATTGTCACCTTGCACAAATATTCATTTTCTGATTACAATCAAAGCCTTCATCTTGGAATAACTTACCAATGGAATAGCATCTGACATTAACCATTACCATCCTGTTTTAAGCTGCGATAGTAAGGATTGCTTTAACAAAAGTAATGTTAAAAGAAATTTAATCTGATAAACATAAAATTGGCTCATCTTTATCGACTTAAGGCTATGTATACGTGGACATTTTTGCACCTGCACTATTGAAATACATGGGCAAGGACCTATTTTACTCTGACTGTATACTTATACATAATTTGACAAAAAATATCATCTTTTCCAATCCGGACTTGGCCCCCGTGGTGGAGTATGGCCTATACCTTCCTCAGGGAAGAGACCCGTGCCCCTCGGTGGGGACATAATGGGTTGATGATGATGATCATCTTTTATTATCACCTGAATTTCGCCACGCAGATATAAATAATGGATAGCCGAGCATAGAAATGAGAAGCTTGCGTTGGGTAAGGCTCATGTCCAGCATTGGACGATTGTGGGTTGAATAAATAAAAAAAATAACTTCCACATAACACAATCACTTGTCCTGCTCCCTAACTAGGATACCCTGTGCTATGATAAGGACATAATGAAATGAAATGAGTTTATTTGCATGAAACGTCGTACATATGGTGGTCGGATAAGTTTAAGTTTATGGCTCTACACATTTCACCTTTCTAGGCATGCAATAATTATTATATTCTAAAATTGTAATTTTTGTTGACAGAAACATCTGGTCTGAGTTGGGGGAGGCCTTTGCCCAGCAGTGGGACACAAACGTGGCTACGTAAAAAAAAAAAATTGTAAATATTATAACGTCCGATTACAACATGTCATAATTACCTAATTTACAAATGAGACATATTTACAATTGAATACTATTTACACTATTATTATATTACATCATTATTTTTTATTAAATGTCAATATTAATATTTTTTAAAGTAAAAAATTCGGCGACAATATAAAAACATTCATCTAAAAGCCATCTATGCAAACAAGGCTTAAAGCGAGTCAGTGGCAAACGTTTTAGCGTCTCTGGAAGCTTATTATAAATTTTTATAAGCATGCGGTAGCAGTTTCTTTGGCAAAATTCAGTTTTACATGGCGGATAGACAATTTTGATTGGATGTCTTGTACTGAATTTGGTAAGTAAGGAACCTGACATGGCAAGGCAAGGACATTACAAATATGGAAATACATATAGACTGAGGCCACTTGTACAAATGCACGGTGGCCCCGAGTGGGAGCCGAACCCACGACCTCCGGCATGGTAATCAGACGTGATACCGCTAGGCCAACGAGGCAGTTGATTGATTGACAGTACAGTCGAGAGCACAGCGACCTTTACGTTCCTGCACTCTTCTCTGTAAATTTTTGGACGACTTTTAAAACTGACGGACAGACGGGCGGACATGCCGAAACTATAAGGGTTCCTTGTCGACTAGGGACCCTAAAAATCGAGCTGCTGAAGACTGTACAGTCAACATCAAGCTTCACATCCATATACCCTACTCAGTTACGTTACGGGCGACTTTGCAACTGAAATGTAAAGGTTGATGTGCTGACGACTGTAGATACGAGAATTTACATTTGATTCCATGAAAGAAAAAAAACTTACGCAATCACTGCACATTGTAAATGTTTTATCGGATTCACTTGCTTGAGATAATTTTGGATGATTCCGACCATTTCAGGCATAGAATCTGCACTCATAAATTTCATAGTTCTCGCATCTTTAGACGTTAATAGTTCCCGTATTAATGTGCATATAATATAAATAAAAAAGTGACCCGTGCGCAAGGCCCTTATGCCGTGCATGGCTGGGCAGTAAGTGAGATTTTTCAAAACGAAACCAATAAGTTGTGCGCGCGCTGGCGATCCTTAATCGCTTGGAAGTCTGTTGCTTTTAATTACAGACGTTTCAGACGGTAACCAAATTTAAGGGGCAGCACATTTACATATATGTTAAATTCTATTAATGACAATAAACAACTGATTTATTTATTTAAGAATGTAGTAGAATAAACAACTAAAAAACGGCAAGGGCCACTTTATAGTACACACAAAAGTTTAATATCTACGTATTTTCATAGGCATAAACTGCAATTTGATCGTCAAGATTATGTCTAGAAGAAGGTCGGTACCCACTATAGGACTTACCCGAAGGAACCTTCGAGTCTCTAGTCAAAACCTAGTAAAAACCTAGTAAAACCTAGTAAAAACCTAGTAAGAAACTTCTAGTAAAAACCTCGAATTCGTTTCTTTTTTTTTACTTTTATCACTTCGGATTCTTTTTCTAAATTATTTACTTATCAGCTGCATGAATATCAAGTGGACACCAATTATCACAAGTTAATAAAATCTATGCGAAAATAATAATAACTTCACATAAAATATCCCACAGTGAAATGGAGAACTGACCCTTAACACAAACGTATCTAGATTCGTATCGGGCCGCATTAAGTTACCAGTGGCGATGCGGCCTTAATAAGAACCCTATAATGAATAATGCCGGTGACTTATCTTAATCGAGTTAGGTTTAGCTCGAGTTCAGTTAGACTGGAATTTTAACCTCGCTATTTACAGCTTCAACTGCGTTGCAATCCTTAGCCCTGCTAATAATGCGAAAGTATATTCTTTTTGTTGCACTAACCCGTGCTGAGGACAATTTTAAAAACCTATTTAGGGGCTAAAAATTCCACCCATGCCAATGAAGCAATTTATATCACTTGCAGCCCCGAGTAACCCGAGTATCAGTTGGGAGAGCGCTGGCACGGTTAGCCAGAGGTCGCGGGTTCAAGTCCCGGCTTCGGTGGAATTTTAAGCCTCTAAATAGGTTTTTAAAACTGTTACTTCACAATATGGAAAATCACAGTAAAAAAAAAACTTATAACAATGACAATATTATGCAATACCTTCTCCATCCGTTTAATATTCTATCAACGCTCAAATCACAGGTAAAGCCATCGAAAAAATTTGTGTTCACAGAGCACAAAAAGTCACATGACTTTATATTGAAGAATTACTAGATATTTTACATGAGACATGGGCAAGCATGCTTAAATGATTAATTATTCTTAGTTTGTTTCGCTCAGAAAGTCACTTGTGTTAAGAATTTCATAACTGTTTTGATTACTATCGCAATTGATTAGAGTTCAATTTTAAATTCAAGAAAATCAAGGATTATTTCTGTGAATTCTACTTCGTAGATGCTGTTTAAATGATTTACAACGCATACACTAAGTACAGTTCTTGTTTGTTTCTACTCTATTTTTACGAGTATACATATCCTATCCATTCATAATTATTACCTACAGCAATAATGATTCATTCATATTTCAGACAGGAAAGTTGCGTTGGTTTGGACATGTGGAGAGGATGAAGGAAGAAAGATTGTCGAAAAAATATATCGACTGAATGTGGGCGGAAGAGCCGGTAAGGGACGTCCCAGGCGGACGTACCTTGACCAAATAGGGGATGTATTAGCAAAGGGCAAGATAAAAACTACCCGAAACCGGCGTGCGTGCATGTAACGACTAATGAATGTAGAGGAAGCGAAAGTGATCTGTCAGGATCGTGGCAAGTGGCAGTTCCTTAGGACAGGCTTGGGATTCTCTGGGATACAGGCGTGAGTTTATGTTTATATGTATGTAAGATTTGCATGATTTTTTTTTAAATTAATATAAAAAAATGAAACATCACTTAAATCAAATTAAAAATATATTTTATATTCTCCTAAATGTATCATTTAACTCCACAAAACGTATCCATTTTGCAAGCTGGCAAGTTGAGTCGTTCAAGAATATGGCAGTGCCGGCGAACAAGAAACTTTGATAATGTTAGGTTATGAAATTATCTACTTTGTTACGTGCACTTAAAAGTTTTTAGTCTAGCTACTTTACAATAATAAACATTAATACATTTCAAATATAGGTCAACATTTTTGTACCAATCATTTAAACAGCCCGCCCATTGTACCTTTTTTATTGTATATTTTATTTATGTATTTTGTTTCTTGTGTACAATAAAGAATATTGTTACCTAAAATAACTAAATAGCTTCCTCGCAACACAATCACTTGACCTGGTCCCAACCAGGATACCCTATATTATGGTAACTAGGCTAGGAACTCACAAACATGATATACACCCAGACTGAGGCCATTTGTACAATTGTACGGCGGCCCCCTGTGGGAATCGAACCCAGAACCTCTGTTTTGGTAGTTCAGCGCCTTAACGACTAGATCAACCGGGCAGTTGGATCTTATCTTACCTTATCTTAACACCTACAATTTCGATAAGGTTCATACAAAACTTATTACTATTTGGGACAGTCAACAGCTGTTCGGCTTTTGCTTGTTGTAAAGTCGCCGGTAATGTAACTGAGTAACTGATATTACGGTGAAGGAAAACATCGCGAGGAAACCTGAGTGTCTGAGGTGTTCACATACCTCGGCGCTTAAAATTGCCAGTCCGTGGTGGGCATCCGTGGTAATTAAGCACATACTCTCTCTCTGAGAGAAGGCCTGCGCGCTACAGTGGGAAGTATACAGGCTGAATACATACATATTAAAGGCCCGTAAAGGCTTACGTCCTGTCAACTGTACTATGTTGACACGTTAGTACCGTAGGCTATGATTGCATCTGTCAGTGATGTGAGTCCGTGATGTTACAAGGCTTTGCCGATCTATAGAATTAAGAATATCTAGAGCTATCAAAATAACCACTCACAAATTTAAAAAGCACTTGAAAATGCATGAACATTAAAATATAATGTTTATTCTATTTTAATGTTCATACATATAGTGATGACACATTTGTGTGCATTAACGTCACTAAAACTTTTTAAATTGTTACATATGATTCAGGTCTAATCATCATCATCGCCATCATCAGCCATTTGACGCCCACTGCAGGACATAGGCCTCCCTCATGTTTTTCTAACCATGAAGGGTTTTGCCATAATCGCCACGCTTGGCAGGCGGGTTGACGATCGCAGTATGCGTTTGGAATCTCAGGAAGACGCTGCTGCCCGTCTCCTGGTATTTTATTTCCTTAGTGGCCTTCTTCGACATCCAAGGAAGGAAATACACCAGCAGTCAAAAGTTTCCCAATAAAAAATGCTCTGACTAATTTAATTACTTCTAAATTAGCTGCAACATTATCTAGGACTATTTATATAGCTCTACGTCAGAGGTCAACGGCCTCGCGGAATGCCACTCCTCTTTGCGCGAGCATCCATAGAGCGTAATTATTAGATAGAGTTTCATGAGCTCAGCGTCCATACTTTTTACTACGTACGCAGAGGTCAATTTTGCTTAGATGTTTAGGAGTTATGTTAATATTGTATATAACATGCGGAGATTTACCCTTCCAACTTTAACTGGCCTTGACATCTGGCGCAGATGACTTATACAGTGTCTAGACTCTACGTTTGATGACATAACACATCGTTTATTAGAGCATCTCGACTTTTTGTGCGGTTAAATTCAAGCACGAATCACTTAAAACATTGATCTAGTAAATTTCAAGCGTCTACCTGTTTCCGTTATTTATATCGAGCAAAAAACAGCAAAAATAATACGTTTGTTGCATGGGAGCCACCCTTAAATATTTATTTTATTCTGTTTTTAGTAATTTTTGTCACAGCGGCAACAGAAACACATCATCTGTGAAAATTTCAACTACCTACCTATCACGGTTACCAGATACAGAGTGGTGACAGACAGACAGACAGGCAGATGAACAGACAGTCTGACAGGCAGTGAAGTCTTAGTAATAGGGTCCCGTTTGACACCCTTCGGGTACGGAACCCTGAAAAAAGCAAAAAGTATCACATAATTTTGGTGACAAGTATTGTAATCTACTAGAAAACTCAACAGAATTATAAATAATAAATAACTTTCACACAACACAATCACTTGTCCTGGTCCCAAACTAGGATACCCAGTGCTATGGTAACCCGCAACGACATCACAAACCTGGAAACACACCCAGACTGGGGCCATCTGTACAAATGTACGGCGACCGCCAGTGGGAATCGAACCCATGACCTGCGGCATGGTAATAAGACGTGATACCGCTAGACCAAAGAGGCAGTCACGGATTCGTTTTTGCTTCGAAGCAAGTGCCTACCATTTCTGTCGGTGACACTTTCGTTCAAGAACCTCTGGTTTGTTCTCTTCTTGAGGCCGATATCTAAATAGTTATTTTTATGACAATAAACGATTACGGCGTGGCATAAAGATGACCGGGGCTCGGTTCACAATACAAAACCAGCTTTCGGGTGGCTCCTAAATAACTTACGCCCTCCGTCCGGCCGAAGATTAAAAGAAAACGACCACTGCAACGCTGTGATTTGAATATTTAAGCAATATTGAAATCGCTGATGGAATTGTTAATGTGAATAAATTGTCTCAATCTAAATGTGGAAATTGACAAGCGTGAACGTAAACAATAGGTGTAAGTGATTTTTTTCCCATCATGATACCATGATTTCAGCGACATTAAAATACTCTAGCGCTTGCCGCCAATGTGCGATGGTTAAGCCCATACTTGCTATCTGAGAGAAAGCCTATGCCTTGCAGTGGGACGTATATATGTTACAGCCAAAGTGATTAAATAGCTATTATACATAATGACTGGTCATTATGTATAATAGCCAAATTCACTAGACAAAGTAATAAATTATTATGCAAACGTTTTATTTTGGCAAGTGTTATATAGCAAATAATTGTTTGATTAAATTTATATTTCGCATTTTGTTTGTTAGGTCAGTACACATAAGCAAAAATAGGTTCGAAGTTCGCTGCGCTCCGCTCCATCCTGAAACTTCGGGTGTTAGTTCTTTTTTTTATATAAAAGCGAAAAAAAATATTTCACTAAAAAACTTAGTTTTGTGTCAAACTTAAACAAGGTTGGTGCATGGAAAAGTCATAGGTACCCTACATTATGATATTAATATGATATTAAATAAAATTGCTAGTAAATGTGATTAATTTTGTGTTAATTATCACTTTATCTAAACTGAGTAGACATTATATATAATGACCAGTCATTATGTATAATATCCAGATTTATTACTTTGGCTGTAACATATAGACTGCTTGTACCATACAGGAACCCGGGCAAAGGTCGGGCTTGTAACTAACCAACTTAGTGCAGGAAGGAGTAAATCCCAAATTCATTAATCCCCGCGCGCGCTATTGCTGTCTATAGTGATTGACAGACTAATAAGCGTACTGAGAGTAAGGCTCTTTTCACATCGCCTTATTGTAACGATGCTGTAGCTAAAGTTAGGTATATTTTTAGATTGTTCTGTTTTATACCACACATATCTATATATTTTATTTTAAATGTAATTTTTGGTGTACAATGAGGAGTTATCTGATATAACCTCTTTAAATGTTATTGAAAATAAAGTTTCACATTACCCTATTGTGTGTGTGTATATATATATGCAATATTATCTCAAATAACCTCCTTAATGGAGGTGCTGAACAATGCTGCAACCAAAGTTAGTTATATTTTTTGATACTTCTTTTTTATTCCATAAATATATATTTTATTTTAACTGCAATTTTTGGTGTACAATGAAGAGTTATGTGATATAACCTCTTTAAATGTTATTGCAAATATTTTGTTTTTTATTAAAGTGAATGGCTGATAGATAGAGAACACTTTATTGCACAACCAGGAGAAATAATTACAAATAGCCTATTTTCAGTATTTTCACTCTGTTAATAATGTTATTATGTTGCTTTCTGGTGTACTATACAAAAGTGTTTATAAAGACTCACGATGCTAAAATTTATTACCTTAATTCCTGACGTTTCGGTTACGTTGCAGTTACCGCGGTCGCGGGTAGACTGAAGTGACAATCACAGTCAACGCGTCAATCACTATTCGACCCCTAGTAAAAGTTATACATGTATACACATAAGCAGCCTATATACGTCCCACTATAGGGCACAGGCCTTCTCTCAGGTAGAGGGTATGGGCTTAATCACCACGCGTGCCCACCGCGCATTGTTGATTTCAAGCGCTGAGGTATGCTAATAGCTCAGACACTCAGTGTTTCTCACGATGTTTTACTTCACCGTTAGCCAGTGGTATTGCTACTATAACTTCACAAATATACATAATTAAGAAAACAAAGTCACAGGTCATGCCCGCACTGGGAATCGAACCTGGGTCTCTCGCTTCCGAGTCCAATGCCAATGTTCTACCCACTAGGCTACCACTGCACTTTTTTTCTCGCACCCTAATCATGTTGTACAGTAAATAATACATGAATAGGGTGCTACCGCTCTCTACCTTTATATCACTTTGTACAAACATTATATTCTTACCTTACTCTCCATGTGCTACTACTTTCTGTCCTCAACCTTTCCTTTTGGCTGGAAGCCATCATCTGCTCTTTTATTTCACGGTTTGTGGGCTAAACAGGTGCCCGGTGGACCAAGCAAGTTGGAAAAGATTGGACGAGACTGGCAAAGAACGGGATGGGTTGGCGTGAAAGAGGAGAGGCCTATGCCCAAGAGTGGGCTTTCTATTATACGCTGATTAAAGGGAGAGAAACGTTATCTCAAATCACAGGTTTGGAAGAGCTAGAACCATATTTTTCGGGTATTATTACTTTCAAGACCGGTTGGAAGCGGCCTGCATCCAGCGCCTTCCTGCCACTTGGATGAGGTCATCTGTCAATCTTGCGGCTGGTCGTCCTACGGTGCGCTTGCCGATATGTGGTCTCCATTCGAAAACTTTTTGGCCCCATCGGCCATCAGTTCTGCGTGCTATGTGCCCTGCCCACTGCCACTTCAACTTACTGCCGCTGGGCTATGTCGACGACTTTCGTCCGTCTACGGATCTCATCCATGGAGGTGGCCTATGTCCAGCAGTGGCCTTCTTGTGGCTGAATGATGATGATGATGATTCCTTTCAAGCGTGAATTGAAGTTCCAACGTTAAGAATCCCTAACCAGTGAGGGAAGACCTTTACCGCCACGTATGATCCTAACCCTAACTAGTAAATTGTGCTCAATGATTGATAGTGATACCGGTACCGTTAGATGTCGACAGTTTTTTATTACAAGTAATAGCTACACCGTTTTGATATTGTGAAGACGTCTCGGAATTGTCATACGAGATAGACATTCGGCATCCTTTTTAAGTAATAGCGAAATTATTATTGAAATGTGTTGAATCCTTTCGGAGATAACCTTCCAACTCCACCAGTTCACTGAATCAACTATTTAATTCAAATTGCTGGCAGCGGCTGGATGAGCATAGCCGAGGACAGAAAGAGGTGGCAAGAAGTGGAAGTGTCTTAGGGGAGGCCGATGTTCAGCAGTGAACGGATACCGGGTTCGATTCCTCTTTATACAAATGTACGGTGGCCCCGATAGAACTACACCCAGACTGAGGCCAATTAATGGCCTTGTCTTTGCCTACCTAGAGCCAGACTAGGACAAGTGATTGTTTGAAAGTTATTATTATTAATATACGGGCTGATTTATTCATGGAAGTGGCGTGCCTTAGGGTAGGCCTACGTCCAGCAGTGGACGAATGCGGGATTGAGAGATTTATTCAAAGTCGAAACCAATAACCACTTTTCTTCTCAACAGTACGCCGGCAACAAAACAAACAAACGAAAGACGCCTTCGATTGCAATACATTAACGTCGGCAAATCAAAAATCCGTGAAATACGACGCGCGGCCGAGTCCGATGCCATTTGTCAAGGGCGTGGATAATCGTAACATTATGTGCGAAGGATAAGTAATTGTAATTTTTTGGCAGCATTAAAACTTGCAAGCGTAACCCCAAACGGGGTCACACGGGTCACGGTGAGGATTTAATAAAGAATAAAATAGATTGGTTACCTCTAAAATGTGCAACTTCACGACCATTTCATTATATTCACAAAAAGAGAAACACACTTAACTAGTACCTACTTTCTTTTAATGTCGCCTATATACGTCCTACTGCAGGGCACAGGCCTTCTCTCAGAGGGAGTACGGGCTTAATTACCACGTGTACTATTACGCAACGCAGGCCTCCGGTGGTCCGAAAATCTAAGGACCGATGTACGCCGTTGCAGTTTATTGATGGAAACAGACACACAGTAATAACAATTTGAAACAGAGTTACTAAAATAGACTGCATCTCGATGCTAGGACTTATTACTGGTAGAGACTACTATAAGGCTGTAATGACTGCTTAAGACAGCTGTTGACTGCTCATGACTGCCAATGACTGCTAATGACTGCTGCGCGATGTGCGGGGAAGAACTCTTTTATTGGCACTATAGTGCTGACAGGTACAATATCTAGGTGAGGCGGGGAACCGGGGACAACAGTAGCCACCGCGGATTGGCAATTTCAACCGCTGAGGTAAGTGGACTTTCAACTTTTATAACTTACTTTAAGTCGAAACTGTATACCTAATAAACTAATCTATTAAATATAATAGCTACGGTTACGGTTTGTTACCTAATTAATATCATCAAACAATTTTTTTTTTCTAACTATAATATGTAATTAATTTATAATGTTCTGCTTATTGTTAAATAAGTATGTAACAATGCACACAAAATTATGTTTCTCTAGCGTAATTATTTCTTTTTGTTCTCCTTCAATGCCTAAAGTAATCTGTGGATAATGTCTGTATAATCTGTTATACTATTACCTATTCTATTTCATACCCTTATTTGTCAATCATGTTGATATTGTATAACTGTTTATTATCCCCAATAAAATAAAAAATAAAATAATCTATTAAATATAATAGCAACATGTTTATAGATTAGAAAAACTTTTAATTAAAAAAACTGCCTTAAAAAATACGCATTAAAAAGAATAGTTCGATGACTTTTTCATGGATCTGGATCATGGATCATCAGATCATGGCCAAATATATATGACACCACCTCAGAGAAAAATTCATGTAATCAGTGAACGTATTAAATAATTATAGCTAAACATACATAAAAAACTTATATACTGATGAATTGAGAACCTAAAATGGTAACATTGCTCACTTCACTAGTATAGGAAGTCTCAGCATGCACTTAAAACTTATTTTGAGTCGAAGCTGTAATACCTAATAATCCAATCTATACATATTAAATACAGTTATATAGCAATAATGCATGGATGGGTCGCCGTCTATGCCTAACGCTAGTGGCATTTTTCCGAGCGGTTCCGTGCTTCGCAAGGCACGTTAAGCTGTTGGTGCCGGCTGCCGTCGATAGATGGCAATCGTTAAGACAAGTCAGAGGCCTTAGGGCGGCTTGACAACTTCTGACAGTAGACGAGCCACTAGTCTACAAGCCTCCACCAATCCGGACTTGGCCCCCGTGGTGGAGTATGGCCTATACCTTCCTCAGGGAAGAAACCCGTGCCCCTCGGTGGGGACATAATGGGTTGATGATGATTGATGATGATATAGCAATAATAAAGAAAAAAATCAGTAATATTAAATGAAAAAACATCAACAATTACAGCGAAAATATATAGACATTAAGCAAATAATTTCTATTCAATTTCATACTTTCCGTGCATAAGCAAAAGACATCAACGGGTTACGTAAGTCCTTTATATAAAAATAATAACTCCTTATAACTGTCCGCCACATTGCCATTGTATTTTTTTACTTATGTGCAATAAAGGTATTAATAATAATAATAATAATAATAAATGTACCAAAAAGAACTTCATATGAACTATGAAATTACATTATAAAATATAATAATTTACATATTTTTACACTTACGTAATCATTTAGCAATGACTGAACGGAATCCGATGAAATTCGGTACTTATCTCAATTGGCTATTGTACTATGTCACTGCTCTAATAACGGATTGTAGGTGCAGCTAGCTTACGATTTTTTTTATTGGTTATTCAATTAACGTCCGTGTTTTTTGCAAACAAATAAACCGACTCATCACCTCTCTATCGAAGGAAAAAACGGCGACAGCTATCTCTAAAGTAATTAGCAAGAATAAAAATGGGTACAAATTACTAAGAAACAGTTTTAATGTTTCGTTAATATTGACTGGATTGCCCTAGAAGCCTCGTTAAAACTAGCGGACTGGTTTCAACTTTAGTCACGACATTAGTGATTCTCGCAATCGACTTCCGTTTCAAGTTTCAACATTCAAAATTAGCCTTCAAACTCATTATCCAACCATTCCACATGGAACATTCTATTCAAAATAATCGGTAGAAAGCTGGCCTTACATGCTAGAGGTAGTGGGTTCGATTCTGGCATACATCGAAGAATCTGTTTCCTACGTTAAATTTTTAAAATGTTAGTAGAAATCATCATCATCATCATCATCAGCCATTTTGACGCCCACTGCAGGACATAGGCCTGCTTTGTGGTGTTCATAACCATGAGGAATTGTGCCATAATCGTCACGCTTGGCAGGCGGGTTGGCGATCGCAGTATGCTGTTAAAATCTAAGGAAAACGCTGCTGCCCGTCTCCTGGTAATTTATTGAATATAGTAGGTAATTTAGTAGGAATGCCAGTCACTAACGATGAGGAAAAACATCTTAAGGAAACCTGGGTGAGATGTTAAGCGCTTCAAAATCGCTCCTATCCGCAGCGTGCATGCATGCTAAGTCTCTCTCGTTTTCTCTCTGAGACAAGAAGATAGAGACTAAGATATAAACCTTGCAACCCTATCACATTAGCGATTTGAAAGCGATGCGGTTGCGCAGCGAGCTCGCCACGATTGCGCGCCGCGACGATACTCAGTAGCAAAATGGATTGATCTGTCGAGGAAACACTACTGCTGGCTTTGTTACTTCAAAGACACAGAAAACGAAAGCAGATACAAGTCAACGACGAATCTAGGAGGATTCATTATCAAGTAGGTAACCGACGGGGAGAGAGCGACTACTATGTATCCCATGTAACGGGGCGATTTAAGTTATAAATAACTTTGTATCCATTGTATCAACGGCGATGGTACCTCTAACCGACGCTATGTCCGCTTACACACGTATCTTTGATGTGACTCAAGTAGGGCGGATCGGACTGTCGAAGGCGATTGTACAAAATGGCGTCAACGGTGATAATCGCGCGTGATAATGCGCAGCGTCGTCACGGGATCGTGGCAAGTGCCAGACCCTGGTCTCTGCCTGCCCATCCAGGACACAGGCGTGAGTTTATGTTATAGAAAATTAAAAATTATCAGATGTTTCTTAATCTATATTTTATTGCCGTCATCGGTGGTAACTCTAATATGTTCTAATGCGTATTTTATTTTTTTAATAAGTTTTTAGTGGTATGTTAGTTTAGATAATGTCCTTGAAAATTACATATATCATTGTGAGGTGTTACTGTGGTATTACTTTGAATGACAGGATAGGTAATAATGTGATCAAGGAATGTTGAATGAAAGAAATGTTGCGTAGGTTTGGATATACGGAGAGGATGAATAAATGAAAGAGTGAGTAAATAAATAAATCCAACGAACTTGTGTGGAAGGGACGTCCACAGACGGCGATTATGACAACCAAATAGGGGATATTTACCATGAATTTCTGGTGGTTCGAAAGCCATAGCAAAATGAACGTGCCTCAACGATAGCTATCGAATACGCTAGTTTGTCTTTTTTAAAAAGGCACTTTCCAAAAATATCTCGACACAAACTCGAATCTGTGAGAACCATTAATAGCCATCCGAACGAGTTTACGTCCTTATTTTGGAGTAATAATCTGAATAGATGGCATTTTTAAGATTTCAGCGTGTAGCGAAGGGCCAAATAAAAGTACCCGAAAAGGTCGAGCGTGCTACTGATGAATGTTTATGAAACAAACGTGAGTTTGTCAGCATTGTGGCAAGTGAAAAACGCCGGCCTGCCCACGATTTTCACTAAGACTGGGTTCTCCGAGAGCACGGATTTGTACGGGACTTGCTGCGCCGCGCACCTAGTTTTTCTTGTAACATTCAATAAGTCACAGTTTCTGTGTTACTTTGAATAAAAATTTTTTGACTTTGACTTTCGCGCGAGCAATAAGTTGAGGGAAAAGTAGGCATCTTTGAAATTACAGAAACACAGATCCTATTGATAAAATTTTGACGACCGACGTCACTAACATATTTGTATTGATAATAACTTATTTTTAGTGATCAATAACTCAATAACCTCAAATAAAATCATATCTAGTGGTAATTTTGACCCAAATTCGCGATTTTTTGTTGATGCCTTAAAATTTAAAAATCATACTACAAATACGGCCCGAAGGCAGCGGCTGACATAGTAACATAGTACATTGACATTCAGCAAACAGAATGTAAATTCTTTACGTTGAAATAAATTATTGATTTCTGATTTCTGATTCTGATTTCTGATTTCATAAAAATAATGATCGACGGCCCTAGAAAAGACACTGAAAAGTAGCTTTATTTTTCAGATTTTAAATGCTAACCATTAGAGAGTAAAATGTGTTTTACAACACCTGATTTAGGGGTAATTTTGGACGACCCCGCCTTAAATTTCGCATACTGGTACAGCAATATAATAAAACGAAATCAAGGTGGTCGTTTCCGAATTGTGAATCATTTGTTTATCCCATTATATCTTTCGGGTATACATTATCAATTAAGCGTAGATATTTTTATGTGGAGCTGGCAAGCAATTTATTCTTACTGTTCGAATTCACGAATGATTCTTCAATACAACAATTATTCGAGTTTAATAACTTCATTAGTGTAGAATATGGTACTTTGATTTTAACCGACTATAGACTGCAGTAAAATTCAACAGGTTATCGTTCGGCATCGATACGGAAGGCGAGTAAAAAAAACTTGTGGGTGTGATCCAATTAGTCAGTCCACTTCTTCATATCCTCGGCCATCTTCATCCAGCCGCTGCAAGCAATCTCCCGCAGATTGTCGGTCCAGCGAGCTGGTGAGCGTCCTACGCTGCGTTTGCCAGTTCGTAGTCTCCTCGAGAACCTTCCTTTCTTTTCATTTCTTTTATTTACTTATTTATTGATACTTTTATTGCGCTTAAAAAAATCGTACAATGAGGCGTACTTAATGTCATAAGCATTTTGTGCCATAACCACCATTTGGCTTAAGTCCGCCTTTGTACATCTACCCTTACCTGTTATTTAAGTTTTTTTTTTAATTTTTGTGCAATAAAGCGTAACAAACAAACCCTTGTGTCCCATTGACTATTGATTCTTCGGCAGATGAGACCAGCCCACTGCCACTACAACTAGCTGATCTCACAAGCTATGTATGTATTTCTTTGTAATGTTGCCAAATAAAGTTTATTCTTATTCTTCTTATTCTTATTCTTCTATGTCCATCACCGTAGTTCTTTGGCGAATTGTCTAAGATAAGATAAGAATATTCTTTATTGCACACAAGAAGCGAGACATAAAATATGAAAGTAACAATGAAAAAGTACAATGGGCGGCCTTATTACTAACAGCAATTTCTTCCAGACAACCTTGTGACGGAGAGGTTTCCGAAGGAGAAAGAGAGACGGGTAGTTGGTGCAAATACGAATAGTACATACTTAAACTTAATAATAATTACTGATTACTGATGTGATCCATCAAAGAGAAATGGGTGTGATTTTCTACCATTTGGAAATACAACAACGAAAAGACAGCTGACAAGTACCTGCCTCAGTGGTCTAGCGGTAAGTTAATAGATTTGAGGTTCGACTCCCGCAAGAGGCAATGTGCTATGGGATGTGCTGTGTTTATGGGATATCGAAGGGTGAAAGATTTTACTGAACTCGTAAAAGAAGCTATAAAATTTATTTTATAGTCAAAACTTGCCTAGGCTCGGAGCTGAGTATTACGTTTAACTAAATTGTAACTCTAAGTCGCTCTTGCACCACATCATATTTTTAGTCTAAGTCTAACTGATCCTAAGCTTAAATCGTGCAGCCTATATACTTGGCACAGGCCTTCTCTCAGAAAGAGAGTATGAACTTAATCACCACGTGTGCCCACTTTAGACTGTAAATTTCAAGCGTTGCGGTATGTTAACACCGCAGGCACTCAGGTTTCCTTACGATGTTTTCCTTTACAGTTAGCTAGTGGTTTTGTTACTGCAAATTTACAAATGTAATTAACTTAAAAAACAAATTCATTTTTACAATCTTAAGCTTGACTTGAGCGAAAATATTATGGATAGATACATAGAATATTCTTTATTGTATGTACACTAAAATTATCAACTATCGAGAAACATTGTCATTTACGATACACTGAAGTGTTGCTGGAACATGCTGTCACTATCAAACCATCAGATTTTGGTTAATCAAACCTACCCAAAATACTTATGTCTTTTCCATTCTTCATTATTGTTCAAGCCAATCTATACACTTACAGTGTGATTTATTAAAATACGAGTCCTTTACGACACCCCTGAATTGCTTTCATAGCTGATTTTTCCCTTTACCTTAGGCTTAGGTTTAAGAGAAGATTGGTGGAATAGGCCCCTAAATAGTTTTACTAAAATAACAAATACAGCCTGCTAAGTAGAAGGAAACCATATTGTACGTAATTTATTAAGACTAACACGCTAGACAAGGTTTAATTAAGATCGATTTAGGAGGAGCTCTACAAGAGATGCGACCGCTGCTCACAAAGTGGCCTTCATTAGGCTCACACTACAATGTAAGGCTTTCAATTATTATTTTAGTGCTCGCATGACATTATCCAACTAAGTAGCTAACTGTTTTTTGGCTATAAAAGGAAATAGAAAGCCTTTAAGGTAATCTAGCACTTAGGTTCATACTAATAAGGCGCTCTTACCTCTGCTATTACTCTTGAATACGCTGTCAAGTTGCTGTTGTGTTTCGAACAGCATCTTAAATTTGCCACTCCAGGGCGATCTCAGGGGTAATTGTGCTTTATTTGGACACTGAGTGACATTTTTTTTATTTAGTCTATACACATCCCACTGCAGGGCATCGGCCTACTCTCAGAGCGAGAGAGAGTATGGGCTTAAATACCACGCGTGCCCACCGCGGGTTGGCAATTTTAAGAGGTCGTAGATTCAAATCCCGACATGTACCAATGACTTTGTTAACTACTTACATTTGTGAAGTTATAGTAGCAATACCGCTCGCTAGCTGTGAAGAAAAACGTCATGAGGAAACCTGAGTGTCTGAGTTGTTCACAGACCTCAGCGCTTGAAATCGCCAATCCGCGGTGGGCACGCGTGGTGCTGAAGCCCATACTCTCTCCCTGAGAGAAGGCCTGCGCCCTACAGTGGGACGTAAATAGGCTGCTTATTTAAGTACTTATATTTACATATTGCATAACGTACAAATTCTTAAATAAGAATTATTTATTTTTATTCTTTATTGCACTAATTACATTGTAAGTGTACAAGGGCGTGCTTAATGCAAGAAGCATTCTCTTCCAGCAAACCTTTGGTTTTGAAGAGACTGGCGACGGTTAGTGCAAGAAGAAGATTAAATACAATAATAAACTTTCGTAAACCTAGGGAAATACATTAACTTAGACTTAGTGGAGGGGAGGGGGGGGGGGGGGGTGGGGATAATATAAATTATTATAAACCTACATAAATGATAGTACATAAATAAATATAAATAAATAAATAACAACAAAAATACGTACATACATATTGAAGACAATAATTACTAAACACGAAAAATATACGTGAATACCTAAAAAAATCTTTAGGCACCGATTCTTCGGTCTCCAAAAGGTGTTGGTGTATAATGGAGCGATAATAAAAATAGTTGGCTTTGCCTACGTTAAGGCCCAGCCATCGTCGGCAAGCAAAGGAAAAATCGTTAACTCTTAATTGTCCGTTTTCGTCACGGCATTTAAGTGGCATGGCGTTCACTTTAATTCGACATAATTCACTCTATGGGAATATGTACGACGCAAAATCGTTCTTACTTTGTCCAAGCCACTATTATGAATGTCTTGACTGTATGTTCATCACAAGCATTTTTATAGGGCCCATAAAACGTTATACCGACAGCGTAGGTTCACATCGTGGCAATTATTATTGTTTTTTTAAGTAATTTTCTGTTCATGCCTGACGGTTCTTTAGGGTTTCGTGCCCAAAGGGTAAGGGACCTTGTTACTAAGACTCCACTGTCCGTCTGTCTGTCACCAGGCTGTATCTCCTGAACCGTGATAGCTAGGCAGTTAAAATTTTCACAGATGTTGTATTTTTGTTACCGCTATAATAAAAAATACTAAAAACAGAATACAATAAATATTTGAGGGTGGCACCCATACAACAAACGTAATTTTTTGCCATTTTTTGCTCGATATTAATGTCGGCAACAGGTAGACGCTCGTAATATTCAAATGTTGTATACATAATGTGGTACGTAACCCTTCGTGCGCGAGTCCGACTCGCACTTGGCCGGTTTTATTTCCTCTTCCTTGTATATTATATTAAGGGGAATCGCACAGTTATATGTATTATATGTAAGCCTGTATGCCACGTGTTATTTCATCTTTTAACCTAACAAACTTCCCCTTAACCCCGAACAGCCGAACAACCCGGCCAGCCACGTTTCCTAGCCGTCATTAAACATTCGTCATCCCCTTTTATTTAGGCACCGTAAAACCTACGTACAACCTGGCCAATCAATCGGTCCGTTTCCATTATTTAATTGCCCAAAATTACATTTAATAGAACCACTCCGAGCCCGTCCAACTGGTGTAAACGACCTCGCGAGGCGGTGATGTGAAATGACTTATGTTTGGTGAAAATTGTGTGAGTTGTTCTTTGTTTTGATTCGTCAAATTTCGTTTGAAAGGCCATTTCCCAGGCAGTGATTTGAGAGTTCAGAGTAGAGAAAAACGCACTTTTATTCTTTTGGTGGTGAGCGTTCTATGAAATTGTAATAAAATGTTTAATGCATTAAATTTTCTTTATTTTATAGACCACGTTACTAGACAGCGCATTGTTATAGTATCTGCATGATAGTAAAATCTGGAGTTTCGGGCAAATTCTAATTCTATTGAATGGCTAATTCCATTTAAAACTGTATCATATAATTGATGTCTAGCCAAATGCTCACTTCAAGAAGTGTAGTCAAGAACTCTAGTTTCTACACAACTTTTATTTATCAATGTCTGACTTCCTCATTGGTCTAGCGGTTAACATGCTTGACTACCAAAATCAGAGGTCGTGGGTTCGATTTCCACTGGAGGTCACCGTACTTGATACGTACAAATGGCTTCAGTCTCAGTGTAATTCTAGGTGTTTGGCGTCTTTGCCTGGTCACAACACAGAGTATCCTAGATTGGGACCAGGACAAGTGATTGTGTAGTGTGGAATTTAATATTATTATGCATAATTTGATGAACAACAACGTGATTCAGAATCTGAGGTTAAAACTCATGAATAGTTATGGAGATCCACACGTACGTTCATCATTGTCGTAAGCCTCGCCAAACGGACGCCTACGGCGAAAAAGGCGGTAATTAGCAAAATTTTTATTTATTGCCTTATTAATATATTATACATTAGGTGGCTTACGTTGTTGCCGCATAATGGTGCGAGTGATACATTAGTTCATTAAAATATATCAAAATATGAGTGCCTCCGTTTGGCATAGATGTTTTGGGGAAGAGAGTTAAACATTTTATGCAATTTATCTATTATTTAGATATCTATTAATAATATTTTCTCTGAGAGTTCTGCGATCTGTCTCTTAAATGATATATCGGGTGAGTTTATATATTTAATTGACTTACAAGTCATTAGTTTGAGTATTGTATGGTGACATCAGTAACGCTAAGCTTAGGAAGTTCCTCGGCTTCCGTATCAATATGTAAGGTACTTACCCCTGGTTAGAGAACTGGTCAGAATCAAAAGCGTACCTGAAACAGATGAACACAACTTTAATACAAACCTCGATTTTTGGTTGGTGAGTCGGCGTTTCCCTGTTTCCTTATACTATGCTTTTTTTTCACCAACCCACCTCCTGGTTTTTTTTTACTATTGACGTAACTGTGCTATAAATGGTCTTGGCATTTTAGGATGCTTTGTTTTTCGTCGCTCATAGAAACACTGTTTTTGATCAGTTTTATATGTCGCATAGTTTGAGGAAAGCAAATCTTTGCAGCTATACGGTAACCCGATGAGCAGTAAACTTCGTTTAAAATTACTAATAAAAAGTAGGTGCTTTTGTTTTAGTAGATCCATTTCATGTGGAGGAACTAATAAAAGTAATAAATTAACAGTAAATTATTTATTTCCAGAACAAGTCCAATACAACTTAAACTTTTGTTAGCACTGCACATTATATCGTCCGGAAGCCTCAATAACGAGGTCAAAACTAGTCGGCTATCCCGACTTTAATAAAAGTAAGTGAAACCGTTAAACCAATATATAAAAGTCCAATATAAGTTAATTAAAATCTGCTAAGTAACTTCCATAGAAAAAAACAATAAATAACTAAATTTTTTTTTTTTATTTATTTATTTGGTTTATCAATAGTTGCGACATCCTTACATGCTAAATGAAAAATGATATTGTATTAAACTAGATGTACAACTAATTACAGATAAACACCGCATGCATAGAAAATAAACAAGTACTACTTATAGCTAGTATTACTTTACGAATGTATACAGACTGGCTGATCATCCTTTGTCTTAATAATAATAATATAGAGTTACTATAACGCAAGTTAGAGATTGTTTGACATAAGATGTGCAGTAATTTTTAAATGTCGGGACCAACATGAAATTTAAATTACAATATTATTGAATTTGACTAATGAAATGGTTAGGAGTTAGGCTCCCGCAATGCCATGATAGTGCGCCAGTTCGCATGAAGGGGACTTTCTTTCTGGCCTGGCTAATGACGAAGATTTATCTCCTAATGCACTCGCACGTAGTGTAAACCTGTCATTGTTTGCGAGTGGCAATTAATAATGTAATAATATCTACGATAGTTGATTTCAAGCAACAGTAAATTAAGTATGGAAAATCAGAGCATACAAAATCTCAGTAGCCCAATTGCGCAAAACAGATTAATCAACCAATCTATGAAAGGTGTATCGAAACGCAACACGTTCCAATCCACGCGGCGGATTTCAGTCGTGAGCTCAATTACTTTGTGTATTAATTGAAAGTGCACTAAAGCGAAAAAACAAGTAACGAAACGTCGACAAATAACGTTTGCTACAAGTGAATTCTTTTTTTCAATTACGCTCGACTTTTGTTTGAATCAAGTGCGTTTCGTCCCGATGAATTTCCATATCTTCGTGGATAAGATGCGAGTATAATTGGCAGCACATCAACCTGTACATTTTACATGCAAAGTCATCCGCAACGTAACTGAGTAGGGTTTATGTGTTGCTGGTAGAAGTGGCTATAGCTGGTTACTTAAAAACGCGATTTCGTATGAAATGTATGGAACTAAATATCACGTCGTTACGGGTATCGTCTAATGTGAAACCATTATGAAATGTGGTGCTGGCGCAGAATTCTCTATCCACATATCCCGGACGCATCGCCACATTGATGAATCTTATCCCAACGAGCTCAACATAACTCTCCATCATTTGCAGCGTTCGCAAGCAACGGATCCTCAGTTTATTAAAAGAGTGTCTATGGAAGGGTCGACGCGAAATGCACCAACTTCTTTTATTGAGTGCGCTTGGAGGCGAATAACAATAAAAGTCGCCGCTCGTAATTGAAATATAAATTTATTTGACGCGCCGCACGGTCCGGCGTCTATTTGATTGTGCCTTTTTAAATTAATTACTGGCAATTTTTGCCGACTGCGCCGCAGAAATGGTTCATTGTTTGGGCGAGCGGGACTGTTTGTCGGTTTATTACGCTGAAACCACTGTACCTGAACTAAGTTGCAGAAAAGATGCGCATTATTTCTCATCGTTCCTTAGCACTCTAAATCGGTAATGGGCACGCATGGTGATTATTATTAGGCGTATTCTGATTGAAATCAATCCCGCCGTGAGACGTATTACGAGTGTTACTAAACAAACACATTATTTCCTACGTCATAACGATTTTTTTACAGAACGAATTGTTTGCATATTTTTACAGAAAATTATACGACGACTCCCAAACTCAAAATGTTTAATTTTTAGAAAACAAATTTAAATTTCCAACGCGCAACGCAATGATCTTAAGCAAACGCAACAGCTCTGTTTCATACTACGCTACGTGTGATTATTGTCATAAGAACGCTGACAGCTAAACTTTTTTAACATTTTCCAAAAATCAAAATCTTTTCACACGAGTCTTACTTATAAGAAGTAAAAAAAATATGCTGTGAGAAAAACGAGGATATTTTTTTTCTTTCAATAACACTTTTCCAATTTTTTTAAGTATTCAGTGGCTTCCAAATTTTGAAAGATTTCTAAAAACATACATAATACAATACACAAATTGATAGAGCTTCACCCGGCAGCTGACAGCTAAATAACAGCGTAAATAACATCAATACTCAGCAAAAAACAAAACAACGACCAACATTCATTCCAAATCAAAATCGACAGAAAATACGAAACGTCCCCGTCCAAAGCAAATGTCCCATAATTATTTTTTTCCCGTGTATCGTTTTACTTTTCAAAGGGACATCAAGGCGATGCAGCAATTGCCCGGACCGGGTGTTTCTCGGAATGCCATCATCGTCGTATTACGTGCGACACCGCATCACGCGACCTGGAATCCGTGGAAAAATTATATCAACACGAAATTGCTATGCGGCTACCTGTGATTGTCAAAATTAACGCTGTTGTCTGTCGCTGCGCCAACTGCTCGCTTCTGAGCGCTAGATTATGTACTTAGAAAACTGCCTATGGATAAACAAAACGGCCCGGCTAAGTCCTTTATAAGCAAAAATATGCTATCAGATTTTTTCTTCAAGAGATACAAATAAACAATGTTAAAGTTTAATATAAACTAGACGTTTCAAAATTCCTTCGCGTGAAATTGAGATAAAAAGAACCTTCTCCGGTCCATACTGTTTGCTCCGTTGCAGAAGGACAAACCAACAAACAAAATTGACTGCAGTGTTTGTCTGGCGGTAACATTTGATTACAGAGTTTGTGGGTTCGATTCCCATCAGTGTTTCTATAGTTGTGATATCCTTGCCTGCATTTCATATTACAGGAGTTCCTAGTTTAATTAAGTATCTATTTATGATATCACAAGACCTACCTAGGACAAAATTTTACGAAAACCGCTGAAGCTCTAAAAAACAGCATTAGCTGTAAACCTCCATATTATTTCCACCTTTTCTAGTCCTATATATTTAATATAAAATTAGACCACTATTATATGTTTTTTCCGCTTTAGTTATCTGTGTCGTTACTTTTTGCCGCCTTTTTTGCGAACAAGAGTTTTTGTTCCGTGTCGATTTTCGATAAAACAAAGTTCGTTAGTGGATGTGGGTGTTGTATTGAGTTGCTCCGCTCGATGTCGAATTGAGATAACTAATTGTCCGTGACATAAGAACAAGCAATACTTCTTCATTTGTTATTAGTTCTTATTGCTTGAGACATAAAAGTCAGAATAAATTTGTGATAATTTTTTTTTTATATGTAGCTGGTATTTCGGTGTTTTTTACATTATATAAACTGGTGCAAACTATACTGCGTATTATCAGCTCGAATAATTTAGTTAATGCAGCGTTATCAATTCCATTTAAATATACGTTGTTTATTTATAAGAATAATATTGGTGTAATATAAGTAAATAATATATTGAGATAAGGCGCTTCGCCAACACATGCTTTTCAGTTTGGCGAAATTTTGTAATAATATGAAAGTTTTTTTTAATTTTGAATAGATAAACGTGTAAAAAAATTAATCAAACCAAAGATTTACTTCTGATTGCGTACAATCGATAGCACATCAACCTTGTCAAAGAAATGAGCTCTAGGCCTATGACTTAAGAAAGGTCCAGAATTTTAAATGTAAATACTATCACTAGTTTCGATCGTAATATCAATTTTCGAAAAGCAAATTAATGTCAGACTTCCATTTCATTAGCTTTACCAAATAAAATTATTGTCCGTCCGCTCTAATAAAATCTCTATACCCTTAATAAAACCAAATCCATCCCAGTATGACACATCACCCGGTACCAACATTTAAGTCCACTGTCAAAGTCAAAGTCAAAAAAAAATATTCACTATAAAAATAAAAGTGTTTACTCTATGAACGTCAAAGCAGTTAGTTCGCAATTAATAGCTAACAAAGAATCTCCAAATGTCTTTGAGAAATATTTTATTTCCATCGCTCTTTTCGCATCCGAATGCAGTAGGTACGCTCAAACTCACCAAATTGTTTAATACGTCATTTAATAAAAGCATCTGTTGCAAACTGTATCTTGCCACTAATTTGTTAAAAAAATATCATGGTAGAACTTTTGGGTCTATGGTAGAACTATCTTCCGGCCCAAGGCTTCAAGTGTTCAAAAACTGGGTGCTCTTCCTGGAAAGAAGCTCCGAACAACGACCAAGAAACGAGCTCCGAAAGAAAATAATGGGCGCGACCTTACGAGCCACTGCATTAAGTAAACCTAACCTATGAAGCGGACCGTCTTCGCTTCATCATCATCATCATCATCAGCCATTCAACGCCCACTGCAGGACACAAGCCTCCTTCATGGTTTTCATAACCATGAGGGGTTTTGCCATAATCTTCGGACCGTCTTCGCTTATTGTTTCGCTCATCTCTAGCCACGCGCATTGACCAATGAGATGTGAGTATTTGTTTCCCTAGTAGTTCGACTCGTGGAACGGAGTGTAGGTAGACCTTACCCAGCCACAACAAAACTACCTCGCTAACGCATTATTATTATGTTTTTTATCCCCTTTTTTCGACCTAACCGTCATTATTGCAGTCACCATTATCTGTTCTAAAACGGCGTTGTGGGGCTACCGAGGTAATGATACAAGCCTCCCAAATTACAAACCTCAAGATTCGTGGGCTTATTAACATGCCTAGGACAGAGCTTGGGGCTTCAAGACTCGTTTGGACCTTTAGTTTATGCCCGGAGGGCATGGACGCGGCTTAATCTGGGTTTGACCAGTGAAACTTTGTTATAATTAAAAACATCATCATCATCAACCCATTATGTCCCCACCGAGGGGCACGGGTCTCTTCCCTGAGGAAGGTATATGCCATACTCCACCACGGGAGCCAAGTCCGGATTGGTGGAGGCTTGTAGACTAGTGGCTCGTCTACTGTCAGAAGTTGTCAAGCCGCCCCAAGGCCTCTGACTTGGCCATCTGTCGACGGCAGCCGGCACTAACAGCTTAACGTGCCTTGCGAAGCACGGAACCGCTCGGAAAAATGCCACTAGCGTTAGGCAAAGACGGCGACCCATCCATGCACTGAACGCGCCCTGTGTTGGTGTGATCGTTTAAGATCACTCAGGCAGCCGGGGCTATTAAAAACATAACACAAAGTAATGCCTGTATCCCGGAGGGGTGGGCAGAGACCAGAATCTGCTACTTGCCACGACTCTGTCAGATCGTTTTCGCTTCAACGACATTAATTAGTTGTTGCATGCACGCACGCCGTTTCAGATACTTTAACCAATAAATTAGACATAGATAAATTTTCTTACCATTGATACCTTCGAAACAGACGCAATATTTAAAAAATAGAACGGAATGAATGCACCTTATTATCTGCCAACCGGAGGAAGTCTATGAAACTGTCAATCTAAGGACGCGTACGGACGGGACGCCAAGTCACGGAACAAATAAGTTAATAAATAAATACGTAAGCATGGATGAACAAATATCTGATAGATACATCATGATAGAGATGCGGACGGCACAAGACCGGGAAGCTTGGAAAACCGTGAGGGAGGCCTATGTCCTGCAGTGGGCGTGAAATGGATGATGATGATAATGATGAGATACATCGTGTGCAAATTTCATGGCAGGAGACGATTTTGACTTATTCGCGTGATTGAACTTATTTCTGGATAAGCATAGTTGTAGCGTTGATCAGTGACGATTTATTTATGCTCTAATTGTTATTCCTTCCGTTGGCTTTTGGACATCCAATTCCGTGTCACACCTCGCGATCTCTACTGGTACCTGTAGTTTACGACTGGTAGATGAGGATGATTTAAAGGCCAAATCAGTATAAGGTTAAAGCCGTTAGGACAGACAAGGCTTCGACCAGCCAAAGACAAACCCACAACTGTCTGGGTATATCATTTGGATTGGTTTTTTCGTTAATAATGAATGTGGCCCAAAATGTGTAGGCTTTGACTTTACGCTCCATGGATTCGGATGGGAACTTTACGATTTCTTTGGGTCGGAGGGCTATTCCGCTATTTTTATTGCTTTCAACATTCCTTTGCTATCTAGTTTTATTTTTTCATATCATCACCATATCATCTACATTCCATCAGCTTAAGATGCACATCTGCCTAAGAACAGATAGCCAATAAAGGTTCTCAGGTGGTGATCACAAACTTGCAAACATTATTATCTGCTAACCAGGGATAGTCTACGAAACTGTGAATCTAAGGACGGCCTTTACCAAGTCACGGGACAAATATGTTAATGGATAAATACGTATATATGGATGAACAAATAAATATCTGATTGATAGGTCATGTGTAAATCCCATGTCGTAAGACGATTATAGCTTATTCGCGGGATTGAGCTTATTTCTGGATGAACATAAGTAGCGTAGGACACCAAACTCGCTGGATCGACCATCTGAGGCAGATTGCTGGCAGGATGAGGATGGTCGAGGACCGAAAGAAGTGGCATGCCTTGGGCGATTGTAGGATACAGCTGATATCTCATTTTGGGGTTGGTTTTGTAATAAAATTTCTTTGTAATAATGCGTAGGCCCGCTGAAGTTTCATTTGACCTAGAGTTGCTCGTACTTTTAAAACAGTGCAAAGCTGACAATTGACATAACAGAATTTCTAACCAGCAATTACCTACCATTAACTTTGTATTATCAGAATCAGTGTGCATCACGATTTGGGAAAAACTCGTATCAGATCCCTTTGTTCACGGGTCGGAATTACACGTTTGAGCTATAAAATTGGGATTATTGCTTGACCTTGAAAGGAAATCACGTGGAATGATTGTTTTTCTATTATGCAGTTTTTCGTAGTCAAAGATGTTTATTTATTCCAAAAAATTTGTTCCTTTGCTCTGAGTACCTAAGTCTACTAGGGTTTGTTACTTGCCGCGATCGACCCTGACAAACCTCTTATGTTAACCACTTATACCCCGTATATTGTAAATTATAATAAAAGCATAGAATGGAATTCAGATAGTCCGCGTAAAGTTTCATGTGCTATCATTTGAGAAGCAAGATCAAGATTAGACGCCTCGTATCTGTCAAGGCCAAAACATAGATTTTAAATCAATATAAAACTTTATCTCTAACTCTTCCCGATTACATCAACATCCTTCACGCCAGTTTTGTATTATTTTTTACTCCGTTTTGGGTACGAGTTTCGAATGGTCTATCACCCTTTGGTCGTACGTACTAAATTTTAAAATAGAACAGCTTGCCCACGACATTAGTATTCGGATGAAACAACGACCTGATAGACGTTGTTCTATTCTGTAGAATCCCATAGACTCTCTGATAGCTAATAACAGCCGTTGTTGCCATAAATACTTCTTGTTCTCGTGGGTACTAAAAATAAAAATAAAAACAGTGACCTGACAGACATTGTTATGTTGTGCAAAATCCTCTAGACGCTCCCATCTAGTCCGAGTCCTTGATCCCAGGTTCTCAATCGTCAGTATTTACATGATTGAGACAACAGAAAACACTTTCACGTTACTGAACGATTGAGCGAATAGAAAGACAGTTTCTGAAAGAATTGTCAGTAAAAGTAGATATGATTATTTTTTCATTGGTGGCGCTTGTAAACCTCATCACATCAAACAACACCTCGTACTCGAGTGGACTAGCTGTAGTCATCAATGCTCTGCTTTGCCCGCTGATGGCCCATCTATCATATTTATATCTATGTTTAACACAGTAACGGTCGGGGCGTGGGGATTAATCATAATTATTCAAACTTTTATTATCTAGCTCAAGGCCAGCCATTTACGCCGCATACCACAGGGTTTGATGCAGCGCAGTGCCCTTTGAAGGCATTTGCAGCACAACATCAGTTGCTAGTTAAGACGTTACAACTTACTGTTAATAACACATTCCCGGTGTAATTAACTGGGATTAGTCTCGTAAAGCATTTATTCTTTAAACGGTGGTACAAATTTTGTTGTTTGTGTCTTGTTCTGTAACTTCTGAACCTGTTGTACGTAAATTCTGCTTATATTATTTTTATGTACACGCTTATTATATATAATATGCTTACATACACAAATACACACACACTTGTACCCAATTGTGTAAACCGTTACTATTACTTTTGTATCTTTTGATAACAGACTAATTCTGTTTTGTTAAATAAAATAGTGTTTACTTGCACAGCAACATTATGTAAACTAAAACTGTAAAATAAACACTAGATGCCTATAGTACAGGCCCGACCTAGTTTAGGCTTCTAGAGACCATGTAAGATGTAATTATATAAGAAGCACTATTTAAGAAACCGTGTGGCGCCGGATTAAGAATAGCGTCATTCCATTTCCTCCCGTGGAGGTCGTAGAAGGCGAGTAAGGAAATAAATTACCAGGAGACCTTCCTGGTAACTTATTTCTTCCTGAGATTCGAACCGCATACTGCGATCGCCAAACCGCCTACCAAGCGTGGCGATTATGGCAAAATCCCTCATGGTTATGAAAACCACGAGGGAGGCCTGTGCCCTGCAGTGGCTGATGATGATGATGATGATGATTTAAGAAAAACATTATTGTAAACTTTTCGCTTAAATACATTATTTTATCTTATCTTATGTGCAATGTTTCTGGGCAATAAATACTTTCGTGTTCTGCATATTTTTTTGTTTCCAATACATATCAAAAAGGTGATCCAAATGTTGGCTTCAGTGGAGGCCGAGCGTAATTCATTCAATTTAATATTTGCAATCCCTAATCCTTTAGATTTATCCTTCATCAGTGACTATAATCGAGCAGAGAATCTAAAATTACAAATCGTAAAACCGCAAAAAATGTGTATCATTCTCTCTGAATCCTCGGGACGAAACCACACGTTGTTTTACTCAGCGCGGATTCAAATGATGCGACTTTTTCCAATTTCGACTTTACGAATCCCGTCGAATTAGACTCTCGGCCGAGTCGGACCGACAATGACACAGTGGCCCCTATAATTACCTCCCCCCGAACTTCGTCCGACCAAATTACCACAAACCCATTAGCTACACTATCCCAAGCCCCTTATAAAAAGATCCAAGCAGCCTTTACTTCAAAAAGGACGTAACTGCGCACGCGACCAATAGAGACTTGCGCTCGTTGCAATGGACCAAAAAGAACCGTAAACTGATGACGCGAAGGAAGACTTTGCAACGAGATGCGACGTTAATTTCGATGTTAAATTAAGAAAAAAACTCACATAACGCGGAGGTTGTAACGATGATGCAATAGAACAGAAATATGAATATGGAATAGAAGGAAATTGTTCTATATTGTAGTAGGGGAACTAAAGGTTTTGTGTGGAGTTTTTGGATGCATAAGTCAGGTCATGTGAACATACGTCGACCAAACAGGGGATGTATTAGCGAGCGTGCATGCGTGAATTCAAGCAGCTAATGAATGTTGATGGATCTAAAAAAGGTTGTCGGAATCATGGCTCTGGTCTCTGCCTAACTCCTTGGGATACAGTGTGAGTTTATGCATGTAGGTTTTAGTCATTTGACTGGTGGAACTGAGGAAATGCTCTTATTTAACATTATATGTATCACTCTCCTGTATCTTTCATTTTCCCTCTTTCGATCTCCTTTTTTCCCATCTCTTTTTCTCTGGAGAAAGCAACAATACCTATACCTCACAAACGTTAAAATATACCAGCACTAAATGCACGACAAAATAAACGTAGATCGTGAAAATGGATTACAATAAATCGTGATTATTTTCGATGCGGATGACAGCTAAGCAAAATATTAAAACACGGCGAAAACATCCCAAATATTAGTCAAGATTAAGAGGATCCAAGTGGGTGGGACTTGGCAAGTCGGCTATAAAATTGATACAATAAAGAGGCATTACTTTTTTTAATGTAAATAAGCATAAACACTCAATAAACGGTCCATTGCGGACCACAGATCTTCTCTCGGAAAGAGTGAGAGAATATTGATTGACCACTTCAAGTATTGAGATAATTTCGTTTACTCGGGAGATTGAAGGAATAACATCTAAGGACTGCAATTTTGCTTTGCGATCCAAAAACGCCACGAAAATTTCGATTGAAAACTTTTGACCTCAACTCATGAAAATTGTTACCAAAAATTACTGCCTCGTTGGTGCTGCGTTAATTTGGCCTAAAACACAAAGAGGTCGCGGGTTTGCATCTCCCAGGAGAGCCGTATGATAATATGAGTACAGATCATAAAATATTAAGGAACACACATTCTGTTAGACTTGATATGCAACATTTATAGACATACAAAAAGGATAATCACTCATCCTAATTAATATTAAACCAAATGAATTATCATAGCTTCCTTTTCTCCTTAAAAATATCATTAATTGACTAAAAGCATTTTCTAAAAGCCACTCTGTTATTTTGTTGTTAAATTCGTTAATATGTAAGCTATCTCTTATTTCGTTTCCATTAAGCTATCCCTTTCTCACCCTAACCGGCATGTTTTGCATGCAGTGACTAATGAACATTGAAGAAGCGAAAGAGCTTTGTCAGGATCGTGGTAAGTGGCAAACTCTGGTATCTGCTTACCCTTCCGAACAGCCGTGAGATTATGTAATGTATGTAAGTTTTTAGTTTATTGTACTACAGGCGTCCCACACTACGATTGTCTGTTCGTGGTCTTTTTCATAACTTTTTCTCGAAGCTTGTCCATTTATTTTTACTTAGCGGCCCCACCTAAGTCTTATACGGTATTTTATTGAGCACTTTTGTAGTCGTATACAAAATAAGAACATTAAAGTTTTACGGCCCTTAATATTAGCCTTGCGAACGACTATCCATTGAGGCAGGTCCGTCGCTTGATGACTTTTCGTACTATAGCATGCGCAAGAGCCCTTGGCCGCTACTTAGGTTAACGTAAAACTTATCAAACACAAAGTAATAGAGCACAGATTTCTTCTCTTTTGGGCGGAATTTCAATATTCCTCAAATGCCGTTTTAACGGTCTGTATTTGAGGATAACACCACTAAAGAGGTATTTAAAGAGTGTGTGGAAGACAATCAGTGGGCAGGCCAGCAATCCGATGATCGAACGATAATGTTCCGTCAGCGGAAGGTCATCGGATGCAGATGGCAAGTGACCATGACAGATAGCATTTGGGGGAAAAAGCCTATACCCAGCAATTGGCAGAGGTGGGCTGATGCTGATAATGAAGTGTTTTAAGGATTCCTATATTTTTTATAAATAAGACAGTATATAAAAATATGACTAAAATGCCCATGATTTTATTTCGTTTTGACCATACTTTCTACATTCGTCAAATTCTTACTGATGTTTTTACGATCTTTAAAAATTACGGAATGTTTGAGTGTAATTGTATTTGAATACCATTAAAAAAGAAGCAAATTCATCGTATGTAAACCTAGTATGTAAACAATGTTTTTATGTCATAACAATATGTGTAAAAAAACACAACATAGACATAGTAAGTTGAAGAAGGTACAGGTCTTTTGCCGAGAGTTAGGCCCTCAACCCCGTGACGTGATTACGTCACAGGGTTGCTGACCAGCAGTGACGGGGTGGGGGTGCGAGTTGTTAAGGGATGTGCGTCGTATAACAGAAAATCCCGTCTGAGCGCTGCAGGGGTCGCTCTCCTCTCCACTCTGCTATTGATCTGCGCGCAAGTATGCAGGGCTGTGCTCACGGAAAAGGGCCTAGGTACCATCATAAATAGTAATTTTATTATAAAACTATTATACGCGCCGTAGCCTGCCCAGTCACTATAACATTTGTATTCGTATGTACTAAACTGTGCTTAGTTAACTTACATCTGTGATGGTTACAGAAACTATTGTTATTATTATGCAAACAAAAAAAGAGGGAAAAAGAAAAAAAACGTGAGAGAAAATACCGAGGTCCAACAAAAAATGGGTCATACGACTCACACATTGTAAGGGCAACACAGCAACATCCGACCGGCCAACTATACAAGCGCAAGTTATAATGAAGCATCATTTTAATTTGCAAAAAATGCATGAACTGGTGGCCTCGCTACCTTACTTATTTGTGCTGAATTTTAGGTCAATTATAAAATATTTTGCTGCAATTAGCTACCGCCTTGGTATCGGGGAATGGGTTTAGGGGAAAGGGAAATCTATTATGTATAATGCTACAGTCGTAAGTGCTGATGTACTTTAATTGTCAAGAAGCATATAGAACATAAGCAACCTATCAGCTGCCCCATTATGGGGTACCGGGCTTCTCTTAGAGAAAGAGTTCGGGCTTAATCGCGACGCGGACCCACCGTGGACGGGCTATTTCAAGCGCCGACTGCCTCGTTGGTCTAACGGTATCACGTATGATTACCATGCCGGAGGGAATGGATTCGATTCCCACCGGGGGCTATTGTACATGTGTGCCGCCATAAGAAGAAAGGGCGTAACTTCAATTTTTACCTTAACTTAGATACAGATTCGGAATGAGCAAGAAAATATTTATCTTATTGTCTTTGCAATAAACAGCAATGTCGTGCCAAACCAAAGATACGTTAGCATAAAAGGGTGTAATTTTACCTCTCAATGATAAACTTTATAACGAAAAAGCTTTTCATATTAGTAAAAGCGTTTTACTAAATTGAAAAGCCATAATTTTATCATTTCCGCCTTTTTACATCAGTCCAGAACTTTTTTTTTCAATCCTACTTTTAAAAGACATAATTTTCGTGTTGCAGCTTTTCATCTTAGTATTT
The DNA here is from genome assembly GCA_947310995.1 of Yponomeuta cagnagella. NCBI lineage: Eukaryota > Metazoa > Arthropoda > Insecta > Lepidoptera > Yponomeutidae > Yponomeuta > Yponomeuta cagnagella. The sequence goes on along the minus strand of OX371270.1, from coordinate 17,838,277 downwards.
TCCGTGTGGTGCCGGATTAAGAATAGCGTCGCTCCATTTCCTCCCATGGATGTCGTAGAAGCTGACTAAGGAAATAAATTACCAGGACACGGGCAGCAGCGTCTTCTTGAGATTCCAACCACATACTGCGATCGTCAACCCGCCTGCCAAGCGTGGCAATTATGGCAAAACCTCTCATGGTTAGAGGGAGGCCTATGTCCTGCAGTGGGCGTATGATGTTGATGATGATTTTTAAGAGATACGGGAGGGAATTCCACAGCGGATATATTCACGCTTGTAGCTTAGCAGCCAACAGGCGCGTGAGAGGTTACAGTTAATATGAGTCTTGTCTAGCATTACTTGTTTACTTAATTGGTAACGCAGCACCTTCATTATGCATATTTTTACGTAAATATCAGTATTCAATAGAGGATTTTTTTACTTAATTCTAACGTATTGAGGTAAAATATTATCAAAAATAGTAAATATTGTGAGGCGTGACCTGAAGTGAAATATTTATTTTGTTTTCTTACACAGCATTTAATATATATGTATGTATTAGATTAGACATAATCAAGGTGCAGAACTTGAAAACATTTTATTGTATATAGCCTGGAGTGGACTGGTAATGTAAACAAACGTAAAATGATGAAAAAAATATAGAAAATTAGACTTAACATAACACAATGCACCTAATAAACCATAGCATAACTGTATCAAAAAACATAAATAGTGCAAGCGTGTGAATATTGAGTTTCTGTTATAATATTGAAGTTATACTATGTTCAGATCACTATGAAGTTAATTAGTTACTTTTGATGGTTTAGTCAGAAATTTTTAACATTTTTATGTTCACAAGCTTTGGAAACTTTACCTTGTGTAAATAGTTTCCTTGCAAAAACAGGCGTAACTAAACATTTGAGGCCTTTTTTGAAAAAGTCTTTATTTAAAGTCTCGGAGAACTCTTTACTACCGAAAAAAGGTGTAATTAACAATAACTTTGGCTAGAAAAGCCTTAATTATCAAGTTACGCCTTTTCAGCTTAGGAATGTACCAAAATCATCTATTTCTTTACTAAAAAGAAAGGATGATCTGCCGATAATCAATAACGCTTTATTATAATGAAAATTACACATGGCCCCAGTCTGGGTGTATTTCCATGTATGTGATGTAGTTGCCTGGTTACCATAGCACAGGGTATCTTAGTTTGGGACTAGGACAAGTGATTTTGTTGTGTGGAAATTAATTATTTTTTTAGTCTATTAGTCGTTTTAAAGTCGGAAAATTCTTGGCACAATTGCGAGGTGTTTTGAGTCAACGATTTAGTCACTGTTGGATACAGAAATGCCGGCATGCATCAAAGGCTTACTGTAGATGATATTAAAACCTTCGGTCAGTTTTAAACCCAATTTTCTCTTGAGATTGAGCCTTTAAATACTTATTTGAAGTATTAAAATTCAAGGAAAGTAACCATTTTTTTAGGCTAAGGTTCAACTACTAACAAGGAGATTAAAATACTAAGAGAAAGAGTCGTTATTTCGATAGAGATTTTGTTACCCTTTTCGTATTTACCCTGGACGATATCCACTACTTGCAAAGGACTTACTACTCATTTATTCTCCACGAACTCTTTATCTCGGAATTTTAATATTATTTATTCATTCGTTCAACAAAGGAATGAAACTCTGTCATTCGTTCGTCCGTTCTTCCGTTAATTTATGCAATCATTCATTTTAATGCTACACTGAGCTACTACCATCATCAGTGATGACATTGTTCTTAACATGATGGAGAGATTGTTCTGACACTTTTCGCAAAAATGATCTGCAAAAAAAGATATCAAAAACGAGACAAACAGTTATGATTTTAGGAAGTCCAAATCCATTCAACCTGTACCTATATCATGTGAACCTAAATAAATAAATCGTCGGCTTATTGCAAGAAGTCATTAACTGCAAAAGCTCACTAACCGGTTTTTTAAAGGTATGGACATATAGATGTATTGAACAATGATACAATAGTGGTGTTTTAGTATCAGGCATTATTTTAACGGTGTTATAGGGAATAAGGAGGAAGAAATACAACCATTAACTAACACGAACTAAAAAGTCCTTTTTCTCCCAATAGTGAATATGTCGGTTAATGAGTTCTTGCAATAAGCCGACGAAATAATAGTATTTTTTTTCCATTGATGGCGTACTTGAGTAACACTAGTGTTACCAAAGTATCTTATGCTCATTAATGGAGGGTAGAAACTAAGAGTCATGTGGGTCCAATGCCGCTTTAGGCCCAAAGGTAATAAAACCGCGCATTGCTAATTATTCGGCTTAAACCAAAGCGACTGGAGCTAAGTTAATTGTATATCAATACAGTGTAATATTGCTTATACCGTATGCGTGAGGATTTAGGGGCAATTCACACCGCCCGCTCAGAATGGAATTCGTGAGAATGCAAGCCGCGCACAGTCGACAGCAATCTGTTGCATCTGTGCTCAGTTCCGTTAGGGATGACTGATAAAAAAATTAACCACGACCAATACGGAAGAATGGACAAAATTACATAGCTAAATTACGTCCATTTATGAATGTCACTCACTAATACTGAAGAAAAACATCGTGAAGAAACCTGCCTGGCTGAAGAGCATACTGTCAGATATACCTCTTCATTACGACTTTTTCTGCCACAGGTAAGCTGCCAATTTCGAGCTCACAGCCAATCTATAAGACAACATCAATTATTTCCAATTCGTGGTAAAGTAGTATTTGCTTCAACCAAAGCTGGTAACACCGGGGTTAATTGTCTGTATCAATACTGTGTAATATTCCCGATGATAGTGGAATTAAGGGCCCTAGATTTTATAGTCTCTCGCAATAACTCGACGGCTCATAATGAATATAGCATCGTAAAATCTCTATACGAAAATAAGTGCGGCGAAAAATAAGGCTCTCGAGATTATATTAAGGCTTGAGTTTGTGTTGGCGACCACATTCCTGCACCCTAGGGTGCTCTATGGTCGGAGTCTTTTTGATGTACCACTAGATATGTGACACAATTCGCCCAAGAACTAAGGTGATTAACGTAGCCCAAAAATTTGCAAGTTGAAATGGCAGCAGGCTGGTCAAATCTTGTCCAAGCCAATGGGGTACACAGGTCCTCGAGTACGAACTGGTTAAACAAAGAAACATCCAATCATGAAATCCTTAATATTTACAATATTTTGCTATATTTCGCCGTCACATATGAGGAGACTCTAACTAAGTTTACTGATAAAACAAATAGTAGGTACGTAGGGGGCGCCGATTAAAAGAAAATACTGAAAAAATAAGTCCTCAATACACCATTGGCACTTAGTCTCAATCCCTTCATAATCCACCTTAACATCATATAAATAAGATGCTAACAGCCTTATTTATGAAAACGTGATACCTCGAAAGCACTCCCTATGTAATCTGTGGTTACATCTTGTCCCTGTAAAATCTCCAACACAGACTATTTTAATCGGTGTTTATCGAGTATTTTAAGGAATCGTGTTTTTTTATAAATAAGACCGTAAATGTTACGCTAAGACCTAAAAGGAAGCTGGCAAAGAGATGACCCTTAACGCGTTCCAAATTCAGAAACACACCACCCAAAACCAAACCACTCTAATAACACCCTCCGAATTATCGCAATAAAGTCCTAAATAGCTTGAACGGGTATGTCCTTGTCACATTAAAAACCCTTACAGCCTTTGGCGTAATCTAATAGCCCTGGCTTCCTTAGAATTACCAATTAGATCCTTATTGGGTGCGCGGGTATTGTGAGGAAGCCACGATCTGTGCGAACACGGGCGGTGGATTCGATTCCCATATGCCACTCGGCAATTGGACGGAAATTGGGATAGCCACTGTTTTGTAAGGATGTTTTAAGTATCAAACTAAAGTTTACCACATTTAACATCAAAACGTATGGGGCACCTGATATTTTATTCGCGATTTCCACGTTTTCCTCCTAGTAAAAATCGCTCATATTAACGAGTAGTGTTTCCTCTTACACCGTTTTTTTTTTGTGACTTTTGGTAATAAATTAATATTATTCAATTATGTGGTTGAGGTGCTGTGGAAAATACAAGCTGTCTTTTATTGCATTCTTCTGCTAAGTGCAACATATATTAGATTAGATTAGAACACTTTATTGTACACACCAGAAAACAAAATACATGAAAAGGCTTACATGTCTAAGTTTTGCCGTATACAATTGGCGGTCTTATCGCTAAAAGAGATCTCTTTCAGACAACCTTAGGATGGATAGAACCGAAAGATGAAGAGAGTAGGTAGGTGTACATGAAATATATGGGATGAAAATGTACATAAACTAACTGACTTATTTCTAATATTCATACATATTTGATAAAATACTATTTGAAATAGTGTGTACAGCTTTCATTAATTTATTTTCATTCGCTTTCATTTTTATTCAATTTCATGCCGTTTTAACATTTATTTATAATTAAACATCAATAACTGAGTCTGAACCATTTGCTACTACAATTTTATGGTCAGAGAACTACCACCCATAGTACCAATACGGAAGAATGGACAAAATTATAATACGATTTATTATCCGACCAATAAAACACTACACCCTTGAATTTTGTTAAGGGACACTATCCTGGCCATATTAGATTTCGTCCTTATTTGCCAGTTAGGCTAAACAATCCTCTAACCACCATGTGCGTGACTGTACGTACTGGCGACAACAAAAGTCAAATTAATAGGAAAAACCGGCCAAGTTCTATTCCGGTTTCCCACATGAGGACTCCGTACCACTTACCAGATAATATTAAGTTTTTTTTTCTTTCACATAGTGTTTTATTTCATAGAGTTCAGGACCCTTAGCTTCAGGATTATCTTGTAGTCATTTCAGATTTTCAATACTAAAATGACTACAAGATAATCACAAGTTTAAAACGCATATTACTGTTTGTAAGATAGGGCAAAAACAAAGAAACTTAAAAAATATGTTGAATATAGGAACAACCTTTTTTACTTTTTGTATTGTTCATTATTTATTGGGCAATCCGCCATAATATCGCATTGTCTTTGAAAATTTCCTATCCCGTTGGCACCCAACTGATACAGAACTCCTTAGTTTCTTTTGATGTCCGTAATCTCTCTCTCTCTTTCTCTCTCTCTCTCTCTCTATCTACCTACTCTAGTTGCCAATTTTGGTTGCCAGGTTTTAATTTTGTTCTTTTCTGTAGTAAGCACTTTTCTCGCGGTCTGTACCCTCCGCCGACGCGTTGGCCGCCGCCATATTTGGCATTTGGTGACAATTAAAGCGGCCACGCTTGGTGGCGGCGCAATCACGAGCGATATTTGCATGGCGCGACGGGACGGGGGCTATTGCCGGGTTCCCTCGCCTTGTAAAGGTGTTTCGAGAATTTGAGTCTTTGTGTTCGAGTACGAATTACGAATACAACTTTTGATGCTGGGGCTTCACTTGGCTATTCGCGTTCGCGTATTTGGCGACGATTTATGAAACATTGCAGGTTTTACCAAATCAGACCTAAAGGTTCGTCAGAAAACCCGGCAATAGATGGTTCAATCAGCCCGAGCCCGGCCTCCTCCAAGGCACGCCACTTCCCTCTATCCTCAGCCATCCTTATCCAGCCACTGCCAGCGATCTGCCTCAGATCGTCGGTCCAGCGAGCCGGTGTGCGTCCCACGTTGCGCTTGCCAGCTAATGGTCTCCACTCGAGAACCTTTACAGCCCATCGACCATCGGTTCTTTGGCATATGTGAACAGCCCACTGCCACTTCAGCATGCTATATCATAGATGGTTGTAATTTGCCAAATACGCAAATACGAGTGGCCAAGTCAAGTTATTGATTCAAACTAGGATAACTGATGACGTGGAAACCAAACAAGGATATGACAAATACGCTAAAACACCCGTACTGGGTCCACTGTGCAAAACAAAATACAATAGCCCCCAGCGAGATTTGAACCCACGACGTCTGTCTTGGTAATCACACGTGTTGCCGCTAGGCGCACGAAGCAGTCAAGCTTTAATACCTAACTAATTACCATATGAACTCACGTTGAAAATAACTGACATTATGCCCATATACTCTAAGATTATGCCATGGTAATTAGTCTAATAATAAATTCTAAAGTTACCCATAAAAAACCTTTCGCCAGCACTATGTAATTGCTTTCGAAGAAATCATTTGCAAAGGAACCGACTATAACAAAGCAACAATTATTGCCATCAAGCACAATTATTGCCATTGACCAAGCACTTATTCATGACCTAACCAAAAGTTTCCTATTATCTTAGGTCAGGAGTGAAAACTGGGATACAGGCGTGAGTTTATGTTATGTTTAGGAGTGAAAACTGAAAGAGACAACGCCATAAGGTGTTCTGTCATAGTTGAAAGCCCTAGATCAATAGATGTCATCAATTTATCGAATTCCCTTCTCCTTTGATGAACTAGCTTCAAATTGTGAGTTCAAGAAGAATTCAATTCAATTCAAAAATACTTTATTGCACAAGAGGTGTTTGTACAAAGGCGAGCTTAATACTAGTAAGTATTTTCTTCCAGCTAACCTTGAGTTATGTGGATAGTGCAAGGGGTAGTGCCAAGAAAGATTTATTGCAAGAACAAAGATAAAAAAATGAATAAATAATAATAATTATATAAACTATATTACAATAAAATTACATATTTTTTATAACAAGATACATACCATACAGAATGTCTTCGGTATGATTCTATACCTTCTTCCACGTAGCGTAATATATCCGTTGAGTTGCTGAACGGAGGACCTAAAGCAGATGGACCATGGTGGCTACGGGAAAATCGCCGAGGACGACAAAAACCTATGTTCAGCGGTGGATGGATTTGGAGGACTATAATCAACACGCATTAGAAGTGACCTACACGCAGCATTGGGTGGCTATAGGTTGAAGAAGACGGTCAAGAGAAGAAGAAGAATATTAAGCAAAGGAAGAATATCGGAGCTTAAGGAGATATCATCATCATCAGCCATTTGACGCCCACTGCAGGACATAGGCGGCCCTTATGTTTGTCCAAGTTTCCCGGTCTTGGGCCGCCTGCATCCTGCCCTGCCACCGTAACCAGGTCGTCAGCGGTCAGGTAGGGGGCCTGCCCACGCTACGTCGTCCGGTCCGTGGTCGTCAGTTCAGAAGTTTTCCGCCCCAGCGGCCATCAGTTTTCCGAGACAAGGAGATTATAGTAAAAGGTAAAACGAAATTGATATAACATTATTTTGGCCTGACTACTGCCGAGGGTATTTGATTGCTTTGTTACGTCCCACAGTAAGGTAAAGAAAGAAAGAAAGAAAGAAAGAAAGAGAGAGAGAGAACGAACGAACGAACGAACGAACGAACGAACGAACGAACGAACGAACGAACGAACGAACGAACGAACGAACGAACGAAAGAAAGAAAGAAAGAAAGAGAAAGAAAGAAAGATATACACCAACAAGACACACCACAGAAACAAAATAAACAGATAAGTAACAGGGTACGTGATACAGGAAATTGCCAGCATAGGTGGTAGTACGACGGTGCGACTCGCGCGTTTTGTGATAATAAATAAATATGCAATAATGCCGTGGTAGCCTAGTGGGTAGAACATTAGACTCGGAAGCGGGAGACCCAGGTACGGGCATGTACCTATGACTTTGTTTTCTAAGTTATGTACATTTGTGAAGTTATAGGAGCAATACCACTCGCTAACTGTGAAGGAAAACATCGCGAGGAAACCTGAGTGTCTAAGCTATTCATATACCTCAGCGCTTGAAATCGCCAATCCGCAGTGGGCACGCGTGGTGATTAAGCCCATACTCTCTCTCCCTGAGAGAAGGCCTGTGCCCTACAGTGGGACGTATATAGGGTTTACTAATTTAAATAAACTGTTATAGCAACCAGCAGTAAAATGTGTTGGAAACAATGGACAATATAACAAAACACGCTACAGTAGAAATTGAGTAATAAATACATTAAAGAACAGGAGTAGGTTCTGTGCTCACAAATTTAATGGCTCGATTCCATGAGGTGAAGTTTAACATGATGAAGAGATCGTGGCACTCCAGTTCAATGGGTCCCATTTTAATTTGGTGAAGATCTGATGACCACTTTCGGAGACGGAGATGGTTGGTTTGTTTGATAATTATTTTAGCTTAAGGGGAAATGCTAATTAAAAATATTGGAAAATGACTTTGCGTTTTCTAGGATTGAAAAAAATATACATTATAATGTTTCGGCGTGAATGAATGTTTATGAAGCGAAAGGGGTTTGTCAGGATTGTGGCAAATGGCAAACGATTCTCCCTGCCTACCCCTCCGGGATGCAGGCGTAATTTTATTATGTAGGTACGTATGCATATTTAATCTGTCACAAAGTTAAATCTTTACCAAACAATCTGCATCCGCATTGGAGTACAATTTATTTTATTTTTGTATCTTTCAACGATGTTTTAGTGTCCAAAATTTTAATTGAAAATTGAACAAATATTGCGGTTTTTCCTTAATAATAGATAGATAGATAAAGATGGTTGCACACCAGTAATTTACAGAGATAAGGTACTAAATAAGAATTATTACCCGAAACAGAGATGTTTAGCCTCGGCATCTACGTAATGAGATGATTTATACAGCGTCCTGTGGCACCATCACACACAGTAGATGGGTGAAGGGACCACTCGGACGCTGCAGTGCCCGGGACATTATTTTAGATGGACTTTCCCTGCACCTATACCATCCTGACAGCAAGCGGTGGTAGCCCAGTGGGCAGAAAATGGACCCGAAACAGAACTCACATATCCAGTTCAGCCCCTTTACTCTCAACAATATTGTGCTCAAATTGCGTCACAACTTAATGCAGTAAGTAAAATATAACGACTATAAAACATTGCATAAAACTCATTGGAACTTTAGAGAGCATCGGAAACTGAAAGCATATTTTGTCCAAACTATTAAATAAAGTACTCAATAGTAACGCAAGTTGGCTAAATAAGCGTCCAGAGTAGAGAGACAGATCCTATCATTCTGAGTAGCGTCAATTTGAATTGGTTTGACTAAATAATATGTCTATAGTAATAAAATCTCATGCATCTGCACGATAAAAGCGTGGGGTTGAATGTTATTATCAAATTCTATTGGTTTTCAGAAGTAATGTACCGGGAAGTGTGAAACTTCTATGACTTGGCTTCTGCCTTTACTGCAAATTCAATAAACTTGTAGTTTATAATATTTCACCTTATTTACGATGGGAGCAAAGCTCGGGCACCTGTTCGGTATAATGATATGGAGAATGCTTTTTATTGTTTGTTCGTACTTACTTTCACTGAAGGGCAGAGAGAAAGCATGCATTTAATTAAGAAGAAGAAGAAAGACATTAAGACACATCACAGAAATAAAATGAACTAAGTTGTTTCTATGGTGTAATTCAAACCTTTGATCCCCGAGATACAGGAATTTCCTAGTTTGGGGGTCACATATCTAATTACATATTTCCATACACAGTGTTAATTATTTTTTATTGTTACAGCCAAGTGATTAATTACTTGCTAATAATATTTTTAAATTACCATCTATCCATCGCTCGAGATCGATTAACATTTCATGGCAATTTTGTGTAATAGTTCTCGCGAAACAGGTCCGCCTAGTGCGAAGAACACAAGTAAGCAAGTACGTGTATTTAGTGGCGATCTTTTTCAAACCTACCTACCCGCATTAAGTTAAGTCTATTCATGTCACTAGGGGGGCGAAAAAGTTCTGACCTGGCGACCGCGTACCGGACGACGCAGCGTGGGCAGGCCCCCCACCAGATGGTCTGACGACCTGGTTACGGTGGCGAGGAGTCGCTGGATGCGGGAAGCTTGGAAAACCATGAGAGAGGCCTATGTCCTGCAGTGGGCGTCAAATGACTGATGATAATGATGTCACTAATAAGCTTTTTTTGTAAATAAACGATTTGATTTGAAGTAAAATAATATTACAACTCTTGGCCATGGATACTCTCAGCACGTTGATGTGCTAAGTTATGCAAGTATATCACACACCCTGGGGGGTGAGTCTCTTAGAGATGCAGTGAGGCTGCTAACCAATAGCATGCCAATGATATAACCCGTGCAACTTAACTCGGTGCCTCGCGCGATTCGATCTCTTTCGCGGGAGATGCCTATTTAATTTGCGCGGGTTATACCATTGGAACGACACTGTACTGCTATTGCGTGGTAGCGTTCAAAATAGAGAAAAATACAGCCATTATCCTGCTATCTCATCCTATTGAAAAACTAACGGTCTTATTTATAAAAAAACTCGACTCCTTAAAACGTCGATTAAAATAGTCTGTGGTGGAGATTTTACTAGGAAAATTCGTAACTACAGATTAAATAAACTGCCTCTCAGGAAAGCTTTAGAGGAATCGTGTTTTTGTAAATAAGGGGTTATGTGTTTATTAGGCTCTAGACCCAGATTTCCTTGCGATACGTACGTTGACGATGCGCCAATTAAACAGATACGCAGCTCCTTATCTTATAACTAACCTTCAAGTAAGGAAGTGATTAACAAGAAAACTACATAAATCTCAACGACAGAATAGAGACGGACACACTTTTTCCGAGACCTGGCTAGAATGACAAATAGCGGAGACCGCAACTCTGAATAGACAAGTAGAAAAAGTTGACCACCGAGTCGGTATTAGCTGGTCCATTCCCCGATGAGGTTGAGAATATTCTTGGTCAGATTCGTCTAAGCAATTCTGTGAATGATTATTCACAAAGACTACTCTTTTTATTTTATGCTACAAGTAAAGTGCTGTAAGTAGTGTGTATCTTTTATAATTGTTTAATTATTCTTGTTTTTGTGTGTGTGTGTGTGTGCTTCACTATTGTAGGTATTAGAACTTTATCCAGTTAAAATAGCAAGCTTTAAGAAAAATTAAAACAAAAAAATAAAAAAATCTCCAGGCCGGCTATCGTAAGAATGCTGATTTCAATATGTGTAATGAACTGTGAAAATGGAGTAAATGCGAATGCGAAAACATATAAGGGTTAAGTTTTTCGCGCGCATGTGTGTGTGTTAATTTATGAGGTAAACAGCTGGCAATCTTTTTTTTTATTTATTTGTTCACATTTAAAAACCCTTACGTTTTCTTCTACAAATGTCGCCAAACTGCGGTGCAGTTTGTTGGCGTTAACTAGCATCAACTATTTCTGACTTTGGATGGCGGTGGCGTCACCAATTCTGCGGCCACCTCCATCGAAAGATTCAAATGTCTAATTAAATGTAATCAGCATTCTTACAATGGTCGGACAGTAAATTCTTAAGGCACTGATAACATCCAATTGAGCAAATGGAACTAGATATACAAGTCTACATTTAGTCTCTTTGTCGCATACCAGTGACCTTAGAAAAACATTTTGTTAGCGTAATTTAGTTACCAAGAATAATATATTGAAAAAATTTACAAAATATGTTATCCTTAGGAATATTTTTGAAAACACCTACGTCCTGGAAACACATTTTAATTTAAATCCTGCTAGAAAAAAAAATGCGATGTTGCCCCTTGAAATCACCATTTATATTTATTTAAATTAACCCATAAGATTATAAGACGTTTCCCAAGCTATCATAATAAACCTAGGAACATTGTTGATTTATATCGTTAACAAATTATCTACTTTTGAAGTAAATCCAGTTCTTGTCCAATTTTTCACTAAATTTCAGTGGCTTATCCATACTAATATTATAAACACAAAAGTTTGCATGTATGGATGGATGATTGTTACTCTTTCACGCAAAAACGGCAGAACGGATCCGGATAAAATTTTACGCAGAGATAGATTATAGTCTGGATTAGCACATAGGCTATTTTTTATCCCGGAAAAATACACATCTAAATTACCACGCGCACGAAGTCGCGGGCAACAGCCAGTTTCTTATATTCCTATCCAGGGTCATAATTATGCTCACCAAATCCTGAGTGACTCCAATCGTCTGACTTTCAAATTCCATACTAATTTGACAGTTAGACGATTGGAATCGCTCAGGATTTGGTGCGCGTAATATAGGGGCAGAGCTTCTCGTCTCAACCACGAGTCGTCAGCGCTGCGCCGTCCGCGCGCCGCCACCAGCGAAACCGCGACAAATTACCTCTACTTAGCCATTATAAAATAAAACACGCCGCTCCGCAAGTTGATTAGTCGAATGCCGTTAAAATGGGAGCCCGTGGTAATGGCGCGTCGCTTCCTAGTGAGATGGCCTTTCCAATGCGGACGAGTTTTGAAACGAAGTTGAATGGCGATGGCACGGCTGTCCAACGACGTATGTGGGCCTTAATATGTAGGGCATAAGTGATGGAATCGGATAAAAATATAAGGAACTGGTAGTAGAAGACTATAATTACTAAATAACTGGGAATATCGACAGCGGAGATTAGGGATGCACGATAGTTAGTGCAACAGTGCATAACCCTAAAAGTTAGATGAGAAAGTTTTTTATAACCCATCTGCCCAGATACTTTATTTCTTCACTCTCTTCGGAGTTATTTCTGCTACTGATATGGATGGATTCCACCACAATAAACTTGGTTTTAGCTAGATTCATCCATGTATTAGCTGCACTTACAGACTTTATCTACTATTCTCTGCGAATCCTCAGATATAGATGACATAAGAGCTGCATCTTCGGCGTATCTCAGGTTGTTAATTGGCTGCCCGATGAGTTTAATACCTCACCCTCGATCTTTCAGTGCTTCAAAGATAACAGCTTCAAAATACAGAAAAGGGGTCCTTTCTTGCCTCACTTCTCATTATCATCATCAGAGCACTGCGGCCCACTGCTGAGTATACTTACTTCTCGACAGATATATACGTTAATTCCGTCTCGTCAACGTCTATTCTCACCGTGCAGGTCTGATTCCAGTAGAGGTTCTGTATTATCCTCATATCCTTGCCATCAATTCCGACTTGTTGCAGACGACGCATTAGAACCTCGTGGTCAACACAGTCAAAGGTTTATGAGTAACCTACAGAGATTTCTCATAATACTTAATCGGCAATGACGCCTGTCTGCGTATCTCCATATTTCTTGACAAAAACCTGTAGCGCGAACAAAGTCTCTATTTATATTGATGTGAAATATAATCTTGGGTGTAACAAAAAGATTCGGCAACTTAAGGGTTTTACCGGACCTTTTTGCAACACTCTTCACAGGGAATATAGATCATTACCACAAAAACCTTTCTTAGTCTTAGTTTCTGGGTTTCAGCGTCTACGCCTTCCAGTTATAATAAAACTTAAGATTATAAATAGAACATAATCATTCAGCAGGGGACCATCTTTATCGCGCATTGCATACAGTGATAAATGTCAGATCCAATTTCATATCGCATGAATGGGATACGTTTACGTGCGAGATTTGCTTAGTGGAATGTCGTAAGGGCTCTTTCACATTGTGTCCGACACAGATCTCAATAGATAGAGAAAAAGAGGTAGAGCTTAAGTCTTTTTTTTTGCCAAAAATACGAAAGCACATATAGATACGACATAAATGGTTTGCCAGATTTTATCGCTTTTGTTAGTAGCCTATATACGTCTCACTGCAGGGTACAGGCCTTCTCTCAGAAAGAGAGAGAGTACGGGCTTAATTACCATGCGTTCCCACCGCGGATTGACGATCTCAAGCGCTGAGACATGTGAACACATCAGAAACTCAGGTTTCCTCACGATATTTTCATTCACGGTTAGCTAGTGGTATTGCTACTACAACAAAAGCAATTGTAGATAAATAAATACGACATAAATGGTTTGCCAGACTTTATCACTTTTTTATGTATCCTATATACATCCCACTGCAGGGCACAGACCTTCTCTCAGAGAGAGAGTCTGGGCTTAATTACTACGCGTGCCCACCGCGGACTGGCAATTTCAAGAGCTGAGATAATCACTATTATTATTAGGCATCACTATTTATAAAACTTTTCTTTTTGTCACATTTTTTGTGGAATACTCATATACCAATAAGTTTTTCAAAACACTTCTCAAGGTTGGCAGACGCAAAAACTATTATGAATAATTATTTCAAGTACCACGATGCACACGTGAGTTCCAGCTATTGAGCTAAATATATGAACATTTAACTGATTATGGGATCCTCACACGACAAGTGGAAATCCTGGCACAATATATCGTAATAATAAATGAAAGGTAGTACGCGAAACTGGCGTGCGTACATGCAACGACTAATGAATGTTGAGGAAGCGAAAGTGATCTATCAGGATCGTGACAAGTAACAGTCTCTGGTCTCTGCCTACCCTTCTGGGATGCAGGCGTGAGTTTATGTATGTATATGTGTAAATAAAAGGTTAAACTCGTAGGGCCACTTTTAAAGCTCAGTTACGTCTTTTATGTCCCAAGACTTAGCACCTTGGCAGTCGCTAAAATAAAGAATTGATCTGCACACCTCTTTACAGAATGATATAATGGCATTAGTTCACTTACGATTTTATTATACTTGCATTGAACATCACTACGCGGTATAAAAGCCTGTATTCAGAGGGTAATTTCTTTTCGTATAAATCTAAGATTTATTGCTTGGCTTAACAAATTCTCGGATATCCGTAATATGTTGACCTCAGTTTTTGTTTAGGTACGGTTATGTGTAATTTATTGGGATGCGTTTCATGTAGACTTGCATTCTGATCAACAAGCTACATTTTATATGAACAAAATCTATATGACGGGTATAACAAAAGTGCGGGAGATTATTTTGTGCTATATTTTCGATTGGATTGAAATACTTCTGGTTTAATAATTATAAGATAAGATAAGACAATATTCTTTATTGTATGCCGGAAAAAAATGTTACAGAAACAGCAATGACAAAAGAAAAGATACAATTGGCGGCCTTATTGCTAATAGCAATTTCTTCCAGGCAACCTCATATCGGAGATTTGCCGAAGGAGAAATAGACACGGGTAGTCGGTGCAAATACGAATATTAATAGACATACATATACGTAATAATAATAATAAACTAACATATACCGTACAAATTATACTACAATATTAAAAAAATCAACGCTACAAAAACAACTAAAATTCAAATCTCTTAGTAGCCGGGTTATAATTTTTAATTTTTGCTTGTTTAGATAGCGTTTATAACATATGGCTTGTTGCAGGCTCCCAGATGGTATAAATGCTACAGTCATGTGTTATCATTCGTTTGAAAAATGTAACACATATTACAGGAAAATAACCCCAAATACTAGAATGTACCCCGCTGGATGCACCCGGGCAAAAAGTCACGAAGCAAAATGTGTCATTTCCCCAAACAAAACGAAAAGAGGCCACCTCATTAAACTAATTAACCAAAAAACACCAGCAGTGCACAGACCACGCTTTAACGTGCGCGGGAGCCGATGTGGCTCACAGACTAGCGATTGGGCCAGCTAAGGGCCTTCGTAGATGGGGTGATTTTTGCATCCAATTATTTGAGACACTGCATCAAATTCATGTTCCCAGGGAGACCCGGGAGATGAAACATATTATGGCTACACAACGTAGGACACTGTTTTGAATAGAGTAACAGTTCCTTGTTTGTATTAGCCTCAAAAAGCCAGATAGCCGAATGGGTTGGGAACTTTCGATAGGAGACGGCACATGAAGATGAAGAAGATCCAATTCATCGGCCAACCTTCGTCCACTGTTAGAGACGAGTTTCTCAACGGCATGCCTTTTTTTTAACCAAAAAAGAACCTTCGAGCTGTCCCCTATCCTCCTAAGTCCTAATATTGAAAATAACAATTGTTTTCGTACAAAATTTAGCACACTAGGTCTTAGGAGGCTATAAAAGTCACCCAACAAATTGCAGTAGCAAAATCGTGGCAGTTTACTTTTTTCTTATGAGCTTTTTACGCGCACCAAATCTGCTGCACGCGCACTACTAGTCCACTGCTGGTCATAGGCCTTCCACGCATGCCACTTCTTTCTATTCTCGGCCACCCTTATCCAGCTGCAATCCGGCTCAGATCTTCAATCCAGCGAGCTGGTGGGCGTCCTACGCCGCGTTTGCCAGTTCGTATGTCAAATAATTTAATTCAATTGTGTCACAACTAAGAATACAATAACCTCGAGAGTGGAGGGGCTGTACCTAAATAAATGTCCAGTGAAAAATTAGGTAAGTACGCCAAGAGAGAAGAAGTCAGGAAGGGAAGCAAGATCTGCGACGGAGTGTGGTGCACGGCAATGACGGACAAAGGAGCTAGGAAGCACCAAATCCGGGCTCTTTCTTTATTTTTCCTACCTAGATGCAGTACGGCCTACCTAATAGGGCCTCTTGAATCGGCCTTTTTAGTCATTCGAAAAAGTGTCAAACTCTTAGGCACTGCTTAAATAAGCGTATGTATGGCCGCAGCATTAGCGCTTTCCTACTTTTGTAAGAATAGCAACAAATGCTTTAACATTGCAATTGTTGATTGTACTCATCTTGTTAGGTAGTTACTCGTACCAATTTATGTATTGGATTTAAGATAATTTAAGAAAAGATGGCTAGAGTGGAGTAATTTTTTCCCTAAAAAAAATTTTAAATAGGTTTTTAATTTTTTCCCTGTCTTTTTCTCCACTACAACTCGACCCGAGGACAGCGATAACATTCAATAAACATTTTGCGTTGAAATAAATTTCTAATTTTTGAATAGTCCGTAACGATTCAGAAAGCACGTGATGATTTTTTCCAAAGTCGCAGCGACTAAAAGTGTCGGGTCTGCCGCGCCCCTACGCGCGATTGGGCCCGCTGACTGCATATCAGATGGCCCTTGGGCTCGCTAATGAAAAGCAACTTGTTCAGTTTATTAACGCTAATGTATGCAGCCGAGATGCTCTAGTCGATTGCTTCAGGGAAATGTCAGGCGAGGCGAGGGGTGGCTTTGAGTGAGGTATTTATTCGTGCACTTCTAGTGGGTGGAAGTTGGTAGGGATTGAAAGGACCTAAGGTCAGTTGTATTTTAAGAGTTCCGTACCCAAAAGGGGAAAGGACCCTATTACTAAGACCCCACTGTCGGTCTGTCTATTTTTCTGTCGGTGCGTCTGGCTGTCTGTCACCAGGTTGTATCTCGTGAACCGTATAGCTAGAAAGTTAAAATTTTCGCAGGTGATATACTCGTATTTCTGTTTCCGCTATAACAACAAATACTAAAAACAGAATAAAAGAAATATTTAAGGGGCTCACATACAGTACACGTTGTCTAAAGACAGCGCTCGCCATCTAGCGGCCATCTATGAACCTTCACAGCGCCGATGTCATGTCGTTAAATGTCAATGTTAAACGCTTCTTCTTGGTTTCTAAAGATGGCGCTGGTCTCGAATTCGATCTTTGTTCGGTCTTTGTACCGTAATTCACAAAATATGTTATTACAATAAATTGCCTACTCAGATTGCCTTACAACAAGCGTAGTTCTTATCGATTTTTGTATTTTTGGTATTGGCAACAACGTTTATAGATACAAGTGTCTTGGTGTAGTTATTTTGGCCGGTTTTATGTGTATTATTATTACTGTAGTACTTTATTAATTTACACAAGTTTATAGTAACTTCTCACTACAGTTGGTAAACATTGGGTAAGTCTCGGAATTTTCACCGCTCGTTTTGTTATTTAAAGCCATACATTGCCAACGCAATGATCAGTGTTCAGTTGGGAGTACTATCAACAAACTATACAAAATTACCCTATTTTTGTTCGATAATCGCACTGACGCCCCACGCAATAAAAGTTACTTAACAGAAGCAGTAGCAACGCCCGACTGTTGCTCTCTGTACAGACGCGCACGTAAGTCTTAAATCCACGAGTTCGAGTGTTCTGGTTTTAAGCCTCTGAGTTATATACAGGGGACAACTTTTTCACCGCGTATTTGGTGGTATCATAATTTCTTGTCGCCGCGGTCGTTTTTGTGGCGGGCGCGGCCCTTTTTTGATTCGGCCGATTATTTCGCCCGGCATGCGGGGAAATGTCGCTTTTGTTTGTGACTGTACTTACCTTTCTACCGCGTTTCTTAGGAGTTAAAGTAATAGGCGTGATGACTAATTTTGATAAAACTGTCCTGTAATATCCCATAACGTACATTACTTACAATCTATTTCATATTTTTGGTCACAGTTAAGGTTTAGTGGTAAAACTGACATGTGTTATGTTAGTTTTCAGATTTAAAATTCTCGCCAAAACGCTCGCAAATGTCATGGCGTCGCTAATGACGTCACAGTTTAAAAGTGTAAAATTAATCTGTGTGGTAAAACGTCAACACAGCAATCTCGTAACATCATCATCATCAGCCATTTGACGCCCACTGCAGGACATAGGCCTCCCTTATGGTTTTCCAACGTATTTCGTATACAATAAAAACATTTAATAAAACCAGAGAGTTTTATGTCACAGATTAAAAGTAATATGTCCAGAGTAGACCTATGCTTACTCGCGTGTTCTTAAAAGTGAGGTCATTCGCTATTCAACATATTATGGCAGACATAGAAATTTTGTAGATTTTAATTATAGTAATAATTATCAATCCCGGTCTTAATAAAAAAGTAAATGCGTGTTTCGTTTTCCACAATTCAATTCTTATTAAATATATACATAATTTTAGTGATTTTCAATTACTGTCATCATGCCTATTATTTTTGCCATCCTCTTTTCAGGTTTTTTACCGGCTGGACCTGGTTCTTTATCATACTTTTTTCTGTGAGAACAGTTATATGATAACTTTCTTCAGACGTCGATGAAGCGAAAGAGGTATATGAAGATTGTGGGAAACGGTAATCTTTGGTTCTTTTCTATCTCGCCGTTATTTATGTATATGTCTACTTTTCTACTAGTCTCTTACCCTATGACAAATCATGACCCTTATAAGATCACTCACGTGTCTGTCAGTCCGTCTATCAAAGCCCATTCTCTCCGAGGCTACTGAAATGGAAAAGTTTAAATTTGGCGCATATCCTGAGTTAGATTAGGTTTATTTCGACTGTAAAGTTAGTCTGTAATTCATCCAGAACCCTAGGGGGCTCAGGTTCTACAAGTAGGTACTTGTCCACTTTTTTAACTAACCAAAAATAAGTAGTAGCTTATGGCAAAGTGACGACTGAGCTCAAAATATTTTTTTTTATATTTATCCCACTGCAGGGCACAAGCCTTCTTTCAGAGAGAGAGAGAGTATGGGCTTAATTACCACGCGTGCCCACCGCCGACTCCTCAGATACTCAGGTTTCCTCGCGATGTTTTCCTTTACCGTTAGCGAATGGTATTGCTACTACAATTTCACAAATGTAAAACAAATTCATTATTAGTACATGCCAGGGTTCAAACCCACGACCTCCAAAATTTTTAAGGACCGAAGGTTAAGAATTTGGGACAGTTGGGAGCACATTGACCTCTACACGAGTGCACTATTATATAGACAATAAGCACAAAGAGTCACGCAATATCACAGATATTACTATATATACTAATATCTGTGATATTACATGCATCTTTGTGTCAAGGGTTCATTGGCAATAGTAAGCATTCTTCAAAAGCATTCTCGAAATAATTAAACCCCAAAAAGAAGTCCCAGAAACATTGGCGAACGGTCGGCAATACATAATTACGATATTTCGTCGCGACCCGTTGTCAACAATCATTTGCATCGGCGGCAGCGTCAAGTGGCCTGTCGTATATTGGCTCAGCCAATCAGATAAGTGGAAATCGGTAACGGCTTTCTTTGCGTACAGTTCGGAAGAAAAGTGTTCCATTTAAATGAATAAGATTTTTGTTTGAAGGCTAATAATAATTAGGCATAATTGTAATAGAAATGAAATTTCTACCACGATTATGAATTAACACTGGCTATTGATGAATTAAAACATTGTGAGGAAACTAGCGTATGTGAAGTAGTAATATGCATGCTTCAGCGCTTTAAATAGCCAATTCGTTGTGAACTCGCATCGTCATTAGGCCCATAATCTCTCTCACTCTCTCTCTAACACTCACACACACATACACACTCACACATACATAGTAAGTAGCTGAAGTTTTATTGACTAGCACTTTACCTCTGTTTCACCTGATGGGAAGTAAAACTGGGTATTGGGTGTGGCGTCACCAGACATCTCACCGGAATATTCTTTGCCTGGTGTATGGTAGTACTAGTCTCTGTCTATGCGGACCCGTAATTCTGCTCATTTGTTACTACCCAGGTGTCATGTTTTGGGTAACGAGGTGAAAGAAAAATCAAAGAGTGGACCGGTGTCAAAACCGGTCATGTATTATTCAGGACTAGCCGTGCCCTGCCAGCATTAATTCGCATCAGATTCATATAAAAAGTATTTTGATTTAATCCAGATCATGGTCCATCCTTAGGCCAAATTGTACGTAATTCCTTTAAGCTGTGTATGTGTGATTGAGTGACAAACATCTAAAATATCTATTCCAGTTGTATGTTTGGATATTTGAAATATTAAGTACTAAATTTTTTTGTAGAAAAAATTTATTTAAGTGATAAGATGCTGACAACCTCTTTTGCTTTATTGACGTTAATTAGTCTATGCATGCACCTACGCGTATAGCGCTTGTTACGGGTACTTGTCTCCCTCGTCTCTGCGTACCCCTCCGGAACACAGCCGTAAGTATATGTATGTAAAATGTTGACTTGAAAATTGTGTTCAAAATGTGCTATCGAGCTTTTTTTCACTCGAAAAATATTCTCGCAAGAACTTGAAGGTGTTGGTCTCCGCAAATCACAGATATAGAGTGCCACTAATAGAGCGAGATCCTGACTGAAAAAAGGTGTAGAAAAATTAAGTATTAGCTTTTATGATATTTTCTTGTACTTACGAGTGTGAACTTCCACATTTGATTCGTACTCTTTCTTGCCGAGTTGTAGTGTAAGGGCGACTTGCACTATTTTCTTAATTGCAGCTCAAGTAAGACCTATTCAAAATTCTTTACACAAATTTCAGTTTGCTGGCTGTTTACATAAGCAGCCTATATACGTCCCACTGTAGGGCACAGGCCTTCTCTCATGGAGAGAGTATGGGCTTAATCACCACGCGTGCCCACCGCGGGTTGGCGATTTTAAGCTCTGCGGTATGTGAATAGCTCAGACACTCAGGTTTCCTCACGATGTTTTCCTTTACCGTTAGCGAGTGGTATTGTTACTATAACTTCACAAATGTAATAACTTAGAAAACCGAGTCATAGGTACATGCCCGCACTGGGGATCGAACCTGGGTCTCTCGCTTCTGAGTCCGATGTTCTACCCACTAAGCAACCACCGCTGTTAGCTGGCTGGCTGGCTAGTCGGTTGTTTAGATTACATTTAATAATTGATGCAAAGTCGGCCTTGGCTTTTGTATTTTATGTTTGGTTTAAGTTGCTTTAACGCGCGACTGTACATTGAAATAAGCCAGAGCGCAAACCACACGCAAACCACAAGGGAATTCGAAAAACTCTCTGTTATCGATCTGTAGCTGTATTTTACGTGACCTTTTAAAATAAAATAAAACTGAATTAAAAATTCTCTGCAAAAACGCCCCAGCTTGTTACGCAATATTGAAAAACCGCTTATAAATACTGGAACATACTGTAGAATGTGACATATTTCGTCGTAAATATTTCAACGAAATTCCATACAAAGAAACCTTGGGCGACAAAATGTCGTACAAGTGCATCAAATCAATAATCTAATTTGAACTCTACACCTATTGTTACTAAGAGCACAATTGTTTCAAGTCTTTAACTCCAATAACGTAAAGCAAATTCGATTTCTTTCGGCCAAAGTGGGCGGAAGGTTTCGCGGGTCACTGACCTTTGCATTAAGGCTTCATAAAAACGAAATCTGCCGCCTAAAATAAACCTCTTGATCAGGCAACTTGGGATATAATTATTATTTTTGTTTCATTAAAAATGCTGGAGCGCCGCTTGACGACAGACTTGGCTTGACGACTAAACTCACTTCTTTTTAAGAAAGTAAATAAAACATTATATTTCTACAGTGAGTAGAAACGCGACGCAAAAAGTATAAGAATAAATTGTTTTTCGCAACTTCGCCCGTCAATTACCCAATTACACAAAAACGGTAAAAAAAATCACTCCGAACTCTTTTTAAAATTATTAATTTATACGACCAAAAATACTTTTACCGAAGCCGCAATAAATAGGGCTCGGGACAGACGAAAGCCGGTACACAAGGCATAAATACTATTCCTGACTTCCCGAAAACCACCTAACCGCCACCGAGGACCTAGCGAAAAGCATTCTTGACTCCTAAGCCACCGAGTCGATTTCTCCCCGCGAGGCGTTCCGGAGTTGCGTTCCAGAATCAATCCAGTCTGGCCAAGACAATGCCATATCGTTTTTGGACACAAGTGGAGGTGACAGGCAGTCCGGTTGAGTTTTCGGGGATTTAATGCGCGAAATTGTGAGTCGCGACTCCCGACACCACAATGGTCGTGAAAATGGTAATGCCGCGATCGGAGAGGCAGAGATGGATCGCGGCGACGTACATACGACGTCTGCATTTTTATACAGGCCGCGCTTTTGGGTTTTCAAGTTGGGATGTTGTCTAGGAATGATGAAGCCCGACAGTCTTATTTGTAAAAAAAAGTCATTCCTACTAAAATGCTCTTAAGACGAACTTCTGCTCTCTTAAGAATGTTGTAGTGGAAGCGACTTTTTTTACAGATAAGACTATAAATCTAAGCTAAACTTATTATTAACTTAACCTAGTTAATTATTATTATGTATCCATACGGATATAGACATCTTTCCCAATATAACATTGCCTGGGAGAAATTCACGGTAGCGTCTCAATCGCTAGATCATTGAGGCAGCCGAACTGTCGTTCGCGCAACAAATCCACTGCATTATTAAAATCCACTGTAGACATGAATCATCATGTATCTTTTCGGCTTAGCTCTTCGCTTTCGTTTTTGGTCTCCCAAACGTTCTTTGTTACTTTTCCCGGCATGCAAATAGGGATGCTGTTCAAAGAAAGCCTTTTCTTAAAACTACAGGGGTTTTTGATCCTTTTTTTTCCTTTTGGTCTCCTTTCTGCTCTTTCAACGGTTCACAAACGGTACGATAAAAATTTACCAGAATAATTCCTTTAGTACAGTCTCTCCCCAACTATGGATCGCAACCGACTGACTGATTATTATCTTTGTATCAAATTCAAAAACTCTGGTGCAATTAGATGTAGATTTTTCATGATCTAGCACATCAGGGATGGTTACCATAGCACAGGGTATCCTAATTTGGGACCAAGACGTAATCAACCCGTCTTAAGGTACTTCAGCATATTTAACACCGAGAGAAGATCGATGCTGAGGACGATTTAATGTAGAAGTTATTTATTTAATTGCAATTTTTGGACCCACATAACTTGGATGTTATACTAGAGACATAAAATTCGAAGGAACGTTTTTTTCGATAACCGCTCCGGTAATCCCTTTGTAAATTTTCATATCTGTAATATAACTAGTATTGAAGAGGTAGGCGGGCTGAAAAGAGCTTATTTAATTGTTCAATTAATTATACTTTTCCTATAAATTGGTCTGCCTCCTTCATGTAGCAAAATCGCGCTACCAAAACAGAGGTCATGGGTTTCATACTTAGCGGTGACTGCCATACTTTATACAAATGGCGGCCCAAGTCCGGGTGTTTTTCCCTGTTTGTCCTCATCTGGTTACAATATCACATCCTAGTTTGATCCTAATCTGGGACTAGAGTAAGGATTGTGATGTGCGGACAGGACGGACGACGCAGCGTTTGAAGGCTCCCCACCAGATGGTCAGACGACCTGGTTACGGTGGCGCGGAGTCACTGGATGCGGGCGGCATAACACCGGGAAGCTTGGAAAACCATGAGGGAGGCCTATGTCCTGCAGTGGGCGGCAAGTGGCTGATGTGTGGAAGTTAATGTTATTAATTTGGCCACAGTAAAATTTGCGGTTAAAAGTATTAAACAATATTATTATTTTGTCGTTGTGTAGGTAAATACACGCATTTTTATTTACTTAATCCTTAACCTCCATCATCGAACTTGGCCCTTTTTTATGCTCATAAAACTAGAGCAATAAAAAATACTACCATCATCATAGACCTCAAAGAGTAACGTATAATCAATCCTACACTAGTTAAACCAGTTACCGGTGATTAGGATTGATTTTGAATCGTATTCGAACTCAATATTAGTAATTATTGGTGATTTAGAATTTGGGCGCTGGGCCCAGTCGTGACCAATTGTGCAAATTTTAGACGAATTATAATGCGACTTTCTAATTAAATATGGCAACTATACTTGACTGACACTGAAGCTTAAATACAATCCGCACCATAAATTTAAATAGTGATGCCGACAAATACAGTGAAACGGGGTAATTAGAAACTGGAGCATAAAGAAAAGGTAAAGAAAGGTTATTCGTTACCGCTATAGTTGTAAGATCAGTTCAGCAACGTCTCAGGATCTGGTCTACGTGTCTGACAATAGACGTCGCTGTGGTTGTTAGTTCAGTAGGAAATCGGTGACAAAAACCTTACTCCACTTTTGACTTTATCCTTACTCCAGTTTCTAATCACCCCGTTTTAAGGTACAAGTAGTACCCGGCATATTTAACACCGAGAGAAGATCGATGTTGAGGACGATCGAATATAGAAGAGGAAAAATGCTGCACGACTTGCTATATATCACTACAGTTTTATAACAAACATCATAGAAGGAAAGACGGATCTAATAGACCAAGGCAACGGAGAAACTGTTTTGGCTACGTCGGGAATTAAAGTAACACAATTTTACATAATAAATAATCGCCATTAGACCCATTTCGTGTATGAGCATCTTCGCATTGCGAGTCATTATAAATACAATTACAGCTATAGTAAAGCCGGGTTTTGACGGCCCTAGTACGCTCGGACCGTGTGCGTACAGTTTTAGTTGTTTATGACGACGTTCAGTGCGCTCGGGCCGAGTGCTTCGTCATAATCAACTAAAACTGCACGCACACGGTCCGAGAGTACTAAGACCGTCAGAGCCCGGCTTAAAGTAAAGTAAAGTAAAGTAAAAGTAAAAAGTTATTTATTAATAAAAATGGTCCATCGTCCATCTTCCCCTTCTTAAAGGGACTTAAGGTCGTGACTGTAGCTGACTATTGACGATTAATTTTAGGAATGCTCCTAATATAATTATTGAGTCACATCCGAGCCCTCCGAAGTCCTAGCAATCCTTGAGGTCGCCTTCGTAGGAATACGACGAGGACATCATCATCATTTAAACATTGGCGGTAATCGAGCCCACGAAGGTTTAGGCTGTTAAGCGTATTAGCGCTAGACCAACGAGGCAGTTTAAAGTGATCCTAATTATGCAAATAACATACCCAACAAGCCTATACTTTTAAACAGTAGAAAACACTTTATAACACGCAAACTTAACTTATTTCCATGGCCGAAGGACAATTAATCGTAATAAAACAATCGCATTGCAATGTTCATATTCCCATAATTAAATTCAACATCTTAAAACTCCACTTATACAAAGTACACACGCATTTTTAATGACAAATAATAAAATACCTTTTACAGGCCTCGTTTATTGTTCATTTGCTGTGTTTGCGAAAACATAAAACTGTTTTTAACCCTTTTTTCCCCTCTCTTAATAGCGTACAATTGAATACGTGCGTAATTTATCTACGTTTATTGCGAGTGGTATATTTTTAAATAACTTAAAGGATCGAAAATAACAAAGTTAAGGATTGTAATTGTATTAAAATACAGAGTATTTTTTTGTAGCTTTGTAATGTAGTAGAATAAGTTTTATTTAATTGAAGGTAGTCATAATAACTTTGTCTGGAGCTATATTGTACTTAGGAAAAATATTTGTGATATTTTTCCTACAATAGCTCCAGACCCGTGAAGGAAAACATCGTGAGGAAGCCTGAGTGTCTGCCGTGCTCACATACCACATTGCTTGAATTTATTCAAATAGTTTCCTACAATAACTCCAGACATGAATTGAATTTGAATTTGAATTGAATTTTAATTCAGTTTACATAAAGGAAAGAAAATAACGCGAGAAAACCTGAGTGAAATTTAAAGTTACTTCGTTGCCTAGTCCGAATCCCAGGTTCGATTCAGAGTGCAGGCATGTAACTATGACTTTATTTATTTTCAAAGTTACGTACATCTGCGAATTTGTAGTTGCAATATCACACCCTACCTGTGAAGGAAAACATCGTGAGGAAACCTGCAGTTTGGTTGGCTCCGCACTCATTGACTCGTCTTATGTGTGGGCTAGGCCGACTAAGCCTACTCCATCCAAAAACAGTGTCCCAGGCACTACAGCATCCGAGTGGTCCCTTCACCCATCTAGTGTGAGTGAAGGTGCCACTGGACGCTGCATAAATCATCTCATTACATAGATGCAAACGCCAAAGCTTTTTGTTGCCGAAAAACACATATTATATTCATAATTGTATAACATTACTTAGGTTTAAGAAATCATATTCTGTAATCATATTGTCTGGTTTTGCAATGAAGTCTTCTCTATCTATATAATTATTTATGTTATTATCCTTACTTTGTTATACCTGAGATTTCCGCACTTAGCCTCATATTTCGGCCATTTTACGTAGCAAGCGCTAAGGTATGTAAATTCTTTATTGCATTCCACAAGTTTTAGGGTTGTTACATTTTAATAACTTAACTAAATATTACACACATAAATTTTGTAACTAAAGAGTAAACTAAAAATTAAATTAAACTAATTAAATATACCGCCCCGGGACACGCCTGACCCAAAAGTTCCCATGACGCTAGCAGCGTTCCCCCGCTGCACCGCCAGGGAAATCCTTTGCATCAGGTATGCCCCGGAACGATGGTCATACCCACGACTTCTCAGGCGCCGACCGATTTCCCTTACGAAAACTCTTCCCTCATCCCCCCATACTCCCATCGTTTCCACAGCCAGTGGGACGAACAAATAATGAAGCAATGAGGTATGTAAATACCTCAGACACTAGGATTTCCTTCCCGGTTAGCGAGGGGTATTGCTACTATAACCTCACAAATGTGCGTAACTTAGAAAACAAAGTCAGTGGTACATGCCGGGATTTGAACCCACGACCTCCCGAATGAGATTTTTATCCTTACTTAGCTAAGAATTCGATTGGAGGGACATTGCATTTATACCAAAGCACATTCCTCTCAAACTCTCCGTTCACTTACCATCGACTGAAATAACAGTTATAAACGAAATAATTTCGAAACTATAATGTTTTATTGGAACTCGAGGCGGTCAGGCCCAACGGCTCGCAATAATAGTACTAAGAGTATTGGTAATGCTGGTGGAATCCATGGAAAGCTTACATTAACTTTTGAGCTACTGAAAATGTGAATAAAGAACCGTTTACCCGCATCAAATGTCAAAATATCTCTCTATTCATCAATGTATAATATCAAAATTTAGTTTTTTATCCAGCTTCGCATTACTATATACCAATTCTCCTTCAATATACACACTTACCTAGGGCATATTAAGAACCATATTGAGTCAACACTTTTGGTAAAAGAGAGTACATCAGACAAAAGACTTTTTTTTATTGAAAGTGTTCAATATGAACGGAAATGTTTCATTTGGCTCGCATATCTATTTTAAATTACGTCAATGCACTTAATTCATAACTGCCTTTGTTCAAAATAAGTTCTGGTCAACCAGATTTTACACTAGTACACTATGAACCTAAGGTCACCACAGTGATATCATATAGTCAGCGAGATTACTACGGGTGGGTGGTCAAAGTCCCTTGATTCTTATTTTTTAGTTGCTAAGAGCTATAATGAAACTTGAAGAAAGGCGTAGGTAGTAGTTTGTAAGTTTAATTATAGAGCAAGACCACAGAGTACATAAGAAATTGATTGTCCCTGTCATTTTACTACACAGGCGTATTCTGTGTGGTTTTACATACTGCAGAAGGTTAACTGCACTTTCGCATTCAAGATGCCGGCCGCGCGCGCAATGTATGCCCGCCACGAGCCCACGGCGCGCGCTCCGGCGCTCTTCAATGCCCTGCACAGATACTCACCACAATCTGACCCATTCGCTGAGCCCATAGATAAATTAAAAAAAGCAGCGACAATTTTTCTCACGGCTTCATATATACGCCCCACTGTAGGGCACAGGCCTTCTCTCAGAGAGAGAGTATGGGAGTATCACCACGCGTGCCCACCGCGGATTGGCGATTTCAAGCGCTGAGGTATGTGAATAGCTCAGACACCCAGGTTTCCTCACGATGTTTTCCTTCACCGTTAGCGAGTGGTATTGCTACCATAACTTCACAAATGTACATAACTTACAAAGAAAAGTCGTAGGTACATGCCCGCACTGGGAATCGAACCTGGGTCTCTCGCTTCCAAGTCCGATTTTTTACCTACTAGGCTACCACCGCTCTCACGGTTACCTTATTTAAACCAAGTACCGTACTGTTATATCTAAATCTTAATTGTTATAATCTTTTATTAGAGTAACACACTAGCATGTAAGTGATTTGGATTTTGTAAGTCTGTTAGCTTACTTGTTTGACTGAATAAATACAATACAATACAATGTAAGAAGTTCAGTAATAGCTCTCGGCACTCCGTATCTCTAGTGCTTGGGCAAATCTACTCGAATAGTCGCCAATTCATTATTTTTCTCAAAAAGCTCTCACAGTTCTTAGCACGACAGAAATTTACCAAATACACAGTTATTGTTGTCGCAATATGTAAAAGTGTCAATCAAATCCATTTACTATGAAAAAAAAGAATTTACACCTGTTGCGCAGACAATGATTAATTGTGACAATGACGAGGATAATGACGGCGTCAATTTCGAGTCGATTCGCCCGCTCACGCTTCTATTTGTTCTTCTAGTGTTCGCGAAAATTTCGAATATTCGACAAATT
Source organism: Yponomeuta cagnagella (assembly GCA_947310995.1). Lineage (NCBI taxonomy): Eukaryota > Metazoa > Arthropoda > Insecta > Lepidoptera > Yponomeutidae > Yponomeuta > Yponomeuta cagnagella. The sequence continues at coordinate 17,809,327 of OX371270.1, read as the reverse complement.
TTTATAATATTTTATTGATGTTTGATACTTTTATCGTAAAATAAAGAAATCCGTGTGGCGCCGGATTAAGAATAGTGTCACTCTATTTCCTTCCGTGGATGTCGTAGAAGGCGACTAAGGAAAATCAATTATCAGGACACGGGCAGCAGCGTCTTCCTGAGATTCCAACCGCATACTGCGATCGCCAACCCGCCTGCCAAGCGTGGCGATTATGGCAAAACCTCTCATGGTTATGAAAACCACGAAGGACGCCTATGTCCTGCAGTGGGCGTCAGGTGGCTGATGATGACGATGATGAAAATAAAGAAATACTAATGACTATGTCTCTACAATATTTGTCAGTCTCTATCATTGAGCTAACCTTCTGACTACTATAAAGTGTACACAACAGTCCACTGAATTATAATTTTAAGCATGTTCGGCTGAAAACGTGTATTAATTTCTGCGGGCTCAAACTGGTAAATCTATTCAAGTATTACTCGGTGTTGTATTTAAATAAGAATAAGAATAAACTTTATTTGACAACATTACAAAGAATTACATACGTTTTTAAAATTATAAGATCATAAAGTAGTTTTCATTGGTTTATGTAGAACAAGTTGCACTACACATAGAGTACATACATATTTTATCTTTATTACATACATACATACATAAACTCACGCCTGTATCCCAGAGGGGTAGGCAGAGACTAGGGACTGCCACTTGCCACGATCCTGACAGATCACTTTCGCTTCCTCAATATTCATTAATCGTTCCATGAACGCACGCCGGTTTCGGGCACTTTTCGTCTTGCCCTTTGCTAATGCATCCCCTATTTGGTCGAAGTATGTCCGCCTGGGTCTTAACTTACATACGTTACGTTACGTTACGCACTATACAATATTATATCTTTGTCTTATCTTATATACGTTACCAATTTATGGTACTCAGGGTAGCAGGTGGCGGATGTCAGCAGAACCCTTGCCTCAGACAGAAGGCAGAGGTGGTTCCTTCTAATCCCGGCCGTTCGTCCTAATGTTCTTTTGACTTGGATTTTCAAACTTACGTAAAATTTGTTGATTTCCCGTAATAGAATGGAGTAGAATAGAAAACATTTATTTGGTACAAACACAACCCAAATAAAAACAATCATGGTGTAGCGTGTAAGTTAGGTTCTTCATAATTTACCTCACTTACTGCCATAAAAAAGTATAAAATGGCACCAAAATGGCCGGCGCTCAGTGGCAAAATGCCATGATCGGTGATGTCCATAACGCTGATTTTCGGCAGTCATCAAAAAACAATATAAATATACACACAATAATAATAATAGTTCAAGTCTTAATTAATTTTATTCCACATTTCATAAAACGAACACTGGAAATGTTCCGAAATAAAAACTTGGATTAAATTAAATTACATTGAATTTAATTTAATTTTACTGAAATGGATTCAATTTAATTTAATAGTAGCAGTGCAGGTCGCTAACGATTTCGTCATTTTCTTATTTTCTCTCTAGTACTACAACAAGAAACTCACTTACTTCTAGAGACTAACGAGCCTCTAAAAACAGCGACACAATTCGATCAATCTGGAATAGAACCGGCTACCTCGGGATGACCTTTGAGTCAACTCCGATACCATCTCAGGCCGGAATTCCTCGAGTGCCTTAATTGCGATATTTACATTGATTTAGTATACAATCTATGCAGAATAGTCAGAATTAAAGATAATTGCCCATCTATAAACAACTATGTGTGTAAAACGAAGCTGTTGTATAATGTAGAAAAAAACCGTAACGACCAAACAGCAAAAGGCGAGCAAGTGCGAGCATGCAGCGGCTGATGAAAGTTGATGAAGCCAAAGAGATATATCAGGATCGTGGCCAGTGGCAAAATCTGGTCTCTACCTACCCCTCCGGGATATAGGCGTAGACGAACGAAAGCCGTCAATTTCAATTTCAAAAATACTTTATTGCACAAGAGGTGTTTGTACAAAGGCGGGCTTAATACTAGTAAGTATTTTCTTCCAGCTAACCTTGGGTTATGTGGATAGTGCAAGGGGTAGTGCCAAGAAAGATTTATTGCAAGAAAAAAGATAAAAAAAATGAATAAATAATAATAATTATATCAACTATATTACAATAAAATTACATAGTTATTATAACAAGATACATACCAAATACATATAAAATACACACTATAACACAATAAACACAACTACATAAAAATTACTTATATAATAGGATTATTACTCTGAAGTTCGAAGTAGTGCTTGTGGATTCTATTTTTAAACACGTCGACTGACGGGGCCTGGCGTATGTACAGGGGTAGCGCGTTCCTCAAGCGCACCGCTGTCACAGTGAAAGAATTCGAATAGCCTACCGTACCATGCACGGGGATGTCTAGAAGCAGGTCTTTGCATGGACGCTGAAGGCGACCATGCACGCCACGAGGGGCGAAACGTTCGCGGAGATACTGGGGAGAGGAGGGGTTATGTAAGATCCCATAAAGAAGTGTCACAATGTGGGCATTCCTACGGGAGCGGATATTTAGCCAATTAAGCTGAGTGCGAAACTGGGAAACATGGTCATATTTACGGAGGCCAAAAATGTAACGAATACAGACATTGAGAAGTCGATCTAATTTGTCAAGTAGTTCCTCAGTGAGGTCGGGATAACACACATCTGCATAGTCAATGACTGGGAGAAGCAAGGCGTTGACCAACGTAACCTTAGCGGAGAACGGTAGGAACTTCTGCATACGTTTCAAGGAGTGCGTGGATGCGAAGATCTTCCTACTTACTTCAGCAACATGTTTCTCCCATGATAGATTGTCTTGTATGTGGAGACCTAAGTTTTTTACCTCTCTGCAGTACGGTAAGGGAATGCCATTATAACAGACAGGCGGCAGGGTATCCCTGTCAATCTTAGATAGCAGAGCCCTACTACCCAGGATAATGACTTGCGTCTTATCTGGGTTGACCAGCAGACCATACTGTTCAGTCCATGCGCTGATTGAGATCAAGTCCGTGTTCATTTTCTGGACTGTGACTCTAAGAAGGTCCTGCTTAAACGGCAAGTAGAGTTGGAGATCGTCTGCGTACAGGTGATAGGAACTGAAGTTGACTACGGAGACAAGAGTATTAATAAAGACAGAAAAAAGTAATGGGGAAAGCACTCCTCCTTGCGGAACACCAGCAGTGACGTCACACCAATCGGAGACAACGTCATCCGCACGTATGCGCTGCTGACGGCCGTGGCGATATGAGTGAAACCACACAGCGGCTGTCTCCGATATGTTGAGGGAGCGGAGAATAGCAAGGAGGATTTCGTAGTCTACGCAATTAAATGCACTTCTGAAATCTAGCAGGGTAAGGAGAGTAAGCTGTCGACCATCCATAGCGAAGCGCAAATCGTCAGTTATTTTGATGAGTGCTGAGGATGTGCTATGGGATGGACGAAAACCGGATTGGAAGGAGTTTAAGAGTTGGTTGGTGTGGAGAAAAGCCATTAGCTGACGATTCACCATACGTTCCAGGATTTTGGATAGGAAGGGCAGGATGGAAATGGGCCGATAGTGTTTAAAATCTGTGGGAATTGATATTTTTGGAATAGGCACCATAAACGCCATTTTCCACTGGGAGGGAAAGGAACCAGAGGAAAGTGAGAAATTTACAACGTGTGTCAGTGCGGGGAGGATCGTGTTTAGGATCGGCAAAAGCAGGTCACGCCCAACAGAGTCGTGACCAACTGCCTTAGTGTGAACAGAGCGGATGATTTTCTCAATATCGGAAGCAGTAGCCGGGGTGAAACAGAAGGGGCGGGGTGAAGCTACGGGAGATGATGCTATGGACTTAATGGTTGCCTTTAGCAGAGGATCAACAGAGTGTGGGGGAGATGAGAAATGTTGGTTTAGACCATTGACCTCAAGAGACGAGTTCAGGTCTTGCCGACACTTCCCAAATCCCAGGGTGCGTAGAAATTTCCAAATATTATTGGGAGAGCATTGCTCGATAGACGAATGTATGTGGCGACGCTTGGCGTTCCTAATCACCTGGTTGCAGCGATTTCTGGCCGTTTTAAATAGGATCCAGTTTTCCTCAGTGGGATTCTTCTTGTGTTTCCGGCGCGTAAGTTGAAGTGGCAGTGGGCGGGGCACATAGCACGCAGAACTGATGGCCGATGGGGCCGAAAAGTTCTCGAATGGAGACCACTTATCGGCAAGTGCAGCGTAAGACGACCAGCCACAAGATGGATCTCATCCAAGTGGCAGGAAGACGCTGGATACTGATAGAAGCCGCTTCCAATCGGTCTTTTTGGAAAACCATGGAGGAGGCCTATGTCTAGCAGTGGACTTCTTGTGGCTGAACGATGATGATGTACATAAACGGTGGTGGATAGATAACTCTTTAGCAAGACTAGTGGTAGTGGCAGTATTTAGACGGCCTCAATCACAGACGTAGCTATAATATATATTTCTCTGACGTCACCAAAATATGTCGAGATATATATCTCGATACATTTTGGCATTGCACTAGTAACGACGACAGCAGACCGAGTGAGGGTAAAAATATATATTATAGTATAGCTCACGTGTGTGGTCGCTTGCTGTACTACAATATATATATCTCGGTATATTAATATACATTATAGCTACATCTGTGACGTGCTTTAAAAACATAGATGTCTATATAGCGCTACAAAGGAAGGCGGGTGAGGCTCGTTAAGCGAGTTCATTATTACCCGGCAAAATATCTACGCACCTGCAACGTCAGACCGCCATCTTACGAGGTACCTACATATTGAGACGGGTTGTACATCGTGAAGTCAATGGTTTGACGTTTTTGTAAAAAAACAATGATAAGTTTAGCTGTCATTTACTATCGCCCAATCAACGTTCACTTGTCACGCATGGCGCACAGAATGAACCAATCATAGAGTGATTTACTCTACAGCACATCTTTTGTAAGAAGAAATAAGTCTATGGTTTTTTAATCGTAGGACGGTCTAAAATAAATTTACGCACAGCAAATTTTCATGCAAACTTAGTTTTCCGAAGTACACTGTCAATATCTTCTCCTTTACCTTAAAAGATAAGCTATTGACCCTAAATCGAATTTGTATTATAGTAGACATAAAAGCCATTACCGTTTTTAATCAATATTCGCACATAGACCGTAGACAATAAGAACGAGCTTAGAATGGCCAGCGAACAACTGCACAAGATTTACTCCATTACCAATTTATTCCAGCTTCGCGCCAATTGGGCAAAAAACCGTCCACCAAACCTCCAATTAAACGATAGCGCAATTGGAAAATAATAATTACTGACGTCTCTATAGCTAATCGTTCGCAATTAGTGACCGATCTGGCAATGAATCGAGGTTTGCGCTTCTTTTATAGCATTTCTTGTGAATACCTACCTTTTTTAGGATTCCTTACCCAAAGCATAAGGGACCCTGTTACTAAGACTCTACTGTCCATCTGTCGGTCTGTTTGCCACCAGGCTATTAATCCTAATAGCTAGACAGTTGAAATTTTCACCTACTAAAAATTAAATAAAAAAAATATTGAAGTGGGCCCGCATACAAGAAACGTGACTTTTTTTTTCCTGTTTTTTGCTCGATATTAATGACGATATTCACAGAATATTTTGTTGTATATTCACTTTAAAAATATTTAATGAAATTAAAATAAAAAAAATATTTAACGGGGGCTCCCATACAACAAACGTGATTGTTTTGTCGTTTTTGCTCGATATTAATAACGGCATCAAGTAGGCGCTTTAAATATTCAAATGTTGTATAGATAATGGTACGGAACCTTTCGTGTGCGAGTCCTACTCGCACTTGGCCTTTAATATTCTTTTTTGGTTTTTAACATTCCATGAGCTTGTAAAAAAAGAGGTAGAATTTAACACAAAATTATATCTGCTAACGTTATGGCATCTTTTCATAACATTACATTACATGGGTTGTTCCCTCTGACTCCAAATCTATTGTTCTTCAAATTTTATAAATTCATACATTAATTCCCAAAGACTCCAAAACGTAATAAATAAAATATTTTGTTGTTCCCATCGGCTCCAAATCGTATGTCATACATTTGTTCCCACTGGCTCCAAAAGTTATTTAAATAATATTTTTCTAATAATACATTATTCCCAATAGCTCCAAAAGTATTCTCCATGTACAGATAGCAACAGAATCAAGAATCGGACAAAACAATATTTTTCACTAAGCAAATAAAATTACTTTGAAATATTTATACTTTTCACCGAGGCTAAAGAGTTATTGTATGATGTAAAATAATTTACTCGCAGCATAGCAGGTAAATACGTGAAAGCGAGAAAGGGATGGGGTTAACCAATCAGGAGTCAGCCTATTGTTCTACATGTTGTACCTAAAACAAAAAACCGGTTTTTGGCGGACAGCTCTTCTAGTGCATCTGTGCATATTCTTATCAGTTGCCCTTGCACCCTTTCACGCTATCGGTGTACGCTACCTACTAATTTGTAAAATTATAGTGCCTTGTGATGGAGGATCAAGATCAAGATGGCGACTGTAGAGACATTGCTGGACCTAGCGTACCTTTAGACTTCACATACAAACACAGTTCTGGTGAGTGTTTTGTTATATTGCAATAATTTGTATAAATAAACATCAAAATTCTGATTACCTATTAACTTTTTAGAATCATCGTAAAAGTTACGTCAGTTCATTGAAAATTATTTTTGATATGAAAATACATAGAAAATTAATACTAATACTTTCAATGTTAGTAAAAAAAATTGAAAATAGATAGCTTTTTAACTTTATTTACATACAACTTTCATACTACTAGTGGTAAATATTAAGTTTCTTATCTCAGTAGTGCTTGAGAATAAAATATTATACTTTAGAAGCTATAGTAAACTAAAGAAGATGTGTACATCTTAAATATCTGATATCAAATGTTTACATCTTAAAAAATCAGCTCCATTGCTCCATTAACTAAATAATATTTTATTTTTAGACGGCAAGCGAACACTAATAAGAGCTAATCATCACCATTTTCTGCACCACACGCTAAAAAATGGAGCGGAAATGTGGACGTGCACATCAAGCAAAACTTGCAAGGCAAAGTTGAAAATATTAGGAAGAAGAATATTGCGTGAGGATCTTCATACTTGTTCTCCACAGCAGCATTATCTACGTCAGGAATTTGTAGAAGAATGTCGTCAATATGCAGAATTTTCTCGAACACCCATAACTAAAATATACGATGCAGCCAAAAAGAAGTACGTAGACTCAGGTTTCCATTTAGTACGTGAAGTTCCTAAATTCAAAAGCGTGAAGAGCTCGCTATACAGGTCACGAAATTCCGTTTTAGATGTAACTAAAACCCAGTTTAAGGATGCCAGAGAAGTGGAAATCCCGAGAATATTTGAAGACTTTTTATTATACGATTACAAGGGCGAGACAAATCGAATAATAATATTTTCATCACAATATGGCAGAAAAATAATTCAAGAAAGAGACATCTTTTTGTTTGATGGCACTTTCAGAAGTTGCCCTAAGCCGTTTTACCAAATATATACAATGCATGCAGATGTAGATAGTAACGAACATCAAACAAATATTATACCTGTCCTATTTGCTCTTTTACAAAATAAAGAACAAAAGACATACGAAATCTTATTCGACACAATCAAATACTTAATACCAAGCTGGAAACCATGAAAATGCATTTTGGATTTTGAGGTAGCTGCATTAAATGCTATCCAAAAATGCATACCAAATGTGCAAGTGAAAGGATGCAATTTCCATTTGAAACAGGCAGTTAAAAAAAAAGCTAAACAGCTTGGTGTGACTACGACGGAGGATCACAATCATGTGAACAGATGTTTAGCTTTGGCTCATTTACCAAGTTGTGATGTTGAATATGGGTGGCTAGCACTGATGGAAATAGCGCCAGACAGTGGAATAATAACAAAATTCAACAATTATTTTGTTGACACCTGGCTGACTAATAATTCAATACCCATTGAGGTATGGAACTGTGAAGGAGAACGACATCGCACAATAAGCGTGGTTGAAGCCTGGCATAAAAGCCTTAACAATGACGTAAAAAACAATCCAAGATTGCTTGACTGCTTGTATGAAATTCAGGAAATAGCTGAGTATTTTGAAAAGTACCATGTGCCTGAACCGACAATCGGTTAACAATGACATTAGAATAGCATTGATTTTACGAAAGTACAAAGAAAAATCAATAAGCATCTTGGAAGCCCTTGATCGGTTGAAATAGATAATATAACATAATTTTTTAATTAATGCTGTGATTTTTGTGAGATTATTTGATTATTGTGATTTTATGATTTCTGTGATGATTACTTAAGACTGATTTAACTTTTACGTAAGAAAGTAGTTGATTTATTTTTTGTTGAATTAAGAGCTGATTTTTTACCTGTTTTTAAATTTTATTTTATGTAAGACTTATTTATGATTGTTGTCATTATTACATATACCTTTGAAGACTTTAGAAATATTTTATTAAAGCTTTTGCAAAGACCGCTAAATAAGACAAAGTTCATAATTCGTAAATACTTAGGTTATTGTTAACGTTAACTGAAAAAATGACAAAATATATGGTAAATATATGATTTATTAATTTACTTGTTGTTTTCTTATAAAACTCCATTTTAGTTTATTACCCCGGTATTTTTAATACGTATGTAAAATTTATAATATGATATGACTATCCTATCACACTCAAAACTTTGCAAACGCGACTGCTTCTTTTTCTCAGTCTCACGTTGAACTCATTTAGACCAAGCTGGCTCTAGGCCGACCATTAGTCAAAGTATTTTTTTTCATACTGTACTAGCGAATATTTTATAAAGTACAAAAATATACTTACATCCACTTAAAGAACTCTTGGAGCCACTGGGAACTAATGTATGAAATTATAAATATCAAATAATTCTTCAATTATGAACTCTATGCATTTTTTTGGAGCCTTTGGGAATAAATCTGTTTGTCTGTAGTTTTCTGTTGGAGCCGGTGGGAAAGAAATTTTGGAGCCATAGGGAAAAACCCCATTAATTACATAACATTACGTTACATTACATAACATTACATTACATTACATGCATATTTGTAGTGATTTTTTTCTCGCACCCTCCGACTCTACCTCATTATTAAGGACCTAACTTAGTTGAAAGTTTTTAGCCTATAAGAGATTGCACTTTAAACTTTATATTTTGACATAATAAGAAACATATTTCGGTTTAACAATCGTTTCTTCCAATCGCAAATTGATCAATCTATCTGCTCACGGGGATGCGTTTTATTTCAATGAAAACACAAATTCCACGCATCTTTTGATAGTTCATAAAATGCGCTAAGTAAAGACACGCCCTTTCCAATTTATACCTAACTATGAAGGTCTCAAAAATTCAATATTAAGCAAAAGAAGTAACTCGCGATCGTAGCAAAAGGTAAATCTTGGTCTCTGCATACCTCTCCAAGATATGAGAAGCTCAATTTTTATGTATGTATATTATTCAAAATAGGTCTTCACACCTCATGCCCACAGACACTAACACTTTGACATTCCCAGCTCCATCGCGCGCGGTTTATCATCAGGCGCGAATCGGATCTCCATTTCAAAATGGCGTCAATTAAACCGGACAATTAACGTTGAAAGCGGGTGTCCCGATGGTATCGCGCGACCCCGGGCTATCGGGTAGCGGGTTCGGGCTCGCTCGCTACTGTTTAGAATGTTACAGGCTTACAGCTATTCGTGATTTATAGCCGATAGCTTTGTTTGTTTTCACTCGCGGCGTAATGGAGGCTGCTGCTCTGACTGTGTGAACGCTTTGGCAGGGATTCAATCACCCAAAAAAGCTGCCATCTGTGTGGGTAGGCATAAGCTCTTCTTTTTAATCTTCTAATGAAAGTTTTCTATATTTATGTGCCAGTGGAGTGACCTACCAACAGTTGACATTTGACATAAGACGTATGTAAAAACTACCAAATTTAAACTGGCGAGAGGTTTATCGATCCAAGAATTGATTATTGAAAATAGCCATATTTATGACAAAAAGCTTATCTATCCAAGCATTGTTTAGTAAAATAGCCATATCCCTTCAAGTGGCTCTATAACAGATGCAATAGCTGTCCACAGTTGCTGTTAAAAATGTGTAGTGTCGAGCTCCATCTCTACTCACCATGTGCTCTACTCACCGTGAGTCATTTATAATAATTCATGCTACGCATTAGAGATGATAAGATATTTGTTTTGAATTATTATAATCTTGAGGTAGGTATTTTGTCGTTGAAATAAATTTCTGATTTATAACGATGAAGGAAAAACATGGTGTGGAAACCTGAGTGTCTGGAGTGTTCACATAACTCAGAGCTGGAAATTGCAGTGCTTACGGATATGTTGTTTAAAAAAATACTATGTCTATATTATATACTATCAATTGCATCTTTGCAAATTTTAAAGTTTGACTCTTTTAAAGAAATAAAGTAACTTCGGATCAAAACCAAAGATCTTATGCTACTTGAAAGTTAATTCGACTAAAAAAATATTTCATTCTTCAAGGCCGCCACTGCAGCCTTATTATGACAAAAGCAGCCAAACAAGGAAATTTATTATTTATGAACGTAACTAGTTGGATACCAGAATATGAAATAGTAGCTCTACTGAGGTAGATAAAAAATAAACCGGCTCGCTCCGGGACCGTCTATTTCTCTGGCCAAAATTCTGAATTTATAATTGCTCTGTTAAAAATAATAAAAATGCAGCCTATGTACGTATCACTGTAGGGTACAGGCCTTCTCTCAGAGAGAGAAGTATCTCTATCTCTCTCTTGTATCTTTTCTTTTGTCATTGCTGTTTCTGTAACATTTTTTCCGGTATACAATATAGAATATTCTTATCTTATCTTATCTTATGGGCTTAATTACCACGCGTGCCCACCTCCTGCAGTTGGAAGTATCGTACCTATGTGTTAAGTTCAATAAAATTATTATATCCGCAGGACTAGCTTTAAAAAAACAAAATGTCTTGAACTAAAACTTTCATAAGCACTACACATTATTGACATAACTTCGGAATCGAGAGAAAAGCGAAACCTCGTCGAACTCTACCAACAAAAATTCAAGAAAGTGATTCCGGAATTAAGTTAATAACAAAAAGGTATTTCAAAAACTCAATACATAACTCGGGGACAAAGGATGTCCGCATATAAACATAAACATACAGGCACATGCATTGCACATACATAGGCTCGCGAAGACAGGCTTCTCTTTCTCCGAAGACAGTAATTAAATTTTTGCGTGCACATAAAGTTTATAATACATATTGGGGCCAGTCGGAGTCATTGACTCGACTCAGATATGTGACCAAAGTAAGATAGCGCAGAAGATACACTGTAATCTGCGACTATTGTATATTGTCAACAAGAAAAAGTTAAAAAACTGTAACCCGACCACGGATAAGATTTGAAAAGACTGCTAATTTATGACGCTAGTGGAATTCATGAGCTTTAAAATGTGAGGATAGAACAACTATGTTTATGATGCTTGGTATATTTTAATAAAAGCGGGAGCGGCGGTAGCCTAGTGGGTAGAACATTGGATTCGGAAGCGAGAGACCCAGGTTCGATCCCCAGTGCGGACATGTACCTATGACTTTATTTTCTAAGTCATGTACATTTGTGAAGTTATAGTAGCAATCCCACTCGCTAACTGTGAAGGAAAACATCGTGAAGAAACCTGAGTGTCTTAGCTATTCACATACCGTAGGGCTTAAAATCGCCAATCCGCGGTGGGCACGCGTGGTGATTAAGCCCATACTCTCTCTGAGAGAAGGCCTGCGCCCTACAGTGGGACGTATATAGGCTGCTTATGATTATTTTAATATTGTACAGACGGCTGCTGTCGATAGCATGTCAACATTTTTGTTGAAAAGTCGTCCTTAACGCAACTGATTAGAGAGCACGTATTGGAAGGTTGATATGCTCTATATTTATATTAATTTAAGAGAAGAGCCTCTTTCTTTCAACATCCCACTCTAAAAGATTGATTCTTCCCTGTGCTGTACTTGACACAGAAAAATCTTTTCTCTCGAAAATAAAATAAAAAATGACAATAAAAATTATTCTTAACACGTTTTCAGTGCTTTCCTCTCATTATATCAAACGTTTCACAAAGAAAAATACAAAAGGAAAACCTAGCAATAATAATACTTATAAGAAAACTGATGAAATCTCATAGAAACGTTAGCCTAAAATCGAAACCGCGAAAGGAAAAGCGGAGACTTGAGATATTAAGTAAGCGACACCTCAGTGACAAACCAAAACCATTTCTATTCCGTACTGTCAAAGCCAATAATTTCACTGAAACACTACAACCAATTGCATGATGTTCTGATAAGCTCCGCAGTCCAACAAATAGTAAGAATATAAGGGCAACCAGAACTACCTCTTGGCACTGATATGTAACCGAAGCTCTCTAAAGCCCGGTAGAGAAAAATATGATTTATTACTGACGGGTTAACGTGGCTTTTGCTGTGCCTTGGAAGGTGTCAAGTATCAAGTTTCGATCACACTTCGCCAGGTGTCGCTGTTGGCCTTGTCTTGAGTGACTTTTGTTTTAGACGTTGAGTGACACGTGAACGTAGGAAGTTGTCGAAATGTTTTATACTTTTTTCTGAACAATGTTCAGTCAATAGCACATTAACCTTTATATGCGTGCAAGTTTGAGACTAAAATTTGACGATCTTATTAAAACAAATTAAGTAACGCCTCTCTCAGAGACAAGGCCGTAGAACAACGTTATTGTTATAATTCATGATTTATCAACAGCTGTCGCTTTCACTTTGATAAGTACATTCACTGATTCATTAATTACCCACAAGTTGTACCTATCAAAAAATATTTAAATTTAATAGAGGCCACAATACAGTGGTCGCCTTACATCAGACGAAAGTTGTCTGAAGACAAAAAGGCTCACACGTTGGATCACAGGAAGCGTATTTTCGAAGCTCAGAATAGAGCGTTCTGGAGGTCATATCAAACTTTTTTTTGTGTGGGTCTTTTTGGACTGCAGTTTTTTGGCTGGCCACATAAAAGGCGTATGGGCTTGAAGGGTTAAATGCATTTATGTGCGTGAGATTGAAAATCCGTCTCGCAGAACGTATCAATGGACCTTGTGTTTCACAGTACTTACTTAGGTATTAAAAAGGTTTTAGTATTGGTTCCAGTTACGGAAACGTAAAATGGTTCCATAACTTACAAATTGAAATCGCGGAACCTTATTTTCTTCTAATTTCGTGATTTTTGTGTCTCGTTCCTATTAGTCTTTATTTCCTTTTAATCCTTGGAACCCTAAATTCTCAACTAAAATTATTCCTGGTTTTCTCCACACAGGGTAACCTAGCGAGGGGACCAAGGTCACACTTACTTACTTACTTACACATGTTATGGGTTGAACTCAGTAGGCCAGTGTTTTAAAAATCAAGGAACATCCTTTTGTATCACCTGTTATGTCTAGGCTTACTCTGTAACCTACTTAGTAAGAAGGAAATAAATGAATAAAGTATTAAGTATTAACAGCGGTGGTAGCTTAGTAGATAGAAAATAGCGATGGTAGCCTAGTGGGTAGAAAACAGCCTAGTAGTAGAACATTGTAGTAGAACATTGTGGTACATTGGTAGAACATAGTAGAACATTGGACTCGGAAGCGAGAGACCCAGGTTCGATTCCCAGTGCGGGCATTTACCTATGACTTTGTTTTCTAAGTTATGTACATTTATGAAGTTATAGTAGCAATACCACTCGCTAACTGTGATGGATAACATCGTGAGGAAACATGAGTGACTGAGTTATTCACATACCTCAGCGCTTGAAATCGTCAATCCGCGGTGAGCACGCGTGGTGATTAAGCCCGTACTCTCTCCCTGAGAGAAGGCCTGTGCCCACCCTGTGCCCTACAGTGGGACGTATATAGGCTGCTTATATTATTAAGTATTAAGTGTACTTTTTTATTCAGTTTTTTATTCGGTATCGGTATTGAAAATTAGGGGCGAAAACAAATCTTCCTGGTGATTCGTCTTTTTCTTAGTTCACTTGAGTATATTTTTTATCTCAACCCAATATTTTCAAAACGCTTTTCATCTCCTATTGCCACTTCTGACGTAGAGGCTTTAAAATGTCCGTGACAAAGAGGTGAGTTTCAATTAAAGTAGTTAAGTATTGCCTCCTAGATTTCCCGTATTATATTCGCGATAAAGACACTGGCAGCAATAAAATGCTTGCCAACTCGAGCCGAAAAAAAACAAAGACGAACGTTTTTTGTTTTTAAAAAGGGCACGAACGAAATCGGATCTTAAATTGCCGCGAGTAACAAGCCAGTATGTTAGCCTGTTGACACTGGACAAATTCGAGAGGCGACTTAAAACAATTAACAAGGATAGGTACAGTCGGCATTTAAAGTTGGTATTGTGGAAGTTGAAAATAAAAAAAATTGCGCTTGCAGATAATAATACTCGTATGTGGCGTCTTGCGCACTCGTGTCATCAAAAATCAATAATTCGTTAGCAAAAAAGTTCATGCGATGGAATTTTCTGTGCATGTTTGTTCGAAAGAAACATGTACAAATTCTAAGTGATTCTGGAACAATGTCGGATGATTGCATAGCCCTCTTGCCGCTTATGTATGGTAAAAAGGTAATTCACACTCGGGTACAATTTCGTTCAACTTCAAAACTACAATGTTTTTAAGTTATTTTCTACATCCCAAACATTCCCGAAAATCAGATCGTATCGTTCGCACAATAAACCAAAACAATGAAACTATTTATCAATTCTACCATTTTATATTCATTGTCATCATATCCCATCTATCATTCAAATGCACTGGCGTCGACAGTTTTGGTAACCCTTCGATTTTTATAGTTCCTATAGATGGAGCAGATCACCAAATGCGCAAAGGCTAATAAAACATTTTAAACTTTCGGTGACCTATGTCGTCGTATTCATTGTGTAAAGGTAGGATTCACCGAAAAGCTGTTCAGTTCAGGTAACTGGTTATAATGTTATCTGATATACGATTAGGCTTTTGTTATGGTTAAGGTGTTAAATAAAAACCACTGTGACAGTTTAGAGTCGGGTCGTGGGCAGTGTCAGGGAAACGGAAGAGGGAACGTGAAAATAATTAGGCTTTGTCTCTATGTCATGTTTTCATTTGAACAATAAAGCCTATTTTTATTTTAACTTATTTAGCTAAATAGAATCTTATCCTTTTTTACCCTAAATACGTCCCACTGTAGGCCACAGGCCTTCTCTCAGAAAGAGTGTATGGGTTTAATTACCACGCATGACAATTTCAAGCACTGAGGTATATGACCACCTCAGGTGTCCTCACAACGTTTTCCTTCACAATAAGCAAATGGTAGTGCTACTACAATTGTACGTAACTTAGAAGACCAAGTCATTTGTACACTCCCGAATTCGAACCCACGACCTCCCAAATGTGAGGCCGGCGTTCTACCACTGCGCTTCCACTTTATCAAATTAAAGATTCAAATAAATCAACACGAAGGAACATACCTTTTCGCAAAATTAAGGTCGTACAGAAATCATACCTGAAAAATAAACAATTAAATAGATTAGAATCACACATTTAATTCAGTCATTCCCTGTCAAATAAATATTAAATTGGACCGTACAAATACAACTGTTCAACATTTAGTAACAATAATAATAATGTTATAGTTTACGTACTAAATAATCGCTGAAAGAGAATGTAGTGACTAGAATTGAGAAAGGAATGTTGCGTTGGTTTGAACATGTGGAGAGGATGAAGGAAGAAAGATTGACGAAACAAATATATCGAGCGAATCTGGGTGGAAGGGCCGATAAGGGACGTCCCAGGCGGACATACTTCGACCAAATAGGGGATGTATTAGCAAAGGGCAAGATAAAAAGTACCCGAAACCGGCATGCGTGCATGCAACGACCAATGAATGTTGAGGAAGCGAAAGCGATGTGTCAGGATCGTGGCAAGTGGCAGTCCCTGGTCTCTGCTTACCCCTCTGGGATGCAGGCGTGAGTTTTTGTATATATGTATGTATGTATGTATGTATTTAATCGCTAACAGAGCCGTTAAGATAACATGAACAACTAAGTTCAATGCATATCTAACTAACAAGTTAATCTGTTCCTCTCTTTCACTAACAATTACATGACAGAGCTTGAGTAAGATAAGATAAGAATATTCTTTATTGTACCAGGAAAAAAACAAACATGAAATGTTTACAAAAATGCAGTACAATTGGCGGCATTATTGCTTATAGCAATTTCTTCCTGGCAACCGACTTGAAATGATTGAGCCTTACTTAAACGAGTTTTTAGCAAAATCTGCTTAATTTTGATACCAAGTTAGTTTGGTTATCTCGGGTCAATATTATATCACAGTAAAACAATTTAAGTTATTCTTGAGAATATTTCAAGCAACATAAAAATTTACGTGATTCTACAAGCGTGCCGTTTTTCCCTCTTAAGGCTAAAGAATTAAATTTTTCAAAAGAATAAAATTAGTTCACTTATAGGGAAGGTCTGGAACCCCAATTAGTGCCTACCGAGACATTTTAAACGCCTCCTTTCTTCATTTCTTTTTGGCTCAATCCTACTTTACGTTGCTTAATCAAGCACATAATTATCGCCTGTGGCGATATGCCGCGGATACTGGCAAATAAAGAAATTCTGTGAATTCTAACATTAGACAGACGTCTTGTCCTTGGAAAGAGGCAAAGCTATATTTTACAAAGGCGTGGCTTATGATTAAACTAATTATTGTATTCAGAGCGCTGAAGAAAAGGCGCCATGCTCGGTGGACTGTTTTTTTTTTTATTTAGCCTATATACGTATGGGCTTAATTACTACGCATGCCCACCGCGGATTGACAATTTCAAGCGCTGAGGTATGTGACCACCTCAAGTTTCCTGACGATGTTTTCCTTCGCCGTTAGCGAGTGGTATTGTTACTACACCTTAGAGTTACTTAGAAAACAAAGTCGAAAGTAGAAATTGGTACATCCCGGAATTCGAACCGCATGTGATTGAAAAAAATTTAACTACACTAATATGTATTATAAAGAGGAAAAGTTTGTATGTTTGTATTAGTTAGTATGTAGGGGGTATAATTTCTGAAAGGATTCGTCGGATTTCAAAAATTCTCTCACCAGTATTTAGAACGGACCTTCACGGTGGTCGCTATCGGCCAATCCGTTTATCACGCGAATGCAGTCGCGGGCACTGATAGAATTCTATAAATTTTATTACAGGGTGTCAATCCCCGTACACATTACTCGTAAAAAATAGACCGCCACTCAAAAATCTATTTTTTTTTAAATTCAAAGTAGCGCAGAAACTGCGACTTAATCAACGTTACAAGTTAAACTAGGTGCCCATTTCAAAATCTAGATCATTTTGGAGAAATAAAATAAACCAAAAAACTCCAAACAATGAAATCGAAATCGCTAAAAAACGTATCAGCTTTTCCAAGCTAAGTCCTCCCGGGATCAACACATGCTGCTTTTTAAAATGTAAAGTATTGTAGGAGATTTAAATGTGTTCCTCGTTCGAGTGGAACTCGCCGTTTTCTCATATTCTTTTTCTGCAAAACATGAATTTTAAAAGTCATTGCATACAATTTGTACCAATGGCGAACTTGTCTCTAAGATAGCGGGAAGAATGGATAAATATTTATAACTACATTAATGAGTAATAATTAGACAGTATACTTGCATTCACTTAAACTTTTTCAGGTGTACTAATGGACTTGTCACAGCCTGCATAAACTCAGCTGACGCTAGGAGATATTTCCTAGTTACATTCGGCAGGCACAAATAATACGCTGTTCATCAAAAGTCCAAAACCAGCAGCGTCTATGTCACAACCACATGTACACAAAACAGACCAGTTTGACATTTTCTAGCTATTGTGATGTCCATGTTTCAATTTCCTTTTGAAGCGACTTAATATTGTGTGGATGTCAACTTACTTGCTCAAACATAACGGTGTTAAATTGGATGATAGCCTACTTAAGATACAAATAAGTCACAGCAAAAAAGAAGCTTTATTCTCTGACATTAAGAAACATGCATACACACATAAACTCACGCCTGTATCCCAGAGGGGTAGGCAGAGACCAGAGACTGCCACTTGCTACGATCCTAACAGATCACTTTCGCTCTTTCAACCTTCATTAGTCGTTGCATGCACGCACGCCGGTTTCGGGTACTTTTTATCTTGCCCTTTCAAATCAAATCAATTTGTTTTAATTCAAAGTAGCACAGAAACTGCGACTTAATGAACGTTACAAGTTAAACTAGGTGCGAGCTTTGCTAATATACAGCCCCTATTTGGTCAAAGTATGTCCGCCTGAGACGTCCCTTACCAGCCCTTCCACCCACATTCGCTCTATATGTTTAAACATTAAGTAACATGACGACTCATGAATATATAACATAAAATACAGTTATAATTTATTAACTTGATTGACACATAATCACCATCGTTTAACAGAATATTTTAAAGGATATTGTTCAGGCATTTATAAAAATAACTTGTACGGATTGAGATTGTTATAGGTTTGAGGGTCTCTTCGTGTTTAGGACATTTTAGTTGGACCCTGGCATAATCCCCTTTGCCGGGCAGCGGTACAATAGTTCCCACCATAAATTAAACCTTATTACCTTGAAATAAAGTCCAAAACCAATGAAAAATTTATACGAGCTATGCCCGTTGTACATTTCGATGTCAGTTTTGTGTCTACAAACAGTAGGTAGGAATAACTAACACCCGCATTTAATTATTGTTTTAGATTAGTGTCGGGATTTTTATTTAATTTTAAAAGTGACATGTTAAGTTTATTTTTTTATCATTTTTTTTTAAAAGTCCACAGAACTAAACATTTGCAATTGTGTACACCAAACATAGGCAAATTACGGAGTAATATTTTTTAAAGTAGTCTTATTTACGAAGCACAGTCTTAGGAACACTACAGCACGGCAAAAATTTAATGTCATGGCTTTGGTAACGTTGACCTTGTTTATACTTAAGCAGAAAAATTCCAAAACATAAAATTCATCAATGACATTACATTCTACAATCCATTGTTGAAGTGTTGTTAAATTTTTGTAATTAACCAAAAAAACATAATTTTGGCCTTTGCATCTACGTAACGAGATGATTTATACAGCGTCCAGTGGCACTAGACACTAGATGTGTGAAGGGACCACTCGGACGCTGCAGTGCCTGGGAGATTGTTTTTTGGATATGGTACGCTTACCCAGCACCTATACCATCCTGACAGCTTATAATCGGCCTAGCCCACAGAGAAGACAAGTCAATTCGCGCGGAGCCAAAGAACGGGTTTTCTCACGTTTTTCTTCATATTGGCGTGTGGTATTGCTACTACAAATTCGCAGATGTACGTAACTTGAAAATAAACAAATTCATAGGTACATGCCCGCACTGGGAATCGAACCTGGGTCTCTCGCTTCCGAGTCAATTGTTCTACCCATTGGACTACCACCGCTTAGTGACCTAAGGAACTCTAAAAACGCTTATAATAAAAGGACATCCGATTATGCTAATAAAACCAAGCTAGAGAGATCGTTTGCATAAATTAATACTGTTAAATTAATATTCCAAAAAATACAAAAATACCTATAGAGACATATACTTGTTGAAATCTTGGGAAAATTTATGAGTCGGCTAGACCAGACTTTTGGGAGTTCATCGACCAGCTACCGCGGAGTAAAAAAATCGAAGGTTACCTAATATCATAATGTATTTAACAGCCTCATTCTAGTTCGTTCGGTCACCTTCTCTATTCAATATGGTTTGCTTTGGTAAATACTTGAGTAACGTTCCGTCACGCTCTTCTCTGAGAAATTCTAAGAGACAGCACTACAGTTTAGCGAAACTCTCAATTCAGAAACTGGCCCTAAGTTTTGTAACAACGGCTCTTAACAATCGGAGCATACGAATATTAGACAGAAACAACCGCTAATAAAACAAAAACATAAACATTTACATACAGGCATATACATTCTTCTGGCCCCACACTAGGATACCCTGTGTCGTGGGAACCAGAAACAACGACATCACAAACATGTCAACATCCAAGACCTGGAGGTTATTTTTTGTCCCCATCCGGGATTCGAACCCGGGACCTCTTGCATGGTATGCAGATGCACTACAGCTGCGCTTGATAGTTTGATTTAATAAAGAGATAGATGTCTATCTCTAACATTCTCTATTCTAAAAACCTATTTAGAGGCTAAAATTCCACCCAAGTCAAGTCCCGGCATCTGTGGTTTTTAAACCTGTCGTTTTCAAAATTGTGCTCAGCACGGGTTAGTGCAACAAAAAGAATATAATTCTCTATTCTAGTCTAGCATTATGCATTCGGAATAACCTTGGTATTCCGAAAAAGTTTCTTTGGCCAGATATTTGCCAAGAGCATTCCTCTCCCATACGCTTAGATCTAAATCAACACCTAATGTAATAAATAGTTCTGAATAAGTACAAATACCAAACCAAACTCGTAATTTTTAACGGACAGAAATCAACACACGAAAACCAGATTACGATACTCATTACTATGAAAAATGCTACCAATTAATAAAATTGACATCACTTATGTCTTAATTTTCCAAGTGTTAAAAGTAACATGTTGTTCGGAAATGTTCGAGTGCTAAAATGTAGTTTTTCAACAGCCGACTAATGTATGATTGGGTAAATTAATTAGTCGATGTCGTGTCAAGTAAAGTGGGATTGCGTCATGGCTACTTATCTTCTCAAAGGCTTTGACTACAACACACTGACTACAACGACTAAAGGCGTGCCGACCGCGAATTGGCGATTTCAAGCGCTGAGGTATGTGAATAGCTCAGACACTCAGGCTTCCTCAGGATGTTTTCCTTCACAGTTAGTGAGTGGTATTGCTACTATAACTTCACAAATCTACATAACTTAGAAAACAAAGTCATAGGTACATGCCCGTACTGGGAATCGAACCTGGATCTCTTGCTTACGAGTCCAATGTTTCACCCACTAGGCTACCACCGCTGGTTAATCACTTAAAACTGAGATATTCTTAACTCTGTTCTTTGGTTCAGATTTATTTTTAGCCGGAACTAGAAGCTTTAAATTTTGTTCTAAAATTTTATTTTACTTTAGAATCATTATCATCATCATCATCTTCTTCAGCCCGTCGATATCGACTGTTGGATATGGGCCTCTTTATGCAAGCGCCAGTCGCTTCTGCTTTGCGCTGTTCTTCTCCAGGTCTTCCCTGCTGCCTCCCGATGTCGTCGCGCCACCTGGATGGGGGTTGGCCTACACTTCTACGTCCGGTCCTCGGTTGCCATTCCAGTAGTTTGCGATATTTTACAGTATTTAATAGCAACTTCAATAAGCCCGTACATGTCCACAGCTGGACATAGACCCCCAAGGCGCCCACTGCCGTCTTTCCTCTTTCCTATGGACGCTTCATCGGGTACGGAACCCTAAAAAGCCTGTCTCCAAAATTATTTAGCCCCCAAACTTTCTTTTATACAAGATGGTAATAATCGAAGGCTCCCAGGCTCCCAGCAGCTCATTAGAACCTACTGTATTTTCAAATGCCTTCAAACCAAATACAAAAACGGTTGACAGGGTCGCCGAATATGACCTAACGTTCTCGAGATCTTAAATATGCGCGGCATTCTTCTTTGGTAGTGACACTTTTGCAATAAATAATACTAATACATGATTTATTTCTAGAACAAGTTCAATACAACTTAATAATAATAAATTTTAAGCAATACTTATAAAGTTTCCTCTAGTTAACGACTCACGATGGTCATACATTCGGTAATTAGGTGTACCTAGTAAATAATCGCGATTTATTTTTCATGTAGCCTATATACATCCCACTGCAGGGCATAGGCCATATCTCAGAGAGAGAATATGGGAATAATTACCACGCGTGCGGATTTCAAGCGCTGAGGTGAACACCTCCGACATTCAGGTTACCTGAAGATGTTTTCCTTCATAGTTAGCGAGTGGTATTAATACTCTTAACTGTACTCTTAATATCTTCACAAATGTATGTAATTTAGAAAACAAAGATTCGAATTCACGATTCGAATCGCGATTAGACCCGTTAAATGTATATTAACTATGTTTCCTTTACTTGTGTGGTTCTATGTGAGTAAAAAGCAACAACGTAGTGCTTTCAATCGGAAATGAATGAGAACCTACTTGAGTAGTATTTTGCAGCATTCATAAACCCTTTCTTCCTTATAATAACCTTAATTTAATTGGTTTTAATTTGGTCTAATTTAATTTAATTTGATTCAGTTTGGCTTGATTTGATTTGATTCAATTTAATTTGATTTATATTGATTTAATTTGATTTGCTTCAATTGGATTTGATTTGATGTGATTTAATCTGACTTAATTTAGTTTGATTTGATTTAATTTAGTTGAATTGATATGATTAGGTTTGAATCGATTCGATTTGATTTAATGTGTACATACGAATATTATTACTAACATAGCATAAGTCACGATTGTTACTAATACTATATGGGCATTGCCTGAAATAAATGAATACAATACAATACAATAACTGTGTGACCTTCAAAATGAAATCATCATAATTTTTTTCTTAGCGTATCGATAGCAAGCATGGTTCGCCATTATAGTGAAAGGAGCTCCAATCCCAATCAGACTGAGGAGCTCACTGATTGTTACCAGTGGTGCACCAGATTACAATTGGACATAGCTGAGTAGATAGGTTATCGTTATATTCTTGTCTTATCTTGTTACGGGGGTGCTTTCATGCACCCTAGTCACCATCACTATGTAATAATAGTAGATCTTATCGATGCAGCATCTTCCACGTGAGTGCGCCGGTCACCGGCCAGCTCTTGTGTGTCGACATTCACCTTCTCTTAATTTTGGTCAAAATAGCTTTACCGTGGCCGTCTTCTCCCTCTCTGTGCTGATATCTTTCATTCTATAAAGTTAGTCGCAGTTCGTAGCAGAAATACGGTTTTCGAACTAAAACTTTCGTAAGCACTACACATTATTAACTTAACACCGGATAAACTAACTTAATCGAATTAAGATCGAATCAGAAATGATGAGATCCGTAGACGAACAAAAGTCGCGACATAGCCCAGCGGATTAATGAGTTGAAGTGGCAATGGGCGGGGCACATAGCACGCAGAACTGATGGCCGATGGGGCTGAAAAGTTCTCAAATGGAGACCACTATCGGCAAGCGCAGCGTACGACGACCAGCCACAAGATGGATAGATGACCTCAACCAAGTGGCAGGAAGACGCTGGATGCAAGCCGTTTCCAACCGGTCTTTTTGGAAATCCATGGAGGAGGCCTATTTTTAGCAGTGGACTTCTTGTGACTGAATGATTATGATGATGAAACTTACTTAAAAAACCTAGTAAGTAAATCCGGTGTTAAGTTAATAATTGAAATACTGTTAATGACACCGTCTTACACAAAAATAATGTTTGGCATTGTTTGTCTTAGGATAAAGGACCATCGGACTGCCAATTTAAGTGAGAAGAGAGCCTTAATTTTCAGCTCGATTTTTAGACACAAGTTATTACGTGACTGCGTGTTCGCTACGCCTCCCCGCAGCGAACTCGTGCCATTTTTAATTACTTTTCAGAATGTACTCGTGTGAAGCTTAGGAAAATTTTAACTGTTTTCAAAATTCGTTACTAATTACTTTATAATTTCTTAAATTTTTCCCGCAATTTTTTGCGCAAAATGATTAAGTTCTAGATTTCCGCATATAGAACGAGGCCCTGAAAGTCAACAGAGGTCACGGTAAAGGTTAAGTACGGACGAAGTTAACCCTTCGACAAGACAAAAAGGGTCCGATTTTCGGAAGAGATTACTCATAGTATCTCAACCGACTCCCGCACAAGTGACATGCATGGGAAGGGTGTGTGACAGGTGTACACTTGCGTCGGTATTTTGCCTTTTGTGACTCATGCCTAGACGCGTTTTTGTTTCATGTTAGCGTTTGCCTTTAGAATCTCTTTTGTCATTGATGGACGTAAACATGTAGCAAGTGACATTTCTTCGTCATTCGATAGGACTTTTTTTATAGTTTACAGCCCCTAGCGTTGGTAGATCATTGGTCAGACCAGTTAATTTACGATCCCCTAGATTGTAAGAGCAACAGTATTGTTCCACGAGTAATGTTTGTTTCTATATTTGGTAACAAGGAAACCTGCTGCACAATTTTCACCGCGCATACAGATCTTGTCTTTCGTAAAAAATTCTTCCGCTGACCTGAAGGCATGTTAACCGCGCGTATTAAGAAACTATTTGTAATTCTTTCACCTGGTTGTGCAATAAAGTGTTCTCTATCTATGTAAATCAAGACCATCATCAGCCACCTGACGCTTACTGCAGGACATAGGCCTCCTTCGTGGTTTTCATAACCATGAGGGGTTTTGCAATAATCGCCACGCTTGGCAGGCGGGTTGGCAATCGCAGTATGCGGTTGGAATCTGAGGAAGACGCTGCTGCCCGTCTACTGGTAAAAAATATCGTATAATAAAATTCGTCGCAGCCTCTGCAGCGTGATATCACTCTCTTTATTTTGTGAAATGATAACAAGAAATGTCTACCCCTTCGGGATGCAGACGTGAATTTATATAATATAAAATTTATATATAATTTATAATAATTATACATATAGCGTTGCATAGGTTTGTCTATAATTAAAGAAAGTAGCACATTTTCAGAGCCTAATGATTGCACGTGATAAAGCAGTCAGCGTCGCAATTTTCTAGGCTACTGTGTTTACTCCTACTTATAAAGACTTATTAATTAATAGAAAATCTTTGCTATCGACACGCCAAGAAGAAGAAGAGCTTCATCACACAAAGTAGACTTAGGCCGCGCCGAAATATCGCTTCAGACTCAATCAACCGAAGCTTACAATGATCGAGGTAGAGCCTCGGCTCAAGTGTGATTAACACCCGAAGCATCAGACCCGCACGTACCCCAGTTTCCTAACACACAGTCGTGCCTCGTTTGAATTATGCGCCCGCGCCGCAGTGCGAACAGCATCGACACGCTCACTGATAACTATAAAATAATGCAGTCGCCGCGCGCCGTGTCCGTGCGAATGCCGGGCCATGGGTGTGGGCCACAGAGCTGCGAGGTGCTAGAGGAGGCACACCTGGTATCTATGTGTGTAACATATAAGCAGCCTCTATACGTCCCACTGCAGGGCACAGATCTTCACTCAAAGAGAGAGTATGGGCGTAATCACCACTCGTGTCCACCGACGATTGGCAATTTCAAGCGCTAAGCTATGATAACACCTCATACGTTTTGTTTTCTTTCACAGTAAGCGAGTGGTATTAATAACGTAATGCGAATAGCACAGGGTCCAAGTGGTTCAGAGAGATTAAACTACTTTTTTTTTAGACTCGACACGGTTGCACGTGCACAAAATGACAACAATGCAATGCCTTTTAAAAAACGTACATTGTTTTACAGTGTGTACAACCCCATTTTTTACCTACCGATATTTAAGACAGCATTGCAATGACCATGATCGTACATAAATGCGAATAATAAATAAATCTCAGTAAGGATCAGCGGCTACCACAGCAGTGGTAGCCTAGTGGGTAGAAGATCGGACTCGGAAGCGAGAGACCCAGGTTTGATCCCCAGTGCGGGCATGTACCTAATGACTTGGTTTCTAAGTTATGTACATTTGTGAAGTTATAGCAGCAATAATACTTGCTAACTGTGAAGGAAAACATCGTGAGGAAACCTGAGTGTCTTAGCTATTCACATACCTCCGCTTGAAATCGCCAATCCGTGGTGGGCACGCGTGGTGATTAAGCCCATACTCTCTCCCTGAGAGAAGGCCTGTGCCCTACAGTGGGACGTATACAGGCTGCTTATGGAAAATGAAAAAAGGGATCGCGTTTCTTCATAGATAGCAAGCAAGCTAGAAATTATTTTACGATTATACATCTATGACGACAGATCGAGTGTTGACGCTGATACTTAATTCCTTGGAGATGTTAGTACAGTTACGGTAGTTACATGAGTTGGTAGTAAAGCTTGTTACAAATCAATACCAAGGCTTAGATCAGATTTGTCAGTGCTGGCCAAGTCTGTACGCTTCAACTCTCTACGCCCGGGTCATCCCAGCAATCCCGAAGCAATGTAAAATAATTCTGTGGGCGTCCAAATAACAAGATTTAGTCCTTTAAACGACCCCCTATTGTCACTATCTGGCCGTTTGCTTAACTCTATTTCTATATCTACGGAAGATTTCTCTAAATAAAATGCCAGAGGTAAGATGTGTTTTGTGTTCCGTGCCCCAGAACAAGGCAGCGTTTGAAAATGTTGTCCGCTTTCGTATTTAGCCCCGTGTTTATTCTAATGTCCCTGATACGGAGTGGCTTTTGTATCTCTATTTTGGTGGGAAAATCCGCTCGACTCCGGGTTGTGGTGTAAACAGGGTATGTTTTTGTCTACTGCAACGTTGTGTTGTTAAAACCGCCGGAAGGCAGTGGACTGTTGGCCAAGGCTTAGCGCGAAAATTAGCTAGCAATAAGGCTCAACAGTGAGGTAGATGATTAATTTTAACAGAGTTTTGTGGCTCTTGAAGCAAGTCCCTACTACAGGGTGATTTTTAAATGAGGGAATACTCTTTTCATTATTATAAAGAGTATTATTAATCTATTAACAGCAATTTTATAAGATATTTGTAAATAATTTGGATTTGTAAGTATCCAACCCGTGGTTCGAAACTGTGCATCCAAATTCAAAGTGAAGTACGGTAACGTTGAAAAACGTTTTCTATTATGTTAAATGTTTAAGTTTCTGTCGTTCAATATGCGTAAACAAGTGAACGAATAATTTAGTTGGCTTGCGCTGACCACAAGTCGCTCGACTCATAATTTCTTTTACAATTGGTGTAATTTTTCAGCCTAATATTGTTTGTTTATTTCATATTATTAATTGCTAAATCACGGTTTTATGCTTATGTAAAGTCAAATTACTTTACATGAGCATAAACGCGTGATTTAAAAAAAAATGTTTCAAGTGCATCATCCTCTATAACGACGTCAGTGCGTAATAATGACAATGTAATTCCTGGTGTACATGCAATAAAGAAAATTCTATCTACCTATGTAAGTGCGAGCGGTCTCAGCCATGGGACTAATCACCTACTATGACATTATTAAGGTATAGGTATAATTGCGTTTAAATTAATAAAATCAAGGTGATGTATGGTGTGGTGATTTGAGTAAGTTGGTACTCGTACGTGGTATTGAACATGTCGACAGTAAAAGGGCTGATAAAGCCAAATTTCTCAATTCCATCAGATCATTAGTAGGTCCGTATTAATAATCGCTCTTACCTCTGAAACCGTTTTTGAGTGTGATGTAAGTTGATTTTTTGTTTTGAAAATTGTTTTAAAATAAGTACTAAGCGAACCCAGGTTGGCCTCACCTGCTTAGAAGTTGATGTTCAGAAGTCGGGTTTTTATTTTATTATTTCTTATTTCAGTTTAATTTTTTTGTCTTTTTAGTGTTTTTTTATCTAAGCATAAGCATCAGCGCTATCTAGTGACAAGTAGCAAAACAAAACACTAGGATGTATACTGATTTCATGTATTCTATGCCATAGATAATGTCATAGCCAATTATGACGAATCAATCGAGATGTTATTTTTCAAAATCTTACGATTGGTTAAGGAGTTATGAGAGAACATAAAATCGGACAAATATACACACGTGAGAGCCATAAACATTACTCTCCTTTTGGACTCCGCCGTAGTCTGGTAAAAACTGACGCTATTCGTACACAGAAACTATTAACGCGACCCAGTTGAGTCAAACCCAACAAAGTAACACCCTACAAATCAATACTAACGGCCATATCAATGGCACAAAGTAAACTACACACTGCTGTGGTAAAAAGGCAAAATAAATTAATATAAGCTCGTACTAGGAACTGGGTCCGCTCTGTGAGTCGACACGACTTCACTGCGCTAGGCTGTGTGTTCTGAGCTAGGACCAGAGTATGATCCTTGTTACTGACATTTTTTATTCACTACTACTCAACTGACCCCACCTTTAGTAACCTAAAAGAATAACGCTGGCTTGCACCAGCGCTATCTGACAACACTATCTATCTGTTTAACCAGGAGCTAGCTTTATCCAGAAAATAAGTCCAAAAACGTCTTGCACCGTGACATTTGCAAGTATATCTATAGATGTATTGTCTAACTGACTACCCTGTCAGTCAGCTATTTATTCGTTTATCCCTGGCTAAGTATTTATCTATTTACTTACTTATCCAGTGTCTTGGCGGTAGTTGCCTTTAGTTAACTCTATAATAATGCTAATGTATGACAAATTTTAATAAAGCGTTGCCGATGTGGTCCAATCGACGGAAGGCGCGTGGCCATACGGATGCTGAGAAACCGTGAAAGATGGCGAGTTGGGGAAAAGGAAAGTTATTTTTTACTTATGTATAATACCACAGAGGAGATAATACTACTGTATTAAATGATGCAACAAATGGCTGATGATGATGAAATGACCGCCACCGGTACCGCAACTGGTTAGTGGCGGTGGCTTTGGTTTGGGAGTTCCTTTAACCTTCTCCGAATTATTAAATACATACATATTTTAACACTTCGGAAATATGTCAAAATGGATAACCCAATACAGTGACCAGCAACGTAATATAAGGGCGGAACCTTTGCTCATCATCATCATCATCATCAGCCATTTGACGCCCACTGTAAGACATAGGCCTCCTTCGTGGTTTTCATAACCATGAGGGGTTTTGCCATAATCGCCACGCTTGGCAGGCGGGTTGGCGATCGCAGTATGCTGTTGGAGTCTCAGGAGGACGCTGCTACTCATCTCCTGGTAATTGATTTCCTTAGTCGCCTTCTACGACATCCACGGAAGGAAATGGAGTGACGCTATTCTTAATCCGGCGCCACACGGCCTTAGCTCGCCCATTAATAAACAAAAGCGGGTCCACACTTCGGTCATAGACCAGCAAGAGCTTAGCAAGTGGTCATTTTATGCATTCGGTCGGCCGACGGACTCACCCGCTGAAATAAATCTGTCACGCAGTAACATTCGCTAACTAGACGATTTTGAATTATGCAAATTGAACTTGAGACAGACGAGAATGAACTGTACAGGGCTACGTTAGGAGCGGTTTTAAGATGGCAAGGGTAGCGGAGGAAAGGTAGAAATACGAAAATGACGAGTTTCGGCGGATTTAAGTGAAATTTTACACTTGCAAAATTTACCACCTAGAATAGATTAAGTTTAAAATTGTAATCTATATTGTTATGTGGTTTGGATTTTGTGTATTTTAGTTATTTTGGTGTGATTTATTTTATTGATTATCTTCGCGAAATGTAAAGGAAAACATCATTAGATAACTTGAGATTAATGGGAATCCTAGCGCTTAAAATCGCCAAGCCGAGATGTGCCTAAGCTTAAGCCCATACTTTCTCTCTTCGTAAGAGATGTAGAGGTGTGTTACCTGCATATGGCTGGACAATAAATTTGTCTTTGCATTGTTACTATTTTATAAGAAATAAGACTCATAGGTTATAAGTTGCGGAACAATTGCTAATACCTGAGCTTTTGACAAACGCATTTCCCAAATCACTATACGTATCCGCGGTTTTACAGGGAGTTTAAAATCGCCAGCCTATTTGATACTCTACCCTATGATCTATGCAATAAGAATCACCGTAATGTAGCTGGATAGTGAAGTCTAAGTACCTGCGACAAACCTTTCAAAAGCCTCCACGAGCCTAGTAATTTGTTGTAGAACCCAATAACTAAGGCTTCAACAATGTAACACGTTAGGGCGAACACTTCCTAGAGCGCTTGGAAAGTTTCTTTGCTAAGATATGATCATTTCTGTCATCAGTGTGCGCCGGTTATTGGCTACTGACCGGTGGAGAAAGGGAAGGACTAAGGGCCTTTGGGTAGATCGATTGGGGTTTTTTTTCAGAACCCACCCCAAACCTGGCTGCGTCACTCCAACTCTAATATTTTGAAAGTATGTACCGTAACAAAATACCTACCTATAGGGAGTTTCCACAAGGTTCGTTACGATTACGCATTCGAACCCTAGTAGCGATTTAAGAACTCGAGATAGAAGATAGATAGTTATAAGATAGAAAGATAGATAAAAATAAGAATTATTTGCAATACCAAGACCACACATTTGGTGTTATTATTATTATTTATTACGCACAAAACATTTAAAAGGACATTACATAAGAAATAATAATTAATAAGAAATATAACTTAGACAAACGCGAGCTCATCTCTTGTTTATCGAAATTAAATACGGATTTGGTTTATCTGAAATACATGCTATGTTAATCATTTCGGTTTTTACGAGCTTTAAGCAAAATCCCAGCCAGTGCCTCCTATTGCTGTTATGGGAAGTTCTAACTCCGGCCCTGTTGGACAAAAGTAGAGACTTTTGTCTCGAGGGTAACCAATAAAAATTTTACTTCATTTACCGTTAGATGTTTATGAGTAGGGTACTAACGAAAATATCTAAAAGTCATTAGTCGGTTCGAGTCGAATACTTAAAACGCGACTCAAAGTTAAGTAAAATTGTACTTTGTATGATTATTGTAGAGGCATTATTGTGTAAGGGTGCTTTTACACTGTAAGTATACACTCAAAATTCTTCTTGGAGAAAACGGAAATTACACAGTAAGAAAAATAAAAAGTTATATTTTTTACGTTACTGATTTATCCGCAACGTAGCTAAATTGAGTTAACGTAAGAAAAGATATGTACTATCGCACAAACCTACTTACTTAATTGAGTTAGCTTTCACTAAGCTAGGTTAATTTTAAGATCTAATCTAATATCGAACTTAACACATCTAATATATACCCAGCAATGGTTTAACGAAACATTAAGCATGTAAAATTAATAAAATAAACGAATGGAATACATATTTATAAAATCTTATATATAAATAAATAAAATATCTAGTTCTGATATCTCGAAGAGAAAATCATTTTCCAACTTTTTGAGTTTTTAAAAGATTATATAAGTTACTAAAAAAATGTAGAATGTTTTTATATATTTTTATGTTAATTGTTATGGATCCATTTGGAACTCATAAGGTAGAAAATCTCTCTCTCCGTGTTAAGTTAACTACTTATGATACAATAGCTTGCAATTTTATTAGCGGTGTCGGAAAAAGGATTGCGTGTTTGCGACGTTTTTAGGATTCCGTACCCGAAGGGTGCCAAACAGGACCGTTCGGGTACCCTCAGATCATCGGTCCAGCGAGCTGGTGGGCGTCCTACGCTGCGTTGAGGACAGAAGAACGTGGAGTGCCTTGGGGGAGACCTTTGTACAGCAGTAGATGGGTACAGCCTGATTGATTGGTTCTTTAATATACAAACCCTTCCATTTTATTTACACCAAGTCATCACATCTACACTTGGAATCTATATTAAAGTTGTATAGTGTGCAAGCACCTTAAGCCTATTGCCGTATTGTGAACCGATGAAACCCCGACTTTACAAAGGTAGTAAAGAAACTGTTAGGGCCGAGGGAAAATATTGTTTCAACTCAGCGGTATGCATAAATGGTTTCCTATTTAAAATGAAACTGTACATGCAAAGTTGCGAGTAACTTAAATAGATGGGCACATGCACGACATCAGCTCCTTGCTGATCTCCTTCAGAGAGAGAGAATTTGTATGTCATCCAAACACCACTAAAAGGGATTTCAACAACTTCTCGTACGATGTATAAGGGGCATGATGTTGCAACTGGCCTCCTGAAGGGATTCCACATACTCCAACCACGACGATCCGCTGCTTCTCCACGCCGTCGCAGTCTATTGGTATGTACCATTACCGCCTACAATCATCAAGTATGATCAAAAGCTTGAGCACATCCATACCAATACGGAAGCTAGCGTTACATAAAGAGGTTCAATAAAAGAAGAGTTCCATTCCCATCCGTCATTCAGTGCTCAATATTGCGCTTTACGATACAGCTCTCAAAGTCTATTTTGACTCGTCAATTAGTGTGACCATAAACCCGCGGCCGCTTTTACGGGAGGTCCTTTTATAATTATAATTCAGACGTTGCAAGGGCGCGTTCACACTAGCTGAAAAGTTGATGTTTGTGCTAGTAGGAAATTCGTGTAATAAATTGTTGGAGACAAGAGGTCAGCTTTCTTTCATGATAATGTAGACTAAGTTATAAGATACTCGTAGATTACGATATTTCTTTCGACAATGGTACGAAGAGAAATAAAACAAATTGTTGTTTATTAAACTGAAATTAATATCAAAATACATCAAATATTCCAAAAAATTGTAAATCCTCCCAAAAAACTACGTTGGAATGGGATTGGTAACATTGGTATGCAACTGGTGGGTAAACTACAAACAATGTTAATAAAACAACCAATGTCATGCTAATATTACTCTTTTGGACCACTTAGTATTTAGTAGAGACACCTACTAGCTTTAGATCGTTAATCCAGCTAATCAGCAGGAGTCCATAGCTGCATCTTCTTCTA
The DNA here is from genome assembly GCA_947310995.1 of Yponomeuta cagnagella. Taxonomy (NCBI): domain Eukaryota; kingdom Metazoa; phylum Arthropoda; class Insecta; order Lepidoptera; family Yponomeutidae; genus Yponomeuta; species Yponomeuta cagnagella. Next base: position 17,776,665 of record OX371270.1, on the reverse strand, counting down.
AAACCTTTTTAACTCTTGTTTGGTCTAAATTTTAATCAATCGACCAAATAGGGGATGTATTGGCAAAGGGCAAGATATAAAGTACCCGAAACCGGCGTGCGTGCATGCAACGACTAATGAATGTTGAGGAAGCGAAAGTGATCTGTCAGGATCGTAGCGAGTGGCAGTCCCTGGTCTCTGCCTACCCCTCGGGGATACAGGCGTGAGTTTATGTTATGTTGGTCTAAATTTTATTTGAAGTTGCGTTGGTAGCCTAGTGGGTAGAACATTGGACTCGGAAGCGGGAGACCCAGGTTCGATTCCCAGTGGGGGCATGTACCTATGACTATTCTTTTTAAGTTATGTACATTTTGTGAAGTTATAGTAGCAATACCACTCGCTAACGGTGAAGGAAAACATCGTAAGGGAACCTGGGTGTCTGAGCTATTCACATACCTCAGCGCTTGAAATCGCCAATCCGCGGTGGTCACGCCTGGTGATTAAGCCCATACTCTCTCTCTGAGAGAAGACCTGTACCCTACAGTGGGACGTATATAGGCTGCTTATGATGAACAGCCCCTAACAATTAAGTCAATGGAAGTCATTACACGAGTTTTGTACCGAAAAATTTGCGGCCATTGTGTGTTTAATACGATCTCAACTTAATTCCGTTAACTCAGAGTTTATTTCTTTTTAATGACTTGATTTATGACTGAAGCATAAATGTCACTTGCGTCATTTTACTTTTATTTGAGGAAGCAGACAGAGTTACTCAATTCTGTACATAAGAAGATAAAAACGTAGTGAGTTATTTATGGGTTTTGTTTGTTATTAATTTTATTTATGAGTTGACTCAGACTCGTGTCGTTATACTCATAATGTGAACGAAGCATACAGTTATTTTTTAACAGCGATGTGATGTGACAGAGACCAAAATTAGAGAAACCACCCGCTAACGTAAAATCACAAAAGTTTATCTTACAAGAATATTCTTATCTTATCTTATTTCCAAATTGGGAACGCGTGGTATTAGCACAGAGGTATTAGTTTCTCAGATTAATTTAAAACAATCTGGTAATCAATTTGCAACTTTCTGCTAATCAATTTGGATTTTCTCACGCCTGTATCCCAGAGGGGTAGGCAGAGACCAGCCATGATCCCATGCTGGGATCATGATATGCCATGATCCCAGCAAACCTTATTCGCTTCATCAACGTTTATTAGCCGCTGCATACGCGTACGCCGGTTTCGGAAGTTCCAAATTATTCATTTAATAGTCAAAAGTAGTAGTTTTATGTTATACTATTCGTATCCCTTTTTATTTATAACAAGTAGCCAGCCAGTCAATTGACATCATTTCTCTCATATTACTCGTAACCGCAAAGAGAACTCCTTGCAATAAAAAATTAAGCTTACCGTCATCACAACATAATACTCCATTCATTTGACCCTTAAACAAACTGCAAAACAAGCACTTAAGGCACAAAATAAATTGAAAAGAAGAACCACTACAAATTAGACATTAAAATTTGTCAACATATAAAACTGATACTGATAGTTTGGGACCAGAACAAGTGTTGTGTGGAAGTTATAATTATAAATAATAGGCATAAGTTTAGAAAGGAAAAGCGTGACGACAGATACGACAGTTTTAGTTTTACAATGCCAATAATGCTGGTACTCAATTGATGGAAGTATTGTGATAATCTCTAAAGATGATGTAGAGACCTCTTTCGCGCCCACCAATCCGGTGCTTTGCTAGTCTTGTCCAATGTTTTCCAGTCGGTTTCAGAGAACAATATATGTCTTGATGACACTTTTGGTTCTTCTGTCTTATCATTTTGCTTGCACATACTGGCACATACGCGAAAAATTAAAGAATCGGTTCCATCCGTTTTGAATTTCGAACGTCCGCGCCCGATCGCCGGCGGAGATGTCCGAGCGGCAGGGGTCCTAACGGTCCGTTCGATTTATGAATACCCGTCGGTATTGGCGAAGGACTCAGCCGACTCCTGTTTTCGCAAATAAGTTTATTTTAAGTAATCTTGGGCCTTGGGACATCGGTAGAAGGCGTAAAGTGCGACTTTAAAAAAATATGTAAGCCTGCGGACATAGGTGGCGCTAAAGGTCAAAAGTATATTTTTTTTTACTCTCTTTATGGAGCCACAAAATGCGCGACTCGCCCTGTCATGCTACCTATGCCGATATTTCTATGAAATATCGATCTGAGAAAAAAGAGTGTGCGTGCTTATGACAGCTTATGACCAGACGTTAGAATAAAAAACATGATTTTCTAATTTTAGACGACAACTGGCGCTGAGTTTCCACGATTCAGCTTCACCGGCCCCAGGGTTGCCGATTTAGTTTCGTTAATCATTCAGAAAGAGTGCGCTTTAAAGCCAGGTTCTCCGGGCGCACGGATTTGTATGGGACTTATTGCGCTGCACGACCGAAGTTGGGGAAAAGTTCCGCCCTTGCTCATAGTCTAAGAAAATCATGTTTTTTAAGTGGGTGCTAAATTTTGTATTTTGTGCAATAAAGTGCAACAAACAAACAAAGGTAAGCGTTTTGATGTTAGAGAAATATAAATCCTGTTAATAAAATTTTGACTATCGACGTCACTAACACATTCAGTGATAGTCATTTTGCTATATTTTTTTAATTATTGAAAACTCAGTGCAGCTCAAAAAAAACATATCTAATGATAATTTAGACTCATTCGTGATTTTTTTGATGCTATAAAGTTTAAAAATCATCAAAATAATTACCGACCGCGCTGGATAGGACATTGAAAAAATATACAGTACTTTTATTTTTTTGGATTTTAAATACTAACTAATAGAGAGTAAAATGTATTTTGAAACACCTCATTTAAAGGTTAGGAGAGAACCCAGCCTTAAGAAGTTTTCACATCAAAAACTTGTAGTTTCGTGAGCAAATGAATTTTTAACATACAAACAATAATTAATTTGTTTTAGCAACCACTGTGCTCTGACGATATAGTGCCTGGAATATGTTTTGAGATGTGTTTTATTCTACTTATCTAGTTCTCTTGTGAACTGCTCAAAACCTTATTCTCTCCAGCCTTACTCTTTTCAGGAGCAGCTTGCGTAAACTTTAGATACACGTTTGACCAACTTTCTCAAAAGTATACGCATTATTTTACAATCATACATAATATAAGAACGTACAAGTAATGGATGCCTGACGTAACAGCAACCTTAAGAAATTTATCAGGTACACTTTTTCCTAAAATACTTCAGGAAACCAGCTAAGGCCAACTCTAAGAGCCGGGGGAGTCCACGGCCTTGCGCCCGCGTCGACGGCGCTAATTGGTGCGTGCTCAAGACCCGTCCCTTGCTGAGGGCTGCGCCCGATGTCTCAGGGGCAGATAGGTTAATTTGTGTGTAAGGCGGCCAACGGGGCATTGATTGAGGAACTTTCGGACTGAAAGTCTGGGAACTAAGCTAGATCGCTAGCACGGCGTGGGGTGAATTAAATTCCCGCTTTGACCCGAAATAGTTTATTACGTAGTGGGTAGTCTCACCACCTCACTACTTCGGGGCACTCATAAGTATATCAATTGTTTTGACGTTGGACGTTTCCTGCATCTCCTCTGCTCCTTATACTACACATTTCTCCCACTTAAAGTTTGTTTATCAAACCTTTGACAGCACTCATGCTATAATACAATAGAAAAAATATATCCATCTGGAGTAACATGATCGACTTAAATTCTGACAGTAAAATTAGATATATAGGTATTGTTACGAACAGGTTAGTTTGAACGAAACTCACACGCAGCCTAGGTGGTAACTTGACTGTGGAATGGCTGATATTTTGCCCTGTATGGAGATTTTTTTACACCGTGTATGCGTCGAAGTGCGACGTCCCGATACGGGAATCGAACCCACGAAGCACCGCTAGACAGACGATGCAGTCAAGCTCCGAGCCGTAAACCTCTGCCCACTTAAACGCAGTCGGAACGTAAAACCTTAAAATACACAACCAATAAATCTGCACAAACAGTACTTACAAATCTATGTCATGAAGAGACCTATGTTGTTTTTAACAAAGCCATAAAACAATGTCTTTGCTGCTATATCGCTGGGCAATAAGGTTCAGTTTTGCTGAGGGGGCGTTTCGTATAAGGTTTATTACTTTTAAAGCTAGGCTGTTAATTTAAGGGAAGAGATTCAAGCAGTTATCTCAATTGCCTAGGATTATCAGCTAGTTCTGTCAAGGCAGCTCCGAGAAGCTTTGGGCTCGTACGCTCTAAAAACAGCTATATATATATATATATATATATGTGTGTGTATCCGTGTGGCGCCGGATTAAGAATAGCGTCACTCCATTTCCCCCCCGTGGATGTCGTAGAAGGCGACTAAGGAAATAAATTATCAGGAGACGGGCAGCAGCGTCTTCCTGAGATTCCAACCGCATCCTGCGATCGCCAACCCGCCTGCCAAGCGTGGCGATTATGGCAAAACCCCTCATGGTTATGAAAACCATGCGGGAGGCCTATGTCCTGCAGTGGGCGTCAAGGGGCTGATGATGATATATGTATATAAAACTATGTATTCAAGGTTGTTTTCCGCTCATCGACACTGTAACTATTCTTACACCTCTTAATCTAATATCTAAGGACACACAACAACTATAAAAAAATGATAATGTTATTCGAAATATATTCAGCAAAGATGAAAAGACTTTGTTTTGCGCTCAGCGACTCTTTAATTTATTTTTCACACCTCCTGCTCGACAATGCCTTATTACGTACCGTCAAATATCATCGTAAAGCATGGCCTTGTCTCTCGAGGGCAATAATAATGAAGAATTTCCCTAGGGAATAAAGTGATTTGAATTTAGAATGTCAAAATTCGCATGAAAACTATGGAGAAGCCCCGCATTGCAATTCGAAATTCGAATTGTTGTTCGAAACTCACCTCTTTTTTTTCTTTTTTTTCTGAAATACTGTGTCCTGTGACCGCGCGAAACACCAACAAAAAAAAGAAAAAAAGGCGCGAATTGCAAATACGAATTTAAAAGTTATATTCAATTTAAGTTGCTAAGCCGTAAAAGAGTGTGGACTTTATATTTAATTTCAGGTTTTAATACATATTTTCAACTTATGCAGCCCTGTCTTTTTATTGTCTCCCAGATGGTGTGAAAAGTAGAGTATTCACCTCTGGAATAAAACATGTCTTAGTCTCGGGCGGTATGAACCCCTCGCTTCACTCAGGACTCTACATAACTCCCTCGCTTCGCTCAGGAGTTAAAATTTAACTCCCTCGCTGCGCTCGCGAGTTAACTCGGAGTCCTTCGCTCCGCTCAGGGTTCAATATGCCGCCCATGACATAATACATGGTTTTATTCCCTTAGTACATAATCTACTATTATATCTTAAACCAAACATCGTCGGCAATGGAGCATGCTGCCTAGGCTGAGCATTAGGCCTTTTGCAAAATTTTGTTTTTAAGATTTTTTCAGTTACTATACTTTACTATAGTTCTTTTTTTTGTTGCACTAATCCGTGCTGAGGTGAAAAGTCCACCTATACCGGAACCCGAACCCTTATTCAATTCAATTCAAATATTTTTAATCACCATAAAAACAAAATGTTTATTTAATGAAAGTCAAACTTGTTGGTTTCCGAATTAACAGATTATCTAGAGAAGAAGCTAAGAAAGAAACTCCAATTCTTTTCAACAAAGGTTTAACTTAATTAACAGAGTTAATTATTAATGAACTTAAAAATTAATAATTAAAAAACCGGCCAAGTGCGAGTCGGACTCGCGCACGAAGGGTTCTGTACCATTGTCTGTACAAAATTAGGCAATATTCTAATTTGAGAACAGCGCCACCTATAGAAACCAACAAGAAGCGTTTAACATTGTCATTTAACTATATGACATCAACTCGGTGAAGGTTACATAGATGGCCGCTAGATGGCGAGCGCTGTCTTTAGACAACGTTTGTTGTATGGGAGACCCCCGTAAATATTTATTTTATTCTGTTTTCAGTATTTATTGTGATAGCGGCAACAGTAATACATCATCTGTGAAGATTTCAACTGCCTAGCTATCACGGTTCATGAGATACAGCCTGGTGTCAGACAGACAGACAAACGGACAGTGAAGTTTTAGTAGTAGGGTCCCGTTTGGCACCCTTCAGGTACGGAACCCTAAAAATTACTAATTCGATTTACGTCGAACAACGCATAAATACCTACGAAAATCAAATAACGAAATTAAAAGACGCACACAATGAGGCACGAAACTAAAGATCCAACGAGTTCGGACCTTCGTATATCTTTAATAGAAATACGGTTTTATTAAAACGCGACTTATGCATCATTATCGGCAAAGGCCGGTGTGTCAAAAGGAACGGCCTAACTTAGTGGTCGGAGATTTAGGATTGGCTCGCCGGTTCCGGGTTCGAATCCAGATTGGTATCTTCAAAGAGAAGTGGAGGCATGCATGCTAATTTATTCGTAACTAACTTTTGTCCGCGGCTCTACTCGCTTAGGCTGATGCATGTTTTGTAGAAGCAGGTTGAATTGAAAATTTGTAGTGAAAAAAATGTGTACATGAGTGTATCTCGGTGACCGTGAAGGAAAACATCCTGAGGAAACCTGAGTGTCTGAGCTATTCACATACCTCAGCGCTTGAAATCGCCAGTCCGCGGTGGGCACGCGTGGTGATCAAGCCCGTATGTCTTATTAAGGCTGCTTATGAGTGTATCTCCCAGTTTCTCATTTTTTATGTAGCCTATATACGTCCTACTGCAGGGCTCCGGCCTTCTCTCAGAGAGAGAGAGAGTATGGGCTTAATCACCACGCGTGTCCACCGCGGATTGGCGATTTCAAGCGCTGAAGTATCTAAACACCTCAGGCACACCGGGGTCCTCACAATGTTTTCCTTCACAGTTAGCGCGTGGTATTGCTACCACAAACTCATACGCTAACAATTTTTCTATCTTCTACTAAAAGCTGTCAGTCTTTTATGCACTTTGGCCAACTATCAGCTGTTAACAGTGTGAACGTTTGTATATCTTTATTACTAGATCAAGATAAGATAAGAATATTCTTCATTGCACACAAGAAAGAAGAGACATAAATAAAGGTTACAATGAAAAAATTACAATGGGTGGCCTTATTGCTAACAGCAATTTCATCTAGACAACCTTGCTGAAAATGTTTCTTGGAAAGCGAACTGATAGGTCATGTTCACTAGGTGTATTAAAAATAAAGAAAACATTTAAGTGAGAACTTATATTAACAAATTATTAGTGTACGAGAAACTGGGGGTAAGTCTGTGACATGGTATTACTTCTGAAAACGCTCTTGATTGCCCATTACATATGCTGTTCGAAACAAAATAGCGAGATCAAAGCGTACTCCAGACCGATCTTAGTGGTAAGAGCGTTCTATAATTACAGACTAGAGTCTTACAAGACTCATGTTACAAGAATCATTTATACGTTAAAATTAGTACATACGATATGATTGTACAACTGTGTCAGTCTTAGTAACAAGGTAGGCATAGAATCGACTTTTGTCTGCGCTTGACAAAGAGAACTGCATACAAAAAACCGGCCAAATGCATGTCGGGCTACGCGCAGTGTAGAGTTCCGTAAAAAGAGGGGTTTTTATTTCTGTTAGCAGAAGTAAGAATTTCGTTAAAATAATTTTTAATGGATTTTGTACGAAGTTTTGCTTTTATAAGTTGGTCACCTACTTAGCCGTGATAATTTTCATTTTAAGTTCATTATATACTCGTATCATATGCTAGTTACCCTGAATTTTTTCACGTTTCCACAATCAACCGTTTAGCCAGGAGAGGGAGGGGGGGGCTACTTAGACAGAAAAAATGCGCATTAAAGAGCTTAAAATTTCGCAAACAGAACCCTACATCTATAAAGGATCTTCCTGCACCTAAAATATTTTTGAACAATAAATCCAACAATACCCAACACTATGGTGTAAGCGAGAAAAAGTTTTTTCGGCGTGATCAGCTTTCAGCTTTTTATTTCTAATCGTCTCTGAGCTGAGCTGACAGACAGACGGACAGACGGACAGACAGACAGCGGACGGAAATGGTGAAACTATAAGGGTTTCTTGTCGACTACGAAACCCTAAAAAGTGATATCTCTCCGCCAAGCGTAGAGAAAACGCGTGCCACGTTAGGGCGCCGAGCTGAATCGTTCCCCCGACATAGCAGTTACCTCTGTAATTTATGCTTAATATTTCAATGTTATGAATGCGCCCCATGGTGTAAATGTGTCTATTAAAGTTTGTGAAATCTGATATTCACTTTGATAATGGCGTATGTAATTATGCTTGGTTTTATTTTTTCCTATTAGATATTTTTGAAATGAAGTCATTGTGTTCACGCGTAATGTTTCCTTATAAAAATAACCTACGCGTGGGAGGAACTTGCACAACAAAAGTTTGAATGGCGAAAAGCTATTAGCTCAGGCACCATCGCCTTTGAACACGCGCGTCTTCAGGAACTCGACGCCAAGCGCCAGTTTCGGAAAACTCGTCCTAAGCCCTCGTACAATTATACATATAACTCCAGCGGTCAACTGTATTGCGGCAGCTGTGACCGTGTGTTTAAGAGCAAATTCGGTTTTGCATCACACGCTCGAGCGCACGCTCGGGTCTAAGATGGGTTCTTGTCGGGGTGTCGCCGTCGACGGAATCGTTGTGGAGGACATCATCATGTTTTCCAGCCTTTTCACTACACCACTCGCAAAAAAATTATCTAAGTTGGGTGAAGCTGGTTCACTGCGGCGCTACAAAGCACGTTTCACCGAATTACATGAATCCAAGGCAAGGGTGCAATTTGCCATTTTTGACACTCCGAAAATCGATAGATTTTAAATATTAATATGAATTCTGATTCGCCTGTAATTTACTTACTTAACAGAGACGAGCTACTCACGCGAAGGAAGAATCGGCTGTTTTACACGGGTTCCCTACTTGTCTGCGAAAGTTGATGATTCGATTTTTATTATATCGAACACGATGTGTCGATAATTCAGTAGCGCGATGTTTTATCCCATCGATGCTTTATTGGTGCGATGTAACGTTTGTCCGAAAAACCCTGTTGCGAAAATCTCAAGTGCGATTGCTCATTAATTCGGAAATTTATTAGCTCGATATTATGTTGGTTCGAAACGCATTACTGTACTCTGTAACTCTCTTTAGTAACCCTGGTGGGTACCTTATTTTGCCTTACCCTTTATTAGCAGACAAGTAGGGAACCCGTTTTACACTAAAGTTACTATCGGCATTAAAATTAATATAACAGCTGATATGTATATAGGCTACATTATGGGACGTATGTCCCAGCGTAGGGCACGGGCCTTCTCTCAGAGAGATAGGCTTAATTACCGCGTTTTAGCAATTTCAAGCGCTGAGGTATGTGAACATATCAGAAACTCAAGTATCCTCACGATGTTTTCCTTCACAGTTAGCGAGTAGTATTTTTCTACTATAACTTCACAAATGTACGTAACTTAGAAAACAAAACCGATGGTGCATGCCGGGATTCGAACCCACTTCCTCCCGAATGAGAAGCCGGCGTTCTACCCCTCCGTTGCCACCGCTGCATTCTTTGCGATTTCGAATATTTCCTCATAGTAAAGTTTTTCGTATTGAACGATCAATTTCGTACAATCCCCAGTTTTCGGATTAATTTGGTGATTTTGTAACATCCTGAGGCCTAATTATGCGGACCAAATCCCGAGCGATTCCAATCGTCTAACTGTCAAATTCCATACTAATTTGACGGTTAGACGATTAGAATCGCTCAGGATTTGGTGCGCGTAATATAGGCTCTACAGATATTATTTTACTTCACGTAACATTTATATGCATCTGGTATATGACATAAATTAGTACATAGCACATATCTTTGCGGTCTAATAACCTAATGCACACAGAAGAAACGTTTTATATACCATAATAATAATAATAATACTAGAGCTTTTATTATCATCAGTGGAAATGGCAAACTTTAAGGCCCTTGCAGACAGAGCAATTCACTCTTGCACATATAGGAAATCAGAACGCCAAAAATAGTGTTCATGCTACCTATGTCATGCAGCAGTATTGTTGGTTGCTATGTTTCAAGTACAGTCACCAGCAAATGTACTGTCAATTTGCAATATTATATTCTTTTTGTTGAACTAACCCGTGCTGAGAACAATTTTAAAAACCTATTGAGAGGTTAAAAATTCCACCCATGTACGTAATGTACGTAACAGAGAAGTTTGTAAAGAGGTTTCAAATTTTGCCAGTGCCTGCACCCGTGAACTCAGTTGGGAGAGCGCTGGCATGGTTAGCCAGATGTCACGGGTTCAAGTCCCGGCATGGGTGGAATTTTTAGCCTCTAAATAGGTTTTTAAATTTGCAATATTTTTACAAAATTTTGTACCAAATTTTTTTTCCGTGGAAGGGGACGTCTGTAGGGACTCAGAACGCTGAATCAATATTTTAGCAACAAAGTAACATAGCGCAACGACTTAGAGCGGACGACTGTCTCCCCGAACCTCTAGGAGTGTATTTGTTTTAATCCTAAATTCTACCTGTGTGTAACCTCCTGTGTGAACCAAATTTATCCGTGTAATATTCAAATACAGACTTTTCACCTCTTAAGCAACCTTCTGATATTTTATTTGTGCCTCCACAGAGCTATAAATTACCTCCCATCTCTCGTTTGGTAGTCACCCGTGAGTCACACATGAAAGGTTACTATTCTAACAGTAATCTGTACTCAGTAGCGCTCAGCTCGAATAATTACAATAATTTCATGGTATTAGTATTGAGTATAGTAACTTATTGTTTAAAGAACCGAAAACACCTGTAAACAGTCTCTTCAGTATCGATAAAATTAAACTACTTCCCGTACGCACCGTAACTTTAAAATTATTAGTTTTTTTTTTTTTTTCAACTTGATGCAGTCAATTTGTATGTTTATTTTTTTATGTAGCCTTTATACGTCCCACAAATTACCGCGCGCGCCGTATGGGCTTAACCACTACGTGGGCCCACCGCGGATTGGCAATTTTGACAATCAAGCGCTGAGGTATGTGAACACATCAGACACTCAAGTTTCCTCACGATGTTTTCCTCCACGGATACCACTCGGTATTGCTACTGTAGTAAAATAAAAACAAATTTAGAACTTTGCTCTTGAGAAGTGATTTAATTGTCGATAGCGAAGAAATGGTTTTCCCGTTCTTCATTATTTCAATAACATATTATATATATGTGTCACTGCAGGGCACAAGCCTTCTCTCAGAGAGCTTAATCGCAACGCGTGCCCTCCGAATTTCCCCTCGTCGAATTCAAGCGCTAAGCTGTACAATCGTCTCAGACAGTCGGGTTCGCTCACGAAGTTGTATTATTATTTTAACTGTCGTTTTATTTGTCAACTAAATCGCGCCACAAAAGTTGCCCGGTCCGGCGGAGCCCTCCGCGAAATATCTCTTACCATTGAAAGGTTCGCATCGCAAACCGCACGCTATAAAAAGCCACCGCAGTCCCATTCGAAATAATACTACAGAATTGCAACGAATACCGCAGCAACGCGTTGCCGTGTAATTCTTTGTTGATAGCTCTCGGGTTTAATATTCTTAGCAAAGTGAATCGACAGTCGGACGCGGCTGCGGTCGCAATTATAAATGAGGGAAGTTGTAATGCCGCGACGGAAAACGTGTTGGGGAAACCTGCAATATAGTGAAACAAAGGTGGTCTGTCGCCACCGACAAAATTTATCACATCACTATGCAGGGTGATATTCTACAGGGTGACATCGAAATCGTTCGTAAACTGTCACGGGGATGTCCGACAACCATGATTTAGAAACCAGAGGCACATTAAAAAAAACCTGTGATATATGAAATGAAAGGATATTTATTTGGCAGAAAAAAACCTTTCTTAAATTTACAGTACATACGCACAGTATATAATGTAGTTTAGATTTCAGAATTAGAGTTACAGCTGGTATCAAAGCTAGATTCGGTCTGTAATATAGATATCATCTTACATCCATATTATAGTCTGAGGATACAATACAGCAAAATTAAAGAGGATCTGAACGGCACATTAATTATTATGTGTTTGTTGTTTTTTCCGGAGTAAAATAAAGTATATTCTAATTAAGAATATTAAAATTAAAACAAAAATTAAAACCTGCCAAAATAATTTTCATAGCCATATAATCTGATTTGTTTAAGTTTATAAATACAGTGATTAGGGAAATCGCTTCTTCGCATTAAACTTCGAATGGCAATTAACACTAGCAACTAGTGCTGTGCCGCGTATCGGTAAAAAGCTTATCGAGAATACAAGATAGAACGCCGCCATCATTAGGGTTACCATTATTTACCGAAAGGCTTGAATTGCTTAATTATTTAAAGGTGTCATTGCATGGATGTGTACATTTACAACATCTTAGAAATAACCATATTAAATATCGTAATGTCATTACATTGTAAAATTCCAGTACCTACAAATAATAAGACTTTCATTACATCCTGTCTAGTTAGCTAAGAAATTACGCGAGTGTATTCAGCAACATACCGATATACCAGGTTTTACGATACAATAACCTACAGGAGTTACCATAGAGAAGCCCCCTCCGATATCGATTAAAGTCAATATTGTGCAAACTGTGACCCTAAAGTAGTGAATAAATACTACTCATGGTCACCCCTGCATTTGACGTTAATGCGGCCCGACTACCGTGAAGGCATTACGACGTTTCCCTTTCGAGAGGCCTCCCGGGGTCCTGTTACCGGCTTTTGTAAAATAAGGCGCTGGAAAAAAGCAGGGTCTGGATTAGCAACCGCCTATAGGTATAGCTGGATACCTCCCAGGCTTGGCTGGTGTGTTAGGCGGTTTTTGTTTCGCGGTTTAGATTTGCACAAATTACGGCCATACCTGTCTGTCGCTATAGAAATTGATAATAACAATAATAATAGAATGTGGAAAGATTACGAACTACTTCGTAGATTGGTGTTTTATATTTCAATACCGAGAATGTTTGAAAGAGACTGTTCATCTTTCCAACTATTTATTATCTTAGTATTTTGGATTTTGGATTTTGGTCCATTTATATTTATAATTCGAACAAAATATTTTGAAAATATGATGTAAAAAAGTATGTAGTAGAGTGAATAAAAAAGTGGTAAAGAGCTTAGAATCCTGTTATTTGCCTGCGTGTTTACTATTTTAACTATTGAGGTTAATTTCAAATCTACTCACACTGGACACGAGTAAGAAAATAAGAAATGGGTCATCAAACGGTGCAGCCAACACTATAAATTACTAGATAATAAAAAAGGCGTCTGCTTCTGTCGCCAGTTCTTTTCAACGCGTGTGAAGGCGGTACCGGACTTATCTATAAATCTGACCTATTTTGCAATAATTTTTTTTAGTACTGCTCAAGAATGAAGTGGTACAAATGTATGATCTTTTATTTTAGTAATTATTCTTACAAATACATATAGAAGCTCGTGCCTGTCTTCTGGAGGGCTAGGCAGTCACCCAAGGTAAGGTAAGATAAAAGTTTAGTACCTCGTTGATCTAGCGGTAAAAATCTTCACTATCGAGACAGAGGTCGTGGGTTCGATTCCCTCTGAAGGCCGTACTTAAAATAATTCAGCCTATATAGATCCCATTGTAGGCCTTCTCTCAGAGCGAGAGTATGGTCTTAGTGACCACGCGTGCCCAACGAGAACACCTCTCACATTTCCCCACGATGTTTTCCTTCACAGTTATCGAGTGGTATTGCTTAGAAAAAAAAGACGGGTACATGCCGGAGTTCGAACCCACGACCTCCTAAATGTGAGACAAGTGTTCTACCGACTGCGCTACTGTGGCTGCTTGATTTATACAAATGGCCTCAGTCTAGGTGTTTTTCCTTCTTCTTCTTTGTGATGTCCTTGCCTGGTACCATAGCACAGTACCCAAGTTTTGGTCCAGGATAAGTGACTGTGTTGTGTGGCAGTTATTTTCATTCTTATAAACGGCAATAATCTGGCTGATAATAATTTTAGATTGGCTCCAAGAACCTCAACAATGTAACGGAATTCGAGAGAAAGAGAAGTATAACTAAAATTTGTACCTGAAACATAACAAAATCACAATTTGGATGTACATCTCAATCCAAGGCAAGCGCAAGACGTACGAATTCGAAGTCCAGGTACTCGTATATCGAGCACATTATGTCAGCCCATTAGTTAGTAAAACAGGCTATGAATGCATAATGTCGCATTATGTAAATCGCGTTAGTTATCATAGTCGTGTTATGTCAGAGAAATAAAACGTGAAAAAGTGATGAAAAAGCTGGTGATTTTTAGCTTTTTAGGGTTCCGTATTCAACAAGGAACCCTTATACTTTCGCCATGTTCGTCCGTCTGTCCGCCTGTCTGTCTGTCTATCCAACTGTCCGTCCTGTCCATCTGTCTATCCACGGCCTAGCTCAGAGATGATTAATAGTAAGGTATTGTTGGATTGCTCTTTTAAAAATATTGTGGCTGTAGGAAGATTATTCTTTTATTTAGGGTTCCGTCTGTGAAATATTACGCTTCAACGCGCCAAATTTTGTCCGAGTAAAGCGTGTCTCCCCCCCCCCCCCCTCCCTCTGCCCCTCTCCTGGCTAAACGGTTGATTGTAGGGACGTGAAAAAATTCAAGGTAGTATAATGAACTTAAAAGGAAAACTATCACGGCTAAGTACGCTTCACAAGTTAACGACTAATAGGCGACTAACTTATAAAAGGAATATTTCGTACAAAACCAATTGATAATTGCGTTGATGAAGTTGTTAGTTCGGTACAGTAGCTAAAAACCCCTCTTTCTTTGGAACCCTACGCGCGTGGCCCGAAACGTACTTGGCCGGTTTTTAAGAACAGCTTTCCATGAATCGTTCAACATTTTATTTACAGTAAAACTTTTAAAGTGTTTTGCGCCGTTTCGTCGAAAGTAATCTAGAATCTCTATTTTATATAATATATAGTAAATTAGACAACTATTTTTACGCCTCTTAAAATTATGGTCTAATATATTATCAACCACACCACGTCGTCACTCCATAATTCATACATCCAAACGTCTGTTGAATGTTCAAAACGACTCATTAACACTTGAATATTGTTTAAATAAACAAGCACACATGCACCGCCTCCTAATATTAGGTAGTTTATGTTACTATACGAATTCCTTTCTTTCGAAAAAAGCGAAACGAAAACTCTTTTTGTCCGCCATTTTGAATTTTGAGAGGCGTGAACAGAGTGTCAGCTGCGGAGCCGATGGAAACCAGCAAGTGAGACCTCTCGAGGCATCATCTCTTGTCGCAAACTTCAACTAGTCCACAGGTCATCGGCAACTGGTACTTGGCATACAATACTGGATCATCTGAATAGCTAATAAAATGCCTGTATGCACAAGTGCTGAACGTTTTATGAAGCGATAAGCTAGTGTTCTTTTTTTGAATAAAGTATTAAAGAAAGAAAGCGTTTACGTTTTCCTCTCCGCTGGATGGAATGTGGAAGAACGAAAAGCTCCTTTGAACTTTTTGAAATTAACATAAGCAAAACTAAGCGTGGAAGAATGGTGTGATGTTTATCAGGTATTTTACAAATAATAAATAGTTTATACGAGACAATAAATTTACAGTCTTGAAGAAGATGACCGAGGGCCGTACTAACAAGGCGCTCTTACCTCTGAGATCACTTATGAGCACTCATTTTAAGAAGCTATTCTATTCGTAAACAAACCACCAAATTGACAGCCCACTCAAGAGCGATGTCAGAGGTAAGATCGCTTTATCGCAGAGGTAACAACCCTGTGAGGCTAACTCCCAGTTTCTCGTATACCAACTAACAATCTCTTATTATATTGTTAACATCCGT
Source organism: Yponomeuta cagnagella (assembly GCA_947310995.1). Lineage (NCBI taxonomy): Eukaryota > Metazoa > Arthropoda > Insecta > Lepidoptera > Yponomeutidae > Yponomeuta > Yponomeuta cagnagella. Next base: position 17,760,757 of record OX371270.1, on the reverse strand, counting down.
CACTTGGCCAAAGCAGAAGAAAATAACATACAGCGGCTAGCAATAAAATAACAGATATTTTGCATACGAAAAACCGGGGGTTAGAATTGAAACAAACTGAAAAGGGTTTTGTTTACTTTGTATGAGTATTTATTATTAACAATAGTATTTAATAATGCTGCGAATAATACACCACCCGACAAATACATGCCAAGAATTTGCGGCGCATTATAGGACATTTAACAGGTTTCTGAAAACCATCTCAGATATTTTTGTTAGTGTTAATTGAGTGTTAAAAAAATATTAATTTTAAATTCATTCGTATATTTCTTCTAAAAAAAGCAAAAACTTTCAAAATAAGCCGCCAAAACGCTATCTTGGGCAATATGGCGTCGCACAGGAATCAGTGACGTCACTGGTCAGTAAGCAAACAATCGTCAACTCCACAGAACAATACTACTAGGAAAAATGTCAGCTCCGTAGAAAAAAGTTGGGTACTTAAAGCGGGATTTTTTAAATACACAGAACAGCAAATAGGTGTACTACTAGATTTTTTGAAAAATTTGAGAATTTTGGGGATTTCTTTTATACTAAACGTATTCAAAAGAAAAAACTTTAGTACACAATTTCGCCAAACTGCAACGCATCTAAACTTGGCAGATGCTGACCTGTAACGTCATCATAGATTGAGCCAATCCAGCCCGTTTTCGATAAAATGAGTGCAGATAAAAAATGATCAAGTTTTAAATAATTTTTTAAATTCATAATTTCAAAAAATTTCATCGATGCAGTTGCCCATTAGCTCAGTTGGGAGAGCGCTGGCACGGTGAGCCAGAGGTCGCGGGTTCAAGTCACGGCATGGGTGGAATTTTTAGCCTCTAAATAGGTTTTTAAAATTTTCCTCAGCACGGGTTAGTGCAACAAAAATAATGTAAATTCATAATTGTAAACGAATATAAATATAATGAATACATTTTTTCACACTGTCAGATAGCCTATTTGTTCAAAATAAAAAAATAAAAACCTTGTTCGTGTCTATTGACATTCCCGGACAATATGTGATAGATTTTTTACTGTATCTCAAACTCAGATTTGTATTCCTATATGATCATAACGGCATATAATATTTTAATACCAATAAAATTATCGTAAAACAAAACGTAAACCACAAGTTGATGCAAAATACTAAAAAGATCCATTAAAGCCACGAGTAGGAGTGAGACAGCTACACGACTTTCCGAGTACACGTTCTATACCACAAGTTCAGTTGCTACTTCGACGTTAGGGAGTACACCTTTCTGTTCAATAGTCGCACTTAACCGAAACAAGATAAGAGCTAAGGTTTGTTATCGTTCAACTCGGTAGCAACGCCGCCGGCGCATCGGTATCGGAGCACGAATCAAAATAGAGTTGTCACAATTCGGCACTATCGATCCAGTCGATATATCGATTCTTATTAACAAACTAACAACATTATCTTGTTTTAATAATAACCAGTAAATTGATTTATTTCTTTATTTTATTTACGTACATATTTCAACATAACAGTAATTACACCAAAGCGTTACAATATTTTAACTGAGCACTACCTATCAAACATCTTCTAGCATTCTCCTACACACCTTCATCACACTTCCAATCCCATAAAATAATATATTTATTGCTCGCAACATTCAAGTCAACACTCACCTACTATATATTTTTTTATTTCTCATATGATGTAATTGTAACTGAGAAATTAACTCTAGCGTAAATATGTAAACAAATATAGGAATTCGATTTTAACCTACTTCTTGTGTTCTTTCCATGTTTGTCCTTGGCTGGTTACCAAAGCACAGGGTAACCTAGTTTGGGGACAGGATAAGTGATTGTATTATGTGGAAGTAATTTATTTATTAAATAAAAATTTGTATGCTATGCGGATGACAACACAATAATATAGTATCATTGAACTGATCTGATTATGAAACCAGGAGTAGATAATACCATCCACCCACTCCTAGTCTGTAAATTTTTATTGTTAAGTGAACTTAAACAGGAGCTATTGTAGTTCAAGTATTGTTAATTAAATGGCGCTACTGCTGAACCACTAACTCATTAGTGCAAAAAGGTGTGATTTTTAGTTTTTTTTTAGGGTTCTGTACCTCGAAAGGAAAAACGGAACCCTTGTAGTATCACTTTGTTGTCGGTACATCTGTCTTCCAAAACCCTTTATCTCAAAAACGCGTTAAGGTATCGAGTTGACGTCAAAACCATATACTTAAGACTATAGGCCCTTGAAGCTGTAAATAACCAAATTTCTAAGTTAACGTAAAAAAAGTTACGGCCGTTTATGACACAAAAATGTGTATTACACTCTTAAGGGAATCAAAATTTATGAGGTACTTTTCGTTGACCTAGAACTATGAAATTTGGCAAGTAATATTGTGGTATACTACAAGCATAGGGAAAAATCTGAAACCTACACATTTGTAATTGAATTATAAAAAAAATAAGTTCGGGAAAGTCTAGGGAAAACTGCGAGACTCGACTCATGAACTATTTACAACATATAAGTAGGTACCTACAAATTTGTATGGAACCCTCGGTGAGCGAGTCCGACTTGCAATTGCCAGTTTTTTTAACTACAATATATTATTGTTATTTAAGACGTTGATATTGCAAACTAAGTCATACAAATTAAAAAAAAGTGTATTGCTCACAAAAATCGTGTTGAAACTAAAACAAAAAATAAAACATTCCTATCGATAACTTCTGTCGACCCTGCACGCATGCCTATAAACTCCCAACCCTACATCAGATCATTAAAGTGTCACCGCAAGAATTGACGTTAAATCCTTGCGAAGGTAAAAGTGACCAATTCATAAAGGATCTCCTTTACACGTGACTTTAGTTCCTTATACCCTTTAGTTTAAGAGCGGGGTGTCAAGATATGTTTGTTATCAACAAGATATTATTATTGTCTTATTCATGTAGATCTATTTGATAAGTACAACACGTCGAGAAATACTTTTGTTTCGTTTTCTCCTGAGTAATTCTAAAGCCAAGATTTTCATCAGCCAATCTTACTGCCTACGGTCGTATGACATTTTAATCCAATTATAGTGAGTAAGCATCGAAAGCGAATTGTTTTTTTATCTCTTTTTTGCATATTTTATTCGGTCCCTGGGACTATTAAGATAAGCAAATAAAACTAAGTGCCGTTTTGCTTACGTAATCGGCAGAAGGTATATTAAAAATCGTAGTTTTAGTTACGTTCTTATTCAATTTATTTATCACTAACAAACTACAAACTTCCATGTAGACTTTTCTTTTAGAAATTAAATAACTTTGAGACTAAAACTACAGAACCATCACAAAAAAATTATAATAATAATAATGAAAAAATAAAAATAAAAAACTTTATTTCGGACCATATGTCCATACAGGCAGGCGGTACAAAAAATAAACTTAAATTGTTGAAATTAAATTTATGGTTTCTTCATAAACTAGCCAAGCACATCTGAGTTAGCCTTGAACTGAACTCAAAATTTACATAGGTATTAAAAATACCCAGAAATCGAAAAACTCACCACGTAGGACTAAGGACCTTTGCCTATTTCATTCCGTAAGTCTCTTAGAGCGACTTGCACCACTTCTTAAATGTTTGTTTGTTTGTTTGTTACACTTTATTGCAGAAAATACAAAATTTAGCACTTAAAAAAAATAAACTTAAACTTAAGTCGCCATTTAAAACGACCGTATCATGCATTTTAGTTGCTGTTTCATCATCATCATCATCATCATTCAGCCACAAGAAGTCCACTGCTGGACATAGGCCTCCTCCATGGATTTCCAAAAAGACCGGTTGGAAGCGGCCTGCATCCAGCGCCTTCCTGCCACTTGGATGAGGTCATCTGTCCATCTTGTGGCTGGTCGTCCTACGCTGCGCTTGCTGATATGTGGTCTCCATTCGAGAACTTTTCGGCCCCATCGGCCATCAGTTCTGCGTTGCTGTTTAAGCCACATTTAAGAAAGTGGTGAAGTCGGCCTTAATCTCGGTTTATATGTGATTATTTACAAGCAAAATGTTTTAAACTCATGTTTTCTATGATTTTATCATATATGTAATTAATTTCCAGCAAAAGTTTTTAAACTTAGATTTGTTATCTTGAGCTTAGAAAAATTGTTTCAACATATAAGTTAGCTGGTCGAAAATTGAAGTACATAATAAGCTGGTCTTCGTGCTTTTGTACCAAAAGGGAATTTTCAAAAATTTTAATGTGTTGTTTACAGCTTACGCTACTTTTTCTCTATTTGACACTCAGATTTTGAACCGGTAAACAAACACAGTAGACAAGTGCTTAACTTTTCTTCACTTTTATTCCAGAATTACCCATCGCGCATCGAGTGGAAGTGTGTAAATGTGTCAACATTACTGATGTCAAATATGCGCATTCATTTGTTCTTAATTCTTATTCATTCTGGATAGCCCAGTCTCAAAAAATACACTAATTACTACGCCTCTTTTATGCAAGTATGCTGGGTTATCCATTTAAAGTTTCTGAAGCGTGAATATATGTATGTATTCGACAGCTGTAGTGGTTTAAAAAAGTATTAATAGACGCCATCAACCCAGTAAAGGCTTAAAATAAAGGCGATAATCTGCCTTTGCCAGAAATGGAAATCGGGAATCTTGCCGAAATTCCCTGGGTACACATATTAATTTATAGTACCTGGATGACCGAGGTTTGCTCGGTATATATTTTTTTTATTAATCTTTTTTTCTGAAATTATATTTAGATGCGAGAAAAAAAAGGGGAAAAAAATAATCGGACTGGAGACAGGCTCGAACCGGCTTCTTCTGGTTTCGCCCGAATTCCCACCTGAGCTATTACAACCTTGTAGATGATGGCGAAATTTACCTTCATATTCTAATGATATTTAAGCAATTTTTCATTGCCTAAAATCACGGGCAAACGACGTTTTCTAAAAATGAAACCTAGCTAGATCGATTTATCGCCTTCGAAACCCTCTGCATACTATTATATATACGTATACATATATATCTCCATATCTCGGAAACGGCTCCAACGATTTTCATGAAATTGCATAGGGTTTCGAAGGCGATAAACCGATCTGTTTGTGATATTGCATATATAATATTATACAGATTATATGTATAATCTGTTTTGCACACCAAATATATAAAATAAAAAATAAAAATTAAATTTAAAGGCATTACATATGAAATTAGGGTGGCCGATTCGCTGCTCCACCATTTTGTCATACCAGTGTGACACAGAATAGTATTTTTCTTCACATTCACACCATATGGCGTGACCTGGTGTGACTAGCAATAACCAATAGCATCGTAAAGACTAAGCGTCATACTAGGTACTCATAAGAATATACAAGTAATAGTTCAAACAAATCATTATATTACTTACCTACGCAATCAAAGTGACAAAAAAAACAATTGAATGAAGTAGGTATACAAAGAAACAGTTGATTTACAAGTGGTCAGTGATATCAATGAGGTTGAGTTAAGTTTGTAATATCTTTCACCTGGTTGTGCAATAAAGTGTTCTCTATCTATCTATCTATCTATCTACTTATCCTTGCCGTCAAAATATGATTCTACGATTCCAATGTGCGAAGGGTCTAGACGGTGGATCACGTAGCACAATCAAAAGTATTACGATTCACCACAAAAAAGGAGGCATTAGGGTTCGTGTCATGTACAGAAAGATAGTGGCGGGTTTTTAAGGGTTTTTCGTTACACAGTCTACGTGACCTGAGGGCTGGAGTTGGTGAGAGAGCGTGTTTAATATAATAGTACCTAATGATTCAATTTAGTCGGTGGTAGCCTAGTAGGTAGAACATTGGACTCGGAAGTGAGAGACCCAGCTTCGATTCCCAGTGCGGGCATGTACCTGACTTTGTTTTCTAACTTATGTACATTTGTGAAGTTTTAGTAGCAATACCACTCGCTAACGGTGAAGGAAAACATCGTGAGGAAACCTGAGTGTCTGAGCTATTCATATACCTCGGCGCTTGAAATCGCCAATCCGCAGTGGGCACGCGTAGTGATTAAGTCCCTGAGAGAAGGCCTGTGCCCTGCAATAGGACGCCCTACAGTGGGACTTATATAGGATGCTTATGTAATAATTCAATGTCCATGCAACAAAATCGCTGTCCTAGTCCCACACTAGGATACTGCATGTTTCGGTAACCAGGTAATCACTCATTAGTACAAATCAAGTACAGCAACTTGCAGCGGGAATCGAACCTACGATCTATGTCTTGCTAGTCTCATTTTTCAATCTGGAAACCTAAGCCTGGGAGGTCTTGTACGGTCAGTAAAAAAGTGAACTAAATGATATTCACATTAAATATGACATTTGACAAGACTTACCATCGAATTTACAAGAAAATACGCGCCAAGCTCCACACTTAGACCACGCCCTAAGAAACACATTTTCCCAGAATTTCGTGTAAACTATCAGCCACGTCCATCTGATGTCCTCAGCCCGACTCTTTCATTTGCTTTGAAACTGCGTTGTAAAAAATGTACCGTGAACGTATGTGAATTTTTGAAAAGACTTAACCTAGCCGGTCGGACATACTTCGGCCAAATAGGGCATGTAGGGCAAGATAAAAAGTACCCGGCGTGAGTGCATGCAACAACTAATGAATGTTGAGGAAGCGAAAGTGATCTGTCAGGATCGTAGCAACTGGCAGTCCCTAGTCTCTGCCTACCCCTTTGGGATACAGGCATGAGTTTATGTATGTATGTAAGAACCTAGCCTAATAAAAAAATATGATATTTTCATAAACCTATTTGGATAATTTTTGTGGTTGTTAGAAAATATTTAGCAGGGAAATTAGATCTCCTCTTAGGAATGAGGACATTAAATCTACTAGAAAAAGAAAAAGAAGAAGAAGTAATAGCATTTACTTACCGCCACAGAAGGGGTCGTAAAAACGGATACAAAATCACATTTAAAAAGCATTAACAGTACTGCTTTATTCTTATAGATCTTATAGAGCACTAAAATATGGTAATTCAAAGACCTAAAACAAGTAAACAATTCCTCTTTACAATTACACAAAAATTGTACCCAAAAACGAATACAATAACAACCGAAGCAAAGTGTTAATTATTTTTACTGTAGCCGGGACTTATTTTGAACACAAAATAAAAATAAACAGAAGAAGATTAAACGGAGGTGAATGTTCTCGCATGACGAGAAATTAAAAACTCAGTACACAGTGAGTGATTGAGCTGATTTAATTGAATGAACACCTAGAAATCAAAAAACAATTTTCAACGTCATTTATTTGCATTCTGCTTGTTGTATAAAGCGGATAACAATACGCTAACTTGTTCGTTTCTAAAGATTTATTGCAGAAAAATTTAAAAATAAAACTTAAGTAACAGGTAAGTAAGTATATCTTCGTTAGTGATTTCATCCATAAGTTCATAATTTCTCAATGTGCCCGACCCAACTCTACGTGCCGCCAGGGCAGAAACTTTTAGTTAAATCTATCTTATATTACGGGCAAGAATGGCTGTTGCGGGTGCGTGAAAGCTTTGTATAAGCTATTCACACAGTTGGAAGAACAAAGATGACGTTCAGGGTGCATTTTTTGGGGTGTTGAATTGTTTTGTATTTTTGTGGAGAATATAGTTGTGTTTCTTTTGAACGGTTAATTTGACTTGTGATATGCTTCACAATTAATATATATATTTTTTATTCTTTTCTTAATCTACTTCATATAAACCAAAACCATTGTAGCTGTACAATAAACTACAGTATCGGAAATCCAACTGAATAGAATAAATAAATCGTGGGAAAAATTGCGTCTCTTTTACAAACATGTCTACTATGAACCGCCCCAAGAAGATGCAGCCTTTCTAATACCTTTCAAATAAGGTGATGATAAACTTATGCGACAGTTTGATGACAATTAAGATTGCTAAGTCAAACTTACTGCTTGTTCTTGTTCTTACACCAGTTAATTGACCTATTTTAATGCCTCAGGTACAGGAATCTTACAAAAGCCAAAACTTGTCTCAATAGTTAAATTTCAACAGCTAAAAGGATTTGACTTAAAATAAAATATTAGATCATAATTATACTGCACTATACTGAACTTTCAAGGTTCAACACAGCTTATTCTCTCTCCAATATAAAAAAAACGTCTACGACAACTACATAACTATCAACTTTCTCTATGGGATAAAAACAGGCCAGTTTAAAATATTCGTTGATAATAAAATAATTCTACTTCAGGCCATTTCATTTCCAAAAAGTTAACTTCTTAGATACGCATCCTACCGTCCAACGGGCAGTAGCGGCCAATATTGACCCAACCATTAACATCTACCAAGTGCTAAATGTCCAGCCATTGAGGGAAGGGATTTTGGACCGGGTAACACAGTGGGAGGGTTGCCATCCAAATATAATTTCCCACCTTTTTTCGAGTAAAAGGCCTCTTAGACTGGCAATTTTTTGACGTTATTCTAACTATCTACTAGATTATGCCGGTACCAAGGGACAATACAGAATAGGTTAACAACCTAACTTCTTGCATCAATATTTTTTAGTTAATATTAGATCCGTGAATGCGGATAGCTAGGGGCCGTAAGAGGATTATTTGGGGGAAAACGCCTTTATCCAGCAGTGTCTACCGGTGGCTGAATGATGAAGATGATAACTTGTGGAAAATAGTAGTAGCATTACTTGTAGAAATGTCCGCTGTGAACAGAAGACGCATACAATTCGACCCTTGAAACATTACTAATAGTATAATCACTTAGACTTAATAAAATGTGCTAATATGTAAAATGCTAACTTATCTTTTTATAATGATGAATATTTGTGTCGGTTGATATAAAAATAATTGGTAAAGTCCAAAAGTTTTAAAAAGCATTTCTTTATGGCAACACGTTTAAGATGTTTGTACAGCATAGGATGCACATTTTTTTTAAATGGCTAAATGTATCGTATTACTGTACTAATTGCTGTCAGAAGTTCGAGTATATATCAAACTCGGAAACATCCACTCAGAGATTTTTATCAAAAGTGACAAGATCCATTACAGCCAATCAAGGTGGCGCATTCTATCAAAATGGCCGACAGTTTGCATTCAATACTAGACGTGTTACGAGTTGCTTCTCTTGTTTTTATTGAATTTTGTGATAAATTAGTCGTTTTGAAATAAGTTCTATACCAAAAACTACTCCTGCTAAAGATGTTAGATCAAAAGTGGTTACATCCACTAATTAATTTCATAAAAACTAGTTAAATCTCGATATATAAAAATTTGTTAAATCCAAAATACATTTAAGTTTTACACCAACAGTAAGTCTAATTTATTATAGAAAATTACATAGAATATTTTTCTTACCTACGTAAGACCTACATCTAGTCCAGTTAACAATTTAGTCGAATAGTTCATCAGTTTTAAAATAACGATCTTTGTTCAAAAATGCTTAATCAGGATATAATATTTTTTTATATCAACCGACACATTTTTTGAAAATCAAAAGCACTTTTAAAAAAGGAGTTTGATACTTATACTGCAACAATATATTTTTTTAATGGTAACCCCGTATGGGATTCTATTTTAAAAGACTCCAGGAGAAAAGAGAAAGCTTTGTTTTAGAGGATACACACACATCGATGGAATTTTCGGGTTGATTAGTTTGTTTAATGTTTAGCTTAAAGCCTCTGTGGGAATATTTGGGTTATTCCACCCAACTTAGTTTTCATATTTCTGGACTCCTGGAGAGTACCGTATACAAGAATTTTAATGCGTAGATATTGGCTGTACTATGTAAACCGACGTGCATGTGAAACGTCATAACATCCAAATCTCTACAAATAAAAATAAAACACCCATTAAAACGAAAAAAAACATTCAAAGGCTCAACAGATCTCGAATAACATTGGCATAAAGACACTAAACACAGATAAATACAACGAAAAATTTAACCGCTCCACAGACTTGAATTTCTTCCATATCTGTTGGGCACGATAGGTCCATTGTAACAACCTTGTGATTGGAGCCACTGGTGGGTAGAGCAGCAGCCTGATTGTATTCAGCCTATATACTTTCCACTGTAGGGAACAGGCCTTCTCTCAGAGAGAGAGTATGGGCTTAACCACCACGTGGGCCCACCGTGGATTGGCAATTTCAAGCGCCGAGGTGTGTGAAAACCTCTGACACTTAGGTTTCCTCACGATGTTTTCCTTCACAGCCAGCGGGTGGTATTGCTACTATAACTTGCATAGCTCAGCGCTTGAAATCGCCAATCCGCAGTGGGCACGCGTGGTAATTAAGCCTATACTCTCTCTCTCTCTCTCTCTCTGAGAAAAGGCCTGTGCCCTGCAGTGGGATACATAGGCTACATATATAGGCTACATAAAAAAACTTTAAGGGTGACTTTGCAACAAAAATATTAAGGTTGACCTGCTATTGACTGCACGGCCGCAACTCGAGCGCAGGTATTCCCTTCGCGGCGCGAGGCGTCACGTGACGCGCGGCGCGGACCCGCGTGGAATTCGGCCGACTCGGCCAGCTCGCTGTCGACGCCATCTGGTCTCTAGTGATGCCCGCGGAGCGAGTTATCGACACTTTTTATTCATACTTCTTATTTCAATTTGACATGAAACGTCTACAAGTTCGGTAGTAAGGGTCACTTGCTAAAACCACATGCAACGAAAACATGTCGCCTCGGCCATGGCTGTCTTTCTGTAACTACGTGACGTGTGTAATTCAATTTATATATCACTGAATAGAGCAAAGTAGCCATTACTCAAATCCTCTTGATTTGTGCCGCTAGAGTGCGCTAGTACCGCGTAACATATTGTGCTGCGTTTGAGCTGAAAATTAGACGTTTCTAGTTAAACTAACAGCCATGTGGCGGACATAGCCCCATAAGCTTTTTTTTATTTAAACATCTAGCTACAATGAAAACCATGTAAACGGTTATAAATTAAATACATTGTTTAAAGGCGGGCTGGTGCTTACATAAATAGCAGAATTGCACTACATTCGATAAATTAACAACTAAGGATGCAATTAAAAGGTAGATAAGCTACTGAACGTAATTAGCCATGAAAAATCCATTTAAATTAATTGGCGTACATCCGTTCAGTGCTGAACACAAGCCTGCTACAAAGTTATAGCCGGAGAATATCATGATAGATTGTCGAAGCTGAGAATATTCTCAGAGTTGAGACTGGGTTCCGTTTTTTAGGGTTCCGTACCCGAAGGATGCCAAACGGGATGACCACTAATGACCACATGGAAAAAATTATTACGATTTATAAATTTAGATGACGTCTGGAGCCGAATATACGTAATTCAGCGTTACCGATCGACTGAAATCGAGTAGGTATTTTCGATTTAACGTTACCAACCCAAACATGAGGGAACAGTTTCGTTCCGTTTAAGTTAAGTTTATTTAAAAAATAGCTTCTATAATTATTTTCTGACCCTACCCCATCTACTCTTCACATTAATGAGGGTTAGCTGGAAGAAAATACTATCTAGCACTAAGCTTGCTTCTCTGCAAAGTTGTCTTAGTGCAATAAACAATTTTTCATTCATTCATTCATAGCTCAGAAAAAGTGCGCCTAAAGAAGTTTCCTCTTCGAAAACCCTATCGACAATAACAGGTACCATCACTACGCCAAAACGCAACAACATGACCTCATCCCTTTCTCGCATCATACCACCCATATCTCTATCTCCTTCTCACACCGGCTACCTTATTTAAATAAGAGTGAGCGCGTCTGATCGCCCCTTTAAAAAAATTAAGATGACTTTAGAACTTATAGTTTAGGAGATAAGACTGGTAATTGTGTGAAGGATTTCGGGGAAAAAAGTTGTAAAAAGTCTTCATCCCGTTCTCTCGCGAGCATTTTAAATTCCCGTCTTAGTTTTAGAAGGATACTTTAACCGGAAATATGATGGATATTTACGTTTTTTACACGAGTCAAGTCGGAATAGAGTTGGCAAAATACCACGAGGCGTTTGATTAAGTTTTATATCTTTTTTTTATTAACAAATTGCAGATCAATTGAATAATTGAACTAAAGCTTCACCTCAAATTTAATACGAATTAATTACGAATTGATATATTATTTTTAATAACTAGATGTACAATCTTACTTGTTAGACTTACTAGAAATCACAGATGGAAAGGTTCGTATGCTTTCGACTGCATAAAAAAATTTGAAGTTATAGTCAATTTTCGATATTTTTTTTTTGTCTCTTCAGAAATGCAGTACATTGTGATAATCAAAAAAATTCGCCAAACTCCGTAGCAGTTTGTAAGTTCTTATCTAGTTTTTTTTATAATACATGTTTCTCAAAAACAAATCATTCGCCAACAAAAGTTTATATATCTAAAATAATAATAAGACTAATAATTTTATTACCTTAATTCCGGGTTCACTTGCTTTTTGTTAGAGGAGTCCGACCAGATTTCGCTCTGATTCACAGATCTTAATCGTATAATTTTATTTAGAAAAAACAGCTATTTCTAAATACAAACTTCCCATTGGAAAATAAAAAAGTCCTTATAATATACCAACACTGTAACTTCCTATTAAATTTCCGCCGTCAATTCTAGGCAGTAAATTTGACTGAATACTAAACTCAGTTGAATATAACTGTGCCTAGAGTCAAGGGCATGACTTAGAGCTAACTCAGCCCTAAGTTAGTGTTAAGTTAACCCATTACAGTAACTTGAGACTGCGGTCGTTGAGGTAAAACGATTCGTCGCCTTCGCATGGATGTCAGTAGGTTAGAAAGCTATACTTAAAGTTTAACTATAGCCTAAGCAGACCTAGTCGTAATACTTTAAGACGCAGGCTTTCTCCCAAAGAGAGAGAGAGATAATACGAACTTAATCACCACGCGTTCCCAGCGCTAATTGGTGATTTCAAGTGATATGTTCACGTTTCGCAAGTATTGCTGTATTACCAATTCACTAATGTACGTAACTTTAAAGTGACAAAAATATTTTTAAATCTTGACACGTGAGTTTTAACAGTTTGTGAATATACGAGACTCTCGGATTAATTCTTAATCTATGATCACTCACCCTTGAATATGTCAATTAAAGAATTCATATACCTACCAACAATTAAGGTGGCATTTGCGTTAATCCAACTGAAATTCCTACGTTCATACAAAAGACATCAACGGGTTGCGCAACTTTCCATGACGCTTCACTTGACATTTCACCGAAACATTAATTTACAAACGGTTAATTAAAGTTACTTTCTGAGGAGTTCATACGGAGTGTAAATTGATTATAAATTTTATCTTATGAATTGCAACTGAGCCTGAACTCTCTCTCTCTCTCTCTCTCTCTCTCTCTCTCTGAGAGAAGGCCAGTGCCATGGAACTAACTGGTTATCATAGCACAGAGTCTCCTAGTTTATAAGATACAATTTTTAATGTAGTTTTTTTTACTGTCTCGTTGTTCTAGCGGTATCATGTCTGATTACCATGCCGGACGTCGTGGGTTCGATTCCCACTGGGGGCCGCCAATTCAATTCAATTCAATTCAATTCGTTTATTGCGATAAATTACAGTATAATTTTAGGTCTTAAGAAATGATTATACATAAAAGTACGTGTAATTTTACCGGGAGCGGCATGGCAATATTATAGTAATTATTAATTATTTATAATAATTACATTATCTTATTATTATGGAGTATACAATTTAATTAAATTATAATTATATTATATTGTATTTATGTATTATTATCTGATATAAAACTAAGCAAATTATAATGCTATTAAAATCTATTTACTATTTTCAAAATATTCATTTAAATTATATGGGCACATTACTAATAAATACTGCTTTAAAGACTTTAGGAACCGATTACCAGAGAGATCCTTGATTTCTGTTGGTAGTTTGTTATAAATACTAATAGCCATATGACTAGTACTTTTACTGTAGGACGTAGTTCTGCAAGGCTTAAATTTAAGATTTAGCCTAAAATAGTCTCTTAACCTACTACTTTTCCATTCATCACTGATTGGGAATTTGTCTGGATGGCGCCTCACCAATTTGCACAATTCTATTATGTAAAGGGCTGTAATTGAGTGAATTTTCAATTTTAAAAATAAGTCACGGCAGGAAACTCTATTTGATTTTATTCCAGACAAAATACGGATGCATCTTTTTTGCAAAATGAATATTTTTTTTACGTCTACACTGCCTCCCCACAGAATCAAGCCGTACAGAATTCTTGAGTGAAAGAAAGCGTAGTATGCCTGCAGTGATGCGTGGGCAGTAGTAATCTTTGACAAGCATCTCAACGCGTAACAAAAGCTGCTCAGTTTTCCTTCCAGGGCTTCAATGTGTTTTTTCCAGTTCATGTATTCATCCGCGATAACACCTAAAAACCTAGCATGGTTCACCAGCGTAATCTCTGTATTATCTACCGCAATATCCAATACCAATTGTGGAGTGTTGTAATTACGGAAGTGAATGAGTTTACTTTTACTCGCGTTTGTTCTTAAGTCCAAACCTTGTAACCACTTAGCGATATTAGTGACAGTTTGAGATATTTCTTTGGACAAATGTGTCTTATCTTTCCTTTCAAATTTAAAAAATACGGAAACATCGTCTGCAAACATCGTAATTTTGTTTTCTATTATTTCAGGTAAGTGGTTAATGTATAGAATAAATAGTAAAGGGCCTAGGACACTGCCTTGAGGTACCCCACGAGTAGTTTCTATCCTCAAAGATTCCATGTGTGATATGGTTTTAGTCTTGTCGTCAAATTTACGAAGCAGTACACTTTGATTTCGCTGATTCAGGTACGATTTCAGCCAATCTAAACAATTTCCTCTGATACCATACCTCTCCAGAATGTTTGCTAAGATTTGGTGATTAACGGAGTCGAATGCTTTAGACAAATCTAATAGAACAGTCACGACATTTGATTTTATATTTAATGACTCTGCAACAAAGTCCATCATATCAAAAACAGCATCCGACGTCGATCTTCCCTTTTGAAAACCAAATTGATTTTCAGATAGTATTTTATATCGCGCCAAAAAACCTGCCAAACGGTCAGCAAAATATTTTTCAAAGATCTTTGATAAGGTTGGCAATAATGCTATCGGTCGATAATTACAAACATCGAGTGTACTATCACCTTTATGAAGCGGTATGACTTGCGCTCTTTTAAGTCTTGTTGGAAAAGTTCCAGTACTGATTGACAGGTTTATCAGATGAACAAGCATGTCAGCAATAACCTCGATAACATTTTTAATTATAAATATTGGCAAACCGTCATAACCACATGCTTTTTTATTGTTTAAATTTGAGACTAGTTTCAGGAGTTCATTTTTTGTTAAAGGAGTGACAAACATTGAGTTTTCTATATAAGCAGGAAGCTCAATATTTTCGAATCTACCGTTTCCCATGTTTGAATTATTTCCAATTGAGAAAAAGGTGTTAAATAAATCGGGAGCATCCAATTCATTTTCAATTGTTTCTACGCCATCTGTTAGCCCTTTGTAACTCTCAAATTTCGATTTTTTTTGTCCTTTAACAGTTTTATTAACTAAATTCCAAATTGTTTTTATCTGATTATTTGAATTTAGAATAAAATACTCATTATCCTTCTTTTTTGCATAGGATATAACTTTATGCAAAATTGAACAATAGTTCCTGTAATGATTAGACAGTGCAGCTTTATCCTTAGACTGTTTTAGTTGAATGAAAAGTTCTCGTTTGGTTTCACAGGACTTTCGAATACCTGGTGTTATCCATTTTGGTGTGAAACATTTATTTTCAATTTTCACCCTTTTCAGCGGACAGTACCTATCGATAGCGCTTAGAAATATGTCGTGAAATGTATTGTACACATATCCTCAGTCTGGGTGTATGTTTAGATCTCCTTGCCTGGTTATCATAGCACAGTATCCTAGTTTGGGACCAGGACCAGTGATTGTGTTGTGTGAAAGTTATTATTATTATTATTAGCGTAAGGAGTAAGCTGATGCACTTTAATTTAAACGCGGAGTGCGTGGGATATAAAACTATTTTATCCTACCGCCGCCGCAGCAAAACAAATAACGTATAAAAACTAATTCTTAAAATTGCCCGCGCGCAGGAATTTCCTGGGCACGTTTTTACGACATCTTCTAGTCCCATCATCTCACCCTACAATAAACCCGCGAGTATTTTACGTTGAATCGTAAAACCAACGCCAATCAATTTCGCGTCCGATAATTGAATTAAAACCTGAGTTTCATAGTTTCTTTGTTGAGAAGTTGGCTTTGAAACCGAAGAAATCTGTTTAATTTATGACTTTGTAGACATTTTTTCTCGATGTTTATTTATCTATTTCTAAACAAGGCACTTCTATAAAAACCTATTTAATTATATTAATAGTAACATCTCCACAACACAATCACTTGACCTGGTCCCAAACTAGGATACCCTGTGCTATGGTAACCAGGCAAGGACATCTCAAACATGAACATACACCCAGACTGAGGACATGTGTACAAATGTACGGTGGCCCTCAGTGGGAATCGAACCCACGACGTCCGGCATGGTAATTAGACATGATACCGCTAGACCAACGAGACAGTAAAAAAACTACATTATATTATTAAGGTAGTTTCTTAAGCTGTCTTTTGTTTTTTTGCTCAAAGAGCTCAACGACGTCTTAAAATATCTATAAGAGGAGACTATAAGTCTCTGGCCTGGCCTTCTGTATTTCTAAAGTTTCTGTTATTCATTGTTATGTGCTGTTAGTCTTCCTAAAATTAAATAAATAAATAAAAATTGCATCTTATATCTGCAAAGCTGAGATAGGGATAGTTGACAAGCGTTTTGTCTTGCCATTTGTGTTTCCTGAGTTGTACTTACTTTGATCACATTCCATGCTTGTAAAAAACCTATAGTTGGTCGAATAGTTGAAGAAACTTAAGAATGTACCTGAAACAATCAAAAATATTTTATTAATTTGTGAGGTGAGTAAACTCGAGGAATCCCATTCACCTTGAAAACTATGTACTTTATGCACATAGGGAACAGATGCTCACAGGCATATAGAGAACAGACTAGGTGAATGTGACATAGTTTTCCTAAATAAAATAATGAAAATGTTCAAATCAAATTAAAATGTTTGAATTTACTATAACTACCTAAGTAAATAGAATTTACAGTTTTATTTGGATTTAGGGTGTTATAGGTGCTGGGTAAGCGTACTCCACCTCAAAAACAACTTCCCTAGTACTACAGCGTCCGAGTGGTCCTTTTACCCATCTAACGTGAGAGAAGGTGCCCTTGGACGCTGTATAAATCCTAAGGACAAAGTTTAAAGAGAATTTTGGAGGAAACTCATAAGAAACATACTTTAAATCAAGTCGGGGAAACAAACTGTGCAGGAGTTCAGCAGTTAACAAAAATTGCTGAAAAAGAGAAGAAAGTGGCACAGTAATTTAATCTACACTAAACACAGTTCATACAAAAAGCAACATAACTCGATAAACAGTGGGATGCAGAGGAATTAAAATCATATTAGTACTGAATCAGGAAGACTTATTGCAAACCGACTGCTAACAATGGGGAACTAGCGTCTGACTTAGATTATAGTGACATTGCTTTTATACCACCGAAGACAATTAAAAACCTAGAAAAAATTAAAATATAATACCTTAAAAATATTTTTTCATATCATATTCATGCATAAAAACATTATTTCACGAGATAACTCAAATATTGATAAACGGTTCATATATTATAAGGCGTTACGTGCAAGTTGTGACGTCATAGTTTGAGCCTGATTTGTATTGCACGTTTTCGTACCACGTATTACCATATATTGACTTTTCGACAGGTTATTTTCTCCAATTCGTGGTAAGCGTTGCTGGTTGTACAATTACTTAAAATACTTCCTTGTTAATTACGCTGCTGTTACCACTCATTGTACAATAAATTGTTTGTCTACCCTAATAAAATAAAATAAAATATGTCATGAAATTGCCACGTTTATTTATCTTTTAAAACGGTATCTCCGATTATATTAAAACATTTTTAGTACAAGTTCATTAAGATATTCAATCAAACCCAGCCCTTCAAAATAGGCGATCAATTTGAAACAATGTAAACTTAAGTATAACTCAACTGAGCAACATACTTTAGATTGCTCTAAGACACATATTACTCCAAGCGTGAGTGCCTTATTCAATCCTTAGACACAGCCTTATTTGGTGACCTTCACATCTGCACTAATGCCAGAAGCCTGAAGATCACCGCTACATTCCGTAGTAAGGTACGAAACCGTTACCTCTGAACGCGATCTTATTTCTTCTTCTATAACGCGAAACGTAAAAGGCTTTTACGGAGTCCTACTTATGGAGATTTAAAGGTAAGATAGGCTACTGAAGTTACGCATTTAATTGCAGTAGAATTTTCGTCTAAAATTTTACTTTACTACTAAGGCAAAGATATTTAATAACCATTGATACGGCTCTTGTAAAAGCCATTTAAGACTTTGGTATAAGCTCTGCACATCCACGGAAATAACCAAATAGTCATGCAAAAATCTGGACCATATCTTAAATAATATTAATTTTGCCACAATACAAAAACTGTTTTATAGTCAATTGATAAGTTTTTTTTTTTAACAAATAACCTTAAATAAATAAAAACTTTCAGACAACCCAATCACTTGTCCTGGTCCGAACTAGGATACTCTATGCTATGGTTGCCAAGCAAAGACGTCACAAGCATGGAAATACACGCAGACTCAGGAATCTGTAGAAATCGAACCCAGAACCTCCAACGTGGTAATTAGACGTGATGCCGCTAGACCAACGAGGCTGTGAAATAACTAGTAATCAACTTTGAAATCTTTTGCTAACAGAGCTAATTGAGTACAGTTGACAACAAATCAACTCTTATATACGTGCACTCTAATCAGTTACGACTTTGCAACAAAAATGTAAAGGTTGAGCTGGTGTTGACTGTAAAAAGCATACATGCCAAGGTCGACATTCTGTCGAATGTATTGTTGTAACAATCATAAACGTTAATTCTCAAAGCTCGACCACAAACGCTGCATTTGTAAATTTTAACCCTTCTTACGAGCTGTAAATTACGTTGGCAAGATAAACAGCTAATAAAGTTCATTGATATTTACGCGAAAACCACGCAAAAGCTAACTGTCGCCTACGTCGGACAACTTTCTAGGTCGCAACTTAGCTACGTTAGCACTTAGCCGTATTGAGGTATTTCTTATTGAATGCGATTTCCGGATACAGAATTGAGGAATGGCGACTCGACACACAAACCAGACTGTGCAAATGTGACCTATTTATTGTAATGTTTTCTGTGGCTTGTAAGTAGCAGTACAGTCAACAGCGAAATCGCCCGTAACATAACCAAGTAGAGTGCACGCGTGCGTAAAGGTGTATGTGCTGACTGCACCTCTCACTGGCCGTGGAGGAATAAATACACATCTGAATTAGATCGGCGGAAGGATCGGTAAGGGACGTCCCAGACGGTCATACTTCGACCAAATAGGGGATGTGTTAGCGAAAGACAAGATGAAAGGTATCCGAAACGGATGACTAATGAATGTTGATGAAGCGGACGAGCTTTGTTAGGATCGTGGAAAGTGGCAAACTTTGGTTTCTGCCTACCCCTCCGGGCAAAACGTGTGAGTTGATATTATGCTATATTAATTTCTCATAAACAGAATTTATAACTCCAGATTAAACAGCAGTAACTGGAACGAAGTCTTTATGACTTAAAACCCGAAACAAATCATAACTCCCTTGGCTGCCAAGCGCCACCTTCTATGTAGTCAGGCAACAATTTACTCTGTTCCTATGACATAAACTCGTGCTTCTGATAGCTTTATTCGTGTTCAATACATCGGTGTTTCCGATAACGGAAACGGCGACAGTTGCGCAGATAAATAAATCGCACAGAATGCTGAAACCGTTTTGTATTAATCGGCGATAATTCCAGCATGGATTTAGACCTATCGTTTATAACAAGACTTGTATTTACGTAACCAATAATGGATAATAACTAGGAACATATTTTTGGAATTGGGCATCAAATTAATAGATTTTATTCAAAACACAACAAAAAGAAAACAAATTGTAATAAAAAAACTGGACTTAAGTAATACATAAATGATAATAATATATAATTGTCATAAATTCCATATTTACAAATAAAACACCTGCCCCAGGTCATTGTCCCGCGGCAATGAGCCCAGAACGCTGGCGACGTTGCCTCTTCTTCCTCTTCCAGGCTTATCCTCTGTCCGAGGTACGCACCAGCCCTCTGGTCTTCCGATGCGTTGATTACGCGCGCCGCTAGGTCTTTGAACAGCAAGCACGCCTCTGGGCTCCAAGTGGGGCGACGAAATGGAATGACGAACACGTTGTGACGGAGTCGGGTGAAGGATTCTGATGTATTAACATACTTCAGCGCCTGTCACTGGTACGCGCGCGTGGTTATTTTCACAATACTCTCTTTCTGAGTAAAAGCCTATGCACCGAATATATTGTAAACATAGCTTATGAATAATTGGGACCAGCACCGAAAAAATATTATCACAAGAGTACAACTTATAATACTTTTAGTAAATAAATAATTTTTGTGTGAACAACAACTGCTTAACCCCGGGTTTCTTATTTTAAAATTGTAAGGATAGAGTTAGTATCAAACAAGATTTTTTTAGAAACCTGTATTTATAGTTTTATAGCCCCTAAATATTTAAGTAAAATATTTAAGTATATGCATAATACGTGTAATTGTATAAGATTAATTTTAATAATTGTTTTTATACAATTCTCCCTCCCTAATGTTGGCACGAAGAGATTTCTGCTGAAGTAAGCTTGAAATGTTGTACACTTTTTTATTCTGTAAATTTCGTGGCTTCTATATGTCTTTTATGTGTGCAATAAAGTGTAAAGTTAACCACGTATAATTTACAACTCAGAAACTTTAATTCTTCTATTATTCTTCAAAATAATTCACCAGAGCAACCCTAATACCTCGAAGCCAGTGGAGTGCACACGTCACTACAACGCCTCCCAAATAGCTAATGCACAGACAATTCCGGTGCGTCTCCATTTCTTCACTAGACAAAAACATATTACATTACAATACACTTGATGTGAAGGAAAATGGTGCAAATAAATATATGTCAAATATTTTGACGGATGGCACTGAAATAGGAGCCTAAAAACAGTGATATTAAAGATATTGATTCCGTACAGTACTGTTAAGAAGTAAATTAAAGAGACGAGCTGATATCCTATACAGATTAGTAGTTAATCTGTATTTAGGAGAATTAGGTCCAAAACCCGTATTTATCAAGGATTGATTTAGGTCACAACAGTCACAATTTCGATTGGTAATAGTAACGTTCGTGCGAATTCGCATAGAAATATGGTACGCTCTAAATATGATGGGCATAAATAGATTTACGCAATTAAGAAACAAGCACTGTAAAATAAGACAAGAATATTCTTTATTGTACACCAGAAAACAATAATTTACAGAAACAGCTGCTGCAAAAGAAGAGGTACAATTGGCGGCCTTTGCTAATAGCAATTTCTTCCAGTCAACTTGATATTGGAGAGTTTGCCGGTGGAGAAATAGATACGCATAAATAGATAAATATTTCGCCTTTTCACTTAACACAGGGCTTAACATAAACTCTAAAATTCACCTATAATCTCAATAATAATTTATAACTTTGAAAATTCAATAAGCTAGACCAAGGCAATAAAATAATGCAACCAATTAGCACACGTTAAGTAAAACAAGTCTCTAGCTACGTCTTATTTCTGGGACGTTAAAACGATGAATGCCTCGAGAGATAACTGACTTTGCAATTAGAGTGAAAAGATGTTAATAAAATACATTTTCACTCCTCATGCTCTGAAAGTGCTTATTTGTGCAGGATATAGGCTGCACAAAATCAAATTTTGTGCACAAGTGCATTAATGTATCTACTCATGAATGTATCTGTATTAAGGCAAAGAAAATGAGCCATACAGCCAAACATAATAAGAAGTTCATAGATAGAATTTTTCATTTTATAATATGTACTTTAATTTATTTGCCTTATGTGTTTTTAAGACACAGAAGATATTAAAATTTACATTCAAGTAGGTACGGTAGGTTATTTAATTAATTTAAGAAAATTATTATTACAAAATTAGGTCTGCAGCCCAAGCAAAATATCAATGTCGTAAGATTTAAGAAAAATAAAGCGGCGGGAAACAGCTCTTGTTTTTTCGTGCGTTTATTAATTTCTTCAATTTGCTAAATTATACTAATGCTTTATTTCCTCGCAATCGAAGTGAAAAGTAGAGATAACTCGTCCACAAAACCATTTTATCCTCGACATTACTATAAGCCCTCGCCTTCGGCTCGGGCTGTTAAAAGTCTCGGATAAAAATGGTTCGTTTTGTGCACTTCTTGTAAAATCTACTATTTATAACAATACGGCATTAAGGTTAGAAAAAATAATCATAAATTTAAATCCAGAGACAAAAAATAAATGTTTCTAGGTAATTATGTAAAATACTTAGTTACGGAAGTTTTAGTTCTAAAATACCATTTTAAAGCAGTTTGTTAAAAATCTCCCTCTTAAATGCCATAAGTCCTACTTGTAACATTATGTACAATTTTAACACAAAATCAGTGACTGATTTCTTTTCACGCCACTGCAATCCAAAGTTCACTTGCTCCGATGCACAAAATTTAAAAGATGATCGAGCAAGAGTCATAAATGTTTGAGGCATCAAGGTTAATTTGACTTAAGCATACATATATTTACATGTATTATATGGAGATTATTTTACGGTGCACTTACTCTCTAAATAAACAAATATTTATATTACAATATCAAGTCATTATGTAAAGTGAATTCTCAAACCTAGAAAAACAAGTTTTATTAAATAATAATGACTCTATGTATGTACCTAATTGAATTAATATCAATCTAGTAAAGCTTAGCAAAGGGCGAGATGAAAATGACCCGAAACTGCCGTGCGTGCATGCCACGATTAATTAATGTTGAGGAAGCGAAAGTGATCTGTCAGGATCGTGGCAAGTGGCAGTCCCTGGTCTCTGCCTACCCCTCTGGGATACAAGCGTGGGTTTATGTATGTATGTATGTAGTAAAGCTTCCTGGCACAGGTGCCGGCTTCCTGTTACAGGTGTCTACACACTTAATAGGAAGCCCCGACCACATTGTAAACTTAACGTTAAGTTGGCAACAAAATAAATAATATTGGTAAAATTTAATCAACCCAACACGGTATTCGGTTGTTACTTACGAAACCCTAAAAAGAAAACTATTCTGTTATTTCGTGCGGGAACGAAGAGAAGAAGGCATCGTTGTAACACTAGCACACACTCAGCACCAGCTAACTGTATCCCATTGCCAAACCACGGAATTGACCCCTGCGATCTAACGCAAAAATTCAACATTGCCTCTGAGAAATTACTGTGGACTTGGCAAATACTTTTTTATGAGTCATTTCTATTCTATGGATATTGCTGCCAACGTCATGTTGACATTTGGGTCGAGTGAGTAGCGGAGTAGAAGGCAGCGAGGAAACTCCACTCTAAATAATCTTAAGGCTGTTCTTACGTGGAGCCTGCCGTCTCAGTCGCACAATTTAATCATGAGTGAAGGTGCTGTATCAATCGTAGATGCAAACGCCAAGTTTTTTATGCGTCCTACTGCAGGGCACAGGTCTTCTCTCACCGAGAGAGTATGGGCGTAATTGGGCGTGTGCCCACCGTGGATTAGCAATTTTAAGCGCTGAAGTATGTGAGGAAGTATGAGGTTAAGCCTAACACCAAATAAAATCCCCTAAAACCATCCAAAAACTGCCACTACCACTTGTTGTAGAGTTATCCATCCACCACCGTTTATTTACATGCATGTACATACATACACTCACGCCTATATCCTGGAGTGGTAGGCAGAGACCAAAGTTTGCCACTCGCCACGGTCCCGACTGCCTGCCCACAAACAGGTTTTGGGTACGAGTATGTTTTAAAATCCATTTTTACCCCTATTTACAGCGGGCATCGAAATCTCCAGCTTCAATACCCGTTTAAAAATAATTCAATTTGTATTTAAACCGTGCACGACAGCCCCTAGCTTCAACTCCCGTTTATGAGTAAAACTATTTGTATTTGCGCGAAGTCCGCAGCGTCAGCGGTCGTGAGTTAACTGTGCTATCCCGGAGCGCGATACCATCGTCCCGGGATCGCCCGCGATGCCACACAATAGACGGCGAGTATGCGAGCCCCGCTAGACCCGTGGGCCTTAGCTGCATAGGCCTCTACACAAACTACTATGTTAAAATAATAATATCCACACAATTACACAATTACGAATGGAGACCACATATCGGCAAGCGCAGCGTAGGACGACCAGCCACAAGATGGACAAATGACCTCATCCAAGTGGCAGGAAGGCGCTGGATCCAGGCCGCTTCCAACCGGTCTTTTTGAAAATCCATGGAGGAGGCCTATGTCCAGCAGTGGACTTCTTGTGGCTGAATGATGATGATGATGAATTACATGTTCTGCGATAATTTACTTTGTAACGTATACATCTGTGTGCGAAAGCGGAATGTTTACTTAGCTCTGCCATTTAGCTATTTATGAGACAATCACACATTGTGGATATCGCATTTCAGTGGATATCTGAGACGTGATGGTGATATTGAGACACATAATTGTGCGACAAAGATATTTCGTAGTCAACAAGGTACACTTATGGTTTCGCCATGTGCGTCCATCTGTCTATCCGCGGCTTAGAGCTGAGACGATAAGTACTAGAGAGCTGATATTTTTTTTCTTTTGTTATTATTGATTTTGCTCAATTTTTTGATTAGAATCCACCTAAGAAAAGTTGTGTATGCTTTTGACTGTACGTAATTTAGCCACCATAAACCGCTTTAACGTCGCGGCAACGTTTCAATTAAATCGCGCCGTGTCATTACACACGCGAAACATCTAACATCTGATCGCGGTGATATCAATAAATCGCACGCCTTAATAGCGCGAGCGAAGCCGGGGACAATGCTTGTAGTTTATCGCCCGATCTCGATCTAAAGGCCGGCTCACACGGGACGTGTCTTTAAGTAAAACCTACATGCAGACTTAGAGTCAGAATAGTTTATTTGTGTAACATAGGTGAATGTTGTTTTTGTAAATGTAAATATAACTCTGCGTTTTACTCGAAAGTGTAAAAATGTGTAAACTTAGTGTGTCTAAAGTAAAGCAGTTATTTATTTTTTTATTCATTCATTAATTCGTTCCTTCGTTCGTGTGTTCGTTGGTTGATTAATTAATGTATTTATTTATTTAAAAGGTAAACTAGTTAAGTTACTTATAGATTTAATAGGTCTAATGGCGATTAAATAATTTAGTTCAGTTTTTTATAGTGATGTTTATTTGTTTAGAAAATAATAACACTACTACTTACTTACAAAATTAATAGTTTCCTAACCTAAAAAAAGAAAAACATGACTTTATAATTAAAAGCAGAACACAGCATCCAGATCATGGCTGCCCCAGTTTAATTGAATAATTAGATTAGACCCGTTAAATTTATAAAGGTGTGATTGTGCGTAAAGCATCGCGATTCATTAAAATAATATTTTGATTGAATGTGCAACGCGACGTCTTTCTTTTGTTTCATACTTATCCAATTTCACACCGACAGTGACGGCCGAGATTTTTGTGTAAGGCTCGCAACTTTATTTTCTTTGCAGTGTAAACAGACCTTAACAAAAATCTTCCACATGCTCGTGTTCTAGCTTGTGTTGAATTGGGCTAGTCTTTATAGTGGTTGAATTGAAGTAACTGATGATTATATTTGATAAGTTTTTTGGTCGACTAGTTAAATTTACTGTATGAATTTGGTTGATGGACGCTACAGTCATTTAAGGCGGTGTTTCCTTATGTATTTCTGAGTAATAGGCAGATACCAAGTTTTGCCACTGGCCACGATTTGTTTTTCATATATGTTGACAGTTAGCGCGATCACTTTATATAAAAACATAACAAAAATCGGGAACCTTCACTTATTTCAAGTTGTTTACCTATCGATTCTGATAACTATTTTTAGGTTTAAGTTAATTGAATAACACGTTGTATGATAGAGATAAACTTGCGGCTTTCTATTTTCGTTTGACAGTTTACGAAAAGTCAGAAGACTACGCTGAGACTCTTCTTAATAGAGTTCCCGCAATGACGTCATCTGAACCTAAATTTTCTCACACAGAGTTAAATGTTAATTTATTATCAAAATAAATTGACCAGACAGAGTCTCTCGCGGCAACCTCCGAGCAGAAGAAATAGAGGCTGTCCGAAAACCGTATATTTGTATATATGGCCTCAGTATAGGTGTATTTCCATGTTTGTAATATCACAGCTCAGGGTATCCTAGTTTGTGACCAGGGCAACTGATTGTGTTGTGTAAAAGTTATTATTGTTATTATCAAAATTCCAAACACGAATCGCAGTATCGCCTTCGAGTTAGCTACAAGACAGTATTCTCAAAGTCTTGTGGCCTAATGTACGCCAATCTCGATCCAGGCGAGTCGATTAAACCACACTTTACGTCTAACACCGTATTTAAGCGTGCACACGGTAAACATATCTGCGCGCGCGCATAGCTGGGCTCGATAGAGATCGCGCTTTACAGTTACCATAGTTGCGGTCCTATGTCGTAGGCTGAGGTACGGCGTTTGTCGTTAAGCCTTCTCCGTCTGAGGAGTTATTGACTTTTGAGGCTTTATGTAGGTTGTTCCTTAAAAAGTCGTTGATGATCATTGTTACAGCATAAACAGTGCAGAACACAGGCCTTTTGTCAGAGTGCAACGTACATGTGTAAACTTACGCCTGTATCCCCAAGGGGTAATGAGAGATAAGGGAAAGCGAGAAAGAATGGGTTTAGCCACGCGTGCCCACCGTGGATTAGCCATTTCAAGCACTAAAGTGTGTGAACACCTCAGACACGGGTTCCCTCATCATGTTGTCTTCCTTCACATTTCGTACCACTTGGTACGAAATGTGGCAACTTTGACACACCACAAGATGCATTCTGACGCTTTGACTTTGTATTGCATTATGTTGTATTTATGTGACTTGTTTTTCCTTTGTACTTGTTTGTGTTACTTGTTATGCCTTTTTTTCTTGTGATGTGTTAATTTGTCCCAGCAAATGTCTTTCTTCTTCTTCTTAAATTTCACAAATGTGCGTAACTTAGGAAACGAAGGTGCAAGCCGGAATTCGAACACGAGACCTCTAGAACGTGAGGTCAACGTGTTACCGCTTCTACTGTCATAACCTATGAAATGGTCGAAGATTTTAAAAGTTGAGTTGACTTTTATAATTGACCATCTCATATGGTACAGTAAACTGATTGATCTTCAAACACTCATTGAAAATTCATCCGTAATGCGGCTGAGTAAAATTCGATGCGAGTACATCCATTTGGCAGTTTAGTAGCGATTCCGTGGAACAGAAGAGTGGAAACGTCGGATACTGACTGAACCGACTGTTAGATAACTCCTCAGCAACCAATATTACTTTCAATTAACGTAATGGGACAGTGGGATGTTCAGACCCTTGAAACCTGTAGCGAAGTCAAGTGTTAAATTTGATATGTGTGTGTGGGGTTCCGTAAAACAAAATATATTATTTGTGGTCCACAAATAAGGAGCCGCTGGCGTAAAGAATGAAACATATTTATGTACAATATTGCCTACACGTACCTTACCTAACACTTACACGAATGTTACATTTTGATCAAAGATAAAAAAACGTAACAAGAAAAAGGACAGAAAAGGGTAAAACACTCTCACGCAACTTTCGTCAAGTCTCACACATTTCAAAGCTCCTGGAGAGCTAAAATGAACCTTAACGCCTAAGCTATAAGCCTCAACCGGGTAGCAAAAAGATCTACCCAACATTTTCCCGCTCAAACTTTTTGCATGCAACTCTGTTAGTTCACTGTAAACCTTAAAATGTTGGAATAGGGACTATCAGACTGGCCATAGATACGGTTGTGATTTTTTGCGTGGCAGCGTTGACAGAGCTAACATCGCAGCAATATTTCAGAGGCGTTTAGAACAATGCCGGAGCGGTGTTAGACCCATTGGGATTGACCCTTACTATCTTTAGTAAAACAATTTTACTAATTTACTATAAGTAAATAGAAGAAGAATAGGTTTATTAAACACATGAAGATATGAAATCTTAGCATATGCCTTTTCGTTTTTTAGGGTTCCGTACCTGAAAAGGAAAAAATATACGATCACTTGGTTTTCCGTCCTTCCGTCTGTCTGTCCGTCAAGACCCATTATCTCGGGAACGCGTACAGGTATAGAGTTGAAATTGAAACCATACGTTCAAGTCCATAGTAGCTTAAAGTTGTGAAAAAATCAAACTTCTAAGTTAACGTAAAAAAATATACGGCCGTTTGTGCCGTACTAAACGTATATTTCGACACTCAAGGGAATCAAAATTTATAGGGTACTTTCCATTGACCTAGAATTATGAAATTTGGCAAGTAATATCGCCATATACTACAAGTACAGGGAAAAGACTGAAAACTATACATTTGTAATTAAATCATAAAAAAAATTGTCTTTACAGTTCGGGAAAAGCTCGAAAAAAAACTGCGAGACTCGATTTCTGAACTATTTAAAACATGCAAGTACCTACAAATTTGTACGGAACCCTCGGTGGGAGAGTCCGACTCGCACTTGTCCGGATTTATTTTAAGCTTTTTTTTAAAGGGTCTTAAATGGAGCCCACGAACTGGCAAACTCAGCATAGGACACCCACCAGCTAGCTGGACTGACGATTTGAGATAAATCGGTGGTAGCCGTTGGGTGAGGATGGCCGACGACGTAAAGAACTGTTTAGTGAGGCCTGT
Organism: Yponomeuta cagnagella; assembly: GCA_947310995.1. Lineage (NCBI taxonomy): Eukaryota > Metazoa > Arthropoda > Insecta > Lepidoptera > Yponomeutidae > Yponomeuta > Yponomeuta cagnagella. The sequence goes on along the minus strand of OX371270.1, from coordinate 17,731,785 downwards.
GTCCAGCAGTGGACGAAATTAGGCACCTGGATTGGATTGGATTGATTGGAACCGCTCGTAGCCCCGGCTGCCTGAGTGATCTTAACCGATCACGGAGGTTAAGCAACACAGGGCGCGTTCAGTGCATGGATGGGTCGCCGTCTATGCCTAACGCTAGTGGCATTTTTCCGAGCGGTTCCGTGCTTCGCAAGGCACGTTAAGCTGTTGGTGCCGGCTGCCGTCGATACATGGCAGTCGTTAAGCCAAGTCAGAGGCCTTAGGGCGGCTTGACAACTTCTGACAGTAGACGAGCCACTAGTCTACAAGCCTCCACCAATCCGGACTTGGCCCCCGTGGTGGAGTATGGCCTATACCTTCCTCAGGGAAGAGACCCGTGCCCCTCGGTGGAGACATAATGGGTTGATGATGATTGGATTGGCACATTTGTGAATTTTTAATAGTAATACTACTCGGTAACTGAGAAAGAAAACATCGTGAGGAAACCTGAGTGAGGTGTTTACATGCCTCAACGATAAGAATCGATTCATCATCATCATCATCATCATCATCGGCCTACCCTTGTCCACTGCTGGACATAGGCCCCACCTATTGCACGCCAGTGAGCACGGTCCTCGGCTACTCTCATCCAGCTCTTGCCAGCTGCCCTGCGGAGATCATCGCTCCATCGAGTCTGAGGACGTCCTAAGAAACGAACGAACGACGCAGATTAAATGAACAGCCAAAAGGAATAAAGAGGGGTCAAAACCTGAGATCTGAAGGAGACCACCGTATTACGAAGGTTTATTTAGTGCTCCATTGAACTAGCCTTCTTTAATTATAACCCATTCTTTTGTGCGTTTTTACGCTGACAGCCGTAAACTATGTTCGAGTATTAGATTTTAGATAGAAAGTCGCGGTAGAGTTTAATAGCGGACAACATAAGCACACGACGTGTATCATGTCCCACTAGCACACAGGCCTTCCCTCAAAAGGAAAACTTATCCAAGGTAGATCACCGATGCGAAACACGGTATGTATACTGGCCCTAGAGTCTAATACAGGCATGGCTTTTCAATAGGATTATACAAGCACGACAATAGCTATTACATATTATACATAAGCAGCCTATATACGTCCTACTTCCGTGTGGCGCCGGATTAAGAATAGCGTCACTCCATTTCCTTCCGTGGATCTCGTAGAAGGCGACTAAGGAAATCAATTGCCAAGAGACGGGCAGCCGCGTCTTCCTGAGATTCCAACCGCGTACTGCGATCGCTAACCCGCCTGCCAAGCGTGGCGATTATGGCAAAACCCCTCATGGTTAGGAAAACCACGAAGGAGGCCTATGTCCTGCAGTGGGCGTCAAATGGCTGATGATGATGATACGTCCCACTGCAGGGCACAGGCCTTCTCTCAGGAAGAGATTATGGACTTAATCACCACGCGTGCCAAACGCGCATTGGCGATTTCAAGCGCTGAGGTTATGTGAATAGCTCAGACTCTCAGGTTTTCTCACGATGTTTTCCTTTACCGTTAGCGAATGGTATTGCAACTATAACTTCACAAATGTACATTACTCAGAAAACAAAGCCAAACAAAGGTACATGCCCGCACTGGGAATTGAACCTGGGTCTCTCGCTTCCGAGTCCAATGTTCTACCCACTAGGCTACCACCGCTCTATTAATCCATAGCTATTGTTTGCCCCTATTTGGTAGTCTACTGAGCAAGAGCAGTACGATGTCATTGCAATGGTATACAATACACCCCGCAATTGCGCGAGGCACCGACTTAAGTTCCACGGGTTGTACGATTGATTAATCTTTCGTGTGCAATAAAATATAAATAATTAAATGGAATGCGATTGGATACTAGACTACCACTAATGTCAATTAAATCACCATTACCGTATTAAGGTGACCCTATTGGACAACTATGAATTTTAGAGCCTCTTCGACGGACATACTTCGACCAAATAGGGGATGTATTAGCAAAGGGCAAGATAAAAAGTACCCGAAACCGGCGTGCGTGCATGCAACGACTAATGCATGTTGAGGAAGCGAAAGTGATCTGTCAGGATCGTAGCAAGTGGCAGTCCCTGGTCTCTGCCTACCCCTCTGGTATACAGGCGTGAGTGTATGTTATGTTATGTTTCGTCCCCCTGTTGTGATGCCACCTTGCGATGGATAGGAAGCATCGCAACATGATAATAATGTGAAAGAAAAAAATAGAAAAAATCTCACTAGAACATCAGGGATCCCTCTACAAATAAACCGTAGAAGACAAAGTCATTGTGTACATGCCGGAGTCTAACCTAAGACCGCTTGATAATCGCTTGATAATGAACTACCTCGGTACTTGAACCAGGAACAAGAATATTTTTTACCTCAAAAGGAAAAACGGAACCCTTATAGGACCACTTTCTTGTCCGTCCATCCGTCCGTCCGGTTGTCTCTCAAGACCCTCTATCTCAGAAACGCGTGGGTATCGAGTTGAAAATAAAACCATATACTCAAGTCTACAGTCCCTTGAAGCTGTAAAAAAACAAAACTCCTAAGTTAACGTTAAAAAAGACACGGCCGTTTATGCCGCAAAAAAAACGTATATTTTGACACCTAAGGAAATCAAAATGTATAGGGTACTTTCCGTTGACCTAGAACTATGAAATTTGGTAAGTTATATTGCCTTATATTGCAAATAGAGGGAAAACACAGATAACCATGTTAAGCCTGATAAACGAATTTTACATACAAAGACAAAAATTTGTTCCCTCTTCGGCGCGAAATTTTTTCTTTCCATTTCCTGTTTCTTTATTACATTTTAGGTAAAACCTTGTAAGTAGAGTCTCAGACAGAACTATCTTAGGACCGGAGAATACTCAAGTGGAAGTTAAATGCCACAATAAATTTATTTAGACATTTTCTAGAAAATCCATCGTATCAGACGTTACGGTAGTGCATCGTAAAAGTCCCGCGCAAATGAGATGCAAGTAACACGCATGGATATCAACCACGATATGCCATCACCTTAGGGCTAGAAAGTTAGAATAGTCAATCCTCAACTGAAACGCCTTAAAGCTCTAGAAATAAGATCCAAATTGGTCCGGCTAAGGTAAGACTCGGTCTGGGTAGTGACTTTCGCCGTCAGGGTGTTTAATGTGAATGATATTTCTAGTTAAAGTTGGTTGTATAAGTAAGTTATAGATTTTACATGGGAATTAGACAGTGGCAATAAAATAAAGTCTAAATAGGTGAAAGGAGAGCAATTGTGGGTCAAGATGTTTATGAAATGTAAGTTATTTGCGTTTTATATATATTTCGCTCTAACCAATAAGATCGACTATTGTATTCCTACGGCATCGTACATCGTTGTAAAGAAGTAGGAACCAGTGCGAGGTCCAAATGGATTTGACCGCGTCATAAGCTGTCACAAATTAGAAGTTGACCGCGACAAGTTTTAAAATTGTACGAACAGAAAAAGTTGTGAATTTGAAACTTCTTCAAGTGTTTCAATATATCGGTGCGGCAAAGTCTGTTTTCTGGTTTTACGTTAGTCTAATAACATGTGGTAAAACTGTTTTGTTGCGTACCTTTCTAGTTTACTAATGAGGGTAGCTAAGAACCATAGTACAGTCGACAGCCGCATTTAAGAAGCGTCGTGATACATTTGTGAAAGTTTGCGTGTTACCGACTAAATACACATACTGAGATTTAAGCTCAGAACCTTTTAATGTCAAACCAACTAGGTACTCCACCCTATGCGCTCACAGAACGTTACATTACGAAAACTCACGCCTGTGTCCCAGAGGGCTAGGCAGAGATCAGGGTTTGCCAACAATCCTGACAAACCTCTTTCGCTTTGTCAACATTCATTATTTACTAACTAAATGCATTTTACATAAACCCATAGAAATACTACTAAGCCGTAAATATCTGCAAAATGTCCTCTAAATCGACGGAACTATGAATGGCTGAAGAAGACGTGTCCCCATTCGCACACTGTATTGTTGTTCCCACAATAAATATGGAAGCTGCTGGGAAAATATTAATGATCCATTCAATTCTCATATTTATTGTCCTACACATACTTGCTAGTATTATAATGAAGGTTTCCACAGACGAAAAAGTTGCGAATTATTTGTGTAACCGATGAAAGTCGACTACCAGGCCCAAAGGACCTATAAAGTTGAGATTCGTTGACACATTCGTGGGCACATAGTTATATAACTATGTTACTTTTTTTTATTTGGTTACTGACCAAACCCACGCACAAGTTAAATGATATTAATACAGTAATAATGTCATTAAAAAACAATGTATGGATTCAAATTAGATATTCTGTCCGTGTGGCGCGGGATTAAGAATAGCGTCACTCCATTACCTTCCGTGGATGTCGTAGAAGGCGACTAAGGAAAAAAATTACCAGGAGACGGGCAGCAGCGCCTTCCTGAGATTCCAACCGCATACTGCGATCGCCAACCCGCCTGCCAAGCGTGGCGATTATGGCAACACCCCTCATGGTTATGTTCGAAGCTTGGAAAACCATGAGGGAGGCCTATGTCCTGCAGTGGGTGTCAAGTGGCTGATGATGATGATGATTCAGTCTAATTGAGAGATGACTGCAGAGTGCACGGATTTCTGTGTTTATGTGTGTGGGGGGGTTAAAAGGCGAATGCACTACACAGAGTAAGAGATGAAAGATACTAAGATCCATAAATACATGCATAAACTCACGCACAAGCGTGAATAGTCTGCCTACCCCTCTGGGATACAGATCCCAGAGGGGTAGGCAGAGATCAGGGATTGCCACTTGCCACAATCCTGACAGATCAGTTTCGCTTCCTCAGCCCTAATTAGTCCTTGCATGCATGCACTCCGTTTCTGGTACCTTTTATCTTGTCCTTTGCTAATACATCCCCTATTTGGTCTAAGTATGTCCGCCTGGGACGTCCCTTACCGGCCCTTCCACCCACATTAGCCACATTATATTTGTTTCGTCCATTTTTCTTTCTTCATCCTCTCCACATGTCCAAACCAACGCAACATACTAAGATCCCTATCTTGTGAACCCTTTTATTGTTCTTCTTTTGTTATCGGTTGCTAGCATCCTCTGTCCGGGCACGTCTTAGACCCTTGTAGATACACCAGTCACCTGCTTAGTGGACAGTAAGTCAACCTTTAAGGTTCTATTGCAAGTTCACCCGTAATGGAAGTAGAACTTAACAACTGCACAGTAGGTAAACAGATTATTAGGACAGACCAATCAACTTGTGCATGTGGTCCTATAAAATATCAACAGCGTCTTATTATACGACATCGAAGCACTTATTCATTTCCCCGACCTTGTAGCTAATAGGTAAGTTAATAGAAAATTACCTGCCCCGTGTCCCTAAGCCGTTTTATGTAAGTTAGTAAGAAAGAGGGTTAGCTCAGTATGCAACTCAAATACCTAATACGCAATCTTTGAAACGTTTTCACTGTCTCGTTGGTATGGGTGTAATTAATTCCCTTGTCTACTAAAGTAATTTTTCAGTGGCTGTATATTGATAAAGAAGGCTTTTATGTATTTTGTTTTCTAGTGTGTACAATAAAGAATTTTAATCTTACCTAAAGACAAATTGGATTTTTAGGGTTCCGTACCCAAATGGCAAGGGACCCTGTTACAAAGACTCTGCTGTCTGTCTGCCCGTTCGTCCATCCGTCTGTCTGTCACCAGGCTATATCTCAGGAACCGTGATAGTTAGACAGTTGGAATTTTCACAGACGATGTATTTTTGTTGCGGCTATGACAACAAATTTTAAAAACAGAATAAAATAAATATTTAAGGGGGTCTCCCATACAACAAAGGTAATTTTTTGTCGATTTTTGCTCGATATTAATAACGGCAACAGGTAGACGCTTGATATATTCAAATATTGTATAGATAATGGTACGGACGCCTTCGTGCGCGAGACCGACTCGCACTTGGCCGGTTTCTCTAAACCGCGACTATGCGAACCTTTCCATGTGGCGCCGGATTAAGAATAGCGTCACTCCATTACCTTCCGTGGATAACGCAGAAGGCGACTAAGGAAATCAATTACCAGGTGACGGGCAGCAGCGTCTTCCTGAGATTCCAACCGTATACTGCGATCGCCAACCCGCCGGCCAAGCGTGGCGATTATGGCAAAACCCCTCGTGGTTATGAAAACCGCGAAGGAGTTCCTGCAGTGGGCTCCAATGGCTGATGATGATGCGAGCCTTTTTACGACAGCGAGTAAATCGCATTCTCGTATCATAAGTAGTTAAAAGCATTAGGAAAAGTATTTATTATCTACGTTACGAGTTTCAAAACGATTCGTTAACAATTAACTGAAAAACACCAACAACATATTATTTCTTTGCCCTTTGGCCTTTACCCTGCAGTGGCCAATTGGCCACCCATTCTATGGAGGCTACTTAAAAAAATCTTGACTGTGTTTAGGTAACGTAAATCTGTCGGATAGAACCTCTAGGTGATTTAGTACAACCAGGCTATTACTGGGCTACATGCTCGCAAACATTGTGCCGCTATGCAGGACTGATAACCAGAAAACTTTTGCGAGTATCGCGAGTCATTAAAAATACTATTTATATTAATATATAACAACATATTTGCTCCTAAAACACATCATCATCAGCCATTTGACGCCCACTCCAGGACATAGGCTTCCCTCACCGTTTTCCAAGCTTCCCGGTCTTGTGCCGCCCGCATCCAGCGATTCCCCGCCACCGTAAGCAGGTCGTCAGACCATCTGGTGGAGGGCCTTCCCACGCTGCGTCGTCCGGTCCGCGGTCGCCAGGTCAGAACTTTTTCGCCCCAACGGCCATCAGTTCTCCGAGCTATGTGCCCCGCCCACTGCTACTACAACTGAGCAATTCTTCGAGCTATATCAGTAACTCGGGTTGTTCTGCGGATCTCCTCATTCCTGATTCGATCACGCACCTAAAACACAGCTTTCGAATATTTATAAATGTTATTGCAGTTACATTTGGAGAGTAGAAGCGGTGGCGTCGAACACTCTCCTATAGCGTTGTATGCTATGTAACTTAGATATTTCAGATTTTTCATGTATTTTTATAATGTATGGTGTGCAATTCGAATTGATTTCCTCACGATGAGGAAAACATCGTGAGGAGACCTGAGTGTCTGAGCTATTCACAAACCTCAGCGCTTAAAATCGCTAATTGGGCGCGCGTGGTGATTAAGCCCATCCCTGAGAAAAGGTCTGTGCCCTACAGTGGGACGTATATAGGCTGCCTATGTATGTATGTATGGCGTGCAATAAAGAATATTAATCTAGTCTAATCATACGTCATACGAAGTACGTCATAAGAAGTAGGTCTTCTACGCATAGTAGTTTGTGCCCTTTAGAGCAAGCCGTGAACTTAGCCAGATAACGGCAGTCTCTAACGATTTAATAACAAGTTTTCTTAGATAAGGAAACACATACTTGGCGTTGGTTAATTAAAAAAGTAGTTTCGCCAGTTTTCTTGTTTGAACATTCAGAAAATGCAAATGCGCCGTGATAATAACTGTCCGGAGCTGATTTTATTGGTGAATGTTGATTTATTTGGAACGCGGAATTTTGTCTTTATCCGTCTTTTTATAGGTATTTGCTCAAAAGTTTGCTGTTTTTAACAAATGCAATAAATTTGCACGTTTGATAAACCTAGGATTTGGATCTCCTAATAAAAGCGTGCACTTTGCGTGTATTTTGATATGTTTTTCCTTGAGATTTCAAATTAGCAATGACAGTTCTGCAATGAAACTACAGACATTGTCCGTATTTTAAATGATACGCTTTTATAGAGCATACTAGCCTTCTATGAAGTATTAACTTCATCTAAGATTGACAGTTAGGCTATCGGGCTTCGGGCTATTGTGTCAGTTCCTACATTAACTACACTGACCTACCACTAGATGAAATGAAATGAAAAATGTTTATTGAGCCGAACAAAACTTAACAATAAATCAAATCAAATTAAATCATTTTTTTTTTATTCAAAGTAGCACAGAAACTGCGTCTTAATGAACGTTACAAGTTAAACTAGGTATCCATTTCAAAATCTAGATCATTTTGGAGAAAAAATAGACAAAAAAACTCCAAACTTAGGCTTTTCACATACTTAATTAACAGAGTTTATATAAATATTCTAAAACCTGGAACTCATGCATTGAACTGGTTTTAATTCCAGACATCATTGTCATCTAAATAATCTGTAATGTAGCTTTTTTGGCAGAAATTGTGCTTTACACATAAGCTTATTATATCCTCAGGGATCTTATTTTAGAAACGTATACAATGCCCCATAAAGGATGTATTAACCCTTGCCAGCCTAAATTTTGGGAACGAAATGTTATGTCTATTTCTAGTATTTACATTGTGTTGGCTACCTACAGTTTTAAAGTGATGAAATTTCTCCTAACGTACATAATATTTTCATAGATATACTGATTAGCAACTATATAAAATATATAAAGTAACTCTAAACCCTAAACTAAACTAAATTGTATCTTGAGGCACTGTTTATGGCTTCAGGAGCTGGTTTCAACAGGTTTTTATAGATATTTAAAAAGTGGAATAATCCAATCAATACGTTCATACAGCGGTAAAATGGCCTTATTCTCAGTATCCACAGCACTGGTTTTCAGCCAGGTGCTGTCGACAGCAGACCTTTAATAAATTTGTCAAATTTTTTTTCAGCAAATTCACCCTTAACGTAACTGAGTAGACTGCACGCATGCAAAGAGTCACGTCTTGTCAACTGTACCACGTGCAGATGAAAACCTCATCTCTGCTTACATGAACAAATTATCTCTAGACAGACAGCATTCAATGTGTACGCAGGCGTATTTTTACCCTTGTAGGTAATTTTCCTCAAAGTAATTATAAAATCACTTGAAGAATTCGCCGTGGCCGGACAACAATGGTCCGTTCATCACACCACTCGCGCGCAGGTCGCGGGAACACAAATAAAATAACCTATTAGAAACTACACACAAATACACAAACACCGTGAATGGGTGGGTAGGTGAATGGTTCTGTAGTGTTCTACTGATTTCAATCCCACGGCGACTTATAAAGTACCTACTACCTGTCCCGGCGAACTTCGTACCGCCACAGAATCCGTTTATAGGATTCTTGCACAACGCCATCTACTTTTAAAAACACAACGTTCGCTCGCACAACGCCATCTCTTTTAACTTAGAATAACTATTATCCCATGGGAACGCATCACCGGGATATCAAATATGCTATGTCTCAATTCAGGTCTTTGTCTATCTGTACGCCAAGTTTCATGTAAACCCGATCAGCCGTTATTGCATGATTGAGTAACAAACATCCAAACATCTTCACAAACTTTCACATTTATAATATTAGTAGGATTACGTACGTCGCCGTACTAAGCCACTTTTGTATCGCAAAAGTTGCAGGATGAGGGAACAAATATATCGCGCGAATGTGGGAGGAAGGGCCGGTAAGAGAAGTCCCAGGTGGACGTACTTCGACCAAATAGGGGATGTATTAGCAAAGCGCAAGATAAAAAGTACCCGAAACCGGCGTGCGCGCATGCAACGACTAATGAATGTTGAGAAATCGAAAGTGATCTGTCAGGATCGTGATAAATGGCAGTCCCTGGTCTCTGCCTACCTCTCTGGGATACAGGCGTGAGTTTATGTATGTATTTATGTATGTAGAACCCCCCTTCCCATAATAAAACCAATGCTACGTCTGTTGATGTTTTGGGAGTGCTCATTCATTGTCTTTTTTTTTAATTATATTTGGTAAGTTTTTCCCGTGTACAGCTAAATAGGTTTCAGAGAGCACGGCGGGACCGATTTTGATACTTGTGCTGTTGAAGTCAAGATGAGCGTGTGCTCTTCAAAGAACTATCGTCGCGCCTCATCGACACGACCAGGGACCCCAGGGCTGGCTATTACCTCGGGCAGAGGATAAGTTTCGCTATCCAACGAGGTAACGTGGCCAGCATACAGAGGCGGCGATCTGGGCGCAGTTTTCTATATTTAGTTATTTTTAATTATAAATAGTGAATACCATTAATTTATGACTGTAAAAAAAGATGAGCGTAAATGCATGGATTTATAATTGTTTTGAAAATTTTGTTAACGATAACGGCCCCGTTAATTTTTATGGAATCCTAAAATAAAATTATTTTGCTAGTAGCAAAAAAGTCACAGAGGGAACAGAATTGCAAAAACACATCGGCTTATTTTTCTGGTGATCCTGGTTCTCAAACTAATTTAACTGCCACATAAATCAACAAAAGTGAGAATAGTGACCTCGGAATCTAAGCCGTTTGTTTCAAGACATAAGTCACAGCCAGACATGTTGGTTTGACTGCAAGTAAGTGCCTTTGTACGCATTCAATGTATGGGTCGCGTGCACAATTATAGGTAATTGTGGTTTTGTGTCCACTATGTCACAGGGTGGGTGTAGGGAAGATGTCTTCAGGGAATTGAAATTAATATTAATAGTTTGTTTTAAGTTATAGTAGCAATACCATTCGCTGACTGTGAAGGAAAAAATCGTGAGGAAACCTGAGTGTCTGAGGTGTTCACACACCTCAGCGCTTGAAATTTCCAATCCGCGGCGGGCACGCGTGGTGATTAAGCCCATACTCTCTCTCTGAGAGAAGGCCCGTGCCCTGCAGTGGGACGTATATATAGACTGCACAAAAAAAAAGTTTGCAAACCGAAAAGGTGAGTACTTACGATTTATCTTACGAGAGTCCCGTACCAGAAAGACTCCGCCGTGAGTCTGTTTGAATATTTCACTGACTGACCTTTAAAAGGGGTTTATCTCTTAAACTGTAAAATGTAACAGGTAGAAAATTTGGTAATTTCCTATTGAATAATAAAAAATAACAAATATATCGAGGGAATGTGGGTGGAAGGTCCGGTAAGGGACGACCCAGACGGACATACTTCGACCAAATAGGGGATGTATTAGCAAAGGGCAAGATAAAAAGTACCCGAAACCGGCGTGCGTGCATGCAACGACTAATGAATGTTGAGGAAGCGAAAGTGATCTGTCAGGATCGCAGTGGCAGTCCCTGGTATCTGCCTACCCCTCTGGGATACAGGCGTGAGTTTATTTTATGTTATGTTTTGTAATAAAAAAATACAGAGAGTTTACAATCAGGGAGATCCCTACACATGAAACTATGTAAGTATTACAAAAATTGTTTAAGGTCTCTAGACATAAAGTGCTCAATAAAGTTGAGCGCTTTCAATTTGCTGTTTTTTTTTTTTCGAACAGTATCTTGAACTCCAGAATTACAAAAAACACGGCCCACTGTTTCTTTGTAACTTTCATTGTAACAAGTACTGAGTTTTCGACCCAAAGGTGAATGTTGTTTTGTCTTCCCATAGATTATGAAGCATCAGCAGGAATACCGAGCATAACCGAACAATCGAAAGGAGAATAACATTTTCTTTTCTAGGAAAACCAGTACCTAGCAGTAAACTGATTGCGATAAAAACCAAAGGGTCAAAGCAATTCCGCTCCTGTTCTCCGGCAATTAGAAGCCAAACTCGTCTGGGCCGTCTTGCCAAAGGAAGCTACTCTTCTAAAGCAGGTCACTAAGCCAAGACAAGTTGGTTTTTCTTGCAGTCTACACTCGGAAGTATGGGTGGAATTCAGTAGGCTTGTTAGAGACATGGATGCAGGAATAATGGTGGATTGTTCAGTAGATGTGTTATCAACTCACTCACGGCATACTCTGCGTACCCCTCCATGGTACCAGTATCATGGTAAAGATACTGTCTGAACTAGAATAAAGCAATCGATGAATGAGAGATTAAAACGACTTTTGTAATTCACCGGCAAATTAACAGAATTATTTATTAAAAACCAGATTTTGTAGGCCATTAGTTTACATGCATTTTTTATAAAAAAATATGCATTTTTTTTCATATTTAGTTTTATTTCTATGAGTTTTTCATACATGTAAGAAGAATATTCGTATCTTATGTCATTTATCTGTATGCAAAATTTCGCCCTAATTAGTTTAGTCTTATTTAGAAACACACAAACAACAAACTAAGTAACCAACATAGTGGGATGGGATCGGCAAACTAGGTAGATGTTGGTAGAGACAAGAATTCGGTCCCATGAATCACATTCATGCATGACAAACGACTTATCATCGTAATTACACATTTATTACACGACACAATAATTACACATTTGTCTGTCGTTATTACATTCCAAAACTCTCTACCGCATTTCAGCTTTGCCGCATCTAAAGCTACATACTCCGTACTTTCTTCGCACATCTCAGCCATCGCCAATTAACTGTGCAGTTTTCTTCTGTCAACAGCCATTTGTGGGGAGCCGTAGATTATTAAGTTTCACTACAATTATCAAGCGAATAGGGGGAAGTTGCGACGTTTGTTGCTAGCTCTAGAAAGTATTTGATTTGTTTGGTATAAGTACATGTTTCCTCTCTAATACGTTAGTGCGGTGGGGTATTTAACGGTCTATAAAACTTACATTTGTACGATGATGTCGCCCGGTTTTGATTGTGAGGTTAAGTTGTACTTAAGTTAACCTTAACATAATTCTTTTAAAATACCTACTTCTTAAAGATAACAATACTTGTTTGTTATTATTATTATAATACTTATTTCTTTCATAACAACATCTTATCGGAATCAGGAGTCAAACTTCCCCTTCCTCAATATTTAATTATTTGTTACATAAACATTAATTGTAACTTAGCAATAGCAATTCCAGGAAAATATTGCGAAGAAACCTCAATATTTGCTTTATTTAGATAGTTATCTCATCGCCTAAAATTAGAAAGTTTTGGTAAGCGGGCACGCATCTTGATTTACCTCATACATATAGTTGGAATAGCATATTCCTAGTCCACCATCTAAAATGCCATAAACTTCGTTTTGTTTACCTGAATCGGACGGGCAGCACAAACAGGCCAATGGAAAAAAAAAACACTTAAACCTTAGCTAGAAAAAGTCGGACAAAAAGTAAAACATCATCATTCGATAATTTCGCATTCGGAGTATCTTTTACAAGATTGGGGTTCGATTCTCACATTGCTATTGCCAACGTATTCGTCATGGGCTTTAGTAGAGCCTTTGTACCTGCGCGTAAGGTTTTTTCTTCTCCCAATGAGAGATACACGAAATTGTTTCCACCGAAAATGGTGCAGCCGCAGGCTACGTAGAGTTACGCCTAGGAATGTACAGGTGCGCTCAGAAGTGAACTTGTATTAAGAGCGTCTACTACATCGGCATTCCCGGATACATTCGTCAAATGAAGCTGATACAAACCCTAGGAGATAAAATTACGGACATTTTGAACATAAGTAAAATTTTCAATTACCTGCTTTTTTATTTAATTGCCCCCCATTGCAGAGTTAGTGTAAAAATGACATATTTTGAAGATTTTTTAAATATTATTTAAGTTTATATGCATGTTTGCTAACTCGCGGTGGATAAACTCACTAAGAGAAGACCTGTGTTCTGCATTGGTTATAAATAAGCCGCTGCATTTTCATCAAATTTTGTGTGGAAATCGCAACGAATGGCATCGCCATCGACGTAGAAGTCGCGGAACAATTTTTTTTTCACTTTTGTTCCCATCTGTACTTTATTATGTGATTCTTGACGCGATGTGTTAATGCGTGCTGTATAGGAACAAAGGGTTCAAGTTTTTTCCACAACTCTTCTGGGTAGATCGTAAATGCTTTTTTCTTCTTTTGCGACGGGCCTCGCCGTAAGCTGTTTTGGGGAAGATGGCCAGAGCCTGGAGTAATTAGCTCAGTAGAACATATTTACTTTTGAAATCCTTCTTGCTTACTTAATAGATTACATGAGATAAAACATAGCATAACATAACATAAACTCACGCCTGTATCCCAGAAGGGTAGGCAGAGGCCAGAGACTGCCACTTGCTACGATCCTGACAGATCACTTTCGCTTCCTCAACATTCATTAGTCGTTGCATGCACGCACGCCGGTTTCGCGTACTTTTTATCTTGCCCTTTGCTAATACATCCCCTATTTGGTCGAAATATGTCCGTCTCGGTCGTCCCTTACATGAGATATTCAAACTATAATCTAATTTCTTTTAGTATAACGTATATTTAAATCGGTAATCCGCGGTGGGCATTCTCCCTCTGAGAGAAGGCTTGTAGTAGGACGTATACATATAGGTAGTTTTTGCTTAATGACTCCTCTGATTGTCAAAATTCAACTCTATGCCGTTATCATTTTGTTCCAAAGCTCAAAACGCTAATGTTGACCACTTGTCGTCTGTACTCTACTCAGTTGCCTTACGGACGAGTTTGCAATAAAAATGTAGTGGACGTGTGTACTACAAGACGTCATACTAACAACATAGAGAAGTCAAAACACGATCCGTCAAAATTTAAACCCGAAAAAGAACATGGCCGCCGACGGAATTACGTGACGATTTTTTAATAATACCTCCGCAGCCTCAGCCTCTGCCAACGCTTATTACCATGAAACAAAAAAATATATAGTATAACCCGACCACGCTGCTAAAGGAGCAGTCAAAAAGTTTCTTCTAATTGCTATATGCCACAAAAATTATTGTGGCAAAGATATCCAGGATATATGATGTGCATGTATTGATACTACCAAGGACATCCAAAACTTTCGAAAACCCCATAAAATATGTTTATCGGGTTTTTACAGGTCTGTAAAAGTACGAAAAAATCAGTGTATAGAACATTGGACTCGGAATCGAGAGACCCAGGTTCAATGCCCAGTGCGGGCATGATACATGCACGCACTGGGAATGTATGACTTTGTTTTCTAAGTTAAGTACACTTGTGAAGTTATAGTAGCAGTACCACCCGCTAACGGTCATCGTGAGGAAACCTGAGTGTCTGAGCTATTCATATACCTCAGCGCTTGAAATCGCCAATCTACGGTGGGCACTTTGGCCTTTGCATCTACAGATGGTTTGTACAGCATCCAGTGGCACCTTCACTCACATACTAGATGAGTGAAGGGACTACTCGAACGCTGCAGTGCCTGGGACATTGATTTTAGGTGGAGTAGCCTTGCCCACCTATTAAGTTTAATAAAAACGGAAAACTCCTAAATATTTTTAATACGGAAATTATTATTGAATAAATTTCGAAAACTCTTACGCAGAAAACTTTCGACACGTCCCAAGTCATTTTAAAAGCATTTTACTACCCTCCCCTGTACGCCCATTCTGGGTATAACTTTTATTATAGACTAGAAACACCGACTGCAAGCAGAAACCCACCTTGCATTCTCCACTGTAAGGTCTATATTCTGGCGGCCAGAAGTATCCTCAGCTAGGTAGTAATCTCTTTCCTTCATCAATTATCTTCACTTGGACTTAATGACTTTTATAGAGCGAGCTTGGACGTTGGTTTTTTTAATAGTAAAATGGGGTTTCGTCCGTCCGTTGGCGGTTTGGTTCTACAAGTTTCCTCGATAATTGTTTTTTAGTGCTGGTTTTTGCTAAATTATTCATGAAAATTTGACAAGTTTAACTTCCATAAACTTCATTGCCGTAGAAGGCGACTAAGGAAATAAATTACCAGGAGACGGGCAGCAGCGTCTTCCTGAGATTCCAACCACATACTGCGATCGCCAACCCGCCTGCCAAGCGTGGCGATTATGGAAAAACCACGCAAGGTTATAAAAACCATGAGGGAGGCCTATGTCCTGCAGTGGGCGTCAAATGGCTGATGATGATGATGATGAACTTCCATAATATTTTCAAATCACAAAAAAGTCCAATCTAATCATATTCTAATATACCTACCACTATAGGGCTTAGAGCTTCTCTCAAAGAGAGAGAGAGAGAGAGAGAGAGAAATAGCTTGATGTGAAAAGTAAAAAAAACATGCTATAAACTGCACTGCGTGCAATTGCTAGAAGTTAGGACTTAGATTTTGTAAGTTAACAACATTTGTATTTTCCTTTCGCCACTCGGTAACTGTCCAAGAACACACCGCGAGAGAAGCCGAGTACATTCATTTGCATCACTTAGCTATTGAAATTAATAACATATGCATAACACGATCACTTGTCATGCTCCCAAACTAGGATTTCCTGTAGTAGCACAACCAGACACGTACATCACAAACACCCAAAATGAGGCAATTTGTACAAAACAACGCCGGCGGCCTCCGGTGGGAATCAAACTCAAGACCTCTAACAAAATAATCAAACGTGTTACCGCCAGTCCAACGAGGCAGTCAAGTTCGTCAATTCACGGTGAGCACACGTATGGATTAACCCCAGAAAACCTATACCAGGATCTGTAGCACCTTTACATGCTTCCCAAGCTGTGCCATCGCCAACTTGTAATCCGTCATAACAAAAAGTAAGCATATTGTGTACTTAAACGCATCGTTAATTATTACTAATCTCCCATAAAAGTGTGTCGTAAAAATCGTAGCTCAAAATTGCCCCAAGAAATTACAACCTTTAATAGGCGCTCGTGGATTTTATTCGCTAATTTTGTAATGAAAATTTATTGCAGTTGAGAACGGAAATAACGTAACAAAATAAAGTCAGATTTATGTTTATGACACACCCTTTATAAAGAGCACTCTGCTACCTCTCGGAACCTCATATTGGCTTTATCATACGCATAATTATTTATCAAAGTATCACATCACAGTATTTTATTTAAAATAACACAATTAAATAAAATAATCATTTAAGCTCCCATACAACAAACGTGATTTTTAACCGTTTTTTCTCGATCTTTGTGTCTAATGTTGTATAGATAAATATAGTACGGAACCCTGCGTGCGCGAGTCCGACTCGCACATGGCCGGTTTTTTTCTTAAATTGTTATTGGTCATCTTGGCCTTATCAATTTTCCACCTGACGTGACGAAAATTGTAGTTAAAAACAAAATACTGGGTCATACGGTTTTTGCGTAAAGCGCGAATTTATTTAAATAATGTATGGAAGCTCTGACATTTCGAATATGCAATGCCAGAGCTTCCATTTCAATCAATCCGAAAAAAAAACTCATAAAACAAAAGTTGTAAAACAAACAGGCTTATTGGCGTGTCTTAGGTATTCTCAGTGGAATATTTAAAAAAATCTTCTAATAATTTTCTATACCGACATTACTCGAATGGTCCCAGTCGACCATTAGCAAATTTCGAAGGTGGAAACTCGTCCCTTAAGGTAGACTTCGTGCATCGCGGCCGATCGCGGCCGCGCGCGATAGATCGCGTGCGACTGACGCGCGCGGCTGATGCGACAAAAGTTATTGTATGAAAATGTATGGCGCCGTTGTTGTCGTCTGCCGCACGCGTCCGTCGCAGACTTTGGAAACAGCGCCATAATTTTCATACAATGACTATTGCCGCATCAGCCGCACGTACGATCAGTCGCGCGCGGCTGCGATCGGCCGCGATGCACGGAAGTCTACCTTTATGTAAAATTGATAAGGGCCGGGAGGAATAATAACAATTTTAAAAAGAGGAAAGTCGCCCGCGTCCCTCTTCCAGAAGCGGCCGTGACAACTAACCCGAATTATGACAGTAATAATAATAACTTCCACACAAGATAATCTTATTTATGTACATCCATCTACCGACTGACAGCGGTGGTAGCCTTGTGGGTAGAACATCGAACTCGGAAGCGAGAGACCCAGGTTCGATCCCCATTGCAGGCATGTACCTATGACTTGGTTTTCTAAGTTATGTACATTTGTGAAGTTCTAGTAGCAATACCACTCGCTAACGGTGAAGGAAAACATCGTGAGGAAACCTGGGTGTCTGAGCTATTCACATACCTCAGCGCTTGAAATCGCCAATCCGCGGTGGGCACGCGTGGTGATTAAGCCCATACTCTCTCTCTCTCTCTGAGAGAAGGCCTGTGCCCTACAGTGGGACGTATATAGGCTGCTTATGATCTACCGACTGTATTCTTCCTGCAATTCAGTCCATCTAAAGGTTGTCTGGAAGAGATCGCTCCAAGCGATAAGACCGCCAATTGTATACCACTACTTAGATATAAGAAACTATGCGTAATTATTTCACCTGCTTGTGCAATAGTTTTCTCTATCTATCTAACATAGTCACTGGTGCTGGTCCCAAACTAGGATACCCTTTGCTAACAAGCATGGAAATACATCCAGGCCGAGGCAATTTATATAAATCAAGCATGGCGTCCCCCAGTGGGAATTGAACTTACTTCTGTTTGATCTAAATATTCTATTACTAGCTACTGCCCGCGACTTCATTCGCGTGGTAATTTTGATGTGTATTTTTCCGGAATAAAAAATAGCCTATGTGCTAATCCAGAATGTAATCTATCTCTGTGCAAAATTTCATCCGGATCCGTTCAGCCGTTTTTGCGCGAAAGAGTAACAAAGTAACATTCATTCATACGTACAATCTTTCGCGTTTATAATTTTAGTAGGGATTTAACTGAAATATGGAAATAGGTGCATTTGCCTTTAAAAAGTACATGAAGGTGACGGGCGGTAATCCTACGGTCCACAATCAAAAAGACAAGGAGAAAAACTTATGGATAATATCTCATAGATATTGCCGAAAAACCGAATCCCGTACTAATCACATTCCAATCCTCTTGACTCGCCTATGATATCCATATCCATAGCCGAAAAGGACTCGATTCTATGGGAATATCAGAAATAATACCCTTAGTTATTAAGCAAAGTATAGACCAATGACAATGGTAGTTTGACGGAAAAAACTATGTCGGACCGTCTGGCGCCAATGTCCCTTAACGTACCTGTGTTTATTTCAGAGGTTCTCAACCTTCTTAAGACAGCTGCTTTGCTTTCAAAGTAAAGCAGCTGTTTTATTTTTAACCAATTGTGTTAAAAATTTCGTCACATTTAAGTGCAGTATGACAGAACAGAATAGAGAAAAATAGGTGAAGTATTGACGAAAGGGTTAGTTCGAGAATAGAATATTCTTTACTATACACCAGGTAAAGAAAAGAAACGATAACAATAACGATAAGGAATAATTATTCAGTAAACGTTTTAAATGCATAAACTCAGGGGCGGTCAGACGCCAAGGATTACCGCCTGACACGATTATAAATGTGAAAGTTTGTGAAGATGTTTGGATGTGTCTCACTCAGTCACGCAATAACGGCTAACTGAATTTAGATGAAATTTCGTATGGAGATAGTTTGAGTCCCGGGGAAGGGCATAGGATACTTTTCATCCCGGAAATTACTCATTCCATGGGGACGAAGTCGCGGGCAAAAGCTAGTTTTACATAATTTACATATTGTAGTTTACGATAAACCGTTATCAATTGTTCAAAACTGGAAAACATTTCCAAATACGTCATAAAAAATTTGATTTTTGTACATAAACTTTTCTTGTACTTCTTTTCAGGGTTCCTGCACGAAGGGTACCAAACGGCACAGTATTAATATGCTTCCCAAGTCTGTCTGTTCGTCAGACCTATAAAGGGCATTATCAATTAAACCGTAGGTGTCTAACTGAAAGTTTTGCAAAATATGTGTTAATATGGTGAGGAGCTTAACAAATAATAAAAAAAAATAAGGGGGATCCTCATACTAGTTTTGCTCTAACGTACAAACGGTAATACATAGAGGTGTCAAACTAGGTGTGTAATGCAAAACCTATAACTCACAGTGCAATACCTATTTTGTGCAAGTGTAACAAACAAATGAATCAACAAACGAACGAACAAACGATCGAACGAAAGAACGAACGCACGAACAAACGAACGAACAAACAAATACCTATAGTGTAACAACCACTGTCGGCTAAGGGCCGTATTAATAAAGGGTTCTACCTCTGAAATCGCTCTGAGTTCGCTGTCAAGTTCCTGTATTGTTTCGAACAGCAAATTGAAATCAGCACTTAAGAGCGATGCAGAGGTAAGAGCTTAATACGGCCTTGAATTTTACTGGCCCATCATTATCGAAAAACACTACACATTATTAAGATAAATCCGAAATCACTTGAATGTTAGTCAGAAGAATCCGACCAGGTAAGTAAAATAGTAGAATTCAAATAAATTATTCCAGAATTAAGTTAATAACAAATGTGAGGTTGAGAACCCCAGCCTTTTACTGCTTCCCGCTCTACCTGGCCTGCAATCACTTGTTCCAAATTGTACCCGAAATAATAGACCATATTACCGACCAGCGCCCCTCGTCGGAACATACCTGAGCCCCTTTGTGCTTCGAAACGTCAGGTTGTTGAATTGCAGAACGTCTGTTTGTGTAACGAATATTTCGATTTCTGTAGGTTGATGTATGGCTATTTTGTGAACTACTTCAGCATTACCAAGCTTTAAACATACAAATACAACTAGTTTATAGAATAAAAACACGGTTGACAATAAGATATGCTCAAGTACAGATTGTTTCACAATTGGCTACTGTGAATTGACCGCGAGTGTGACAGTCATCTATCTAAATTTAAAACTACTTTTGTGCAATATGTCCGAACACCATGCTGAATGCCGTGCCCTTAAAAACGGCATTACTAACTTAATCAAACTTGTATGGAATCAGGCGTTACTTTGCGGATATCCATAAAAGCATTAAAATGCGAAAACTACTTTGCTAAATTCCGCCAAAATCCCTAAAGCACCACCTCGTGTTAAAGGCGAAATGCGTCGCAACGCATTTTTTCACACAATTATTGGTGTCGGTGGTGGTGTGTTTGTGTCTTGCTTCTGCTTGAAAAAGTGGGAGGGAGGGCGGTGCATTAACTAACCGCATGGTGCTTGTGGGATTTTGGCGGAATTTAGCAAAGTAATTTTCACATTTTAATGTTAATCAAACTTAATTTATCTCATTCACGGAGATTTTTGTTTGACTTACTCACTAATTCGCTGATCGAGAATTTAACGTCAGATGGATTATTTTACCTGTGAACAAACAAAAAGAAAATTAGATTGTAATTTAAACAAAATCCTACTTTAATGCTTACTTACGATGGTCAACAATTGAGGAACAATGATAAAATATTCTACCTAGTTTAAAGCACATCACAACGCGAAACAGATTGCCAGACTAGATGACCATCTTTCTATCGACTCTTCATGGTTGCATAACGTTAAAAAAACATATTCAATTAATAATATCCCTTGCACCTTACGAAATAAAAACTACACTAGCTTTGATTTGGCTTTGTACAGTAATGTAAAATGATTCATGTGTTCAGTCAATTTTTAACTAACGTCAAAGTTGGAGGTGGTGTGAAATGTGGTGCTATTATTTTGTAGTTTAGGCAAGGAATCTCGATTCATCTTTTTGTTAGCCAGGAGAGAACCAAAAGTCATTTTTGTAGTTACACAGACATAAAAACCTTCTCTTCGAGGTATGTAAGGCTCCGTACATAAAACTGCGAATAGGCGCAATGCGAATTCGCAATGCAGAAAACTGCGACACGAATTGCTGCGATGCGATTTCGTGCGGCTAGGCATCTCCCTTCTACGATTCGGGTGACCATTACTTCGACGATCGTCAGGTCATATTGTGTAAACTAGGTCGTGGCATGGATCGTAAAAAGACGTGCTCACTTCTGCTTAGAAGAAGATACAGGAAAAAGAAACAAAGAAAATTTTGGGTTCATCTATTTATTACTGTTATGACCGCCGATGCAATTCAAATCGCAATTTCTTGCGATGCGTCGCGCGAGCTCGCAGATTTTTACGATGCGACGTCTCATCGCAGTTTTGTGTACGGACACTAATATATAGAGGAACTATCCTGTCAAAGGCAAACTAATAATTAATTTATTCGGGATGTCCTAAGAATGCAGATGCAAATTATTTTAGTTTGACATTAAAGTACACTGTTTTACTGCAAGGATGTTTTAGAGTCTTTTTTCAATTTGTGAGCATTCTGAAGACGGAAGTGAGTACCTATGTTTAAGAAATATAATAATTATAGCAGTTATGTATAAATAGAGAATACGCGGTATAACATGTAGTTACATGAGTAGGAACTGTAGTATAATCTATATACGTGTATGGAATTTGCATGCAATGATCCGACAATATAGCACATTTGTAAGCCTATTCTATAATGCAATTACGTACATGACTCTTCAGTTCGAAGCCGTAAAGTTTACAATCGGATGGCAGATTACGAACATGTTTGACAAATTACATACCAAAATCTAAAGACCTATCTTCCATCCTACTCGTCTATTAAAACTCAGCTTTATCTAAGACATTTCCTGGCTGCTCAGAGCTCTTATTTTGCTGGTAGCAACGCGCTAAAACCAAC
Organism: Yponomeuta cagnagella; assembly: GCA_947310995.1. Classification (NCBI taxonomy): domain Eukaryota; kingdom Metazoa; phylum Arthropoda; class Insecta; order Lepidoptera; family Yponomeutidae; genus Yponomeuta; species Yponomeuta cagnagella. Next base: position 17,709,508 of record OX371270.1, on the reverse strand, counting down.
GTAACAGGAACCATCAGTTAGTTTGTTTTATATAGCAATAAAGCTCAAGACAATGTGGTGGCTTAACAATAAAGTTGTATGACCTGCCAGTCAGTCAGTCGATTGATAGACAGTCGAGGTCGATAACATGATGTTAGGTAATTTTTGGCTTCGCTCGGAGTGCTTTGTTAGGTTTACTTGTTTGATTAATTGGATGCGAAATAGTTTGGCACGTCAATAATTAGGAATGTAGAAAAATTATTCAGGAATTATAGCATGATCTTTCCTCGCTTATAGTAGCACCTATTGAGCGTATATAGAATAGAAATTAGCTAAATTAATAGATCATTAATACCTTTTCCCTTTATTACATTACTCAACCTTCTGATCTAAACCGACTTCAAAAAGGAGGAGGTTCTCAAATCCTCCGTATATATTTTTTATGTATGTTCAGCGATAATTCCTCACCACGTTGTCTGATTTCATTAATTATTTTTTGTTGCAAAGGTGGTACCTTCAGGGTGATCCCATATAAATATCTATTTATTTATTTAGTTATTTAGTTAGTTTTAGGAAAGCCATTGACATTATATAACTTAATTATATTAAAAAATATGAGAACAGAAAGTCATTAACAGGCTTCCACCGATAGCAACGAAATATTAATACTAGTAATTAAGAAGAACTAACAATACATGGACATACTTCGACCAAATAGAGGATGTATTAAGAAAGGGCAAGATAAAAAGTACCCGAAACCGGCGTGCGTGCATGCAACGACTAATGAATGTTGAGGAAGCGAAAGTGATCTGTCAGGATCGTAGCAAGTGGCAGTCCCTGGTCTCTGCCTACCCCTCTGGGGTACAGGCGTGAGTTTATGTTATGTTATGTTACTAACAAATAAGTCACCGCAAAAACGGGCGTCTGCATAGAAAAAAATTAGATTTAAGCATTTCAAAAGGTAATATATCTATCTGAGATTTATACCTAAGTAATGAGAAGAGAGCCTACTCACTCACTCCTAAAAAAGTTCGCAGTTAGCAGATATGGTCAAGGTCTTAAAAATCATAGCATCAAAAGAAGTGGCGAACATGGTTCCTAAATTATCACTAGATATGGTTTTATTTGAGCTGTACTGAGTTTTGTATAATAGAAAATATACCGAAATTACTATCACTGAATGTGTTAGTGACGTCGGTCGTCAAAATTCTATTAACAGGATTTGTATTTCTGTAATTTCAGAAACGCCTACTTTTTCCCCAACCATGCGCTCGCGCAGCACAAAAAGTCCCATACAAATCTGTGCGCTCGGAGAGCCCAGCCTTAAGAAAACTTTGCAACCACAATATTTCCATCAGCCGTCGCGTTGACTGTACAGCTATCGTGCCACTGTACAATTAAGTTATCTACGAAATAATTACGAGTCTCAAATTATTCCGCAAATCTTACGTTAAGCTCTAGAGCAGGGCTAAGCCCTAGTTTACCTAAATACCGTGAAGCCTACAGCCTAAATAAGCGATAGGCTGCATTAATTCTAGACCAACTTTACGGTCCCGCCCACGGGCTACCGGCGAAGGTAGGATATAATCTGTGTCACACAAAAATCCCTGAATGTAAATAAACCGTTGCTGAAATGCGGTAAGATAATCACTTACCTACTTGGCCTAGACAGACAGATAAACTATTGTTTATTGTGCACAGACATAAGTTTTTTCGTCTTTTTCTACAATTTTATTCTACACTGACATTCAATAAACAGAATGTAAATATGAAACAGTTTCTTGATTTCTAATTTGATTAACAGAAATGAAATAAATCGAAATATAGTACAATTATCCGTTAACGGCTCTTCCACCCACATCCGCTATATATTTGTTCCGTCAGTGTTTCTTCCTTTATCCCCTCCACATGTCCAAACCAACGCAACATTCGTTTCTCAATTCTAGTCACTACATTCTCTTTCAGTCCACGGCGTTATCTTATCATACTATTCATTCATATACTGTCATTTAAAGTAACACCACATATAGGTACATAGATAGAGAACACTTTATTGCAATTTATTTGTGAAAGAATTACAAATAATCAAGGACCTCACTTCTAATGTACTAGTCCTACTTCCTTGATTCTTTTGCCATGCCCAAGTAAGTTGCCGGTAAGGGACGCCCCAAGCGGACATACTTCGATAAAATAGTGGATGTATTGGCAAAGGGCAAGATAAAAAGTACCCTAAACCGGCGTGCGTGCATGCAATGACTAATGAATGTCGATGAAGCGAAAGTGATCTATCAGGATCGTGGCACGTGGCAGTCCCTGGCCTCTGCCTACCTCTCGGGATACAGGCGTGAGTTTATGTATGTATGTATGTAGTACAATTGGAAAACGGTTTTTTCTTATAGACGGAGACAAAAAACCTTTGGCTTAGTTAATTTAACGTAATTGTTTGAGAAATACCGACCTATAAATTTAATAAATGTGCGAGATTATATAGTTGATCGTATATCAAATAAATTGTTCGTTTCAATCTGAAGAATTTTCATTTGACACACAGTTTAGTAGCAATAGTTACGCGAAATTGATATTTCACTATGCTTCAATACACTCTCATTTTCATAGGGTATTGCTTGAATGTTTCACAGATGACAGCAGGCCTCCTATACACTCATACAAATTAAGAAATAGTCAACCATCATCATCATCACCATCGTCATCATCCCTTTGACGACCACTTCATAACATAGGCCTCCCTCATGGTTTCCACAAGCATGAGGGGTCAACCAGGTCTCTATTAATCCAGTAATATCTATAAATCGGTGCTTCTGGTTACCTCTTAAGTATATATACGAGCGTAAAGGTATGTTTATACGACTTATAGTAAAATATGACTTAATTGACATCCTATTTCGTACAAACACTATGCCCTAACAAGGTGCAACAGCGTGACAAACCCCAAACCAACTTTAACTTTACACTGTAAGTAACAAAGACTATTATCGAATACCTTTGCCGAACTATTAAAATATCTGAGAATTATGACGTAGAGTCCACCTTAAAATGCCTTAGCTACAAGCGTTTAATACACATTAAGTAATAAATTAATGTAAGCTATGCTTATCTGGATACAAACATTTTAAGTTAAAGTTAATCGATATAAAGTTAACTTCGTGTATGATATCACTACCCAGTGCTAACTGGAGCCACTAATGGAAAAAATCATATCTTCTCTTATAAGACGATTTGCAAAAATCGTATTATAATGTGAAACGCCATAAATCTCAGGACTGCCTCGTTGGTCTAGCGATATCACGTCAGATTACCACGCCGGAGGTCGTGGGTACGATTCCTACTGGGGGCCGAGGTATTCTTGTATACATGGCCTCTGTCTGGGTGTATTTCCATGTGTGTGATGTCCTTGCTTGGTTACCATAGCACAGGGTATCCTAGTTTGGGACCAGGACCAGTGATCGACGTGTTATTATTACTTTATTTGGAATTTATTAGGAATACTTAACCACAGATGATATAAACTGCCTCTGAGGAGTGTTTTAGAGGAATCATGTTTTTTTTTTATATATATATATATAACACCTTTAGGTTATAGTGTAGGCTCAGGCTTAGTACAGAAAACTAAGACTCTTTGTGTACGGAACACCCTAAAAATAGTTTAGATTCGCTTTAAGTCCCTTATGTCCGCTTATCTCTTAGGGTTGGATTACATTGTTAGTTAATCGAATTTGTAACCGAGTGCTTAAGTTTTGAGATAAGCCTTTTTAGGAATTGCAAAATGCTAGTGGTAAATTGTATTCCCACTTAGTAGATACTTGATTTCAGATATCGCAGTGCGCTGGTACGTGTACGGTCAACCATTTCATAAATATTCCAAAGAACTCTATTGCAATAGTTTTAAGAGTTAGATTCCATTATCAACTTAGTGACGTAGACTATATGAGAAAATATCTAATAAATGTGCAATATTCCAATAAACGGAATCAATCGATAACCCAGCCAACACTGACCTACAGCTCAACGTAAGCCTTCCCTTCCTTCTACTATCCACATAATCGAAGGTTAGGTGAAAGAAAATACTCATAAGTATTAAACGCTCCTTTGTACATGATATTTCTTATGCAATGTCCGGTTCAATGTTTTGTGTGCAATAAAGTATCATCGTCATCATCATCATCAGCCCTTTGACGCCCACTGCAGGACATAGGCCTCCCTCATGGTTTTCATAACCATAAGGGGTTTTGCCATAATCGCCTCGCTTGGCAGGCGGGTTGGTGATCGCAGTATGCGGTTGGAATTTCAGGAAGACGCTGTTGCCCGTCTCCTGGTAATTTATTTCCTTAGTCGCCTTCTACGACATAAAGTATAATTTAATTTGTTGTGCAATAAATAACGTTTCAATATACATTTTCAATTTCCACGGCGTTTTCCATTATATTAACATTACTTCTAGTATCCCAAAAATCGTACAAATTTCACTTGAAATATTAACCCGCTGTTTAATTTCATTGTTTAACAATCAGGGCTACTGCAAGGCAAATCTGGTATTCACTAGCCGCGGTGGAGAACAAAAAAAGTGGTAAACATCCAGCTGTGGACTGATGAAGAAAATACCTATAAGAGAAACGACGGTCTATGCTTATACTAGACTAGTATGTAGGTACCCTTGAGCTGCGCTCTAATCAGTGCATCTTCGGGCTGCGCCATCGATCGCAGTCGAGGCCTTTGTAAGGCTCTTCTCAGACGAGGCGAGGTTTTGTCGCCATTGTTCAACGATGAAGGACTCAGGGCCGGTTTTTGAACTGATAATTTCACTAAGGAAATACTTAAGTAACGTTCTGTGACGCTCTTTTCTGAGAAATTCGAAGAGACACCACTACAGTTAACTATTTACTTAGCGAAATTCTCAACTCGGAAACTGGCCCTTAAACTTTAAAATTGTTTAAATGTTTTCTCAGCGAGAAAATACTTTTCCATACGGGAACACACGCGTGCTCACCGCGGATTAGCAATTTCCGATATGGACAGCACATCAACCTTTACAAGCATGCACTGTACTCGGTAACGTTACGGGAGACTTTGCGACAATATTGTAAAGGTTGACCTGCTGTCCACCGTACCGTTAGCGAGTGGAATTTCTTATAATATACATTACACTACATAAACTCGCGCATGTATCCTGGAGGGGTAGGCAGATACCAGTGTTTGCCAATTGCCACGATCCTCATAAACCAGTTAGTGTTTTATACTGTAGAGACATACTTATAAAACAAGTAACGTGACTGTCTGACTGACTCTCAGACAAGGCACAAACTAAGCCAGTGAGAGATGTTTTTTTTATTGTCTATTGTTGTTTCTATCCTTGAGCCAATCCCGGTGTGCGCTAGCCCTATTTTATTTTAATTAAGGACGGACCGGATCGCGTCTTGTCGTGGGCGAGTTTGATTGAAGAGGGAAGGCGAAAAAACGACGCCGCCATCGCCAGTAGAGTTGCATAAACAGGGTGTGCTCTTAACAGATTGGTTTTTCTTATATTTTAGTAGCTGCGCCTGCGATTTTATTTATATAAAATTTGGGTATAAGGTTCCTATCTTCATGCTATATAATTGAAGAAATATACTTTATCAAATTACTAGAGACTAAAAGTTGCCCAATGATTTTTAATGCGATGTCGATCTGGTCTACTACAATTTTTATCTTCAACCATCATAAGATAGCCGAGGGAACTGATGGATATCGTAAACTAAGTCTATATCGGTTTGTGGCCTCAAGAAGCCCGAAAACCGTTCCCGATTTTCTTTTTATTATTTTTTGTTGATACTGATCGAAAAGGCTGATTGATTATTAGGTTTTATTAAATAAATGAATTTTGCATTGCAGTGCATATTATACTGATAAGTTACACCTAAAAAAATATTTTTTTTTAATAAATAAACATTGGTTATGGTTAGTATTTAAGGGTTAGTATCAGCCTGACATCCTCACATAGTCTGTATGTCTTAAGCAAACAAATAAATCATAGATTAAATTTTGAACAGGAAAAGCTGTATGGGTCACTTAAGATCCGTGTCTTTTCCTGTACTTAATTTCCAATTTAATCTCTATAGTAAAAAGTAAAGTGTCAAATCGGTTATTGTTTGGAAGAGATATCCTTTACTATTTGTACAAGGCTTCTAGTTGACTCGCTTAAGGCTGCTTTTAGATCTCCAGGGAGAAAGTTATGCTTTTAGAGTCTGTGAACTTAGAAGTCTAAGGTCCTATTTCTACTAAATATATTTATTTTATCACCTGAATAAGACATTTTTACTCTTCGCTGTCGCAATTTATGGAAAGTTCATGTCGTGTTTTTATAATTTCTATTTGGGACAATACTTTTGTAGATCTTTTTGGCTACTTGTTTTTATTTTTAGCTTGGACGTAATTTTTTTATTAACAAATAACAATACTACTCTAGCATGCAGAATTTTGGTCTTTTTGAGTAAAGCTTATTTCACTATTGTGACGACTTCATCTGCTTGAAGTATGCGACTTACTTTTAAGAGTAATCAGAATATCACACGAGACAGTTACTGAACCGCCCCTACACCACATATTCTTATTTAGTGCCAAACATCCTAAGCTACTACCCTATCAAAGCCTAGCTGTCACCAAGCGCCTTAGACGTTCAAAACCAACAAACCTTCAACACCTATCTTCACACTTATTTCTATGAGTGTAGTGACGCATTTCACTTGACATAGAAGCAGAAAGAACTCAGTAACTCTAAGCTCAAGAGTGGAATCCAATGATATCTTGTTCGTTTGTTGTAGCATCTGGCGTAATGGGAATAGATGTCATTTTACCTTGACACAATGACAGAGTTATGTTGGCGCAGTGGCGGTGGACATAAATTCTATTAGAGGGTCGTGATACAAATCTATTGCTGACCGAACGCCACCTACCGACCGTTTCAGACGCATAGGGCCCACGGTGTGATCCTGATCTTACAAAACGTAAAAATGTTATTATATAGAATTATAAGGCGCAGAACTGCAGTCCGGGCTTTTAAAGGGAAGCGACCAATGGTAGCTGAATTGGCACGCTTAACATAGGTGGTTATAAGTTTTGCGCTATAAAGCGCGTGTTTGAGTGTCTGCGAACGTCTCTCACTATAATTATTTTTCTGATTGTGCAATAAAGTGTATTCTATCTATCTGTCTATCCACAATCCGCTTAAGGACACACTAATCTAGAAAACTAGAGGTCTATTTATTTAACATAAGATAAGATTTATGTTATCATTTAAACGACTTATAGAAATAAAAAAATATCTCTTCGCCTCTGTCGCTGTCTATCATTAGGTTTTCTACTAATTCGACCACGTCCGGACCACTACACGTCCACAGACCACGATCCATCTTGTACGCATTTACTAATTTTGAATTCAACAAAATTTTAGTAAGAAAATGTGTGTTAACGAACGTCCATCGTTGTTGTAATAATAATTAAAAAAACACGAACTTTCCTACTGTAAAATTAGTGGGACTCGTGTTTCAACGTTAATAAGCTGGTATCGCTTTTTGTGTTGTTTTCTGTAGTCGTTACTTACGTAACTTACGTTAGGGCACGCTTAGCTATTAGTTACTATTGTAAAACATATATTATCATGTATTTTGCAAGTAGCCTGGCTACCCATAGCACAGGAAATCCTAGTTTGGGAGCCAGTAACCATTTTTTTTTGTAACCGTTTTAACAATGTTTTTACATTTTATTTCAAAATCAGTCAGGAACCTCTCCAAACGATGTACCTACTGAATACTGCACGTCCGCTCTGGGCAACTGTTTACGACCTCTTGACTCCGATTGGCTAATTCTCTCACCACATCGATACGCTAGGAAGAAGAACTCAGTTTTAAACAAATGTTTCCGTACAGGACTATGGGTACAAGACAGCAGCTCGAAAGGGACCGAGCTCCCACAAAGATGTCGGTTCGTCAGCACGACGAATGTAGAATGATGTTGCTCTACATCACAGAGTGATGACGATTATCACCGGCACTGCATTAGCATGCTCCTGCTGTTGCTATTTAGGGCTATTTTTGCGATGAATGAATTGAAACTCTCCAGAATTATAAAGCTTACACTAGGTTGCATACCAGTAATGAAGTAAGTAAATTATGCAAAATGTTGACAATAATTTGAAAATATATTTTGTTTCTGTAATAATGTCATCTTTTTTTTAAGGTTCGGTCTGAAAACCAAAGCCCTGCTTTGTCATTATTCTAAGACTGGCCTATTTTTGACAACTATGTATTTCTAACTTTTATAACTGTAAAACCGGGTAACAACGTCCCTTACGATGTACCGTAAAAATGATAAATACTGTTATTTGCGAAAATCTGTTTTGTGGTTTAGTAATTTTTTTATGTACCTACTGTGTGTATTTCTTTGTAATGTTCATTAATTTGATTACGTACCTATTGTGCGTAATTCTCTACAATGTTCATTAATTTAATTATGTAGGTACCCACTATGTGTAATTCTTTGTAATGTTCATTAATTTGATTATGTACCTACTTTGTGTAATTATTTGTAATGTTGTTAAATAAAGTTTGTCCTATTCAATGTTTCGACCAGAAAACATCAGGAACAAACCGTGATAAACGGATCTAGTTACTAGCGACCCTCCTATATCCTCTCCCAAAAGCATGATAGTTATACCAAGCCCAGTAGACAGTAGCACTATCTTGCTTTATGTACCAAGTGAGAGTGAGATAGCGCGAAACTCTTTATCACTTTATTGATAAAGTAGAAATAAGTAGAATCAGCATTTGAAATCGGAAATCCGCAGAGGGCATGCGAAGTGACTAAGCCCACTTCTCTTTGAAATAATTTACTTCAAATAATATAACTTAAAATCAGACCTGTGCCTAGCAACAAATAAGTAGTCTATATATCTACGTTCCACTGCAGGACACAGGCCTTATCTCAGAGACAGAAAAAGTTTAACGCATGCCCACCGCGAATTGGCGATTTCAAGCGCTGAGATATATGAACACGTCAGACACTCAGGTCCGCTTACTGTACAAATACAATTACACTGAGAATTCCCCCTTCCTTCTCCACTGTTTTCTTAGCTCCGGGTTGCTCCGGGGCAGAGCAGAACGAGACAAAACTAAAACAAAAGCATGCAAAAGTGGACTCGGCGTGCAGTGAAAGCCATATTTATGATTTCACACTATCGTACGCGTCATCGCTCGTTCCCTGCAAGTGCGGGTATAAGTGGAGATGACAACTGAATGAAAGCGAATAGCTGGAACTTATTCAGTGTTGTATATCTAGCAGTGATTTTGACCACAAACTTGACGGAAACTGCCGTGAGGAAACCTGTGTGCTTACCGATATAAATTGCCAATCCGGGGCGGGCGCTAGTAGTGTTTAAGCTGATATTCAGTCCGGATTCCTCTAAAGCACTCCTAAGAGGCGGTTTATTTAATCTGTGGTTACGTACGACTTTTCCTTGTAAAATCTCCACCACAGACTATTCTAACCGGCGTCTTAAGGAATCGTGCTTTTTATAAATAGAAAATAGAAAGCAATATCAATGTTGACAAACCCGGGGTGGGTTTAACGTCCGACAATTCGTTAAAATTTAAAACATTTAGTTTCACTAGTTTGTCCGTCTGACAGATCGTAAAAATTTAAAGTCGAAACTTATCAGGATTTTAAGTTCTTTTTTTCCTGACGCAAAGTGTCAAATCACTGGCTTATTTTTTATTACAGAAAATAGAATCTTTTATAGTTTCATTTTAGTCTAACAAATTCTTCACTAGATTACGTGTCTTGTTCGTTGATTGGACCTTAATTGGACCGAACCCTCTTTAGACGTATTAGCACCATGTCTATCATATAAGCTACCCACTTATGAGACCCACCTATCCATTTATTTTCTATCACTCAACAATGAGCCAATAGGCACAATTCCGAGCACTGACTAGCCACTGTACTCTTGGCGTTATGTTTAAAATTGCGCCACAATTGAATTCAATATATGCATGAGAAATAACTTCTTAGCGAACGTTTTAGTCATAAGAAACATTGTTATTCATTTTGAAACTTTAGAGGGCATAAAAAACTAAAATCAAATTTTGGTTAAATGATTAAATAAATGGCTAGACGCACACCAGCTTGCTGGACCGACAACCTGAGATAGATTACTGGCAGCAGCTGGATGAGAAGATTTGGCGTGCCTTGGGGGAGGTCTATGTACAACAGTGAACAAGTACGGGCTGAGCTACTCAATTGTAACGCGAGTTGGCTAAATTAGCGTCGAGAGTAGAGTGTAAGGATATTATAAAGTCAAGGCGGCATGTCGCCTCCACTGCCAGCCACAGAGAGGTGCGTCAGTTATTTGCATAGAGCGAGCGTGGGTCGGTTCATGCACGACACTGTATAATAGCGTAAGCAGAATAATCTGTATCAAAATCCCTGTTAAAAAATTCACAGATTTCATGTCTCACACGACTATCGAGCCCAAAGGAAATGAATCGAGTGACAAATGTCATGTGAAAAATGTCGTTCTGACTTTTTTACTTCTTTCAAAAAGGTTAGGCTACAGGGCGAACCCTCAACCCGATCGTCTTTGTTTTATGTCAAATTGTAGCTGACCAAATTTTCCAAAGAAGTTTTTCTCAAATTTTTGATACCTATCAGTTTTCGTTTCCAAAATATCGAGCGCCAAATTCAAAAATTCGGAAAAAATTAAATTTTCTTTCCATTAATTCATAACTTTTTTCGTTTTTGACTGTCTCCAATAATTCTTTTTGCATCTTATAGCTCTCGTAAATACGCGTATTTAAAACCTCACATAAAGAGTGTATAAAAAGTTTTTAAGTTTCATCTTTAATAAATATTGCACACAATTTAAGGCTAATCCGTTCTTAGTTACGACTGCAACGTGTCCCGATCGCAAAAACCTTGAAGATACAATCTTCATTCAACACAGCAATACCGAAAATCATTCAATTAAACTCCACTATGTAAAACGACTAAACTGTCATAACACGATATTTACGTTCGTTTAACGCAAATAACAAGACCCACATTCTACACTAATGAATTGGCAAATCTGAGGCTATAGCGTGCCGTACTGAGGTAAATAATACAATTAACTCTAAATAACATAAATCAGTATGCCTTCGTTGTCTGCAGACCCAATGGCGACAGCCTAGTACAATTGGAAGGTAAAGTGTGACATTGTAAGGTTTACGTCATTTTCGTAGCTGCCAAACTGTACTGGACTAGTGTAGTAACTACGCGGTTCTCTCATGGACGTTCTGTCCACAGCAGTTCAACCTTTACAATTTTGTTGTAAACTCGCCCGTAATATAAATTAGTAGACCACACGTATGCAAAGATTGGTATCCTGTCGACTGTATACTTGTTTCGGTTATCTACTGCCTCGTTCATCTAGCGCTATCACGTCTGATAACCATGCTGGAAGTCTTGGGTTCGATTCCCACTGGGGGCCAAAGTACCTTTGTACAAATAGCCCCAGTCTGGGTGTATTTCCATTTTTTTGATGTCCTTGCCTGGTTACCATAGCACAGGGTATCCTAGTTTGCGACCAGGATTGAGTTATGTAGAAGTTATTTATTACTAGCTTTTGCCCGCGACTTCGTCCGCGTGGAATGAGTAATTTCCGAGATGAAAAGAATCCTTTGTCCTTCCCCGGGACTCAAACTGTCTCCATACCAAATTTTATCTAAATCCGTTCAGCCGTTATTGCGTGATTGTGTAACAAACATCCAAACATCTTCACAAACTTTCACATTTATAATATTACTAGCTGTCTCGGCGAACTTCGTACCGCCACAGAATCCGTTTATACGATTCTTGCACAACGCCATCTATTTTTAAAACGCAACGTTCGCTCGCACAACGCCATCTATCTTAAACTTAAAATAAATATTATTCCACGGGAATGCATTACCGGGATATTAAGTATTCAATGTCTCAATTCAGGTCATAGTCTACCTGTACTCCATGTTTCATGTAAATTCGTTCAGCCGTTATTGCGTGATTGCGTAACAAACATTCAAACCTCCAAACATCCAAACATCTTCACAAACTTTCACAGTTAAAATATTATATATAGTATGATAATTATAGGAGGATTAATACCATCAACAAGAGTTAGACTATATCCCATGGTGTGGCACTTGCAAAGATGTCGGAAAAAAATCGCTGGGTTTTTCATGAATCTACCAGAACCTATCAATTAGATAGTTAGATAGATCAGTCCATAAATAGAGCCCGCTGGTGAAGCAAAGACCTCTTCTCTTTCACGCCAACCCATCCGGTCCTTTGCCAGTGTCGTCCAGGGTTTCCCACAAGATAAGATAAGATATGAATATTCTTTATTGTATACCGGTAAAAAAATGCAATGATAAAAAAAGATACAATTGGCGGCCTTATTGCTAGTAGCAGTTCTTCCATATTGGCAACCTCATATTGGAGGATTTGCCACAGGAGAAATAGATACGGGTAGTCAATGCAAATACGAATATTAATAGACATACATGTACGTAATCGTCATCATTATCATCATCATCAGACATAGGCCTCCCTCATGGTTTTCCAAGCTTCTCGGTGTTGTGCCGCCCGCATCCAGCGACTCCCCGCCACCGAAACCAGGTCGCCACGCCAGTACGTAATACAGGTACGTAATAATAATAGTTGCGAAAGTTACGTACTTCATACTTGAATATTATACATAAATACACGTAAATAATCATCATCATCATCAGCAATTTGACGCCCACTGCAGGACATAGGCCTCCTTCGTGGTCACATAGATATTCGCTTATAATAAATGTGTGAGTATAACCCACAAATGAGTTATAACTAAGGCCTGTTCTCTCAGAGAGAGTATAGGCATAATCACAAAGCAAACTCGCTGCGTCCCGCCGATTCCAATCCAATCGCCTATGACCAATGCTTAAACAGAAACTAACTATCACCACCTAACACTTTAAGCAACAATATCACAGCCCAATTAAACGAGACTTTACCCAAGCGAACTGGCTCAAATATCAAAATTAATAACAATTTTGCTCAAACCAGCCAACCAAGACTGCCCGTGGGTAGTTTGACGTTACAAGGTCTGAGGCGATTTGCGAGGCGGCTGTCACCCAGATTTGAACCTGTATACCTAATACGATACTGAAACAGACCCGGGCTGTCCTAGATTATTATGCCAATGGACAATAATTAAAAAAAAAATTAAGCTGAAATAAAAATAAACCGTTTGGAGGGAATACAAGAAAAATACTCAAAGATTTTTCTGTAGTTTATTTTCAGAGATAATTGAAAAATTGCAAAATTGAAATAAAAGCCGGCACAGCGGCTCCCGCCTTTGCCTTTGTCAGCCAAAAAAAAGTCAAATGTCAACAATATTTTTATAGTCTGTGTGTGGTATATCAAAACAAATCATCTGTGAACGAAAGGTGAAAAAAAAATGTCTTAAGCTCTTAGCCTTTTCCATAAAGGAAAAAATAGTACAAAAAAAAAATGTTAGCTAGCGCGATCTATTCGAAACAACCAACAGAGAATACAGATTATTATCTTGCATGACGTGACAATGACAAGTGACACTTTTTTTTTTCAAGGAAAGGCACAGTTAGAGGCAAAGATTATGTTTTTTGTTGCCTTCTAGCCTACGTCACTTGCGGCCCTAAAAATCAACTTTAAAACTTAAAAGTAACTGTTATTTCCAAATAAATACAGAAAATGAAAAAATACGCGTCCCCTATTTTTCATGAATCATATGGCCTTATTTTTGTATTATTGTCCATTCGGTGAACATTGCGTTGTCCAGTCTTCCCACTTGTTAATAAAGTTTATCTTTTTCCAAATTTTCGGTCGGTCCTAAGTAAATGAATCTCTGGACTTTTCTCAAGAACCTCTTTATCTTGAGAGGATTCCATAAGACTGTAAAATAAACTGCCTCTCTCACCTCTCGCATGGAGTCCATGCTAGGCAAGATATACCTTGATTAGTGAGACGCAGATTAGATGTGTAGATTAAAATGGTTCGGAGGTTTATTAACCTGCTGGGCAAACTTTGCGCAAAGGGACAAATGGTGAAAGGGACTAGAAAGATAACCGTCTTTTAAGGAAAGTTATAAAAATATGTCAATTTGTTTTTCACATCTTCGCCTTAGAAAAGTCATAACTATGAATGACTGTAATCCCTAATAATAGGGGTTAAAGTATGAAATTGCCGTTTTATTGCAATAGGTTCTTTGAATTGACATAGAATCTTCATGGTTTGAGGTTTTCGAATGAAACCTTTTTCAAATGGTTTCTATGATGTTCTTTTTTTTAAAAATGTGAAACATTTGAATATCGACTTTCAATTGTTTTTGTTATTCAATTTAGACAAGAAAGATGGATACTGCGAAAATTCGAGTGATTTTTTAATACGAGTTCCGACGCGGAACTAACGCGGCAGAAACAGCCCGCAATATCAATGCTGCGTTTGGAGAGGGGTCTACTAATGAACGCACCGTGCGATTTTGGTTTAAACGCTTTCGTGATGGAAATTTCGACTTAAAGAACGAGCCACGAGGAAGACCGCCCACACAGGTGAATAACGATGAATTAAGAGAGATAGTGGAAGCCGACCCTAGTCAAACTACCCAGGAATTAGCGGCATGGTTTAACGTTACCTTACCCACAATATTGACTCACTTGCGTCAAATCAATAAAATAAAAAAATACGAAAAATGGGTGCCTCATAGTCACTCGAATTTTCGCAGTATCCATCTTTCTTGTCTAAATTGAATAACAAAAACAATTGAAAGTCGATATTCAAATGTTTCACATTTTTTAAAAAAAGAACATCATAGAAACCATATGAAAAAAGTTTCATTCGAAAACCTCAAACCATGAAGATTCTATGTCAATTTAAAGAACCTATTGCAATAAAACGGCAATTTCATACTTTAATCCCTAATATTATGCAAATGTATTTTTTGTGTTTAAACGGACAGTATTAAGGAACATGAAATGATCTAGTCAGATATTGTTATTATTATTATATATTACTTTATTGTACACAAGACAGGACACTACATATGAAATAACGTGCACAAGGCGAGCTTATCTGTGTAAGAGATTTCTTCCAGAAAACCTTAGGGTATAGGAGAAGCAGTAAAAAAACGGGTCTATATAATGTGCACAAAATAAACTACAAAAGGCCTAAATAATAATCTATTTACACAAAGTAAAAAAAAAACAAAACTACATGAACCAGATATCAGAATAAAAATAGATACTTAGATACAAATAAATAGTATTATATATAAATCTATAGCTCAATGTTATTATGTATAGGAATAGATAATGTTCTCTTTGCCTTTGCCTTTCACAAAAAAATTCTATGAGCAATTGTTTGTATTTTAATACAATTGATAACTCCATCATGTTTGTGACGTCCTTGCCTGGTTACCATAGCACAAGGTATCCTAGTATGGGTCCAGTTCAAGTGATTGTATTGTGTGGGAGTTGTTATCATATTATTATCACACGTAATCCCAAATTTTTATAATGTCTATACTTTTCTAAACTATATATTGATGCAACAGAATTTGCTTTCTTTATGAACATTTCATAAGATTCGCCTCCAAACCAAAAACACGTGGTCAAATGTTAAATCTGGCCATTAGATGTGACTTATCTCAATTGTTTCCATGCCTTTATCAGCTCTTTAAACACCAAATTAAGAGTTGATTTATAGTGAATTTCGCACCATACACCAGAATTAAATAAAACAAAAGGACATAGTTTCTTTTCAGCTTTATCACGTTACAACTTTATGTGTACAGCCCACAGATCTTACAACTTATCTCATGTCAACTAGGTATATAGGGTATAAATTTGGTCAGTTGAAATCGTCCCAGGGATGGTAGAATACATACATTTGAGTCAAAATAATTTGTTAAAAACTTAAATTCAAAAAATTCATGCACAAAGCGAAAAATGTAAACTGACATAAGCATTAAGCAGCCTATATACGTCCCACTGTAGGGCACAGGCCTTCTCTCAAGGAGGGAGAACGGTCATAATCACCAAATGTGCCCACCGTGGAAGATCATGGGCGAGGCCTTTGCCCAGCAGTGGGACACAAACAGGGCTAACTAAAAAAAAAAAAATTTTTGAGACATACATATTTAAGCAGCCTATATACGTCCCTCTGTAGGGTACAGGCCTTCTCTCATAGAGTATGGACTTAATCACCACGCATAACCACCGCGGATTGGAGATTTCAAGCGCTGAGGTTTATGAATAGCTCAGACACTCACGTTTCCTCACGATGTTTTCCTTCACCGTTAGCGAGTGGTACTGCTACTATAACTTCACAAATGTACATAACTTAGAAAACAAAGTCATAGGTACACGCCCGCACTGGGAATCGAACCTGGGTCTCTCGCTTCCGAATGTAAACTTACTATTTGTAAGTCTTTCGGCTGCTTTTCTAGGTGCTCTAGTTTAATTTCTTGCAACACTATAAGAGTGTTTTCAGTTATTTCTACGACTTTTGACTTATTTTCAGATGTCTCCAGTTTTATGTATTGAGTAAACGCAGGCGTGACATAATTCAAAGAAATTGGTGTTTCTCTATTTATTATGCTTTTTGGAACTGCAGATGCATCATTTTTGATATTTGTTCCATTTTGGCCCATCCTGGTCTCTTGTAGCGGTTGAAGATAGGATAGCACGAATCTATTCTCGCACGGATAAAAAGGGTTCTTACAATGGAACCCGGTTCAAATCTCAGCTTAGTTACAAAATATCAATCAGAACAGTTTTCCTCACGGTGTTTTCCACCACCAGTTTTGCCAGTTGATAGAGTGATATTTCTGCTGAATTTGTGGCCAGGCCTTCAGGTGTCTTTGTCTAAGTTTGTAATTTGCCAAGCCCACAGCATTTGTTGGCTAATGAGAGATAACCGTTGATTGTTCACGATTTATTGCCGGCATTACGTATTATAAGCAATTACTAATTGTTTACATCGATTGTGGTTAAATGGATTTGATTGGTTTTTCTGCTTTATGCTGTTTTTAGGGCTCTGTACCCGAAAGGTGCCAGTAGTGCCCTATCTACAGGGTTATTTTTCAAACACGCCATTCCTGAAATATGTCGGTTAGAATTCCTTAACTTTTGTGTTAAGAAATTGTTTTGTTTGCTTTTCCAATTTTCCTTACTAAATAGATCTTTTACGGTGTTTCTGCTCTGTATTAGCGCTGTGTTCCTTTTATCTAGGACTTCTAGATTTACTGAAGGCTACGATACTAGTGGAGCGCCTAGAGCGCGAATTAAGAAACCCTTGAAAAGTGTCCTCATGAGGAAACAGTACTGGTAAATATTGTTCATAGTAAAGATAGTGTTTAGCTGTGTTAATTAAATCTACATGCAATTTCGGGTCCGTTCTACTAACCATTGATGAGTGCCCCCATGAAGATGCAGCATAAACTTTTTGTCTAACATTTCAGTGTATTGTACTCAGAAATGAACAAATATGCAAAATCGTCGCAAGTTTACAGAAAATGGTTCAAATTTGACTTGCAATATTTGAACTAAACATCAGTTTAAAGTTGACCAAAAACACGTAAAGGTGTTTTTTATATTAGAATGTGTTTTATAGTTTTCATACCCGTTTTAACTGTACTAACAAAATGAGTCATGTAACCAAATACCTTCCACAAAATACCAAAGCTGTCAATCAGTTTTACAAAATCTCAATGATATAAAATCAATTTGTACTGACAATGCAACTACTGCCTATTCTATTCCGATGATAATGATTCTTAATACTAAGAGTTTAGGAATCATTCTCCAAATTTTCATGTGACATTTAAGGCTCCATAACGGAATTTATCTTACATCAAGCGTCCTTGCAAACTTGGATTTGTCACAAAATAACAAATCCGAAGCTATTTTAGCTTCTGAGTACCTACGATAAGAGCCCTTGTGCCAATCATTACAAAAGCTACTGAATTGTTTCTGCAACTTCAGCTACTTATTTTTAGGGTTCCGTACCTGAAAAGGAAAAAACGGAACCCTTATAGGATCAGTTTGTTGTGTCCGTCCGTCCGTCTATCTGCCAGGTACCTTTATCTCAAAAACGCGTGGAATTATTAAAATGTACACACAAATTAAAATCATGTATTCATTCATTTTATTGTCATTAAAGTCAACAAAGTAATCATTTTGTTGTCACGGAGACACCTGAGGCGTTTGAGGTCCGAGGTGGCTGGGTGCCATACATTACTATATGGTACCCGGCTGCCTTTGACTCTATATGCCTCACATGTTCTCTTCTCGATTGTTTTGTTTTATCTCTGTTTTGTTGACGTTTGTGTCTTTTGTTTGTGTACCTTTTGTTTACTTTGTGTTTCTGTGACAATTTAAATAAATATCCTCTTTCTTTCTTTCTTTCTTTTCTTTCTTTCTATGTACGCAGGTCTACAGGCCCTTGAAGCGGTGGAAAAATAAAGCTTCTAAATTCACTTAAAAAAAGATACGGCCGTTTATGCCGCAAAAACGTATATTTCGACAGTCAAGGGAATCAAAATTTATAGGGTACTTTCCGTTGACCTAGAACTATGAAATTTGGCAAGAAATATCGTGTGATACTACAAATACGGTGGTAGCGTAGTGGATAGAACATTGGACTCGGAAGCGGGAGACCCTGGTTCGATTCCTAGTGCAGCCATATAACTATGACTTTTCTTTCTAAGATAAGTACATTTGTGAAGTTGTAGTAGCAATACCACTCGCTAACGGTGAAGGAAAAAATCGTGAGAAAACCTGGGTGTCTGAGCTATTCACATACCTCAGCGCTTGAAATCGCCAATCCGCGGTGGGCACGCGTGGTGATTAAGCCCATACTCTCTCTCTCTCTGAGAGAAGGCCTGTGCCCTACAGTGGGCCGTATATAGGCTGCTTATGACTACAAATACAGGAAAAGATCTGAAAACTATACATTTGTTTTTAAATCATAAAAAAATTGTCTGAAATTCGGGAAAAGCTGGGAAAAAACTGCGAGAATCGATTCCTGAACTATTTATAATATGTAGGTAAGTATGCACCTACAAATTTGTACGGAACTCTTGGTGGGTGAGCCGGCTTGCACTTGTCCAGTTTTTTTGTTAATGCAGAACATGGTTTATCTGTGTCTATTGTATTTAGGACTAAGAAAATTGAGGTTTTTTTCAGTTTTTCGTTTCTACCTTTTCCGATACCTACTAGGTATATTAGTTGGATCCTATCTTTGGGGCTGGGTGTAATATTTTGGTAAACATACACATACTCACGGTAATATCCTGGAGGGTAAGCAGAGACAAGGGTTTATTACTTGCCAGTATTTTGATAGTGACATACACTTCAAATCGTCACTATGTACCGGCAGAAAATGTTATTTCAAATCCTGGTCTTAGAGCCTGGAGCCTGAAAGTGAGTTTATGAATGGATTTAACTATATTGCAATAAACTGTAGGTAAAATGCAAAAACCAGTGAAGTGCAAACTCTCTCTTCCTCTGAGAGAATGCAAGACACAGGCGGTTTAATGCAGACGTATATAATAGGCAACTAGCTTATGTGATGTATTAAGGGGTTCCAGGGAGTAACGCCAGCGCCTATATTCTTTTTGTTGCACTAACCCGTGCTGAGGAGAATTTCAAAAACCTATTTATATTTTAGATTTTTCTATATAGAATGTGAGCCAGAAGTCGCGGGTTCAAGTCCCGGCATGGGTGGAATTTTTAGCCTCTAAATAGGTTTTTAAAACACCAGTGCCAACTGGGAAAAAAAATCGTATCTTCTTTTACAGATCGTATTTTCATAAAGTGTCAGTACAATCTATCAACTATGTTAACAGTGATTTTTAGGACGCTAGTTAGCCCACTGGATCCCCTTAAACTAGGCAGTTAGTAGTAAAACTGTTGAAATGAAATATTGTTGTGGTTTTCTTATAAGCACCCTAATTGTACTCTTGTTATTGTTTTATATTTGTTTTGTCTTTGAAATAAACTTTTTCTATTCTATTCTATTCTATTCTATTCTATTCTATTCTATTCCATTCCGTTCCGTTCCGTTCCGTTCCGTTCCGTTCCATTCCATTCTATTCTTTAAGTCATCCATCTGTTGCACCTGTTCTGTGCTCGATCGATAAAACCGTTTACTTGTCTAATATGTATTTCACTGTGCCCCAGCGTAGTTACCGGTTAATTGTTACGGCCAAATACCGAATTTAACTACAATATTTACCTTAACTGGCTACGGTAACCTAGTTAGTTATTTATCGATCGAGCGACAACATTTTGGTCAAATAAAGGTGGACAAGTATTATAAGTATAGTCGACGGCTGAGCAACCTCCGCCTTTTGTTGCAAAGTCGCCCGTAACGTAATTAAATAGAGCGCACTAGTGTTAAGATTGATATGCCATCGGCAACACGGTGAGTAATAAAATAGAATAGTGTGGATTACCGAATTTCACAACCAAGTATGAAAATCTTAAGTCGTAATAATCCACATACCGGTAGGTATTTTTGTAGAAATGCGCAATTTCTGGTACCCCCCAATTAGAGTTTGTGTTTAACATTTTTGTTCAGTGAGTTTTTTTTTTCGGGTTTATATTTTTCAACATCTATTTGGTATTCTTTTGTCAAACTACTCTACTAATGCCTTCAGTAAATATTTTGATATTGGAAATGTCTTTCCGTTCGCTCCAGTGTAGGCTCCGATTTCACGAAAAAGTGCAATACCCTTATATCTCCGAGAGTCGTGAAGATATGATGTTCAAAAAAGCTCAAAAAACGTGTATTCACATAAGTTGCAAAAAGAATTATTCGAGAAAGTTAAAAACAAAAAAAGTTATGGGAGAAATATTTAAAAAAAAATTGTTTTCCATTTTTTTTATTTTGGCGCTCGATATTTTGGAAACGAAGAATGATATCAAAAATTTGGGTAAAATTCCTCTGGACAATTTAGTCAGCCAAAATTTTACCCTATAACAAAGACGATCTGGTTAAGGGTCTGCCCTGTAACCTAAACTATTTGAAAAAAGTCAAAAAGTCAGAAGG
The DNA here is from genome assembly GCA_947310995.1 of Yponomeuta cagnagella. Taxonomy (NCBI): domain Eukaryota; kingdom Metazoa; phylum Arthropoda; class Insecta; order Lepidoptera; family Yponomeutidae; genus Yponomeuta; species Yponomeuta cagnagella. Next base: position 17,688,394 of record OX371270.1, on the reverse strand, counting down.
ACATTTTTCACATGACATTTATACATGCTCTATAGTCGTGTGAGGCACGAAATCTGTGATTTTTTTTCTAGAAATGAGAACGTCCATTCTCTTTAACACATGGTTTTAAGGATTATCGATCAATCAGCGTCACTACAAGGCAGAAAACCTTAAAAAATTATTTTAGAAAATCAAAAAAAATAAAGGTTGTATTTAAAAAAATTTTGGTGTAGATATATAATAACAATCTTTATTGACACAAAACACATACAAAAGCAAATTTTACATCTTATTACAATACGGTATGACATTAAATTAGAGTCAGATTTTCAAATACCTGTGTTAGGAGAAATCTTGTAATACAGGTATCATCATCATCATCATCATCAACCCATTATGTCCCCACCGGGGGGCACGGGTCTCTTCCCTGAGGAAGGTATAGGCCATACTCCACCACGGGGGCCAAGTCCGGATTGGTGGAGGCTTGTAGACTAGTGGCTCGTCTACTGTCAGAAGTTGTCAAGCCGCCCTAAGGCCTCTGACTTGGCTTAACGACTGCCATCTATCGACGGCAGCCGGCACCAACAGCTTAACGTGCCTTGCGAAGCACGGAACTGCTCGGAAAAATGCCACTAGCGTTAGGCAAAGACGGCGACCCATCCGTGCACTGAACGCGCCCTGTGTTGCTTAACCTTCCTGATCGTTTAAGATCACTCAGGCAGCCGGGGCTACGAGCGATTCATACAGGTATCAGTGCCCTGCAATTAATGTGTAAACAACTTCCTAACGTGTAAATAAAAATTGCGATAATCTTTTAGTGAGAATTACTAAAGAGTCAATCAGGTATATTGTGTCATTTGAATAATGTAACAATTTACCTACGTTATGCCCATTTGCGCATATCTAATACAGAATGTTTATTTAAACTGTGAACATATTTAACTAACGGTGCCAGCCACTTTATCCGCGTGAGATTCAAAACTTAGCCTCAAACCAAAACACCTAACACACTTTTTAATTTATAATATTAATTGGGATTCCCATTCATGCATTTTGCATTCCTTCACAATCACAAAATTAACCCGATTTTTCAATTAATTTCATGAACACACGTGATTATTTTCTACGTGAACATTTTCCCTTCAATTTACACATTTTAAATTGAATTTGAACAACCTTGAAGCAAGACACTAAACAATTCTTACATCTCGATATCAAATGTCCTGTTATATGCAGCAGTGGTTATTAAAGTCTGTTCAGGGATCACTAACACGTTTTACAAGGAGCATTAATGCTGATTGAAAAACAGTATAAATTATTAACGTGTAGCAATGAATGGGCAATATAACATCTTAAAATATCTAAAACACACAGTAAATATTCTTCAACACACAGTGACACAATTTTAACAAATTTTCATAATCGCCAAGTGGTCTTCTCTCACTTGACCGGCTGTGCCGCATAGTGTGGAGATCCACGACTATTCTTTAACATTCAAAAATTTATATTCTTGATTTTAAAAAGTCGATTTCGCTAAAACACTCTTACGACAGAGCTAAAGCCGGCTTATAACAGAACATGTGTATTACTAACACGATCATACACACTCGGGACTCTTAAGATATATTTTAATTTAGACATATTTTTAAGGATATACAACACGTCGACGAGTCGGTCAGATAGTCTCCTTCAAAAACAGCCAGGAAAAAGAAATCGATCGTCGTACCAACAACACCTGAAAGAGCTTTCGGTCCATGAAAGAGCTAATGAAGAGCAAGTTGCCACTTGCCCTGAAGCGAGAACTCGTTGACATGTGTATGCTGCCCATACGGAACTCAGACCTGCTCCTACATAACGCGCACTAAATTGGAATCGCTCAGGAGTTGATGCGCATAGTTAGGCCCCTTGTCTTTGACCGAACATCAGAAGACCAAGCTCAAGGTTTGCCAACGGGCGATGGAGCGTAGTATCCAGCGCCTCAAAAGGATTGACCGATTGCGAAACACCACCCTCCGCTCCAGAACCAAAATCTCAAGTTGAACTGGGCAGGCCACATCAGCCGTATGCTTCCAGACAGACGGGCAAAAATTGCCACTGTATGGGTTCCACGCGACGGATATCGCAGACGTGGTCGGCCAAGGCGGAGATGGCGGGACGATCTCTCAACCTTTTTGCACGGATAGGAGACGACTGCTCAAGACAGGGAGGAGTGGAAGATCATGGGCGAGGCCTTTGCCCAGCAGTGGGACACAAACAGGGCTAACTAAAAAAAAAAAATTTTTGAGACATACATATTTAAGCAGCCTATATACGTCCCTCTGTAGGGTACAGGCCTTCTCTCATAGAGTATGGACTTAATCACCACGCATAACCACCGCGGATTGGAGATTTCAAGCGCTGAGGTATGTGAACACCTCAGACACTCAGGTTTCCTCACGATGTTTTCCTTAACCGTTAGCGAGTGGTATTGCTACTATAACTTCACAAATGTACATAACTTAGAAAACAAAGTCATAGGTACATGCCCGCACTGGGAATCGAACCCGGGTCTCTGGCTTCAAAGTCAAATGTTCTACCCACTAGGCTACCACCGCTCACTTTTAAGATATATTTAGAGTAAAAACACATCTAAAGAGCCCCGAGGACCGACTCTAGGGTCAGCAGACTAAAGCACATAAGTAACTGTATTACATTAACAAAGATCGGTCATGAAACAATGACATGAATATACATGTTTTTTTTACAAAAAATGATAAAACCGCTATTTTAATTTAACCTATGTGCTTAAGTCCGCCGACCATGAAAGTAATTTAAGGGTCCATCTTCTTCTTAGTTTGAGCACCGCTGTGTTATTTAATCTCATTTCGCTAGTTGCAATCGGACTAGCGAGATAGAGGTCAGCCGATACAGATAGAGATCCGACCGGGACCATTGTTTGCTGTTATGCATAATGAATTGTCTAGACTTGACAGCTAAATATTGATTTAGGGTTTGATCAATACGTACGTACTTAGATAGCAGGATTAATTAAATAAAGGGACTGAATATCTATTTGTCTCTCGCTCACGTAATGTATACGGCAATATTGCATGAGCGAAAGGCAATAGTCATCCAGTCCCGGAAAAAAAACTTTGACAGCGTCAAAAGGAGACTGTTCAATAGGCTTCGAACAAAATAAGCCGAAGCTCCTCGGATTCTTGCTTGATACACCATAATTAAATCGATTTAACTCTTCCCGCGATCAAATTACCATAATTAATGACATCTATTAACTGAGCACTTCCTTTCTATTTATGTGCATTTAATTGGAGACTAACTTACTGCCGCAGCTTCGTTTGCGTACAGTTAGAATGGCCTTAGATACAGCTTTTGTTACACGAGCCTAACTCTATTTGTTTTAAGACTAAAAATTATACAGGTTTATTTTGTAAATGAGCTATTTCTGAGACACGTCTTCCGAGTTTGAATTCTAAATAAGTAAATAGAAGTAAGTATCCCCACCCACCCAGTATACCCACCACGGATTGGCAATTTCAAGCGCTGAGGTATGTGAACACCTCAGACACTCAGGTTTCCTCACGATGATTTCCTTCGCCGGTAGCGAGTGGTATTGCTACTATAACTTAAAAAATGGACGTAACTTCGAAAACAATATCATTGGTATATGCCGGGATTCAAAACCGACCTCCCGAATAAAAAGCCGGCGTTCTACCGCTCCGCTGCCAGCGCTCTAATATTTATGTTCCAGATTATTTTGACAGACAAACCTACATTCATCATCATCATCATCATCAGCCATTTAACGGCCACTGCAGGATATAGGCCTCCTTCGTGGTTCCGTGTGGCACCGGATTAAGAATAGCGTCACTCCATTTCCTTCCGTGGATGTCGTAGAAGGCGACTAAGGAAATGGAGACGGGCAGCAGCGTCTTTCTGAGATTCCAACCGCATACTGCGATCGCCAACCCGCCTGCCAAGCGTCGCGATTACGGCAAAACCCCTCATGGTTAGAGGGATGCCTATGTCCTGCAGTGGGCGTCAAATGGCTGATGATGATGATGAATAGTAAAGAAGAATGTGTACCTAAAGGTACTGTATATAGCGAAGCAATAAACCTGATGTTTGTGTTGGCGTTGCTGACTACACAGCCTTTAAAATCGTAATTATATGATTATTGCTTGCAGCGTAAAAAAGACTATAGATTCCATTACACAGGCAAGATGAGAAAACCGCCTAAGTGCGAGTCGGACTCACGCACGAAGGGTTCCGTACCATTATGTATACAAAATTAGACACAAAGATCGAGAAAAAACCGCATAAAATCACGTTTGTTGTATCGGAGCCCCCTTAAATATTTATTTTGTTTTAATTTAATTATTTATTTTCAAAGCAAATATAGAACTAAATATTCTATGAATATTTCAAGCGTCTACCTGTTGACGTTATTAACATTGAGCAAAAAACGGCAATCAAATTACGTTTGTTGTATGGGAGCACCCCTTAATATTTATTTTATTCTGTTTTTAGTATTTGTTGTTATAGAAGAAACAGAAATTTGTGAAAATTCCAACTGCCTAGCTATCAAGATTCATGAGTTACAGCCTGGTGACTGACGGACAGACGAACGGACAGCGAAGTCTTAGCAATAGGACCCTTACCCTAAAAAGGACCTCTTAAGTGGATGGTGTTGAAACGCATGGATATTAGTTGATATACGTCCTTAGTTTGACGCTATTAAAGTTACGTACGGTCGAACATTTCGTTTCTGCAAATTGAAATGGAGCAGTTATAAGCAGTTTTATTCTTAGTTTGGATATGTTTTTAGTAAACTAGTATTTTCGTTTTGGAAGTAGATATAAAATACAAAAAGATACAATAAATTAGCGCACAATTTATAGGCCGCCTTAAACAATAAAACATAATATACATCCATAACAGGAAAACCGAATCATTTCGACAAAGCTACAAACTGGAACTTAATAATAATTATCACCAAATAAAACAGTCAAAATCGAACTCTGAAACTTGACAGCGAGATCAGAATTTCCTACAACTTTAGTCTCGCCCAAAGAGTACAGATTGGTGATCTCTTTCTTTGTAGTAGAAGTTTCAGAGGAGGGGTCTTCATATTTAGTAAATGGCAAAGACGGTTAATAAGCTTTCTAAATAAAATGATAGAAGTTGTGAATGTGGAATGTAGACCGCAGCGTGCGCGTCAGCATAATAATATGACGTTAGTTTGTTAGCCTGGTTTAAGTCTATGCTTTGACTGTCTCGTTGATCTAGCGGTAACACGCTTGACTGCCAAAACAGACATCGTAGGGTTCTATTTCCGCTGGAGGCGTAATTGAGTCGTACAAACAGCCTCAATCGTGTCCTTGCCTGGTTACCATAGCACAGGGCGTCCCAGTTTAGGACCACTGAGGACGTGTGATTGGGCTGTGTAGATCTTTGATTCACTATAAAAAGTAAACGACAACAGTACAATGAAATCAATTTTTAAACGTAGTGGAAACAGTTTATTATTTTGCTTTTACTTATATTTACAAACTTGTTGCACTATGTTTCCTTCCCTTCTAGAAAACACTGACATGATTCCGTAGACAAAATTACAGCAAATTACGAGTACAATGTAATTTATCTTCTAATAACATGCTTTATTTTCTACTTAAGGCTCCTCGTAATTAAATTACAAAATGCGTAATTAAATTACGGACATTTTAAATATATTTTCGTTTTCCTGTATGTAGTTTTTTTATAAAGAAAAGTTTTTTCCAATTTTTTTTTATTTTGGAATAAAATTTTCTCAATCAAATTCTTAATGCGGGATTAGAAAAATGTCACCTTGAATATCCGCAATTTAATTATCCATCACCACATTCAGCAAAAATATACTAATTTTATTACAATCCCAAAAAAAGTTAAATTGTGCTAGCGATATAGCATGCTTCACGTAAGAACAGCGTATAATGCTCCATAAGTGAGTTTTTGCAATAAAAAGTGCTGCAAAAGTTAATCGAACAAGCTAATGTGTAACATGTTTTAGGTCACCATTGGTATTGCCTTAAAACGCCTTAAAGTTATTTTTATTAATATAGGCACGTCATTAAATGTTATCAGTATTTTGTTATCTAAAACGTATAAATAATTCTATCGCATACCGCTACGTGGAAGCTTTTCCAATAACATCTTTTAGTAACAGTACATAGTATTAAGGTGTGTGTATTTTATATACCTTTTCACATTTTTTTCCCGAAGAAAAAATCTGAACAAAGCCTTCATAGCATAAGAAAGGTCGACTTTTGGCCAAGAGTGCCTTCGATTGCTAATGAATATTAGTAGTTATAAGCTGCTTTACCTACGTATTCTCGAGTGAAAGTCGATAAAACATCATAATTAGCATATTAATGACTATCGGAATTTAAGTGTTCCATGGAGTACCGTTGTGTCGTAAAACTACTGTGTTGGTAGGCTTTGTAAAGAGATGAATCTTGTTTCTCGGGTATAGCCCGGTTTCATAAGCAGCCTATATACGTCCCACACAGGCCTTCTCTCAGAGAGAGAGTATGGACTTAATGACTACGCGTGCCCACCGCGGATTGGCGATTTCAAGCGCTGAGGTATGTGAATAGCTCAGACATCCAGGTTTCCTTACGATGTTTTCCTTCCCCGTTAGCTAAAATTAAAACTTCACAAATTTACATAACTTAGAAAACAGTCATAGGTACATGCCCGCACTGGGAATCGAACTTGGGCCTCCCGCTTCCGAGTCCGATGTTCTACCCACTAGACTACTACCACTAGGTTTATAACGGACCTAATACCTTCGATTTTTCCCCCTACTTAACTAACACTAAGTGGTTTGCATTGAAAAGTAAATCCTTCCATTTTTGGATGTACAAGGGGATTTCATACACCCTGTGTAATGCATATTCATCATCATCAGCCATTTGACGCCATAGTCAGGTCATAGGCCTCCTTGATGGTTTTCCAAGCTTCCCGTCCAGCGACTCACCGCTACCACTAGCGTCGTCCGGTCCGCGGTCGCCAGGTCAGAACTTTTCCGCCCCAACGGCCATCAGTTCTCCGAGCTATGTGCCGCGCCCACTGTTACTTCAACTGAGCAATTCTTCGAGCTATATTAGCAACTCTTGTTCTTCTGTGGATCTCCTCATTTCTGATTTGATCACGCAGTGAAACTCCTAATATAGCTCTCTACATTGCTCGTTGAGCGACCTAAGGCATATTAAAGATGTTTATAAATGAATATACTGAAAGCTCTCCTGTATTTGTATAAACGACGGCAGGTATTTTTTTTTAAATACCCTTTTTAACGTTTTTGCGGTTAACGTTTAAAGTAAGCGATTTTGAACTTGTGACCGATCCATTCTGCATAGGAATAGAGTTGTATTGGTTTGAAAGTGGATGTGCTGTTTATGCACTTATAATTCTATAAAAACATATATTTCTTACGGTGACCTATCCAAGAAACCAGCTCGCGTGCTCCCCGTTGCGCAATCGCACTCGATATGACTTTTTATTGCGCCTGTCCGCACCATTTAGAGTCAAAACGTAATGTTTATGTATGTGTCTACCTCGCTTAACGTCTATTAACAACTATGTTCGAGTTTGAGCGATATTGATGGAGGCTTTTTGTTTAGTCTACGTCATTCCTAAAGAGGTTTAAGCTGGCCTGCGACCACAGACAGCACCAAAGAGGTATGGAACTGCTTGCAGCGACAAAAGAGTAAATTTAAAAGCAAATTAGAAAATGTAGCGACAACTTCTTTTCTTTGTGTAATTTTGGCAGTAGTGCCAGCCTCAGAACAATTTTCACCTCAGAAGTAATACCACTCGCTATCTGTGATAATATCGTAAGGAAATCTGGGTGACTTGGGTGTTCACAAACATTGAAACCGTTGTAGACACGCGTGGTGGTTAAGCCCATACTCTTTCTCTCAGAGAGAAGATAATGTGCCCTGCAGTGGGACGTGTATACAAGGCATTAATGAATTATTTTTTTTTCACCTGGCAACCCGTACAGCTGTCACCAAAAGTAGCAGTTTTACAAAAAAATTATTAGTGTTTTGTGTTAAATGTTTCTCATTTGACGTACTTTAATGCGATAAAAGATAATAGTACAGTGTAAATAAAAGACACAATGTGCAAACCAAACAAATTCGGGATAAACTGATATTTTGTAACGCCGAACTGTCAAACTAAAGAAGTAGTTGTCAGGCTCTTCTATACATCTTACCGCGCCCTCGCGTCACGTCTCATCTGTGTGCCTCACGCCTCAGGCATACGTACATAAAATCACACCTATATTACGGAGGAGTAGTCAGCGACCAGAGTTTGCCATAATTTTCAGGTTTGCCTTTTTTCTATAACACCTGGTATGGTCTGCTTGTGACCTAAGCAAATTATTAAAAAAATATATAGCCTAAGTTATCATTTTGTGGAAATCTATTCATAACATATTATAAATTAGAATAGAATTTTGTCATTATTATGTGAGAGGACCGCTATAAATCGTTCTAAATATCAAGAGTTTTAAAACGACACGTTTCAAACCAGATAAAAAATAATCGAGGTCATTTAGAAATCTTTATAGTACTTTAAAGAACATAACAGGAGCAATTTTTATTTAGGGAATTTAAATAAATATTGCATTTTGTTTCTTCAAGTTTGAAAAACTAAATAAATTGTTTCGTATTGATCAAGATCGGTCAACTGACCTAATAAACGTTATTTATTAAGATCAACAAAAGAGACCATTGATTGAATTAGATTCACACAGTAGGTCCACTTTGGTAAGCGTATCATTAACAAGTTTATGGAAGGTAGGTGATGATCTTTACAAATATCTTATTACTTTGACAAACCCAAAACCGTAACTTACGGTCTTGGGGTTTTTAGGATCGTAGCAAATGACAAACCCTGGTCTCCACCTGCCCCTCCGGGTTACAGGCGTGAGTTTATAAAGTTATGTAAGTTACATAATGAGTGTGAGAATGAACAAAAAACTAAAAAAAAAACCAACAACCCGACTGCTGATTATAACTACTAAGCAGGAGGGACCAACCTAATTCAATTCAATTCAATTCAATTCATTTGTTTGATAGAATGTGGAAGTGACCAATATAACTCATACTGGTGAATTTGGGCCCCGTCTGCCTAGTACTTAGTTAAAGCTCAGCAGTCGGGTTGTTGTTTACAGGCGTGAATTTAAATATGTAAAAAAAGTTACTATAAAGTTGCCTGATTGAAAAATTTAAAAGCTAATATTGCAGACTCGTAGAGTCGACCGCCGATTAACCTATGAATTTTTGTTGCAAATATGGCCTTACCAAGGATTGTGTGATAAACTAAATTTCGTGGTAAATAACATAAAATAAAGAGAAAATTTACTCATAAAATGATAATAATCCATATAATGCATGCACTCTTTTGTTTCGGTGTTTTATTTTTGTCTTTTTAGTGATACGTCCTCAGGGACGTCCTCAGACTTGGTGGAGCGATGATCTGGAAGAGCTGGATGAGAGTAACCGGGGACCGTGCTCAGTGGCGTGCAATAGGAGAGGCCTATGTCCAGCAGTGGACAAGCGTAGGCTGATGATGATGACTTTAAGAAGAATTCCTGTTATAAACCGGCATTAATTCCGTCTCAAGAGTGTTTCAGTGGAATCGACTTTTTATAAATAAGACTGCTAACACAGTTCGTTAGTTTTAGTGCATACTTTCGAGCGACCCTTCTGCAGATCCCTGCCTAGTGTCTTGGCTCTTTAAACGTATAAACAAGTTCCACGGCATGCGACCCGGAGTCGGACCAAACACGACTTTTCCATCACAATAACGACTTGGACGCGTCCGAAAAGGAAACAAAAGGACACGGCAATAAGATAGAATTTTTCACCCAAATCGAATTGTCGATTCGTTTTTGGTGTTGATTTGGTTTCACCTCGAAAGTACATGTATGTATTATGCCTATAATTTTATGAGTAAATTTTCTCTTTCATAATCAGCCTATATACAGCTACAACCAATTTTCTCTTTATTGTATGTTATTTACCACGAAATTTAGTCTATCCCATTTGATTGTACAATCGACATCACATAATCCTTGGTGAGGCCATATTTGCAACAAAAATTTCAATCGTGTAACTTTATAGTAACTTTTTTTAGATATTAAATTAACGCCTGTATGTCGGAGGGATGTGGTACTTGCCAAAATCTTGACATACCTCTTTTACTTTATTTCAACAAACAGTGTATATTTTTACGGATTATCTTTAAGGCAGAATCAACCTCTGCCAAAGAACTAAAGTATGCATTCAAATCAATTCTCAATAACAAAAAAAAACCTCCGGCTTAAATAAATACAAAACTCTACAATTTAATGCTAGCATTATCCCTAATTCTTATTGACAGCTCCGGCCTCCAAAGTCGTTTAGAATTCATCCTCTTTGGGTCAGTAATAGGAGCATTGACCCTAACATACCTTACTCTTTTTTTACCCGCACACATATGAATATACAAGCATATACGAGTTAGTTCGTTTGCATATTATCATTACGATCTTTTGGAGGTGAGATGCCGATTTTTTCTTCTTCTGGGTGAAATATTTGCTGATGACAAGTTGAGTTTACCGATTCGGATAGATGCTAATCGATTAATTGATTTCACCTAAAGTGTTTCGAATGTTTTTCGTTGGAACATGACCGAACTTTATTTTTATAAAGACCTAGACTTTAGACTATTGACGGCATCGTCAATGTAAGATCGCCCTAGAGTGCCTAGACGCTGTTGGAAACAGAACAGTAAATTGACAGCGAACTCTGGAACGATCTCAAAGGTAAAATCACTCTAGAACGATCTCAAAGGTCGTCACTTTAAGAAGTTAGTTAATTTGTAAAGCTGGTTGGTTTCCTGAATAAACAAAATAAAAAAGCAACTTTCCGTCATAGGGATGTCTGGGAGAAATGTCTTTTAGTAATAAGGCCGTCAACTGTACTGTGTACTTTTCAAATTTTTATGTCATGTGCTCTAGTGTACAATAAAGAATATTCTTATCTTATCTTCATTAATTCGGACGTAAGTTTCAAGATTCTGGAATTAAGTGGAGTTAAATTGCTGAATGCTGATTCATGCATGCAAGCATTCAGCTTGCTTGCATGCTTAATTCTTAAGTCTAATTGTCGCCAAATTGCGACAGCAATGTGTAGGTGACGCGCTGTTTTACATACTTATACACATGAATACTTAAATAACTATTTATTCTACAAATTTTAATTATTACATTACCTATATTCTCAAATTTTAATCCTACTTTACTTAACAACTACAATTTGAGGTCAGCACCATTGTAGCATATCTACCTTCAGTTACTTTTTATTGTCTTTTTGCTCAGCTTTTGTTCTTGTTGGGGATCTTTTTACATATATACATACATACATAAACTCACGCCTGTATCCCAGAGGGGTAGGCAGAGACCAGGGACTGTCACTTGCCACGATCCTGAACGATCACTTTCGCTTCCTCAACATTCATTAGTCGTTGCAAGCACGCACGCCGGTTTTGGGTACTTTTTATCTTGCCATGGGAATGTCTTTAAGTTGCTTTAGTGAAATTAAAATTCTTAGCCAAATTCCCAGTTAAGCATCTCTTCTTTTATGAAAAATCTGAAGCAAGTTACTCATACTTTTTTTTTATAATCTTTATTTGAAAGGGTTTTGTACAAAAAATGACAATGTCACCCTAAGTTACTCATACTTAAGTATTTATTTAGTGTTTTTATTTTTTCATACAGCCGTATGTCTAATGCCTACTGATTGGTCAGACTACATACATAAATATGAACTCACGCCTGTATCCCAGAGGTCAGATTAGGTCAGACTAGTTTCTCCGTGTGGAGTTTCTGGTCTCCCATCGGACGCGTCCCCGGGTGGCGGATAGGGGAACGCCCCCCAGATATGGGGGGTACTGGCTTCGGCCGGCGCGGACCAAAACCAGAGAGTTGGATCGCTCTCTGTTCCTCTGATCTCAGAGGTAAGTGATGTGATCCGTGCGGCGCGCCCTAATCGGTCGTGGCAACATGACCGATGGGCACCGGTTTAGACTGGCGTCGGACAGCCCGTAACCTCACGGTCTGTGAGAACGGGGATAAGCGTAAGCGAGTCGCGAGGAAGAAAACCTCTTTAAAAAATTACCCCAATCCCAAGGTTCCTTCCGTGCCGAGGGGATGAATGGCTAGGGAGTACCTAGTCGCTAGCGGAAAAAAGAGGGAGCTTACCCCTTCTAAATCAAAAGACAAAGCTGTGGATCAGCATACGAATGAAAATGGCTAGTTTAAATAGAACTACCCCAGGAGGGTACCCGAAAGGGAGAATCCCTCAGGGCCTCGATGAGGCCCTCTGCCCCACGTATTCTGGGGGGGGCGAAAACTGCCACGGGACTAATCCGGGGACCTGTCCCGACCCCAAACCCGACGACGAGGCAAACTCAACAAGGACATCGAGCCCGGTAGAAGGTCGCTTTTGGCGACCTGATGCCAAAAAGCGGACGGCATCTTTGACGGACGAGGAGGAGACCCTAAGCCTACCATCAGCTTCTGCTCGTGGTCGACAGACGAAGCGCGGGCGAGGAAAGCCGCAGACAACCGGCGAATTTGCCATGTCTAAAGCGGAACTTAACCGCGCTAAGCGAAAGCAGCTCAGGCTGCAAGCGGAGAGGGAGCTGGATGCATCAACAGCCAGCTTTCAAAGCGCCTCCCGCGCTTCGTCAGTTGTGTCGGGTCGTACGTCACCCGGTTCAGCCATGTCACTGGCCCCGCCGACAACGAGTGACCTGATGGAGGAAATTCAGAGGAGTCTGACTTACGTTCAAGATGTTGGGCGTAAGTCTAAAAACTTGAAGGGGGAGTTCGTTGGCGGACTCAAGCGTGCAGTGAGTGTCATCACCGCGGCCACTGCTCAGCTCAGAGAACGCACGGTCTCGGAAGAGACAAAACTGCTCCAGGCTGACAACGCGCGCCTGAGAGAGGAGGTGGCGGCGCTGCGCCGAGATGTGGAGGAACTGAGGAGGTCTCTCGGAGAGGCACGGCGCAATCCAGCTCCTGCTCCCGACACTCAACCGGCGGCTTCCACGGTCGCTCCGGCGGTGGACGTAGAGCAAATCAGCCGTGCCATCATGATCCAAGTTGGGACCATGGTCAATGCGCGGCTGGAGGGCCTGGAGACGCGTCTGCTGCCAGCACCACGCATCCGGCCTCCACTTGCTGCTGCGGAGAGGGCCAGCAATAAGGCACAGCAATTGGTGAGAGACCAAACGGCCTCTGCCCGAAAAGGTAACGCTGCTGCTGCGGTCGCTGGATCAGCCAGAACTGCAGTACCGGCAGCCGCGGCGGACGGTCACCGTTCGCGTCGGGGGAAAAAGAAAAGCCTGGCAGCTCGCCGCGAGCCGGACGCCGAGCGACTAGACATAGGCCCCTCTGCCCCGACAGCGAGTGGTCAAGCTACTGGAGGGTCGCGAAGAACCGCCGAGAAGACCACACGTGCCAGGTCTACAGTGCGGCCGGCTGTTCGACAGCAGCAGCAATCTGGTCGGCAACAGCAGCAGCAGCGTCTGCCGAACCGGTCGACGGCGTTCAGTGCGTCCGCCACGCAGGATCCGGTCGTCCGCCGTGGTTTTAACACTGAATCCTGGTGCTGTGGAGAGAGGTGTCACGTATGCGGACATTATCACATCCGCAAAGAGCAGTATCGATCTGGCAGCTCTTGGCATCACTCAGCTGCGCCTTCGGACATCGGTGACCGGGGCTCGAGTGCTGGAGGTGCCGGGTGCATCTAGTGGGCCCAGCGCTGACTCGCTGGCGGAGAAGATTAGGGAGACTATCGGGCCTGAGGTTGTGGCTGTTTCAAGGCCGGTCAAAACCGCCGAGATCCGGCTGACAGGCCTGGACGAATCTGTCACCAGCGAAGAGGTCGTTTCGGCGGTGGCTCGCGTTGCGGAGTGCGAAAGAGGGTCGGTCACGTGTGGTTCTGTGCGGCGCAGCACTGCGGGTGGATCCGGAGTAGCTTGGGTGCGCGCCCCGGTCCCAGCTGTAAGGAAGCTGCAGGTGGCTGGTCGCCTGCTTGTGGGCTGGACGTCGGCACGTGTAGAGCTGCTGGCTCCACGTCCACTCCGCTGCTTCAGGTGTTTGGAACCGGGGCATGCACGTGCTCTCTGTACATCAGAGGTGGACCGCAGCGAAGAGTGTTATCGCTGCGGTGCTCATGGCCACAAGGCCGATACCTGCCTCGCGGAGCCGCACTGCACCGTGTGTGCGGCGGCGGGCAGAGCTGCGGACCATATGGGCGGCACCAGTGCCTGCCCGGCCACAAAGAGGAGTAAAGCACCGGCTCGCGGCGGCCCACGGGCCGCGTCGCAGCCTGTCCCGTCCAATCCCTCAGGTACAGAGGGCCGGTCAGCGTTGGTGGACCTGACCATGGAGGTCAGTTAATGGCCTCCATCAGATTCCTGCAGGCGAATATCAATCACTGCGCTAGGGCTCAGGATCTTCTTTTCCAGAGCCTGGCGCAGTGTGATATCCACGTGGCGATTGTTACGGAGCCTTACAGAGTTCCAACAGACAGATGCATGGGCGATCTCGATGGCACTGTGGTTATCATCTCGAGGTCTGCGGCTGGGTCTCCTCCACTGGAGCTGGTGTCCAGAGGCCATGGCTGGGTGGCGGCTCAGATGGAGGGAATTATCGTGATTGGGGGGTACTTCTCGCCAAACCGCCCACTGTCTGACTTCGAGGTGTATCTGCGGGACATCGAGGCGTTTGTTGCGCGCCGAGCCGACAGCTGCGTTCTCCTGGCGGGAGACTTCAACGCAAAATCCACTGTGTGGGAGTCTCCGGTTACGGATGCGAGGGGAGACCTCTTGGCGGAATGGGCCACAGCTGGTGGTCTTTCCGTGCTCAACGCTGGAGGCGTGCTTACCTGCGTGCGGCGCAATGGTGGCTCCATTGTGGACCTCACGTTCGCAAGTCACGCTCTCGCGAACCAAATTGCTAACTGGGAGGTGTTGGAGGGCGTTGAGACACTTTCGGACCACCGATATATCAAGTTTGACGTCTCCGCCTTTCCAAATGCCCCAGTTGACATGTGGCGTCCGCTACCTGGAGACCCAGTGCGGTGGGCTCTGAAGATGCTCGACAGGGATCTGCTGAGAGAAGCGGCCCTGGTTGAGTCCTGGGTGTCGAATGCTGGAGAAGTGACAGACGTCGATGCTGAGGTGGCAAGTCTGGGCCAAGCCATGCGCCGTATTTGTGACGCTTCAATGCCCCGCCGGAAGACGCTCACTCCAAAGCGCTGCGTCTACTGGTGGACGCGAGACCTTGCACGAATGCGCACCGAGTGCATTGCTGCGAGGCGAGCATACACCCGCTGCCGCCGGCGTCGCACTCGAAACCAGGCTGAGGAGGACGCCCGTTATGTTGCGTACCGGGAAAAGGCGGGTATCCTCTCAAGCGCAATATGCCAGGCTAAGGCTGACGCCCAAGAGGACCTAATTGCGACGCTCAATCGGAACCCGTGGGGACGTCCTTATCGGATGGTTCGGAACAAACTCCGAACCTGGGCGCCCCCGCTGACGAGGACTCTGCAGCCACACCTTGTGGACAGGGTTGTCACGGCGCTCTTTCCTGCCGCAGACGGCCACCACCATCCGCCGTCGACGGCTGCCTCGACTCATTCTGCGGAAGAGCCTTACCAAGCCCCGGAAGTGAGCGAGAGCGAAATGGACCTCGCCATGTTTCGCATGCGGAGGAAGGACAAGGCGCCTGGTCTGGACGGGGTGCACGGCCGTGTGCTCGGCATTGCCATGGAGGTCTTGGGTGACCGGTTCCGTGGCCTGCTGACTGCGTGCCTGGCGCAAGGAATATTTCCTTCCCAGTGGAAGGCAGGATGGCTCGTGCTCCTGCAAAAGGAGGGCAGAGACGCAGCCTCCCCGTCGGCCTATCGCCCGATAGTGCTGCTTGACGAGGCCGGAAAATTCCTCGAGCGCATTATAGCCGACCGCCTCGTTCAGCACATGGCCAACGTCGGTCCGGACCTCTCCGATGTCCAGTTCGGATTTCGGCGAGCCCGATCCACGGTGGACGCTATTCTGAGGGTGACAACAATGGCGGAGCGGGCAATTGCTCAGGGTGACGTGGTCTTGGCTGTGTCGTTGGACATAGTCAACGCATTTAACTCCCTCCCCTGGGGGTGCATAGTAGAGGCGCTCCGCTACCACAAGTTCCCCTCGTACTTGCGCCGCATGGTTGAGTCCTACCTCTCTAACCGGGCTATTAAATTCCCGGCACGGAGTGAGTGGATGTCGAAGGAGGTGACGCGTGGTGTCCCGCAGAGCTCGGTCTTAGGCCCTCTTCTGTGGAATATTGGGTATGACTGGGTCCTGCGGGGCGCACTGCCCCACAGGGTCGGCGTGACTTGCTACGCCGACGACACCCTTGTTACTGCCAGAGGCAGTAACTACACAGAGGCGTCCATGCTTGCTGCGGCTGGGACGGCTCAGGTCGTTTGCCGTATTCGTCGTCTTGGCCTACAGGTTGCGTTGCACAAGACAGAGGTGGTATGTTTTCACGGCGCACGACGGGGACCACCCGCCGGAGCTACCATATCGGTGGAGGGCGTTGAGATTGAAGTCGGGAAAGCGATGCGATATCTTGGCATTGTCCTTGATTCCCGACTCAATTTTCAAGAGCATTTCCGGCGACTAGTTCCCAGAGTGATGAAGACGGCTGGTGCCTTGGGGCGCCTCCTGCGAAACGTGAATGGACCGAGCGAGACGTGTCGTCGCCTGTACATGCTCGTCTTGCGCTCAATGGTGCTGTATGGTGCCCCGGTATGGGTGGACAGCCTGTCTGCCCAAAACCTGGCTTACCTGCGGCGTCCGCAAAGAGCGATAGCGACGAGAGCGGCGCACGGATACCGCACCGTCTCGTTTGCGGCGGCCTGCGTTTTGGCTCGCAGTCTTCCGTGGGAGTTGGATGCCCGGTTTCTCACACTGGTATACCATCGAGTTGCCGAGGCTCGGGCGTCCGGCGAAGAAACTGAATGGACGCAGTGGCGCCGACGAACGCTTGCCCGACTTCTCGATCGGTGGCGAGAAATGCTGGAAGAGCCGGGTCCGGGGAGTGCTACAATTGAGGCCATCCGGCCTGTGCTCAGCCAATGGTATAACCGCGAGCATGGCGTACTTACGTACCATCTGATGCAGCTTCTCTCCGGACACGGTTGCTTCGGAAGGTACTTGCATAGGGTGGCAGGTCGAGAGCCGACCACCGAATGCCACCACTGTGACTGCGCCGAGGATACGTCCAGTCACACGTTGGAGGTGTGTCCGGCATGGGCGGAGGAGCGCGCGACTCTCGTCGCTGTGGTTGGGAGAGACCTGACGCTACCGGCACTTGTGAGAGCAATGCTTGGCGGCGAAAACGCATGGAAGGCGGCCGAAGATTTCGCTTCTGCGGTGCTTCGGCAGAAGGAGGAAGCGGAACGCGAACGCGAGAGAGATCCCGCCGCGGCTCCGATACGACGAAGAAGGGTAGGGCGTCGCAGGCTGGCGCAAATGCCACAGCCTCCGCCCTGACCGGGATGGTAAGGGGAATGCACCCGAAACTCGAGGCGTAAGATCGTGTCATGTGCCGCTGGCACGGTCGGCTGCGCGCAGTTGTAGCGTTGGCGGGGTCACGGTTGTGTCTCTGGTTCCCGTGGCCCCGCCCGAAACGCGAGGTGGCACCGGGGGGTTTTAGTCAGTAAGAGTCTGACATAACCAGCACTTGCATAAGGTGCTGGTATCCATGACGGATTTCCCCTCGAAAAAAAAAAAAAAAAAAAAAAAAGGTCAGACTAGTTTCAACAAAAACCACCCGGATACAACTTTCACAATTATACTTGAAGAAACCTGAATGCGGACAACAATACTTGCATATTGAATTCCAATTCCATCCATCAAGCCATATTCGTCCAATGCTGGACGATGGACTCTCCAAAGCACTTTTTTCTGTCCTCGGCCATCCGCATCTAGAGAGAAAGGCTATAAGCTTCCTCAGTATACAAGCTTCCTTTCCTTCCCTTCTTTTATCCAACACTTGTGTAAAATCCGTGAGTACCTACTCTTCAATCTCAATTTTTTATAGTTTGTAATTTAACAGTCTCACTCATACTTAGTTGGTTGCATGCGAAACATCGATACGTACCAAACACGGTACCGGTAAATGTCGTATCTCATACCTCAAGAGTCATACTTAGATTTGGTCTTCATATGCCGGTAAACATTGTCGTTTTATTCTTAACACAAACCAATTTATTTTCAACCTTCTCATACCCTTTGTAACTTGTGTAAAGTGGTTTTTAAAATAAATATTTTTTATGTTTTTATGTTTATGTTTTTATGATAGGAAGTCAAATTGTACAGCCTGTTTAATCGACTAAATAAATCATCACGTGTGAATTACGCACATCTTTTTTTCTATTTCTATTCGTCTTCTGTTGGAATTCCGGCCGCCAGTTTCTTTTTGCCAAAAAAAAAGTGAAGAAAAACCAGCCAAGTGTTTTAGCAGTATTTATTATCGCTTGGAATTATAAAAAGTGTTTTGTCGAAAAAAAAACAGATTTTGTCCGTGCAGTGACTCTTTGTTTCCAAAGAGGACACCGTCTTCCCCCACGCCAGAGCACAATGTATTCTTCTTTTCTTTTATTTCGCGTTATATCGCGGGTGTGATTGTTGGTTGCAGCCGGATCGATCAGAATTCGAAGCTTAATTTATGGTTTAATTGCATGTTGCTGATTTGCCAGGCGCTTTTTAGCACAGACAGCCTCAATACCGGCTCCGTCAAGCTAAGTCTTATTGCTGGTAGCTTAAGAACGAGTATGGGATAAAGAAGAGATTCTGTTGATAATACCTACAGGGTGCAATGGACGGGGCTGCTTCTGATGATACGTAAGAAAGGAACCATGTGTTTTGAATCGTTTTTGTAGTGCCAAAGTTTCCTTAATTCTTTTTATTTTGCAAATCAACGCGTTAAGAAAAATTTAGTATAATGCCCGACAAATTACTTACAGAAATTAATTTGACTGTGCATGGAATTATTTTGGGTTTCATTGGCGAGGGAGGTGAGACGTGACTTACAATACTTTATTTTAGTTAAATTAATTAATAAATTATAATACAAGTTATCTGTTGGGTATTGTACTAAAATTTACAATATAAAACTCCTCATGCATATTATTAAAAAAAAACGGCATGTCTATAAGTTCTTTTTTATGTTGCCTTGCCTATATACGTCCTACTGCAGGACAAACTCCTTCTCTCAGGGAGAGCGAGTATGGGCTTAATTACCACTCGTGCCCACCGCGGATTGGCAATTTCAAGCGCTGAGGTATGTGAACACCTCAGACACTCAGGTTTCTTCACCGAGTGGCATTGCTACTATAACATCATAGACGCACATAAGTTAGAAAACCAAGTGATAAAAGGATTTTTCAGCCTATAATGTCTGGAATTAAATCTCTTTTATATACATAGATCGGATTTCGGGACAAATCAAAAGAAAAGCGACATTAAAAATACAAAGTTAACGTAAGGGATAGCGCGCAGTGCAACATTGAACTCGTGAATGCAAATCAGCGAGTGTAAGAGCGAGCGTGGTCGAAATTATCGAAACATGATAGCTTACACTAGAGCAGCGATGTAGTCTGACCAACGAAAAACCACCTTACAGTTTCTGGAGGAACTAATCTTGTAATAATAACAATAATAATAACTTCCACACAAAACAATAACTTGACCTGGTCCCAAACTAGGACACCTTGTCCCATGGTAACCAGGCGAGGACATCAGAAACATGAAAGGGAAAGGGCTTATGCCTTGTAGTTAGTATTGATAGATATATCTTCATCTTCTTCTCATGAAATTTGTTAAGATTTGGTTTATTTTGTCTGTATTAGTATTGCAAATAAACTGTTTTATACCTATATATATGGACTCACGCTTCTATCCCGAAAGAGAAGGTAGAGACCAGGGGATGCCACATGCCACGATTCTGTCTAACCTTTTTTGCTGCAAACTTTTTATTTATTTATCTATCTATACTAGCAAAGTATTTGCAAACGATGGCAAGCTCCGTTTGACACCAATACGCTAAAAAGAAGAAGCGATAGTTATTATCATTTGAGGTATAAGAAACATAAAGGGCAAAGATAATTAAATAATAAAAAAATCGTCTTATGTATAGGTGGTCCCATGATATACTTCAAGCGCAGAATTATGTAAATTGCCTATACCACGCACATATTAACGGGCCGATGGTAACGACGTTTACTTTTACAGAATCATGAACCATTAATTGGCTTTTGAGTTCTTTTCGTTGGTCAGACTATACTCAGTCCAAGGTTCTATGCTCGCCAGATAAAAGTAAGCAATATCGAACTGATACCGAATATCGAGTAAGTTACGACCCCAGTGAGACATCGGTCGTAAATCCTTTGCGAGCTTTCCTGTGTTCGGGATTTTATTACGGGTGAGTAAGATACATTGAAAAGATTATGTAATTATTCCCGCTTCCAATGTTCTCGCTTCCAATGTTCCCGATTCCAGCGTCCCCACTTCCTATGCTCCCCCTTCCTATTTAGTCGTTAGCTGAAAAAAAGCTATAATTCCTACAACCTAATACTCGTATGTGTAATAGATTATTTTCACAACTTTTTGTGGCAAATCCTGCCTACTCGTACAACAGACATAACAGTCACTGAGTCAGTGTAGTGCAATCCCCGCTTCCGATGTTAGAATTTATGGAAATGAAACTAGTAACTCGTTTTTGTATACTAACATATGTTAATATACTGTTGACAGCAGTCAGTTTTTTTTGTATGCACTTAGGCCTTCTGATAGCTGCTAACAATAGATTACGGGATTGTCAGTGTACGAGAAACGGTATTAGCTAGACAACTATCATCAACTCTTTTTACGACTTTCATGCCTCTCCATTATTTTAATCCCTATAATTTTTACAACTGCAAAACCATACGGTGGCTAACCGAGACGACAGCAATAGTTAATTTAACCCTTTGATTGAAAGTGTAATTAAACATTTATTATGTATAGTAAAATATCTTACCTACCACAGAGTCAATTCACCCACAAATCATTTACCAACGGGTAAGAAATTGCCTATTGTACGGAAATAAAAATCTGTTTTAAGTTTATGAAGCATTATACAAATATTGGCCGTGTGGCACCGGATTAACAATAGTGTCACTCCATTTCGTTCCGTGGATGTCGTAGAAGGCGACTAAGGAAATCAATTACCAGGAAACTGGCAGCAGCGTCTTCCTCAGATTCCAACCGTGTACTGCGATCGCCAATCCGATTACGGCAAAACCCCTCATGGTCATGAAAACCACGAAGGAGGCCCATGTCTTGCAGTGGGTATCAAAAGGCTGATGTTGATGATGATGATACAAATATTACGAGACTTTCACCACCATCTAAGGCCACAGTTGTCCACTGCTGAACACAGGCTTCTCCATGTCATACTACTTCTTTAGGTTCTTGACCTTACTCATGCAGCCACCACCAGCAATCTGCTTCAGATTGTATGTCGTAGTCTCCACTCTGCATATAATCTTTTTACCCCATTTGTTATAAGTTGTTCATCAGTTTGTGGTTATTTGAATAAATAATTTTTATTTTATATTAAGATATGACCAGCCCACTGCCTCTTCCGCTTACTAAGCTTACGTGCTATGTCAGTTACCTTTATTTCTTTGTGGATCGTCAAATCTCTGATACGACCTAACAAAGAGACTCTAATCATAGCTCGTTATTACGCTGTCAAATAAAGAAAGTTTACAATAAAACTATCCATATTGTCTGTGATAGAGGCAAATAGTTATTCAATAATAACATTATTTTAACAATAACAAAGACCTGTCAAATGTATAACTAAATAGTTATCCAGTCCCTTTCATATACTTACAGTGCTATACCTAAACAGCTAAACACTCCCTACTTTGCTGCCAGAAACTAACATAGTTTAAAAAACCAGCCAATTACGTAACGGTAATGGTATCAAAATTGTCCTCTGTCATTCCGAATTCGAAACATTCGAAAATCGAGCGAGCGCGTTCCAATTTCAAATCGCTGCGCTCGCAGGGCTGCCAACACAATTCTCATTAAGCGCGCGGTCGTTCGCCATTCATCATTACTTGCCGCGGAGCGCGGACAGCCCTATAATTTCCCTCCCTCCCCGCGCCTCCCCTCACTCCCTGCCACCTCCCCTCTTTACTCCTGTAAGCTCGGGCAATATTAAAAGAAGACGTCGATCGAAATGAGTTTCGTTAAAAACCGCGTGTTTCCTTTCTCTTACCTGTTGTTTTAGGCTTTGGCGTTTTTAGGGTTCTCAAAAAAAAAACGAAACCCTTATAGAATCACTTTATTGTCCGTCTGTCAAGACCCTCTTTGCTAGGAACATATGTATAAAGCGGTCCCTCAAAGTTGTAAAAATATGAAGATGTAACGTAATCAAAATATGTGATATTTTTGTCACATTATCCATAGTAGCAATTTATCAATACATATAGGGCACTTCCTGTCGACCTACAATCAAAGATTTGGCAAAAAGCGAGGTATCATACCATTTTAATGACTTATACGTATTTATTCACTTAACGGGTCTAATCTCTATTGTTAACCGACTTCAAAAAAGGAGGATGTTCTAAGTTCGACGCGTATGTTTTTTTGGATTTATTAGGTTAACTAATTTTAATACCCGACGTTTTGGCCAACGTTGCAGTTACGCAGCAGTGTTCACGACACAGGCAGACTGAAGGTCCCGTAGCTCACATGCTAGAAAAACCAACATGTAGGTACACTTATCCTTGCAGTTGGTTTGTAACTTGTAGTTGACTGCTAACGTAGCAGCCCTAGGCAATAGGTTAACACCAACATCGCCTCTTGCATCAGACACAACATGGTGCAAAAGCCAGGAGCATATTTCTGCATAATCCAATAGAGATAGCTGAAGCCAATACCGGCACCAGCACTCATATTCGGTAGCGGTATTGCCGAAACTCTGACCTTTCCGATCAGGATTGCTACTACCATTGCCATTTGGATAAAGGTTCAAGATGCATAATTAGGGGAAGCAGCGATATTGGGGAGCGATACTTGATTTGACATTTTGGTTTATTGATGCACTTTACTTTGAGACTAGTGAAATTACAAGACGTTATTGCGCGAATAAATCGCACTTATGTATGTATCGAAAGTATGTATGTCAACTTTTGCAATTTCGTTGCAAGCTTGTAGATTGTACGGGTTTCAAATACGACAGAACATCAAAGGGTTCAAGTCCCGGCATGGGTGGAATTTTTAGCCTCTAAATAGGTTTTTGAAATTGTCCTCAGAAACAACAAAAAGAATATAACACTTGTACAGTTCACAGAACATCAGTCTACATTAATGCACTCTACTCAGTTACATTACGGGCGTACTGTGGACTAAACTGTGGACTTAAACGTAAAGCATGACGCGCTGTCGAATCAACGTGTCGCAAAATTGAACAATCGGTGGCAAAATGGCAACGGACTAAGAGAATCGAATCGAAAATCGAATTAATCGACCCGTAATCGCCTAGCTGGTCGAGCGGGTGTTAATTTCACACTTGGGCCCGGTCTGAAATAGCATCCTGCGATGGATAACCACATACTTCCATAAGGGGGGTATTACATGAACTTGGTTGTGCAGTTCTACAGGTACGTCGTTTCAGAACGTTTTTCATTAGATTTGTTACAAAATCAATACAAAACTAAACCATTTAAACATGTGTATTTTAGCACTTAGGTCAATTAAAACAAAAAACCATAGACGGTTTTGTTTTTGTCAAAATGTTGATGCATGTCGACGACTGATCAACCTTTACACTATCGTCGTTGCAAATTTGCATGCAATTTAACTGAGTAGAGACTGAGTAGAGCGCCGGATTACGAATAGAGTCACTCCATATCCTTCCGTGGATGTCGTAGAAGGCGACTAAGGAAATAAATTACCAGGAGATGGGCAGCAGCGTCTTTCTGAGATTCCAACCGTATACTGCGATCGCCAACCCGCCTGCCAAGCGTGGCGATCATGGCAAAACCCTTTATGGTTAAAAACTATGATGGAGGCCTTTGTTCTGCAGTGGGTGTCAAATGGCTGATGATGATGATGAGTTGACTGCTCTACTAGCCAATAGCGTTCCAATTCAAGTATAAATCGTTGGAGCACTGTTGTCCGGCAAAAAGAAGGAAAAACAGGTTCACGCCTTTATCTGTAAAGAGAGGTACAGTAGCAGCAATTCCGCATCTGTCCGTAAACCGCACAAAAGCGACTGCATTGTTTTCAGTCGGCAAAATAATTGCATTACAACGCGTATGAAGGAGTCGAAACAAAAGCAAAAACTCGAAATGACAATACAAATTTCTGAAATCGCATCAGGATCGCTGCAATATGAGAATTAACTCCTTATCTGACCTTTAAGAGCTCTTTTCTTTGCATCTCATACTACATAAAGCCTAGCTTAAGTCGGCGACCAAAAAAAATGAAGAAAAAGCCGCCACGGACGTTGTAATTCGAGCCTTTAATTCGACGCCGTAAAGTCCACATCGAAATGACAGCCGCCTTTAATTGTTTTGCAGCTTTCGCAGTCGGTTTAATATCCAATCTTTACGCACATCCAATGATTTAAGCGGATAAAGGTAAATTAAATCGCGATTCTTTAAGTTGTTTAAAGTTTTATACGTGTTTATTGTGCTTAAATGTATGCTTTGGGTATTCTGAAATAGGGCCTTTAAAAATAAGGCTTCTAACCTGGGGGTAAGAGCAGCAGCCGCAATTTAGAAAATAGGACAAGATTCTGACCCGTCTGTATAAAAAATCAGGGTCACTGACACATAATGTCCTAATCCGAAATTATGAATTTAATCATGCATTCATTTATAATTTTCCTGTGAGGTCCAAAGAAGTTGTGTGTCGAATCTTTCGGAAACTTGTAGAGATTTATACAGAGTAGGAAGTTTCTTATCGATAAAGTTAAATAAATAATAGATCTGTTGTTGACCTTATCGTAAACATTTGTTATTGTTTACGTTATCGATATAACCATCTAGCAATAATATATGTATTCATTATCGAGATGGTTATTAATTTTGTTTAAAAATATTGGCGTACTTTCCGGTCAGAGATTTGATTTATAGTGTATTTCGGAGACAGTGATATTAGGAAATATTCTCAAGCTTAACTTTTTTTCACTAAGATTAGATTAGATTAGATGATATTAATACTCTTTATTGCACGCTATACATTATAAAGATACATGAAAAATCTTAAATATCTAAGTTACATAGTATACAACTGGTGGTCTAAGACATAACCTAATTTTGTAAATACTAAATCTAGTTCGTGTGGGTATCAATTAGATGATTTTAGCGTGTTAACTACATACACTGTAGAGAGAATAGACAAATTACTCTTCGGAAAAAATACAGCACAGTCTGTACTGGAAAGTAAACTGTTGGCTAATTAGTACTCGATGAGAAAAGCGCCCATATTTATCGATTATCGAACAACTTGTCGCTTACGAGCACTGATACGTACACGTCTTAGAATTAAAGTAGTAAATAGGTTTCATTACACGTACGCATAAAAAAATGCAAACTCGCATTCCATAATCTCCTGTCACCAATGTTCGTGGCCTTAGCTCGGGCCACAAAAACGCCGCGGGCACTAGCCCACGCTTCCAATGGAGTTTTTCTTCGATAGTCACTCTTATGCCTGGTAAAATAAGAGTGCTCGTGACCAGCCGAAGGCGTGGGCCAACGTACGTAACTTCTTAAGTAGCAATCGAGGGACGCCCCGTGGATCGATGCCTTTTAAATAACGATTCTTCATCCGAGAGATCGGTAAATCGTCGATTAAGGGGTTAAATATGGAAGGTTTTCTGATCTCCGCTCCGTTTTTTACAAGGTGGAAGTTGTGGAAAGCTAGGTTAGACTTATCGGTGGTTGATGGCAACGGCCTTGGCACATTACGTTATGTGTTACACGTATTACACGTTATCGATACCACAATCAGTTGTCCTATGAAACTTTTATTGTCCAGTGGAAAACGGAAAAGAGGCACAGAAACAACTGTCTTCTAAAAAACAAATGATAAATACAGTAAGACTTGAAAGCTAAACAAAATACAAGCAAATAAGTCCGTCAAAACACACACATATTTTAGGCCGCTTTTCTGGACTTCATTATTGATCCATTTATCTCTAATTCTCCACTTCACTCCTTTTAAGTCAGAAAAACCCATTAATCCATGGTCAAGACCGAAAAAGAATGTATAAAACCAACCAGCAATAAATAAAAAACAACAACACTTACACGGCCATCAAATTATGCAAAAGACAATGTCTCATAATGGATACCATTATTAAAAAGAAGTTGCAGCGTCGCAAATCAAATTAGTAATTAAACATTTGAAAATGGAACGCGCAAACGCTCTGCTTGCGCGCGCATTGAGGCCGCCGAGCAAGTTTTTCAAAATGGCTGACAAGCGAAAGCTCGCGATTCTCAACGGGCCGTTCCTGAGATATCTATTTCTATTCTTAGAAATTCTACATACCTACTTGATACTGATTTTTTCTCTAAGTTATTATTATGGCAAGAATTAATTTTTGTATCGGATTACATAGGTAACTACCTGATCTATCATTTCCAAAAGCAATCTCTTGCAAAAGCAAATATAATTTTTTCATGGTCTTGGTGATATGTAAAAATTCAATTTTGTCGCATTTTAATTTTAGTTCCTTATCTATAAGATATTATAAGATAAAAATATTCCCTATTGAACACCAGAAAAAAAAAACAAACAAAATATTTAGAAAGTAGCACTAAACAGTAGACTGTAGAACTGAAGCACAAGGAAAATAATTTTAACGTCGTTGTGAAATTCCCCGCCGATCCAACTATTGATGCTGACAAGGACTGTAGCAAGGACTGCTTAGGAGCAGGCCCGTCGCGCGCTGACAGTGCGGATGTCAGACACGGCCGCCACGTGCTGATGAGCGCTGCAGCCGAGTTAGTCGAGTTATAGGGGTGTCGCGTTGCCACTTGAAAGCTCGAGAAAGTGTTGTTTCTACTAACACTGTCAGGTGGTGTGTATGGCCAGCAAAGCCCTCATCTATTGTTGAAAAAAAAGTCGAAAGCTCAAAAAAAAGTTTCAGAATACTGACAAATCAAGAAAATTTGCCATCGCAGTTCACTACTAGCTGCTTAAAGGATTTCCCCCTTTTTACGGTTCCGTACCCGAAAGGTGCCAAACGGGACCCTATTACTGAGACTTCACTGTCCGTCTGTCTTTCTGTCTGTCCGTCTGTCTGTCTGTCACCAGGATGTATCTCATGAACCGTGATAGCTCGGCAGTTGAAATTTTCACAGATTATGTATTTCTGTTGCCGCTAGGTATAACAATACTTAATACCAAAAACAGAATAAAAGGAAGCTGAAGCGTCTTCAGAACTTGGCGATCAGATTTATATTTGGCTTGCGCAAGTACGACCACGTATCAGAATACAGGAGTCTACTTAAATGGCTACCTATACGGTTGCGCCGCAACATGCACATGTTGTCTCTTGTTTACAAGGTGCTAAAGAACCCCAGCTCTCCGCAGTATCTTCGTGAGAGGTTCATACCGTTGCCTCCACGCGCCAGACCACAGAGAACGTGTGACAACCGAACATTGCGAGTCCCAATCTGGCAACACCGAGTTTTACTATAACTCATTCTCTGTGCGTGCGGCGCGCTTGTGGAACACTCTTCCGAAGACCATAAGAGATTGTCCATCTGTTGCACTCTTTAAGTTCTAGCTGAAAGAGCACCTTCTATCTCTTTGATAATATTTATAATCTATCTATAATATAGTAGTAGGATAAATTATTGTATGTAGTTTATTCCTTATTTATGTATAGTTGTAAGTAGTTTATGTAATGTTATATTATTTGTTTTATTCTTTATATTATGGTATTTAACTTTTATGTGTATGTTTCTATTATTATTATTATTATTATATTATTACTTTTATCAATTCGTTTCATGTGCACACATTATTTCCCTACCTCTTTAAAATCATCGTCTCACAACTGATTTGGTTGGCTGGAAGAAATTTCTATAGAAATAAGCTCGCCTATGTACCCGTTCTTATTGCTTTGTTTTATGTGTAACATATTTATTTCTTGTGTACAATAAAGTATAATAATAATATTTAAGGGGGGCTCCCATACAACAAACGTTGTCTAAAGACAGCGCTCGCCATCTAGGGACCATCTGTGTAACCTTCACAGCGCCGATGTCACGTCAATTTTAAACGCTTCTTGTTGGTTTCTATAGATGGCGCTGTTCTCAAATTCGATCTTTGTCTAATGTTGTATAAATAATGGTACTCGCACTTGGCCGGTTTTTCCTCTTATTTTCCACTTATCTGTTCTGGCCTCTAATTATCTCGCATTCAGAAAGTCTTTCCAGACTCTCTCTAGAGGAGGTATCCCGGAGGAGAAGCCAGCTCCTAACAAACCTCTTCCTCTTCATCAGATCAGTCGCTGCATGCACGCTCGCCGGTTTCCGGTACTTTTTGTCTTTTTCCCTTCGCTAATATATACCTTACTAGGTGTTGCCCGCGACTTCGTTCGCGTTTATAATTTATGTATTTTTCCGGGATAAAAATAGCCTATGTGCCCTATGTGCTAATTCTAATCCAGACTATAATCTATCTCTGTGCAAAATTTCATACGGATCCGTTCAGTCGTTTTTGCGTGAAAGAGTAACAAACATCCATCCATACATACAAACTTTCGCGTTTATAACATTAGTAAGGATTTGGTTAACGTGTCCGCCTGGGACGTTCCTTGCCGGCCCTTCCACCCACATTCGCTCGATGTATTTCCGTCGTCAATCTTTCTTCCTTCATCCTCCCCATAAGTCCAACGTAACATTCCTTTTGCCAGTCACTAAATCCTCATTCAGTCCGCAACGTTAATGCGTAGACACATTTTAATTGATCTTAAGTTAGTTGTATAAGTATTTCCCAAGTATCGCAGCCCATGGAGCCAGTTACACCGACTTGTAACAGAAGGGGAAAGCCCGTTGAAATGCTCGAGTGGAAGTGTTAAACACAGATGTAAGTGTAATTTATGCGCGCTTTAGTTTTTAGCTAACACGGATCGATCAGTTATACTCCATTCCCGGAGACGAGCTCCGAAATAAAATCGTCCATGTGCGCCCATTGGTTAATACGCGTGACCTTTCAATGCATGCAAACCTACCCTATGAAGCGGACCGTCTTCGCTTATTGTTTTTCTTATCTCTGGCGGCGCGCATTGATCAATGAGATGTGAGTAACTTGTTTCGACTCGTGGAACCGAGTATAGGTGCGTTGAGTGAAAGTCGATAAAACTACTAGTACTTAATTGAGTGTTGGCTGCGCTTTCGACGAGTCTTCGACGTAAATACTTAGTTCTACGACTATTGCGTATTAACATTATGCGCATGCGCATATTTATGATCGTGAATCATTTGTGTTTTTGTCAAAAATATTGCCTGAAAAGGTTTGTTTGTTTGTGTCACTTCATAGTCCAAGTAATTTGAGTACATTCATAATATTATACGTAAATACAAAGGCTAACTCATAGAAATTTCTCCCAGCTAGAATTGGCGGTATTGAGAACAGTACTGGCAGTGGCATTTTAGTAACGCTCCGCACGTTTAGTTTTGGTAGTAAGTACTTAATCTACCAATAACATGTATTTCTGGTCTACATTCAGAAGGATATTGACAAAAATAGTTTTCTAGGTTGATGAGTGTTAAGCTAGCCACTGGATGACCCACAGTCGTCTTGTATGTCGATCGGCTGTACATGTAACTATGACTACCTAAATAAATACATCCATACAAACATACACATACATACATACATACATACATATATACATACATACTCACGCCTGTATCCCAAAGGGGTAGGCACTGCCACGTACCACGATCCTGACAGATCACTTTCGCTTCCTCAACATTCATTATTTACTAATGTGATGTAATGGTAAAAATCGCAAGTTGTTGTTGGAACCCGTGGGATCTCCTTAGATATGTACCAACTAAGGCATATTCAGATGGCAAATATACTATTATTGATGTATATTGTATAGATATCAAAGTAATTTGCTCAACCGGAATAATAACGACGTCATTACATTTTTACCAAATCTACCGAAGTACATTTCTTACAGAACGAACATAACACAATTGCGTAGAGTAATTAATTACTTATGGCAGCGCCATTGACTGAAATTAATACAAATTTACAAAGCGGTGGTAGCCTAGTGGGTAGAACATTGGACTCGGACGCGGGAGACCCAGGTTCGATTCAAAGTGCGGGCATGTACCTATGACTTTGTTTTCTAAGTTATGTACATTTGTGAAGTTATAGTAGCAATACCACTCGCTAACGGCGAATTAAAACATCGTGAGGAAACCTGAGTGTCTGCGCTATTCACATACCTCAGCGCTTGAAATCGTCAATCCGCGGTGGACACGCGTGGTGATTAAGCCCATACTCTCTCCCTGAGAGAAGGACTGTGCCCTACAGTGGGACGTATATGGGCTGCTTATGTATGTATCCCGTCAAACATAGGATTCATGTTAACCCCATTTGCAAAAGTAATTCCGTCATCGTTGATCCGGATGAGCGGCTCTGAAAAAAACCGTTTCCTATTTACATTCCCGAGTCGCAACCCTAGCTCCATCCAAGGAGGTTTGAAAAAAGGAATAGGCCTACTACTCTGTGGGAATGCATCGAGTAATGCGATCTTTTTGCTACGCCTTAGCAACGACTGGACACTGTTGGCGCTGGTACGCTCGACAGAAGCATTATTATCTATTGTGACAATTTGTTCTATCTTTTTTTCCAGACAACCTGGGCTAGCAAATGACAATATCATAAACAGTGATCGGAGTCTAAGTAACTACATTTGGCTACTAGGAGACAAAACATTAATGCCCGGTCTTTATATTTAACGAATCGTCATTGGTAATCTGTAAGTTATCCTTAACAAGCGTCACGAATAGCTGGGTGATGTTGAAAAAATTACCTGTATAGGATCTTTACAAATTGTTATCTCCATACATTTATCGTACGGAACGTTATTCGGAACCATTTTTAAGAGATAACTTGAGTAGACATTTTAACCATTCGTGAGCAAAACGAGTCGTTTTTTAATATAGGAACCGGGCATAACATATTTCGATCACTGAGCATAAGTAATTGTGTTATTTTTCGAACAAAAAAATTCTTAAGCACTGTTATTTTTTTCTTAGAAGAGCTTCGTCGACTAATCAAATGAAGCCAAACGTAGAGCAAAGGAAATAAAACCTTTGGACATCGGCATTAAGCTTCAACTTAGCAAATTTAGACCAATCGAAACAAGGTTACAGTTATCTTCTACCTAGTTTATTAAGCAGAGCGGTGGTAGCCTAGTGGGTAGAACATTGGACTCGGAAGCGAGAGACTCAGGTTCGATTCCCAATTTGAGCATTTACCTATGACTTTGTTTTCTAAGTTATGTACATTTGTGAAGTTATAGTAGCAACACCACTCGTGAAGGAAAATATCGTGAGGAAACCTGAGTATCTGAGCTATTCGCATACCTCAGCGCTTGAAATCGCCAATCCACGGTGGGCACGCGTGGTGATTAAGCCCATACTCGCTCCCTGTGAGAAGGGAAGGGCAGGGACGTATATAGGCTGCTTATGAAGTTCATAAGAAATTATTCTATAAGCATCTAGTGACGGTTGGAGGAAAATGTTCTCGCATGACTAGAATTTAAAATTGGAAAAAAAATATACTGAAAAATAACGAAAAACCTGTCTGTGCGAATAATTGTAAATATATAATTTACAAAGTTACTTAGTGAATGAACTAAAAAAAAATTCGCATTTTTTTTGCTTCGAATGATCATTCTATTGGTACAAATTCCGTTGAAAATAAATAAAGTTTGATAAAGTTGTTAGTTCTGGATAGCAGTAACTTAATATAAGAAGATAAAACCCTCGATTAAAAAAGACCCTTTTCTACGGAACACTACACTTCGCGTGGCCCGACATGCACTTGACCGGTTATTCCCATTTATAAGGTCTCTTCTTGCAAGAGCATTCTCTCCAGCACATCTCTGGATGCGAAATTCTCACCATATTTAAAACTAAACCAATAGGCTGAAATAGAGATGGGCGGGTCATTTGGTTAGACGGGAGGACGGTCGGTGGACAAAGATTGCCACTGAGTGGTGGCCAAGAACGGGTCGACGGTCGGTTGGCAGACCACCAGCCCGGTGGGCCGACGACATTGTGAAAGCAGCTGGGAAACATTGGACGAGACTGACAAGGGACCGGATGGGTTGGCCTGAAAGAGAAGAGGCCTATGCCCAACAGTGGGTTCTGTTTATGGGCTGATTGGAGAATAGGCAAAGAACATTTGAAACTTCATTCAGATCAGCCGCAATCTTTTCAGATAAAGGCATAGGCTTCAAGACCAGCCATAATCATTATTGCAAAATGGCGTAGGCCCTAGTCAACTAAAATAGGAACAGGCAAGGCACATTACCACCGTGCAAGCCGGCCATATTTATATTAACAATCAAGTTCAACATTAAAACGAAAAGCCTTTTTTTAAAAGCCCAGGAATATTAATTCGATACCGTATTTAATTACTACATCGTTGCCATCCCGGAGTCAGTAATAAAAAGGGGTGTCTACTCTTAACATAACGCCGGAAAAGGGAAAAAGATAAAAAACGGGTTGTCACGCCAAAAGTGGGTTTGAACGAAAAATAAAGTAACTATGAAATTGAGTGTGAAGTGCGACCTAATTAAGGTTTTATGGTTCACCAAAATAACAAATTTTATTAAATTTGAAGCCTACTCTATCTATAAATATATACTAGGCATTATAACGTCTGAGTGGTCACTTTACTTAGTGTAGGATACATGTGAAAGAACAAAGTTTTATTATAGTTTAAGCGATAGCAAATTAAGAAAAGAGTCAAGAGTCACAACAATTGAAGATTCTACCAATGACAGCCGTTAGGCCCTAAAAACTTTTACAGATAAGTGGCTAATGCATTTTCAGAGCGAGAAGGTATCTTGAAAATACTTTATAGTATTAATTCCTTGTCATAGGTACACGTATTTTAATGTTATTTACACCATCGTCCTTTACTTAGTCTATGCTGAGCCATTTTGTCTTTATATACATTTGTTTGTAATTTAAAACAGACCCGTAGAGAGTAGGGGCTCAACGTCTATGCAGCGCAACCCAAGACTTTTACAAATTAAGCTTGGCGAAGGTCGTCAGTAATTATAACTTACAATTGATTCACCGTCAACAGTTGAAAGCCAATCAACCTTAACATATTTATTGTAAAATAGTCCGTAATGTAACTCAATAGAGTGAACGGGTGCAAGGTTTGCTGACTGGTTGACTCTACTTACCACTTTAGTAGAAGTTTAATAAAATGGCCGAGAAATAGGTTGTAGTCGGAATGTAAGCTTTGAGTACCTATGTATAAGTTAAATGGGCAATTTTTTCGCTTGATGAAAAGAAGACGACTAACCTCTAATAGTAGGATGCAACAATGGTTTAAAAAAATAGTAAGTAAAAATATTGTGCCGAAAATTACTTTACTTTATCATAAATAAACCATATCATATGTATATTTGCAGTGCAATATTTTGTGCAAATGTAACAAAACGAAAAATATAACGTGGTTCGACGTCTTGTAGTCAGCACCGGTCAACTCAATTGTTACTTTACTGGTTTACGCATACCGGACTATAGAATCTTAAACGTTTAACGTGAATTAAAACATTTTTCAACGCCATGATACTTCGTACCGCTGTGATCCGTGATTACAGTTTCGAATCAAAAGTAGAAAAAGTTTTCGAATTGAAACTTCTGTAGGCACTAATCTTTATTAGATTAATTCCGAATTCACAAGTAAATCCAGAAATACGTCAATCCAGAATTAAGCTACTTGTAGAAAATAGAAAATAGTCTACAAACTTGTTATACCATTACTTTCGTTAATGAAGACGAAAAAACATTCCCTTTAAATATGTCGTATGCCTACCAGTTAATTTCCTGCACGACCTGTGACTGGTAGAAAATGCTTATAGCATTAAGTCCGCC
Source organism: Yponomeuta cagnagella (assembly GCA_947310995.1). Taxonomy (NCBI): domain Eukaryota; kingdom Metazoa; phylum Arthropoda; class Insecta; order Lepidoptera; family Yponomeutidae; genus Yponomeuta; species Yponomeuta cagnagella. The sequence continues at coordinate 17,654,102 of OX371270.1, read as the reverse complement.
ACATTGCCATTGTATTGTTTACTTATGTGCAATAAACGTATTAATATTAATAATAATTTCTAATTTACCCTGTAGTTTACAGACAACGATTAAGTAATTCAAAGTTGTATTTCAGTGTGTCTGTACAGTATATCTGACACAGATTATGCATAGCGTGAGAAAATTGGCATTAATAGTAAATAATCATCCATCTCTTTGTACAAGATAGATGCAGAGATATTATTTTCTGATAGTTTTTATTTCACTCTCGTAATATCACGAATGTGATTGACAGTCATGCAGGTACAAATTATATGATGCGAAAGTCGGTTAGCTTGATTGTTTGTAACATGGCCGCACTGGGAATCGAACCTGGGTCTCTCCGAGTCCGATGTTCTACCCGCTAGGCTACCACCGCTATGATATTCTGCTAAGAAAATATTAATTGCAACCTACATACAAATGATAAATATTACTTACATACATATAGCCCAATAATATTACTACATAGATACGGGATGTCTCTATTGACTGTTACTGTAACGCATTTGGTTTATTCTGTTTCCTATTCTACTTTATACTTTATTGCACACATAAAATTACATGAATAAAACAAAACATTTACAGAATTAAAAAGTGTACATGGCGATTCTTATAATATACTTTATTGCACACGAAATATTGAACTGTATATTAAGAAATAGCATGAGCAAAGGCGAGCTTATCACTGTAAGAGATTTCTTCCAGCAAAACCTTGGAGTCGTAACAGCGGTACAAAACTGATTTGAATACGTGTACAAAATGTCTATTTGCCAATGCAAATACAAGACTGTCTGATGGTTAAGTCTGCTCTTTACAAATACGTATTCACCTTACTATTTTTAATACTTCTAGCACTATAATATTCATTGAGTTAGTGAACAATGACCACATCGCTGTATGACAATCATCAAAAAGTCATCTCAAAGAATGAAATGCAGCCAAGACAAGACAAAGGCGGCTCCCGATAAGATTGGAGACAAAGCCAGAGGCAAGGACTAGTCGTGATAATAATCATCATTACAATCAATAAAAAAAACACCTGCAGTTATATTATCTAACAAGTCACATTCACTGCGCATGCGTGCAAACGTACATAACTGTATACGATTTAACGGTGGTCGATCCCGAGATCGAGAAAATGAAAACGAACGTCAATGTACCGAGCCTTTTATCGGCGGATGAATCGCCCGTTGAATCGATTCGCCGGGTTCAATTGAGTATTTGTATTATGGGCTTTTATGGACGTGAAGGGACTCTTTCAGTTCGGTAGAAGGGGTCACTTGCTAAAACAGCATGCTACGAAAACGTGTCGCCTCGGCGAGGGCTCTAATTCTGTAACTGCGCGTCATCATCATCATCATCATCATCATCATCATCATCATCAGCCATTCGATGCCCATTGCAGGACTCAGGGATACAAAACACTTTATTGTACATAAAAAATTAAATTAAATTACATAGATATTTCTTAATATTTAATGTACCCGTAACTTATCAGGTCACAGCGACATATATTACACTGATAAGTCTGAATTCAACTTTTTTCCTTTGTATTGGCCTTGATCTGCGCCCGCGCAGTGTTCTTTTAGCAATTATTGAATCAGATTAGGATTTTTATATCAAGAGTAGCTGACCGAGCAAAAGTGGTTTTGCCATATTAATTAGCTTACCACCTATCCTATTTCAATTTTAAACCGAGGTGGCTTGGTAACGTAGCTAACTATCTCGCTCATGCACAAAGGGGTGACAGTGAGGTCTGTTTACCTACTGTTAGGTATATTCAAATAGAAAAACGTTTATTTCTACAGTGTGTCTTTGTCAATAAAGTCGGATGAAATGAATGGTGGCGTTTTTAAAAAAAGAAAACGAAATGTCAACTTACGGCCTTTCCGAAAAGGGAAAAACAAACCCGATTCGAGACATTGACAAACAGAATTCAATTTGTGGACTTTATCGTGCGCTAAATCGAACTTGACGACGCTATACGTTTCTGCCAGGTTACCACTTTTGAAAAACCTGCATTGTTAAAAAGAAAATCAGTAGGCTCATTTATGAATGCCAACAGAATTGTAACGATTATCGACAGTCTTAACAGACGATGACATAATATTAATCGAATAGTTTTGCGGTTTGTAGTCTGTTAAGTAGGTATGCCTTTTTGTTCAATACATGCATCCAACGTTTAAATTTAGGTAGGTAAATGGCAACAGACAGGAAATAAAAATATTGAAATATTTAGACATCATTTTAACATCGTTATAATTCAATATCATTCATTATTTTAAATCGGAGTCATAATTTCTATTACCGTTTACAACACACTTAGGAAATTTTGTTTAGTTTTCACTCTGATTAATTAATCACTAGATACACAAATATAGTTGTTGATTGTCACATCATCAGGTTAACATTACGAATGTCTACTTAAAAATATTTAATTTCTTACACATAATAGTTTTAGAAGTGGTTCAAAATTCATTTGACAAAGATTCTTTATTATTTTGCGAGTTTTCTATTTTGTAATTAGTTTAAAGAGTAATCGTAAGAAATGTTTTATTTTTAAACCTACACCAGCTATAATAAACAATGTTGAATGGCATATTAGCGTTATGTTAGAAAATATACTTTTAGAAATTAAAAAGTTATTTTTTTTTACTTAGTACTGGTTGACACTTGACCCCAGTCACGCCTGATGGTAAACGAAGACGGTGTCTAAGATGTTACGTCTTACGAACCAACATGCAAACATTTATCTACAATTCCTAGTAGATTTCAATTGATAACCGACATATTGTAATGACTCTACAACTCATTCAATCGTTGTTGAGTAAAAAAGGCCCCATCATGTTTTCACGACTATTCTAAAATCATCTCGTAAAGCCTTCAGAGGCAAAGAGACATAAATAAGTGCGTCAATTACCTTCGAAGCCTGACTAGTCACTTCGACGACCTTTAAGGCAGAAGTTTTAAGGGCGTTATTTCTTCGAGAAGATCGTGTTTATGTGTAGGTCAGTAAAGAAAAGTGGGACTCAAGGGAAATGATTCCTCTTTAATTAGCCATCAGACGTTTTATAGACTTAAGGCCCTTCTTCGTCAACATCGATGGTGATTAGTCATACGGATTGGGCTAATATTTGCTTGCCTTTTATTAAAGAAGTCCTTTTTCTTTGATTCTCTAAATAGTGTCACCAGTTTTCAGTGTCCATAATTCATGTTTTCAATTATAAAAAATAGGGGTTGTGTCATAAAACCATGACTTCTCTGTAATTATAAATTAATAGAGTTCAATACAATAATTGATGTTTCCGGTTTAACGACCGCTGTCATCTTGATACAAAGCTATATATATAGATTAACCTCAAATCTTTATTTGTGCATTCAATAATGTACCTAGTGTTGCCACCCAACCGACCGCTACTTTACAAATCGAATGAATAGATACAGGGAAAAAATTGGTATATTTAGCTGAAAAAAAGTAGCATAACATTACTTTTGAATCAGACATTATATGTGATTTTTTTAATAGCAATACGACTGTCTAAAGTTTACGGAAAACATCGAGAGGAAACATGTGTATGAGGTACACCCCATGTCCCCATGCCTCACCTCATTCCAAAAAAGCTAAGCATAGTGGCAGATTTATACTCCTCGGTCTTTTGTACATTCTGCCGCAGCGTATGTATGTGGTCCAACGTACTAAAGCCTTTTCGGAAACCGGCTTGTTCGGGGGCTGAAAGTCATCGAGCTTGCGTGCGAGACGATTCGTGCCGTAAAGTGGGAACATAATGTAATCAGTACCTACGCATGTAAAGATTTACATCCAAAAAAAAGTTCATAAAGTTAGTCTTCATTTTCAATCCCTAGATATACACCATAGTAGTCTGTGGCTCATGCTTACAATGGTGGTAAATTTTTAATTTACTTAATCATTTTGTAAAATTTCAAAGAATGTGGTACTTTGACGATACTTAACGAAAGTAGATATACATATACATACATACATAAACTCACGCCTGTATCCCAGAGGGGTAGGCAGAGACCAGGCTCTGCCACTTGCCACGATCCTGACATCACTTTCGCTGCTCCAATATACATTAATTATACGTTGTATGCACACGTACACAAGCTTGACAAATCCAGCTAGAACTAGACAAAAAATATAAAATCCAAATCAAGCCACACACAATGTTCTAAAAACCTAAAATCAACAGCCATTAATATTAATAGGCCGAGTTCACGGAATCAGCGAACCTCTATGAAGACGCAAGCCTGTGATATAATAATCTCATTTTTTCCTCCATCTCTCTGGGAGGAATGCGCACGCGTTGAAGACGAACTCATAAATTGAGTCGACTTACATCATTATGAGTGGCGATCCGGAGCTTCCAGGGGTGGCGCCACTGTCTGCGTGGCTTTAAGTATAATTATTCAATTGTCACGGAGATGAGTTAAACGTCGGGTCTCCAACGTTGTTTCTGCGTTGGAGATGCAGGGTAGTCTAATCTAGCTCCTATACTTTTGATGAAGTAAAAGAGGTTCTCTATCGGAGTCGAAATATAATCAGAATATACAGTTTGTATGCTAGTAAATAATACATAACTTTTCTTCCAAAACATTGTTAAAAAAGGTCTCAAATCTTAAACCCAAGGTTATACACGGATTTCTACACACATAAAGTTATGATTTTTTAAAATTAGGTCTAAAACAAACTCTTAAACCAAATCTGATGACTTTAATGATATATCAGAACTTATTTTTTTGTTTCTATTTTGTTATAACACCCGATACTTTTATCCATCAAGATTTACTATATAAAACTGCTATTTATTTTCTCTCACCAATTTTCAAGGACATCATATGGAATCCTAAATAGTAAGTGAGTAAATTCACCCGCAATAGTCATTCAGTCACAGGATAATATCGAGCTCATACAACCCAGCAATGTAGTTCCACAATCGGCCGTTGTCCTCGAAATAGGCACCGTCGCGTGACTCCTGCCCATAAAGGAACTTGTTTCAGTATGTTTAGAGACTACTTAACTTCGTCCTATGAGGATTTATTCGATGCTCACTCATGTTATGTATTGTGTCCAAGTGCCGGTCACGTCATTGGGTTTTGCGTGTTATTTGCAACAACAAAAAAACAGAATAGCCAAGCACTTACCTCCAAACCACTTAACCATCTAATAACCAGGGGGAAGAGTCTCCTAAATGCAAAGAAGTTCAAGTGATATTAGCACGTCCATGGTGGTTTATTTCACAATTTATAGTCTACTAACCAATCGCATTCCAATAGTATAACACATTCAACTCAGTAGAAAGCCAGTTGCGCTAGTTGCGCCTAGTTAGGCGCCTCGAGCGGGTCGATATCCTTCGCGAGAGATTTCTTTTAACTTCCACACTGCACAGGCTACACCATTCGAATGACATTGTTGTGCTTTTGCTTAGTAGACTACAAATTAGTTTAATAAATTAATAATAGACCACAAAAAACAGCTATATTGGTTACATTTTAATGTTAATGAATTCCGATTTTAATGTTGCATTTTTATAAGTGACGTTTAACTTTATATTAATAACATTAGACGCTAATGCTGATCGTATTGTACCTACAACTTAGCACAAAGAGACCTAAGCCACTTCTCCGTAACTCTAACTCACCCAATATGTCACTAACCTAAGACCATAAAAATTGCATGATACCCATAACTAAACAACAAGGATCTATTGTCTATCTATCTATCTTTGTATGTTTTTATATAAGGGTATATTTATTTAGTTGAATAATATTAGCAAACTCTATCGACCTTTCGGGCATAGCAGGCTTTAGTTTGTTTCTATTTCAACGGCGAGATAAATTTTATAGTCACCTACTAACTACTACCGTTACACAATAAAACTTTATAAGTAGTTTCAGATACATAAAATATTCTTCAGAATGAGGTGTGAGTTTTAAATCCCTGTTTCAACATACATGATTAATTTTTATTTTAGACTATACTATATTGCAGAAACGTCCCGTGAAACTCGAGGCGATTATTCGAAAATGAAAAATATTAAAATGAAAATGTAGGTATTTATTATCGGTTCGGGATTACAGAAACCATAAGTTGACTTATTGATACAAACAACTTGTATTGCGAAACCTGAAATCGACAAATAGTTTTTTGTTTATGAAATTGGGAGGCTAAGCAATGTTATCAGCCATTCTATAATACATTTACTTGTTCTAGCGAAGGTACGGATATAAGTTTTTGACCATAAACTCTTCGAAGTAACTAAAACGTCCAAACCGAACTCAAAAAATACAACAACCTTTTAGCAACACAACTTCCGTAGGCTAGGCTAGGCTGGACGCGCGACTCCTGCGCCTACGCTGGCGGTTGCCGTGGCGACGGAATCCAAGATGGCGGTGTATCTTATCGGGTTATTGAAGATGCGGCCGTCAACGAGCGCTCTGCGCTACCGACCTCCAACGGGATAAGCTTTGAGCGCAGGGACGCATCCAGAGTCGGGTCAGGGGGTCCAAAACATTATACACTCTAAGCATGACAATTTAAAATAGAGGCGCTTTCAACACCATTAACACTATTCGAAGTAGGAGGCTGTAACATCGCTTATTATGAGGTAGCTGTAATATCGCCCACCAGTGATGAGGCTAAGTCAATACAAGCATATGCTTAAACTAATTAGATGGCCCTTCGATTTTTAAATTCTGGTTTAATTTAATGTTTTGTTTTGTTCATATTACAATAATCACTATGTGACAAACCCCTTAAACAAAGATTTTAAAAAAATCTGTAACTATCTAGGTTGTCTGGAAGAGATCGCTTAAAGCGATAAGACCACCAGTTGTATAGGTCCCATGTAACTTAGATATGTATGGTGTGCAATAAAGAGTTGTAATCAAATCTAATCTATAAGGAATTTTGAAATGATATGTGGTTGACAAAAAATACTTCTACTACTGTCTATCTTTGATTCATAGGTACTAATTTGAACAAACTCAAAATTACTAGTCCTCAAAATTAAAATACAGGGTTCTTACCAAAATTCAATACAATTCGGTTTATGTATCACGAGCCCCAAAATATATTTCAGTATTTGGAAAAAAAATACTACGAAATATATCGTGTATAGAATATATGATGACCTCGTGGCGCAGCGGTAGTGCATCTGCATACCATGCGAGAGGTCACGGGTTCGAATCCCGGCTGGGGACAAAAAAAACCCCAGGTCTTGGATGTTTACATGTTTGTGATGTCATTGTTTCTGGTTCCCACGACACAGGGTATCCTAGTGTAGGGCCAGAAGCAATGTATGTGCCTGTATGTAAATTATTATGTTTTATGTTTATGTTTTATAGTTACTTTTATAAACGAGTAAATATCCGTGCAAATTCAGTTTTTGTTATGTCTAGTGCTCGTGTTAACCTTAGAAAATACTATCGTTACTTTTGTCAAAACTCTTATAGTTCTCAAGTACAGTATAATAGCTTAAAGCCTATTCAATATCCTTGTATTTCAGGACTTCGGATGTTCACCCCTATAATACGTACCTGATGATAAGGCTTGAAAAGTATTAATTTGCCAAGATTGTCCCGTATCAGGAAGTTTGCTGTGGAGCCTTAATGGCTTTTATGCGTAGCGGGGGGAAATGTGAATGCTTCTAAAGCCTTCTTTAATTAGTAAAGAAGAGCAGCTTCTGATGCTCTTTAGCGTAAGTAAGATCATGTTAGATTATGTCCTTGAAAATACCAATTAAAAACCATTGTTACGGTGGTCCGAGCGGGCCATCCAGAATTCTACAGATTAAGAAGAGTTATTGCTTTTGAAGCTGTAAAAGACAGTTACTAATTAAACTTGATATTTGCAAGCCTAGACATAATTGCACAAATATTTAAAAAAATCATGCAGATATATTTTGTGCTATTTTGTTGGATCAATTTACTTAATGGGCTTAAATAAAACAAAATAAGTGAAACTAACTTAAATTTGTTACAGAAATAAATTGTTTTTTAGCTATATTTATCATATCTAATTTCCAAGCGAACGAAGTTACTGCCGGGTCATTGGTACATGCCGAGATTCGAATCCACAACTTCCCGAATGTGGGGCAGCTGCGTTTTATCGCTGTGCTTCGGCCCTCTTGAAGTCCTACGTTCACATAAATATGTGGGCACTTGAAATTACCAATCTTCGACAGTCGGCTTTTCTGCTAACGCTATAGGGCATGTTTTAATGAACAGATTTTTTTTAATGTTTTTTAAATTTTTATTTATTGAATCATTATTATGCCTAACACATGTATAAATGCTTTTTAATCAACGCGCTATGGATTTAGATTGACAACAAATTATTTCCAACAATAGTTTTATCGGTTCTAAAATGAACTTCGTGGGTGTGGGTTCAAAGTCAAAGTCAAAGTCAAAAAAATTTATTCATAGTAACACAGAAACTGTGACTTATTGAACGTTACAAAAAAAACTAGGTGTCCGTTTCCAAATCTAGATCATTTGGAGAAAAACGGACAAAAAAACTCCAAACTTAGTCTTTTCAAACATAGTCCTTAATTAACAGAGTTTACATGTCATATCTTCTAAAACCTAGTACTAGGATGCATTGAACTGGCTTTAATTCCACACAGCTTTGTCATCTAAATAATTCTTAATGCTATAGTAGCCCTTTTGGCATAAAATGCGCTTTGCACATTTTTTGAACCGAGCTTCGGCCAACCTTATTATATCTTCAGGGATCTTGTTGTAAAAACGTATACAACGTTCGATTCTCACTGGAGGTCTTCGTACTTAATTTGTACAAATAGCCTCAGTCTATGTATATTTCCATGTTTGTAATGTCCGTTCCTGGGCCTCGATTCTGTTAGTGCATTGTAGTATAATGACAGGTACACTGTCTGGTCACGTGACGTGTTTTTTCGTACCATTGACGCCTAGAAGGTTTGATGGGTGTGCCCGCGTAGACTTAAAGCAGCCATGAAATGAAAACCGCCATGTTCATGCAGTTGTGATGTTACTACAATGCATTAACAGAATCTAGGCCCAGGTTACCATCATCATCAACCTATTATGTCCCCACCGAGGGGCACGGGTCTCTTCCCTGAGGAAGGTATAGGCCATACTCCACCACGGGGGCCAAGTCCGGATTGGTGGAGGCTTGTAGACTAGTGGCTCGTCTACTGTCAGAAGTTGTCAAGCCGCCCTAAGGCCTCTGACTTGGCTTAACGACTGCCATCTATCGATGGCAGCCGGCACCAACAGCTTAAAGTGCCTTGCGAAGCACGGAACCGCTCGGAAAAATGCCACTAGCGTTAGGCATAGACGGCGACCCATCCATGCACTGAACGCGCCCTGTGTTGCTTAACCTTCGTGATCGTTTAAGATCACTCAGGCAGCCGGGGCTACGAGCGATTCATAGGTTACCATAACACAGCGTATCCTAGTTTGGGACCAGAATAACTGATTGCGTTATGTGGAGGTTATTATTGCGAAGATTACTTTATAATAACGACTAAGCAAATAGAAAAATCGCAAAAGCAAACATGAAATTAAGAAATTTTCATGTATGCATATTCAAAAGGAAATTTTCAGAAATAAGGCTAATGTTTTTTATCATTTACTTTCGTCAAGGCTTTGTTGAGCATACAATGTGTGTCACGGGCTAAAGCAAATCTCTCCAACCATTAAGGTTTTCTCTATACTGTGATTAAGGTGAATGGTGTAATAATAGTTATAGAGACCCATTACGTTCATACTCACGCTCTGTATAATATAATACAATATGTTGGTAATAGAATAACTATTACCATTTCTAGCGGCAGGTAACTTACTTACTGTCTCTATAAATTTAAAAGTCAACTGAAGATGATTCGAGATAAGCTTTTAGTGTCATTCAGCTCCTGCGGTTGACTGGTAGAAAATGCTCGTAGCATTAAGTCCACCACATTTCCATTGAAATATTTACTTATGTGCAATAAACGTATTAATAATAATAATAAGCCCACAGAAAATATAACAGGTACTCCAATCCAAAATATAGCAGGCACTCCAATCCAAAATATTAGGGGTTAAAGTATGAAATTGCCGTTTTATTGCAATAGGTTCTTTGAATTGACATAGAATCTTCATGGTTTGAGGTTTTCGAATGAAACTTTTTTCAAATGGTTTCTATGAAGTTCTTTTTTTAAAAAATGTGAAACATTTGAATATCGACTTTCAATTGTTTTTGTTATTCAATTTAGACAAGAAAGATGGATACTGCGAAAATTCGAGTGATTTTTGAATACGAGTTCCGACGCGGAACTAACGCGGCAGAAACAGCCCGCAATATCAATGCTGCGTTTGGAGAGGGGTCTACTAATGAACGCACCGTGCGATTTTGGTTTAAACGCTTTCGTGATGGAAATTTCGACTTAAAGAACGAGCCACGAGGAAGACCGCCCACACAGGTGAATAACGATGAATTAAGAGAGATAGTGGAAGCCGACCCTAGTCAAACTACCCAGGAATTAGCGGCATGGTTTAACGTTACCTTACCCACAATATTGACTCACTTGCGTCAAATCAATAAAATAAAAAATACGAAAAATGGGTGCCTCATAATCACTCGAATTTTCGCAGTATCCATCTTTCTTGTCTAAATTGAATAACAAAAACAATTGAAAGTCGATATTCAAATGTTTCACATTTTTTAAAAAAAGAACATCATAGAAACCATTTGAAAAAAGTTTCATTCGAAAACCTCAAACCATGAAGATTCTATGTCAATTCAAAGAACCTATTGCAATAAAACGGCAATTTCATAATTTAACCCCTATTATAACAGGCACTAGAATCCAAAACATAACAGGTACTCCAGTCCAAAATATAAAAGGCACTCCAATCCAAAATATAACAGGTACTCCAATCCAAAATATAACTGGCACTCGTTCCTGTAGAAACTTTTTTATTGTTACTAATATTATAAAGAGGAAACGTTTGTGAGTAAGTATGTAGGGGGTAATCTCTTAAAGTACTTATATCCGATTTCAGAAATTCTTTCACCCGTATTTAGAATGAACCTTCAGGCTGGACATAGGCTATAGACTGATCAGTTAACCACACAAACGTAGTCACGGACATTGATAGTAGGTAATAAAGAGGTCTGTTATATTTTTTAGGGGCTTTACTTTCCTAGAGAAAGTAAGTGGACGAGCCAGGCGCACATGCATCAATCAAATAGGGCACAAATATTAGCAAAGGGCAAGATAAAAAGTACCCGAAACCGGCGTGCGTGCATGCAACGACTAATGAATGTTGAGGAAGCGATAGTGATCTGTCAGGATAGTGGCAAGTGGCAGTCCCTGGTCTCTGCCTACCCCTCTGGGATACAGGCGTGAGTTAATAAACGTATGTGTAGAAAGTAAGTAAATTACGTGCCACTACCAAATGGTGATAGTTATTATGTCGGTAGGTACTGTAGAAAATATTGTTTGTGACTAGTGAATCGCTAGCTATTAAACAATACACAAAACAATCAGTTTTCAATGCTTAAATGCTCATCTACTACCAGACACTGCTGGCCACGCATGAGACACGCTACTACTTCAATGCTCAAAAAATTATTTTATTTTCTTATCCCAGCAACGAAAATGTTTTGTGCTTGGTGAATTTTGTGTAACGTCTTTTTACAGGTGACGCACCTTAACTCTACAAATAAAACAATACAGGAGAGACCAAAATAAGATGGCTCGAGCTTCATGAATATGCATGAAGAAAGAATTCCGTCAAAAACGTGGCAAGCGAGCTCGTAAGTGAGCGTAAGAACCAATCTTAAAAGCCAAGTAAAAAGATTTAAAGCGCAAATACCAAGTAAAAATACAACAAAAAGTAATAAATTTCAGCATATTTAAGGGTATTTTTACGTTGTTGCATGTAGAATGCGATAGGTTCTCTACTGACCTACAATTTCGGACTCAAAAGGGACTAAATATACTTTTATGGCAAGAACAATTGAACCAGTTTACGGGTAATTTGCATCAGCTTTGATTCGTACAGAATGGGCTTAGATTAGTTTAATTCTACGGTTCAATTTGGTACGCAATTTGGTTTAGTTTTATTACAGTTTGTGCTTCGAAATAGATAGATAGATAGAATATTCTGTATTAGATCTTAATTGTCGACTCTTGATGTACAGCCGCATAGACATCACGCAAGGGTACCTAATGTGTTTTATATATCCGATGAATAAGGTATAATAAGAATATAGGGCCGGTAAGGGCCGACCCAGACGGACATACTTCGACCAAATAGGGGATGTATTAGCAAAGGGCAAGATAAAAAGTACCCGGAACCGGCGTGCGTGCATGCAACGACAAATGAATGTTGAGGAAGCGAACGTGATGTGTCAGGAGAGGCAGTCCCTGGACTCTGTCTACCCTTCTGGGATACAGGCGTGAGTTTATGCTATGTTATGTTTTGTTTAAGAATACAGTAATACGCCGCTTTACGCAACCTACTTTGTGCGGTTTCGGTACTACACGATATATCGCGCAAAATAACTCGCTTTACGCGATTGCTGTGGGCCTGATGCAATTGGTCGATGTGGCACAGCGTGAGTCCGACACCAGGCCAATAGGAATTTATCTAATTTCAGTTCTTTCGGCAAAAACGAAGACAAAACTCAACTCAAAAAAAGATTTATATACGTTTTCGCATAACTAGTGATTAATAATATGATCAACCAAAGCAGTCTTAAGTAACTGTTAATTAAATATTGGGTAATTTTTACGCATATTTATTTCTTTTTAACAAGCCCCGATATACGCGAATTTCTATTATCGCGATTACTTGTGGAACGCATCCTTCGCGGGGAGAGGGGTATTACTCGTTACATTAAATTATATACCAACCCAAGGGAATTTTGTATTTCAACGCGAAATATAGTCATAAATGTTATAAATAATTCATAAAATTCCTTTCTTTCAATAAAAAGAGATATGTATGATGAAGCACTTTATTTATTTCTCAGTTATTTCTTAAATGCTGATATTTTCCACGATAATATATTTTATTTACAACACGGCTATATTGAGACAAAAAGTAGACATCATCATTGTAATTATATATATATATAAAGCTATTATATATATATAAAGCTACAATCCGGTATACTCACTCACTGATTCATCCATACGTTTTCTCCGAAACGACAATAGCTAGAGGAAAATGATGTATGAAAAAGTTGTAGGAAATGTATGAATTACAGCCATCCTATGAAGCCGATTTTTGAATTTCGAACGCGTTCTCCTATACAAATGGGCCAACTCTTTTGTTTACCGGCCGATTTGGATGAAATTTGGAATAGTTGTTTGTTTCGTGATATAATTGTGAAAAAAAATTTTGAACGTTCGAAATTCAAAATAGGGGCGAGAATATGGCCGCCCGAAAAATCGACCTCTGCGCAAAAAAGTCGGCAGCCAACTGGGCACATGCTGGAGACGTGCCCTAAACGGCATCGGGTTGTCAAAGGACCCAGGTATATGAGAAAAATCGGACATTTTGACATTTCAAGATGGCGGCCGAGATATCGACGATTGAAAATGAGAAAATTTTGTATGGAGAATTTGTACTGAAAATCGACTTTTAGTACAAAATTTTGAACAAAAATGAACAATTTTTGAAATAAACAATTTTTCGAGGCCGAAGCAGGGACGAGGAACCTCGCCGTGGCGAGGCCGAAGGCCGAGCTCCGTTCAGGCCGAGGCCGAAGGCCGAGACTATACATTTTCCGGCGAACGAGCAACAACGCAAAAGCCAGATGGGACAAACTTGCGAGGCCGAAGGCCGAGCTCCGCGAAGCGGGCCCCAGGAACCCCGCCGCGGCGAGGCCGAAGGCCGAGCTCCGTTCAGGCCGAGGCCGAAGGCCGAGACTATACATCTTCCGGCGAACAAGCACCAACGCAAAAGCCAGATGGGACAAACTTGCGAGGCCGGAGGCCGAGCTCCGCGAAGCGGGCACGAAGAACCCCGCCGCGGCGAGGCCGAAGGCCGAGCTCCGTCCAGGCCGAGGCCGAAGGCCGAGACCATACATGTTCCCACTCAAACAATCCCAACGTCAAGTGTCTAGCGAGGCCCTAGGCCGAGCGCCGCGGAGAGCGAAGCTCGGAGCGGCTGGGGGTTGGCGCGCGTAAGCGCGCAGGGGGTTCACCCCCTAGTTTTAAACTTATAAAGCTCGTTTTAATTGTCCGATGTTTTTTTTTTCATCCCGTATTTGCATTGAGTTAACATAATTTATACGGTACAAGCGCGATGAGTCAAGAGAGTGAAAATGAGGCTTAATCTTGGCCTCGAAATAATATTAACCTTTTTTACTTACTGTTTACAATCTCATTTTGGTTTGACAACATTTGATCGCGTATGACAGTTCCATTGTGCTTACATTCTCTCTGGTTCCATTTATATGAATAGGATGCACATTGTGCATACCAATAACACCAGTCTACCATTTTAATAATTCAAGATTTGAAATTCAGGTGCCGTCACATTCTAATTTATTATTACAAGACATAGGTGTCCACAATTAATTTGATTGATTCAGGCTCCGTACACAAAACTGCGAATCAGCGCGATGCGAATTCGCAACGCAGAAACCTGCGACACGAATTGCTGCGATGCGATTTCGGGCATCTCCCTTCCACGATTCGGGTGACCATTCCTTCCTTCCATTCGCGTGTTTTGTAAACTAGGTCGTGACATGGATCGTAAAAAGTTCTCACTTCTGTTATTGCCTATACAGGAAAAAGAAACAAAGCAGATTTTGGGCTTTTTCATTATCATGAACGCCGATGCAAATAAATTCGCAAGTTCTTGCGATGTGTCGCGTGAGCTCACAGATTTTTACGATGCGACGTCGCATCGCAGTTTTGTGTACGGGCCCACAGCAATATTTTGTCCTACCCAAATCTTCTAAAGAATGCAAATAGAGTCGAAAATTCAGGCCTAAGCTCAACAAACCACCAAAATAACAATTGAACGCGACCGTCTAAAGAAATCGTGATGCTACCATAATGGCATGCAGGTGAAGTGAATGTTTTATTGAAAGCCTCACTATTCAATCTCTAAGTGAATAGCATAGAGAGTTAAAGGGAAGCCTTGAAAAGAAACAGATTTCTGGGGTTCTAGGTCGATTCGTTTGGAGCATCGGCGGCAAGGTTAAAGTGATTTAAAACTCGACGGCAAACTGTACACAGGAAAAAAATTGAAAACTCTGCTGTAATAAAAAATACATTATGAAGAGGAGTCTGAAGTGGAATTGAACGTCCAGTTCGTCAAGTCAAATGTTTTGTGCGGTGCTCAGTTAGTGCTTTTCTATTACATTATTGGTTTATTTATATTGTAGTGCGGTTCGTGGTTACCATTGTGCAAATCACCTTACAATAGATACTAACCTAGGTCAAATGTACTATAGAATAGTCATTGAGGACTCAGAAGAGCGTGAAAATTGACTGCAAAATGTTCAATACACTCACTCTTTCAACTTTTAACGTTTAAAAGTTTACTCGTGAGTACCAACAATCGATTTAGGAAGACAGATCAATTTAGCTTATCAATGCGTTCCCGCCAACTGATCCCCAAAATTACACCTTTCCTCTCCTTAAAATAAAGCCGCAGATACCGAGCTAAAAGCGAACAAATTAATTTCATAACCACCGCCTGTAATGCTTACGTAATAGAGTTAAAAATTACGAAGGGAGCCTGTGAAAAAACTCAATTTCCCCGCGCTCTCTTATCGGACAAATCCCCATCCAAGCTCGTAACTTACGGCGAGTTAATTTCTTTCTTAAAATATTCCACTATATTGAAGTAGTTATAAATAAAAGGGTGGAGGCATAAATCTATCGCGTCCGAGTGATGCCAGTTTGGGCGTGTGGCGATGGGCATCGCAAATTGCGATCTAAATTGAAAATTAAACAGTGTGGTTGCGCGCGCGGTCCGCTCCCGCCAAACGCATTTGCTTGGACATTGCCAACGAACTCCACCCAAAGGCAGCGGCTAACTTTGGTCATTAACATTCAACAGTGTATGGGAATACATTAAGTTCTGATAAATGATACGAACTGACTTTGAGAACTTACAACTGATATTTTGTCAACAGTAACTAGGCTGAGGGTGAGATGCCCTGATATTCTACTGGTAATGAGGACGCGACGAGTGTCCGTCTGAACGGCTATGTCGTGAACTAACTTAGATTGCTGCCGATAGGCAGCCGGTGACGGTAAAGGTCCGCCGGCCTCACAGATTCGTGTATACTATAAAAGTGTTCGGGTTGGCCGGTACAGACAGAATGTTTTTTTTTTACTTTGGAATAATTTTACTATATCTGATTAATTGCGAAGTGATCGTGAAGTGATCTTAAACGATCACGAAGGTTAAGCAACACAGGGCGCGTTCAGTGCATGGATGGGTCGCCGTCTATGCCTAACGCTAGTGGCATTTTTCCGAGCGGTTCCGTGCTTCGCAAGGCACGTTAAGCTGTTGGTGCCGGCTGCCTTCGCTAGATGGCAGTCGTTAAGCCAAGTCAGAGGCCTTAGGGCGGCTTGACAACTTCTGACAGTAGACGAGCCACTAGTCTACAAGCCTCCACCAATCCGGTCTTGACCCCCGTGGTGGAGTATGGCCTATACCTTCCTCAGGGAAGAGACCCGTGCCCCTCGGTGGGGACATAATGGGTTGATGATGATGGTGATGATTAATTGCACTACGGGTCTTTTTTTACTCTATTACGTAAACAAACAAATAAGGAACGTTATACTTAGTGCAATTTTAGTAGTTAACAAATATTGAGGCTTTGAATGGTAGACCTTTTTCTTTGTTCCTTTCGGTACTTAAATTTTGTCATAGTTACTTCTTATAGTATCACAGTATTATTCATCTTATTAATTGTTTAATGCAAGAGAAGCTACTGACAATAAAACAAAAATCACAATTAGACACCCAACCATATATACTGTATATAGTATATACGTGTTAGCAAAGGGCAAGATAAAAAGTACCCGAAACCGGCGTGCGTGCATGCAACGACTAATGTATATTAGTATGTAGATATTATAGTGTCATATTAAAAAATAATGTAGCATTTAAGTAGTAATAATTTTTTGTTTGTGCTTTACATGCCCTCTTCCCGCTGTCTATCTAACAACCTAAACGTCAAGGCTGGCTGGAAGAAATTTCTCTTGAAATAAGTCCGCCCTTGCTCATAATCTAAGACATTCATGTTTTTTTAAGTGCTAAATTTTGTATTTTGTGCCATAAAGTGTAACAAACAAACAAACAAACGTTGAGGAAGCGCAAGTTATCTGTCAGGATCGTGGCAAGTGGCAGTCGCTGGTCTCTGCCTACCACTCTGGGATACAGACGTGAATTTGTGTATGTACGTATTAGTATATACTCAATTTATTACTATGTCGAAGCACAAAGCTTATGGGCTAATTTTACAGGGTGACTTATGGTTAACGCTGGCCAACGCAATTGTTCTACGGATAATAATTGCATTTAATTTATCTTTTTTTTTCTAAGTCATAGTGATACTTGCAACGCTACTGACGGCATAAGAATTGAACAGTAACAGAAAAAAATAATGCTGAAATGTCCACAGCAAATTACCACCAAACCCCGGGGGGTTTTCAGCTTTTTGTACCGGTCCAGGGACCAAACTGGAGATGCCTTCTTCCCAGTGAGACGCGAGCGCCGGCGCAGGCACAGCGCCTGCGGGCCCGCGACCGATCGCACCCAATAAGCCTTTGCCGTAACGCGTGCGGAAAAGACCTCTAGGTTCCGCGTTCGGAATTAGATTTTGTGGCCATTGTTTTATTTGTATATAAGTGCTTTGTTTAGTGAGCTGTAAGTTGTAGACGCGTGTTTTCTAATACATACCTACATAAGCTCTCGCATGTCTCCTGCAGGGGTAGACAGAGGCTAAGGATTGCTACTGGTTAACTTTCATTCAATTCTGACAAACTTTTATCGACTTTGTGACACACACATGTTAGTTGAATTAAATTAAAAACTCACAGATTTCGTGCCTCGCATGATTATCGAGCACATAGGAAATGAATCGAGTCATAAATGTCATGTGAAAAATTCGTTCTGACTTTTTGACTTTTTTCAAATAGGTTAGGTAGACTACAGGGCAAACCCTTAACCCCATCCTATTTTGTTTTAAGCTCAAATTGTAGCTGACTAAATTTTCCAAAGGGTTTGTTTCAAATTTTTGATATCATTCTTCGTTTCCAAAATATCGAGCGCCAAAATCAAAAATTCGGAAAAAAATTAATTTTGTTTCACTATTTGGGCCATAACTTTATTCGTTTTTGACTTTGTCGAATAATTCTTTTTGCACCTTATAGCTCTCGTAAATACGCGTCTTGTCAGTCTCTTTAGGGTTCCGTAGTTTGACAAGTTTCGCCATGTCCGTCTGACTGTCTGTCTGTCTATCTGTCTGTCCGTCCGTGGCCTAGCGCAAAGATCGGTGGTGCTAGAAAGCTGTAATTTAGTATGTGTATACATATTTATCACGCCGACAAAGTTAAACAATAAAATGTTGAATGGGATGATTTTTTTTCTGGTTCACCCCACCATGTGGGGCATCGTTAGATTGGTCGTAAAAAAAATATTGTAATATTGTAAAAATATTGACCATTTTTTTTATTTAGGGTTCTGATTGGGAAATATTAAGCTTTAAAGCGCAAATTTTTGTCCGATTAGGGCGTCCCCCACGCTCCTGGCTAAATGGTTGATTATAGAAACATGAAAAAATTCAGGGTAGTAGCACACCTAAAAGAAAAAGTATCACGGCTAAGTAAGCTTTACTAGTTAATGAATAATAGGAAACTAACTTATAAAAGTAAAATTTCGTACAAAATCCATTGTAAAATCCGTGTAAATGACTTCGATGAAGTTGTTAGTTCTGTAAAGCAGATTTAAAAAAACCCTGTTTCTACGGAACCCTACATTTCGCGTGGCCCAACACGCACTTGGCCGGTTTTTTTAATATCATATCTTCACAACTCTCCGAGTTATAAGGGGTTCGTACTTTTTCGTGAAATCGGAGCCTACACTGGAGCAAACGAAAAGACATTTCCAATGTCAAAAGTTTTTTTCATAAGCAGCCTATATACTGTAGGGCACAGGCCTTCTCTCAGAGAGAGAGTATGGGCTTAATCACCACGCGTGCCCACCGCGGATTGGCGATTTCAAGCGCTGAGGTATGTGAATAGCTCAGACACCCAGGTTTCCTCACGATGTTTTCCTTCACCGTTAGCGAGTGGTATTGCTACTATAACTTCACAAATGTACATAACTTAGAAAGAAAAGTCATAGGTACATGCCCGCACTGGGAATCGAACCTGGGTCTCCCGCTTCAGAGCCCAATGTTCTACCCACTAGGCTACCACCGCTTGTTTTTTTTAGTTTTTTTAGTATAATGTTTTTCGTGTTTTCGTAATTGTCCCAATAGTTAAACTTGTTCGAATTTGTGAGTAGAATACGTACAAAAATCTTAGAATACTTACTGGTATGGTCAGATTTGTATTATAGAAAAATTAACCCTTCATAATAAATATGTGATTATTATGACGGAAATTCTATTTCGGTGCCAGTATTCTAAATTGTTTTGAATAAACATTTAAATAGTATTTATAACATACATAAGCATTATAACATAATCTTTTCAAATCTAACGTTGGGAAATAATATGACTAGGAAGGAAGGACCCCTGAGACTGTTTCCAACTTATCTCTTGAGGTGATAAAATCATAATGAAAGTGCTAAGTGAACCTTTGTAACCTCGAACGCAATGCAACTAAAACCCCCAAACCTCGCCTTTATGCCAATCGATATACGGCTCAAACTCGAGGCAAAAGGTCAAACAACCTACAGTAGGAGTAAACTGACATTTCCATGGCATTTTGATAAAGCGAACGAAGCAATTTAAACCAAACATCGCAAATTACTAGTAGCTATTGAACTTTCACTGAGGATGTGTGCGCTTATTTGGGTACGGAATTGAACAGACTTGTTTTTCTGTTCAATAGATTGAAATGTTACTGGTAGAATGATTCGAATCGTTAATACCTCCAACGCGTATTTAACTGCCTTCTTTTCTAGTCTAACTAGCGCTAGAAATGATCACAAAGATTTATTTGCGAATTCGTTTAACGACCGTAATGAACCTACCAGCAAGGCTAGGATCACGTATTAAATACTCTTCTCTGTACAAAAGACATCGACGCGTATCTGCAGAATAGGAAGTTTTACCTTATTTACCGGTATATTATCTCTGTTTCATTTCTTGACCGGTATAATATCTCCATTTCTTTTTTTTTTCATGTCTACTATTTCCAGTGTTAACTTGAGACCATGTTGGGACTGCAAGGAAATAAATTTTGACGGATACTATCGAGAATCTTTCAGCGTAATGAAAAAAGTATAGAGTAATTTAATAAAAAATGTAATAGAAAATCACAAAATATGCTGTAGTGGTCGGTGTTAAATTAACTTTGACGGCTAGTATATACTTCTTTTCGTTCTTATTTCTTTTATTTATCTTGCTACGTTCATTTACTTTGAACATAGATAGTCTGTAGACTCATATGTATAGCAGACTCACCTTTAAAATGCAGCTGCCGATGGCCTCGTTCTCCGGCACGGTGACGTTGTAGAAGCTCTGGTCGAATATCGGCTCATTATCATTCACATCCAACACTGTTACAAACACTGTCGCGGTAGAAGACATGGGTGGCGACCCGCGATCCTTCGCCACGACCATGAGGCGCGGCATCGGATTCGTCTCACAATCCACCCTAGCTTTAGTCGTCACTAGCCCTGACCGCTCGTCAATTGAGAACCACTCTGACTGAGGCGTCGGAAGCAACGAGTATCTCAGATCAGCATTTTCACCCTCATCGGCATCGGTTGCCAGCACTTGCACGACCGGCGTACCGGGAGCCGCGGCCTCCGGAACGTTCGCTTTGTACTCGGGTTCACCGAATTCTGGTTCGTTATCGTTCACATCTGTCACTCGCAAGCTGATGATCCTAGACGCGTGCAAAGGTGGAGAGCCTTTGTCTGTTGCTACTACATTCAACGTGTACGACGACTGAGCTTCTCTGTCTAGTGGCAACGCAACCACGACTAAGTAGATTATATTATCATGTGTTCGTAAGTCGAAATGGCCGTCTCCCCCGCTCAAAGTCACGTTCACGTTGGAGTATTCCGTCTTGGAGTCGGGGTCGTGAACGGAGATGCGCGCCACGAACTCGTCCAACTGTGCGGACTCAGAAATCTTTGGTGTAGCGTCGTCGCTCAGAAATATGACGTCGATTGTTGGCTGGTTATCGTTGACGTCTGTCACCCGAATGGAGACGAAAGCTGTGGTCTCCAAAGGTTGCGCGCCTTTGTCCCTCGCGACGACGACTAACTCGTGGAGTTCTTTCGTCTCAAAATCTAAGGCTTTATTGACGGTAATCTCGCCAGTTCCCGGGTCTATACGAAACATGTTCTCCCTATCACTCTGTCGGCGGTTGATCGAGTACTCAATCAGGCCATTTTCACTCAAATCGGCGTCGGTAGCCGAGACTTTGAGCACTGCAGTTCCAACCGTGGCGTTCTCAGGAATAGTTGAGGAATAGGCGTTCTCAGCAAACACTGGCGGGTTATCATTAACGTCCAGTATTGTGATATTCACTATCATAGAGCCCCTTAGAGGCGGCGTCCCACCATCCAGAGCCTCTATCACCAGCTCGTAATGATCCGTCATCTCTCTATCCAAAAACCCATTGATTTGCAAATCCAAATACAGAACCCCATCTCTTTCCCTATGAGAAGATAGTCTGAACGCGTTGTCAGTATTCCCGGACACTATGTTGTACCTTTGAGTGTTAAACGCGCCTAAATCCTGGTCCCTTGCTGGATTCAACTTCCTCTTCACGTCCCGGGGCGTGTTTTCAGAGAACTCCACGGTCATGACGGCTGTAGGAAAGGTGGGCGCGTTGTCATTCTCATCCAGAACCCGGACGACCACTCTAATGTTGTCACCGCTCGCCGGAATAGCCACTAACGCGTAGTGGTCCCTATTTTCTCTGTCCAGCGGCGATTTGGTTCTGATCTCCCCCGTATGGGGATCGATTTTTAGGTCGTCGTTGACGGCGCTACCCGGGACTGGCACTATCGTGTAAGGCGGTGAGGCATCAGGCAACTCGTCGCCCAGGTGGCCGACCAAAGAGCCGGCTCTAGCGTT
The DNA here is from genome assembly GCA_947310995.1 of Yponomeuta cagnagella. NCBI lineage: Eukaryota > Metazoa > Arthropoda > Insecta > Lepidoptera > Yponomeutidae > Yponomeuta > Yponomeuta cagnagella. The sequence goes on along the minus strand of OX371270.1, from coordinate 17,631,790 downwards.
CTCCCGCACCGTGAACTCCCTGACGTGCTCAGCTGAGGCACACGCCAGGAGCAAAAGCAAGATGGCCGCGCGCGCCATCGCGCTCGTTCAACTGTTTCACCGTACGCACATTGCCACTACACGATATCTGGAAAGATAGAGAGAGAGTCTGGCGTTAGTATGGAAAATGTACAGAAAATAATAATCATTCGGGCAGGACCTCTGGAACTGGTTTTTTTAAAACCTATTTAGAGGCTAAAAATTCCACCCATGCCGGGACTTGAACCTGCGACCTAACCGTGCCAGTGCTCTCCCAACTTGGGCAAGTGCAGGTATAAGTGAAATTTTGAGCCTCTTTACAAACTTCTCTGTATTACGTACAGGCAGCGACATCTTGCCGAATCAATTTACATCACTTGCAGCCCCGAGCAACCCACTTTGCACATAGGTTTTTACATCGGAATGATATCGCTGTACCTACATGATTATATTATTTTTGTTGCAGTAACTGGTTTTTAAATTCAAAATTTATGTAAACTAGTTTTTTGTACTAAAATTAGAAGGCACAGACCTTTTCTCAGAGAGTGAGACTATGGGCTTAATTACCGTGGATTGGCACTTTCAAGCGCTGAGGTAAGTAAACACCTCCGACGCTCAGGTTTCTTCACGATGTTTTCCTTCACGGTTAACGAGTGGTATTGCAATTAGTGGTAAGATACGATTTAACCCGCATTTTTAACATGATATTTATTGCGTCTACTTGCTCGTAGTCTTTCTAATAGCTCTTCGACTATATTTTATATCCCGAGTAACTACTCTAAGTGGAGTGGTTAACTCTTCTTATCTAGACTGCCTACTTTAAATTCTTACCTAAGACATATTTATTCAGTGGCGTATAACTTTATCTGAGATGTGAAATATTCTCGGTCATTCGCCTACGATGACACCGAGAAGCCAAGTGATAAAGAGCCCACGTAAAGTAGGCCGTGCTAATTAATAAAAGATGAAATCATTACACCTTTTCTAGCACCGAGAATAATGATCACTGATCAGCTAACAAAAGCCATGGCAGGTAGCGTGGAATGGATCCAGAAACATCAATTCAACAGTACATCGTGAATTAAATACTGTAAAAAGTTTACAAGTACCTTAATTAACAATGCATACTTGTGTTAATGTAGCCTTAACGTCCTGCTTACTAGGCTCGGCCGATATTAAATGCTTTTTGTATAAGGAATACTAGTTTACGAAGGAATTTTCTGTTTTGTTCAGGGACTTTATTGTATCGTTGAGAGGTCACTTATCCCATCTTATGTAGAAAAGTGCCAACTTGATGCTGTATAAATTATCTGCCGCTGAAAAACTTTATACCTATTTAAGTTCTACTGGTTCGCTGGCTTCTCATTCGGGGCGCGTGGGTTCAAATCCCGGCAAGTACCAGTGGCTTTGTTTTTATTTATTTATTTATTTTGTTTATCAGGCATGTAAAACAGGTAACAATCTTAAAATAACAATATTAATATTAAGATACGTGCATTTGCGAAGTTACAGTCGCAATACCTACTTCTCGCTAACGGTGAAGGGAAACAGCTTGAGAAAACCTGAGCGTCTAAGGTGTTCGCATACCTCAGCGCTTGAAATAACCAATCCGCGGTGGGCACTCTCTCTCTCTGAGAGAAAGCCTGTGCCCTACAGTGTGATGGTTATAGGTTGTATTATGAAACTGTAGGTATGCAGAGAAAGGCTAGGTTGCAAAGACCTACTGGGAAGAAATTCCTAACATCTGTAATTGTCGTAAGGTAACGGTGCACTGTCTCTTGCGACTCGGCCTTAGATTGTCTCTTATGTCGTAGACTGTTGAACGAGGTGTCTTAGTTCAAACTGCAACTAAAGGCGCTTACGATAAGTCACTGGATAAGTAAGTTAATTGATAGATATGTATTAAAGGATAAACGAGTCTGATTGTCAGGGTTGTCAGTCATACAATTTATCTATGGGTCTCTGCAAATGTCATGGTGCAAGACGTTTTTGGACTTATTATAAATAGGGGTTGAGATACTCGAATAATTGGCGCAAGCCATATTTAGACTATATATTTATTTTAATAAAAAGTTACTTTGAAATTATATTACTCATAAAATATAGTAAACTTTCCTACTAGCCGTGAAACTACGTGGACTCTTTTTGTTCCAGTTTTAGCACTTCACCTGCTAGATTTTTATTTGCTGACATTGACATGTTCACAATTGTATTATTTCTGTATTTATTAATTATTATTTATTGTTATTTTTTAAGATTTCACACATGCATTGTGCATGTTGTTTTGGAATAAATGAAATGAAATAGATTTCAGTAGTATAACAATGGCAGGCCAATGAAATTGAAATGGGCATAGGAATAATAAATATTCCTACTAATATTATAAATTTGAAAGCTTGTGAATGTGTTTGGATGTTTGTTACTCAATCAAGCAATAACGGCGGAACGGATTTAGATGAAACTTGATAGTTTGATTCCCGTAGAAGGACATAGGATATTTTTCATCCCGGACATTACTCATTCCATGCGGACGAAGTCGCGGGCAAAAGCTTATCCTGGTTCCGAACTAGGATACTCTGTATCAGGACCAGGACAAGTGATTGCGCATTTGTGCATTTGATCTGCATTTGCACAAATGTACGGCGGCCCCTAGTGGGAATCGAACGCACGATCTCCAGCATGGCAATCAGACATGATTCCGCTAGACCAACGAGGCAGTCAATGGAATGGATGTTCTCTGGATTTACCGCGTGTAACGAGTTAAAAAAAACGTGAAAAATGTTCTTCATAATGCTCAGTAAGATTGAACTACTTATTTAGGTATGGACATAACGGTTTCAGCATATTGGTACCTACTTAATTAGATTTAAAATTAACTTGACCATGTTATTTAAAATCATAATTAAAAGCCTGCCAAAATCAGATGTGTTGAATTTAATAGGTCCACATCCTATACAATTACTTAATAAATTATAGACGATGATAACATCTGGTCATATTGGCCTCACAGTATTTTTTGCTGCATCGATTGAGAATTAATTCACTGGCCGCAAATCTGTGTTGTGAAATCCAACATTTACCAATCAATCAACGAAAGTCAGTTTAAAAAATAGAACAATCTTTTTTTTTCTTGCAACTCGTAATGCATTATTGCTTAGTTAGTTTTGTTTGATCCATATTTATTAAAAAAAAAGTTTAGATTTGACAGAACTCGTATTAATGCACATTATTTGGGCCCTCCTTATCCTATATCACAGGTTATTACCGTTATAGGGACCATGATACCTATGATCAAGAAGTATTAAACTCCTTACATATCTAAAAGGTCATATTTTGTGCAATGTTTTTGTGAAATAAATTATCTTTATCCTGTTTTAAAACGGCAACTGAAATATATAGGGCTAAAGTTGACGAGGTCAACAAAACAAAATTTTGTTTACCCATTTAATAATACATAATAACTTTCACTCAATAAAATCACTTGTCCTGTGACTGGATACCCTGATTTATTTTTATGGAATCCCAGAATAGCGGAAATAATTTTACTGTTACTTCAATATTATTTATTACTCTTTCATAAGCAATAGAACGAAGTGACACAACTACACGAGAGCGAGCTAAAATTCAACATGTTATTTATTACATTACAAAAATGTATTATACTTTCCATGCTGCAAGTAGTCGGTTTGTTTCTTTTTACAATGGGGAGTTATCTTTCTTTTTGACTTTTACGGTATTTCAAAGTAATCCTTTGTTCATCGGATGCCGGATAACGCATTTAATTTGGTCGTAAGAGTTGTAGCCAAAGATTCCTGCTATAAAAAACAGCACCTGCCAACTACTGCCTATAGGAATTATTTAGTTATGACGCTTTCTCTATCACACAATCTATTCTATAATAATTACAAAATTGGGGTAGATAACCCATGAACAAAGTGTCTGTTGAATGCTCCCTACCTTTCTAAACAAACTGCTCTACCTGCAGCATTTTGGCAGATAAAGCGTCGAAAATAGAACCCTCTAGGCTTTTAATAAAAAAACACTATCCTCTTCACTTGTTGAGCTCTCGATTTTGTTTATTTTGCCACCCACATTTCGGGAATCTACACGCTTTTGCTATTAACATTTACGTATCACTGGATACGGATATTAAATAATGGTAGAGGCCAAGCATGTCTTGAGTAAAGTACCTATTTTTGACAAACATTAATAACGTAACTACGAATACAATTAACTAAACTAAACAAGAATGCAGTGATCTGTCAGTATCATGGCAAGTGGCAGTCCCTGGTCTCTGTCTACTCCTCTGGGATACAGGCGTGAGTTAATGTATGTATCCATGTGTAACAAGAATGCAATCTCACTATTCTACTAATGTTATAAAAAGACAATGATTTTACAACTTAAACTTTCGTAAGCACTGCACATTTTATATATATTGGTGAAACCGTTACACCAATATAGACAATGATTTGTTGTTTAGAAATCTAGGTGCTTGTCAATGAATCAGGCATAAGCGTTCGAAGGGGTCAAAAAGAAATTAAATCCTGCACTGAAAAAAGACATTTTTGTTATAGTAACTTCTTAGCTTTTCATATTAGGAAACATTACCATCACTATTGCTTAAAATTCAGTGCTATTACTTTGACCACGTGACTGCGTGCTGCTGTAAAGAATCTTTAATGACATAACGCGGATTGATAAAAATAACGTTGACGTACCAATTAAGTTCGATCATGCAAACTCTACAGCACAACCAGACGCAACCGACACCTCTGCCGTACAAATTAAGATATTAAATAACTCTGTGACAATTTTAAGCTAAGCAATTATGCGTTGAGAGCGTTGAGAAGGCTTATCGGTCCAAGAAACCGTTATGGCTTGAAATAATCCGTGACAGTATAGACAAAACAAGTCCGATAGATGGTGAGACCACTACTTTGGAAGTTCTAATCAGGCTGTGAATTTTTGGTTTTTAATGTGAGAAATAAATCTCAATTCCTGACAGAACGCGACGGAAACATATTTATTTTTTTAATTAAGTAGTAGCTTGATTTGAGAAAGGCAATGACGATACTTTCTCAAAGTTTTTTAATAATGTGAGAAATCTTTTGTTGGGGTTCTAAGCCTTTTGCAACATTTGTAGAGAAGCTTCTATATAGGTTTGGTTTTACACTTGTTAGAAAATTTACTGAATCATTGTTTTTACCTGTTAGAACGAATGTTAGAGAACAATTAAAAACCAATGTTATGGGAGCCCGATCAGGCCCCTTAGAATTCTACAGATTAAAACTCAGTAAAAGATAAATTCTTCTCGTTATTTCCATCAGAAATAATTACAAGACATTTAAGAAATCCGCTAATATGTACCAGGTAGGCAGTTATCGTTTCAAAGCAAGTTTATCATTTATCTTTTAATCTTAATTCGACAGAACCGCCGGCTAAGTCCATGTCATTTCGTTTGGCATCGTAAAACGTGGATTTTATTAACAAAATTTGCTCTAAAATTTGTGTTAATGTAGTCCGTTTTAAAAGAGCCTCCTACCACCTATCATAACAGTTTACCAAGCACATATTTATTGAGTGGTTGCAAATGCAAACACAGTTTAAATCTCTAAGGCCAACTTGCACCACTTCTTAAATATCACTTAAGTCGCCATTTAAATCGACTTTTGTATAAAGAATTTAGTTGAATTCTGTTTAAGCCACATTTAAGAAAGTGTCGCAAGTGGGCCTAAGGCTCGTTTGCGACAATGCTATCTGACAACACTACATATATATTATTGCTCTGTGTACAATAAAGAATATTGTATCTATCTATATATCTGTTTATCCATGGGTAAGCTATGCCCAGTGAATAAATCCTTTGAAGAGCTATCCATTGATAAATTGTATGACTGACAAACCTGTCAATCAATTATCTGTTTTTTGATCCCTGGGTAAGTATTTACCCATAATATACTTACTTATTCAATGACTTGGCGTAATTCACTCTAAGTAACATGTTCACCCCGTTTTATTGCTCATGTTTTCAGGAAACGTTATAACCACAAAACAATCTGTTTTGAATGGGTAAAACTGCTCCCCCAAGCAACGAAAATGTTTGGCGTGAGGCATATGGATTGTTTTTTGTGTAATGCTTTAGAGGAGGGTAACGGTTGGTCCGACTAGTCAGTACAAACCGTTACCTGTTGCATGCTTAGAAAAAGGGATTCACGTAATAATTTCATCAACGCGCTGCTTTCCAGCACTTCGAGTAGATATAAACATTCCACTTGTGCGGTACGGAGCTTTTTTTGGTATCTTTCACTAAAGTAAACTGTTTTTTTATTTATTTATTTAATACTTTTATTGCACTTAGCATAATGTACAATACGGCGGACTTAAAAATGCCACAAGCATTTTCTACCAGTCGACCGCAGGAGGTGGAAGAAAGATTGGTAGGGGTGCAGAGAGGAGAGGGGGGAAAAGTAGAAATACTTATACATATACGGTAATGTTGAATAGACCTACATATTATTATAATCATCATCATCATCATCGTCAGATTATATGCCATTCCTCCCCGTCATATACGCTCAGAACTTAATTCTTACAATAATTATCAAAACATTTAATCCATACCAACGTTGGGCAAAAACTCGTCCAAAATTGCATGAGAAAAAGTTGTTTTCTAATGAAATAACCGTCAAACATCCAGCGAATGCGCAGGCTGGCGACGAAGGTCGAAAAATGCCGAATTCCAAAACACAGTCCAAGAAATAATATGCCAAAAGCTTCTATTTTATAATCTTATTTTTGACGTTACTTACTATAAATTTGTACGTTTTCCCGCTAAAATTTCTATTGGAACAAAGTCGAATTAGACTTGTTTTATGTACGTGCGGTCCCGGAATTTATGACCAATTCGTGAATCAAAATGTATGGTTAATTTTGTATATTATATTGCATATCAAATATTACGTATTGATATACTTCTAACATTTATGTTTTATATTAAACCAGATGAACATTGATATTTCTCCGATTTTTTGGAGTAAACATAACGCTGGCAATTAGGACAGAACATGGTACTTCTGAGTGTATTCATTCCATTTTATGTACGACAGTGTCCCAGGTTATGCGATGAAGCCCGTGAATTATTACCCCGAATTTTATGCACCTCACTGCCTACGCCTTGAGAAATTCCAAATTTGAAATCGCACACTTTTTTTAACTGTAGCAGTTGTCGTTTTTTCGCAATTAACATTTCAAAATTATAGAGCTTTTTACGTTTATCTATCAATGTTTATCATTGCTACTTCACAAAACTACCTAGTGGACTGTGAACTCAAAGTTTGAATTTCAGAAAGCTGTACTCTTGTTGAGCTCTTACTCAAAGTAAATTTTAGAGCTTCTTGTTATTTTATTCCAACCCTGATTTATCATGTCTGCGAAGAATTATAACAGTAATCTTTCCACACTCCACTAGCATAAAATGTAAGCTCTTATTAGCTCCAACAATAAGACCTCAGCCGATGCCTGCTCCAGTGTACTGATGTTTTTAAGAGCCCTTTAACGCAACCACAACTGCTTTGCATTCAATGAGATTGTTATCAAAGGAGGCTTTATGCTTTACTCTTATCAACACGCCTAGCGCTGTGAGAGAGATGATAATTTCGATTTTGTTACGGCTTTCTGAGACTGCTGCAGTCTTTTTAATAATCTCCTTCTTAAGATGTGTAGAGTTTTACTGATGACTTCGTAGTGGACTTATTAACACAATATCAGTACTAGGTGTCCTAGAGTTTTAACATGTATCTTTATTTGACTAAATAATATGTCTGTTTCATCCTAACTAATCTCTCTAATACTCTCTCTCTCTGAGAGAAGGCCTGTGCCCTACAGTGGGACGTATATAGGCTGCTTATGATCCTAACTAATATTGACTACACTTACCTAAATAGAGCGTTTTCTACTAAATTATATTTGTCTTTAAGCACCGTTAATGAAAAAGTCCTAAGGCTTCACATTCATATAAAGTTGGATTAGAAAGCCCGGTTCTAGGCAATAATCTTAAGCGCAATAAAACATGCCTTTATAAAACGAGCTTCCACACGAGCTTTCAAGCTCCTAACGCTATCAGTTTCCCGCTAAGATCGACAACCCGAAACCTAACTCTAACCTAATCAAACTTAGCTTTCAAAAGTAAAGTTTTATCTCAACTAACCTCCAAAAACCGTTCAACACTTCACAAATAAAACTTTTTCAAACAACATTCAGAACATTATACAGACAACGAAATCCCGAGTCGTTTCACACGTTTCTTAATACTACTTCGTTTACAAACTAAACACTGCAATCCTTAAAAGGCACTTTTCGAACAGTAATCAACTCACAAACTTGATATTTAACTTGAGAAATGTTTTTTCTACGGTACGCGCGGACGCGGACTTCACGTGGGCTCACGCCGAAGGCTTAGGCGGTACTAAGGCGCGCATGCGCGGGAGGCCTCCCCCCTCAAACAGGTTGCTCTCGCGCATACCGCTTGGACGCCAATTTTCGTAGCTCTCGGGATATAGGGACGCGGCAAAACGTAGAGCCACGAAGGCATTTTATTACGAGCTTTTGGGACGTTGGACGCGGTATCTCAACTTTTCAATGTGTAGCAATGAAAAATCGCTGTCTTGATGGCATTAATATTTCCTGGCAAAATCTCCAGAACATAATCACAAAAACTTGAAACTTGGTAGGTTTGATTCACTACCTGAGCTAGGTTTTTAAATCCCTGGCAGTGATTTTACTGTTCAAGACAGAATAAATGAAAAATGTGGATTAGTTAATATACGTTCAATATTTGACAGCTCGTTAAAAATGTAAACATACACTTTATTTTCTTCTGGAGATGGTTTCACTTTATAGCGAACTGCCAAAACTATTTCGTATCAAGCAAACTCATTTATAAAAGAAAAAAGTTTCATGGCCTTATTCCATTCCTTAAGTTCCTGAAATCGGGCAAAAAAAAAACAGTAAAAAAAATTACATTTTTTGTATGGGAGCTCCCCTTAAATACTTACCTATTTTATTCTGTTTGTAGGATTGTTTTATTATGCGGCATCAGAAATACATCATCTGTGAAAATTTCAACTGCTTAGCTATCACGGTTCATGAGATACAGCCTGGTGACAAACAGACAGACAGACGGACAGACATACAGACGAACAGTCTGTCTTAGTCCAGTTTGGTACCCTTCAGGTACGGAACCCTAAAAAGACATTTCACAAACTAGTCGTTTTATCGTTTGACAGATAAATAAATAGCCTAAAGCGAATTTTCAGGTGACTTTAAAATTATAAGCAGCAGGCAAAAAAAGATTGTTTTTTAAACCGCAACCTGCGCGACCCTCTATCAACCTACAGTTTCTCAATCATGTTAACAGTGGTTTTGAGGACCCATGGCCGTCAACCTAAGGCAAAAAACCTAGGACTATATGGCATTAACGCCAAAAACGGTCGTTTTTGGCATAAATGCTATTTAGTCCCAGGTTCGTGATCCTTGGTTCTGTGTAGTGGGCCCCAAAAATCACTGTTAACGGATTGAGACATTGTACAGACACTTTTTGCTAATACGATCTGTAAAAGAAGATATGATTTGTTTCTTCATTGGTGGCGCTAATAACTGGATTCCCTTAAGACGACCCAACAAAATCTTGAATTATTGTATTAGGTACAACTAAATAGTTAACTTAGGTACTTTATCCTGGGGAGAGAATCACTAATAATGTGCGCTATAAACATTTTCTATTTCTATGAGTTTTATAAGGATACCTTAACAATTAAATAAGGAATATAGAAAAAAATATTCTACGTAATTGCCAATCCGTGGTGGGCACGCGTGGTGATTAAGCCCATACTCTCTCTCTCTCTCTCTTTCTGAGAGAAGGCCTTTGCCCTACAGTAGGACGTATATAGGCTGATTATGATTCTACGTAATTTTTTTAGTAATATTATATTGCTCTTTCTACAGTTTTGTAAAAAAAAAACATTTAGTCGTGAACGAATGCTCAAAATGTAGACAGCAAGTGCCTCACTTTTTAAGAATACTAAGACTAGAATTCAAAAAATTCAACGGTTTATCGTAATATTCACAAAAAGACTAGCACCGGCGCTAGTCTGAAAGAAAAATGTTTTTTTTTTATTACGTTATTATGGCAATGTTCTGTAAACCTAACTCTATACCTCTAGGCGATTTAGGATAGTTTGGCTTTGTACCTGCATCGGGCTAAGACCTCTCTTAACTGCAGAGTACACCCCTCCTCCATAATCGGGCTGCTTGCACGGGGAACGAACAGCTCTAGAAAGTGGTGTGATGGAAAGGTATTTTTAACAGTGGGTTTTGGGAGAGCGGAGTTAGTTTAGGTGTAGTAGTTTATGTACGCCAAATATTAAAACACGGGAGAGATTGGGACTTAATAACCAAGTCTGCTCGAGGGGATTGGCGATTTTAAGTAGCTACTGAGGTAGGTAGGTAAAAACCTCAGAAACGAAGTTTCCACCACGATGTTTTCCTTCGTGGTTAACATGGTATTTCTACTACAAATCCACTAATGTACGTATCTTATAAAAAACCAGACAAGTGCGAGTTGGACTCGCCCACCGCGGATTCCGTACACATTTGTACGTACTTACATATTTAAAAAAAATACTTCAGTTATCGAGTCTTGCAGTTTTTCCCGAGCTTTTCCCGAACTTCAAAGACATTTTTTATGATTTAATTACAAATGTATTTTTTTCTGTACTTGTATACGACAAAATTACTTACCGAATTTTATAGTTTTAGGTCAACAGAAAGTACCCCATAAATTTCGATTCCCTTGAGTGTCGAAATACACGTTTTTTGCGGAATAAATGGCCGTATCTTTTTTTTAAGTTAACTTAAAAGTTTAATTTTTTTCACAACTTTAAAGGACTGTAGACTTGAATATATGGTTTTAATTTCAACTCGATATCTCCACGCGTTCCCGAGATAAAGGGTCTTGACAGTCAGACGGACGGACGGACGGAAAGAGAACCAAGTAATCCTATAAGGGTTCCGTTTTTTTTTTCTTTTGAGGTACGGTACCCTAAAAATAGAGTTGCAGGTATCATCAAACCCCAAACAATTACAGACTCAGCGACTTATTTAACTATAGGGAAATCAACAGCAAAAAAACTTCGTTAGGATCACATGGGATTCGCACAAAAATTATCTCCCATCTAAATATGTTGGTAGTCTATAAATTATACCCGAATCTGTTTAACCATTTGTGCATAATCAAACCTTTTATTAATTTCCCATAGAATTGTACATTGCTACTCTGGCTCAGCCACCCAAAGGGGTCTTGGCCTTCGACACAAGAAGTAGCCACTTGGCTCTGTCCTGCGGCAGGAGCCGGTCGCCCGTCTGGAGCTCACATTCATGTCAATTAATGGAATTCCAAACAAACGAAACTAAAAATATGTAACAATGATCGACTTGAAATTGTGTGCCACATTTATTTTTAAGTGAATTGTAAAATGCCGCATCCAAACAACAAAATCCCAGTTAGATCTTGCATCAGCGGAGTCACGCATAGTTTTATAGGATTGGGGTTGTCATCGGACCGAACGGGAGCCCTGTTTGTGTGCGCCGGCTCCTGAGAGATCACGCTTTAATATTGTGGGGTAGACAGAGTTGCAAGCAAAAATAGGTTAACAGGTACTGTAGCAAAGGGACAAAGCATGCTTGTCCTGAATCACCTAGAGATAGGTACTGTTATATACTATTAGGGGTTAAAGTATGAAATTGCCGTTTTATTGCAATAGGTTCTTTGAATTGACATAGAATCTTCATGGTTTGAGGTTTTCGAATGAAACTTTTTTCAAATGGTTTCTATGATGTTCTTTTTTTAAAAAATGTGAAACATTTGAATATCGACTTTCAATTGTTTTTGTTATTCAATTTAGACAAGAAAGATGGATACTGCGAAAATTCGAGTGATTATGAGGCACCCATTTTTCGCATTTTTTTTATTTTATTGATTTGACGCAAGTGAGTCAATATTGTGGGTAAGGTAACGTTAAACCATGTCGCTAATTTCTGGGTAGTTTGACTAGGGTCGGCTTCCACTATCTCTCTTAATTCATCGTTATTCACCTGTGTGGGCGGTTTTCCTCGTGGCTCGTTATTTAAGTCGAAATTTCCATCACGAAAGCGTTTAAACCATAATCGCACGGTGCGTTCATTAGTAGACCCCTCTCCAAACGCAGCATTGATATTGCGGGCTGTTTCTGCCACGTTAGTTCCGCGTCGGAACTCGTATTAAAAAATCACTCGAATTTTCGCAGTATCCATCTTTCTTGTCTAAATTGAATAACAAAAACAATTGAAAGTCGATATTCAAATGTTTCACATTTAAAAAAAAAAACATCATAGAAACCATTTGAAAAAAGTTTCATTCGAAAACCTCAAACCATAAAGATTCAATGTCAATTCAAAGAACCTATTGCAATAAAACGGCAATTTCATACTTTAACCCCTATTATTACGCAAACTGAACATTTTACTCTTATTTTAAGTAGCCTATATACGTCCCACTGCAGGACACAGGCGTTCTCTCAGAGAGATAGTACGGGCTTAATTATCACGCGTGCCCACCGCGGATTGGCAATTACAAGCGCTGAGGAATGTGAACATCTCAGACCCTCAGGTTTCCTCATGATGGTTTCCTTCACAGCTAGCGACTGGTGTTGCCTCAAACTTTACAAATGTACGTAACTTAGAAAACAAAGTCATTGGTACATGCCGGGATTCGAACCCATTACCACACGAATGTAAGGCCGGCGTTCTACTCAAGAATCCTTGGTTCTACTGCTACGCTACCACCGTTTCTGAACATTACTAAGATGTAGGTACCTAATCATTGAGAGGGAGGCATTTAAGTACTGACTACGTTTTGAGTTTTAAAAGGATTCGGTGGATTGCTAATAAGTGGCAATTTCTTCGAGGCAACTTCATATTTAAATGTTTGCCGGAGGAGAAATATAGACGTAAACTCACGTTTGAATCCCGGAGCGGTAGGCCTCTGGTCCGGTGGTCTCTACCAGGGTCCGCCACTTGCCACGATCCTGACAGATCTCTTTCGCTTCATCAACATTCATCAGGGGTGCGACCACGTAAGTCCTCTACTGTATAGAGTTGTCTGATTTAGTCTACTCCAAACTGTCAAATATAACACATATTTTGAACCCTGTACGAAGAGAGAAAAATTCTGGTGAGAGTACACAGTAGATATACTTACCTACAGCTGAGATAGAGGGGTCTATGTAAGTTCTCCACTGAATGGAGTTGTCCGATTGAAACCTACTCCGAACTGTCAAATAGGTGCATATATATTTGACACTTTGCAATCATCCAAATGGTTAGCCCAATAGAATGGATAGTTATGTAATAGCAGGGCAGGGGAGCTTAGGATAACATTAATCAAGAAAGTGTTTTCGTGATAAGAGTTGCTGGTTGTACTAGGTATTACTTAAAATACTGAATTGTTACCTAAGTTGATGTTACCACTCATTGTATAATTTTTTGTTCACCCTAATAAAATAAATAAATAAGTAAAGTGTTTGCGGACAAGAGCTTTGAAAACATTCCTTGCTTTCAGAGCAAAGGCGTTCCAAAGGCGAAAGGCTGCGTGCGGCAGAAAGACCACCGGGATGGGTAGGACGATGGCACGAGTCACGAGATTTGTGGCGCAAAAATGTCAGAATTTGACAGATAAACAATTTTTTTTAAACCTATTTAGAGGCTAAAAATTCCACCCATGCCGGGCCTTGAACCCGCGACCTCTGGCTAACCATGCCAGCGTTCGGTTGAAAATGTAGTAATAGAGCAGAAATACCTATTTAGAAAAGAAAATGTAGTACTTAATAGAGCAGAAATATTTAGAAGTCGGGTACACCCAAATGGAGGTGGACACTATGCATAGCGCTATAGAAAGAAAGTTACCACCCCACCGAGAGATTTATATCCCAGCGGATTACATAGGTAAGAGTGATAACATCAGCTCGGAGAGTACCCGAACCATACAGAGTCGAAGTCCTACACTACAAAGGTTTTAGTAAACAGAAAAGCGGGAAATACACAAATTTCAGCACAAATTCACAAAGCACTTCATAGATGGCGCTTATAGGCGTGCACATACAAGAACAGGGACTCGTCTGTCAAATTTTGCTTAGCGCAGATTAATTTTGACAGCCGCATTCCGGTTCTTGTATGGCCACGCCTGTAAGTGCCATCTATGAATTGCTTTGTGAATTTGTGCTGAAAACGGCTGACGTATTGGGATTTAATTAAAATTTAGTTGCGTGCTAGATCGCTTTAAATCGTGTAGACTAGGAATAGACTATAAATTAATCTAATGCCTGGTTTACACTTGTTAGTACGTACGTGACCCGAAGTGGGTGTTGGCCTTCGACACAAGAAGTCGCCACTTGTCTCTGTCATGCGCAGTCTTTTGTCAGTCACCTGCCTGGAGCTCACGCAGGTCCTTGGCCACTTCATCCTTTCAGCGATATCTGGGGCGGCCAACCGGTCTTTGGCCGTTTGGTAGCCCTCTTCACCGCCCGATCCTTTCTAAGTGACTGAGCCAACGGATTCGGTGGGATTTGAATTTCTCCGACGATGTTAGGTACGATGATGATAATGTTGGGTTTAGTACGTAACTTTTTAACTTTAATTTAGTAGTCGAGTGTTCACCCGAAATTTAGCAATTTAGTGGCTTTCATGGCTGGGGTAACTGCGTGATACAAGGAGCAAATTCGTTTCTACTTCGCTTCAACTTGCTACTAAAGAGCTCTTTAGTAACTGTGTACACAGTGTAACTTACAATTTATTCTTTTTGTTGCACTAACCCGTGCTGAGGACAATTTTAAAAACCTATTTAGAGGCTAAAAATTCCACCCATGCCGGGACTTGAACCCGCGACCTCTGGCTAACCGTGCCAGCGCTCTCCCAACTGAGCTAATAGGTAAGTGCATCGGCGACGAGCCTCTTTACAAACTTCTCTGTATTACGTACAGGCAGCGACATCTGGCCGAAGTGATTTAGGTAGGTACATCACGGTTCCTTTAATTTCCGTGGATCTTCTAAATTATCCCTCCAGAATTAATCGTTTGTTGGATTGTATTGTTTGCTATTGTACTACTTCCATTCAGTGTTTCATACATGACCTACCTATTCAAGTTGTTAAATATAAGTAAGTCGACTAAGTTTGAATAAAAATACTAACAAAAAAAATTTCGCATTGTGTATTCAGTAATAAGGCTTAACTTATGTACAGACAAAACTAATTTCCAATGCCAAAAGTATGTAAGTAATATTATTACGAACTTAATTAAAAAAACTTTACAATTTTTCAATAATTTGAACTAAAACTTTTGCAATAACTTTATTAATTACTAGCTGACCCGGCAAATATACCCAAATAAAATATAAATATCGGTGAAGCCCTTTCGTAGGAGTTCGATAACAAACACAGTGACACGAGATTTTTTTAAGTTAGATATTCCAAATTCTTATCAAAGCATCTTGTTCCAGATCTTCTTCTTCATATGGTGCCTCTCGGACTAGCAAAGGTTGGCAGTCAGCTCGGCATATTTATCTCTGTCTCTCGCAAGGCGGAAGAGCTCGGCAGCCTTGCGATTCCAGTCCACGCCCGTAGGGTTTGTTCCAGATACTACATAGTTAATACAGACACAAGTAAAAATTTTTTCACATATATTTTTTTTACAATTTTTTTACATACCTAAGCATTAGTTAGTCCCTAGCCAAAGAAATTTTCCATCAATTGTAAAAAACTAGAAACAATGATAAAGTAAAAAAAAATTAATAAAATATTTAAACCGACTTCAAAATACTACATGAAGCACTAAAAACATAGAATTTTTTTTAAAGAATACCATAAAATTAGAAGTATGTCGTGTTTTGAAGTCGGATTTTATTTTTTATTTAAAATTATTTATTTTTAAATTTTTAGTGGGAGAAAAAATTCAAGTCTCTTACAACCATAATTCTTTGCTTTAAAATTTGAAGTTCTCAACTTTACATCTCTGAAAGTCGTCACCAGAACTACTAAACACACTATACTACTATAAACACTATATTATGAAACATATGCACATTACTAAAGGATGCGCCCCATTAGGCCTTATTTACTGCTGTCCATTGAAGAGTTCCATTCTCCATCTCTGAAAGTCTTCATCAGATCTTCACCAAATTAAAGTGGGACCAATGGGACATGTTATATGTGCCTTGATATGTTATATCTATTCGAACAAAGAAGGAATTGTCGAAATCGGTGAAGATTTGATAATGTTATGAAGGAACATAGACAAAACTAAAAAAAAAATAAGCTTCGAATTGAGAACCTCCTCCTCCTCCTTGAAGTCGGTTAAAAAACATTACACATCACAAGTAGGTACTATGATTTTCATTTTCACCGGGTAGCATTAAAACAACCTACTGTATAGCATTTGCATCAAATGCTAATGCTTTTGCTAATCATCCACCAAAAATACTTATAAGACTTACAAATGTTAACACATCTAAGGGCTAAGATGATTTACACCCATAAATGCATGATATGTATTATGACTGACACATGTTTGAGCGAATAAATAATTGAGTGATAACTTACATATTAGGTAGGTGCTTATGCATATTTATACTGAGGTATTAATTTTAGGTAAAAGTACCCTTCTGCAGTTCACAAGCTAAAATGCCGCTATCACCAAAAATCAACTTTGGAGTTGCGCACAAAAAACCAGGAAACAAATAAAAATATTTGCTACTTGATAACTATACGTAATTTGACTACACTAGAGGTATCAAAAGAAAGATCTTTTTGAGTACTTTAATACACCTTTAATTAGTAACGATAAATTGAACTTAACAAAAATATATTTTTGGTGTTATTAAACACAATTACTATTTAATAATGAAACTATCATAATGGCATTTTTCACTTTTTTATTTCTGAAAGTATAAAAGCTAGAAAAAATTGGGTTGGAAATCGACTGGAAGGTCGATAACAACATTTTAGCATGTGGGCCTTCTGATCTGAGCAGTAGCAACCCGGCAGCAACCACATTGTGGCGCATTTGTTTGTTTACCATTGTAGGCGGTGAGACACGACAAAGAAGCATTGCCAGGACAGCAGGGGAGTAGCACCAATAAATTATATTGAGCATATGGAACCGCAGTCAGTAGAATGTGTGCCTCACATTTACTTCCAAGAATGTAGTATCAATGTTTGTGATTCAGTTTTTTAAGTACATACATTTGTGAATGTGTGGTACCACTCGATAACAATGAAAAATGTCATGAGGACACCTGAGTGTCTGGGGTGTTCACAGAACTTGACAAGTACTTGATTTATTCACTAACAACATGCAAAATCGCAATGAAACTTCAATATGTTTAGAGGACAAAATTCAGTTTTTGTAATGCTTAGAATTGTAAACAAACTTATTAAAAAAGAAACTACAGCCTTGAGAATAGTTTCTATGAAGTCTTATGAGGCTAATTTATATTTTATAGCACAATCAAATCGCGAGTTGTGTGTCCTCTAAATGTATTGCAAAAGTTTCATTGCGATCCAGCATGTCGTCTGTAAATAAAAACCATGTTTGCATGGGAATTGCTCCTCTAGAGCCTGCCTTAAGGCTATACTCTCTGTCTGAGAGAAGGCCTGTATGCTGTAGTACGACTTATATATGCTGCATTATTAATCATATTGTCAATCACTTCTGGCCTCTGCACAGACTTCTTCCCAATCTGGGAACCAAAGTAGATTCTGGTTGTGTAATGTTTTTTTATTTGCATTTGTATCTCTCAACTGTAGTTAAAATTAAATGGTATGTTAGGCCAGTAGTTTGGCTTGTACTTATCACTATTCGACATGAACTCTGCTTGAAGAGACATTTCCAATGCTGAGATCTTCTGCCATTGACACCCATACAACTTCTTCAAGTCTTCTGTTCTTTTCTCAGGTGTCTGTACAGGCGGGGCTTCCATTCTCCGAACTCGATCTTCTTCTGTTTCAGAATTCCGTTCTGCTCTCAGTCTTTCCCGTTCGAGCCTTGCCTCTTCCTTGTACTTGGCATTTGCAGCCAGAAATTGAATAAAATCCTCACTCACTTCTAGATCTGGTTCTTCATCGACTGATGGGCAGTGTTCATCGTCAGAGTGGTCTATTTCGATGTCAAATTCCGAGGTAGATTTTGAAGTGGTCACCTCTGAGCTTGAGCTATAACACATGTGGTTTTTTCGAATCATACCGTGCAGTACGCGATTTTCGAACTCTAAAGCTTTGGCTTTTGCTTTCCAGTACGCGATTTGGTGTTTGTATTGCCAAGTCTCGGCGAAGGAATTCATGCTGGAGTTACCTGGGTAGTTTCTCTTCAAGTTTTGGTGTTTATTGACACCGTGGAACTGCTGGTTTTGCCTTTTCGACTTGTTCTTTTTCCGTTTGTGTTTTTTTCGTTTACTAGGCACGACTGCAGCAGCGGGTTGTTTGAAAATTGGCAAATTGCTACGGGTGGGCGAATTTCTACCTTCCGTTTCCATTACAAAATTCGTAAGCAAAGCAGCAATAGCAATACAATACAAAATAAATGTCAAGTCAATCAAGGTACAGTGTGACCATTTCAAAAGTGGAGAATCTGCCACACGCTGGGCCAAAAATTTGCCAAAATCTGCCAATCATGACACCAAAAAATGCCAAAAATATGCCTTCATGTTATCACCTTCAAGGAAACGAAAAAAATCAAATACATAATGTAAATTCTTTAATCACTAGTTCAATCAAAAAATTTACAATAAATACCTAAAGTTATCTCTGACTATTTGAAATAACTTAATGAAACTGAAAACTACAGCATCTGCTTCAAAAGTAATAAACTAATTAGATCAGTACCTAAGAAAGACCGGGAAAAAACAATTTACAATCTAAACTTTTTTACTTCCTGGTTACTCAATCATAGCCTGCCAGCTACACAAGGTGTTCACAGGTCGAACGTTGAATGTGAATGTGGTGTAGAGTCAACCCCACATGTAAATTCCCATTGAAAACGGAATAGAGCAGAACCCTCAACAAATTCCTACTCGCCTTTGATCAGTATTATTTGAAAGCAGGTATGCCAATTAATAGCCTATCTACGTGTCATTTGAGGCATCGTCAGACGATGAGGGATACAATCTGTATTTATAATTATAGTACAATAAGTACACTGTATCTACATTAGCCTTAAAAGTTTTGTTTTCATTTTCCGTATACATAGATTTTGATAACATCTTTGTAATCATGTCTTTAGTTGGTTTAAAGGATAAACAGTCTCCGTGTTCCTTTATCACCTCTTTTGAGGTAATGATAGCCGACACATCATGTTTGTTTATGAACCTGTTCCTTATATCGATTTCATTCAGATTTAATTGGGAGAATACTTCTCACACAAAGCGTTTGACAGCGGCAAACTTAGAAGAGATCTATTCATAATCATGTTCATAATCATATGACGTAACTGTATAAAAACTGAATAAGCCGGGAATCCCCGTATAATCTGGGCGTGAAATAATTTTGTACCAAATATACTTATATGGAAATTTAAAAATAATTTTAAGGTGATTGAAGATGACTTCATTGAACATTAAAACCAATGCAAGTTCCCTTGGAATCTTTAGTAAAACGTCAGCATAATCTGCCACAGCAAACATTTTGGAGCCAAATCCGCACCAAACGGCAGGAATCTCCCACAAATGGTCACTCTGATTAGGTGCCTAGCATGTGCCTAGATAGTGTTATGAGCTAAGGATGTCAACAAAGTACTCGATTTAAAAAAAAATATTTTTCAAATTAATCGATTTTTTTCTTACGGTTGTTTTTTAATAAAATCGATTATTTAAAAATCGATTTTATGTATAAGCGACTTTTCGGTTTTTTCATAGCCATCACTTACAAATTCTTAGAATTTTTGCGCCCCGTACAGTTATAAAACGTCGGTGAGCAGCAGTGTTTTTCTGCAGATTCATTTGCAAAAAAAAATCAATTGCTTTTCCTTAACGTTTCACGTTTTCGACACAAGACGTTTCACTTTAATTACACAAACTCAAAAAAAAGAAAAATTGTGAGTTAACTACAAATATAATATTAATACAAGTGTACACACAAAATAGATAAATCATTTGATCAAAATTTTTATTATGTAACGTTCTGTTTTTAAAGCTGGCATCATAATTCCTGGATAGTCTTCAAGTAACCCAGGCATTTTCTATTCAAACTATGCCTGAGTTACTCTGCGTACAATGCGTAGTACTTAAAAACATAGATTCTATTCAACTTTTTTGTTTTTGTGTGTATTTTGCTAAGAAAAATCGTTTCTTTATATCAATTTTTATAAGTACAGAATCAACTTGATCGTCTAATATCACATTCCTACAAGGAACCCGTTTTCTAAGAAAACGGTAATTAATCGACTTGCTAACTGCGAGACCATACCATGGACTTTTTTGAATAATTTTAATTTGGTACTGTATTTTATTACTACACGCTGTAAGATCTCCAAAAGTAAAAATAAAAAAATAAAAATACTTTCGTTAAATTAGCTTTTAAGTGCGTTTGGTGGCCAAGCAAAAAATCAGATGGATTTTTGAGGTGAAACTCTTATTTTCAACGTAAGACATGCTATAAAGAAAAGCCAAATAAATTCAATTCTTATTTTGGGAACCTGATAATCTGTAGTTTTAGCTGTTAGGTGACCTGTTTTTGCACTACAATGCTAATTTTAAGATTTAATCATGTAACAGACATAATCTACTTTAATTTAACAATAATAAGTATCATAAGACTTTTTTTATAGCAACAAAAAACCTAAAAGTACCTACCTAAAATACTGTTCAAAGTAATTAGAAAAAAACCGGTGCTAAAAATAATTTCATTGTAATCGGTGTACATACTTCCGGGACATGGTCGCGCACAGTAGGTAAGGTGTATGTAATTATATTGTATAAAGATATTTTTTGTAGCATACTATTGAGGCTTTTACGTCTAGCATCTCGCTAGCAAAGTCAACAATATTAATGATTGCAAAAAAAATACTTCTGATAAAATAATGTGGTCAGACGGGTTTGAGGCTTTGCTAGATAATAAAATAAAAACACATTTTAATTGTGTTTAGTTTTTGACCAAGAAACTACTTTAGAATTTCCGTTATTTTATTATGTATTTAAGTTTCAGACCACATTTATCAAATGTACTAGTTTGTGAAAAATTTACTAGTTATTTGTTACAATCATCAATGATGTAAAAATTTGCAAGCGAGACGGATGTAACAGCAGCCTCAAATACAGAAATAAACATTTACTACGTCCTATTTTTGCTTAACTATCAACCACGTACTTACATAATTTGTCCAAAATATGGCCTCAGTCTGGGTGTATTTCAATGTTTCGGACGTCCTCGCCTGGGTAGCATAGAGTATTCTAGTTTGGGACCAGGACTTAAGGCTTGTGTTGTGTGGAAGTCATTTATTCTACTGGGGAAACCGGGGATTATCTGAAACTTAATTTTTACTATGTACGCCCACTCTGCACGGCCATGTATCTACAATAAAGATTGGGTTGTGCAAAATTGGTATGGACAGATTAGACAGAAAAAGTACAGCCGATAATTAATTCATAGGTATATTAAGCAAGCAATGAACTCTGTCATGTTCCCTGTGGCTCCGGATTAAGAATAGCATCACTCCATTTCCTTCCGTGGATGTCGTAGAAGGCGACTAAGGAAATAAATTACCAGGAGACGGGCAGCAGTGTCTTCCTGAGATTCCAACCGCATACTGCGATCGCCAACCCGCCTGCCAAGCGTGGTGATTATGGCAAAACTCCTCATGGTTATGAAAACCACAAAGGAGGCCTATGTCCTGCAGAGGGCGTCAAATGGCTGATGATGTTGAATGAACTCTGATAATGCACATTAGTTAGGTGCTTATGAATTATTTAAAATCACATTTAAACATATTTTTAGGGCTTAAAACTCATTCAGTCTGTCGGGTCGTCGGGCCAGATGTGTGATGTGATCTTTTGACCCGCGCAAGTTTTTCATTTTAAAGTCCCAGGCAGAGATGAGATGAGACAATGTGAGAACAAAGCGAAAGCGAGAATATTCAGAGAATGTTGCGAGTACTTGAGAGCTTAAAACTAGTTATAAATTTAAACTTGTGTCTGGTGGACATTTGTGCAGCCTGTTTTAAAGATCACAAGCTCTAATTCCGTTCTTTAGTGGTTCTCAGCTTCTATTTCAGGTACAATTACTTAAATATTCAATTTCACTATCACAAATCTTTGGTTAAAACCTGTGGTTAAAACCATAATTTAGATTCCATTTTAATTTCAACTCTTTTTTGCCAAACTGTACGCTGCGCTTTTTTACTGCCTATACAGCCTAAAACATAACGTTGGCAACACTGACTGTCAAATAGAATCTTCTCCAGTAGTCTGTGTTGGACAGTGTTCCTTATTTTATTTATTCGTGACCGTGTTGTGTTGTTGTTCTTTTCAATGCTCTTTTTAATGTCTTAGGTCTAAATAATACTGAAACTACTAATTAAAAATGGATATTGAACAATGTTGCCTCACATGCTTAGGCACCAATCAAGATATGCGTCATTTCGAGTCTGTTGTTACCATTGGTGGAGAAAATGTCCGATTAACTAACATTTTGGACGATTTCTACAATTTCAAGGTACATTTCTAGATGATTTTGTTAATAATAATTCTTCCCTAGAATCCAAAATTGTCCATAATTCCAGCTACTGCCAAGCAACCTTATTGTAACAAATGTAACAAGTTCTTTTTATACAATACAATGCATAAATACGCATACTAAATGCTGTATTCAGGAGGTAGACGGAGACCATGATGTATTTTAGTTGCTTCGCTTTATCTATAAGCTTATTTGCCAGTACCTCAATCTGTAATTCTTAGAAAAAAGCCGATGGCAGGGCAAAAAAACGTTGGAGGCGTCTACGTAATCGGCGCGAAAAGCGTATTACAGATTTAGTTTGCATTAAGAAAAAACTAGGCAAGTGCGAGCCGGACTTACGCGACGGTTCAGTAGTGCCATGAATTTATTTGCATATTTAGTAAAAATGTGTTTTCTTTCATTCAGTTCGGCATCCTTAGGAGGCTTCCGGCCTACACTTGCATAAGCAGCCTATATACGTCCAACTGTAGGGCATAGGCCTTCTCTCAGGGAGATTGATCAGAGAGATCAAGGAGGAGCGATTTCAAGCGCTGAGGTATATGAATAGCTCAAGACAGGTTTCCTCACGATGTTTTCCTTCACCGTTGGCGAGTGGTATTGCTACTATAACTTCACAAATGTACATAACTTAGAAAACAAAGTCATAGGTACATGCCCGCACTGGAAATCGAACCTGGGTCTTCCGAGTCCAGCCCGCACTGGGAATCGAACCTGGGTCTCCCACTTCCCAGTCTACCCAGTTCTACCCACTAGGCTACCACCACTTGCACTTGATTTGTATGCAAATTAATAGGTTCCTGTTGGCACCCTTCAAGTGCAGACCCTAAAAAGTACCAGCAACTCATGATTTTGTCAAGTTTGATTTATTTCTCTGTAATAAAGTGGCAAAAACACATTTTGACACATAACTTGCTCATACTGCCTTGTTGGTGTATGATTTCATTACTAAATTAGAATCCCACATTGTAATACTTATTGAGCACCTAAAATGTATACATTATGATAACATCAGGTATGTTAACTATTTTCAGGTTCCAGAGAGCCATAAATACCCTGATAAACTTTGTATCACTTGTGTCCACCAGCTGACTGTAACATATTCATTCAAGATTCTCATAGATACCAGTGCTAAAAAGTTATTGGAGACATTTTTACTAAAAGAAGAAAAAGTAGAGCCTACAGAACCAATAGAATCTCCTATTGATGGGAATGATCACAATAATTTTGATTCTGATGATGATGTATCTGTTAAAGAGGAAACAACCTCGAGCCCAGAAAGAAAACCATCTAGAACCAAAGCAAAAAAACATAATAACACAAGCGGTAAACGTTACCTAACTATGGGTAACGTGAAAAAACCCAAGTGTTTATACTGTGTAGAATGCAAAGCCCCTTTTTATTCAGTAAAAGCTCTACGACAACACTGCTCAGATAATCATCCTGTAAAGAATACCATTGGCAGAGGTTGTGAGTGTTGCTTCGAAAGGTTTGACAGTTTCCGAGCAGCACTCTTGCACAGGAAATTGCATAATAAACCATACGTTTGCGAAGACTGCTGGGAGGGTTTCGAGTCAAACGAAGAAGTCAGTTCACACAACTGCAGCAAACCAGACAAATCCACAAAGGAAGGCTTGAAACAATGTGACCAATGCGGAAAATCATACAAGCCAGGTTACATACGGATTCACATGTTAACACATAAAGAAGAACGTACATACAGCTGCAAGCAGTGCCCCAAGAAGTTCAAAGTCCTAGGGGGACTACACTCGCACATACAATGGGCCCACAAACGGATAAAAAGTCATAAATGTGAATTTTGCTATACCATGTTCATATCGTCGAGTGCAAAATGTGCCCATATAAGGAAAATACATCTAAGAGAGAAAAAATATGAATGCAAATGTGGAAAAGGATTCTTTTCAAAGTCAGAGCTGGAACGCCATATGTTAACACATACTGGCGTGAAGAATTTCCACTGCCATCTATGCGAAAAGGCGTATCAAACAAGACATGGTTTGAATGTACATTTGAGATCACACTCGCAAATGAATAATATGAATGTAATAAATTTATAACTGGTCACACAATTATTTCCAAATTTATCATAGTAATGGTTTGGGTAATTTTTTTATGATGTTGGCTCCCTTTTTTTTTGTAACGGCAGACAACCAAATAAAAGTGTTATTGGTACTGAAATTAAGTGTCAAACATATGCAAACATTTTAGCTCTTTGCCTAATTGGCTTCACATAACTTGTTATCGATTATTATAGTACAGTTTACAACTGGTCAACCATTAAATTTTTGTTGCAAAGCAGCTTGTAACGTAACCGAGTAGTGTAAAGATTGATAGATGGATAGATAGAATATTCTTTATTGTATGTACACCGAATTACATATGAGAAACCAACAATAATATAGTACAGTACAATTGGCGGCCTTATTACTAAAAGTAATTTCTTCCAGATTGATGTTGTATCTTATTGATGGCATTCATTTGGTTAGATGCCACGCGAAAAAAAGGGAGCAACCTTAACCCACCTTTGAAATGGTATAATATTTGCTTAATAAATTAATGTTCCTGTGTGTGGTATTATGTAAATTTAGTGCCCTTGCATCGGTATTTTTAATTCATTATTATTCAGATCACACATACAAACTCAGGCCTGTATCCCGGAGAGGTAGGCAGACACCTAGGCCTCATTTCGTGGTTACATGGTTTACTATGATAATTCGAGGTACATTGTATAGCCGATTAACACATCGATCTACAAGTAGAAATACTCGCCTGCGCAATGTACATCGAATTGAAAATAGTACTTTTTTGTGTATGTTATAGATTTGTAAAACATGAGCGAAAATGGTTTCGTTGAGGGCGCCCCTATTTTTTCCTACTCTCTGTAAAATAGTCGAGTCGACAGCACATCAGCCTTTACATTATGCATCTAAATGTAGTGGTTAAGAAGCTGCTCATCAACCTTTACATTTTTTTTGCAATCACCCGTAAACAAGGGTGTTTTAGCCACGTTCTTGCCCGTAACGTAGGTACGTCATCGAGTGCACGCGTGTCTATGTACTGTCGATTATAATAATTCTGCAACTAATTTCAGTTGCAGAGTTGGGTTAAGGTTGACCGGTAACCGATAGCATATAAACATTCACATTCGAGCACTAGAGTGCACGTTCGTGGTACAAGGGCAGGGTTTGCCGGTTGCCACGACCGGCACTATTACAATCTGAAACCACCCTAAATCCAGTCATCTGCGTAGACTGCAAAAACAGTCCGTTCCCGTGCATGTGGCCAGGCTATCGATAAAATGAATCGATAATTCGATACCCCCCGCTCGTACCCGGGCGGGACACTCCGTACAAATCTTTTTGGCGGTAACGTAAACAATAGTCAAAGATAGTTTATACATCGCTTACTGTCTTTACAGTGTATGTGTGAGTAATTTAATAGTAATATGCTACGCATCACACTACGTTAATTACTCACACATACACTGTGAAGACCAAGCCATAGAGTAACTTTGGACCACAGTGTATGTGTGAGTAATTTAATAGTAATATGCTACGCATCACACTACGTTAATTACTCACACATACACTGTGAAGACCAAGCCATAGAGTAACTTTGGACCAAGCGATGTGCAAACGTGACTATGTTGACGTTACTGCCAAAAAGATCTGTGCGGACTGTACATTGTAATGTGGATAGTCCTTCCTATAAACAGTAATGTCAAACGCGCGATCTCATCAATTCACAGACTAAGTATTCGGGATGTGATGTTGGACATAAAAATCAATTTTCTAATAATCGATTTATTATATTCTTATAAAAATCGATTTTTCTTAGCAAACTAATCGATTTTTGTCCCACAAAAACAAACAAGTTGAATAGAATCCATGTTTTTAAGTACTACGCATTGTACGCAGAGTAAATCAGGCATAGTTTGAATATCCAAGAATTAGATAGATGGATAGATAAAAAGTTTATTTGCAACAATCGCATCGTTGATGATAGGTGAAATATGACTCCGTGGCGGTACGTTATGGCAGAACCTACAACAAGCATTCTGTACTCGCTGTATAAATAACTGAATTAAGATGTCAGCTTTAAAAAATCTAATAGAATGTTACTGATTATATTCTTTCTGTTGCACTAACCCGTGCTGAGGACAATTTTAAAAACGAAAGAATATAATCATATAGGTACAGCGATATCATTCCGATGTTAAAACCTAACTGCAAAGTGGGTTACTCGGGGCTGTAAGTGATGTTAATCGCTTCAGTCAGATCTAGCTGCCTGTCCGTAATACAGAGAGTTTGTAAAGAGGCTTGGAAGTTTGTGAAGAAGCTCAGTTGGGAGAGCGCTGGCATGGTGAGCCAGAGGTCGCGGGTTCAAGTCCCGGCATGGGTGGAATTTTTAGCCTCTAAATAGGTTTTTAGAATGTTACTGACCAAATCTGTTTTTCCATTATTTATGTATTTTACGTATATACTTATATTAATATTGTATTTGCAGTTAAGTCACAATTTTTATTGAGTTTTTGTAATTAAAATGAAACGTGAACAATATTCTTAGGATGACTTAACTAAACCTACGA
This sequence comes from Yponomeuta cagnagella, assembly GCA_947310995.1. Lineage (NCBI taxonomy): Eukaryota > Metazoa > Arthropoda > Insecta > Lepidoptera > Yponomeutidae > Yponomeuta > Yponomeuta cagnagella. Next base: position 17,604,353 of record OX371270.1, on the reverse strand, counting down.
TTACAATATTTTAACATTAAGATATTGTAATTTTAGGTAAAGCAATTGAATTTTTTGCATGAATCCGCAAAAAAACACTGCTGCTTTACAGACATTTTATAACTGCACGGGGAGCAAAAATTCTAAGAAATTGTAAGTGATGGCTATGAAAAAAAATTAAAATACGCTTTTAATAATTGATTTTTAAATAATCTATCTTAAAAAGAAATCGTCCAAAAACGATTTGGGAAAATAATCGATATTTTTAAAAATCGATTATTTTTTCTCATCTCTACTAAGTAAATATACATTATTATTCTGTGATAGGTATAATTATCGTCGGTGTCGTCGTGTTTGGTTGTTAGTATTGGCGAAATTTCGCGTTAAATACGAAGAAATAAGGCAAAATGGATTACAAACGATGCTGCCTTACCTGTTTAGGTACCAACAGAGACATGCGGCATTTTCAGTCAACAGTGACTATCGGTGGGAAGGACGTTCGATTAAACGATATTTTGGATACTTTCTACAGATATAAGGTACTCTTCCAGGTATTAGGTATTCTATCGTAGCTTACTACTTTTATTGCATTGCATGACATACTCCCGGTTTCACGTACACTCGTTTCACGTTTTTGTGTTTGTTGTTTTTTTTGTACGTATTGTTCAGCCAGCTAACAGCTATTAACAGTATTTTTATATACTTTTAAGGTACCTGAGAAACAGAGGGTTAGTGAAATTTAGTATGGACCATTGTGGGATTTCTAGGAAGTCCACTTTTCGAAGGGTCTGCCCCTATATTACTCGCACTAAATCCTCAATGCTTCCAATTGTCCGTATTATTAGTATGGAACTTGGCAGTTAGATGATTGGAATCGCTCAGAATTTGGTGCGCATAATTAGGCCCTTATTTGACTAAATCTGACTAATGTTTCAGGTTCCACAAATTCATCAACACCCAGAGCAACTGTGCATCACATGTGTGCACCATCTTACTATTACATACTCATTCAAGATACTCATTGAAAACAGTGCAAGAAAGTTATCAGAGCAAATGTATGACATGAAATCTCCAGGTGATGGAATTGATCAAGATGATGATTCAGACGAAGATGTTAAAAGTATTGAATTAATCCCAAAACAACAACAAACAAATCCTAGAGCTGTAGAAACAACACTCAAATTGGGTGTGAATAAAGCTAAGAAGCCAAAATGTTTGTACTGTGTGGAATGCAAAGTACCTTTCCATTCAGTCTCTTCATTAAAACGACATTGCTCTGAAAACCATCCCGTAAAGAATGCCGTTGGCAGAGCTTGTGAATGTTGCTTCGAAAAATTCGACAATTTACGGTCAGCGCTCCTCCATAGAAAAAAACATTACAAACCTTACATATGCGAAGACTGCTGGGATGGTTTTGATACAAATGAAGAAATTACTTCACACAAATGTGTACAGCCTGACAAACAAGGAAAAGATGAATGCACATACTGTTGTAAAGAGTGCCCTAAAAAGTTCAAAGTCTTAAAAGGTCTACATTTGCATGAACAGTGGGCACATAAAAGGATGAAAAACTATCAATGTGGATTTTGCCATGCATCATTTAAGAACCCCAGTGCAAGAAGCGCTCACATGACAATAATACATAAAACACACAAAATAAGTAAACCAGATCAATCTGCAAAGGATGGCTTAAAACAATGTGACCAATGTGGCAAATCATACAAGTCAGGTTACATACGAATTCACATGTTAACACACAAAGATGAACGTACATACAGCTGTAAACAATGCCCTAAAAAGTTCAAAGTTCTAGGAGGACTACACTCGCACATACAGTGTGCCCACAAACGGATAAAAAGTCACAGGTGTGAATTTTGCAATACAATGTTCATATCATCAAGCAAAAAATGTGCCCATGTGAGAAAAATACATTTGAATGAAAAGAAACATGTGTGCAAATGTGGAAAGGCATTCTTTTGGAAAACCGACCTGGAACGACATATGCTAACACATACTGGTGTGAAGAATTATCACTGCCATGTGTGTGACAAAGCGTATCAGACAAGATACGCTCTGATTGTACATTTGAAGTCACATTCACAAATTAATAAAGCACCGGCCAAGTGTGAATCAGACTCGCGAACCGAGGTTTCCGTACCGGCATAGATATAATATTACGTACATAGATATAATATTACGTATTTTGCAAAAATGTGTTTTCTTTCATTCAGTTTGGGAACCTCCGCGGGAGCTCGACTCACATTTTGATAGCTTTTATTTTTATTGTTATATCTTATAGACAGCACAATAATCACACGTAATTTGACACTTTTAAGTATTACAATTTACACGAAAAAGCAAAAACACAACAATAACATGACATGTGCAAAAAAAGCTTAGAATGATAACTATCATCATCATCATCAGCCATTTGACACCCACTGCAGGACAGGCCTCCTTCGTGGTTTTCTGCCATATTTTGGTTTTAATAACTATTGCTTATGTTTATTGAAATAATAGGTAATTACTTATTCAATAGTAAAAAGCAAAAATTATCATTGTAAGCTTTTTTTTGTAAATAAAATTAAGCTTTTTTTTTTCAGTGAAACTGTTTCCAGGTTTTGCGTTATATCAAACACACATAATATTACGGTAAATAGGGGTTTTCTTATGCAGTTCGGGACCACGTTTGACTTATTAATTTTATAACTATAATCACACCAAATTTACACTTGTTACATAAAACCCTTTCTTGACTTCCTGATAGAAAATATATTTTGATATTTGACTGGGATACATGCGTGTGTTTATGTTTATATAAAAAAAAATTAAATATAGGTAAATTTTATTAATTTCTTTATGGCATAATTGTTATTGATATTAATTTTCAGCATGATAATTTCTATGTTAGTAAATCAAACACTTCTTATAAAATATTTAATGCTCAAATTTTTGTACCCTTCTGCAAAATATTATATTCATAATATGATTATAAATAATACCCAAAACATATTTCACTTTGGCCTTTGCATCTACTCACACTATGAGTGACTGTGAAGGGACCACTCGGACCCTGCAGTGCCTAGGACATTGTTTATTAGGTGGAGTAGGCTTGCCCAGCATTTATACCATCCGGAGTGGACTCGGAAGCGAGAAAATGTATTTTAATTGTAACAAAAAATCTAGCTTTATTTCTGATATGTCCGAAATTACCTCTCGCAGTAATATTATTACGTCAAGCTTCACGAGCAGGTACGTAATATAAACTAGAAAATGGTAATTAAAGAACGGGACACACACACAACAGGTCAATATTGTGTGGGTGAGAGGCAAACACTTACTACTGGACAACGATTTATTTCTCGGTTTCACTATATTGCCGTCCGTATTGTGAGATACAGTCAAATAATTTATTACTTATTCCCGTCAAATGTATAAATAGTTATTCAGTCCCTTATACTAACAGTGCTATATTCAGTCCCATTCTTAAATTAACTGCTATATGTACATTAGATTAGATTAATTCTCTTTATCGAATACCATACATTATAAAAGTACATACAATGAGCCGTTTTCAGCACAAATTCATAAAGCACTTCATAGATGGCGCTTATATGTATACAAGAACAGGGATACGTCTGTCAAATTTTGCTTAGCGCAGATTCATTTTGACAGCCGTATTCTGGTTCTTCTATGGCCACGCCTGTAAGCGCCATCTATGAATTGCTTCGTGAATTTGTACTGAAAACGGCTCATTAAATTGCTCCATCAATTTTTTTTTAATGGCAACTCGAATCGGTCCTGTCTTGGACGCTTTAACATTTTGTAGGTTCATCCAGTATTGCCCTCTCTGACCCATAGGGACAACTGCTATGCTCAATTGGTTGTGCCTTGGGCACTTTTGTTTCCCATCAGCTCAACTGTGCATATCATCCACGTAACTGTCAAAGCATCTTCCATAAAATAAATTCTACTACAGTCTTTTAAGGGGCTAGTTAGCTCGCTGGATCCCCTTAATGTATTTTGTTTTTTTGTGTGTAGGTACAATAAAGTGTTCTAATCTAATCTACAGTCACAGCCTAGTTTGACCTATTTGCCTGGCTAAAACAGCTCTAATTCATGATTCAACAGGCTTTTCTTTTTTGAAAATAGGGGTTTAAAGTCACTCAGAATCAGTAAAAAGTTTTCGATTCTTTCTGACACCGGTTTTTGTTCACATCACTAATTTAGTAGAACAAAAAATCTAATCTGTGGTGAGGTGGTGTTATTGTCGTGTCTTGTTTGGATTGGATGTTTATTTACAAGATTTCTCGTAAAACACGAAGAATTAAGGTAGAATGGATTATAAAAGATGCTGCCTAACATGTTTAGCCACCAGCAAAGACATGCGGCATTATCAGTCAGCTGTAACTATCGGTGGGGAGGACGTTCGATTGAATGATATTTTGGATACTTTCTACAGTTATAAGGTACTCTTCCACTTGCCATTCTATTGCTTTCACTGCGTGCTTGGCATAGGTAATGGATTGTTATGAGATAAAAAGGGATATGTATCTAAAAAACCTATCTTTTTTAATAACGGTGCTACTATAGAATTGATCTGTTTTCAGATTCCGGAAATCCATCAACGCCCAGAGCAACTATGCGTCACATGTGTGCACCAACTTACCGTCACATACTCATTCAAGATACTCATGGAAAACAGTGCAAAGAAGTTAACAGAGCAAATGTATGCAGTAAACACTCCAGGCAATGGAATCGATCATGATGATGATTCAGATGAAGATGTTAAAGCTATTAAATCTGAATTCACCCCAAAACAAGAGCAAACAAAACCTAAATCTCTAGATAAAAAGCCCAGATTAGGTATGAATAATGTAAAGAAACAGAAATGTTTATACTGTGTGGAATGCAAAGCACCTTTCTATTCAGTTTCTTCATTGAAACGACACTGCTCTGAAAACCATCCTGTACAGAACACCATTGGCAGAGCTTGTGAATATTGCTTCGAAAAGTTTGATACTTTCCGATCAGCTCTCCTCCATAGAAAAAAACATTACAAACCTTACATTTGCGAAAATTGTTGGGAAGGCTTTGATACAAACGAAGACCTGGCTTCACACAAGTGTGTAAAACCTGACAAACTAGCAAAAGAGACTATGACGCAATGTGATCAATGTGGAAAATCGTATCAACCCAGCTACATAAAGATACACATGCTAACTCACAAAGAAGAACGCACTTATGGCTGTAAAGAATGTCCTAAAAAGTTTAAAGTTTTAAAAGGTTTACATTCACATGTACAATGGGCCCATAAAAGAATGAAAAACTATAAATGTGAATTTTGCAGTGCAATGTTTATTAACTCCAGTGCAAGGAGTGCTCATGTTAGAAAAATACATCTAAGAGAAAAGAAACATGTATGTAAATGTGGAAAAGGATTCTTTTCAAAGTCTGAGCTTGAACGGCATATGCTAACGCACACTGGTGTTAAAAATTATCACTGTCATATGTGTGATAAAGCATATCAAACAAGACATGGTCTTAATGTACATTTGAAGTCACATTCACAAATGAATAATATGAATGTTATGAATTTGTAAATATGTAAATTCACTGTTTGAGGAGGAAGAACAGTATCTCATATTAACAATATAAGATATTAGAAGCATAGTAGTTATCCATTTATAGCTAATACAGATAATTTATTTGCAATACAATTATTAGTGTAAAAAGTCCCCACGATACAGGGTCAGCCTAGTGTGGGGACATGGCCACCACTACCTAATGTTATTTATCGTTAATTTTGTTTTAAATTGAAACTAAGGTTAATAATTATTAATCCACATGCATGTAACATAATTCATTTGGTAATAAATCATTTTTACTTACTTTACAACAGGCAATGCAATATTTTTCATACTTCCATTGTATACAGTTCTTGCAGGATAACTTTGGCGTAGAATCGTATTATTATACACCAATTCTATAGACTAAAACTGAAATTGTGGTATGATAAAGTGGTAAATCTTTACCTTGCATGCATTTTTCTTTTGCATTTACACCAAAAATTATCGCCGCGAAGTGTCAGAATTTGTTAATATGTGCGGAGTTCTCAACATGTAGTTGGAAAGAAACATTTAAAATTGTTCAAAGTAGAAAGGCTTAAGTATGAAATTGCCGTTTTATTGCAATAGGTTCTTTGAATTGAGTTTGAGGTTTTCGAATGAAACTTTTTTCAAATGGTTTCTATGATGTTCCTTTTTTAAAAAATGTGAAACATTTGAATATCGACTTTCAATTGTTTTTGTTATTCAATTTAGACAAGAAAGATGGATACTGCGATAATTCGAGTGATTTTTGAATACGAGTTCCGACGCGGAACTAACGCGGCAGAAACAGCCCGCAATATCAATGCTGCGTTTGGAGAGGGGTCTACTAATGAACGCACCGTGCGATTTTGGTTTAAACGCTTTCGTGATGGAAATTTCGACTTAAAGAACGAGCCACGAGGAAGACCGCCCACACAGGTGAATAACGATGAATTAAGAGAGATAGTGGAAGCCGACCCTAGTCAAACTACCCAGGAATTAGCGGCATGGTTTAACATTACCTTACCCACAATATTGACTCACTTGCGTCAAATCAATAAACAGCCCCGACTCATGAATCGATCTTCACCATTATTGCTCCACGACGACGCGAGACCTCATACAGCACGAGAAACCATTTTGACCCTTCAGGAACTGCAGTTAGAAACCATTCGTCATCCTCCGTATTCACAAGACCTTGCTCCAACGGACTACCATTTTTTTCGTGATTTGGACAACTATCTACGTGACAAGAAGTTTTCTTCCCAGGAGGCAGTACAAAATGCTTTCACACAGTTTGTGCAGTCTAGATCGTCGGAGTTCTATCGCAAAGGCATTAATGACCTTCCCATTAGATGGCAGCAATGTATAGATAATAATGGCAAACAATTTAGATTTTCAGTACAAATCGGCAATTTCATACTTTAACCCCTAATATGTAAATAGGTACCTACAAAAAGTTAAGATCTGGGTAATGTAGTATTATCCGGTTCAAATGCTGTTAAGGCGTGTCTGCTGCGCAATGTTTTGAACAAACATTGTTTATTCAAAACATTTCCCGTCCGCTGCGACTTTAGCAATGTTTAGTAGACAAAGTTTTTTTTAACATAACTTTAGTCACATCAATAGTATTACGAGCGAAACGTCTTCCTGCGTGAAAATCCAACATAAAATGAACGATGCTGAGCTGTCTTCGTGTAAAATTTCAGAATCAGTATCATCACGATCGTTCACTTTAACGAGCACGAATGTTTAGCACATCTTCTTTTAGCACGCATTTTTCTCACAAATTACCAATAAATAGAATTTAAAAAGAGATACTTCCGATGACGTTGTATTCGTCACTCACGTGTCACGCGCTTTCCCGACAGCCTTGCTAATGGTACTGAAAGGCGTCAGTTGACGTCGTATCCTAAGTCCCTAACAGCATTTGAACCGTGCTTTTAGCTTCTTGTAGATTACTAGCTTTAACCTTTACTAGTTTGTTTAGGCTTTGATTAGGTACCTAGCTAATACTTTGTTGGTATTACATATATATGCATAGTGACGTGGAAAAGTTTTTGGTACAAAATCCGAATATGCGGTGTTCTAATCGCCAATACGAACAATATTTTCGGGTGCTTACGGGTATTTTGTTACACACCCTGTATTTTGAAAATTGTTAGTTCCTCAGTTGTTAGGTACTGTGCACAGTCGACAGCATCAGTGTGGTGTGAGCACCTTTACTGTTACGTTACGGGCGACCTCGCAACTAAAATTGAAAGGTTGATGTGCTGTGGACTGTAGGTATTTGCTGATTGACCCTTTTTTGTTGCAAATCGCATTTAGGTCGCTGTGGTTTCAAATCTATCGTATTGTATCACATTTATGTAGCTTCGGCTTTAAAATAAATTACGCACATATAAGACTTGTGATAAAGTTTTATTGTCAATATGTCGGCAAGGTCTAAATCTACGATTGTCATTGTGTAATAGAGAGAAAAAGAGATACCTACGGATAGGAGGACTTTACAGCATCATTTCACTTTTTATTTCGCACCTATGTGGCCTGGGGCGCTACTTCGTAACTTCTCCACTGTATGGACTCGTCCGATTTATTAATAAGCTACTCCGAACTGTTAGATACATAGTAGGTACATATTTTCACACTTCGGGCACTTCGGGGACGTTAAAGTGGATAATCCGATAGAGTGGGCAGTTACGTACCTAATAAGAGGGCTGCATGGATAGTACGATGGCGCTAGTCACGCGTTTTGTGGCGTTAAAATGCCAGAATTTGACCACGAATGTACTGGAAAGCCTTTTGAAGTCCTTAAGGCGACTTTTGACTTTAAAATTCGCGACTCGCGACCTTTGCTGGTGGATAGGATAATTTGTTGTGGTTGTGTGCACGGCGGCGAGGAGTAGGCGACCTGATTCTATCGACCATTGAATTCAATGATCGACTAGTCATTCCACTGATTCCCCGCCTCACGTCCTCTGGGCACCTTCCCTTCCGGAATATGTAAATGTCTGAAATGTACATATTAAAATAATTAATTTTTGGGTTAAAGATAGTAGATAGAAAGTGTTGAAAGAATAGTAGTACCCTGAAGTTAGCGCGCCAGAAGGGAGCAATTCTTACAGTTTGAAAAAAACCGGCCAAGTGCCAGTCGGACTCGCGCACGAAGGGTTCCGCATAGCGATATAACGACTCGATCTACCAACCCGGTTCAAACCTGTTTGAGCCACAAACCATGCAAGTCGGTTTGGACCGACGTCAAACCGATCTGAACGAGCTGAGTCGAGTGCACGCCGAGTGAGCGGTTTGTTGATATCGCTAAAGTTCACGCTCGTTCCGTCGTGGGGGTTGCGTGCTGCGGAGGGCGCGGCCCCGCGCGGGGCGATACGGTTTGCAGTTTGCACCTTGCGTCGCGTCGTTTTCAATCAATCAGAGTTGTGGTTGAGGTGCAGCGAGTGTTTGTGTTTTGTTTCGGTGATTATATGGAATTAAGTGAGTTAAAAGATAAATTAATTAAAGAGCATTTTAATTCAATTTCAGCAGTTTTATAAGAAATGTAATAACAAAAAGTTTTTTATTTTATTTTTTATTGTAAATGACTTTCAGTTGGTAGAAATTATTTAATGTTTCTTGATCTCAATAAAAGTAAATGTAAGAATATTGTCTTTTTATTTTACCACCCTCAAGGCTGTGAAAAAGAAGTTGTGAGTCTTGATAAAGTCCATTTTAAATTGTAATTCGTTCTTGGCCTCCACCGAAAACGAAATTAAACTTATGAGTTACAGTTACTTTCATAATTCGGTTATCATTGTCAAACCGATTCAGCGTCAGCGGGCGCGAGAGTCGTGCGGACCGTGGCGAAACGATTTACGTCGTCAAACCGAACGATAGTGCCAAATCGGTGCAAACCGCGATGCCGCAGCCTACCCATGCCCGGGTGCGCCGAATCGGTTAAAGACGATACAAACTGTGTCACTGCAGATCGCAGAGTCGCATCGACTGTGTTATTCATTGCGGTTTGGAACTCGGTTTCAACCCGGTTTACATAGATTTTTGCGGTTCGGTTTGCAAGTCGGTTTGCGTGTACTATGAAACCGGTTTAGATCGACCTGAGAAATTTCGAGATCGTTACATCGCTAGCTTCCGTACCATTATATAGAATTTTGTATAGACAAAATTAGACAATAAATGGGAGCCCCCCTTAAATATTAATTTTATTTCAATTAAATTATTTATTTTTTATGTGAATATAGAACTAATGAATGAAACTGTGAATATTTCAAGCGTCCACCTGTTGCCGTTATTAATATCGAGCAAAAAAATTACGCTTGTTGTATGGGAGCCCCCTTAAATATTTATTTTATTCTGTTTTTAGTATTTTTTGTTATAGCGGAAACAGAAATACATCATCTGTGAAAATTTCAACTGCCTAGCTAGGTACCTATCACGGTTCATGAGATACAGCCTCCTCTACACGTCAACAGATGCGTCCGCGCACTCTGGCAGATGCATATGCAGATGAATTTCCACGAGCTGTCCACACGTCTGTAGGTCGATCAGTCATGTTCATTCTCGACAGATGCAACACGCCTTCGGACATTAAGTTTTAAAAAGTGGGTACCTACTGAGATTGTAGCTGCCGCAGCTGTTTATTTATTTAGTACTTTTAAGTAGGTACTACTTGAGCAGTATCGCAGTAGTTATTAAAATGAAATGGAGAAGAAGAAGGTGGTGGAGGCTGGCTATACACAGAAACAGAACAAAGTAAGTGGAATAAAGATTAGATTGGGTAAGAACATTTTGATTTAGGACTTTCAAATCGGTACGGGAATTAAACCACAAGAAGCACGTGTGCACTCTCAATCGCAACTCCGATCAAACTGATGCGTCGGTCGGCACGGCAGACGTGTGTGTGGACAGACGCCGGGCGTTCGCATCGAAACCCTTTGATGTGTGCCACAAAAACCGACAACAATCGGATTCGAGGCGGACGCATCTGTGGACGTTAAATACCTACCACACGCGAAAATCACCCCCTCTACACGTCGGCGGACGCATCCGCAGATGACGTTTGCAGATGCATCTGTTGATGTGTAGAGGAGGCTTTAGTAATAGGGTCCCGTTTGGCACCCTTCGGGTACGGAACCCTAAAAAACTAAAAAGACATAACAAAAACCCGACTGCGTTCCGAAGGGTGCCCTTCGGGAACGGAACTCTAAAGAGTACAAAAAAAAATTAAGATAGGAGGGGGAGAGGAGTGGTAGATACCTAATCTAAAACCTTACCACGTATCACCATGGGGGAAGAGGGGGGTTAAAAAGTTGCTAAAAAACGTCACGTAATTAATGGACGGCTCCTTAGGCTGACTTGCTTCTTATGGCTTGTAAAAGGTGGGAGACTGCGTAACTATCGGCTTCTCAATTGAGAATTTTACCAATTAACTACCAACATATTTTAAGTATCAGATGGTATCAGTCTGTCTCTTTAAATTTCACAAAAAAAACGACATAGCACGATACTTAATTATTTACTAGGTAAGTGAAATTCTCAAGAAACCATGCCGAAGTATTTTCTCTCTAAAACTGTCAAAAAACCACAGATATAAAAACAATTATTCGACTAATCGTAAAATCATAACTTTTAGCTCTGCCGTAGTCGGGTAAAAATAGTGTTGCACAAATAAATAGTACCTAAATGGACAGAATTTTCGGTAAAATAATCGGTTTTACTTCAGATTTCTTGCCAAGCCGTAAATAAGTAATGCATTATGAAAACAGCTGCCAGCGGAGGCAAATAATAGCAAAGCATAAGTACTTAGCATGACAGTGCGAGTTTAGCGTTTTATGTGGTGATAGTTTGTAACGCTAAAATTACAGAATTTGACAATGCACAGGGAAGTTGAAACATTGACATACTCGTAATTATAAAAACCTATTTAGAGGCTAAAAATTCCATCCATGCTACGGCACGGTGAGCCAGAGGTCGCGGGTTCAAGTCCCGGCATGGGTGGAATTTTTAGCCTCTAAATAGGTTTTTAAAATTGTCCTCAGCACGGGTTAGTGCAACAAAAAGAATATACGCGTCGTCATACTACTGGCAGCTGTTAATTTTCATCCCTTCTACTGTCATCAATAGAAGTATTGCCTTTTACCATTGAATTTTACTTTGCTGCTTTTTTCACTAAGCAAATAATTCCAATTGAGTGTTAAGAGGTATTTACTCACCTAATCCACAATTTCGCGCACATATAAATTTTCCGCCATTGAAGTAAGTGACATTGTTCGAACCACAAACCGGATTATATTCTGATGTTGACGAGCAATCTTGCACACATTGCGTTAATGTAGGGCTGGCAATTGTACTGAAATGATAACAATTTTTAATTAATTCAAATAATAGAATGTAATTCGTACTTTATTATATTTAATTTTCATATATTTTATAAATATACGACTGAACTAAGGCTCGAATAATATAATCTAAGCAACTAACTATAATATAAATATGAGTACCAACCCATTTATTAAGAATTTAAAAAGAAAAAGTCTTATTATAAAAACACGATTCATTAACACTTTTCAGTTGTTGCTTAAGTTGGTGTTTTCCTTTGGTACAGACTATTGAAACTTAATTTGAGGAGTATTTTAGATGAATCTTGTTTTTATAAATAATACCATCAAACTGTATCGAGAGCGCTCGCTGCCGCTGGGGAAATATCTTACGGAGAATAAGAGGGGGCCATGATCTGGCCGAGATGGCTCTGGCTCTAAAAATTTAACTTATTATAAACCATTAAAATGTGAAAATTACTGTGCTAAATTCCGCCAAAATCCCACAAGCACCATGCGGTTAGTTAATGCACCGCCCTCCCTCCCACTTTTTCAAGCCAATAATATTAAAATACCTAATTACAATAATTAATTAATTAATAATAATTGATTAGAAATGAGCTTGGTCCGATTCAGATGCATTATGTACCTGGTCTGACTGTCATCAAAAGTTGCGGAATTATTATTAGCTCTCCCTGTCGTTGTCGAATTATTATTGTTATTGCCGGCCGTTGGGAAATTATTAATTCCTTGACCGTTCTGCCCATTAACATTGAAATCTATTGGAGAAACTTCATCCGTTTGCGTTCCTTGATTCCCAAAGTTTTGTGAAGGGTTAACGGCACCATTGCTTACACCAGGTCTGGGGTATATTCCTTGTCCGATGTCCAACCAATTCGGGCGTTGGTTTGGCCTCTGAATACCTTGAGTTTGTGTGGGATTTTGGTTTTGCCATTGGCTTTGGTCTAAATGATTTTGACCTCCTGGGTTTGGCCTCTGACTTGTATTTTCTATGTGTAGTTCTGGGTCGTAAATGGTGCCATGATCATCTAAATTAACTTGATTTGGTAATTCATCGGGATTTATAACACCTTCATTGGGAATTTGTCCTTGTCCTTGGTTAGTACCTCGTTCTGGGTATTGTTGGTCAAAGTTCTCACCTTGGTTTTGACCATTTTCATGTCGTCCTTGGGTAGGAAACTGGCCTTGATCTTGCGTGTTAAAGATCTGTCCCTGGTTCTGACTATTTCCAAATCCACCTTGATTAGGAAACTGGCCTTGATTGTGCATGTTAAAGTTCTGTCCTTGGTTTAAACCATTTCCTAATCCACCTTGGTTTGGAATCTGGCCTTGGCCTTGCAAGCCAAAGGTTGTTCCCTGATTTTGACCATTTGCAAATCCTCCTTGGATAGGACCTATATTTGGATATCGGCCTTGGTCAAAGTTTTGAAACCTGTCTTGACTGGGATACCTTCCTTGGTTTGGAAATCTCCTTTGATCCGGAGTACTGGGATTCCGACCACCTTGTTGCCTGAGGGGCCCCTAAAAGTATATAAAATTAATAAAATGTAAGGCGATGAATAAGGAAACAAACCCTTCCACGAAACGAAATTCTTGCACGAAAGAATACAAATCTTTTTGCGCATACCCGCTACAAGCCCGTAGCGTACAATATCCGAATGGTCATCTAGTGTATTGAAGTTGCCTAAAGCACCGAGACCCAGACACCTAACTACTAAAGGTGTGTGGTATTAGGTTTGACGTACCTAGATAATTAGCGAACTAGTTTATGGAAAACTTTGTAAGAGGTAATCCAGTCCATCAGCCCACATTTGTCGACTGCTAGATATAGGCCTTAGCAAGGCACGTAGAAAAAATTTTATGCTCAAAAGAATTGGAAAATAAGTAGGTAGGTATTATGAAATAAATGTTGGTATTACCTACTTCATCCAGCCGCTGCCAGCAATCTGCCTAAGATATCTAATTACCTATACGCACCAAATCCTGACGGAATCCTGACGTTTGTGATAGCAAATTTGTAAAAATATGATGTCTAGATGATAGGAAGTCTTCAAGCTGAATCTATCGCGTATTACACAGCCTTCGCCAGCTGGCAGCAAAAAAATGGCAAGTCGAAGCCTACCTATAGTTAGCAATGGATGAATACCGGCTGATTGATTGATTGAACTTACCTGAACGGCAACAGCTGGTTGGAAAACATTATTTTCTGGGGAACCTCGGTTCGGGCCAAATAACGAACCCAGAATGTTGCCAAAATCAAAGAATCTTGAGGCGACTCCCGGTGTGGTTTTGTCGCGGTTTGGTGTCAACGCCTCAACTTTGGCCGTTGTATTGTCAACTGATTCAAGGCTAACGGAACTGAAACCTATGACTGAAATTAAAGTAAAAAATGTTTTAAATTGTTGATCAACCACTGCCTTTGTATTAAAAGTTTCACTGAGTAAATAGATCTAAAGATTCAGAAATATATTTTTCATGTAGCCAATATACGTTCCACTGCAGGGCACAGGCCGTCTGAGACAGAGAGAGAGAACTACCTACCACGCGCCATTGAGTTAAAGCCACGCGCGCCCACCGTGGATTGGCAATTTCAAGCATGTGAACGTATGTGAACACTTCAGACACTCAGGCACTCATAATTAGCGAATGCTATGGCTACCTGTGTTCTGTGATGGCTACTACAACTTCACAAATGTACGTAACTTAAGAAAACAAAGTCTTTAGGTACATGCCGGTATCCCAACCCGCGGCCGGCGGAATGTGAGGTGGTAACGTAGTGGTAGAAATCAGAAATCAATAATTTATTTCAACGTAAATCACTTACATTCTGTTTGCTGAATGTTAATGTACAATGTTAGCCGCTGCCTTTGGGCCGTATTTGTAGTGGAGAAAAAGGAATTCTAGTTGCATTCTACCATTACACTAACACCGTTTTGAGAACAAACTTAGGTACTAATATTTTCTTAATGCAATTCTCAATCCAAAATCCGGCTTTATCTGGGCTGGGAATAAATTTTATGAAGTTTTAGCAACTTTAACATTTCATCATCATCATCATCAGCCTAGGCTTGTCCACTGCTGGACATAGGCCTCTCCTATTGCACGCCACTGAGCTCGGTCCTCGGCTACTCTCAACTGAATCTGCGTTTGGTATTACGAACATGCTACTTACTAAATATTACTCCGCAAAAAAACTTCTTCCGCGTTGAAACCATTGTTAAATTTTTGCTCGGACAAATATTGTCACTAGGTAGGTAGTAGGTAATAGTAATACTGCTCCCAACTTGATACTGAAGAATTTTTGTGACTACCTACCCAATATATTATTTTCAATTAGTTAATCGTTCAATTAGAATGCTATTAGCATTATGAGATACCAGTTTCTTAGATTGAATAGGCTCTATTGACAGCTGGGAATGAGTTGCATTTTAATTGATTTCGGATTTCTTCTTAATACGTCGTTTTTCCCCAAAAACATCATGGGATATAATTTTCCTGGTTGTTTCCCGATAAAAAAGAAAACGCCCGATAAAGGTATCTCGCCTTTACAGACTGGAAAAAAACCGGCCAAGTGCGAGTAGGACTCACGCACCGAAGGCTACATACTTTCTTTCATTCAATCTCGGACCCCTAAGTATTATAACACCTACTTACTGATATAAAGGTTTTATTAGCATTTATATTTATGGTAAAAACTAACATTAGGTACAAACATTACTATGAGAAGGCTTGTGCCCTGCAATGGGTTGTATGTAGGATACGTAAAAAAAACCATTAAGCATCACAATAATCAAGCAATGTTTAATTAAGCATAAAAACGTATTAAATATGCAATGCTAAACAATAGAATAATTATTATATTTTTTATAGAATAATTATTATACGCCCTACTCTGACAAAAATTTGCGCTTTAAAGATTAATTTCATCAGTCTGTGTGTTCTTTCACGTTTGTAACGTCCTTGCCTGCTTACCATAGTACAGACTACCTATCCTAGTTTGGGGCCATGCCAAGTGATTGTATTGTGTGAAAGTTATATTATATTTCAAAAAACGGTACCCTATATCGAAAAATGGTCTACCCACAATATTTATAGAATTCGGGCAGTATATTTTTTATTTCGATCTTATTTTATATTTTTTTTTTAAAGCAGAAGTAATTTCTAGAGACTAATTTCATTTTTTCAGCGATTTGTTAAGTTTATTATTATAAATTATTTATTTAAAATATTTGAAAGCGTGACGTCATATTTTTCGAGTGCACACGCCGAAACGTCGCGCAAACTTTGTTTCTGTGATTTGCTGTCACAAACGTTTTTTTCACAGACAAGGAAATGATATGCATATGACAGTTATGACAGCAAGTCTTTTTTTTAAGTAACGTAGTGTTGCCATATGTTATGTTTATTTTAAAATGTGACGTCATCAGAAGTTCAAATGAAGGTTATTGTTTTTTGGCAAAAATAACGCTCATCTTCCTTAATATTTATCTTAAACATAGAAAATATGGTTACTTAGATGTTAATCTCGAAATGGTTTTTGATTCAGCCCTCAAGAAAAAAAATAGTCTGCGAAAAATAGCATCCCTAATTTAGGTGTAAGTACTAACCATAAAAAAATTCTAGATTTTATTCTACCGTTTTGTCAGCGTACATATCTATGCCAAATTTCTGCTCTCTAGTACTTATCGTCTCTGTGCTAAGCCACGGACAGACGGATATGGAGACACTATAAGGGTTCCTTGTTGACTACGGAACCCTAAAAATTCATCAATAGGTAGTTAAACCTATCACGGTTCAAGAGAAAAAGCCATTTACAAGTCAGAACGATGGACAGACAAACAGACAGACATATACATATTTATATGGTGATGTTGGCACACTTCGTTTAGGTACGGAACCCTAAAACGTAGAAACTAAACAGTAACATTCTTATTTATAAAAATACGATTCCTTTGAATGGAATATTCAGATGCAGCTTAAATAGTCTATGATAAAGAGAAAGACAATTTCTTTTCATAAATAATTGTAATTAATCTGTTTACGTAGAACTTGAACGGCCCCATATTTACTAAATAGGTTAGGTAGTTAGGTTAATGTATTTTATGCCACACTTGGCCAAAAAGCGGTTGAGGCCAAGTGACGACATAAAATTGTGTACACAACACGGACCGTAAAATAGAAAGCCCTCTATCGCATATTTATGACCCTCGCCTGCGGCTCGGGTCTTAAACTTGTGCAATGTCGGCCTTTCTTTATTTTACGGCCCTAGTTGTATAAATAACTATTATACAATAGTCTTCGGTACATCATCTACTGTTATAATATTGTAGCAAAATACGTCGCATCTCCATTGTGAAAAAAGGTGCCCATGAAGTGTTTCATTTTTCGCCTTTGGTTTCCTGTCAAATAAATAAGGAACTTCATGTGTGTGGGTGCATCTGTCAAAAATTAATTAACGATTGGATCTCTGAGGCCTAATTATGCACACCAAATTCTGAGCGATTCCAATCGTCTGTCAAATTCCATACTGAATTAATCAGCATTTGGTGCGAATAATATAAGAGCAGATTAATGAATATCACAGATAAAACTTTGTTGGTTTCGACTTTTCGAGTCGACTGATACAACCCAAACTGTGATTTCGCGACTCCTGGACCTGACTCCTCTAACCGACCAAATTAAGGTGATAGTTTAACCTATTAGTGTTTTCACATTATCTAATCCGATAACGGTGTCGGACGACGATAGCCGACATCCGATAAACGCTATGTGCTGTTTTCACATATTTTCGACAAAATTGTGCCGATACGGTCATTTGCTCGATAGCTTAGTGCAGGCAGGTCATCATGGCGGACTATAATAGAAAGCTTTATTTCCTATTATATTTGAGACGCAAAAAAAGATCTGTCCACCGAAATTATTGGATACATCACATTGTGGAAGCTAGATATTCAGAGGGAGCATTTTATACTTACCTACTCTTTTTAGCAAGCTACAAAACGCACCTAGAAAGTTTTATATTATATTCGTATGAGTGAATCCACATTCTATGGATTCAGTTCAGTTCAGTCCGTGACCTTGATCAAGCTCGGATTGACGCCAGACTGATTTAGCTAGGCGAGGTATTACGCGGTTACTCAAGACTGATGGATTGTGCATCAATCCGAACGAAAACACCAATACGACAGCACCAAGCACAGATCTCTATCTGTGATTATTATAGATTTAAAAAAAACCTGCGTTGCAATAATAATAGTTACCTACGGCAATGAAAAAACGCCAAAAGAGAAAGTGGTGTAAACATAATGGTTGTTAAAAAGAGAATCCTCCTCCATGCTGCCTCAAGATTATAGTATGCTGCCTAAAGTGCCAGAGTGTTGACCTAGCGTTGACTGGCGTTGACTGATGCGAGACTGATAGGTAACATACAGACGATCAGTCTGCAATCAGTCTAACCGTGACTGACGAAAATTATCAAAATATTCGAATATCCGTCAGTCTGGTCCATCAGTCCATCAATCCATTGAATAGACAATCAGTCTGCCGTCAGTCTAACCAGACTGATGGAATTGACTGACGCCAAACTGAACGTGTAAATTCCGTCAAAGTGGTCTGAGACGGACTTTTCTGGTTTTATTCAGCGAAAAAAAGTAATTCAGTGTTGATTGATTGACGATTTTTATTCAAAAAAGCCATTTGACAGGTAGGTAGATAGGGTTTGTTTTAACAAGTTGGAAATCGGCGTAGATACTTAACCACATAACTTCGTCTCTTTTTCTCATATCGATGATTCGTCGGCGAGAGTTTAATGCGGGACCACATTAGGGTTTAAACTTAATCTATTGTATTCATTATCATCCGAGGGTTGATCGATTATTTGTTTGCGTAGGTCACCCTAAAAGTTTTGCGTAACTTAAAAAAACAACCAAAATATTAACCAAAACAACAAAATAATAACCAGTAACATTAAAACAGTAAATAGCCAACACAATTTAAATACTAGAAATAGACATAAACTTTCGTTCCCAAAATTTAGGCTGGCAAAAGTTAATACATCCTTTATGGGGCATAGCATACGTTTCGACAATAAGATCCCTGAAAATATAATAAGCTTGCCAGAAACGCGGTTCAAAAAATGTGTAAAGCTCACTTTATGCAAAAAAGCTACTATAACATTAAAGATTATTTAGAAGACAATGATGTCTGGAATTAAAGCCAGTTTAATGCATGAGTTCGAGGTTTTAGAATATTAATATAAATCCTGTAAATTAAGGACTTGAAAAGACTAAGTTTGGAGTTTTTTTGTCCATTTTTTCTCCAAAATGATCTAGATTTTGAAATGGACACCTAGTTTAACTTGTAACGTTCATTAAGTCGCAGTTTCTGTGCTACTTTGAATAAAAAAAAATGATTTAGATTTTTGATTTTATTACGTTTATTGTTTTTCAAAATACACTCTTCTCATAACTCTCCTTTACATTTTAAACATTTTTTCATGCGATCGAACCATTTTTTAAAACAGGAGGATCACAGATCAAAGGCATGTTTTCTACGTGCTGATTGAACGCTATCACTGCCTCTTCCGAGTTGGTAAAAGTGAAACCTCTCATCAAATCTTTGATTTTGGGGAAAATACTGAAATCACTCACAATAATCACAATAATCACGGTGCTAGGTCGGGGCTATGTGCAGGATGGGTGGCGAGTTGTCCCTTTTCGGAAGCTAAAAATGACTTTGTTTTGTTCGCCGTGTGTGAAGAAGCGTTGTCATGATGTAGGAGAACGCGGACTTTTGGTCGTCTTTCGCGAACTTTTTCTAACACCCTGGGTAAACAAATCGTAGAATACCACTCGGCATTAACACTCTTTTGATCTTCAAGTGAAATTGTGCAGATGGGACCCGTAGCTGAGAAAAAAATGCGATCATTTTTTTACCAACGTTTCTCGCCTGCCTCACTTTTGTTAACCTATTCTCATTTCCAAACACCCATTCACAAGATTGCTGTTTTTTTTTTCGGGTTCAAAACAATAAATCCACGTTTCGTCTCCTGTGACAATGTCATAAACAGCATTAGAATGTCCGTGGTCGTACTTCAGTAGCATTTGTGAGCACCATTTCACGCGAGCCCGCTTCTGCTCCGCTGTCAGTTCATGAGGGATCCAACGACAACAAAGTTTCCGAACTTTTAATTCTTCGTGTAAAATTTTCTGAATTTGGCTCATACCAATCTCCAATAGTCCTCGAATTGTCTTCATAGGTAATCCGCGGGTTTTCTTCGATTAGCCGCTTAACAGTAGCCACATTACTTTCGTTGAAGGCAGTTGAAGGCCGCCCTTCACGAAATTCGTCATGTAAAGAAACCCGACCTCTCTCAAATTATTCAGCAAACCATTCGCCTCACGGTGCTCAAACAAGGTGCTTCTCTCCCAAAAGCATTTTGAAGACGAGCGGCACAGTTTTGCGGAGAGAGAAAACTTTTAAAATCATAAAAAATCGTCGCTCTGAAATCTTTTCAACTTAACTCCATTTTCGTTGCGTACGTAGAACTTTGATAATGTAAAAAAAAACAATTTATAAATGATTTCCCGCCATTTTTTTATTACTAAGAAGGTTGCAAGTCGTTTAAAAAAATATAACATTCGAAATTCAAATAGTTCCTATTAGCTAGAAGTGCATAACTTTGTGTGCCCCATGTAGTACTAGCTGGTCTCAATTGTCTTTGTCTATCTATGCCAAGTTTCATGTAAATCCGTTCATCCGTTATTGCGTGATTGAATAACAAACATTCAAACATCTTTAGAAACTTTCACATTATCATATTAGTAGGAAATAGGATACCTAATCATCAACAACATACAAGGCCGCCAATGGTATCCTTTCTTTTGTCATTGCTGTTTCTGTCTCATTTTTTCCGGTATACAATAAATCTCTTATCTTAAACACACTTTATTTTACTTCATAAACTAGTAGGTACTATTTTTAAATACCTACACAGGATTTCATTGTATATAAATAATTAAGGTAGTTTATCAAGAAAGCTTCTCGCAAATTAGATCGCGAATTTTGTTAACTTATGTTTTTTTTATGGAATTATGTTGAATTTAAGATAAATATTATTTGTCAAAATCTGACGCTTGGTTAAAAAGAGTTATTGGAACATAGAATTGGACATAGATACTTCATACATAGATATATACGAGCCAAAAAATCTTTTTAAAACAAATAATTTGGTTAGGTAATGTTAGTCTTATGTTAGAGAAATTGACAATTAGGTAATGGAGACAAAAAAATAGGTAGGTACATAACACCGTAAGTCTGAGCTAGTCTTATGAAAATGTTACCCCAGAAATGCCCTAGACTTGTGCTTTAAGCCTGCCACAAACTAACAAGGTCGCGGTGGCAGATCGTAGTAGGCAGCCTGATCGCTCAATCTTTTGTAGTGTGAACGTTCCAAAATGGTTGGTTCTTATATGCACCGGTTTTGAATCGGTATATCATGTCCCATCACTAAAAAAACGAGAAAATTCCATCTGTCAATTTGTTTTTCGTGCGTATCGCGTATTTTCATCGCGAAAAGCGGCGTGTTTACTGATTTTACCGTAAGTTTTATTCTAAATCTTTCGTCTCACTCTATAAACCCCTCTTTCAATATAAATATCCACTGGAAACGTGGTAATTTGAATTTGCATCGCACTTTCTGCCGGCAGGTGAAAGCCTTCTCAAAAACGAACTAAAGATGAGCTGTCCGTTCTCTGAAGATCAGTTACTGCAGCTGAAGGTATTTGTGGATCTTTGCAAGACGCAGCCTCAGATTATCCACCTGCCTCAGCTGGCTTTCTTCAAGGATTATTTGGTCTCCCTTGGTGTGACCCTTCCTACTGCTACATTTGGTGCTAAGAATTTCACGGCCTCCGGAGACAAGTAAGTGGCAGGCTGACCTGTTTTCTTTGTAGGTATTGATTGATATAAAATTGTTTTTTATGAATTGTGAAGTTGTGGTTGGAGGTTCAGAGTTTAGGTTTTATGCCGTGTCATTGTTTTGCATGTTTAATCAATATGCCCTCGTGTAATCAATAGGAAATCGACCATGCATGCACTATACATAACATTGCTATGAAATTAACCTGCTGGCTAAAAATACATTACTTAAACTCATGTCTATATCCTGCAGGGGTAGGCATATAACAGCGTTAGCTGGGACCAGGAACCTGTAATGTTGTCTATTTGCTATTAGTAAATTTAAGCATTGACAATTACTTTAATGACTTACAACAATTTAGTATAATCATGGTTTCCGAAGCGAGTAGTGCTGTTACAACTTGAATTTGTGTCATGACTCCTACAAATTTTTTTTCTGAAAGATTACACCATGTCACCTCCGCTATTTCTATGTTAATATTTTTATTGCGCAGTAAACTGTTACAAACAGACCATGGTTCGAACCTCAAAGTTTCATGTTGGTTTCCAGCACCAATGTGCCGCCACCTATGGAGGAATCCACTTCGTCAGAAGAAGAGTCTGTTGAATCTGATGTGGAGCTGGACATGGAAGGTAAATTTCACAGATATCACAGACACAACAGTTCTGACTTAGGGGCTGTTTGCTTCTTTTGTAAGACTATTTTAACAACCTGATGCATAAAGCTAGATTTATAATCCTTATTTCAACACCATATTCTGACAAAAGACTTATATAGAGCCCCTACCCCTACATTTATTACGTAATAAATGTATAGGCCCTTCCAATGTCTAAAATTTGAAATATATCACTATGCTTATATTTACCAACTGTTTATAACTATAGGTTTATAGCAGTGCTTTTCAATCTTTTTGAAGATGTGACCCCCTTTTCAAGTAACTATTCTAGCGACCCTCCAGGCCCCCAAGACCATATTAAAAGTGTCAGTAATTTCAAAGATGATGTAGTTAAAACCTACAACTTACTAAGTGTCGCCTTAAGTCTTTTGGAGCTGCAACATAAAATGCCCCGATTATCAAAGCATCAGCGTGGCCGAAAATTTACTTAATTGCTTTTTTTATTCAGTTCTATAAAAACTGCACCTTCAAAAACAATAGATCTGTCTTGTAAGCTAGCCAGAGAATTTACTAAATTGATGGTGTCAATTTCAATCCGTTCTGTGAAAACTGCTCCTCCAAAAACCAAAGATCGGTCTTGAAAGCTATCCAGAGAATTTATGGTGGCCAAATTTTCGGTTGCATTTTCATAAAAACTCAGCGCCTTCTTTTATATGAGATTTGTGTTATAGGTGCCCGTTAGCGTGCCCGAAAATTTCCTAATATGATGGTGCCAATTTCATACAGTTTTGCAAAAACCCAGCGCCCTCAAAAATAAGAGACGTTTACCTTATAATGACGCCCAAAAATGTATGAAATGTCATGATGGTGCCGAAAATTTTATAGACCGACATTTTAGCATTTGACATTGGATTGACATTTTTAGTTCGATATCTTAAGACTCAGCGCCCTCGAAAATAAAAGAATAGACAATTTTGAAGTCCCCCAAACAGTGATGCCAACTTAGCTACTTCATAGCTAGATCTAGCTATTTTTTGGTGTCAGACAGCTACAATTTAATAAAACTATTTTTTAGCTACTTTTTCTAGCAACATTTCATTTCATTATGAGACGTGCGAACTCCATCCTCTACATTAGAGACTACCTTAGAAAAAGTGGCAAATGCTGCTATGACAGTGTTTTGCCCGAAGATACCTATACTTTATAAAATGGGTACAGCCGAAAAATATTCCAAATCAATGAAAGATTCTAATCCACAGCCATCAACATCTTCTTTATAATAATAAAAAAAATAAATTTAACGCTCTTGTTAAATTTAATGATAATAAACGTTAAATATTATCAGAATTTTTAATTTTATTTTGGTCTACCAACCTACTGTAACATTTAGCTACTTCTAGCAACTTTTTGGGGTAAACAAAACTGGCAATCTAGCAACATTTTGTAAGATGTCTAGCTACTAGGTAAAGCAAGCAGTTGGCAACACTGCCCCCAAATCCCGAATGTTTCTGACCGTTTGCTTTATTCTACCACCGCTCGCCAAATTTTCCATTGGTAACACTAACTACAAACCTTGCATTTTCCTCTTGCCTGACTGGCGACCGCGGCCCCCTAGAGGTCGCGACCCACAGATTGAAAAACACTGGTATATAGGATAAAGTCACAAGCAATCGAAAAGTTCTTAATGATGACCTGACTACAAAGCTAATCTTAACAGATCGGAGGTCTACCCTACCTCTAGTACAATGTAGAAATTATGGATTAAACACTATGTTAGGGATTACTCTGTATAAATGCTATAATCTAGGGATGAAGCTCCACCCTCAGATTTTTTGCCTAATACAGCAGGTGAAATGTTTAGTGAAATCCAGTTTTGCATAAGTAAAACTAGAATACTTTAATTATTATTCAAGGCCAGAGGTAACCGTTAAACAATTATACTATTGTATTCTATTCTGCATATTATTATTGAACTTGACAAAAAAAGAAATTTTAACACCTTTGTACCAAGATTGTTTGTCTAGGCTTTAGTAGTGTGTATTTATACTTTCACAACTAGAGATAGACTCAATAGAATGTTCTTGCTTGACAATACATTATGATTTGAAAAACTGGCGAAGTGCGTGTCGGGCTACGCGCAGTGTAGGGTTCCATAGAAAGAGGGGTTTTTTTATCAAATTAAATTATTCAAAATTACTATGGATGAAAAAAATGGACAAAAAAACTCCAAACTTAGTCTTTTCAAATATGTTACCACTCAATTACCACTCGTCTGCCGCGACACAGATCTGTGTCCAACTTAGTATGGGCCACCTATACGTTCCATTCCGCGAGGGCAGTTCAGGAGTTGATTGACATAGTTTTTATATTATTCTAAAACCTAGTACTAATGCATTGAATTGGCTTTAATTCCAGACATCTTTGTCATCAAAATAATCTTTAATGTTATAGCACCTTTGGCACAAAATG
Source organism: Yponomeuta cagnagella (assembly GCA_947310995.1). NCBI lineage: Eukaryota > Metazoa > Arthropoda > Insecta > Lepidoptera > Yponomeutidae > Yponomeuta > Yponomeuta cagnagella. The sequence continues at coordinate 17,579,429 of OX371270.1, read as the reverse complement.
TCCTTTACACATTTTTCGGACCGTGCTTCTGACAAGCTTATTATATCTTCAGGAATCTTATTGTAGAAACGTATACAATGTCCCGTTAAGGATGTGTTAGCCTAAATGTCGGGAACGAAAGTTTATGTTTATTACTAGTATTTACTTACATTGTGTTGGCTACCTACAGTTTTAAAGTTAGTTTTCTGATGTACATAATGTTCTCATAGATATAAGATAAGATAAGAATATTCTTTATTGTATACTGGAAAAAATGTTACAGTAACAGCAATGACAAAAGAAAAGATCCAATTGGCGGCCTTATATACTGACTAGACGTGCGCGCCGCCGCGGCGCGCCGCCGCCATAAGGAGGCAGCGCGCCGCCGCCGCCGCCGGTAGTTTAAAATTCGCGCCGAGACAAAACCCGCAAGATCATCTTGTCCTACTGGCAAACCAGACAATCTGCCTACCCGCGTTTATCATCGTTAGCACAGGCTCTGTTATGCATTCCAGCAACCAGCACTCCGAGCGAAAGAGTGTTTTCGGTTGCTGGATTGGTTTTAACAGCCAAAAGGTCCCGGCTGAGTCCATTTAGGGTAAACAAAATCATTTTTGTGCACGACAACTATAAAAGTTGCAAACAATTTCTGTCAAGCAATTTCTGTCAAGAAAAGTGACTATCATCTTTTTAATAAAGTTCTTTTGTTTAAGCGTGGTTTTTCATTATACGTTTACGTTTATTGCAAAGTCGAAAAATCCCACGCCGCCGGCGTTACGCCGCCGCCGTGGATTTTTTCGCGGCGCGCCGCCGCCCGATTTTTTTCGACCGGCGCGCACGTCTAATACTGACTAGCAACTGTTACATGTTAGTTTCTTTAAAGAAATCTCTTAACGAATCCCTACTGCCTAGCTTATAAAAGTATCTGATTGCTCTCTTCTGCAAGACGAAGATGTAACGTTCATTAAGTCGCAGTTTCTGTGCTACTTTGAATAAAAAAATTTGATTTTGATTTTGATTTTGATGATCTCAATGTCTGCTGCCCGACCCCACAGTAGTATGCCATAGGACAATGCTATGGAAGTAACTAAAATAAACAAGCCTAGCAGTTGCCACGTCAGTTAATTCCCGGATTCTTTTGACTGCATATGCTATAGAACTAAGCCTATTTGTCTATATGAGGACCCCATTGAAGCTTTGCATCAATTTTCATAAGCAGCCTATATACGTCCCACTGTAGGGCACAGGCCTTCTCTCAGGGAGCGAGTATGGGCTTAATCACCAAGCGTGGCCACCGCGGATTAGCAATTTCAAGCTCAGACACTCAGGTTTCCTCATGATGTTTTCCTTCACCGTTAGCGAGTGGTATTGCTATTATAACTTCACAAATGTACATAACTTAAAGTCATAGGTGAATGCCCGCACTGGGAATCGAACATGGGTCTTTCGCTTCCGAGTCCAATGTTCTACCCACTGGGCTACATTTTTCATATATCCCTATAATGTATGGTGTGCAATCACCGCTCGCATCAATTGTGATACCTAGAAATAGTTTCTTCTACAAGGTCTAGTTGGTCATTCCACAATAAAGCTTAATATCTGCTTTAAAAATATCTGCTTTACAGAGCTAACTACTTCATCAAAGTAATTGTCAATGGATTTCTTACGAAGCTTTGTTTTCTTTTACCGCTAAAGAGTGTTTGTGCTACAAATTGACGAATGTACGAACTGGGATCAATCCCAATATTCCTGAACCTCTCGAGTCTTCAGGCAACCAATCATCCCTTCCGTTACCACTGTTTCTGCTGCATTTATTGGAAAATCATAGTTTTATATGGAACAAAAAAAACCGTTCACCCTCAGGAGTGATCGAACCAGACAAGCCGATCGACCAGGAGATGGGAGACCAGACCATAGAAGAGATCAGCGACGAGGCCAGAGACCAGTCCGACGAGAAGCGGTCGGAGGCCATGAGAGCCTTCTCCGAACAGAAGTTTGATGAGGCCATCAAGCTCTACACAGAGGCTATACTGCTGAACCCACAGAGCGCTCTGCTATTCGCCAAGCGAGGACAGGTTTGTTCTAGTTCCATTTGAGATTTCCGTACTTAGATATTATTTAGCCTCATGATTCGGCCATTGTAAGTAGCAAGCGCTGAGGTTTGTAAATACCTCTATCGCTAGGATTTTCTCACGATGTTTTCCTTCACTTTCACGTTAGCTTGTAGTATTGCTACTGCAACTTCATTTTGTCTCGAACCTACGTCATCCCGAATGTGAAGCCTGCGTTGTGCTCGCACAGGTTTGTTAGGTATTGATTAGGTTCAAAAATTTTAGCGGAATTTAGCGAAGTAATTTTCACATTTTAATGCTAATATTGATTAGGTTTCCACGCTAACATGTACTACAGAAAGCATAATTGCACACCAGTAGCGAAGGGTGGAATTATGATAAATGTCGAAAAAAAACTCATCGAACGAATGCAAGCGCCATTTCTAAGAATTCTTGACTTCTTCAGAAAAGCGCTGATGATTTAATGATGACAGCGTCTTTCAAGTATGATTGAAGTGACTTTAAAAACAGTCTTATTGACGTGCGCAGAATTATCACATGCGTGCTTGTTAGTGGGTACCTACTAGGCTAGGTAAGTAAACAATGTTCACACAAAAGCAAACAAATATGATGTTATTTATCGTATCGAACCACGCCGGCATAGATCCACAACCAAAATAAAATTTTGAATGAGTAAGCCAAAATATAGAAAACGCGCAAAACGATCGTTCAAACGTATTTAAAGTTGTTGTGCAATGCACACCAATAATACAATTTCAAATGACTGTTTTCTAAGTAACATACATTTTTGAATTGAATGGTTACATGGAAATAGTTGCAACACAAAAATAGTTACATGCTTACGGCCTTATTTTTAAAAACACAATCCCAAAACCAATGAAAAACTAATTATTCTGTCTCTTTCCATCTTTTCCTTGTACAATCTCCACCACAGACTATTCATCGGCGTTTTTGAAGTGTTTTAAGGAATCGAGTTTTTATAAATAATACGTTAGTATCCTAATATTTTCATTTTATAAAGTACCTAACTAAATGTTGGGTACTTCTTGTGAAATTTCATCAATGTGGAATTGGATGGTTTCCAAAACATCCTGCAATTTGTAGTATTATTTCCGCTTGCTGAAGTTAAGGTTAACATCGTTAGGGGACCCGAAACCGTTCACATACCACTGGCTACAATAGAATGGCCCAACTACTCATAATTAACCCCAGCTAAGGGAACATTCATAAAGTACATCGCACGTTAAGAAGGGGGAGGGGCTCGGCAAAGTGTAACAAGGGGTGGGAGGGGTCCTAAGTTTCGTGACGTCACATTTCAAAAACATAATTAATATAATACTCTTTTTGTTGCACTAACCCGTGACAATTAAAAAAAAAACGTTAAGTTTAGGCTAGGTAGGTAGATTTAGGGTTTCCAAAAATTCAAAATATGTGACGTCACATTAGGGAGGGGGGTCTCACAAATGTGACCAACTGTGACAACGACGGGGGAGGGGTCAAAAAAACACCAAATTAGTGTGACGTACTTTATGGATGACCCCTAAGTGCGAAAATCCCAAATTTAACTACGAAAAACCGGTGTATGTCAAAGTGTCGGACGAAGTGAATGAAAGATACTCATGGTGGTACCGACCCTCGGTGCGGCTCAGCGGTTGTTTTTCGTCCTCCGACCCAAACTTTCGCCCCAACAGATATTCCTGAAACAAAGCAAACCCAACGCTTGCATAAAGGACTGCACGCGCGCCCTGGAGCTGAACTGCGACAGCGCGGCTGCGTACAAGTTCCGCGGACGTGCCTACAGGTAACAATAATATGGGCTATGTTACAAAAACAGGTTCATCCGATGACCGTAGTAAAAAAAACACCCGACAAAAATTTGCGCTCAATAAAATTGTCTTCCTACACCCACAATATTTTTCATTGACCAATTAAACGATACTCCACATGATGGGGTTGACGAGAAATAAAAATCATCCCCACTTTTCGTGTTGGGGAGGTACACTAAAAAAAAATCCAACATTTTATTGTTTAACTTTGTCGGCGTGATAAATATGTATACACACACCAAATTACAGCTTTCTAGTAGTAAAGGTCTTTGCGCTAGGCCGCGGACGGACAGACAGACAGTTAGACGGGCATGGCGAAACTGGGGTTCCTTGTCGGACTACAGAATCCTAAAAACGGCAAAAAATCACGTTTGTTGTATCTTTAAGGGTTCCTTGTCGGACTACGGAATCCTAAAAACGGCAAAAAATCACGTTTGTTGTATGGGAGGCCCCCTTAAATATTTATTCCATTTTAATTATTTATTTTTGAAGCTAATATAGAACTAAATATTCTGTGAATAGCGTCTACCTGTTGCCGTTATTAATATCGAGCAAAAAACGGCAAGGGTTGTTGTATGGGAGCCCCCATATATTAAATATTTATTTTATTCTGTTTTTAATATTTGTTGTTATAGCGGCATCATCATCATCTTCATCATCTGTGAAAATTTCTAGCTATCACGGTTCATGAGTACAGCCTGGTGACAGACAGACAGACAGCCAGACGGACAGTGAAGTCTTAGTAATAGGGTCCCGTTTGGCACAGTTCGGGTACGGAACCCTAAAAAGAAAGAAGTGGCTTGCCTTGGGGAAGACTTATATCTAACAGAGAACGAGCACGGGCTGATTGATGGATGGATTTATTGATAGATCTGATTGACGATGACCTAACTTGCAGGTTGCTCGGCAAATTCGAGGAGGCAGCCCACGACCTCTCGGAGTCCCTCAAGATCGACTACGACGACCAGGCCAACGAGTGGTTCAACGAGGTCAAGGCCAACGCCGAGAAGTTGCGCCAGCACAAGCTGAGCCAGCAACGCAAGAAGGAAGAAAAAGAGGTTCGTTTTATTAACGATTTATTTAATAAAAACTGAATTTGCACGGATATTTACTCGTTTGTTTTTTCGGAACTTTTGCAAGTGCCGTGGTCTCGGTAGACTACCGAGACCACGGGACTTGCAAAAGTTCCGAAACGTCGGAAAATTGTAAAATGAAAAAATAAACTAGTAAATATCCGTGCAAATTCAGTTTTTATTATGTCTAGTGGTTGTGTTAACCTTTGAAAATACTACGATTTATTTATAAAATCCCGGATTTAGGGCAATGAGCACTGTTTTATTTTATGTTTATTACGTTTATTAGTTAATGTTAATTACCTAAACCGACGTTTCGGCAACGTTGCTTTGGTCAACTGACACCTGTTAAGTGTAGATTAACAGCTTTTTAGGGCCAATTTCTGAATTGAGAATTTCACTAAGTGAATAGTTAACTGCACTGCTGTCTCTTGGAATTTCTCAGAAAAGAGCGTGACAGAACGTTTCTTAAGTATTTACTTGGTGAAATTCTCAATTCAGAAACCGGGCCTTAGTGTACGAAAAACGGGGTTAAGGCGGTCTCTCAAGGAGCAATTCCCATACAAATATAGTTTGATTTTATTTACAAACGACATGCTGGATCGCAATGATATGTTTAGAGTACACCAATAGAGATTTGATCGTGCTTAGAGTTGGAAATAAACTTACCAAAAATAATTTATAGCCTTGTGAACAGTTTCTATGAAAAGTGTTATGGGGCTATTTAATTTTTTATTCTGCTATTCTCAGTTGTAAGCACGAGCAAACCTTGCTTTGTGCCATCTAAACATATTGGTAAAGTATTAAAAACCTCACCCATGCCGGGACTTCAACCCGCGACCTCTGGCTAACCGTGCCAGCGCTCTCCCAACTGTGCTAATGGGCAAGTGTCGACGGCTGCAGTTGGCACTGTCGGTCGCATCGTGCCGCCCGTGTAGTCCTAGTTAGACCTGAGATTTTAGCCTCATAGTTGGGCCATTGTACGTAGCAAGCGCTAAGGTATGTTTAGTAAATACCTCAGTCACGAGGGTTTCCTTACGATGTTTTCCTTCACCGTTAGCGAGTGGTATTGCTACTATAACGGTAAATGCCGGGATTTGAACCCACGACCTCTCGAGTGAGGAGCCGGCGTTTTACCGCCCCGCTACCACCGCTTATAAGCGCCCTATACAAGAAGCGGACACTAACCCTCCCCCCCCCTGCCCCCCCGCAGCACCGCGAGCGCGTGCGACGCGCACGCAAGGCGCAGGAGGCGCGCGCGCGCGCGGCCGCGGCGCAGGCGCAGGCGCCGCCGCGCGCGCGCCCCGACGCGCCCGGCTTCGACCCGCAGGACTTCGCCTCGCTGCTCATGGACCCGGAGATCCTGCAGGCCTTCCAGGTACAAATGATGCAACCTGTATACGTCTCACTGAAGGGCATAGCTCCTATCTCTATAGAGATCACTTTTAGTGATACGGCCCCCACTCTTAGGTAAAGAAATATCTGTGTCATTTCCATTGTCATTTTCGTTGTTTCTGGTTCCCACGACACAGGGTATCCTAGTGTGGGGCCAGAAGCAATGTATGTGCCTGTATGTAAATGTTTATGTTATGTTATGTTATTGTTATCTTACAACGAATTCACAAGTTTTAGGGTTGTTACATTTTAATAACTTAACTAAATATTACACACATACATTTTGTAGCTAAGGAGTAAACTAAATATTAAATTAAACTAATTAAATATACCGCCCCGGGACACGCCTGATCCAAAAGTTACAACGTGACGTTACATAACGTGTTTTCTATCTATCTATCTATATTGTGATTCCAATCATCTAACTATCAAATTAGTGTGGATTTGACAGTTAGAAAATTGGAACCGCTCAGGATTTGGTGCGCGTAATTAGGCGTCTCAGAGAGAGACTATGGGCTTTACTACCACGCGTGCCCTTGACAATTTCAAGCGCTGAGGCATGCTGATCTCCTCCGCCTTGATGTATACGACCATGACATCCATCTCCTTTCCGGCCTTCTCTTTGCTTCCACCTTGTCCATTATAATGGTCTGCAGCTATTGGTATCTCCTTTGTCGTATCCTCATGGCTGAGGGACGTGACTATGGGTTGCCCGATTGGTTGACCATCACTCTCCAAGCCACTCTATCTTGAACTCGACGGATGGTAGCTTCTAGCGTTGTATTGGTGATCGCCGTAATTGTATCGGTCCATCTCGTTAGCATGCGTCCTCGACATCTCATCCCATCCGTACGTCCCGTGACGATGAGTTTGTCGCGGCCATCTGGCCCCGTCCTGGCGATGTGTCCAAAGAAGCTGAGAAGTCGTGTGCAGATGTTGAGGTGTGTGGGGTGTGATGTGTGCACTTGATATTGAGCTCTTTGAAAATGGACTCGTTTGTGCGGTGCGCTGTCCATGATATGCGGAGCATTCTGCGCCAACACCACATTTCGAATGCGTCTATTCTACGCCTTGGTATCGCTTACTCAACATACAGCCTAATTTAATTTATGTAATTGTTTAGTTCGGGGATTTCGTGGTGCGCGATAATTTTGTGGACTGTATGAGTGAATGTCGGTAGGTTCTTTATTGAGTGCCATTTAGGTGGTGCTTTAGGAAGACTGAAAGACTTACCAGGTCCTATAGCGAAGAGGGTCAAAGGTCAGCGTACCTCGGGCGGGAGCCGCTTCCAGCTCCTCGATTTACCTTCCACGACCGCCCACCGTGAGTAGCGTCGCCTGACCTGACGACGATTGAGCCGGGTCCGTCCTTCAGCACTCAGTTCTCAGTGTTGGCTCACGAAATTACACGACAGGCGATAGGCGATAGGACGATAGCGATAATCGAAAATGGTGGCAAACAGCAGCGACAGGGAAAGTGCTGTTGCCTCGACAATGACTTTAAACCGACAGACGACAGTTGTCAATTCAAAAAAGGAAAGTAAACCAATCCCAGAAGAAGGGATTGTGTTGCCAGTTCAACAAACAAATTAATATTGAATTTAGATGGGAAAACTGAACAGTAATTTATGTTTCCGTGTGGCGCCGGATTAGGAATAGCGCCACTCCATTTCCTTCCGTGGATGTCGTAGAAGGCGAATAAGGAAATAAATTACCAGGAGACGCGCTGCCGCGTCTTCCTGAGATTCCAACCGCATACTGCGATCGCAAACCCGCATGCCAAGCGTGGCGATTATGGCAAAACCCCTCATGGTTATGAAAACCACGAAGGAGGCCTATGCCTGCAGTGGGCGTCAAATGCCTGACGATGATGATGATGTTTCGTTTGCTCTTCATGTTGCAGGACCCAGAAATATCCGCCGCGTTCCAGGACGTGTCCGCGAACCCGGCCAATTTCGTCAAGTACCAGAACAACCCGAAGATCGCCGCCGTCATCACCAAGCTGCAGGCGATGCTCGGGAAAGGCGAGGCTGGCGCTGGCGGCTTCCCAGGCGAGTCATTCATACGTTATTCATTTGAAAAAGATCATAATAACTATTATTGACGTCACTATATTCTTTTTGTTGCACTAACCCATGCTGAGGACAATTTTAAAAACCTATTTAGAGCTAACCGTGCCAGCGCTAATTCAGACCAAAATTTCTCTGTATTACGTACTGGCACGTAATACAGAGAAATTAAGTAGAGGCTCGAAATTTCGCTGATGCCTGCACTTGCCCATTAGCTCAGTTGGGAGAGCGCTGGCACGGTTAGCCAGAGGTCGCGGGTTCAAGTAACCAGGCAATGACGTCACAAACATGGAACTCAGACTGAGGCCGTACGGCGGCCTCCAGTGGGAATCGAACCCAAGACCTTCGGCATGGTAATTAGACGCGATACCGCTTGACCAACGAGACAGTCAACGAAAAGCCAAGTCAAAGCAGGATGAAGAAAAACCTCTATCATAAAGACAGTACACACGCCGCAATAACAAACTAAACATAAATCTATATAATAATGGATGCTTCAATAAGAGTGCACTATTTAATTTAAAAATAATGTGGGTGTACTTTTTGTGCGAGTTGTGATATTTTTATTCCAAAGTTTAATTTTCGATTAAGTATAAAAGAAAGTCGGCTCAGGTACACCATTTATAAGTCAAAGTACGGTTGGAACGATTTTAATGATCTTTGATTTGTTGTATTGGTTTGTGCCCCGGTTAACAATTTTAAAATAGGTACATAATTATGGGAAAGTGAGGAAAAAAAATTTGATACGGCGGTGTGAAGTACATTAAAATGATAATAAAAAGAAAAAACAAGAGTCACTGCATGTCACTGTCTTTATAAAATGGAACCTGACTGAGCAGTATGGTAATAGGCAAGCCTTGAGCGCTCATTTTCAATCAGTGCCAAGCGAGAGATATCCCATGAGCGCTTGCCCGATGCGGCGCAGGTTGGTGAGCGAGGTTTCATAGGATATTAGTTTAAATCTGTCCTAGTGTGCATCATTGTTTACGTTCAACGTGATCAACATTTAAAATGGAACCGTGCCTGCCAGCTTCCTATCATTTGGCAATCTTTCACCTTCACTTAAATATACGTATATTTATTTAATGTATATGTGAGTGGTTGACCAAAAAGGGACCTGGAGAAATTGGAAACCTGTTTTTTTTTTATTTGAATTTTTTAATCTGTGGTATTTTAGCTTTTTTTTGGTCTAACCAGAGTATTTTTAGGTGCCGTAGTTTTTTTTATGGTTTTTTTTTTGTGAGCCGAGGCAGTTTTGGCAAAATTACACCGTACACACAGCGTACACCAGGTTTGGTGATCGAAACCTGTTTATACACGAAACTTCAAACGCGATTTTCTCGAAATCAATTATTTTCTCTTGAGGTCCCTTTTTGGACAACCACTCGCATATTAATATTTGCACCGACTACCTGTCTCACTTTTTCTTAAGCAACTGTCCATCATAGGGTTGTCTGGAAGAAATGGCTTTTAGCAATAAGGCTGCCAATTTTACTGTGTATCTTTACGAATGTTTATGTCATGTGCTCTAGTGGTAATGAAGGTAATGAATAAGAATATTCTCATGGTAATGAAGAATATTCTCATCTTGAAGACTAAAATTTCACATTTTAACTCCAGGTTTTCCGGGCGCGGGAGTCCCGCCCGGCTTCGGCTCCGGCCCCAAACCGTCCACGGATGATGACGTCGGCCTAGACTAAACGTTGACACCACTGCCCACAACGTTGGCCCAAACGTTCGTCCCAAGCGGCACGTCTGCACCGGATGCATAACGTATTTGCAACGCACTTTATTATTCTTAACTACGTGCTCGATTAGTCTGCCCCTACCTATATTACGCGCATCAATCCTAAAGGATTCGTAACGTCTAACTGTCGAAGTCCATACTAATTGCTATTGCAGGTGTCAGGATTCCGATAGGATTTGGTGCGCATAATTAGACCTTTGAACGAACCAGCGCGAATACCGGGAAAACTCTGAGTGTAGGAGGTGCGGTAACCAGCCGATCTTGACTAATTCTGTGAGTCTCACTTGTTGACATGAAATGAGCATATAATTGAATCGTGTGATTTTAAAACAACACAAGTCACATGTGTTTTTAAAATAACACTTGTCAATTTTTTTTTTATTAAATTATTTACACGTGCCTATTGATTTACATTAGAAAAAAAAATTGTAGTTTATTCATACAGAAATCAATATAATATGCTAAAATATTGCTGTTGTAGATATTAGTATTTGAATAAAACAGTTTTTTCTATTTCCTGCAAAGTTGTAATGAAAGGACATGTGTCGTTTTAAAATCACACGATTCAATTATGGAAAACTTCGACTTTTTATCTGTAGATATACTTTCAACGTGTGAACGTATCAAAATGACTGCGGTGTTCGCGCCAGTTTGGTTAGGTCCTAAACTCACGCCTATACGCGGAAGGCGTAGGCAGAGACCAGGGTTTGCGCGTGTGACAATAATTTTGTCTGTCGGTTCGAGTTGACATTCCAAGTTATAAAGTCAAAGTCAAAGTCGAAAATTTGATTCACTATATTAACAAAATGTTTACTTAATGAAAGTATATTCTCACAATCAATCGATTGAATATTTTGAAACTACTATTCTGATCATTTTTTGTTATTCTTTAACTACTGTTCTACTGTACAATCCTCAGTATTGAGGGACCGACTGATTGGATTCTGCTCAGGATAAATTGATATTGGCTTATGATTCCAATAGTGCTGGTGCCAACTTATCATGGATATCTGTAGTTATATTTCGCCACATTTCCAACACATACTGTTTTAGCCAGTTCTTAAGACAGTTAAGTACTGGACTCGCTCGCACAATTTAAAATTTTTTGAGCTTCTAATAAATTGCGTATACTTGTGATAAATGTGATCTGAGGGTTTCATGGATAATTAAATTGCGGATATTCGAGGCATATTTTTCTTATACTATACTAAGGTTTTGATAGATATAATTTGATTCCAAAATTAATAATTTTCGGAAAACGTTTTCTATGTTAAACACTACGTACAGGAAAACGAAAATGTAATTAAAATGACCGTAATTTAATTCGGGCAGTATATTTTTTATTTTGATCTTATTTTATATTTTTTTCTTAAAGCAGAAGTAATTTCTAGAGACTAATTTCATTTTTTCAGCGATTTGTTAAGTTTATTAATATAAACTATTTATTTAAAATATTTGAAAGGGTGACGTCATATTTTTCGAGTGCACACGCCGAAACGTCGCGCAAACTGTCACACTTTGTTTTTGTGATTTGCTGTCACAGACGTTTTTTTCACAGACAAGGAAATGATATGCATATGACAGTTATGACAGCAAGTCCTTTTTTTAAGTAACGTAGTGTTGCCATATGTTATGTTTATTTTAAAATGTGACGTCATCAGAAGGTCAAATGAAGGTTGTTGTTTTTTGGCAAAAATAACGCTCATCTTCCTTAATATTTATCTTAAATATAGAAAATATGGTTACTTAGATGTTAATCTCGAAATGGTTTTTGATTCAGCCCTCAAGAAAAAAAATAGTCTTTGCGAATTATGCATCAAACCCTCAGACCACATTTATCAAACGTTTACTCATTTTATCACAATAATTAAAAATGTAAAATTGTGCGAGCGAGACATCATGCTCCACTTAAGAGCAGCCTTAATAGCCATTGTTATAAATAAATACGAGTAAATAAAATGAAGAAAGTGTAGCCGACATAAAGGCAGGCCTTATATAAATTACAACCAAATGCTGCTTTAAACCAAAAAAAAAAAATTATTATTAAATAATCAAAAGTGAATTGGTGCTCAGATGGTTTACTAATGTATTGCCAAAAATCGTTTCCCAAAGTATTACTTCCCAAACTATTTTCCGCAAATTATCACTTGGCAAAAAAACATTTCTCAAAACAACTTAAAGCAAATAAACAGTTAGCAAAAGTTATTATGGCAAGTTATTGTTTACCAAATAAATACTTGGTCAAAATTCATTTTATCTGTGGGGGGTCACAGTTCTAACCTAACCTAACCCGCTTTTCTGGTAACAGTAGGTGTCTGTGGGGGTCGCAGTTCTAACCTAACCTAACCCACTTTTCTGGTAACAGTTCGTGTCTGTGGACGTTTGTCTTAATAAAACTTGACGCAGTAAAATTATGCGAAATGATAATTTGACCAAATGAATAAAATGCGAAATGAAAACTTGCTAAAGTTTCATTTGGGAAATGAAACTGATGCCATAAGTTTATTGGGAAGTAAAATTTGGCGAAAAATACTTTGGCTAAACGGCGGTATCCCGCTCAGATTGATTTAGCATTTTACACTTTGTAAAATACCTAAATATGTATCAATTTGCGGAGTTTTAGTCAGGTTGGCACATTATGTATTTCGTTCAGCTTTATTTGGGTGTAAACAGACGTTTCTTTTTAAATACTATCAAAGTCAAGAAATTGATAACAGGGGTTGCTGATATGTCTCGAATTAGATGAAGGAATAACCCAGAACTAGCAACCACCTTGATAGACATCTTTCTATCAACGCTTTGTTTGCACGTAGGGAGGGAAAGTTGAATGAAATTAAATATAGACCACGCGCACATAATTTTAAAATACGTCGTTAATACAACGTGCCATACCTGGTAGTATACCTACTGGGTGCATACTAAAATGCCCTTCTCGACAGTGAGGTATTCGTCTCAATGCGCAAAGCGGGGTTTTCGGATTTTAGTACATTCGGACCGAGTGACCTGTTTTAGCTACTAAAATTTCAACTCTCTAGCTATCACGGTTCTTGAGATACAGCCTGGTGACAGACAGACAGACGGACGGACGGAAGGACGGACAGACAGACAGACAGACAGCGAAGTCTTAGTAATAGGGTCCCGTTTTTACCCCTTGGGTACGGAACCCTAAAAAGGCCAAAAGAGGATGTGGTCTAAACATAATGGTTGTTAAAAAGAGAATCCTCCTCCATGCTGCCTCAAGATTATAGTATGCTGCCTATAGTGCCTGAGTGTTGACCTAGCGTTGACTGATGTGAGACTGATAACACATTCAGACGATCAGTCTGCCGTCAGTCTGACCGTGACTGACGAAATTTATCAAAATATTCGAATATCCGTCAGTCTGGTCCATCAGTCCTTCAATCCATTGAATAGACAATCAGTCTGCCGTCAGTCTAACCAGACTGATGGAATTGACTGACGCCAGACTGAACGTGTAAACTCCGTCTAACGTGTATACCGACGATCGTAGTACACTGATGAAGACAGGCATTTTTTGTACTGAGATCGCAGGTGTACACGATACGAGTTGCTTCCGAGTAGAAAAAAAATTGTCACGCAGTTCGAGTGTACTACTAAAATCGTTAAAACACAGCTTTTAACTTCTACTGTAAAGACCACTGTTGAATCCCGAATAAAAATTTTCGTTTTCAAACTTGGGGACCTCGTGACACCTTGCTAGGTGCATTTTGGTGTCCATCGATTTTGTTATACTGTACATAAGTAAAGAAGATAAAGTTGCTTTGACTGATTTGCTAGCTAGGATATACCTTTTGGTGTTCGCTTGACCTAGGATAAACCGAAGTGTATTCAGTGCATTTATAACGATTTGGGCTAAAACCCTTTTAATTTTAATGCCTTTTAAAGAATAATTCTCGTAAATACTTCGTTTTAGATCACTTTTGTAGAAGTAACACTTATTTTGTTCATTTTTTTTATTCATTAACTAGTCTAACGTAATTTAATAAGTATGTGCGAAACTAACATTGTTTCAGCAGGATTTTTTCTCACGTCTAATTGGTTAGATTTATTTTTATTTTAATTACGAATAAAGAGGTGTAAGACATATCTGTGTTTGATTTTGTTCATTCCATCTCGACTTTAAGTGCTATACCCCTACATAAGCAGCCTGTATACGTCCCACTTTAGGGCACAGGCCTTTTCTTAGGGAGAGAGTATGGGCTTAATCACTACGCGCGCCCACCGCGGATTGGCGATACCCCTATCTGGTTAGAACTTTACCTACTAAAATCAATAAGAGATCCAGAAGATGGCTTGAAAATGTACTTACTAGGACAAATTTAAAATGTCAATTATTGGCCACGAAATTTCACTCTGCTTTCAACTGATTTAAATTTGTAATATAGTTTTTAATTTTTTTTTAATCAGGACAGGTTGACACTTGACCCCAGTCACGCCTGATGGTGAACGAAGACTGGGGATGTTCGTGTTTGCCTGTTAAATGCCGGTTGACTCTTTTAAAGACACCATCGTTATACATACCTACAATATGTCTCTGGATGACGGCAACGCGTTCCACAGTCTTTGCCGTTCTTAACATAAAATAAATCGCCAAATCCACGACAAATGCATGCATATGAGCCAGCCGTCTGGTTGTCCGATGGAATAAAGGGGATGAGAGTATAATTTCATGCCGCGCCGCCCCTGTGTACACTCACCAAAATACATCTTGTAGAAGACAGGAAAGCAAGCGACCTTATGACTGTACTCCACAGGCCGTAACTTCCATCATCAGCCATTGGACGCCCACTGCAGGACGATTTATTAGCATTTCTTAAATAGGCCTCCTTCGTGGTTTTCATAACCATGAGGGGTTTAGCCATAATCGCCACGCTTGGCATGCAGGTTGGCGATCGCAGTATGCGGTTGGATTCTCGGGAAGACGCTGCTGCCCGTCTCCTGGTAATTGATTTCCTTAGTCGCCTTCTACGGCATACGAATTTTAACGGGTAACATAGGGCATTATGATTACCTGTGGTCCAATATTCAATTCAATTCAAATATTTTTATTCATTGTGAAAACAGAATGTTTACTTAATGAACGTCAAAGTTGTTAGTTTCACAATTAATGGATTATGTGGAGAAGAAGCTAACAAAGAAACTCCACATTTATTCTTTTCAAAACACGTTTTACAGCTCAATTATGAAAGTACCTACACCCTTTGGCTCTCTTCGCTATTTTATTATCATTGTTTCAATCAAATCCGGAGCTAACTACAACACGTTTATTAATTCTTATCACAATACAAGTAACATTATCTACACATCGTTAACCCTGCCCCAGCGCAGACGGATCTTCCGCTCGTGAAGTTTCAGCCAAGAAGGCATGTTTCTGGGCAGCGGCTGAGCATTGGGGAACCGCAACGGCGGCGGCGGGCCTGCGAACGGGTCGTCGACCTTCAGTTTTCTCAGCAGATACTCCTTATTTATCTGCTTCGGGTCGCGGTACTTGTCCATGTAAAGATTGAATGGCCTCCGCCGCGGCATGTACTCTTGGGGCCTGATGTAAGGCGCCGGGAAGTCGTACTCGTAGACTGGAAGGAGAAAAATGTCACACAACACAAAATAATAACGACTTCCACGCAACACCATCACTTGGCCGGGGCTCCATTTCATAGAGTTACAATCATCGTTTACTGTGACAATTCGATGTACATGTATAGCTGATTAACCTAAAGATAACAATTTGGGTGACTAATTGTACAAATAGGCTATGCGTGCAATGTAATGTAGATCGAAACTATGTTTAAACTATATAATAAACTATGAATTGTAGTTTTATGATACGCGGCCATGCCCCCACAAACATATATAATACAGTAAGTTTTGGTCTCTTCATATTGCCGAGGAGAAGAAAGCGAATGTTATCCAAAATATAAGGGAAACGTCGCGGATTGCACGTACGTACGTAATGGCACAAACTTAATTTTTTAAAATGAAATAGTAAGTTCTCAAAGCAGAGGCTAGTATTGGCAATACGTCTGGCATGAGACCTATTTGGCAGGGAATGTTGCCACACTGACGACGCGGAGTTCAGCATAAGCCTCAGATTTAGATGTATTATAATTTAGATTACAAAATTTTAAATAAAAACTGATTATGCCTTATAAATAACAAAAACCTATTCTCTTACTTGGCTCTTTCACTTGCAGAGAGTTATGGAAGAAGTCCTTCACAGATTCGTCCCAATCACATTGGTAGAAAGCCAGGCCTGCTGGAGTGATCACATCCTGGTACTTTTTGTACCAGTCGCGAGTCACGAAGGTTCTGTCCACCAGATTTGGTGCTGACACTGGAATTTAAAGTGTGGTTAGGTTAAGTGGAGTAAGGTGAATATGTAATGTGAAGTTGGTAAATTACTTAAATTTCCAATTTGAATGAATGAATGAACAACCATTTATTGCCAAGAACAAAGATGTTTCCACAGAATACATCTTTATTGGGATATCAAGGGTCCTTCCTTGTTCACTATGTATGATTTCAGATATGTATGACCACGATTGATCAATACATCACTGATGATCTCTTGAGTGTATTTATATAAATAAGTACTGTTGATATTTTTCATATAGGTACAGTAGAACGTCACTTATCTGAACTAATTGGGGGACATCGGTGTTCGGAAAACCGGTTTATTCGGATATTCAAACTGTGTACTTTTATTTACCAAGAAAATCTATTTTTAAAATGTTGCATGTACATACATGCATAATACATACATTGAACGCTTGAAAAAAAAAAATTTGTTTCGTCGGCCAAAGCAAGCCCACCCGCTTAAACAACAAATTGCGTGACCTAGCGCAGCAAGATCACGCACTTTTTAGGGTTCCGTACCTCAAAAGGAAAAAACGGAACCCTTATAGGATCACTTTGTTGTCCGTCTGTCCGTCCGTCCGTCTGTCAAGACCCTTTTTCTCAGGAACGCGTGGAGGTATGAAGCTGAAATTTATATCAATTACTCAGGTCTACTGTCCCTTGAAGCTGTGAAAAAATCAAACTTCTAAGCCAACGCAATCAAAAGATACAGCCGTTTAAGCCGCAAATTTTCGACACTTGTAAGGGAATCAAAACCTACAGGGTGCTTCCCGTGAACTCAGAATCTTGAAATTTGGTACGAAGCAACGTCTTATAGCATAGATAAAGGAAAAATTACGAAAACCATAAATTTTTAGTTACATCACATAATATATTTTTTTTTAATAATTTTAAACTTACTACCCATTTCCTCATAAACGCGTAGAGGTATTAAATTGAAACTCATACCAAATACTCAGGTCTATAATACCTTTAAGCTGTAACAAAATCTAACTTCTATGTCAACGCAATCAAAAGAAACAGCAATTTAAGCTTCATATTTTGAAACTCGCAAGTACTCGCAAGGGAATCAAAACCTAAAGGGTACTTCCAGTCGACCTAGAATCTTGAAATTTGGCATGAAGCAACGTTTTATAGCACACATAAAGGAAAAATTCCGAAAACCTTAAATTTTTAGTTACATTACAAAATATATATTTTTTAATAAATATAAACTTATTACTTTTTTCCTCATGAACGCGTAGAGCTATCAAGTTGAAATTCATATCAAATACTTAGATCTAATTGCCTTTAACCCGTGAAAAAATGTTGTTGACATTGCAGGTTTGTACGGAACCCTCGGTGCGCGAGTCCGACTCGCACTTGGCCGGTTTTTTAACTATCTAAGCATGCAAATGCTTCCACCATCCTGCATTATCTCAATCGTAGACATTCATCCATTGTTGAACTTCTGTTTTGCATTGGGGAGAAACGAACCGCGCCGCGAGGTTGGTGGCCAGTTCGGTTAAGCGGTCGTTCGGATAATCAACGTTCTACTTCTACTGTAGACTTAATCTAGAACCTTGGGAGGCGTAAAGGAAAAGGCGAGATTTTTTCTTGATGTGACAAGAGTGAAATGTTGGGTTAATGTAGCACCTAGTTCTTATTTTTATTGGCACTTTCCTGCTGTCTGTTTAATATCCTAATACCTCAGGACTGCCAGAAGAATTGTTCTCTATAAATAAGCACATTTTAAAACCCTAATTAGAGGCTAAAAACTCCACCTATGCCAGGACTTGAACCCGCAACCTCTGGCTAACTGTGCTAGCGCTCTCCCAACTGAGGTAATGGGCAAGTGCAGGCATCAGCGAAATTTCGAGCCTCTTTACAAACTTCTCTGTATTACATACAGGCAGTGAAGTCTGGCTGGCTGAAGTAATTTACATCCTTTGCAGCCTTGAGTTACCCACTTTGCAGTTAGATTTTTACTATTAGGTTTAATAAGTTTTTTTAAAGATAATAATGATAATCTTACCTTTAGGCAAATCATAGTTCACTCTCCCACTCTGCTTATAGAGCACAAAGACGTATCTGTGATACCCTGTACCCCTAAGCGGAAAAGGTTGCAAGTAATCGGCAATGACATCTCCCTTTTCAATCATATTTCCTGGAATATTTGCTACCAGCCAATGAACATATTCTTTATTAGGTTCATTTAGATGGCCATCCAAACTGGTCAATGCTAGAGTCCACATATCATTTCCATGAGAGCTGTACAAAACTGTAGGAGCATTTTTGCTTTCAGTGGGCTTTATAATATTGCCAGTGTAAACTGGCAGGCAGGAACCATCCTTTAAGTCATAAAGAACATCTAAGTTTAAATATGGAACAAAGTATCCCTCTCCATAGAGATGTTCAAAAATTCCATAGTGCTCTGCAATTTTTTTCTTTTGTAACGGGCCAGACGTTTTCAGCCAGTCCAGTCTCACTTGTTCTGTATTGACTTGCAGCTTATTGTATCTGGCTTTGTGTTCAAGGTCTTTGTCAGCTTTCAGGACCTTTAGGTGTTCTAAACGGGCTTTTCGGATAACTGAAGCTTTTAGTCTGTAATCAGCAAATAAAATTTGTAAGACAGGCATGTCAGTTTGAGCGTTGCATCTATTAAATCTAAATGAGTTTAGAGTAATCTCTGTCTGGCTTTTGCTCTAAGATAATCAAGTTTTGCACACAGCAATGACTTCTGTTCCAGATTATCATGAGTTTACTCGTCAACCTGCGTCTTACAAACAAATATATTGGAACACAAAATATGATTGTCTCAGAGACGTCCCTTAGACAACCCAAGTTGATTTTCATGATAAAAATATGTTATAAAACGATTACTTACTTTTCCTGAGGGAAACCGATATCTATCCTTGTTGTGTATAGTTCATCTTTATGATTCAGTTCGTCTAGTCGGTCTTTTAGGCTTCTGGCAATTGTAGGAGGATTGCCTCTCATCCGGTGACCTAACCTAACCTGCTGAAATTGTATGTTACTTACAGCCACACGAAATGTGTTCAGCATCTTGCGGGTTGTAAAAGAAAGCTGCTTTTCGTTTGGAATAAATAAAAAATAGTTTTTAGCAAGAAGCGAGCATTCATATTATCTGTGCTCACAGCTTTTCTATTTTGTAATTAACTTGACTTGCTTTGCTTGTCCTTGTCCACAGATTATTAAAGTGATGGATGAAATGATGGGGTAGCGTATACTTTTTATCGATGCGAATTAAAGTAATGTCAAAATGACCTTAGAGGGCGCCTCACGCACAAGGCGAATCCCACTTAAACTTATTTTGGTCTTAATTAGAAACGACGAGCCGGATCGCAATGAAACTTTATCAATTAAAACCTATTTAGAGGCTAAAAATTCCACCCATGCCGGGACTTGAACCCGCGACCTCTGGCTCACCGTGCCAGCGCTGTCCCAACTGAACTAATGGGCAAGTGCAAGCATCGATGAAATTTCGAGCCTCTTTACGAACCTTACCCACAATATTGACTCACTTGCGTCAAATCAATAAAATAAAAAAATACAATAAAAATGGGTGCCTCATAATCATTCGAATTTTCGCAGTATCCATCTTTCTTGTCTAAATTGAACAACAAAAACAATTGAAAGTCGATATTCAAATGTTTCACATTTTTTAAAAAAAGAACATCATAGAAACCATTTGAAAAAAGTTTCATTCGAAAACCTCAAACCATGAAGATTCTATGTCAATTCAAAGAACCTATTGAAATAAAACGGCAATTTCATACTTTAACCCCTATTATATTACAGATGTGCATTATCAGTGGGTTCGTTACTATTTATTATTTCTCTTTCTGTACAGTTAATAAATATTGTTTAAATTTATATATAAAGCAATTAATAGAAGGGGAGTCTCTAATAGGAGGCGAAATGTTGTTCCAACATTTGGTGGCGCAGTAACGAAAACTTCCTCGAAATGCTGATGAATGATGAGATAGACAGACTAATAGTAGTGGAACACGTGACTCACGCTGACTATCATCATCATCAGCCATTTGACGCCCACTGCAGGGCATAGGCCTCCTTCGTGGTTTTCATAATCGCCACGCTTGGCAGGCGGGTTGGAGATCGCAGTATGCGGTTGGAATCTCAGGAAGACGCTGCTGCCCGTCTCCTGATAATTGATTTCCTTAGTCGTCTTCTACGACATCCACGGAAGGAAATAGAGTGACGCTATTCTTAATCCGGCGCCACACGGAATTCTTAATCCGGCGCCACACGGACGGTTGAGTCAACATTCTAGCCTATTGTATAGATATGGGGGATTCCGTTTCTTAATGCTTCCAAAAAGTAAACTCGCAAAGTGCAAAGCACGACGTGATTCCATGTTAAGCAAATTGTTACTGTTTAAGTAAGGAGTGATGTGCGCTCTGCAAGGAGTGGGAAAACAAAATCTTGCGCATGAGTTTTGCATTCACTTAATCAGCTTCTTTTTTCTGCCCAATAAACAACCACCAATAACAGTATCGGCATAGTTCAGTTTTGATAGGATAAAAGATTCACACAGTTGGATCCTCTTATCTATACTTAGATATATTCGTATTTTATAAAGTACGTGTAGCCTATAGTAATAATTTCTTACCTTTTCCAGAACATGCTTCTCAAATCTCAGTTTATCGTCAATCAGCACTCCTAAGTTTCGTGCTTCAGTAACTTTTTCTATCCCTACATCTCTAATTTTAAGCTGTGGTGCAAAACATTTATTTTTCTATCTGTGATTTTGTACCTAGAACAAGAAATTTTGTTAAACCTGGTTAAACATCGTGAGACATCCCCTTAAGGGGCCATATTATTATAAAGCTAACTGCCTGCAACTTCAAACAACTAATGGCATCTTACAAAAGGAAAGCGTGGTGTCTCACGCCGATGCTTCCTATTGTTGGGGAAGCGAGTATAGTTTATGGAGCGCGCCCTGCCTAATTAGCTTTTTTAAATTAGGATTTAATTTCAGAAGCTCATAATATACTATGCCAAATATAAAAACATGCATGCCATAATACTTCTTTCAGTCATTGACTATGCAGATGTGTGTTATCTCGACCTCACAGAGGAATTACTGGATAAATTAGAAAGTCTTCTCGACGTCTGTATTCGTTATATTTTCGGTCTCCGTGAATATGACCACAGTTCCCAATTTCATAGTAAATTGGCTAAATTGGCCAAATATCCGCTCCCGTAGAAATGCTTTCATTGTAACGCTTCTGTATGTCATCTTACATGACCCTTCCTTCCCCCAGCATATCCAAGAACATTTCGCCCCTCGTGGCACGCATGCAAAGAGCTTCTTCTAGACATTCCCGTGCATAATAAGGCAGGCTATTCGAATTCCTTCACTGTAACAGCGATACGCTTGTGGAATACGCTACCTCTGTACATACGTCAGGCACCGTCGACTTATTAAAAGTAGAATTCATGTGCATTACTTCGGACTTCAGAGTAATCCAATATGACTTTACCTTACTATGTAGTTTATATTATATTGTATTTATTATTCCTACAGTTACATTGATTATTAAGTAATAGTATAAGTAGGATGATACATTATATGCTTACTTAACAAGTATTGTGTGTACTATAGGTGTTTTATGTATATATGGTGGGCATCGTCAACAGATTAAATAGGTCACATTATAAAAGACCAACATAAATAACTTACATCATAAAAGGCAAAGCAACCTTTTTAGTCTCTCCGGGCCATATCTGACGCAAATGTCCCATAACACTAGCTGCATTATGGTTAATAGATGTTTCATGTTTATAATTTTATATATTATTACTACCTAGGCTTAATAATTTTCCCAATAAATATCTCTCGGCACTACCCCATCCATTATCTTCATCACCAAGGATTACCTGAAAGAAAATACTTATTATTATTAAGCTCACCTATGTAGAAATGTTTTTTATTGTGCAATAAGGGATTTTAAATCAATCAATAATATATTACATATTATTTTATTCAATCAGAATCAATATTATGTCCTAAAAGTCACACAGTGGATATCTATCACAGAGGATTATTGATAATTATTGAGTACCAATGTAACCCCAACGAAAGAGCGCGATGCGCTAGCTAAGCAGTCGCCTCCCGCGTAAAGTTAGAGAAAAAAAATGCATTGGCGTGCTTTGTGGTTGTGTTTTGCTGCTCAAGGCATGTTCGCAATATTACTGGACAGGGTACATGAATGCACAAGATCTTGTAACTAGACTAGCATAAAACTGTAAAAGGGCAGGGCAGGGACAGGTAGAGAGCGTCTTTATATTCGATTTTAACAGTAGGTACATACATCACTAGACCACAGATTACGAAAAGAAAGTTGGTTTCATCAAGTTGGCCAACCTGAAATTCCTAGTTGTGTTGCTAGTAAATAAATCAGTATTGTCTCATAATATTTTCAAAAGTACGAGAAATTAAATTATGTAACGCCGCCTTCTATAAAGATTTAAATAAGCCGTAAATATATCATTGTTATGAGATACAAGATAATATTTTCAATAAAAAAATACATTTAAATTTATATAAACGTTTCAAAGCCAATCTTTAAAAACATCAGTGGCACTTATATTAAATTGCATCACGATGAGATAATAGTTTAGATGCCATGCCATCCCTTATTAACCGACCTCAAAAAGAAGATGTTTCTACTTTTTTATGTTCAATCATATTAATTAGGTCATCTTCAACCTGAGAAAGACCCTTCACGAAGCTATTCTAGTGTAATGTTTGGTGACAATATACACCTAGACATGTAATCACTTCGACTCTCATAGCAGAGTATTATAATATAAGAAAAACAAACATTGTAAGCTAATAAAAAACTGAAAATATAATTGTGCAACCATCTCTTCAGCAGAGATAATGAAGCCGCTTCCAAAATGGAAAAAACAATATTCTTAATATTGACGCGGTTAATGATTTTGTCGCTTTGCATTATTTGAATAATGGGTTGTCGATTAATCAATCATCAGTCAACTACCCAACTAGCTCATGCTGACGGCACTTCGACCTTTATATTTAAGTTGCAAAGTCACCGGTAATGTAACTGAGTTGAATGCATGGATACGGATGCGGAAGCCAGCCAGGGGTACGCACTGCGCCTAGGTCAGGCTGAGAACTTTTTGTGCCTACCCTAAGCGCCAATCTAAGCTTGCTAAGGATTTAAAAATTTTGAAGTTACTTTTGAAATAAAAAGATATTTGTGTTCCAATATTGTTAAAATTAACGAGTGTGTGATTTAAATGTGTATGACTTTTTTATTAGTGTAAAAAATGTCTTTTTGTAAAAAAACTATTTTTGCGTTTATCTTACTGTTTTCAGTAATTACCTATTTGGAACGATTATTCTCATTCGTAGAATTTTCTTTCGCTACGATGACGATCCAAAAGTTTTGGAGCCATTAAAATCACCACAATTTCTTTTTGTAAAGATAGCTCTCTACTAAAAAGACTTTAAAAAAAATTGTAAATGTGTGTACGATAAACACACTCGCGTTCCCTTATGATTATTATTGCTTAAGTTTCTTAACTACTTAAACTTTATGTACCTATTGGTTTTTTTTATTAAAATTTTAAGCAAGTACCAACATAACGTAGTCAAAACAATCCTTTCGACCAATCAAACGACGGATTCACAAGTATTTTCTGAGTGCGATTATGGAATGGACATGGTTTTTGTGGAAATAATAAAGTGAAGATCAATAAATTAATACCGGACATTATGATAGCGGCCTCGCATTTACACGAAATCCAACTCAAGAGAAAACGGCGTCTTATAACTACAGAATCACGTGTGATAGATTCAGTGTCCTTTTAGGATTCCGTAGAACTTTTCGCTTTGAGTTTTTCACGATTTATAAAGGTGCCATTTACACATGGCAAGAAGTCACGTAGACTGGTTTCCTAGTGAAATGTACACAAATAATGGTACGGGCATAGTTAACATGTGTTAATTTTTTTTGTGGAGTTACGGTTTTTCCTAAAGAGATGGATATCAAGAATATTCAGAAAAATGCGATGCAAAGAAGTGTGGAGTTTACTTTCACTGCACCACCCGAGGCACCCGTATTTGAACCTACGGCCGAAGAGTTCTCGGATCCTCTGGGTTATATCGCCAAAATACGTCCCGTAGCTGAAAAGACGGGAATATGCAAGATAAAGCCCCCTGCACGTTGGCAACCACCCTTTTCACTAGACGTCGACAAATTGAAATTTGTACCACGAATACAAAAAGTGAATGAATTAGAAGCCATTACGCGTCTGAAACTTTTGTTCCTCGAGAAAATATTGAAGTTCTGGGAACTTCAAGGCTCGCCGCTAAAGATTCCGATGATTGAGAACAAAACTTTAGATCTGTATTGCTTGAAATTTTGGGTAGATGAAGAGGGTGGCTTTGAGGAGTGTAATACGCCTAAAAAATGGCGTAAGATCGCAGCCGCGATGGGTTACTGCCAGAATGCCAACACAATGAATTTCCTTAGAAATAATTACGAAAAAATTCTCTTGCCCTACGACATATTCGAGAAAAGTAAAGCAAATATATTGAAAACTGTAAAAAAGACTGAACCCAAAATGGAAGACTTCGAAAATGGCGACGTGAAGTGTATGATCAAAGAAGTCCCAATAGAGACAATAACAAAGTTGAAAGAAGAGGAAATCAAAGAAGAGAAACCTCATTCAAACATAAAGAAAACTAAAACTGGCTCTGATATAAAACCAGATCTAGACTCTTCTAAAACAAGGCTAGAAAAAGAAGAAGACAGACGCCATAGAGAGCTAAGAAGACTGGCTTGTTATGGTCCTGGGCCTAAAATGCCAGGATTAAATGATGAAGAATTTGACATTACAAAATCCAGGAAACGGCCACGTTATGACATGGATCCCTTGGCAATTTACACATGTGCTATTTGTCAGAAAGACCATAGAGATGATCTGTTATTGATTTGCAATGGTTGCTCAGATACATACCACACATTTTGCTTGAAGCCCCCTTTGAATACAGTACCTGATGGAGATTGGAGATGCCCATGCTGCATTGCTGAAGAGGTCCACAAACCAGCTGAGGCATTTGGCTTTGCTCAGGCAGAAAGAGAATACACACTACAGCAATTTGGTGAAATGGCTGACAAATTCAAGTCAGATTACTTCGGTATGTCTGGACACTTGGTACCAACAAATGTGGCTGAGAAAGAGTTTTGGAGAATAATTTCTTCAGTAGAAGAGGATGTAACTGTTGAATATGGTGCAGATTTGCACTCAATGGACCACGGATCTGGCTTTCCTACTAAGTCTTCCCTCAATCTGTATCCTGGAGACCAAGAATATGTGGATTCCGGTTGGAATTTGAACAACTTACCTGTTCTTGAGGGTTCAGTATTACGTTTCATAAATGCTGACATATCGGGAATGACTGTACCGTGGATGTATGTTGGGATGTGCTTCTCAGCCTTCTGCTGGCATAATGAGGATCACTGGAGCTATTCTATCAATTACCTTCATTGGGGGGAGGCTAAAACATGGTATGGTGTGCCAGGAAGCGGTGCAGAGTTACTAGAAAATGCCATGAAGGCAGCAGCACCAGATCTGTTCAAATCTCAGCCCGATTTGCTTCACCAATTGGTAACAATAATGAATCCTAACATTTTGATGGCTGCTGGAGTGCCAATCTATAGAACTGATCAAAATGCTGGGGAGTTTGTTATAACCTTCCCAAGGGCATACCATACAGGTTTCAATCAAGGATACAATTTTGCCGAAGCAGTAAACTTCGCTCCACCAGACTGGCTGAAAATTGGGCGCGAATGCATTTCGCATTACAAGAACCTCAAAAGATTTTGTGTCTTCTCTCATGATGAGTTGATTTGTAAAATGGCTTTAGAAGGCGACAGGCTCGATTTAGAGACAGCATTGGAGACGCAAAAAGAGTTGGTGAACGCAACAGAGGAAGAGGGATATTTGCGCGCTATGATGGCTAAGAAAGGCTTGAAAAATGTCCGTAGAACTGCCTTCGAGTTATTGGGCGATGATGAGAGACTTTGCGAGGTTTGTAAGACTACTTGCTTCTTATCATCTGTGTCTTGTCTTACCTGTAATCACATGACTTGCCTAAAGCATGCCATGGAGTCATGCCATTGTCCATGGGATAAGAAATCTCTCAACTACAGATATGACATGGACGAGCTACACATCATGTTGCAGACTATAGATTTCAGAGTTAACAGTTTTGACAAGTGGATGACTGAGACAAAGAATATACTGCTCCCTACAGCTCCAGATATTGGTCGATTACAAAAGTTAAAAGCCTTGGTAGATGAGGCAGATGAACTTAAAATACCAAAATGCTCATTATTTACTCAGTTGAAAGATGAATACATGAAAGCAACTGAGAATGTTGAGCCAATAATAATAGAACTAGATGACGATTAGATTGCCCCGAAAAACGGACTTTGGTAGTACAAAATGGGTAGATGATTGTATTGTAATAATTGAGTATTATAGCATTAAGAATAAGAATTATTATTGTGTACAAGTTTTATTGTTTTCCCTGCAAAATAAGGCAGCTAATTCCTTAATTGTTAATTTCGTATCCACCGAATAATGTGGTCGTTGTGTAAATACATAATCCAGCTCCAATTTGCCTATTCTGATAAAGACATTCCATTGACTGTAAATACCTAGATAATGTGAAAGGATATGCATGGTGAGCATAAAATACATGTTACAGTACCGTTACAGTAAGTGTAAAGACTTGTATTCTGTTTAAATTTAATTGAGAAAATATTTGAAGTTTTGATTTAGCTTTAACTATCTTTGCTATTATCGATCTAATAGGTACCTAGGTTAACTGAATGATGGAGAGATGTTTCAAAATTGTTATATTACTTAGATTATGCACGTAGCTATAATGTTTTCTGTTTATCAGAAATTTAAAAGAGAACTACTTAACATCACATGTGAACTCGTTAAGATGATTAAAATTAGCGATTAATTTATTAATAAAAAGCATGAGTGAAAGGAGTTGCGCCCACCGTTTTGTAATACTAATATAAGTTTGTCTAAACTCAGTTTTTTTACTATGTGACATAATTAGGGCGATCAATTTAAAAAATATTGGTAACATGTACATAATTACATTGTCATATAGTCAGAATGCATTCATGTCTTGATAAACCAAAAAGCCCACGTTGAAGTAAAAATTGATCTCCGCTTTCTTCTATGCTTCCTTTGCACAAGTTAGCTATAATGTATGGTAGTTTGATGTATTTTCTCAAAATGAGACAATGGCTATGAGATGATAATTTTGTATTTATCATTTACCTACCTAGGTATTTATCATTTACCTACCTAGGTATTCACACATACCTACCTAGGTATTTACACATACCTACCCACATACATATAATATTACGAGCTGATTCGGCAAACTGCTTTGTTATGCCATATTAAATATCCTACGGCCTATTTTCAGATCCACATTAGATAAACTCACGGCAGTGTCCCGGACGGGTAGGCAGATACGAGTCCTTGTACCATGAGAGGCGTAGACTCGATTTCTGTCTACTTGTAAGCGAGAAGGTAATGTTTCGGAGGTCAGAGATACAAGACTTATCCCTTGACAAAAGTCGAGTCTACGTCTGTAATTACCTAGAGGTATTTAAAATAGTGAGCAATACCTACAGCATTTTGTTCTCATCTGCTGTTTCATTTATGGTCTTTATATTTAAAAAAAATTGTTACTACTAAGGGAATCAAATAAATTGTTCGCTGGCGACTGAATGTGTCTTTAAAAATGTTTATTATTTTGCAGAGAACTGTTCATTTCTTTGGTGGTTCCTACATACTACTAGTACTTTGTTATATTACCTCTCAGTTACCTTCTTCTTTCAGTGTCATTTGTTGGTAATTGCGAGCATGTGAAAATTTAAACAAAACTGTCCTCTCTGTATCAGTGATGATAATTTTAGAGATTGACAAGACCTGCCATTAAAAATACATACTTGTCTTATATCATCCACATAAGTAAACTTTTGTTGTGCTTGTTACTTTCAAGGCAATAATAATTATCAATATTGTATTATTCTATCGGTTTTGCACTGTTTTTACTGTGATTAGGTTTTTTTTTCAATAGTCAAAATTAACATGTGTGAATGTGTGTGTTTAAAGTATTATTAGGATGGATTTGTAATGATAAAGAAATGAAAAAGAACCTTGTGAGTATAAATAAAAATAATTCTTAATATCTATTTTGCCAGTTTTACTATTTGCCTACGATTTAAAAACAAGTTTAAAAGTGCAATATAATTTATTAGATAAATAATAGTGAAAAATAATACATTCCACCTCGTTTACACAATAAGGCAAAAATCCAAAATATTTTTGGTGTGAATCCTACACATTTTGTTAGGCATCCGTCTCACTCACACATTCTAATATTTTTAATGGTTGCAAAAAAAATCTTGATAAATGTGGTCTGAGGTTTTGTCAAACAATAAAATTGAGGTAATTTAAGACGTTATATGTACTATAATTAGTTTCTTATTGAGAAAATTTCCTACGAAACTATGAATTTTGGAAGGAATTTTTATTAAAAATTAAGTATAGGAAAGCAAAATTTCCTTCCGTGGCTGTCGTAGAAGGCGACTTAAGGAAATAAATTACCAGGATACGGGCAGCAGCGTCTTCCTGAGATTAGAACTGCATACTGCGATCGCCAACCCGCCTGCCAAGCGTGGCGATTACGGGAAAACCCCTCATGGTTATGAAAACCACGAGGCCTGTGCCCTGCAGTGGGCGTCAAGTGGCTGATGATGATGATGATGATGAAGCAAAAATATAGGTACTTAAAATGTCCGTAATTTTATTATCCAGCAAAGCCTCAGACAACACATCAAAAGAAGACAATTTTTTTTAATTCATAAAAAATATTAGAATGTGCGACCGAAACAGATGCCAGACGTAACAGCAACCTTAATATATACGTAAGGGATATTATGCGTAAAGTTACATTATGGATACAGGGTGTGCAATTGATTAAGTACACAAAATTACTTATCACAACCTCTTACAAAATATTACGCAAATTAATACTGATGACATGCAATTCGTTTGTAAAAAATGCATTATTTGGACGGAAATTTTCCATTTGCAAAGTAAGTCGAAGCAAAACTAGGTAATTTTGGACTCTTCAAATTAATTTTAACTTATTATATGTGAACAACCAACAGTTGATAAACAATGTATGAAACTTATAAAACTAGCAAATAAAAGGTTTCACCTATAGCAACAGAGTGATAGATTTCTGCAACGATACCTACAAAAAATAATAATGACATTTAGACCGGATTTTTCAATAGTCAGATAAAACTTAACTGGAGAATAAAACTGATGTTGTCACTGTCTTGTCGTATGATTTAGACAGCGATAGCATGCAATTTATTCTCCTTAAGTTTTATCTGACTATTGAAAAATTGGCCCTTAAATTTCATTAACATTTTGTTCGCATGAAGCAGTTAACTACGTAAAGGACGACTTGCTTTGCTTAAAATATAGTTAATAGTGCAATATTGCGGGCTTAAAATATAAAATATCGTCTAATAAAATTGAGAAAAATGTCAACATATTAAAATGTCACAAGTACCTACAACAACGTTTTGGTCCCAATAACGGTAAAAAAGTATTTTTAACAATAAATATTAATAATTAGAATAAGTTTAAATGGGTAAGTATCAATAGGAAAAAGCAGTCTCAAGCAGGTTGACTTTAAAAATCGCAAACAATATAATAATATAACTTCCACACAATACAATCACTTGACCTGGTCCCAAACTAGGATACCCTGTGCTATGGTAACCAGGCAAGGACGTTACACAAACGAAAATACACCCAGACTGAGGCCATTTGTACAAATGAACGGCGGCCCCCAGTGGGAATCGAACCCACGACCTCTGTTTTGGTAGCTAAGTGCCTTAACGGCTAGACCAACGAGGCAGTCGAAACAATACCTTTAGCGAGATTCTTATAGTAAGCAAAACGAGTATCAAGATTTGTTGCATTTATAAATAGAGTCTAAGTACTAAACAACACCTTATTACATTTACAGAGAGTATAGATTGATTTGAATAGATGATATTATTTTCAATAGTTAAATAGTCTTCACATGGAAAGAAAAATATCGGGCCGAAACAGGATTCGAACCAGCACGTCTGTTATACCGTGCCAGCGCTGTAAAATATTTATTTATTCAAGACTTAGTAGAAATACAGCTTAAGAGAAAAAATAACGGTATTCATTCTGTTAAGGCGCAATCAGACGATGTCCTCGGATGAACGTTCACTCGATTGATCGATGCGTCAGCGGTTCCTAATATTTCAAGGCTAACAAAACATACACAGAACACTAACAAAACTCTTTTATTTTACGGAACCACATAATCAAAGTATCAATTAGATTTTTCATTTCACTTCAAGCTTCCGAGAGTACCGCCGCTGTCCCATTAAATTATTCCAAAAGAATATTTGTAGCTGAGCAATTATTTAACAATCATAATAATCCAACGATTCAGTGACGCATGCGATTCGCAGACTTTTCCATGGAACCCTCGAGTCCTGCAGAACCCACTTTAAGAACCGCTGGTTTAGACGACTCATTTTGAATGAAAGAGCTTCCCTCTGAGAGAGGCATGCCATTTCCTTCTGTCCTCGGCCAGCCAGCTGCCCAGCAGCCCAGCGAGGTGGTGGGCGTCCCACGCTGCGTTTGCCACTTCGTGGTCTCCACTCGAGAACCTTGGGACCCCGTTGATCATCGGTTCTTTGGCATATGTGACCAGTCCGGTGCCACTTCAGTTTGCTAATCTGTATGACCGAAATTGGACCGTCCAAAATGCGGATAATTGAGTTCGGGACCCTCAGCGGTTCAGATTCACATTTGGCCAGTTTTTTTTTTACATTTATTGTTAATTGTTATGCTATAAGGAACGCACTATAATCACCAAGTTTGACACACTGTGTTTACAATACAGCAAAAACAAAAAAGGATTAAAATCACATTTGCTCATCCGGAACAACGACGGAATTACACTTGAAATTGGGCTACGTAAGTATCATAAGCAGCCTATATACGTCCCACTGTAGGGCACAGGCTTTCTCTCACAGAGAGAGTACGTAAGTAGGTATACTGTGTTATAATACTTCTAAATGAAAGTTAAACATGAAATAACACCGACACAATTGAATTTCTATGAAGTCCGGTCAAATAACGCATTATACATTGATTCATTAAAGTTTCTTTAAAAGCATCGTCGAAAAGTTCTATTTTTAAATTCCCATTAATGTAATTACGTCGTTGGTTATCCGGTTGAGTTACATGTTTACAAATTAATTTCATTCCGAGTGAAAGATGCGAAATGAACCATACAAGTGAAAGAAAAACGAACCGTCTGACGTGGGCCTAATGTGCCGCGTTTACATTCTCGCGCATCTCCTTTCCCTTGGTCTCGATGGGAAGCGCGAGGCAAGCCATCGCAGCTAGGATCGCTGCGACGGAGTAAACGCCGGTCGCGACCGCGATTGAGTTCTTCAGTAACACCTGTGGAGATGAAAAAAAAAACAAGCGTTAAGTGCTTTTACGTCGTGAATGGCAGTCGTTAAGCCAAGTCAGAGGCCTTAGGGCGGCTTGACAACTTCTGACAGTAGACGAGCCACTAGTCTACAAGCCTCCACCAATCCGGACTTGGCCCCCCGTGGTGGAGTATGGCCTATACCTTCCTCAGGGAAGAGACCCGTGCCCCTCGGTGGGGACATAATGGGTTGATGATGACGTCGTGAATGTTGTCTCGCTCGCACAATATAATATTTTTAGTGATTGTAATAGAATGGGTTGAGTACACTTTTGATAAACGTGGTCTGAGGGTTTGATAGATAATTAAATTACGGACATTTTAAATACATTTTTGTTAAACCGTTTTGTCAAAGAAAAGTTGTTTCCATAATCGAATCGTGTGATTTTAAAACGACACATGTCCTTTCATTACAACTTTGCAGGGAATAGAAAAAACTGTTTTATTCAAATACTAATATCTACAACAGCAATATTTTAGCACATTATATTGATTTCTGTATGAATAAACTACAATTTTTTTTTCTAATGTAAATCAAAAGGTAGGTGTAAATAATTTAATTAAAAAAAAATGGGCAAGTGTTATTTTAAAAACTCATGTGACTTGTGTTGTTTTAAAATCACACGATTCAATTAATTATGGAATCAAATTTTCGCAATAGAAAACTAGGTACGGATAAAAAAAATGTCCTGAATGTCCGTAATTTTATTACAATCACTAAAAAAGTGAAGAATGTGCGAGCGAGACAGCATGATCGATAAAACAACAGCCTTAACCTCCTCAGTCCTGACCTTGAAAATAACAATTGAAAACCATTGTTATTTTCAAGGTCAGGACTGAAGAGGTTAAATGTCACGCTTTGATTTACATATTGCATCAATTTATATCCATACCTAGCTATTAATTTGTTTGAAATATTGTCATTTAATTACATTAGATAAGGATATTCTACATAAGCACATAAATTCCATAAAGTCACGCCTATATCCTGGGGCGGTAGCCAGAGACAAGGGTATGCCACTTTTTAAAATTAATTAATTACTATAGTGGCTGATATTCTTGAATTAATGACCTACGACTGAAAAATCCGAATGAAATTAAATATTTCCGTTCATCCAGCCTCACTCCTGTTTCGTATAATCGAATCGTCAACAAGATCATTCACGATCGAACTGAGCTATCTGCGGTGGGCACGGGCGGGAATGAGCCCTCTCAAAGAGAGAAGGCTCGTGCCCGTTAATAGGCTGCTTAAATATGTTAACATGGACTTTCAAAGATTTAAAGGTTTTAGGTAGATAGAGAGAATATTTTTACTGTATATACACCAGGAACTAAATATGAGAATTAAACAATAATATAGTACAGTACAAATGGCGGCCTTATTACTAAAAGTAATTTCTTCCAGACAACCATTGACGGAAAAAAGGCTTTAAAAACTAAGTTGCACTTACTCAAACGATAGTTGATACCTTATTCAAACGACATAAGGTGCAAAATGGCATACCTGTGCCACGTAGGGCGTTACCATAGCACCCAACCTCGCCACGCCACTGCAAGCTCCTACTGCAGTGGATCTCAAAGCTGTCGGGTATACCTACGACCAGAACAGATTACTTGAGACCAATTTCATCCCTGTGTTTAGTGAGTTAAGGACCTGATTTAATTGTAAAGTAGGTACAAAAGGAATTCATTATTTTAGCTGTAATAAGCGGCGGTACCGCAGCGGTATAACGCCGGCCTCATATTCGGGAGGTCGCGAGTTCGATTCCCGGTATGCACCTATGACTTTGTTTTCTAAGTTATGTACATTTGTGAAGTTATGGTAGCAATACCACTCGCTAACCATTTAGGAAAACATCGTGAGGAAACCTGAGTGTCTGAGCTATTCACATAACTCAGCGGTTGAAATTGCCAATCCACGGTGGGCACGCGTGGTAATTAAGCCCATACTCTTTCTCTCTCTATGAGAGAAGGCCTGTACCCTGCAGTGGGTCGTATGAAGGCTGCATTAGAAATCTAGTTATTCCACAGATCTCTGAAGCGGAATCTTATTCTTTTTCGACTAAACATTATACCAGCTTTTCCTAAACTTTAAGGCCACTGAATACTGACAAACCTCTTTTATTTTACGGAAACCCATTTCAAATGCAAGAATTTACGTCACTTCAAGCTTTGAAGTTTCTGAACGTACCGCCACTGTCCCATTTGACTGCCTCGTTGGCCTAGCGGTATCACGTCTGATTACCATGCCGGAGGTCGGGGGTTCAATTTTCACTGGGGGCCCCCGTACATTTGTACAAATGGCCTTAGTCTGGGTGTATTTCCATGTTTGTGATGTCCTCGCCTGGTTACCATAGCACTGGGTATCCTAGTTTGAGGCCAGGACAAGTGATTGTGTTGTGTGGACGTTATTATTATTATTACATAAATCCGAAACAATATTTGTAGCCGAAGAATTATTTGAAAGTCAAAATAATCCAACTACTCAGTAACAAATGTGACTTCACTGGTGTTCCCCAGTGACGTTTACATGGAGCCCACATCAGGAATCGCTGCTTTAGACGGCATTTTCTGTATACTTCGGAGCGTATTCTCTGTATATTAGACCTTACGCTAACGCAATAAGAGACATCATACCTCTGGAGTGTAAACGTAGGCCGCCTGGAATAGACCGGCGATGATGCCGCGCGCCAAGAAGAGAATGCAGGTGAGGAACGTGCGGCTGGAATCGAAATGAGAAATTTTAAATAAATTAATCAAATGGCTTAGACTAAATAATGGGATAACTCTACTGATCCATTGGTGGCGCTTGTGTTACTGCGATGGGAAATAATTGAAACGTGTGATTTTAAAACAACACAAGTCACATGTGTTTTTAAAATAACACTTGCCCATTTTTTTTATTAAATTATTTACACCTACCTATTGATTTACATTAGAAAAAAAAATTGCAGTTTATTCATACAGAAATCAATATAATATGCTAAAATATTGCTGTTGTAGATATTAGTATTTGAATAAAACAGTTTTTTCTATTTCCTGCAAAGTTGTAATGAAAGGACGTGTGTCGTTTTAAAATCACACGATTCAATTATATCTTTTTTTACAGATAATTTTTACAAAAACGTCAATTCAATCTTTCAATAATGTTAAAAAAATTTTTGGACCCTCGACCGAAAACCTAGGATCCTAGGATGCCGAAAACGGCCGTTTATTGCTATCTAGTCTGGATAAAAAAATCATTAAAAACATGATTGAGAGATTGGTCTGACACTTTTTGCAAAAACGTTCTTTAGAAAAATGATTTTTTTTTCTCAATTGGACCCAGTTTTACTGCATGGAGACCCAAGGAAGGGGATTTACAACATGCCAGATCGCAATAACACTTTACCAATACGACACAAATCGAGGTGTGCAAAACACGCCAAGAGTAATGTCCTTCCACTGTGGTTTTGGAAGGACAATTTAACAATTTGTAAAGTTCCTAACAATTTTCTAAACACCAACCAGCTATTCGAGTTACGGGACGCTTGTTAAGGATAATTTACCGATCACCAAGAACGTTCCGTTAGATATAGGAAACGGGCATAAAGTCACCAGCCGCATGCGGCCGGTCGCCGTGCGGCCAAAGTCGGATGCTACCCAACTTTGGGGCTTGCGGCTTTAGTCACTTGCGACCTAGCCGAATTGCCATTCAGACTGTCGGCTTTGTGCGGCTTTAGTCACCCGTGTAAACCCCACTTAACGCTCGCGGTGATCAGTTGACGATTTTTGGCGTGAACACAAAGACGCTCGCAGTACTCGTTTAGAGAGTTCGTGACGGTTGCGCTGTGTGGACGTTCATGATGCGGAGTGACGAACAATCGCTTGAACTTATAACACTTGCTTACTGAGGTATAAGAAACCGTTTGTAATTCTTTCTTGGGGTTGTGCAATAGTGTTCTCTTCTATCTATTTTGTGTGTAAGTATTTTCTTGTTGCTATGCTGTAGTTACTGATGCAGTTAATTTCTTGTTTTGTCAAATATTCACCTCTTACCTACGGGTATTCTTCATTGTATTAAGTGTGAGGAGTATCTCTAAACCTCACACACCAAGTCTAAATCTAAAAAAAAAAAAACCATTGCTTATTTTCGCAACTAATCATTTCTAGCCTAATTGTAAATTAATCTAAATGTTCAAAAAGGTACTGTAACCTAATCAACAGATTGAAACATCCTAGCATACCCTTAGAATAAGATCTTTGTGTATCATGTCTCTGCATATTATTAGTCAAATAAAGAATTTTTCAAATCAAATCAAATCAATAGTGTTCTCTATCTATCTTATCAGTTTGTATTAAGCAGCTATTCCTATTCGGCGTGTGTTTAGCAACTGAGTGGAACAGCTCTCGAACAATCAATCGTGATGTGTTCGTGTGCCGTCCACATTGTGGCACGTAACATACATTACACGTTACACGCGTCTGAAAGAAAGAACACAGTAGTGACACAGTTTAATGCGTTGTGTTTAGTTAGCAGAATGGGCCGCGCGGCTTGCAGCCAAGCGCTCCTATACTCTATTCCACGAAACGAGCTCCCAAAGATAATCGTCCATATGCGCCC
Organism: Yponomeuta cagnagella; assembly: GCA_947310995.1. Classification (NCBI taxonomy): domain Eukaryota; kingdom Metazoa; phylum Arthropoda; class Insecta; order Lepidoptera; family Yponomeutidae; genus Yponomeuta; species Yponomeuta cagnagella. The sequence goes on along the minus strand of OX371270.1, from coordinate 17,542,630 downwards.
ATTAGTTACTGCGCGTGACCTTCAACAGCCACCGCACGCATTTGACGCATGCAACGAGACCATTCGTCTGTCGCGACACAGATCTGTGTCCAACTTAGTATAGACCACCTATACGTTCCATTCCGCGAGGACAGTTGAGGGGTAAACCTACCCTATGAAGCGGACCGTCTGCGCTTATTGTCTCGCTTATCTGTAGCTGCGCGCATTGACCAATGATATGCGAGTATTTTGTTCTCGACTCGTGGAACGCAGAGCAGTTAGTCGGTCCTGGGGAGCCTTGAAGTGGCATTGTACACGGTTTAGTCCCTATTTAGTCCACACATGTAAAATAACGTGTACGTCGTGTCTATAATATAGTGCCTTCGTGCGTTAACGTTTCTGGACTCTTTTATTAGATCAACCTCGAACAGCTCTTGGTGTGCTGTGTGTGCAATAGTTAGACACCAAATTGGTGGCCCCGACGTGAAAAACCGGCCAGGTGCGAGTCGGACTTGCGCACCGAGGGTTCCGTACTCGCGCTGGGCCACTTTTTATTATTTGTTAGAATATATAACAAGTCCCAAAATCACGGCAAGTTTGATGCCTGTATGTTTTAACGTTTTTGCGATAGAGAGTAAACAAAAAAAAAAAAATGGCGAAAAAACACGTTTGTTGTAGACACCCCCCATTTTTTTTTAATTTTTTTTGTTCGGTAATCCGCCGTAATAACAAATATTCTGTGAAAATTTCAACTGCCTACCTATTACGGTTCCAAAGATAACTTCAAAAGAGCTTAAAGGGCTCTTTCAGTTCAAAAGAGCCCTTTAAAGGTCGGACAGACGGATAGACAGACAGCGGAGGCGCAGTAGTAGGGTCACGTTTGGCACCCTTCGGGTACGGGACAGTAAAAAGTAGGCACTTACTTTCCAGTAGCAAAGATGAGCACGCAAATGCATATCGCGAATATGACAAACTGCACCGCCATCGTCTTCTTGCGGCCAAACCTCTCGATTACGAAGATCGTCGCGAAGATGCCTGCAGAAAACAGAATTTGCGATCACCGAAATACTCGATAACGAAGATAGCCGCTTAGATGCCTGCAGAAACAGACTTACAATCACCGAAATAATGCTGAATAACCGACAGACATTTACGGCCTTATTTATAAAAACACGATTCCTCTAAAGCACTCCCAAAAGGCAGTTTATTTAATCTGTGGTTACGACTTTTCATCGTAAATTCTCCACCACAGACTTTTAATCGTCGTTTTAAGGAATCATGTTTTTTTTATAAAGAAGACTGTTAAAGTTTTGTCTACTTTTAATTACCTTAAAATCTGAACCGAAAGTATATTGTTTGTCTATGTTACTATTATACTCATAAATAACACCTTGCATTAAATTTAAAAAGTACCCGAAACCGGCGTGCGTGCATGCAACGACTAATGAATGTTGAGGAAGCGAAAGTGATCTGTCAGGATCGTAGCAAGTGGCAGTCCCTGGTCTCTGCCTACCCCTCTGGGATACAGGCGTGAGTTTATGTTATGTTAAATTTAAACCGAAATTTTAACAGAATTCTACAAAAAGTTCTGTGGCCTTTTTTCTAAAAAACACAGTGATGGGTTACGTTTCTTTCAGAGATGCGTACAAATGCACTTTCGGCACGATTGTTTGTTAAAAAATCCACACAATGTTTCTTAATTCATAAGAAAAACAGTTATTTTTGTTTTTATAACCCTACAAATACTGAATATCACCTTCATGTCATTATCAGCCATTTGACGCCCACTGCAGGACATAGGCCTCCCAAATGGTTTTCCAAGCTTCCCGGTGTAGTGCCGCCCGCATCCAGCGACTCCCCGCCACCGTAACCAGGTCGTCAGACCAGCTGGTGGGGGCCTGCCCACGCTGCGTCGTCCGGTCCGCGGTCGCCAGGTCAGGACTTTTTCACCCAACGGCCATCAGTTCTGTTCTCCGCCAGTTCCATGTGCCCCGCCCAATGCCACTATAATAGCACCTCAGGCATTTTTTTCTTTCCCTTATGGAAGTTTGAAGATGGCACACAATGCATCTCAATTTATAACAACTTTTATTTCTTACATTATGTAATACTGAATAGACGATACACTTTCAGTTCTTAGGAAATGGGCGCTAGGTGGCGAACATATGCCTCTGGGTTACAGGCGTGAGTTTATATATGTGGTGGACGTCGCACGTTCAGCATTAACATCCCCACCACTACTTACCTCAAACGTCAGATTAATCGTCATCGGAAAAGTCAAGATTGTTTGTACTGTAGAACTGTACTGTAGAACTCTCTTTACTTCTCTAAAGCTCGTCTGAGCTGACGTTGAAAATTCAACAGACTTTTCCAAGCCTTGTATAAGTCTGTTTTCAGTCGGTTGTTTTAAATCATCATCATCATTATCAGCCATTTGACGCCCACTGCAGGACACAGCCTCCCTCATGGTTTTCTAACCATGAAGTGTTTTGCCATAATGGCCACGCTTGGCAGGCGGGTCACAGTATGCGGTTGGAATCTTTTTCTTTTTTTAAATAAAAGTTAATAATTAAAAGTATTTTTAGTTGACACTTTTTAGATAACTGGCGTTAGCCAGTGAAACTCGCGTTGTCAATACCTTTAATTGCTCATCTCATTTGACAATATCGGTCAATCTGTTTGGCCTCTGGGTGGCCATAAAAACAAACGTGTATACTTACAAACACGTGTATACTTATATGATAATATAATTCCCCAAATATCACTATTAAGTCTTAATAAAAAAAATGTAAAAAGGGCTTTACCAACACACACACGTACTCTAATACACACACATTTACACACCTCCACAAACTTGCACATACACACACTCTAACACTCTATACACACACACCCAATTGCATACCACACAATATTAAACGAATACTTTGTTATTCTTTTAACATAACGATTTACTGTTCTTTTGAAATGGCTCAACTCAAGCTCTTGTATGTTTGCTTTAATACTTTATTTTATTTAACTTTTTGTCTAGTCCACTGTTTAGTACTAATTTGCATTCAATTTTAACACTTAGGGTCGGTTTCTGAATTGAGAATTTCCTGAGTAAATACTTAAGTAACATTCTGTCGGGCTCTTTTCTGAGAAATTCACAGGGAAAGCACTACAGTTAACTATTTACTTGGAGAAATTTTCAATTCAGTAACTGGCCTTTAGTTAAGGGAAGACACTGGCTCCGGACTCGCAGGTTTTCCTGGTTCGAGAGCAAGGTCTTCATAATTCACTGTGGCAAATTGCATTTCTCAATAATTATATTTGTAATTTGTAATTCTCAATAAAGATATTTGTGATTAATAATAGAGCTAAACTTACCCGGAAACTCAGCCAGCGTGGTCCACAGCAAGTCCATATAGTCGGTGGTCTGGAGCGGGCGGCAATCAGCGAAACAAGTCTCTATCTCGCCGTCGGAAGGGTCAGTTTCGAACAGCTCCGTCGTCATCAGGACGAGGCCATAGTAGCAGAAGGCGCAGGACATCCTGAAATACAGGACGGTACCAAAATGAACGGTGTTATTTATTAAAATATAATAGTCTGCAAATTCAAATTCTTCACTCAGGTAACAAATGATTGCAAGTTTTTACAGTCGACCTGATGGCCGATGGGGAAGAAAGTTCTCGAATAGAGACCACTTGTCGGCAAGCGCAGCGTAGGACGACCAGCCACAAGATGGACAGATGACCGCTTCCTACTGGTCCTTTTGGAAATCCATGGAGGAGATCAGCAGTGGACTCCTTGTGGCTAAATGATGATAATGATGACAGTCGATACGCTTTTCAGTGACCTCAGCACTAGGCGAACCATAAAATAGTATGTGGTGAAGTCTGTCCATCTACCACGACTATTTAAACTGCATCTGAGAAGTGTTTTAAGGGAACATGCTATTCACACCAATCATTCCGTCAGCCCACATTCACCCACTGTTGGACATAGGCCTATCTGTCCTCGGCCATCCTCATCCAGCCACTACCAGCAAACTGCCTCAGATCGCCCTCCAGCGAGGTGTTGTACGTCCTAAGTCGCGTTTACCACCTTTTTACCTATGCTCGAAGATTTATAAAGCGTCTAGTGACAACTTCGACCTATAATAGATAGATGAAGTGTCTGGAAAAAATTGCTGTTAGCAATAAGGCCGCCCGTTATACGTTTTTCAGTGTGACTTTTATTTCTGTGTTTTTGTTTTTTTGTGTGCATTAAAGAAATTTTTTATCTTATCTTATGAAGTGACCGCTCATTGTAATGTCTGGGACATATTTTTAGACGGAATAGGATTGCCCCTCACCTACACCACTGTCTCAACTTAGTCCACTGGAAAACTAAGTCAACTGAGCTGCGGGTTGACTCACGAGTTTTCCTTCACATAATTATAACTTGTAGTTCAGCAACACCAAGGTTAGATGGAAGATAATGCTGTTAGCGTTAAGTTCGCCTTTGTACTTTTTCCTTTGTTTTAATAGTGCAATAAAGAATTTAAATAATAACAATAATATAACTTTGGAAAGGTGATAGACAATTACTTACAGGCTCCAGTGACCACTTCTGTAGCACGCAACAAAAGAAATATAAATTACACCATGTATTTCAAGATTTCAAATATTGCTCTCTAATATTTTTCTATTACATACCTACTAATCTGTATTTGCTTTGTAAAGGGATTTTGAGTATTATCATGCTCACTACATAAGCCATCTTAGCAGGCTGTCAACTTGGACGAAATAGATCCATTTGTCAATCTATTTTGAGTCTCACGCACCCGTACGCCTAATTTGCAGCAGCAGATTCGACTCAGCTCGGACGGAATGTACTCAAGCGATATTTATAACACAGTCCATATACGTCTCACTGTGGGGCACAGGCCTTCTCTCAGAGAGTATGGGCTTAATCATTACGCGTATCCCACCGCGGATTGGCAATTTCAAGCGCTGAGATATGAGAAAACTTCAGGCACTCACAGATGTACGTAACTTGAAAAATAAATTTATTGGCGGGGGTACTAACCCACGAACTCCTAAACGCCATTTTATGAAACATAACTCCACTTCGAGCCACTGTATTAGACTCATCTTGGAGCTCATAAATCCATTTGTCAATTAATGTGACATAGTAGTCGCAGACGTGACGTTATATTTAATTTTTAAAAGTCCTACCATGTTCACTTATCATCAGCCTATAGACATCCCGCTGTAGGGCACATGCCTTCTCAGAGAGAGAGAGAGAGAGAGAGAGAGAGAGAGAGAGAGAGAGAGAGAGAGAGAGAGAGAGAGAGAGAGGGAGGGAGAGAGAGAGAGAGAGAGAGAGAGAGAGAGAGAGAGAGAGAGATACTCACGTTTCCTCAGGTTAGGTTAGGTTAGGTATAGTGGTATTGCTACTATAACTTCGTACGTAACAAGGTAGAAAACAAAGTCACAGGTACATGCTCGCACTGGGAATCGAACCTGGGTCTCTCGCTTCCGAGTCCAATGTTCTACCCACTAGGCTTGGTAGTCTAGTAGCCGCTCGGTAGCAGTCTAGGATCTTGGTCAAGATATATCAAGGTATTTATTTGTCACACAATTTTGATCCCTAACGCTGAAGCCACAGTTGCTGGCGAGTTCAGTCGGAATCTTCGATTATATGCAATTTAATGGGCACATGCAATTTAATGGGTACTAATCGAGCGCAAAATATGGCGTCACAAGTATGTTTTTAAATATAATGTTTTTATGTGCCCACACCGTTCTTTATAAGCCCCGATTTTATTTGGGCATTTATTTTTTGTGACTTTTTTTGTGTCAAGGACAAATACAAACTCAACAAGGACAAATTCAACTACCCCTTCGATTCACCCCTATCACGGCAGATCATGCTATTGAATTTTGACCCCTAGCGCACTCACCATATGAGCCACAGCAGTAGACTGGTGGTCCTGAGTTGCGGTATGAGTAGATGCTTGAGTCTTCCCCGCTGACCAATACCGACTGAGTCGTCACAGACGAGGCGACCTAGCAGCATAGGGCGTCCGTTGTCGTGGGCTATCTGTTGAGGGAATTTGGGCCGTGTTAGTACGAGGGTTGTGGCGGTTTTCGTTTGAAAGATGGAATGCCTGACTGTAGAGCACAATTTGCACTCAATGTTCTGCCAATACTCTGACATTACGTTGTAGAATATGCTTTATCATTCCCTCTACATTATTTTATAACTGAAAATTATTCATGGTGCTCATGCAGTCGTTTGACAAATATCCGGAAAATGGCCGTTTTCTATGTTTAAAATATGTGTTAGGCACCGCAACGTCTGATTGGTCACTTCACCTATTAAGCGAGGAGTTAGATTAGATTAAAACACTTTTCTCAAACATGCTTGGAAATTTGAGCATTATTTTTACAACCTTCTTTAAGATAAATCGAAATTGCTGTACTGGCTAAATAAATGCGAGCAGCAGCCGGCAAAAGTTGTATGAAAATCCATATCTGTCGTGTTATAGCGGCCAAATAAATTACATAGTAGTCATATCTGTCGTGTCATTTAAAAATGGAACGACGTTTTACTACGAAACATGGCGAAACATGGTGACTTATCGAAGGTTTTATTAAAATTTCTAACCAGCTTGCAAATAGAAAGCTGTTTATTGAAAAAAAAAAAACAAGTGAACACTTTAACGCGGGAAAAAATATTTTTGTTCGTTGTTCGTCATTGATTTTGAAAACTACTATCATTACTAAAACTACTACTACAAGCCTTGGCCACAACTAGTCATTGATGGACTTACATACTTACACGTTCGTCCATCAGCGCCTCTTTTGCTGGCCGCTGCAGTAAAGTACTATTATTGTACATACCAGAAAAAAATACAAAGAAGAGTTGTCATTAGACACTGTATAAATCATCTAACATATGGCCAATTCTTATTTCGATAAATCCGACAATTAAAATTTTGCATAAATTTTAAGGTAGAACTGTCAACGAACGTCCGATAGTCGGTGTAATGTAACAAATGGGTCTGTAATGACGCAGTAAAGAGCTACAAACAAACTTACTTGTTCCAGAGTTGCCAATGCCTTGTCCGGCTGTCCGCTTGCAACCAGGAACCTGGCCGATTCTGGAAGCCACTGTAAAAGACAAAAAAAAAACCTGAATCCAGACCATGGGACAGAGAGGAGACAGAGTGAGGAAAGATAGAGGAAGCTAGGAGAGATATAATTATGGTATTGTATTGCATTGTTGTATTGTATTTCTCTGTCTCGATGGTTTGTCGAGCGAGTCACTAGACCAGGCTCTGGCAGAAAAATCGGGGCTGTGGGAATTAAACCTGCTGCAAACACTGACTCTGAGGCCGTTTTACCGCGCATGGACATAGCCCCTGTGTCCCTTTCTTGTAGTTTTTATTTCTTGTCTCGTGTTTCTGTTTTTCCTTGCTTCCTATGCCTTGTATAATGTCTGTGTGGCGATATATAAATGTATTTATACCACACCCACTCAGAAAGTGTTTCATTGCTCGTTCATAAACGGGTTATAAAGTTCGTCATTTCTCCATTAGGTTATAAATGTGCGGCATAAAAAGTTACATGGAAATTTCATTCACGCCCTCAGTAGCAGGGCAGGAATGTTGTATCAAAATCCATTCCTGCCCTGCGTTCTTTTGTTTTTGGCAGTGAACATAAAAAAATAGAACGTCAAATCTCAAAAAGGTTTTACATCAAATAATTAGAAAAAAGAGGTGGGTGTTTTTTTTGGTACTCGATTTTCAATAAAAGGAGGCTGGCAACCTTTTTCTGCCAATTAGAAAAAAGAGGTGAGTTTTTTTTTTACTCGTATTTCAATGAGCCGTTTTCAGTACAAATTCACAAAGCAATTCATAGATGGCGCTTACAGGCGTGGCCATAGAAGAACCGGAATACGGCTGTCAAAATTAATCTGCGCTAAGCAAAATTTGACAGACGTGTCCCTGTTCTTGTATGTGCACGCCCTATAAGCGCCATCTATGAAGTGCTTTGCGAATTTGTGCTGAAAACGGCTCATTAAAGGAGGCTGGCAACCTTTTTCTGCGCTACGAAAAATAAAATACAAGAGCGGCAATTTGTTTCGTTTTGTTAAATTTTATTTTCGTTGTAGGTGTATTACAAAGCACTATGCATCACTGGGGAGAAAGTTCTACTTCTGTTCTCGAAATCCCTCGCGCGGGCTTAAGCACACTCTCGCACAGAAATTGATAGTTTTTTCCCCTCAGTGTACAATGTACTTTCTTTTATATAGACAGAGAAGAGAGATAGCAAGAGCAGAAAGAGCTCGAGAGAAAGAGCCTGCACCAGCACTCACTGGACAAATGAGCGCAAATATAAGCAGAGGCGTCGTGGAGAGCGCGAGGAGCCAGTGGAAGCCCAGCGTCGGCATCACCACCAGAGCCAGCGCCACCTCCAGACACGCGCCAAGCGCCCAGAAACACTGCGGAATTCCAGAAGAGGGTTCGATTCCCAGTGCGGGCATGTATCTATAACTAAGTTTATTGTCAAAAAAAAAAAATTAAAATGTTTATTTAAATTTACACAGTTATTACAGAATTCGAGGCCCGGAATTACAAGCTTTTGTTTTACTTAATATCTAGGTTTCAATGGCAGCACCCAAACTAGGCAGAGCTCTTTATATTCATTTTAACAAATCTTAATTCAAACGACATCTGCGAATTTGTAGTAGCAATACATAAGCAGCCTATATACGGCCCAGTGTTGGGCACAGAGCTCCTCTCAGGGAGAGAGTATGGGCTTAATCATCACGCGTGCCCACCGGGGATTGGCGATTTTAAGCGCTGAGGAGTGTGAACAGCTCAGACACTCAGGTTTCCTAACGATGTTTTTCGTCACCGTTAGCGATGGCTACTATAACTTCACAAATGTAGATAACATGCCCGCACTGGGAATCGAACCTGGGTCTCTCGCTTCCGAGTCCAATGTTCTACCTACTAGGCTACCACCGTTGTCTGTGAAGGAAAACATCGTGAGGAAACCCGCGGCTTGTCGGCTACGCGCATATTGACATTTCTTACCTGTGGGTTAGGCCGACTAAGCTGTCAGGATGGTATAGGTGCTGGGCAAGCCTGCTCCATGTAAAAAACGATGTGCCAGGCACTGCAGCGTCCGAGTGGTCCCTTCACCCATCTAGTGTGAGTGAAGGTGCCACTGGACGCAGCATAAATCATCTCATTGCGTAGGTGCAAAGGCCAAACTTTTTTTTTATAGGCAGAAATTATTAGAGCACAGCGTCAAAAACTAATTGTATTCGGTCTCAAACATAGATTTTTAATTTTCACTGCGGATATTTTATGTTATATTGTTCCGTGAGATGTTTTGTCACGTAAACAAAAATCGGAAAAGTAACAGTCGGATTAAATATTACTGGTCTTATTTATGAAAAAAACACACTCTTCAGAGGCAGTTTAAATAGTCTCTGGTAAAGGGAAAAGTACAATCACAGATTGTTTACACTGCATCTGAGGAGTGTTTCAGAGGAATCACGTCTTTCTAAATAACACCGTAGGTATTTAGCAAAAATGTGATTTCCTTAATTCTCTTCGGGGCTCTTAGCGGGAGTCTGGCTCACACTTGACCAGTTTTTATTATTTACTATAACCACACTAAGTATGACGCTTCTATGTTTTACCGTTTTTACGATAGAGTAACAAAATCACAAATACACTTACGTCTAGAAGAACAACACATTTCGCCCTTTGCTTTGTTGGCAGGAACTCGGCATAAAGTGTGACCCTGGAAGATTAATGTTACGTAAACGTTACCCATACACAATGAAAAACATTTTATTTTAAGAATCGAAAGGGTACCAATAAAATTAAGCCCCAAAGACGGCCAATTAGTCTTGAAATTAAAATCCCGAGTCCCACCCAATGTCTCAAAAAAAAAAAAATATATATATAATAATATAATCATTATTAATATACAACTTAAAAAATAATAAGTCTATCTAAAATAAATAAAGTTACATCGCACTGAGGTAAAACTGCAATAAAACAAACGTCCTATTAATAAAAATAAATCCGACTACAAAAAAAATCCATTGCTACAATTGATAGCTCAGTGATATTGGGTCAAGATCCTGATTGCATATTTTCCAAATTAATAGAATAGATTTTTTTAAGTTAAGAGTAGCAACTTTAAAGATGTTATTACTATCCATTACTACAAGCAAGTCATCTAATGATTAAGTAAAATTATATTGTCAACCATTAATTTATTAATGATCATAATTTATAGTTGAAAACCCATAGTTTAAAACACATTTATATAACGATTAACCGAAGAAAAAGTTTTTTGTACTAGCAAATATTTATAAAGTTATCGTAAACAACACACAATGGCAAGGGACTGTGAAACATGACATTTGGGGGAAAGGACAAAGGCCAATGGGTAGCAGTGGGCTGGCGATGATGATGATGATCACACAGTATTAATGTAAGTAATGTACATAACAATGTAATGTAGCCTCCTAAGTGCTGACCTTGAAACCATTGTGGTTTGCGATTGTTATTTTCAAGGAAGCTGTTTGCACCTGCCAAAAAGTATGCAACCTCCTTGCTACTTCAAACTTATTCTTTTTCTATAGATCGTCTTTTGTTTTCCCTTGTTTGTGAAAATATTTGCGCAAGCAACACGTTTCGTTATTAAAAAGCACTGACTCTATTGAAAAGTCGTCGTATTTTCGTTGCGAGGATTTACAGATAAATCTCTGCAGAAGTATATAATACAGAAATGCAAAGATTTTTTTACACTGATTCCGATGCTCTGCGTATTTTGCTACAAATGTACAAAACCAGGGACTGGGAGGTCTCAGCGACTAGATACCCTCTCTTTCGGCCTGGTTTAGGCAAAGCCTGGACAGTAAGAAAACAAAATAATTCGCAGCCATCGTTAGTATTTAACAGACTTCAAAAAAGGAAGGTTCTCAACTCGACGCGTATAATCCTTTTTTTGGCTTCCGCGATTTTGACAATTCTTTTTTTGTTCGAATAGATATAACGTAACATTGGTCCCATTTTTTAATTTGGTGAAGATCTGATGAAGCCCTTCAGAGACGAAGAACGGGACTCTTCAATGGACAGCAGTAAAGAAGGTTTAATGGGGCCCCCATCCTTTATTAATATAGACATAATAAAAACTTATAAAATAATTTTTTTGTTCGTTTTACAATTTGCATATTTATTTTATATTTTTTCCTCCCACTTTCACTTTCCACCGAACACTGCAGCACTAAAAAGCTAGAAATAATTTGAAAGAATACCTTTAAATTGTATACATGTAGGTTTGTAGAAGTATAATTTATAATCGGTGCCCAGTTTCACGACCAGCACATATAAAACCGACTCCAACTTATACATCTACAATACCTACAATGTAATAATAATGTATACATACTTCTAATTTAAAGGTATTCTTTTAACCTATTAGATCATGACCTAGAAAAGAACTATTAAAAACCATTGTTATGGTGGCCTGATCGCGTCCTTTAGAAATTCTACAGATTGCATTATTTCCAAACTTTTAAGTGCTATAGTGTTTTGAAGTCGGTTTTTAATTTTTATTAAAAATTCTTCATGACTCACGACTGAGGCACGCATCCGATGGCGAATCCAACCAGCCCTCGCAGGAACAACAGCCACAAGAAGTTAGGCGCTATCGCACTGAGCAGACCGTAGTAAAACAGCAGCACCCCGCACATTGAGAGAGCCTGGAAATATTGTTGGGGGTTTTGTTCACCGGTGATTCATCAAGTAGCCTATACACGTCTATATAGAGAGCGGTGGTAGCCTAGTGGGCAGAACATTGGACTCGGAAGTCCCAGGTTCGATTCCCAGTGCGGGCATGACTTAGTTTTCTAAGTTACGTACATTTGTGAAGTTATAGTAGCAATAGCACTCGCTAACGGGGAAGGAAAACATCGTGAGGAAGTCTGAGTGTCTGAGCTATTCACATACTTCAGCGTTTGAAATCGCCAATCCAGGGTGGGCACGCGTGCTGATGATGATATAGACTGCTTATGATACGTCCCACTTTACGGTACAGACCTTCTCTCAGGGAGAGAGTATGGGCTTAATCACCTCGCATGCCCACCGCGGATTGGCAATTTCAAGCGCTGAGGTGTGTGGTCTCTCTGAGAGAAGGCCTGTGCCCTGCAGTGGGACGTATATAGGCTCCTAATAAAAAAATACAGGTACAGTATTTGGCTACACTAAAGTTGGCTTATGATTTCACTGTTTTTACTTCTGCATTTTCAAAAAGCTAGAATCAATCTCATCATCATCATCATCAGCCATTTGACGCTCACTGCAGGACATAGGCCTCCCTCATGGTTTTTTAACCATGAAGGGTTTTGCCATAATCGCCACGCTTGGCAGGCGGGTTGGCGATCGCAGTATGCGGTTGGAATCCCAGGAAGACGCTGCTGCCCGTCTCCTGGTAATTTATTTCCTTAATCAATCTGATTAAATTAAAATCTAGTTTGGATCTAGTGTGAAGAGCACAGTTGTACTTTACAAGTTATTTTGTAATAAAATAAGGACGGTTCTTACAGTTTTCCTTCCATATCTGTCACTAACATTGCCCCAGAATGTTGAGCTCAGCATCATGCCCAGGAAAACAACTGTTGTAGTCAGAGCTTGTTGGTATCTGCAATTGTTAACTTAATGTTTAGTATTAATTTAAGCTATGGTTTATGACGGTTTTCACTGTGATGGGTTATTCTGTTAACTCTGAATTGTTTTTCAATATATACAATTATTAGAGGATCATAGTTGAGTTAATATACCACTACTAATGCTGAGTAAAGTAGAATTTTGCAGATTCTATTTTACTTAACATTCTTTTATTTGAACAGTGTTTCTTCAGCTTCAACTTTCGAGGCCCAGATTCCAGCCTTTTTCCAAACACACCCAGTAATAAAGTTGCACAAAAGGCTAAAATAGAAGATAGGATACTACATCCAAATCAAGAGGCGAAGAGATGAAAATAATAATAATAATTATTATTATAATCATTCCAGTTTGAAGCTTTTCTAACTAACATTTCACATTATCACAATTTATGAATCCCATACATATAATGTGAAAATTTCTTTATAAACAGTTGAATGGATGAGGTTTTAAGTCTTAAAGTCACAGATTTCCAAGCTTGTGAAGTATGATAAAAATAATTGGCTCACTTGGTAATGTTCCATTCGCAATGCAAAGCCGGTGACAGGATACTCAGAATGGTCATCTCCATTGAGTCGGCCATCCAGCAAAGTCCCGTACAAAGAGACAGCTTCACTTGGAACCAGCCGAAGCCCAGAGCGTTCACCGCTTGGGTTACCGTGAAGGTGTCTGTGGCAATAATGAAGAATCGATACATTTATTTGCAAAAACAATCACACACACAAAGGTACAATGAAATAAACATAACTTTGGCCTTTGCATCTAGGTAATGAGGTGATTTACACAGCGTCCAGTGGTACCTTCACTCACACTGGATGGGTGAAGGGAGCACTTGGATGCCGCAGTGCCTGGGACATTGTGTTTTAGATGGAGTAGACTTGCTTACCATCTATACCATACTGACAGCTTAGTCAGCCTAATAATGAAATAAACATAAAAAAGAAAATAGGCAGACAAATATAAATTCATATAAAAGAGTCTTGTAGCTTTTGCAAAAAAAGCTTATCACAGAACCACGCAGTAATGTCAGATCAGTTGTGTGGTCCTGTGATGTAAACAGACAAATTATCGTAAGCTTTGATCACACAAGACGGTCATGGTGTAGCAAAGGGTGTGCAAGGGAAAAAAAACTTAGAAAAATTTCACAAAAAAAATTGGCTCCCCGTAACCCATTCTTTTTAATTTTTTAAACAAAGGGCGGCATCACAATGTGCAACTTTTCCCCCTAAAAAAAATCTCTAAATGAAATATTTGAGATTTTACAGGCGATTTAAATTTTATATGGCTAAGCACTTAGAAGAAAAATGGACTTCAGAAAACAGGTCCCCGTAGCCCCTTCTTTTTATATTTTTAATCAAAGGGGGTCATAAAAATGAGCAACTTTTCCCCCTAAAAAAAATCTCTAAATTAAATATTTCAGATTTTACAGGCGATTTAAATTTTATATGGCTAAGCACAAGAAAAATTGACTTCAGAAAACAGGTCCCCGTAGCCCCTTCTTTTTATATTTTTAATCAAAGGGGGGCATAAAAATGAGCAACTTTTCCCCCTAAAAAAAATCTCTAAATTAAATATTTCAGATTTTACAGGCGATTTAAGTTGCCGAACTCTTTAAATTTCATTTTACGAAGAGCAAAAAACATTCTGTCTCAAAATATTAGAACCAGCAACCATGCTGGTGCTCGTACTACCAATAGTATGACAATGCTAGTCGCATGTTTTAAATGTCAAAGCTTGTGACTTTGCAGTACATTAATTGAAAAATCCTAACATTTTAGCGCCACAAAACAAGTGACTCGTGCCATCGTACTACCTGTGCATGAATGCAGCAGTCTGTAAAGTTGGCATAGCACATACATACATAAACTTACACCTGTATCCTAGAGGGGTAGGCAGAGACCAGGAATTGCCACTTGCCACGATCCTGACAGATCACTTTCGCTTCCTACACATTCATTAGTTGCATGCACGCTGGCTGGCACATTACTTTACTAAATGACTTTGAGTGTGAAGGGATGTATTTCGGGTCTCATTGTCCGGGGATAAGCGAACTCTTGCGAATTCTTTGAGCTTTAGTTTGGTCAAGAAATAACAAACAAAGTATGCACTTATGTAATTGGCCATATCTGACTGCGCGAATTTTTAGTCAAGTGCCCGGCAGATAACTCGACCAAAAATTCGCATTACAAACTATGTAAGTTAGAAAGTGCACTGATTTTTAAAAAGAAAACTGTAAACTACAAACTTACCATCCGGAACTACTGACACAGAAGCCATCTCTATTTCCTGGGCTGGGGGCATTGGCGGGACCGGCTGGCGAGGTCCCACCCCGTTGTCGTCCAGGTCCTGATATCCTTTACTTCTTCTCATTATCACAGAAAGAATAAACCGCTTTCTAGTAATAAATAATCAGACTTGAAGTGTCCACGTCAATAGACACAATTTTGCAAGCGTTTTCAAGTGGAACGAACTAGTTTTTGTATTATTATTGCACACATTTATCCGGCTACTCGTAGAGTTTGTTTTAATGAAGGGATTACCGCAGAAAATAACTTAAAACACAGATTTTTTGTTTCAAAACAAAGTTCCGTTACTTGACATTTCTTTTGACAGCCGCCCGCAATGTTTCGCATCACGCAATCAGACGCGTTCCAGATAAATAATGATGACCAAGTTCTTATTTAGATACTAGATGCACACACAATCAAATAAACGTTAGAAAGGTTATCTACTTATATTATAACGAACATATTTTCTTTTGTTTTTATATATCGTGTCATTAAAATGTTTTGTAATTTTTTTGTATTGTTTTGCTACAGTAATCTACGATGGATAGATTGGGTAGTTAGGTACAATGCCACTAGATGGCACCAGTTGCTTTGGAAAAGCTTTATTTTAATTTCAGCCAGATGTTCATGGAAAGAGAATTTGGAACTTTTTACTACCTACCTATATTATCTATGTACCTTGGCCAAACCGATATCAACACATTATCTGTCACATCACCACATCCTCAGATTTAAACTCAGTGTTGCTATAAATGTTGTTCCGCCGAGGTATTTCCGAAAATCCGACAAAATTTTGTGGAACTTAACATTTTTCAGTCAATAAAATCCGTCGTTAATTTTTTTCATGTGTTGTTGATTTCATGTGGCCTATAACACTCGCGCAAACACGACGAATCGATTGAGATCTTATTTGTCAAAATCTGATCATTCTTTAATGAGTTGTGATTGTGACTTTATGTGGGAACATAGAGTCGGACATACATACATACGAGCCAAACACATTACCTCTCTTTTCGGCTCTGCCACAGTCGCGTCCACACAGGTAGACGTCCAGACAGTCACTTGGCAATGGTTTTCACTTTTCCAGCACTTTCGCAATCAGAATCCAATCTCCATCTCAGAATCTAAAAACAAACCCATAACAATCTAATATCTAATTTCACTTTACAAAGGACGACATTTAAGGAAAGGCCGAAATTATCTCCTAAAATAAGCACAAAAAGTTTTTTTTTTAATCTAGCTGATAGCAGTAAAAAATTTCTTTTACATTTCCCTCAAACGGGAAATTTGATAAGTTGGCCACACCACACTGCACATTCATCAATCACTGAAAAAAACTCCCACCCAAAAACTTTTTTAATTTCCGCTCGGCAGCAGCGGCAGCCAGCCAGTAGATATTTGGGTCAAAGCGGTGCAATGACCGGGTCACCCAGGTTCCACCCAGGTCGCGCCAAGCCGTCTTCGACTGTCTTCCGGTTATAAGTAGACATTGGTACCTATTTAGGTGGCAGCCTAGCAGGAGGGTTCAGAATTGGAACGGAATGAGGGAACGAAGTCATGCCGCGCGGATGGTTTGTTCCGGACTCATCCAGGAAGATATTTACCAATAGAATATGTAGTTAGTACCCTATAAAAGTTTATTAAGGAAATTAAGCACCCATTCGCAATGAATGCTGTGTGGACATTTGTGTTAGGTTGTATTTGTGTTATTCTGTGTATGTGCGTACGCGCACATGTTGTTTGTACCTATAGTAGGTATGTATTAAGCTTCTAGAGAAGCGGGATCAGGCCGAAAAGCAGCGTTGACATATTAGGTATGCCTCTAAGAACTATGTGCAGGATATGCTGAACCTGCATTCGTTCAGACAAGTTGTTAAGTAGGTAGGTACCCATCTAGTTAACATCACCTCCCTAGCTTAGTGTAAGTATCTCCCAAGCTTAGTGTGGATCCAGCAAAGAGGGCTTGTTGGGCAAAGTTTACGTTATTTTTCTCTATAACAATGGTAAGTATTCTGCAGCTAACTGTTAGGTTGGAAGGACAGGTTTTACATAATTTATACATAACGCGTGAGTTTATAAGCATATGTGCTTATGTATTGTACATTTATACAATAAAGTTCTGTGCCGGCCAGTCGCTACATTTCCCCTCGTTGCCTAATAAGTAATGTATTTACTACGTTGAGGAGGTAGCTATTTTGTTTCTATAATTTTTTACGTAGCCTCTGTTGTGACTGGCCAAATGCTTTTTAACCTACGGATAAAAAAGTATCTTTTCCTACAAAATTCTTTGAATTGAATTGAAATTAAATGAGCGTAAGATGTATCTAATTATCTCGCAAAGTGGCGGCCTGATGGTGGCAGGTGCATAGATATTTTGCCGGGTAATACTGAACTCGCTCCGATTGGTAACACAATTGACAAGCCCCGCCCGCCTTCCCACAATTGAACGTGGGGTAATTTTTTAGCGCTAGTGAGACATCTATGTTTTTAAATATCACTCTCCTTGTCCTCAGCCATCTTACACCATCCTGGCACTACCTTACGGCATCTTCGCCGCTGTCGTCCGCGCTTTCGGTGTGGACATTATCGACAAAAGCGAAGCGTGTTTTTAAGACATTCTTAACTTTTTGTGTAATACCTCTCTGTACATTGTGGTAGCTGGCCGGTAATGCCATCTAGGTAGTTAGATTTGGGATTGAAGAAAAATTGTTAAGTACATAATTTTGAGGTCAATCAACGACTAGCTAGGAATAAAAAAAAATGTGTTTTCACCTCACTAGCTTGTAAAAGCTCTGTTTATCATTCGAAATCTGCGTGGAAAATCGCACTTTATCCGCTAGCGTGGAAAGTGTTTTTAAAATTCGAATATTTTTATTCAATAAAGGTTTCGTACAATAAATTACATATATATAGAACCTCATTGGTTTCGTAATAGTTTATATTCTCTGCAGCCAGTCCATTGATGATTGAAATGCAAATACTTATTTCATGTCATGCGCCAGCCTCATTTAAAGAATCGCACTGGCCGGCAAGAAAATTTGATTAAAAAAATTAATATTTATTAAAACTGTTTTTCTTGCACCTAACATTTTCCTCGCTTTAGTGAGGTGAAAAGTTGTGTGTTGCGCTCGGCAGCAAAGTTATTTAGCGTCTCGTACCTTTGAAACCCTCGCTACGCTCAGGATTCTATATTTGAACCACTCGCTTCGCTCGTGGCTCAATCCTAGAATCCTTCGCTTGCTCAGGTTTCAATACAAGGTACTAGCGCCAAAAATTAACTTTGCAGCCTTGCATAACAAATAACTATTTATTTGGTTAGTGCGTCACATTAGTTTTAATAAAAAAATAGTAATTATTTATGTCATAAATGTATACTGGTGTAAAAACAAAATATAGGTTCTTATTTGTTGTTATAGCGGCAACAGAAATACATCATCTGTGAAAAATTCAACTGTCTAGCTATCACGGATTATGAGATATAGCCTGGTGACAGACAAACAGGTAGACAGACGGACAGTGGAGTCTTAGTAATAGGGTCCCTTATCCTTTGGGCACCGAAACCCTAAAAAGGAATATATTTCTCTTTAGATAAGTTAATGGTACTGGTAAATAATAAAAAGGAACACTTTCCTTTTGGATACAGTTACCGTTACCGCTAGATCAAGGCAATCTATATACTTACTTACTTACTTACTTTGTACCAGACACCTATTGTTACTCTCCAGACAATACCTGTGCGAGCGTAATATTCCAGTTCATTATGCGACTAAGAAAATCCATCACGGGCCGCGTTTCATGAAACTACAATTCATAGTTTATTATGATAATTCGATGTACATTGAGTAGCCGATTAGTACAATTAGTCTTCCTACTTATTGATCTGTAGATTAATCGGCTATGCAATTTACATCCAATTGTCACAGTAAGCTATGAAGGGTTCTATGAAATGGGACCGTGGCGAATTTGACTGACTGGATATTTTATACTTGGACAAAGTAATATTAGCCAGCGGCCGGACAGAAGTGACGTGGGGCGGGGACGCGGAAAAGACGCGTCGGTAATCCAATTCACTTTCATACTAAATGTACTGAAGTGACGGGACGCAACCCACATAAAAGAGATGGGGCGAGAGCGCGATTTTTATGCAACGCATGGCGTCTTTTCCTCGCCCTCCCACTTCCCTTCTATGTGCCGGTGGCTTAGGGGTGGGTACTTGGAAGATATAGTTTGATCGCAACACCGCTCAAAGTGCACTTGGGTGACTGAGTCCAATCATAGTGAACTTGGACCATGCTCAAATCCTCAAAGTCCATATAGGTACCTACATACAACACCACTTGTTTGGAAAACCAAAAAGTTAAATGGCGTCAAGTGCGAAACCTTTGTAGTCCCTCTGACACTGTTTTTTTTAAATAATGTTAAGAACTTCGATATAATTATGTTTGTGTGCTATCTTGTTCAAATAAGTAAGTTACTTAGATCGTTCAACGCAGCTTTACAATAAAAGTGTACAAAATATGTTTTATTACATCAACGCCTTAGAGAATGAATGCGTATGTGAATAAAAAACACATATCAAACAGTGGTTTGACAGTGGCTTTTTTTATTAGCAGAATCCAGGGTCTGATAGGAAGACGCAGGCATCCTTTCCGTCCGACTTGCGCGTTCTAAAAATAGAATATCGACTAGTGTTGGGCTGGCAGAGCGCAAACGCGGCGGTTTTTAAAAAGCGCGATTGTTTTCCTGAGATCAAGTATGAAATAACTCGCGCACCGAGCCCACAGACGATTTATGGCGCTTATAAATGGGCGGCACGTTGCGAACGTCAGTTGTCGGCACACGTCGACTCCAGTTGACTCACGTGTTAGATCAGAAAGCGAGAATCTGATAGGTTGTGTCACAAAACCCAAATCGGGAGTCCGACTCTCACTTGGCTGGGTTTTTATTATTTTTTTATTTTATTCAATTCTATTTCATTTTATTGTGGCAACATTATTATATATTATTTTTCAACACACCTGCTCGTAAAGTAGGTCTTATTACAGCGTATTTACACTGATAATGCAGAATATTACCCATGCCGTGCCTTTTACATTACATTATCGCACTTGTGCCTTTTCATTACATATCTTTTTAAATATTAGCGTAAATATAAAATTCAATTCAAAATGTGATAAATAATTAAAGAATTTCATGAAACTGCTTGTTAGCTTGTTGGTATTTATATTTTGACGGTGTATTTTTACCTATAAATAACCAATTTTATAAATATGTGGCTGATTAGCTACTTTGCCGGTGCCCTTATCTCAGACTTGCGCGCGCATGCAGCACTGAGCGCGCGAAAAAATAAAATTACGGCCGCCATCTTTTAAATGGGTTTCTGTTTGTTAAGTTTAAATAAATGTGAACTTTTATTTACTTTTCCTCGCAAGTGTGTTGAAAAACGTCGTATGAAACACGTGAGCATTGGTCATTACACTTCTCGTCTCCATTAAGCCTTCGCCTTCGGCTCAGGCTTAAAAACCGACTCGAGTGTAATGACCATCATACCACACTTGTATCATAATGTACTATTATCAAAGTTTGCATAATAATCAAATCACTCCTAGATTGACGCGCCCATAATTTTATCGCTTTTTAATAGATAAGGATTGAGAAAACGATTTTTTATTATTATATTTTTAAAGATTTTATTTCTGAATGTGCAACCAAGAAAAGAATTGAATTATACGCGTAAAAACTAAAATAAAAACGATAGTGTAAAGAAAGTGGTTGAAAAATTAGGCAAGGTTCTTTTTCAGGGAGGTCCTCACACCTCCCTTAATTATTTAAACATTTCTCCGAGTTAGAGTAAACGTACTTGTTTTTTAGTACTCATCATACTAGCACTTCTATTTTAACGTACTACTTTCCTTTCGCGAATTAAGCTAAGTTGTTCAGTTTGATATGTAGAATCACAATCAATTGGTTAAAATTTATAAATCAGCACCGTTTATAATATCGTCATGTATCTAGATTAGACAAGATGGGAATTGGGAACTAAATAAACAATTAAGAAAAGCACCAGCGTCAAAACAAACGCCAGTGCAACCTATAGGTACCGAATAGCTAAAGAGAACATTTTCTGAATTCTATCTCTCGTCCTTTTCCGCCCTGTCTTCATTTCCAGCTATCTCTTTCTCCCGATTCGATATTGCTGGGGCTATTTTTAGATCCAGCCGTCGACTCACCCCCATTTCCCCCCTTTAGGAAGGACTATTTAGGTCTCCCGTTTGTTTTAATAACTTTAAAGGGTGGAGATGCTATCTGTACCTATGTGGGGTGATCCCTACTTTATAGTGAATGACAAAAGCTTGTGAAAACGTCTATGCAAGTTAAACTTGGTTTTGCTTTTCCTGATCAAGACAGATTCATCCTCTTTGTCGTAGTACGGCGTCACTTTGTGCTGGCTGAAAATAAGGAGCAAATTTTTTTTTTAAGCTGCGCGGAAGTTTTTGGTACATAAGGAAATTGTGTACGTAAATTCTTGTGTTAGTTATGTACCTTGTATTTTTTTTTATTTTTGATATTATGTTGGTAGCCTGTGTGGCCTAAATAAACAGATTCAAATCAAACACATCGTTCCAGTTAAGCTTTATAATAAACGGCGTATGAATTATGATCTAATTTATAGAAGAAGTAATTTTTGACGTTGATTATAACCAATTTGTGGATCAGCCAGCACGTCTGGAGTATATAGTTTTTAGGTAACAACGTCGCAAATTGTGTTAAGTATGTTTTAATTTAAATATTTTATGTGTTGTTCTAATATTTTTTTAATACCTGCTACTTTTCATGAAATGGCATAACAAGAAATTAACAGACAAAGACAAAACGTCTGAGCATAATTTACTTTTTAATTTCTATTCTTTGAAGTGTATGTAGATGTTATGTAATTTTATCGTGTATGATTAAGAATATTTTAACCTAGTCCAAATGTAAATGAACATTTAATGGACGCCCAACATAAGTTTCCACTTTAATACTAAAAGGCCAGATATTTTATGTGACTTCACCGCGGAACGCATTAGTGTGAGGCAGGTCTTATGAAGCATTCTTATTTTAACACGAGGCCACTCTGCAATACACATATTGCACATGTTCTTTTATAGAAATTCTTTTATCACTGGCAGATGAAAAACAAAACAAAAAAAATGTCTTTATAAACGAACATTTTCGAGAATCCCAGACTAATATTATACAATATCACCGATTATATCGGCCATACTGGACGCAGAGCTCAGAAAATCCCCAGTCTACTTTGTTGATATTTTTCGTCGCAACAAATGCTATATACAAAGTGTTTTTGAAATAACGCAAAATCCGAAAATAATTTCTTCAGTACACTGATATCTATAAATACCTAAGCCACTTCCAATAAGCAACAGTTCCAAATTCTCAATTTAATTTTTATATTTTTCTTACGATCTTGAAACTTGGCGCAGTAAATATGCACGAAAAAAAAAAGTAAATTGAAAATTTAAAAGTTGAGCAACTCGGAAGTGGTTGGATTATGAATTATCGAAATTGATGTGGCGCTATTGTCAATATTTTTTAGTTTCTTTAAAATGTATATTATATTCTGTTTCTTTCAGCTTAGTTTTAAATTAAACATATAAAACTTACTTTACATGTAAAACATTTTTTAAATACTATCAAAGTCAAGAAATTAACACCTATTGTTGACATTTATTGAATTAATGAAGAAATGAAGAAAGCAAAAATGTCTATAAAACACTATAATTATTGCTTTTCATATTATCCGTAGTTTGTTTACAAGTAGACCAAAATTGAATGAAACGAAACATATTTTTCACTTTGTGCAAAATAATAATAACTTCAGGCTAGGATACCCTGTGCTATGGTAACCAGGTAAGGACATCAAACATGAAAATACACCCAGACTGAGGCCAAAAGTGTTGATGTCGTAGCCATATCGTAGATTGTGCCATATCATGATGTGGTTAGCCATATCACGAAATGTATTCTTTTCATGAAAATGCCGAGTCAAACTGGCCGTATCGTTTAAGCATCAACGTTTGACGATATGGCAATCTACGTTTTGCCATATCATAATGTAGGGTACCTATGACTTTTCCATGCACCAACCTTATTTAAGTTTGACATATTTATTGCATTGAGCTGAAAAATAGATTGAAGATGCCTAACGTATTTAGTGTTTTGGTGCATTTGAACCTTATAGGTTGAATAAAATACAAATAAAAGAAGCAACAGTTTATATTTTATCACTCGTAAAATACAATGCGGTACAATGATTACAACAAAATGAGATTGCTGCCCTACTTTCCTCATTTTGCACAGTATTTACGGGAATATTGCCGTCACTAGAAATATTTTCTGTCGCCTCCATGGTAGAAATACACAACAAACTAACATCAGCGCCTCTAACGGTGGATAATGGAAGTATTTTACGATATGGCCGCTAACGTGTGGCCGCATCATGAAATAGTCATGCATTTCGCTATTCAAATCGTGAAACGTCGGTCGCTCATTGATCTGGCTAAGCCATTTCATGATACGGCCAGTTTGACTTGGCCGTTTCATGAAAAGGACACATTTCGTGATATGGCTAATCACATCATGATATGGTCAATTCTATGATGTGGCTACGACATTGATACGTCGTTTTACATTTGTTCCATTTTGTAATTATGCAGTCTGATAGATAAAGCTCAAAAGCAGTGTTAAATCCAATGGGTGTAGGTACTTCTATGTAGGTCAATGATTTACTGGGATATTGTATAAAAAGCTGATTGAGTTGATCAAGCCTTGGATTCGCACTCGCTAACGGTGAAGGGAAACATTTTGAGGAAACCTGAGTGTCTGAGCTATTCACGTACCTCAGCGCTTGAAATCGCCAATCCGCGGTGGGCACGCGTGGTCATTAAGCCCATACAGAGAGTATGGGAGTAGGGCACAGGCCCTGAGAGAAGGCCTGTGCCCTACAGTGGGACGTATATAGGCTGCTTATGAAGCCTTGGATTAGTGTATTTTACAATAATTCGCGGTACTCGATAACTGACTCGGCAAATTTCGTTTTGTCATATTAATTGGCCTACGACCTATTCTAAGACCTACTAAATATACACAAAAAAAAAATCATAAAAATTGGTGAAGGCGTTTCGGGAGTTCGATAACAAACATTGTGACACGAGATTTTATATATTGGATTTATTTAACGGGTCTATTCTAGTTGTTTATTAGGTAAACTTAATTACAATGATTACCAGCTGCGACGTGGCCGAAACGACGGAAATGAAGATACTTAATTAAATTTACCTGATAAATAATCGCGAATGGATTCGTTAAATTCGTTCTTATGGCTTTGTTTTATTTGTGTAACATATTTCTTTCCTGTGTACAATAAAGTATAACATAAATCTTTAGCTAGCCTTGGATTAGGTAACATTACGCCTTCTTCGGAAAAATATAATTAAATAAAACAATAAATGTTCTAAAAACCTATTTAGAGGCTAAAATTAACTTAGGGACTTGAACCCGCGACCTCTGGCCAACAGTGCCGTGCGCGTGGTTTTTAAAATTGTCCTCGGCACGGGTTAGTGCAAAAAATAATCAGTGAACTCTATTGAAGTGATTAAGGAATTGCGCATTTTAGAAATAGCCCTATAGATAAAGTGCTACATTTATTTTACAATAATGAGTCGTTACCTTTTATATGAGCTATGCGCCTTGTAATAGTCCTCCGCCCACTGTATCTAGATTAGATAGCGGCATAATACAGGGTGATTCAGGAAGGTTCGTGAGTTATGCTACTTATCAATGTAAGCTACTTTTATTATGATATGAACTCCTACATATCGTAAAAATATTTACTATGCTGTTTCATACATTCGTTAGAGCAAATATAAATATTCAGTAAAGAAAAGACACGACCTTTAAAACAATTTTGACGTAAAACATCGGTAGTAGGCACTTGCTAAAACATGTCACCCCGGCGAGGGCTGTAACTCTGTGACTACGTGTCATGTGCAATCTATTATATATCGTTTAGAACAACGTAGCCATTACTTACACCCTCTCGACTCGTGCCGCTAGATGGCGCCAGTGCAGCGTAAGACATTACGCAGTTTCAGCTAAAAATTAACGCTCACTTATAGACGTTACACGTGAAACCAACGGTCGTGTAACCCGACAAAGCCCAACCAGTTTTTTTCGATATTTCGAAGTTGGTCTCTTTATAAAAGTTTGTATCGATGAGTAGAATACTTAGGTACTTTTCTGATACACCCACTATTAATATGATATTAAGCAACCCACGCACCATAAATTATTGTTACAGCACTTGTTATTAGAATAATTATCGCAACCTTCCGCTATCTTATACAAATTGCCTGATAGCTGCCATGACAACCGATACAATCGATATACGGGCGTATTTATTGAAAGGTCATGTTTGAATCTAATACAGGGAAGTGTGTAACTAAGCCAGTAATTCTAGCATCGTGTTTGATTTTTGTTTTAACTCAAATTTTTGCATCCCATTCCATTGGGAAATAATTGATAAAAGGCTTGATTGATTATATTCAATATGAACGTACATCTATTGAATAGGCCCTCTAGGCGATTTAGGTCACGTGAAACGCATGCACGTAAATATTTAAGAAAACGCGAGAGTAACTTTAGGAATCTTTTTTATTCGTCTTTGTCCTTTGTCCCTTTTCAATTTTTTAAAATATTAGACATATAGAAAAAGTATAAAAGGAGTAAAAACATAAAAAAGGTTGGTTGGTCGGTCGGCAACATCACGTAAGACGTGTTTCTTCACCAGGTAAACCTCAAATTAAAAAAATCAAATAAAAATTCTTTTATTCAAAATAACACAGAAACTGCGACTTAATGAACGTTACAAGATAAACTAGGTGTTTGTACTTCACTACATTATTATATAGTAGTTGGTGACGAATGACTAATATTTTGACTGCAGACAGTGAACTTCGCCAGCCCGTCGGAACCGTGAGCCAGCCAGAAATACATACAACCATAGGCACACACTTACGCAAAAACGGCCCCGACCAAACCCACCTCCCATTCATTTTCATGGATACAAGCCCTTACGTCAGCAAACGCTGCCCACACGATTTGGGGGGTCCCGCCGCCCCCACAGAAATCGGGGGTGTAGTGGGGTCAGTAGGGTGGCCATAAAAGACGACTGACGTCGAAGCACAGCAACAAGTGTTCGGATGTCTACTGCCTGTTTGAAACGGAGGAAATGAATTTAGACCTTTTATTTCGATGCTCTGATTACCGTAGCTATGTTTGAAGAGGCAAACTTAGAAAATGTGAGGAAACTAGCGCTTTAGTTGGCTCAGCACGTGTTGGCGCGTTAACTAAACGCTCTGTTCTAAAAGCTACTACAGTGTAAATGAATATCTTGAAGATAAGAACTTTGACATGATGTTTAGTACCAATTAATGTAAGTATTTTAAATTCCAATTAATGTATATTTAGTATTAATTTGTAATTGCATATTATCCTAGATGTATTTTTTTTTGACGACCTCGTGGCGCAGTGGTAGTGCATCTGCATACCATGCGAGAGGTCCCGGGTTCGAATCCCGGCTGGGAAAAAAAAAAAAAACCCCAGGTCTTGGATGTTTACATGTTTGTGATGTCGTTGTTTCTGGTTCCCACGACACAGGGTATCCTAGTGTGGGGCCAGAACCAATGTATGTGCCTGTATGTAAATGTTTATGTTTATGTTTTGCGTACCCGACAGTTTTATAGGTATACTTGTGGTAAGAATAATAAATTGACTGTCCTATAGAGCAGCATAGTTATTACGACCACGCTAGTCGCCCGCTTTAAATGTCAAAAGTCGCCACATTTCAGTACTTTCACTGTCGAATCATAACCTTTTTGCGCCACAAACCGTGTGACTCGTGGCGCCAGTGGTCATACCTACTACCCATGCGAGCCTATAATAATAAATAATAAAAATAATAAAATCTTTATTCAATAAGCAGAAGTTATAGATTAAACACGTCATTGGGGCTCTGTACTAAGTCGAAACCTGTGTTACAGATACCCCGCTCTTCCTTTTGACATTGCTAAGCTTATTAAAAATTAACATAAATTAAATTAAAAGTTATGCATAGTTATGTAGAATTAAGAACAGAAAAGTTGTGTGTGTGTGTGTGTGTGTGTGTGTGTGTGTGTGTGTGTGTGTGTGTGTGTGTGTGTGTGTGTGTGTGTGTGGCTTATTATTGTCACCATCTTTAGCAGTAAAGGGGGTCGTGAATGAGAGGTCCTGGTATGAGAGAAAGATGTTTATGCTATGTAGGTACATAATATACTTTGCTATGCTGTGATTAGTGCTTCGGTAGAGTCATAATCAAGTTGGCTCAACCAAGCGTGGATTACATTTTTGACGTTGTGAGAGAGCAAAGGGTATATATTCAATAGCTTGTTAGCTTTATTATATAGATGCGTGGAACAGGCATTGAATTGATGACTTGCAAACGTAGTTCTACAATTAATGCTTGGGACGGCTAAATAGCGTCTTCGTAGGGTGATCGAGCCTGGGTCGTAGTAAAGGGACTTATGTTTTTTAAGAATTGAATTGAGGATGAATAATTGACGCACGTTTAACAGTTTATAGGAACTATACAGATCATAAGTAGGGAAGCGGTAGGCTTTGAAAAACATCACTTTGATTAGGGCTCTCTGTGCTCGCTCAAGCTCTATAAATTTTGTCTTACAGGCGCCACCCCAAACAGTGATGCAATAGGTAAGAACAGAACGTGCCAGCGCGAAGTAGATTGTCTTGAGGAGCTCGGGGGTAGCAACATATCTAAGTTTTTTGAAAAAGAAAATAAGTTTTCTTATCCTGCCAGCGAGGTATGCAATATGTTGATGCCAATTTAGACTGTCATCCAGGACTACGCCAAGATATTTAATAGTCTCAGCTCGAGAAATGTCAGGACAAGAACAAAGCGTGGGTCTTGCAAAAGGGCAAGTGTGAATTTTAATGGAAAAGTCAGGAGGAGGCTTTGTAGAACTGTTTATCGAGAATGTCAGGTATTTGGTTTTTGATATATTCAAAGTGAGTAAATTCTGAGAGAGCCAATGTGAGACAGCATGGAGTCCATCCTCGGCATGCCGTGCGGCCTCTTCCCAGTCCACACCATGAAATATTAAAGCAGTGTCATCTGCGTATGAGTTTATTTTGCAGTTATGTAAGGTGAGATCGCATAGGTCATTAATGTAGACTAGGAAGAGGGTCGGTCCGAGGACGCTACCTTGGGGGACGCCGTAAGTAATTTCAGAGTCCGAACTAAAGGCATTATCGACTTTGACCCGCTGTTGGCGGTGGGTAAGGAAGCTTTCGATTATTTTGTAGGTATTACCACGGATGCCGAGTCGTGCAAGCTTATTCAAGAGAATGGGAACGGAGACGGTATCAAAGGCTTTTGATAGGTCAAGAAATGCCCCAATGCACTTAAGCCTGCTATCCAGGAGTTTCACAATATTGCCAGTAAGTTCGAGCACTGCGTCCTCTGTAGACCTACCATTTCTGAAGCCAAATTGGTGATCAGATAGGATTTTGTAGGCATTAAGATACTGTTTTAACCTATTGTTTATCAATTTTTCTAAAATTTTTGATAAAACTGTAAGTACGGATATAGGCCTGTAATTATTAATATTTTGTTTATCTCCGCCCTTGTAAATGGGGTGAATAATAGCTAGCTTGAAAGCGTTTGGGAATATGCCTTTCTGGAAACACAAATTGTATACAAATGTCAGGATGGGAGCTAATAGGTATTGATTAGATTTAACAAACTGGGTAGAGATGTTATCCCATCCTGTCGAACTTGAGCCGTCCAAGTTGTTAATAATAGCAGTGACTTCTTTCGGATCTGTATCCAAGAGGACAAACGAGGTTGGATGATTAGGGATATCCGAGTAACGAACACTAGGTTGAGATGGTTGATGACTGATGACTTTATTTGCGAGATCATTACCAATGTTAGCATAATGATGATTAATATACTCCAGAGATTCTGACGGAGATGATTTTAAACCAAGTAGGTCACTATTTGAAGTTTTAGGGGACTGGATATTGGCTATGTTTTTAATACATTTCCATAACGATTTAGGGTTATTTGCAGATTTGGAGAGTTCATTTTGTTCGTAATTAATCTTCATATTTTTTAGTAAGTTATTGCAGTGGTTTCTATAGCGCCTGTAAGTGATAATTAATATAGGGTCATTGGGGTTCTTTTTAACTTTATAATGTAGTTGGTCCCTGTTTCGAATACAGCGTAGTATTCCAGGGGTTATCCAGGGTTGAGTTACACGTTTTCTGCAGGGTATGAGCTGTTTTTCCGAACACTTAACTATAATATTTGATATAGTTAAAACCAATAAATTTGCAGCTTCATTTGGATCAGTGTATTTTAGAATATCATTTATATTGGATTTTAGCAATGTGTCGGCGGCCTGTTCATAGTTGACCTTCAATCTAAATTTGTGTGGTTCGTTGTAAACTATATTGGAAGTAAAGCTAAGAATTACAGTGGAGTGGTCAGTAAGGGTGGTATCTGATACTACGATAAAGGCTTCACTTATTGTTCTCAGCATCATATGGTCAAGGCAAGTTTTGTCGTGTGTTGGGTGAGTGTGCCCGGGTAGCAGACCATGCGATGCAAGAAGATTTAAGTATTTATAGCTATTTCTGTCGTTGCTAGACTGCGCAATATCAATGTTTATATCGCCTGTGAGGACTATGGCAGAAGATGGACTGATCGAACTCAACAGAACATCTAGGGAGTTCAGAAAATCAGAGGCGTCGGATTTAGAAGGTGACCGGTAAATACCTAAGATAACATGGTTGTTACAGATTAACTTTAGGCACGAGGCTCCCGATAAGATAGGTTCTTCAGTTTTAAACTTCAGACCATTCCTAACGTACATCACGACACCGTCGTTTTTGTTTAACAAGGACTTAGTTTCAAAGTGCGTGTAGTTAATTAGATGTGGAATATTTTTTAGGGGTGATAAGTAACACTCTGTAAGAACTATAATACCGGGTTGAATGCTATAAGAAGTTAGAATAGCTTGAAAACCGTCTAGATTTTTATATATACTCCTGATGTTTTGGGTTAATATAAGTATTTGAGAGGTGCTGTTTGTCAGGTATTTTGTACATTGGTCAGAGTTACACTTAACAGATTTGGCGGCGCTGAACGTATCTATTTCATTATTTATTTCAAATTGAGCGAAATTTATAACAAGTAGATAATGGTACTAATGAGAAAAATGTATATGAGGTAAAAGCTTTTATCCAGTTACAAGATATGGATAAATAGTATAAAATTGTGACTCTAGTGTACGTTTTATTAGAATGATAATGTCTGAGATCTCCGTAAATATATATGTTGTAGGTAAGAATGTAAGCATAATCTGTGTAGGTGTGGATGGTATAATTATATGATGTGTGTGTGTTAGTGTAAATATGTGTGCGCGAGTGACTTGGTAGTACCAAGAGTGTGTGTGTGTAACAGGCATAGTAGAAGACTGTACTTAAGAATGTAAAAAATGTAAAAAAGGCCTCATAATTGATCGATAAATAGCTCTGGACTAGTCAGGCCTTAATGTTCTGGAGTTGCACAGCTTGACTTTCTGTTTTAATCTGGATACGAGGAGATGAATCGTCTTTCCTCACAAATACTTTCCCGTAAGAAGTCCAGGCAAACTTGAATTCCCCGGTTCTTGTCAGTTCTCTAGCCAGATAGTATAGTCGATTCGATTTAGTCGTTAGATGTTCCGATAAGTAGACTGGGTTTGTGTTATTTTGAAAGCCGAGATGTAAAGCATTTAGTTTGTTGGTTTTGTTCTTGGCATTATAAGTTTTTGCGGCCTTTAACAAGTCGTTCTTCTTGATTG
The DNA here is from genome assembly GCA_947310995.1 of Yponomeuta cagnagella. Classification (NCBI taxonomy): domain Eukaryota; kingdom Metazoa; phylum Arthropoda; class Insecta; order Lepidoptera; family Yponomeutidae; genus Yponomeuta; species Yponomeuta cagnagella. Next base: position 17,511,671 of record OX371270.1, on the reverse strand, counting down.
TTGAGGACAATTCAATCACTATAGGTCTTTTGTCTTCTTGTTTGCCTTGGGTCCTGTAAACATCCGTGACGTCATCTTTGCTTAGGAAAAAACCGGTGGTCTTGGCAAGATTCAGGGTTATGTCAATGAGTTTGTCCTTAGACTCATTTTCCGATTTCGGGACATTTTTTAACTCCAGGCAGGACTTACGGTTGCTCCTCTGTAGGTCCTCAATTTTTTCTTCCAAAATTGAGATATATTCTTTGTCTGTTTTCCGGTGGGTTTCAAGAACCTCGACCTTTTTCAAAACCTCATCATACTGGGTCGAGAGGAAAGCAATCGAATTTTCAATTTTTTCGAGGGTCGGTTTGATGGAGGCCAGATTCTTCTCTTGCTGAGTCATCCATGTATTGAACATATCCTTCATTTCTTTTTTAAACTCGGTTAGCTCCAGAGTAAGATCTTTCCTCGTCGAGACGGACGGAGTAAGGGGGGCCATGGACAATGCGGGCGGCGCTCCCGGAGTAGCGGACACGGTGGAAGGTGTAGCGACCAAGTCACCGGAGGCAGGAGAGAGGCCGGCGATGTTTGCGGCAATATTAGATCCAGCGGCGGAAGGGGTAGGCAGCGGCTCGAATTGCTTGCGTGTCGGCGTGTTATCTCCTCTTGCGCGTAGCCGCCTAGCTGAATTATCGCACGCGGGGCATTGCCACTCGGTTTTATTGAGTTCTCTAAAGGTTGCAGTCGTCATATTTATGCATTGATAATGAAAACCTTTACTGCATAGGTGACATTTTAAAATCTCCGCCCTGACAACGACATTCATGCATGCATCGCACTTCATTTTATTTTTGAGCGGCTAATGTAGGCCTATTTGCGCGCAGAAATCGCCGGCGGCAGTGCGGAAGACCGATGGGCGTGGTCAGTCAAACCGGTATTGAGATGCGCATGCACAGAAGGCGGTGATTAGTGGCTATTACTTGTCTCGCTCAGGTGTCCTCTTATTGATATCTAGTTGTCCTGTTGTCTGTTGTGTAGCGGAGCGGGGTTGCGCATGCGCACAGAGCGGCGAAAATAGGAGAAGTGTGGGTCTCACTTACACTAGTATTTTATGGCAGCTTGTTGTCCACCTCACTCTCAGCTCCGGCGAGACTGTTCGCGCGTCAATATGATCTCCTGGTATTTTGAGTATTTTATTATAGTTTAATTTCGTAAAATAAGGATTTTTATAGCTTAATAACACAAATATACGTCTGTTACGAATCAGCGAGGATCCGGAAGAGCCTATGAAGCTGAGAGATAGAGATATTATAGGATATGCGTTTATGGTTGCTGAGCTGTGAGCGAGCCTCATTTATCTAAGATCGGCCAAGTGTCGGACTCACGCACCGAAGGTTCCGTACTCGTGCGTTGCCGTTTTTAGGGTTCCGATTCCAAAGGGTAAGGATTCCGCTGTCCGTCCGTCCGTCCGTCTGTCACCAGGCTGTATCTCATGAACCGTGATAGTTAGACAGTTGAAATTTTCACAGATGATGTATTTTTGTTGCCGCTATAACAACAAATACAGAATAAAAACAGAATAAAATAAATATTTAAGGGGGGCTCACAATGAACAAACGAGATTTTTTTTTGCCGTTTTTTGCTCAATATTAATAACGGCAACAGATAGACGCTTGAAATATTCAAATGTTGTATAGATAATGGTACGGAACCCTCCGTTTTTTTTATTTATCCAAAAAAATAAAAAACCTTAATTTAATACAGAATTTCACCAAACTGCGTAGCAGTTTGTTGGCGGAGCGCTCTATCTTTATATATTATTTACTTATATTATTCTTATACATAAACAACGTATATTTAAATTAATTCGGCTTCGGTCCATATGCAAACAAACCGTGCGCGAGTCCGACCCGCACTTGGCCGGTTTTTATCTTGCCCCTCGCTAAAACCCCATCACCTCTTGAACCATTCACCGCCTTCGATGACTTTCAGTTGCAACCTTCATTTAGGCTGCCTCGTCTATCACGTCTGATTACCATGCCGGAGGCCGTGGGTTCGATTCCCCCTGCGGCCGCCGTACATTTGTACCAATGTTTTCAGTATTTCCATGTTTGTGATGTCCTTGCCTGGCTCCCATAGCACAGAGTATCCAAGTACTATTTGGAATTTTGGACAGAATATTCTTCATCTAGCCAGTCCTGGCAAGTGTTTTAAGTACACACAAGGGTCGCGACTTTCCCCTAGTTTATTGACACCTTTATTTTAAGGTTCAAAAGTTATGGCCAGTCAACATTTCTGTGCCACAAAACTTGTTTACTTGCTCGTTTCACGCTATTCTTAGCTCTTTTATAGCGGTAGGTCGTTACTGTGATTATGATTTCAGTGTAATTTACTTGAGAATTACGAAACCTTAATTTAGGCGAGCCACTTTATTACGTGTGTAGCTACCTACTTACTGAGTGCCTACATATTGTAGGTCAAAGTACGCGTTATTTTAAGACAAATTACGGTTGACAACGGGAAAACCTTTACATTTTTGTTGCAAAGTCGCCCTTTACGTAACTGATCAGAGAGCACGAGTGTAAAGGTTGATTTGTTGTCCCGTACTAGGCGTAATACTAGGAAGACCCGCGCCCTGCAGTGGAACGTATATAGGCTACATAAAAAATACCTGTTAAAAATACTAGTGTGTATAACGTTAAGTCTAGTTATACGCAGGTATCTAGTATGAACGGTATAATTAACGGGTACAGAGTGGCTACCGACATTTTTATACAGGGTTATTTTTAAAATGCGCAATTTCTGAAACGCGTCAATTAGAGCCTAAACTGTTTTACAACCACTGTTGATCGTTATTGATAAAAAAAAATCGAAATATCAGCGCTTATACAAATTTATGAAATTCGCACTTAGTTACAGTCTCAATGTTGCACTGTGCACGGTACATTGCCTTTTGCACATAGAGGAGTGCCATTCCACCTACATTGGTAATAGGTATAAGTATGAGTACGGATATGTAGTTTATTTATATCATTCATCTTTAATATAGAGCAACCTCTGGAAGCACTATTAAAAAAATGCATTTATTTCAGGTTGCAAGAGCCATATTAACACAAAAATTAAAACAACAAAGAAAGATAACACTTACAATAGTACCTGAACCTCCTAAATATGCCTGTCGCAGCAGTGCCGAATATACGGGCAATGCATCCCACCCGCAAACATTGCCAGGGCGGTGTTGGTGCTGGCCCGCACCCTGCGCACCAGGGACGTTGCGCGCCGGCGCATGCTCGGCTATATCATGCTATACTCACATATTTAAGATTCAGCTTCCAGAGCTAGACTAATAATGCATTTCTCTTATTTTTGAAATAAACAGTTTAATATTTTTTTTTAAATTAACTATGTGTTTTTGGAATGACGAGTGTCAATACTCGAGTGTAAAACGAATAACCGAATAATAGTGTGTCGAATAATAGATCTGCCCCTATATTACGCTCACCAAATCCTGAGCGATTCCAATCGTTTAACTGTCAAATTAGTATGGAGTTTGACAGTTAGACGATTGGAATTGCTCAGGATTTGGTGAGCGTAATTAGGCCACAGGAGACGAACTAAAGTAACCGAAATTGTTAGAAGGGTCGTTACTCTGAAATGGGCAGGTCACGCCCATCCAAAGATGGTTGCAAACTACTATAGTGGCAACCGAGGATCGGGCATAGAAGTGTACGCCGTGGGCACCAGCAGCAGAGTGCAAGGAAGGAAGACTTTCCCTGTCAGGAAAGAAAATACATAGTCTATTTTTTAATTCGATGCAAAAAAATACTGTCACTTTTGACATGTGCCGGGGTCGTAAACTATCACAACCATTTGTTGACGTACTCTATGTGGACATAAATACAATTTTTTTTTAAAGGTCGTGACATACGACGGCTATAAATGACAATATATCGCGCGATGTCTTATTCTATACTAAATCCGACGAAATCGTGCGTGAACGCAGGTTGCATGTTGGATATTATGTGGACAAAATATCGCCTTCGTCTGTGACGGCCATAAATATAATGTTCGGAAAATCTATGCCAATAAAAACTCTGTTATCAAAGCAAAAATATCTTTTATTTATACGATAGAAATATCTGTCACATGTTGCATCTACTGATGTGGACTCGAAAAACTAGCCAAAATTGTCGAAATCACAAGAGAACACGGAAAACCATATTCGCGTAGCCCAGAAAAAACGGAATATTTGAAACGTCTTCACGTAATTGATTTTCAAATATGAACAAATATTCAAATATGAACGTCAAACTTCCAACACAAGGTTATCAACATCCAAGTGTTGCCGATACGTAAAAAACTAATGATCCCATTTTACTTCTAAATAAAAATTGTGTGAGCTACGTTAGCGTTTTTTTAAATACTCTTCTTTTATGAGTAACTAAATATGCAATAAGATTTTTGGTCATAGCAGTCTACGTTTTTTCAGTAAAACAAAAATCTACCAAGTATAACGCTATATTTTATAATGGCAACACTGCCTCTTTTTTTGCATCGAATTAAAAAACAGACTTTAGAAAAGAAAATTTTTTTTTATTAAGTTACTGTTTGAATAAAACCTGACGTCATCTAGGTTGCTATCCTATTCATCACAATGTCAATAAATTACCTAGGTAACCTTCTCTACTAATTTCCTGTGAACACTGAGCATGCACAAGCTTCAGTAATCTGTATATCTAAAGAAGCTAAAATTTCAATACATTTAATCAAATACCAGTGCGATTTGAATTTGACATTACGTTTATCTACATAATATACCAACATGTCATTTTTTATTCGTATCCGTGTTCGTTTTATTCTATATTTTATATTAATAGTATAATACGTAGATGCATTATTGTAATCTTTTCTTATAAATAAACATATGTTTAGATATTTATTTATGTAGATGCACCTCCCTGTAAGTGACCCTGGCGGCGGCCTTGAGGCCGACCCCCAGCCAGATGGCGCAACGACATCAACGAGGCAGTAGGGAAGACCTGGAGAAGAGCAGCACAAAGCAGAGGCGACTGGCTCCTGGATGGAGAGGCCCTTATTCAACAGTGGATATCGACGGGCAGAAAATTATGATGATGAGTGTGTTACGAATATGAAAATAAATAAGAATAAAAAAACCGGCGTACCAATAACTATCACAAAGATCAAGAAAAAACGGTAAAAAAGTCATGTTTGTTGTATGGGAGCCGCCCTTAAATATTAATTTAATTTTTATTTTTATTTATTTTTGAAGCAAATATAAAACTAAATATTCTGTGAATATTTGAAGCGTCTACCCATTAATATCGAGCAAAAAACGGCAAAAAATTACATTTGTTGTATGGGAGGCCCCCTTAAATATTTTGTTTATTCTATTTTTAGTAATTGTTGTTATAGCGGCAAAAGAAATACATCATCTGTGAAAATTTCAACTGCCTAGCTATCACGGTTCATGAGATACAGCCTGGGTGTCAATTCTACTAAATACATTGCAGTTCATAGGTCGTTCAATGGGAGACCAAAGACTAGGTTTTGACGCTACGGTATTCTACTAATCTATAACCGACCAATGAACGACATGACAGGTACCGAAGAACCACATTGGTATTCTCTTGCATTAATGCTGTTCCTTGGTAACTGTCTGGCTGTCAAATCCCTATGCTACTCCTTATTTGACGTTTCATTGAGCCATGTAACTGCATGACAGCTGCATGACAACTGCCATATTGGTACCTTTGAACAATAGTAGCTAATGGAGGTATGACTGCTCATTGATTGTTGTGCCGAACAAGTGAAAAGTGAATAAAATGAATCCCTCTTCGCTCGGATTACGATGGCGTATTCTGGAAATAGCCGACAGAGAGCAGCGCCGCCTACAAGAGCGCCGAAACAGAAGACGGTTTCGCGCTTCTATTTCGTTTTCTGCAATCCCGGACTCGGTGTTTACTTTCCGCCTTTCCAAATTCGGAGGCGGGATGGGATCCCCCCTATAATGAAGGTATGTTACTTATTTACATTCATGACTTCAATATATAGGTGGAGGTGATGGTCTTTAACGACGCCTTATAATCTGATTAGATTACCTTCTACTAAGTTAATCTTTCTTCTACAGATACTCATCACCCCATCGTTTCTTGTGACAGCGTCAAATCAGACCCTAGTAGGTCAAAGTGCCCTTCACAATCTCTCCCAGACCTCTGTCTCAAGGTCTTAGAATAAACACAATAATACTTACTAAATTTCTACCTATTACATTCTTTTATGTTATTAGGTAGGTACTTACTGTGTTCAAGGGCACTGAAACAAGTGACAGTCGCACTGAAACCCCCTTCAGTGTTTAAAAAATATGTAGCGGGCACTGGATCGGATTGAGCACAACCTCATCAAATCGAGGTAATATAAGCTCAAGCACTTGAATTCACTTGTAATTGTTGTTTTATATTCTACAGAAAATTTAAATTTCCTGGAGTGCTGGGCTATATTGATGGCATGCATGTTGCCATCCTTCATCCAGCACTCCCTGAAGAGCAGTACTTTAACAGAAAGTGGTACCACTCCCTAAATGTTATGATTGTAAGTTTACATTTCTGTTTTAGATTTGTGACTCAGATTTAAATGTACTGTGTGTGGATGCCAGCGAACTGGGGTCTGCTCATGATGCCAGTGTATGGAAAAGCCACCAACTCAGCCACCACTTTAATTTGCTGCAGAGTGAAGAAGATTCCTATTTACTGGGTAAATTTATGTCTAATTGATTGATTGCTGACAACTATTTTTTTATATCTGCTCACATTACAATCAAAATCTACTTACATTGGCCTGTTTAGAGTCCCAGTTTGCAATACTAGAATTCAAGACATACTTAGCAACTTTCCCAAAACCCTACCGCCACTGATAGAAAAATAAAATACACTCCGAAAGACTATGGTGATGCCTATCCTCAACACCATTCAGGGACCCCGAAGCATCCCTCCTTCATGGCGCACGTGAGGGCACGCAACACCGTAGAATGCTGCAGTGGCATCTTGAAGGCCTGATGTAGGTAGGTAGTGTTCTTTTAATTACAGTTTATTGCACTAGCGCTACAAGTCCCATAAAAATACTAATTATTATAACTCTTCTTCAGATGTTGGCTTACCGCTCATGCGCTTCACTATAGCCCGAGCACAGCTGGGCAAATAGCGAATGCCTATGCTACATAACCTGACAAACTAAAGATGCACGCCTTTTGATCCATTGACACCCAAGGAACGAGAAAGAGTACCATCGCCAGATTGAGGTAAGATCCGATTTTGTGTAAAAGCTTTATTAGCTAAAATATCACACAAATTAAAAAAAAGGGAAGTAATCATCATCATCAACCCATTATGTCCCCACCGAGGGGCACGGGTCTCTTCCCTGAGGAAGGTATAGGCCATACTCCACCACGGGGGCCAAGTCCGGATTGGTGGAGGCTTGTAGACTAGTGGCTCGTCTACTGTCAGAAGTTGTCAAGCCGCCCTAAGCCCTCTGACTTGGCTTAACGACTGCCAACTATCGACGGCAGCCGGCACCAACAGCTTAACGTGCCTTGCGAAGCACGGAACCGCTCGGAAAAATGCCACTAGCGTTAGGCATAGACGGCGACCCATCCATGCACTGAACGCGCCCTGTGTTGCTTAACCTTCGTGATCGTTTAAGATCACTCAGGCAGCCGGGGCTACGAGCAAAAAAAAGGGAAGTAATAATACACAATAATTTCTTCGAAATCAAAATCAATTTTTTTTATTCAAAGTAGCACAGAAACTGCGACTTAATGAACGTTACAAGTTAAACTAGGTGTCCATTTCAAAATCTAGATCATTTTCGAAATTTAAAAATATATATATATTTCAAACAAATCAAAAGTTTCTATTCAAAGAACTGCAAATTAATGAATGTTACAAGTTAAAGCTCCATAAAGGATGATTTTGCCAGCCTAAATCATGAAAACGAAAGTTTATGTTTGTTTCTAGAATTTACATTGTTTTGGCTACCTACAATTTAAAGTTACTGATATTTTTCCTGACGTACATAATATTCTCATACATATATCTACTGACTAGCAACTGTCAGGATTTTAGTTTCTTCAAAAAAACCTCTTAACTAATTCCTACTGGCATTTGAATCAGTATTTGATTTATTGAATCCATTTTCAGAATTTGAGAGCTGACGCCGAGGACTTCTTGTGCGCAGACAGTGTTGAGCGCAGGCGCCGCGTCAGCAGCGACTTACTCGAGGACCGCGCACTGCAGCGAGCTCGTGTGGAGAGGCTCTGGAGAGAAACAAATGTGACTTAATGGTAAGAATCATAGTTTACTGTAACAACCAAACTATTTTGTTTACTCACTTCAGCTAAAATTTTCTAGTAACTGACTAGTCGCTATCAGACTCCACAATATAACGACGGAGCATAATATTAATAATGAAAACAGCATAACATTAATAAAGCTAATAAGTATGTACAGCGGTGGTAGCCTAGTGGGTAGAACCTCGGACTCGGAAGTGGGAGACCCGGGTTCGATCCCCGGTGCGGTCATGTACCTATGACTTGGTTTTCTAAGTTATGTACATTTATGAAGTTATAGTAGCAATACCACTCGCTAACGGTGAAGGAAAACATCGTGAGGAAACCTGAGTGTCTGAGCTATTCACATACCTCAGCGCTTGAAATCGCCAATCCGCGGTGGGCACGCGTGGTGATTAAGCCCATACTCTCTCCCTGAGAGAAGGCCTGTGCCCTACAGTGGGACGTATATAGGCTGCTTATGTACGAGTAAGTATGTACCTACATAATAGAATCGGATGTCATAATAATAACAACAAACCTTTGCAGGAGGAGCTTCTCCCTCTCTCGCGAAGGCGACGCGAACCAGGCAGTCGGCGGGCCGCGCGTGCGCCAGCGTGGCCGTGGCAGGGGTCGGTTCCCTGTCTGCCAGCCGGTGCTCGCACTTGCCAGGCAGGCCCAATTGCAAATGCGGCTCCACTGAAAAAAAATAATAAAAATTACTATTTTGTATTAAATTGTGTTTAATTCCGTATTTTTTCCATGTTGTAAATAAATATACTAGTATTTACACGCTATTCATATTATAATAAACTAGCTGTCCCGGCGAACTTCGTACTGCCACAGAATCAGTTTATAAGATTCTTGCATCTATTTTTAAAACACATCTATTTTAAACTTAATATCAACTTTATCCCACGGAATGCATTACCGGAATATCAAGTATGGTATGTCTCAATCTCTGTCTATCTGTATGCCAATTTTCATGTAAATTCGTTCGTCCAGCGTGATTACGTGAAATCTTCACAAACTTTCACAATATTACTAGCTGTTCCCCGCGACTTCGTTCGCGTGGAAATGTTGATGTGTATTTTTCCAGGATAAAAAGTAACCTATGTGCTAATCCAGACTATAATCTATCTCTGTGCAAACATCCGGATCTGTTCAGCTGTTTTTGCGTGAAAGAGTAACAAACATGCAAACATACATACAAATTTTCGCAGTTATAATATTAATAAGGAAGTAGGATTAATTGGATTGCTGACTTCTAAAATTATTTTCTAATGAGGCTTGACTCTGATGACATTATCTATGCAGCGTTGTTGCGATGGTCTTCAACAAGATCTTTGACATACCTTCTACATGTCGTAGACAGGGTCCCGTCCCCGTGGCTGAGTTTTTGTTGCAACTATCTTATTTATAAAATAACAAAATATAAACTCACATCTGTATTGTTGAATGCACAAGCGATGGCTCTTCAGCAAGTAGGGAAGGCCCTGAGACATTTGATGGAGACTACCATGTCAAAGGCCATGGTTCTGAAAGAAATTATTAACTTGTGTTATGTAAATTATTTTTTTATGTGGTACACATATCTTGCTAGTGAGCTAATAGCGTGTAATAAAATATGAAAATATGCATACATAAACTCATGCTTGGGTTCTAGAGGAATCGACAGAGAACAAGGTCTGCACACAACAAAACCTCTTTCTCTTCGTCAATATAAGGTGATATAAGGTAGTTGCTGCGTTCGGGCAGGCAGTGGTAGCAGAGCGGTAGAACATCGGCTTCTCATTTTGGAGGTTGCTGGTTAGAATCCTAGCATGTACAAATGACTTTTCTAAGCTATAGAACATTTGTGAAGTTGTAGTAGCAATACCACCTGCTAAAGGTGAAGGAAAACATGGGGAGGAAATCTTAGTGTCCGAGTTATTTATATACCTCAGAGCTTGCAACGTACAATGGCCCAACTATGAGGCTAAGTGCGGAAATCTCAGGTGTAGCTAGACTAACTAGTTACTGCATCTGTTCCCTAAGACACTGAAAATGTGTATATATTATTTCTTCTAATTAATTTTTTTATAGAAATATCTGTGCAATTTCTATTTTTACATACAATAGTGTTCTCTATCTAAGCAAAAAGAATGTCAGTACCTGTCGTTCCTTGCCTGCACAGTTCTGGAAGATGAGGGCGAGGTCGAGGTATTCTATTCTATTTCTTGTAGTAATGGCAACCAGAGCCGATGTCGACAAATTCTGCCAAAGTCACGTCTTGACACGAGCTGACCGTGGCAGCCACAATGTCAATGTTTCTCTGAAAAAAGTTATCAATTTGAGTTTTGGAAATTATCGCTTTCCTGTGGCAGTTAGGCGAAATACTACTCGGTAAATATGCGCTCTCCTGCCACAGGCACCTGGCTTTACTGCGGCCCTCAATGGTCCGGTTGCAGTGGCCCAGTGCCAGCTCCGGATTTTCCTCGAGGAAAACCACCAATGAAATTTGTTCTGCACTCACCAAAGCCTCTAGATATAAAGAAGTGATGAGAAACATTAACCGAATGAACATTTATACCAACTTGCTTCGTTACTCACATTTCTTGCCGATGTCGATGCCCAATAAATACACAAACACTTATATTCAATTCAATTCCGCTTTGTGGACTCCTGCACTGATAGTTTTGAAAAGAAAAGTTTACCTAACCGACGACGACGTAGGTTCGAAAAAAAGATTACTTTGACATTTTGTTTCTTTTTCACGCTTGAGTTGGATAGCCTTACAAACAGCCAAATTTCTAACAAATAAATGCCGTTTGGACAGCTTTGTTATAACCATGACCCTCAAAAGATTATCAAACGTATAAAGACTAAAATATACGTCATTTATTGGAGATATAATCCTTACAAACAACGTTTTTCTGCTTCGAATATTATGGTAGGATTTCAAAATCACAAAGTGGCAATACCGATTGTGTCATTGTGCGTTGTGACTTGTGCGACTTCGAGTAGTGGCAATACTGTTTGGCTAAATGGCATGGTTCATTGACCGCACAGAGTAGGACGTTTAAACTGCAAGAGCATGACAGCAGCAAGACAACGGCATGACTAGGATCATACAGCATAAGGGCCAGAAAAGCGTAGTAGAATACCGTTTCAGCAATGTCGTTCGTTTGCATTGTTGCTGTCATGCTCATGCTCGAATATTGTTTGCAACTTAAGAGAATTGACGCCCTGGTGACATACAAATAGACAGACAGATAGACAGACGGACAGACAGACAGACCAACAGACGGATAGTGAAGTCTTAGTAATAGGGTCAAGTTTGAGGGTACCAAAGGGTACGAGACCCTAAAAATTAAATGTCTCAGAAGAAAAGTAACGAAACAAAAGTTGTTTTATTATAAATCTATAACAAAAACTAAAGGCACGTGATAATGACAGGTTAATTGTTAATGACAAACTCTATTCCAATTTATCAGCAATTGCTCATTTTAAAAATAACCCTTTATAGGATTTGACATTAAAGAGATGTCCTGTGTATGTACGCAATGGAATCTTTCCAGGTTCTTCGGAAAAAACATTTACTTCGTTCGGTAGTCTTGGCACGTCTCACTATCCTAAAATAGAACCTAAGACTTGTCAGTTGGGAGTTAAATCATAATATAAGCTTGCCAGCGACTTCAGTCAATCAATTCGCAGATTTCAATCTAAAATGATGGGTCTATAATGTTTTACCTACAATTAATTTGTAGGTAAAACATTATGGACCCATCATTTTTGTCAAAGTATCACTTCACAAGCAACATTTGTCAATGTTTCCTTTTACAAACTATTGTTTTAACAAAGACATCTACCTAAATACAAAGATTCATTTGACATGCAGTCATTTTGAAAATGCCTTATTTATTATTTTAAATTAATCTATAAGGATGGAGGAGGCCTATGTCCAGCAGTGGACTTCTTGATGATGATGAACCTGTAAGAAACTAATTTGGTCCCCCGCGCCGTATTCTGAATTGCGTAACTTTATGTTATATTTATTATTCTCACAGGCTTCCTTTTTCCTGGAATCTTGATTTATTATAAGTATTCGGAGCTATATGTTATATGTCCGAAATACACACATCTGAAATACATCTGCGTTATTCTAAATTTATTAAATATTTTAGTTGGTCTCGTTGCACCCGATCGGCTCCGGCCCGGTGTCGTATCATAAGCAGCCTATACGTCCCACTGTGGGGCACAGGCCTTTTCTCAGACGGAGAGAGTTGGGCTTAATCACCGGTTTCCTCACGATGTTTTCCTTCACCGTTAGCGAGTGGTATTGCTTCTATAACTTCACAAATGTAAATAGCTTAGAAAACAAAGTCATAGGTACATGCCCGCACTGGAAATCGAACCTGGGTTTCCCGTTTCCCAGTCCAGTGTTCTACCCACTAGGCTACCACCGCGGTGTCATATAGATAGAAGCTTATCGTTGCAACAAATTGGCAAATCTACCCCTGGAGTAGAGTCGAACACATTCTTTGTTTAACTTAAGAACAGATTAGCGATAGGCAATTAAGAAAGCCCACTTGCACCACTTCTTAAGTTTAACTTAAGTTGCCATTTAAATTAACTTTTCTACGAAGAATTTTAGTTAAATGCTGTTTAAGCCACATTCAAGAAAGTGGTGCAAGACGGCTTTATGCTGGCAAATGATTATACATCCTTTATTGGCCATTGTATACGATTTCACCATAAGATCCCTAAAGATATTAAAAGCCTACCAGAAATGGCCATCGAAACATTTGGTACGATACGGCTACAATATTAGACATTAATTATAAGGGCTACGACATTATACAATTAAACATTATTTAAATAACAGAGATGTCTGGAATTGAAGCCAATCAATGCATAAGTTCTGGGTTTTAGAACAAGAATTTAAACTCTGTTGAGTAAGAACTTAGAAAAGAATTCGTGAAGTTAAAGTAGTAATACCACTCGCTAACGGTGAATGAAAACAGGGTGGAAACCTGAGTGTGCGGTATTCACATACCTCAGCGCTTGAAATTGCCAATCCGCGGTGGGCACGCGTGGTGATTAAGCCCATACTCTTTCTCTCTGAGAGAAGGCCTGTGCCCTGCAGTGGGACGAATATGGACTACATGAAAAAAAAAGTAAGAACTAAATTTGGATGTTTTTTGTACATATTTTCTCTAAAACGTTCTAGAAATGGATAACCTATGTTTGACTTGTAACGTTCATTAAAACGCAGTTTCTATGCTAATTTGAATATTAATAATATTTGACTTTTTCAGTTGTGTTGCGTAAATCACCTAGAAAAGAAACCTTGATTGTTTTTGTAACTTCTGCTGTTGGGAAAGAAGGAAGTGTTTATTTTTGACACTCTTAGGACTTTCATGTCACGTGGCCAGCCTCTTGCGAAATTAGCCAAATTTTTCCACAAACGTGTTTGTGTACTGAACGTGACACCAAACAGTCACGTTTACTTGCGTAACTACAGTGGACAAAAGATCAATCTCTATATTTTAGTTTCAAAGCCGCCTGTAACCTAGCTGGTGCGCGGATGTAAAGGTTTATATGCTGTTTACTGTTCATACATAACCCCGGCTAAGTGCGAGTCGGATTCGCGCACAGAGGGTTCCGAACCAACATACCTGTGTTACGGATTTAGCGAAAACGTACGACCAGGTACTGCCACTTGCTACGGTACTCTTGACAGATCACTTTCGCTTCCTCAACATTCATTAGTTGTTGCATGAACGCACGCCGAAAGAAGCAAGAAAGTAGGATTAGTGCAGTAGAAATGAGGTCCTTGAGTGAGTAGTTTTTCTGGTGTTACTTTGAATGACAGGATACGCAATGGTTTGATTAGAGAACGTTGTGCATTGAAAGAGGATTAGTGACTAGAATTGAGAAAGGAATGTTGCGTTGTTTTGGACATGTGGGGAGGATGAAGGAAGAAAGATTATGAAACAAATATATTAAGCGAATGTGGGTAGAATGCTGGTAAGAGACGTCCCAGGCGGACATATTTCGACCAAATAGGAGAGCAAAAACGTGTTTTATTTAGTTTATTTCATGCAGGTATAAAACCTACTTAACTAGTGGCAGACCTATAGGTATTATCATTTACCAACCAACCTTAATAATTATCATAATTATGATTATATAATTATCATAATTATAATTATTATGCGCTCATATTCTATCTATCTATCTATACAGCCCATGAAAGACATGTGTTAGAGTAACAGAGTGCTCTAACACAGTACATACTCGTACATATATAAACTCACGCCGGTATCACAGAGGGGTAAGCAGAGACCAGGGACTGTCACTTTCTACGATCCTGACAGATCACTTTCGCTTCTTCAACATTCGTTAGTCATTGCATGCACGCACATGAAGACCTAGTTACATACACTAGCTAAGCACTAAGTGATTTAAAGCGCCAGGCAAAAGGTGTTTTGCCCAGAGGCGACCCCGGTCGCTGGCAAGGTTCACGACCTACATTCCGGTTGCAGGCCGGACTATTCCAGGCCGTAGATCAATATGCGGATGGCTGCGGCCTAGGACCGGGGAGACTACCTGGGGAGTAAGGGTAAGCAGTGAATTATTGATATGAAGCGTGACAGAAAAAAAACTAAATTTTTAAGCAGGCTGGGTCGGGTTACACACGGCGGCGCACTGACCTCTACTCTAGCGTTATGAAAAATTCAACGGTAAATAAAAAAAATCTCACAGCTAAAAAAATATTAAATTAGCCCGCTTGCTAAAAATTCCTCAGTGTGTCAGTGTTAAAATACCTACTGTACAATCTAATGGCCTTTAGTCGCTTCTTTTCCAGACGTCATATGCCCAGTAATAGTCGCATTATCATTTAAGACCCCGTCAATCCCCGGTTGGCTTCTGGGTAAAACGGTTTGTTTTCGCATTCGGGTAAAATAGTACACACAATGTACACTTTCCGAAGACTACTGACCTAGCAACTGAACGCAGTTTTATTGTATGCTGAACCTCTATCTCCGTCTCTTTATTGTTATTGTTATTATACTTCATTGAACACGAAATATTTCACAGGACATTACATAAGAAATAAAATGTACAAAGGTGATATGAGGATTACGAAATTCGGATAAAAGAGATCAAAACTTTAAACTCCTTGCGCTAATTGACGTATTAAAACTTGATTAAAACTAAGTAAAGACATATTGGGTACTCCACAGGGTGTACGAAAATTCGCGAATCTATCTGAAAATGTAGGGTACTCATCGAATGAAACAATTTAATTAACTTCAAATAAAGTTATCGGTGGTAACTGTAGCAGGTATAAAACAGCTGGTATATTTTTTGGAAGCATCATTAAATAGACGACCAACAGCGGTTGACTAATAAATAAGTCACCATAGTTAGTTTCACACCTCACCTCACAGTCACCCTTTCGGATAGATATGGCCATTTTGTTTTACCTAATTGTCTCCTCAATTAATAATTACTATGAGCCTTGCTTGTAGTCTTAGGCCAAATAGTCCTTTGTCGAAATAGCTATAGGTAATTGGCTAGGTTATTGGCAATTTCGGCCGGCTTAACTGGATTAAAAGGGAATGTTTGGCACAACCAATATTGAAAGGGCTACTGAACTGGTTAGCTAGACTAGAGGTGCGTCTCTATCTAGAATCTAAACTTTTAGCCGACCACTAGTAACTGCACAAAACACTTTTTGCTCCTCGAAACCGTATTATTTGGTACTTAATTAAACCCAGCGTCAATCTGTTTTATTGAGACTAGCGTAGTGATTCGCACTAATGAACGTTACAGGTTACGCGTAGGTTCACGTAGTTTCCATTTCAAGAAAAATCTGGATCGTTTTGGAGAATAAAAGTGGACGAAAATATTCTGAACTAATATATGGTGCTATTTAAAAAAAACCTAATGAACTCAACGGTAATTTCCTTTACCTAAAACTATTTTAACAGCACTTAAGGAGGGCTTTAGGAGAATCGTAAGTATTTCTAAATGGTCTTTTCAAGTTTGGTACCTTAATAAAAAACACTTTAAATTCGTATGTAAACGATGTACACGTTAAAATATTCTTAATAGGCTGTTTCGTTTAAAAAAATTGTCACCGATTAAATAAAACAGTGCACACTAACAAAGTCCCCAATATACAGGCCTAGCCTAGCCTAGCCTAGCCTAGCCTAGCCTAGGTCTAGTTTGAGGAATGCCGGCAAACGCAAAACATTTTTTGTTGTACCCTCTGTCAATTCATAAGCGGCCTTCATAAGCAGCGTACATACGTCCCACTGTAGGGCACAGGTCTTCTCTCAGAGAGAGAGAGAGAGTATGGGCTAATCACCACGCGTGCCCACCGCGGATTGGCGATTTCAAGCGCTGAGGTATGTAAATAGCTCAGACACTCAGGTTTCCTCGCGATATTTTCCTTCACCGTTAGCAAGTGGTATTGCTACTATAACTTCACAAATGTACATAACTTAGAAAACAAAGTCATAAGCGGCCTTAATTTGTATTATCTTTTTGGAAATAAATAATTTAGTTATTTATTTATTTTAAAATCTAGGACTCATGCATTGAACTGGCTTTCATTCCAGACAAACACCAACCAATGCCTCAACCAATTAAATAAATTCTAATTAGCGGGTTGGCTGGCGGTGTTAGCCTAGTGGGTAGAACCTCGGAGTCGGAAGTGGGAGACCCAGGTTCGATCCCCTGTGCGGGCATGTACCTACCTATGACTTGGTTTTCTAAGTTATGTACATTTGTGAAGTAATAGTAGCAATACCACTGGCTAACGGTGAAGGAAAACATCATGAGGAAACCTGAGTGTTCAGACACTCACATGCCTATTCACATGCCTCAGCGCTTGAAATCGCCAATCCGCGGTGGGCACGCGTGGTGATTAAGCCCATACTCTCTCCCTGAGAGAAGGCCTGTGCCCTACAGTGGGACCTATATAGGCTGCTTATGCAAATTAGCGGGTTTATGATTTTTAAAAAATCTTTACTTCTTGCCTTTCATGATTCTAGATTGATAGTGCCATAAAGGTTGTGGTAGTCAGTTTCAGCGTATGAAAAATGAGACTTTCTTTTCATTGTGTTAACTTACGAAGTTAGAATTTAGTACGTTGGTATACCCGATTTCGGGGTATACGTACTAAATTCTTTTCGAGCTTTAGATTTTTTAGAAGACTGTCCATTGTATGGAACACCTGGTTCTAAGTCTTATCTATTAAATAGCTCCACTAAAACGCCAAACAACTGCGAGAGTTCACTAAAAAAAAAAACGGAAATATAAACATAAAAAAAATCAAATGTCGTAGAACAAAAGTTGTTGTAAATGACAATCTTTAACCGATATAATATGTTTTAGGACTTGCGCATTTTAGAAATGAAGCTGCAGATCTTGGTCTGCGCTTTTGAGTTACGAAACATACATTCTAATCTATGTTGAGGAACTCTATAGCTTTTGTCTACACAGAAGAACTTTTCTCCTACATAATGGTTTAATTATATCGATACTGCAGAAACACATGTCAGTTATATTATAAGTCCATTCGACAGGCACATTCCTTCTCTCAGCGCGTGCTTATATAGGTATATTCCTACATAACAGCCGTCCAGCACGCATGACGCGGATTGGCAACTCCTGCAGACAACACTATCTATCCGCGGTAGAGACTCCTAGCCGCGATGTTTACCACGCTCGCCCGGATCGCAAAACTAGGGCTGCCACCTTAAAAAAATAGGTTAGATGATTTAGGGATAGTAGTTTTTATATTAACGCCTTATCGCACTGTCCTTTTATTTTCACAAAAAAAAAGTTTGAAAGGTAATAAAAATATTGAATGTTAAACATTTAAAAAGTGCATAATGAAAAATAAAACCGTAACCAACTACCTAGATATATATTAAACGGGTGTAATCGCGATTATTTGTTAAGTAAAATTTTATTAACTTGTATTCCCGTCGTTTCGGCAACGTTGCAGATCGTTGCAGATGTGTAAGGTACACACATTTATTTTAAACATGTATTTTACTATATTTTGGTATACTCACCGTAAAGGTAAATAAAATTTAACCGGTTCAACTTAACATGACGCCTCGCGCTATTGTTCTTCGTGAGAGATGCCTATTTAACTAGCGCGGGCTTTACCATTAGAATGACACTGTACTGCTATTGCTTAGTACACCGCTAAATGGGGGCAAATAACAGCTTTTGTCGTGTTTTATCATTCTATTGAAAAAGTATGTGTATTAGACTCAACGCCCCGGAGCCCGAAGACTCCGGATCAAACCTGGCGAGGTGGCAGCCCTAACCGCAAGACGCGGGGGGTCCACCCGACCCCCTTGCCGAAATGCATCGCGAGAGGACGGGTTCGACGGCCCCGCGGCGCCCTGCCGGCGGCTGCGCTTCGATTTGCGAACTGTCATCGGGTTACGCAACCTGTGGGGACGGCGTCACCATGCACCTTTCGGGGGTAAACTAGTTCATTGTATACGATTCTACAATAAGATCCCTGAAGATATAATAATAATTCTGTACAGCTTTGCGAAAACGTCGTCAAGTGGATTCTATATACCTTCATAGACTTTTCAAGGCCTTTTACAAGGTGGATCACTTTCTTTTGTGTAAAAAAATTATCCTCACATGGCATTCTACTTCGCTCGATTCACGCATAGGTATATTCTTAACCAAAGTCAGGTGATTATTATAGGCTTTAAATCAACCCCCGTTGATATAACTGTCGGCGTTCCGCCCGCAGGTCATACCTGGGCCCGTTCCTCTTCGTCATTTTTATAAATGACCTGGTGGTGGTGGACTATATATCCGTAGTGAATGCCTACTCTATGCACGATATATACCGACTTAAAGGTATATAGCGTGAAATTGAAGGTATCTCAGATTGTATCATTCTGCATAGCGATCCTGATTCAATAAAAAATTGGTGTAACTTTAGAGTTAGCCGCATGTTGCTGATGGTCAGTAAATGTATTTCATTGACCTTTACTAATAAAGCTAGGCCCATATTTTTTTAATACGAGCTCGAGGGTCAAATGCTCTAGCGTCAAAGCTTCGAGAAGAATCTGGGAGTCTTCTTTGATTCAAAGTTGACTTTTGTTCAGCACTGTGATCATATCGTGGACAGGAGATTCTAGGGTTAATTTTTAGAGTCTACAAAGCCTTTAAAAACCCAACACCCTGTTAAATGTTCTGCAAATGTCACGGTGCAAAATGGTTCAAACCTATCCACTAAATGGAACTTTCCCCTTGGATAAACAGATAAACAGTGCTGTCAGGTAGCGTTGACGCAAGCCCCCTGAGATAAATAAGGGTAATTTGTATTAGCAGTACCTAGCTGTGAAGGAATAAACCTGATCCTGAACTGAACCTGATCTAGTGAACTTGAGTAAACCTGAGTGGCTGAGATCATTGAGGGCACACGTGGTTGATGATTATGCCCATTCTCTCTTTCTGAGAGAAAGCATGCAGTGCTATTGTTCACACACAAGACGTCGGCGGCGGCGGCGGCGGCGGCGGCGGCGGCGGCGGGGGGAGCAGGGGAGCGGCGCTTCCACTCTTTTGACTGTCGCGAACGCACTTATCTAACTCTTGTACCTATTATAGCGACCTATTAAAACATCATGTCAAACTACAGTCCACATATAATTTCTCTAACGACCTGGCCTATCTAGCTATGAATGTAGGCAGGATTAAAGAATAATAATAAAAAAAAAGATTATTAGAAAAAGATTTTGTTCGAATAATTGTCATATTGGCAGATAGCTTTCAGTGGCTGGATGAGGATGGCCGACTACAGGAGAAAGTGGCGTGCCTTAGGAGGGGCCTATGTCTAGCAGTGGACGAGTACGGACTGATGGACTGATTGAATTGTCTTATGACATATGACTACCTCGTTGGTCAAGTGGTGAAGCGTTTGTCTGCTATGCCAGAGGTCGAGGGTACCGCGGGAACCCTCTAATGGATCCATGTTGATTTGTTATTAGAGTAAGCAATAAAAGTAAGCAAAATTAAATTAAAAGAACTGAAAAAGTAAAAAACTTTTTTTGCTAACTACTTTTTATATTCTGTTCATTCTGTATTTCATATTGTGTGTAAGTATTTATTCGTGTTATTATAAGTAAGCGTTTATTAGTTTAAGTATCCGGTAAATGGCTTTCAAGACAGACGGGGTCGAAAAGGGCTCAAATCGGTTCGTAAATACAATGCGCAAACTCAAAATAGTTTCTTTAGGACCGATACATTTAAGTTCCAATAAGCAATAGTTTAAAGACGGCTAAGTATAGTTTAACGGTTTTTTCTCAAACATGCTTGGAAATTTGAGCATTATTTCGACAACCTTCTTCGAGATATATCGAAATTGCTCTACTGGCCAATTACACGCGAGCAGCGGCCGGAAAAAGTTCTATGAAAATTCATAACTGTCGTGTTTTGCGGCCAAATAAATTACATACTAAACTTATATCTGTCGTGTTATTTAAAAATGAAACGATCTTTTACTAAGAACAATGACAACCAAGGAGGTAACTTATCAGAGGTTTTATTTAAAATTTCGAACTAGAAAGCTGGATATACCTATTGAAAAAAAAGAACACTAACGCGGCAAAAAATATTGTTGCTGGTTCGTTCGTTTGATTTTGAAAGTTTATTGAATTTTTCAAATAAAAAGTTCTGCCTTCGTTTTAATTTCCGCGCATTATTTGAGAAAAATCATATACAAGCCTTGGCCACAACTAGGCATTGATGGACTCAGGTATGTGTGCCTCGGCTTCGCCTCGGCCCACATTTCCACGTTCGTCCATCAATCATCTCTTTTGCTGGCCGCTGCAGTAATGTACTATAATAGTTTAAAAACGGGGAGACGGCAGGTGGACCAGGGCAATCACAGAATGATGGCCGGACGACGGTCAGTGGGCAGACCAGCAACGCGATGGTCGGACGATGTCGTTGAGTCGGCGGAAGGTCCGTGGATGCGGGTGGCAATATGTGGGTTCTATTCTAAGATATGGGCTCATAGTATGGGGAAACTCAGTTGATATTAATCAGGATTTTATTGTTCAGAAAAATTATATAAGAGCCACATGTAGAGCTAAGCCTTTAGATCTATGTCGACCTCACTTCCCGTGCCTGTACGTAATGAAAAATATTAAGGACTTTCAAGTAAAAGATTGCGCATTCTCTATTAGATAACTAAACCGTTCGGCCGGAATACCTCATAAAACAACGTCATTAGCGAAAAATTGCCACTACATGTCAATTAGATTATATAATGTTCTACCAGAATCCATAGAGAATCTGCAATTTAGTATATTTAAAAAGAAATTGTTCATAATTTTAAGTAAGAATCCCATTTATAAAATTGCTTTTTTTTTAAATTAATATCGTAATTTGATTTTACTTTACTTTTGACTACGTTTTTATGCTTTGTTTTTGATCTACATAAATTTATTTTTAAATTAAGAAATTAAATTAAATTAAATAAACAAGAAGAACATTAATGTAATATATTAATGTACGCTCTTGTAATTTACAAAAAAAATTCAATAATAATACATAATTGTAGTATAATAAGTTGATATTGATACATAAATACCTACAGGTAGAATCAAGTGCAATATTAACTGCAAACAATTTCCAATGCCAGATACTGGCGCACCAAGCATGTTCTTAACTATTCTAAATTAATAAATGAAATGAAATGATGGAACCGTGAGAGATGGCATTTGGAGTAAAAGGCATACCCAGCAGTGGGTAGGGGTGGGCTACTGATGATGATGATGAGATGATGAATAGTTTAAAGTCACAATTTAATTAATTAATTAACAAGAAGAAAATGATTTTTTTCCAATTAAAAGTGGTCTAAATATCGATACTGAAGTAAAATTTTTCAGGTTTTTCGTTTTTTTAATTGCATGTTGTTTAGGTACGCACACTGCGGACCTGCTGAGAACTAAGTTTCACGGCATCATAAGCAGCCTATATACGTCCCACTGTAGGGCACAGGCCTTCTCTCAGAGAGAGAGTATGGGCTTAATCACCACGCGTGCCCACCGCAGACTGGCGATTTCAAGCGCTGAGGCATGTGAATAGCTCAGACACCCAGGTTTCCTCACGATGTTTTCCTTCAGATTTAGCGAGTGGTTTTGCTACTATAATTTCACAAATGTACATAACTTACAAAACAAAGTCATAGGTACATGCCCGCACTGGGAATCGAACCTGGGTCTCCCGCTTCCGAGTCCAATGTTCTACCCACTAGGCTACCACCGCTAGGCTATCACGGCGACTACCTTAAATTCGATTCTGGTGGCTACACAAAGGGTCCTTTTCTTATTTTGTATCTCAAAGGGAAAATACTAAATCCTTATCACTTTCTTCCGTCTGTCTGTCAAGACCCCAGATTAAAAAGCCAAAGTCGATACCATTTTTCTTAAGAACAGGTGGAGCTATAAAATTGAAACTATATCAAATAATAAGATTAATGGTCCCATGTTATATTCGGGATATGACTAATCAAGAATCCGAATCCAATAAATCTCAAGATACTTGGTAAAGTTTCAGTTAAGGGGCTCCAGGGACTAGCGGCACCGAAAAAAAAGGCATATCTTTTTTTACAGATCGAATTTGCAAAAAGAATATTAACAGTTTGAATTTTTCTTAATTCTTTAACTGCACCACGGCACGCACTCCGTAGTACAATTGTGGGTTACCGTAGGCACTGACTGAAAATCAGCGCTGAGGGATCACTTCCTCAGCACAACGCTGAGTCAGCTGCCTTTTGTGGCAATGTAGATACACCACAGGCTACATCTATGGTCCTGTTTTATTTATTCATTTTGTCTGTTGTGTATTTAGTTTTCTTTCTGTTGTTGTTCATATTATGTTACTTATGTGCTTATTTTGTTTCTGTGATGTATCTTGTTGGTATAATAAATGTGTTTCTTCTTCTTCTTCTTAATTTTTAGGACCCACGAATTTTTTAAAAGCTATCTAGTCCTAGGTCTTTTTGCCTTAGGTTCACTTCCATGGGTCTTAAAAATCACTATTAACATGATAGAGAAATGGTGCAGACACTTTTTGC
Source organism: Yponomeuta cagnagella (assembly GCA_947310995.1). NCBI lineage: Eukaryota > Metazoa > Arthropoda > Insecta > Lepidoptera > Yponomeutidae > Yponomeuta > Yponomeuta cagnagella. Next base: position 17,488,227 of record OX371270.1, on the reverse strand, counting down.
AAATTCGATTTGGAAAAAAAGATATGTTTTCTTTTTCCTTGGTGGCGCTAGTGTTACTCCCTGGAGCCCCTTAAGGAAGACTAGCTCGCTAGGAGGGCTAGCTAGTAAATTGCGTCTGACGTAAAGTTCAATTGGAGTAAGAAACTGCTGCTGCAATTGACATAACAGACACTCCGCTGCCTACTGACGTAACTCTATACCAGTCACACTTTCTCTAAAAGTAAACAAAGAATATTTGCCATTCTTAATCCCAAAAAACCGGCCAAGTGCGTGTCGGGCCACGAGCAATGTAGGGTTCTTCGACGTAATTTTCAATGGATTTCGTACGAAATTTTACTTTTATAAGTTGGTTGCCTATTACTCGTTAACTAAGAAAGCCTACTTAGCCGTGATAATTTTACTTTTAAGTTCATTATATGTGCTACTACCCTGAATTTTTTCACGTTTCTATAATCAACCGTTAAGCCAGGAGAGGGGAGGGGGACGCCCTAGTCGAACAAAAACTTGCACTTAACCACTCGTCTGCCGCGACACAGATCTGTGTCCAACTTAGTATGGGCCACCTATACGTTGCGTTCCGCGAGGGCAGTTCAGGAGTTAAAGCTTAATATTTCGCAAACGGAACCCTAAATTAAAAAAATGTTTTCCTACACCCGTTTATTATAAAAAAAAATCATCCCCACTTTAAATGTTAGGGAAGGAATAGTAAAAAAAAATCCAACATTTTATTCTTTAACTTTGTCGGCGTGATAAATCTGTAAACACATACCAAATTACAGCTTTCTAGTACCACCGGTCTTCGCGCTAGGCCGTGGACGGACAGACAGAGAGACAGACAGGCAGACAGACAGAGGGACATGGCGAAATTAAAAGGTTTCCTTGTCAGACTACGGACCCTAAAAAACAAGCGCGGCAATTTGTTCTGTTTGGTTTTTACTAAATTGATCATTTAACAGTACGCTTTTAATTATCCTAAATAATTTTATTTTCCTCGTAGGTAGTACAAAGCACTATGTATTACCCGGGAGAAAGTTCTATTTCTGTTCTCGAGTTTCCTTTAAGCCTTCCGCTGCGCGTCGGGCCTAAACATACTCTCGAACAGAAATATATCGTTTTCTTCCCTCGGTGTACTACACTAATAGTATGTCCACTATGCGGCGATCTGACAAGCATTTAAAAACGAGGTAAAATTTCTACAGTATATCGACGCAGAAAACTTATTTGTACATGTTAAAAGATCTACAAAATGTTAAATAGCAAAGGAACAAAGGTGTATTGTGTTCAGCAGAGCCATTGCAAACGAAATCACATTGTCACTGCCAACTGACTCAATTTACCCAACAGACAATTCAATAAAAGCCTTTGTGCTTGGGAATCGATTCTATGACTGTAAAAGCCAATAAGGGTTACATGAAGATTGACATTATGTTCATTCCCGGAGGGTTAAGCAGAGGCATAGGTCAATAAGATTAGGTAACAATTTATCGATTCGCCCCTACAAAGAAGTAGCTTTCCATCAGAAACATGTGAAACTTCTTGAAGAATTTAGTGTTTTTGTAACTCAATCATGCATAAACTTGCGGCAGTAAAATGTGTGGAACTACTCATATTTTTTTCGTTATTTCGAGGTTTTCGCCGAAGTGATCGTTGTTCGCATTTACGAATAGCAACAGTTTTCACTTAACCCCTCATTTTTGGATGAATATGGGGATTTGGTTACTTCATGAGTTGTAAAGTACCGTACCTATATCGCCCTATATCTTATTCAGATCTTAGCGCAAATCTCGCCTACTTCTTGGTAAAACGTCCACCGCAGTGTATTGAATTCAATTTGAATCTCGAACCTTCAGCTCTAAAATTTCGTTCAGGATCCAGTACCAGCTAAATATAGCCTCTCTATAATAGCCCATACCTACCTCCTACAAGCAATTTAACTTTTATTCGTTACCAAAGAAACCTGAGCTTTATGCCTGTGAAGCTAAGGGTTGTTGGAGTGGTGGGTGTGTGCCAACGTGCCTCCCACGCACACCCTATTGCATCGCCAGTCGCCACCCTTCCGTCCGCACGCTTTATTCATATATCTTTCATATACAGTGGCCCACAGGCTTTGCGCAGACCAACAGCGCAAGTTTTTAGGTTTCCGAAGGGTGCCGATGGTGCTATGCCTACGACATCTGCCTGTCTATCGTTCAGTCCGTCTGTCGATCCGTCCGTCTGTCCGTCCGTGCATCCGTCTGTCTGTTTTTAATTGTTCTTATTATATCGTAAAAACTGTAACAAACTTGAACATGCAAGTATCAAACTTGGCTTGTTTATAGTGCAGTCAATATAGTCCAACAAAAAATAATAAAAACCGGCCAAGAGTGAGTATAGACCAGCCGGTTGAAATGACTAAAAACACATATCCAGTGTAAATAAGCCCCTAGATAGTATTTTTTTTATTAGTACAGGTTTACACTTGACGCCAGTGACGCCTGATGGTAAACGAAGACGGGTCTAAGGTGTAACATGGTGACCTGTTAAACGCCGGTTTACTCTTGTTTTAAAGACACCCCGGTTATAATTGAATCGTGTGATTTTAAAACAACACAAGTCACATGTGTTTTTAAAATAACACTTGCCCTTTTTTTTTTATTAAATTATTTACACCTACCTATTGATTTACATTAGAAAAAAAATTTGTAGTTTATTCATACAGAAATCAATATAATGTGCTAAAATATTGCTGTTGTAGATATTAGTATTTGAATAACTAAATCAGTTTTTTCTAGTTCCTGCAAAGTTGTAATGAAAGGACATGTGTCGTTTTAAAATCACACGATTCAATTATGTCGCAAGAAAAACAGACGACGGCAACGCATCCCACACCTTTACCGTTCTTATCATAAAAGAATTTGCGGAATATCCACGACAAATGCGTGCATATGAACATGTTTATGGAATTAACGAACGATGATGGCAATGGTAGGTGAGGGATTGATTAAACAAGCCTAGCAACTGCTACGTCAATTAGTTTCCGCATTCTTTTACTGCATATGCCGCAAGACTCTTCGAAACTGTTCAAGAGCGCACTGGAAGATGCATTCAAGCTTCTGGAATAACAGGGACGCGGCATCAATATCAATGGCGAGTACATCACGCACCTTCGATTTGCCGACGATATAGTAGTCATGGCAGAAACGATGGAAGACCTCGGCATAATGCTCGAAGACCTCAGTCGAGTTTCCCAATGTGTGGGACTTAAAATGAACATGGACAAAACGAAGGTCATGTCGAACGCCCGTGTTGTGCCCACCCCAATAACATTGGGGAACTCGACTCTCGAAGTTGTAGACGAATACGTCTACTTAGGACAAACAGTCCAACTAGGCTGGTCCAACTTCGTGAAAGAGGTCAATAGTCGAATCCAACTCGGCTGGGCAGCATTCGGGAAACTTAGAAAAGTCTTTTCGTCTAATATACCTCAATCGCTCAAGACAAAATTATACAACCAGTGTGTGTTACCAGTGATGACTTATGGCACTGAAACGTGGTCTCTCATTACGGTACCTAGAAATACAGTATCTTCTACAAGGTCTAGGAACTAGACAAACTAGACTAGTTTGTCATTCCCCAAGTAGACTGAACTTTATACATTGTGTCTTTTCTGATTTTAACAATAACTTATTAGAAGTGAAACAATTTAGTAAATGAGAAAGAGCATGATTTGTATCATCATCATCATCATCATCATCATTCAGCCACAAGTAGTCCACTGCTGGACATAGGCCGCCTCCATGGATTTCCAAAAAGACCGGTTGGAAGCGCCTTGTATCCAGCGTCTTTCGGCCACTTGGATGAGGTCATCTGTCATCTTGTGGCTGGTCGTCCTACGCTATGCTTGCCGATATGTGGTCTCCATTCGAGAACATTTCGGCCCCATCAGCCATTATTTTTGTCTCTACATAAAAAAAAGTAACATCTCATCAGCAAACAATACTATCTCTGATATGTTTTGAACCATGAACGGCAAATCATTTACATATGCGAGGAAAAGGAACGGCCCCGAAATAGATCTCTGTGGCACTCCTAACTTAACCTCTGAGCCGGACGATTTAGTTCTGTTTATGTCAGCTTTTTGAACATACGTAAGCAGCTTATATACGCCCCACTATAGGGCACAGGCCTTCTCTTCAGCTTTTTAAACTTCCCTTCTAAATAATAGGGGTTAAAGTATGAAATTGCCGTTTTATTGCAATAGGTTCTTTGAATTGACATAGAATCTTCATGGTTTGAGGTTTTCGAATGAAACTTTTTTCAAATGGTTTCTATGATGTTCTTTTTTTAAAAAATGTGAAACATTTGAATATCGACTTTCAATTGGTTTTGTTATTCAATTTAGACAAGAAAGATGGATACTGCGAAAATTCGAGTGATTATGAGGCACCCATTTTTCGTATTATTTTATTTTATTGATTTGACGCAAGTGAGTCAATATTGTGGGTAAGGTAACGTTAAACCATGCCGCTAATTCCTGGGTAGTTTGACTAGGGTCGGCTTCCACTATCTCTCTTAATTCATCGTTATTCACCTGTGTGGGCGGTCTTCCTCGTGGCTCGTTCTTTAAGTCGAAATTTCCATCACGAAAGCGTTTAAACCAAAATCGCACGGTGCGTTCATTAGTAGACCCCTCTCCAAACGTAGCATTGATATTGCGGGCTGTTTCTGCCGCGTTAGTTCCGCGTCGGAACTCGTATTCAAAAATCACTCGAATTTTCGCAGTATCCATCTTTCTTGTCTAAATTGAATAACAAAAACAATTGAAAGTCAATATTCAAATGTTTCACATTTTTTAAAAAAAGAACATCATAGAAACCATTTGAAAAAAGTTTCATTCGAAAACCTCAAACCATGAAGATTCTATGTCAATTCAAAGAACCTATTGCAATAAAACGGCAATTTCATACTTTAACCCCTAATAGTATCTCATAAGTTGTAATTTTTGCCATTTACTCCGTAGTATTTCAATTTAGACTAGATTTGGGGTTTTTTTTCTATTTTTTCTACAAAATGAGCTAGATTTTAAAATGGACACCTAGTTTTACTTGTAACGTTAATTAAGTCTCAGTTTCTGTGTTATTTTGAATAAAACATTTTGATTTGTTTTGATTTAACTCCTGCCCCATACTGACCAATAGTGTACAAACCTACTTGTATGTAGTACATTGATAATCATTGATTTTTTTTTAAAAAACAAACAGTTGTACAAAAGTGTAAGTAACCAGTGTAAGTTATCAATAGTATCAAGGGTAATTAAATATACAGCCAGCAGCATTTTTTACAGTTTACATTTTGTAAAATTACAGGTATACAATAGGCACATAGTATACAGTTTATCATGGTGCAATAATAAGCCTTTTTAAACTCCTCTGTTAATTTGTAAACAAAGATGGCAGTGTTAGGTTTATCAAATCGACGAGTACTCTGTCTCCATAATATTTTTACCATAAAAAGTTGTCTGTAAAATGTGAATAATTTTATATCTGGGGCACGATTGTACAATTGTACCGCATTGTGCTATTTTGGTTTTTTATTTAATGCAATAAAAGTATCAGTAAATAAATACATTTTGGCTTGTATCGGACTGTACTTAGTTTGTGCAATGATTTGTGATGGAAAACAAAGCCGCTTTCAGGATTGTATTTTTAGATCCAGTGCTGTTTGTTTTACAATGTGGATCTATTTTCAATGATTTTCAATGACGAGTGACGCACAGATATTGTATCTATTTAAGGGCCAACTCCAGGTTTTTGGTTGGAAAATTTGCCAGGAGAAAATTGACTTACTCCTAAGTCAGTTTTTGAGAAAACTGAACAGAAAGAACTTAACATGACATAAACTCACGCCTGTATCGCGGAGGGGTAGGCAGAGTCCACGGTTTGCCACTTGCCATGATCCTTACAAACCTCATTCAGCTCATCAACGTAAGTACTCAATTAGCGAAATTCTTAAATAAGAAACTGGTCTGCAACATAAAATATAAAAAAAAACTACCTATAGTTCTTTACCGAAGTCAGAAATAATCACGGACATTTTAGGCGTATTTTAATGTTCATATATTAAGTTTTCGGTACAGAAAATAGAAAATTTGTTAAAAAATTGCTTATGAAGTTAAGTTCTTTTGAAATATTTTTCTCTATAAAATTCTAAGTAGAGGAAAACTTTATACCTAGTGTCTAAAATGTCCGTAATTTTATTTCCTAGTTTCCCAAATTTATCAAAAGTAGGCTCATTGTTTGATATTCATTACAGATGATAAAACGTGTACATACACCTTTTTAATTCAAGAAATTCTAAGCATCCAGCGGTACACTCACATGTCAAACGGTTCAATGCAATCTGAGTAAGTGTCCAGACCTCTGCTCCGTGTAGAAGCACGGGGAAGATGTAACACCTTGCAACTCTAGCGCGTGTCTCAATGCTCAGATTTCGATCGACCGATCGACTGGGATAAATTGGCACCTAAAAACTAGTAAGACAGAAAAGTACGTACATATTCTTTAGTTAGAACATCTAATGGTACGAAATAATGATTTCGTGAAACGGAAAATGCATAGAGATTGGAACTAAGCACATGAGAATAGAATGTGCTGAAGTGGGCTCTCAGCCAGAACTGATCTTCCATTTTATCTTTTCATGTAATAACAGAGTTTCGCCAAAAGTGCCTTAGGCCGACTTGCATCACTTTCTTAAATGTGACTTGTGGTGCAAGTCGACCCCAGTTTGTTAACGATGTTTTTAGTTTCTTCACAACGTTTGTTTCGTATTTTAAATATTCATCTAAAATCGCTCTGAAATCGTGCCTCACTAGAAAGAGAAACGAGGACTGATGATAATAAATCAAAGACAAAACATTTGAAACAGGTAATCATCCAGTCATAATTTTACCCGTTAGAGGGCTCCTTCAAGTTCACCAAAATATAAATTTTTCTAGGCTAGTTTTGCAAAATGTTTGTTGTAAATCTCAATCAATCACGATAGTAACGTAATACGGTATTTGACACGATTAGTTAGTTAGATAGTCAATTACTAGTTATTACAATTTTCAAATGGATTAAACATAAAAAGAGTGCTCTGAAATGTGAGTCATAAGCAAGCATTGTCATACAAAATTCCGTTTTAAAAGTAACTGATTTGATATTTTGTCAAATACCCAATTATTAAGACCCTCGTCCGCTAAAAGCGGTCATTTTGGCACACATACTGTCTAGTCCTAGGTCCTTGATCCTAGTTTCTTGGTGGGTCTTAAAAATCACTATTTACCTGATGCCACTTAGCAAAAACTGAAAAGAAGATATGAGTTTAAACATCATAAAGACCCTTATGTGTAGAACACTGACCATCGTGAATCATCAAAAATTTAATATTCAGCGGTGTTCTCAACTTCACCAAATTTCAAACTAAACCACAGTTTAATCAGCTTCCTCATGCAAGATGGTCCCTCCTATATTCGCAAAGTTTTGCGGGGGCTCCAGATGTGGCTGCTCCCGCGTTTCTGTCGCATTACGTACTTAACTTAAATGCTGTTGCGAAAAATTGGCCACAGTGGCCATTGTGGCTGGAGCTTTTTACTGTCGACTGTTTTCATTATGGTGAAAATTGGATTAAAATGCGTCCTGAAACGACACACAACGTAGTCGCATTGTGTTGAATTTGAGAGTGGATTTTCTATTGGACTGCCTTGTTGGCCTAGCGGTTAACACGCTTGATTATATCTACCAAAACAGAAGCCGTCGGCCGTGAGCTTGACTTGTTCGAACATCCTCAGTCTGGGTGTGTTTCCTGTGTAGTTGTGGTAGGTAAATGGCAAATTCTAACAGACATTATAGGGAAGAGCGGGCGATCGTGGTCCTCCTTTATTTAGGGAAATTTCCCGCCAGGCAGATCGTATACCTGAGGACGGCCGGTCCGTCTATTGTTCGTCGTTCATTTATGGTATGTCATGTGTAACACTTCTCTTGCGCGATGCAGGAATGTTGGAGGTAACCATTTCTGCATACATCTAATCCCCTGTTTCTAGTAAACTAACAAGCTTTTAATCTGTTAACAATAGATTAACATATTGTTAGTATACTAGAAACCGAGGGTAAGTGACTCAGGCTGTCACGCATGTCCACAGAGGATTAACGATTTCGTTAAGCGCTGAGGTATGTGAACGCCACAGACATTCAGGTTTCTTCACGATCTTTTCCTTCAAGGTTAGCAAGTGGTATTGGCACTACCAATTCACAAAAATATTAACTCAGCAAACAATGTAATTATCTTTTCTTATTTAATTAAAATTGTCACAAGAAAAAATGTTCTTTATATCAATGTTATCTTAACCAAATTCATTAACATTTAAAAATTCGCGGTATTTTTCTTTCCACGAAACTACCTTTCCTACCGGAAAGCATAATTAACTTTTCCATGAAGTTTTAATTAACTGTTAATGTTGAGAGCGTTCGTGTTTATGTAAAAGCTGCAATGAAATTATCGCTGTACAGCAATTCTGGTTAGACGATTTTCCACCTTACCGCTAGCGAACTTAGCTTACAGGTAAAGTGACTTCTTGAGGGGCCACCCTGAGCTAACTGGAGTCACCAACACAATCACTTATCCTGGTACCAAACTAGGATACCCCGTGCTATGGTAACAGGGCAAGGACATCACAAACATGGATATGCACCCAGAGTGAGGCCATATCTTCTTTTAGAATTAGTTTTTTAAAAAGTTTATTAAACAGCATAACGAACAAATCATTTTACGTCGCTGCCTACCCCTCTAGGATGAAGGCATGAGTGTATGTGTATGTTTGTGAACATTATAAATCTCAATAATTATGATAGTAACTTTTTTGAACCCACAGCCTAGAAACCACGGTCAATGGATTTTTGTCAAAACTGCTTTTAAAGTTCTATGTATTTGGATAGACTTGGCTGGATTAAAATAAAGGACATTTTTCATCAGAATCCTACATGATTGACTGGCCATAGGTAGTTAATATTTCTTTTACGTTTTTGACAGTGCAGTATTTCAAATTGCAGTAACTTTAATAGTCCATGCCTCATAGCGCGGCCAATAACGAAATAGCAGGAAGGAAATCGTTAAAAAAGCAATAACTTAAATTAATTTCAGTGTATGTTCTTTATAATGTTATAGCAGCGCATCTACACTGAGCAAGGTTTGTCTATTTCATGGTTTTTGGGGTTCCGTAGTCGATAAGGAATCCTTATAGTTTCGCCATGTCCGTCCGTCTGTCTGTCTGTCGGTTTGTCCGCTGCCTAGCTCAGAGACAATTTGTACTGGAACGCATTAAGCCTGCTATTACGTCAGGAATGCTGCCTCGGAAAATCTGCTAGCCTTATCTGATGATGATGATGATTCTTTCCGACCGGGTTCGGTCACGGCGACTGATTCGGCTTGGGAGAGCGTCGGCCATGTGCTCCCATATGACTGATGTAGCCTATCTTGGCTTAAGGGTGCGGTTGCACTCACTACAAGTAAGTTTCCCGTTTAACCAATCAATCAATCAGCCCGTAATTGTCCACTGCTAGACATATGCCTCCCCAAGGCTCGCAACTTCCCTCTATCCTTAGCCATCCTCATCCAGCCACTGCCAGTGACCTGCCTCAGATCGTCGGTCTAACGAGCGAGTGAGCGTCCCACACTGCGCTTGCCAGCTCATGGTCTTCACTCGAGAACCTTTGCACCCCATCGACCATCGGTTCTTCGGCATATGTGACCAGCCCACTGCCACTTCAGCTTGCTAATCCTATAGGCTATATCAGTCACCTGTCAGTTTCCCGTTTAAGTAGTGGTATTGTATGGCAGGTGGTCTACATCTGATTTCATCACGTCTGGCGTCAAGAGCAGCTCTTCGTTTGGCCTCGAAATCAAAGATGTTTCAACTATGTGGCGCCACACGGCTCCGTCTTCTGCCTTCTCTTGTGCAGAAACGCCACATGAATCGATGCGAAAGTGACCACTCGACATGGGAAGAGCCCTAACTAGAGCCCTAGTGTGCCCGATGGAATTTTCCGTTTGTGACCTCATCGCCTTTCCATGTGTGTACTCTACTCAGTCACGGCACGAGAAACTTTAATTAAAAGAAACAACAAAAGTTAAAATCGGTTTAGGGAAATCCCATGCGACCGAAGTCACGGACGCAGGTAACCATATTTTTTATGTATCCTCGATTGCGTCCCACTGCTTGGCAATGGCCTCCCCTTTAGTTCTCCAAACCTCCCTGTTTGAGGCCACCTTCTGCCAACCCGAAATCAGAAATCAATAATTTATTTCAATGGAAAAAAATTACATTCTGTGTGCTGAATGCAAGAAAGTTGGCTAAAACATCCTTGGCTGAATGTCAATGTACTACGTTACTATGTTAGGCGCTGCCTTCGGGCTGTATTAGTATTGATTGAACAAAAAGGCAGCGGGAAAAAAAAAAACTCCACTCCGACCGACTTTTCTTAAATCATCTTAAACTTATATATTATCAAAGCCTATGATATGATTCCGTGATAGCCACCAATAACTTTAAAAACTCAAAATAACACTTCTTACAAAAGTAGGAAAACATTAATGCTGCGGCCAGACACACGAACAGCACCCGTTCACGAGCATAACGAGGGGTCAGCCATCAACAGTCTCAACCATTTTAGAGGGAGATAGGTGACCCGACCCGATTGAAAGGTAGTTAGGTCGTCCCGCCATCGTAATAGGTAATCGGATACTATAAATTAGGTAGCTCAACTTATATTATAAATTTGAAAGGCCGTTTGTTAGTTTGTCCATATTTCATGCAGTAATGGAGCAAGAAACAAAGTGTATTTTTATATAGAGATAGTTTGTAGGCTGGGGAGTTATTGTGTAGAATATTTATTACCTGAATTGTACGCGATCGAAGTCGAGTATATAGCTAAGTTAACAAAAGAAATCACAGCAAATATATTCAAATATTTAAAGATCGTCACTGCTAAAAGTATTATTCATACGGCGGGAAGTAGCTCACAGAAAAAATACATATTCTTCGGTGATGAACCAAGTCCCGGTTACTCACGCAAACTTATGTCCTCCCACACAACTCCTTGAGAAAAGTCTAGAATTTTGTTCGAGGAGGCACAGACATATTACGCTAAGACAGAGTGTGTCGAACAAAATTCCGCTCAAAATCGAGACGCACACATTCACCAAAAATAGTCTATGCTTAAGCACACACTCAATGCGTAAATGTGTGTGTGTGTAAAAGTGATGTTCGCAGACATGAAAATATGCGCATCATTTGTGCAACACTATAAACCACCACTCCCACTCCCACGCTATTTCCTCGAGAAAAATCTTTACAAGGGAAGCCCTTGATGACAAGCCTCAGAGGGGGCGGAGGCTCTGGCGAGCATCCAAGTTGACGTCAGAGGCTGTGACGTCAAAAGGAACCCTGACCCTCTGCCTCCGAAGGAGCCACTTTTAAAAAACTCACTACATGTTTTTTTACAAAAACCGGCAGCAAGGAAAAAGAACTTGACAAAATTTGTGTATGAAACTACTCTTAAAGTAACACTTTTTTTACACTAAGATAGATACTTCGTGCAAATTCTTTTGCAAATTGAAGAAATCGATGATTTTCTCGTGGGTTTCTACAATACATTTTGACCAAATACTCGTTTATACGCCTCTACCCTTGAAGTAAATTAATAAAATCGGACAACTCGTTAAAGAATTATACATAAAAAATACGGATAAATTGAGAACCTTATTCTTTTTTAAGTTGCTTACGAACAAAAAAACCCTGACAGATAAAGAGCCTCTAACAAGGCCAAAAAGCGTCCGTTCTATTTAACGTAGAACAGTTGGTTTGGTACCGTCTGCTAAGGTTTGAATTTAAACGGACTCTTTTAGGTCTTGTTATAGACTTGGTAGCTGTCGAGTTTTTTTTTGGCGACGTTATAAATATAGCCAGTGATACTCGCGTTTATATACCTTTAATTTTACACCTGATTTTTCCAAATCCAATCGCTCCAGCCCTTCAGCATCAGCGTTGTCATAACAAACATACACACATATTATGCGCTTAAAATATAACCCTTCTTTGCCTTCACATTCGGGTCAAAACTATCTGCGTGGGTGGAATGGGGGCGCCTCTTGTTTAAGAATGTACGTCGCGACTTAGATTTGTATATATTTAAACATGTTACATCCACAAGTCCTTAAGCTTAAAACGTCGCTGCTAATCTTCAACCTGACTTAGGCCTGCCTCGTCGATCTAGCTGTAACATGTTTGAAAACCAAGACCAGTCATGGGTTCGATTCCCGGTGGGGGCTGCCGTACTTGATTCGTACAAATGGCCTCAGCCCGGGTGTATTTTTAAGTTTGTGAAGTCCATGCCAGGTTGTCATAGCGCAGGACATCCCAGTTTGTGACAAGTGATTGTGTTGCTTAAGAACTGTATTAGCTGAGTATGTAGACGACCCACTGGAGGGCACCGGCCTTCTCTCAAAGGGAGAGAGAAAGGATAGGCTAAATCACCGCGCATGCCCACCGCGAACTGGCGAATCCATTGAGAGTTATTATTAATGTTATAAGCTTGCAAGTTTTAGAGAGAGTCAAAGAGAAAATATCGATGGGGATGGGCACTTGTTTTGTTACGTCAGAATAATTATTTATTTACATTTACACTCACACGCAATAAAAACAATAATACAGTAGTAAGAGCGCATACAAAGCGCAATGAAACCTTATCACAAAAAAAAACATAAACCGGATGAGACACATAGCAATGCCTTATCCAGTGTAAGACCGTAGGTGTGGCAAATGCAAAAGGGCTCTGACTCAGCATAAGCTGGAGATATGGTAGCCCAGCGCTGGTCTTCCGTCAGGGCTGGTCTTTATAAAGAACATCAGAAAGAGAGTTAAAGGAAGGCCAAGGAGAAGCTATATTGACTAAATTAAAGTAGCAGGCGCTGAAGGAACTGCCCCTCTACTCTCGACGCTAATTTATCCATTTTGGGTTACAATTGAGAACATTAATTAATTAATTTAGCCAAAACATTTTTTTTTCAGTTGCCGTGATAGCGGAGGGGTGGAACGCCGGCTTCTCATTCGGGAGGTCGTAGGTTCGAATCCCGGCATGTACCAATGACCTTGTTTTCTAAGTTACATACATTAGTGAAGTTATAGTAGCAATACCGCTCGCTAACCGTGAAAGAAAATATCCTGAGAAAACCTGAGTGTATGATGTTCACATACCTCAGCGCTTAAAATCGCCAATCCGCGGTGGGCACGCGTTGTGATCTCGCCGCGCTCTCTGAGAGAAGGCCTGTGCCCTACGGTGGGACGTATATAGGCTGCATTAAATGCTTTCAGTTTCCGATGCGCTCTGGAGTTTCATTAAGTTTAATGCTATTTCTTACAACTAAAACGTTTTCGAAGTTGTTATTTCTGACTTATTGCATTGAATTGTGACGCAATCTTAATACAATAGCGTCGAGAGTAGACTAGTAGAGGGGCTGACCTGTGACCGGAGCGAGTGGACTTTCGTTCCCAAGATTTAGGCTGGAAAAGCTTAATACATCGTTTATGGGGTATTGTCTACGATTCTACCAAAATATACCTGAAGATATAATGAGCTTGCCAGAAACGCGGTTCGAGAAATGTCAAACAGGCTACTATAACGTTGAAGATTATTTACATGACAAAAATATCTGGAAGTAAAGCCAATACAATGCATACATATTTGAAATAATAGATAGTTACCCAGGGAGCAAACAACTATTTTTAAGGCGAGTGTTTCTTTGAATCCAGGGTGGAGCGAAGGATACTAGAGTAGAACCCCGAGCGTAGCGAGGGATTTAAAATACACCACTCGAGCTTTAAATAGTGTTGCTCCCGAGGTGGACACTATACTTTTTATCACCCTCTGTGAAAAAATAAGTGAGTGCAACTTATGAATAAGAATAGAACAGAACGTTTGTACCACATTTTTAGCGTCCGATACAATGTTCTCAGGAGTTATTACAATACTTCCATTCTCTCAGATGAGACACACAAATTTTTTATAAAAACTTAGCAAAATTCGAATTAGGGGGAGAAATCCATTTCGCGCGTCTTTTATTTTATTACAAACTTTTTTTTAATTTGGCTCGCATGCGGTTTCTTTATCATACAGCCAGTTACTTGTTCATACAATGTTCGTGATTGATCACTTTGTTGATTGGAACTTTTACTAGAAATATTCATATTCCAAATTTAAACCACTTTTCATCTCTAGGGATCCAAGAGCTATTTTCTTCCCTTTTTACGAGGACTAAACTAGCTCTTTTTGAATAGATGTGATAAAGTTACAATAGGAGTGAAAGTAATCGCTACGCTCGGGTGCCAAACCCCGTCTCGGGACTAAATAAGTCTTCACCCCGAGGTAAACACTGTGTTTTTCATTACGAATCTAAGGAAAGTAAAAATAAAAACCTGCTTTAGAATTAGCTGAAGAAAAAATGAGGAAAACGAAAAAAACAAATGAAGATCGCATTGCCGCTTTCTCGCGTATTTTTTTCTTCTGTGGCCGGCCAGTTATTTAGAAATTATTTTTCATTTTCATCAATGAAAAAATGGTAAATATTTTGCCCAAATCTATATTATTTCAAAGAAATAGTTGAAAGTAATTTTAATTAAGTCACTTTTAAAAAATATATTCATTAATTAATAGTTAACTATACGTTATTTCAATGAAAGCTGAAAAGCATAACTTTCAACCCGCTCCTCAGGCAACTTCAGACCTATTTTCCGAGTATAAGTAATGAAAAAGATTTTTTTGTCAATTTTTTCTCCAAAATAATCTAGTCTTTGAAATGGACACCTGGTTTAACTTCTCTGTGTCACTTTGCCACAAAATTTAACGGGCCTAATGGTCGCCTAATTCAAATAAGTACAAAATACGAAGGTGGGCTATAAAGTTGGTCACCTGACGACTCTTCATAAGCTATGATAATTTAATTACTATCAACTTTCTAGCTTGTGCCGAAAATTCTCGACAGACTAAATAAAATAATTAAGGTATATAAAATCGAACTTATAGTAAAAATATTTACTAGAGATTGCATAAATAGGTTTCTTTAAAATACTGTTATAATACGTGACAAAGAATTTGAACAAATGACTAGGAATTCGGATGGACGTATTTTGGGTCTCATTGGCAGTAAACGCTGGATATGACTTAGGGTTTAGACCGACGGACTGCATTTCAACTGCATTCCGACTGCAAAATCGCAGTTCAGATGCAGTTACCACGATTGGTACGAACCAACCGAGCGGTCCCACTGCAGTCAGTGTGCAGTTGGCATTCATTTCTCTGTTCGGTTGGTTGACAATTTTATTGCAGTTGTACCAACGGCATGCAAACTGCGTCTGAACTCTGAAAGCAACTCGGAAAGCAAACCCATGTAGGACATAGGCCTCCCTCATGGTTTTCCAAGCTTCCCAATCTTGTGCCGCCCACATCCAGCGACTCCCCGCCACCGTAATCACCTGGTGGGGGGTCTGTCTACGCTGCGTCGTCCGGTCCGCGGTCGCCAGGTCAGAACTTTTTCGCCCAAACGGCCATGAGTTCTTCGAGCTACGTGCCGCGCCCACTGCCACTTCAACTGTAAAATTCTTCGAGTTATACTAGTAACTCGGGTTCTTCTGCGGATCTCCTCATTCCTGATTCGATCACGCAGTGAAACTCCTCACATCTCCATTGCTCCTTGGACGACCTTGAGCTTTCTTATGAGGCCCATAGTCAGCGACCAGGTCTCACATCCATAAGTCATCACATCATAACACTCATTGGTTATACACCTTTGTCTTGAGACACTGAGGTATTTTGGGCGCGAAAATGTGTCTTAGTGTTCCGAACGCTACCTATCCGAGTTGGTTTCGACGAGTGACCTCTTTCTCGATGTCGGACTTACCTAACTGGACTGTTTGTCCCAGGTATACATAGTGGTCGACAACTTCGAGGTCAGAGCCGCCAACGTTGATGGGAGTTAGACTTTATCTTAGTCTCGTCCATATTCATTCTAAGACTCACTCTGTTAGACGCTCTGTTCGGTTCATGAAGTCTCAGCCATAATCACTATGTCATCGGCGAATCGAAAGTGAGTGATGTACTCGCCATTTATGTTGATGCCAGATCCTTCCTAGTCCAGAAGTTTGAATACGTCTTCAAGTGCAGCTGTAAACAGTTTCGGAGATATTACATCTCCGTGTATCACTCCGCGCTGCAAATGAATAGGATTCGTGTTCTGATCCTGTATTCAGACTGACATTGCGGCGTTTTTATACAAACACTTCAGCACTTCGATGTAGCGATAGTCGATTTGGCACCACTGGAGAGATTCAAGTACCGCCCATATCTCGATCAAATTCAAGGCTTTTTCTCGGACTTTACTTTAGTGATATCAACGAATAATAAAAATAAACACTTACGTTTCCATCTCAATCCAGACCGCGACTGTGCGGATTTTTTATCAACCTATTTGTCGGGCACTATACCAATTTTTTCCAATAATTTGGCCAAGTGGAGATTGTGAGGTGCGAGATTTTATACGTTTCAATTGTAATTATAATAATTATAATCGTAGCACGATTCGTAGCCAACGGCGTAGCATTGCTACGAGAGTCTACGAAACCGTAGTGAACAGATTTTTTCGTAGGTATACATTTTGTCAATTTTCGGTAAGAATAAAGCAAAGTTTGTCTTGTTTTTAATTTTAACGAAGGTCACTTTTATGATTTTGTTACTCGTCTCAACTTTAAAGGTTGGTGTTGCGAAGTACTTTTAGGGTTCCGTACATACGAATTATAAACGGACCCAAAGCATCATGCTCCTGTCTGACAGTCTGTTTCGGCCAATTTCTTTCGGAACTAGGTACTTGATGGAATTTGGGCCTATTAGCGTAAATTAAGAAATTACATTACATCTACGAGTATATTTATAATACCTTTAAACGGGCAATTTCCGGGCAATATATATATATATATATATATATATATATATATATATATATATATATATATATATATATGGGAGGGCAACATAATATGTACCCCAAAGTGACGTGCGTACTACGACTAATAAATTAATGTTGATGAAGCCAAATGTAACAATACCACAACGGTAACCGTGAAGGAAAACATCGTGAGGAAACCTGAGTGTCTGAGGCGTTCGTTCATACCTGAACGCTAGAAATTGCAAATCCGCGAGGGGCACGCCTGGTTATTAACTCTCTCAGAAAGAAGGCCTGTGCCCTGTGAGACACGTATATAGGCCACATATAATACAAAAAAATCAACTGTGAAGGAGAGAATGATGAGTCTAGATCCCAAATGAATATTGCTCGAAGCTCTATGGGGAAAGGTTATACGATAAAGCGTAGGAGTTGTAAATATTACACATGTGTGTTTTGGCGCTTCTGTTCGAGGGTGTGTGTGTGTGTGTGTGTGTGTGTGTGTTTGTGTGTGTATGTGTGTGTGTGTTTGTGTGTGTATGTGTGTGTGCGTGTGGAAATGAGTCAGAAACCTTGGTAATGTGCACGATATCCCATTCATGGAAAGCCTGTTAGAATACGAATGTGTGTGAAAAAAACTGGCGTAGAAAGGCGATATATTTTACAGTTACTAAGTTATTAGCTATTGTGAGTTAGTGATTATTTTACCCTAATATTTAATTATAGCTACCCTATAAAAGACTTTTATTTCTAATAGCTATTGCTAAAATATTTAAAATCCTATTCAGAGCTAAAAACTCCACCCACGCCGGGACTTGAACCCGTGACCTCTGGCTAACCATGCCAGAGGCACCGTGGCATGGGTGTAATGCCTCTAAATAGGTTTTTCAATAATGTCCTCAGCACGGATTAGTGCCACAAAAAGAATATAACAATATTGCTACAATTTTATGCATTTAGATTAACACGCTTAAGATGCAGGTTATTTTTTAAACTAGTACAAGCGCTAATATGTTATTTTTACCAATTTTAGATTTAAGCAGATTGCAAACCGTTAAGTAACCTATATTCGTCCTAATGCAGGGGACAGGCCTTCTCTCAGAGAGAAAGTGTTGACTTCATCACCACGCGTGTCCACCGCGGATTGGCAATTTCAAGCGCTGAGGTGTGTGAACAACGCTTTTAGCAATAAGGCCGCCATCTGTACTCTTAGGTTAGGGGGGTCCGGGGTGTAACACTAGGGCCACTGGGGAAAAAAATATCATATCTTTTTTTACAGATAAAATTTGCAAAAAGTGTCAGTACAATCTCTCAATCATGTTAGCAGTGATTTTTAGGACCCACGACAAAAAACCTAGGATCACGAACCTGGGACTAGATCTAGTCTTGCCAGAAACGGCCGTTTCTGGCGTTAATGCTATCTAGTCCCAGGTATGTTACTGATACATACATACATACATAAGCAGCCTATATACGTCCCACTGTAGGGCACAGGCCTTCTCTCAGCGAGAGAGTATGGGCTTAAACACCACGCGTGCCCACCGCCGATTGGCGATTTCAAGCGCTGAGGTATGTGAATAGCTCAGACACTCAGATTTCCTCACGATGTTTTCCTTCACCGTTAGCGAGTAGTATTGCTACTATAACTTCACAAATGTACATAACTTAGAAAACCAAGTCATAGGTACATGCCCGCACTGGGGATCGAACCTGGGTCTCCCACTTCTGAGTCCGAGGTTCTACCCACTAGGCTACCACCGTTACTGATAAATCACTAATAATACTGTTTTTCACAATGAAAAGAACATTCCCTCAAAACACGGTGAACGAACACAAAGTCACGCGAACGAATACACTTTAGTGATTTATCAGTAATGGTAATATATTTGTAAATATTCGTGATTTCCGACCGTTGGCTCCAAACTGTGAATCCAAATTTAAATGTTGCAAAACGTTTTCTAATATGTTAAATGCTTAAAAGTCTGACGTCCAATAAGCGTAAATAATTTTTAAAAAAATTGGCGGGCGGCGACCATAAGACGCTCAAACCATAGTTTTTTAACTTCTATAACTTTTTGTTCTGCTTTTGCTTGTTTATGCTTAAGTAGAGTAATTTTTGGTAAATAAAAAAAGACGTTTTTAACGCATAACTTTTCTCAAAACTAGCACCATATGTTTCTAAATCACGCTTAGAATGTCCCCTTAACATACGGTGAACAAATTCAGAGCCACCCTGTAGATATTTTTTAGCCTTCTTAATTTTCATTCCGTAGAATTTGTCTGCATGCATAAAACAATGTCGGACTCGTTAAAGTGAAATGAAAACAGATTGTAGTAAAACATAAATTTAAATAATGAATAAATTACCGACAAAAAAGCTGAAAACTGAAAAATAAGATGAACCTAGTTTTGATAACTCAGTCTCTAAACTAAAATAGATAATGATTCAGCGTCAAACAAATAGACTTATTGCTATAGTAATTTTTTTATCCATCCTTGTTTCTAAGGCAGCTTAAATTACTTTCAGCCCACATAAACAATTTGCATCTAAAGAAGATCTGCCTGTACTTTGAACGTTATTGTTATTCCAAATTGCGTCACAATAAAATGCGATAAGAAAAAATCTGACTTACATACATACATTACATAAGCAGCCTATATACGTCCCACTGTAGGGCAGAGGCATTCTCTCAGGGAGCGAGTATCAGACTTAACTACTCAGTAACCGTTTGAGAAAGTATAGTACAGTAATAAGAAATAGCATTCATCATCATCATTCAGCCACAAGAAGTCCACTGCTGGACATAGGCCTCCTCCATGGATTTCCAAAAAGACCGGTTGGAAGCGGCTTGTATCCAGCGTCTTCCTCCCACTTGGAGGAGGTCATCTGTCCATCTTGTGCCTGGTCGTCCTACGCTGCGCTTGCCGATATGTGGTCTCCATTCGAGAACTTTTCGGCCCCATCGGCCATCAGTTCTGCGTGCTATGTGCCCCGCCCACTGCCACTTTAACTTACTAATCCGGTGGGCTATGTCGACGACTTTCGTTCGTCTACGGATCTCATCATTTCTGATTCGATCTCGTAGAGAAATTCCCAGCATAGCCCTTTCCATAGCTCGTTGCGTGACCTTGAGCTTTCTTATGAGGCCCATAGTGAGAGACCACGTTTCAGTGCCATAAGTCATCACTGGTAACACACACAGAAATAGCATTACACTTATTGAAACTCTAGAGCGCATTGGCAGGCATAAATCAATCAATCAGTAAGCCCACACTCTTCGACTGCTGGACACAAGCCTCCCGTTACTATCTCCATCATATAAATAAAGGCGTATTTCGGCTAAATGATCAAAGTTGACCAATTTAACGTTAACATTAGAGAATCTATTCCACCACTCTTGACGATACTGTGAGCAAAATAGCGGCACAACTAAAGTAAATTAAATCAGTTAAACTTGTCGACTTTCGATTGCAAACTCAAGACATGTTTTGACTGAATCATTAAATAAATGCGTCGCAAGGTTCAGTAATACTATTCGATTGACCCGCAGATTAACAAGAAGCAAGAGTACTACGCAACGAACACCGAATTGTCATAATAAACTATGAATTGTAGTTTTATGAAACGCGGCCCAGGAGTGCAAGAGTGTAACTCTTCTCTTATGAATGGAGCACGAAAAACGCTCGGAAAGAATTGCTGAAACGATACATTGACGCTTTGTTAATATAAGAGCGTCAAAATTCCGTATAAACGTAGTTTGATTTTAATTTCCAAAATGCGAGCCGAATTGCAGTGTTTGTAAGTTTAATTCCAATCCAGCTCTAAGCTCTATGATATTGATGTTTGCAAACGGTAGAAAAAATTTGAGAGAATTTTTTTCTTACGACAAAGAATCAGTAATTTGCAAAAGGCTTGCTTATATTTCTTTTTTTTTTCAGTTTTCACAGCAAATCCGATAGCCAACCTCAATATTGTAATTATACAAAGTTTCATTACGATCTGGCTCACTTTTTGGAAATTAAAACCGAATCATGTTCACACTACAGTTTACTCTCACGTCATGTTCTTTAATACACACTAAAAACATATAAAGATAGAATTTTTTTGTGTTCTAATGGTAAGGAAAAGTTAGAAGTTACATTACTACGCTTGTTAGCGTAAATAGTTTGTATTCAAGGTTCTCCACGTGCGAGGGAGTTGACATTGATTAATGTATTGATGGCTTACTTGTTTTACGCACTACGTCGAGATATCAATTGAATTGGCCATAATTTAAGAAAATGTGCGGGTCTCTTGCTGTGTATTGCATTATCTAACGCATTGCTAACGCCCGCCAGTTAGCTCTATCACGTATCCCAATCTGTTTTATTATTTAGTACCTTGAATAAAATACACCGTGCAGATATAACTAAACAAAGAGTATATTTATTTAGATTTCCGCAAAGGCTCACCCACATAAAAAATAACATAATAACTGCAACTTTTTCCAGCGCTGTTATACACTTGCTATGTTCGATGGCTACATACGCTACCTACGCTTTTCTCAGAAACCTCAGAAACCAGAAATGTCCTCACCTCAGGATTTCCAATGCACGTCCAAGATTAGTTTCCGCCAAAAGCGTGACAGTTCATAAAGACTATTTCGTGTAGTATTTTCATATGTCTCGGCTGCAAGATGAACAATAGTCAGGCGATCGATAGTCGAGTATCCAGCGGTTGGGGGTCAGGGGAGGGTTGCAGGAGAGGGGGCGCAGGGAGGCTTCATTGAGAATATGTGGGAGGTGCGTGGGCGATAGCCTATATAAGGGAGCCGAGTCAACTCGCCTACACAGTCCTATCTCGGACGGCGCTCGGTTAAAACCTTTTTCGGTGACAGTGAAGTGTAACCATGCAGATTCCGAGCTTCAGGTGGGTGGTTTTTCTCAATTAATAACTAAACTCAAACAGTAATTTTGTGAATTATTAATTAATCGCCTAAGTAAATATATTTCTAAAAGGTTCACTTATCTCGTAGCATTAAACATTCCAGGACCTTTGACCTTTAGGGGTAGGTTACCTGTTACTCGTAATTTGAATGTTGCCTTCTCTTTGACAGTGTGATGTGGGCGTTCGTGCTCGGGTGCCTGGCCACCCAGGTGAAGGCCTATCCCTCGGTCGGATGGCCGATGTACGTGCAAGCGCCGCAAAGAGAATATCCCGAGGAAGATTTCTACTACGCTCCTAAGCAATATTACTACGGAGAACCAGCAGGTACAGACATCCAGCGACCAACCGCAGAAGTTTACGGAAGGGTTCCATACCCGTACTACTACGATACATTCAATCACTTTGCCGATGAAGATCCCATAAGGCAAGATGAGAGACTAGCAGCTTTGCCAGTTGGTCAGGAGACCTGGTTTGAGACTGAGCCAGAACCTAGCTGGAAATCAAGTGATATGGACGATGTGAATGCTGCTTTTCTGGATAATTTGATCCTGACTCAAATGGCTAAAGATGCGCAGAGGCGTCGGGAGTATGCCCACCAAGCCAGGTCTTCTTTGCCCACCGTTGACTACGAGGAACGTGATGTAGAGGATGAAGATGTCAGGGAGCTAAAAGCGTTAGCAGGAAAGCCTCTCTACCATGTACCAAAAACTGTGCCAAGGATTGAAGAAGAGGACTATCCTAATGACGAAGGGTTCATAAACTGGAATGGAAATAAGAGGTCCATCTCGACAACTGTTGCGCCAACGTTGCGAACGAAGTTGGGTCAGGATGAGATCATGGTGCCGCGTCCCGCTCAGCCCAATCATCATCACAAAGAGATGAAGGGTGACAAAAAAGACTCTGTCTACGAGAAGATTACTAAGCTACTGGCAGCCGAGAATAAAGCTCATGACTTGGTAAGTCACACTTTGTGATTTTTCTAATTTGGAATTTACAGATAAACTATTTTTCTTTGCTCATTTTTACAATGACGTCTTCAATAGCACAAGGAAAGTTTCTAGTCATCAAGGCGTGAGAAAGACTGGTTTTCTGTACGTAGTCCCCATGAAACTCTCGGTTCTATTTTTAGCACGACCGGGCCGTCACAGGGTGGGGGGTGGCAGGTCACAGGCGGGGAAGGAGGGGGCGACCGGTAGCGTAGGAAAAACCGACCTGGCTCCCTAATTTATCAAAAACGCTTTCATCACCAGTAGAATTGACTTTTGTTTGTGCAGTTTTGGGAGTTACAAAAGGGAATGTGCGCTTGATAGATTATGGTCGAGTTAAGTTTTGCGGTGCGCTAAGATAAAATATCCTCAGGATTTTGAGTATTTCTCTGAATACCTGTTGAATAAAAAAAGTTTACTACGCCTTTCCACTTTTCAGGGGCTTCGTGAACATTTATTCAGGTCAAGGTTGACTTTAACGAGTTGTTTGTAGTGCAGGATGCTCACCAGCTTGCTAAATAGGCGCTTTCAAGCAAATTGCCTGTGCAAGCTGGGTGAGGATGAGGCTGGCTGGTTAATTAATAGGTCGCAATCTAATCCATCATACCATATTTGTCCACTGCCAGACATCGGCCGAAGGGTACCTCATCTGTCCTTCGATATCTTCAGTACTTTTGATCGCATATTACACTGAAATAACTTTTTAACCGTTAGGTTAATGGTTGATTAGTTGACTGATTGAATGTTTTGTCAACAGAAATACGCATCGAAATCACGAAGGATCGACAAGCGGTTTGTTTCAGGAGACTCTGACCTGGTCGCAGAGCTTCGGGGTCTAAAGCACCGCATAGCAACCTAAGCGACCCCACGGACGACTCCGCTCATCACCCAACCATGAGACTGAACTATGTATAGACAAAATGTAAATACAAACTGAGAAACGGCTTCACTTCTAAATGGGCAAAGTTGGGGGAAGAAAAAAGAAAGATAAAAAGCATAAAAAAATCTTAACCTTTTACGAAGCAACGGTAAATACGAGTATATTCCAAATGGCGTTTTTTAAGTCCGCAATGAGAAAAACTTGTAATCCAGTTAAGGGTTAAAGCAGTTTATGAAAATCTAATTCGCAAGTCAGTTATCTTCTTTAGTGTCATTGTCCGTGTCATAGAATAGAATAGCCAAATACTTGTGGATTTCTAAGTGTATATTGGTCATTGAGGTACCTACTGTTGCAAAACTACCTACCATTCTCTTTGGAAATTTTACATTGTTTTTTTTTAAAGTGAAGTTAACATAGATATTGTTAAGCACATTACGGGTAATGAACGTACAAAGAGGTGACTATAATCGTTAGAGTGATAGTTGAATGTTTCGCAATAGAGATATTTTTTGTACTAAAACTTCTAGTCACAAAACACTAACTCGACACTCATAGCATGGTAAGATATGTCGTTGAGTTAGCATAATATAATTTTTATATATAACATTAACTTGAAACCCTTCTCAAGGCAGCTAAAATCAAGCGCTCTGAGGCGCAATTTGTAAATATTTGTACTGATTATTTCTAAGACTTCTTTAGATAGAAATTATAAAATATATTTCAACGCCATTCATTTGGTCGCCACTATAACATGTCATATTTTGAGGACTTTTTCTGTGGCCTAATTATCGTTTCTATATTTATGGTGCAAATATCGTTGATTTACTTAGAATTTAAAAAAACTTACTATGTATGCTGACAATAGTATAATTTTGCAAAGCGAATAAAACTAGGAAGTTATGTGTATGAGATTTTTTATTGAAAATGTGTGAATATAAATACGGAAGAATTTTATGATTCTCTATAACAGTTGGAGGATTCAGTGATATGACAGCTTTATAGCTTTAAAATGTAGCTTAGGGTTCCGTGTTTGAGAAATGAAACTATTGCATTAGCTGTTTTGTATACACGGAGTTTATTCATAAATTTTAAACCGATTGAGGAGTGGGCCACTCAGCATACTGAACACAAGTTCTACGAGTTGGCTTAATTCGAGATAAAACATCTTATGTCAACGAGAAACATTTACTTACACCTCAATCGATTTAATATTTATAATTCAAGTCCGTCTTTATTATATATTATGTTAAAAGGTCTATAAGACCAAACTTGTTTATTTATAAATTATGTTATTATCTTTACTTACCCTTTTGCCCTAATCGTTTAAATTTTCATTAAACCATTTTCATACCATTAAAAGGGTACCTACTTTACACCTTTAAGATACATATCTGTGTTTCAAAAAATGTCAAATTAAAATTTCATTCAGTTCTAAGTACGTCTTAAATCAATTAAAAATTCCTGTCTAGTCTTATACATGTGAACTGTAAAGTATTATTAGATAAAAAATCTGGACTAAGATATTAACTACTTTAATAACATACGATAGCGATTATTTCTGTCCATTTAGTAGACTAATATGTTTTCCTACAATGTCCAATAAAAATATCTGCTACAAACATATTGCATTTTTGTCGTAGATAAACATGCAATATTGTTAAGCCTTTTTGTATATGAATAATAAAAAAACCTTATACAATAATCAAGATACATGTCCATAAAACTTAGACGCTATATATCAAAATGCTTGTAAGATCTAAATAGATAATACCTTTAAAAGCAGTTCTAAATAGCTGACTTATTTATATTTTATATAGAAAAAGAAATGTCTAGTAATTGTTCCTGTATTTTATTGTACTAAGTAGATATTTTATTTTTAACAACATACCATATTAGATAGAAAAATTGGTCAAACAATAAAATGTGAAAAATCTACCTATGATGACTTAGATTAAATAAGTACTACGATGACACGGTATGAAAAAAGGAAAACATAATAAAAATATTACTTCAATGTAATTGTTGTTCTCATTACAAATAAGCTGCCAGTTTTCCTGTATTTCAATAAAAAATAAAGTTCGATCGCTCGACCAGCCCAGTAAACAAAAAATGTAAATAAACAACTAAAAAAAAAAACTCTCACTCGCACATGAAGGGTTCCGAACCGTTATTTGCACAACATTTGAATGTTTCAAGCGTCTACCTGTTGCCGTTATCAATATCGAGCAAAACCCTAAAAAAAATCACGTTTGTTGTATGGGAGCCCGACTTAAATATTTATTTTACTCTATTTTTAGTATTTTTTAATATAGCGGCAAAAGAAATACATCATCCGTGAAAATTTCAACTGTCTAGCTCTCACAGTTCATGAGATACAGACAGGCAGACAGACAGTTGAATTTATTAATAGGGTCCCTTGCCCTTTAGGTACGGACCTTTGAAAATAAAATAAATGAATCCGAGATTAAGCTAATAAATAAATAACAGCAGGCTATTTGACAGTGTAAAAAAAGGATAAATGATATATATTCGTATAAATTAAGAGTTTTAAAACCGATTTAGTGCATTTTTACTAGGGAAAATGGATCATTTATCTAAAAACCCAAACGGCCTGGACAAATCTATGATGACGTCACAGGTATCTGTCCAAAATTCTCCGATTTTTCAAGGAACCTTTTAGTGCACCTATGTTTAAAAGTTCCCGCTCTGGGATCACACACTAGATGGCGTTGCAGTCAATTTAGTTCACCTCTTTTTTTCTATGGAGTCTACATTTTTCCTAGTAGTATAGTTCTGTGGAGTTGACGTTTGTTTCCTTACTGACCATGGACGTCTCTGATTCCCGTGCGACGCCACATTGTCCAAGATAGCGTTTTGGCTTATTTTAAAATTGAATTTGTATTTGCTTTTTTTTGGAAGAAATGCACGAAAGAATTTAAAATTACCACTTTCTGAACACCAACAAAATATCTGAGGTGGTTTTCAGAAACCTGTCAAATAGCCTACTCGTATGGGGGTCCCCTATGTTTTACTTTCAATCCACTTCAAAAACGAGGAGATTTTCGGCTGATCCACATATTTCTTTATGCAGCTTCAGTTTGATGATTTAATGAAATTTGTGTTCGAAAGGAGGTACGTAAAAGGTGGTCCCGTCATCTGGAAGTTTTCCCCATAGTAAAGGCAGTGCATATTGGCGAAATGAACCTACTATTTTCTGGTGTATTTGGGGATTTTTGTTACACATTGCCCATACTCTCTTTCTGAGAAAAGGCCTGTGCCCTACAGTGGGACGTACATAGGGTGATTATGTTACACATTGTATTATCGCGCACCCTGTATCACCCATCACTTTTGTTTTTGCACGTGAGCAAAAACCAACATGGCACTCGTTATCCGCTGTCTGTCATAGATAATCGGAATGAAAAGTAAACCTGTTTAAGCCTGACTGCTTCGTCTTCCGATGCTGAAGTAGTTAGTGGGTTAGATTCGTGCAAAGGGCCTAAGGTAATAAGTGTAAGCAATATTTTTAAAAGAAATCGGATTTTTCTCTCGTTTGAAGGTCAGGAGATGGGGATGGCACAAGACCATGAGAGATGGCATTTGGGGGAAAAGCCCTATCACAACTGAGAAACATCGTTATAGGTCATTTACTTAGTATTTTTTTCTCAGTTAATTCTTGACTAATTATAGTGTGTGTTTCTGTGACAATTTAAATAAATATAATCTTTCTTTCTTTCTTTCGTCGTGATACGATATCCATTGTAATACAGTAAAGATTATGCAATTTATCGCATTATTCACAGTTTTTCTTTCACTATTCTACTTGTATTTTCAGATATCATAAATCTATCGAATATAACCTCTAGAGGCAATTAAAGTTAAGCAGGGAATGTTCCCACGGGCTCTTCACTTAGAAAGTGAGTCTATCATTACCAAAGAAATGTAAAATATCACAAACATTCACCTCTACACGTACAGCCGACAGGAAATCAACCTTTACACACGTGCACTCTAATCAGTTACGCTACAGATGACTTTGCAACAAAAATGAAAAGGTTGGGCGGCTGTCGAATGTACGTACATTAGGATTTTTCTTTGCGTATTGAACCAGTTCGTAGCCTAGTAAGAGAGTTACTTCTAACACAGTCCTGAACTTTGACATTTATTCTAAAACAAGGGACCATCTTTGGAAAGACACGCGCTAGAGAAGCAACGGACGAATGATGCCTGTTCGTTCGTTCGTCCACGTCTCCAGGGCGTGTTTAAAAAAAGTTCTGTTTTTAATGTCCTAGGTTCTTGGTCCCAAGTTCTGTGCTATAGTGTCAAAAAATAATTTAAGATGTGAAGACGGACTTAGAGACTAACCAGTTATGGTTTTAGGAGGTCCGAATCCATTTAACCTGTACCTATATTATGTGAATTTTAATAAATAAATAACTATCATCATTTTTGAGATTTTATCTGCGAAAAAAAACGGCCCCCGTCCTCTCGATTAGTCTTTACCAAGATGTGCTGAAGCGCAAGATGTGCTGCAGCGTAAATTACTCTGTGATTGGTTCATTCTGTGTGCTATGACTGACTTGAACGTTGATTGGTCGATAGTAAGTGACAGCGTAACTATGGTTGGTTCTATACAAAAACGTTAAACCAATGAACTCATTGGTGTATAACTAATATCGCATAACTCCACATTCAACTTTCGCCTTTATTACGGAGGAATAGGTGTCTTGGTAGCCACTTGCCACAATTGTGACTTACCTCTCTTATCTGTGCAATTTTCTTATTTCCTTATTTATGTACAATAATGTGTAACTATTTATCTCTTGCTTCATCGACATTCATAAGCTGAATGCATTATAATGCAGCCTATAACGTCCCACTGTATTGCATAGGCCTTATCTTAGAAAGAGAGTACCATTTTTGTCTTAATCCACATTTACCCCCGGTTTCTCGTACGCTAACAAGCTGTTAATCTACTGTTAACAGCTGTCAGTGGTTTTATTTGTATGCACTTTGATCAATTGACAGCTGTTAACATTAGATTAACAGCTTGTTAGTGTACGAGAAACTGGGGGTAAGAGGTTGAGACGCATGGAAACCACAAACTGCTAAGCCAAGCGCGGGACGCCCGCCAGCTCGATTGTTTAATGATCCGAATACTCGGGCCGAGTAGATGAGGATCTCTGTCCTCTATCTTCAGGAATGGTGTGTCGTGTAAGAGGCTAAGAGAAGACTGGTAGTCTGACAGTTGACGACTGCAAGGAGTTGGATTAGAGGGTCTGTCCATTTAAAGCTGCCTGTTATTAAAAAAAGCGGGTGGGGCTGTGTCGGGTACACGGACGTTGGTTTGACGGGAAACGTCTATAAGTGAGCGTTATTTTCAGCGTAAACTGCGCAATGTGTTACACAGTGCTGTCGCCATCCAGCGGCACAAATGAAGAGAATCCTATTACGTTCTACTTAACGATATGTAAATGAATTGCATGTGCCACTTAGTTACAGAGTTACAGCACTCGCCGAGGCGACGTATTTTCAAATGACCCCCTACTACTGAACTCAATGACGTTTCACATCAAAACATTCAGACAAGATTCTAATCCCCATACACATCCCAAAATGTGGTGTTCTACATATCGATGCTTTGAAAGAAAATTGTATTCAGTAGTGTAACTACTCATCTGAGGAATTAAACAACTTTCTATCCTTCGTTGAAATTTCAAACGAGAGTAACGGCCTAGCCTCAGAGAAGTCACGCCCACGTTGGCCTTATCCATGCATACCCTCTAGGCTGCTTGAATGTTGGTAATGAAAAAGGAAAATAGTCGCGAAATGTTACAATGTTCTTAAAAAAATATGAAGCTTATTCCAGCAGGCCAACTAAATTTTAAATTGTTAATATCAATCTTACGCTTGATGCATCGGCGCAGGTTTGATGTCTAGAGGAGGCTATGTCCTGTCCGCACTTTTGATGTCAGTTTTGAGTGCGCTTTATGTATTAAACATAATTTATTTGTAAGTAAGTACCAACGGGCAATGGAGAGAGCTATGTTAGGAATTTCATTGCGTGATCGAATCAGGAATGAGGACATCCGCAGAAGAACCCGAGTTGCCGAATATAGCTCGAAGAATTGCTCAGTTGAAGTGGCAGTGGGCGGGGCACATAGCTCGAAGAACTGATGGCCGTTGGGGCGGAAAAGTTCTAACCTCGCGACCGCGGACCGGATGGGCAGGCCCCCCACCAGATGGTTACGGTGGCGGGGAGTCGCTGGATGTGGGCGGTACAAGATTGGGAAGCTTGGAAAACCATGAGGGAAGCCTATGTCCTGCAGCGGGCGTTAATGGCTGATGATGAAGTACTGGGTTTGCTTTCCGAGTTGCTTTTTATAGGGTTCCGTAGTGAACAAGGAACCCTTAAAGTTTCGCCATGTCCGTCTGTCTGTCTGTCCTCGGCTTAAGACAAGATAAAAATATTCTTTATTGCACCAGGAAAATCACAACATGAAATATTTATAAAGATACAGTACAATTGGCGGCCTTATTGCTAATAGAAATTTCTTCCAGACAACCGTATGAAGGAAAAATTCTGAAGGAAAGAGTAGACGGGTAGTCGGTGCAATTTTGAATATTACAATACATACTTATATAAATAACAATATACCTACATAAACCATTACATATGTAGTTATGATAAACATACATAAATAAGTTATAATAAAATCTACACGAGGAGGAAATAAATAATATTTCAGCTTAGCACAGAGACGATTTTTGTAGTGTACTGTTACAACCCCTTTCACACGGTGACAGTGCTGGGCAGAGCTGCAACAGTCAGCATGAGAACGTCTTCCAATTTCATGAGCCGTGTGACCGTTGGTCTACGTGTATGACGTCAATGCGAGCGCTGCCCAGTACTTTCAGCCGGTTGCTGGTCAGACCGGTTTTGCTAGTCCTAGAGGACGCATCGCGCGCATATTGTATCTCTATTATGTCCAATAAATATTTTCGTGTATTAAAAAAATGTTTTTTAAAAATCAACTCGCGAACCCACTCGTAATAGTACCCTACACCTAAAATAGGGATGCAATTTTTTTATCACCTGCACCATAGTGTGCGTTAACGTTGGATTGATCGATTAAAATATTATTAGTGTAGGAAAACCATTCTTTAATTTAGAGATCCGTTTGCGAAATATTAAGCTTTAAAGCGCAATTTTTTTTTACATTAGGGCGCCCCCCCCCCCGTCTCCCGGCTTAACGGTTGATTGTAGAAACATGAAAAAATTCGGTACGGTAGCACATTATAATGAACTCAAAAGGAAAATGGGAGCGGTGGTAGCGGAGCGGTAGAACGGAAGGTCGTGGGTTCGGATCCCGGCATGTACCAAAGACTTTGTTTTCTAAGTTACGTACATATGTGAAGTTACATCGTTAGGAAACCTGAGTGACTCAGGTATTCATATACCTCGGCGTTCGAAATTGCCAATCCCCGGTGGGCACGCGTGGTGATTAAGATTATACTCTCTCTCTCTGAGAGAAGGCCTGTGCCCTACAGTGGGACGTATATAGGCTGATTACAAAATAAGGAAAACTATCACGGCTAAGTAGGCTCTACAAGTTCACGACTTATAGGCTAAGTCTGTAAAACCTCAGAAAACTTCGTACAAATTCCATTGACTTTAAATTCTATTCCATCCATGACTTTGGAAAAAAGAAATACTTTTTTCTCGGTAAATTTTACCTTGCAGTAGTAGCGCAGCGGTAGGCCGGCGCCTCATATTCGAGAGGTCTTGGGTTCAAATCCCGGCATGTACTAATTAATGACTTTGTTTTGTGAATTTGAAGTAGCAATAGCACTACATAACCTATTGTTTTCCAGGAAACCTGAGTGTCTGAGATGTTCGCATATCTCAGCACTTGAAATTGCCAATCCGCGGAGGGCACGCGTGGTAATTAAGCCCATTCTCTCTCCGAGAAGAAGCTTGTCCCTGGAGTTGTACGTATAAAGGCTGCATAAAAATAAATTATTTTATTCGTCACACAAACTCAGTCTTGTAAAAGAAAACACGATAGAGGTCGGCAGAGGCAGTTTAAATAATCGGTGGTGAAGGGAAAACGTAAACACAGATTATTTAAACCACCTCTGAGGAGTATTTTAGCGGAATCGTGTTAATAACACTGTTAGTTGAAAACTTATGAAGACGCGGGGTAGCAACCGCATTGATTAGCTTAAATCACTTTAAATACTTAAAATTTTGCACATATTTTGGTTACGAATTCGCAACTAATTCGGATTATTTGCGCTTCCATTCATTATAAGAAATCCTATACCTACCTAGTACCTATACCTGCCCACTATCCAATAAAAAATAAAAAATAACCTTTTACTACTAGTGACATCTACAAACCAATTCACGGAACAAATGTGAAGCTTACAGCTTTTACCAACGATGCTCGCTAACAAACTTCAACTCAAGCTTACAATAAATCTCAACAGATCGCGGTATTACACTTATGGCATATAGTCAGAAAGTTTGATGAAAGTACGACTGCTAAACGAATTTGGATGGCAGTTGGCATACATAGAGACGAAATGAAACTTGATGTGAAAAATAAAGGGATGTGGGGCGAGGGCGCAGAAGCGGCGACCCAGAAGGGACCTGGCGCGAGGCGCCCTAGAAGTAGGGCACCTAGTGTAGCACACATTTAGTTTAGCGGACTGTATTTTTAAGGGCTGATAATTAATTAAAACCGAGTTTTTCTATATTTTGGACTATATTGTATAATCAAACAAACCGCGTGCGGGAGCGGCAAGGCACGAACTCTCTTCTCAATAGTGACAACATCAGAATGTAAAACAAGGTTGCCACAATAAAAACATGGTAAAAATAATCTATGTCGCGAACACCTAGGGTGTGGGAAGGACATGGGATGAGGGCGCGGAAAATACGGGACGCATTGTATTTGTGTAGAGTACGCGCCGCTGAATGGACGGCCCTTCTCTACAGTTTGTATGAAAATGGATTGGAAAGACACCGTGTTTTTTGCGCGCCCTCGCCTCAGACATTTAGGTTTGCTCACGATGTTTTCTTTCAAGTGGCAAGTGGTATTGTTCTTCTTCTCTTCTGTTTCTCCTTCAGAATGGAACCCAGATATGACCTCTGAAATGTGCTGAGAGGTCACAACAGACAGAAGACACACTCTACCCACAGAAATTAGACCAGATTAGATTAATACTCTTTATTACACGCCATGCGATGGTAGCATATACCAAGCGGTGTTAGCGGAGCGGCAGAACGCCGGCTTTTCATTCGCGAGGTCGTGGGTTCCAATCCCGGCACGTAATAATTTACGTACATTTGTGAAGTTATAGTAGCAATACCACTCGCTAACCGGGAAGGAAAACAACGTGAGGAAACCTGAGTGTCTGAAGTGCTTACCATACCTCAGCGCTTGAACCTTACCAATCTGCGCTGGGCACGGGTGGTGATTAAGCCTATACTCTCTCTCTCTCTCTCTCTCTGAGAGAAGGCCTGTGCCCTACAGTGGGACTTATATAGGCTGCTTATGTATGTATAATAACATTACTTTGCTTTTGAATTGACAGTGGCGCCACCTATGAGACGTTTGTGACATTGCATACTGTGCGCTCTAGCACGCTCTAGGGCTTAAACAGCCTTGAAACTCAATGAAGGTTTCGTAGCCCTAGTGCCAAAAGCTAACATTAGAGGGAAGTTAAAGCGTTTTGCGTTATTCTTTTAATTTTCTTGAGCCACAAAGTTCGCCTGTTTTTGTACATTTTTAATGTGAACAGCATTAATTATCTTTCAGACAACTTTGGTATTGTACAACTAGTAAGTTATGGGGTAGAGTGGATTGGCGATTTCATGCGCTGAGGTATTTGAATAGCTCAGACGCTCAGGATTCCTCACGATGTTTTCCTTCACCCCTTTACCGTTGGCGAGCGGTATTGCTAGTATAACTTCACAAAATGTACATAACTTAGAAAACAAAGTCATAGGTACAGAAACGCACTGGGAATCGAACCTTTGTCTCGCGGTTCAGAGTCCATTGTTCTACCCACTGTGCTACCGCCGCTCTAAATAAAAATAAAGTATTGTTATGATAAATAATAAATAAAATATGGTGGCTTTACAAAAGAGAAAATGTAGTAATAGTTGTTTCAGTTTTAGTTTAATAATTGTTTTAATTTTGATATGAAGTAGACAAGTGCGAAGCTAATATGAAATTTTTATGGCAAAACCCCTCATAGTTATGAAAACCACGAAGGAGGATTATGCTCTGCAGTGGGGGTTAAATGGCTTGTGATAAATATGAAATTTTAATATTTTTTTATCAAATAAGAAAAAAAATATCTTTAGCGTTGTAAACAATGCATGACAAGGAACTATGTAAGCATAACAAAAATAAATGTTAACATTTATTTTTCTTTCATAAAAAGTGGAGAGGTGTAGTGTGGTGACCCTTTCTAGCCTCACTTAGGATGGCTACGTATGTTATCCATATTAAGAGATTCCAATATATGACATCAAGCTGTACGCACACGTCTCATGAAAACAAAACCAACCAATAGCCTCCTTACAGGTCTATGTATCTGGTCAAAACAAACAAATATTATTTTGAGTGTTATCAGCTTGTCCATACCAAGTTTCGATGCGAATCGAAATCGATTCGAGAAATCGAGATTGCTCTAGCAAAGTTATCGCCTTTGTATCTACGTAAGATGATTTATATCGCGTCCAGTGGCACCTTCACTCACACTAGATAGGTGAAGGGACCACTCGTACGCTGCAGTGTCTGGGGGATGGTTTTTTTCTAGAAAGAGTAGGCTTGCACAGCACCTATACTATCCTGACAGCTTAGTTGGCCTAGCCCACAGGAAAGAAAAATCAATACGTGCGGAGCCAACCAAGCCGTGGGTTTCCTCACGATGTTTTCCTCCTCGGTTATTGTCTGGTTTTGCTACTACAAATTCGCATAGCTATGAAACAGCTTATATTTTTTTCTTCCGTTCTTCTTCAGCTTCTGGAGAAATGAGCATCTATTTGTTGTAAGGTACAGTCGGCCACAGTTCCCGCGCTACTTTGAATACAAATATTTTCCTTTGAGCCAACATTTCCATTACCTTTCAGTGTTTCTGAAAAAAAATAAGCATAAGAAAAAGTTATATAAAAGCCCAGCAGTCGGGTTCAAAACTCAAAATAAAAAACTAGAAATTCAAAACTAGATTCTTTTTTTTTCTTTTCTCTGTTTTTCTTCTGGCCTCAGTCTGAATGTATTTCCATATTTGTGATGTCTTGCCTGGTTACCGCAGCGCAGGTATCCTAGTTTGGAACCAGGACAAGTGATTGTGTTGTGTGGAAGTTCTTATTCATTTGGCTCACCACAGGCTACGTCTATGTTTGTGATATTTTTGTGGTAATTTAGACACACCACATGCTACATCAATGTTTGTGATACTTTTGTTTTTTAACCGACTTCAAAAAAGGAGGGGGTTATCAATTCGACGCGTATATATGTTTTTTTGCTTTGTTTGTTGTGCACGTTTGCTTTCTGTTATTTTAATTTTATGTCACTTAAATGTTACTCAAAAGCGAGACCCAGGTTCGATTCTCAGTGCGGGCAGGTACCTATGTCTTTGTTTTCTAAGTTATGTTGTGAAGTTAAAGTAGCAATACCACTCGCTAAATGTGAAAGAAAACATTGTGAGGAAACCTGAGTGCCTGAGGTGTTGTTAATTTGTCGGCCTTTAAATTTACAACAATAAAAAGAAGATTAAGATTACTGCTTATGTATATGTTTTTTTTCTATGACGTGTCTTGTTGTCATAATAAATGTCTTTTCTTTCTTTCTTTCAATATACTGCTTCATTGGTCTTATGGTTTTTTGCTTGTCTACCAATACGAAAGTAGTGGGTTTGATTTACGCATATGGCCGCCGTATTTCGATTTATACAAACGGTGTAGGTTTTCCATGCTTGTGTTCCTTGCCTGATTAGATTACCATATCACACGGTGACTGCCTCCCAAGTTTGTAACTACACGTAACTGTAACCATGTATGTAACTGTTTCCTTGGTGAAATTTCCATTTTAACAATTCCGAGGAGTCAAACCTTCAAATAGTTACTTAATGTGTTTGACAACGGGCGTTTTTAAGAATCGGCTGAATGATGGTCAAGACTAATGAAAAACAAGTGATCGTGTTACGAGCATGATATTTGAATCAGAACATACAACTACCACAGATAAATCCTCCACAATAATAGGACAATATGACTTTTGACCCATATAAAAGACATCAACGCGCTAGCAATAGAATTTACATTTCAAGCCTCGCATGTTAACAGCTTACTTTACTTAAAAAATAAAAGCAATATATGTTGCTACTAAAAATTTACTTGCACATGTGAAGAAAAACATCATGAGGAAACCTGAGTGCCTCGGGTGTTTACACAGCCCAGCGCTTGAGGTCACCAATCACCACCAGTGGGACGAATGTAGGCTGCGTTTTACGTACATTACATAAACGTTATTGTCCTATTAATTACTATCAGAAAATAAAGAGAGTTTCAATCAATCATGATCATAGTCAGTCATTGTAAAAAAAGAACTAAGTAATTTACTGCCGAGCAGACATTATGGTCATTAGAGCTTTTAAGTAAAAGTACAGCTTAAAAAAGCTAACTGGGCCAAACAGGTAATTGCTAACAAACAAAAACGTCGTCCATTTGACCGAAAAAACAACGTTACTCTAACTATAAGGAAGTGACCAGAAAGAAGCAATGACCTTAGAAAAATCAACGAAATACTTAGCGCATGATAATCGGACCTACGTCGCGTGTAGCATGCAATATGTATTTATATGGCATTATTTTTAACGGGGTTAGCAAACAACCTCTTACCTAGTGCCTTTAGATATTGTAAACAGAAGGGAGATATTTCTCAATATTACCATACGAGCAAGTGAATATTGGTATTTTTCTAAGCAGGATGAGCAAACGGATGTCTTATCACTTATCGCCTCACTACATAATATCGGTTACACAAAAATACCTATAAGTATACGCTTCCAAAGCTCCCGTTGCTCAACCATGCGGAACTAATGAACAGAACCTAGCAATCCAACCAAAAAAATTCTAACAGGCATACGTAACATTATCAAAATCTACCTGCGCCTGCGCTTCCCAGAAAGGCGGTGGGCGAGCCGCGTCGAACAATAAATAGTAGAATCGCCTTCCGTTATCTCTGTATCATCATCACACGGGGTCTCAACTCAAAGCTCCGGGGCGGAGAGCGGCGCGCGGGGGGGACTCTGGGCGGCGTGAAAGCCTCCTCCCGCCAGTGCCCAACCGACCGCGACGCGAGACGCACGCGCGTTCCGAACGCGACCCGACGAAACCAATCTAACTGAAACAATAACTGAAATCGCGACCGTTTACACGAGACAAGTGTTCATGTGAATTAACCAGTGCCCCTGACGCAGTGTGTGACGGAAAGTGAACAAGTGCTGCGCAGTGTCACGTGTATTTACGGCCGTAGATGTGACGGCCCCGTGAGATATTCCGTGGACCGCCATGTTGCATACCTAAGAGCGGCGAGAAGGAGCGAGCGGGACGCAGCTAGCTCGATGTACGTCTCACCCGCTCGTAGGGACGATGGTGCCCTGAGGATGTGGATTCCTTGGCTGCTGGCTCTGCTGAGCCTCTCGGTGGGCGAGGTAATGCAGTCCAGGGCCGTCGACACCGGCGTCGACCTCAAGGTCCTGGAAGACCAGCCCATCGGGACTCCAGTCGGGCGCATCCCCATCAAGTCCGGCTTTACCTACCGTTTCAACGAACCGCCCAAGGAATTCGTCCTAGACCCCGTCACAGGAGAGATTAGAACCAATGTTGTGTTAGACAGGGAAAACATGGAGCGATACGCCTACGTCGTTTTGTCTAGTCAGCCGACGTATCCCATAGAGGTGCGGGTTAGGGTAATGGATGTAAACGACAATTATCCGGAATTTCCCGAGGCTAGTATAGCTGTGACGTTTTCCGAGAGCGCCGCGCCTGGGACGAGGTTGCTTCTGGACGCGGCTACCGACGGCGATTTGGGGGAGAACGGTATAACAAACGACTATCGGATAGTTGACAGTGATGGCGAGGGGAAATTTAGGCTGAACGTCACTGTCAACCCTAGCGGTCAAACTTCGTACCTACACCTGGAAACAACAGGAAAGTTGGATAGGGAAACGAATGACTTCTACATCTTGAATATCTCAGCTAGGGACGGCGGTGACCCACCAAAGTACGGGTACCTTCAAGTGAACGTTTCTATATTAGATGTCAACGACAATCCACCGATTTTCGACCAAAGCGACTTCTCAGTGTCTTTGAACGAAAGTGTTCCACCTGGGACTACAGTGTTGAAAGTGACCGCCACGGATAGTGATCTGGGTGAAAACAGTAAGATAACGTACGAAGTGACGGACTTGGAGAGACAGTTCGCAGTGGACCCCGAATCCGGCGTCATTACGACGACTAAAAAGCTCAACTGTCCGAAATATTGTACTAACATGACGTGTAACATGACTTGTGTGTTAACTGTGATAGCAAGGGATCATGGAGTGCCAAGACAGGATGCTAGAACATACGTCACGGTCAACCTAATTGACGCCAATGATCACGACCCTCTTATTACGTTTATTTACGTTCCCTCTTCAGCGAGTTTCGCCACTGTCGATGAGAACGCTAAAAATGGCTCCTTAGTCGCGGCTATATCGGTCTCGGACTTAGACGCAGGCTTGAATGGTGTCACTACAGTGAACATAGTTGCCGGTAACGAACTGAACCACTTCCGATTGGATAACTCGTCTAGCGTTCATATAGTGCATGTGAACGGTGTCCTAGATAGGGAGGAGATAAGCAAATATAACCTTACTGTTGTAGCGACTGATAAAGGCACGCCACCACGTACAGCTACCTCATTTTTGATAATACACGTCAATGATGTCAATGACCATGAGCCCGTGTTTGAAAAATCAGAATACTCGATGGTTTTGAGCGAGCTTGCTCCACCTGGAACTTACGTAGCCGGAATAACAGCCACAGATGAAGATACAGGCGTCAACGCTGAAATTTTCTACGATTTCACTGACGGCGACCAGTTACAATGGTTTTCTATTGACAATTTTACTGGTTTAGTAACGACAAGACTCCATTTAGACAGAGAGGTACAAGGTACAGTGGAACTAAATGTCTCCGCGAGAGACGGAGGACCCAACCCAAAGTACGCGTACACGCGATTAAAATTAACAATTCTAGATGAGAACGACGAAGCGCCAACCTTTGCACAAACTCAAATAAATGTTAGCGTTCACGAGAACATAAACCCACCAAAAGAAATTATAATACTTACCGCATCGGATTATGATCAAGGAACCAATGGATCCGTCTCGTACTATTTACAATCAAATGTGGAGAGGAAATATCCGAATACGTTCATGTTGGATACCGTTACCGGACAATTGAGTACTGCTATTGCATTAGACAGGGAGAGGATACCGTTATACGAGTTACAAATTTTGGCCAAAGATCAAGGTTTTCCACCACAGTCGTCAACTGCTACCGTATTCTTAAAAGTACAAGATGTAAACGATAATGATCCGGTGTTCCACCCACAAAGGTACATCGATTCAATAAACGAAGATTTACCGACAGGAACAAAAATTCTGCAAGTCAAAGCTTTTGATTTGGACGAAGGAGACAATGCAAGAATCACGTACAAGTTAGAGAGCGGCGGCGATGGATTTTTTGACGTTGATCCGTGGACTGGCAGTGTAATACTGAAAAAAGATTTCAGCAAAGCTCCCAAGGCTATTTATACGATGATTGTTTCGTGCAAAGATGGGGGTAACAGAAAAGCCAGCGAGAATTCTATTATAGAAGTTGTAAAGGCGTCCCATAAAAAAAACTTAGAGTTTGATGCCTACAATGGCTACACTTTTAAGATAGTAGAGGATGAAGGTACTACAAAACCATTAAATGGAAGATTCGTAGGAAAAGTTAATGTCAGAAACTCCGTAGGTTCGATATCGTACTACATATTAGAAGGCGATCATAAAAAGGTATTCAAAATCGATGAAAGAAGTGGCATCATAACAACAAATTTTATCATCGACCGTGAAGAGAAAATGACTTATAATATGAAAGTAATGGCCAAAAGTGGCCTAACATTTGGCTTTACCTATGTGAATATTTCGATCTTGGACGTAAACGATAACTACCCTATTTTCATAGAAGATAAGAACGAGATTCACATACCGGAAAATATGGCTGTAGGTCAAGAAGTGTACTTTGCCAGAGCGACAGACAGGGACTCCGGTGTAAATAGAACCATTTCTTATTCCCTAAGTGACAACCCTGAGAACAATTATCGCATATCGGAAACCACTGGCGTCATCTACTTGAATAAGCCCGTGATAAGTGAACCTGGCACTGTGATGTCAATAGAAGTCGTAGCGACGGACAATGGGAGCCCCGCGCTGGCTACGAAGCACTCAATAGTTTCAATTGTAGATGACGTCAATGACCACACACCTGTCTTCGACCACACTTCGTATGAGACTTCCCTTCTCGAGTCGACGAGGGTCAACACTAGATTCTTCACTATTTCTGCCTCCGATGCCGATTTAGGGCCCAACGGAAGGATTTCTTATCACATTTCTGAAGGAAACATAGACGAAAAGTTTGGCATCTTCCCTGATGGATACCTTTACGTAAAAAACCCTTTGGACAGAGAAGAAAAGGACTATTATTCTTTGACAATAACTTCAACTGACGAAGGCAAGCCACCGCGCTCCTCGCAAGTGCCCGTCGTCATTCATGTGTTGGACGAAAATGACAATAGCCCCCAATTCACCAATACAACTTTCATATTCAAAATAAAAGAAAACGAACCACCCGACACTTTTGTCGGCAAACTCACGGCTACTGATAAAGACATAGGGCGCAACGCGGAGCTAACCTACAATTTACCGGCGACGCAGAGCGATTTTAGAATAGATCTGCGAAACGGATTTATCAAGACGCTAAAATCGTTCGACCGTGAGAACTTAGTGAACACAACGGGCCAGGATTACATCACCTTGACAGTGACAGTAAACGACAATGGCAAGGTCAAGCTCTCGGATTCAGTCCGCGTAACGATTTACATAACAGATGTGAATGATAACGCACCCGTTTTCACAAAAACCCCGTACAGAGTGGACGTGTCTGAGGGAGCTTCAGTGGGCGCGTCCATCATGCGGGTCTATTCTGAAGACGCTGACGAAGGTTTAAACGGAGATATCTACTACGAATTAGTAGGGGGAGATGACATGGGAAAGTTCATCCTAGACGAGGCAACAGGACAACTGATAATAAATAAGCCTCTAGATCGTGAGTCCGTGGATCGGTATCAGTTGACCGTTTTAGCGCACGACTTTGGACAAAGAGTCCGGCTGACGGCGACTGCAACGATAACTGTAAACGTCTTAGATGAAAACGATAACGCACCAATTTTCACGCAGTCAAAAACCGAAGTGTTTGTGTTTGAGACAGAGCCGGTGAATAAGAAAATAATGCAATTTCACGCGACGGACGCCGACTTGGGTGTGAACAAAGACTTGCAGTTTTCAATAACTTCCGGAAATAGGAAAGAATCCTTCTTCATTGACAGCATTACGGGTGAATTATATTTGCATAAGCAGATTGACTATGAAGAGTTGACGTCTTACATCC
The DNA here is from genome assembly GCA_947310995.1 of Yponomeuta cagnagella. Lineage (NCBI taxonomy): Eukaryota > Metazoa > Arthropoda > Insecta > Lepidoptera > Yponomeutidae > Yponomeuta > Yponomeuta cagnagella. The sequence continues at coordinate 17,446,651 of OX371270.1, read as the reverse complement.
TAAACGTAACAGCGACAGACAGCGGCAACCCTAGCCTTTCATCCACCATCTCCTTCACCGTTAACGTCATAGACGCAAATGACAATGCACCCGTATTCACAAATACAGCCATCGTGAGGCAAATAAGAGAAGGTATACCAAAACACACGCCTATCGTCACAGTCACAGCCGAGGACCCTGATTCGGGTCTTAATGGCAAAGTGTATTACTCTATCAAACATCAAGAGCCCAACGACAGAATGAGACATTTCGCTATAAATAATGTCACTGGGGTCATACACACTTTACTGCCCATAGACAGAGAACGCATAGATACATTCAGAATAACCGTAGTGGCTTACGACGGGGCTGTGGCCCCATGGCCGCGGCTGTCAGCTGAGAAATTAGTCACTGTAATAGTCGAGGACATAAATGATAACGCTCCAGTATTCGTATCGATGAACGCCGCCGTCATACGCTCGGAGAGACTAGGCCGAAGCGTTGGTCAAGGCATTTTCATTATGGACGTCCTGGCCAGGGACTTGGATTCCGGACCTAACGGCTTAGTGACATACAAGCTAATTCACAGTCACAGCGACAGTGACATCTTCGATTTGCATAGAAGCAATGGTGCCCTGACCTTACGCTACCCGCCCGGGTCGCCCGATGCTCGATGGAATCTAGTCATCAAAGCGACGGACGAAGCGGTCCTGAGCGAGCAGAGAAGTACAGAGACTTACTTGACAGTAATAATGGGGGGTACCGAGGTGGATGATATAACCTGGACGAATCCGGTATCCATGTCAGTGGGTGAAAATGAGCCGGCGGGGACTGCAGTGTTAAACTTGACGAATAATTACAAGTCAGGGTTAGAGTTTTACATAGTGAATGTGACAGGGGATGGGAAGCAAGTGGATAGGTTGTTTGACATAGATTCCTCGCTGGGGATTCTGTCGACGGCAGTGTCTCTGGATTGTGACGCTGGCGTGGATCGGTATGAGGTGGAGATATGCGCCGTGTCGTCGCAGAGGCCTCTGAGGACCGCTACGACTAAGGTGAGTGTTTTTTTTTTATAATATCCTTGCCTCAATAGAATTGGGTATTTGACAAAATATCAAATGAGTTACTTTTAAAACGGAATTTTGTATGAACATACTTGCTTATGACGTCACATTTCAGAGCACTCTTTTCATGTTTAATCTATTTAAAAATTGTAATAACTAGTAATTGACTAAAAGAGATACATTTTCCGAGATATTTTGTAATTTTTGTTTTAATCGAGCATATGAAATAATTTATTGGTGATCGTGTCAAATACCGTATTGTTTTAACATCCGTCGAACCCGTGACCACATGCGTGAGGTCGTGTGTTCCAATACCGGTATGTACCAATAATGTATTTTTCTAAGTTGAGTAAATTTTTGTGATATTGTAGTAGGGATACCACTCGCTAACTGTGAAGGAAAACGTTGCGGGGAAACCTGAGAGTCTGAGGTGTTGACGTGCCTCTGCACCTGCTACGTACAGATGGCTGATTAACTTATATAGTTTCCTCAGCTTAGATAAACTCGGTATAAAAATATCGAGATTAGTGTAACACTGGCAAAGAGCGAGTCATGCGCCGAAAGTCCGAGACCACTATACGTATAAGAGTAAATAATACGTATATACATATTTTTATGTAGCCTGTATACGTCCCACTGCAGGGCACAGACCTCTCACAGAGAGTATGGGCTTAATTACCACGCGTGCCCACCGCGGATATGCAATTTCAAGCGCTGAGGTATGTGCGAGCTCAGACACTCAGGTTTCCTCACGATGTTTTCCTTCAGGTTAGCGAGCTACTATAACTCCACAAACATAACTTAGAAAACAAAGTCGTACATGTCCGCACTGGGAATCGAACCTGGGTCTCTCGCTTCCGACTCCAATGTTCTACAGACTTGGCGTACTGTAGGTAGGTACTTACATAATATAAATAGTTCAGCAATCAAGTCTCGCAGTTTTTCCGAGCTTTTCCCGAACTTCAAAGACAATTTTTTTATGATTTAATTACAAATGTATATTTTTCAGATTTTTCGCTGTATTTGTAGTATAACACGCTATTAATTACGAAATTTCATAGTTCTAGGTGAACGGAAAGTGCCTTGTAAATTTTGACTCCCTTGAGTGTCAAAATAATAGTTATTTGTTATGCAAGGCTGCAAAGTAAATTTTTGGCGCGAGTACCTTGTATTGAAACCTGAGCAAGCGAAGGATTCTAGGATTGAGCCACGAGCGAAGCGAGTGGTTCAAATATAGAATCCTGAGCGTAGCGAGGGTTTCAAAGGTACGAGACGCTAAATAACTTTGCTGCCGAGCGCAACACACAACTTTTCACCTCACTAAAGCGAGGAAAATGTTAGGTGCAAGAAAAACAGTTTTAATAAATATTAAATAACTGTTTATTTATTTCAAAAATTAAAAGTAAAATTACTACAATTGGTAATATTTAAAGGTAAATATTTTTTTTAAATCAAATTTTCTTGCCGGCCAGTGCGATTCTTTAAATGAGGCTGGCGCATGACATGAAATAAGTATTTGCATTTCAATCATCAATGGACTGGCTGCAGAGAATATAAACTATTACGAAACCAATGAGGTTCTATATATATGTAATTTATTGTACGAAACCTTTATTGAATAAAAATATTCGAATTTTAAAAACACTTTCCACGCTAGCGGATAAAGTGCGATTTTCCATGCAGATTTCGAATGATAAACAGAGCTTTTACGAGCTAGTGAGGTGAAAAGGTTTTTTGTGGTATAAACGGCCGTTTCTTTTTTTTACTTTAACTTGGATGATTGATTTTTTCACAGCTTCAGAGGACTGTAGACTTAAGTATATGGTTTTAATTTCAACTAGATATCTCCACGCGTTCCCGAGATAAAGGGTCTTGACAGACACATGGACGGACGGACGGACAACAAAGTGATCCTATAAGGGTTCCGTTTTTTCCTTTTCAGGTACAGAACCCTAAAATTAGATGAGAAAACCCCTCTTAAGTTTCAGCGGACCTTTCTCTACCATGCTGTACAACGATAACTTCAGGATTGTCTTTAAAAATGTTAAGGCAAATAAACCAAACCAAAAACCATATAGGCAAGTGATCAGAGCTTTTTTCAGTGAGTAAAATGACTCTACATCGCAATAACTCACCGTTATAAATGTTAATGTTCCGTTTACTATTCTTAATGAAATTAAGATATCCTATTAGGGTAGTATTTGTGGACATGTAGCATTATAAACATGATTGTAGCTCTCGCAGATTTGTATGTCCTTAAAATGCTGTCACTAGTAGTTTTTTAGGGTTCCGTATTTGAGAGTGCTTATCGGACCCTACAGCTAAGCCTAAGCAGTCTGTCTGTCCGTCTGTATGTGACATAATATAAACTCACGCCCGTATCGCGGAGGGGTAGGCAGAGACCAGAGTCTGCCACTTGCCACGATCCTAACAGATCCCTTTCGTCTCCGTCTCTATGTCTTAGCTTAAAAGGACTCTATCTCGAACCTTACTTGATAGCCAGTTGAAATTGCGCAAAATATATGTTGATATGGCACATTGCTCAAATGTAATAAGTTAAACATGATTTTTACGTATTTTTCTGATTTTGAATCTATTGTCATTAAATGCATATAAATATTCATCGAAATAAAATAAATAAATGAATCAAATACATGTGTAAATAATATACAAATAGTGTAAGAAAAAAGTCGACCAAGTGTGACTCAGACTCCCGAACAGTTTTCGCTGTATATCTAACTCGTTGGTCTAGCAGTGAAACGTTTGACTACCAAGCCAGAGGACATGGGTTCGGTTCCTGCTAATTGCAGCAGTACGGTTGTCTGGAAGAAATTGCTATTAGCAATAAGGCCGCAAATTGTACTGTATCTTTATAAATATTTTATGTTGTGTTTTTCCTGGTGCAATAAAGAATATTCTTGTGTAAAGTAAAGTAAAGTAAAGTATCGTTAACTTATCTTATCTTTGATTTATATAAATGGCCTCCGTCTGTGTGTGTTTGCATGTTACTAATATCCTATTTCAGTCCAGAACAAGTGATTGCATGGTGATGATGTTATATGTATTATTACAAACTAGATAGTTCACGGGGTGAACTTCCTATCACATATATGTCCGAGAATTTGAGTCACATATTTTCATGATTTTTTTTAAATTTTACGCTCAACGTTTTGCCTAACTAAGGAGCTGCAAATTAGATCCGCGATGGTCATACTTCGCACTATAGCGTTGTTAAGAAAACGGCTTTTATTTTCCTTCTAAAAATGACAAAACGATTTGCTCAGCCGAAGCCATGCCAATTAAACCGAAATAAAAACCCGAACGCGCTGCCATCGAAAATAAACCAACAGCGCGCTGGAGGCAGAATGGCGTAAGTGAGAAAATTTGAATGCGGGGAAAGGGGATAAGTGACAAATTATTAAGTTTATGCGAGAGTGTTTTGACTCCGATAATCCCACGATAGCGGATTATCGGAGTCAAAACGCGGGTGGCTAATTAAGTTACAAAATCTTCATGCCTTTTGTTCTCGAAGCTTATAAAAAATATATAAAAAAATCGACAGCTTAAAAGTCATAACTCACACCTGTATCCCGGATATTTATATGGTAATAAAGCAGATATTTAAAGCGTAAGCAGGCGAGGGTCATTTTATTAAATGTCTAGGTTAGTTTGGTAATAACTGGTTACTCTCTCACTATTGAATTTGTCGTTATTTGAATAAATCGTTTTAAAAAACCTATTTAGAGGCTAAAAATTCCGCCCATGCTGGGACTTGAACCTGCGACCTCTGGCTAACCATGCCAGCGCTCTCCCAACTGAGCTTATGGGCAAGTGCAGGCATCAGTGAAATTTCGAGTCTCTTTACAACGTATAGGCAGCGATATCTGGCCGAAGTAATTTACATCACTTGCAGCCCCGAGTAACCCACGCAAGGGCTGTAAGTGATATTTGGAGTTGCAGCCCTTGCGTGGCTCTACAAGTTGGTGGCTCTACAAGTTGGGAGAGCGCTGGCACGGTTAGCCAGAGGTCGCGGGTTCAAGTCCCAGCATGGGTGGAATTTTATCCTCTAAATAGGTTTTTAAATTTGTCCTCAGCTCGGGTTAGTGCAACAAAAAAAATATAATTAAATAGTTTTCGATATCTTGTTATCTTATCTTTAATTTCGCAGTCGGGTAGAAACAAATATGGAAGTAAATCGCGTTTCCCGAGGCACCTTTTTGCCCTGTGTCCTGTGTCTTTTTCAATATTTACTCTTGTACCCTTTTGGCGTCTGACCGTCGAATAAATTTCATTCAAAAGAAAGCTCGTTAGTGTAAGTCAGGGCCGGCCTAATCGGAGCCTCTAAATTAACGATAAGCTGCGTTCCGAAACCGATATCGGCCGCGTTCAGAAACCCCTCTGATTACAACCGAAGCACACGTTTTGAATGTTATTTATATTAGCTCATTAATCCGCAGCGGGATTATTTATTTGCGCTTTCCGAATGTCTAGAGGGGCTCTTAATAATTTTAAATGGCAGTTTGTTTTTTGAAGTTATGATTTCTTAACATTGTTTGTTATTCACAGACTGAGTGAATACGCTTTAATGTAATCATGTGAATGAACTAATGTGTAAAAATTCTAGGTGCACAAAGTGCACTAGGTTGAGTTCCTCTGAACCAACCCGCACTGTGCACCTTACACGAACTGACTTAAACACATTAGAAATAGAAAAAAAAGATATTTAGAACCTCTGCCAAGTTCCTTGCCCACACGGCATAAGCAGTGATTTGATAAATACGGTAACATATTGTTTTTTTTTAAATGTAGCCTACATAAGTCCCACTGCAGGGCACAAGCCTTCTAAGAGAGAGAGAGAGAGAGAGTATGGGCTTAATTACCACGCGTGCCCACCGCATGTTGGCAATTTCAAGCGCTGATGTATGTGAGCATCATTCACAAATGTACGTAACTTACCCCCAGTTTCTCGTAAACTAACACGCTGTTAATCTACTGTTAACAGATGTCAATTGAACAAAGTGCATACAAAAAAAACACTGACAGCTGTTAACAGTAGATTAGCAGCTTGTTAGTGCACGAGAAACCGGGGGTTAGAAAAGAAAGTCACTGGTACATGCCGTGATTCGAACCCCCGACCTTCCGAATGTGAGGCTCCGTTACCACCGCTACCGTTTTATTTTCTTTAAATGCCACACATTTTGTACTTACAGTGTTTACTAAAACACTGCTAATCCCATGAAAAAGCGTTTCCACACTATCCGATCCAATATCGGTGTCGGACGCCGATCCGATATCGGGGTAGGTAAAATGTATGAAATATGTACCTCTTTCATATTGTCCAGCCCAATATCGGATATCGCAGCCGATATATTTCGTACATTTTACTTACCCCTATATCGGATCGGCGTCCAACAACGATATCGGACCGGATAACGTGGAAACGCTCTGAGCAAAGAACTTGATATCACATATCACTTAATTTTAATATTCACATTTAATTTATGTTTTGGCGGAATAACATTTTTGGCACATAGCTTCCTTGCTATTTTGACCAACGACAAACCAATACACCTTCACGGCTAAAAAGGATTGTTAAAAGTGTCCGCTTATGTCATCAAATAAGGAGCAGGCTATAAAAAGTACTATCGAATCATGCTGTAAGGATTTTTGTTACTTCCCGGTTATTTAAGGTCATCCTCGACACCTAAAATAACCTTTTTTTCGGAGGTGCTTATTTAAATTGGGCAATGTTATTGAAAAGCTGCCAGCCAATAAGTTTGGGCCCCACTTTTATGCTCCGAACCGATACAGCCTTACGGTAAACGTCATAAAAATACACCTGTGAAATAAAATGCTGCAATAAAATTCGAAACATTTTCAAAGATATCGGTGGATCGAATACCTTGACGTAGACTGTAGCCACAAAGTTTCTGCCTACACATGACATGATGTAACATTTTTCTTGATTTTGGACCTCATAAAAAGGTTCTATAATGTAATAAAATCATCGCATCTTAGCACCTTCCCCTTTCTCGTTTTAACTAAACTATAAGCATCGATATTTTCTTCTCGACTCTCTCTTCAAGCATTGGGCCCCAAAGGTGGTTGAAGAAGAGAAGAAGATTTATTTATCGTGACATAGATATTACACAAGGCCTGGGACACAGAACAAAACGAACAGCGAACAACACAAATAACATAAAAAACAACACGAAGGGTATACGAGCTATGTCCATGCGATGAAACGGTCTCACACTCTGTATTTGCTGCAGGTTTATTGGCCTGCTTTTCATCAAAGGTCTAGTGCTTCACGGAATATCGCATCGAGGCGGACAAAGAGTATAAAATTAACAGTTGTAATAATACGAGACAATATGTTACGATACGATACAGTACAATAAATTGCAATACAATACGAATAGTTAAACAAAGCTATCTCGGGTTGTGTATTGACAGTATAGGAAAATAAAAAAAAATTATGTATTTTTCCGAGATAAAAAATAGCCTATATGCTAAGCCAGACTATAATATATCTCCGTGCAAAATTTCATCCGGATCCGTTCAGCCGTTTTTGCGTGAAAGACTAACAAACATCCATCCATACATACAAACTTTCGCGCTTATAATATTAGTAAGGATATCCAATGATGCTAGAAAAGAAACAAGGATTTAGGTTTGTCTGATGTTGTTTGTACACACAACTGTGTGGATTGGGCTTTAGACCGATTTTTTCGTAAAGGCGAAGAGTTAATATCATATCTTAGTATCAATTTAATCTTTGACAACTGTTCATATAATAAAGATCTTATCGAGAGTACAGAGTAGGAAGTGTCACTTTGTGTCAACGATAATTTCGGTTGTACTTTTCTTCGGAAATTTTTAGTAGTTTTTGGACGTGAAGATTTTTGGGTTTTTATGATAGCGGAAGACCACAGTTTCTTTTTAGGCTACTTATGCTGAACATTTTGGTTGAGAGTTTGAATTACGACAGCTAATTAAAATTACTTTACAAATTATTGCACACTTAAAAACACATAAATAAAACAGAAAATTTTACAGAAAAAATAAAAAGTGTACATGGCGAGCTTATTTTAAATATAAGTACTTACCCAGTTTATTTCCTATTAGCTTTTGTGAAACACGAATTAAGTAGATGTATAATTGAGATTCCTTCCGTGGATGTCGTAGAAGGCGACTAAGAAAATACATTACCAGGGCAGCAGCGTTTTCCTGAGATTGCAACCCGCCTGCCAAGCGTGACGATTATGGCAAAACCCCTCATGGTTGGGAAAACCACAAGGGAGGCCTATGTCCTGCAGTGGGCGTCAAATGGCTGGTGATGATAATTGAGATTGTTGCATGGAAAACACAAATCAATAACTGTATCATCATCATTCAGCCACAAGAAGTCCACTGCTGGACATAGGCCTCCTCCATGGATTTCCAAAAAGACCGGTTGGAAGCGCCTTGCATCCAGCGTCTTCCTGCCACTTGGATGAGGTCATCTGTCCATCTTGTGGCTGGTCGTCCTACGCTGCGCTTGCCGTTATGTGGTCTCCATTTGAGAACTTTTCGGCCCCATCGGCCATCAGGACCAACTGTATAAAAATACCATTGTCATCCGAATAGTTATAAAATATGTATATGAAAAAATACTAACAACAAATAACAATAACACTCAAATCAATTCTTTTTAAAAAAACTTTTAACTTTGTATGGCATCTTATTTCTATTAAATCCATGTTAAAAAGATTGCTAAAGAGGCAGTCCTTACAAAACAAGAAACGAACCCTTAATCTATGCAGTGCCAGCGCAAGAGTAATCACCAACAAACACACTTGGCAAACCAAACGCAATGATTCATGTCGCCAACTATTAGTATATTAACACTAGAGTAATCTTCCCGAACAATGATACCTCTGGTCATCTGATAGACAAACCATGTCGTACGAAACCAGAGACCACCAGAACATACATTTCGAACGCTATTCCTATAACCAATTTCACAGCTACAGGTTTTAACATACAGGACAGAAAGTGTTGTGACTGTTACCACTTTAGAAATAGAGACCATTTTTGTCGGGATACGGTGGATTTTTCACAACGCGTCAAGTGTTGTTGGTTCATTAAAGAAAGGAGTCGACGGGTGTGTTGACTTCAATTAGGTTAAAAGCGCTTGGAATTTCGTTACTGCGCTTTATAAACATTGTTGATGTGATGAGACATGAATTTAAGTTAAAATTCATTCGCTGATGGATTCATTTGCAAGGCTGGTCTTACGTCTTACACTCTGTCACCGGGTACCCTTATTTATATCTCATTCTATGAGCAATCTTATGAACAGCCAACAGCAGCAAGGCCTTTGAAGTTTCTCTGTCTCTGTGACTTTCACCGGGTACCCTTATTTATCTATCATTCTATGGGCAATTTTATGTACAGCCATATGACATTTTTGTTGCAACATCGCCCGTAACATAGCGGAATAGCGAAATAGGTTTATGAATAAGGCCCTGAGGGACTAGTCTCTAAAATGGATAGTCGTTCAATAGAGTCATATTGTAATGGTACTTTCATTAACACTTTTGGTAGTCTGGCAACCAATCGCGTACCAATGGTACAACTCGGCGGCTCGCGCGATTCAATCTTCTTCGCGAGATATGCATATTTAATTTGCGCGGGTTATACTATCGGAATCACATTGTACTGCTATTGCTTAGCAGACTACCAAAAAGATTCAAATAACAGCTATGGGCGTACTTATTGAAAAACCATGTGTCTATTAGACTCTAAGGCCTGTTCTCCTCTCAGAGAGAGAAAGGGTGAACTTCACTACTTTACCACTTCATCCCCAAGTATCTGTATTGACCATTTTAAGCGCTGAGGTATGCAAGTGCCTTAGAAACGTCACAGTCACTCAGAGGTAAACCGCACTACTCAAAACGATATGTACAAATATAATATTGTTTTTAAAGTACGCGAAACCGGCGTGCGTGCATGCAACGATTAATGAATGTTGAGGAAGCGAAAGTGATCTGTCAGGATCGTGGCAAGTGGCAGTCCTTGATCTCTACCTGCGCCTTTGGGATACAGGCGTGAGTTTATGTATGCATATTGTTTTTAACAAACCCAGCTACTTTTAGCGTCGAACCAGCTAAGTTGGCCTCGCAGAACGGAGCGCGTCTTGCATAAATCAGTTAGGGAATGCCGCGTGAGCCTTAATGCGCTTTTGGTGTCGGGTGATAGGCCTTCGCCCCTCCAGCGGCGTATAAAGACCCGTGAGTGAGTTTGATGGGCTCTAGAACAGGGGGTGAAACTAATTGAGGGAATACTTGAATAGATAAAGCTTTAACTAAACGTTAAGGAGCCATTCTTAAGGTTAAAGCCTACTCGTAGATAGGAAGTTTCGTTGATACTAAGTTGAAGCTTAGTTAAGTTAAGCTAAGTACTTACACAATTATATAGTTTTCTGTCGTTTTTGCTAATTATTTTTTAGAGCTTTTTCTCATAGATTTCATTCACATTTTGTTATGTCGAGAAGTAAAAAACGATTCAATTCGACTGCAACCAAGTTCACGATCCACATTTGTACATTTGTACAAATGGCTTCAGTCTGGGTGTATTTCCATGTTTGTGATGTCCTTGCCTGGTTACCACAGCACAAGGTATCCTATTTTGGGACCAGGACAAGTGATTGTATTGTGTGGAAGTTATTATTATTATTATTACTGATAAACAACGACAGTTTGTCTGATTTTCTGAAATTTTGAAAGATCAATTTCAAGCATTCACAAATCAAATGTTTGTAATGAAATCCCTTAAAAAGTTCAAAAAACATGTTTTTCTACGTTTTTCAATAAGCGCAGTAGAATTAAACTTTGATTTCAACTCAATTAAGCTTAAAAAGACAAGCCAGTTCTTTCAAATTAAAGCTTTTGTAAGCACTGCACATTATTAGCTAGTACTTCTTTAAAAGATAACGTTGACGAGGACCCAGCCACCCGTAAGCTGTTATCAAGTGCCTAAGAAGCATCGAGGCAGAGCCGTTGTAGGGGACAGAGTCCACTGTGAGTTAACCGTCGTTTATGTAAACGAAAGACATCGGGAAGCCGAGTTTATGGCTTTTGTAAATAATTCTCCCGTTTGAACGCAAATACCAATTAAGATTACCTACCTAAAGTAGTAAACGTTCCAGTCAATCTGTAAATCGTATGCCTTTCAAGAATTAGTATGGTTTAAATATCTGAGCGACCACTAAACATAAATAAAGAGCAGTGCTTCTATTCAATTCAATTCAATTCAAATATTTTTATTCATTGTAAAAACAGAATGTTTACTTAATGAACGTCAAAGTTGTTAGTTTCACAATTAATGGATTATGTGGAGAAGAAGCTAACAAAGAAACTCCACATTTATTCTTTTCAAAACACGTTTTAACTTAATTAACAGAGTTTTCAACTTAAAATATTAGTCATGAATGTGTTAAATACTAGTCACAATCGTCCTTTAAATAATATTAATCTACTGTTTAATGCCAAACATATTTCTCTTCTAAATAATCCTTGATGTTATAGTAAGCCTTTTTGCACAGAATGTGCTTAACACATTTTTTAAATCGCGTTGGAGGTAACTCTAATATATCTTGAGGAATTTTGTTGTAGAACCTTATACAGTGCCCCATAAAGGATGTGTTAACTTTTGCAAGTCTAAATAGTGGAAATGACAATTTATGTTTATTTCTAGTATTAACATTATGGTGGCCACCAACATTTTCGAAGTCTTTGATATTTTTTCTAACGTACATAATATTTTCATAAATGTATTGACATGCAACTGTTAAGATGTTGGTTTCTTTGAAGAAATCTCTTAGCGAATCCCTACTACGTAACTTGTAAATAAATCGGATGGCTCTCTTCTGCAAGATGAAGATCGTCTCAATGTCTGCTGCCCGACCCCACAGTAGTATGCCGTAGGACATAATACCTACTATGGAAGTAACTAAAATAAACAAGCCTAGCAGTTGCAACGTCAGTGAGCTCTCTAATTCTTTTGACTGCATATGCTGCAGAACTAAGCCTGTGTGCTAGTTTTACAATATGAGGACCCCATTGCAATTTTGAATCGATTGTGATGCCTAGAAAAACGGTATCTTCTACAAATTCTAGTTTTTCTTTTCCGAGTACAATGTTGTTTTCAACTAATCTTACGTTTGGTAAGGTAAACTTTATACATTTTGTCTTTTTGGAATTTAGAAGCAGATTATTTGCCGTGAACCAATCCAACACACGCGAGAGAGCATCATTTGCATCGTCAAGATTATTTTCTTGTCTCTTAATTTTAAAAATAAGTGACGTGTCATCTGCAAGTAATACTATCTCGGACATGTTTTGTATGTCAATTATATGTATTATTGCGAAATACTACTCCTCGACACAAACAAATGATCTTATTTTTGTTCAATGCATTATGAGTAATTTGACAACGTTAGTACCGTGTATTCCTGGCGTTAAAAAAATTAAGTCTCTTGGAGAGAGTCAACGCATCAGTTATAAAATATGCGTAGCACTTAGTCGACAGTGTTCAAAGCTAAGTAAATTTTACGTGTAATGATTGAGAGAAAGTAATAAAAACTGAATTTGCAGGAGATGAAAAATAAACGAGTAAATATGCGTGCAAATTCAGTTTCTATTATGTCTAGTGCTCGCGTTAACCTTAGAAAATACTATGATTGAAAGTAATCACATTGAGATACATTCACATTGACTATGATTAAAGTAAATTTCGCTTTGTCAAGAGTACTTGACAGCCGTTCCTTGTACAATACGGGGGGATTAAAAAGACACACATGCCACGGTTACCTACACCGTGGAGCTCGGCCCGGTCGGACACCCCCGAAACATTCATCGGAACCCAGCCACTCGGATTAACCTGAGGCCACACATAAACCGCTCGATAAAAAAACGTCAAAGCCGTAATCCGTATTCCGTACTTACTGATAATAAATAAATACGAAAGCTCGTCCGTCGCTGATGGTGCTCTTAATGGGGTCGGGTTAAGGCGAAACGCTTAGCCTTGACTTTCGTAAGGACTTAGTTGCTCGGTTATAAGGTCCAGAATAAATAGTTTATGTATGTATAAAATACACCCAGAATGAGACCATTTGTAGAAATGTATGGCGGCCCCCAGTGGGAATCGAACCCACGACCTCCGGCGTGGTAATCAGTCGTGATACCGCTGAACCAACGAGGCAACGGCAGTCAATTATTGTAGTATTACTAGCTGACCTGGCAAACGTCGTTTTCTCATATTAATTTGCCTACGACCTATTCTCAGACGTACCAAGCAAACGAAAAAAATCATAAAAATCGGTGAAACTGTTCGGAAGAGTTCGATAACAAACACAGTGACACGACATTTTTATATATTGGATTATAGAGCGCTAATCAATTTAATAACATCTCCGTATCGTCGCAAACTCTACAGCCTCCGTTTTCACCTACATATCTACTTAGCTCAAGATACCAAGAGAAATGCCGCCCTCATTTCTAACCAGTCTAGTCTGTGACTGGAGAAGACATTATCGAGGCATTTAGCCTGTTAATTACTGCCAATTAGTCAGCTATGTTTTACAGGAATTGCCGTGTTCATGTCAAACTGCTTGATGGGGTTTTAATATGTGTTCTATACGGAGTGTGCTTTGTAATGTTATAAAGCCTGATATTGAAATAACGAAAAACTTGAAAACCAATTAAGCTCACTTGATTAAGCCCTTCGAAAAAGAGCAAAATCTGGTCAGACTCTCCTGACAAAAGTTCAAGTAAGTGATTCCGGAATCATAACTTAATTCCGGAATGAAACTTACTTTAATATTTGATGTTTAGTGCTTCCGAAAGTAGGTTTCGCTGGGGGAGCCGAGTTCAAAAAGGGCCCGAGTTTGTTCAAAAAGACTTGCGAGATGCTGTCTGAGTTAAAGGAAAGTTATTTTCTATGTTTGTTTAGGTGTATGAGAGACAGAGATGTAGGCTTTTTCGAGTTCGAGTAAAATTAGTTAGAATTATCATTAGTTAGAAATTAAATTGTGGTGGCACACTTCGCAGGCCCAGCGGCTCCCCCTGCACCCCACTTCCGGCGCCCTTGTATGTACACTTTAAATAAGCAAAATGGGATAAGATGGCCAGGGGCGAGTTTCATAGAACTACAATTCGTAGTTTATTATGATAATTCGAGGTACATTGCGTAGCAGAGTCGTTTTGTTAATCTGTGGGTTAATCGACTTCGCAATGCACATGGAATTGTCATAGTAATCCATGAATTGTAGTTTTATGAAACAGGCCAGGGTCGGTGCACTAAGGTGATCACAGAGTGGTGGTACTTAAACTCACGCCTGTATCGCGGTGGGTTACAAACCAGAGTTTGCAAGAACGATTCTGATAGACCGCTGTCGCTTAATCAACTTTCATTAGCTGTTGCATGCACGCATGCCGGTTTCGGGTACCTCGGAAAGAGAAGGCCTACGCCCTGCAGTAGACGTATATAGTCTGCTAAACTTCCTAAATACGTCCCACTTAATAAGGTGGGACGATTTTAGGCACCAACAGAAATAGAGAAAAGAGTAAAACGTATTCAAAGAGATAAGATAAAGAGTTCAGATAAAATACTCTTCAGTATTGCAGAGAACGTTTGCTAATTTATAGGCTAATATTTTCATTAGTTTAAAAAAAATACTGTTAAAACTATCTCATGAATAACCACTAAAGTAATAAAGCAATTTGAATGATTACGAAAGAATTTCCTCTTATCAGTATCTAGATTTGAATTTGAATATTTTAGTATTAAGTTTTAAGCTAAATATTAGTAGAGCGAAATAGCGTTAGAGAAGAGAGAAATACCTAGTCTTATTTGCGAGAAGTTGATTTCTTGAAAGATCTATACGAGTAACACGGTCACGGTTAAATAAAGTAGCTATAACATGGTTCTTGTAGCTATAACACGGTTAACCTGACACATGACCTATGTCGTTTCGACGAATACGCGACTCTTTTCGGTGGGTGTGCGGATAACCACGGTGTCTCTTGTCAACTTGGTGTTCGACGGGGCTAGGCGAGAGGCAACGAATTTCGGGAGCCAAATCCAATTTTTTTCGAAATTTTACAAAAATAATAGTACCACATCGCAATTTGTGGTGAACATAAAATTTATTTTTGTACTGAAGGGGCGTAATAAAGCTATATATTTTTTCCAATGTCTACAGTTTAAGTTTGCCCTTAATATGTACAAGTACTTTTTTAAATTTATGTTTCAATAAAATTTTTCAGAAACCGACATTCGGTTTGATCTGTAGAAACGCGTGCCGTTTTAAGACAGAAAGAAACATAAATAAGAGTAAGTGATAAATAACAACAAAAAAATAATAAATAATGTGATAAATAACAACAATAAAATATGCCTGAAATCTCAGGGTAATACAGGTACCAAAAACAAAAAGGTTTTATTTAAAACTTAACATTTAAAAAAATTGTCCTCGAATTCACGAATGGTTAGGTATTACGGGGTATGTGAGAAGGTAAGGTATCTACGGTTAAATAAAGAAGGGTACTGTATAACTATTTGGCTCTCGCTCACACAACATATTATACCCATAGCACAGGGAATCCTAGTTTGGGAGCCAGTAACCACTTTTTTAACCCTTTTCTAAATAAAGATTTGTTTCATTTTTTTGTTTTTTTTTTCAGTCAGTTGCCAACTGTTGACCCGTCCCTTTCTCTAATTAACAGTGTTACACCACATTTATTTATTTACTAGTGGTGCCCACGACAACGTTCGCGTTGGATTAGAACATGAAGTGCCTTTACCCTTTAATTAAGGCCATGGTCTATCTCCGTTCCAAATTTCGTCCCTTGAGACCTTTTCGCGGTTGTATTAAATTTACTATTCAATAGAATAGTGGGATAAAAAATCCTACCTCACCACGCCTAGCGATGGGCGACTCGAGTCAATTTACTCGAGTAACTCGAGTTGGGCTGCCAGCGAGTAAACTCGAGTTGGAAATTCCGTCAACCGAGTTGACTCGGCGGGTGTGCGCGAGCGAGCTGACTCGCGAGTGTGGCTGAGTGAGTCAGTACTATGCGACCGAGCTGTGTGTCAGAGTAAGAACGGTACAACATGCAACTCCAGCTACAGTACCAACGTGGCTGTGGATACATAAAGGATAAAACAAACCAACGCGGTGGCGGTCCTTACATATCCATTTACTGCAGAACTATTTATATCGACGTTTGAGACAACGCTGACTCGAGTTGACTCGAGTTGCTGCTCGAGTCAGCCCTTATTTAAACTCGAGCTACTCGAGTTGGACAAAATGTGACTCGGCCCATCGCTAACCACGCCGTCTCCCGTCGGCGCAGCTTGTCGCCCGTATAAACTCATTCCATCATAGTGAGTACGAAAATGTGAGTCACGCGTCTAGCGGCGCTAAAACGTCAGAATTTGACAATAAATAAACAGGAAAGACGCGCTTTTAACATTTAAAAGGTGCTACTCCTCGTGGTTTGACTGAATGAACGAAAATGATAAGAATAGGTACATCTTCTTATCGTGTCGGTGACCAAACCAGCTAGATTGGATCATCATCATCATCAGCCACGTGACGCCCACTGCAGAACATAGGCCTCCCTCATGGTTTTCCAAGCTTCCCGGTCTTGTGCCACCCGCAACCAGCGACTCCCCGCCACCGTAATCAGGTCGTCAGACGTAAAGAATTTACATTCTGTGTGTTGAATGTCGATATACAATGTTAGCCGTTGCCTTCGGGTCGATTTGTAGTGGAGTTAATGGCACCGAAAAAAATTTTAAATAAAAAATAAAAGCCGACTTCGAAACACTACAGTACTAAAAGTTAGAAATAATCTAAATAATTGTAGGTATCGAAGAAGTATAATTTGGAGTCGGTACCCAAAATATATGGGATAGTGAAAGATTTGATGTTGTCAAATTCCATCTCCGAAAATCTTCACCAGAACATCACCAAATTAAAATGGGACAACTTTTACGCTATTTTATGAAAGATACGGATATTACAGCCTCATTAGGCCTTATTTACTGCTGTCCATTGAAGAGTTCCGTTCTCCATCTCTGAAAGTCTTCATCAGATCTTCACCAAATTAAAATGGGACCAATGGGACTTTATATCTGTTCGAACAAAAAAAGAATTGTCGAAATCGGTTAAGATTTGACGGAGTTATGCGAAACATAGCCAAAAAATATATACGCGTCGAATTGATAACCTCCTCCTTTTTTGAAGTCGGTTAAAAATAAAACTCCACTTTAACCATATTCTCTCAAACTTCTGTTTACATCAATTGGAATATAGCATACACGCATAAACTGAAGTCTGCATCCCCGTGGGGCAGGCAAAGACAAGTGTTTGCCACTTGCCACGGTCCGGACTAACCTCTTTCGCTTCATAAACATTAATTCGCTGGTTTTCTATATTTTTTATCTCGTCCATAAGTCTTAGATGTAAAATGACCAAGTTTGTTTTTAAGTGAGTGTCACGTTTGGAAGAAAACACTTTGTTTATTACGACCGCACTCCGGCCCTTGATCTCAAAACAGTTATCCAAGAACCGGCTCCCAAAAATGTTCGTGACAAAATTGTTAATTATTTCACACAATTATAAAATTTATGAATTTTTACTAACGACTACATAGATAGACAGAGGTTTGCGGCGAGGACGGATTGTTTATTGGTTTATTTGAGTCAATTTTTACATATACTAATTAATTGGTAGGAAATCAATTAAGTTTTTTTACTCCTGCATATAGGTATTCGTTTGATGTCTTGATACACTGGGAAAATTGAAATCGGGTAATAAATAGCCACATGGAGTTTTTTGTTTGGTTTTTCTTGTGTGGATGTATCAAGCGAATGTGGATGGAAGGGCCGGTAAGGGACGACCCAGACGGACCTACTTCGACCAAATAGGGGATGTATTAACAAAGGGCAAGATAAAAAGTACCCGAAACCGGCGTGCGTGCATGCAACGACTAATGAATGTTGAGGAAGCGAAAGTGATCTGTCAGGATCGTAGCAAGTGGCAGTCCCTGGTCTCTGCCTACCCCTCTGGGATACAGGCGTGAGTTTATGTTATGTTATGTTTTTGGTTTTTATACATTGATTGAAACGTATTTTTAACACGCAACATTTTTCCGCAGTTTAATAATAATAATAATATAATAATATGCTTTTATTTCGGAATACACAGTTCCAGATTATAAATAAATAACTTACAATACAATAGAGAAATACAATAAAATAAAATAAAATAAAATAAACGAAATAAGCACAAGTCATTTTCGATTATTGTCGCGCTGAACGGAATGCCAATGTAGGTACAGTGAACTGCCCACATCCTCACACAGACACGACAGAATCTAGTTTAGCACCATACTAAGCGGAGTACGGTGCCCTATGAGAACAGAACCTGCGTCCTCTTTGTCGGTAGATCGTTATTTATATTTCTATCAGTATGCTGTAATTCAAGCGTCTCCCGCTAAGACATTATCAAAGGCCTTTAAACATTGACAAATTGTAAGGAACGTAGAAATATCATGTTACTAAGTTCGTGACCAGTGATTAATATGTCAAAATTTATGGCCCGACACTAAGCATAGAGGAGGTCCACTCACACAACTACCTTAAAGTTTTTTAGCATAGTATAAGAGACGCCTAAAAATTTAAACAAAAGTGAGAATGATTAGCATAACGTCTCTTTTACTCCAAAGATTCTTGCTGAAGATTGTTTCGCAGTTTCGGTTTTGACAGTTAAGCTGCTGTACCTCCTGCATACGAAAATCCAATACTTGTTTGGAAGAAATTATTCTAATGAGTATCCGAACATGTTTTGATAGTGCCTGGGGTTGGGATTGTAGTTATTTAAAATTTTTGTTTATTTTAGTCCTTGGAACAGTTGATGGACATAGATTACGCGTTACAAATGTTTAACCGGATTTACTCACTTGAATAGTGCCGGATAGGTGCATCCAGGTTTTACTTTACTCAACAGTGCTTAGTTATGAGGAGTAAAGGGGGAATATCTATGCGGTAGCTCCCCTCTTTCTATTGTCTCACTTATATTAATTATAATAATAATTCCCACACAACATTATCACATGTCCAGGGCCTAGATTCTGTTAATGCATTGTAGTATCATGACAACTGCATGAACATGGCGATTTCATTTTCATGGCTGCTTTAAGTCTACGCGGGCACGCGTATCAAACCTTCTAGGCGTCAATGGTATGAAAAAACACGTCACGTGACCCGACAGTGTATCTGTCATTATACTACAATACACTAACAGAATCGAGGCCCTGGTCACAAACTAGGATACCCAGTGCAAGCATGGAAATACATCAAGACTGAGGCTATTTGCACAAATCAAGTACGGAAACCTCCAGTGCGAATAGGACCCACGACCTCTGTTTTGGTAGTCAAGCTTATTAACCGCTAGACCGACGAAGCAGTCACTTAGGCAACAATTGGATTGGGATCAGAGCTTTGCGTAGAGCTACCAATTCATGGTTTACAATGACAATTCGATGTACCATTGCATAGCCGATTAAAACACAGATTAACAAGTATAAAGAGTAACTGTACTAATCGGCTAGACAATGTCATCATCATCAGCCATTTGACTACAACCCACTCGCAGCCCACTGCAGGACATAGGCTTCCCTCATGGTTTTCCAAGCTTCCCGGGTCTTGTGACGCTCGCATCCAGCGACTCCCCGCCACCGTAACTAGGTCGTCAGACCATCTGGTGGGGGGGCTGCCCACGCTGCGTCGTCCGGTCCACGGTCGGCAGGTCAGAACTTTTTCGCCCCAACGGCCATCAATTCTCCGAGCTATGTGCCCCGCCCACTGCCACTTCAACTGAGCAATTCTTCGAGCTATATCAGAAACTCGGGTTCTTCTGCAGATCTCCTCATTCCTGATTAAAACTTAGTAAGTAAAACGAAGTCTTATGAAACGCGGCCCAGAAGACATTTAACTAAACAAGAGTTACAAACGACGTCAAAAAATCATGAATAACAAACAGTTCAATAACAGCAGCATAGATTCATCCATTTTCCGTGCACACAGCGATCATAGACAGTTTCTTGGGCACAGCTTTCTTATCGATCGTCCAGTTTTACTTGACCTCCTGCGTCGCTCTCGCCAGCAGACCTCAGAGAATGTCTGGCATTGGCGTCTATAGGTCAACGATGACTGGACGGTCGGCCTGTGTACACGTTTTGGACCGGTTCCCAATGGCTATGGGTTGTAGCGTGAGTGTGTGTATGTTTAAGGCTGTGTGTGTGTAAGTGGTTACTTATTTCCCCCATTGGCAAGTATTCGTTACGTGTCGGAGTGGTTAACGTTTAATTTGTTTTCTAATTGTGTTGTGAAAACTTGTGGGTTCTTTCATGAAGAATGTTTGATGTTTGAAGAAAACTTTGATAGTTAATCACCCAAGTGTAAAAGCGGGAAAATGTGTAAAGATAAGAGATAAGATGATCATTTATTAAATTCATCATCAGCCATTTGACGCCCACTGCAGGACACAGGCCTCCTTCATGGTTTTCCTAACCATGAAGGGTTTTGCCATAATCGCCACGCTTGGCAGGCGGGTTGGCGATCGCAGTATGCTGTTGAAATCTCAGGAAGAAGCTGCTGCCCGTCTCCTGGTAATGTATTTCCTTAGTCGCCTTCTACGACATCCACGGAAGGAAATGGAGTGACGCTATTCTTAATCCGGCGCCACACGGATTATTAAATTCATTTATTAAATTGCCACAACTTAAATTGACAAAACATCTACAAAAGAGCTAGATTGGCTATCCATAATGGAGTGCTGGTCCCAACACTTATGTATGCTAGCGAGACTTGGGTATGGCAAAGAAGCAAGAAAGTAGGATTAATGCAGTAGAAATGATTTCCTCGAGAAGTATGTCTGGTGTTAGTTTGAATGACGGGATACGCAATAGTTTGATTAGAGAACGTTGTGGACTGAAAGTGGTTGTAGTGACTAGCATTGAGAAAGGAATGTTGCGTTGGTTTGGACATGTGGCGAGGATGAAGGAAGAAAGAGTGAAGAAACAGATATATCGAGCAAATGTGGGTGGAAAGGCCGGTAAGCGACGACCCAGGCGGACATACTTCGACCAAATAGGTGATGTTTTAGCAAAGGGCAAGATAAAAAGTACCCGAAACCGGCGTGCGTGCATGCAACGACATATGAATGTTGAGGAAGCGAAAGTGATCTGTCAGGATCGTGACAAGTGGTCTCTGATTACCCCTCCGATATACAAGCGTGAGTTTATGTATGTATGTATGTTATTTTTATTTTATGTATTCAAGGAGAAAAAACAGAATTGACAAATAGTACATTTTGCACATCCCTCAGCATTTCCCACAGATAAGTAATACCTACTTACTATAATAAATAAGAGACGCAATAAACTATTTAGTGTTAGATTTAGTTCTAAGATTAAAATAAACAAACAATAAAGCAACTGTTTCAGAAAGAGATACATAGGTTAATATGCACACACACACACACACACACACACACACACACACACACACACACACACACATACACACACACACACACACACACACGTGTATGTATATATATATATATATAGGCTGTAACATCGGAAAATGCGGGGTTCTACTGTATAATAATAACAAATAAGTTTATCTGAAATATACCGGGTACTCTCTCCCTGAGAGAAGGCCTGTGCCCTACAGTGGGACGTTTATAGGCTGCTTATGTAATACAGGGTGTATCAGACTCCAAGTATTGTGTCAGTGAAATTCTTAATGGGCAGTGTAAGCATGAAGTCGTCATTAGCCATCCAAATGAGAAGTTCAATTTAAATTAAAAGTTACGGCTGCGCTGAAATAATTGTGATTGAGCGGAACGTCTCTAATTGCCCCCAGTTTTATTCGCGTGATGATATGGTGTTACTGCGCTGTCGGCTTTTTTATTGTAATTGTTATAATTGTTGTTTATTGGCCTATGTCCTACTTATGTCATTAAAATGCTATGAAACAAAGAACGTGAACGTTGACGTGATCATGTTTAATTCAGAAAAGGATGGGATTGTTGAGTTTTAATCGGTTTCTTTTATTAATCGAGTTAGGGTAAAAGTAGGTGTTCATTTGTTTAATTCAATGAAACGGATGGCATTGTTGAGTTTTATTCAAAGTTTTAGTGGGTTAGGGTTTTAGTACAGGCTAGCTTACTTTTCGGGCGACTTAATTGCAAAGGACTTCCTAAGACCTGAATCGTTTCGTTAAATCACTTCCAATAATCAGCTTAAAATAATAATAACTTCCACACAACACAATAACTTGTTCTGGTCCCAAACTAGGAGACCCTGTGCTATGGTAACCAGGCAAAGACATCACAAACATGGAAATACACCCAGACTGAGGCCATTCGTACAAATGTACGGCGGCCCCAGTGGGAATCGAACCCACGAGCTCCGGCGTGGTTAATCAGACGTGATTCCACTAGAAAAATGAGGCAGTCACATCACATTTTCCTGTGGTCAGTTGCTTGCAGGTATTGAAGAATATTCTTATCTTTCTAAGTTAATGGTAGTTCTAGGTTTACGTAAGTTTATTATTGTATTTAATCTTCTTCTTGCACTACCCGTCGCCAGTCTCTTTAATACCAAAGGTTTGCTGGAAGAGAATGCTTCTTGCGTTAAGCACGCCCTTGTACACTTACAATGTAATTAGTGCAATAAAGAATTAAAATAATAAATAATATCTTATCTTGTTAGTGCTGTGGACAAGTGAAAGTTTATTTTGGCAACAGACAGTCACAGTTTTGAAAATAGTTACAATGGAAATATACTTCATGAAAAGACTTAGAGCGCCAAGAATAACATTTTTAAGGCTTAGCCGTTAATGGTAAGTAGTAGAAAATTCAACTCATGTTTATGATTAATTAATTAAGTGACATTTTTAGCAAAAAAAATTTAAAAATACATTTTTAAGAGGTTACTTACTTATATAAGTACTCATTTACTGTTAGGGCCGCCCGGCTGTAGAACGATCTGCCGGTTTCAATAAGGCGCTCTTCTTCCCCAGCTATCTTTAAAAGCAGTGTTCACGATCTATATCTATCACTCTAATTTATTAAATAGTTCTATTATTATTGTTTTCCTGAATGTAGGTATGTCTTTTCTTTTGTCCTCTGGTAGAACTTTATTGTAACTTACGTAACTTTATGTATGTTTGTAATTGTTATACCTATAGTATGTAAAGGTTTATGTAAGTATATTATTATTATGCATAAGTATGTAAATGAATATTCATATTTGCACCTCTCACTTTTCCTTCAACAACTCTCCATCGTCGGTTGCCTGGAAGAAATTGCTATAAGCAATAAGGCCGCCAATTGGTACTGCATTTTCGTAAACATTTCATGCTTGTGTTTTTCCTGGTACAATAAAGAATATTCTTATCTTATCTTATCTTACTGGATCCACAGTTCTTTCCTCTACTTTGTAGGGCTCGAGCGCTTCAATGGCCCTCCGTTATAAAACGTCAAAGCCACCCCCCCGAGCGGTGCGCGCAAACCGCCCCCGCGCCACGACTCGCCACAATTGATTCCCTCCCGATCCCATCTGCCAACCCTCGCGCCTGAGGTAAGGATAAATAAATACTTCGATAATCTGCCGGTATCAGATGGCGCTGGATATTATTGCGTTTTAATTCTGCATTCGGCACGCCCTATGAGGCTGGCGGCTCGCTGGGCCCTTACGGTTGGACCTCTGTAGTCAAGTTTCACGTTCATTTCGTACTGTATCAAGTGGAAACTTCTTAAGGAGCCCTTTGCGCTTTTTTAACAGTAAACAAAACGGAACCGTCTTTGATACGTGATCGCTGAAATCGGGGTACTATACAATTAAAGGGTTTAAAAGTTGTTAATTTGCTGTTAGTCAAATAAAATAACTTTTTTTGTGAGTCACGCTCGGGTTCACCAACCCGAGCGCTGATTCGGGTATACCCGACTCTAGTCAGTCGGTAACGATGTATCAGTAACCCCAACATTACATATTCTGCCGAATTCTATCTTATCAATAAGGGTTATCATCATCATCATCAGCCATTTGACGCCCACTGCAGGACACAGGCCTCCTTCGTGGTTTTCACAACCATTAGGGGTTTTGCCATAATCGCCATGCTCGGCAGGCGGGTTGGCGATCGCAGTATGCGGTTGGAATCTCAGGAAAACACTGCTGCCCGTCTCCTGGTAATTTATTTCCTTAGTCGCCTTCTACGTCATCCACACGGATTAACCAATAAGGTTACCCAGGGACCACAAACACCTCGGTAACACAGGATCCCGCCCGTTTGGCGTTACGGCAGAGTATGATTTAAGCGCTCATTGTAAGAAGGTGTCTTAAAAGGGGCATGCTTGAGATAAATTCGGCGCAGGCGCAAGAATGAGCCCGATCGACGCTTGATTCTGGTAATGCGCGGCGAATTAAAGGAGTTACAATAAAATATAGGGTGTGTTCGGGTTGGTTGCTACGGTCAAGCCCGAAGGGGGAGAGGGGTTTGTCAGAATAAGAATGCACCGATGTGTCAGACGATCTATAATGCACTAAAAATAATTATGTAAAATTTAACAGCGTTGAAGTAAACGGGGTCGCGCGTGTAAGCGCAGTCAGCAGAAAACTTTAAGAATGTGTGAGTGGCTTACACATACTGCCACCCCAAAACAAGGGATTAAAAACAAACAATTGCTGCAACCTAAATGCAGAGTTTATCTTAAATATGTCATGTTAACATTCATGTTAGTAGCGGTGCGAAAACAATGTTGTGGTGCAGTTAGTGCTTAGCTAAACAGTAATCCTAGTCAAAAGTTACGGTACTGTGAACGAGATTTGACACAGATTTATTGAGTTCACAACACTGCACTTGTGAGGCTACATTAGAATTTGGCACTACCTCATTTAACGCACTGCACTCACTCACGGCATGACCTGCGATGCGGTGTGTCATCTCCAAGGGGGCTTCCCCTCTGGGGCGCCCTGTTGACGTTTTGAATTGACATCTTTGTCTGAGCTTGTAGATAGCGAATAGCAGTATCGCGGCGGCCATAATAGAGGATATGCTGTAGTTAATCACGTGATGTGGGACCTCATCAGGTGCAAAGTCTTCTGACGACTGTGACTTCAAGACGTCTAGTTTCTGTTTTATATCCTGATATAATTGGGCATGATTCTCAATGCTTATGGTATCTTTCGAGAGGGTTGTGTTTATGATGTCATTTAAGGGTGATGCGAAGGGCGGCGGTGCTGATTCAGCCTTTTGCTGTACAAACATCTGATTGACGAAGTCGTAATGGGCGTGTATAGTGAAGGTATCGCCTTTCAACACACAACCCTGACCTAGTGCAATGACTCCGTTGCCGCGTAAGCGTTTTGTAGTAATTCCTGCCGGGCACAAGATGCGAATCAGGCATTCTTCGCAGCACGAGAACAACCAAGAGTCCCGAGCGTGCAATTTGACCCATTTATCAGCGCATTCCTTTGTTTCGGTTTGACAGAACTTTGTATTCTTATCATTTATAGATACGCGGGTGTCACAGATTGAGTCATGGGCTTTAATGTTGTAAACAGGACTGTTCAGTGGGCATAGTAGTTTTTTGTCGGTTTGTTTGATGCAAGATTGTAAGTTGTTTTCGGTCATGGGAAGTAGGGTGTCCTTTCTTACATTGACGGCTACGAACTTTGTCTGAGTTTTTGTATATATGGCGCTCTCACCTTTCTTTTGCGGGATTGATATAACACCATCGAGTTCGAAGTAGTCATGATTAAGGAGTGGTATCCGAATTTCCATGATAAGATATCGTTTTGTTACTCTAGCTTGGATGTGTAACAGGCTGTACAAGTCAGTTATGTCCTTTACAGGGACCATCAGGTCTCCTTGAAGTTGTCCTGAGATGATATTGAATTGTTCCTGGATTTGCCTTGGTGACAGCAAATGTACGTCCAGACGGCCATGGTAGATATTAGTCACGGTGTCTATCAGTGTCTCCTGGATCCGTCTGAGATTTGATATTACTACGTCAGCGGATATTGCTGTCGAGACGATGTAGAATGCTTTCATCATGTCTTCGTTGATCCTATTAGCGCGGTCAATTTCTTCTGAAACGTTTTTCAGGTGCTGATTAATAATCGTAAACTGCTTGTTCATGACGATTTCATTCCGCTTTAGGATATTGTTTTCGGCTTCAAGAATGGAAGTTTGGTTTTTAAAAAGGTTTAGTAGATGGTTCTCTCTTCGACCAATGCTAGCGATGTCCTCCTCGTATTTTTGAGCGAATCTGTCATCAAGAACGCCAAACAGCGTGTTTGCTACGTAGCCGATTCCATTTATTAGACCTCTCCGTTTGCGTGATGGTGTAGGATTAGTCAGCAAGTTATTGTAGTGGTTGAGTTCGTTCAGTTCATGCTCAAACTGAGTTGCGATCGTAGTAAATATTGGTTCCTTTTGGCATAAACTGGATAGTTGTTGCACGTAGTTGGTGATATCCGATATGCTTTGCCAGTATGTTGTCATATTATAGTAGACGACCATCCTCCAGTGATCTTGTATGATCCCGAGGTCTGCTATTTTATCAAAATAGAGCGTGTTGCTGCTATTTAAAGTTGTAAGATGGAAATCTTGTTGGACCGAGGGAGTGATGAAGGACATAATCAACAGTAATGCTGATATAAGCAGATTTGGTTTCCGCCTTCTATTGCGTCGTGGACGCGAGGGCTGTGGGGATTTTGCAGTGCCATCGTTATCGGGAGTTTGCGTATCGTTTGGCTTTTGTTCCTGTCGAACAGGCAAGTGGACCAGCTTGATGATGGGTCTTTTCATGAGTACGCCTCCTTTTGTCTTCACAGTTACCACGCGCACGTAACCATCCTGTCCTGGGTGCACGTCTGTCACCTTGCCAAGTGCCCATTTGGACGGTGGCATGTTGTCCTCCTTGATAAGGACTATGTCATCAACAGTCAAGTTTTTCTTGGGTTGGTGCCATTTATTCCTCGTTTGTAGATGGTAAAGATACTCGGCTGACCACTTTTTCCAAAACTCACGATGCATTTGAGTAGTAAGTTGCCACCGTGTCTTTGTACAGTTGATGTTAAGGTCAGCAAACGGCGATGCTAATAGAGAGCCGCCAACCAGAAAGTGACCGGGTGTCAAAATGTCATCCTCGATGTCTTCGGTTAGAGCGTACAGGGGCCGGGAGTTGAGGCATGCCTCAATTTGTGTCAGAAGAGTCGTAAATTCTTCGAAAGTCAATTTTTGTTCCCCCAATACTCTCTTGAGGTGATGTTTCATACTGCGGACTCCGGCCTCACAGAGTCCATTTCCACTAGGCCAAGATGGTGCATTGAAGTGCCAATCGACTCCCATCTCGGCAATGTCGTTTAAAAACGCATTATCAATGTAGAGTAGTAGGGCTTGCTTATACTCCTGCTTCAACGTTCTTGCTCCGCCTACGAAATTGGTCCCATTATCACTATACATGTGCTTTGGGGTACCTCTTCGTGCGCACATTCGTTTGAAAGCTGCCAGAAATGCAGCTGAGGTCAGGTCTGAAACTAGTTCTAGGTGAATCGCCTTCGTGGCAAAGCAAACAAACACGGCTATATACCCTTTGGTGGTTTTGACGCCTCGTCCTTTGTTGACCTTTAGCTCGACCTGTCCGGTAAAGTCGACTCCCGTGTGTGCAAACGGTCGGGATGGAGTGATCCTCGGTTCAGGCAAGTTCGCCATTACTTGATCTTGTTTGGTGTTATCGAAGCGGCGACATTTGACGCAAGTCCGAATGTACTTTTTGACACTTCGGTTCCCGCCAATTATCCACCAACGGTTACGCAAGAGTCCAAGTGTCAACTTGGGGCCACCATGTAACGTGGCTCTGTGGGCTTGATCTACCAGGAGTTCGGTGAATCGGGCATCGTGAGGTATGATGATTGGGTGTTTGTTTGACTCGGTTAGTTTCGAATTTTGTAATCTTCCTCCCACTCTCATTATGCCCTGGTCATCCAGAAACGGGTCCAGTTTTATTAAACGACTCTTTTTACTAACCGTTTCCTTACGTTCTAGTCGCGATATGTCATTTTCGTAATACAGTGCTTGGACTGCCTTTGTTATGATGTCAAATGAGGCTTCTATTTCGCCCGCTGTTAAGTGGGCCGACCGTGTCGCATTCGCCTTCCTTCGAGTGTTTGTTATAAAGCGCGACACCCAAGATAAGATTCGAATAATCCGCGTAATAGAGCTGTACTTGCTTAACATGTCTTGTATAAGCGGGAATGTCACTTGTACGGTGTTACTTTTCTTCACCGTTTTCATCTCAATTTGAGGACTGTCAATGTGTGTCAAGTCATTGTCTTCTATGTCATTTTTGAGCCAAGCTGGGCCTTCCCACCACAACGGGTGTTCTGTGAGCTGAGACGGAGTCAGGCCTCTCGTGGCGCAGTCGGCTGAGTTGTCAATGGACTTCACGTATCTCCAACGAGTAGGTGGCAGGGTGTCGGTAATTTCCTTGACTCTATTGGCAACAAAAGTTTTCCATCGTGTCGGCTCACCTCTTAGCCATCCTAACACAACCATAGAGTCACACCATCCGTACGTGGGTATGTCAGTGTGTTGCAGGGATTGTTTTATTTTCGTCAGCAGTTTTGTCAATAGCAGCGCGCCGCACAACTCCAACCTGGGTAGAGTAATCGGTTTTTTGAGCGGAGCTAATTTAGTCTTTGCGGCGATGAGTTTTACGGTTGTATTTCCTTGCTCGTCCTTGGATTTTAAGTACACAACGCATGCGTATACCTTTTCCGAGGCATCACAAAAGCCATGGATTTCACATGGTTTTCGGGTGTCACCTATCCATCTCGGAATTCGAAGTTTGTCAAGGTTGGCCAAATCTTTTTTGAGAGATGTCCATTCTTGTTGCATTTCCGGGGTTACTGTGGCATCCCAATCTATTCCACTAGCCCAAACAGCTTGGAATAATAGTTTGTTTTTAATTACAATCGGGGCTAGCCACCCGAGCGGGTCATACACCTTGGATACGTCAGATAATAAACATCGCTTTGTTAGCGGTTTTGTCATATCAGCGGAATCGGCGTCGTCGCAGCGAAATGTGAATGTGTCAGAAGTCGCGTTCCAACGCAAACCTAAGGTTTTGGTCAAGTCCGTGTCAAGCCTTTTGAAATCGACCGTTGTCGGGCTGAGTTGGTCTTCCGATAGATCTTGCAGTAATTGTCGACTATTGCTGGACCATTTTCTTAAGTTGAATCCTCCGCCTTGTAACATTTGAATCAACTCATGTTGGATCTTCTGTGTTTGCTCTATGGTGTCACTACCAGTCAACAAGTCATCTACATAGAAATCTCTCTCTAGTACTTTCGAAGCTAAAGGGTATTTTGTCACATCATCCTTAGCAAGTTGTTGCAGGGTTCTGAGGGCTAAGAATGGGGCTGCTTTCATCCCGTATGTGATAGTACAAAGCTGGTATTCCTTGAGAGTTTCGTGGGGATGATTGCGATAGATGATTTTCTGTAATTGCTGATCTTGTTCTTTAATCAACACCATTCGGTACATCTTCTCGCAATCAGCTGTAATTACGAATTTGTGTCCTCTCCAGCGCAACAGTAGGCCTTGAATGTCCTGCTGCAGCTTGGGTCCGCACTCCATGAGGTCGTTGAGACTATGGCCAGTCGATGTTTTTGAAGAGGCATTGAATACGACTCGTAACTTGGTGGTGCTCGAGTCTTCTTTATGGACACCGTGATGAGGTAGGAAACATTGCGGGTCCTTGCTGGCGACACATTCTTTCATATGCCCCAACCTCTCATAGTCATCCATGAAGCGGTGGTAGCTGTCATGGAGGTATTTGTCTTTGGCGAGCTTCTTTTCTAATTGCTTGAATTGAGCCACTGCTTGTGGCTTAGAGGCTCCCAGCTGCTGTTCAAAATCCTGTTTCATAGGTAGGCGTACTTCATATCTACCATCGGGCAGACGGTTTGTAGTTGACATGTAAAGATCTTCGCAGAATTGATCTTGTTGGGTATGCTCATCAGTGGTGATATCTTCCATTTCCCAGTATGTGGAGAAGTCTTCAATGCAGTTGATCACCACGTTGCAATTAAGCGTCTTTACCCTTCCGGAAACGATCCACCCTAGCTTCGTTTGCTGTGCGATCGGTTCTGTGGCAGTTCCCTTTAATAATCCACTCATCAATATTTCCGAATATATCTTTGCATCCAGCAGCATGTCAATTGGTTTTGAAATATTGTACAGGGGATCTGCCAGCTGCAGATGCTGAACGTGAGGGTAGGTTTTATTGGTAATTGAGTGGTTCGGTAAATTGTTAATAACTTTACTCATGACGAGTGCATCGGTTGTGAACGTGTAATCGTCGTGAATAGATTTGCAGATGAGATTTACCTTTCCCTTTCCCTTCTTTGTAGTAGATGCTACTCCAGAAATCAGTGCGTTGCAGTATTGTCTGGGGAGACCTAAGCGTTGCGCGGCATTTTCTGTGATGAGGGTGACTTGCGACCCTTGGTCCAAAAGTGCTCTTAAGGTGACGTAGCTTCCATCTGCAGCTCGTACACGCACTTGCACGGTGGTGAGGAGGATTTCATCATCGTCATTAGCAACATGGCTAGCATTTTGCTGACGGGGTTGTTGATTCTTTAAGTTGGTCGTCGCAAGTTGTTCACCTTTAATGGCCTCATGTAACATTGTGTTATGCGATCCGTCACATTGGCGGCAACGTTTAGTCGAGTTACATATATTATGCTCGTGTACGTGGAGGCAATTTATGCATATACCGTGTTTCGAAATAGCTTGTAGTTGCATGTCTTTTGTCATATTTCGAAATTTCCTGCATTGGAAAATGGCATGACTATTGGTTTTGCATATGCCGCATTTTACCAAAACAGGGTTTGCATTGTAGTTCTTATTAAAACTGTAGTTAGCCGGTTTAAAGATTTTGTCAGATTTCTCTCGATGTGAGTACGTCGTCGGCGTCTGCTTGTTTGATGAAGCTGTGTCATTCCGTTCCTTCTTGTTTATTGGCTCTAATGCGGTGAATTTCGCCTCAAGGAATTGCATAAAGTCTTCAAACGACGGCAAATCACGCGGCGATTGGCGTGCCTCCATGTAGTCGCTGTATGTCACTGAGTCCAATTTTTTGGCGAGTAAATGGACAAGTATTGGGTCCCATGATGTAGTGTCGACTCCCAAATTGCGGATAGCGTATATGCATTCCAAGGTAGTGTCATGTAGCCTTCGCAAGTCGGCGGAGTTTTGCTTGTGCACTGCAGGCTGATTTAAGAAAGTTTCAATCAGTTTGGTGAACAGGATCTGCTCGTTATTGTATCGATGGATTAGTATATCCCAGGCTGCGTCATAATTGTCGGAGGAGACGTTGAGGTGTTGTATTAGACGTTCAGCTTCTCCCCGCAATTTTCCTTTTAATTGCTGCATCTTCTGCGCTTTTGACAGCACAGGGTTGTCATGTATTGCCCCTTTGAACAGATCAAAGAAGGTGGGCCATTGGGCATAGTCGCCTGAGAACTTAGGTATTTCTGCCTGCGGAGTGACCTGATGCTGATGAATCATAGCCCCGAGTCTCTTGTTGAGATCTCGCTTAGCCTGCTTGTATGCTCGTTCCCATTCTAGAAACTCTTGCTCGTAACTCTCGTCTGAGCCTTGAAGAATATGGTCAATTTTTAAATGTAGACTGTCAATTTGACTCCACCGCGTTTGCAGGTTGCGCAGCTCGTCATCTACTTCCCATTTTTCTTCGATGTCATCAATCGTCAAACCATCCACTAATCTATTCAGTGCCCGGAAATTGGTATGTTGCTGCTGTATCAGCTCCGTGGCGCTAGAATTCGAATTCGGACTCGGCCCAACCGGTGTAAGAGCTGGTTGGGTTGCGCTTGGTTGAATGTAAGGGTGTGGGGACGGACCTGGTTGTTCGTCAGAATTGCCGAATGAACTTATCATGGCTTTAACTTCCTCATAGAGGGATTTGGTTGACCCGAATATATCTCTAACGAAATACTCTTGTGACTTATCATGGTACGCGTCGAGTTTTTCGTGATTGTTCTGGAACTCTACCCAGAGCTCTCGGAGGGTTTCAAGCCTTTGCCTCAGGTAAGAAGGCGTCTTGCGCGTAGCACTGTCCTTTTTAAAGTTGTCACGCAGCCTAGTAAGCTCTCCTATCAACTCCTTCTGGCGAAATAGGGTTTTTTCCATTTTTATTCTAGTAAAATAATGGAAAGATCTTACTTGAATGGTTGTCAGTAAAAGCTTGCACGGCCCCTCGTCGTTGTCAATGTCAATTCGAAGCCTGCGTGGCCTCCGAAGATGCTGTCATTCGAAACTCGTCAGTTCCGAGTTATGCCGCTGTTGTCAAGTTGAACTGAAGCCGTCCCTGGCCTCTGGATGTCAAGCACGGAATCCCACCGCACTTATGTGTCAGCAGAAGTCTTTTGTACTTCTACGAATTGTCACTGCACTTCCACTCTTTGTCAATTTTTAATTTGCACTGCAATCCATGCTAGTTCAGAACTACACCGCGCGGAGTATTCACAAACGTAAGTTCACTGAAGCTCTGCACATTTGTTGAAATTACCGCGAGGCCCAGTTCGATCCGGCTCGAAGGACCAATGTTCGGGTTGGTTGCTACGGTCAAGCCCGAAGGGAGAGAGGGGTTTGTCAGAATAAGAATGCACCGATGTGTCAGACGATCTATAATGCACTAAAAATAATTATGTAAAATTTAACAGCGTTGAAGTAAACGGGGTCGCGCGTGTAAGCGCAGTCAGCAGAAAACTTTAAGAATGTGTGAGTGGCTTACACAGGGTGTAAAGTGACGGATTTATGTTCAGAAACCGTAATACAATAATATGTATACTTTAAATAATTTAAATTCACGGCTGTACCACACAGGGGCAGGCAAGTACCAAAGTTTGCTACATAGAATGGTGCTGCGCGTTCCACTTCTAGCCACAAGTTACTTCTCTCACATTCTAGTATGTCACTCTCTGATGCTAATCTGCTCTTCAACTTAAATGGGATATCTAGATAAATTATGGTGGGCTTGCCCCAACGCTGTTTCATAGCACTATCTATCTGTTTAACCAGCAGTAGGCTCTATCCAGTGAATAAGTCCAAAAACGTCTTGCACCGTGAAATGAGAGTAAAGTTATAAGCTATTATTCGTTTACCCCTGCATAAGTATTCATCTTTTTACTTACCAACTAGTGACTTGCTAAAATCACCCTAAGGAGGATAATTAACCCTTCCCGCAATTTGTATTTTTTTTTATTCAAATAACAAAACATAATACAGGTTATGCAGTAAGCCAAACTGTTAAGTTTTATGGCGAGTGATCGCTCATTTGTTACATTCGACACTGCCTATCTGTTATAAATGTATGTACTTAATACTGTTTACTGAGGTGTAACAAAAAAAAAAAAATCCTTCATCAACATGATCGGCCATTTGACGCCCACTGCAGGACATAGGCCTCCCTCATGGTTTTTCAAGCTTCCCGGTCTTGTGCCGCCCGCATCCAGCGACTCCCCGCCACCGTAACCAGGTCGCCAGAACATCCTTATCTTATCTTAATACTAATTGTAGTGATTTAGGGCCACGTTCTATTTGCGGAGATCTACAGCCTTAATTTTTTCGCGCAGTCAAAAAGCTCTGCATAAATAAGTATACAGTAATTATTTGATAAGCTGTTACACGCACGGTGACATTTAAATATGTGCTATGCAGTTACGTTCAAATTTTATGCAGTTACAATATGCAGTTACTTTTAAATTTTATGGTCGGTCTTTTGGTGTTGAAACTGTTTCTTAAAACATACATTACATCACATAAACTCACGCCTGTATCCCGGAGGGGCACACAGAGACTAGGGTTACCAATTGCCACGATCCTCTTTCGCTCCACCAGCATTCTTTAAATATTGCATGCATGCACGCTGGCTTCTTAAAACTTTGACCAAAATTAAATTTTTAAGCGACAATTCATAACATTGCCAGACATGCCAGCTCGAGATTGCAATCACTTCACCGCCGTCGTGTTTACCGTACTCAAATGTCACTAAATCACAATTACAGTTCGCGTCCTGTGACGTACAGTTAGTCGTATTTTTTAGTGACATTAGTATGTACAGTGGCTCACAAATGTCACATTTCGTGCCTACTAAAGTAGGCCAGTGAACAGAACAATGAATGATCATGACCGTGTATTAGGATTTCTACAAGGTATTTTCATTTGTAAATCATTGTGTTGCTCTAATCGTGACATGATTCGTAGTGGCGATGCGTCATGATGTCGACCGATACATCATAGTGGTCTGAAATGGCTAAGGATCACATCTGGACCACAGACCTCAGACCAATCAGAGTTAAGGGGGTCCAGCGAGTGGGGTAACACTAGTAAACACAAGTAAACTAGCCACCATCGAAAAAAAAAATTATATCTTTTTTACACATGAAATTTGCATAATGTGTCAGTACAATCTCTCAATGTTAACAGTGATTTTTAGGACCTACGACAAAGAACCTGGGACTAGATAGAAATAATTTTCTTCGGTAGCGCGAGTGTTACTCCCTACAGTCTGTTCATCCTTACTTGTCCAATTTAGTAAACAATATTCTAACCTCAAAATTGACATTTGATGTCGAAACTAGATATTTTCTTGCAAGTTCGTGCACTTTGTTTATAAACATAGCAGCGTGTTATCCAAAATGGTGTCCCAGGTTACTTCATTTATGGGAATATGGCAGTTTTCGACTAAAAAGTCATACTTTGCGGGTAGAATCTTGTTTACTAAATTGGACAAGTAAGGATGAATAAGCTATAGATCCCCTTAAGGAAGCTTTTGCCCAGCAGTGGGATACAATCGAGGCTACACAAAATAATCGTGACCACAATTTTTACTACCACAGCTTTTTCTTCTTGCTTTTATCTTCGCTTTACATACATACGTACATAAGCTCACGCCTGTATCCCAGAGGGGTAGGCAGAGGCCAGGACTGCCACTAGCCACGATCCTGACATATCACTTTCGCTTCCTCAACATTGATTAGTATTTGCATGCACGCACGCCGGTTTCAGGTACTTTTTATCTTGCCCTTTGCTAATACATCACCTATTTGGTCGAAGTATGTCCGCCTTGGACGTCCCTTTCCGGCCGTTCCACCCACATTTGCTCGATATATTTGTTTCGTCAATCTTTCTTCCTTCATCCTCTTCACATATCAATATTCCTCTCTTAATTCTAGTCACTACATCCTCTTTAAGTCCACAACGTTCTCTAATCAAACTATTGCGTATCCTGTCATTCAAAGTAACACAAGACGTACTTGTGTAGGAAATAATTTCTACTGCATTAATCGTACTTTCTTGCTTCTTTTGCCCAAGTCTCGCTACCATACATAAGTGTTGGGACCAGTCCTCCATTATGGATAGCCAATGTAGTTCTTAGCTTTCTTTTGGTAAAAAATCCTTTTCCTTTATCTCTACCTGTCTTTGCTGCTATCATTTCTCCTTTGACGTTTGTTCTAATATTGTCTTGATGTAGCAAGTGGTCCAGCATTTTTCCTCTTCTAAATTCGATCGTCCCCAGCATCGATCTTTTCTCATTTACTCTCATGTGTCCCCAACTGGTGCTGTTATTTCAAGCTTCCAGCTCCGAGAAAAACGGTAGTCAAAACAAGTGACGCGCTCGACTGTACAGCGTGGTTTATTTGATAATTCCGGGTAAGGTTTGTTTGTTTTGTTACGCGACAAAAGACCCTTGATTTGTGTGGGTTTTTTTGTTCGTCCAGGTTAACAAAATACATACAATAGTGACGCGTGGGCTGAGGAAGTGCCAGCCCACTGCTTGTTTGGTCGGGGAATACGTGACGGCCCATTGGAAATATTTTCCTTCAGTAGGCTCCCTTTGGGGGGGTGGGCTTCTTATTCTATTGTAATGTTCTGTAAGAATGTAGTATGTATTCTCATACTTAACTTTGTTTGTCTAATACAACACTTTTTTGAGATGTTTACAAAACACGCATTGCGGTAAAGAGAACAGTTTTTGGCATCTAGCTAAATGAACTTCGTTTTCTTAACAGTGAGTGCATTTTTTAATAAACGCAGTAAAAAAAATGCGTTTGCTTTTCTGTTGATGCCTTTTTTACTTTCAAGGGTAATTACACTGATCCATCTGCGTTTGCAGGATTGAAGCACAAATGAAATGAAAACGGGTTGGACGTCAAGGCACACTTAAGTTTTTTTTATAAGGTTATTAAGTAAGTAATTTTTTTTTTCGATTCACCTATAGTTTACAGAATTATCTAGAAATTTTACATCGTGATTGTTTATCAGGCACCTGCAACGCTGTCAAAACGTCGGGAATTAATTTAATTAAATTTAACTAGTAAGCGATCCTTATTAGACCCGTTAAATGTTTAACTACGTATGAACAATTAAAATCACGTGTCATAAAAAATACTATCTAGGAATTATCTCTCCAGAATTATCTAGAGCCAGATCACCCCATTGTTATTCTTTCAGGATAATTTATTCGTCGTTTCTGGAATATATTCATATTCATTCCGGGTTAGCGGACCGAAACGGACCTCTGCTGGCCGCAAACAAATCATATTTCCCTAAATATCCGTTACTAACGTGCCCACTAAATTTCCATCGACAGCCGTAAGTTTAGTAATTCAAATAAGCTTAGTTATTATCGGTGTACATTCGCCCCGCCATCTTCATCTCCTGTGGATCGATTCTAAGTCTTATGCCTCATGGAGTAGAGGTTGTCATGAGGCGGTGGGGTACTCCGTCCGAATGGGCAAGCGCGCGCTAAGTAGCTCGCAACTCACGCGTTAATTATGGCCTGCTGCACTGTGGTGGCGGGGGTTGTTCTCAAACGATTCAGGGACTTCGAATTTTCTTAATTTTGAGCTTTATTTTCTCTCTATTTAATGTACAAAATATTCTAGGCTGGCTCGAAGAAATATCGATTGAAATAAGATTCCGACAGGATTCATAGGCCTCAGTTGTGCTTTTTTTATGTAGCCTATATTCGAATCGCTCGTAGCCCCGGCTGCCTGAGTGATCTTAAACGATCACGAAGGTTAAGCAACACAGGGCGCGTTCAGTGCATGGATGGGTCGCCGTCTATGCCTAACGCTAGTGGCATTTTTCCGAGCGGTTCCGTGCTTCGCAAGGCACGTTAAGCTGTTGGTGCCGGCTGCCATCGATAGATGGCAGTCGTTAGGCCAAGTCAGAGGCCTTAGGGTGGCTTGACAACTTCTGACAGTAGACGAGCCACTAGTCTACAAGCCTCCACCAATCCGGACTTGGCCCCTGTGGTGGAGTATGGCCTATACCTTCCTCAGGGAAGAGACCTGTGCCCCTCGGTGGGGACATAATGGTTTGATGATGATATACGTCCCACTGCAGGACACTGGCCTTCTCTCAGAGAGCGAGTGTGGGCTTAATCACCATGCGTACCCACCACGGACTGACACCTGAGACACGCAGGTTCCTCACGATGTTTTCCTTCACCATTAGCGAAAAGAAACAGCCAAGGTTTATTTGCGAACAGACCCAACGTAAGAGGAATAGCCATAACCGCAGGCTACTGCGCATGATGGTCGACATTGCTTCGCAGCGGGCACTAGTTGGACGTCGCTTCCACTTGATAAAGCTTTATATCTATCAGATGTTACTATCCGCTTTAGACGCATGGGTTATTAGCCGTTATCATGGAAAAATATTATTATCTATAATATAAAGAACACGTCTGCCAGTGCAGGTAGGTACTTTATATTACCCGGGGTGATATTAGGATTATAACACAATTGAAAGTGAAAGTGAACTATATTTATTGCCAAAAACACATTTCCTTACTAATATTATAAACGCGAAAGTTTGTATGTATGTATGGATGTTTGTTACTCTTTCACGCAAAAACGGCTGAACGGATAGAGATGAAATTTTGCACAGATATAGATTACAGTCTTTATTAGCACACAGGCAATTTTTTTTCCCGGAAAAATATACATCAAAATTTCCACGCGAACGAAGTCGCGGGTAACAGCTAGTCATACGTAAATATACACATAACCTTACAGAATTAAAACGTACATATTTACACAATTCTAAATGACTATAATAATAACAATAACGACTTCAACACAACACGATCAAATTAAGAAACCCCGTACTGTGGTAACCAAGCGAGGACATCACAAACATGGAAATACACGCCGACTCAGGCCATTTGTTTACATATATGTACGGCGGCCTGCAGTGGGAATCGAACCCACGAGAACCGGCGTGGTAATCAGAATGCTCATTACACGCGAATGCTCAAGCCTATCAGCGGCTTTAGAAATAACCATCTGTATCGGCCCTTACTTGGCTGTTAAATAATTTAACAGGCGGTTTCATTCTTTTTGCCCTTTGTAACCTGTGGCAAATGCCTCAGTTGTTAAACTAAATCTGTAACTAATTCTAAAATATCCAACCGCTCTACAAACTAGAAGCGCTGTTGGCTACGTTCGCGAAATGTAAAATGCAAATGGTGCTACAACTTACTGCCTAATCTGGTGATCTCTAGCTTCGTATTCATTATTAGAAAAGAAGTTAGCTAGATAAAGTAGTGGTTGGGGTTTATACTTCAGCAAAACGCTAAAGAATTCAAATCCGTACGCCTACGCTTATAGGACCGTTAGGATGCTGGCTCTTTGGATTATTTTTGTGGCATATCTTCTTTATTCTATTAGGTATATAATTTCTTTATGGTCCAAGAAATGGGGACTAGTGTTCGCTTCTTTGTTGTCAAGGGTATATTCTATATCAGCCTTGACAGGTTTTTGTTGCGGTTTAAATAAAATAGCTTTTTATTTCTTTAATTGACTTATCGTAGTAAGTGGCAAATCCAGGGGCCCGTTTCATTTCTAGGCTGGCTGGAAGAAATTTCTTTTGAAATAAGTCCGCCATTGCACAAATTCTTTATCACAAGCATGGTATTTAAGTTAAATTTTTTGTTAGTGTTTTTTATAGTGCCATAAAGTGTAACAAACAAACGAACATAAAACTACAAGTCATGGTTTACTATGACAATTCTATGTTCGTTGCAAAGTCGACTAACCCACAGATTAACAAGTGACATCCACACAGCAACCACACGTAGCATACAAGGACGTCGCATCATCATCATCATCATCATCGCCATTTGTCGCCCACTGCAGGACATAGGCCTCCTTCGTGGTTTTCATGACCATGAGGGGTTTTGCCATAATCGCCACGCTTGGCAGGCGGGTTGGCGATCGCACTATACGGTTGGAATCTCAGAAAGACGCTGCTGCCAGTCTCCTGGTAATTTATTTCCTTAGTTGCCTTCTACAACATCCACGGAAGGAAATGGAGTGACGCTATTCTTAATCCGGCGCCACGGACGTCACGAACATGTAAAAACACCCAGACTGAGGCCATTTGTACAAATCCTACGGCGACCAGTGGGAATTAAACTTACGTCCACTGTTATGGCAATCAAACGTGTTACCACTAGACCAACGAGTCAGTAATATTTTATCGACCTATCAATGTCACGGTAATCGGTTCACTGACCCCATCTCTGCGTCAGAGTATGGCCGTCTTGCGAATTTTAATAAAACAAGACGAAGTTGAATACAGATAGAGATGCGAAAACTTGTTGCAAAACACGAAGAAAGCTACATTTTTGTGAGTTTGAAATTGGTATATTAAGTTTCGTTTTCAAAATATGAAATAAATAGTTGCCGTGTTTAGGTCCAGTCGATACGAGTACCATAGCAACTTTTACACTAATTTTTATTATTGTTTTATTATTTATTCAAGGAGAAAAAACATAATTGACAAACTTATAAGATAAAAAATATTAGAGTCAATATAGTAAATTTTGCCAATTCCTCAGCATTTCCCATAGATAGGTATTAGGTACTTAATATAATAAATATGTAAGAGGCGCAATACACGATGTAGTTCCAGATTTAGTTCTAAGATTATGTACTCTACTTACTTACGTTAGGGGTGACTTTGCAACTAAAACGTAAAGGCGTATGTGCTTTCGGCTGTTAAGATCGTACTAAATTGCGCTGTTAATCTATGACGCATTTTTACAATTCTTTATTGCATAAAAGCAAATTATAAAATATGCATTTTTGGGAGCCTAGGCTGAATATTTTGATTTGGGCTAGTTTAAATAAGTTTTAAAGGAAAAAACCGGCCAAGTGCGAGTCGGACTCGCGCACCGAGGGTTCCGTACAAACCTGCAATGTCAACAACATTTTTTCACGGGTTAAAGGCAATTAGATCTAAGTATTTGATATGAATTTCAACTTGATAGCTCTACGCGTTCATGAGGAAAAAAGTAATAAGTTTATATTTACCGTAAACGTAGGTTACTTTGTCCCAAAATAGGGCATCTTTTTACGTCACTTCTGATTTCTTGGCCTCTAATGGACATATGGATATTGCACAGCCTTAGATCATTTGGCAAGGATATACCCAACTAATTTATTTAAAAAATACGTTTCAAATATGCTGAAAAGTATTTTTTTAATTTTTTTTTATTTTGGGCTAAAGATGTACTTTGGAGGTGGTTTCATTGACCCACATCCTTTTTAATAGCTTTAACATAATATAATTTCATTTAGGGCTAATTTAGACAGTAGAGAATAATAGCAGAGGATTCAAACTTCCAGAATATATGAAATTAGGTTTATTTTTAAAGAAAATTATTCCAAAAATCAAGGTTTTTGTAAATCTCAGTATAGAAATATATATTTTTTAGTACAAAATTAAACATAATCAACATTTTGCTTTGCAAACTTCTTATTAGTACGGACCAATATATTATCATGAGCTTAGTATAAAGTTATTATAAAATATTAAAGAAACAACAAAAAAATATTTTTCTTATCAAAATTAACATTAATTCAGTCTGTTTTATGAGAATAATCAGTTAAATTTATAGGTAATTTCAATACTGTATTTTCCTTAATCTAATAGGAAATAAAGAACTTTAACCCAGTTCTGTCACGACGAAACACCCTTTCTTTATAAATTTGGGAATCCCAATCTTCTCTATTACAGCTTCCCACCTATAAAGCTCCACATCTTTTATAGCAGGCCATCGCCAAAATTCTTTACCCTTCTTCATACAAGAAACCATCACTCCTTCTTCAGATTCTGATAAAATTTCACCAGGATATTTAACAGAATCCCATAAAACAATAACGTGATCACCAACAGGGTAATCATTGGGTGTTGTAAGACTTACAAAGTCGGGCCAGTCGTAGGTTTCTTTCTGCCATCACATACCTAAGAATCTGACTTGGAAAGCTTTGGTAGTGGTGAGTCAGCAACGGTTTTATCTGCCTTATGACAGTTCTGAGCATTACCTATATCCTCGTCTGCAGCATCGTGACTCTGATGATCTGGCGTCGGAAGCTTCAGTACAGGTGAGTCACCGATAGCACCGTCTTCTCTATCACAGCTCTGAGGATCGGGCGTCGGAAACTTCAGTACTGGTGAGTCACAGATAGCACCTTCTTCTCTATCACAGCTCTGAGGATCGGGCGTCGGAAGCTTCAGTACTGGTGAGTCACAGATAACATTGTCTTCTTTAGCACAGCTCTGAGGATCACCTTCTGTAAGCTTTGCCGCCTTTATCGTTTTCAAATGAATTTTGAAATGAATTTTCTTCATCTTCGGAAAACACCGTTGAGTGACCAGGCTTGTTGCCATCTATTTTTTTTAATTTGAGTTTTATCGTGCTGCGAGGAATGCCATAAAGCTCAGCAGCAGCTCTTTGAGTTAATGATTTGGATCGTATCCTGGCCAAACACTTTACGAGTTGCTCCTTGGAATAATCCACGTATTTACGATTTCCTACTTTTCTTTTGTAGTGTCTTGGCATGTTGACTTCTTCACCATACCCAAATTTTTGAATCTAAAAAGGAAAAAAACGTACTTTAAAACGATAATCGAGAA
This sequence comes from Yponomeuta cagnagella, assembly GCA_947310995.1. Lineage (NCBI taxonomy): Eukaryota > Metazoa > Arthropoda > Insecta > Lepidoptera > Yponomeutidae > Yponomeuta > Yponomeuta cagnagella. The sequence continues at coordinate 17,404,457 of OX371270.1, read as the reverse complement.
ATTATGTGAAATTCTTTTACCGTAGGTTACTTTGGCCCGTGGGCTAAATATACCCACATTTGCGGGTCATAGTACCCTGCAGTTTTATTTCTGTAATTTGAATACTTAAAACTTCATAAAACTAGACAATACCCAGCATTACGCATGCCCTTTACATGTCTGATACGACCAACTATAACAAAACATCTAGACTTACCTTAAAATTTAGTTACGATACAAAGTTTGCACACCCAAAATTCTTCCACTTTGCAGGTCACAACTTGTCAACACTTCTAACCGTTCAAAACGAACGAATCTGTCTATCAAAACTGTTTTACCGACACGCCTATATCGCCATCTATGAATTGTAGCACAAACTAGCTCGGTATCTGACACTTCAAATTATAGGCGGGAAATCCAAATCTTTTCCCGATTTGGGTTATAGTAACCCCTTAGGGCTATAGTAACCTACGTTTACGGTATTAAAAAATATATATTTTGTAATGTAACTAAAAATTTAAGGTTTTCGGAATTTTTCCTTTATGTGTGCTATAAAACGTTGCTTCATGCCAAATTTCAAGATTCTAGGTCGACTGGAAGTACCCTTTAGGTTTTGATTCCCTTGCGAGTACTTGCGAGTTTCAAAATATGCAGCTTAAATTGCTGTTTCTTTTGATTGCGTTGACATAGAAGTTAGATTTTGTTACAGCTTAAAGGTATTATAGACTTGAGTATTTGGTATGAATTTCAATTTAATACCTCTACGCGTTTATGAGGAAATGGGTAGTAAGTTTAAAATTATAAAAAAAATATATATTATGTGATGTAACTAAAAATTTATGGTTTTCGTAATTTTTCCTTTATCTATGCTATAAGACGTTGCTTCGTACCAAATTTCAAGATTCTGAGTTCACGGGAAGCACCCTGTAGGTTTTGATTCCCTTGCAAGTGTCGAAAATTTGCGGCATAAACGGCTGTATCTTTTGATTGCGTTGGCTTAGAAGTTTGATTTTTTCACAGCTTCAAGGGACAGTAGACCTGAGTAATTGATATAAATTTCAGCTTCATACCTCCACGCGTTCCTGAGAAAAAGGGTCTTGACAGACGGACGGACGGACGGACAGACGGACAACAAAGTGATCCTATAAGGGTTCCGTTTTTTCCTTTTGAGGTACGGAACCCTAAAAAAAGAACCAGATTCTACAAAACCGGAAGTACGTAATGCACGGAAGTATGTTATCAACAGAGATCCTACGAGCTATCAGTTTCTAGTTATACCATGATTCGATACAAGAATTTCTTAAACAATACTAAAACACTCGTAATCTGTACAAACGTAAAAGATATGTTTGTCTAAAGATATATATTTTACGGAATACCGAGATGTCAATATCTTGGCATTTTTTTTATCAAAAAATATTAAACTTACTTTCGTTCATGTGTGAAACGAACGTCAGAAGGTCGAATACAAGAAATCAGTGAATATTATAAATTTATTATCTTAGCATTATATTTACAAACCTTAGACCTTCATAACAACCGACTTCAGATAACTAAAGAACTAAAAAACAGAGAAACAATTTAAACGAATATACCTTCCTCAGGGAAGAGACCCGTGCCCCTCGGTGGGGACATAATGGGTTGATGATGATGATGATGATTGTAGAGATATAGTTTGGAGCCGGTGCCAAGTTACAAGACCAGCACATACATTTTGGGCACCGACTACAAAATACATTTCCACATCGAATTTAAAGATCATATTCGTTTAAATGATTTTCAAGGTCCCGTCCCGACGAATAGAACCTCCTCCTTTTTTAAAGTCGGTTAATTAAAAATGAGGTATCATTTGTCACTATTGTCAAAATATTATTTTCTAAGGTTAACACGAGCACTAGACATAATAAAAACGGAATTTGCACGGATATTTACTCGTATATTTTTTCATTTTACAATTTTCCGACTAATAAAGTCGTAATAAATTATGAATCTGCAGTGTCCTAAATATTGACAAAAGTTAGATTCGGCTACGCAATTTTTATCGAAAATTCCTAGTGTAATCTGTGGGTTAATCTTGTAATGTACATCGAATCGTCATAGTAAACCACGATGAAATAGGGCCCAGATTGGTATTAGCTGTATTTTGGATCCACGCGAACAGCTTTATGTATGAAACTATCATCAATTTTTACATTTTTACTGCTGATAGCCTGCGGGTCTGACCGCCTGAACCAGTTTATTCTTCGGAATCTTTCTATACTTAGAGAGAGCTACTTCTCAGGCATTCGCTACGGCTCGCTTTCTGGCTCATACTTCTTTGCTTTTTGCCAGTGGCGGTAAAAATATAGGCCGAGTCGGAACTCAGAACACAATGGTCTTTGAGCTGAGCAAGCTTGCAGTTTTATGTTCGAGCAGTGTCCGCGAGTTCAGTCCCGTTGGCGCAAATATCTATATATTCGTGTAAATATCTGTAGATCGTGTTTTGAAAACACGTGTTTTTCGTGTGTTATAGTTTATCGGAACAAAGTTATCGAGACTTTCTGGCATCAAATTAGTCACTTTCCTTTTTAAGAAGAATCTAAAAAAATCATCAATTGTTTTCTTTTAGAAGACAAAGATGTTTGGCATTAAACAGTAGATTAATATTATTTAAAGGACGATTGTGACTAGTGTTCAACACATTAATGACTAATATTTTAAGTTGAAAACTCTGTTAATTAAGTTAAAACGTGTTTTGAAAAGAATAAATGTGGAGTTTCTTTGTTAGTTTCTTCTCCACATAATCCATTAATTGTGAAACTAACAACTTTGACGTTCATTAAGTAAACATTCTGTTTTTACAATGAATAAAAATATTTGAATTGAATTGAATTGAATTTTAAAGAAAAATCTGAGGTAACTCCTCTAGTGTCAGCTCTATCCTCCAATGTCTACGCAGATGAAGAAAGGGCGTCGTCGTTAAGGCTGTTCTTACGTGGAGCATGTTGTAGCGGTCGCACAATTTTTATTCTTGTTTATATTGTACTAATATGAGTAAGCTTTTCATAATTAAATTACAGACATTTTAAATGTACTTTCGTTTACCTATACGTAGTTCTAAATAGAAAAAAAGTTGAATTGCAATGATGAAATTGTGCTAGCAAGAGTAGGATTAATACACATAGAGTTTTTATTGTAGTTCTGTATCATAAGAATATTATATGTGACACATTTTTTTTAATACAATAGTCCTCTGGTATTTGGTTTTGCGCACGAACAGTATTTAATTTGGAATATAAATACAGCAATCGAAGAAAGTTTGATTTACTACACTAATTAACTATCCTAATAAATTTATATACTAAGACCACGATAATGCCTGAATAAAATCTATATTTACAATTTTTTTTTATTTAAGAACTTTCCAAACATGTAAATGTGTATTGTTTACCCAATGATGCGTACTTGCATACATATACTTATATCACATTAGTAAATCACTGAACATCGAGAATATAACCAGCGACACAGCAGTGGAATAGGAACAAACTTCCGTTGAGTATAATCGTCAAGAGTGTAGACGCGGCATAAGAATGTAGGGTGGCTGGCCCAATAGTTGGCACACGGGCGCTCGGTAACATTTCATCGGGTAATTGTGGAGGGCGCGAGGGCCGGCCGCTCGGACACTGACTAAGCTCGACAGAAGTTTCACTCGTCATTATCATCAGGCTGATGATGACCTCTGCCTACTGCTGATTATAGGCCTTTTCTCCATCACGCCATCTCGCGGTCTCTCGCCGACCTGACCACATCGTCCGACCGTTGAGCTGTTGGTCTACCCACTGACTCGGCCGCCACTCCGTTACTGCCCTGGTCCACCTGGGCCGCGTTTCATAAAACTACAAATCATAGTTTATTATGATTATTCAATGTCTATTTCGTAGGCGAGTCTTTTTAGTTGTTTATCTGAGGGTAGATTGACTTCGCAACGTATATCGAATTGTCATAGTAAACTACAAATTGTAGTTCTATGAAACGGGCCCCTGCCGTCTTCCCGCCTCACCAGTGTCCCGTCCATTGCCACTAGACTCGAAATTCGGTCACCAGTATCGTCTTAGTAGTGCCGTGCCTAATACATTTTAAAGGGCTCCATTTCTCCAGTCTGTGACGCTCGCGGGGTAGCGAAAGGCTTGCTTATCAGCGTACTGCTGAGCCAGTTGCTATTTATATTGACGGACACACGCCGTGGCCTTTGTTTTCCTTTTTTTGACATTTCTTTGTAGTATTTATTTTTACCTGGCGAGGCGGGACGACGGCAGCTGGCCCAGGGCAGTAACGGAGTGCCGGCCGAGCACCGGGCGGCGGTCAGTCGGTAGACCAACAGCCCGATGTCGGAAGATGAGGTCAGGTCGGCAGAGGGCCCGTGGATGCGAATGGCGAGAGACCTCAAAGGATGGCGTGATGGGGAAAAGGATTAACAAGTGGGCAGAGGTGGGCTGATGATGATGATGATTTGTTTTTGGTTATGTTCTGTTATTGTGGCGTATGCAGTTTTTAAAATAAATATTTTTTCTTCATCTTTCTTCGATAAGATTCGTTAGCGCCACCAATGGAAGAAAAACCTTTTCTTACAGATCGTTTTTGGAAAAAGTTTCTGTGAAATCTCTCAATGATGTAATAGTGGTTTTTAGGACCCACGATCGGGGACCTAAGAACACGGACCTGGGCTAGATGGCGTTTGTGCCAAAAAGGCCGTATTTGACGTTAATGCTATCTATTCCTGAGTCCATGATTGAGAGATTGTACAGAAACTTTTTGCAAAAAAAAAAACGGAAAAAAGATATTGTTTTTATTTTCTTATTGGCGTTAGTATTACTCTATGAAGCCTCTTAATGCCACATAACAGTATAGTAAGTTTAGAATGGAACAACTGTTTTTTTTCGCGATTTCGAAGTTTTCCGCATAGTAAATGTTGTTTGTGTTGACGAGTAGAACCCCCCTATTTTCAGATGTATATAGATTTTTTTTTTACACCTTGTATAGTGGGGAAACCAGTGACCTAGTTAGCCCGGCACATGTTGGTGTGGCTTACTTGTGGATTAAGCCAACTAATTCTCGGAATGGTAAATTCTTGTAATGTCTAATTTGCAAAGTACGAACGTGGGCGAAACGGCTTATCTAAATAAGTTTGCTTGTGGTATTCAGTTTCAGTTTGGTAGGTACTAAATAGAAAAAAAAATTATAAACAAAAAGATTTTCAAAAAAAGATAATGTATATCGTAGGCTTACTAGTCGTAGACCGAATCCAATAATAGTAAGACTTTGGAAATATAACGGTGTCAGCGTTCTATGCAGTGTTATACTGTGCACTGGGCGCTGCACGGCAGCTAAAACGCCATTTTGTTAATAGTGATGTGATGTGACCACTTTATCGACGCATGTAATCGATAAAAAATCTCGTCGGAGACCGATCTAAATGTTCTGTACTTCGCGATGGTCACTTTTTATTTCATATCGTGGCTACGCCTATCTTTACTAGATGACGTAGAAAACTGTATGACGATGGAAGTTTTATTGGTAATGGAAATTAATCAGTTGAGGTTGATATCACTTAGCGTAAGGCGTCCAATCGAATGTGTTTATTTTTTTTAGATAAGCAAGTTCTGTTATTTATTTGCATCGTTATTACGTGTTAAGTTTTTTGCGTGTTTGTTTTAATGAGCATTTATAATGCGCGAATCGGTTTGTTTAATTATGCACGTTGATAAAGTTGACATTGGACGACGTTTCCTCAAGTTTTTTGCCGCTTTATGTTTAGAAAATACTTACACAGGACTGTGATGACTGTTGATACATCCAAAGAGTTTGGCTTCCAATCTGCTGGGGTAGATAATCGATAGGCAGACTAATGCCCTAATGGGTTGATAGCATTACGTGGCATTACTGTATGGACGAACGGACGAGATTGGCCGGTGGCTGACAGGATTGTCGTGAAAGGGAAAAAAACTATTCCCTTTCGCTTTTGCCCAAAGCGTTTTGGCTGCTTGAGCTGGATAGATACATAATTCCTTGCAAATGGGTTTTGTTAACCCAGTAGAGAAAATACTTACAGTTTGCGCTTTTTGGCTTCTATGGGCTGCTAATTATAGCGAAGATAACAATTTATTCTGTATTAAAAATAACACCGCGGTCCTTTGACTGCCTCGTTGGTCTAGCCGTTAAGGCGCTTCGCTATCAAAACAAAGGTTATGGGTTCGATTCCCACTGGGGGCCGCCGTACATTTGTACAAATGGCTTTAGTATGGGTGTACTTTCGTGTTTGTTACGTCCTTGTCTGGTTACCATAGCACAGAGTATCCTAGTTTGGGGCCAGGTCAAGTGATTGTATTGTGTGGAAGTTATTATTATTATTACATTTACAATGTGACAATTGATGTTGAATTAGGCCTGCTGTCGATAAAAACAGCTTTATATTTTCCTCCTGCATAGGCCCATCCCTAAGCTCAAGGAAACCGACCATTCAAAATATTTAATTTGGTTCTCTCGTAACCCGTAATTATATGTTATACAGTTATTTACGATTCACAGGGTGTTAGTAAATTTTGTGTTCAATTGACCACAACAGCAGGGGGAAGAATTGTAAATTGAAAGCATTCTGATGACTACTTTCGTGATTCTGTCATTCTTATTTGGTGCCCTTTGATTAGATTGTAAACTCAACTACTCAGAAGAAAACTGACCACATTTTTCACAAACTTGCAATTGAGTTGACTACTGTAGCTCTTTGTAAATAGAGGTACCACGAAAAAATTTACCCATTATGCATATAGATAATATTCACTGATAAGTTACAGTACCTTGATGACCGGTACTTTGCTCGGTATTTTTTTGGTCAATCGTGTTTTTTCGAAATTATATTTAGATACGGTGAAAAAAAAAGAGAATAATATAATCGGGCTGGAGACATCTGGTCTGGACTCGAACCGGGGTCCTCTGGTTTCAGTACCAGTCGATATCCCATTTGAGCTATCACAACCTTGTATGTACAAGGTTGTGATAGCGAAATTTACCTTCGTGTTCTAATGATATTTTTGCAGTTTTTCATTGCCTGAAAATACGGACAAAATGATGTTTTCAAAAAATGAAACCTATCTAGGTCAAATCATACTAAATTTCATAAAAATTGGAGCCGTTATATAAGAATTGCTCGTTTAAAGGTATTAGATAGATTTCAGGATAAATCATTTTATCGTATTTCAAATAATACACGTTTTAACCACTTAACTATCACCAGGCAGTCAACGTTCTTTGATTTATAACTAGCGCATATTAGAGGTCAGGTTTTTTGGGTCTTCGCGAAATGATATAATGACTGTAATTTCCACCGCGTTTATTGTAATTTATGGATTCTTCTATTGAAGGATTAATTATGTTGATTGTATTGGTTTACTTGCTTGCATTTGTGATTATTTTTATGACCTTATACCGTTATGATGATGAATTTTTGTATTTACAAATAGTCAAGACTACTAGAAACATTACTATGAAATTTCATGAAAATGTTAAAGTTTATCATAATGTAAAACACATAAAAAATTTGATAGGTAAATAAGACAGCTGTTACGGCTATCAAAATAGTTTAGGACAAATATATGGATTAATTGTGATTTTTTTTTTAGATTTATCAGTGAATCATATGATATGATAACTGTTATGAAATTTCCTGAAAACAAAATTATTGTTGTAATTATGGATTGTTTTACGGTATAGGTATTTATTTATTGTTAATAACATAATAATAACAAATAATACAACAAAACAAAGAACTTATTTTACATTGTATATAAAATAATTAAATTACTTAATCGTAATATTCACATATTTAGGTACAATTTATGTTATTGTATTATTTATTATTCGTATTTTATTCTATTTTTTATCTACCGATGACACTTGGTAAGCACCGACTGCATCTCTCTTTTATAATCAATAAATACATTTCGTATTATCTTGTCTATTTATGTCAACATCAAGAATTCACATCCTGTTTGTTTAGAAACATCAAGATAAGCGTAGAAAAAACATATCAAGTCTCGTGACACTATTTTTGGTTAGCAACCCGATCAAACGAGCCGACATCTTTTTGACACGAGTCTCTGGAACTTAATAAGCCTATTCAATAAACCTTAATTGAATTAAAATCCCTTTAACAATTAAGATACGAAAAAAGCCTATATTCATTCACTGCAGAGGACTTTATTAGAGACAGGTCTCCTTGCATCTGAATATGTGGAGCTGCTTTGTTCTCTGTAGGAAGGACCCATTCAAAGAGGTGCCTCATATAAAAGAGGCACTGGCCGGGGACGGTTTAAAATCGCTAGGGGAATCTTTGATGGTTTTATTTGATTGATGTAGATTTTATTGTACGTATGGTTAAAATATGGCGTTTTGAACAATCTTGTGCGTCAGCGAGATTCGAACCCATGTCCTTGGCGAGAGATGCTACATGCCTGGCCTATAAGATTTATATGTGGGTATTATTATATAATTTTATTTGTAATTTTAAATTAATTGAACTTTTTTCTAATGTAATCTTTAATTCCGTATTTTTGACATTTTACAATTAAGTACATACTTGCTATACCGTTATCAGTAAAATTACACTGTGCAATATTAACTCTAAGTAACATCTGAACTTACTGTAATTTATGGCAATAAAGATTGAATTGAATTGAATTGAATTGACATAGATAGATAACTTTTTTGCACACCAGTGATTATTTACAGATTTATATTTACAGATAACTAGATGTTTAGTATCTTACAGACGAGGTGCTAAATATCTGGTTCTTAATAGTATAGACATACATACATTCATACATAAACTCGTGCCAGTATCCCAGAGGGGTAGGCAGGGAGCAGGACTGCCATACGCCACGATCCTGACAGATCACTTTCGCTTCCTCAACATTCATTAGTCGTTGCACGCACTCACGCCGGTTTCCGGTACTTTTTATCTGAATTGTATAGAATCGGCGGTTTTATAGCTAAGAGCGAAAATAATCTGAGAGATAACCTCAGGATGGACAGGAATGAAAGAAGATAAAAGTTGGTAGGTAGGTGTACTTAAGAGAGAATATGTCACTTAATTAACTATGGTAATAATTAACGTGGTAGCCTATTGGGTAGAACATTGTACTCGGAAGCGAGAGACTCAGGTTCGATTGCCAGTGCGGGCATGTACCTATGACTTTGTTTTCTAAGTTATGTAGATTTGTGAAGTTATTGTAGCAATACCACTCGCTAACTGTGAAGGAAAACATCGTGAGGAAACCTGAGTGTCTAAGCTATTCACATACCTCGGCGCTTGAAATCGCCAATCCGCAGTGGGCACGCGAGGTGAATAAGCCCATACTATGTCTCTCTCTCTCTCTCTCTGAGAGAAGGCCTGTGCCCTACAGTGGAAGTATATAGGCTGCTTATGATGAATTACTTATAAGAAAAACTAGCGTCACTTTAATATCAAATTGTACATCTGCGGTTAGAGCGTTTTTTTAATGATAGGCTAAGATGAGCTTTCTGAACTGAAGACTCCCCAATTGCAAAAAATACTCTTTCTATTTCTATTCAACTTGAATGCTCATTGAGATTTGATAATATTATGCAGGATAAAACTACCTGCAAGCAGGTAGCAGGTAAGTAACTCCCGTGTTGGGCTTTTGGAGCTTTTGAAGCGGGCGTAACGCAGTCGGTAGAACGATTGCCTTATATTCAAGAGGTCGTGGATTCGAACCCCGGCATGCAATGGCTTAAGCCAAGTTACGTAAATTTGAAAACCTGTCGTAGCGATACTACTACCTAACTGCGAAGGAAAACATCGTGAGCAAACCTGAGTGCCTGAGGTGTTGACGGCCCTTAAATTTACAAAAAAAACAGATTAAGCTACATGGATTCAGTAATGACTAATAATAAAATAATAAGTTTATTTTAATTTCTAATCGCTAGCACCAAAGAAGAGAGTTCTGAAATCGACATTAAATCGAAGCCCTTAAGTTTTAATTTACGACGCTCATTCCTTTGTTGACAGCTATGTTGGTTGGGTTATTCTAAACGGAGACATGAAGGGTTATTTTCTAAAAAGTCTGCGTAATATAAAGAGACCAAGCTTGTCTACGGTAGCCCTAATAGCGTACGACATACAAGCGTATATTGAGTACCTATCTGTCCATTAGATCGTGCTTTTACTCGACTGTGTTTATCCTGATTTGTTTATAGAAAACGGCTGTAACCTGGAACATTGCTTAGATAAAGCAGGATTCTTTAAAGAAGGCAGGATCCAGCTGCCTTTATCATTCTTTCAGCTACGAGACGAACTAGTAAAAACAGTAATGACTGGGTTCCTAACTGAAATTTCGTGTTAGCTTTTTTCTATATCAGTATATCAGTTATGTAACCGAGGTCATACCAGATATAAACCATATATTCATGCTTCCTCGATAATTATATGCTCGGCGTAAATAAATCAGTGCGACTTTTACGATATAGCTCCATTTCTAGCTATAAATAATGACCCAACAGTACATTATCTAAACAGGGAATACTAACCTTTATACACTGCTTATTAAAGGTTACAAAGGAATGTTTCAGGATGTGTTAGACAGTGGTAGGACGCACTGGTGGTAAATCAAAGGAGTGAAATATGAATAGAAATACGTTGAATGTTAAATTACGCTTGGCAAACAAAACGTCTGAAAATTAAACTATCGACGTGCTGTTTATTGCGACGGCTTTGTCTGGTTATGAAATGCTCATCTATTGGTCTGCCAGAGCATAAATCTATGTACACTGCAGTTTACAGTTTTGAACTGAAGTTGGAATAATCATGGACGGTACGCAGAATTTGAAATATCGGTTTTAGTTTCATTGCTTCACATTTTTATATTCATCACTTTCTCGTCATACAAAAATGAAGATAAGTTATAAGGTTTCGAAGGTTGAAATTGTAAAAAAGGCAACACGAGAATTCGTATGCACTGTGAACATTTTTAAATTGGCAATATATGTATGACATATGGATGGCGTTAATTCACTCGTCCCAAAGTAAGAAAATTGAGTAACATCCACTTCTAAATTGCACTTGTAATAGATCTATTGCAGGTTCGATTTAGAAGAAGATAACGACACGAATTGTGCGGAGAAAGATGTTTTGTTTCATAAAATAAAAAATCTGAAAATGTTCAATCCGGCGGTGGTAGCCTAGTGGGTAGATCATTGGACTCGGAAGCGGGAGACCCAGGTTCGATTCCCAGTGCGGGCATGTACCTATGACTTTGTTTTCTAAGTTACGTACATTTGTGAAGTTATAGTAGCAATACCACTCGCTAACGGTGAAGGAAAACATCGTGAGGAAACCTGAGTGTCTGAGCTATTTACATACCTCAGCGCTTGAAATCGCCAATCCGCGGTGGGCACGCGTGGTGATTAAGCCCATACTCTCTTTCTCTCTGAGAGAAGGCCTGTGCCCTACAGTGGGACGTACATAGGCTGCTTATGATGTTCAATCCTATTCTGCATATTCTAACCATCGCTATCGATATATATACCCTCATCTAGCAAAGCAAAACATGCCCTAAGGCTCCCTTCACACACTGCTGGATAGGGGGCTGTGAACTCATCTTTCGCAATTATCTCTTAAGGCATCTATGCACTAGTGTCGTTAAAGAATCGCCGCTATTTGTCCAGTAGACCTCGCCTGGGGTGCAAGCGACTGGGGGGGTATTCTGGTGTATGCGGCTGAGTTGTCGAAGTGTCGATATTGAGTGTACTCACTGTTGGTCAGGAAACCCGCGGCTTTATTTGCTCCGCACGTATTGACTTGTCTTTCCTGTGGGCTTGGCCGACCAAGTTGTCAGGATGGTATAGGTGCTGGGCAAGCCTTCTCCTTCTAAAAACCATGTCCCGGGCACTGCAGCGTCCGAGTGGTGCCTTCACCCATCCAGTGTGAGTGAAGGTGCCATTGGACGCTGCACAAATCATCTCATTACATAGCTGCAAAGGCCAAAGTTACTGTTGGTGATTACCAACATACTCGTATTATATAGATTCATACCGGTATCCGGATTGGTGGAGGCTTGTAGACTAGTGGCTCGTCTACTGTTAGAAGTTGTCAAGCCGCCCTAAGGCCTCTGACTTGGCTTAACGACTGCCATCTATCGACGGCAGCCGGCACCAACAGCTTAACGTGCCTTGCGAAGCAATCGGGCCAATCCGGACTTGGCCCCCGTGGTGGAGTATGGCCTATACCTTCCAAAGGGAAGAGACCCGTGCCCCTCGGTGGGGACATAATGGGTTGATGATGATGATACCGGTATCCCGGTAGGGGAGGCAGATGTCAGGGTTTGCCATTTGCCACGACCCCGACAAACCTCTTTCGCTTCGCCATAAGTGATAAGTGAGTGATTTTATTGTGTACATACACGCATACCGACATAAACTCACGCCGGTATCCCAGAGGGGGAGGCAGAGACCATGGCCTGCAACTTGCCACGATCCTGACAGATCACTTTCGCTTCCGCAACATTCATTAGTCGTTGCATGCACGCACGCCGCTTTCGGGTACTTTTTATTGCCTTTGCTGATAATTTTTTGGTCGAAGTATGTCCGGCTGGGACGTCCCTTACCGGACCTTACCTTCCACCCACATTATTTGTAGATATTGTATGTAAGTTATTATAATTATTATTCATCAATATTCATCAGCCGCTGCGTGCACGCTCGCCGGTTTCGGCGTACTTTTTAGTAAGCAATTCGTTAACGATAAATACATACTCACGCTCACATACTCCAATCATCATCATCAACCCATTATGTCCCCACCGAGGGGCACGGGTCTCTTCCCTGAGGAAGGTATAGGCCATACTCCACCACGGGGGCCAAAACCGGATTGGTGGAGGCTTGTAGACTAGTGGCTCGTCTACTGTCAGAAGTTGTCAAGCCGCCCTGAGGCCTCTGACTTGGCTTAACGACTGCCATCTATCGAAGGCAGCCGGCACCAACAGCTTAACGTGCCTTGCGAAGCACGGAACCGCTCGGAAAAATGCCACTAGCGTTAGGCATAGACGGCGACCCATCCATGCACTGAACGCGCCCTGTGTTGCTTAACCTTCGTGATCGTTTAAGATCACTCAGGCAGCCGGGGCTACGAGCGATACTCCAATACTACTCCAATACTGTAAGTGAAAAACTTTGAATGAATTTCTGCTACTATATTGCACAATAACATAACATAACATAAACTCACGCCTGTATCCCAGAGAGGTAGGCAGAGACCAGGGACTGCCACTTGCTACGATCCTGACAGATCACTTTCGCTTCCTCAACATTCATTAGTCGTTGCATGCACGCACGCAATGTACAATGTACCTTTTATTAGGGTTCCGTACCCAAAGGGTAAGGGACCCTATTACTAAGACTCCGCTGTCCGTCCGTCCGTCCGTCCGTCTGTCACCAGGCTGTATCTCCTGAACCGTGATAGTTAGACAGTTGAAATTTTCGCGGATGATGTATTTCTGTTGCCGCTATAACAAAAAATAGAACTAAAAACAGAATAAAATAAATATCCCCTCAAATATTTATTTTATTCTGTTTTTAATTTTATTTAACCATACAACAAATGTGATTTTTTGGCGTTTTTCGCTCGATAGTTAATAACAGCTACAGGTAGACGTTTCAAATATTCAAATTACGGATAATGGTACGAAACCCTTCGTACGCGAGTCCGACTCGCACTTGGCAGGTTTTATAAATGGAAATAAATTCTTTCATTGTATTTGTATTTATTTATTTATTTATTGATACTTTTATTCAACTTAAAAAAAAAAATCGTACAATGCGGCGGACTTAATGCCATAAGCATTTTCTACCAGTCAACCGCAGAAGGTAAGGGAAAGAGTTTGTAGGCATGCAAAAAAAGGAAAAGTTAATATAAGTTTAAAAATATACTTTTATAAAGTGTAATTTGTATTTCTCATTGTCCGTGAAGCTGGGTATCCAAAACCTGCAGGGATGGAGTTATGTGACAAAAACTGTTTTTGGTCCCATTTTTAAAGATTGCTGACGAAGCGGATGGCAAGGGACCGTGAGAGATGGCAAATAGGGGTAAAGGCCTATGGGTGGTCGCTACTGGTGGGTATTAGGCAGCGGTGAGCTGATGATGAAGGGTTTTGCCATAATCGCCACGCTTGGCAGGCGGGTTGGCGAGCGCAGTATGCGGTTGGAATCTCAGGAAGACGCTCAGGAGACGCGAAGATGGTCAGGAAAACCACGAGGGAGGCCTATGTCCTGCAGTGGGCGTCAAATGGCTGATGATGATGATGATGATGAGCTGATGATCATGATAATGATGAAGAAGCGGCAGCCTATTGCAAACTGCAAAGTCTAAAGTCCTCTCAACTTTTAAAACCTTGTGGGCTTTTGCGGGCTAAATACCAATTTTAATTTATGTCTATAAAATCAATGACTATTCAAATACAATATCGTATCGTGTAGTTAAGAATAGAGTAGATAGGAACCCAATGATTCGAACTATTTGTACCTGCTTTGAGCATCAGTTATCATATAAAAGGACCACCTGCCTGAATCGTTTATAACTTCATATGTTTTATGAAAAAAAAATTCCTTTGGGCATTAATTTTGAAGTGTCTTGGCTTTACATTCGGGGGGGCTTAGTTTAACAAGGTATTCGGTTAAAAAGTGTGTTTGTCCAAAACATAGTTTATTTGATTTCAAATTTCAACAAAAACGGGTACACACCCTCGCTTTTTGGAGAAAATACGGGGGAAAGTAAGTCTTTTAAAATTTAGTCCTTAAATTAACAGTGTTTATATTCAATGTAAATTCAATAATTCAGCGCGGTTCAATGCATGAGTTCTAGGTTTTAGTATAAGAATACTAAAACGTAGAACTCATGCATTGAACCGCTTTTAATTTCATATATCAATGTAGGTAATAACAGCCTTTTTGCAAGCAATGTTTGTTTTTCGGTCAGGATCATGACAAGTGGCAGATCCTGGTCTCTGCCTATCCTGGGTAGGTACAGGCGAGAGTTTTATTTTGTACCCGAGGTTATGTTTTTAACCGACTTCAAAAAAGGAGTAGGTTATCAATTCGACGCGTACAATTTTTTTTGCTATCAATTCTTTTTTGGTCGAATAGATATAACGTCCTATTGGTCCCATTTTAATTTGGTGAAGATCTGATGGAGACTTTCAGAGATGGAGAATGGAACTCTTCAATGGACAGCAGTAATAAGCCTTAATGGGGCCCATCCTTTAGTAAAATCCGTATGTTTCATAAAATAGCGTAAAAGTAGTCCCAAGTTAATTTGGTGATGTTCTGGTGAAGATGTTCGGAGATGAAAATTTAGAACATCAAATTTTAAAGCAACGAATTAAGTTGGGCAAATTATGGTTATAATGGACTTATTTATTTTTCTCGCGCTCCCCCTCAAAAAATTGAAAAATATATATTTTTTAATAAAATATAAAAACTGACTGCGAAACACTACAGCACTAAAAAGTTAGAAATAATTAAAATAATTATATATATGTATACATCTAGGTATCGTAGAAGTATAATTTGTAGTCGGTGCCCAGTTTCAAGACCAGCACATATATTTTGGGCACCGGCTCCAAATTATACTTCTACAATACCTACACGTAGAAATACTTCTAATTATTTAAATTATTTCTAACTTTTTAGCGCTGTAGTGTTTCGAAGTCGGTTTTTACTTTTTATTTAAAAATTTTTGTTACAAGTTTACACATTTTTTTAACAGCGTTTCGAGTAACCTTAGTGTGAAGGCTTGACATTTCCCTTGATGAAACGTCAAGCGTTCTTGTGAGTCAGACATGTTTTTATTTTCTATTAGGTAGCCTCAGGTCAGGTTACCCACCATTTCATCTCGGCTGGCCCATCGCAATATTCACAATAGTCCAAAGAAATTACTTCAAAGACGTTCCTACACTCGTAACTTCGTCAAATGATCGTAAAATTCAGGCTAGTTTATGAGGAACGCAGTACGACCGCTATGGGTAGGCTCTATTGACTCTAGAGTCAAAGAAATATGAACTAAAATTGAATGAAAGGTTGTTTCTATAGGTTACTTTACTGCCATAGCCTGTCGGGAAAGAGTGGAGCCTATGGAATTCGAGTTTCTCTTTTTTTTTGTCGGAAAGGAGAGAAGGTGTTTTATTTTCGTTGCAGAAATGACCATTAATAAGCATGGCTCTTTTTACGTAGCTTTGTGAATTAAGGTTTCTTTACATTCAGCAAAATCATT
This sequence comes from Yponomeuta cagnagella, assembly GCA_947310995.1. Taxonomy (NCBI): domain Eukaryota; kingdom Metazoa; phylum Arthropoda; class Insecta; order Lepidoptera; family Yponomeutidae; genus Yponomeuta; species Yponomeuta cagnagella. Next base: position 17,388,160 of record OX371270.1, on the reverse strand, counting down.
GCTACTCTACGGTAGAAAAACTTAACGTAAAAAGAAAGAAATTCTCGCTGAAGCGAGATTTGAACTGACAGTGCCTTTGCAGGAAAGTAGTGACGTAAATCTTGTTAAATATCGGCGGATTTTTGCCATGCTAACTTGGTACAGTACAGTACAGCGTATTAAACTTTACAGCATGCACACTACTGAGTTATGTTACGGGCGACTTTGCAACAAAAATGTAATAGTTGACCTGCTGTCGACTGAACAGTCAACACTTTGACCTGGACACTGAAAACAATTTAAAAAAAACTCTACGCCCGTTGCTATGCTGTATAATGTAAAGTTTGATCAGCATTTGACCTTAGAACACACCAACATCAAAATATATCTCTACATTTAGAGTAAGAAAATCTAGTTTGACTTTATTAAAAACCAGCTGTCCCGGCGAACTTCGTACCGCCACAGAATCTGTTTATAGGATTCTTGTACAACGCCATCTATTTTTAAAACGCAACGTTCGCTCGCACAACGCCATCTATTTTAAACTTAAAATAGATAGTATCCCACGGGAACGCCTTACCGGGATATCAAGTACGCTACGCTCAATTCAGATCTTTGTCTATCTGTACGCCAATGTAAATCCATTAAGCCGTTATTGCGTGATTGAGTAACAAATATCCAAACATCCAAACATCTTCACCAGCTTTCATATTTATAATATTAGTAGTAGGATAGGATATTATAGCTTGCCCGAGGTATTGAGTGTACAGAATACTGATTTTGCCGCGACTTTATCAGCATGACAAAAATTGTGAAACACTGAAACACAAAAAATGCTATTTGTTATATTTTGGACTCTCGTTATCGTAGTGAGATAAAATATGCGCCAGTATCAAAGATAACAAATTTCTGTTGTCAGGATTCATGTACATACATAAATCCTGAAAAAAAAGATTTTTGTGTAAAAATAAAATATATATTATTATTTTTTACACTTTATTCAATATTCGTTACTAAGTAATTTTAAGTAAAGTAAGTTACTTCATTACTCAGTCATCCCGGGTAACATAAGTTATCTGGGATTGCAATCGTGTTTTATGTTTTTAAACTAATATATTTCATCATCATCATCAGCCATTTGATGCCCACTGCAGGACATAGGCCTCCTTCGTGGTTTTCATAACCATGAAGGGTTTTGCCATAACCGCCACGCTTGGCAGGCGGGTTGGCGGTCGCAGTATGCGGTTGGATTATCAGGAAGACGCTGCTGCCCGTCTCCTGGTATTTGATTTCCTTAGTCGCCTTCTACGACATCCACGGAAGGAAATGGAGTGACGCTATTCTTAATCCGGCGCCACACGGATATCTAAATCCGGCGCCACACGGATAATAACTAATAACTAACATATTTAAAAAGAATCTAATAGAAGCTTTTAAATTTTTCTTTTAACAAGTTCTTTCAAATTTTGCCTATTATATTTTATAAACATGCGCCATTCTTTATGTTACCATATACGAAGGTTTCCACAACACAGGCTAGACCTAGCGTAGTGACCACAGTAAACTGTTTATGTATGTAACCATTTTTATTAATAAAGAACTTTTTACTTTACTTTACTTTACTTTTAGACAAATACATTTTCATAAAAAAAATGTTTTTTTAGTTTTCCCGTGATTCTCGAGCAGATAGAAAAAACGTTATATTTCATCTTCGTCCAGTCCCCATCCATAATTGGGAGTTGTCCGTGAGCGCTGCGTGTTCTTGTGTTTTATTTACCAAACGAAATAGATCTTCGACGCTCTCTAATCTTACGGAGCCTTGATTTTTTTCCCATCGGCGCGCCTTTTCCCAAACATAATCTCGTAGACACCACATTTTGACATTGGAAATGTCTTTTCGTTTGTTCCAGTGTAGGCTCCGATTTCAAGAAAAAGTGCGGTCCCCGGTCCCCTTATATCTATCTCGGAGATTTGTGTACATATTATATAAAGTATTCAACGCGTATTCACGAGAGCTAAAAAGTAAGGTGTAAGGTGCAAAAAGAATTATTCAAGAAAGTCAAAAACGTAATAGTAAAAAAAAAAAAATTGCGAATATTGATTTTAGCGCTCGATATTTTGGAAACGAAGAATGATATCAAAAATTTGAGAAAAAATCCTCTGGAAAAGACGTTAACCTTTTTGAAAAAAGTCAAAAACTCAGAACGGAATTTTTCACATGACATTTATGACTCGATTCATTTCCAATGTGCTCGATAGTCGTGTGAGGCACGAAATCTGTTATTTTTTTCTTAAATCATCCTCAAATCAGAGACACATTTCTTTTGCAGTCGTAAAGTAACTGCAGTAGAAGCACGAATACCGTTTGACCCCCAGCCATCTGTCGTTGGAAGCTCGGAGATAAGCCACAAGAACTATTTTATCTAGCGACAGAACCTACACTGGGAGTCGTGCAAACGGAAAGTTGGGAGTACTATCTACTTAAAGATCGCGATCCGACAATGTTGTATCAATATTCATGCAAACGAACGCGACCTCAAGCGGGCATTCGGTTTGGTCCCTACTGGGCGCTGGTTTGACCCTTAATAAGCAGCCTACTACGAAACGTGATAATACCACAGGGGATCGGAATGTGGAAGCATCCGAGAGTTGGATAAAATTTGCTGGGCAGAAAAGCTGACAATTGAGCAAGGCTTTGAGATACTCAAGGAAAGATGCTGGGGATGATGACTTGTGCCCGGTTCCTATATTTAACGTTATCCTATCGTGGCACAACTATAGGAACCGGTAACTTATCCTTAACAAGCGTACCGTAACTAGAATAGCTGGTTGATGTTTTAAAAATTGTCTGGGAACTTTATAAATTGTTATCTCCATACATTCGGTACGTTATTCGATACCGATTTTAAGAGAAATACTTGAGTGTACATTTTAACCATCCGTGAGCAAAAAGAGTAGTTTTTTAATGTAGAAAGCAGGCATTAGACATTAGAGCTTTATTTTATACGGAAAGCCTTCTATTTTAAAGGTGTTTACTAATTTATGGTGACGGAAATTATTTTTTAGCCGGCTTTACGTTTAGGAAGGGAGTTTTAATGTAGGATAATTTTTTTTTTACAGTTCAAACTAGCATTATTTGCGTTTGAGCCACAAATAATAATAACAACAAATAATGACTTCCACACAAGGAATCACAAACAAACAGTGGGTAAAACATTGGACTCGGAAGCGAGAGACCCAGGTTCGATCCCAAGTGCGGGCATGTACCTATGACTTGGTTTTCTAAGTTATGTACATAGTGAAGTTATAGTAGCAATACCACTCGTTAACCGTGAAGGAAAACATCGTGAGGAAACCTGGGTGTCCGAGCTATTCACATATCTCAGCGCTTGAAATCGCCAATCCGCGGTGGGCACGCATGGTGATTAAGCCCATACCTTCTCTCTCTGAGAGAAGGCCTGTGCCCTACAGTGGGACGCATATAGGCTGCTTAAGTATGTATGTAATCAATCAGCACTGAATGCCTCGTAGGTCTAGCGGTATCACGACTGATTACGATGCCGAAGGTTTCCCGTCTATGTGTTATTTGTACAAATCGGCTGTCCCAAAATAAACACAGTAAGTTACATTCTTTTTTAAAACCGACATTTTCACTATTGTTTACTGAAACCAACTACTGAGCAATAGTGGAAATATCTCGGTATGGAAATCTCGGTTTTGAAAAAAAAATGTCAGGTGTATTTCCATGTTTGTGATGTCCTTGCCTGGTTATATATAACAAGGACCAGGACAAGAAGTTATTGTGTTTTCTAGAAGTTATCATCATCGTAGAAGTCCCACAACCCATGAGGTCGCCGTTGTCGGATCACGATGAGGACATCATCATCATCACTATTGTCAACACTATTTTTCAAATTGATTTCCATTATTTTCAACGGCCCTTGAAATGGGGTCAAATGGGTTCGTTCGGGAGTTTACATTCCATTGCAGGGCACAGGCTTTCCCTCTACTGTTTTATCCTTAATGATTTAGCGACAAGCAAAAGTTCTGGTGCAGTGTTCTTGGACTAAATGGGAACTCAGACGTTGAGCATTTGCATAACTGTGTGGTTGCATTTCTCGCAACTACCGTTCCCTATTGTTTTATGATCTAAATGACCGGCCGATATAGGCGCGGTCACGATAATTATGTTTAAGGGCCACAGCTCCCGATGGGAGCACCAAACAATGAGCGCAGGAGTGCCTAAAATATAATTGGGCTGGATTATCAGGAATAACCCTGAAAATGCAGGAACACCCTGGTCTCTGCGGGGCTAGGCGGGAGACAGGCAGTATTGTATGTAATGGGAATAAGCAAAAAGATAACGTGCCTGTCGTATTGTAAATGTGCTGGTCAATTATGCTTGGATGGTGGTTTCAAGTTTTTAAAATATTGCAACGTCATTTATAGTTTATAAGTGGCAAGGAATATAATAACTGGTACTTTTTTAAATATACTGGATTATCGAAAAAAAAGTACCCCAAATTAGTGTCTTTAACGACAACTTTTGATTTATGAGTTTTATCTAAGATTAATGTTTTTTTTTAGCTTAAGTATGGATTTATTTTTCCTATGATGTTTTTCATATCTAGGTTTACCTGCACAATTTTATTAGATTCGCGTTTTACGCACTCTAACAATAACGCAACCTTCAGTAAATACTTCTAAATACCTTGTAATAGTGTGTATTATAAATAGATATTAAATACGAAAAGTTGTGACCATTTCCTAACCCACTGGGTTTTTAAGGTTTATAACCCAAAAGTTTTTGCAACTGACAAACGCTAATCGTCATTATTCAGGAATAGCGCATATTAAAAATACGTAGTTTCAGGTTTACAAACAATTTCATCCAATCTCGTTTAAAAAATACATTCTTAGTTTTTCAAGAATTTATATTTAATTTATGTTTTTCTTCTGTTTCAGGTAAAACAAATTAAAATTGTTATGGACGAAACTTACCTTGGAGAATGCCGGTACTGGTAAGCATTTGCTTTATTCTATCTTTGCGATCTAATAGGGTACATTGTGGGTACAATATTTCGATCATTCCATTCCTCGTTTTATATCTAAGAATCTGTTAATTTTTTTACGTTGCTTCGTTTGCATCCATTTAATAGGCAGAAGCTTCCTCTAACACTAACCAGATGTTTCTCTCCTGGGCCACTTCAGACCATCTGGGCCGAGTTTCACAAAACTACCATTCGTAATAATGTTATGACAATCCGAGGTGTACTTCGCAGAAGAGTCTAATTGTTAATCTGTGTGGGCTAACCGACTTTGCAGTGTACATCGAATAGTAAACAATGAATTGTAGTTCTATGAAACAGGCTCCTTGTGGGTACAACAACCACAATCATCTGGTCTTGAAATTACGAATCCACGGTAAGCACGCGTGGTTACTTTGCTTACACTCACTCCTTTTTTTAGGGTTCCGTGCCCAAAGTGTAAGGGACCATATTACTAAGACTCCACTGTCTGTCTGTCTGTCTGGCACCAGGCTGTATCTCATGAACCGTGATAGCTAGATAGTTGAAATTTTCACAGATAATGTATTTCTGTTCCCGCTGTTACAAAAAATACTAAAAACAGAATAAAATAAATATTTAAGATTTTTCCCTGTGCCGATGACCTTGAGCGTTTGACACAGGTGTGCAGCACTTCAACATTTCACCGCTAGATGACACGACTGAATTAATTCCTAGTAGTAATCTCCATAGAAAGACGCTCGCGCTGCCGCACACACACAGTCTCATTCCCTTCGCGTAAGCACACGCCGCCAAACGCACACATATATAGCCGAATTTCGAACGCGTCGAGCGAGCCGAGCGGTTTCTAGCCGGCTCGCCAGCCCGCCCGCGTACGCGTAGATTGAATAGACTTCAATCTAATGCCTTCTTGTATAGCATGCGTCATTCATTACAAACAAAAAGTACATCTCTTCAAACTTATCTATGCTTTGTAGAAAGAATAGCTTTCAAACAAAAATCACATGTTTAGTAAGTACGTATTTATTTACCTACCTACTTATGAAATAGTACATGTTTTTGCACAACAACAGGTTTTTATGTCAAAAAGTGAAAAAAAAATCATCTTATCTTTTTTCAATAAAGTGAATTTGACTTTGATTTCACATGGATGTATTTCAGGACTCAGTGGCAGAATTGGAACGAAGGAAGCGACTTCCCCATATGAAATAAAAAATATATTTCTAATGCCAATTCCATGGAAAGTAGAAATTACGACCATTTTAATTGTTATCCGGATTTTACGTCGTTAGGGTTGTCACGCTCTCAGATAGTAATTTATAATCCGGATCTGATTTGATTTTGAAAAAAATATGTAAATACCTGGTGCCGTTATTATTGATATTAATTAAAATAGTAACATGATATACATCGCATATAACAACTTTATGTACACGGTGTGACGTGAAGAATGTATATAGGTACATAAAGTTGATCAGCGAAAAACACCTAGATAAAATTGTTGTCCCATTTTCATGTTACTAACTTGAAATTTTCTATACGATTAGTTTTTTGCTAAAACCGACGGAGAAAATCGAAAACTTGGAGAAGCTGGTCTCCATGAGTTTCTTTTTTTTCAACGGCTTGGGATAATGGTAACACTTAGGGGTGGTCTTTTAAAACAACATAAACTCGTTGCATAAACCCTAGATAGGACGGTGACGTAAATTAATTTTTATGGCAAATTTAATAGTGCCGATTGAAAAGTAAAATTGCTTAAATTTTCAACCAACACCTAATGCAGGTTTTGCCACCGGGCCCCGCTGGTCTAGCGGCTGGACTAATATGGTATCAACTTTATAGTCACACAGCGTTTGAATGCTAAAATAACTAGACGTGTGAAAATTCTTGAATTTTGGTTGTTCTAATTTCGGTCTTATCAGGTGCTAAAAGATTTCCAAGTTCCACATATGGTGTAAACTTGGAATTTTCCATCCTTACAGGGTGATCCCTCAAACCGATAAGAAAAATCTGACTTGGAAAATCCGGTCTCTACAGCTTTTTTGTCAAAGCCTGAGAAAACGGTAACATTACGGGGTAGTCTTGTCGAACAAATGTTGAATAAGACCTTGGGTTGGATGACAACGTTAACTTACTTTTTACAAAATGGCGTAAGTCAAATTTCAAGCTGGCTCCTAAAAATTTAAAAATTCTGATTTTTATCTCTGGCTCCGTTTTTCTATGAAAATTAGTATTGGAGGTTTTTGTGGTCGCTGATGACTACTCTGCGCCATGTATTGAACGCAGGTTTGATGACTTCTACCATTAGACCACATCCACACGTTGCGGCAAATTATACAGAAGACTGAGGAGTATAATTTGCCATTATGCTTTGCGTTTGTGGACTTTGAGAAAGCCTTCGATTCGATCGAGTTATGGACAGTGCTCGAGTCTCTCCAGCGTTGCCGTATTGACTATCGGTATATCGAGGTGCTGAAATGCTTGTACAACAGTCCACTATGACCACAGAACCACTATGTCGGTCCGAGTACAGGAACAGAATTCGGAGGCAATTCCATTGAAAAAGGGCGTAAGACAGGGAGACGTTATCTCTCCAAAAATGTTCACAAACGGACTGGAAGATACCTTCAAGCTTCTGGAATGTCAGGGACGCGGCATCAATATCAATGACCTCGGCATAATGCTCGAAGACCTCAGTCGAGTTTCCCAACGAGTGGGCCTTGAAATGAACATGGACAAAACGAAGGTCATATCGAATGCTCGTTTTGTGCCCACCCCAATAACATTGGGGAACTCGACTCTCGAAGTTGTAGACGAATACGTCTACTCAGGACAAACAGTCCAACTAGGCCGGTCCAACTTTGTGAAAGAGGTCGAATCCAACTTGGCTGGGTAGCATTCGGGAAACTTAGAAAAGTCCTTTCGTCTAATATACCTCAATCGCTCAAGACAAAATTATACAACCAGTGATGACTTAAGGCACTGAAACGTAGCCTCTCACTATGGGCCTCCTAAGAAAGCTCAAGGTCACGCAAATAGCTATGGAAAGGCCTATGCTTTCTCTACGATATCGAATCAGAAATGATGAGATTCGTAGAGGAACGAAAGTCACCTTAGCCCAGCGGATTACTAAGTTGAAGTGACAGTGGGCGGGGCACATAGCAAGCAGAACTAATGACCGATGGGGCCGAAAAGTTCTCGAATGGAGACCACATATCGGCAAGCGCTGCGTAGGACGACCAGCCGACAGATGACCTCATCCAAGTGCCAGGAAGACGCTGGATGAAATCCGCTTCCAACTGGTCTTTTTGGAAATGCATGGAGGAGGCCTACATCCAGCAGTGGACTTCTTGTGTTTCCATGACTCGAGAGGTTTCTTTACAAAAGCTGCTGAAAACTTAAAATATAGTGTAAAAATACAGAGGTTTTTATAAACATTTTAAAATAGTGGAAATTTTGATAAATTTGAAGCTTGGATTAAGATTTTGGCTCAAAATCTCTGAATTTAAATCATCGACTTTACGCATTTTTTTATTTTATTTTACACTACGCGCATTCACTAAAGCGGTTTCAAAAGGGTGAATATGTGTCATCGCTATCGTGCCTGTGTGGCCAATAGTCCATTGAGCAAATCTGACTCGATAATTTTTTTTCTATGGTATAACACAAACAAAATTATAAAAATTTTAAGAACAAAAGCAAAATAATTAATTTTTTACAGAAAAAAAAACATTTCAAAATGGATATTGACCAAAGAAATAAAACAAAAATTATGAAAATGGAAAAAGACTTCGTTGCTAAGGATGTTGGCAAAAGAGCTACAAATGGATTTGAGTGCTTATTTGGCCTGCATCCTTGTTTCAGCACAAAGACTGATAAATATAATTATTAATCAACAGTGCCTCCTCGTCTTAACTTATATTGGTATATTATAACAGATTAATCTGTTGATAATCGTATTAATAGTGTAATTCATACCATTTCTATTATTTCATTCCAATAGCACAGGAAACATACAGCATTTAAGTGATTTTTGGCGTTAAAGCTGATAGTTAAAAACTATCTATACTATAGTGCAGGGAATTCTAGTTTGATTGCGTTGTATGGACGTTATTATTATTATAATTTTGGAACTCCCCACCGACGAATATTTTCAAGATACATTAAACTATTCATTGTGACACTTAAATAAAAATATGTAATATCGGTAAACCAGGAACGCAGATTTTTGTTTAATCTACTGTGTGATACAGTACTTCTATTTCTATTTGGTTACTTTTTGTTACACTTTTCCTTTTTGTTAAGGTTTCAGTTGTTTTTTTTTTGTTACGTGTACAAAAAACTTACCTACTTTCTTTTGTTGTCATTATAATTACGGAACCCAAAAAATATTATGCGCGTTAAATTATATATTTAAATTACGTTGTACCTAAAAATGAGCACCGAATAAATCTTGAATAAAAAAAAACCCGGATTTTGTGCCAACCCTAGCAAAAACAATTGAATAGGATCAACTTATACATGTCATGGAAGTGTGATTTATATTACATGTAGGGAAGGTAAAGAGCATAATTATTGCAGTGTAGATAACTTATCCCAATACAGCGGAATTTCGAGAAAATAAAAAAACTAAAAACAAGTACCTACACACGTATATAAATTATAATTCCTACAAAATTTTTAGCATTACGCCATTGATTCTTCTAACAATACTTCCGCATGTACAATAAAATGCGTGATAAAAATATACAGCGTTTTATTTTATTTAAAACAGAAAAACATGTCAGGCAGATAGAAAAAAAAATCAGAGATGAAATCTACACAGATTCGTTTTGTATGTTTAGAAAAGGTTCTAAACATAACATTATTGACACAATTCATATAACTATGTAAAATATTTTTCTATATATCCGGATGGAACGACCGAGCCGAGTTCGATAGCGCTATCTTCTTCTGTCGCTACGGAAGTGAGCGGTGCGGAAATACTAAGTACTGTAATTCGGCTTGGTTCACTCAAAGGTTATGAATCAAGTATTATTCGTAACGCCCCAATCGAAATTATTATTTACCAACACATTATTTACCGCCTATGTACCCTACAATCTAACGAGGAGGCGAAGTGCGAGCGCAAGGAGTGAAACAAAACTCAATCAAACTAAAATGAACCTTAAATGCTAGTAATTAGAGACTACAAGGCTCGAGCAACAAGTCTGGCCGCGTGCGGCCGACCTAATCGCGACAATAAATGGATTATAATACATAGGTAGTTAGGTTTAATTTTTAATGAACCTCACTTTTACCGTGATTTAGGCACAAATAGTAAAACGATGTTTCGCTTAGGTTAGTAATGTTACAATAGCTCGGATGGGAAGAGGCGTCCCTTGAACGGCAGAGAGCTCTTGGTTCGAATACTAGTAAATGATCGGTTTCCTTTTTACTTTTCTTTTTTAGTTATTTAATTACAATATAAAATCCCGGATTTTATATTGTATGTTTTTCTAACATTTGAAGCTCGATCACTACTACAAAAATCAGCTGCCGTGCGTTGGTCTTGCAAACACTCGAAAATGTCTCCACCGATTGGACTAATAGCTATATAATATTTTTTTGTTTTGTTCGGACATGGGACGTGGGGCGAGGGCGCGGAAAAGACCCATCCCTTCAGGAGCCTGTCTCATAGAACTACAATTCATTGTGACTATGACAATTCGATGTACATTGCAAAGCCGATTAACCCACAGATTAACAAATAGACTCTGCTGCGCAGTGTACTTCGAATTGTCATAATAAACTACGAAATTATAGTTTTATGAAACTTGACCCAGTACATTTTGTACGAAAGTGAATTGGAAAGATGCGGCGTCTTTTTCGGTCCCTCGCCCCACGTCCTTGGCCTACAATCGGTAATTTTGTATGAGAATTGCTACTTTGAATTAATTTCACTATATGGCGCTCGAGGTGAACTTTGGAAGGTTGATTTATGATTGATAAATCGCTTATGAAAAGTTACAATGAAATCAATGGTGATGCGAAGAGCGCCTGGTCACAGACAACAGGCAACGAGTAGACTGGGCTTACCTTGTAAGGCGTAATGTGATAAATTGATGAAAACGTTTTTTCTGAATGAGTAACTATGGTTCCTGTTAGTTTTAAACATTAACATACAAGATTTTGATATTGCCCGTAAGACTGTATAAGCTTAAACGTAATCCACTGCGCATTTAAAATGGTACATAAATTCTTAGCTTTTTTTTAAGCATTCTTGCGGAATATATTTACTCATAGAAGGCGTAAGATTATGACAGTTGTCAAACATCCAATAGGGAATCAAGGAGTTAAATTATATCATATATTAATTTCAACGGTCTGCCATGTTCCTAGAGGATGTCACAAGCGATTCAAAAACGTCTGCTAGCCAGTTCCAGCACACTGTAGCCCCTTAAGCGCGTCTCCCATACAAAAAACGTGAATTGTTTGCCGTTTTTTGCTCGATATTAATAACGGCAACAGGTAGATGCTTGAATATTGAAATGTTGTATACATAATGGCACGGAACCCTTCGTGCGCGAGTCCGGCTCACACTTGGGCGGTTTTTCAAAGAGAAGGCCTATTCCCTGCAAAGGGGCGCATCTATACTGCTTATGTACACATTACTATTTAAAATGAAATGTAAAGGAAGTATCTTTATATCTGGGAAATGATCATTAAACGGTAATTTATGACCACGCAGAGCTATTAAAGTAGGTATTTATCTCGACTCTGGGTTCTAGTTGTGATTTTTATTGATTGGCCCTCACTTACGTAAGACTTCGACTTTTTTAACTCCGAAACCCAGTCCCATAAATACGCCTGTCACGTTGGATATTATAATGAAAATCTTGATGAATCTCAAACGTTTATTATGTTTAACACCACCAAAGGCTCCAGCGCTTTGGAGACAAAGAATTATAGCCATTTGAGCAATTTGCAGCTATACGCGAATTTGGCACTTTTTTGCTTCGAGAATGCGACATGTAAATAACTCGAATTGACTAATTCTGTACAAGTTAACGATTACAGCGGTGGTAGCCTAGTGGGTAGAACCTCGGACTCGGAAGTGGGAGACCCAGGTTCGTACCCCAGTGCGGGCATGTACCTATGACTTTTCTTTCTAAGTTATGTCCATTTGTGAAGTTATAGTAGCAATACCACTCGCTAACGGTGACGGAAAACATCGTGAGGAAACCTGGGTGTCTGAGCTATTCACATACCTCAGCGCTTGAAATCGCCAATCCGCGGTGGGCGCGCGTGGAGATTAAACCCACACTCTCTCCCTGAGAGAAGGCCTGTGCCCTACAGTGGGACGTATATAGGCTGCTTATGTTAACGATTAAGAACCGAACGTGTCATTTTCGAATTAAAATATTGTGTAGTATTTCGGTTGCTTTGTTCCTATATTGTAGGCTCTCTTTGTAGCGTTAAAAGGCGTCAGTGACCAGTGTTTGCCACTAAGCTAGATCCTATTAAACTTCATTCGATAGAATCAACTTTTGTTGAGGAAGCGAAAGTGATCTGTCAGGATCATAGCAAGTGGCAGTCTCTGGTCTCTGACTACCCCTCTGGGATATAGGCGTGAGTGTATGTTTATATGTGTGTACACTTTATACTTTTTCTACGCACCATTGGAATAACGGATTTCGTGATTTTCGCATCACGTTGATGAATCGAATGAAAACCTATTTAGAGGTAAAAATTCCACCCATGCCGGGACTTGAACCCGCGACCTCTGGCTAACCGCGCCAGCGCTCTCCCAACTGAGCTCATGGGCAAGTGCAGGCATCGGCGAAATTTCGAGCCTCTTTACAAACTTCTCTGTATTTCGTACAGGCAGCGACATCTGGCCGAAGCAATTTACATCACTTGCAGCCCCAAGCAACCCACTTTGCAGTTAGGTTTTCACATCGGAATGATATCGCTGTACCTACATGATTATTTTTTTATTTATTTATTTATTTATTTCGTAACAGATCCCGCCCTTACAGGTTATCCACCTAATACAGCAGGTTAAATAAAAATAACATCACAGAAAAAAGATTAAAATCAAGCACATTAACATATGAGTGGGTAATTAACATATTTCTTAATTACAATAAAAGTTAAATCACATGAAAAATACGTTTCATTAAGCATATAAAATTAATAAACAATTCATAAAAAATTCATCAAATATTAAAACAAAAAAAAAGAAAATAAATAAATAATTGCCTCATAAGAAAAATACAAGATCATGTCAATTTCATTAAATATTAAACATGCATCAATAAAATATTACCTATTAAAATATTATCTGCTCAATAAAAATGTCACCTCAGCCTTGAATTTCGTGAGCGAGCATGTAAATATATCTATACTTGTTTTCCTATCAAACCAATTGAGTAGTCTGATTGCCACCGCTACGGGCGCCTCGCTCAATAACTTAGTGTTTGCACTTGGCTCATGAAAAAGCTGGTGCCTTCGTGCCCTGATGTAATTGTCAGGTACGCGCAAACCGATCAATTTCAAAATATCCGGATTATTCTGGTATCCGCGAACCAACCCAAAGAAATACGTCGCCAGCGCCACCTTTCTCCTGACTTCCAGCTTATTGTACCCCACCATACCCAATACAAATAAGGTGGGATACATAAGTGGATAATAGGGATACACTCCATATAATTTAAAATATAAAAAACGAGTAAATTTGTTCTGGATTTTTTCCAACATATCGCTATATTTAGCTACATGTGGACTCCAAATTATAGCACTCGTTTCTAACTTACTCCTGACTAGAGCATTATAAAGTGATCTAACTGCTGCGTAATTACGGAACTCCCTGGCCTGGCGTAAAATAAAACCTAACTTTTTGAAAGAGCTTTTACAAATACCCGTAATGTGATCGACGAATGACAAATCGGTTCTCATACATACGCCCAGGTCGCGCGTCGACGTCACCCGAGCCATCGCCGAGCCGGCCACTTCATATTGGTGATGGAGCGGTGCACGCGCGCGGCTGTACGTCATTACAGCACATTTTGAGACGTTGAAGGCTAACCCATTAGCCCTGCTCCATTCCACCACGCTACCAATGTCCCGCTGCAACGTCTCGCAGGTCAACTTATCCTCAATAGGCAACAGAAGTTTTAAATCATCCGCATACAGCAAACAAACCGCATCCTTGACAACACTGGGAAGGTCGTTAATCATTATCAAGAACTCAAGAGGCCCAAGATTGCTGCCCTGGCTTACCCCCGAGTACGTGCAGTACGGATCGGATACGTGCCCCGCGTACTCCACGTATTGACGTCTATTTCGTAGGTAGCTACAAAAGAACTCCAAGAGATGGGGGGTGAACCCAACAGTCGCAAATTTTTCCAGAAGCACGTCGTTGTCAACTGTGTCAAACGCCTTCCTAAGATCGAAATATGCGGTGTCAACTTGCACTCCCCTATCCAGCGCCGGCGTGACATGCGAAATGAAGCACAATAAATTCGTTGCCGTGCTACGGCCCGGCCTGAAGCCGTGCTGCGCGTCCGAAAGCTGGGCTCTCATCTGTGAATAAATCGCACTTTGTAAACTAGATTCGAATACTTTAGCAAATGTGGAGAGAACCGCTATCGGCCTGTATCCACTCACATCTGCCTCAGAGCCACCCTTCGGTACCGGTATGACTCTAGTGGTCTTCCACATCTCGGGATACGAGCAAGAAGCCAAACACTGGTTGAAGATATGCAGTAGCGGCTCATCAAGTACTTTTCGCACATCCTTCACCACGTACGGTGGTATGCCGTCCGGCCCGGCGGAGCGCTTCGGCTTGAGGGTAGCCAGAGCGCGGCTGACGTCACCGAGCTCAAGGTGCGGTACGTGAACTCGCGCACCACTCGCGGCCACAACGCGTGACTCGCGATTATATTATTAGCCTCTAAATAGGTTTTTAAACTTGTCCTCAGCACGGGTTAGTGCAACAAAAAGAATATAATTGAGTATTTAGGTGGTCAAATCGGGATTCTTAATTACACTCTGAAGAGCAGCTGGCGTGCATCTAATAAATATTTAGGTAACAATCCCATTACATTAAGTCGGACCGAATTCTAGTGCTAGCCGTAGACCTTGTGAGAAAAATGTATTATTTTTCCGCTGCGAGAGGTCGTTGCCCTTTTGAGAAATGGTCACTTTGCTAGTGGGGCCTAAAATGGCTGTTTTACTTTGTCTGTTCCCGCAACAAGTTTTTTCTGACATGTTTTATAGCTGACTTTGAATTTAATCTTATTTTTATTACGAAACTATGTCGCCAATATTTTTCCGCCACTCCACTGTTCAAAATCTGATTTGATATTACCTGCTTAAGACCATTCCTCTTAGCAATGTATCATGGTGGTCAAATTCAATAGTGACGGTTTTATCTGAGAAACGGCTCGAGTTTTTTTCTGAGTGATGAATATTGATATCATTGGCTTATGATAATATTATGACATTTGCAAGTATTGATATGTAGATATCAGCCGAATAATAGGTATAACAAGACTTAGCTGCGGATCCGTGATATCCAAGATAAGTTATTTAGTACGAAAATATTGTTGAGGTCACCGTAGCATAAAATGGTGAATTTATCCAAGGTGAACTCTGGCTCAAAGAAATATCCGAAAAGTTTTAGTTTGCCACTGAACCGGTTTTTTTTGTCCCAATCAGTGATTGTGACTTTTCCCTACCAGGGCAATAATCTGTAAATGTAAACTCAAGAAAATAAGATCTTTTTCTATTATCAAAACGTGAAATTTTTAGTTAATCTTCCATCCTAGTATTGAAAAGCTGTCTGATTAAACCAATGTGAAAAAAAAAACCTATTTAGAGGCTAAAAATTCCACCCATGCCGGACTTGAACCCGCGACCTCTACCTAACTGTGCCAGCGCTCTCCCAACTGAGCTAATGGACAATTGCAGGCATCGGCGAAATTTCGAACGTCTCTACTAACTTTCTCTGTATTACGTACAGGCAGCGACATCTGGCAGCAGAAGTAATTTACATCACTTGCAGCCCCGAGTAACCCACTTTGCAGTTTGGTTTTTACATCGGAATGATATCGCTTTATCTACATGATTATATTCTTTTCGTTGCACTAACCCGTGCTGAGGACAATTTTAAAAATCTATTTAGAGGCTAAAAATTCCACCCATGCCGGGACTTGAACCCGTGACCTCTGGTTAACCGTGCCAGCGCTCTCTCAACTGAGCTAATGGGCAAGTGCAGGCAATGGCGAAATTTCGAACCTGTTTACCAATGTGGTTTTCTCTAAACAGTCTTATATTGAGACATAATTTCTGCACCAGCAGGCATCTGCCATGTTATCTTCTTGATGTTATCTGCCACAGACATTGCCAAATAGCATTTCGCGGAGGCGGATTAGCTCAACTTCTCCCCCTAGTAGAGTTGTGGAACCTACGAGGGTTATCGGCTGGTGAAAATGATCGTTGTCACGCTGCGCGGGCGCAATTACTGCTTGGGCCTTTTCATTTGATGGCCTCGTTAGACTAGCGGTTAGCACGCTTGGCTACCAAAACAGAGGTAGTGAGTTCGATTCCCTCTGGAAGCCGCAGTACTCGACTTGTACAAATCCTCACAGTTTGTGATGTGCCTGGTTACTATAGCATAGGGCATCTTAGATTGGGACCACTATAAGTGATTGTGTTGTGCGACATTTTTTATTATTATGATTTAAGTCTGCCCCATATTAGCGCGGTCCCGATGGAGATTGCGGCTGTGGCACATACAAATCACAGCCAAAATGTTCTGTGTCTTACTAGTGGGCAGCCTTTAGTTAGATGGCATCTTCTACTGACACAACAATAAAGTATAGTCGACAACATAATATTATGAACCTCTTCAAGCATGTACTCTTCTCAGTTACATTACGGTCGACTTTGCAACAAAAATGTTTATGTTTACTTTCCATCGCACCAGCGAAAGTGTTTACAAATCTACTTCTGTTCCTCCTCTTTAACTTCAAAATCGATAAAAATATGAGCTGGTCCATTCGTTTGGATATCTTAGGCATTGAATTTTAGTATGGCACGGCTTATCTGTGTGGCGCCGGATTAGGAATAGCGTCACTCCATTTCTTTCCGTGGACGTCGTAGAAGGCGACTAAGGAAATGCATTACCAAGAGACGGGCAGCAGCGTCTTCCTGATATTCCAACCGCATACTGCGATCGCCAACCCGCCTGGCGATCGCATGGCAAAACCCCAGATGGTTATAAAAACCTATGTCCTGCAGTGGACGTTAAATGGCTGATGATGATGACGATGATGGCACGGCTGATATTTTTCCTTCATTTTCTCGCGTTCGCCGTAGAACAAATTGTTCGTATTCATATACGATGGACGAAAATTGTCACCGATTGGGTTTCACATGACGGATATCGCAGACGTGGTCGGCCAAGGCGGAGACGGCAGGACGATCTCTCGACCTTTTTGCCCGGATGGGAGAGGATGGCTCAGGACAGAGAGCAGTGGAGCATCATGAGGGAGCCCTTTGCCCAGCAGTGGGACAACACCTTCTAACTAAAAGAAAATATGAGCTTTTACGCGAAGCTGAGGGGTTTTAGATACACCCTGTAGTTGGTGGAGGCTTTACTCTTGGAAGTATTAAAATATGCCGTTGTATTTTTACCTTTACCACGCAGTTTTAGAATATAAGAATATAGTTTTAGAATGATATAAGATAATCTCTGACAGAGATAAGCTCGCCTTTGTGGATGTTATTTCTTATGTAATGTCTTGTGTGCAATAAAGTGTAATAATAATATTCTTGATTGAACACCAGAGAACAATAATTACAGAAACAGCAATTAAAAAAGAAAGGGTACAATTGGCGGCCTTATTGCTAATAGCAATTTATTCCAGGCAACCTAACATTTAAGAGTTTGCTCGAGGAGAAAAAGATACGGGTAGTTGATTCAAATACATAACTGATGCAAAGACATACGTATACTTAATAATGATGAACTCCCCACTAGACAAAAAATAGTTTTTAGGGTCCCTTACCCTTTGGGCACGGAACCCTAAAAACTACTTTTAGTAAAAGAGCAAATTTTTTGCAAAATTAACACATTACTGTCATCATGTTCCCATTTCGTTATCAGGTAAAAAGTTCCCGTAAGTAATCACTAGATAGCGCTGTACAAACTCTATATGGTGGTATGGTTGTGTTCACACTCGCAGTATAAAAAGGTTTACATTCTATGGTGCCGAATATGTCCCAGGCATTTTACACCACTGGTGTAAATGCACTTTTTGCCGGAACCGGAGGTGTAAGCTTTCTTCGTTCCTGATCATACTATTCAGCTCGTCGCTTACGTACGTAATTTTAACTCACGCATGTATCCTGTTTATGTCTAGTGTCTAGACATAGTCAGGGGCTTGCCACTTGTCACGATCTCTTTCGTTTTATCACCATAAATTTTAATTAGGTGCTAGGTATAATCGGCGTAAATCTTTTTGGCGGTTGAGAGAATTTCGTCAATTCCTGCGGAATGACTAATTTTAGGTGTCAGAGGGAGCTGCGCTGGGGGTCACTAGGGATTAACCACTGTTGATAAATTCTTATAACACGTCACATTTCGTCAAGTGGATGCAGAGATAAATAGTGGAAAGGAACGAAAGTACACTGATAAAGTTGGAGCGAGAGATATTTATTCATTTGAGGGTCCAAATATCTCTGTGGAAGAAGTAGAACCTCTAACATCCCTTGTATTTAAATTAGTTTTACTATGTATATGGTATGGGTAAGAACTATATCAATTTGTAAGCTCCTCTACATTTTAAAACTTGTTTGCCCGATTTAAAAATAACAATACGAGTATCACATTAGTTCCTACTTTGTTTTTACTATACTCTGCATACTCGTGGCAGCCTATAAAATAAACAATTTTGTTTGGATGTTTAGTAAATCAAACGGAATCGGGCAAACGTTATACATTCTTGCTTAACGTGTAAATACCCCAAATACATATAATGTATTGTAGGTAAGTAACAATTTTTATCTCGGAACTTATTAATTAGGACTGACAGCCCTAAGCTGAGGCACTGGATCTCGGTTCATGTAAAACAATAATATGAAATAAAATAATAATGTGCTAACTAAAACTACCTTAAGAAATCTCTGTAATATTAATATTATTACTAACACTATGGACTTGTTCCGAAATAAATATATTGATTCATTGATTACCATACAAAACAAGAATAGAATAGATTCATTGATTAATCGATCTAAGAAATCTTTACTACTTTGCACATCACTACGCATCACACTACGTCAATTACTCACACATACACTGTATAGAAAGTAAGCGATATGCAAACGATCTGTGACTATGTCCATTTTACCGCCACGCCGGTTTTAGGTACTTCTTATATTGCCCTTCGATGATTAATCTCCTTCTTAGTCGACGTATGTCCACCTAGGACGTTCCTTACTATAGCCCGGCCACCCACATTCGCTCGATAATATTGACTTCCCCACAATCACTTGTCCAGCACTGAAAGAAAAGAAAGAAGACATTTATTTGAATTGTCACAGAAACACAAATTAAACACGAAGGTACACAAACAAAACTCACAAACTTCAAAAAAACAAAAAAAATCGTGACGAGAGGATGTGTGGCATATAGAGTCGAAGGCAGCCGGCTACCATACAGTAATGTATGCCACCCAGCCACCTCGGACTCCAAACGCCTCAGGTGCTTCCGTGACAACAAAAAAGGGGCTCCAACTCAGCATACTTTACTGGTGTGTGCTATAGAAAGCATAACACCAGCACAACTGATTTTCAGTTGGGACCATATGATTTTTCCTTTGGCACCCGGATCGTGGTACTCGCACATACATTCATACATGTCACAACATTATTTAACATTGCCTTGTTAGCTTCGCACACAGTAACTATAACCTCGCTATCGACACCAAAGGGAGGGCCGAGCAGTTCTCGGCAATAAGCCTGTTACGTAACTTGGAAGAGTGCACACATGTAACGGTTAATATGCTGTTGATGCCGTGAGAAAATTTTCCATCATAGGGTTGTCTGGAAGAAATTGCTATCAGCATTAAGGTGGCCAATTTTACTCTGTGCCTTTGCATTTTTTATGTCATGTGCTCTGGTGTACATAAAAGGAGATTCATATTTTAGTTCAGCTGATTTCAGTTTGCGTAACTGAGTAGAGTGCACAGATATAAAGACTAACTTTTCTTTTTAAGACCGGTTGACACTTGACCCCAGTCACGCCTGATGGTAAACGCAGACGGGGTCTAAGATGTTTACTTGTTAAATGCCGGTTGACTCTAGTTTTAAAGATACCCGACCTGCTGCCGACCGTACTACAAAAAGGTTGGCCACACAATGATATGAACTGAGGATCACAAATTCAGCAATAATGTACCACCTGTCATCTTATGATTGATTGCAGTGTCCTCAAGGGACGTGTCCATTGGATAAAAATTATGTCTCACGAGCAGTTGACAAGCTTTAAATGACAAGCCAAACCTGCCGCCGCCATCTTGGATTCGACCTTTCTTCATTGAAGACTATTTATTTTCGCAATAATTGCTGATTGATTGGTTTCGAACGCTACTCGGCTCTAAGATATTCACATGGACTTTAGGGCTCATAAAGGATAAAGGAAGGACTCTGAGCGCTATAAAGGATAAAAGTTGTTATTTTTTTAAGAGTGGTAGCAATACTCTATGTTGCCTCCGGAACAATTGCTTCAGCGCTTGATGCAGCGAATGATTGCTTCAACAACTGCTTTAGCATTTGATGCAGCGAATGATCACATGTAGTTTAAAACTTTAACAAAATTTCTAAGGTATAAGAGAGTTATCTATTCTTTGATGTGTCAATTTCTGCGGTATAAAACCTAAAATTTGTCGTGCTAGTTACCTCCGGCTTGCCCTTTAATATATTAAAATACAAATGTAAAAGTTTATCCAGCTCTTAAAGGGACCAATGAAAAAGATCACATCATATTTTACAGATCGCTTTTGCAAAAAGTGTCATATCAATCTCTCGATCATGTTAATAGTGATTTTTAGGACTCATGACCGAGAAACTGAGGCAAAAAGGACTGCCATTTTTGGCATAAATGCTATCTAGTCCCAGGTCCGTCATCCCAGGTTCTCGGTCGTGCGTCCTTCTTCTTCTTAGCGTGTCGAGGGCAAACAAATTTCAATTAAGTCTATATTGAACAGTTGCGGCCCAGAAGCGTGCGACGCTGACCGCGTTATCACTCGCAATCTTTAGGTCCTCTTGAGTACAGGGCCTAGATTCTGTTAATGCATTGCAGTAACATGACAACTGCATGAACATGGCGATTTCATTTCATTGCTGCTTTAAGTCTACGCGGGCACACGTATCAAACCTTCTAGGCGTCAATGGTACGAAAAAACACGTCACGTGACCCCACAGTGCACCTGTCATTATACTGCAATGCACTAACAGAATCGAGGCCCAGGTGTTAGGGCACGCAGGGCACGATGAATGCTGGTCCGTCATCTGATGAGTACCCCACAGACAGTTCAAATTATCGCTGTGCCCGAACCCCCACCTGGGCATGCCATCCTTACTTCGGCCGACGCAGGTCCGCAGGCGGTTTCTGCTCTTCCAGTTGTTCCTGAAAATCAGTATTAAAATGATTGAGAGACTGATATGACACTTGATGCAAAAAATATCTGTGATAAAAGATATGGTTTGTCTCCGTTGGTGGCGCTAGTGGACCTCCTTGCAGCAGCCCCTTCAGGCTGTCCTTCCTTATATGAAGCGTGCGGTGTCGCGCGGACAATTTGATATTTTTAATTATTGTAATAAAATAAGTAAACTTTTGATTAATATAGTCTGAGGGTTTGATGCAAAATTTAATTACGGACATTTTATTAACTTAACACCGGATAAACTTACTTGGTGTGCCAAATAAGTATATCCGGTGTTAAGTTAATAATGTTTGGGTGCTTACGAAAGTTTTAGTAGGGAAATTGTAAATATAATTTTTATTTTATTTATACAAATATATTTTTGTTTTCCTATACGTAGTTTCAAATAAACTTGTTTCTAAAACTACAAATTTTGGGTATCAAATTTTCATATTCAAAAAAACTTAGCAGGTATGTAATTAAAGGATAGGAAAAAAATTGCCTTGAATTTTCTCAATTTTATTATCTGTCAAACTCTCAGACCACGTCTATCAAAAGCATACTAAGTTGATTGCAATCAATTAAATTATTAATTTGTGCGAGAGAGAGAGTGCTCCTCGTAAGAACAGCCTTAAAGCAGCGCTAACTCGTCCACTAGTGGTGGCTGATACGATAAACGTTACACATGACGGGATGAGGCCTTCATCGCAGCCCATTTTTAACGACGTGTAATTATAACTAGCTCATAAATTTACCCCTGGACGTTTTCAATGCCTAGTAAAGCATGTATCGTAAAGTAATAACCTATTTTTTGTTCCTTTGGGCTAGGTGGTGGTGCTTTGTGCTGAAACTGGGCCTTGAACTGACTTTGGGGCAGAACAACTGTATTACACAGAGTGGATGGGTATTTGACTGCCTACATCATAGCCCATCCTATGATGTAGGTAGTCAAATACCCATTTGACAACCTACGTCATATGATGGGTATTTGACAACCTACGTCATAGGATGGGCTATGATGTACGTAGTCAAAAACCCATTTGACATCCTACGTCATAAGATGAGTATTTGACAACCTACGTCATAGGATGGGCTATGATGTAGGTAGTCAAATACCCATTTGACAACCTACGTCATAGGATGGGTATTTGACAACCTACGTCTTAGGATGGGCTATGATGTAGGTAGTCAAATACCCATTTGACAACGTAAGTAGATATTTCGACGGATTATAAAAGAATGAATTACATGGTTTTACGTTTTTAACCGACTTCAAAAAAGGAGGAGGTTATCAATTCGACGCGTATGTATATATATATTTCTTTTTGGCTATGTTCCTCCATAACTCCGTCAAATCTTAACCGATTTCGACAATTATTCTTTTTTTCGAGCAGATATAACGTCCCATTGGTCCCATTTAAATTTGGTGAAGATCTGATGAAGACTTTCAGAGATAGGGGAACGGAACTCTTCAATAGACAGCAGTAAATAAGCTCTAATGGGGCACATCCTTTACTAATAACCGTATGTTTCATAAAATAGCGTAAAAGTAGTCCCAAGTTAATTTGGTGATGTTCTGCTGAAGACTTTCAGAGATGGAAATTTAAAACATAAAATTTTAAAGCAACGAATTAATTAGGGTAAATTATGGTTATAATTATAAGAGACATGTTTTTTTCTCGCTCCCCCACAAAAAATTGAAAAATAAAAATTTTAAATAAAAAATAAAAAACGACTTCGAAACACTACAGCACTAAAAAGTTAGAAATAATTTTAATAATTAGAAGTATTTATACATGTAGGTATTGTAGAAGTATAATTTGGAGTCGGTTGTATAAAACCAGTCACAAGTTACGCTGTCATTCACTATCGCCCTATCATCGTTAATATAGTCACGCATGGCGCACAGAAGGAACCAATCACAGAGTTATTTACTCTACAGCACATCTTGCGCTCATTTCATTGGTACAGACTAATCGAGAGGATAGGGGCCGTTTTTGAGAGTGAATTTTGTAGGACAGTTGCCTGACTGATTTGAAAGAGAATGACTTTGGGATAAGGATGGGTGAGCTACTGGTCAAATGCTTGTTATACGCCGACGATCAGGTTTTGTTCGCATCCTCGGTTGAAGACCTGCAGACACAAGTAGCAGTAATGGATGAGGCGTTTAAAAGGAAAGGAATGAACATTAATGTGAGTAAGACAAGTAAGACATTAGAGGTGAAAGGGTGGAACAAGTGAAAGAATTTGTCTATTTGGGGAGCCTCTTTACCAGGGATGGCAAGTGTGAAGGTGATATAGAAAGAAGAGTAAAAGCAGGAAATTGTGTAAACGGTGCATTGCGCTCCTTTGTGAGTGGCCAGAACATCTCCAAAAGAGCTAGATTGGCTTTCCATAATGGAGTGCTAGTCCCAACACTTATGTATGCTAGCGAGACTTGGGTATGGCAAAAGAAGCAAGAAAGTAGGATTAATGCAGTAGAAATGAGGTTCTTGAGATGTATGTCTGGCGTTGCTTTGAATGACAGGATACGCAATAGTGTGATTAGAGAACGTTGTGGACTGAAAGAGGATGTAGTGACAAGAATTGAGAAAGGAATGTTGCGTTGGTTTGGACATGTGGAGAGGATGAAGGAAGAAAGATTGACAAAACAAATATATCGAGCGAATGTGGATGGAAGGGCTGGTAAGGGACGACCCAGACGGACATACTTTGACCAAATAGAGGATGTATTAACAAAGGGCAAGATAAAAAGTACCCGAAACCGGCGTGCGTGCATGCAACGACTAATGAATGTTGAGGAAGCGAAAGTGATCTGTCAGGATCGTAGCAAGTGGCAGTCCCTGGTCTCTGCCTACTCCTCTGGGATACAGGCGTGAGTTTATGTTATGTTATGTTATGTAATTTTGTAGGACGAATTGCTTCTATGGTTGCTTTATTCGTAGTTTGTAAACAATATAACAGCCTTTGTAAATAGTAATAGTCTATATTGTGTGAGCGAGATGCAATAGTTATTCAGTAGCTTTCTTTAATTAACCGTACAAAATAAACTTATTTATACATGGATAATACCACAGATAATACGCAACCTACATAATACGTATAGTGTACGTTCTGTAAGAACATCTGAATTAGTTTTCGCTATAAACGAGTATGAACATGCATGAATACCTACATAAACATACGCTTGTATCCCGAAGGGACCACGGACCACGAAGGTAGGGACCACGTTTTCCCATTTTCCACGATCCTGATAAATCTCTTCAGCTTCATCAACATTCAGTAGTCGCTGCATGCCCGCACGCCGGTTTTGAGTACTTTTTATCTTGCCCTTCGCTAATACATCCCTATTTGGTTAACATCTACGTATTTGGTTAGATCTGCCTGGGACGTCCTTTGCCAGCCCTTCCACCCACATTCACTCGAGGTATTTCTTTTGCCAATCTTTCTTTCGTTCTTTCTCCATATTATGTCCAAAACAACGCAACATTTATTTTTCAGTTCTCTTAGTCATTACGTTCTCCTTCCGTCCACAATGTTCTCTTATTACACTGATATAAACATTCCTTAGAATAGTGATTCGTACATTTTAAGGAGCAATACACCCAAATCGGACTTCGCAATACTGGCAACATAAACTCGTATTTACTTTCGATGTGCCTGTTCACATTCATTCATACCTACATTTTAAGCAACCAGACGTCACAATTCATGAAATAAAGTAGTTTTTCACCACGCGGCCGCGGATTAGATTACACACGAGCGACAACAATCACAATCGTGACAGCGATCATTACGTCCCGTTGGCGGGAGAAGTATCGCGACTTGACAGCGCGCCATCAATTTGCCATTGACAGAGGAGAATGTTAGGCCTCGCGTACACCATGCAATCACACCTTTATACGCGACTGTCCAGATAGAAATCTTGAAATAGTCATTGCAGCTTTATTATATATTTGAAACCGTCTTTTTAACTTCCACACAACACAGTCACTGGTCCTATTAGTTTCCTATTCGTCCTTATCGACTTGTTAATTG
This sequence comes from Yponomeuta cagnagella, assembly GCA_947310995.1. NCBI lineage: Eukaryota > Metazoa > Arthropoda > Insecta > Lepidoptera > Yponomeutidae > Yponomeuta > Yponomeuta cagnagella. The sequence goes on along the minus strand of OX371270.1, from coordinate 17,362,419 downwards.
TGATTGTATACTTAGAAAAGTCCAAAATAATAATTTGCCAAATGCGTTTTTCCCTCAATATATTTTTATCAATATCTAAGTTTTCTACAAACGTAATTTTCTATTAAAGTAAACAACAAGCTCTGTTTAATCCAAGCTCTTGGTATGTCCGCAGCCTAAGTTATCGGCAATAAAGAATGTTTACTCAGGATTTATGGACTGGAGTCAACCTTTGCTCCTTGCAAAGTATAGAGCTATCACAACGGTTTTTCTCAATATCAATATTATTATCGCAAATTTCAATAGTTTTCAATGAATTGCCCATTATGCTATTAGCCCTCCTCTATTTTGTAGAAATTTAGAAATGATTTGTGTAATGAGACTTGAAATTATTGCTCGGAGTTATAGCAATTTCGCTTATCTATGGTTTGTTTGTTTAAGAATAACTAAATCATATAATTTACATAACATAGCATTAGAAGTATATATAGGGCCGACTGCAGGGTACAAGCTCTCTCTCAGAGGGAGAGGAAGAGACAGAGTATGGGCCCACATAAATCACCACGCATGCCCACCGTGGATTGGCGGCATACTCTGTCTCTCTGGAATGATTTTAAGCGTTGAGGTATGTGAACACCTCAGAAACTTAGGTTTCATGATGTTTTCCTTAAGAGCTAGCAATACCACTTGCTACAACAGCAAATGTACGCAACTTAGAAAACCAAGTTATTGGCACATGCTGAATTGGATTCAAACCCAGAACGTCTTGGACGTGAGGTAAGCGTGTTACCGACATCCACTTTAATATCGGTATTATGATTTTTTTTCCAAAATTTATTTATACAAATTATTAATTTGTAATTGTAAATTGTAAGTTCAAGTTTAGTTTTAGTTTTTAAGTCAAATTTTGTTTCTGTCTTTTATATTAGATAATTTAAGTCCAAATTCAAACTTTATAGAAGTTATAATGTTAAAACTATTACAATGTGTAACTCTGTTACTTAGTACCTAGCGTGCTGTGTAAACTGTTTTTGAGTTGCAGTCTACATACAAGACTGCACTACATTTTTATAGCTGTAACTTAAGTGGTAGTAAGTTTACCTATTAAATAAAATTTGAATAATTTGGCTTATAAGTGGCTTCGTTTGATCGGATATTTGATACAAAGTGTAATTTAAATGTTTCACTTTTTAAGTCCATGCTAGATGATTTACACAGTTAGTGGTAACTTCAATCTACCTGACCGCTCAGCCGCTGTATAATCTAGACAATATTATTATATCGACTAGCTCGCCATAGATCGCCATACTCTCAGCTCCGTACGCATTCATGTATCATAGATACTCATAAAAAAACGCTAGAGTATATTTTAGGGGTAGCCAGAGACCAAGGTTAGCAACTCGCTATGATCACATGTGTGTCTAGCTATGGCAGCAGACTTATACACAATTACATTTTATGTTATGTTTTTTCTTTTAGAATAACTTAATGTAAATGTATTAAATGTAACCATTATGTACTTTCATAAACAATTATTGTTATTATTATTATCTTGACGTATAATACCGCTTACCGTATACCGCTTTCGGTAATTTTTGGAATCTATTATACACAACACAAGGCTCGGTGAAACTTGGGGGAAATAAATCTATAGAAATATCTCTTATTATGAGACCAGCTCAGAAATATCGAAGAAATAATTAGTTGTTCTATACATTACATATAAACTCACGCCTGTATCCCGGTGGGGTAGGCAGAGACCAGGGTGTGCCACTTGCCACGATCCTGACAGTCTTCTTTCACTTCACCATTCGTTGTTCTATACAATTTTTTTTTTGCCCAAATGTATTGAATGTATGTAAGTTAAGTACTTTTCTGAAACACCCTGAGTATCTTGGATCACAATAAAATATGTATAGAATAACGCCCTTAAGTTTAATCTGAAATTATTTCTGAACCCCCCACAGAATATTTGTCTCACAAACGCCTTATTTCTAAAATTATCAGGCGTGATTGCGTAATCCCAGAGGGATATTTATGCCAAGTGTCACACAATACCTACTGTTGTTTTCACACCATAGACAATACTTATGACAAAACTAAGATATCTAACGCGCATGCGTGTACCTCCAGAGTCGGGGACCGATAACCTCCGCCACTGATGTTCATGTGATGGAAGATGCGACGGTGCTTCGTACAAGCAAGCAAGGTAGTCTCTTAACCAATTGGAGTGTCTAGTATTATGTTTGATAGATAATGTCAGTATGTTAATAAATGTTACTACAGAATTATTGACTTTTTTGAGGATAAAACAATGTAATGTCTACTTTAATTTTGACATTTAATCACAACAATTTTATAATTTGGTTTGACATACAAATAATATACATAATTATTGCATGCTTGCATGAATATTCATACGCCCAGATGGGCAGCACATGGAATGCACTGAAACTTTGTATATAAAGATCTATTTTATTTACCCATGTACATGAATAAACGATACTTACTTACTTACTTATCAAATGTTATTGTAATGCTCTGTTTTTAATTTTACTGTTTTGTCACAATTTTAGTTTAGCCTCTATTGTGATCCACTACTAGGCAAATACCTCTCTTGAAAATAAATAAAGCCATATAGTTTTGTTTAAATGATGTCATGTCTTATAAAATATTTCCTCCACTTTTACACAATAATAACAACATTTTGTGAGTGTTTTGCTTACACTCTTTTAGTCGGAAGTCTTTGATGTTCGTATTCGTCAATAAGTAGAATTACGCATCATTAGACTACTGCAGTTGAGACCCATGCAAAACAAAACATTTCACCAACGGTGTAATTTTTTTTTCATATAAACAAATATTGATTCTTTGGTATTCCTACTTGTTAATCTGTGTGTTAATCGGCTACGCAATGTACGCCGAATTGTCATAGCAAACCGCGAATTGTAGTTCTATGAAATGGGGCCCGAAATTATCTTACATGCCGCCGACATAGGCCTTTCTCAAAATTTTAAGTGCCAGTGCAATCACGGGACGAAAGCACCAAGTCTGCGCCCCCTGCGCCATGTGTCGACGTTGCAAATAATCGCGCAATAATATTGCCTGGACAGTGACTTCTTGCTATTATGTTGTTTAAACTATGTTTAACTGCAATCTGTGTATCATTAGGCGTGCACAGCTGTGTTTAGCACCGCTAATGCATGGGGCTCTGGATAGAGCAGATTCCATTGGTGGTTGTGACAAAATGATTTTTAATTAAGTATTTCCTTACCTATAACTTCGCAGCGAAGCGGTGGTGGCCTAGTGGGTAGAACATTGGACTCGGAAGCGAGAGAAACAGGTTCGATTCCCAGTGCATGTACCTATGACTTTGTTTTCTAAATTATTAAATGTACATTTGTGAAGTTATAGTAGCAATACCACTCGCTAACGGTAAAGGAGAACATCGTGAGGAAACCTGAGTTACTGGGGTGTTCACATACCTCAGCAATTGAAATTGACAATCTACGGTGGGCACGCGTGGTAATTAAGCCCATACTCTCTCTCTGAGAGAAGACCTGTGCCGTACAGTGGGATGTATATAGTTTACATAAAAAGAATCATTACCTCAGCACTAGCGAAGCCTTTGCGCGGTGGACCCAAACTATCTCTCTCTCTTTCTTTTTCTGAGATGTCTCTTTAGAGTGAGAGAGTAGATAAACCGCGTGACCGCACCAATGTTAGGTTCTGGAAGTATGCCTTTGATTTTATTATTCGAGGATTTACTACTCGCTAGCTATGAACATGTCTGGAAGATTTTGCTGTTATCATTAAGGCCGCCCATTGTACTTTTTCATTGTAAATTTCATATTGTATGTCTCTTGTTACTTGTGTGCAATAAATATCGCTCGTAGCCCCGGCTGCCTGAGTGATATTAAACGATCACGAAGGTTAAGCAACACAGGGCGCGTTTAGTGCATGGATGGGTCGCCGTCTATGCCTAACGCTAGTGGCATTTTTCCGAGCGGTTCCGTGCTTCGCAAGGCACGTTAAGCTGTTGGTGCCGGCTGCCGTCGATAGATGGCAGTCGTAAAGCCAAGTCAGAGGCCTTAGGGCGGCTTGACAACTTCTGACAGTAGACGAGCCACTAGTCTACAAGCCTCCACCAATCCGGACTTGGCCCCCGTGGTGGAGTATGGCCTATACCTTCCTCAGGGAAGAGACCCGTGCCCCTAGGTGGGGACATAATGGGTTGATGATGATGATCTTCTTATCTGTGAAGGAAAATATCGTGAGGAAATGCGTGCCTCCCTCTTTCCCGTGGATTAAGTTAGCCTTGCTGTTGGACAAGCCTACTCCATAAAAAAGATGTCCCATGCTCTACAAGGAATAAATCGCCTAGCGGTGTAATAGGACTTACATTTTTTGCCCGAGAGAAGGCCAGTGATTTGCAGTATAACATGTTAGATTATACCAAAAGAAATAAGACCGGTCCTATGTTAGCTGGCGGAAGCGTTCAATGTACTGGTGAAATTTAAATAAAACGATTGATTGTCTTGTCCATATAACGCAGAAGAAGAGAGTACAGTAGACAGCATAACAGCCTGTGCATTTTAGTCGCTCGTAAAGTAACAAAATTTGAGTGAAATAATGAAAATTTTATCCGTCGCCGTTCGCCGACTGTAGGGCCCGTACACAAACAGTGATGCGACGTCGCAACGTAAAAATCTAGAACTTGCGAATAGATTCGCATCGGCGTTCATAATAGTAATAAATGGCTGAACCCAAAATTTTCTTTCTTTTTTTTGCCTGTATCTTTTTAGCAATAACAGAAGTGAGCACTTCTTTTTACGATCCATGTCACGACCTAGTATAAAAAATACGTTCAGTACCAGGGCCGGATTTAGGGGAGGGCAGGCGGGGCTACTGCCCTGGGGCCTCCAAAAGGAAAGGGCCCCCACAAAAGGCTAATATGTACTATCATTAAACGCCAATCTTTTATGAGTACTTATAACGTCTGTTTTTTTTTCGAATTAAAAAAAAAATCGTCGTATTCATTGTAGTTTTTGTTTCGTATTTTTTATTTGGGAATAGTTAGGGGTCTCCGCTCCTTCGTTGCCCTAGGGCCTCCAGACCTCAAAATCCGGCTCTGTTCAGTACCCTAATCGTGGAAGGGAAACGTCTTGCCGCACGAAATCGCATCGCAGCAACTCGTGTCGCAGTCTTTGCAAATTCGGGCCAATTCGCAGTTTTCTCTGGTTACCTTACCTCTAGGTGTAGTGGAGGCCTTGCTTAAATGATATCAAAGTGTCGATAGTACCAAAGGCTTTACAAAAACATAATGAGAAAACCTAAGAGACTGCGGATTGATAGATAATTACAATATTCTTTATTGTATGTCCACCAGGAATTACATATGAGAATTAAACAATAATATAGTACAGTACAGTATTTTTGGAAATCAGAAATCGATTCTACCTATTGCTGTTAATGTTTATATAATAGACAGCACATCAATCTTTACATCGATGTACTATAAATTATAAATAGAGTTAAACCAATTAATGATGAAAGTTAGGACCTGGCGACCGCGGACCGGACGACGCAGCGTGGGAAGGCCCCCCACCAGATGGTCTGACGACCTGCTTACGGTGGCGGGGAGTCGCTGGATGTGGACGGGTCAAGACCGGGAAGCTTGGAAGGCCACGAGGGAGGCCTATGTCCTGCAGTGGGCGCCAAATGGCTGATAATGAATTAATGATCCCTTCTGGTTCCGGTTCTCTTAATTTCTACTATATTGTTGCCATAGATCATAATTATGTTGATAGAAGCTTCTATTATATACATATACATATGTCAAACCAAGTCTAGCTTAGATACCAGCGTTTCTTCTGAAACCTCACTACATAACAATGTATTTTCACCTAAATTTAGGTACCCACTTTAAATGTAAGAAAAACTACGCAAAGGGTTTCTTTCTGCCAATAAATTTAATTTCACTTACGTCTTATGGACAACTAGAATTAAAAAAACTAAAAAACATTTCAACGTAAAGAATTGACATTCTGTTTGCTGAATTCAGGGCCGAGTTGTAGTGGAGATAAAGGCAGTGAAGAAATCTCCACTCCGACCATCTTTTCTCGAATCATATTATGACTTTGCAACTGAAATGAAACTGGGTACTGTACAGTATACTTTAATTTAATAGCAATTTAAGTCGCTTCCATTATGCTGGGGGCGTCAGTGCTAAATCATGTTTCCTATTACTATCTTTCTCTTGAGAAGATCTATTGCTTTCCTTGTCTCCGAACGAATGGAGATATTGCTAATAGCAGCTATTCGTTCATAAGGAGCCTGTATAGGTACACGTCCCACTGTAGGGCACAGGCTTTCTCTCATAGAGAGAGTATGGGCTTAATCACCACGCGTGCCCACCACGGATTGGCGATTTCAAGCGCTGAGGTATGTGAATAGCTCAGAACTCAGGTTTCCTCACGTGTTTTCCTTCACGGTTAGCGAGTGGTATTGCCACTATAACTTCACAAATGTACATAACTTAGAAAACAAAGTCATAGGTACATGCCCGCACTGGGAATCGAACCTGGGTCTCCCGCTTCCGAGTCCAATGTTCTACCCACTAGGCTACTACCGCAGCTATTCTTTAGTGTAGTCATTATGTTGCAATTGAAAGTAGGACGCGTTCCTTAAATGAAGTTAAAAGAAATAAATGAAGTTAAAGAAGGTCTTTAAAGTACTGTTTTTAAAAGTTGTAAAAGGAAAGGAAATATGTAAAAAACAATAAGAAAAATATAAAGGGGCTTTGATATGAAACGGGTCAGATATTGAAATGTCCTTGTCTTGAACTTAAGGCAATTAAACGTTTGATATCAATCCAATAGGTTCCAGTACCAGCTATACGTGTAGGTATACCAACAAGGTTCAAATGAATAAATAATGTATACCAACTAGGTCCTAAAAATTAGCCAAAGTAAAGCATTAAATACAAACAGTCAACATACCTTCGTTCCTCTGCAAAGGCACAAGCTTCATCCCAGAGTTAGAGAGAGGGCTTAATCACCACACGTGCCCACCGCGGATTGCAAACTTTCTGAGGTAAGTAAGTAGTGTTTTCGTACTCGAGGTCCATAATGTGAGTCCTATCTACTGTAACACCAACACCCAGCAACACCTAGGTTGACTGGAAGATAATTATTTTAGCATTAAGGTCGCCTTTGTAAATTTTATTGCAATAGTCGTCAATCCTCTGACCATTATTCAATAATTTTATACGAATGTGAGACACAAGCATACTAATTATCCTGCGGTTGACTGGTAGAAAATGCTTAGTCCGCCGCGTTGTACGATTCCTTTGAGTGCTATAAAAGTATCAATAAATAAATAAAATATCCGTAGCGGACCCTTTACCGGCGGCGTTAGAAGGGTTGGCCCTCTAAACAACACTTTAACCGTCCAGTGTTAAATTAAAAGCTACATCTTCACTCGGCCGATTTAATAGGCATACTTGAATTATGACACCCAGTATATAGGCAGATGGAGAAGTTTAATACACACTTTGTGTTGGAGGAGACTGGGTGAGGTTGCCTTATGCCTATTCATAGCGTTTGTTTTCATGTATTTTCTTGCATGTCATGTCAATTTTCAGTAATTGTTACATTCATCATAAGCAGCCTATATACATCCCACTGTAGGGCACAGATCTTCTCTCAGAAAGAGAGAGAGAGAGAGAGTATAGGCTTTATCACTTCGCGTGCTTGATTTCAAGCGCTGAGGTATGTGAATAGCTCACACACTCAGGTTTCTTCAGGATGTTTTCCTTCACCGTTAGCGAGTGGTATTGCTACTATAACTTCAGAAATGTACATAACTTAGAAAACAAAGTCATAGGTACATGCCCGCACTAGGGATCGAACCTGAGTGTCTCGCTTCCGAATCCAATGTTCTATCCACTAGGCTAACACAGCTCTTTATTTTAATTGTTATATTAAATAAACTTAATAAAATATCATTAAAGTCTAAGTAAATATCTATTTTATGTACATCAATTTACACATGGGGGGCACTCTACGAAAATGAACTTAAAAATAAGCATGTTATACGATTATGTTACAGTTGAATTTGCAACTAAAATGTGAATGTTGATGTAGACTATGACAAAATGTTCTACTCCACTCTACTTTCTGCTAGTTTTGACTTTACTTTTTACTTAATCTTGGGTTTAATAACTAAGCAGAGCTAAGCCGGTGCCCGTCTTACAGTTGGCCCGCTGATACACATACATACATACATAAGCTCACGCCCGTATCCCAGACGAGTAGGCGGAGACCAGGGACTGCCACTTGCCACGATCCTGACAGGTCACTTTCACTTCCTCAACATGCATTCATTCATTTGGCCCGCTCCTCCTCAGATTTTTCATATTAAGTTGTTTAATGAATAAAGTTTACAAAATTTAATCGTAAATAACGTGCACAATGCTGAACCTAAATCATCGATAGACCGATGACGGTATATTCAACGCTATGCCGTCTAACCCCAGTCTCCCCTCTTAATACACTTTCTTAATTGATACGTTGCGTGTCTACTTATACTGTAGGATCGCGGGCGTGTACCTAGGCTCTATTAGGTCGTATATCTGAGCGGATGAGCAGTAAACCCTGGAGTTTGCATGACAGGTGAAATGTTTTCGTAGCGCGGACAACTAGTCGGGGATCGTGTAAATTAGAGCTCCGTGTAGTGTGTTTGATACAAAAACTACAAATAAATTGTTTGATACAAAAGCTATACATAGATATATACCACTTTATTGCACACCAGTAATTTACAGATATATAAGGTACTTGATATCTAGATCTTAATAGTATACAATTGGCTGTATTATCGCTAAAAGCAATCTCTTCCGGACAACGTTAGGATGGACAGGGCTGAAAGAAGATGAGAGTGGGTAGGTGGGTGTACATATGACAGATTAATAAATTCACTTACAGTAAAAAAATATAATTGGTAGTGATAATAATAATTTAAATACACATTTGGGCAATTAAATATGTATTAAATAAATACATAATATTTAAATACCTAAATAAAGTTATACCATAGTACATGAATATAATTAATGGAATACATACATAAATATATACTAAGACCAATAAGTAGGCAAATGGACTAAAAGAAAATTTAAATAGCAACAGATTTACCAAGGTAAAAGGTAAGGTATCCTTTAGCAATCTTTTAAATACAGGAAGAGATCAAATAAACAATAAAACAAATAATAAATCCGTTTGCTAAAAACATTCATACGTATTGTCCGTACACATTCTTAAGTGGTCAAGACAGCTCGCCGCCGCACTAGGAGGCGCGCGGGGATTGAGCGGGCGCGGGCGGAGGCCGGGGCGAGACGGGCCCCCGTCGCTGCGCCGCCGCATACAGCACTTCTTTTTCCGTCGTCTCTCGAAACGACCGATTCTTGTACGGGCGCGACGCGAACGATTGTACATACCTACCTATATCTACATTATACTTACCTTTACAGTCCACTATCATTTATTATTGTAGACATCCCAAAACTGCACAGTGAGGGTTCTATAATCACCATTAAGTGAATCCGGAATTTAGTCAAGAACACATGTAAACCTATTATCCCTGAGGGTAGTTAAGAATCATTGTAGGTATATATAAATACAATCTTTTTTATGTAGCCAATACGTCCCACTGTAGGGCACACGCGCTGACGTATGTAAATACCTCTGAGTCTCAGGTTTCCTCACGATGTTTTCCTCCACATACAACGAGTGGTATTGCTGCTAAAAATTCACAACTTAGAAAGCCAAGTCATTAAGACATGCTCGGGGCTCGAACTCGTGATCTCCAGAATGTGAGGCAAGTGTTCTACCGACCGCGTAGATTAGCTCTAGCAAATTACTTGTCGTGTCTCTGCCTACATGAACACGCATACGCGGAGAAGTATTCTGATACAGTCATAAAATATTTTATGCCTTTATTAACGGAGGGGCGCCGTGTGAATTTTTTATCGCGACCAAAATCAAGTTAGAAGTTTTACGATCGAGCTCTTATCTCGGAGTAATGACATTCCCATTTTACGCCAATTCTGCGGTATGATATCATCATTGGGCGATCGGTTTGCTGGCGACACGGGTTAATCACGTAATTAAGTTGTGTTAAAAAACTATTGTTAACGCGTTTAGACTGAGCGGACGAATGCTCAATTCTATGAACTTGGGGCTGAGTCCCAAGATTTACCAAACCGGTACAAAAACACTTTTATCTACACTAATGTTGTAACATTCTACTTATGTTTTCAATACTTGACTTATAATTACTACTGTTATAGCGCAGACAACAAAACACTCAATTTAAGCAATTGCTTATATACCTAATATTCACATTGATATCGTAAAATCTCATTATAACATCAATAAAACGCGACCAACTTGATTGCAGGGCCAATCAGGTTGGTCGCGTTTTATTGAAGCGCGCAGCTGCGCTCTCATTGGTTAAATTTTAATGGCGGCAAAATCACTGTGATTATACACGTACGCGTGAATTTAATTTTTAATTGCATTAGTGAAGATAAAGTAGTGTATGCAACTGCATATAACACGGGTATTAAAACACTCGTTACTATTATGAAACTCGCTGCGCTCGTTTCATAAACTCACACTTGTGTTTTAATACCCTTCATTATATGACAGTTGCATAAACTACTATTTTGACACGTTTTATTTTATTGTCATGGTGCTGGTGGTACAATTACGCAATACTTTAAATAATCAAGTAATTATGTTAAGTTAGCATTTTCCCTGTTTGTTACCCTTTATAAATAAAATAAAATAAAATTACACTGGCGCTATATCATGAATGCAATAATAAATTTAATTGTGCCTGATTACCATAGCACAGGATATCCTAGTTTGGGACCAGGTAAAGTGATTGTATTGTGTGGAAGTTAATTTAATTAACGCTTTGAAGTGATACTTCGATGAACATTAACAAAGTCTTGCGTGACACTATCTTGAATATTTACGAAGAAATGTACGGTCCTTGAGATGTATGGGTGGTGTTACTTTTAATGATAGAATACGTATTAGTACCTGTGAGAATGTAGTGACTACAAATGAGAAAGGAATGTTGCGTTGGTTTGAATATATGGAGAGAACGAAAGAAGAAAGATTGGCGGAAGAAATATATCGTGTGAATGTGGATGGAAAGGCCGGTAAGGGAATTCCCAAATGGTCATTTGTCGACTAAACGGGGGATGTAGTAGCGAAGGGCAAGATAAAAAGTACACGAAACCGGTTTGCGTGCGGGCAGCGAGTAGTGAATGTTGGTAATACGATAGTGGTTTGCCAGGATGGCAGGTGGGTGACCCTGGTCTCTGCCTACCCCTACGGGATACAGGCGTGGCGTGAGAATGTAACCTCAAAACGTTGGATACAGGCATCAGTTTGTCTAATGTAACCTCAAAACGTTGGATACAGGCATCAGTTTGTCTAATGTAACCTCAAAACGTTGACGCCAGACAGAGAGAAGTAACTATACGAAGCAATTAACAGAACAATTTGCTATTAATTCTCGCAAATACCTTAAAACGGTTCCACAGCGTCTTAATTACCTACTTGTTCTACAACAGTTAAGGGGTTTATTGTGGTTCACTGAACCTATAACTATTTATTTGAGAGTCCGAATTTAATTTTTAGTCTTTTTATAAAACAGCGGTTCCACGTAATAGCCACGTGTCAGGAATTTAATGACTGTATACTATCCTAGATACTTTAATTGTTCTTTTAAACACGGTGTAAGTTTTGTGTAACTAATATAAGGACTGCTACCAAGAGCTTGCCGATAAACTGCATTATAAGTTTGGCAAACTAATGAAAGTGTGGGTTTTCATGTTTGATTGAGAATAAATATGAATAATAAAAAAAAACCGATGGGGTTTCGAAAGTATTCATCAAATGTCCGTCTTCAAAGAAAAACTATAGAGTAAAATCAGTGTCGCTTAGAATGCTGAATAAAAAGATAACAATGACAATAGTTAGGCTGGCGGGGCGGTGGTAGCGGAGCGTTAGAACGCCGGCTTCTCATTCGGAAGGTCATGGGCTCGAATCCTGGCATGTACTAATGACTTCTTTTTCTAAGTTAGGTACATCTATGAAGTTGTAGTAGCAATACCACTCGCTAGCCGTGAAGGAAAACATCGTGAGGAAATCCTAGTGTCTGAGTTATTTACATACCTTAGCGCTTACTACGTAAAATGGCCCGTAAAACTAGAACTAGTTAGGCTGTTTTGCGCCAACGCTATCTGTCAGCACTATATATGTGTTTATCCAGGCGTAAGATCCTATCCAGTGAATAAGTCCAAAAACGTCTGCACAGTGAAATTTGCAGAACTATCCATGGATAAATAGTTTTACTGACAACCCTGTCAATGAGCTATTTATTGGTTTATCTCCGGATACGTATTTTTGTTACTTATCCAGTGACTCGGCCCAAGTCACCCTTATTATTCGAGATTTCTGAAATTGCATATTTTGAATGAACTTCAATTTTAAGAAATAAGAGTTTAGACCAGTCTATCCACACAGACGGCCAGTTGCAGTCACACAGAACGAGTATGACGAGAAAGAGATGAGAGTGGTAATTTCTATACTTGAGCCCCGTTTTAAGAAGCTATGGTTAGAAAAGCAAACTCATCCGTCGCCCTGGGGCGTCGCAAAGACATGGAAAACTCCCAAGTGCGTCAGAGTCAAAGTAAGTTTAGGAAGCCCTTAAACTTAAACTAAGTTAATAGATGACCAAGGTTCGCATTTTTCTTGCAAGGTCCTCCGTAATATAAATGAGCAGATTACACATAATTATTGTGCAAAGACCAATCAACATTACTGGGTCATCTAAAGTGATGCTTTATTATGACGAAATGAAATTGTAACATAACATAACATAAATTCACGCCTCTATCCCAGAGGGGTAGGCAGAGACCAGGGACTGCCACTTGCTACGATCCTGACAGATCTCTTTCGCTTCCTCAACATTCATTAGTCGTTGCATGGACGCACGCCGGTTTCGGATACTTTTTATCTTGCCCTTTGCTAATACATCCTCTATTTGGTCGAAGTATGTCCATCTGGGTCGTCCCTTACCGGCCCTTCCAACCACATTCGCTCGATATATTTGTTTTGTCAAATCTTTCTTCCTTCATCCTCGTATCGTATCTTCGTGAAATACCTACGATGACACAGAAGTAATGCTATAGTAATATGAGATAAAAATGTAGTAGAGGTTTTGCGAGAGAAAGAATGGAGATGCATGATTATATTGTTTCAATTTCGTTCTGTTTCCATATCGTTTTAATTATGTATCTGTTTAAAGTATAATCATTTAGACTTTTGTCCCAGAGACTGCAGCGTCCGAGTGGTCCCTTCACCTATTTAGTGTGAATGAAGGTGACACTGGGCGCTGTATAAATCAGCTTGTTACGTAGATGCAAAGGCCAAAGATTTTTTTTAGTCTTATAGCGCTTAGGCTATAATGTATAGTAATGCTGTAAAATTTTCTATGACGTAAATAAATAAATAGTACGTAGTATGGTATGTAGTACTTTGTTATCCGGTTTATGTAAAGAACCTAGACGCATAGACCTTCCATGGCATTTGAAGTGCTAAACCTAATTGGTAAAGTCAATATTGCAACATCCTATTATCAAGCTTAAAGCTACAGCGTGAACCTTTGCACGACTTTTGAGCTTGAAACTGTATCTGTGTGTCTATTCAAATGGCTGACCTTCAGTGTTGTTAAGAGAACGGTATCTAATGGAAATTAGTACTTATAATTGTTTATTTTCTAAATATATGTATGTATTAGTCATTATACATACTCGATGAAGCAACGTTTGTGAAAACTAACCCGCATCTAATTCGACGCCTTTCCGAAACGGTGACTGTTGAAAGTCTGCGCATTGTCTCTTGTAAAATGGCATTACTTCACAAAAGCATAATATGCATCGCGCCTATCATATTTAATCAAATACCGACGACTAACAATTGAATTTCTGACCGACAATAATACTGACTAAATATTTACAAATATGTTTATTTTCTCAATACAATTTTCTCACCGAACATTTTCTCAACATAACAATGACATTCTATTTAATACAATCGTCTTGACCTCTCTCCTTTGACATTTTAATTTATTATCGCATGGAATGGTTTTTGTTTTTTATTTCGCATCTTTTTGATATTTTTAAACTCACAATATCAGTAAAATGTACGTCTATTATGGCAAAACATGCTGAACTAAATATGTTAATTCCACCTTTCTGCACACATGTTTGACAAATATATCTCTGTATCTTTATCATTACAAACAAGTAAATACACAGTTATTTAAAAAAAACTGAAATTAATGCTCATTGAAAAATGCTATCATAATATACGAGACTTTTTAAGTGATAAATTGTAATTTATTGACGTTATCTTTAATATAAAGGATTCAATCGATTTACGGTCCATATTTAATGTGTTTATTTAATTCTAAGGCTAAATATAACAAAACCGCGCCCAGACTTTCCGTCCACTCAAACTTGTGCGCTGGTATCAGTAGAACATATTGAGCCTAATGCATTGTATATTACCACATTACTATCCAAAGTGCATGTTTTATTTTATGTAACTTGTCTGACACGTGTTCTTAGCAAATAAACGTATCTTTATCTTCATTTATTTTTAATATGTTTAGTTTGGAACCAGGACAATTGATTATGTTGTGTGGAAGGTATTATTATTTGTTGATACAATTAAAAGAAAATCCTTAAGAAATCCAGTACAAAACAGCAATAAATTGGTACCTAGTCTGGAAGCTTTTAAGGGCTCCGTAGTCAACAAGGAACTCATTTATAGTCACCATGTCCGTCCATCTGTCTATTATGCGCGTTGCCCGACACACACTTGGCTGGTTATTCATTGTAATTTTTATTTCTGTGTATCGTTTGTTGTGTGCAACAATAGTACATTACTTCAGAGGGAAGAAAGTGACAGTTCCATACCGAGATTATGGCATTTGCGCCAAGAGCTTGCGAGGGGCGCAAACCATTTGAGGTATGGAACTGTACTTTATCCTGAGGTATGTATAGTGCTTTTTATTACACCTACGAGGAAAATTATAGACATAAATGCATAGAAATTCGCCCGTTTCTGGAGTAGGCTAAGATCATAAGGTCATGCAGCCACTTCTTCCGTGATTCCGCGCGTTTTATATACAAAAATAATTTCGTTTTTAATTTTCTGTATGCACCAAGGAGGTTGGTAACTGGTAAAAAAAAAAACTGTATGTGGCTAGTAACAATTTACTTGAAATTTAATTAGTAGACAGTTAAAGTCTCTTTGCAGTATGACTGCTGACAGATTAAAAAAAAAAAACCGAGTATGTAATGGAATTTCATACATACTTCCCACCCTTGGGTCGGAAGGATTTTCATACAAACCTCCATACCTTGGGATGAAAGGATTTGAAGGGCGGGATAAAGGCGTTTCTTCCCTCTAATTGGTATAATTAGTATGTATTTTCAGAGCAGGTGTGATAAAAAGAATATTCCGATTCTTATGAGAAAACAGCAGTGTCTATAGTATTTGCATATCCTAGTACTTAAAATTACAAATTTGTGGTAGGCACGCCCATGATCATACGCAGATTATAAGAGACGAGTATCTTGACAAATATCTCTCTCACTCTGAGAAAAGGAAAGTACAGACAAACGCACATAAACTTTATATTTTAGCTGCAAAGTCCCCCGTAACTTGACCGAGATTAGTATACGGATGTAAAGGTCGATGTCCTATCAGTCGACAGCATGTCAACAATTTCAGGCATGCATTCTAATCGGTAACGCTAAGGACGACTTAGCGTGACGACTGTCGACTGTACTCTATATCTATCTATCAAATAAGTTTAGAAGAAGAAGAAGAAGAAAGAAAAAAAACATTTATTTAACACCACAAAGACATACATTTAACAATGATTAAAACGGACAAACAATTGATAATGAAAAAAAAAAAAAAATCCCAAAACAATAAGGGACCCAGGGTATGTCTATGCAGCGGTAAAATGGCCTCGAGCTCAGTATACGCTGCGGTTTTGCCCACAGCACTGATTTAAACCGTCACACCGGCGTAGCAGAACACAATTGTTAACCTCTCAACACCTAAACTGCAGATATTCATCAGAAACGAATGCCAATATCGTGAGAACCCACATATGGTGCTGGTTCCACACGATGGACCAACGCGTTATGATATTACTCAAGATCGGTCGCCGTGTTGTTCTTATTAGTTTATTTCGACTCACTACAATAAACGCGTTTGTTAACATAATAATTATGCATAAAATAATATTAGCCATAACTGTAGCATAGACCAACTCTTATCAACTCAACGTCTTATTTGATAGCTCTTATTTAAACATGAAGCTAAATTAATCTAGCAAATCGATTTCATACCAAGCATTTTCGGGTTACTATTTTAGTTACATAATTATGCGCAATTAAATCAAACGCTATGTTCGAAGAACTTCATATGTGTGCCTGAAATTACGAGTAGCATCTCAAACAATGATGTATTGCTCCAATGTGTGGAAGCAGCATGACGCTAGTAACATGCCGGTCTCGTGCTTGCCACGTCCTTGAGCACACTCGATGGGAATTAGCAAACAATGCTTGCATACCGGCCAAGTGGGAGCTGGACTAGTTCCTGGGTGAACCCGATAGCAAACCGAATTCCTACTGCCAATCTTAAGGAGTTACCAATGGAGAAATTTTTATTTTCTTTTATAGTAGCTACGTTAGCTATTTTCTGAACTTACATCCTAGAACCTAGAGGACTCGAAAGCTATTTTGTCCTAATTTATTGACCCTAGTTTCTAGGCTGGAATTTCTAAAAATTGCCATCATAGTTGAGATTTAAGATGACATTTATTTATTTAAGGAGAAAAAACAATTGACAAGATTGTTCTTGCACAAAATAAGTTATGTTTTTTGTCCATTAGTTGCCCTAGCCATAGGACGCATAGATCCGAAATGCCTCTGTGAATTCAGAGCTGAAGAATTCATCACATGCCACAAGAGTTACGAGTTACTACAGATAGTGGATAAAGTTGGTCCTTCGGCTCGTTCAAGCCATAAATTGATATCAGAAATCAACCAGAAATCGAAACAAATTTCATCGTAAAGAATTTACATTCTGTTGAATGTACCAAAATTTGTCAAAGCTCGAAGGCTCGATCAAGTTTATTTCAATGTGCGTACTAACCCTTAGTTATCCATGGGCAATTATAGCCAATATAGCTTGCAATAAATAGTGACTCGAATTGCACAAGGAACCCTAAAAATTTGCATTCATAGCACGTATCCCGATCCGCGGTATAAAAATGTCGTTGTAAGGTTTTATGAGTTAGAATTGATGGGTTTGCGCACTCAGATTTCGTAATGCGCGCTCAGCTCGTCTGAGTGAATCTATAAATTTTACTTTGCGGATGCACATTAGGTGTACTTAGAGACATACTAGTTATGCATGCTAATACAGGTCGTTGCTTTTTCTAATAGTTCCTCTTCACTAAGAAGTTGGACCTCACAGTCAGCTACCCAGCATTCTGGAAGTATAATACAATTCAATTCTGCTTTATGGACTCACTGCACTGATTAACCAGTACAATTTCGCCACGTGTCACGTGTTAGAGAACACTATAGCCAATCACAAGCGAACGAGGCTCGGTCGAAACTTTAAGAGCATTTGATTTTGGAGAGCTTAGTGTTTGTAAACAATTCTTGACAGATTTTTTTGTATATTTCTATACAGAAAAAAAACTGGAATTGAGAGAGGAATGTTGCGTTGGTTTGGACATGTGGAGAGGTTGAGGGAAGAAAGATTGAAGAAAGAAATATATCATGTGGGTGGAAGGGCTGGCAAGGGACGACCCAGGCGGACGTACTTTGACCAAATAGGGAATGTATTAGCAAAGGCCAAGATAAAAAGTACCCGAAACTGGTGTGCGTGCATGCAACGACTAATGAATGTTGAGGAAGCGAAAGTGATCTGTCAGGATCGTGGCAAGTGGAAGTTCCTGGTCTCTGCCTACTCCTCTGGGATACAGGCATGAGTTTCGGTGTATATGTATGTGTAGAAAAAAAAATTCACACCAGTATCCCGGAGGAGTAGGTAGGGACCTTGGTACTAACAGGAAGAAATATATCAAATGTGTTTGACAATCTTAGGTGATTTGCATCTTACATAACTGAACAGTTAGCTAATGCATCCGTCAATTAAAAACCGACGGTTTCCTATTAGACAATAGGGGTAATGACATGACCTCATCGGACGGATATACCTGGTTTATTTACTAGGGCCGCTGCGCGCTGTGCGAACGTTGCGTCAACGCCGTACGAATAATGGTCCAACGATGTCGTTCAGTTACGGTTATGAGGCTAAGTGCAGAAATCTCAAGCGTTGCAAGCGCTGAGGTATGTAAATACCTCAGACACCAGGGTTTTCCTCACTATGTTTTCCATCACCGCTAGCAAGTGGTATTGCTGCTACAACTTCAAAAATGTACGTAACTTAGAAAATAAAGTCATTGGTACATGCCGGGATTCGAACCCACGACCTCCGGAAGGTGAGGTTTGTATTCTACCGCTTTACCAATATCCCGGGTAACATCCTGCCATCTGCATTAAAGTAGACACAGTACTGACCTTACCATGTCTTGCAAATGTGACGAAGAAAAGAACAACTTTCTACACATTCCCCCCTATCAATTTCCATCACTAATTACACTTTGGCGCATCAATTAAGTGGAACACAATAACGTCGATTCCCACAGCCATTGGGCTAAGTTAATTATGGTAGTTTACCCAGAATATGTCAATCTGGTGGCCTGGTAGATTTATATTATCAGAAGATGCATGTTTTAGGTATAACATATCAAATACCATCACTAGAAAGCAGAAAAAGTGCAAAAAATCGTGATTGTTTTTAATAGAAAATTCTAATTTTTAAAAGTCATATGATAAGATACAATTGATAAATAAATTGTAACCGTCATGTTTCAGAAATTGTGAATTAAAAAAAAAAAATCTATTGTCTTTTAAGTTTTCAATTTCAATTCAATTTTCAATTATTTACTCTTACAATTAGTTTCAGTGGCGTGCCCTGTATTTCTACTCTCATTAGTATCTACACCGCTAATGATGGCTGAGTGAGGCTTGTGGGTCAACTTCTTAAGCCAGCCACATACTAGCGCGGTCACGGTAGCGGCGGGCGGTCCACAAAAATTGCAGCCAAATCTTTTATGTTTTGTATCTGAGAGCACGGTAGTGCCCCCGCCAAGTCGAGCAAATAACCGGCACAGGCCATTTTCAACCCCCTAAAACTTCGTTGTGGATAAAACTAGAAGCCTGAAAAAACCAAGTCTTGCAACTCAGTTCTTCCACCGTAAAAAGTTGTAAGAACCACGTAATACCAAGTCGGTTAATTTATTCAATAAATGGATTGACTTGGCCATCGCATGAAAACACAATGTATCTCAAAAGTATTATATTTAATTAGTTTATTTAGTGCGATTGCCAAGTCAATCTATTTATTGAATAAATTAACCGACTTGGTATTACATGGATCTCACAACTTTTTACGGTGGAAGAACTAAGTTGCGAGACTTGGTTTTTTTACAAGTTATGTTTTTAATGTAATTTTGTATGTTCGCCAGTGTGACCGCATTAGTGGCTGGCTTTAAATCTTAAATCTAGTCGCCAATACCTAAATTAGTATAAATTAGGAGTGGCTAAAGCTGTCCGCAAAACATAAATTAATACAGTCCAGCCAAAGAACTCAAAAAGCACTTGAGTGCAAATTTGAGACTTTAAAATGCGGTCTCGCAATAAGTAAAAACAAGTTAATTGCGACTGAAGTGATTGTGAATTTTATTATGTGCATTTACATACATTTATCGTGGTGATGCCTGAATAAATGAAAATTCATGACAATCGCAACTGAGTGAAATTAAGTAATTGTCGGAAATTAACTTAGTTTATGGCTTAAGGCCATAATCGCCACGCTTGGCAGGCAAGCCAAGCGTGGCGATTATGGCAAAACCTTTCATGGTTATGAAAACCACGAAGGAGGCCTATGTCCTGCAGTGGGCGTCAAATGGCTGATGATGATGATGGCTTAAGCTACTGTTACCTGTCGCGTCGTTCTTGCTTGCGTTGTAAAAACATTAGTAAACTTTTGATATATGCAGTGTAACGGCATTATTTATAAAAACTAGATTCCTTAAAACACGTCAAAAACGCCGATTAAAATAATTTTGCAAGGAAAACATGTAGCCACAGATTAAATAAATAGAGTTTGGGCCTAATCACCACGCGTGCCCACCGCGGATTGGCGATTTCAAGCGCTGAGGTATGTAAATAGCTCAGACACTCAGGTTTCCTCACGATGTTTTCCTTCACAGTTAGCGAGTGGTATTGCTACTATAACTTTACAAATGTACATAACTTAGAAAACAAAGTCATAGGTACATGCCTATGGGAATCGAACCTGGGTCTCCTGCTTCCGAGTCGAATGTTCTACCCACTAGGCTACCACCGCTTCCGTCCAATTTCCTTTTATACATATTATTTCTTATGAAGTATTCTGTTAAATGTTGTTTGTGAAATAAAGAATAATTAATTAAATGTTGTGACGAGACTGTGCGATTGAGACGGATGCCAGACGTAATAGATGCCTTAACTGGTGAGCAGCTATTTGGTGTTTTGAATACCGCTTTATCAATAAACGCGGTTCAGTTTCAGTGGTGGAATGATCACTCAACATGCGTGGAGCATGACGCCGTAAACGAGCGTCGCCAACAAATTTAATCAAAAACCTCTTTTGTCTTAATCGGTTCAAGAACGGTCCTTCTGATCCACAAACCGCAGACTGTGCCGTAAGATGGAAAGAAGCAAGAATTCCTTCACAAAATAAGCGCGCGCAGTGTATGTAATTAGGTGGACGGAAGCCGCAGTAGTTAGCGTGCGGAGGCGTGTTGTCGTAGCGATAAATCATAAACGGAGGTGTGCTGATGCGCCCTTTGCATTTTGGCCCGTGCGCCGTGCGGTTAGGTGCGAGAATCGCCCAGCGGCTGCCGAGTCGTAGGGCGCCGTGGTTGGTGCGAAAAATTACGTCATGGTTTTTTTATAGACAGGGCAATTTAGGGGTTAGCGTGGATAGGACTACTCTCACTTACTGCGGATATATGTGGCGGTAGGTACACCCTATTGTCGGCTGCAGACTTTACGGAATCTTCTTTAGCATAACATATCTATGCAGCTTATTATGTGCTGTTGTATGTAGTTTTCTCAGAGAGAGAGAGAGAGAGAGAGAGAGAGTATACGTTCATTCACCACGCATGCCGACCCTGGATTAACTATTGCAAAAGCAACAAATACAAACATTGTACATATAGTTTTAACACGATTTCAGAGCTCATCGGTGCAAATTAATTATTCTTTTTTATCACGTCTCTATAGGAGTAATAACCCGCGAACGAGTTTATTGCCAAGGTTTAATTAAGCCCTTTCCCAAGGGCCCAACATTGAACCCCGACCGGCCCTGGCCCGGTAAGTGCGCAGGATTCGAGTTGGGCGGACGGTGGGCGGAGCGAGTGATTTTTAAACGGTTTTTTGACTTTCGGACACGAATCGGCGCGGGCGCATTCCCGGGCTATCCTTTTCTGTCCCCCGAATTATGGCGACAGTTTTTCATTAATTAGGAACTCCATGGAGTCGGTACAGAGAAGGTACTGGCTGGAACAATTGGATGTATTAAAGACTGCCACACTGGCCAAGCTTCGGATATAATAAGAAGAGCGAGTCAAAAACTTTGCCCAGCAGTATAGTCAGCCGGTGTGGACCAGGTTCATTACACACTCGTAGCTCCAAGAAGTCGAAAGGCTCTCCGATATTTATCAAATTGTGGCAAAAATACCACTGCCAAACTGTGCACAGAAACATCGTAAGAAAGCAAATCCGAAAGAGAGCGTCGTAAGAAAAATATTACATGAATTTTATCAATCAGCTTGTACTCGTCCACTACTGGGCATAGACTCGCTCCCCATCTGTCCTCTGCCATCCTCACCCAGCCGTTGCCAGCAATCTGCTTCAGATCGGTCCAGTGAACAGTTGGAAGTGGTCCTACGCTGAAAGAAATATGTCATAAAAAAATACGAGGTAGACTGTCTTGTTGGTCTAGCGGTATCACGTTTGATAACCATGCCGGAGGTCGTGAGTTCGATTCATATAGAAGGCTGCCGTACGTGTGCACAAATGGCCTGAGTCTGGGTGTATTTTTAACTTTGTGATGTCCTTGCCTGGTTACCAAATTGAAGGTTATCCTTATTTGGGACCAGGACAAGTGATTGTGTTGTATGGAAGGTATTGTTATGTTTTCTACGTATAGTAACTTATTATTGGTACGTGTGCCAATTCTTGCTATTATAATTTCCAAACGAGTTCCCGTTCAGTCCTAATTGCCGCGGCCCGCATGGTCACCGCCGTTAATTAATACCCGTGCGCGTCCCGGCGGAGCATGCGCGGTCGCGACGCGTGTAACATTCGCGACATGCTGCGCCGGCGCGCTTTTTGTGCGCTACCGGCCCGCTTCTATTGTTCGCGGGCGCTGTCTCTCGATCATATCGCGTCGTGTGAAGGATGAAACACACCAACGCTGTGGCGTGGTGGTGGCGGGCTATACGATTGTCCGCATAAATACTACTGCAGCAAATGACGTACAGTCAAGTTGGGTAACATTGAATTTCCTTGCAACTTTGAATAAATATTGTCTTTGGAAAATTGCACACATAAAAACTTCTAAGGTAATAGAAAGACTAACGGTAAAAACTTGCACTTGGCCGGTTTTTACCGTTAGTCTTTCTATTACCTTAGAAGTTTTTATGTGTGCAATTTTCCAAAGACAATATTTATTCAAAGTTGCAAGGAAATTCAATGTTACCCAACTTGACTGTATGTATGGACTAAATCTTCTAGAGGTTTAATTCGATAGGTTCGTTAAATTAACATAGAGAAACGAGTCTTCTGCGAGTGCGTTATATAGCAAACTATTGATTTATAAAAAAATCTGGTTGTGGTATTGTGATAATAGGTAGATTTACTGTTTGTGCTATGAGTATAATGTTAAATTTTCACACCTTGCTGACGTAAGTATTACAAAACATACCACCGTGTGATTGTACACAGACACTTGCATAAAACATAGTAAAATCAAGAGCTGTGAAAAACAATATTCATTGTTTTGGTTGTCTATGAATATAAAGATTAAAGTCTTTTTATGCTATGTTAAATCATAATTCACAAATGCGTTGCAGTAAACTGTTGCATCCGACAAAGAATAAGGTTTTCTTTAAAACAAAAGGGCCGTTGTTGGAGTCGAAGTGTCAAACACGTGTACTTAGTTTATTGTTTAATATTTTCCTGTGTTTGTGTTCATGCCAGTGGCCGTGAATACTATGTTAAGGTTTTAAAATGCTTAAATGAGCCGGGGATTTTTGTAACACAATCGATCCTGGATACCAGTTAGTTAGTTAGACCTGAGATTTCCGCACTTAGCCTCATGGTTGGGCCATTGTACGTCCTGGATACTAATGGAACTAACTAGGCCGCGAGTTCCATCGCGATATTTTCCTTCACAGTTAGCAAGCGACATTGTTACGACAAAGTTAAAAAGGATTTTTCAACAAATAACTGAGAATTGGGTAAAAACGGGTCGCTTATAGGCTAAAACTATAGACTTGCCATATTTGCAAAGTAACACTTAAATCGTATGATGGTGATCACGGCCTAACGTAACACATGGTTACTTAGTTGAGTAAGGACTTATCTATCTGTCGGTCTATCTACTATTTACATAGACATAAAAGTTTCAAATCATCACAAAATCTTCGAAACCTAAGCTCTAAGTCTTAAAGATTTTGTAAACTTAAAACTAACCTCAACATACACCTTAGTTTCCGATATAAAGGTTTCTTGAAAAGTTGTTCCTTGGGGACACAAATGTTTAGGTGTGAAGGACATTAAATATTTTTTTTTAATAACCTGCGTTGCTTATGTACATAGTTATATATTGGTCTAGCCGTTAAGGCTGGGTTCTCAAAGCGCTCGGATTTGTATAGGACTTATTGGTGGAAAAGTAAGTATTTTTGAATTTACAGAAATACAAATCCTATCAATAGAGCTTCGAAAACCGACGTCACTTACATATTCAGTGGTAGTCATTTTGGTATATTTTTTATTTTGCAAAATTCAGTACAGCTCAAATAAAATCATATGTTGTGATAATTTAGACTCACGTTCGCGATTTTTTTTTGATGCTTTAAAGTTTAAAAAAGCATAAAAATAATGACCGACGGCCCTATGTCCTATACATTGAAAAGTATTTTTTTTTAGATTTTAAATACCAACCATCAAAGAGTAACATGTATTTTAAAACACCTGAATTTGGTCGCAAAACCCAGCCTTAAGGCGCTTACCTACCAACGCAGAGGTCGGGGGTTCGATTCCTACTGGGAGACGCCGTAAATTTGTGCTAATGGCGTCAGTCTTGGTGTATTTTCATGTTTGTGATAAATTTGCCTAGTTACCATAGCACAGGGTGTCCTAGTTTGAGACCAGGTCAATTGATTTTATTGTGTAGAAATGTCTTCTACTTGGAATGAAGGTAATTACATTTTTCCGAACAAATAATCTTAGTTAGATCCACCTAATATAAATTAAACCAACTAGGCGATGTGGTCTAACGAAGTTTTTAAAAAAAACATAATATGCAGAAGAGAAATATCACTTAAAAAAGTCCTCGGCACTGGCTACAACACTTTGTA
Organism: Yponomeuta cagnagella; assembly: GCA_947310995.1. NCBI lineage: Eukaryota > Metazoa > Arthropoda > Insecta > Lepidoptera > Yponomeutidae > Yponomeuta > Yponomeuta cagnagella. The sequence goes on along the minus strand of OX371270.1, from coordinate 17,337,504 downwards.
TTCAATGCTCGCACTCTGCCCTAGATTCTTCAAAGAAATAGACTAATTGAATAATGTATGCACATGCATAAAAGACAGGTTCGAGTTGAAGCCAAGAATTTGTCTGAGTCTCTAGAATTAAAATACTATAACGACGTTGAGAGATGGTCAGAAGCGCCATCTGTAATACTTGCTCAGCCACTTTAGACCTTATTCTTAACAGAAATATAAACCAAAATCGTTGGACCAGAAAGTAAGTCTGTATTGTAAAACCTCATCAAAATGTTTCTATATTTATTATGACATAGGGACGTAGAATACAGAGGAGATTGTATCACACACACGCACAGATTAAATTTCAAACCAACGGTTTTACCAGTCGTAAATCATCAAAGATTATTAATTAGGTAGTTGGTATTTAATTTAGGCGTAACTGTACCTTAGATAGCGTTAACGATTTGATAATGAAAGTGGAATTAATTGGCTGTGTTGTAAACTAATGCAGTAGTTTTAATAATATCCATATATTTAAGTGTTGAGGAGTCGGTATTCACGCTATAATCTGTTTTACGATTATCGTATGGCTTTCCTAGGAGACATATCTTCTTGTCGAGTTCAAATGGGAGAAACTTATTTAATCGAACTTTAATAAATAACCATAGGACCCTGCTAATAAAGGTCGCTTACTTAATAATAATAATACATTCCACACAACGCAATCACTGGTCCTAGTCGCAAACTAGGATACCCTGTCCTATGGTAACCAAGCAACGACATCACAAAGATGGAAATGCACTCAGACTAGGCCATTGGTAAAAATGTACGGTGGCCCCCAGTGGAAATCGAACCCACGACCTCCGGCATGGTAATCAGACGTGATACCGCTACACCAACGTGGCAGTGAAACTCCTGAAGTCGCTTTTGAGTACTGATTTCAATATACGATTTGAAATAAAACTTCAACATCGTCATCATCATCATCGTCCTTGCCTGGTTCCCATAGCACAGCGTATCCTAGTTTGGGACCAGGTCAAGTGATTGTATATTGTGTGAAAGTTCTTATTATTATTTATCGGCGAGCTCAAGGGAGAGCTCTATTAACACAGCCGTAATGGACTTGATCTTTCTGATTGGTTAATTAAGGCCTTTATTGTATTTCAAGCCTACTCCATCTAAAAAACAGTGTCCCAGGTACTGCAGCATCCGAGTGGTCCCTTCACCCATCTAATGTGAGTGATGGTCTTCTCATCTCATTACGTAGATGCAAAGGCCAAAGTTTTCGTTTATTGTTTTAATCAAGAATAAAACTTACTATCATCTTCGAGAGCAGGCAATGAGAGTGTTATGATTTTTTAGTCTGAGAAATTCAGCCTATTCCTTAAAAGATACCCAGGTTATGCGTTACAAAAGTGCCTTTTCTCTGTCCCTCAGCGTTTTATGTGAGCGTCTAAGGAGCCAGATAATCCTGCTCTTTGCTCGGCTGAATAATCGCCCCGATAGCTCGCTATCTCAACTGAATGGTGTGAGAGACTTTGTTGCGACAAAACAAAGCATTATTTTTAAACGAATACAAAAGAAAAGGAGCGCGCATGTATGTATATTTCTTTATGACTACGAAAATAGCAAATGGAATATATTGGCAACGTGAGTGTAACTAGGCCTATGATGTGACAAAAACAATTCAATGACGATATGTGTTTAATTTAACATGACAGAACTTTTTATGTCAATGACTGCCTCGTTGGTGTAGCCGTTAAGGCGCTTAGCTTCCAAAAAAGAGGTCGATTCTCACTGGGGGCCGCCATAAATTTGTACAAATGACCTCATTCTGGGTGTATTTTTGTGTTTGTAACGTCCTTGCCTTGCCTGGTTACCATAGCACAAGGTATCCTAGTTTGGGACCAGGTCAAGTGAAAAAAAGAAGAAGTTCTGTCATGTAAAGCAGCAAAAGTGTGGTCGTTAAGTAATTCTGGTCTGGCCTTTTATTGAACAACTTACAATTTTTTTTTATTAATAGTTAATACAAACCTAAAAACCATTATAAAAAATTTACAAGTACTGAAGAGACAGGAATGCCATCTATCAGAAATAATATATTATGTATTGGTGTAGGAACTTTAATAATTGGTGCCAAACTATGCTACCAGCATACAAAATGGTCACGGACTCTAAAGTTAACGACATAATATGTATCTGCTAAAGTACCAACAACTTGTTTATTAGATATTATTACTGTCTTTTCAGTGCTTGTACATTTTTGGAGTCAGTTTTTTGTATTAAGATCCTCAGTCCTGACCTTGAAAAGAACAACGGTTTACAATTTCTATTTTCGAGGCCATGAGGAGGTTATACATTTCTTATAGAGCGTAGACAGGACCCGATGTTAGGGGGCAGAGCAAAAACCGCTCTAATAAGTTTAAAGACAAGCAATTTCATTGAACCTTATGAACTAAGAATAAGGATCTTTTTAAAATGAAAAAACACATTTTTTATTCGCCGAAATCGAGTATTTGTACTTTGAAGAAAAGAAAAAAAACTGCGCATTTCGTCAACAATAGCTCAAAACTATGAATCGCAAACACTCGAAACCCGTTATTTAAAAGTCAAATTAGTTCTACTGCAAATATCCTAATTATTTGTCGGAACTTTTGTCTCTGACCGTACCTCGGACGAAGCCTTTCCATGCCTTTGTTGAAAAAAAAAAGTTTAAAAAGGTTACTATAGTCCTTGACGGCCCACACGCCGACGCATTCATTCGCTTCTCTAGAAACGCACAGAGGTTTGTAGAGAAGATATTATTAAAAGTCGCCCCTGAGTAAAGTACTAGCTTGTAAAGGCTGATATGCTGTTAACTTTATATAATGTTGATTAATCTTTAAGATAGATTTGATAATAACTTTAATCATCCCTGGTTATGGGTGCCTAGCCCATAGCTGTGGTAGCCTAGTGGGTAGAACATTGGACTCGGAAGCGGGAGACCCAGGTTCGATTCCCAGTGCGGGCATGTACCTATGACTTTTCTTTCTAAGTTATGTACATTTGTGAAGTTATAGTAGCAATACCACTCGCTAACGGTGAAGGAAAACATCGTGAGGAAACCTGGGCGTCTGAGCTATTCACCTACCTCAGCGCTTGAAATCGCCAATTCGCGGTGGGCACGCCTGGTGATTAAGCCCAAACTCTCTCTCTGAGAGAAGGCCTGTGCCCTACAGTGGGACGTATATAGGCTGCTTATGTAGTTATGGGTTCAATCGTTACTTTAGGCAGCGCGTTGAAGTCTTTTGTATGGAGGAAAGTTGAATGTGTTAATTTTGGCCGTTTTGTTTCCTATTATGTTCAAAATACCTACTTCAAATGTCTTACTTGTAACTACTGATTTTAAAGATTAAATTTCACTTTCTATTCTTGACTTCACGTCATTTTTTGTACGCCCCGAGAATTAGCTATCACTCACTTGGCTTAAACCTCAAATTAAAGCAGGGAAAAACTAGGTTAACTACAGTTAATTCAAATGAAAGTTAGGTCTATTCCACGCATTTCACTGTCAAAAAGTCAGCAAAGAAAAAAGAGTCGCTAGTTTATGGTACAGAAAGTCGGCTCAGCATTTTTTTATAATTTCTCATAATCTGGATTGAAATTTCTTGTGTTTTAAACAATATTTAAAATTTGTAAACCTGTTTCATACATGGTTTAAAGTACTTTGTTCATCCTGTTCGTTATATGAGTGTTGAATTCTCTACATACAGTTGAAACTAAATTTTCATGTAATGATGGTTGAAATAAGTTTTGAAGTTCGAGTAGTTATTTCCAAAAAATAAACATGACCTATTGTTATAAATAAACTAATCTGGGTTAGAATAAACTCTTGTTCAGATAATGATACGTTATTTAACTTCACCACAGTTTGTTTGCTTCCACAATTCTTCTATAACTTGTATATTTTTTGTCAATAAAATCAATGTCACTTTCACTTTAATTGATTCGAATAAACTTAGTGCAAGCCTTCTGTCTCATTATATTCTATGCACAGCATTGAACCATGACACAGCACTAACTTTGAAGAGATACTTCAATTCTTCAGTTGACTTTGAATCGGTCTTCACTAACGAGTTACCAGTGATTTCAAGTACGTACTCCACGTCTAGTCGCCGCAGGAATTTGACTCTTATGTTTAGGGGTGAAGGACTGCAATAGCTAAAGATCTTTTAGCATATTTTAAGCTCCGTAACTTTGTGTCGTCCTAAGAAGATCTTATATCTTGCTAGGTAATGCTTGGAGCGCGGTTAATGTTAACATAACAATCAATTTACGATTTCATATTTCATGTTATTAATCTAGATTTATTTTGATTGTGAATCGCGGTTCGATGTCATGATACTTATCAACCGTGATCATTCGAAACTAAAATATGTATTTAAATTTTCAACTTTTTTCTATCTTTTCAGTTCATTTGTTAAGTAAGTTAGAAAATCTTATGTTTATAATTTTTCCGGCAATCGGATTATTCATTTATTTCAATACATATTTTTTATTAGTTAGTGAATTTAGCATTAATAAGATAATATTGTTACCTACGTAATTGTTTAATAATAAAAAAGAAAACATAAGTTAGTATTGCGTTTGATAAATATTGAATCATTCTGGATTAGATCCTGAAACACCATGAAACGACACTTTTTAAATACTTCAACCAAAATTTTTCGCCATCCGACCCAGACATATTTAAATACGAGTACATAACATAAAACATAATGTCTTAAAACAATATTTCTTAAGCTAATTTCAAGCAAAGGGTAACTCACCTCACAGATAAACCTGTGCAGATTTGAGTGAGGGTCTGGTGTATTTGTGAAATAACTTGAATAAATAAATATAAAAAAATATATACGTTCAAGAGAGTATGGGCTTAATGACCACGCGTGCCCACCGCGGATTGGCGATTTCAAGCGCTGAGTTATGTGAACACCTCAGGCACTCAAGTTTCCTCATGAAGTTTTCAACAAAACATAGCGTAAATACATTTGTAATGTAAAAATCTATTTTACATTACAAATGTATTTACTTTATGTTTTGTTGAATAGAAAAAAGGACTTGATTCCTAAAAAATTATAATGGATTGATGAATGAGACAGCGAAGTGTTCCCAGAGTATCTTAAGATATTATCATCTTTATTAAGCTCAAATTTCCACGACATATTTTCTGTAAACACGCGACTCCCAAATAGAGACATTTAAGTTACTTTTGATAAGCCATTTTACGATCGCTTCGGCTAGGTTCTTAACCCGCGCTCTTATTTTATGTCCGAAAACCTGTTTCTGACTCGAGCAATAAAAGTTAACACGATTTTCTCCATATTTCCATTTTGAGGTTCTACTTGAATTGGAATAGTGATGTTTCTGGTTGTAAGTACTTAGATACTTAAGAATAATATTAACACCGGCCAAGTGCGTGTCGAGCCACACGCAATGTAGGGTTCCGTAGAAAGAGGGTGTTTTTTCTGCTTTACAGAAATAACAAGTTCATCGAAGTAACTTTGAATGGATTTTTTACGAAATTTTACTTTTATAAGTCTGTTGCCCATTACTCTTTAACTAGTAAAGCCTGCTTAGCCGTAAAGCTTTTTCATTCAAGTTCATGCTACTACCCTGAATTTTTTCACGTTTCTACAGAAATCAGAAATCAATAATTTATTTCAACGTAAAGAATTTACATTCTGTTTGCTGAATGTCAATGTACTATGTTACTATGTTACAATCAACCGTTTACCCAGGAGAGGGGGAGATACCCTACTCGGACAAAATTTTGCTCTTTAAAGCTTAATATTTCGCAAACGGAACCCTAAGTCGAAAAATGATCATCTTACACCCACAATATTTTTAACAACCAACAAACGATCCCCCACATGGTGGGGTAGAAGAAAAAAAAAATCATCCCCACTTTTCATGTTAGTACAGTGAAAAAAAAATCCAACATTTTATTGTTTAACTTTGTCGGCGTGATAAATGTGTACACACACCAAATTACAGCTTTCTAGTACCACCCGTCTTTGTGCTAGGCCGCGGATGGACATACAGACAGACAGACAGACGGACATGGCGAAACTATAAGGGTTTCTTGTCGGACTACATAACCCTACAACTGACCCACCTGGAATCGCTCACCGAGGATGACGTACCATATTAAATATAATATTTAGCAAATTCATTCAGTTTGGCCCCGTCAGCGCGAGTCCAACACACACTTGATATTTTTTTTAAGTATATTTTAGCCCGCACATCAGATACTCAGGTTTCCTCACGACGTTTTCCATCACAGTTCGCGAGCATACCAACTATTAAAATAAAATAAACCATCCCAGATCACAATGTAAACGTAGTCTCGAACGGTCACTAGTAAATTCATAAATTCGAATTTTTAACGAGACCCTTTAGGGTCCGCCCACACTAAATAAAATATGGAAAATATTAAACTTCTCTTTACATATTCAATATTCTGAACGAGGCCTTAGAAAATGGGCGGACATAATCGCCGCTGTGTGTTTTTTGTTTTGAACAGTAGTGTTTTCATTCTGTAGGTTTTGTTTGTTCAAAAAGAGTAAATAGACCGGGTGTTAATGATTAAACTAAAGGTCAGCTTTATCAGTTTTTATCAGTCAGTCAGTTTGACACTCGAAAATAATGTAGCTTAATAGTAAAATTATCACGACGTTCACGATATACCTATGATAAGCATACAATCTTTAGATGACTTGGATAAACGTTTGCAATACATGGAATACAATATCCTGTGACGATACTTGTTGAAGATATTTATGGTGTTATTACTTCAGTATGTCAGTTTAGAAAGAAGAAAAAATTTGACAATATATTTTTATTACCACAGAAACGTAGAGTAGGCAAGTGATTAAACAAAATATATGAACAAAATAATCGAAAAGAGAACCGAGTTATATAGAAAAAAATAAAATAAAAACCGACTTCAAATCACTACAGCACTAAAAAGTTTGAAATAATTTAAAAGAATACCTATATATCTGTACATGTAGGTATTGTAGAAGTATAATTTGGAGTCGGTGCCCAAAATATGTGCTGGTCATGAAACTGGGCGCCGACTACAAATTATACTTCTACAATACCTACATGTATACAGACTTCTAATTTAAAGGTATTCTTTTAAATTATTTCTAACTTTTTAGTGCTGTAGTGTTTTGAAGTCGGTTTTTATTTTATTAAATAAAATGTAAATAGAATAAAGTAAATAAATTAAAAGAAAATAAGTAAAGAAAAGTTGACTGCATACGAGGAAAGCCAAAAGCCACTAAACATATTTAAATGAAGATGTCATATTAAATATTGTATCTGCGTCGAACATAATCTCTCAAGTGACTCTGTGGGTTATAACTATCACTGGTTATGGCCATATAGCACAGTATCTCAACAATAGATTGCTTACACAACATTGGTGTCAGCGGAATGGCTATGCAACTAAAAGAAACAGCGATTCGCTTAAGCCTCTCCGCTCGAAACGAGGTGATTTAAAATAAAAACAGGAAATAACTTCTCCACATGGCATTGATGATAATTGTAGAATCCATGAGCACTACTTCGATCTTCAGAGTATTAATAATTTATTTGACAGGAAATATACAGAAAAGCAAATTTAACATCTTGTTACAATATGGTATGATATTAAATTAGAGTTACTTGTCATTTACGATGCATGCCTCTGATACCTGTGCTAAGAAAAAAATAATAATCCTATTATAAAAGTAAATTTTATGTAGTTGTGTTTATTGTATTATAGCGTGTATTTTGTATGTATCTTGTTATAATAACTATGTAGCTTTATTGTAATATAGTTTATATAATTATTATTAATTTTTTATTTTTGTTCTTGCAATAAATCTTTCTTGGCACCATCCTTTGCACTATCCACATAACCCAAGGTTAGCTGGAAGAAAATATTTACTAGTATTAAGCTCGCCTTTGTACAAACACTCCTTTTGTGCAATAAAGTATTTTTTAATACAGTTGCTCAAAAAGTGGCGTATTGCAGGGACGTATAGCGTTCGGGATGTGGGCTATTACATACTCGTGCTTTTTCTTTACCTTTACCTGCAAAAGCGATGCATCAGAGCCATTTGTAGTGCGTCACCCTTAGATTCTTGTAAGCCTCTATTTAAGAAATTAAAAGTACTGTCGTTGCCAAGTCTTTACATATACGAAATGGCATGTTTTGCACACAATCACCCGAACATTTTTACGAAATACTGTAAGCAATACAAATTCAGTACAAGACATCCAAACAAAATTGTCTATCCGCCATGTAAAACTGAATTTTGCCAAAGAAGCTGCTACCGCATGCTTATAAAAATTTATAATAAGCTTCCAGAGACGCTAAAACGTTTGCCACTGACTCGCTTTAAGCCTTGCTTGCATAGATGGCTTTTAGATGAATGTTTTTATACTGTCACCGAATTTTTTACCTTAAAAAATATTAATATTGACATTTAATAAAAAATAATGATGTAATATAATAATAGTGTAAATAGTATTCAATTGTAAATATGTCTTATTTGTAAATTAGATAATTATGACATGTTCAAATCAAATGTTGTAATCGGACGTTATAATATTTAGAATGTTAGAATATAATAATTTTTGCATGCCTAGAAAGGTGAAATGTGTAGAGCCATATACTCAAACTTATCCGACCACCATATGTACGACGTTTCATGCAAATAAACTCATTTCATTTCATTTCATTTCATTTCATTTCATTTCATTTTCCGAACTCGTGCGTTCTGTTTCCCAACTGTCAAAATAATGTCTATTAAAAAGAAAAAAACCAACCACGAAGTTTTTGCTAAAAAAATCATAGAAGTTTTTTATGATTCATGCAAATATTTCTATAATGAAGCTACTAATTTGTTTCAATATCAGATTTAATGATTTGATTCAATGAGTTAGGTTAGTTTTCATTTCATTTCATTTCATCTCATTAAATTTTATTTTCATTTCATATAAATAAAAAAATTCTACTGAAGACTTGGCTGTATGGGCATAGTTCCCTTTGCCTACCCAGAATGGGTGAAGAAAAAAAAAGAAAAAAACTCTGCTTATATTCTTTTACGGTTGGCGGTGGCGCCATTTTCCAAGAAAATTATTTATTAAATTGCTTCATTTTTTCGCAACTGTATTAAAAATAGTTGTTCAGTACACGTGCGGAACCGTCATTGCAACTTGTTCCGACTGTCAACCCTCACCTTCGGCTGCGCCTCGGCTCGGGTAGACATTTGTCGGAACTCTTTGCAATGAATGACAGACTTTCCGCACTCGTAATGAAATATACTATTTGAATTTAATGATTGTTTGTATATTATGTTCAGTTTTACTCTGCAATGAAAGATGGTACAGTCGACGGCACATAAACCTTTACATTTTAGTCGCAAAGTCGCCCGTAACGTAAAGGAGTAGAGTGCACGGGTGTAAAATTTCTACTGCATAAGGACTAATTTTATAAAGTGGTTGTACAGCCAACTGCACATCAGACTTTACATGCGTGCACTCTAATCAGCAACTTTAAGAGCGACTTTGCCACAATAACATAGGTTGGCCTTCTGTAAACTGCACAAGTAATAAAGAAAAATCCTCTTTGGTATTGCAGCCAATAGGCAACCAAAACTCTCGTGGGTTCGATTCCCTCCGGAGGACGCGGTTCTTTATTTGTACAAATAGCCGCAGCCTGGGTGTATTTCAATATTTGTGATGCCCTCGCCTGGTTGCCATAGCATAGGGTATCCTAGTTTATGTGGATATAGGAAAAAGGGGAGACACATTTATTATACCGACAAGACACATCACAGAAACAAAATTAACAGATAAGGAACATAATATGCACAACTACAGAAAGGAAACTAAATACACAACAGACAAATCAAATAAATAAAACAGGACCATAGATGTAGCCTGTGGTGTGTCATAGAATAGGGTATCCTAGTTTGTGTGGAAGATGCCATAGCATAGGGTATCCTAGTTTGTGTGGATAGGTGATAGAGTTGTGTGGAAGATGCCACCGCATAGGGTATCCTAGTTTGTGTGGATAGGTGATAGAGTTGTATGGAAGATGCCGTAGCATAGGGTATCCTAGTTTGTGTGGATAGGTGATAGAGTTGTGTGGAAGATGCCATAGCATAGGGTATCCTAGTTTGTGTGGATAGGTGAGAGTGTTGTGTGGAAGTTATTATTATCATTATTATATCGCCCATATCATTAGAGGTTTAAGCTAAAGATACTTGTAGATTACGTTCCTTTTTACTAAATACACGTATTCTTATACGTGGCACTTACGTGACTCTTACAAGTCAGATTAGTTAGGAAAGGAGCTTTATTAATAACAGCCAATAAGTTAACTGCGGTTTGAAATATCGACCGCAATCTTACTTAGGTGACAGTCATATTTCTTCGGCTCAGCATTTCCGGATTTGTGAGGTCTTTGTTAGTGTTTTGCTGTTGGGGTTTCTCTACGTGGAGATGTTTTCATTAAATCTATTTAAATTAATTTAAATGTATGCATTAAAAAAATATTTAAATATTACATACATAAACTCACTCAGAGGGTAGGCAGAGACCAGGGACTGCCACTTGCCACGATCCTGACAGATCACTTTCTCTTCATCAACATTAATTGGTCGTTGCATGCACGCACGCCGGTTTCGGGTGCTTCTTAGATAGATAGATAGGGAATACTTTATTGTACATAAAAATGGAAGTCGCACCGATATTTCTTAACCTAAGAGTACATATGGCGGCTTATCACTTTATCTTGCCCTTTGCTAATGCATCCCCTACTTGGTCTAAGTATGTCCGCTGGAACGTCCCTTACCGCCCCTCCACTCAATAGGCTCGATATATTTGGTTCGACGATCTTAAAAAATAAATAAATTACACTTTAAAAAATAAATAAAAAATTTGGATATTATTTATTTGTACATTATTTAATAACATATTGGGCGACCAAATTAACGCAAGATTTGAGTTTGCCGCCTTTTTTGCAGTAAATTGTTTCTGCAATCCTGAAAAAAATTAACAATTTGACAGCTGAGAGTTTAGGGTTTGTATACATAAGGCACAAAATTTCGAACGGAAAACTGCCTCAGGTAGGTCCGTAGGTTTGTGCGAATTTACTGCGTTCGGAATTCCGACTGTATGTGGCCGCCCTAAAAATGGACGTTATACGATACAACAACTTGTCTTCATTATGATTACGCGACACCGAGTGAACGAAACTGAATTGTCACGCTCAAGGGTACAGTTTCGTTCAGTATTTAGAAAAAGGCTGCCTAAAAAAGTTTTCACATCAAAAACCCTGCATTTTATCTCCCACTCAGTTCATAAAGAACACGACTTAAGAGTAATAAACCAACCAAATAAAGTGGCAGGAAACCATTCAGTATGACAACAACACCGGCCTTCTTGTTAGAAATAAACATTACAATGTTGTTAACATCACTTTTGTGTGTTTATTTGTAGTATTTTTTATTTCGCTACAAGGTTGGCTTCGGCTGATTCATGCCGCAAAAAGGAGAATTTTTAAACTATGTAGCCTGTCTGGATTTTTTGTGTTGAGTTACAGCCTGTCTATGTTATATTGTTGCAACTCAATTAAAGTACAAACTTACATGTCAGGGCCCTATTTTGTGGAACTTAAATTCACGGCTTACCATGACAATTCATTACATGGCCGATTAACCCACATCATAATAAGTAGGAATAAATATCAATAAATACGGAAGGAAAATAATTTATTTATTTTACAAAATGTTTACAGTAACGTAATCGGGCAAGAACTGCCTTTTAAGTATGTAAATACCTGTATCAGGAAGTTCCGCTCTTCCACACTTCAGACGTAATAATGTTTGTCTTAAACAGGATTTATTTGACGCACCTAAAGCTAATAATACTAAACAATTTAGATTTATAGGTAGGTATTAGTGTCTACGTATATGTACAGGAAGACTATTGATTGACTCAATCGGCTAGGCAATGTACGTCGAACTGTAATCACAAATCAAACGTAAAAAAATTACATTCTGTTTGTTGAACATCAATTTACAATGTTATGACTGTCTTCGGGGCGAGTTACAGTGGAGAAAGACAGAGAAAACTCCACTCTGACCATTTTTTCGCAAATAATCTTAAATCTGATACAAATTGATACGAGTACCTACCTAACAAGATTCCTCGAGTGGAATCAACAACTTGCAATGCGAAAACATTTGTTCATCATCAACCCATTATGTCCCCACCGAGGGGCACGGGTCTCTTCCCTGAGGAAGGTATAGGCCATACTCCACCACGGGGGCCAAGTCCGGATTGGTGGAGGCTTGTAGACTAGTGGCTCGTCTACTGTCAGAAGTTGTCAAGCCGCCCTAAGGCCTCTGACTTGGCTTAACGACTGCCACCTATCGACGGCAGCCAGCACCAACAGCTTAACGTGCCTTGCGAAGCACGGAACAGCTCGGAAAAATGCCACTAGCGTTAGGCATAGACGGCGACCCATCCATGCACTGAACGCGCCCTGTGTTGCTTAACCTTCGTGATCGTTTAAGATTACTCAGGCAGCCGGGGCTACGAGCGATTCGAGCAAAAACATTTGTGGGGTGTCATAATAAAATATGAATTGTAGTTCTATTAACCGTGGCCCGGATGGTCTATAAGCTGTATCAGGTGTACTAAAACCGCCACTCAGCGAAAAAAGCAACCGATTCGTTGTGTAAAGTAAAGCGAAGCAAGCGCGGGACGAAAGAGATGTTATCGTTATTTACGGGTCAGGTATCGTCAAAAGGCCTTATCTTTGCCCGGCTTAATGCCCGCTCACTCCGAGAAGGCTTTTAAGGGCGTTAAGCTTGTCCTCCTTTGTAGTCGGGGACCCGTCAGGCCTTCCACTTTGGCTCATGACACGGGAAAAAAAAGAGCGTAAAAAGTGCTTGCACAAAATAGAAAGCTGAGAGACCCCTAGGGTTTTAGCATCATAAAAATAACTGTATGGCACGTCATACTTATATTGAGTAAAACTCACTTGACTAAATTACTTTAAACGCGCAGGGAAAAATAAAAACACTTCCACACAACACAATCACTTGTCCTGGTCCCAAACTAGGCTACCCTGTGCTATAGTAACCAGACAAGGAGACTAACATGAGAATATACCCAGACTGAGGCTATTTGTACAAAATAAATGTAAGAGATTGAATTATTGTCACTTTCATCGTCATCATCATCAGCCATTTGACGCCCACTCCAGGACATAGGCCTCCTTCGTGGTTTTCATGAGCATGAGGGGTTTTGAGATAATCGCCACGCTTGGCATGCGGGTTGGCGATCGCAGTATTTGGTTGGAATCTCAGGAAGACGCTGCTGATCGTCTTCGACGCTTCTACGACGTCCACGGAAGGAAATTGAGTTTGTACAAAACAAATGTAAGAGATTGAATTATTTTCACTTTAGTCGAATTAAATTAGGTAACATCTAATACAAATACAAATACAAAATTCTTTATTCGTTTTCCACTACATCTTAGTCTACGTACATTGACGGTATCATCTAAGTAAAGTAAAGGACATCTAAGTAAACACTTCACATTTTCGTATCCACCGCGAACTTAACCCTTCTAAGCGTATTTTATCAGGTATTTAGAACAATATTTTATTCTAGCGCAATGAAAAGTTACAAACCTCAGCGCCAATGGAGTCCGGACCCATCTGTTCTTAGGAGCCGTGCGCTCATTTTTTGTTCAGTCATTTAAGGCCTAGTGATATTGAAGGATTGTTTCTTTTATTATATTTATTTGAGGTAGTTTATTACGTGAGTTTTATATGGCCGTTCGTTTGGGCTTGTCAATCGGGATTTGGTTAAGCCGGGCTTCTTACTAACTAAAATGTCTGGCATGCGGTTGTGATTGGTTGGGGCTTGCACTTAAGTTAGAGTGACAATATTTCAATGAGACAATGTTCGGTGCACTTATTGTATAATATTGTACTTATCTGCTTAATGTGTAGTCTTATGAAAGCACATACATAAAATGAATTTGTCAGGGTTAGCGATGGGCCGAGTCACATTTTTTTCAACTCGAGTAGCTCGAGTTCAAATAAGGGCTGACTCGAGTAGCAACTCGAGTCAACTCGAGTCAGCGTTGTACCAGCGCGCACACCGCCGCCAACTTGCGCGAGTCGGTCGGACCGGACACACCAACTCGGTGACGGTAGCGGTCCGTACAAACGTACCCTTCTCACTCTGACACACAGCTTGGTCGCATAGTACTGACTTACTCAGCCACACTCACGAGTCAGCTCCCTCGCGCACGCCCGCCGAGTGAACTCGGTGGACGGAATTTTCAACTCGAGTTTACGCGCTGGCAGCCCAACTCGAGTAACCTGAGTAAATTGACTTGAGTCGCCCATCGCTAGTCAGGGTCCAAGATGTACTTACTTCTTCTTTAAGACATAATTTACTGAATGTATCTTTATGTTAGTATTGGGTTATGTAAACAATACCGAAAAGGCAAAACATAGTCTCATAGTACCGGTGAAAGTGAATAACTATGAGTTGTTTATGAATAAAGATAATTGATTGACTTGAGTTGTTTGTATTCTAAGTTATGTACATTTGTGAACTTATAGCAGCAATACCACTCGCTAACTGTGAAGGAAAACAATGTGAGGAAACCTCATAGGTATCGGCGTTAGACTCTCGGTCTTATTTGTAAAAACACGAGTCCTTAAACCACCCCTCAGAGGCAGTTTAAGTAGTCTGTGGTAAAGGAAAAGACATCACAGACTCCTTATACTGTCTCTGAGGAGTGTTTTAGAGGAATACGATAGGAACACCGCAAGTCTACAATGCAGGTTTGGTAACGCATGTTCTTTCTGAATATAATTCCGTCCAGACTTTTTCTATTAAAAAAATCACTCTGTATATTAATTACGTGCAATAATCTAGACTAGCTAATAAACTTTATTAAATGAAATTAAATTTCACCCGCGCCAAAACCGCAGCGGAACCGCAGCGAAGCCGCAACGCCGCCCGCTGCGTGGCGACGCTAACGTCCAACTAGGTTCTCGGAAACATTGCGCAAACGTAAACATAGCGTCTAACTAAAAGCCCTAATTACAAAAAGGCAAGGCCTAACCACTCCACTTTATCTTAACCACTAAACACTGACCTGAACGCACCAATCCCATAAAGGTTACAGCTCAGGGAACCCTAATAGCTGCAACAGGTAGTAAATCGTTGTCCTTTTAGTGGAAGTGTGGTTACGCTTATCTAAACGTTGTGAAGCGTGGATTAGGTCGGTACAGTGGAAAGGTTTTAAAGGTAACGTGGTCTGTGTGGCTCTATTATCCGGTATTTTCTATGACAGATCACACACGCGGAGATGGGCAGGGCAGAATGTCTCTTGAGAATGTTCTCGGATGAAAGAAAGAAGACGTTTATTTCCATATTTTTTTAATCACTAATAGTTATTTGGTGCACTTTTGCGATCTGTAGCCTTCTATCTACAATAAGCAAACTGTTTGGGCTTCTACTACTTCTCTGTAGTTCGTGATCGGTGCAGAGTGAGGTCCATCGGCCTCCATCCTCCTAAATTGCCTTTGCTGCTAACGTTTATTTCAATTGTCACAGAAACACAAAGTAAACACGAAGGTACACAAAAAAAATATACGAACGTCAACAAAACAAAAATAAAAACGAAACAATCGTGAGGAGAACGTGTGAGGGATGACGAGACTTTATAGTTTTACCAGCTGACCTGCCAAACATTGTTTTGCCATATTAATTAGCCTTCGACCTATTCTCAGACCTACCAAATATACACAAAAATAGTTCATAAAAATCGGTGAAGCCGTTTCGGAGGAGTTCGATAACAATCACCGTGTCACGAGATTTTTATATATTAGATGTAGCTGGGCCCCGCTTCATAGAACTTCAATTCATAGTTTACAGTGACAATTATGAGTACATTGCCTAGCCGATTAACTCGCTGATTACAAGTGTGAAGATTTGGCTATGCAGTTTGTACATCAAATTATCATATAAATTTTAGTTTTATAAGCACTGGAGCATATGAAAACTTTACTGTAACATTTTGAAGATTAAAAATTTCAGGAAATTCTATAGCTTTGCCTTTGGCACTGGAGCAAACGAGGATTTTCGTAACTCTACACAGTCGACACATTTTAGTTTCAATATCATCATCATCATCATCAGCCACTTGACGCCCACTGCAGGACACAGGCCAGTTTCAATATGTTACATTGATAATATTACTGAGAACTTAATGGAAATTAATAAAACGTGATTGGGTGATATTTTCCTAACAGAAATTAATTCCAAAGTAGGCCCTCTTATTTTACTACTATCACGTCATACTTAGTGCTCTTTTATCCTTGTCTCATCATTTTTCTCTAAGAAATATGCATTTATGAGACCGGATAGATTTGCGTTTTTTATTTAGGTCCAACATTTTTGGGTGAATCAGAACCATCAACTCACGCTCACAGCGCATTCCACGCGACATAACCTTATCACAACTTACACGTACAGTCTGTTCATCCTTACTTGTCCAATTTAGTAAACAATATTCTAACCTCAAAATTGACATTTGATGCCGAAACTAGATATTTTCTTGCAAGTTCGTGCACTTCGTTTATAAACATAGCAGCGTGTTATCCAAAATGGTGTCCCAGGTTACTTCATTTATGGGAATATGGCAGTTTTCGACTGAAAATTCATACTTTGCAGGTAGAATCTTGTTTACTAAATTGGACAAGTAAGGATGAATAGACTATATGGGGGGAATGCTCCCTCACTCTCTAGCGTAGTGCACTATCAACTAGCGTCTTAAAAAACGGTCGAGGTGTCCCATAATAATAATAATAATACTTTATTCATTTATTTGCTTCTTACTAAGTAAGTTACAGAGTGAGCCTAAAAATAACAGGTGATTTAAAAGGATGTTCATGTATTTGCTGTTGTCCTTCGTTGCGCTTGCCGTTCCTAAACATGGCTACTCAGCAACAACTGCTCCAGGTAAAGGGCTACCGCATCACAAATCCTCCATCGCGGACGTGCGTTACACAATAAATCGTGTGTTACCAACGCAACGCTTACAAAAAGCGTATCTAAATCTGTCCACTGGTTCTTGCCATCCGTACACGAAACCGACTGGCGAACACCTTTTGGTAGCTGCAATGTCGCTTAGTAAAATACAGCTTTTGTACTGCTAAATACGGACTCTGATGGTAAGGCTAAAAATGGATTGGGAAGAATGTCTTGTGTGACTTCAATGGAAAGTCTGCAAGGCAGGGGGGGTTCTTGATATTAACAAAAAATTGTTTGTAATTTAAAGAACGGCAAGACATTTGCAGATTTTTTTTTAAAGTAATTGAAACATCATGTGTTGAACTATCTAGACACATTGTAGTAACCATATACAGGCCCCTTAAAAGCAATTATAGCTGTTTATTTTAGTCAACATTACAGGATGTTTTGAAGGAACTGTAGCAGCAATAAAAATGCCATAGTCTGTGGTGACTTCAATATCGACTTCATGGTAGACTCGGCCGTAAACACTCTATTGACAATAATTTTCAAGTGGTTTAATTTAGTAAATATTATTTTGAAGCCGAAATTACTGCCACCTGCCTCGATAATGTTTACCACGATTGCGACTTTTCAGATTTTTCTACAGTAAATTGTTTGAATTCATACCACCGTGGTCAGGTTGTTCATTTTGAAATAATTACAAAATACGCAGAATAGGTTATCCTCTGACTGTCCGTAACAAGTAAAAAATTAGGGTCATTTAAATCAGACCTTAAAAGTAGTATAAGAACTCAAGAAAATTACCAAAATGCTATTGCTCATTTTGTAGACTTTCTCAAAGTTATGTCGGGTGGTTTTGAAAAAGTTTTTAAATTGCGGCGGCTAACAAATAATCAGAATAAATTAGGATTTAGTAACGTCGGGTATCCGGAAAAGAAGAGACGCACTTTATGAACTATATGACAAAAATACGTATACATATGACACGAAATTTATACAGTTCATAAAAAAAATATTCAAAATTATTTAAAGTCATCTACCATAAACAAAGAATAAAATCTTACAATCTCCGAATAAAATTAAAACAAATTGGACAATAATAAATAGAGAAACGAGTGAAACGAAATTAGGAAACCGAGATATTTCGCTTAAGATTGATGACAAAGTAATAACGACAAATGAAGATATCGCTGCAGCATTCGAATAGTTCTTTACTAATGTCGCAATTGAAACTACAGCTCCGTTAGACTCCTCACCCGATCGTGCAGAAACATTATTAAAAGACCATGTTCTCGCATGTGAACATGATTTCTCATTAGATATTATTAAGCCCCATAACGTTGTTTAAAAACGGAGGACTTGTGGGATATGTCAGTAAAAATTGTTACTTCAGTGATATATATCCCAGCTTTGCCGACAGCAAAAATTTTCAATAATTGTGTAGATGAGCCCCCTCATTAAATATACCTTTATTTAAAAGCGATGATAAACAAGATCAAACAAATTTTAGACCCGTCTCAGTACCTACTACTAGAATTAAGTAAAATATTTGAGAAGATTAACTTAGATCAATTACAAACATATTTCTTTACATAATCACCAACTCCTCCATAGTCAGCAGATCGGTTTCACTAAAGGGTGGAATACAATAGACGCCGTCATGTTACTTAAACATATTTTCAGCGCGTGGGCGGACCATAAGGAAGCCATAGGCGTATTTTGTGATTTATCAAAAGCATTCTATTGTGTAGACCACAAAATGCTTCTCTTAAAGTTAAAACACTACGGAATAAAGGATGCAGGTTTAAATCTTTTGAGATCGTATTTAGAAGAAATGGTTCAAAAAGCAGACAACAACTACAGATTTATTACTGCAGAAAGCATCTGATTTACTGTTTATGGTACAAAAAATTTCTGAGATTTACTTACACTTATTTTAAAAATAAGAAGACAAGAAAATAATCTTGACGATGCAAATAATGCTCTCTCGCAAGTATTACAATGGTTCACAGCACATAATCTGTTGCTAAATTACAAAAAGACAACATGCATAATGTTTACCTTACCTGACGCAAGATTAGTTGAGAACAACATTGTAATTGGAAATGAAAAACTAGAATTTGTAGAAGATACTGTATGTCTGTGTATCACAATCGATGCAAAACTACAATGCGTTCCATATATTGTAAAATTTGCACATAGACTTAGCTCTGCAGCATATACAGTGAAAATATTAGGGAACTCGCTGACGTTGCAACTGCTAGGCTTGTTTATTTTAGTTACTGCCATGATAGTATTATGTCCTACGGTATACTACTATGGGGCCGGGCAGCAGACATTGAGACTATATTCATCTTGCAGAAGGGAGTCATCCGATTTATTTGTACAGAAGTGCGGCAGCCCCCGGGATGGTAATAAGGCTTGATACCGCTACGCCAACGAGGCAGCCATACGGTGTAAACAGTGTCAGCTGAGATCAACCGCTGTTCTCTCGAAAGCTCAACTGTACATCGTTATCGGTTATACTCATCTCGCTGAGTCTTGGGGCCGCTATTAATTATGTGTGATTAAAATTTTATACTTAGTCGAATTTGTCATTGCCTCTTTTTTGGTTCGGGTATTTGTTTACATGTGGTCTGTTTGAGGTCACGCACTGTCAGGCTTTGAATTTTTCATGTTTTAAAAAGGTACGTTTGTTTTTGGAATAGGGATTAAGATTGGATTTATGGAAGGTCAGGCGTTTTTCATATTTCTTGCTTTTTAGGGTTCCGTACCCGAAATAGGGTGCCAAACGGGACCGTATTACTAAGACTTCACTGTCCGTCCGTCTGTCTGTCTGTCTGTCTGTCCGTCCAACTGTCTGTCTGTCTGTCTGTCACCAGGCTGCATTTCATGAACCGTGATAGCTAGGCAGTTGAAATTTTCACAAATGTATTTCTGTTGCCGCTATAACAATAAATACTAAAAACAGAATAAAATAAATATTTAAGGGGGGCTCCCATACAACAAACGTTGTCTAAAGACAGCGCTCGCCATCTATCGACCATTTATGTAACCTTCACAGCGCCAATGTCATGCCTTTAAATGTCAACGCTTCTTGTTGGTTTCTATAGATGGCGCTATTCTCAAATTAGATCTTTGTCTAATGTTGCATAGACAATGGCACGGAACCCTTAGTGCGCGAGTCCGACTCACACTTGGCCGGTTTTCCTTTTTACATTACATAAACTCACGCCTATATCCTGGTCGGGGGGTATATCTAAAGAATCTGCCTGCCGAGCGTCGATAGTACCTTCCACTAGATTCCGTAGAAAACTGAAATGGATTACTCAATCAGTTAGCCCATATTCGTCCACAGCTGGACAGAGACCTCCCCTAAGGCACGCCACTTCTTTCTGTCCTCGGCCATCCTAACATAGACAAACATAGCCATTCTAATATACCTACATTAACGAAAAGGTCTTCATCACCATCATCAGCCATTTGACGCCCACTGCAGGACATAGGCCTCCTTTGTGGTTTTTATAACCGTGAGGGGTTTTGCCATAATCGCCACGCTGGACAGGCGGGTTGGCGATCGCAGTATGCGGTTGGAATCTCAGAAAGACGCTGCTGCCAGTCTCCTGGTAATGTATTTCCTTAGTCGCCTTCTACGACATCCACGGAAGGAAATGAAGTGACACTATTCTTAATCCGGCGTCACACGGAGAACAAAAAGGTCTTATTGTTATTTTTAATGATTCTAAATTAATACTGTGTTTATTCTTTCCAGGTAAGTTCCTGACATATTGATATCTTCTGGCGATCTATTCACAAATGAACGTAAGCTAAAATTACAACGATTTTTGGATTCTAAATCTTAGAACGAAGAGTACTTAATTTGCGCTAGATGCCTAGTGATGTGACAAAATTATGTCCAATCATTTTAAGTTTAAACGCATTCTAAAAGGTCTTAAACTAAGCTAACTATGTTATTGCCGCAGTTAACCTGCAATCTATCTCGGCGATACGCATTTGTCGGTCGCGTGCAATTCTGTAAGCAAATTATGACTTTGATTACGGACTATTAATAAAACCAAAGCTCTGATTCAAACTGCTCATTATAGCTTAGCATATTAATTCGAGTTACCAGTTTATTGACTGGAGATTGCTATCTTTGTGTTACTGTCCGCTGCGCAATTTAGTTCTGCGGATTAGTTTTGTTTGTAACTTTGGGTACTTTAAAAACTTGATTAACCACGGTATTGCAAGTAATTTTACTACAGTCTTAACTAAATAAATACCTAGTATGGACCCAGAGGTACGTATTGTATAGCATTAAGGGGGGCTCCATAGAGTAACACTAGCGTCCCCAAGGAAAAAATAATCATATCTTTTTTACAGATCGTATTGCAACAAGTACAATCTCTCAGTCGTGTTAATAGTAGTTTATGTGACTGTCACATAATGAGGGTTATTAAAACAGGAGCGAGATTTTAAAAAACGAGCCTTGGCGAGTTTTTTAATAGCATTCGCGATTGTTTTAATACCAAGTTATGTGCAGTCTCATACACTACTTTATCTACACTCATGTCTTAATCTTCAAAGTAAGGAATCAAAGGAAAACACGTTTGACAAGCTTTGTACTATACATAAATCTACGGTTAGTTTTGAAACAAAATGGCGCAATTTCGACAAAAGTATCTTGACATTCAATCGTCTGCACTCAGTTTTGCGCGCGCAATTTTAGGTATTTTTAGTTGCACTTTTGGTACCACGAAAATGAAATTAGGTTTTTTATAGAGTCAACTTTTGACATTAAAAAAAAAACTTAAGTTTTGTTCCGTGATCACAGCAACACTTTAAAAAAAATAACTGTAATATAAAGTGAAAAATCTGACCTTTAATGTAACTTTATATTACACTTTTTTTTTTATTTTCTTTAAAGTTATGTATTGTTTAAAGCCTGTCAATATGTGTTTACCTTTGAATTCTTAATTTGAAGATTATGATATGAGTGTAGATAAAAGTAATTTTAGGACCAGCTACAAGTTGTTAAATGTGGCTTAAGATGCGTTCTTCTTACAAATTTATATTTAAGCGGCTACTATGGAGACCTTAAAAAAAATCGCGCTTTACACGCTCTACAAATGTTGCAGCGTTATTATTATCATACATAGAAGACTAACACAATGTGGTTTGAAGGATAATTTATAAAAAGAAAATTTTTAATTCTTTTTATGGCCTGGTTACACGACCTTTGAGCCATATATTTATTTAATAGTTTTTCGTATTTAACTTTCACTGATTTCACTATATACTGTTGATGGTGTTTTCAACATATTTATACAGTGACTTGAAGGCACTTTTGTCTTTTAGCAGTGCCACTTAATAGCAGAAAAGCCGCAAAAACTTGAAATAAGTTAGAAAATTTTAAAACATAACAATAAACAGTCGAATAACTCTAGCATATTTAACGTTAACATGTTTCAGGAACTACGCGTTTTAACAATAACCCTGTATATTTAAACACGAGTAGTCTCCCTCTATTCCGCGTTACTGCTATAAATAACTTAATTAGGTTATAATCGACAAGGTTTAATCGTTGCATGTTTAATGTCTACCTGGGGTGTTATTATCATAGGTGCCTGTTTATTCTCGATAGTGTAATAAACTGATCTATTGAGACATTCTATTTGGAACAGCCCAGTGGCGCCATGCAAGGTCAAAGCAAACTTGTTATTTAATATACCTCAGCGGTAGGCTCACGAGTGGGCCGAAATAGATAAGCCAGAATAAAGATCTGCGTCAGTATTACGCGCACCAAATACTAAAAAATTGCCATCGACTAACGTCAAATTCCATTGTAATTGCTATCGCAAATGTCAGGATTCTGTCAGGATTTGTTACGCATCTGCTATGGTTTTTCTTAGTAGCTATTAGTAATTTGGCACCCGTGAAGAGGAAGCTTACATTACGAAAGTGTCATTGTAAAATAAAAGGGTATAGAAAATCCTACATCCGAAAAATGGGGGGTTTTGCTCGTCAATACGGTAACCACTTGTACTATGGGGAAAACGTTGATAACGTGCTGATATTGACGTAAAACATCTTTCAGTTTATTAGTTTTCATTCATTTGCTAAAACCACATGCAACATCGTGAAGGAAAACATCGTATTTTTTGTAAAGGTCTTAAATGCTCTGTCAAAAGTTCCCATCGATCCGGCTTGTGCGTTGTTTTTTATCTGAGGTCAAAGGTTACAATTTTTAATTTTTTGCGTATATCTCTGGAACGGTGAGAATACTGGCAAAATAAATATATGAAAGTTTGTAATAAAGTTTTCTACAAAAAATGTATCGACCCTTTTTTTATTACGAACTACCGTTCTAGAGTTATCACGATTTCAGACTAGGAAAGTTGTATTTACAATTATATGTACACATTTCCGCACCACCTCTGAGATAGTGCACTCGGCGCTTTTTAGGATTCCGTAGTCATCAATGAACCCTCATAGTTTCGCCATGTCCGTCCGTCTGTCGGTCTGTCTGTCCGCGGAATGTCCAGCAGAGATCCGGGTGGCAAATCAAATTGACGCTGGCTACGTTTAACACAAGGAGTTTACAAGATGACGCACAATTTAAAGTGCTCCTCTAAGAACTAGAGAATATTACCTAGGACGTCGTAGGGCCCTCAGAGAAAACCTCTCCTCTGGAGAACTATTTCACCACAAACAGAATATGATTCAACCGCCGCGCCCTAGTTCAGGGACTATTAGTACTAGAAAGCTTAAATTTGGCAAAAATATACATATTAATCACGCCGATAAAACAGTAACTAAAAACTTAAAAAAAAATACGATACCTCCCCTACACCTATATTAGGAATGTTTTTTTTCTCCTGTATCCCATAGTGTGGGGTATCGTTGGATTGGTCGTTTAATAATATTGTAGGTGCAGAGAAGTCATTTTTTGATTCAGTAATCCGCTTGCGAAATATTAGCTTAAAAGCACACATTTTTGTTTGAGTAGAAATCACGATAAATCGAGAACGGTGGTTCATAGGGAAAAAAGTATTGTTACCTTTTTAGTAGAAAATTTTACGAAAATGATATGAAATGAAAATGAAAAAAACTTTATTTAGAAAAGGGTTAAAAGAGTGGTTACTGGCTCCCAAACTAGGATTCCCTGTGCTATGGGTAGCCAGGCTTCTTCCAAAATACATAATAATATGTGTTTTACAATAGTTACTAATAGCATCTAATATCTGAACGTTCTTACGTTTACGTTCAAACGTACGACGTACAAACATTTTTCATCTGTTTTCCGGTTACCTCTCACCGTTTCCTTTGCACCCGTAAAAAAAACAATGCACAAGCGGTATCGATGGCGACTTTTGCCGTGGCATTTCAGCTTGTCGGGAATTAATGCAAACTCAACGCTTTTTTTCGTCTGCTCTGACTGGACTATATTGTACAATGATTGAACACTGCCACAGTAGCTCAATGGGCATTGATAAATATTAAATGCAGCGACGTTGCTGATCTGTTTTACGTTTTGACTTTGCATTGTTAATTGTCTTTGTTCTAACACTTCGTGGAGATCGAGGCCGGATCAAGGGCTTAGTAGGTATTTACGCACAAACAGCTGTTAATATTATAGCAGACTAAAGAATCCAGAATTTTGGCATTCATGGAGCCACATCAAAGTATTGTGTCACGATAAATCTACACTCTATACTACTAATATTAGAAAGAGGAAAAGTGTATATGTTTGTAAGTTTGTATGTAGTGGATAATCTCCGAAAGTACTTAGCGATTAAAAAAATAATTTACCAGTATTTAGATTGGAACTTCAGGTTGGACATAGGCTATAGACTAATCCGTTTACTACGTGAACGTGATCGCGGGCACTGCTAGTAAAATATATAAATAACTAGCTGACCCGGCAACCTAGCCGTGTGGCGCCGGGTTAAGAATAGCGTCACTCTATTTCCTTCCGTGGATGTCGTAGAAGGCGACTAAGGAAATCAATCTGCCAAGCGTGGCGATTATGGCAAAACCCCTCATGGTTAGGAAAACCATGAGGGAGGCCTATGCCCTGCAGTGGGCGTCAAATGGCTGATGATGATGATGATGATGATGATGATGATGATGATGATGATGATGATGATGATGATGATGATGATGATGATGATGATGATGATGATGATGATGATGACCCGGCCCCAGATTTATTTTCAGACCTATCAAATGTATACACACAAAAAAATCCTAAAAATCGGTGAAACCGTTTCGGAGGAGTTCGGCAACAAGCACTGTGACACGAGATTTTTATATATTAGACTAGCTGACTCTGCGAACGTTGTTTTGCCATATTAATTAGCCTAGGACCTATTCTTAGACCTACGAAATATACACAAAAATGATGAGTTAGATAACAAACACAGTGACATGAGATTTTTATAATGCACCCTATATGTCCCACTGTAGGGGCCTTCTCTTAGACAGAGAGTATGGGCTTAATCACCACGCATGCCCACGTACATGAACATCTCAGGCACTCAGGCTTCCTCACAATATTTATACGTCAAGGTTTTAAATCCGAAATTTGAGGTGGGTGCATCTAGACCCAGCGGTCTACATTAACCCAATACTCTCTCTCTCAGAGAGGGCCTGTACCCTGCAGTGACAATAGACTGTTTCCTAAAATATTATATTCTGTTCAACCTTAGCTGTAATAAAATTCACTGAACGTCTTATCATCAGCTGACTGTTGCATTTATAACAAAGTTTCTAAACAATCACGGAACTTCGTATTTCGAAATAGCAATTCGATTTGAATGCAGCAAAATGTATTCCGGCGTCTAGATGTTAAATTCTAGCATGTCTTCAAGTCGCTGTGTATTTCCCAACAACTAGCCTCTCTCGGGCACCAATTTGCACACGTTTTGAAGGGTATCAAATCACTGTAACCGCAAGGTAGAGCTGTTCAGATGGCTCAGATTTAGTTTAGTTTTCTTTTGTTTGGGATCGGTACAAGTGATTGTGTTCGTGTGGAAGTTATTATTCTTGGTTTTTCTTAAGACTTATCCTGTTTTACACGAACGTAAGTGAAATAGAGGGCTAAGATGTTACGTACTAGTCTATAAGTGGTGGCATCACGCTGAAATATGATCAATCGGCGTCGGCACCAAAAAAAAAAAAAAAAATCCAAAGAAGATTCTCTTGAAATCTGGGGATACGGCAGTGCCCCCGCCAAGTCGAGCATTCTTCATTTCTCGGAAATTCTCGGCAAAATCCTTTATTTATTTATTTTAATTCTTTACTGCACTAATTACATTGTAAGTGTACAAGGGCGTGCTTAATGCAAGAAGCATTCTCTTCCAGCAAACCTTTGGTATTGAAGAGACTGGCGACGGGTAGTGCAAGAAGAATATTAAATCCTTTATCTGAAAGTCTTTTGAAACTGTAAAGTAATCGTTTCTTTTTTCGTGTTTGATGTCGTATTTTGTACAAACCACGGCGTATCACGCTTTGTGCTGGCGAGGAGAGTTCATCCTTCTATGGTTACAAAAAAAATTTTACTGTTGTATCCATGTCACTAGACCCTATATAGGTTTATCATCTTAAAATGCCCATGTTTTTTCTGCAGCGATACTGACTGACGCCAACAGTACATTACTGCAGCGGCCAGCAAAAGAGGCATTGATGGACGAACGTGTAAATGTGGGCCGAGGCGAAGCCGAGTCACACATACGTGAGTCTATCAATGCCTAGTTGTGGCCAATGCTTGTATAGTACTTTTCTCAAATAATGCGCGGAAATTAAATCTAAGTAGTACCGAGGTAGAACTTTTTACTTTTCAAAATCAATGACGAACAATAAACAACAATATTTTTCCCGCGTTAAAGTGTCCATTTGTTTTTTTTTTTCAATAACCAACTTATTATGAAAAATGCGACATTTTCGGAAGGGTTGTCAACGTCGCGCTTAAGCCCGACAATTCACTCGAATCTAGCGACAAATACGGTTCTTTTTTTAATAGTTTAGAAATTTCCTGCCATTGAGTAATGAACGCTAGAAATGCATGGCTCTTTGCTAGCCCAATGACGTCATATCATATCTTGAGATACGGATTATCAACCATCTCGCTACTTCTGATAATGTCGCATTTTTCATAATAAGGGCCCTGCGTTCTATTTGCAAGCCAGTTCGAAATTTAAATAAAACCTTTGATAACTTACCTCCTTGGTTGCCATTTTTTGAAGTAAAAGATCGTTCAATTTTTAAATTAAACGACAAAAAATATTAGTTTACTATGTAATTTATTAAGCCGCTAAAACACGATAGATATGGATCTTCATACAACTTTCGCCGGCCGCTGCACAAACGTATTTGGCCAGTACAGCAATTTCGATGTGAATTTACAAAATCCTCATACATCCGAAAATGTGCCCTCACATTTTCGGATGTATGAGGATTTTGTAAATTCTATTCGTCAAAACGAACCACTTTTGCTTTTTTCCCAAACTTTGATACCATTTGTCGCAAGTGTTACTTATAGTATGAAATAGATGATATTTTTTCGCGATTTTAAACTTTCCCCATAGTAAACGTAGCTCATATTGACCTAAAGTTTTTTTATGTTTGTGGGGAGATTCTTACATTCTGTTTGTTTCAAATATCGGGCTGATATTGTATAGAGCAATGATGACAAGTTATATTAGATGGCTTTTCTGAATTTGACTAGGTGTATGCAGAAAAGCTAGTTGGTTGGCGCCGGCTCTCTGTCGAACAGCGGCCCCTGATTGGCCGGCGCCGGGTGCGCAGGCGCACGTATTTGGGTCACTCTGCGGCGGAGTGCAGTCTATTCCAATTCAATGTTAGAAATATCGTACCTACTCTATCCAATGAGACCAATTATTCAGAAAAAAATCTTCCTCATTTTTGACACCAATCTACTTCTTGACTTCTTCTTCCCCGCCTTCTCTTTCTTCTATGATTTAGACAAGACAAAGTTATGATGTAGCCTAGTAGGGCAGATATTCTTTACCATACTCGTATATTTACTTTTTTCTATACTTACCTTACAACCCGCCTGCCTAGCGTGGCGATTATGGCAATACCCCTCATGGTTATGAAAACCACGAGGGAGGCCTTTGTCCTGCATTGGGCGTCAATTGGCTGAAGACGATGATGATGATACTTACCTTATTTACATAGTGAACTATTTTGTAAAAGTCACTATATTCGTATGATAGGCTGGGTGTATTTTCATGTTTGTTATGTCCTTGCCTGGATACCATAGCACAGGTTATCCTAATTTGTGACCAGAACAAGTGATTGTGTTGTGTGGAATTTATTATTATTATTTATTAATGGTAAGCAAATGTAAGTGCAAATTCAATCGTTGAGTAGACACCACCAATTACCTGAAATATTTTTGTGTGCCGTCATCGGTTGATTAATTATTACCAAACTATATATGGCGATTTAAAAACGGGCTTGAAATAGACATATCTGGAAATGTACCATTGCAAAATTTGCAACTACTTAAGGTTGGTGTGAAACAGCCTGTAAGTTCGATTTTAGTAAAGTTTTGTTGCGCATAGTATTGTAAGGGGTAGACTCTGTTAAAGCTTTGTCAATGGAATGCGACGCTGTGGGTATGTTGGTATAATTTAGGAGATCGCTGCTTTGGGAGAAACTTAAATATACAGTGTTTATAAGATAGTAAAGAAGATTTAAAGAAACTGAAGGATAATTATGATTATTACTGAGTATTATTATGACTGCCTCGTTGGTCTAGCCGTTAAGTCGCTTAGCTACCAAAAAAACCGAGGTCGTGGGTTCGATTCCCACTAGGGGGCGCCGTACATTTGTACAAATGGCCTCAGTCAGGGTGTATTTTCATGTTTGTAACGTCCTTGCCTGGTTACCATAACAGAGGGTATCTTAGTTTGTGTGGAAGTTATTACTATTAATTATTAATTTTGATGATAGCTTTTAAATGATCGCTTACAATTGTACGTTTTACTATAGGTGATAAGTATTACGATGTGTTTTTTTAAAATTATTTTTGAAGCCTCAGTGTTAGTCAATCTAACATGTTAAAAGATTTTGCGCATTTACCAATAACTTGGCCTTTCGAAGTTATGCAGGTATATTGTATTTTATCGGTCTTACTGATTTACAAAAAGTCGATTCCGTTGAAATACTCTAACGAGGGAGTTAAAGTCCGTTTATAACAGGAACTCCTCTCATAAACCGGCCTTGACTCCGTCTTAAGATTTAGTTTTAGTTTAAACAACTTTTTATGAATAAGACTATAGATCTTTATAATGTTTAATATCGTTCTCTTCTGTTCCTGGTTTACGATAAAGAACTATCTTAATTCATCATCAAATTAGATAAAATTAGATTGGTGTAAGGTTTAAATCTTCATCACGATTCATCATCATCATTCAGCCACAAGAAGTCCACTGCTGAACATAGGCATCCTCCATGGATTTCCAAAAAGACCGGTTGGAAGCAGCTTGCATCCAGCGTCTTCCTGCCACTATCATAATTGATTATTTCTTATATTTGTGATTTTTTTTAAAAGAAGGAACAGTCGATAAAAAACCTAATATTATGTTGCTTGTGTGCTTGTTTTGTTTCTGTGATGTATCTTGTTGGTATAATAAATGTCTTTCTTCTTCTTCTTCTTCTTCTTAATAGTTTATTTATTTATTTATTACGCACACAAAAGTCATATTAGCCAGTACATTATCTAGATAACATCAACTACTATGTAAGATTCAGACTAATTTCCAAAACATGTGCATGATCACAATTTGCGAAATTAACCTTACTTAGGTATGCACATGAAGGCACTTGAAATCTCCAATTGGCAATGGTCTCGCGACCTCTCACTCTTTTTTAGAAAAAAAACTTTAGCTAAGCCCTGCAATGCAACATGTGATTTCAAAGATTTTGGCATTGCAAACCCGGAAAGAGCTGGATGAGAGGTGCCGAGGACCGTGCTCAGTGGCGCGCAATAGGAGAGGCCTATGTCCAGCAGTGGACAAGCGTAGGCCGATAACGATGATGATGAAACCCAGCTACCTTAGCAATGCCTGTTGCAGACGACAATTGCAGCTTGCTCTATTCCCAACTCATAGTCTCAACCTGTCAGAACAAGGTATCTTACGGGATCACAAAAGAAGCTTAACCCGGTTCACTCGAAGGAATCCTTAAGTCTAGCACCCATTGTACCGCCAATTATGCCTCGCAGACCATAGGTACGCTGGACTAAAAAGAGCAACTGAATATCAGAGTGAATTATTATTATTAAAGAGTGAAAGGCATAATGGCCTGAACCGCGTACTTAAGGAGAAAAGAATCATACCTCAATCGTAAATTAGATTTACGCAAAGCAGAGACATTGCATGGGGCCACAATAAAGGCTGACAGGTTAGTCAACGTCCCAAGCTGATTGTGTTTAGTTGAACTGATGCGACGCGACTGCGAGAAAACAGGGACAATGACGCGACACTTACGCTACATAAGGATGTGTTCTATCAAAATCCAATTAGGGATACTTTAGGACGTCAGTTCATCATAATGTACCCGAGCTTTCTGAGATCTTGAACCAATTGCTTGCTATTGTGTTTATGATTGAGTAAGTGAAACACCTTGCTTGACGATTCTACAAAGACTGATTTATTTCAGGTTACCCACTATAACATCTTTCTCATTATAATAACATAGTAAAAACATTTAACTTCTATATAAATTCACTGGGAGGAATATAAGTAAATAAGTCACAATGTCACAGTGTGAATGAATGTGACCAAAACCCCCAATAAAGATTTTACAAATATAGCAATTACAGATCACCAATCCCCAAACAATAACTTAATACTTGTGGCAATAAGTTCGTACGAACAGCTACGTATTTTTATTTATTTCATTAGACAAAATTACGTTTCACCAATCCTCACACAAAATTTACACCTTAATTAATAAATTCTACAAGTAACAAGCAAGCACATACATATATATATTTTTTTAACCTGAATCTATATATTACATATTTTCAATTAAGTAATCTTTTTGGCGGCTTTACTATTCGACCACTTCGTGTTTGATAATGGCCCTGTAGCGTATCAGACGTTGACCTCTCGCCTGAATGACTAACCTCAGAAGCAGGCATATCTGTGCACGTTTCTGTCTCTGGTGGATCATCCAGATAAATGTGCGCCCTAGAACTAGGGTCGACCAAATCATTGTCTGGAGGTTGTTCGAGAATATGTGCCCGGTTTCTACGAAACCTGCCACCATTTTCAGTTTCTAGCCAATATGACCGACTTCCTCGAGCAGTCCCTATGACCTTGGCCTTAATCCATACCCCGTTATCTCGCATACGTACTTTTTCACCCGGTTGCAGTGATTTTAATTGACGCGTTCCTTGATCGTAGTGTATTTTAGATTTATTTGTGTTATTGTTTCTTTTAAGCAACAACTCATGGCGATTTACGTTTTTTGGTAGAAGAGCATTCTCTGTGGCTGGCAAACGAGTGTTTAATCTCCTGCTCATTAAGAGTTGTGACGGAGAATAGTCTTCTCCTGCTATGGGAGTATTTCTGAAATTGAGAAACGCTAATTGCCAATCACATTTTTGTTCCTGCGTTTTGATTAGTAAACGTTTAACGGTTTGTACAAACCGTTCGGCGAGGCCATTTGAACGTGGATATAGCGGCGAGCTAGTCACATGTTCAAATTCCCAGGTTGACGTGAAGTTTTCAAACTCGTGTGAGGAATACTGTCGACCATTGTCCGAAACAAGTTTTTGCGGAATGCCATGTCTCGCGAATATATTTTTTTATTGGTTTATAATCATGCTACTTGTTAGGTTTGGGAGGTTACCCACTATAACACTTGCTTAACTTTTTTTTTGTTTTTTTCAATATAATATAATAAAAGCGCGTGAGCTTTCCCTATAATTTAATGACGAAAACAAAATCTTTAAAACTTGAAACATTAACATATCCTTGAAACAGTAACTGGAATGCACTGATAGTGACTCATAAATAGCGCTCGGAGTAGAGCACCAATGCAATGTACTGAGTAAATGAAATCCACTATGGGCAGGCTTTTGCATAAATACCATAGAACATCATCAAAATATTTTATTTTATTCTAAGTAGCACAGAAACTGCCACTTAATAAACGTTACAAGTTAAAAAAACTCTGATGAAAAAACATCTGATCGAGAAGAATGGCGAGGCATCAGATTACAATACGTCTCTAAGGATCGCGATTGCTCTGTTAAGAGAGTGCCGATAAAGATAATTATATCGCGCCGCATCGCGCAGTGTCGCTATGGGAATTCAGCTTAGGACGACGTGTTAGAAAATGGGCATTTCATGAAAGTGCTAGGGGAAATGAACGCCGGGGGTCTGGCACAATGCCCGCCGGGCCAGGGCACGTATGCTCGTAAATACGACGTCCCTTATTATTAGCCTCTATTGTTCGGGATCATGGTACCGTCAGTCAGGCAGGCGGACGGGACGGGACAAGTGTATGACCGAATAAGGATAGGATTTAATTTCGCTTTTTTCAGATGGGCTTTCCCGCCGTGGGAGACAGAGACAGATAAAAAAAAATTACTTGACTTTTATACTTTTACTAAATGCAATAACGGATGTACGGAGAGAGAAACCAATATTAAAGATTAGTTTTACCTACTTTCATATTTTTCTTATCTTTAACTGGTTGACTTGGTGAATTTCGTATCACCTATATCCATCTATTTTTTTCTCACCATTTAAACTTTCCGTGAAGTTTCACAAATATTATAAATGCCAAATCGGTCCAGCCGTTCCCGAGATTTAGCGAGACTAACGAACAGAAATAAATTTCTATATGTACAGACTATAATAAGCCACGGAAAGAAAATCTTTAGGTAATATAGGACTAGACAATCCTTTAAACAGTGCTGTCGAAGACCGGCGACAAGTTTGCTTCCCACGGAATGCTTCTGCCGACGCTACCTCCTAGCGACGTCGGACATCCGACACTGTATGGCTAAACGCCGAGCCCGCGATTCAATACGTAAATAAACGCCACCTCGACTGCACCACTGCAATTAGCGCTGGGATGGATTCGTGGCGAGGACTGCGCGATATGGCTTAATTAAAATGTTGTCAAGTTCTGTAGTTAAGACTGATTCTACTTCAGGTCCCCATTTCATAGAACTACTGCAGTTCATCGTTTATATGGCTTACTATGGTTTAACCATGGTTTGCTTCTCTGTTCTGTGGTTTGCTTTGGTTTACTGAAGCCAGATCACATTTATCAAAAGTAAACATACATAAACTCACGCCTGTATCCCAGAGAGGTAGGCAGAGACCAGGGACTGCCACTTGCCATGATTCTGACAGATCACTTTCGCTTCCTCAACATTCATTAGTCTTTGCATGCACGCACGCCGGTTTCGGTTACTTTTTATCTTGCCCTTTGCTAATACATCCCCTATTTGGTAGAAGTATGTCCACCTGGGACGTCCCTTACCGGGCTTTCCACCCACCTTCGCTCGATATAGGTATTTGTTTCGTCAATCTTTCTCCCTTCATCCTGTCCACATGTCCTAATCAACACAACATCCCTTTCTCAATTCTAGTCACTACATCCTCTATCAAAAGAGTCATCATCAAAAATATACTAATTTATTTACAAGCGTGCGAACGAGACGTAACAGAGGCCTTAATTCCTTTTCTTAATTTTGACTGTTATCGTGGCACCAATTTACTAATTGTCAATGCAAACCAGTTTTATGAACACATGGACCAGCTAACACATGAAGAGAAAGAAAGCGTAAACACGATTTATTTATTTGAATTTACGTTGCGGACTGAAAGGTGATTTGGTGACTAGTATATTGAGATAGGAATGTTGCGTTGGTTTGGAAATATACATAGGAGCAAGATAAAAAGTACCTGAAACCGGCTTGCAGCGACTAATTAATGTTGAAACGAAAGAGGTTTGCCAGAATCGTGTCTAGTGGCAAACCCTGGTCTCTGCCTCTTTTGTATACAGGCGTGGGTTCATTTGTGTATATGTAAATTGAATTTTCATTGCAATCGTGCGTGAAGATTGAATGTTTTAAGGAAAACTGCATGCATATTGGGCACTACCAAAGCAAACGGAAGTTCGTAAAATATTCCAAAGGGAGCAAAAAAGGCACAGAAAGCGATGGAATCGATGCTCCATTGGCACAATAACTGATGTCTTGAGGCAGGTATAAACCTGCTTTTAGTTAAACTATTTCAAAAAAACCAGAGAAGTGTGAGTAGGACTCACCGATCGCCCACCGATTTGGTTCCGTAAAAATTGTAGGTACCGAGTTTCTCCCAAACTTCAAAGACTATTTTTTATGACTTAATTACAAATGTATAGTTTTCAGATTTTTTCCTGTACTTGTAGTATAAAACAATCTTACCTGCCAAATTTCATAGTTCTAGGTCAACGGAAAGTACCCTATAAATTTTGACTCCCTTGAGAATGTCGCAATATTAGTTTTTTGCAGCATAAACGGTCGTAACACTTTTCACGTTAACTTTGAAGTTTGATTTTTTCACAGTTTCAAGGGACTGTAGACTTGAGTATATGGTTTGAATTTCAACTCGACACCTCTACGCGTTCCCAAGATAGACCTTGATAGACGGACGGACGGACAACAAAGTGGTTCTATGAGGGTTCCGTTTTTCCTTTTGAGGTACGGAACCCTAAAAAGAATAGTGCGTTCCGATTTTAAAATCTTGACAGTTAAAGGTTGGATTTATAGATATTAATCAATTGAGGTTTCTTTGGTTGCGCGGGTAAAAGGACTAGTGGGTATGTTTGGTTTTTGCTCACTTACAACCTTTTACAGAGGAAATAGTAAGGTTTATAGGTATGGGTTCTAGGCTGTAGGTTCAAAAAATTGGTATCATAGTTATTGAGATTATGATGTTCACTTCTTGAAAAGTACTATAAAAGAAGATAAACAAAGAAGATTAATTTAAAAAACCAATTTAGAGGCTAAAAATTCCACCCATGCCGGGACTTGAACCTGCGACCTCAGGCTAACAATGCCAGCACTCTCCCAACTGAGCTAATGGGCAAGTGCAGACATCAGTGAAATTTCGAGCCTCTTTACAAACTTCTCTGTATTGTCCTCAGCACGGGTTAGTGCAACAAAAAGAATATAAGATTAATATAGTAATTTTTAAACCATGTAATTTTTGGATGCTTTTCGTAAAAACCGGCCAAGTGCGAGTCAGACTCGCGCACCGAGGGTTCCGTATAAATTTGTAGGTAGGTACTTACATATTATAAATAGTTAAGGAATCAAGTCTCGCAGTTTTTTCCGAGCTTTTCCCGAACTTCAAAGACTGTGAATAGTTTTCACATTGTTCCCTATATTTATAGTTTAAGAGGATATCACTTGCCAATTTTCATCGTTATATATTAGCGGAAAGTACGTTATTAATTTTGATTTGGTTTTTTTGCTGCATAAACGGCCGTATCTTTTTTTTTACGTTAACTTAGAAATTTGATTTTTTCACAGCTTCAAGGGACAATCACTTGAACTGAATTGAAATCCCTTGAATACGGTTTTAATATTTCCACACGTTCCTGAGATAAAGGGTCTTGACAGACAGACGGACGGACGGACAACAAAGTGATCCTATAAGGGTTAAGTTTTTTTTTTTTTTTTTTTTTTTTTAATTACGGAACCCTAACAATGACAATATTTTTTTTGTTACAATACTTTTTAACCCGACTACGAAAGCAAGGAGGGTTACGTTTCACGCGTATGTATGCACGAGGCCAATTCAATTTTCTACAGACTAACTGGAAGAAGAGTCTTATCTTATCTCGCTCTCGATTTATTACGTAGATCATCATCGTCATCAGCCCACCTCTGCCCACTGCTGGGTGTTTAGGCCACTAGGCCTTTTTCCCATCGCGACCTTTCGCCGTCTCTTGCCATTCGCATCCACGGGCCCCATGCCGACCTGACCAAATCGTCCGACCATCGGGCTGTTGGTTTACCGACTGACGGCCGGATAAAGATACCTCATTGTGCTACTTTTAAAGTAAATTCAGTCTAAATTAGCCAAGTAAGTAAAATAAAGGGCTTTCCACACTACAACGGGCTGGTGACATGCTTGCGCAACAATGCAAACTAAAATACACCTAAGGTTGGAGACTACGATACTAGCGCATGAAAAAGCCACGTGCGGCCGACGAGCACGACACGGGAACGGGCTTATTACACTTCTACTTGTACGGTCTTATTTATAAAGATACTATTCCTCTGAAACACTCCTCAGAGGCAGTGTAAATAATCTGTGGTTAAGTTGTTCCCTTTACCGTAAACTAAGCTGCCGCTGAGGAATCATGTTTTTTATAACTAAGACCTGCAATCTCTAACTTCGTAAGTAATTAAGTATAATTTTAGATTGAAATCGTACCGTTCGTCCGTCGCCCATGCGTTGTAACGCTGATAGAACTTCAAGGTTAAAAAAAAAAAATTATGCGCTCCGGCGGGCCCACGGATCAAAGCCGAAAGGGTCCATTTGTTTGAGAGCTCGATTGCTGGGACCAAAATTGAAATCATTCATCTTATAATCTGACATTTTCCATTGTGCATCGCAGACGCTACAATTCACAATGAGAAAAAGTTACACTGTATAGAAATCTAGACCTTAACCCCGAGGAATAAGAACTTATAGTGTGGCATATCCTCGAGTGGGCAGTAAAATCACCTTTGAACATCCATGACTAGGTATTTATCTTATTTGCAGACATCCTGAGGCTACAATCGCGCAAGTAACGTTCAATAAACCTTTGACAAATATTTCTTGCAAAAAAACCTATGTCACTATCTTATCCAGACAATCGACTCTCAAATTTATATGGGGAGTCTAAATAAGTAGACTTACATAGACGAATAAGTAACGAGTTAAATTAGACCTTACGGCGAGGATTTAAAACAGTTTCTTCCTCCAGTAGGCGCAATAATAATATTATGTTCTCTACAACACATCTACGCATATAACGTAATGCCTAATTCAGCCTATTTACGTCCCACTCAAGGACATGCCCTGGGGCGGGAAGTAAATAGGCCTTCTCTCAGAGAGAGAGAGAGAGAGTATGAGGACACAATTATGTGAAGCTTACAGTTGACCTCGAAAAAAATAAAGTTCAAATTTAGCTTTTTGAAAGCAGTTTAAAATCGAAACAGAAGAAATGGTTTTAAATTTTGCGTTATTTCAATAACTTCAGTTAATGCATGACAGATAACACTATCCACTATTGACGGAATTTATTTTATTGCCCCTTAGCACTAGTAAACACGTAAGGGTGAATTCTGCTTGCCAGCACAAAGCGCGATACGCCGTCGTTCATATCAAATACGACATCAAATACGAAAAAAAAAGAACAAAACTGGGAACCAGTCACCCCGCCCGACGATCCATCAGGCGCAATGCAGATAACGCGGACCTGTCACAGATGTAACAATTAAGCCCGGTTTTAACATCAAAATGGATGAAGCGGATTTGTTGGATTTGATCTGTATTATCATTTGGTACCATATACTCGGTTACCATATTTTGAGTCACAGAGTCGCTGTATTTTTTGCGCGCGCTGAGATTTAATCCTATACAAACGTAGTTAAAAACCTCGATATGTGCTATGTCTGTTAACGTTCATTCCTATGCGGCATTCGGTTAAAAAATTATTACCAAACTACATTTGTATGGGCTTCAGAGCTCTCTTATTTAATTTTAGACTCATTACACTCTAGGAACATGAATATTACTCATAATTATTATTCTACAAGATAGAAACATTCGAGTTATGTTTTCGAAATATTTGACTGTCGGAAGAGGAATATGAGAGTTCAAAATAGGCCTTATACAGAGTCGTTGTGGAACACAAACTCTAATTGAAGTGTTTCAGGATTGCGCATTTAAAAATAACCGCGTATTTACGTTTACATTACATTTTTTTCGCAAAGAATCTCTTGAAAATAATTGGATGAAAATAATGAATAAAATTATCTAGTACATTTTGTACACAATCTTTGTGCAATAAAAAAATAGTAATATTATTGGAATCTAATGGAATGTTAATCTAATTAACAGTTCATTTACAGTATCAAACGCTTAAACCGACACGCTCCAAACAAAATCCAACAATCTAAAGAAAGACCGTTCAAGAGATCCTAATACTACCTTTCTTTCTTCTTAACTTGTCATAGAAAAATACTCTCTAGGCCTATGAAATCAAAGCCTGCGTGGCTTGTTTTGTAAGCCTTTTTTTTAAAGCAAAGCAAAAAGATGACATTATTGAAGCACACCGTAACGAAAACTGGTTTCAAGGAACCTTGGAAATATCTGAGTTGAGTACAGATTCTCTTCGTTGAAAAATATAGTAAGTAGATTCAGTGAATACAAATCAAAGGACTTCAAAACTTCTAGCTACCAGTTGTACGATGCTTGATTCATTATACTTGATACTTGATCCATTAACAGCGGTGGTAGCCTCATAGGTAAGACATAGGACTCGGAAGCGAGAGACCCAGGTTCGATTCCCCGTGCAGGCACGTGTCTATGACTTTAGTTTTATTATTTATGCACATTTGTGAAGTTATAGTAGCAATACCACTCGCTAACTGTTAAGGAAAACATCGTGAGGAAACCTGAGTGTCTGAGCTATTCACATACCTCAGCGCTTGAAATCGCCGAGCACGCGTGGTGATTAAGCCCATACTCTCTTCCTAAAAGAAGGCATGTGCCCTACAGTGGGACGTATATAGGCTGCTTATGTATGTAAAAATTTAATAAAACTATCTCTATTTTTAGCACGCCCAAAAATGTTAGTAGGAATCCGGAAGTGAGGTTTGATTTCGAGTTACAAACTCATTTCAGTAGATAAGGTTTGATAACAATATTGATACTAGGAATAAACATAAATTGTCATTTCCATGTTTTAGACTTGCAAAAGTTAATACATCCTTTATGGGGCACTGTGTACGGTTCTACAATAAGATTCCTCAAGATTATGTTACCACCGACGCGTTTTAAAAATGTATTAAGCATACTCTGTGAAAAAAAGCCTATTATAACATTAAGGATTATTTGGAAGACAAGGATGTCTGGAATTTAAATAATGTTAACAGGAACGATTGTATCTAGTGTAGTGTAACTTTAAGTTGAAAACTCTGTTAATTAAGCAAACCTGTTTTGAAAAGAATAAATGTGGAGTTTCTTTGTTAGCTTCTTCTCCGCATAATCTATTAATTGTGAAACTAACAGCTTTGACGTTCATTAAGTAAACATTTTGTTTTTATAGTGAATAAAAATTTTTGACTTTGACTTTGACTTTAAGTTTCTTAGCACTAGATCAAGCACTCACTCAGAGATAGGCCGGCAGAATACACCTACCATGAATCGTTTATTACCCCACTCGCTAATACGATGCAATGCATGTAACAATTTGTAGGCAGCGATCGAACTGTTAGTTTTTACTCTGTAGACTTATACTGTCACACACATGCGTTATACTTTTATGGACCTGCTTTTATCATTATTGGCCAGCGCCATCGGCGCTCGGTGTGAAGTTATCCGTGTATTTCACTATTATCATCACTGCCAACACGGTCTATAACTATGAATACCTAAAAAGGTTGACTATATTAATAGTCACTAGGTTTTTACTTAACACTGGATTTAGGAGGTAGAAATGACGCTCAGAATCCTTGTCCATTATCCTAACAAATACTGATTTTAAATAATTGGAAGAAACCAGACAAGGTCAGGTACTCGTACCAACATGATTATAAAACTTGTTACTTGTACATATATAGCAAAGAATTATTTTCTTTCATTATAGCCGGCATTATAGTAGCATACATTTAACGAAAACATTGTGAGAAAACCTGAATGCCTGAGGTATGGACGCGGTGGGCGCGCGTGGTGATTAAGCCCATACTCTATCTTTGAGACAAGGCCTGTGCCCTACAGTGGGACGTGTAGAGGCTGCATTATTATTATGTACTGCTAGCGAGTAAGATTCTATGCGTTGAATTGTATATTCTGGGGAAAAGGAGTTGTATAATACACCTTAACACGTTCGCTGTGACATAAAATTTTGCAAACCTACCGCGGGTATGGCATGTCGTTATAATCCAATGATATTTTATTATTTTTCTTTATTTCATCATCGTCAATGGCCATTTGACGCCTCCCTCATGGTTTTCCAAGCTTCCCGGTCCTTTGCCGCCTGCACCCAGCGACTCCCCGCCACCGTAACCAGGCTTCAGACCATCTGGTGGGGGGCCTCCCCACACTGCGTCGTCCGGTTGTCTTTCCGCTGTGCATGAATAAGGTTTTTTTTATTAGTGTCAGTGAGAATACACATAAAAAACAATAAGAAACAATGAAATAAGAAACTTGTCACCTGAATATTTAAAGCATTTGTCTAGAATTTTTATAAATATTTTATTAAAGTTGAAAACAAGTACTATTTAAAAACCTAGTCCTCAGCATGGGTTAGTGCAACAAAAAGAATATAAACAAGTACTATATTTGTTTCTAAGGTTAACACTAGCACTAGACATAATAAAAACTGAATTTGCACGGATATTTACTCGTTCTTTTAATTATGTGAATAAATTATTTATCTATCTATCAAACTATTTCTCATGTCAGGTTTTTCACTAATTGAGTATAAAAAAAATCATGTACAAACATATTACATTTTTACTCTTTTGAAATAACTTATGGAAACCCTATCGGCATAACAATGAAAACTGCGATTTAGAGCTCCGCACATTGCTGAAGTTACTTATGGTCCTGTACTAGCAACCAGTATGCATGGAACGTGTTAACGATTTGATTTTAAATGCTGTATTAAACATGGGTAGAATTTGCTGTAAGCCTTTTTTAAACTGCGATTTCTTATAATACTAGGTGTGATTATACAAAGTGTATTTTACAAAAACAAGCTATCTTTCATGGGAAATAAACCTTATTACACCCACACACCCCTAGTCGTAGGCCAATAAATCCATATTCAATTACAAATAATTTTACAAGCAAAAAACGACGTGAAGGTGTTACGTCTTGAATTAGAAATGCGCTTGCAATACGGAGCTGACGATCTGGTGAGCCTCTGGCAGTACAAGATGTTGCTGAACTAGGGGATCACAGATGAAATTATCGAGAGAATTATCGATGCATTGCAATTTAATCTCCTCATATAGCATATCATAAACCCACGCCTGTATCCCGGAGGGGTAGGTTAGACCAGGTATCCATCAGGAGACCATCTCCTCGTATGCACGTACTTATTTATTTTATTTCAATTTTCATCAGATTTCAGGATTTCCG
Source organism: Yponomeuta cagnagella (assembly GCA_947310995.1). Taxonomy (NCBI): domain Eukaryota; kingdom Metazoa; phylum Arthropoda; class Insecta; order Lepidoptera; family Yponomeutidae; genus Yponomeuta; species Yponomeuta cagnagella. The sequence goes on along the minus strand of OX371270.1, from coordinate 17,296,009 downwards.
TGGGTCTTTTTCGGGTATGTCAGGATCACGCCAAGTTTCTTCTTCTGTCAGAGCAAAACCTGGTTAGAAATTTCCGACAAAATTACAAGTAAGTAGTCCAAATAAAAGGACTATAACAAAAGCTGTGTTGGGTTACACGGCTGGTTTAATGAGAAACATCTATAAGTAAACGTAAATTTTTAGCGCAAACTCCGCAATGTTTTACGCGGCCCTGGCGCCATCTAGCGGCACAAATCAAGAGGATCTGAGTAATGGCAATTTTTTTCTGCTTAACGATGTATAAATGAATTGCACACAACAGGTAGTTACAGAGTTATAGCCCTTGCAAGTGGCCACCTGCTACCGAACTGAGAAATCATCATCATCAACCCATTATGTCCCCACCGAGGGGCACGGGTCTCTTCCCTGAGGAAGGTATAGGCCATACTCCACCACGGGGGCCAAGTCCGGATTGGTGGAGGCTTGTAGACTAGTGGCTCGTCTACTGTCAGAAGTTGTCAAGCCGCCCTAAGGCCTCTGACTTGGCTTAACGACTGCCATCCATCGACGGCAGCCGGGCCCAACAGCTTAACGTGCCTTGCGAAGCACGGAACCGCTCGGAAAAATGCCACTAGCGTTAGGCATAGACGGCGACCCATCCATGCACTGAACGCGCCCTGTGTTGCTTAACCTTCGTGATCGTTTTTTAAGATCACTCAGGCAGCCGGGGCTACGAGCGGTTCTGAGAAATGCTTTTATATAATTAGCTCCGTCTCATCAATTGTACAACTATAGAACGGGATGTCAATGTAGTGTATTGGTGCACAGAATCTACGTACGAAGTCCTTTCTATGCGTACAGAAATATCAAAGCTTTATATGGACACGCGTCGCAGCCTACGCGATATCTTCATCTTATTGAAAGACTTTTTTATATTTTTTGTTCGTGTAAATAACACGTTTTGAGACGCGCTCCGAAGGCTTCCCTTAGTCTTCGAGAAACATACGCATTGCACGCAGTACAATAACATATTTCTAACCGAAATAGTTTGTTTTGTAGGAAACATAATCCGTGGGTGAAATATTACCAAAGGGACTGTGTGAAGACATATACAGAGCTAATGAATGTTGATGAAGCGAAAGAGACCTGCCGGGATCGTGGCAAGTGGCAGACCCTGGTCTCTGCCTACCCCTCCAAGATACAGGCGTGAGTTTTTGTTATGTTCATAGTACAGAGCCTTTAATATATCATATAGGCACGTTTGTACAATAAAGAATATTCTATCTTCTATCTATCTATGTATCAATGTAATATTTTGTTCTTCCAATCCAAAAATTGGTTATCAAAGTAGATAGAGCCGCTTAGGTCATTGACGGTTATCTTTAAGTAGCAACAGGGTATTTTTTCCAGAATTTAGGAATTTTATATCTTACTAGCTGACTCGGCACACGTTGTTTTGCCATAAGATAAGATAAGATAAGATAAGAATATTCTTTATTGTATACCGGAAAAAAATGTTACAGAAACAGCAATGACAAAAGAAAAGATACAATTGGCGGCCTTATTGCTAATAGCAATTTCTTCCAGGCAACCTCATATTGGAGATTTGCCAAAGGAGAAATAGACACATTAATTAGCCATATTAATTAGCCTACAACCTATTCTTTGTCATAAAGGTCGGTGAATCCGTTTCGGATGAGTTCGACAATAAACACTGTGACACGAGATTTTTATGTATTAGATTTAGAAATTTACTTAAATTAGCTCATCTTTGCACTCGTTTGTGTAAGGTTAAAATGGGGTGTGGTATAGCTAAAGGGTTCTTGGTGTAAATGATATGATAATAAAATGTAGAACTTCAATTACTGTGGTTTTATTTCGGAAAACTGTAGATAAAGAGGTGGTAAACAGAAAACGTCGATCAAATCAAAATAAAATAGGAAAATAAGCAATTTGCAGGAAGATAATTATCAGCAGTAATCAAGGATGAAGTGGTAATGTAAATCCGAAAGAAATCTAGAATGGGTGACGTAATTTGAAATTTAAGATGATGGACAGAATGTAAGAAAATAACAGAAATGGTGTAAGAAGGTTTGCACCGTTACAAGGTTTAAAAATTATTATAATAAATGTACTATAAAAATGATTATAAAAGATGTACTAAAGGATGCGAGAGACCCAGGTGTGATCCCCAGTGCGGGCATATACCTATGACTTGGTTTTCTAAGTTATGTACATTTGTGAAGTTATAGTAGCAATACCACTCGCTAACGGTGAAGGAAAACATCGTGAGGAAACCTGAGTGTCTGAGCTATTCACATACCTCAGCGCTTGAAATCGTCAATCCATGGTGGGCACGCGTGGTGATTAAGCCCACACTCTCTCCCTGAGAGATGGCCTGTGCCCTACATTGGGACGTATATAGGCTGCTTATGTATACATACTCCACACAGGGTACGCCGCAGTAGGATAAAAAGGCGCCCAATAATAGCTCCAACGATTTATTACAGATGTGCTTGTAGTTATGTAATAATAAAATAAATACTATTGATTTCCAGTCCCACTCGTAAAATTGTACTTTCATAAACTACGGATCTTCACAGCACGACGCGGCCCGTAATCTAATCTCGGCTTTTATTAGTACATGTTCCATAAATAACGAGTTACTTTACGGCGAGAATGTCAAATATTGATGCAGTCAGCAGCGGTTCGAACTTTACATTTAGTTGCGAAATCGCCTGTTACGTATCTGGTTGGATGATGTAGTAAGGGAGTTGCAGTGTTTCGGAGTTTGTCAAAACTTTTCTCTTAGTTTAAGTTGGGATTACGATTTTTCGATTTTAAAGTACCCGATACCGGCAACGACTAACAAATGTGGAGACGAAAGTGATCTAACAGGGGATCGTAGCAAGTGACAGTTCCTGGTCTCTACCCCTTTGGGATACAGGCGTGAGTTTATGTTTGTATGTATGTATGTACGATTTTAATTTGTGTGACTTTATTGATTTCATATGTTTTTATGTATTTTATTTTTATTTGTATTTTCGGTACCCGCATGTAAATGTATTTAATTTATATATACATTTGGATATCATACATTAGAGCTATGTTATGTTATAAATTCGGGAGCAATAAAAATCATGTTTACGGCAAGCGTGAGGTAATTAAATTTTTCCACCAAAAGACATCAACGCTCGTTGAAACTTTCTTTTTCATTGAATTACGTATCTACAAATCATGGGACCAGGAGATTTGTACTTTCAATGCATTATATCACCCATTTCTTTTTTAACTACCATCAACTAGTATTGCAAGTTATGGCGCTATGCATATCGTTGTTGTTTTGAATTTTGTGATGTAGATAATATGGTGCGGCTAAAGTAAGAAGAGACTGTTCTAAAACCACTCCTAAGGTGTAATTTACCACGCCACTTATTGGGTCACTGGGAGACTGCTTTTGTGACGATTGTCTTTGTAAGATTAGTAAGTGTTTTTTATTAATATTTCTTGAACATTACTAGTGCCAATATGGTTATTACCGCGAATGTACACAATACATTGTACACAACGTCCATTCGCACACAAACACCGTAGAACTGTGTTTCCGCTACCAATTACCTCCACTGATTTTCATACACATTCTTAAACACAATTTTTACGAGTCCTTTTTGCTTGCGCCATAATTACGTTGCCGGAGTCATATAAAAGTTTTGTCGGGTGGCGTCGGACGCATATAAATCGAGTATTTCGTAAAATATCGAATCGAGCCGTAGGCGAAAGCGGTGAGCCTCTTGCATATTATCCGACTGCGACGGAGCTCTAAAAGGAGGGTAATGTTTTTGTTCGTATGAAACTGTAGCGTTCATAGCGTTCATAGCGTACATAGTGTTTCGATGTCTATATTTTAAAACTCATACCTTGAAAATGATTCTGAGAAACGCCCAGTGTGGGGTTCCGTAGAAGAAATGGGTTTTTAATGGATTTTGTACGAAGTTTTCCTTTTATAAGTTGGTCGCCTATTACTCGTTAACTTGTAAAGCCTACTTAACTGTGATAGTTTTCGTTTTCAATTCATTATATGAGCATCTGTGCATCTATACCTAGATTTTTTTCACGTTCTACAATTAACTGGGAGAGGGGGGAGGGCGCCTTACTGACGGACAACGGACAAAAATTGGCACTTTAGAGCTTAATATTTTGCAAACGGTGCCCTAAATCGAAAAATGGCTTACCTATACCCAAGTATTTTTAAATGAACAATCCAGCGATACCCCACTCTATGGGGTAATCGAGAAAAAAAATTGCATCCCTGATTTAGATGTAAGGGAGGTACAATAAAAAAAAATTAAGATTTTATTCTACCGTTTTGTCAGCGTGTTTAATATGTATGTCTATAATACTAGTCAGACAGACAGGCAGATAGACAGACAGACAGACAGATAGACGGACGGATGGACATGGTGAAACTAGAAGAGTTCCTTGTCGACTATGGAACCCTAGAAAGAACTCAGATGCACCTATATCAAAAATTTGTTTAGCTGGAGATCATGTTGTTTTGTCAACTCTATGTATTACCTTGATACCTCTCTTTCACTTCAAAATTCTAAAGTGTTTATTTTATAGTGATTAGCAGGAAGCAGCTATGTAGAGAATTTCTTGCAAAAGTGATCGGATTTTTTTCTGTCAGGTAACAAATAAATTGAGATTATTTAGTAGAAAAAATATGATCCCTTTGTGATCCGTCGCAGTCGGCTAAAAAATATTCACCAAGACAAGTGCATTTGACATAGCGACAAACCCAAGTTTTGGCAGTTGTTTATGATTAAACAAAACCCTTATAAAATAGTAATTTGCGTTTCTAAGACACCACCGTTGCTACTGAATGGTGGGCAAGAAGGCTCACGGTCGGTGGGTAGACCGCCAGCCTGATGGGCTCACATTTTTAAAGTGGTTAGGAAATACTGGACAAGACTGGCAAAGGAAAAGAATAGAAATACAAATATAAATCATTAGAAGAGGCCTATGCCCAGTAGTGGGCTCTGTTTATGTGCTGATTAGGTAGATTGATAATGTCTATTGCTCCATTGGAGGCACTTAGCCAAATGTTTTGAGTGAAGTATTGACTGCAATATTAAATGGTTCACGTGAAAGAGTCAAACAGTCACCCGGTCGAAGTACAAAAGAGGTTTGTCAGGATGTTGGCAAATGGAAAAATCTAGTCTCTGCCTACCTCTCTGGTACACAGCTGCTTTTGTATGTATGTTTGTTATTGCCCGTTACGGTAGCAAGACATCTCGAGCCGAACAAATAAACCCGGACAAAGGGACCCGGCCATTTCGACCCGGACAAATCAATCCGGATAAATTTACCCAGTCAATTCGACCTGGACAACTGAACCTGGACATGTCGACCCGAACAATTCAACCCGGAAAAATTGGCCCGGAAGGCGCCACCGATTTTTTACATTGTATGGTTGTAACCATGCTACAGGATAGAGTTGTCCGGGATCGAGTTGTCGGGGTCGAAATGTCGGGGTCGAGTTGTCCGGGGTCTAGTTTTCCTGGTCGAACTATCAGGGTCGAGATGTCATTCAATCCCCGTTGCGCAAGTGAATATATTGCGCGCGTGTAAATGTTGATGTGACTGTACGCTTTTATACAAAACTGGCTGTCTTTTTTTTATCAACATTTATGGATCGGTTGTTCACAGTATATCGATAGGTTGGGATCAGGGCTAAATATTGTAATTTTATAATATGTAAGTTGCGGATTTTTTGTAGTTAGCGATGTTAAAAAATATCATAAGATAAGATTTATTTACGCGTGATAAAATAATAGCTACAAACATAACGGTGACGGTAAAGGGGCCTGTGCCCAACACTGGGCGTCTTTCATGGGCTGTATAGATAGATATATAGATAGATAAACAAAACATAAAAGCGGTGATAGCTCAGTGGGTAGAACATTGGACTCGGAAGCGAGAGACCCAGGTTCGATTCCCAGTGCGGGCATGTACCTATTACTTTGTTTTATAAGCTATATAAATTAGTGAAGTTATAGTAGCAATACCACTCGCTAACCGTGAAGGAAAACATCGTGAGGAAGCCCGTGTTTCACATACCTCAGCGCTTGAAATCGCCAATCCGCGGTTGGCACGGTGATTAAGCCCACACTCTCTCTCTGAGAGAAGACTTGTGCCCTACAGTGGGACGTATATAGGCTGCTTATGTAAACATAACATAAACTCACGTCTGTATCCCAGTGGGGTAAGCAGAGACCAGGGACTCACAGATAACTTTCGCTTCTTCAACATTCATTAGTAGTTGCATGCACGCCGGTTTCGGGTACTTTTATCTTTTTTAGAAAGAATGATGAAACAAGTATATCGAGCAAATGTGGGTGGAAGTGCCGGTAAGAGACGTCTCAGGTGGACATACTTGGACCATAATAACAATATTATGATAAAATCTGTGGTTGTGGTTTTAGTTCACCCATACGAGTTTAACTATTTGACTCGTGTTGTGTTACGTTGGTTACGTTGTAGAAGACAATGTATGTTTTTCATTAAAGCTTACTTTTAAGATTTGAAACGTAAAATAACTCAGTTGCCGTTGTGAAGAGCTGTCTTAATTCTCTGCAAATTTAAAAATAGCCTTAACATACGCGTTAGGCCATAATTTGCGATGCAGGTTTTTGCGTCCCCATACCATCTTACTGACTTATTTGGCTTTAGTAAAAACTTTAAGTAGATTAATTAATGAGACAAATTGAGATACAAATAGTTTAACTGACAAACCAGCTTTGCTGTAGTTCCATAGTTCCACGGCCAAGAGAACAAGCTTTCAACAGCACAGAAAACCAACTTGATTGTAAATGTGACAAACTTTTTTTGTTGCTACATTTGGATTGAAAAGTCACCGGTCAATTCAGTAATAATTATAAATAGTGGGAATATTAATTGTGAATTCAAAGTTAAAATGGCTTAAAATTGACTCATGACCTTTATATTATACATACTAAATATTAGACCCATTATTCCTCTTCTGAAAACTCATCTACCCATTACTAGATTTCTTACATTTCAGAATCCATTGATGAATGTAGAACCATCACTAAAAAATGTTTTAATAGAATAGGAGAAGAGGCGTTAAAAGATAAATAAACGTGGTATTTTTTTTCTCTGCGACTAATACTTTTTATAATATAACCAGTTGAAAAGTCAATATAGTCACGTGGTACTAAAACGCGCCATACAAATCGACCTTAGACTGTGACGTCACTCCCTAACGTAACGCTTATGATGTATGAAGCGTTTATCAATATTTGAGTTATCTCGTAAAATAATATAAGAAAACGTTCAGAATTCAATCACACAATAAAATCTAATAAGTTTTATGTTAGTGGCGTAACTTTACTTTTCACATACCTTGTGACCCCGAAAACACTGAAGAAAATATTTTTATTGTTTTATTTTTAAATTTTTCCCACTTTTTTATGATTTCTATGGTACAAAAGCAAAGTCACTCCAATCTAAGTTAGACGCAAGTTCCCCATTATTTTACCGTGCGACGTTTCGTGGTCCAACCACCAATAGGTGTTTATGTCAAATGAGCAGGATAGGTTACTTACAGGTTCTTAAAAGATTTTTCAGACATCCAGTCGAGTGTTTGTAGTATCATTACAACCAAAGTAATAGATAGATAGATAGAGAACACTTTTTTGTAAATAATCATCATCGGCCTACTCTTGTCTACTGCTGGACTGAAGGCCACAGATAGGCCTATCCTACAGCACGCTACTGAGCATGGTCCTCGGCTACTCTCATCCAGCTCCTGCGAGCCGCCCTGCGAAGATCGTCGCTCCACCGAGTCTGAAGACGTCTTTACCGATCCGCTGTCTCCACTCAAGAACTATTGTACATGAAAAAGGAAATTGCACAGATATTAATTATCTCAGTTGTGGGCCGAGCAGGAAACCCAGCAATAGTCCAGTCAGCCCTATTTTCAGTAGCCTACTCTGTGACGGAGTGTCAACCTCATTCATATGGAGGAGCAATATTTTACTGTCAGTATTTTCAAATAGCAAGAAGGTTCATTTAAAAAAATGCCCGCGTTGCATTCGCTAGGGTTTTAGCGCAAAAACCTCGCGGAGACTGTTTATAAATAAACCGGCTAGGAAAGTGTCGAACTTATTTGGATGAGGTGTTTTGCCCCATGTTTTTGTGAAGCACTTACTTTGTACTGGCTTTTGAGACTGTTGAACTATCTAGAGAGAGATAATCCTTTTGAACTCTTTTTATTTTAAGGTTTTTTTGGTACACCAGATGGTCAATCAGCTGTTGAATTTCCGTGAAAATCTGTTTTTCTGTTTTGGTATTTTACGAACAACGGCAGCAATAAAAATAAATCTGCTTGCATAAACAGCGTATACATGTCCCACTGTAGGGCAGAGGCCGAGTATGGGCTTAATCACCACGCGTGCCCACCGCGGATTGGCGTCATATATGTGCGGACAGAAAACGTTTATCACATAATCGTATCTTTAACATGTAAATATTTTTTTATTTTCGTTTTTCCGAATATCTACTTTCTGCAGTAAAGGTACGGTTGGCTTCAAAGCTTTATTAAATACTACTGGGTCCAAGCATTACAGGAGTGGCAGTTGAGGTAAAAATATTTAAAGCTGACTGCATACTTACGTTCTGATATTACGATGATAAGTAATTGGCTTGTTTATGTTACTCGAGATATGAATATGTATTTGGAAGAGTATAAATTCTTATCCATATCTGTTTATAGTTTAACTGATTGTTGTTTAAATTATAAACATGGTGTATTGAGCACATACATATTTAGAATGATTTGTAAGATTAATTTATCATTATTTGAGTTAGCTCGTAAAAACGTTCAGAAATTAATTGAAAACCAAAATTTAACGATATTATGTGTAAAAAATCGTGTTATTGCAGCAACAAGACTTTTCACATTTCGGAGACCTTAGAAAGCGATGAAAAAAATAATATTGTGGGACGAAATATTCGTCGCAATCAAATTTTAACTGATCTACTGTATTTGCATGTGGCTGGGTTCCCTTTGAGGAGAAATAAAAAAACATTTATGTGTTAGGTGGACATTAGACAGAATTTGCAAGTGTAAATCCGCCTTTAAAATGCAAGAGCGGTCTCTTTGCTCCATTGTATATTGCCAACACTCGGTCACCCACGAATCCGCCGCTAGCCTATTCTGTATTTCACTCCTTATCCGATAAGAACTATAAATTGTCTTCTTCAATTTGTTTTTAGGGCACAGCACTCCAGATTTCCCAGATACCCTTAGAGGTATGGTAAAGTCGTTTGAACCGTAAAAAACCTTTTCATTGTGTGAAAATAGTTGCCTTGCAGAGGTGCGATGTTTTGTCACTGTGCGCGGGACGGCTTGAAAAGGCCACTTGACAGGGTGGGTAGAATTATGTGATTGTAATGGTTAGGCCTTTCAATGGCCACCAAGGCATGCAGTCTGTCCCTATCCGGGTATGGGGAAGAAACTAATATTGTCTATTCTGATGTCCCTGTGTCCGCCTGTCCATGCCTGTTCAGTCGATTCTTGCACGTTAACCTGTCCATATGTACCTAAACTCTCTGCTTAATTAAGTTACGGGCAACATTGCGATGCAAAGGTGAAGTAGCTGTGAACTATTTCGTTTCATATTGGGTATATATATTTTTTAATAACCTATATACATATCGCTGCAGGACACTCGCTGAAGCTGAAGGAAAACGTCGTGAGAAAATCTAAGTGTGCGAGGTTTTCAAATACCTCAGCGCTTTAAATCGCCAACCCGCAGTTGGCACGCGAGGTAATTAAGACAGTACTCTCCCTCTGAGAAAAGGCCTACGCCCCGCAGTGGTAAGTACCTATCTAGATATGTTTATGCTATCTGATGCATTGATGATGCAAGTATTACTGGCTACATGGCGACACGAAAAATCAAGATGATGGATATCAGCCGGAAAATTTTAAGTAAAAAGTCACCAAAGCGTCCCAGAGGGGTAGTCAGAGACCAGGGATTGCCACTTGCCAAAAAGTTTCAAACGAAAATAAATTAATATAAAAACGATAAACTAACTGCCGAAATGTTTATGCATAAATGGATAAATACACAAATAATAATGCTCTATACGTCCCACTATAGGGCACCTGCCCCCTCTTAGAGAGAATAGGCTTAATTTCCACGTGTGCCCACAGCCTGAGGTGCTCATATACCTCAGCGCTTGTTTAAAGGTGAGAGTACGTTTTCTGAGTTTTAGTACGTTTCAGCCTTGCTTAAGACTTTTTAGCAGTCAAATGTGGTAATTAATTTCGATAATCAAGTATGATTTCGTATATTGTGGAGATTTGTGGAAGCATTATCAAACAAATGATCAAAGCCAATCTCTCTTCTCTTTCAGATATAAAGTCTTTGCCTAGGATCATTCTTGAACGATCTTGGGTCAAAACTATGTCCTGACATAGAGTTGCTTTCATTTTTCACTAAAAATACAACCTCTAAAACACTGTACATGCCTTTTCGCAAGTGGCAGATAGTAATCTCTGTCCAGCTCTTTAGGATACAGTCGTGAGTGTTTTACGAGAACGGATAAGTAATCTAGATGTCCATTTTTGTTTGAGACTTTTATTTGATGGCAATAACTAAATGCGTGTCAAGAATACGGTGTTCAAGATGGCAATGACTTTTTTCTCCTAAGTTGGTCGGAGTTTCATCTAGATTATTGCTTACAAATCGCACTAGTTAAGAGCGGGCTCTCGCCTGGAATCCCTCTCGCTTGCGCATTTTAAAATGTTAAATGATTGTAAAATGCCGATAGGAGGGACAGGACTACACAGGGTGTGATAAAATTTCCATATACATTTTACTGCCACAGGTGGTAAATTCAGTCTGGAACAGCTGATATTTTTTTGCGATTTCTGAGCTTTCCTCATAGTAAAAGTTATTTTTATTGACGAGTATCTTTTGAACACCCTGTACACCGCCATTGGGTGTCAATTTTCGTAATGATGACAGGCAGTGGAATTGGAAACAGTGGAGGGTAACATAGTTTAGATCAGGCGCGTGTGTCTTGTGGATTTTACAAATCAAAAAACAAAACAAAGGACAGAAGTAGGTAATATGCCTTGCTAATTTTCTTTAGCTTTATTCCATCGTTGTAATTGCGGGACGTACTACTTGACAAACCGCGTTATAAGTGAGCTTCGTTTCTACATCATATGAGTTTGTTGACGGCGATTGATTGAAAACTTAACCAAGGAAAGGAAATATTCCTTTTGCTTGATTTTCCAAACCACAAAAAAATTAAGACCAAAGTATCATCGTCTTATACATCGATTTTGCTAGAAAGTCAACATGCAGTTCTTATGTTTTTAACCGTATAGATGGCAATTATATCAACCTTTACCTTTGACCACTCTACTCAGAGTGGTATGGGTGATTTTACAACGAAAATGTGCTGCTGTCGGGCTGCTTTCGACTAGAGTACAGTTTCTTGATTTCCCATTAAGGAAATCAAAGAATTAGTCCAAAAGCGGAAGCTGTCTAAGGCAAAATGTTCAGTGAGAAAGAGCGGCAGTACTTACCAATACCCTTAGCTGGAGTTTACCTACTTGTACATTGGGCGTTTACATGTTGACGGAAAAAACTACGGTAAAGAACACCGAACAAAGTGTACTTTAGTGTGCAAACCGCTGGGGTCGCTGTCCTAGGTCTACGTCTTTTTCCGGCAACTCCAGCTGAAGGTTACTTATAATGTTACCACGTTGTCCACATTCGCTTAGACTTGCAAAAGTTAGTACACCCTTAATGGGCACTTAATGTACAAGGTCCTACATCAAGATTCCTTAAGATACATTAGCGTTACCTCCGACGGGGATTAAAAAGTGTGTTAAGCACACACTGTGCAAAAAAGGCTGCTATAACATTAAGGACTATTTAGAAGATAGAGTTGTCGGGTATTAAACAGAAGAATAATGTTAACGGTTATTAAGAGGACGATGGTGTTCAACCTACGAATAAGAAACCATGCAAGTATTTCTTTATTTTATTTAATTTTTTCGTTTTATCTATTAGAGAAAACAAACAGTTGTACAAACACGTTAATCTAACTTAGGAATAACATAAACACTATGTAATTGTACAACCAGCAGCGTTTTCAACAGTTTACTTAAACAGAATAAGCACAGACGCATAACATTCAATGTTTAAGTGGCAACTGAAAACAAGCATTAGGTGAAACCAACAATTTTACAGGATAAAGGAAGATTACCTTCACTACAGATACAAAAATACAAAATTCACTCTCAAAAACGGCAGGGGCCGAGTAGTCTGTACCAATGAAATGAGCGCAAGATGTGCTTTAGAGTAAATCACTCTGTGATTGGTTCATTCTGTGCGCCATGCGTGACGACTTGAACGTTGATTGGGCGATAGTAAACGACAGCGTAACTTAGAAAAATGGTTTTTTGTCCCCGATTTCCTGCTGAACTTACAAGTATAGGAAGTCTCTTGAGAGATGTGATGACGATCAGATGTAAAGAGACTATAGTTGTAAGCTCAGTAGGAAATCGGTCACAAAAAACCATTTACCTTTAATTTACATTTAATCTCGCCGTTTTACTGTCCCAAAAACTTATTATCGGCTTCTGAATTGAGAATTAAGTATCGTTCTGTCTCTTTCTTTTCTAAGAAATTGGAAAATACAGAACGATGCCTATATTCTCATTGAACTTCTCAATTCAGAAACCGGCGGGTAATTTTTCAAGCACACGGTGATTAAGTTACACTAAAAATTCAATGCTCACGTGCACTTTTTATAAGTAGACCTAGCAACTAGCTATATGCTTGTATCGAATACGACAATCGGATGCATGCTAGGCATGCAATAGTCACCATGGCAACCAACATTGAAAACACAGAACAACGATAATATCGTTGACACGGAAGCCCTAGCTGTGGGCTTGATCCGCTAATTTGCACGGTGTATGCTTTTATGTTATTTCTTACGGATATGTCGATATTGGAGAAACTACTAAGCTTTCGCCAATTTAAGCACCATAGCAGTTTAGCAAGCGCGTACATCCATCCATCCAAGAGCGATTAAACTTAAAACGTATGGTGCAGTCATTACGGCACTTTTCCCGTTGGAACGATTTGTCCATCTCTGGAATTCTGTATAATACCACATTGATACCATACGAGCAGTTGGCATTTATTTGTTAACAGACAAAAACAAACTGGAACGTCCGCGAAAATGCCGTGTTTTTGGCGATTAAACCTTACAAATGCGGCTATACAGGGTTATTTTAAAAATAAAAATAAAAAGCGGACGGATATTTGTAGTTACTTATATATTACTTGCTGACTCGGCAAACATTGTTTGGCCACATTAATAAGCTACGATCTATTGTCAGACCTACCAAACATACACAAAAAATCATAAAAATCGGTGAAGCCGTTTCAGAGGTGTTCGATAACAAACACTGTGACATGAGATTTTTATATATTAGATGAATGGATCAGGAATCGAGTCTCGCAGTTTTTAAGTGCTTTTCTTGAACTTCGAAGACTATTTTATTATGACATAACATAACATAATATAAACTCACGCCTGTCCCGTATCCCAGAGGGGTAGGCAGAGACCAGGAACTGCCACTTGCTACGATCCTGACAGATCACTTTCGCTTCCTCAACATTCATTAGTCGTTGCATGCATGTTTATTATGATTTAATTACAAATGTATAGTTTGAGATTTTCCCCTGAATTTATAGTAAATGACAATATTACTTGTCAAAGTCAACGGAAAGTGCCCTATAAATTTTGATTCCCTTGAGAGCGTCGAAATATACGTTTATTTGCGACATAAGCAGCCGTGACTTTTTGTTACGTTAATTTAGCAGTATTATTTTTTCACAGCAAGGGACTGTAAAGTTGAGTATATCGTTTTAATTTCAACTCGATGCCTCCACGCGTTCTCGAGATAAAAGGTCTCGACAGACAGACGGACGGATGGACAACAAAGCGATCCTATAGGGGTTCCGTTTTTCCTTTTGATGTACGGAACCCTAAAAAAGACAAAATTGTATTTCGTTCACCTTATCAAATGTCTCACCTAGTGAAAATTGTACTGGGGAAACACAAAATGGACATGGTCGCGACAAGGGGCAGACCCTGGTCTCTGCCTACAGGCGTGACTTTATGTTATATTATGTTACGTTACAAAATGGAGCTTGCAGACGAAACTGTATTTCTAAGTATCACGACTGATTAAGGCTTCAGTGGGTGGGGTCAGCATATAAAAAATGGCACATTGCCTTGAACAGTCCACATATGCTATTCCAAAAATGCGCAGTTCTTGAAATACGTCGGTTAAAGTTTGTCATTTACAAAAACTTATTAAACGAAAATTACAATTTTAATTATTGTTGTAGTATGTAATACAATATGTGCTCGCGTGGAATTAAATTTTTATAATAATTACACTTATCAATACACACGCAGACATGAAATAAGGATTTTAATAACCAAACCCACTTTTTGAACGGTTCAACCGCTTAGAAGTTGTGGTTGGATGAAGAAACGGACAAAGATACGTACCTTGTAAGCTGAAATCATAACACTCTTAAAGAATATTCTTATCTTATCTTTCCGAACAACCACGTTAGATAAGGAATTACGGATCTAGGAACTACGGACCTGTGCTGTCGTTCAGAGGACAGCGACTAGGTTTGGAGTTTTTTTGTTCGTTTTTTCTCCAAATGATCTAGATTTTGAAACGGACACCTAAGTTTTCTTGTAACGTTCAATAACTCACAGTTTCTGTGTAAGGTAATATAAGGTACAGAGCTAGACAAAAAGCTACTACAGGGTGACTTTGAACTCGATTGACAAATTTTATGTGGACATTCTAACCATGATTTCGAACATATGGCGGCCCTAGTTTGGCAAAATGTGGGGCGTAAAAAAAAATTTATTTTATCAGCCCAAATTACTTCACTTAAGCATAGACAAACAATATCAGGACGAGAAGTTATAACAATTGAAAAAAAATATATATTGGGCGAGCGTGTCATGGTTGGCGCCGGCCAACTTAATTTGTTCTTTTAGGTAATCAGTTCAGATTCTTGTACATTTAACGTATTAGAACACATTTTTCAACGTCATGGTACTTCCTACTACTATTGACTCACTTGCGTCAAATCAATAAAATAAAAAAATACGAAAAATGGGTGCCTCATAATCACTCGAATTTTCGCAGTATCCATCTTTCTTGTCTAAATTGAATAACAAAAACAATTGAAAGTCGATATTCAAATGTTTCACATTTTTTAAAAAAAGAACATCATAGAAACCATTTGAAAAAAGTTTCATTCGAAAACCTCAAACCATGAAGATTCTATGTCAATTCAAAGAACCTATTGCAATAAAACGGCAATTTCATACTTTAACCCCTATTATTTATATAAAGAGTACAATACTGTTTTTTGGTAACAAGAACGTTCTCTCAAAGAATAGCTAACGATTTCAAAATCACCCCGTCGATTGATTCATATTTCCTTTATTTCTACCATTTCACCGTCACGCCAGCGAGGCTGCGGGGACCAGCTCTAAATAATCAAATCACTGACAACAAACGTTTGTATCAACAGTTTCGAAAGTTACGACGTGATTTTATACAACCTATTAAAAACTGGCTCGCTTGCAAGTTCGTTCGGTTCCAATGCACCATAATGGGTGGAATTTAAATTTTTCGCTGCGC
Source organism: Yponomeuta cagnagella (assembly GCA_947310995.1). Lineage (NCBI taxonomy): Eukaryota > Metazoa > Arthropoda > Insecta > Lepidoptera > Yponomeutidae > Yponomeuta > Yponomeuta cagnagella. Next base: position 17,280,225 of record OX371270.1, on the reverse strand, counting down.
TTTTGGCTTCGGGGTAGATCGATCGCTCCGATTTATTGCGGGTATTTCTTACACTTTATTTCTCCTTTATGTTAATTAGTAGGTAAACAGGCAGGCTGTGTAGGTGTGTGTAGGCACGAATTACATATGTCACCGCAAAAAGTCTGGAATGGTTATAACTGGTTTATAAATTTAAGAATGAGGAAATGATTTGTCGTGCGTGTTATTGCCGTGTTTTCTCCTACTGTAATTAGGTACACTGGGGGCAGTTCATAATAATTATAACGAATAATAACTTTCACACAACACAATCACTTTTACTGATTCCAAACTAGGATACCCTGTGCGATGTTAAACAGGCAAGGACATCACAAACAAGAAATACATCCAGACTGAGGCCATTTGTACAAATGTACAGCGGCCCCCGTGGGAAGCGGCCACCGTTAGACACTCAGGGTATCCTAGTTTGGTACCAAGACAAGTGATTGTGTTGTGTGGAAGTTATTATTATTATTATCATACGTAAACACACGCCTGTATCCCGGAGGGGTGTGCAGAGAACAGTGTTTGCCACTAGTCATGATCCTATAATAAATCAATAAATACACTTGTTGTGTTGGATTTTAAATACATCCTTGATTTATAAAAATCAAGCCCTCGGTCGCTCAATCGCCGCCCCAGATCCTTAATAAAGATCATGTCCTGTGCCCAGTGACAGTTAAAAATATAGACGTCTAACTAGCGCCAAAAATGACCCCACGTTCAATTGTGGGAAGGTGGGCGGGGCTTGTTAGTTGTGTTACCTGCCATCGTCCGACCGCCATCTTGCGAGATACCTCGATATTTCAACGGGTTAATCATCATGAAGTCAATGGTTTCACGTTGTTGCATAAAAACCAATCATAAGTTACGCTGTCACTTACCATCGCCCAATCAACGTTCACGGCATCACGCAAGGCGCACGGAATGAACCAATCGTAGAGTGATTTACTCTACAGCACATCTTGCTATAATTTCATTGGTATAGACTAATCGAGAGGCCAGGGGGGGTTTTTGAGAGTGAATTTTGTAGGAAGAAATACTTATACTGTTTGTTATTCGTAGCCTGTGCCCACCAAGCCCCCTAGTCTCTACCACAAGTGGACCAAAAATGAAATCAATGCCGATTCAGAGGCAGCACCGGGAACAACATTAACCTACTGTATTAAATTAGTAACTGCTTACACTGTTGTTCTGTCTTAAATTAGTAAAATAATATAAATGATTCTTTCGCTGCGTTACCACAAGCAGTGTAGCGCAGCGGTAGAACGCCGACTTCAGAGATTCGAGAGGTCGTGGGTTCGAAACCCGGTATGTGCCAGTGAATTTACTTACAAAGTAACGTATATTTGTTAGGTTACAAGGAAATAAGTATGTTTTGTTGCAAATTTTTGTTGGTAACGAATTAATTATTTCGATGATCATTTAGTTCCGGTTCAAATGTCCCACTAACCACCAGTTTCCCGTACACGAACACGCTGTTAATCTACTGTTAACAGCTGTCAATTGACCAAAGTGCATACAAAAAAAACTACTGACAGCTGTTAACAGTAGATTAACGGTTTGCTAGTGTACGAGAAACCGGGGGTAACACTAGTATATTTTTATGACTCGCGATGCTCATATAGTTATATCTTTGATTCACGATTGAATTATGATTTTATTTATTAGATAAAGATATTACAACTAAGAGCCATCGTCCATGGCAACTTTCATGCGTTTCAAGCTAGAGCGTATGCATTGCTTCCGTAAAAACGGAAGCGAAACTTGTCTTGTGCTTTGCTGCACTGCGTTGGCATAACTTCTCAAAAATGTCACGAAACGCGATTCAAAAGCGCAGATAAAAGTCATGGCTCTAACACTAAGCAAAACTTGTTCACAAGATAAAATTTCAGTCTTATTAATTATTAGCACTAGCGAATGATACTACGCTTCGTCTGATACAGTCATAACTTGATCTTCACTTGGATTGACTTTTTTCTTGCTTCCCAACAGTGAAGGTCCAGTTAAGTAGGTGTAGTTTTTTCGCAGCACGCAGCCTTCGAAATCGGCGTCACGCGACGGTATCGCGTTGCATGTCAGCTCGCGTTACGCCGCGTAACGTGACACGGCGAAGTTGTGACAGGATGATGAACGTACAGTCGACAGCAGCGCCCCATTCCATAGTACTACAATTCATGGTTTACTATGACAATTCTTACAACAAATCTAATCAACAACAAATTATATACAATTCATTTTTACGTGCATACGTACGTATCCGGGCAAATTAAGGAGGCATCTCTCGCGATGAAGACCACATCGCGTCGCGCGAGGCGCCGAGTTAAGTTGCACGGGGTGCATTATTACGTTACTACACTACCAATAGCGTCAATGGAAAAACCATTACTGTGTTAAAGTATCTCTATTGAACGACAATGCATTTTAGAGTCGCCCCCAGGTCTTCTTCGTCCCCGGATTTTAACTTTGTTGAGTAGCAGCAGATTGTATTTGTTACTGCGCATGATATGAACAGGCTATTGAAGTTTTCTTCGTTTTATGGCCTTTAAAAGTGCATTTTTTTTTGTTCCATCCGTCTCACAGAAGGGCACAAGCCTTCTCTGAGAGAGTGAGGATGAAATCTGATTTTTTTCTGCGTAAAGCATTTACGTCCAGTGTGCAATGCGATGTAATGCAGTGCGTTTGTGCTGTACCTCTGAAATGCCTCGATTTCGTAGATGTCGCCTATATATATACAAAAAGTTTGTGGAGCACTATTCTATCGGACAGGAAAAGTATGGTCATAATAATTGCTCTAACTCTTCGTGGATAATAAATACATCTGTGAGGTACACATGTCTGTCTGTCTCGATTATCAAACGTTAGTATTTGAATCTGGAGTCAGTAGTTCGCAATCAGCTATAAAAGCCTTATCACCCGACAGTTATCCATTTCTCATTATGATCTTATTATATTCTAGATCCAGACTGTCGATGACCTCATGACTTGGGAATGCCGGCTTAGATATTGTTTCTAAACAATCGACAATCAACGTGCAATGCTGGTCCTTTGTTGAGACGCGAACCTTGCATCTCTGTGCGTAGGGCGACTATTAGGAGGGAAATCGAAAACTTAATTGCAAAACAAACATCACTTCTACACTAACAATCTTGAAGGTGTAAAGTAATTACAATGAAAGAGAACTTAGCACTTTGTATTTAAAAAAATATTGATATTCTGCCCGAAAATGGAGGTAGGGGGGGGGGGGGTCGTATAATTTGGAACCACTTTTATTGTGTGGCAAAAAAAAACATTATATTGTAGGTAAGTAATTTTTTTTTCCTATTGTGAAATTTTCCTTATATGAAAATTTGTTCTTATTGACAGGTAGTAAATCCCCTTTTTTTCAGAAAGATGACAACATTCGTTATATTCCATTAGAAATCTCAGTGACGTTTACCCGTTTTCATTTTACCCCAAACTATTTAAACTGCCTCTGAAGAGTGTTTTGAGGAAACGTGTTCTTATAAATAAGAAGGTAAGTGTTTTGCAAAAGGCAATGTTTACTTCGCGTCAAAACATCACCATCCGTAATCAGTAACTCAAAATATTCACCCAGTTCTCGTATTTCGACGAAACCTTAATAGTTTCCAGGGGGACAATTAAAATCTTGAAACGCATTCTGAAAGCTAAAATTCCCGAAGAGTAATACTCGGAATTCCCCTCACGGCGACACGAAGAAAGCGCAATTAAAACCAATGTTAAATGCCTCGAAACGCAACTGTTCATACAAAAAATAAGAAAATAAATAAAGAGAGGAACACGAAACTCATAAGACCTCCTAATCGTACGGCTGCCCCCGTTCCTAAACGAAGCTACAGGGTTGCGGAGGTACAGTGACCCGAGCGCTGACGGTTGCCAATTGAGCTAATTTTGCTGTATGAGCCACTCACACATTGTTACATTTTCCGCTGACAGCGCTTACACGCGCGACCTTAATAATTTTACCTAAACCATTCCGGACTCTGTACATATTTTAATTAGTGCATTATAGACCATCATAGATATCGGCTGTGTACTCAATTGACAATTCCCCTCCCTTTGCACGACACTTTGACACTAAGGGGTGTGAACAATACATACCGCTCTGTACATGAGCCTTAACTTAGGCTTTTGCATCTACGTAATGAGATTATTTATTCAGCATCCAGTGGCACCTTCACTCATACTAGAGGAGTTAAGGGACCACTCGGATGCTGCGGGGCTTGGGACATTGTATTTTAGATGGAGTCGGCTTACCCAGCACCTATAGTATCCTGACAGCTTACACGGCCTAGTCCACAGGGAAGAAAAGTCAATAAGTGCGGAGCCAAACAAGCCGCGGGTTTCCTCACGATATTTTTCTTCAGCGTCTCAGTTTCCAGTCCCAGTAGCGTTCGATTCCCAGTGCGGGCGGGTACCTATGAATTTGTTTATTCAAAAAGTTACGTACATCTGCGAATTTACAGTAGCAATTGAGCCTTGCTTACGTAATAAAATAGCAAAATCTGATTAATAATTTCTTTACTTCATACTTTATTTTACACAAAGAAACAAATATTTACACAACATATAAGTATTAGTAGCATAAAAAATAATATCTGAAAATATTAGGCATCAAATAATGTGTGTTTCAGACATAATTATATTTTATTTCAATTCTTTTATCGACAAACAATTCCTCGTTAAAAAATTTGCTTAAAATAAACATTTAAAAATCATATTTTCGTGGGCATATCATAATAAACTATACAATCATAATCATAATTCAATAGGCTACGTCGGTGACCAAAGTCACCGACATAGCCCACCGAATTAGCATGCTGAAGTGGCAGTGGGCCGGTCATATCATCCGAAGAACTGATAACCGATGGGGTAGAAGAGTTTTTGAGTGGAGACCGCGGATCGGTAAACGTGGTGTAGGACGTCCTCAGACTCGGTGGAGCGATGATCTTCGCAGGGCGGCTGGCGAGAGCTGGATGAGAGTAGCCGAGATCCGTGCTCAGTGGCGTGCAATAGGAGAGGCCTATGCCCAGCAGTGGACAAGCATAGGCTGATGATGATGAATCATATTTTAGTTGTTTGTTTAAATTAAACGTTAACTTTTAGTAACAATTTATCAGAATATACCTAAAAGTTTAGTTTTATTTAATTTTCAATTAGTTAAAACAAGATTTTTAGTAAATATCTCTCATTAATATTTTCCTAGTTATGGTGGCAGAGATGCGGGCGGAACAAGACCAGGAAATTTGGAAAACCATGAGGGAAGCCCGGTCCTGCAGTGGGTATCAAATAGCTGATGATGAGGATATTTTTCTCAATTTTTTTACAAACTTTCAGTGAGGCGCCAAGTCATTCTTTTCTTTCAATCTTATATACATCGAGGCTGTCGTATCGGCCTCTTCTTGCAAAAAACCGTTACGATTTAAAAATATGATTTATATGCCATTTTAATGCAATGAAATTTAATGATGTAATTCCTGGTGTACATACAATAAAGAATATTCTATCTATCTATCTATCTATGATGCTCACTTTAAAAAAAACAATAATGCAGTCAATGGCAGGTCACCCTTTACATTTTTATTGCAAAGTCCTCCTTAACGTAAATGATTAATTAGAGTGCACGTATATAAAGGTTAAAGTGCTTTTGACTGTATATGCCGGGATTCGAACCCAAGACCTTAAGCATGTGAGGTACACACTCAACAGTTTCGCTGCCACCGGGCATGTAGTATTAAATAATAATTTCTACACAAGACAATTAATTTTATTTTCCTGGTCTAAAGCCAGTACCCAGCCAAAGCCACCACAAACATGGAAATACATGCAGACTGAGGCCATTGGCACAAATAAAGTACGGCGGCCTCCAATCGAACCCACGACCTCTGTTTTGGTAATCAAGCGTATTAACAAATGAGGCAGTCAATTCACACGGCCCAAAAGCTCCCGAAAGCTTTCGTCGGTGGCACAACTGCACCTCCGCTACGCAATGACGAAACCAAGTCTCGGAATGTCGGGGAACGAGTTCTCTATCCGTCCCGCTCTATTGTATCTAAGCCGTAGCTCCTTCTCTATCGGACGCCTGTCATTTTCTTTCTGTGTATACGAACGAACAGTTTTTTCTAAGCACTGCCTCGCCACAATGGGACGAAAGATTCGCCGAACGTTCGCTGGAATAATATATCTAGTAATAATTAATAATAATTAGTCGATCAGTGGTAATGGGTGCACCGGTGGCTCAGCAGTCATGGGGTCTCTGGTTCAGTCCCAAGACCTGAGTGAGTAGAGTACTTAGATGTAAAGTTTGACGTGCTGTCGACTGTGGCAGATAGCAACGAAGGAAAACATCATGAGAAAACCTGTTCGTTTTGAAGTGTTCTTAATTCAAAACACCGCAGTGAGCAGCGGGTTATATTTAGGCAATGGGAAGGATTAGATGAATGTTTACCAGTTAGGTATATACGTCTATGAACGTTTATGGTATAGGCCTTCTCCGAGATAGGGAGAGACAGAACTAGTTACAGAAAGGAAGAACTGAATTAAGTGCCATGGCGACACCGCTAGGCTAGACACGCAAATATAATATCAATTTCCACCAAATAAAGTATCTCGTGCATAATAAAATCTCTCCATTTGATTAACAACTATCAGTGCGCCTAGCATGCTTTCGAGACCCTGGTTCTTGATTTAATGATTTATTATGTGTTTCGTCGTGAGGGAACCTGATTGTCTGAGGGTTCACATACCTCAGCGCTTGAAATTGCCGTTCCACGGTGGGCACGTCTGGTAATTAAGTCCATGCTTTCTCTCTAAGAAAATTTTTGTGCCCTGCAGTGGGATGTATATAGACTACTCAAAAAAATAGAATCAAACTCCAATGGCTCCCATAAAGTAAGATTTGTTAGGGACGCTACAGCATAAAATGCTTTCCACCTCATACAGAATACAGACCTCTTACAGAATACACAGTGCAGAAGAAATGGTAACTTCTTAAGATCAATATAATACAGATAGAGATTGATTTTCTAATTAAAATTTTGTTATTAAATAGCCTCTATGTTTGTGCCCCACTGCAGGGCAAAGGCATCCTCGATATCAGTCCAGATTTTTTGGTCCTGGGATACCTCAACTCTATTCAGGTATCTACGTATATATCCAGCCCATAAATATTGCCTAATGCTGGGCATAGCAATGGGCTCCAACTCAGCCAACCCTCTCATCCCCCTATCAATCTCGTCGGTCACTTTCCGTAGACTTAATACATATTATAATGACTATGTTATTATTATTAAGCTTTAATTCGTGTGGCACCGGATTAAGAATAGCGTCACTCCATTTGCTTCCGTGGATGTTGCGACTAAGTAAATAAATTACCAGGAGACGGGCAGATTCCTTCCAACTGATTCCTACCGCATACTGCGATCGCCAACCCGCCTGCCAAGCGTGGCAATTATGGCAAAACCACTCAGAGTTATGAAAACCATGAGGGAGGCCTATGTCCTGAAGTGGGCATCAAATGGCTGATGATGAAGCTTTAATTGTCCATACACCGCAGCGCTTGAAATTGACAATCCGCGGTAGGCACGCGTGTTGATTAAGCCTGTACTCTCTCCCTCTCTCTCTCTCTGAGAGAAGGCCTGTGCCCTGGTAGTGGGGCGTATACATAAAAAAAGCTTTAATAGTAATTCGTCGTGTACAAAAAATATTTTTCTATCTAGATATTAATAATTTATTTCGAGCGGTCTCTAAATAGAGTGCATGCTAGGGCTATTAGGTGACGTGCATTATAAATATCTAACATCCAGGCGAAACCAAGGCCTCATTTGGTTACCTCCATCTCCTTTTAAACTATATGCAACCACAGGTATACAAACGGAGGTTCTTTTGAGACCAAAAGGTTCGTTGCTTGGGCATAAACTTGTGATTTATGAACACGACTTGTCACTTTAATTATTACACTTCCCACAGCAAGCCGCGGTCCGCGGTCGAACGTCAAGTTGGTCCATCTGCCTACACTTGACTTCAATATGGCCAAATTGTACTTCAATTGTACCCGGCACATTCACCAATGACTTTGTTAAGGTAACGTATATTTGTAGAAGCAATACCATTCGCTAACTTTGAAAGGAGACACTGTGAGGAAACCTTAGTGCCTGAGGTGTTCATATACCTCAGCGCTTGAAATATCCGCACGCGTGATAGTTAAACCCTTACTTTCACTCTCTGAGAGAAGGCCTGTGCCATGCAGTGGGACGTACCTATATAGGTTCTGTCTTTAAGAGAGAAGAGGAAGATATAGATATAAAATACGTAGGTGACTTATGTTATGATCGTGTAGTCTTACTTCTGTAATAAGCGCAAAAAATGGCAATGCAATGTGGATTTTTAGTCGGAGAAGGGTAGGGTCTCAATAATAATTATCTAACTCCTAGTGACCAAAAAAAGGAAACTAACGGTTAGATAGCGAGCCTCCTCCGCTTTCAGCACTTAACATTTTCACCAGTCTAGTGATATCCGCAGTGGACAGAATCTCATACATACATGCATAAACTCACGCCTGTATCCCAGAAGGGTGGGCAGAGACCAGGCACTGCCACGCGGATCCTGACAGATCACTTTAGCTTCCTCAACATGCATTAGTCGTTGCATGCGCGCACGCCGGTTTCGGGTACTTTGCTAATACACTTGCCTAATACATCCCCTATTTGGTCGAAGTATGTCTGCCTGGGACGAATAAATTTAACTTCAAAATCACGAAAAAAATAAACCAGACAAGTGCGAGTTGGTCTCGCCCACCGAGGGTTCCGTACACATTAGTAGCTACTTTAATTACATATTATAAATAGTTCGGGAATTGAGTCTCGCTGTTTTTTCCAAGCTTTTCCCGAAATTTAAAGACCATTTTTGTATGATTTAACTACAAATGTATAGTTTTCAGATTTTTCCTTGTACTTGTAGTATAAGACGATATTATTTGCCAATTTTGCATAGTTCTAGGTCAACGGAAAGTACTCTATAAATTAAATTTTGATTCTCTTGACTGTCGAAATATACGTTTTTGCGGCCTAAACGGCCGTATCTTTTACGTTAACTTAGAAGTTCGATTTTTTTACAGCTTCAAGGGACTTAAGAGATCTAAGTACATATATGGTTTTAATTTCAACTCGATAAGGATTCTGTTTTTTCCTTTTGAGTTACGGAACCCTAAAATCAGCTGTTCCATACATTTTAATACCGCTAGTGGTTCATTATATTCATCATACTTTATTGCACACAATACATTTAACAGGACATTACATAAGAAAGAACATGTAAAAAAGCTAGCGCAGTTTATTTTAGTATGGAACAGCTTGTATTTTTCTCGCGATTAGGAAGTTTTTTCCTTAGTAAAAGTAGATGTAGTCGCAAATGTTAACATTGTAAAATTGACGGCACATCCATCATTGCACTGGATTAAGCCGAATTCAGGTTTCAATTCGACTCAATTTCTTTAATTATAGAACGATCCAAAGTGCAGTTTACATAAGCAGCCTATATACGTCCCACTGAAGGGCGCATTTTCTTAGAGAGAAAGAGTATGGGCTTAATCACCACGCGTGCCCACCGCGGATTGGCAATTTCAAGCCCTGAGGTATGTGAATAGCTCAGATACTCAGGTTTCCTCACGATGTTTTCCTTCACGGTTAGCGATTGGTATTGCTACTATAACTTTACAAACGTACATAACTTAGAAAACAATGTCATAGGTACATGCCCACACTGGGAATCGAACTTCCGAGTCCAATGTTCTACCCACTAGGCTACCACAGCTCGCCACTTGGTAAAACATCGTACGTCAAATAGGTTTCATCTGTGATATAATGCAATCGTCTTAACCAGACTCCTAAACTCGTCTTCATTATTCCAACCAAAAAAATACCCATGCCAACGCAAACTTTATGGGCTTTGCATGTTCTATAACAATAAATTATTTACTACCTCACCTTAACTCTTGAATTCGCATCCTTGCCCGCCGGACCACAAACGAAAGCCTACTTTAGCACACGCGAAATACTACGCATAATCCTTTAATTCACACCAAGTGCTCCCCGCTGAGTTACAATGAGAAACCTCCTTTATTACGAGGAAAATAATATTTAAATTCGTTTGATTTAGCACGCACGCGACCGCTTAGACAAAACTACATCTTACAGTTTAGGAATTAAAGGTAGGAATCGTGCTTTAATAAGGTTCTATCCTTTTTAATTAATGCGTCGGAACTCGGATCTAGTTGCGGGTAGTTGCAATTTTCAATTAGCAAGTAAGCGCCGCTGGTAGCGTGTTTTGAACGCACGTGATTTAATGGGATTCTGGTTAGAGATCTCTAGGGCGGACTGTGAGTTACTTTGTGCTTAGATATCGTACTTTACTTTTCTATACTACTCTAGTAGCACAGTTGCTGGCCCTAGAGTCTAATAAACACGTAGTTTTTCAGTAGAGTGATAAGAGTACGACAATAGCTATTATTTGGGGTAACGCCACCGACAGAGAAGCCGTCGTCAAATCACAAAAAAGGTGTTTACGGGCAATGTGCAACTTACGCCAAACAGATCGCAAAAAATTCTTTGAAACACTGAAAATCCTCACATTCCCATGCCTGTACATTTATGATGTGGCAGTATTCATCAAGAGTAACCCCGGGCTTTCCGAGCGACAAATATGTAGACGAAATCAAAACAACATAAGAGCCCTACCGCTTAAAGTAGCATTATTTGGTAAAAGTTTCTTTAGGATGGCATCAAAAATCTTTAATAAACTACCTAAAATGCTACGGCATGGCGACGATCGATCCTCTTTTAAACGTGATCTGTTTAATTTACTTCTATCGAAAAGCTTTTACAAAATAACTGAATTTCTGGATGACAGAATTGACAACCGTGTGGTGCTGGATTAAGAATAGCATCACTCCATTTCCTTCCGTGGATGTTGTAGAAGGTGACTAAGGAAATCAATTACCAGGAGACGGGCAGCAGCGTCTTCCTGAGATTCCAACCGCATACTGCGATCGCCAACCCGCCTGCCAAGCGTGGCGATTATGGCAAAACCCCTCATGGTTATGAATACCACGAAGGAGGCCTATGTCCTGCAGTGGGCGTCAAATGGCTGATGACGATGATGATGATGAGAATTGACAACTTTGCGACAACTGTGTTTAATTGTAATCTGTAGACACATTTAATTTGCTTTATAAAATGCATGATTTAGCTTATATTGGTAACATTACATTGAAACTGTCGTGTAAATATCAACAACCCTGTGCATGTAATTTTTGACAATAAGTATAATATGATTGATTGATCGATTGATTGTCTCTATTTGGTAGTCTACTAAGCAATAGCAGTGCAATGTCATCCCTCTGGTATAACCCACGCAAATTAAATAGGCATCCCTAGCGAAGAAGATCGAATCGCGCGAGGCGCTGAGTTAAGTTGCGCGGATTATACCATTGGAATGTGATTGGTTATTAGACTACCAATAGAGACAATGAAACCACTTTTTTTTAAGATGAAATACATAGACGAAAACATCATTTATTGATAATATTAATTACAAGTCAAGGTGAAATTACAATAAATAATTAAATTTCGTAATAGGAATATAAAAAAAAATTGAAATCAGATTTACAAATGTCAAATATTACGTGTCAATTTCATAATAAATGTCAATCGATCAGTATCAAGCAGTCTATTAAAAATGTTTCAGTCAATAGCTTACGCTTTGTTTTCAATTTAATAAGCGAGGAATTCGTCATCTGTATAAAACACTTCTCGATGATCCGTTTTTTTAGTTCAATTTTAAACGCGGTCTCACTGCTTGCACTCGTAATATCCTCCGGAGCCATGACGTGGATGGCTTTGCTTGTCTTGGTCAACCTGTGGGTGACTGCAGCTATTGTACTATTAATGTGTCATTAATACTGTGTCGAGCCCAATAAGGAGGGGGATGTGATGACGCCATCTTGACTGCCTCATTGGTTATACCTTAGACATACCGTGCCAGAGGTCGTAGGCTCGATTCCCGCTGGCCGACGCATACTTTAATTTATGCAAATGGCCTCAGTCTGGGTGCTTTTTTGGGGTGATAATTATATACTCGTAGTTTTATATTGGTTACAGTTTAGTTGAATCCCACTTTAATTAAGTCATGAAATTAGCTAGTTTGTTGGATCCATTTTGTGTGAAAGCACATCCAGTCTTACATTATTATTGTTCCGAAATTTTCTTAAAATTTACAGAAATTTGCTTAAACTATAAGTGCCGGTACGTTGCCTTGAAGAAGCCAATTTTAGCGAAAAGACCGCAAATTGTTTTATAACAACTGTTTTGGAATATTTTTGGTACCTAAGAATTACTTACTATTGGTGTGAACATCTCATAGTAGCACCCTCTCCTAGAAATTTCGTGCTAAAATACACTGTAAGGTCAATATCAAACATTGTTCCTGATTGTAGTTTCAGATAGCGACAAAGGAGTTCGGTAGTTCGCATTTGTTCAATAAAGATTCATTTAAAAGAGGTCAGGATGATCCCGACCTCTTTCGAGTGAAAAATAAACGATAGGAAAAAGAAAAAAAGAAAAGCATTACCTACGACTGCAATGGAGTACATAGTTATAAACGGACAGTGTGATTTTAACGTTTTGTCCTTAACATAAGAACGACTTTACGACAAAATATAATTAATGAACATGCATCAAAATTAGATTGGGGTAACCTTATATATATACCATAAAATAAATAGAAAAACTAAAAAAAAAATATTGAAAAATGAAACCATTAAAAAGATTTTTTCGCCATTTTACAGATTTAAAAAATCAATTTGCTCTAATAATAACAAAACGTATTCGATTTAACTTCGTAATAAGAGAAATATGAAAACATACTTTTACGAGATAGCTCAAATATTGGTAAAAACGTCGTAATTGTAAGGTGTTATAGCTATTATTATTTGTATGTATTGATAATTTAATATAAGTAAGTACTCGGTTATTTAGGCACGTATAATTCATGTATCTCTGAAACATCATTTTGTATGTTTATACGTTCACTTCCCTCTCAAATGTGTTAGTCCAGTGCATCCAAATGTTGTCTGGAAGGAATACCGCCGTTTAGCCAAAGTATTTTTCGCCAAATTTTACTTCCCAATAAACTTATGGCATCAGTTTCATTTCCCAAATGAAACTTTAGCAAGTTTTCATTTCGCATTTTATTAATTTGGTCAAATTATCATTTCGCATAATTATACTGCGTCAAGTTTTATTAAGACAAACGTTTATTATGCTAAAAATATAGGTGCGACGAAGCGCGTAGCGTAGCGGAGCGCGTAGGAGCGTATTAGGTTGAACATGTAAGACCGAAAACTAACCGAAATTATTAGTGTAGGTTAATTTCCAAGCCAAGCAAATATTGACCAAGTATTTATTTGGTAAACAATAACTTGCCATAATAACTTTTGCTAACTGTTTATTTGCTTTAAGTTGTTTTGAGAAATGTTTTTTTGCCAAGTGATAATTTGCGGAAAATAGTTTGGGAAGTAATACTTTGGGAAACGATTTTTGGCAATACATTAGTAAACCGTCTGGAAGAGATCACTTTTAGTGATAAGGCCGCCACCTGTACTCTTAGGTTAAAAAATATGTGTGTAATTTCCATTTTTATGTACAATAAAGTTTTCTCTATCTGTCTATTTATCACGTCACAGCTTACATCCGATTTGTATTAAGCGTTTTTGTTTCAAGCGAATAGAATTTCTTTTAGGCATGTTATAAAATGCAAGTACTCCTACTAATAGTAGCGAAAATTTTTTATCATCTTTACTTATATTTTAACATGGCGTTTCCAATGACAATAAAATATTCTTTTCAAAGCTATCCGATGGTCAGCTGTAGACAGATATTTCTTTTTTACACCAACTTTCGTAAACACTACACGTGTGTCTTCTATACATGACTGAACAAAAAATAAGTTCATCTCAAGCTAAAATTAATTTTTGAGCCAACATTGTTCATGGATGCTACCATAACAGCATGAATGCTTATTTATTACGCAGCGAGTCGTTTGCATATATAATTTATGTGACTTAATGCGTTATTCCGTAAAACAATAAAGGCATTACTTCATATGACCGGGCGGTGACATAATTCCAGTAACGGGTTAAACAGTGTTGTCCCGCAGTGTATTATTAAAAATGTTATATATTATTATGTGATCACTAATTATTATGATCTGTAGATAAAAAAAAGTCGAATGGCGTAAAGAGCAAGGGTTTTAAAGATAATTTAATCCATGTTAAGTATCCTAATGAATTCGAATGTTTAGGGTTCAATTCAATTCAAATATTTTTATTCATTGTAAAAACAGAATGTTTACTTAATGAACGTCAAAGTTGTTAGTTTCACAATTAATGGACTGTGTGGAGAAGAAGCTAACAAAGAAACTCCACATTTATTCTTTTCAAAACACGTTTTAACTTAATTAACAGAGTTTTCAACTTAAAATATTAGTCATGAATGTGTTGAACACTAGTCACAATCGTCCTTTAAATAATATTAATCTACTGTTTAATGCCAAACATCTTTGTCTTCTAAATAATCCTTGATGTTATAGTAAGCCTTTTTGCACAGAATGTTCCGTACCCCAAGGGTAAAAACGGGACTAAGAATTCGCTGTCTGTCTGTCCGTCCGTCCATCCGTCTATCTGTCTATCACCAGGGTGTATCTCAAGAATCGTGATAGCTAGAGAGTTGACATTTTCACAGAAAATACTAAAAACAAAATAAAATAATTATTTAAGGGGGGCTCCAATACAACAAACGTGATTTTTTTGCTGTTTTTTTATCTTTGTGTCTGTATAGATAATGATACGGAAATCTTCGTGCGCGAGTCCGATTCGTTCTTGGCCGGTTTTTTATTTACACAGGATCTTTAAGATTATTCGTAATAGGTACGATATTTTATGTCATCCTTTATCGATATATAGTAAAACTCAACGTGCCCCGCCTTTTTGGAAAATTCATGCAAAATTAGCGTTTTCAGCGTTAATTCCAGCGTTTTGTACAAAGACGTTATCACGTCTGCCCAAACCCATGGAGTAGGTGGCGTGAAGATTTTAATCAGGGCAGTACCGCATAAGGTGTTGAGCATGAATGGCGACGGTAATTTACTTTTATTGTTCACTGTACAGTACACAGAACAAGTGCCATGCATGCATAATATTATAAAAACGTGACTACTAAAAATAGGAACTTGGAATAAATTAAAAGTTCTCCTGAACCCTAACTCCCAAATATTCAGCAAAATTTCCAAAGTTTTGTAGCAATAATGGCTTGACTTTAAACTTCACAAGAATCAAACAGTGTTTTCATCATAGTGAACAAGAATAATTCAGCTGAGCTGCTTCTGTGCTAAGAAAATGGGCCATATTACTAGATAATGGGATACAGCAACAAATCAGCTTAATTATTCTGGTTTACTTGTGTGGAACATTGTGTAAACTCACACCTGAATCCTGGAAGTGTAGGAAAGACCAGAGTTCACGATCTTGATAAACCTCAATAAGCAATAAGGCCGCCAATTGTACTGTACTATTATTATTGTTAAATTCTCATGTGTAATTCCTGGTGTACATACAATAAAGAATATTCTATCTATCTATCTATTTAACCTCTTTAGCGCCATCAACATTTAGTTGTATTAATCTAATAAAAGAATATTAATCTAATCTAATCTAAATAAAATAAAATAAACAAGTGGTAAACAGTAGTTCCATGAGCCTATATTGTAAATCAGTTAAGGATATATATTGTAAATCAGTTAGTAAGCCTATATTGCAAATCAATTATTTACGTAATCGAATCCTTGAAGTGACATAATCGAATTGCATTCTACCTGCAAAAGCCGGTTCGCTTGTAGCGTAAAACTCCGGCTTACAGATGGCACTCCCACCATTCAAGGCGTTAGGAGCTAATTATACTGAAAGAGACGGGTCGTGGAAAGGTGTATAATAATTAAAGAGATTCTTGTCTGATCTTAAAGAGCTAGCTCAAATCCCGCTTTGACCCGAAATGTTTCTCTCCATGTAAAGTTCATTTATCATCTTCGTACAGCTTTTTCTAACTTCACAGTGTGAGTGGTCGCTCCACCATAAGAAAGCTGCGGTCAGGGAGCGGTCAGCTGGGCCTGTAGCGAATAATGACGCGGAGCTATTCTCACGACCCGAGCTACTCAAACTATGCTCAAGGTTAACTGCTGCCTTAAGACTGGGACGATGACAGTTTGAATATTTTTTTTGGGTCGATGTGATGGCTGTCGGAAAATAGCAGTAGCACAGCATGACAACATAGATTTTATTAGTCACATTGTGGTCAATTTTGACATACCCTTGGCAAAAGTAGTTTTAGAAGGGAAATCGTTTTAGGCGTATTTTGCGCTCCTTCTGAAGTGTGAAAGAAATCGGACTGTAACGCGGTCAACAACAGCGACCTGTTTCATAAAACTACAGTTCGTGGTTCACTGACAGTTCGTTGTACATCGCAATATCCGATTAATCCACAGACTAAGAAGTACGAAGACTGATCGATTTCGATAAATCATTATCGCACAAGAAGAATGATGACCGTTTTATTAAACACACAACGTTTATTAAACAGTCAACAAATTCAAAATACCTACATTTATATTCCACTGCTGCTGGGAAAAGTCTCCCACCAAAACAAACTTTTCGCAAATAGTCGAACAAAAGTTGTTGTAAATAACAAATACGAGTTTTGAGTTGTTTCAGGTTTTCAGTATTTTACAAAAGGACTTTCAGTTGTATAATCATTGTATTGTGAGCAACAACAAAATATTTGTGCAGTATCGGGCACCAAGAGGGCACGTTAACGGTCATTGCCCCCGAGCTCCAATGGCTCGAAAAGCGATAAAATGTTTAACGATGCTGGTGTTTTTGACAACGAAAACTGATTCCTTTTTGTTGTGTCAACGTTATGACTTTAAAAAAGAACTGGTTAAACGTTCCTAAGGCCTCTTTACTCAGAGTTGTATTTCGTAGGCCTTGAGTCTTGCAAGCCGCATGCTTGGACCCGGGGACGGTATTGTTGAATCCTCAGTTGAATGTGGCAGTGAACTATTTTGTTTTTTGTGAAATTATACAGGAGTAAAATAAGTATTGGGGATCAGAGTTATATAGAATGATTTACAGTTTGGTACTAGGCGGTGGTAACCTCGGTGGAGCGATGATCTTCGCAGGGCGGCTGGCAAGAGCTGGATGAGACTAGCCGAGGACCGTGCTCAGTCGCGTGCAATAGGAGAGGACAAGCATAGGCTGATGATGATGATGATGACTGTGGTAGCCTAGTGGGTAGAACATTGAACTCAGAAGCGAGAGACTCAGGTTCGATTTTATTCTTTAACTTTGTCGGCGTGATAAATGTGAATACACATACCAAATTTCAGCTTTCTAGTACCACCAATCTTTGCGTTAGGCCGCAGACAGACAGACAGCCTTGTCGGACTACGGAACCCTAAAAAGTAGCCCAACACGTGCTGAGCCTGCATCCCTTTAATTGTCAACATTTTTTTTCTTCATTAAGCGTGTATTTTTTATTTTACTTTTATGATTGTTGGCATCAATAAACGATTATCTGGCCTAATTTAATCTAATCCGATGTCACTTTTTGGACCATAAACAATCTACATACAAAGAATCACGTCGATCCGTTCATAGCATACGCTTTAGAGCACAGACCTTCTCTCAGAGAGAGAGAGAGAGAGAGAGAAAGAAAGAGAGTTTGGGGTTAATCACCACGCTTGCTCATCGTGGACTCGCGATTTCAAGCGCCGAGGTTTGAGGTAAAATTATCGTCTTTTTAAGCGGTACCCTAGCCGATTTGGAAACCGAAATCTTCCACAAGACACACATTAACAAAACCACACGAGCACATTAGATCGTTTCATCAAAAAATACCATCTTGTGACCATAATTCATGAATAAACGATTATTACAAACACCCGCGCCGGGAATCAAACCTTGAACAGATTGTTTATAATTTGCCTTTGGTACGTTGTTGTGTTACCGTGTTTGTAATAAAAATATTTTATAAGGAAAAAATAAAGGAAATTTATACAAAAATGTGGGTAACATGAACGCATATTGGGCATTGCCTTTGGATTCTCTTATTGGACAGCGTTTTATTATTATTTATGTTGCGCCCGCACCGCACTTACAGGCTGTGTGCACAGTGTCTTGGAAAAGACCTTTCATCGTACCTGCCATAATTGTGTGCGATTCGATTTTCTAATTACCAACCAATTAGGCTCAAATTGGGCATGAGAGAGGGGTAGGGGTTGGGGTCGAAAATCCGTTATTCAAACCCGTTATCGGATGTTCGAAATTCAAAATGGCGGCGGCAATATGGCCGCTCAGAGCTGACCATTTATCGACCTACACGTAAAAAAGTGCTCAGCCAACTAGGTACATTTGTGAAAAAACTAGTAAGATCTGTGACATCTATATTAATAATATAAAGTAACTAGGCCATATTGTGACCAACTATTTAAAGGACAATGCAGCCATTCATAGGGAGCGCAGAGAAATGACTGTGACGGCAAATAACTATGCTTACTCGCAGGTTTGCTAAGTGTTCAAGAGAGGTAGATCTAAAATTAATTCACGGATGGGATAGATTTTCTATCTATTTATACGGCACTGTGGCCACAGTCTTATTTCAAACCTCATCCCATTCCACCAAAATCGTCACTGCGGGGGACTCGCCCTTGAAGTTGGCCTTTAACAGATAAATGAAGAAACCTAAAATGAATACAAACATAACATTAGATGTATTACGAACTACAGAAGGTAACTATAAAATATAAATATTTTTTTCGGGGTTTTCGGGGTTACAAAATATGCAAAAATAAAGTTACTCTAATAACATAAAACTTATTAAATTTCGTTTTGTCACTGAACTCTGACTGTTTTCTTATAAGGGTGTACGTGAATAAAAACATTATTTTACGGAATAACTCAAATATTGATAAACGCTTCATACATATAAACGCTTCAGACGACCTCGTGGCGCAGCGGTAGTACATCTGCATACCACGTGAGAACCAGCTGGGGAAAAAAAACCCCAGGTCTTGAATGTTTATATGTTTGTGATGTCGCTGTTTCTGGTTCCTACGACATAGGGTATCCTAGTGTGGGGCCGGAAGCAATGTATGTGCCTGTATGTAAATGTTTATGTTTATATAAGGCGTTACGTTAGGGAGTGATCATAGTCTAAGGTCGATTTGTATGGCGCGTTTTAGTACCACGTGACTATATTGACTTTTCGACTGGTTATATTACAAAAAGTGTTTATTTATCTTTTAACGTGTCCTCTCCTATTCTATTAAAACATTTTTTTAGTGCAAGTTCTCCATTATAGTTTTAATTGTAAAAAACATGTATCTTAGTTATTATTTTGTTTTCATTCTTCAATTCAAATAAGGTACAGATAAAAAATGTTACAATATACTTAAAAAAAATGCTTAAGCTTCACAATAACCTACTTATGCTTAGGTATCAAAATCTAAATGTTTTTATTCAAAGTAACACAAGCTTAATGAACGTCCAAGTTACGCGTGATATCCATTACAAAATCTAGATCATGTTGGAGAAAATATGAACAAAAAAAAACTGTAAACTTAGTCTTGTCTTGAGTTTTCATATTATTCTAAAACCTAGAACCCATGTATTGAACTGGCTTTCATTCCAGATATCGTTGTTATCTAAATAATCTTTAGTCTTTAATTTTATATCATCTGTGGTAAGCAAGCCCATACTCTCCTTAAAAGAAGGTCACCTGTGCCCTGAACTAAGACCAATATTATGCTTGTTATAAAAGCGCTGTCAAGTTGCTGCTTGTGATCGCTCAAAAGCGATCTCTTTATTACCGCTTTATTAATACGACCTGTAACAAGCATATGAAGGCTTGACCCCATCCCTTCCACTTTTTAAAACGACGTCTTTTTAAGCCCACAAGTGCCAGGTGTATTCACAACCATTCACTTAAATTTCATCACCACTATGTTTACTTTCTATCCCCTAAGAAACAAAAGCTATTATTTGGCAGTAAAGTTCATTTAATGCCTGCGGTCTATCATAAACGCTTAGGCCAATCAGGAAAACAACCGGTAATCGCCAGTTAACTATTAGTTAGGCTCTAACTGGCAGTTAAACGTGGTTTAGCGCAGTGGGTCGCGCGGATGCTACCAATTTCCGGCTCAGCCTTGAGGCTTTAAGAATCAATGTTGGATTATATTTTTCACTGGAAATAGTGTCTATTTCAGGGTAGTAAAGTTCATTTGCTGGTGGCAACAGTTTTGTGATTACGATCGAAAGGGTTAAGATTTTCTCGGGCATGTAACGTGAGGATTTATGGTATATTTATGAATGCAAGTCTTGTAGTGGGTTGTACTGCCCTTGTTAGGGGTTCGTAGTATAGCTAAGACCTAATTGGGTATTTGACAAAATATCAAATGAGTTACTTTTAAAACGGAATTTTGTATAAAAATACTGGCTTATGACGTCACATTTCAGAGCACTCTTTTTATGATTAATCTATTTAAAAATTGTAATAACCAGTAATTGACTAAAAGAGATACATTTTCCGAGATATTTTGTAATTTTTGTTTTAATCGAGCATATGAAATAATTTATTGTTGATCGTGTCAAATACCGTATTGTAAGTATTTCTAATTTAACTATGACCCGTTTTTACTTCGTCTGCTCCGACCCAAACTTGTGGATGAGCAGAAAGTTGATATTATAGTAATTTGAAGGTAAGTCGACTAAAATGAGAAGAATGAGAATATTTTAGTCGAAAGGGCAGGATAAAAAGTAGCCGAATGCGTGCATGCAACGACTAATTAATATTGATGGAATCATGTGTTTGGAATCCTCCATTTAAATTTTCATACAAACTCGCGGTCAATTGGAAAAATAAAAATAAGCTTGATAAATGAAAACTACATAATATGTACCTAATTTTATTTAGTGATACTGAAGAAACCATTTTCAGGTTTTGAGTTATTTCATTAAAACGTTGTCAACAAACTTTTTAGAGAATGATACAAAACGATTTTTGCAAAAAAATCTGTCTTTCAAAAGTTTCATTAAAATAAAAAGTATTCTATTAGCAGTAAAATATTTTATGGCCCAAAGTAAATCTTCGGGAGCGTTTTATGAAGGATACTCGCAGAAAAAACACAATCAAAATAAGATTAGGTACGTCAAAAATGGCGAAACTATAAAGTAGCCTTAAATATAAATTAAGTTATTTACGAGCGAATGTAGGAGCGGTGGTAGCCTAGTGGGTAGAACATTGGACTCGGAAGCGAGAGACCCAGGTTCGATTCCCAGTGCGGGCATGTACCTATGACTTTGTTTTCTAAGTTATGTACATTAAGTGATTAAGCCCATACTCTCTCCCTGAGAGAAGGCCGGTGCCCTACAGTGGGACGTAGGTATATAGGCTGCTTTTGTATAAGATCATCATCATCATTCAGCCACAAGAAATCCACTGCTGGACATAGGCCTCCTCCATGGATTTCCAGAAAAACCGGTTGGAAGCGGCTTACATCCAGCGTCTTTCTGCCACTTGGGTGAGGTCTTCTGTGCATCTTGTGGCTGGCCATCCTACGCTGCAGTTGCCGTTCTCTCTATAAGTGGTCTCCATTCGAGAACTTTTCAGCCCCATCGGCCATCAGGTCTGCGTGCTATGCGCCCCGCCCACTGCCACTTCAACTTACTAATCCGCTGGGCTATGTCGACGACTTTCGTTCGTCTACGGATCCCATCATTTCTAATTCGATCTCGTAGAGAAATTCCGATGAGATCGAAGTATATAAGTAAGCGGCCCTGGGACGTCCTTATTTTCCCTCTTCGGCTCTTTTCCCACACCCGCTCCATATTCTATCGTCAAGTATTCTTCCTTCATCCTCCCCATAATATTTCCAAACCAACGCAACATTCCATTCTCTGCGGCATACCCTGGTTTCTGTGTACCAAGATATAGGCGGATATCGTCATTATAGAGGCGTGAGTACGTTTTTCAAAGATTAGTCTAAATAAAAAACAAAATAAATTTGAGTTAGACTCATACCAAACCTAATATAGCTCGTGTCGTAAACTTTGGGGAAAAAGTAAAAAAATAACAAATAAAGTAGCACACACATAGGAGGCACCAAAATGGGTATTTTAATCAGGACTCGCGGTCATTTCAAAATTTATAGCTCTAGTCTGTATAAAGGTGAAGGCACACTTTATACAGACTTCAGTTGCTTAGTTCTTTTAGTAGATCTAATGTTTTGTTTTTAGTTAATTGAGGCACGCTTGCACGTGACCTTTATCTCGCTCGATAGTGAGACGCCTACATATTTACTCATGATTTAAAAATAAACAACTTATAAGTCTTATAACATCCTTTTATATCACCTGTTATTTTTTAGTCTTACTCTGTTACTTTCTTAGTAAGAAGCAAATAAGTGAATAAAGTATTATTATTATTAAAAATTACAAGTCTTCAGAGAAACAGCGATGCATTCCACATCTTCTGTTAACAAATTGCTGATTCCAGATATTTGCTAAAATATTTAAAAAAAATAAAGTTGAAAAAAATTGCTATCTAATTTCCAAAAGCTTGTATTCGACGCTCTATTTTAGAAGGGTTAACGACTGTGTTGATTATTTTTCAATAAATTTAAGTGACTAACTTATTAGTTACGGTATATTATATTTTATGTGTGCTTTTGTGGCAATCTAAATAAATATATTCTTACTTTCTTTCTTACTTTCATAGTATTAAGAGTTAAATTTACTAACTAGCTATTCATCTATATGACGTGTAAACAAAATAGTTGAAGTGACCTACTCAACACTGCCTTGAACATTTATTTAACTAACATTCAACAAAATCTAACGAAGAAAGAATGAACGTCCCCCCGGTGTGCCGTCACCTTAAGTCCATTTTGTGGATTGGTTGGTGGGTAACTTATATCTGTAAGCAGCGGGGGGTGTCCGGCGCAGGAGTAGATCGTAGTCTGCCGTAGACCTAGCATGCACTCGATTAATAGTCTCGCTTTTTTGAGCCAACACAGAAATCGGTCGAAGCGAAAAAAAAAGCTATTACATACATTTGCTTAGTGTCGAAGTTTAGCAAGGGCTGATATTTTTGCGGTTTAATAGTTGGTCACTAATTCTGCTTATCACTAAAAAGTTGTTTATTTTGATGAGTAGAATAAATTGTCTAGGGCTACTTTTTACCAAAAGTTTAAATGTTCACCTGCTGATGACTTTAGGTAGAATATGAGAAAGACAGTATCCCTAGCATGCGTTACTTGAGATTGATGTAGGTTTTTTACTCTACGGCGAAAGCAAATTAGGGAATCGGCAAATTGAAATTTTGTGTAATATGTCGTCGAATTAAGTCTGCGAATATTAAGTGCATGCTAGGCCTTTAGACCAAACAAACATGGCGTTTGCTGCTGATATTATTGTGTGTTCTTGACGTCATTATTAGCATTGCTAGGTTGAGACTTTACGCTTCTCCAGACAGTTTAGTTTCCTTTCAAGAGTTCCGATATAGGATTTGGAAGTATATTTCATATTAGCGTTTGCCCGCGATTTCGTCTGTGTAGACGTCAGAATTGGGCACATTTATAAATAAAAAACCTATTTAAAGGCTAAAAATTCCACCCATGCCGGGACTTGAACGCGCGACCGCTGGCTCTCCCAACGTGCCAGCGCTCTCCCAACTGAGCTAATGGGTAAGTGCAAGCATCGATGAAATTTCGAGCCTCTTTATTAACTTTTCTGTATTACGTACAGGCAGCGACATCTGACCGAAGCAATTCACATCACTTGCAGCCCCGAGTAACCCACTTTGCAGTTAGGTTTTTACATCGGAATGATATCGCTGTACCTATATGATTATATTATGTTAAATGTTAATCTGTACAATTCTAAATGACCAGAACAATGGTTTTCTATTGTTCTTTTCAAGGTTCTAATCTTACAGGTTGAGTAACATCGTGAGAAAATCTGATTTTCTGACGTGTTCACATACCTCATCGCTGGAAATTGCCAATCTACGGTGACACGAGTGATGATTAAGCCTATAATCTCTCTTCGAGAGAAGGTCCGTGCCCTGCAGAGGGACGTATATAAGCTTGTGTTATGTATAAGAATTATTTAACACTTCGATCGTTTACAATCGCTTTAAGGAAAAGTAGCTTAATTTTTTAACCCTAGATACCTAACCTCCTCACATGCCCCATAGTACTTAGCCATTCATCATTTCGACTACCATTTTTTGAAGAGTTAAGTTTTAAATTAAACCTTTTTAAAAACCTATTTAGAGGCAAAAAATTCCACCCATGCCGGGACCTGAACCCGCGACCTCTGGCTAACCGGTCCTGGTATGGGTGGAACTTTTAGCCTCTAAATAGATTTTTAAAAAGGTTTAATTTAAAACTTAACTCTTCAAATAATGGTAGTCGAAATGATGAATGGCTAAGTACTATGGGGCATGTGAGGAGGTTAGGTATCTAGGGTTAAAAAATTAAGCACGGGTTAGTGCAACAAAAAGATTATAAAACTTTAGGCATATTATATATTGTTTAATAAAATAATATGTTGTTATTTATCGCATACTCTTATTTATACGCGTTTCTACAGATTCTTATAAAAAGAATATTAAAACAGAAATTTAAAAAATTTGTTGTTTATTTCAAGGTAAAAGCTTAACTCCTGAACTGCCCTCGCGGAATGGAACGTATAGGTGGCCCATACTAAGTTGGACACAGATCTGTGTCGCGGCAGACGACTGGTTAAGCTGTTGACGTCAGAGAAAAAAAACTTTTTTAAATTTTTGACAAGACCAAGGTTATCCCCACACGCACCAAAACATACAATTTTTCTGTTGCGTATTCGTCGAAACGACGAAAGTTAGGTGTTTACGGTTAAATGAGAGACCATTTTAAAATTGTCACGAATTTTCGCAAAAACATAAAAGTGTGATTTCAGTCCATGTAAAACCAGCGTAATCGATTTATAGCATAACACAATAACCAACCCAAAAACCTTCACCTACGTTTTTTTGTCACCGTGTGATGTGTTTCTGATGAGCGTGCCTTACCAGCATTCTGAAATGAACAAAACTTCTGGTGATGTCCATTTTGGAACTAAAAGTAAGAGCCAAGAGGTCACATTAGCACCGCAGCCTTGTGGTAAGGGACATTAACAATAATGACCGGTTCTCAGGTATAATCATCACGGATAATAATAGAGTCACAAAGTGGGTCTTAATGCTTTAGAGATAAGGTGTGTGTTTGCGAGTTTTTCTGGCCTTAAGCGTGAAACGTTTTATGTGTTAATTTAAACTGTGACGGGTTAAATCTGGTCCTCTTTTTCGGACGAATTTTCTATTATGTCACTTTTCGGCCTGAGTGTTCGCTAAAGGATTATGTACTTTTAAGAAGTGTAACAGTCTTATTTACACAAAACACGATTCCTTAAAATGCTCCTCAGACGCAGTATAAATAGTCTGTGGTCAAAGGGAAAGACGTAACCGCAGATAATTTAAACTGTTTTAATAAATTAAACATAAACATAAACATTTACATACAGGCACATACATTGGTTCTGGCCCCACACTAGGATACCCTGTGTCGTGGGAACCAGAAACAACGACATCACAAACAATTCTTATTTATTAAGACACAATTCCTAAATGTACAGAAGTGCTTATTTTTTAAATAGTTTATTTTAATAACATATATATCACGATCATGTAGGTCGTGGGTTCGGATGCCAGCAAGTACCATTGACTTTGTTTTCTAAGATATCTATCTGGTACATTTGTGAAGTTATAGTAGCAATATGAATTGCTAACTTTGAAAGAAAACATCGTGAGGAAAGCTGAGTGTCTGAAGTGTTCGCATAACTCAGCGCTTGAAATTGCCTCGGTCGGCACGCGTAGCAATTAAGCCTATACTCTCTCTCTGAGAGAAGGCCTGTGTCCTGCAGTGGGACGGATATAGGCTACATAAAATAAAAATGTTCGCAAAATATTATGTCCATGAAACTTATAGACCATCTTTTTCTTTCAGGTACGTTCAAACTACATCGATTGCTAGTGAAGCGGGCTAGTTAAGACATTTCCGTAAGTAATAAGCTTTATTATCACTCTCAGAAGCGTCTTAATCATTTGGTACGTAATTAGTTTACCAACTTACTGTTTTAATATACCATACTAAGCACTTAGCACTCCATACAATGTATCTATCTTTAGCGCTGACCGCAGGAAAACAGTTATGCTTCCAATAATTGTTTAAGAGCTAGACAAAAAGCGGCGGCGCGGGCGGCGACGGGCGCGGTGCATAGTTGTATACAGGCTACTCCTGACACATACTTTTCTGCAATCTACCACCGGTTTATTGACAGAGACCGTTCTGCAGAGACCACACTTTTTATGTATTGAGTTCTCTTGGCCGAGCGCAGATAAAAGTTAAGCCTACGCCTCCCATTTATGTATTTATCGTATGGCGTTCAGCATTGGTCTCAATGAGTAACTTTGGCCTTTGCAGCTACATAATGAGATGATTTAGACAGCGTTCAGCCTTTGCTCACATTAGGTAGGTAAAGGGGCTACTCGGACGCTGCAGTACCTTAAAGCGTAAATACATTGCATTAAATTATTAATGTATTATTATTATTATTATTATTATTAATACGTTTATTGCACATAAGTAAAAAATACAATGGCAATGTGGCGGACTTAATGCTATAAGCATTTTCTACCAGTCAACCACAGGAGGTGCAAGAAATTAACTGGTAGGCATACGAAGTAAACGGATAAAACGAATAACTAACTAAAATTACTATATGTATTTATACTATAAACTTATAATACATAATATAAATAAACATATAATATACACATATAAACTGTAGCAACATAAGTAGATATAAATGTGTAAGGAAGAAAGATAGTAGTGAGATTGCAATTACACAGCCGAGATCCTCCTCGCGAGGGCTCAGGGGGGCTCGGGGTAACACCATGTCGAGAAAGTGTTTGCGAACAAGGACTTTGAAAGCATTCCGAGATGGGACTTTACGAATGCTTTCAGGAAGGGCGTTCCAGAGTCGAACAGCTGTAACAGAAAATGAATTTGAGACAAAACCAGAAAATATGTAATATTTATTTGTAAGAGCTAAAATTAAAATTTGCAGTTGTTCAAATACGTAGCCGACTCGCCCGGTGAGGTTTTTGAAGCCATACTACGTGTGGCATGTGAAGGGAGGGGAGGTCGATGAGAATAGAGTTGCTTTGTTTACATTATTTGTATCATCATCATCATCAGCCATTTGACGCCCACTGCAGGACATAGGCCTCCTTCGTGGTTTTCATAACCATGAGGGGTTTTGCGAATAAAAATACGATGGCACTTGCTGACAAATCGTGGGAGACGCCTAACAGTACGACATGGCTAAATAAAATAAGGCGTTAAGTAACTGGACTTTTCATCTTAGCTTTGCGCTGTATAGGTGTGAGACCTAAGCTCAACAGAGGAACATAATAACGGCTATGTAACTAAAAAAAATTATTTTGAGGCATAAAGGAACTGGCCATTTCATTCCAGCATTCCGCGGAATAGATCGAATCAACCCAGATCCTTGCGGCGACGGCTAGCTATCAAGCTCGTTAGGGTCACTGCACACTGACGGGACTTTAATGAAACGTCGTTAATTAATTAATTATCCCATATTAATCTAGGAAAATGTTAAGTCGCTGATCTTTTGAGGTTGGTCGTAATTATTTGCTAAATTCAAAGCTACCATTTTTGGTTTAAAAATACTTATTTACTAAAAAAGACATATAATATGTTCTGACATTATAATGGCCTTATTAAGGGCTCTACCCCCTACCATAAAAAACAACTTCATTCCAGTAGATTTGCTTAGGTCCTCATGTAGCAGAGCCATTCTTTTATATACTTCTGCCTATAATGAATTTGGTCAAGGGTAGGTTACTTACATTGAAATACTAAATTTGGTTGGAACGGAAACCCGGGCTTGGCTTTCATTTAGCACACAACTTTGTTTTCATATTTTTATGTTCACCCGCGATATTGTATACTTTGATATTAAGATTATATATATTTTAAACCATTAAGTAATATAGATATTAGGTATAGCTAACTTAGGTGTTTTATACGTCGGTGATACATCTTTAAGTTATTTGAAAAAGATAGATAGGTAGAGAACACTTTATTGTACATAAAAAATGACATTGCACAGATATTTCTATTATTATTATTCTAGAAGTATTAGATGTTATAATTTTAGGGGTTTTGAGCATCGGGATCTGAACTGTAGATATTTTAATTTTAGATGTTCTAATACGTACCCCTTCATTAAGTAAAATTTACCACTCCATTTACGAATGCGTTACTGGATCCCGGATGACTGAAGCACGACGGTTTCTAGTTATGTTATGTATCTAATTAGTTAGTTTAAGTTATTTTCCTTTAAAAGTAATTTTTTTTTTCAAATAATTTTTACAAATACAATCAAACGAAAAAAGAATCCATTGTAATCACATAGTTTAATTATTCAATTATTAAACTTAACCAGCGCAATGTGCACACACCCTAACCGACTCTTGCGCAGGCATGTGGCTTCCATCTTTGCGCGGACGGACAGACAGACGGACGGATGGGAGACGCGCGGGATGTAATTGCAACGCTATTCGCCGCTAGGCATTTTTCTAAAGGTTGCTTGTAGGTGCACGGGCGGCAATTTGAACGCTTATGCCAAGCAGTTATGAGTGTTTTTAACTAATTAGGTCTACGGTATTGAGTAGGATTGCTAGCATATTTTTACGTGAAGTCGATAGCGCTTTAACTTTCAGATGGCCAATCTAAGATTCTGTGCCTTTAATCAAACTCAAAAATGAAACGTGAGTAATAATGAAACGATTATACATGTTTGTTGCAAAGTCGATCGAACTCAATAGAGTGCAAAATAAAGGTTAAGCCATTGCCTGTAGCATTCTGGCGGACACATTGTATTTTTTACCTATGTGCAAAAAACGTATCTATTAATAATAAAGGTCGATATATTGCCGACTTTAATCACTGATAATTGAATAACAAAAATACCTTACCACAGTGCAACGTTTGCAAAAACGCCGCGTCCGGGCCGCCCGTTTGCGGCGGCTCTCCGCTAGCTACCCTTGCTGAGAAAAATGTTAGATTTTAACCATTATGTAAGGCGGGCCTGGCCCATAAACGGCGCGTAATTGGAGGCGCGAGTTAGCTGCTTTTTACCCGCGTCATTATCGCCGGTGTGTGCTGCCGCGTTTTTGCTGCTACCGAATGATATATGGGAGGTAGGTGAGGAACAATGCTAGAAAATAGACGTTGGCCTGCGGATACCTTGTCTTAGTGCGGAACAGAACCGGTAGCCTGTGACTCTGTCGTGTGCTAAGTGAGTTAGCAAAGCCACGTCATAGATGCAAAATAGTTATTTTTATTTTATTTATTATTATTTTATAAGAGTGCAAAGTTGCTTTTTTAACCGCGTGCTCAATTTTGACGACCGAGCAAGCGAGTGCAACACGTAACTTAAAGAGGTTCCGAGTCTGAGTTTTAACAAATTAAAAAAAGTTGTGTGATAAATTCGTTACCATGGAGGTAGAAGTAAATAGGTTTAATGATGTTTTGAATTTACAAACTGTTTTGCATACGATGTTCTAAATTTAATTTACTTTATCCTCTAGCTGATAAAAACGGATTTCGCACTCAGATATCTAAGAGCAAAAATACTCTTTCCGTGATGGGGGGGATGAAATAGTATATTTCATTACGAGTGCGGAAAGCCTGTCATTGCAAAGAGTTCCGACAAATGTCTACCCGAGCTGAGAGGTTGACAGTCGGAACAAGTTGCAATGATGGTTCCGCACGTGAACTGAACAACTATTTTTAATAAAGTTGCGAAAAAATGAAGCAATTTAATAAAGAACATTTTTGGAAAATGCCGCCAACCGTAAAAGAATATAAGCAGAGATTTTTTTTCTTCACCCATTCTGGGTAGGCAAAGGGAAGTATGCCCATACAGCCAAGTCTTCAGTAGAATTTTTTTATTGATATGAAATGAAAATGAAATTTAATGAGATGAAATGAAATCTAACCTTTGAATCAAATCATTAAAGTATAACTTCTTTTTAAAAATATTTGCATGAATCATAAAAACATCTATGATTTTTTTTTAGTAAAAACTTCGTGGTTGGTTTTTTCAATTTTTTTATTAAAAATTAATAATTAAATTAAATTTTTAATACAGTTGCTCAAAAAGTGGCGTATTGCAGGGACGTATAGCGTTCGGGATGTGGGCTATTACACACTCGTGCTTTTTTTTACCTTTCCCGCACTCGTGCGTTCTCTTTCCCAACTGTCAAAATAATGTCTATTAAAAAGAATAACCAACCATGAAGTTTTTACTAAAAAAATCATTGAAGTTTTTATGATTCATGCAAATACGTATATTTCAAAAAGAAGCTACTAATTTGTTTCAATATCAGATTTAATTATTTGATTGAATGAGTTTGGTTAGGTTTCATTTCATTTCATCTCATTAAATTTCATTTTCATTTCATATCAATAAAAAACTTCTACTGAAGACTTGGCTGTATGGGCATAGTTTCCTTTGCCTACCAGAATGGGTGAAGAAGAAAAAAAAACTGCTTATATTCTACGGTTGGCGCCATTTTTTAGAAATTTTCTTTGAGAGTTTAGTTGTTTGTTGCACAAAATGAGTAATTTCGACCCTAGTTTTTTTGAATTAACACCACCGGAACTCAGTATAATTGCACAAAATGCTTCGGAGAACATTTTACCGGAAAAGTCAAAAAGTCGCTACGGTATATCTACATACGACGAATTTATTGCGTGGAGAGAAGAGAAAAAAGCAAATAGTTTTTCATTTTTTCGCAACTGTATTAAAAATAGTCGTTCAGTACACGTGCGGAACCGTCATTGCAACTTGTTCCGACTGTCAACCCTCGCCTTCGGCTGCGCCTCGGCTCGGGTAGACATTTGTCGGAACTCTTTGCAATGACAGCCTTTCCACACTTGTAATGAAATATACTATTTCACTTCTCATGCTTGTAAAGTTCGACTATAAGTCGTGCGTAGTCGATATAAAATCGCTTTTTATGCTCCAGTGTATATAGTAAATTTTCCTTCTAAGGCTAAGGTAATGCAGCTCAAAAGCCAAACAGAGTCAAAATATATTACACAATTTAGTTGAGCAGTGAAGTTTCGTAGAATACTGAAACCTGTTGTTTTATTTTATTCTGGCTAAAATTAAATTAACGAAATCAGATAAAATAGGCGTTAATTATACTGTTTCAAATTGCGCTGAAATGTTTTTATAACTTGGCAGAAAACAATTATCTAAGTCTAAATTCACATCAAAAAGGAAAAATGCAAAAAAAAAAAAAATGGCGGGAATTGGTTATTTTTTGTGTTCTTTCACTGTACGACGATTTTGTTGTCCGAAATTTTCCTCGCAATCGGAGTGAAAAGCAAAGTGTATAGCTCAGGCCTAAGTGTCCATTTTGATCCTCGAATATCATCATCAGCCATTTGACACCCACGATCTTCGAATATATTAATTAATAAATTGCCTCGGATAAAAATGGATCGCTTTAAGCCCTTGTTGTATAATCTACTATTAGCTAGCAGATATTCAGTCAGAAATCAATAATTTATTTCAACGTAAAGAATTTAAATTCGGTTCGCTGAATGTCAATGTACTATATTACTACGTTAGCCGCCGCAGAGATCTGTAGACGAACGAAAGTGTAGAGTAGTAAGTTGAAGTAGCAGTGGGCGGGGAAAATAGCACGTAGAACTGATGGCCGATGGGGCCGAAAAGTTCTCGAATGGAAACCACATATCGGCAAGCGTAGCGTATGACGACCAGCCACAAGATGGACATATGACCTCATCCAAGTCAGGAAGACGCTAGATGCAAGCCGCTTCCAACCGGTCTTTTTGGAAATCCATGGAGGAGGCCTATGTCCAGCAGTGGACTTCTTGTGGCTGAATGATGATGATGATAATAAGTGCGTATTATATTTGAATGTATAAAGGTATAACACGTTACAGCAGGTCGGCGATGATTTCACGATATCAATCTAAAATAATCCTTAATACGAAGAACAAAAAAGCCCGTTCCCGTGGCGTGCCGTCAGGCCGGGCTGGCTTTTTTTCCTCTAGCATTGTAGCCCCTAACCTTAAGTGTTTACGGTTTATTTAAGTTTGTCTTATTGGCAGTGAGGTGACCCCTCAGACGCTATATAGCTTAGTACATGGTTTAAACCTATCTCCGAGAGAGAGAAAGAGATAGTGTGGGCTAAATGTATAGCCTTTTAATGTATTTTGTTTTCTGGTGTGTACAATAAAGTGTTCTTATCTAATCTAATCTAATCTAAATCAACACGCGTGCCTACCGCGGATGTGTGAAAAAAAAAATCCATTTTGACTTTTTAGATAAAGAATTAGGTGAATTATACTAGAAATTAAAGCCAATCATAAATAATCAAAAATTAGTGATATGAATCATTACATAGGAAGCCTATATATGTCCCACTATAGGGCACAGGCCTTCTCTCAGGGAGAGAGGGCTTCATCACCACGCATGCTCACCGTGGATTGGCGATTTCAAGCGCTGAGGTATGTGAGTAGCTCAGGCACTCAGGCTTCCTCACGATTTGAAAAAGTTACTCACCATCTGTGAGTCATACGCTTGTGATCACTGTCTCAGGTATAATGATGCTAAGTGTGAGTAGGTACGTTGTTTTCGCTTCAGGTGGAAGGTGGGTTTTGCCCTTTGTTGCTGAACGGATCACCCATCAGAAGAGTTCTCAAATATAAATACCTGGGACATGTAGTGAATGAGCATATGTTGGACGATGAAGATATTGATTGTGAGCAGAGGGCACTGGCAGTCTCCTGCAACATGATGGCTCGCAGGTTTACACGCTGCTCTCGCGATGTGAAAATAACATTATTTGCAGCCTTTTGTCAATCACTGTACACGTTTAGCTTGTGGATCAATTATACGCATCGGCCCTTCAGCGCTCATAGCGTACAACATAACAATGCGTTCAGGATGATGTCAGGTCTGCCTCGTTTCTGTAGCGCATACGGTATGTTTGCCGAAGCTCGTATTGATAGCTTTCAAGCCGTTATGAGAAAGAGAGCAGCATTCATGATGTGCAGAGTGCGTGGCGGTCATCCTGACCATGCTGGAAGATAGGCCTGATAGTCCTTTATTTCAAACGTTAGACAAGACTTTACGCTGATTTCTAAAACCAAGAGTTTTTGAAGTCAATATGAAAAAAAAAAAAAATTGGAATTTTTTACATCATATTTAAACTGCCTTAACGGTTATATTCCTTTTGTTGCACTAACCCGTTCGTGCCACGTGGAACGGTTAGCCAGAGGTCGCGGGTTCAAGTCCCGGCATGGGTGGAATTTTTAGCCTCTAAATAGGTTTTTAAAAATTGTCCTCAGCACGGGTTAGAGCAACAAAAAGAATATAGTCAATATGAATTTTAGAGTCCCTAAAATGTCATCACAATTATTACATTAATTAAGTACAATTATTTGTTGCATGGTAGAACTTTAAGATTGTTTATATATTTTTGTACTGTTGCTGTAAATTTAATTTTATGAATAGTTTAATGGAACTATGTATTCCGCACAAATAAATAATAACAATAAAACACGAAATACATTGAAATTGAAATTGCGTTGGTTTGGACATGTGGAGAGGATGAAGGAAGAAAGATTGACAAAATAAATGTATCGAGCGAATGTGGATGGAAGGGCCGGTAAGGGACGACCCAGACGGACATACTTCGACGATAAAAATTACCCGAAACCGGCGTGCGCGCATGCAACGACTAATGAATGTTGAGGAAGCGAAAGTGATCTGTCAGGATCGTAGCAAGTGGCAGTCCCTGCTCTCGGCCTACCCCTCTGGGATACAGGCGTGAGTTTATGTCATGACATTGAAACTAGCGTATACATTTCCACAATTCTCGGATGCTGCAATGGTTTCGTACCAAAAACAGTTACAGTTTTTACTCCCTGTAAAAGGTCCGCCATTAAACGTCGAGTAATAAGGAAGAGTAGTTTTACCGAGTAAACGTAACTGTTCCTTATACTGTCGTTGATTAACAAAATTCTCCGACAATCTGCCCAGATAGGAGCTACCCATATATAGGTAAGGCAATACTCGCGCGACTGCAGAAACTAGAGACTTGAAACAGTCAGGCTGGAGTTTGACTCTCTATTGGATAAGATTATGGGTTGGGTTCAGTCATGATTCGTGACATTTAATGTTTTATTAGAAGGTGAAGAAGTCTTACAAGTGCAGTTAAACCTTTTGAAACGACTGAGCAGCTGATACAAATAAAATATAAAGTAGGTATTACACACTGAGATTTATATTATGATACATATGCCATAAAAAAGGTGACGCTAACTTACTTGAATTAAGATAATTACAGACTATTAAATCCACAACCTTCCAGTACCTATTATATTGACCACGCTACCGCCGCTTCCAAAGCCTGAAGCTTACATAAGTAGCCTATATACGTCCCACTTTAGAGCGCAGGCCTTCCTTCTCTCAGGGAGAGAGTATGGCCTTAATCACCACGCGTGCCCATTTCGATTTGCGATTTCAAGCGCTGAGGTATGTGAATAGCTCAGACACTCAGGTTTCCTCGCGATGTTTTCCTTCACAGTTAGCGAGTGGTATTGCTACTATAATTTCACAAATGTACAAAACTTACAAAACAAAGTCCAATCAAGAGGTACGTGCCCGCACTGGGAGTCGAACCTGGGTCTCTCGCTTCCAAGTCCATTGTTTATCCCACTAGGCTACCACCAGCGCAATAAGAATTTTTTGAATTTGAATTGAATAAAAGTGGCTCGTTTGTTGGTCCTATTCTCTGTCACCACTGTTACTTGATTTTATCTCAAGTCGCGGAAGTCGAAGTAGAGCCCTGGCCACACAGAAGGGACGAGGAGCGAGGGTGCGGAAAAGACGCGAAGAGTTGTATAGGGTTCTGCGCCCTCACCCCGTCTCTTCTATGTGAGCTTCGTCCCGCCCCCCTCGTTACATTTTGTGAAAGTGAATTGGAAAGAAGACGCGTCTTTTCCGCGTCCTCGCCCCGCATCCTTTCTGTGTGTCTCAGGCCTATGGCTCTGTCTACTGCAGCTCCTTTTGTGTAAACTGGACTCAGTTTGAAAGTGAACGCTAAAATAGTAGTCCGGTTAACAAAGCAATTCCTTATTCAGTCCTTAATTTGCCATTCAGTACTATTTGTATAAACCAACTAGTATTGTACGCCTGGTCGAGATGTTGAATTTACTTGCACTGCAGAGACTTCTGTTTTCTGTTGGTTTCGGTTTGTAAAAAAAAAGGGTGACTTTGTATTTGTTTATCGTTCTTTTAAGGGGGGACATTCTAACCATGATTTAGAAATTTAAGTTTTTTATGTAACTCAAAATGACCTCACCTAAGCATTAAAAAAACAAAATTAGGACAAAAAGTAATAAAAATCGAAAAAAAAGCTGTGTCAGCGCCGTCCAACTCAATTGTCACTCATATTGTTAATTGTTTACGCATATCATCGGACGACAGGCGTTTCATTTTGACATGTTAAAAAATCACCTACCATTTCAAATTTCAGAGCTTGGAGCCAAAGGTCGGAAATCACGAATTTTTACAAATAAGCTGTACCGTTACTGATAAATCAAATAATACTTTTTTTCCCTATAAAAAGAACGTTCCGCCAAATTGGAACGTTCACGTTGAAATTTTCACAGATGATGTATTTCTATTGCTGCTATAACAAAAAATACTAAAAACAGAACAAAATAAATATTTAAGGGGAGCTTCCATACAACAGACGTGATTTTTTTTGCCGTTTTTAGCTCGATATTAATAACTGCAACAGGTAGACGCTTGGAATATTCAAATATTGTATAGATAATGGTACAGAACCCTTCGTGCGCGAGTCCGACTCGCACTTGGTTTACATACTGTATAATATTCCTATCTATATTGTACTAATTGTTTTTTACTTTTTTAAATTTTCTTTGTAAATGTCAAACGATACCGTGATACCGGTTTTGAAAAATGTAGGTATCATAACTTTGTCTTGAAATAAAATAGAAAAGTGCCAAAATTTCAATGATGGTTTCAAGACTTGAAAATTGAAGAATTCACTTACTTATTAATTGGAAACCATCAATTAGCAGACCACCCAATTGGCTCATTAAACTTGTAATTTCAACCCTGGCGCCATCACTTTAAGGTCGGTAATTGACTGCATGCTTTAGTTAACTGTGAAAAATCTTCTCACAGTTTGGCGAATGAGTGAACATGTCAATATCAATTAAGTTTAATGTTTTACTTCCGACTTTGCTTCCATTTTTAATTAAATTCGACACCTGAAGTTATGTGGGTTACTTTTAAAGACTACAATAACTTATAATTGTAATAACAATCAAGTGTTGGTAAGTATTACCTGCACTTGATAATGGGATAATAATGGGTGAAGGAAAACGTCGTGAGGAAACCTTAATTTCTGAGGTATCCACATACCTCAGTTCTTGAAATTGCTAATCTGCGGTAGGCACGCGTGGTAATTAAGCCCACACTCTCTCTCTGAGAGAAGTTCTTTGCCTTGCTGTGGAACGTATACAGGCTATATTAAACAATGAGGTGATGTAGGTCACTTAATTAAGGAAATTACACGTGAGGTCTCCCATAACTTTATTTAGTATTGGTATATAGACAGATAAATAATTTATTAACATAACACCCACACACGTATATAAAGCATTATTTACAAATGTTATTACAAGTAACAGCATAAAATAAAACATGCATGCATAGGAAAGAAAAACACAGAAAACTAGCCATAAACGGTACACCTACTGATGAGAAAAGTAATAACGTATGTGTCATCATCATCATCAGCCATTTGACGCCCACTGCAGGACATAGGCCTCCTTCGTGGTGTTTAAGGGTTTTGCCATAATCGCCACGCTCTTGGCAGGCGGGTTGGCGATCGCAGTATGCGGTTGGAATCTCAGGAAGACGTTGCTGCCCGTCTCCCGGTAATTGATTTCCTAAGTCGCCTTCTACGACATCCACGGAAGGAAACGGAGTGACGTTATTCTTAATCGGGCGCCACACGGAATGTAACAAATTATTTACAAAGCAACGTATGTGTGGCAAATGTAAATGGGTTTCCACTCAGCGTGTGCTGAAAGTTTGGGGAAAACTTCAGCGCTACTATTCTGCTGGTGTGAGCAGCGTCATATTGTTATCAGACCGGATTAAACAATTGTTATCTTGTCATTACCTGCGTGTGTGGATACAATGACTAGTTAGTTAGTTAGACCTGAGATTTCCGCATTTAGCGTCATGGTTGGGCCGTTGTACGTAGCAAAGCTGTGAGTTTACTCCAGCCGACCCATCACTTTCCAGAAAGCCAGCAGTGCTCTGATGTCACTGCAGACCTCCCTAAGGGATCCCAGCTTCCCAATGATGGTGGTCCGTTGCTTTTCCACGCCTTCACAGTGAATTGTGGGTGGGTGTGTCCTCTTCTTTGAGGCATCCCCGGCAAAGCGTCTGTCGGTTAGTCCCATGTTGTAGAAATGTCTATTCAGTGAGCAGTGGCCTGTTAATATTGCCGCAGCTTTGCGCAGATTATCTCTTCTCACAAACAGCAGGCTGCGTGAAAGACGTTTCCAGATTGTTGTTAGAGCCTCCCGGGCTTGTCTGCATCTAGTTTCGGTTTTCCAAAGTTCGGTATGCTGGCTTTCTGTGCAGCGACTAATGAATGTTGATGAAGCGAGAGAGATCTGTTAGAATCATGGCAAGTGGCAGACCCTGGTCTCTGCCTAACCCTCCGGGATACAGGCGTGATTTTATGTTATGTTATGTTTTATCTTGTCATTAATAATAATGATAATAACTTCCACACAATACAATCATTTGACCTGGTCCCAAACTATGATACCCTGTGCTATCGTAACCCGTGTGGCGCCGGATTAAGAATAGCGTCACTCCGTTTCCTTCCGTGGATGTCGTAGAAGGCGACTAAGGAAATACATTACCAGGAGACGGGCAGCAGCGTTTTCCTGAGATGCCAACCGCATACTGCGATCGCCAACCCGCCTGCCAAGCGTGGCGATTATGGCAAAACCTCTCATGGTTAAGAAAACCATGAGGGAGGCCTATGTCCTGCAGTGGGCGTCAAATGGCTGATGATGATGATGATAATGATCATAACCAGGC
Source organism: Yponomeuta cagnagella (assembly GCA_947310995.1). Taxonomy (NCBI): domain Eukaryota; kingdom Metazoa; phylum Arthropoda; class Insecta; order Lepidoptera; family Yponomeutidae; genus Yponomeuta; species Yponomeuta cagnagella. The sequence goes on along the minus strand of OX371270.1, from coordinate 17,241,710 downwards.
AAGAACGTCACAAACATGAAAATACACCCAGACTGAGGCCATTTGTACAAACGTAGCGCGGCCCCCAGTAGGAATTGAACTAACGACCTTCGGCATGGTTATCAGACGTGATACCGCTAGACCAACAAGGCAGTCAAACAAACTACATTTATTATTTGACCAACTCGAAAAATCCCGAAAATGTATAACTTTAACCGAACCTTTCTGCGTCTCACTTGGATCGTATCTACGTCATAGCAAAGAGTTGATAGCAACATAGGAATACAGTATAACGTCTAACTACAAATTTAGTCAGTAAGCCTATTTTTCGTCAATAAATAAATAATTTTTAGCAAAAAAAACTGGAAGAAACTAATTAAGACTAAAAAGAACATAAGCAAATTATTGTAGAAAGGCAAATGTTTCTATTTCATTATCCGTTTTTATTTTACTGCCTCCCTGGCAGCATTTTGACGCCCTTATTTTGACAGGTTTGCAAATAAGTTTTCTTGAGATGATGAAGCAAAACGGAGCCTTTGAGTGTATCGTCATAGTACCCTCTGAATTGCGGCCCCCAGTGGGAATCGAACCCACGACCTCGGTTAAACGGTAGCTTTCCATGTAGACAAATGAATCAAAATAATTACTTACAAGAATTACAAATCAACGGGTTCCAGTACGAAAGGCAATTCGACACATGATTTCCTGAGTGATTAACTTTAATGACAAATACTTAAGTGCAACTTTAAGCCTACTCGTCACAAAAGAAAGTTGCATGAATAAAACTTATTGAGTGTACAAGCAACATTTCGTCAAAGCCGTACCATTTTAGTCTTTACACCAAACGGTATAAGATACCTAGGCTTGGTCTAGACAGTTCTCAATGCCGGCAGCGTAAAAAGGAGACTAAACAAAAATATACTTTGTCACACATTCGTAAGTACGGATTAAGTCAAAAGTCGGGACCAGTTTCTTTGGATTATAAATATCTTACTGAAGTGTTTTTATTTTAGGAGTGCCATCGCACTTCCGACAGAATATGGTATCCCCCTCACAATATGACCACTCCCATTGGAGTGGTCATATTGTGAGGATACTATGTATCTATACTCCGTTCCACGAGTCAAACCCTTTGGGTACGGAACCCTAAAAAGAATTGTTTTCTCCCATTGGAGTGGTCATATTGTGAGGATACCATGTATCTATACTCCGTTCCACGAGTCAAACCCTTTGGGTACGGAACCCTAAAAACCTAACCTAACTTGTTTTCTTTTTTGCATTGGTGGCGCTAGAGTTATTGCATGGAGCATTAAGTCAAGTTCATGTGGAAAAATGACGAACCACCAGCCATGTTTTATACACACCAAATACGTTTTCCTATTTCTGTCGAATTGTCATTAAATTACTGTTCTATATAACATCAATAGGCGGGTCCACACAAGGCGAGCAGCCTCGCGAGGCATTTGCCGCGCGACGAAACTGTCCCCGAACGAGCGCGGCAGCCTCGGTATCATCGTGAGGCTGATGCACGCGGCAAGGCCACGCCGTTTGTTCGTCCGTTCAGTTGAGGGTTAACACATCATGGCACCAAACGTACGTGCTGCAGTGGCAGCTGTTGCTTTTATCCGCATAAATAAGGTTATAAAAAAGAGAAGATAAATAAAAATAAACGAATACAATATTAGACATTATACAAAAACAATATATATTATACAGATTATCCAAACATTATACAAAAACAGGAAACAAACCAGAGATTTTAATTTCAAACACTGATATATCCTCGAGCGAGGCATGAATAAAAAAACGCGTGCATCTAGAGTGCTAACGGCAAACGACTGAGGCGTCTTTGAGCAAACAAAAACCGACACTTGGTGGCTAGGGCGCCCGGTCGCTGGCTACGCGCGCGCTTGCCTCGGCTGAGGCACGTCGAAATAGACCGAGTTGCTTCGCGCGGCAAATGCCTTGCGCGGCTGCTTGTTCTGTGTAGAGCTGCCTAATCATTAAAATGGCAGTTTGCTTAATTTTTGCAATAAAACACGTATATTCATTTCATTATTTCATGACAGCTCTCCGTTAATGTATTAAAGGTAATAAAAATGTTACCGAGTAATTTTATAACAGGTATTTTTCACTGCCTCTTGTGTTTGTGACTTGTGCTTTAGTACTTCGAACCTAGGATTTTAATCAACCATTCAATATATCGAACGTGTTTTTGTCGCGTATGACAAAAACATGTCGCACTCCCACAGACGTCATAATGACACGTAAATTATTGCGACATCGCAGTTTAACTGACACATTTGAAACGTAACGTTACAGTGTTGCATTGGCTGGGCTATCTATCATGAATTTAAGCCAAAGTAGGCCTTAGGGTAATTGAGTTAGAATCAATAGTTAGAAGGGGGAGGATGGGGCTAGACAATCAGCGTGCGACTGTCATGTGCTTTCACATATGCATTTTGTCTTATGTTTTTCTTTTCTTGAAAAGTCTCCCCAGGTTATGGTTCTTTACACAAGCAGCTTAGGTTCCACTGTAGGGCACAGGCCTTCTCTCAGGGATAGAGTTACGTTACTTTAGTTAAATTAAAACTACCTGGATGACCGTGTTTTATGGAAATTCAATGAAATATAATAGATACGACGAAAAAAAGGGACAAAAAATGGAAAATTATAATTGAACTGGAGTCATTCTGGACTCGAACTGGGGTCTTCTGGTTTCAGGACAGCCCGATTTCTTACTTGAACTATTACAACCTTGTCAACGGTGTCGAAATTCACCTTCGTATTTTAATGATATTGTAGCAGTTTTTCATTGCCTAAATTGCCTAAAAACACGGATATAACGACGTTCTCTAAAAATTGAACCAAACTAGATCGAATTATCGCCCCTGAAACCCCCTGCATACCTACTAAATTTCATGAAAATCGTTAGAGCCGTTTCCGAGATTCAGATTATATATAAACAAGGGCAACCTGATAAAAAATAATTTTTCATTTTTTTGTTGGTTTGGTTTGGCTGAAAGGGGAGACTAACTTAGCTTCGTTTAAAAATGGACTTGTTTCTAAAACTACGTGAAAGTACCAAACGAACTCTATACAAACGTGTCGCGTCTTTTCTGCGCCCTCGCCCCACGTCCCTTCTGTGTGAGCATGGCCTAAAAATTCGCACTCAGCTCATGAAACCGCTCTTTTCCTAGCCCCATCCCAACTGCGCAGATAAGTCAACCGGCCCGCATGAGAGAACTGTCTCCGATGAGTTATTGCCACTCCATTGTTCTGATAGACGCACGTGATAAATGGCTCAGCGACTTTCTACTTACGTACTTACGACAGCACATCATGCATTACACTGTCGAACCGAATTCGACTCTATTTATTTACGATAAGACCCGTCCGGAGCGGGCAACCCAAACGTGTTTCGTTTGTACTGTGTTATGTAAAACTGGTAGAGTCATTTGTGGCTATTGTTACAAGGCCTGATACTGATTTAATATGTAAAAATCTCGTATTACAGTGTTTGTTATAGAACTCCTACGAAACGATTTTTATGAATAGGTCGTAGGCTAATTAATATGGCAAAACAACGTTTGAGGGTCAGTTAGTATCATAGTATATTTTTCAATGCAGTTGCTCGTAAAGTTTTATTTTTTGTGTAACAAAATTATGCGGAAACCGACTCTTTATTTCACGCGTGAAATAAAACAGTACTGAAATCCTTTATTTCACGCGTGAAATAAAGTAATTTTTTTAAGTTTTTGACTCTGTGGTGCATGGTGCAAGTCATACAATTTAAAAAATTACAAAGATGCAAGAAGGTTTTGCTGTCCAAAATAAAAACAATTATTTATAAGTATGCGCGCTCTAGCAATAATTGAATGATGATAAACACCTTAACACATAAGATTTTTGATTATCTCATTTAAAAATACGTGTTTTGTTTCCGCAAACAAAAATATTTTTCACATTATTTGCTGTAGTATACTGTACCGTTGCCTCAAGAAAAAAAAAACTGTATGAAACGCGCGGTCTGCAAAGAAAGCACGCCATTTTGTTGTAAATAGGCTGTATTATGTATAAATTGTAAGATACTTGAGCGTAAAAGGTTTTTATCCGAATGCGTGCCAATGAAAACACTCGCTGCGCTCGTGTTTTCAATTTGGCACTTATTCGTATAAAACCTTACTTTCCGCACGTGTATATTTAAAGCATCTGTGGCCCAAAATGTAAGTTGCAATGGTTCCTATAGCTATGTTAGTAAGTGTAAGATTTTTTTTAATAATTTATATTTCACGGCCACGTATGTGGAAATCTTATGTATCTGTCCATATTTGACTGAAAGATAAGAAAGACTAGTGTGGGGCCAGAAGCAATGTATGTGCCTGTATGTAAAAAATGTTTAACACCAACATAGGAAACGGAATGCCAATTACATGTCTCAATTTATAAATACAGTTTTGTTTGACTATGGCCCTTATTGTCAAGGAGCTAAATCTGCCGATAGTGTAAGCATTTGACAAATAGGTAGACTGACCGTCACAGTTGTACTAAGCTTACTCGGGTACCTTCCTCACTTAATTAAAGAAGTCACGCTTTAAATGACGTAAAAAACATTCGTGCCCGCGCGAGTGAGAGAAGAGGGAAAAAATGCATAAAAGAGAGTGTGGCCAGAGCTTTTCAATGGGAACTTTTGAGAATATTTTAGGGTGCTTGTCGCAGCAAACGAAAGCCCTTTTTACACCACTGTCCAAGCAAACAATTCTGAGTACTTATAATGTTTTCAGGGTTCACATGACTGTCCCAATAAAAAACGTGAACCGAGGGTGATGCACGTACTAGGTAGCTGTATATTGGCATTCGTACTTGGATTCGCGAATCGAGGGGTCTGTACAAACTAGGTATAATATTCGTCTTCCTTATCAAATATTTTTAGATTTTCTTCAATGATCATTCTGTTTTGCAGTTCGCCGAAATTGTGTACTAATACTAAGGTTTTTTTTACGTTGAATAAATAAAGTATGAAAAAATCCTTAGATGGAGAACTTATACTTGGCAGTCTTTTTTTTTTTTTACAAAACACGGCAGTGATATTGTTTGTAGATGATACTTCGCTTATTTTTAAAATCAACAGACAAGAAAAAGACATTAACGTTGCAAACACTGACCTCTTACACATACAGTATTGGCTTACAGTCTTAACCTCGTCTTAAACGAAAAAAAATAATTAACACACAAATGTATAAAGTTCATTCTCAATTGGGTATTAAAAAGTGTATTGAAAATATGTTATTTATAAAAGCACGATTTCTCTAAAACATTCCTCAAACGCAGGTTAAGTAAAAATACAAATAGATTTATTATTACCTGATAAAAATACGTTTCAGTCTAAACATAATATGGGCAATAACAGATTATTGGTGACCCTCACGCTAGGTCAGGCATATAATGTGAGGGCCGTATAAAGATATTACCAGCTAGCTTTTTTAAGTGGCCTGATAGAATGTAGACGCTTTTTATTTAATAATTATTAAAATAAAATAAAATTATTTAAAATTAAATTGTTTAAAGTTTTAAAAACAATTATAAATAGTATGTGGTCTATTCACCACAGACTATTTAAACCACCTCTGAGGAGTGTTTTAAGGAGTTGTGTATTTTAAAAAGGACCGTAAATATGCTTATCGTTGTTACAGTTACAGAAGAAAGAATTAAAAATGATTTCATATATCTACATAAAAACATAAATATAATACAAAATTATTTTTAAGTAGTTTTAGCTGCTCTCGGAAACCTATGCTGACTACTTATCTATGTTTTTATATAGATATATGAAATCATGAAGGAAGAATTACAAATGATAGATAGATTCTTTATTGTATGTATACCATGAATTACAATGATTTCATATATCTACATAAAAATAGATAAGTAGTCAGCAGAGGTTTCCGAGAGCGGCTAAAATTATTTAAAAATTAAATTTATGTTAAAAGTGTTACTGTCCAAAATAATATAATGAAGTGGACCCTCACTATAAAAAACGAACCTTAACCTTGGCCGCAGCTGAAAGCTCTTAACGGCAAAGCCACTCATTGACGCTTTAATGAGAACGCTTTGTGACTGCTGAGCCATTGGGCACGGGATCAATTCTCGACTGTGTCGAATTGAACAGCGACTCGATGTTATTTTGTAAACTTAACTTCAATTCGATGTTCTGCAAAGGTAAACACTTGGAGATATTTTGTTCTATATCATAGAGATTGCTCTAAGTGATAAGAATTGTATAACATTAATTAGGTATAGAAATAATATTTTTGAATTCTCTTTTTCATGTGCAATAAAGTATTATGTATCTATCTATCCATCTATCTATAACGGTATTAATCAGTAATTGTTTTATACATATTAATAAAATGTTACAAATTACTCAACGATGCAAAGTAATGTTGAGTCTTTTTAGCTGTTATTTATCTACTTCATCACAGTTTTATGTTGAGAAAATCAAATACATATAAGTGTTATTTACTTAATTCCGGGTCGCTTACTTGCTTTTTTGTCGGAAGAGTCCTACCAGGTTTTGCTCTGATTCGCAGAGCTGCAAGTGACCTTGTCCAGAAGGAGCGAATTCGCCGCGAATCGTCTCACGCGAATTTACAGGCGCGTCGGCGAGGTACTAGGCGCCAATACATCGCGTCCACAAGCATCGCGCGAATTAAAATACTCGAGTAAATCGCGTGCACTTCGCCAGACTCTCGACTCACGCGTAATACGCGCGTCATCATTCAGCCACAAGAAGTCCACTGCTGGACATAGGCCTCCTCCATGGATTTCCAAAAAGACCGGTTGGAAGCGGCCTGCATCCAGCGTCTTCCTGCCACTTGGATGAGGTCATCTGTCCATCTTGTGGCTGGTCGTCCTACGCTGCGCTTGCCGATATGTGGTCTCCATTCGAGAACTTTAACTTGGTTTAACTTTACCTTGGTCTCCATTCGAGAGCGCGTAATACGCGCGTATTCCGCGCGAGTCGGGATACTAGAGACGCCTGACTTGTTGCGTCCAGTTTACGCGCGAACTTCAGAGGGAGTTCACGTATCAAGGTTACAAACATACTATGTGTTATTCTATCATTAAGAATTGGATGTACTAAATGCATTCTACTTTATATTCGTTTTCATCTCTTCCAGCGACGGTAAACTAACCACAACGTGACCGCTTCGTTTAACTCCACGTTTTCGACTGACTCCATCCCCAAATTAAGTTATTAATTAATAATTAAATAAGCTTAACGTACGCGCGTATTATGGGCGAGAGATTCGCGGCAAGTTCGCCCTTTCTCGACAAGGCCTAGGTACAAATAAGTGCGTTAACTAATAAACTGAATTATCTTCACAATTTATACTCGTAAGTAAGCTAATGTTGTTTATTAACAACAGTTTGTTTACCTCCGCAAAATGTAACATTGGAATAGACTGCACGTTTTTTACTGAGGTAGAATGTTATTAGATTGCGGTTAGAATAATTTATGGATTAGTTTTTTTAGGTTAAGGATGGGAGTAGGTTAACGCAAAACGTTGGATATGGCTTTTGGCAACAAATGAAGGGACCTTAGTTAACTACGAGTATTAGTTGAATACCGCATTTTTGACTGTCTCGTTGGTATCATGTCTGATTACATGCCGGAGGTCGTGGGTTCGATTCTCACTGGGGGCCACGTTACATTTGTAATATGGCCTCAGTCCCGGTATATTTCCAACTTTGTGATGTCCTTATCTGGTTACCATAGCACAGGGTATCGTAGTTTAGGGCAAAGTCAAGTGATTGTGTTGAGTGGAAGTTATCTATTTATTTATTTTCGCCCCCAATTTGAACCTCCCAAACAGTGACTCAAGGCAACTGTAACTCTTTTTCCCAAACAATGATACCTACTATCAAGGAGCTGCAATGACTCCCATTTGTCATGTGTGCCAATTTAAACTGACATTTGTAATATTTTTTTTGTCAAATTCTTCTTTGAGTACCCTCAAAGAAGAATTTGAACCTAGATTGGGACCAGGAAAAATGTTTGTGTTTATTACTTAAGCACCATTGAAGACAGTGTTGTAAGTCTGCCTAAGATAACTTATTTTATTCAAAGTGAATAAAATAAATAGTCTTAGTATAAATAAGATTTATGCAGCGTTCAGTGGCGCTTTCACTCACACTAGATGGGCGAAGGGACCACTGGGCCGCTGCAGTGCCTAGGGCAGCGTTTTTTAAATGGAGTAGGCTTGCCCAGCACCTATACCACCTATACCATTAGTCGGTCTAGCCCACAGGAAAGACAAGTCAATCCGTGCGGAGCCAACTAAGCAGCGGGTTTCCTCACGATGTTTTCGTTAAGGTTAAGGAGGTACATTTTCCTGAAAAACGGAAATAAAAAATAACTAACAACCTAACTCGTTATTGGTTATTATTTGTTTCAGTTTTTTATTATTGCCTTTGCAGTGATTTTTTTAGACTTTTCCCGATCTCATGTAGCCCATGAACTTGTGCAAATACGCCGAATCGAGTGAGATCTTATTTGTCAAAATCTGAGCATTGCTTAAGGAGATAAGGATCGGACATACTTACACACATACATATGAGCAAAACACATTACCCTCCTTTTGGGCTTCGACGCAGTCGGGTAAAAAAGGGGGTTACACTCGTCAAATATTGAGGACAATTTCGAAATAATGGAAAATATATCAGCTGTCCTAGACCAAAGTTAAATTGTATGGAGAAGATGATATTTTTTTTATTAAACGGGGATTGTAAAACATCCTTTATATTAGAAGTCACACCAACAATGGTTTCCCAGAATGGTTTTGGTGCCGGTAATCTTTTCCGCCGCTCATAGTATTAGTGGAGATCCTTATCGTTATTGTAATAGAGATGGATTTAGATTGTCACTGTATAGGCCCTGGCGCTTTGTGATGTCGCGGAGTATCCTGCGACTAATTTGAAGATTTGATTCAGTGACACCGGCGTTTAGCAAATCGAATAGAAATGAGCAAGATTTCTATACGAATTCTATGCATAAAAAGCTGCACCTGTGACTGTACGGATGAGATTAAAAAAAAATCAAAACAAAAAATATCATTTTTTATTTGAACATTTTTTATTTATTCCAATAAAAAAAAAACAAATCAAAACTGAAATCTTTCATACATTTCATTTTTTACTTCCAGAGAGTTTGCATTAATGAAACATCCATTTACATAGAATCACACAATATAATAACATCTTATGCACGCAGAATGAAAATTTTTAATAAATTAGCTGTCAAAACATCACATACCTCAGCGCTACAAATTGCCAATCCGCGGTGGGCACGCGTGGTATTTAAATCCATCTGAAAGAAGGCCTGCAGTGGGACTTATATAGGCTACATAAAAAAAAATTATAAATATTATTAGAAAAAATATTCCGAATAATTTAATACCATGCTAGAACAAAAGCTATTGATGATAACAAACTCCAACCCACATGTTTCCGGACATACGCATTATAGATTCAACCCTGTATAAAAAGTGGGAGATGTCACCTATACCTCATAGATAGATATATAGATAGTTAGAATATTCTTTATTGTATGTACACCAGGAATTACAACATACTTATCGGTTTAGAAATATCTTTTCCAAATTTTCTTCGAATGGAGCCTTTCTCGTGAAGAATCATCGGCATTGAGAGTAAATCACGAACGCGGTAAGATGTTCCAATGTAACTGCATCTAACGGTGACCTCAAACTTGCCCGCCCCACTTCCGATTAACGTAAGACCGCTGAGGTGACCAGAATATGTAATTTCTGATAATAATGAGTTTTAAGATCGTGCCTCTGTCAATTTGTATTGTTCCTTTATAGTTAGTTCTTTATCTCTATCTCTTATTTTGTCCATCTTTATTTTTCTGATACAAGTAATTTATTTGTGACAAAAAAGATTGTATAAGAAAAAAAAGATTCCACTAAAACACTACTCCTCAGGTAGACATACGGCGGTCTTAAGACCGGTCTTAACTAAATTATAATTAAAAAAAAGTAAAATCTCTAATTAATTTCCGTTCTGAACCCTCCACAACGTAAAGTCACGTATAAATGTCCGAGAACTTTATATCAAAGCACAGATTAGACTGTCAAACAAATACCTTTTTGTTTTGTCAGAGGAACTTTGTGGTGGTCGTTTTGGTACCTGAAATCGAGGGTCTGAAATTGTGTTGTTTTAAACGAGCTACATATCAAGAAATTATATGTACCTATGTAATGAAAAAAATATATCGAAGATTTGATCAAAAACTATAAAGAATTGATTATCTCGTCGTTGCAGTAATATTTTTGACATATCTACAGGTATTGAATGAATCTGTAGATGCATTTGTCAGCGTTTTATTTAAAGTGCCTCTGAGCGAGTCCTTACTTCATGTTTTCATAAATAAGACTGTTATACTAAGTGCTGATATAGGTTTTAATTGGCACTTGAGTTATTTAGCATCCCCTGGTGTAAAAATGAAACTTTACTTTTCATACGGTTCAGAATTACAGAAACCATAAATTTTTAAACTAATTAATAATAACACACACAATACGCTGTTTTAAACTATACTGCCTTGTACACATTGCAAAAAAAACGTTATCATCATCATCAACCGTTATATTATATCAATTCCTTCCTCAGGGAAGAGACCCGTGCCCCTCGGTGGGGACATAATGGGTTGATGATGATGATTATATCAATTCATATTATTACTTTTATATCGTGTAATGTTTGTGATCTGTTTTGTACACCAAACAAAATAAAATAAATTCAATGATTATATAAAAAAAGAGACAAGAACAAAAACAACATTGTTGCTAGGTGTGCTAGGCTCATCACCTGTGTTACCGTAATAACACAAAGCCTATTACTCAAATTATCTACCAATTCAGACAGTAATTTATAGATAATGTGTAAATATCCATAAAAGAAACACTTAAATTAATTTGCAAAAATAGTCACTTAACCGTATACTTAACCAAAATATAGTCAAACTTAATACATTTTTTCTGCATGTAATTTAATACATGTAATGTAGCCTTTAAACGTCCCAGTGCAGGGCACAGGCCTAACAAATTATCAGCATTATAATTAAACGCAAGGAAAAATGTACATAAATATATACAAATTAAAAAAAGTCGTGACGTGTCTGCTGCTGCAAAAGACAGCTAACTCAGCGTTGGGCTGAAGATGTGAGCCCTCAGCGCTGGTTTTCAGTCAGAGCCAGATATCAAACGAGCGTTTAAAATTTCAAACACAGACTGTTCAGTGCCAGGCGCGTGGAATCCAACCCTCGACAGCAAATCTGCCGCGTCGTGATCCGCAAACAAAAACTAATCTATGCCGTCACCCCGTTCTAGGCTATCCGTCAATCTGCACTCAGCAAATAATCTGGCCGTGCAATAAATTGTACGCCAGCAACGTGGCCAAATTGACCGCTCACCGTTACCCGCCTCCGGGTTAAATGGTATCCGCCAGGGGTTACGGCAACCACTTGCTTCTCACAGAAGCTGCGTCTCGATCTATGCCCAGTTTTAGCCATTAAGAATGACGTGCGCCAAGTCACTGGATCTTTTTATTAGCGTGTCGATGGCAAAACAAATTTTATTAAAAGTCTTTATCATTCAGTTGCGGCCCAGAACTTTGCGATTCTGACTGCGTTGTCGTTTGCAATCATTAGGTTCTCCTGAGTACAGGTGTCAGGGCATGCAGGGCACGATAAAAGATGGTCCATCGTCTGAGAAGTACCGCACAAACAGTTTAATCTGTAGAATTCTAAATGATCCGATCGGGCCATCATAACAATCATCATCATCATCATTCAGCCACAAGAAGTCCACTGCTGGACATAGGCGTCCTCCATGAATTTCCAAAAAGACAGGTTGGAAGCGGCCTGCATCCAGCGCCTTCCTGCCACTTGGATGAGGTCATCTGTCCATCTTGTGGCTGGTCGTCCTACGCTGCGCTTGCCGATATGTGGTCTCCATTCGAGAACTTTTCGGCCCCATCGGCCATCAGTTCTGCGTGCTATGTGCCCCGCCCACTGCCACTTCAACTTACTAATCCGCTGGGCTTATCATAACAATGGTTTTTAATTTTTCTTTTCGAGGTCATAATCTGACAGGTCTAATTATCGCTGCCCGTGAACCCTAGACATATTATCCTTATACGGGTCCGCCGTCGGATCAGCAATTTCCAGATTGGCCAGGGCAAGTTATGTCCAGGTGGGGGGCTTGGCGGCACGAATGGGGTAGGTAGAGAAGCCGTCGAAGGCCCGGGGCTTGCGCTGGCTAAGTAAATAAATAGTTATGTACGGCACGTAGATCGGACAACTGATGGCCATTGGGGCGAAAAAGTTCTGACCTGGTGACCGCGGACCGAACGACGCAGCGTGGGAAGGCCCTCCACCAGATGATCTGACGACCTGGTTACGGTGGCGGGGAGTCGCTGGATGCGGGCGGCACAAGACCGAGAAGCTTGGAAAACCATGAGGGAGGCCTATGTCCTGCAGTGGCCGTCAAATGGCTGATGATAATGATGATGATGTAGTACGTATCCAGGGAAAAAAAATAGCTGATTGACAGCTTCTCGAATGGAGACCAAGAACTGGGAAACGTAGCATAGAACGTCCACCAGCTCATGCACCGACGGTATGAGGCAGATTACAGGCAGTGGATGGATGAGGATGGCCGAGGACAGAAGGAAGTGGCGTGCTTTGGGGAGGCCTTTGTCTAGCAGTGGACGAGTACAGGCTGATTGATACCAGTTATACTAGTGACTACATGTTTTTACTATCATATTTTCCGTGTTTTCGGTGCGATACATAGAGATGTATCTCTGTTTAGTGCTACGGTGTCTGGAAATTGGCTATTGTATGCTCGGCTTGTAACCCGATAGCTTTGACTGGCCGATCCTTAACCCTGGCGGGGATGGGAAAATTGTGGCAAGCGGAGATATTGATAAAAACAACCATTGACGTTTGGAAGGTATCAGTCCACCAAACAAATAATACGGAATAATTGTTCTACGGACTGAAACCAGCAATGAAAAACAAGTTAAATCTTTTCGAAAATTATGTCATAGAAGAGCTCGCAAAGTAAAACATTTGACATTGAATTTGACATAAGTAGTTTCCACATCATACGATTTTTCACAATAATAGATTTACAAGACAAACACTCACAGAAACTTAATGAAGGTCACAAATCAAACAATGTGTCTAGTTCAACATCCGCGTAAATCAATGTTAATAAGAAACGCCACACCCAGTGTTCCAAAATTTGTGTTCCAATTCGTATTTTATAGCCAAAAAGTCATGCATTGCACAGGTTATGGTCCATGGATGGGAATGGCAAGGAACCGGGGTCTTTGAGGGAGAAGGCCTATAACCAGCAATGGGCAACGATGGGCTGATGATGACCATTCTTTATTGCACAAAAAGGTGTTGGTGAAAAAAAAAACTGTTGTACAAAGGCGAGCTTAATACTAATAAGTATGTTCTTCGGGGCACATAGCTCGGAGAACTGATGGCCGTTGGGGCGAAAAAGTTCTGACCTGGTGACCGCGGACCGGACGACGCCGCGTGGGAAGGCCCTCCACCAGATGATCTGACTACCTGGTTACGGTGGCAGGGAGTCGCTGGATGCGGGCGGCACAAGACCGAGAAGCTTGGAAAACCATGAGGGAGGCCTATGTCCTGCAGTGGCCGTCAAATGGCTGATGATGATGTTCTTCTAACTTTGGGTTAGTGTATGATGTGGATAGTGTGCGATGACTCGTGACTGGTAATTCCGGACATATTTTTCCTCTAATAATATTTGAAGTCCTTTTTAAGGCAGCATTCAGTATCAAATTGAACCATCAAACCTAACTATCTCTCTCTCTCTATCTCTCTCTCTCTCTCTCTCTCTCTCTCTCTCCCTCATTTTCCCTTTAGTCCCGCATGGTTCCGCCTCTCAATCGCGGACAAATTCGCAGTTCTCTGCCGGAAAACCGTTTAACCCCACGCCGGCGTCGTGATGTCCCGGCGACCCGCGTTCTATTTGCCGTCATAATCGCGGCTTTCAATTTACTAACCCGATGCTATCCGCTGACGTATGGCGGTTAACCCACGTGTACAGAAGGACGGTTCCTGCAGGCGTAGAGTCAGAAAGTCGGCTTTTGACAACGATTACTCTAGAGACGTATGTGTCGTAGGATCTTTCGATAGTAAGAATCTTAGCTACTGTCTTAGTTAAGATCCACACAATGAATGAAAATGACGTTTCAGGTAGATGTCTGTTGTGAACTTTTTATTATAACAGTATCAGTACTCTGATACTGTTATAATAAAAAGTTTTTTTCTAAAGAACAATCAATCACAGTTTTGAGGTGGTTTCATGGTATTTGAGTAAGCAATACCTGTGGGATAGAGTTAAAGATGGAATGACGTGGTATTAAATGAGGTGCTATGGTATGGTTCGATAGATAAACAGTACAGGAAAATATACAGATGATGAACTTTGCAGAAAGTCTGATATTAAAATTGAAAAATCCACACAACACAATCACTTGTCCAAGCTAGGATAAGCTATTGCCAATACATAGCTCCGTTCAGAATTTGTATTGGCGATCTTGGATTGGGGATTAGACCATTATGTTCAGTAGGCTGATAAATTACTGGCTATTTAAGTAAAGTGATACTTAGACCGGCTTGCTTTACTCAATGGGAAGCTTAGGTTGCAGCTCGTAGAGAAACTGGAAAACGTATTTGTATCGGCATGAAGCTTCCATCAGGCACACCCACGTTGGATCTGGAGGCTATTTATTGGGTTATTTTCAAAATGTGCTGTTCCTCAAACAACCCAATTAGAGTTTGTGTTTTACAAAAACTTTTGTTCTACGAGTTTTTTAGGGTTCCGTGCCCCAAAAGGAAAAACGGAACCCTTTTAGGATCACATTGTTGTCAAGACCTTTTATCTCGGGAACAGGTGGAGGCCGAAAACAAGACGACGGTCAGTGGGCAGACCAGCAGCCTGATGGTCGGATGATATAGTAAAATCGGCGGAGGGTCCGTGGATGAGGATGGCAAGGGACCGTGAGAGACGGCGGAAAAGGCCTACGCCCAGCAGTGGGCAGCGGTGAGCTGATGATGAGCAGTAAATCATTCTCCTAAATGCACCGTCCATTCTATGTAATACATATGGTTTTGATCGTTATCTAGGAAACAACGCCACTGCAAAGCAGAAAAACCGTGAAATTTCTTTTTTTTTCTTCAAAAAATCTAAAATTGATCAAAAAACTTCCAGAAGTGGTAGAACAAAACCTAACCTAACGAAAATGTTTCAAGAATTGCACTTTTTTAAAACCCTGTAGAACTAATGAGCGTAACCAGTAAACCATACAAAATTATCGTGGAATATGTTATATGGAAGTTATGTGGAAAAGGTAAGCAGAATAAAGAATTTTATTTTATTTATATAAAAAAAAACTCAACGCTAACAACACAGGGAGCCCCCTATTGCGGTAGCAATTTCCAAGGAAATACTTAATTATGTATTAAAGTAACTAATCTGAACTAGTTATCTTACGTAATCAAAGCATTTACGTACACGGACGACAATAGTGGTCGCAAAAATATCTACTGACTGTAACACAATACAAAATTGATGAACTTTTTTTACAAAAACATAAACATTTACATACAGGCACATACATTGCTTCTGACCTCACACTAGGATACCCTGTGTCGTGGGAACCAGAAAAAACATCACAAACATGTAAACGTCGAAGACATGGGTTTTTTTTCCCCAGCCAGTATTCGAACCCGGGACCTCTCACATGGTATGCAGATGCAATACCGCTGTGCCACGAGGTCGTCAATTATTTTACAATTTTTTTAATGTACATAGAGTACATAGATTATATTTTAGATCGTATTTTCGTATAATGTGTTAACAGCTATAATATATACTGCAGTGCTCTAGGAAAAAGCATTGCGATAATAAAGCAGCATTCTGAACTAACAAAAGATCTCCTATCAAATGAAACGCATATGACCGTATAGACCCTTTATTCTGCTGTTCGTTCCCAACAACGTTTCACATGCTATCAAACAAGCTATTCCACAGGGTTTATTGCCGAGATGCCAATGATATCACACCAATACTGCTCCTAACAAAATGCCTCGATTCTGAATCGTTCGGCTACTTATCGATCGATAACTCTTCAGGTACTTGCGCTTATAGTCTCCTCAGTCTGGGTGTTTTTTGCATGATTGTGACGTCCTTGCCTGGTTACCATAGCATAGTTGTGTGGAAATTATTATTATTATTACATATTATGCAAAGACAAAGTGTGTCGCTACCAATTGGTTGCCTGACTTTCAAAGCTGGGACTGCGGTTCTTCACCTTAAATAATGAACAAGATAGAATATTCTATATTATCCTTTTTATTTTTGCGCAGCACTACTCGCTAACCGTGAAGGAAACCGTCGTGAGTAAACCTCAGCGCTTGAAATTGCCAATCCGCGGTGGGAGCGTGTGGTGATTAAACCCATACGCTATCTCTGAGAGAAGCCCTGCAGTAGGACGTGTATAGAACACGTGACATGGACGTGTGTGCGTATGTACGCGTACACGCAGTACAAGTGTGTATCTATGGTCCTATTTTATTTATTTGATTTGTTTGTTGTGCATTTAGTGCATATTATGTTACTTATCTGTTTATTTTGTTTCTGTAATGTGTCTTGTTGGTATAAAAACGTATTTCTTCCTTTCTTTCTTTATAAGTTACTTTAAAGAAAAACTTGTGTGCAATAAACACAAGAAACAGAACACAATTAATTAAAACGTAATTCTGAAGTCGTACGCTTGTGAATCGTACCCTGTGCGGTTATTATTGGTTTTAAATAAATACGGGAGCGTGGAGGGAAGTGCGGAATGGGAGGCTTATCAATAAGGCAGCGGGGGGGCGATGTTATCTGCCGCGGGTATGCTGCGCTGGTTAGGCTCAGTGGTTGCCAGGTTGGGTAGCTATTCTGAGTATCTTGCAGCTTGTGAACTAATAGGAAATTGGGTACATGGTAATACTATTACCATATTACGTAGGGTAATGGAGGTAAATAATATTAATGGGTTACATGTGGATATTGTCATAGTGATTGCATTTGGTGAGTGGACATAGCAAAGCAAAAGCAGGGTATACATCTGCAGGGTACAGGCTTTCTCTCAGAGAAAGAGAGTATAGTCAAACGGCTCGCGAGTGGTACTTTGGTATGATCAATTAACGTTATAATAAAGTAACGAAGAAAACAGAAAACTAGGCGACATGTATTTTTTAATATTGTTAAGTTTTAAAGGTGATTTTTTAGGGCCGGTAGTGACTTAGGCTAGAAGGCAACAAAAAATCTTTGCCTTTACTTGAAAAAAAAAAAGTGTCACTTGTCATTGTCACGTCATGTAAGATAATCTGTGTGTCTGTTTGTTGTTTCGAGCTAGCTAGCATTTTTCTTTCACCTTTCGTTCGCTTCACAGATATATATAATATACCACAGACTATAAAAACATTGTTGACATTTGACTTTTTTTTGGCTGACAAAGACAAAGGCGTAGGTACTACCGTGTAGAGCCGCTGTGCCGGCTTTTTTTTTAATTTTTCAATTATCTCTGAAACAAAACTACAGAAAAATCGTTGAGTATTTTTCTTGTGTTCTGTAAAGCTTAATCTCCAAACAGTTTCTTTATTTTAGGTTTATATTTTTTTAAATTATGGTCCATTAGAGTGACCTGAATTTATAACACAAGATAAGACAAGGTTTATTTATTAATAAAACATACGTATACATTTTAGTATATTTTAGTTGTTATAAAATATTAATTCACTGAAATATTGTTTCATATAATTAAAAATCTAATGTACCTACGTTTAAGCTGTTCTTCAACTCTCCGAAACAAAATAAAACTTAAAGTCTAGTGGGAAAGACTTCGGATGACTTGAAACTAAAGTAAAGTGACTGGAGTGACCTGAATTTATTTCATTACTTAAAGCGACTAAAATGTCTACCAGTGAAATCTTAGACCTAGTCGTTCCTTAGGTTAAACAGCGACAAAGGAACTAAAAACATAGGGTGTATTCTTCTTGAACTAACACGATACTGACACTGGGTATCAAATCTTATATTCTGAAATTTGAATGACTTTTAATGCTGGTTCAGTTTTAAAATAATAGTCTAATATATTTTGAAATGTATATCTATCATTATGAGGTTATTTATTTGTTTCTTATTAAATAACACAAAAAACTAGTTATTTAAGGTTACCAGTGATATGTAGTTCAAAACATAGATGCTAGTTAAAGCGCAAAAAATGACCCCACGTTCAATTGTGGGAAGGCGGGCGGGGCTTGTCAATTGTGTTACCAATCGGAGCGAGTTCAGTATTACCCGGCAAAATATCTATGCACCTGCTGCCATCAGACCGCCATCTTGCGAGGTACCAGATATTTCGACGGGTTGTACATCATGAAGTCAATGGTTTGACGTTTTTGTATAAGACCAATCACAAGTTGCGCTGTCTCATTTACTATCGCCCAATTAACATTCACATCGTCACGCATGGCGCACAGGATCAACTGATCACAGACTGATTTACTCGACAGCACATCTTCTACGCATTTCATTGGTACAGACTAATCGAGAGGACAGGGGCCGTTTTTGAGAGTTAATTTTGTAGGAAGAAATACTTCTATGGTTTTTTATTCATAGGTTTTTACAAATACTTTCTTTGGTTCATCATCAGCCATTTGACGCCCACTGCAGCACACAGGCCTCCCTCATGGTTTTCATCGCCACGCTTGGCAGGCGTGTTGGCGATCGCAGTATGCGGTTGGAATCTCAGGAAGACGCTGCTGCCCGTCTCCTGGTAATTTATTTCCTTAGTTGCCTTCTACGACATCCACGGAAGGAAATGGAGTGACGCTATTCTTAATCCGGCGCCATACGGTCTTTGGTTCTGTAAAGTTTAATTCTACTTGTCAATCTGAACAAGTTACTGAGGGGAAAACTATTAAATAAAATTCCAACAAAATCAACCACAATTTTCAAACTTTGTAGAGGATGTGACCTAACGTGAAAGAAAATCCTTAGTATTCGTACCACGAGGTTAAAGAAACCATATTCTAAAGTGAATGTAAAGGAATTTGTTACAAAACGCAGTTCAGTCGCAGTTCTAATAAATCTGCGCTTCCAGCGTCGCAAGCGCATCCCTGGGTCACGGGTTGCTTCAGTCCGCACCATTTTTTAAGCCCTATCGCATTACCACCATAGGAACCGAAGCATTTAATCACTAAAGGGTTTAGGGCTCTCTACACATAATAAAACCATCACTTTTAGGGTTTCGTACCCAAGGGGTAAAGGACCCTATTTCTAAGACTCCACTGTCTGTCTGTCTGTCACCAGGCTGTATTTCATTAACTGTGATAGCTAGACAGTTGACATTTTCACAGATGATGTATTTCTGTTGCCGCTATAACAACAAATACAAACAGAATAAAATGAATATTTAAGGGGGGCTCCGATACAACAAACGTGATTGTTTGGCCGGTTTTTGCTCGATATTATTAATGGCAACTCTACCTGTTTGAAATATTCAAATGTTGTATGGAACATGGTACGGAACCCATCGTGCATGAGTCTGACTCCCACTTGGCCGGTTTTTTCATCTTATCGCAGTTATTCGGTCAAAAGTTCCTTTTGTAACAAGGGCGTGCACGAAGGAAGGAACATTGGAAATGAATACTCAAGGCAGTAATTTTATTTTGGTGTCCTTTTAATAAGGGTTCATAATGAGTAGTATTTTTCATGAGGGGTAATTATTAAATTGACTTCACACTTCCGGGGATTGCTATTATCATCTACAGCAACGAAAACTAACAGATGACAATAGCGCTTTTTATAATATTTTGGTGTATGAAAAGCTACCAGGCGAGTGATGTCTATTAAGGAAGAGCCCATCACGACCTCGGATCAAAGATGGCCGCAGTATCTGAGAAATTGTTATTGGTAACAGTGATCATCCAACTGCGGGTCGGATGATTTACTTTTACCCCATTCCATAAAGTTTGAGATAGTTTACAGCTGATTTATCTTTATTGTTTAAGTGTACTTACTTTGTGTGATTGTTGTGAAATTTTTTTTGTAGAGTCATTTTAGGATACTTAGTAAAAAACGTACTGGAGGTACAGTCAACGGTACACATACCTTGCAATAAAAAAAGTAAAGATTTTTCAGCTATAGATTGTAAAACTTCATTGTAAGATTAGAAGTGCTAGTTCGATTCAAAATTACTTGAATTTAAATTAAATTATTCGTGTATACTTTGAGGAAACTAAGGCAATCCTACACTTTATTTCTACCGAACATAAACCCTTTTCAAAATAAATTTGTGTACGGACGGGATGGTGTTTACACAAACGTACTTCATACATCGTTGCTCACTCTCATTCTAACTGGGGCATAGTCTAAACACCCATTGGGAAAACAGTATGCTCGGGAGAGTCCATTTTCCGAGATAAGAAGTTAACTACATGTCAGTTAGTAATTTTCCGTTGGCTTAAAACAATTTAGAGATTATGTTTTTTGCTGCACTAGTCCGTGCTAGGGACAATTTTAAAAGCCTATTTAGAGGCTAGGGTGGAATTTTAGCCTCTAAATAGGGTTTTACGATTTAGAGAAACGAGAAAACAAAACAAACAAATAAAGCTAGACTAAAAGA
Organism: Yponomeuta cagnagella; assembly: GCA_947310995.1. Taxonomy (NCBI): domain Eukaryota; kingdom Metazoa; phylum Arthropoda; class Insecta; order Lepidoptera; family Yponomeutidae; genus Yponomeuta; species Yponomeuta cagnagella. Next base: position 17,220,929 of record OX371270.1, on the reverse strand, counting down.
TGATGTAGTGACTACAGGGTGGCATCGATTAGTTAACGCAAGAGGACTGGTTAGACAACCATGTTTTAGAAAAAAATGGCAATAGTTTTAAAAAAAAAATTGCAAGTCAAATAACATCAATGAAAAACAAATAACAAAATTTTCCGTCAATGGTTGTCTGGAAGAAATTACTTTTAGTAATAAGGCCGCCAATTGTACTGTACTATATTATTGTTAAATTCTCATATGTAATTCCTGGTGTACATACAATAAAGAATATTCTATCTATCTATCTATCTAACATCTGTTATTTATCAAAATAATTTCACTTAAGCATAAACAAACAATATCAGGATGAAAAGTAACAAAAATCGAAATTAAACAATTGTTTGAGCATCTTACAGACGTTTTTTCTTTTTTATGCATATTGGATGACGGCCTTTTATAATTTAACGTAATGGAATATATTTTTCAACGCTTCAGTACTCTCTACGACTTTGAATTTGGATTCAGTTTCCAACCAAAGGGTTACAAATATGTCACACCATTAATGTTACATCAATAGACTATTCTGTTTGTTACAATGAAAGAACATCCCCTCAATATATTGCTAAGGATTTCAAAATCACGCCGTAGTATTAGACAGGATTTGGGCATATAAAGAGGATGAGGGAAGAAATATTTTGGAAAAAATATTTGTTTGTATGTGTGTGTATGTATGTGTGTGTGTGCGTGTGCGTGTGGGTGCGTGTGCGTGTGCGTGTGCGTGTACGAGCGCGTTTGCGTTTGCGTGTGCGTGTGTGTGTATTGATCTTATTTTTCATGAAATAAAGGGTGCCCTCTAACTATTTATATTCGTAAATGTATATTTATCAATTTGTTAATGTTTGACAGTAAATTCTTCTGAGAATGAACATTTATTATCGAACAATCATGAGTTGAGAAGATAGAAAAGCAAGTCATTACATTTTAATATGCCTTATTTCCTGTTACGATAAAGAACTTATTCAATTATTTTTTGCGGAAACGATAGAGTTGTAAACAGATTTGTCGTAAATAATGGCTTGTGCTACGAGTAATACTTGGCTAATACTGACAGGGGATAATTTCCTTTTCTCGCATTTTATAGCACGAAAGGTGCTCGTAGGATTCGTGCCCTGAGGTTTCGGAACAAATTTTTATAAAGTTAACTTTGAAGTTGGAATAAATGTTTACATTTATACCGAAGTGCATTGCTGTTTGTTTCTTTAATAATTGTACTTTAAAACCTTATTTTATGCCCAATTTCATGATTGTTTGTCAAAAGGAAGTGCCCAAACTCGCTGTCGAAGGTTTTCGCAGCTGCTTTAATTGTACGAAAAATAGAGAAATAGATGCAGAATACTTTATGCCACAATCAAAAGAGAGAACTACAAGGGTTCCTATAATATATCTAAGTAAGTAAGCCTCCTTGGACTAGCCGTTAAGGCGCTTACCAGCAAGATAGAGGTCGTGGGTTCGATTCACCGTACATTTGTTCAAAGAGCTTCAGTCTGGGTTCCATATTTGTGATGTCCTCGCCTGGTTACCATAGCACAGGGTATCCTAGTTTGGGAACAGGACAAGTGATTGTGTTGCGTAGAAGTTATTATTATAAGGTAATCATATGAAAACGTGACATAGAAGTTTACTTTCCATATGTTTTGTTGCACGTCCGTGCTAAGCTTCATTTCTTCACAGTTTCAAGGGACCGCAAGCATTAGTACTTGATATTAAATTCAACTTGATAGCTGTATATGTTCTCGAGAAACTCTCTGGACGGACAGACAGACGGTCGGCAAGATAAGGAAGTGATCCTATATTGTTTTTTTTTTGAAGCACAAAACCCTAAAAATATATATCTGTTATTACCACGTTTGCGGGGTATAAAATCAGAAAGGGATCAAGTACCTATACGTCCTACCAGAGAAGTACATAATAGTAGTTTATGTGACTGTCACATAATGAGGGTTATTAAAACACGAGCGAGATTTTAAAAAACGATCCGTGGCGAGTTTTTTAATAGCATTCGCGAGTGTTTTAATACCAAGTTATGTGCAGTCTCATACACTACTTTATCTACACTCATAATGAAATTTTTGAAACAAAATGGCGCAATTTCGACAAAAGTATCTTGACATTCAATCGTCTGCACTCAGTTTTGCGCGCGCAATTTTAGGTATTTTTAGTTGCACTTTTGGTACCACGAAAATGAAATTAGGTTTTTTATAGAGTCAACTTTTAACATTAAAAAAAAACTTAAGTTTTTTTCCGTGATCACAGCAACACTTTAAAAAAATAACTGTAACATAAAGTGAAAAATCTGACCTTTAATGTAACTTTATATTACACTTTTTTTTTATTTTCTTTAAAGTTATGTATTGTTTAAAGCCTCTCAATATGTTTACCTTTGAATTCTTAATTTGAAGATTATGATATGAGTGTAGATAAAGTAATTCAAATGTCTTCATTTCTCTTTCCGAACGATACGATAAAGCAAAAAAATGTCATTCCATACATAAATTTAATATATCTGTTAAAACTTCCCTTTCGTAGTTCGTAGTACCGTATTCGTAGTTGTACATAGACATAATTCGTCGTGGTAAAAATACCCTTTCACTTAAAATAATGTCTAAAGTGCAAAATGTTCGACAAAAAAAAAACTTCTTATAAATTATATTCGCGATTATTCAAGTTTACGATTTACGGGCAGGCCCCCCACCGGATGGTCTGACGACCTGGTTACGGTGGCGGAGAGTCGCTGGATGCTCGCGGCGCAATCCCGGGAAGCTTGGAAAACCATGAAGGAGGCCTATGCCCTGCGGTGGGTGACTAATGGCTGATGATAATAATAATGATGATGATGATGTTTACTCTATAAAACATTTTTCTTCTTATTGTCGAGTACAACCACACCTCTTCCAAAAGTTAAAGGTAATTTGATACACCTTGCAGAGTACGTTAATTAAAATAAAATCAGAAGACCTTTTCATCATCAACCCATTATGTCCCCACCGAGGGGCACGGGTCCCTTCCCTGAGGAAGGCATAGGCCATACTCCACCACGGGGGCCAAGTCCGGATTGGTGGAGGCTTGTAGACTAGTGGCTCGTCTACTGTCAGAAGTTGTCAAGCCGCCCTAAGGTCTCTGACTTGGCTTAACGACTGCCATCTATCGACGGCAGCCGGCACCAACAGCTTAACGTGCCTTGCGAAGCACGGAACCGCTCGGAAAAATGCCACTAGCGTTATGCATAGACGGCGACCCATCCATGCACTGAACGCGCCCTGTGTTGCTTAACCTTCGTGATCGTTTAAGATCACTCAGGCAGCCGGGGCTACGAGCGATTCCTTTTACTAATGAGCAATTTAAACATACATTACATTGCAAAAACTGTCGCTTGTATCCCGGAGGGGTAGGCAGAGACCAGGATTTGCCACCTGCCACCTGCCTGTCGGACCTCCTTCGCTTCATGTACATTCACTAGTCTTGGGCATGTTGCTCCTTCCTAATTCATATTACCTCTACTTGGTCGAAGTATGCCCGCCTTAAAGCCAATTAAACAATTCATAATTCAAAAAAGAAGCCCCATTCTACTCTTTCATTTGCGAGACGAGGCTTAAGATATTGCTTCGAGATTGGTTCTCGAGGTTCCCTAGAGCTAAATTGAGGTATAAACAACGAAGATGTTCTCATCTGATGAGTACTGAAACTGTACTGTACTCCGTACTGTAGGTGGAGCCTAACGGACTTATTTATAAAAAACACGATACGACTACGGCGTAATCGGATCGTGGCAAGTGGCAGTCTCTGGCCTCTGCCTACCTCTCTGGGATACAGGCGTGAGTTTATGTATGCATGTGCGATTCCGTAAAACACTCCTCAGAGGCAGTTTAAAGAAGGTTAAGGGGAAAGACTAAACCACAGATTACATAAAAAATAATCGTGTTCTTATACTCGTAAGACCGTGACATTTTAGAAATATTTCACGTTTCAAATAATTTGTCACTGTGATAATAAATTGACGCGGCATAAAGTTACACCGAAATAAAGTTACAAATGAGCACTATTTTGTCTAGCTATGGAGTTCTTCGACTTTGAAATAAGAACATTGTTAAAATATTGTTCAGTCCCACACGGTGGTGGGGTCAGCTTTCCTTATTTTCTCTCTCCACTTCGCCCTATTCAGAAGGCGGTGATAGTACCTATGACTTTGTTTTCTAAGTTATGTAGATTTGTGAATATAACTTATAGTAGCAGTATTGCTATACGATGTTATAGGGAATAAGGAGGAGGAAATAAGACCATTAACTAACACGAACTAAAAAGTCCCTTTTCTCCCAATAGTGAATATGTCGGTTAATGAGTTCTTGCAATAAGCCGACGATTTATTAGTTTTTTGGTAAAAATTTGCTTTGTGGCTAAATATGTAGTTGAAGGCGGTGGTAGCCGAGTGGATAGAACCTCGGACTCGGAAGTGGGAGACCCAGGTTCGATCCCCGGTGCGGGCATGTACCTATGACTTGGTTTTATAAGTTATGTACATTTGTGAAGTTATAGTAGCAATACCACTCGCTAACTGTGAAGGAAAACATCGTGAGGAAACCTGAGTCTCTGAGCTATTCACATACCCCAGCGACTGAAATCGCCAATCCGCGGTACGCGTGGTGATTAAGCCCATACTCTCTCTCTGAGAGAACGCCTGTGCCCTACAGTGGGACTTATATAGGCTGCCTATGTTATGCTTATGACCTCGTTTATAGAGGTTTACTTATTTGAAATCATGCACTCGATGTAATTTTGTTTCTCGTTTATTTGTAAAGCCGATGTTAATTACTTTCTTAACAATACATAGGGTTTTTAACGTAATATTTATACTTTTTAATGGTTTCGCTCGACTCTTTATTGGGTGTATTTCCATATCTGTGTTGTCCTTGTCTGGTAACCATAGCACAGGGTATCCTAGTTTGGGACCAGGACTAGTAATCACTTGTCCACACAATCGTGTTGTGTGAAAATTACTATTATTATATTACTTTTTTTAACAATGTTGGCCATTTTAGTACAGAGGTTTCGCTTCGGGTGATCAATCATTAAGAAACATACCTACAACATGCATACATAATATAATTAATTAATTTATTTGCAGAACATGCAGGCACCGATAATAAATATTTTATGATTTACAATATTGAGTAAGTATGGACTTATCTGCCCTATGGAACATTTCTCACTTATAGTGTATTATACGTATCTACTCTTTTACTTCTGCAGTCAGGTATCATCCAAACAAACACACACGTCAAACTTTACATTTTCGTTGCAAAATCGCCTCGTAAGTACGCTGAATAGAATACGTGGTAAGAAAGGTGGACGCGCTGTTGACAGTACTCGGTCATTTTAGCGGTGACACGCTCGCAATAGAAAGCTCGCATCTCTTGTACCGTAAACTAAACGTTCTTCGCATAGAAGTGCAGCCTTCAGGCTAGATCTTGGAATTAATCACGCGTTATTAAGGCTTCCTTATATGAAAATGTACCTATCAGATCCTCATGATACGGGAGGTGTACCGTGAATGATATTTCATAATGAGAGTGCTCGAGTTAAAATCTTTTCTTGTCATCTCTTCGAGGGTATGTATTAAAACTATGTATAAGAAAGTTTTTTAAGTTTATATTTCATACTACACAAGCTTAGGCAGCTTTTACTAATGTGGACATAAGGTAAGACATTGTTTCGTAATTAACTTTTTACCCGACTGCGGTGAAGCCCAAAAGGAGGTTAATGTGTTTGGATCGTATGTATGTAAGTATGCCCGATTTTAAGCTCCGTCAGAACTCCCTAAGCAATGGACAGATTTTGACAAATTATATCTCAATCGATTCGTCGTGTTTGCGCGAGTGTCAGAGGCTATATGAATTCAGCATTAAGGCAAGGAAAAAAAATCACTAAAATATACAAGGAAATAAAAACTAACTAACAACCAGAATGCCGAGCGGTAACTAAGCACCCGGGACCCAAGTTCATGATTATGATGATTTCTTATAACTTACCTATTGTAATTATTTTGTTGCAGGTATGCATTTGTTTTGCATTTACGCTGAGAAATTTACAGTAAGTATAATACGAAATATCTCGAGTGTGATGTGGCGTTAGGGGGGACAACTGGCAAAGCGGGAAAATGATAGGTGGGCTGGCGGAACGGGGTGGCGGCCAAGAACCGGGCGTGGTCAGTGGGTAGACCAACAGCCCAATGGTCGGATGATGGTGATGAAGTCGTCAGAGGGCGCGTGGATGCGAACTAGAATTAATTTAATGGCGTGATGGGGAAAAGGCATACCCAGCAATCGGTACAGGTGGGCTGATGATGATGATGATGATAACGATAATATGAAGGAAATTTAGCTGTGATCAAGGCCATTAATCTGTTATTGCTATAGTAAAATTTACGGTACAGATTTACGGTCAGGTTACCTGTTAGGTTTTTTAATTCCATTGACACCTAGAAGATTTAACAAATATGTACATCTTGACTTGGACCGGCCATGAAATCAAATCTACAGTCTTACATGGTCATTCAATTGTTACTGTACTGTGAATTTGGATCATGGTACCGGCTTAGGAATATTTTTATATCAAGCCCACTTGCCCCTCGTATGTGAATCTTATTAAAAGCGATAATCTTTAAAAATTGGTTGCTGTAAAGATATTTTGTGGGCAATGGGGCAGCCGTTAGTAACCCTACGTTATAAGTTACCAAGGAGAACATCTTGTTCATTTTTTTGCTGATCGTTCGAAAGCTTTCAGGTGTAGACCGGTAACCTTACGTATTTATATCCAACCTTAAATTGGTCTCACTATAGCAACATGGTGACGTATGGCTACTTATGGCCGGTCCATGGCCTATTATAATTTTACATGTGTAACTAGACTCGTTTTGTGCTATTGTAGGTACCTGGGATTATTATAAAGAGATAATTAAATCTTTCATTTCTTAGGGAAGCATCGCTATAAAATGGTTAAACGAACTTATCGGTATTGAAACGAACTTATCACGGATCTGAGTTGTATCGTTATTGAAGTATCAAACAATAAATAAAATTATTAGACGATAGCTTTCAACAAATATATTAGCATAGTGTACGTGTCTATTGTATGTAATCGATACTAATATAGAGGATAAAGCTTAAATATAATTTGTTTCTTCAAGACTGAGCTTTATTACGTTAAAAGTATCTGACTATTGTATAAAACCTCCACATATGTATTTGGAAAACCTGACAAATGAGCTTATAAAGTCAAAGAAATTTTCACACACTTTGTTTCGAAGCTCCTAACCCAAACTTATCGTCTTACCACCAGTCACCATAACTTACTAATAATCATGCCATTGGAAAGACATACAGGGTGTAAGAAATTCACTGTATATATACGAGAATGGGCGGTTCTACTTATCACTACGAATCAATTTTACTATGGAAAAAACTTCTCGCGGAAGAAGTCACCAAAAAGTATCAGTTGTTTCACAGATTTTAATGCCGCGGGTGGTAACTTTCGGGTGTATTTGAAGAGTTTGTTACACCTTGTATGTTAGTTAAATGTAAATAGTAAATGTGCTAAGACAGAAAATGTGGACAACCTTTTCCCATAGTGAAACTCCGCTTTAACATCCCTTCGTCGCTTTATAATCTCATCTCAATGACTGACTTCCGAAGTTCAGTGGGCTCTAAGGTTATAACAGATTAATTAATAATAACGGTCTCTCAGAGCGCGAGAGGAATGAACCAGTTTTACGTAGCTACTGGAAGCTTTATTTATTAGCTTGTCTGGTCAGTTTGTCTACAAATGTGTGAGTATGTGCGAGTGAGTGTTGACTATTTTTTTTCCAGTTGAGTCCAGTTTTTCCATGATTCCTTTGTCTATTGTGGCCAAATCGCAACCGCTATTCAGTATTTGACACGATCAACAATAAATTATTTCATATAATCGATTAAAACAAAAATGACAAAATATCTCGGAAAATGTATCTCTTTTAGTCAATTACTAGTTATTACAAATTTTAAATAGATTAAACATTAAAAGAGTGCTCTGAAATGTGACGTCATAAGCCAGTATTTTCAAATAAAATTCCGTTTTAAAAGTAACTCATTTGATATTTCGTCAAATACCCAATTTGTAGGCAGCGGCAGTTTTTACGTGCTTCCACATATTTATCGTATGGCGTTCAACATTGGTCTCAAATAATCAATAAAACATGGAGCCGAAAAGTTCTCGAATGGAGACCACATATCGGCAAGCACAGCGTAGGACGATCAGCCACAAGATGGACAGATGACCTCATCTAAGTGGCAGGAAGACGCTGGCCGCGTCAACCGCTTCCAACCGGTCTTTTTGGAAATCCATAGAGGAGGCCCACAGAACAGACTTATTTTCTCTGTTCTGTGAGGAGGCCTATGTCCAGCAGTGGACTTCTTGTGGCTGAATGATGATGATGAATGATGAATCATTTAAAGTAGGACTACAATATCGACTAGTCAAATTTTCACCGTCACAGCATTTTTCCAGTTTGTTTGTTACAGTCGGATTTAGAAACTTCTTAATCTCTCGTATCTAAATGTAAAGTATGACCTCAAGACACCAATTTCACTGAAGCCGACAAATTAACCTTTTTCCTAAAGCGAAACGTACAAACAAACTAACCGCAAAGCCTTTTCCATACAAATTACTGCAAAAACCTACAAACGATATATCTTCGCGGTAGAATGTGTAAAACTAGTTTTTAAACGCAACGTTACTTGACCTACAGTGCCATCTATCGCTGCCGGCAATACAGTCCACAGGTGATCAATGTTAACCTTTTTGTTGCAAAGTCAACTGTAACGTAACTGAGTAGAATCCACGCGTGTAAAGGTTGACGTGCGATCGATGTGTGTATTTATTTTATGTATCGGTAACGTGGTTGACAAATATCAAATCAAAAGCTTTTTCGGTCATATTAATTAAACATGGTGTATGGTTTAAGACGTTTATACTCATAAGAACAATACAGATGTTCACTTGAAATGCGAATTAATGACTAACTAATTTAGTTGATACATGCATGAGCTTATAACATCAATTTAAGATAAAGGTTCCAGTAGACAATCGTTCCGTATGTGTAGCAACTACCTACAATGTTGTAATAGTTGGTCAGTACAATATAGACTTGTTTCTGCTGATATCCCTTCGGTTCTTGAACTGCAGGGACTGTGTCGGAGTGATGGGAAGCGTCCGGACGGTCTCACTTTGGTTCCGTGGGAGAGGGGTCGATGCCTGCTCTGGGATGCCACTTGCGTCTGCACATTTGCGCCATCACATGTGGGCTTTACGGCTGTAACTCCTGGGGCTGATGCAGAGGCGGCTGCTAGACTCAAATGTATAAAATACAGCCAGTTAAGGGGTAGCTATTTTTTCTTGCCTCTGGCTTTAGAAACGAGTGGGATCTGGGGTTTTCAGGGGAAATGACAGAATTTGACAATTAATGTACTGCAAAATCGCGACTTTCGACATTTGTAACTAGCGTCGTCGTATTACCCATGCTGATCTTTTAAATTTTACGTGACCCGAAAAAAAGCGCTGAGCAATAATTCCCGACAATCTTTACAAATGCTATGTCAAAAGTCAGAAAATGATAGTCGTTACAAATGCTATGTCAGAAGTCCCCATCGATTCCACTTTTGTTTTTTGTCTGAGTTCAAAGCTCACACATTTTCGTTTTTTGCGTGTATCTCTGAAACGGTGAGAGCTACAGGAAAAATGCATGAAAAAAGTTTGTGTGTCGTAACATTTTGTACAAAAAAGGTGTAAATACTTTTTTCCCTATGAAGCACCGTTCTCGAGTTATAATGATTTCAGACTGTAGGAAAGTCTTATTTACAATTATATTAACACATTTCCGCACCACCTTTGATGTACTTGGCGCTTTTTTACGGCTCCATAGTCAACAAGGAACCTTCATAGTTTCGCCATATCCGTCCGTTTGTCGGTCTTTCAGTTCACGGAATTTATTGACGGGGCTTGATGGGGGGTTTTTGACATAGCGTGTTTATTAAGACAAAAATACAGCTTTTCGGGAATTAATGCAAATTCAATATATATTTTAACTGGACTATAGCACAAATTTAATTTTACCCCCATTTTAATCTAGACACAACTACCGTATTCAGAGAAAACGAGCATAATGTTTGTTTCATCTGTTTCAAAGTTTCTGTCAAAAAGGAAAGGTATTTCAATCGATTTTTTTTATAAAGCTTCTTTTTCTGTTTGCGATGATATCAGACCGCACCCTTTTACCGTTCATAAAGCGATAAGTAAGCCAAACGTTTTCTTAGTCTGTCGTCACCGTCACCGGTCCTAGCTTCCCCTAACAGGGAATTTGTTCGGCAGTCCAGCCGTAAACAGTAATCTTGGAGCTGTAATCGCGAGGAGATTGACTGACAGCATAGACCATGGAGCGGCTGACAAAACGCCAACCCTCAGTACCCGTTAGGCATTCAAACGGCGTCTCAGGAGTCGGCGACGATTCTTCTTGACACCTAAGTGTCTGTACCCGTGGCTTCCACACCAGAGGTCACCAGGTGAGGCAGCGGCGATAGAAGTAAAGATATAATCGGGCTTTAAGCTGTTTGTTCGAGCCGAGGAGATGTGATTAGAAATTTTCCTCTTTTGGTCCGTTTCTTTTTGGAATTCGAGGTCGCTTCGATTTGAACTTGGATTTGAACTCGATGAAACGGTTATTGTCTTGCCATCTATTGATTGCATGGCAGAGAAGCGATATAATATTGTTCCGGTAACATAATTCTAAAGGTACAGATTAAAATGCATTTAGATCTGCACAAAACTTTGATCAACCTTATTTCGAAGTTCTAAGCAGGCCCATACGTTTAAACGATCGGATTTGAGTTCATTTCGTAGACAGCCCCCTTTATCTTTGAAGACAGTTGTTTTACAGAACCAAAAACTACTTGATTCCATTACATTCCAATATTTGAAAGTGTTATCAAAGTACTGCTAATTCTGTGTAGGCAAGGATCTTGGCAGAGTTCTACATAATTACCGTGTATTTTTTTTTAAACTGTTTCGCGATTATTTATTAGATTTTCTTAAAAAATAATCGCAATTAGACCCGCTACCGTATTTCTCGACGTTTTGGGTAGACTGAGTGACTTGACTTTTTACGTCATAAAATATTTCTTAGCCCAGTCAATTAGTTGCTTTGTTTCCGGATCAAGGAACGATAAACCAAGAAACATACTTTTGTATTTCTAGGGTTGGCGGACTAAAGCACATAAGTCAAATTATTGTTCTATACAGCACGAGTAAGTAAAATAGGAGTTTACTTTATTTTTGTAAAAACAAAACATGTATGTTCAATTAATTCTTTCATGACAGCTCTCCGTTAGTGTAATAAATATAATAAAAAATTATAATTGTTTTTTTTAACTGCTCCAAAAATTTTGTATTGTATTTAAACAAATAAATAACTTTATTGATAGTTACAGGATTGATGTACATTCACTTAACCTAATTTATCTTATTATTTATTTAACTCACTTAATTTATGTGCTTTAGTTCGCAGACCCTAGACTTACAGTTTTACGAGAAATTGTTATTGTATCAAACGACTACTGTATATGTTATGTACTAGGATAAATAATGTACTCGGCTAAATACTTTGTATGTTTTAGTAACAATCGATACACCCAAATAGGTCCATGTTACGCAGAAACATTCTAACCCACAGTACGTAACTTGCGAGAAAAACGCATTCGTACGTACATATTAGGTTGTTTTTTAAACATGTCTAAACAAAAACGTGGAATAAAAGAATCTAATGCGTAGAAAACCGTTTTTCTTGCAAGCCACGTGTTCTGGATTAGAATCTGTGTAGCATGGTCAATGTGATACAACCTTAGTTTACACATAACATAAGCTTATACATTTAACTGGGCTATTTGAGGAGTTTGTTACACGCTATATATATATAGCGTGTAACAAACTCCTTTTGCTTTGCCAAAACTTTGCTTTTGCTTCGATAGAAAAAGACGTACAATGCAAGAACTTCAAATCAAACGATATCGCAGCGTCGAATTTCCGTGAATCGGGGAGTAAGTAAGTAGATACGGTATTGGCCGGTGATTGGCTGATAAGCACTTATATTAGGTTTGATTATAAAAGGATATCTTGATCTTTCATCGGGCAAGGGTCATGGCATCTTCCAATATGGTTAGACGATAAAAACTGTGCAAACATTCCTTACTGTTCTTGGTATAGTGGATCTACGGATCTTATCGAATTGCAAGCAGTCACGGACTTTCAGCTTCTTATAATAATCAGATAACTTAAACATAAATAACTTAAACTCCGTGTGGTGCCGGATTAAGAATAGCGTCACTCCATTTCCTTCCGTGGATGTCGTAGAAGGCGACTAAGGAAATCAATTACCGAGAGACGGGCAGCCAGCGTCTTCCTGAGATTCCAACCGCATACTGCGCTCGCCAACCCCCCTGCCAAGCATCGCGATAATGGCAAAACTCCTTGTGGTTATGAAAACCACGAAGGAGGCCTATATCCTGCAGTGGGCGTCAAATGGTTGATTATGATGATGAACTTAAATGCAGATAACTTGAAAAAAAAGAATCTGCGCGGTTAGAATGAGTTTGTGATGGGCACAGCAATTTTTTTCATTAGTATTTGTTAATTTCACTGAACGAAGAATTAAAAATCAAACCTCACGCCAACGAGTCTGTTCATGCCAAAATCGTTCATGCGAAGTCAAAGTAATTTGTTCAACTTATTTGTTTGGCACTATAACAGCAGTATTATTTGGAGAATGTTTATTATTTTAAATTTTGATTCATATGGTAGAACGCCGGCTTCTCATTCGGGAGGTCGTGAGTTCGAATCCCGGCATGTGCGTGCGTGCGTGCGTGCGTGCGTGCGTGCTTGTGTTTGTGTTTGAGTGTGCGTGAGTAATAGAGAGGGTGTATTATTTGTATTATAAGTGTTCAATTAATTGGTAAATTAATCAACTTAGAATTTTTTGTTCGCTTTTATCTTTTGTACCTCTTCTACAATTTTTAATCATAGGAATGTCATTAAAGTCATAACATAGCACTGTGTATATAGTTGAGTATTTCACAGATAAAATTATAATTAATGCCTTTTGTAATAACATTCCGGTGATCGTAGCCAAGGCGACGACCCTGAGAGTCTAATCCAAAGAAAATCTCCTTATTCAAGCTTACTATTTAACTCACCTCAACAGAAGCACGCCTATGTTCTATTCCAAGAACACTTTCCCTGAATCTAAACAAAGCATTATTTGAAATATTTCACGCAATATGGCGTGCCATTTTTTATTTTTCAAGATTGGTGCCACATTATGAAATGAAACATCAAGGAGTGGACGTACCGTGGGACGTACCTATGTAATTTTTTCCATCAATGGTTGTCGGGAAGAAATTACTTTTAGCCAGCCAGTTGTACTGTACTAAGTTAGTGTTCAATTCTCATTTGCAATTCCTGATGTACATACAATAAAGAATATTCTATCTATCTATCTATGTAGCCAGCGTTTACAACCAGAGTTGTAGCCTATGTAGCCAGCGTTGAAAACCAGAGTTGTAGCCTATGTAGCCAGAGTTTCTTGTTCACGGGTGGAATGTCCACTTAAGGGTACTCTTACGTGGAGCGTGCTGTCTCGATCGCACAATAAAAAATTTTTTAGCGATTGTAACAAAATTAGCATACTTTTAATGAATTTTCCGATGCGTAGATTTTAATAAAGAGGTTGTTTCCAAAATTATTAATTTTGAAATCAAATTTTTTCAGTTAATAACATAGTACAGGACAGGAAAAATATGCCTCGAATATCCGCAATTTAATTATCCATCGAACCCTCTGACCACATTTGTTAAAAGATTAGTTATATTATTACAATATTAAAAAAAAATGTTAAATTGTGCGAGCGAGACACCATGCTCCACGTAAGAACAGTCTCAAAAAGCGTTGAATGAATTTAAACCTTGTCACCTTGTATTCATTCCCCAAATTCCTTCACCGCTGCTCCGATTTCCAACTGAGCAGCGGTGAATAAGTTATTATTAGTCAAAGGTTCGTTTATATCAAGGGAAAGCGTATCTAGAATAGAATAGAGGCACTGTTATACGATCCTATTAAAGTGAGTTAACCCTGCAAACGAAACCCCGCAACGCGAGTTAACGGGGTCTATTCTACCCCGGTGTCAGCTAACGGCGCGCGTCAGTCGACCGCCCGCACGATTTACGTGACATCTCTTGCTTTATTGAGCGAACTCATTCGCATAAATCTCCGGCCAACATGAGTGGAAATTGTTTAACCCAGCTCCGAGTTGAATAGAAACGTTTTGTTCTTTGGAATATTGTGCGAAGGAATGTGTTTGACGCTCGGTTGGCACTCGTTTTTGAGGTTCTATCTGTGGGTTCTTGAAAATAACAAAATTTTTCGTCGTTTTTCGTTTTATTGTTTTACTTAGCACGTTAGGGTTGAGAATTACCTAATAAAATTGAATTAAATAATATCAAAACCAAAAAAACCTACTGCCAGATTAGCCAATCTATGTAAACATAACATAAAGATGCAGAAAACATCTCAAGATGATGACTCAAGATGCCATAAAGATTCTAAAAACACCAATTAATTCAAAATTTATGAGTAGGTATTAGTGAAATAATGAATCGGGCAAACATACGAGGCACACACATAAACCCTGACAACCTTTTGGTTTGACAGTCATTTACCACGAAGCTTTGTTAAAAATCTGGTAAGCACCGAGAATTTAAAAGATAACAATCGGTTTTCCATCAAGATGACCCTGCAAATAATTCGGTCAGTTAAACTTAAATGCTGAATTAAAACGCAAATGACAACTTTCACCCGACACCATATCTTAATTGCCTAGGGCTCTTTCTGTTAGAATACGTAGCATTTGACGTTTACACTGAGAAATCACCAGTGCATGGTTGTTTAATCATATAGCTTGCCGCAAGTGAGTATTCTAAAGTATAGTAAACATCAGCCAGGAAACGTCAGACAACCAGAATATTCGACAATATTACCGACAAAAAAGTGTGATTAAGAATCACCAATTCACTGGACCAATGATTTGAAGCAGATTGCAGTTGGATGAGGAAGACCGAGGACAGACGAAAATGCTGATTGTGATGGGAAATGAGAGCTGATTGATTTTATTTGACGTCCATTAAGTAAATATTTTATTTTTAAAATTAATAAAGTAGTTTTTGAGTTTATTGGTTCTCGAAAGGTGAAAGAAACAGTATCTAGAGGAAATTTAAGCAGTTCCCATTCATTTGGAATATACTAAAAAGACTAAGAAAGACAACATTTTCTCTATCTATCTAAAAAGTCAAAGACATCTCAGGATACTCAGATGCCGTCATGAAGTCCTACTTTGCTGTTGTAAGCGTCTAAGTTATATCCGAATACTAAAAGGTATTAAAAATCCTGTCCAGGATTTTTTTTTAAATGTTCAGTGTTCGGGTATGAGCGAAAACGTTTGAACTCAACTAAACATGTTACTGGCTTAAGAGGTAACAGCTAATATAGACTTTTGGAAATAACGAACTCATAACGCATCAATCCCCTACTGGTGACTCTAGCCGCACCCGCGTATCGTTTACATCAGGCCTAGACTTTCCCAGTAAGTGACACACATAGAAGAATGTAACTTTAAACAGTCGGCATTGAACGGTACAAATACTTTAAGCCGCAAGCTGGTGTCAGCTTCGACGACGACCCACTGAGCGTCGGGTTGCCGGAGTTGGGTTCCCTTGAAGTACAATCGATAGTGAATGTGCTATTAAACTTGTAAAACAAACTTTACATTGACTTAGAAAAAAAACTGTAAGGTACCTTATAGTTTTTTTTTCTAAGTTACGTTTTTCATATTAGTTCTTACACTCGATTTATAGATGACGACGATCATGGTAATTATTTGGTTACTTATATATCAACTTGCAAATCGGAGATACTTTTGCGATTTGTCTCAGATCACAATCAAATCCAAACTTTTAAGCAAATAACTAAATTTCAAATGTCAAAGAGATGATCAAACCCGTCAACCCACATTTGTGGCCATTTTTCTCAGTCAATAATTTCATGTGTCACATGAAATTACTCAACGATAATAGAATACAAAAAATCTTATCGAATCTAATTCTTCATTGGATATGAGTCTTCTCAAAATATATCGCTCTAAGCGATGAATTATATGCAACTACTTAGATATAAGAAATCATTCATAATAATCATAATCTTTTCTTCTGGTTGTGCAATCAAGTGTTCTCTATCTATCTATATATCTGGCAGATTTTGCAATTTTTTCCTGTCCTATCGACATCTTCGTACGACTGTACCGTCCGCGTATTTCCGACAAGCGTCGAGCGGATCGCGACACCCGATTTCGATCGTCGTGCGCGATTGCCGGCTGGTTTCCTGCAACGTGCGGTGGGACTTGGGACAGAACGAAACGATCCTTAATTACCTCTTTACAATGTAGGACATAAGTGTTTTACAGAACTTTGGGACTTTGGTGTGGGGTGACAATTCTTTGTCCACACGTGCGTGGCATTTGGCAGTCTGAGATTATTTTGCAACACCGTGCGTCACATTGTTTTTTATAATATATCGCAGTAAGATCACAGATTGACGTTGTGTTGTTAATTTATCATATAATTTGCCGTAAGCACTTTACTCACTTTGTGCTTTATTGCAAACGAGACACACAATACAGGAAATATGAGATAAGAAAATACAAGCATAAATGCCAGCTTATCTTTGTAAAAATAAATACTTAGTGAATACTATATTATTTCAAAACTTGCACAGTGGAAAGGGCTATACTTACCACTTTTGCCTCTACATACTCCACTGTCTAATTACCTACTAATCATCTATAGTCCTTCTAGGTAGACAGATGGCCTCATGCCAAGCGTGTTATGAAGAAATTCCATATCTCCGAATGCCTCAAAGAGGAACCTTTTCACATTTGCCTCTCCGTACTTCACTTTCTATTTACTTACCATACGTATACAGTCCTTCGGATAGCTGTAGTTTTTTTTCCACGGAACTGAGAAAGTTCACATCACAGAGAAAATGCCCTGCTAAGTAGTGGGCGGTATTCATGGGCGGATAGGTAGACAGCTGATGACCTGATGCCAAGCGTGTTACGAAGGACTACCATATCTCCGACTGCCGGATAAGGAGTAACCTTTTCACTTTTGCCTCTCCATACTTCACCGTCTAATTACCTACATCTATCCATACGTCTACAGTCGAAGCGCGTGGGCAGTAGCGCGAAAGCGAGACGCGTTCCGTACAACATAGGGCTTTCACCCGACACCTCGCTGCTTTTGAAGCGCTTAGTCAGTCCAACCGTAAAATCTAAGGAAGTTATAAGCATGTATTCCACTCGTTTATTTTGGACGAGAGACTCAAGCTCTGTTTTCCAATGTCTGACGACTTGTAATAGACACTCATCATCATCAGCCATTCGACGCCCACTGCAGGACATAGGCCTCCTTCGTGGTTTTCATAACCATGAGGGGTTTTGCCATAATCGCCACGCTTGGCAGGCGGGTTGGTGATCACAGTATGCGGTTGGAATCTCAGGAAGACGCTGCTGCCCGTCTCCTGGTAATTGATTTCCTTAGTCGCCTTCTACGACATCCACTATTGATTGACAATTTTAAAATGTGCGAGCGAGGGTGATACTGTACAGATGCAATGGGTGCTAACGTTTCCAACTTTTTTTATTCCGAAAAAATTATCCGTACCGCCATTTAGCGCTAAATATTGCTCTGTAGAGCTCCAACGGAGGAAAGATATATCAGCCGCTCTCACAATGGCCTCTCGCGCGCGCTACAAGCTTTTCGGATATTTTATGTGATAGATTTTGAGTGGGAAGGTATCCGTGCTAGTGGAATATTGAGTTAGATGGACCGCTGTGCTAAGAACTGGTTTTGGTTGCTTTGTGCGCCATGTATTGGGAATTTCTATTGATTTCGCGCTATTGATTTTTGGTTTGGTTTATATTATAAGCCTCTTGATTAGGCCTTGGTTTTATATTTTGTATTACACGATGACAATTAGATGAACTCGTTGATTTCATTTCGTTGCCGATTAAAGTCAACGCATTACATAAATTTGGAAATGCATGCGAACAGAGAAGGCAAAATTTTGGATATTACGTGGGAGATGCCTAGAAAAGCTAAATTTCAAATTGTCGACCAAGATTTCCTATGAACATTTTCCGGCATCTTGAAAAAATGGTTAATTTTTTTCTTACAAAAACTCGTTTCTTCGTTGAGGTACGAAAATTTTGATGCAATCCTTTTTTGTTGCTTTTTTATGATTTTTTTTAATTTTATTTTTCACCTATCGTTCATCGTTATTGAAATATCAAAATTCGTATCTCAACGGAAAACCAAGTTATTGTAAAAAAACGGAATTTAATCGGAAATCTTTGTCACCAATTTGCAGTTAAGCTTTTCTAGACCCCCCTCCGCCGCCACGTAATATCCAAAATTGTTCCTTCTCAGTTCACATGCATTTTAAACCCGTTTTTTCTGGCTTAATGCCTATAGTATTCTAGGTATCAATGGAGTGAAAAACCACACCCAATTAACAAAAAAAAAAACTCGATTGCGAATCAGTGATTATACCAATTGAAACACGGCCCAATTAGAATGGTAAAGTGGTAGAATGGTAGCATCTATTTTTGACGTTTCTGCTCAATCAAACAAGTATATGAGAATTAAACAAGTATATGGCGGACCGTACGTACCCTGTGTGTTTTCATAACGTCTACTCATTTATAAATAGAATCAGTAGTTCACAGGATTTCTCCTAGTTTAAGAGTTAAAATTTTAATGCATTATGTACATTTTCAATGTACATATGTACAATGGATGAACTTGTGACACGTTCATATTTTGTTGTACCTTTTACTTGTGCAAATAAACGATTTTAATTTAAAAAAAATTCACTTTATCCCTTTCTTTTGTTCTACCTTTTAGGGTCAGCTTGAGGGAGCCTTCTTCAAAGACTAAACGGTTTAATCATTGTCCGATTGAAAGAAGTCTAACTTTTCGTACTTGACTTGTGCAGAAAACTCCACGTAGGAAGCAATCCTACAACTTAACATAAAGAACTATTCAATCTCGTCGCATAATCAAAACGCAGAAACATTCAATCAATCGGTCAATCACAATAAAGCAAAATTCTTCCGGCAATAGGTAGTCTGGGGAAAGAGCGGATTCTGTGACGCCAATTCACTTTTACCCTTCTAAAGGATGTTTTCAATACTTCCTTTAGGAGTCTCTGAATCATTATTTTTTTTTTCCACAGAAACTATGTCTGGGAAATTAACTTAGGAGATAATATTGAGTTTAATAGTAAAAAAATATGTATTTTTTGCAGAAACGTACAGAATATTTCCTCCCAAAGACCCTTATCGGAATTTTCAATCTGTTTTAGAAAAATAGTTTGAAGTTTTAATGCACCATGAATTCAAACGGGCCAACAAAAAAAAATCGAAATCCGTTACGATTATAGTTGTTCTGGGTTAATTTGCAGTTTTTCAGATGAGTTCGAACAGAATTTTCTCTGACATTCAGAGCTTAATCATGAAAAGTAGATGTGGCAACTGCCATGAAAGAACTTTATCTCGTTTAACATATCCATCGTTACATTGTTATTGCGTTTACGAATGTTTTATTTCAAAAGAGATCCAAATTACAAGATTTGGAATTGCAAAAGTTACAAACGAAGCCCCACCGCTTGCCTGCCAGAGAATCGGGCTGCCAGTTGCGCAAGCGCAACCCGCCACCCAACAAGTCTGTGGACGGCGACCAGTTGCGGTACAATTGAGCTATTTGTCAAGCGACGACCGGTCACTGGGTATGGCGGAGCGCGCGGCTGCACGGCAACATAGGGTAAACCATGCATGACGCAAAGTATATTATTTGAAGGGGGTGACAAGTCGACATTTGACACTTGTGTGTGACAGAGAGGGGTTTTGACACATATGTAGTCGTGTAAATTTCAAACCTCCAAAATGTGAAGATTTAGATCAACAAAAAGTTTGGAATGTGACCACGTTCATTCTTCTCAATTCGAGAACAGTCAAACTACTCTGTTCATTCTAAAATCTAAATTCTTTCCATCCATCCATAAACTCAGGCCTGTGTCCCAGAAGGGCAGGCAGATACCAAGATTTTCCACGAGACTACCAGTAATCTTTCGCTTTAATTCTTGAATTTAATTACTTGCTAAAGCAAACGACAGTATTCGGTCAGGATTAAGTGCGCGTAATTATTTATTTATTCATTAAAATTCTTCCGACAAAAGTCTATTTAAATGGTGTCATAAGTGCCATTTAAGAAGTGGTGCTGTCAGCCGTATTGTTTACTGAATTTGACAATCTTGAAACTTGAAGCGATTGATGGTATTGTTTTTGTTAAAAAAATATATCTAACAAAGCGATTGCTTAGCAGTAGAGGATGTCAGTTTCAATTTATCAGAGTCAATTTATTAGCGAACAAGCTGGCAGGTCCGCAACTCATAGTTCCAACCCAAAACGGGGCTCCTTTGTGTTACGGGAGGAGTCGGTAAAGTTTATTGGCTGGGTTAATTAGAGTCTGAAAAGGTTGTACTGATGCAACGAGCTAGGAACCCTATTCGGCCAATGCCTTATTGACGTACGAAGTGGTTCTCTCTTGCAATTTGCAATATTACGTCATTTTAGACCTTTGCATCTGTGCTGGATTATTATACGACGTCTTGCGTCTAATCTTACCCATATTTCTAAAGTGAAATGTTAATTTAGACCAAATAGCGTCTGGCATTTCTTGGCTTGCTCAGCGCCTATAAGCCTCAACACAACAAGGTTACTACGAGGGTATATGTCAAGATTTTTATATCAACCGAGGCGTCCGCTACGGATTAGATTTTTTTACATAAAACATAACATAAACTAATGGCTGTATCGCGGAGGGGCAGTTTTTTTGAGACCAAGGACTGCCACTTTCCACGATTCTGACAAATGCTTTCGCTTCATCAACATTCATTAGTCGTTGCATGCACGCGCGCCGGCTTCGGGTACTTTTTATCTGCTTTACTAATACATCCCCTATTTGGTTGAAATACGTCCGCAGATGTTTTTTTCTTAAAATAAACAGCCTTAAAATAAAGTACAATGAAGGTCAGAAGTCAGCTTTTATAACATTTTCTGTGCAGTGCAATTCTGAATAGCTCTTCCGTGGTTTTAATATCCGGTTTTAACAATGACACTCTTCTTCTTTCCAACCATCTGTTTCCTTCCACCCTGTTTATAATAATAGTGTGGTAGATTTTATTTCGCAGCATATAACTTTAGCGCCTTCAAGCGACGAAAAGTAGTCTGTTTAGGTTTCGTCGACCGACAAAGTGATCCTACCAAAATATATTATACATCTGAAAAATGGGCTGAGTTAATTACAAAAGTAGCGCAGGGTAATTGGCTTTACCGATAGGCTAACTAAGGCTACTGGTTACGTATTCCGTTTCACTTGCTCATTATAACATTTTCAATTGATTGTGAAAAAATTGTATAATTTTGATAAATAAGGCTTTGCTAGATAATAAAATGACGAACATTTTAATTACGTTTTTGTTTTTGTATAAAACAACATAACATATGCTCACGCTTGTATCTCGGAGGGGTAGGCAGGGACCAGGCTCTTCCACTTGCCACGATCCTCATCTCACACGTCAATTTCCTTCGCTTCATCACCATAAACACAGATTCTTGTTTACATACATACAGACATATTTGTTATATAAACTTATATTTTATAAAAAAACTGCTTCGAAAATTGTTAATCAAAATCACCAATTTTCCAGACAGACAGGGCAAAACTATTTTCTAAATTTTCTAAATCTAAGCTTTTTTCCTTCCCGGCTATTCCACCATGTAGGTATAGCCTGCCAACGACGCTTGGCGTTCATGGATTCGAACAATGTGGATCGACCCTACGCACGCCTGACTGCCGTCTGTGAATGTGGTGTAGAGTCAACCCCACAGGGCAAATGGGCTTTATAAATGGAACCGAAATTACAATTTATTATTATTATTATTATTATTATTAAATCCTTTATTGCATATAAAACAGAAAGTTTTGCACATAGGCGAGCTTAATGCTACTTAGCATTATCTACCAGCTAACCTAAGTTTTGATGAGAGCATTATCAGGTATTGCAACTTACTTAATATTAAATATACTTACTAATTATTATTCAGACCTAGATATATAAAATATAATAGGGGGAGATATTACACAAATACAACATAATAATAAATAAATACTAGATACAATAAATAAATACATAAACCTACAGATTTAACAAATTTTAGCGAGGCTCTAAATCCACAAAGGTCGACGAGATACGTTCGCTATTGATAACATAATAGGCTTTGAAATAGGCTTTCAAATGTGAAGTCAAAGGTCCGAAGTGAACAAGGAATCTTATCCTATTCTAAGTTCTAACACGCCATCTTGTTTATTTACATTTTTACATCCCTATAAAGTAGGAAATTCACGTTTCACGAAATCACAGTCCGGGCTGCCCGTTTGATAGGTGCAGTAAATAAGTGTATTTTACCCAACTACGGCAAAGCCAAAAGGAAGAGCTATAAATAGTTAAGTAGCTCTGGAAAAGTTTTGTTCTACGAGATTTTGAGATTTGATCAAGATTTTAACTGTTCAAAATATCGGGGCTTTTCATTCAACGGGGCCTCCGTTCATTCATTCATCCATCCATTCATTCATCATTTATAAGCAGCCTATATATAAGTATAAAGTATATTTATCCCACTGCGCGGCATAGGCCTTCTCTCAGAGAGAAAGAGAGAGTACGGGCTTAATCACCACGCGTGCCCACCGCGGATTATCAATTTTAAGCGATGAGGTGTGTAAACACCTCAGACACTCAGGTATCATCACGATGTTTTCCAGCACCGTTAGCGAGTGGTATTGCTACTATAACTTCACAAATGTACATAACTTAGAAAACAAAGTCATTGTTACATGCCAGGATTTGAACCCACGTCCTCCCGAATGAGAAGCCGGCGTTCTACCGCTCCACTACCGCCGCTTTTTAATATCGAGCAAAAAACGGCAAACAAATCCCGTCTGTTGAATGGGAGCCCACCTTAAATATTTATTGAATTCTATATTTGTTGTTATAACGGCAACAGAAATACATCATCTGTGAAAATTTCAACTGTCCAACTATCACGGTCCATGAGATACAGCCTGATGATAGACGGATGGACGGACGGGCAGCGGAGTCTTGGTACCCAAAGGGTACGGAACCCTAAAAAAATGCGGTAATACTGTTGCATCGTCTGCAAATATCTTTAAGTACGGTATGGTAAATAACACACAGTCTTATCTTGATAATTGAAGAGCCTGTTTTACAATATCTGGACAAGTTTCAGTTTAAGTTTAGTTAATAGATATTTTCATTAAAATTCTGAGTGACAAATTTGAAGTACAAAAAAATCCCTCTTTAATGTTGGTTAAGGTACAGTCAGTTACACATCACGTTGCGTTACGACTGATTTATAACGAAACGTAACTCAGATATGTCTGATTATATACAATCGAGTCTTCCTGGTCATAGTAAATCACGAATTGTAATACTCTGTAACAAGCCCCTGGTCTAACTTTTAATTTCGGATTTTGATCGATATTATTTCAAAGAGTTGTGTTCAGATTATCAGTCGTTATGCTCTCGACTTACCACTTATTCATGCCTTAATTAGCCTAATAATTTATTTGACAACCATGCCAAAAATTTGGTGTTTTCCAAATGCTGATCAATTATTTTAAACCACGTGACAGAGAATCTACATTATCGATATCACAAAATTGTAATGGCATTTCATTTGTCTTCAGCTAAAACTTTTACCCAAAAATGAGGTGGTAAATGTTAACCAATAAATAAATTGTCTTTAATTCAACTAATTTCGACCTTTGGTACCTACCAAATCCCGAGACTGCAAATAAGATTAAAAACGTTAAATTCGTGAAGTATAAGGTCTAGAATCAATTCTTCAGTTGATCCTGCCTTTGCTTTATTGTACAATCAACATCAGAAATCGGTCTTTGGAATTTTTATTCCATTACATAAGCAGCCTATATACGTCCCACTATAGGGCACAGGCCTTCTCTCAGGGAGAGTATGGGCTAAATAGCCACGCTTGCCCACCGCGCATTGGCGATTTCAAGTGCTGAGGTATGTGAATAGCTCAGACACTCAGGTTTCCTCACGATGTTGTCCTTCACCGTTAGCAAGTGGTATTGCTACTATAACTTCACAAATGTACATAACATAGAAAACAAAGACATGCCCGCACTGGGAATTGAACCTGGGTCTCTCGCTTGCGAGTCCAATGTTTTACCCACTGGGCTACCACCGCTCATTATAAATTTCATTACAAATAAATAATGAAAAGAAAAAAAATTGCCTCCAAATGTTTTCCCAGTCAATTTTTTTTTCCAATCTTGTACGAAATTTTTAAAACCTTAGCCACATTTAATAGTCTCAATTTAAGCAAACCCAAATTACACGTCGAAAAATTTTCTCAGTTTTTCTCAACAAGTGACTTTGGAGAAATCTAACCCCTTATTAATAAACTCTGGGATCGTTCTCGTGCTGTTAAGGTGCTGTTTTCTTTCAAAGAACATCTTAATGCGACCGACTCGAAAACGATCTCGGAGGTAAGAGCGCTTTATTAATACGGCCCCTAATGTGCATGATAAAGAATATCAGCAATTCATATCCTGCAAATTGCAAATCGACTTCCCAACACCACTGTACCTACTTAAAAACTCGAATCGCACTATCAGCGAAACACATTAAGTTTTATCCGAGAAAATAAAACATCGGCCCGATAGCTCCACTTCATTAGCATTCATCCTTTGCTTAGTTAGTGCCTGTGCTTGGCAGATACAACGGGAGGCCTGCGTCGAGTAAAAATGTGTAAAAAAATGCGGGTTACATTGAGCTGCGTGGAGTGAATTTTAAGAAATGGAGTAAGACGAGTTTGAATTGAAAACGCTTTTACGATGATGTAGTTTTACTATAAAAGATAATTTGACACATAACGCCTGTTAAATGTTTAAAAAATACTTTAATTTTTAAATGGTGTTTAAATATGAACCATGCTGGTAACAATTCAAAACTTTACTGAGCTGAATTAACTTCTGAATGAAATTTCTGATGCAGAATAAACAATTTAGTACTTTTAGCTTATCTTGTACTTGTGAAAAGATATATTATGAAGACTTTGGATTGACACAGATTTTAAATAATTTAAGTACTCGAGTGTAATTATATTCTTTTTACCCGTGCAAAGGACAATTTTTAAAAATCTATTTAGAGGCTAAAAATTCCACCCGTGCCGGGACTTGAACCCGCGACCTCTGGCTAACCGTGCCAGGGTAGGTAAATGGGTTTTTAAAAATACTCGCGTGTAACTGTAGGTAGATGAATGAAGGTAGACAAAAAGAAGTGGTGCGCTTTGGGGTAGGTAGTAGAAAAATACTAGCTGATTGATCATGATCAGGCCTTAATTTCATAATTTAATTAAACTTGCGCTTTACGCGCTTTATACATTTCATACCATCCGCTAAATTACTAGCTTATATAGAGGATAGTCAATAATTTCCATTTTCTACAATAATTATGATTGTAAGCATTATCTATCCAATAGTGCCAATATAAAGAAAAACCTTAGATTCAATATTTTACTCCCCAGTCCCACTGAAGGGCACAGGCCCTTTAGAGAGATAGTATGGGCTTAATCACCACGCGTGCCCACCACCGATTGGGAATTTTAAACCTTGTGTTATGTGAACACCTCAGACACTCAGGTTTCCTCAGGATGTTTTCGTTCACAGTTAGCGAATATTATTGCCACTAGAACTTCACAAATGTACGTAACTTAGAAAACAAAGTCATGGTTTTCACGCGATTATGCGAAAGAGAGTGGCATCCCTGTTATTTAGAGTGCGAGGCAGCGCCAATGCCCTTCTCCAGACCATTCCGGACAAGGTCGATAGCCTCATCCTGGTGCATTGGGTCAAGCTCCAGCTCACTACCTAGAGCCTGGGGATGGTTATGTCTCAAGTGTAAACAAATACTGTAAAATATTTTATTACAAATTTTATATATATATTTTAATCAATACAATTTTAATTTAGATTAATTTTTCACTGATTTTGTAATTATTGTATTATATTTTATATTAGCTAATTTTGCTGTGATGTTAAGATTTTTATTATTATTGCTGTTATTATTGTCAAATATGGACCCAGGTCTGAAATAAATATTTTCATTCATTCATTCACTGACACATACAGGGATTTTAACCCACGACCTCCCGAATGAGAAGCCGTCGTTCTACTGCTCCGTTACCACCACTCGATTACACCATAACGTTTTGAAATTATATACTGCCCACGCATGGACAAATTGTTGTGCCATCGTATCTACTACCAAAGGCATAACCAAAAGTTTCCCTAAAACGTTGGAATAGTTACTCCATTTTTTTAACCCAATCACCACATCGCAGCTCCATGCCATCAGATGATAAATCGCACTAATGCACGAACAGAGCGCGGGCGCAGTTTTCATTTTATGCAAATATAAAATTTCCAACGCACACACACAAGACACCCGAAAATTGCATCCGATCGCCTGCTGTGTCATTTTGGCCTTTCGGACATACACTGGACCTTCTTGGACACATAAAATAGGTAGCTCCGGGACTAAATAATATGCTTGTTTTGGGGGTTCGTAAATAAAGTGTCATTTGGCACAAATTTAAAAGCTTGCAAAAATAATTATCCTCTTGAGGTTTTGAGCCATTGAACATGAATTAAGCGAGTTATCTTTTTAGTCTCATTTTATAAGGATTCTAACATTGCTGTTTTGACCATAGAAAATCAATCAAATCCTGACCAATAAACCTATCGCAAAGGCATGAGCTATCTTCACCAAAAGGTGGAGAGGTCGCATAAAGTCTGCTTACATTCTGTAAGCAACTATAAACCGATGCAACGGGTCCAATATTTCCATACAATGATACTTTCGTTCATTGTTTCGACCCAACTAATTGAAATGGCTTCCCGCTCGTAATGTGGATATGAAAAGGTCGCAGGCCCTTTACTTGCATCAAAGTGTTGTGTGTACCTCAGGTTTGGCAATTAAGCGTAATACCGATAGACCAACAAGGCAGACAGCAAACAAAAACATTGTAAAACTGTGTATCGAACACAGGACCATGCAAGGCCAGCGTTTTACCAAAACGTTTGATCGCTCATTCAGCGTCGCGATCGGCCTTTGCATTGTGTTGCATAGTCACTGGTAATATGACCGAATACAGAGTAAGCATGTATGGAGGGGATCTGCTGTCGACTGTATTTTAAAATTTAGTTTATTGTTACCTAGTACTATTTTTAAGAAATGTTAAAAGAGTGCGATTAATTCGCCAACAAACTGCCACGCAATTTGGCGAATAATTTACAAAATTTGAAACTCTGCGATAAAACCGAGTCAATAAATAAAAAAATAAAAAAATAAAAAAATCCGGCCTCCAGCATCTTTCGATTCATATTTCTGGCCATGATGGAAGTCTAGATAGAGCTTTGTGTAAAGAAGTAAATCTATCAATCATTTGATCGCTCCTTCAGTCTTCCGGCCTCCAGCACATTTCGATTAATATTTCTGGCCTTGATAAAAGTCTAGATAGAGCTTTGTGTAAAGGAGTAAATCTATCAATCGTTTGATCGTTCCTTCAGTCTTCCGGCCTCCAGCATCTTTCGATTTATATTTTTGGCCTTGATGGACGTCTAGATAGAGTTTTGTGTAAAGAAGTAAATCTATCAATCAACCCGTACTCTGGACGTACGGCTGGACATAGGCGTCCGACAAGGCACGCCACTTCTTTTTCTCCTCAGCAAAACTCATCCAGCCAGCAGTCTGCCTCAGATCGTCGGTGAAGCGAGCTGGTGGGATCCTTCGATGCGTTTGCCAGTTCGTGGTAAATTTTTGGCTTCCAGCATCTGTCTGAGCTTAATTAAAGTATAGGTAGAGCCTTGTGCAAAGAAGTGGACACATATTTATAAAGAAGTACCAATGTTATCAAAGGATCAATCTTATCGTGTGCCCTGTATTATAAAAGAGACGCAGTTAATCATATTCATTCGCGAATAAGCGTAGAAAGTAACTAACTAGTAGAGACGTGCGTCAATCAACGTTAAGTGCGCTGGAACTGTTGCCATTCCGCTTCAACCGAGTTTCTTGACAGCTGGAAGGAACACTTGTTGAGGCTTTCACACCTTAATGTAGGTTCGAGTATGTACAACGTTCATTACAAATCGGTTGTGCTGTACCTACTTAGTACGCTTCCTTTTGAGACCGTTGTAAGTGAGCAGTATAGGATAAGAAAATAAACATGCCAAGTACATGTCGGGCCACGCGCAGTGTAGGATTCTGTAGAAAGAGGGGGTTTTATCTACTTTACAAATCCAACAACTTCATCAAAGCAATTTTTAATGGATTTTGTACGAAGTTTTCCTTTTATAAGTTGGTCGCCTATTACTCGTTAAATTGTAAAGCCTACTTAGCTGTGATAGGTTTCCTTTTAAGTTCATCATATGTACTCTTATTTTTTTCACGTGAAAAAACAAAAAAATTGAAAAAAAAAAAATGTGTCAAAGATTTTATTCTACCGTTTTGTCAGCGTGATTAATATGTACGTCTATGCCAAAATTTCAGCTTTCTCGTACTAATCGTCTCTGAGCTAGGCCGCAGACACACAGACAGACAGACGGACATGGCGAAACTATAAGGATTCCTTGGCGACCACAGAACCTTAAAAATGGGATTATTTCAACGTAAATGTACATTCTGTCTGTTGAACGTCAATATAAAATGTATGTAAGCTGCCTACGGGTCGATTTTGTAATGGAGAAAAAGGCAGAAAAAAATCCACTCTAGGTAATACCAAGAAAGTGACCAAAATAAACAAGCCTAAATCATTTAGTTCCTAGATTCCTTTGATTATGAACATAATGTGCTGCAGAACTGAGCCTGTGCACCAATTGCGATCGAACGCGACCATACGCGATCGACGGACAAATATTTTTATATATTTGCGATCTTATCGTGTAAATATTAAAGGTTGAAGTCAAGTAAACGACACATAAATCTTTACTTTTAAATTTTGCTCGGATGTTAACTGTAAGTACACTCAGCAGCACATTAACGTTCGCGCGCACTTCAATCGGTCACATCACGGGCGACTTAGCAACAAACAATTTAAGCTTCACGTACCCTTGATCATAGTCTAAGACATTCATGTTTTTTTAAGTGCTAAATTTTGTATTTTGCGCAATAAAGTGTAACAAACAAACTGTACGTCTATTCTACACAAAGGCCTTGCCGAACCCCGACTCGAAACAAAACCCAGATGGCAATCGGGACCCGTCCGTACTTACCGATGCTTATCGGATAACGCTGCCGCGAATGCCCGCCGGTCAAATAACTTGTCTCCGTTGACATGTCAACTGATTGGTCGCTGTCGCTTGATAAGAGAGGTTTGTCAGTGATGTCATTGAGCGATCGGCTCACGCTTGAAGTCGCATTTGGACTGGGATCGGTATGTGCGTCGGAATGGCGGGAGTCTTAGTTGGAATGACGGATCTCTTCGCTTGTCCACTGCTGGACATAGGCCTCTCCTATTGCACGCCACTGAGCACGGTCCTCGTCTACTCTCATCCAGCTCTTGCCAGCTGCCCTGCGGAGATCATCGCTCCGCCGAGTCTGAGGACGTCCTACACGGATCGGACGGATAGTGTTTTTAATTAATGATGAGTCTAGTTAACGAACATAACATAACATAGAAATAAAAATTCCGGAATGATGCCAGCACCAGTTACAGAAGTTTTTTTTAGGTGCAGTGAGATTTTTTTGTAGATAGGATGCGAGGTCCGAATGGCGTGGTAAGAACGCTGGCACGGTACGGTTCGGAATTTTTCTTTCAACTAAAAATCATAATTTAGACCTTACATTTAAACCAGTACAGGCGCGTTGAAGTGGCAGTAGGCTGGTCACATCTGCTAAGGAACCGATGGTCGATGGGGTGTAAATGTTTCAATGTGTACAAAGGTTCTAGAGTGAAGACGACGTTTTGGCAAACGCCTAGCTCTCTTTAAAATTCCGGATTCTGAACTACAACTTTACATTTAAAATCGAATGAAGTTTAGGTACCTATATATAAGTTTTGAACTTTACTTCAAATATGCTCCTCTCTTCTTAGAATTCAGTTCAGAGATAAGGCTCTATTAATAGATTAGATAAGATAGATTGCACTGATTACATTGATTTCTTTATTGCACAATAAGCATACTTGTACAAAGGCGAGCTTAATATTATCAACGTAGAGTAGCTGGAAGAAAATACCACCTAGTATTAAGCTCAAAATTGTTTTTTAGCGCAGTGAAGAATTTTTCAATCAATCAATTAGTATTTATGATATATGAATAATAATAATTATTACAACCATACTTATGATACCTTTAATAGTTTATAATAGCGGACTGGTCTTCCTTAGAAATGCCTTTAAATTCTTAACTTAGTCTGCTCTACCGCGAAGAAAATACTATTTAGTTACGACGCGGTGAAATTGAACCTAATTGGAATTGCGCATCATACCTTAATTATAGAAATCCTACGTCATCCTGATGCAGTATTACTATACTTACTAGGAGGTCCCAATGCTGTCTTTTATGTTGTAATATGGCAAAAGAACTAAATGAGTTTTTTTACACGTAAAACAAACGATGTTATTGATAAATATAACTTAAAATAAAAAAAAAACACTAACTAAACTGTAAGGGCCATTGCCCACGACGACTTAAAAACGCGACTCCAACGCTATTGACGCGCGCGGGCGCAACGCTTTCGCAAAAACGGAAGCGAAACATGTTATGCTATGCTGCAGCGCATTTGCATCGCTTATCAAAAATGTCCCAAAACGCGCTTCGAAGCGTGTGCAAAAGCCACAGGTCATGGCTCTAATTTGTTACAACTAGCTTTAAGTCTTTATTAAAATGTATATTATGCTAAGTATAACTGTAAGTTTTCCTTGAGCTTGATTTTTTTATGCAGCCTACATACGTCCCACTGCAGAGCACAGGCCTTCTCTCTGAGAGAGAGTATGGCCTTAATTACATCGCGTGCCCGCATTAACACCGCAGACACTCAAGTTTCCTCACGATGTTTTCCTTCACAGTTGGCGAGCGGTTTCTACTATAACTTCACAAATGTACCTACGTAACTTTAGGAAACAAAGTCCTTCCTTAAGCTTAAAAGTAAAGTATAGTAAGTAAAAAATATTTATTTAAAAACCACGCAAGATATAACAAAATATTGTGTTCACATGGCGCAAAACTTATATCCATGGTCACATATAATGATATAAAATATAATATAATATAAATGAAATATAATATTTTGAACTATGAGATAAAAGTGGTAATAATGATATCGGGTACAATTTCAGATAATACCAGGATGAAGGGCTGTGAGGAAACGGAGCCAAGGTTTATTAGCAACATTTCCTCCTTCTTAGAACTAAACAAAAACAGTTACAATAATAATCAATGACTTAATACACATTCCCAACCTAACAACGTAATGGTTTGACTAACCACGAGTTAGGAAGTGAATAGTTTCGCGTTTAGTTACTTAAGTCACTGGAAGGCTTGCAGATGATTATTTCTAAAACAATTAAGTATTGAAAATCAGTCAAGGATTGAAGTGAAAAGCTATAATGCTTAAACTCACGCCTATACCCAGGACGGATACGCAGAGACCCGGTTCTGTATTATATTTCGATTGGGCGATTTCAATCGCCAAACTGGCAAATTCTATACTGATTGCTATCGCAAACGTCAGGATCCCGACAGGATTTAATGCGCTCCCTGAGAGGAAACCTATGCCCTACAGTGGGACATATATAAGTTGCTAATGTAACACTCATTAAGTATGTAGCGGGTGTATAAGGTATAAGGTTCTAACTGTATAAGGTTCTACAACAAAATTCCTCAAGATATATTAGAGTTACCTCCAACGCGATTTAAAAAATGTGTTAAGCACATTCTGTGCAAAAAGGCTTACTATAACATCAAGGATTATTTAGAAGACAAAGATGTTTGACATTAAACAGTAGATTAATATTATTTAAAGGACGATTGTGACTAGTGTTCAACACATTAATGACTAATATTTTAAGTTGAAAACTCTGTTAATTAAGTTAAAACGTGTTTTGAAAAGAATAAATGTGGAGTTTCTTTGTTAGCTTCTTCTCCACATAATCCATTAATTGAATCGTGTGATTTTAAAACAACACAAGTCACATGTGTTTTTAAAATAACACTTGCCCATTTTTTTTATTAAATTATTTACACCTACCTATTGACTTACATTAGAAAAAAAAATTGTAGTTTATTCATACAGAAATCAATAATATGCTAAAATATTGCTGTTGTAGATATTAGTATTTGAATAAAACAGTTTTTTCTAGTTCCTGCAAAGTTGTAATGAAAGGACATGTGTCGTTTTAATATCACACGATTCAATTGTGAAACTAACAACTTTGACGTTCATTAAGTAAACATTCTGTTTTTATAATGAATAAAAATATTTGAATTGAATTGAATCTGTAACACAGTTGGAGTCAAACATTAAAAACAAACGGGAAATCAAGAAGAGAAATAAATAAAGTGGTGGAAAACATGTTATACATTGATTTAGGTGCAGCCTTTCACGGCACTTTGGTGCAAAAACTAACGAAGGAAATCCTTTAACGTCACTTCGAGTTCTGTACATAAATCTCAGAAGCGCTGTACAAAGTTTCACCGCTGCCTAGGTCAACATTTGCTATCGATTTCCCGCCATCGCACTCGGATTCTTACCATATCCTAATACGAGTCTTATTCCATCGCATCAAGTGCGTAAAT
This sequence comes from Yponomeuta cagnagella, assembly GCA_947310995.1. Classification (NCBI taxonomy): domain Eukaryota; kingdom Metazoa; phylum Arthropoda; class Insecta; order Lepidoptera; family Yponomeutidae; genus Yponomeuta; species Yponomeuta cagnagella. The sequence goes on along the minus strand of OX371270.1, from coordinate 17,187,759 downwards.
CCCTAACATCAGGAGTCATTTTAAACTGGTTGGTGTCATAGAGTCTAGTAAAACGTGTTTACTAATTACAGCCAAGATGTCACAGTGTCCCGAACTAATTAACAAAGGTAGACCTTGAGATAGTGTATCCACATTCGTGTCAAAGTATAATCTGTCTAAAGGAGAGTCTGTCTGGCTCAGACAGATCTCCGATTGCTTAAATAGTACCTAGCGTCTGCGCTTGTTGCTTGCGTGCTCGCGTAGAGTTCGTTCGAATGAAGATTGAGTTAATGATTTAGCATGCCTTGCCAGTTAACGCACTTATATACATATCTATCTCGATATCCGTATCGAGACGCATATGCATTTAAGTGCGTCATCTACGTACGTCTCATACATATTTACATAAACTCACACCTATACTCTCTCTCTGAGAGAAGGCCTGTGCCCTACAGTCGTATGTATATAGGCTGCTTATGATGATACTCCGAAGGGGTAGGCAGAGTCTAGGGTTTGTCCAGAACCTGACAAACTCCTTTCGCTTCATCAACATCAAATGATGACGCCCGTGTTTCTGAAAAAAAAAAAAACACAAGAATGCTGAGAAAAAAGTTTACTTACGTATTCATTTATAAGTTAATTTTCTTCAAGTAGAATTTTCTTTTATACAAATGAATCAAAAAAACTTTGGAGCCTTGCTTATTTTAAGAAACATCCACAGAACTTGTCATCTATTTTGATCGCAAATCTTTCATCAGTGAAGCCGAACACCGTTCGCTATACTTGGTCCCTTTTCCACGTTTCATGCTTTTGAATCTTGGCAAGTTTGAAGGATTTATTTGCTGCAAGACAGCCATTATTTCATAAGCTTCGTTGCTGGAGTTTCGAAACAAAAATTGGTCATATCCTAAACTTTTCGCCGACGGCGACAAATCTACCGCTTAAACTGGCAAGTTGTTACGTTGACAGCTTAGATAAAATTACTTTAGTGTTAGGGTCTACTTCTTACTACAGTGGTGTTAGCCTAGTGGGTAGAACATCGGACTTGGAAGCGAGAGACCCAGGTTCGATCCCCAGTGCGGGCATATGCCTATGACTTGGTTTTCTAAGTTATGTACATTTGTGAAGTTATAGTAGCAATACCACTCTCTAAGAGCGAAGGAAAACATCGTGAGGAAACCTGAGTGTCTGAGCTATTCGCATACCTCAGCGCTTGAAATCGCCAATCCGCGGTAGGCACGCGTGGTGATTAAGCCCACACTCGCTCCCTGAGAGAAGGCCTGTGCCCTATAGTGGGACGGATATAGGCTGCTTATGATATATATACATACAAGTATTGCTCGTTTAAAGGTATAAGATACATAAAACAAAAAAATATATAGGGCTACCAGCTTCAAACCTGAAATACATATATCTATATATATATATATATATATAAATCTGAATCTCGGAAACGGCTCAAACGTTTTTCTTGAAATTTAGTATGCAGAGCGTTTTGGGGGCGATAAATCGATTTAGCTAGGTTTAATTTTTAGGAAACGTCGTTTTAAACGTGTTTTTAGGCATTGAAAAACTGCTACACATTACATTTACATTTCACCACGATCAATAAGGTTGTGTAAATAGCTCAGGTGGTACATCGGGCGGTTTGGAAACCAGAAGACGCCGGTTCAAGCCTTTCTCCAGTCCGATTATTTTTTGTCCTTTTTTTCCCTTGTTTCATTGTATCTAAGTATAATTTCCTAAAAACACGATTAACAAAAAAAAAAATACCGAGCAAAGCTCGGTCATCAAGGTACTGTCTGTGTCAATTTAGTAACGCATTTTCTAGGGTAACCGACGTCCTGCCCACAGCCTAAAAGGATTTATTTTAGGATATAACCATATCATAATTTTAAGCATACAACTAAAATTCCCGAGACAACCTGTTGGTTGACAAAGTACCACGACAAACGGGTAGAGGTCCCGACCGCAGCGCCATCGTTTGTCAGCCGCCGAGTTTCGGTGCAATTTGTTATTCAAATGTAAATGTCATGCGCGCGCGCGGCCCGCGCTGACAGCCGTGACGGGCGTGGACGGGCTCTTGTACTGAGCGCTTAATTATACAACGTGTAAAAGGCGAGTAAGCTTACGTAATTTACTGACAGACTAACAGCTAGGTACATTAATGTTTGCGATGACCTTGTCTGGTTACCATAGCACAGGGTATCCTAGTTTGGGACCAGTGGGTCGGGGTGGATTTTTCCGATTCCACGTACTCAGTACTATCAAAAATACAATTTGGCATTAGGCTGGAGCTTGGTTTAACAAAAACAACGTACCGTCCGAAAGCCTCCGCCGTGCCCACCCAGGACAAGTAAGTGTGTTGTCTGGAAGTTAGTAGGTTATTAAATAGCTGATGACCCTTTACACTTTTGTAGCGAAGTCACCCGTAAGGGATCTGAGTAGAGTGCTTGTATTGTATAGGTTTATGTCGTGTCAACTGTCAGATCATATAAGAGTATTCTTTACTCCTCCCCAATTGGTGAGGACCAATGAAAACAAACATAGAATATTTACAAAAGCACGTAATGGCAAACTCTGGTCACATAGTACGATTTATAGCAGCAATACCACTCGCAAACTGTGAAGGAAAACATCGTGAAGAAATCCGAGGGTCTGAGGTGTTCACCTACCTCTGCGCTTGCTACGTACAGCCAAAAGCGTATCAACATTTACATGCATGCACTCTGCTCAGTTGGTTACGTTACGGGAAAATTTACAATTAAAATGTAAAGGTTGATGTGCTATCAGCTGTAGAAATGCTGACATAAATCTTAGGTCGAACTAACTTGCTATAGAGGAAAATGTCATGAAGAGGCCTGCTGCTTAGTAGTCTGCGCTAGAGAAATCAGAAATAAAAATCAGAAATGTGTAAACCTTTTTACTGTGGATACCCAAAATACTGACCGGTCAGTTTAGTTTTTTTTAAATTATTTCTGCGCTGAAACTTAACAGTACCTAACATGTAGAGTGAAATCTCAATAACTCAACATCCTTCAAAATCCTAAAACCACCAACCCCATTTTAACTCTAGTAGCTCACGATCTATGCATAGTATTGAACAACAAGGTTATGCAGTCGTAGCTAACTTCGTTCTCGTAGTTATTTGCAGCAAAAGTAAGCATTGCAATTCCCCTATCAAATTCTATTACAAAACGAAACTCAGACTAACAGGAGAAAGAAATCTTCGAATCTCGCAGCGCGGGCCACAGGACAACGTGAACAGATAAACAGTTTTGAACGAAGTCTTCCATATTTTATAGTAAACTCACATTTATCTGAATCCTAGAGGGGTAGACAGCAACTGTACGGTGTACAAGTTTCCGTCATGTAAACACGTTTTTTTTTTGGGTTTTCTATTACAGTTTTAATGTATCATCTAAATTTCATTTTATTTTTAAGTAATACATCTGCGGTTCCAAATAGCCGATATTTTACTAGTTACCAGAAAATTTGGACCGAATGGGGTTTATCTACTGCATCTTCGTTTCATCAGTGGCGTGCAATAGGAGAGGCCTATGTCCAGCGGTGGACAAGCTTAGGCTGATGATGATGATGATGATCTTTGTTTCACGCCTTATAATTTTCAGTTTATTTATAAAATTAAACTTATTAATGATATCGCAGAAACTGACTTCATTAACGTTAAAAAATAATATACGTAATTGTACATTTAATGCAATATTTTGATTGTTATGGAGAACAACTCCATACTTTGTCTTTACATGTAAGCAGCCTATATACGTTTCACTGCAGACCACAGGCGTTCTCTATCAGAGAGAGAGAGAGTATGGGCTTAATCACCACGCGTGATCACTGCATATTAACAATTTAAGAGCTGAGGTTTGTGAAGATCTCAGACACTCTAGCTCCCTCAAGATGTTCATTAACCTCATCTTCAAAGTTTTTCACTGATTGGCAAACTTTTATCTCTAGGGAATTAGCCCTTACAGCCCCTACCTCTTTTGAATCTTCTGCCTTTGCGCACTCTGTGCCCGAGCGCAGACCGCGAAATATTTCCCGAGATAAATCCGCTCCGATCCGAAGATACTCCGCGCAGTGGGCACGGTCGATTCGCCCGCCGCCTATCGAGACCTATGATCGTATACCGAGGGGTCACGCGTTAAACGTAAATCAACATATCTCGCGAACGCGACGGGAGATCTAGCGCTGTGTGCCGTGGCAGCAAAAATTCGAGTTTTAGATTTTGTTCGAGTTTAATTCGCTTTGTTGTGGCTGCAGTTGTTGCTCTCGGTGAGCGGCCAAGAAAAACATCGTGGGTAAACTCAGAAAAACATGACATCCGCACTTAACAATCACTGGTTCTTGTCCTAAACTAGGATACCCTATCATATAGTTACCAGACCAGCTCAACGATTCCAATCGTATAAATGACAAATTCCATACTAATTGCCATACCGATATGAGTAACAGCAAAATTTGCATGCGGTAAATCGGCGATAGTTTATTACTGTCTTAAGGACTTTTAAATCGACACGCCTCGGTGTGTTGTGTGCAATTCGAGGTGTTGAAGCAAGTTGTAGTGAACTTTTTGATAATATGTATCTGGACCACTAAATACACAATGCCTAATATTACTATAGTGATACCACCTTGTAAACGTCAGCGTAGCCATCAGTATATTTAAATTTAGGTACCACATGTTTGTTTTAGGCATCATTCGGGTAGAGTATTGTAACGAAACCTGAGTGCCTGAGGCACAGCCTGAGGTGTCCACGTACCTTAGCGCAAAAAATTGTCAACGCGAGGTTGGCACACGTGGTGATGAAGCCTACTCTTTTCATGAGCAAAGATCTGTGCCCTACAATGGAACGTTTATTGGTTTTGGCACAGTAAGGCTCGACGCTCGAGCTTTAATATAAAAAGGTTCAAGATGTTGTAGAAAAGGCATGAATTCGAGCAACCAAGATATTTTTAGACTCGATAGTAAAAAGTTTAGGCTAACTTAAATATAGGCTTAAAACTCCTTTCATGCTAGTCCTGCTTGTCATTATTATCGGCCGGTAATTCAAAATAACCTTTGATTACTTAACGACAGCATTGCCCCGCAAGTGATTGCTTGTAAATTCAAGCATTCCTTTGGCTACTTTTCTTTAGAAAGTGGGTCGATTCGCGACACTTTATGGCGGAATTCCCTTACCATTGGGTGCTAAAACTAACTGGCTCTCAATACACATTCACTAACGAGGCCGTAAAATTGCTGGATGCAGCTACTTATGTTTTTAAACAAGCCTTAGCCCGCGGCTTTGTCCGCGTCGAATAGAGTCTTTATAAACAAAATATGGTTCTGTCTCTCTCTCTATAAGAGAAGGCCTATGCCCTAGAGTGGGACGTACATAGGCTCCATTATTATTATTATTATAACTAGCATAAGCATAATCAGCCTATTGCGTCCCACTGTAGGGCACAGGCCTTCTCTCAAGGAGAGAGTATGGGCTTATAGTAGCAATACCACACGCTAACGGTGAAGGAAAACATCGTGAGGAAACCTGAGTGTCTGAGCTATTCACATACCTCAGCGCTTGAAATCGCCATTATAACTAGAGTTAACCGGAATTTTACAGGTAAGCATGTAACATCTTAGATCCCGTCTTCGTTAACCACCAGGCGTCACTGGGTGCCAAGTATTAACCAGAGCTAACAGAAAAAAAACTCTTACTATATTACCGGTTCCGGTCATTGTAGCGAGATAATATACAGGGTTATTTCTAAAATATGCAATTCCCGAAACATGTCGGTAAAACAGCCGAAACGGCCGAGTTTGTCGTTCACAATTACTTTTGAAAACTGTTGGTTCCATTTACGATTGTTTGAGAATTAAAAAAAAAAAATAGTTTTTCACGTTTTCTCTTCTTTGAAGTAGCGCCGTTTAATAGATAATTCTTAAAATCATATGTGTTACATAGAATGAACATGCTTCTATGTAGAGAAGGTGTGTTCTCTTTACAGCGGAATCCACAGAAGCTGCTAATGTCGTTAGTTGCCTGAGATACATAGACCAGTAATTTAATTATACCGATACCATGAAATCAGTTAACGCATTAAACAGCTAACTTTAAATGTCTACGGTAATTTCTTAAGTTGTCAATTGACCGTAAAATCTCTAGTTAATAAATTAGTTTAGCCTGCTAATGATATAAACTAGACTAGAACAGATATGGAGCAATCCATGTGAAAACTCGTACAAGGCTCCGAGTCTCACCCATTCTATAGCGAAGAAACAATCGTTAACTCCCAACCTATTAATTGTGGTTCAAAATACCAAATAGGTGATTCAATGAAATTATAACTAATCAATAATTTTATAATAACAGTTTCATAAACAATACTTTGATGATGATGACGCATCTTCATTAAGCATGAGGACTTTTTTCCGCTGCATCGACATACAGAGTACATCAACTGTACCCTTAGCCTTTGTTTTTTCTCACTATTAGCTTCACATTTCTTCTGCTTTTGTCCTATATCTGCCTTATTTTCTGTATTTACTTTTCCTGCATAATTATGTGTGTCTATGTGGCGTTAAATAAATGTTTTCTTCTTCTTCTTTCCGATCGGGTTCGGTCTCAGCGACTGTTACGGCTAAGAGAGCGTCGGTCATGTGCCCTCATGTGACTAAAAATATAGCCTATCTTAGCTAAAAAACGAAGAATGAACATTAAAGCTAAAGATGAACTGCTCTTGGCGCCAGTCGAAAACTAGCACGGAGTCGATGCAACGCACTAATACAACATGAATTTCGGGTAAGTTGAGAGCCATACGGGTCATTGTTTTGATAGACGGAGAGGCGGGACTTATTGTTCGCGAACTAGTCAAAACAAGATTTTCCAACTACTTTTTTTTATTTTACCTATATGCAAAAGTAGTAGTTTTAATAGATGGCATGTTTAATAACTAATTACATAAACACGGCTCCCAAACCACCCAGATTTCAGCGTGAATGTTGGGATGTCCAACTGAGGCATTCATTTTGTGTGTCTTTCCGTCAACACCGACACCGACAACGGAATCTAAATGACGGACAGTTGAATCCGACCCTACAAGAAACGCTAATTTCAGAAAAAATCTCTTGTGACTCTCAAAATCTTGAGTAAAAGAGTGCAAGTGATGTAAATTGCTTCTGCCAGATGTCGCTGACTGTATACGTACAGAGAAGTTTGTAAAGAGGTTCGAAATTTCGCCCATGCCTGCACTTGCCCATTAGTTTAGTTGGGAGAGCGCTGGCACAGTTAGCCACAGTTGGAATTTTTAGCCTCTAAATAGGTTTTTTTAAAATTGTCCTCAGGACGGGTTACTGCAACAAAAAGAACATAAAAGAGTCAGAGCTACATTTTACCAGATAAATTACCCATACTGATCAAGTGTGAATTAAGGATTCGAGATCTCGTCCGAAGGACGGATCCTACGATACTTGCCACCCCGACTATGTGGTTACTGTTTCAACAGCTAGTTAGCTAGAAGTTTCACTTCTGTACTAATCAGACCGTTTATAGTTTAATCATACCAAATGATACGTTACTAAGTGGCCCTTGATGGCGGACCCATTATAGAAGTACACAAACTATTTATTCAGATTAATGGCATAGGCCATTAATGTGAATAAATGTGTTGACAAATAGAAAGTTACTAAGCGTTGATATGCTGTACTTTGTATACAGTATCTAAAAAAATAGCTTACGATGTTTTCAAGGGGTCTAATTAGCGTTAGGGGTAATTTAATGGGTATTATTTACCTATTAAAAAGAGTACAATGTAATAGTCTTTGAAAAAGATGATGAAATGACTGACTGCAAAATAACTATTAGAGGTGAAAGGATGGAACAAGTGAAATAATTTGTCTATTTGGGGAGCCTGTTTACGAAGGATAGAAACTGTAAAGGTGATAAAAAAAGAAGAGTAAAAGCAGAAAACTGTGTAAACGGCGCCTTGCACTCCTTCATGAGTAGCCAAAACATCTCCAAAAGTGACTGTAACGTGACTGACCTCAAGTTTCTCGTAAACTAACGATCTACTACATACATAAACTCACGCCATGTAAAGGGTGACCTGGTGTTGACTGTACATCGGCGATTAGTGTAAACTTCGCTGAAGATAGACAAAGAATGTAAATATCTCAACAAACTTGCGACTCTAGGGTCGGGTCCAAGTCATAAGACATTTTCCATACCTTGATGTTGTTATACTTCAATTGCATTTAATTGTTGAAATGCAATTCGATCCCACTTATTGCGTTGTAAAATTTTACAGTATTGGGCGGCGCTTATTATATCGTACTATCGGGTCTTGCTTTTAATCACCTATATATTTCCCCTACTTCTTTTATTTAAACCAAGTGGACATGAATGAAATCAACCTGCATCATGTATAATTGGTTCTTTAATTTGTTCAGGTAACAAAATCGCCCCACAAAAAATAATTTGAAATCAATTTTCTTTTCAGAATTAAAAAAAAAAGGGAACCCTTATAGGATCACTTTGTTGTCCGTCCGTCCATCCGCCTGTCCGTCCGTCTGTCTGTCTGTCAAAACCGTTTATCTCGGGAACGTGTGCAGGTATAGAAATGAAACTACAGTCCCATGAAGCAGTGAAAAAATCAATTTTCTAAGTTAATGTAAAAAAGCAAAAAAACGTATATTTCAACACTTAAGGGAATCAAAATTTATAGCGTACTTTCCGTCGACCTAGAACTATGAAATTTGGGAAGTAACATCGTCTTATACTACAACATACATACATAAACTCACTCCTGTATCCTAGAGGGGTAGGCAGAGACCAGGGCCTGCCACATGCCACGATCCTGACGGATCACTTTCGCTTCCTCAATATTCATCTCGTTGTTGAGTTGAGGAAGCAGAAGTCATGTGTCATTAATTGTTGCAAGCACGGACGCCGGTTTCGGATTCTAGAAGCACAAGGAAAAATCGACTTCATAAAAAATTGTTCTAGGTCTTAGAAAATTGGAAAAGCTCGGGAAAAACTGCGAGACTCGATTCCAAAACTATTTATAATGTGTAAGTAAATACAAATTTGTACCGAACCCCTTGGCGGGCGAGTCCGGCTCGCACTTGTCCGGTTTTTTAATAAGTTTATTACTCTCCAGTCATTACAGAATGAAAAACATATTTGACTACTGCGCCCCTGCCCAGCATCGAGATGTGCTTAATGCTTGTCTAAAAACGTTAATATCCTATAGCTTGTACCGCACACCGTGACACTTCTCCATGTTTGATAGACGATGCAATCCATCGATAGTGTCACGGGGTACAACTTGATAACACGGCTTCAGTAATAACCGACATCTCGGCCGGAAAATGTGAGAAAATCTGGGCCTCGAGTCTATTAAATGCATGAATGTCCAATAGAGTGAAAATATCATTGTAGGGAAAATTACTGTTTTCGAGAATAGGTATTGCCTGTTCTCGAAACAGGATAATAGGTATGTTAAAACATAAAATTTTAATTAATTTATAGTAACTTACCGCGCAGCGTAGGACGAACAGCCGCAATATGGACAGATGACCTCATCCAAGTGGCAGGAAGGCGCTGGATGCAAGCCGCTTCCATCCGGACTTTTTGGAAATCCATGGAGGAGGCCTATGTCCAGCAGTGGACTTATTGTGGCTGAATGATAGTACCTTACACGTGCCGTGCGGTGGCTACGGGTAACGTGTCAGATCGAGGCGTAGATGGTGTGATGACTTTACCGAATATTTACCTGGGTGGCAAGAGTTGACTAAAGACAAGGACAAATGGAAGTCTAAAGAGGAGGCTTTTGCCAAGAAGTAGGATACAATAATGGCTAAATAAAAATAAACTTAGTACCTTCACGTAAATAATGTATTTTTATACAATCTAATCTTAGTTTAAATAGTCTTGCGTAAAGGGAAATATTTCAATTGGATTTGAGGAGTATTTTATAAATAAGTGCGCCGCGTGTTAGAAACAATCAATTTTAATTTAATTTTATTTATTTGGTGTACGAAGTACCTCACAAATACAATTATATAATATACAAAAGACTATAGCATAAGAACTTAATTTTATTGTGGTTTGAAGCATGCACACAAAACATTACCACATAACACGAGGACGATAGTTTCAAAAATACCCATTACCATTTTATTTATAATACAGATAGTTACTAAGCCCTTAGTAAACTTGAGCCCCGGGTGAAATTAACCCTGCGTTGGCTTTAATGAACTGGTTCTGTACGTGGTGTATGAGGAATAGGATGGTGCTCGGATAAATGGGTTAATGAATGGGTTTGTAATTAATGGAAACTGTGTAGAACTGTTTGAAGGACTTTGATTTCAATGCTAAAGAAATACTAGAAGACTTTTATATCGTGTAATGGTTGTGATATGTTTTTAAAACCAAATAAAATAAAATAAAATAAACAAGATAAAATAAATGAATGAACGATTCCCCTAGTTGGAGTTTACTCGGAATGTTTACGTATTGACAGGAAAAAGTATGGATAGAAGCAGCGAACCAAGTGGGTCATTCACTGAACTATATACATACGTATGTACGTATATAGTATGTACGTACGTAAGCAGCGAATTGTCTAGGTACCTACTTTACTTTATTTTCTAAATGCTGATAATTTTTTTTTTGCCGTTACCCACATTTCGGCTGATGTTGTGTTTTCTGGTGACTGTTGTATTTTGTTTTGTGATTTTATGTTTTTGAGTATTGTGTCGTCAAATAAATATATCTTTCTTTCTTTCTTTACATAAACATAAATAAACGATAGGCAGGCAGAGACCGGAGTTTGCCACTTGCCACGATCCTGACAAGCCTACCACCAAACTAAAACTTAGTTTTGAAATGAAATGAATGTATTGTGTTATGACACGGGTTACATTTAGCAGTTGCAGTTGGTCATACCTAACTATGTCATATTCTTTTTGTTGCACTAACCCGTGCTGAGGACAATTATGAAAAACCTATTTAGAGGCTAAAAATTCCACCCATGCCGGGACTTGAACCCGCGACTGGCACGGTGAGCCAGAGGTCGCGGGTACAAGTCCCGGCATGGGTGGAATTTTTAGCCTCTAAATAGGTTTTTCATAATTAGGTCACCACATTCTACCTCTTCAGCTGTATACACATTTGTTTACTTAAAGCCAGTATAAAAGTTTATTTTTTATAAACTCGGTATTCATGAAAGTAAAATGTCACATCTATCATCACAGCCTATGTAGAAAACACCCTTGTGACTTATGTGTCTAATGCTGAGTTGTTGAGATAAATTTAAAAATTTAAGTGGAGATATCACAAGATTCATGATTTTCTGTCGCACGAAAGCTCACGTAAAAGTTTCACGTAGGTACTTACAGGTATTTCGCTAAAATGTATTCTGTGGTATACTAACTTAATTACTTACCTACTGTTTGTAATTCTTTGCAATGTTGTCAAATAAAGTTTATTCTTATTTCTATTCTTACAGTCTAAATATGCCTTTACGGAATTAAAACTGTTTTCCGTGAGACGCCTAAAAATCACTGCCGCAATCTTCTCTAGAGACGATTGCCGGTGACAGAACAAAACTTTAAGGTTGATCAGCTGTCTAATGCACCATGGTATCTGAGTCATCATCATCATCAGCCACCCAACGCCCACTGCAGGACGAAAAGGACGTTATGAAAACCATGAGGGGTTTTGCCATAATCGCCACGCTTGGCAGACGGGTTGGCGATCGCAGTATGCGGTTGGAATCTCAGGAAGACGCTGCTGCCCGTCTCCTGGTAATTTCGTATCTGAGTACTAAGTAGTAAGCGCAGTCATAATGGGCCTTCCATAAATTCTACTACGGCCGTCGATAGGCATCTAAACTGATCTACACTGATTATTCCATCGGAAGTGGAAAGCACGCGTCACGGTTAATTATACACGTTATTAGTGGACGGTTTGGTCCACTTTTTGCCCGCAAATAGCAATGGATGGAGCGGGTAAGGGCTTATGCAGACGAGAAAGCAATTTCGTGAAGCAGTATCGTCTAAATGATCTTAATAAACTAATGTAGGTCCTACTGAAGTGGGTTCCGTGGACAAGTCACTAGTGTTCTGTAAAATTACATTTGTCATTGAATCCTTACGTATTTTTTTGGATGTTAAATAATTCCTACAAATATTATTCCGTCCATTGTCATAGCCAAATTTTTCTCAACAAGGGTTTTGTTTTTTTTTTAAATTACGGTATTTTTTAATATCAATTTTTTTAAAGTGTAAAATAAAATTGATTTCTTGAGTGTCTCGTTACCTTAAACGTTTAGAAACCGCTGAAGTAGAGTTTATTTCTGATGCATAGACATGTAAGGGGATAAGACCATTCGTTTTTATGATACTTACTTAATTGTAAAAGTGAAGTGTCTGTTTATACACCTCATTTGAGTTCCGGTTAAAATAATGATTTGATTCTTAAATAGGGCACATGCCACTTTTTTCTTGGCTTTGTAGTTGATAAGGCATCAGTAGAAATGCAACGGACGGGTATCGATTCAGTTTAGTTTTATTGCTCCACTATGAAACTGTTTATGGAGGGGAAGCATTCACACCACTGGGTGTCTGCTGGTTTTTGTCTTCAATACGCTTAGGGCACAGAGAATACTAGTTGAAAAGGAAAATAAATTGCTTTTTTTTCTAAGTCTGAACCAAAATTTTGCTACTGCAGTTAAGGTGTACTCGATCTCATATGTGAAAAGTTTGTTAAGGCTTTATCAGCATGTAAACGAAAGGAATGGCGATCGTGAGGCACGCAACATCAGAACATCAGTCCACAATAAAGCCTTTTTAGGAGGACCACGACCGCTCTGTCAAGACCATACCGACCAAGAAGTAGAAGAAGAAGTACCCTTGGAATACTCTGCCATTTTAGCTTACATTTTTTGTCAGGCGAGTTCTGAGCTGGCGAACCTTAACAGCTTAAGGAATTCCCAGGGAGGATATATGGACATTTATCTTCTGGTTGGTAGTTGAGGTTTGGTAAGGGTGCCGGTGCGTTGTCTGCACAGTCAAATATTCAGCATGACAGACCACAAACTCCGCCAGACTTATCACTATTAAACACCGTCGTTGCGAACATAACGCCCAGTTACCACAATTGCTCTCAGTGTGACTTAATCTGGCCTTGCAGTTTCTTACAGTTGGTCGCGGAGCATAGGATGTACCATGCAGGCTTTGTCCGAGATGTAAATGGAAGTCTAAATTATGTTGACTTATGTCTGAATTACCCCTCATGGTTATGAAAACCTCGATGGAGGCCTGTGCCCTGCAGTGGGCGTCAAGTGGCTGATGATGATGACGTCTGAATGAATAATACGCATGCTTTTATAAGTAAACTGCAATTAGAAGAGCGTTCGCGCTGCGTGAAACGCGGCGGAGCCAATTGTCGAACAGGTCGTGGCGCGATGAGGGATCATCTCTGTCTGAATGAACCTATTGATATTCTGTCTGTGAAAGCCTAAGTGACGTTTTAGTTTAAACGGACTACCACAGCTATACAAAAGCTACAAAAATATCACCAAGAACAACTTTGTCTGAAAACGTCAGTTGCTTGTTCCTATGAATACACGAACAAGCTACTGGCATAACTGCGATGTTTTAATTCTTTTTTCCGCAGTGCTGCGGCTGTCGTGTGGTTTATGTGAACAGACCCTTGACGTGCTAGATATGTCGCGGTGCGCGTGAGCAGGCTGCGACGCGGCGCTCGATCCCGATCGTAATCGCGTCGATTCTACGAAGAAATGGCAAGCGTCGCTAATCGACTAAGATGGTAGCTCAGCACCCACCTCGCGGATTGCTATCCAGAGTAATGAAATATAGTAATTGGTGAAAAATATACAGAAGTTTATATTGTTGGGGTATCTTCTAAAATCTGATATATAAAAATCGCGTGTCACAGTATTTGTCATGGAACTGCTCCGAAACGGCCTCCCCGATTTTTATGAATTTTTTTGTGTATATTTGGTAGATCTGAGAATAGGTCGCAGGTTAAGTAATATGGCAAAATAACGTTTTGGTGGCCTAGCGGTAACACGCTTGACTACCAAAACCGAGATCGTAGTTTCCATTGCCGCTGGAGGCCGACAAACTTCATTTGGCCTCAGGCTGTGTAAATTAAGTTCATGATTGTGATGTCCATCGCTAATTAATATAGCACAGTGTATGCCTGTTAGGGACTTGGAACAAGAGATTGTGCTGTGTGGAATGTTAACAATGCTTGCCTTGCTTACCTGGTATAAAGTGTTCTCTAAATATCTATCTACTTTGGTATAAAAAAAAGCCTAGTTACCGTCAACAGTTTGTTAACAGACTATGAGACATTGGATTAGACCGTTAAGTTTAGGTGGTATTTCCTACCAAACAGTACAGGACCCGAACAGTTCTAAACAGTATAGGTAAAGTGCTCACTCAGACGCTTTTGTGTCTGGAAAATATTTATTAGGTGAGCAATGTTCAGTGCCAATAATGTACCACTTATTTCTGCTTCATATGCCAATATCGAACGGAGGTGAAGGCGGTATCGAACGATGAATATTCACTCGAATGAATGTAGTTTTTTTCTTTCATTACCCATTCAAACTTCATGGTCAAAATAAAGTAAAACGAACGTTCATTCATTGTGACAAGGTGCAGAGAACACGAATAGAATGAACGTTTTCTGTTTATTTAGACGTTTCACTTGTCTTTCATACGGCCATTTTGCGGAATGAAAACCAATATTTTTTATCACATTTTTAAATGCACGTTTTTAGCAAGCAATTCCTCTTTGAGGCCACCCAACGTAAAGTATGGTTTATACGAAGCCGGTGCGCTGAAGCCAGTTCTACAGACAAGCCACTGCTGGCTTGGCTCGTGTTGTTTAGATGAAGCCCGTATGTTATAGCAGAAATTGTAAACAAAAACAAACTCACATGGCTGGCGCAGGGATTGAGAAATAGCGAGTGGATGTCACTGGCTTGAAAAAAATTTAATTAAAGAATAAAAACCGACTTCAAAACACTACAGCACTAAAAAGATAGAAAAATTTAAATAATTAGAAGTATTTATACATGTAGGTATTGTAGAAGTATAATTTAATGGCGGTGAATATAAAATTTATGTGCTGGTCATTAAATTGGGCACCGACTACAAATTATACTTCTACAATACCTACATGTATCATCATCATCATCATCAACCCATTATGTCCCCACCGAGGGGCACGGGTCTCTTCCCTGAGGAAGGTATAACTACTTCTATAAATACCTACATGTATAAATACTTCTAATCATTTAAATTATTTCGATCTTTTTAGTGCTGTAGTGTTTCGAAGTCGGTTTTTATTTTTTCTTGAAATTTTTTTATTTTTCAGTTTTCAGTGGAGGAGCGAGAGAAAAATAAAGAAGTCCCTTATAACCATAATTTACCGTACATGATTCGTTCCTTTAAAATTTGATGCTCTAAATCTCCGAAAGTCTTCACCAGAAAATCACCAAATTAACTTGGGACTACTTTTACGCTATTTTATTAAACATCCGGATATTACTCAAGGATGGGCCCCATTTGGGCTTATTTACTGCTGTCCATTGAAGAGTTCCGTTCTCCATCTCTGAAAGTCTTCATCAGATCTTCACCAAATTAAAATGGGACCAATGGGACGTTATATCTGTTCGAACAAAAAAAGAATTGTCGAAAGTTATGGAGAAACATAGCCAAATAAAAAAATATATATATATACGCGTCGAATTGATACCCTCCTCCTTTTTAGGGTTCCGTACCTCAAAAGGAAAAAACGGAACCCTTATAGGATCACTTTGTTGTCCGTCTGTCCGTCCGTCCGTCTGTCAAGACCCTTTTTCTCAGGAACGCGTGGAGGTATGAAGCTGAAATTTATATCAATTACTCAGGTCTACTGTCCCTTGAAGCTGTGAAAAAATCAAACTTCTAAGCCAACGCAATCAAAAGATACAGCCGTTTATGCCGCAAATTTTCGACACTTGCAAGGGAATCAAAACCTACAGGGTGCTTCCCGTGAACTCAGAATCTTGAAATTTGGTACGAAGCAACGTCTTATAGCATAGATAAAGGAAAAATTACGAAAACCATAAATTTTTAGTTACATCACATAATATATTTTTTTTAATAATTTTAAACTTACTACCCATTTCCTCATAAACGCGTAGAGGTATTAAATTGAAATTCATACCAAATACTCAGGTCTATAATACCTTTAAGCTGTAACAAAATCTAACTTGTATGTCAACGCAATCAAAAGAAACAGCAATTTAAGCTGCATATTTTGAAACTCGCAAGTACTCGCAAGGGAATCAAAACCTAAAGGGTACTTCCAGTCGACCTAGAATCTTGAAATTTGGCATGAAGCAACGTTTTATAGCACACATAAAGGAAAAATTCCGAAAACCTTAAATTTTTAGTTACATTACAAAATATATATTTTTTAATAAATATAAACTTATTACTTTTTTCCTCATGAACGCGTAGAGCTATCAAGTTGAAATTCATATCAAATACTTAGATCTAATTGCCTTTAACCCGTGAAAAAATGTTGTTGACATTGCAGGTTTGTACGGAACCCTCGGTGCGCGAGTCCGACTCGCACTTGGCCGGTTTTTTTTTAAGTCGGTTAAAAATAGACAGGTGCTCTATCCTCGTGGTGTCAGCCAGCGCCGGCTTGGCATGAACAATTATTTATACTAGGCAAATACCAAGCCAGTGCTGGCTGCCAGTGATACTAGCAGCTAGCAATGGCTTCGTATATAAACAAGAGTTGTTTCTGGTTAACGGCCTTACAAAACTTCTGTGCTTTTCTGTCTTTCAATGTTGTTGATTTTTTGCTTCATAGTATCGATTAATAGTGGTGATTAATTGCACATTACAAATATGGTTGGAAAGTGTAAGATACTGAACCATATTTCTTTACACTAGGAGACTTGAAATGTGCAATATTATGAAACATCAGGCATAACTCAACGTCTGTCTGCGGTCAAAGAGAATTGACCATGCTACATTTTTTAATATGAAGGGAAATCTCAAAACCAGTTCGAGAATTTTGCTTTCCGTACAATTTCTATTTATCAGATTTGTAAATAAGTCTAGATTTTTTAGGATATTTTGTCTATATTTTGACCTTAAATGACTTTTGTATGACGTCAGCAAAGGCAGTTTGAGTATTAATCCCTTGCCTTACAAAAAAGAAAAACGAAATGTCAACGTGTTGAAATAATGTGAGGTTAGCCCACAGAATACATGGTTAGCCGAACAAATCAACTGACGTTAATGACATTTGTTTTTTTTATGTAGGCAAAGACTATCTCTTTAATCATGCTCTGATGACGTCACACACCACAAAATTTTAGAAAAATATTAAGAATAGAAATAATGAATAAAATTCAAAATTAACGAAATTAGTTTCCTAAAATGGTCCATATTTTCGAAATAAATTATAAAAACGTATACCAAAAATAAATAGCATAGCCAATTGAATTGCCTTAGTAGAGAAAAATGGTTTTAAAAGTTCTCTGAAGAACTCCAAAAACAAATTTTCTCTACCAAAATTCAGTAAAGGACAAAATTAAACTTTCTGTTATCCTACTTGTGAATACAAACAAAATGGATCAACTGTACCTTATTAAATGTTAAAACGTATTTTTATTAGCGTGATTTTCACGTTTGTGCAATTTAAATATTTTTTTTTATTTTCTTTTTATCTTGTCTTGTTGCGAACAGTTTTTCTTTGTTTATGTTATACCATTTATTTAAAATTTTGACGAATATCATCATCATCATCATCAACAAGAAGTCCACTGCTGGACATAGGCCTCCTCCATGGATTTCCAAAAAGACCGGTTGGAAGCTGCCTGCATCCAGCGCCTTCTTGTCACTTGGATAAGGTCATCTGTCCATCTTGTGGCTGGTCGTCCTACGCTGCATTTGCCTATATGTGGTGTCTATTCGAGAACTTTTCGGCCTCATCGGCCATCAGTTCTGCGTGCTATGTGCCCCGCCCATTGCCACTTCAACTTACTAATCCGCTGGGCTATGTCGACGATTTTCGTTCGTCTACGGATCTCATCATTTCTGATTTGATCTCGTAGAGAAATTCCGAACCCTTTCCATAGCTCGTTGCGTGACCTTGAGCCTTCTTATGAGACCACGTTTCAGTACCGAATATATCACATTTTAATCGTCTTCTATTACAGTCCACTCCCCAGTAGTACTTGTTCTAGCGAATGTATGAAATAATTGATTTCATTTTTCTATTTCATAGTAAAGTTGGTGCCGTAACATAATCTCTTTGTGCTGATAAGTAGAGTAATTAAATTAATTTCTACTGGACAATTCTGCTAAATCCTCTACAAATGAACATATGTGATATCTCAGGGGCAAACACAGAGAATACGGCTGCTATTTTTGTGCACTGGTGACAAATGACGCATGTGATAATATTAACCGACGTGGTCGGCCAAGGCGGAGATAGCGGGACGTACTCTCAACCTTCTTGCCCAGATCGGAGATGACAGCTCAAGACGAGAAGGAGTGGAAAATCCTGGGGGAGGCCCTTGCCCAGCAGTGGGACACAAACCCAGCTAATAAAAAATATATACCTGTATCCTAGAGGCGTAGGTAAACAACCAGGGACTGCCTTTTGCCACGATCCTGACAGATCACTTTCGCTTCCTCACCATTCATTAGTCGTTGCATGCACGCAATCCGGTTTCGGGTACATTTTATCTTGCCCTTTGCTAATACTTCCCTTATTTGGTCGACGTATGTCCGCCTGGTACGTCCCTTACCAGCCCTTCCACCCACTCGATATATTTGTTTCGACAATCTTTCCTCCTTCATCCTCAAAAAAAAAAAAATCTATTAAACTTATAATTTATTTTTGTTGCAGGTAAATAAATCGAAAAGAAACACCACTTCATTGAAACTTTAAAAAGAGTGAGTAAATAATTTTTTAGTGAGCTAGGTACCGCTCAGTGCCGATTTCTCCAAATAATCTAGTTTCAAGATTGGTTGGCAGGCGCCGACCATTGGAAGTTCATAATATAGATAGATAGATAGATAGAGAACACTTTACTGCACAACCAGGTGAAAGATATTACAAATGGTTTCTTATATCTAAGTAGTGGTATACAATTGGCGGTCTTATCGCTTATAGTATATTTTGTGGGATGACTTACCCAGAATCAAACTACGTAGCATAAGTCGATCCAACGGTACTTATCACGCAAGGATACATTGTATCGTTCGCCCTTCCGGCTTCCTACGGTCGAGAGCGCCGGAACGGTAACTGACGGGTGCACGAAGAATGGGCACCAACGAGCCTGGTTAAGGGGCTCCAGGGCGTAACACTAGCAAAAAAAAAATCATGTTAGGTTTAGGTTCATGGCTATGGGTCCCAAAAATCATTTTTAACATGATTGACAAATTGACCCCCTAAGGGGGCTCCAACTAAAAAAACATATCTTTTTTACAAATAATTTTTGCAAACAGTGTCAGAGAAATCTGTCAATCATGTTAATAAAGTCGTCAAAATATAAGAAGCCCGTTTTGACAGCTACAAAAACCATAGAATCTAACCTAGTTTGAGATCAAAAACATTAAAAATCCAAACACTAAAAATCTATAATCCGTTTTTTCTTTCGAGAGTTAAATAATATGCTAGCGTATGTGTCTTTTTATGTATTTGTTCGAGTAAATCCAAAGTAAAATGAATTTTTGTATAGCTGTCACAACGGGCTTCTTACATTTCGACAACTATAGTGATTTTTAGGACCCATAACGACGAAACTAAGGCCAAAAACCCAAGGACTAGGTAGCATTAACGTCAAAAATTGCCGTTTTTGACGTAAATCCTATATAGTCCCAGGTGCGTGATCCTAGGTTCTCGGTCATCATCATCATATTCAGCCACAAGAAGTCCACTGCTGGACATAGGCCTCCTCCATGGATTTCCAAAAAGACCGGTTGGAAGCGGCCTGCATCCAGCGTCTTCCTGCCACTTGGATGAGGTCATCTGTCCATCTTGTGGCTGGTCGTCCTACGCTGCGCTTGCCGATATGTGGTCTCCATTCGAGAACTTTTCGGCCCCATCGGCCATCAGTTCTGCGTGCTATGTGCCACCGTAGGTTCTCGGTCGTGGGTCCTACATTACTCCTAAGATCACAATTAAAATTATTGAGAGACTGATCTGACACTTGTGACTGCCTCGTTGGTCTAGCCGTTGAGGCGCTTAGCTCCAAAAAAGGGGTCGTTTTTCGATTCCCACCGGAGGCCGCCTTACATTTGTACAAATGGCCTCAGTGTGGGTGTATTTTCATGTTTGTGACGTCCTTGCCTGGTTACCATAGCACAGGGTATCCTAGTTTGGGGCCAGGTGGAAGTTATTATTATTATTATTACTTTAAAATGAAATCGATCTCAAAAAAAATATGTGTTTTTTTTTTCATTGCGTGTGCTAGTGTTCCTGCATGGAGCCCCTTACAGAGGAGCTTCCGCCGGGATTTGAAAGATATTGTGTTGCTATGTGGATTATTTTATTTGTAAATAGGTGACAACCCGACTTCACTTTGGCCTTTGCATCTACGTAACGAGATGATTTATACAGCGTCCAGTGGCACCTTCACTCACTGAAAGGACTAGTCGGACGCTGCAGTGCCTGGGATATTGTTTAAGCTGGAGTAGGCTTGCCCAGCACCTATACCATCCTCAATACGAGCGGAGCCAACCAAGCCGCAGGTTTCCTCACGATGTTCTCCTTTACAGTTAGCGTGTGGTATTGCTACTACAAATTCGCAGACGTACATGCCCGCACTGGGAATCGAACGTGGGTCTCTCGCTTACGAGAGAGTCTATTGTTCTACCCACTGGGCTACCACCCGCTTCGACAATCCGGCTTCAATAATATAGATAATCTCAATTATTGAGGTATTGAATACTTACGCACCTAAATAAACAGGCCTGTATCTCGGAGGCGAAAGCGAAGAGCGGGGTTTGCCACTTGCATCCTGCAGTGGGCGTCAAATGGCTGATGATGATGATGATGATGATCCAAACTACATCCAATAGTGGGAGGTCCGAACAGTACAATGCACTGTTTGTTTTCCTTAATGAATATAATAAAAGTGTGGGAGTCGCCTTCGACCATAATTTATTGTAATCTTTTCTTATAAATAATCATATTTTATTTATTATTATTTAAAAACACTTTTATCAGGAGACTAAATTCGCCATAAAATTAGAAACGCGAAAGTTTGTATGTATGGATGGATATTTGTTACTCTTTCACGCAAAAACGGCCGAACGGATCCGGATGAAATTTTGCACAGAGATAGAATATAGTCTGGATTAGCATCAAAATTACCACGCGAACGAAGTCGCGGGCGACAGCTAGTACAAATTGTGTTTTTCCCCGCTTTTGAAGTTTTCGCCATAGCAAAATTTATTTGTAATAAACATAATTGTGCAATCGAAACCGCCCTTTCTAGACCGATCATGAATCAAATCAAATAAAACCGTGCTCTTTATACTTTATTGCACTCACAAAAGACTTACAGAAAACACAAGTTTACTAAATAAAAAAAGTGTACATGGCGAGCTTATTTCAGCAGAAATCTCTTCCAGCCAACCCTTGGTGTGGTGATACGAACATTATAAAAGAGGGGGAAAGTGTACAAAAATAATAATAAATAAATAAATTTCATTTATTCTGTAAAAGGTATATGAAAATTTTACGTTATCTCGTTTCCGCCAAACTAAATGATAATTTATTGGCAGACTCACTCTCAGCTTAAAACTAAGTTACTTAAAATACCTAACAAATTACTTAAATTAAGTTTCCACAGAAAAGTAAAACAAGATACTTAAAATTAGAACCAATTTATGATACTGGTTACAGACTGGTTCATCAATTCAGAAGCTACACACTTTTATAATGAATTTTACTGGCATATTGTGACGATCTTAGTTCCATATGTTTACCTAACACAATCACACACACTACTTAAATACCTACCTACTTACTGTGCATCCTTTACTTAGAAACCCGATCAAACCCAACGAACACCGAGCCAATATTTTGATATGCCCTGCAATCGGCCGAGCTGCAGGCGGCCCCTGATTAATGAAAGCCACTGACCATATTAATTGTATGGCCTTTTCTGGACATCTAGCGTTCGCAATAAATAATGCCGGCCGTCCGCCGGGTGATGGGTTGAAATGCTGGGTTCTAGGTGTGCGAACATGATATTGATTGGATTGAGGCTGAGTGCAGAAAGGTTTGGTGGATCGTGTGCGTAGAAGGTATGTCCATCGATTTATTGTCGTTGTCTACCCGTGAGCACGGCAGCTGCGACGTTGCCGAAACGTCGGGAGTCAAAGGTAATAAAATTCTACCTAGTAAAAAATCGCGGTTAGACCCGTTTAATATATTACTGTGTATGAGCAACGTGATTCATTGAAAAATACGATTTATTGTTTTCAACAAATCATTAAACTATTTTGTAGAGTGGTAGAATATCACCGCGCGTTAACTATGTTTCAGGGGTTATTTTTACAAGTCAATTAAACCAATTTTCTAAAAGCCGGGTAAAGTATTAGCAGCACATTGGTAGAACGCTTGCCTCAAGCCGGAGAGGTCTGGATTCGATTCCAGCATGTGCGAATAACTTGGTTTTCTAAGTTATGTACGTTTGTAAATTTAAGTAGGTCGCAATATCAACTTTGCTTGAAATTACCAATCCGCGGTGGGCACGCGCGTTATCTAAGCCCATATTTTCTCTTTGAGAGGAAGTCTTGTGCTCTGAAAGGGTATACATAAAGATAGATAGATAGAGAACTCTTTATTGCGCAACCAGGTGAATCCGTTTCTTATATCCGTTATTTAAAACACACATGTTTTTTTAGATCTATTTATACAAATCAATGAAACCACTTTATAAGAGCCTTCAAATGTGAAAATTACTTTGCAAAATTCCGCCAAAATCCCATAAGCACCATGCGGTCAGTTAATGCACCGCCCTCCCTCCCATTTTTTCAAGCATTTTAATGCTATCATGGATTTCCGCAAAGCAACGCCTAATTCCATACAATATTTATAAGAGCCTGTGAAGTTTGTTTAAAAAATGGCCCGTTTTGTTTTATTTCATGCTTCTCATTCCAAGATACTAGGTATATGACTTATAGAGAGTATGAGCTTAATCTCTTCGCACGCCCACAAATATATTTGTAACTCTGCTTTCCTCATCATAATTTTTCTTCACTTAACGCGAATGGCACTACAAATTCACGATTCTCCCCCTTCAATTTCCAAGCTGAGGGTTATGAAAATAACAGCCCGGCAAAAATAACCAGTAGGTTATTTTACACCGGCCAGTCGTCCAAAGTCCCGTTACAATATTCTATTGTACCAAAAACGTGACGTGAAATATTGCGCTTTTATGCAGAATAGCAACATGGCTACAAGCTCTCACTTGCTCGGGGAACTTTAGCCATAAGCGCTAGGTGAGATTCGCTTGAATGCCATTAATAAAATTTAATATCCTCAGACGTTTCATATACTGAAGAAGGCTGACTAGGCCGAGAGGATTGTTTGGATACTATAAAAATACATACATATATAAATTCATGTCTGTGTCCCAGAGGGGTAGGCAGAGACCAGGAATGCCACGTGCCATGATCCTAACAAATCACCGTCGCTTCCTCGACATTCATTAGTCGTTGCATGCACGCACGCCGGTTTAGGGCCCCTTTCTTTGTTTGGCTACTGCTCCACCTAAAGATGAAATATATCTTTTGAGTGAATATAATGTTCAAGTAAGTAGAAGTTGCGGTAGTAGATGATTACTTAAATAGTTTGGATCGAAGCATTAGCAAAATTTGCTTATTTTTTTAAGGGTATTTGTTCCTTTTATCTGACCAGTGGCTAGGTTGTCGCCGTTTATTCGTCATGGGAATCATATGCTGCAAGTTTAACGCAAGATAGTTGTAATATGCATGAATAATCGGGTTTGTAGAATCTGATCACGCGATCCGTTGTGGATGGAAACTGATATCGCACTCAGGGTTTGTTCTGATCTCGATATCAGTATCACCTAAAAAAAAAAACCGGCCAAATGTGAGTCGGATTCGCGCACGAAGGGCTCCGTACCATTATCTATACAACATTAGACCCAAAAATCACGTTGTTATAAGGTAGCCCCCATTAAATTTTTATTTAATTATTTATTTTCGAAGTGATTATACAAAACTAAATATTCTGTAAATATTTCAAGCGTCTACTCGTTGCCATTATTAATATCGAGCAAAAAACAGGAAACAAATTACGTTTGTTGAATGGAAGGCCCCTTTTAATATTTATTTTATTCGGTTTTTACTACTACTTGTTGCTATAAAAAACTTTGGCCTTTGTATCTACGTATTGAGATGATTTATACAGCGCTCAGTGGCACTATCACTCACACTAGATGGGTGAATGGATCGGCTGCTGCAGTGCCTAGTACATTTTTTTTTAGATGGAGTAAACTTGCCCAGCACCTATACCATCCTGACAGCTTACTCGGCCTAGTCCACAGGAAAGACAAGTGAATACGTGCGGAGCCAACCAAGCCACGGGTTGCCTGACGATGTTTTCCTTCACCGTTAGCGGGTGGTTTTGCTGCTAAAAAGTCGCAGATGTACGTAACTTTGAAAATGGAAAAAAAAAGTCATAGATACATGCCCGCACTGGGAATCGAACCTGGGTCTCTCACTTCCGAGTCCATTGTTCTACCCACTGGGCTACCACCGCCTTGTTAAAGCGGCAACAGAAATGCACTATCTGTGAAAATTTCAGCAGTCTAGCTGTCACTGTTCATGAGTACTGACGTTGTCTTGTATTATGTTGTATTTGTGTGACTTGTTCTAGTTTTTCCTCTGTACTTGTTTATGTTACTTGTTAGGCCTTTTTTTCTTGTGATGTGTTAACTTGTCCCAATAAAAGTCTTTCTTTCTTTTCTTTCTTTCTAGATACAGCCTGGTGACAGACAACAGACGGACAGTGGAGTCTTAGTAGTAGAATCCCGTTTTTACCCTTTGGGTACGAAACCCTAAAGAGTATGAGAAGTGGAATCTGCCCCTATATTACGCTCACCAAAACCTGAGCGATTCCAATCGTTTAACTGTCAAATTAGTATGGAATTTGACAGTTAGACGATTGGAATCGCTCAGGATTTGGTGAGCGTAATTAGGCCACTGATCTTCGTGTAAAATATCGTGTTAACATTTTATTCTATGAAAAGAAACTAATGTTCTTGTAAAATATTTTTATATATTTACACGGTATTGTTTTGTAAATTTCGAAGAGATTCCACGTGAAATAAGAAAAAGCTTGTAAATCAAACATTGTTTAGTATAGTGGATAGAGTTATCCCTCAATCTTTTCCAAATTTATCGTGCTTATTGCTAATTCCACAAACGTCCAATATCAGCCAGAGTTCTTCAAGCGATGGCTTCACAGCTTAAATTAGTTTACACTGAGACCCAATCTCTTTAGCTGTCGGGTGACTAGGTCTGAGCTTCTTGTTATATCGCCGGATGACCATATTCCAGTGGCCTCTTCTCTTTTAAACTATCACTCTGCTCTGCAGATCACCAGAAAACTAGGTCGTATAGGTTAACTGTTTTCCACATATTTGCAATAGTTTCCTGGCAGCCGAAAGGCCGTTGATTAATTTCGATTGGTTGTTGTATAAAACCGGATGAAACTGGATTTAATCCCGGATTTTGATTTCATAATTTATTCATTATTTGATTTTTTTTTAAATCATGGAAAGGTTAGTTAGTTGGACTCGTGTCGTAGGCACACTCCAAAAGCATCGCGAAATAGCTGATATAACCCTACTGCACCGTATTACGTCTGGTCAAATCGACTGTCCACTGAATCTGTATGTTCCTAATAGATCAAGGCGAGTAAATCCAGTATTTTATCTGGAAAAAGTGTCATCAACGTATAGGCAAAACTCATATCTATGTTGGGTTTGTAACCAATTTAGTAAACTGGCGAAGATAGGTGATATTGATATGTTTAATTTATCAGTCCAAAGCTTGACGGTAAAACTTAGTGCAGATTTTCTCAATGGTTAGAATAAGTTATGTTGTTAAGGTAGTTTTGGAACCTGTCTTTTGTGTTTTTGCTCAAAGAGCTCAACGACATCTTAAAATATTTCTATAAGTGGAGACTTATAACTGGCCTTCTGTATTTCTAAAGTTTCTGTTATTCATTGTTATGTGCTGTTAGGCTTCCTAATATAAAATAAATAAATAAATAATTCGAGGGTCAATTGAAGTACCTATCATAAACCACTTTTTTTGATAAATCTACAAAGACCTAAGAAAGCCCTTTACTGAAATTTTTCGATTAGAAATTGCTGGTGGGGCATTTTTGCTGAGCATAGTATCCACTTCCAAGTAAAAATATTTCCAGAATGCGGTAAAATATGTCATTTTTAAAATTACAAGCTTTGCTCCTTTATTTAATTGCTAGAACTTTATGAACCATAATTTTCAGCCGAAGTGCTAATTAATAATGTCATATAAACTCTGAACATTACCGTTTCTACGCTTAACGGTGTCGTACGTAAAAAACGATCAAGTGCGAGTTAAACTTGAACCTTAAGGTTCCGCACGCTGATTGACTTTCCGCTCTTTATTCGGGGAGTGACGCGCACCGTAACTAAGTGGTACGAGGTTATTTTAAGAGTTTTATATATTTGAATTTAATACAAACTGTATAATACATTTGAAGCAATTTGAGTATTACCTACTAAAGATTTTTTTTCCTTAAAAACAATATGGATTCATTGTTTCCAATGTGCGCCAAGAATGCTTCAACATTATTTTATTTTTGACTAACTGTCTTGACAGATGTGGTCCTGTCCAAATCCAATAATTTCGTTCGTGATAAATTGAGAAATCTATTAGATTTTCTGACCAATTTTCCTAATGTTTCTTTGTCTAAAAACTTTATTCAGACTGTAACAAACATTAAAAATAAGCCAAGTCGGTATAGCTGTTCGCAAGTTCCCCGCTCGCCAAGGAACATAATTTCATTAAGTACCTATCTATCTATGCAGCCTATGAATGTGACCCACTGTTGGACATAGGCCTACGCCCAACAGTGGGCTTCATAAAAATGAAATAACGTTCTTACGCGGAAGATCCTGAACAGACAAAAGTCTTACTGTGAAATATAATGTCGATGAATAGATACGGTGTATCTTTGCTAACTTCTTCAGACAAGTTGTGCTAAGGTTTTCTTTTTGCATTACGGAACACCAAAGTTACCGTTGAACAAACTATTTTATTCGACCACCCTTTCTCTCAAGTTTTATCGAAACGGGCGCTTCGGTAAACAATGGGCCGCGATCGTTGTCTCACCACCACGGCCTAGGGTTCGACTCCTGTCGAAAATGAGGCTAATGACCGCGCGGACGTGATAATATTTAAATTGGCCATACAAGTTGCTTTTACAGTTTTATCAGGGAGGAATGGGGTTGATCATATAATCAGCAATTACGTTAGCCAAAGCTTAGGCTCATATGAAACAGGATGGATAAAATTGCAATGCTGGCGCTTGAATATGATGCTTGGCAATTGATCATTTTAAAACTATTCAACGTCTTTCAAAAACTCCTTGTTTATCAAAACACTGCTAATATCTCGAAGCAGGGAACTTAGCAAGTTCTTATATATCAAGTATTTTTGGAGACGAGAAGTTGACCAATTTTTTTGCAGTTATGTTTTGGCGGGATATAAATGGTACTGACAAACCTCGTATTTATTTATTTATTCAAGAGAAAATTCAAGTCATATGCGTGCCGGGAATCAAACCCATGAACTATGGCGGGTCAGGCATCAGTTTTACCGACGCTCTACCACCCCTGTAGCAGTATTGTGGTATTTAATGAGTATTTAATTATGTATGTGTAGTTAAACCAAACAGTTACGATGATATTGAAGCATTTATCACAGTTATTAAAACGTCATGATTACTAAACTGGTCTGACCTAATAAGGCCACGCGTGGGACGTTGAGCCAAACATATTCAATAGATCAAACGAAATAAAAAGTTTGATATAAATAAAAAAAAATAGTAATAAGAGGCCTACTTCGAACCCAGGCACACGCCTTCACAATGTAAAAATAAAATTATGATGCTCTTTTTTGTTTTAAAATGAATGTAAAAGTAATCTATGTATTTACAAGTGTTCTGTTCCTTTCTTGTATCTTGTATCTTAATGTTGTGTTTTTAGTACTGTGTTGTTAAATAAATGTTTTATCTATCTATCTGCTCACTATTGCATGAATGAGAGCCGATTAACCAATGTTTTTGGCATCGAAAACGAATCATTTTTTGTAACGTTACATGAAAAACATGAGCACGTGAACCGGCTTAAGTTATTTCCGGCTTCATTTACATTAGCAGGTACATAGATAACCTTACGTTTTCCCTACGCTTAACCTTACTTATCACTCGGATCATTAAAATTCGCTATTCCCCCCCTGCCAAAGATAAACATCAGACGCACATCATCGTAAAGATCATAAATTATCCACGAAATTACCGTTCTTACGCTAAGGTTTGCCTCCACCGTGCAGGCGAGTGTTCTAACAAACCTAAACACCGGTAAAGCAACAATAAGCCATCGCCGGACTTGCGAGTCGTGACCACAGAATGCCGAGATACAGAAGGTCCAGTTTACGTACGATCTCTATTAAAAACATTTAAACGCTAAACGCGGAATAGTTAAAACCTTAAACACGAGCCCTTTAACACGATCCTTTATTTTATTTCATAAAGGAAGAAAAACAGAATTTACATTAATTACATCATCATCAGCCATTTGACGCCCACTGCAGGACAAAGGCCTCCCTCATGGTTTTCTAACCATGAGGAGTTTTGCCTGAATCGCCACGCTTGACAGGCGGGTTGGCGATCGCAGAATTACAGGAAGGCGCTGCTGTTCGTCTCCTGGTAATTGATTTCCTTAGTCGCCTTCTACGACATCCGCGGAAGGAAATGGAGTGACCCTTGTCTTAATCCGGCGCCACACGGAATTATAAATTACATAAATAGAGTCAATGCTTTTTTAATTAGTTTAGTATATTTTGTTAACTCCAAAAGATCCCTCACCGATATATCTATAGCTACTTTTCGGTAGATACTTTCGTCCATGTCTTAGAGCATCGCGAGCATAGAGAACGTCGCATCTTTTCGCGAGTAGGCTAATGTAAAGCCACAGAGGCTTTACAGATGTTTGACAGATGTTATAGTTACATTGACCGCTCAAAATTATATGATTATATAATTTCTTGTTACAAAACAAAATCATTCAAGTGAAGACCGCGCACACGAGCACAAAGTGCAGGCAGATCTAATAAATGAAGGTCTGATGACATCAAGATTACTGCAGGCTCGACCTGGACTATAATAGCCGCAGACCGATCGCGATAGAGGACAAAAGGGCATAGCGTCACCAGAGATTATACCGGAACACGACGAATCGCTTGGCGGCGTTTGCCATGGGTTTGCCACTGTCTATGAAGAAAATGTTAATGTAGAAAAAGATGCCAAATGAAGCGAAACTTCTGCAACTCCCCGGCGATGTCGTGACCGCGCAGGTCGGGACGCTTCGGGCGTAAATAATGCCGAGTCCGATCTTAATTATCATCCGATCGTTAGAGATCGCGAGCCGCGGGCCAGCCGAAATCGGATAGCGACAAAGATTTCGGTAACTCGGCCTAGTAGGGTCCTTATTCTGTAAAGTGTATGTAATCAACGGTTGATAGTCTAACTAAAAGATAGGAGGTCAGCATTTCCTCTCGCTTGCATGTTTTTTTATGTACCCTATATACGTCCCACTGCAGGGCACAGACCTTCTCTCAGAGAGAGAGTATGGGCTTAATTACCACGCGGGCCCACTGCGGATTGGCAATTTCAAGCGCTGAGGTATGTGAACACCTCAAAAGCAGGTTTCCTCCACCGTTAGCACCACTTGCACGTTAAGTTTTTATTATTGTAAAATATAGGTATGTAGTGGTAGCGCAGCCGGGAGGTCATGGGTTTGAATCCCGGTAATGACTTCGATTTCTAAGTTAGGTACTTTTACGGAATTGTAGTAGCAATACCCCTAGCTAACCGTAAAGGAAAACATCGTGAGGAAACCCTAGCATCTGAGATATTTACTTACCTTAGCGCTTGCTATGTACAATGGCCTAACTATGAAGCCAAGTGCGGAAACCTCAGGTCTAACTCGAACTAATAAGTGGTACATCCACTACGAATTATATACTACAGTGTAAGTTATATAGAAAACAAAGTTACTATTACATTCTGGGATTCAAACCCGAACGTCAGGCATATGAAATAACAGACTCATACACTGAGCTACAGTACTATAGCATAGTGGGTTGAATGTGCCTTTGTGAGTAGTTTCAAGCGACAACACTGCACTGTCCGTCATAATTACAAATTTTATTGGCTATCGTATCGTGTAAAATGGCACAAATATATTTATTATGTTGCAATATATTTACAGTTACTTGGCTTTCATCGTCTGCAGATCTCTATCCGAGTCGAATAGGCTCTATGGTTTACCAAAAATGGTGGGGCGATCCGATCGTGGCTTGCCTTAAAGCTTTTGATAAACCTTAGCAACTTTTATATCGATGCACCAACAGAACCTTTTTAATGTACCAATGTATCAATAAAAACAGCAATTTCTCGTTAAATCGCTTGGCTTTCTTCTTCTTCCTACGGGACCGTAGGGCCTCAACTACAGACGTTCGATTGATAATAGTTTACGGTAGATTCGTAAGCTCGCTGTTCGCATGTTTCACAAAACATTGAACCAATAAAATTTATAGTCATCATCATCAGCAGCCATTTGGCGCCCACTGTAGGATATAGGCCTCCTTCGTGGTTTTCATAACCACGAGGGATTTTGCCATAACCACCACGCTTGGCAGGTGGGTTGGCGATCGCAGTATGCGATTGGAATCTCAGGAAGACGCTGCTGCCCGTCTCCTGGTAATTGATTTCCTTAGTCGCCTTCTACGACATTCACGGAACGAAATGGTGTGACGCTATTCTTAATCCGGCACCACACGGAAGTTTATAGTAAATCAATGGATTGTCTCAGAACTGTTTTAGTAGGTACCGTTCAGTTATCGAGTGGTATTGCAATTGCAATTTCACAAATGTCCGTAACTTACAAAACAAAGGCATTGGTGCCAAGATTCGAACCCACGACATCCCGACTCCGCGTTTTACCGCTCCGCTACCACCGTTCTTTTCACTTGCTAGCGGATAAGGAAATCTGAGTGTCTCATTTATTGAAAACGCCAAACCGCGGTGGGCACGCGAGCTGAATACACCCATAGCTACTCTCTTTCTCTCTCTCTGAGTGAAAACCTGTGTGCCCTAAAGTAAGTCGTAACAGGCTCCTTATGTTTATGCCGAAGATCACATTTAAGCTAAATATAAGAACATCTTTTGTTGCTCAATGACTTGACTAGTCTTTCTGACAGCAGTTTTTTGCAAACAAGGTTCGATAAAAAACCGAATAGAGTTCCCGGTGGGTCTTATCTGCGTCATCTTATCATCTTGTCCGTCCGTTGGTGATCTAAAGCTAAAACTGCTGCGAAAAGTATTGCAATTTAAACTTAATTGCTATAGCACTAAGAGTCTTATTAAGTGTACATCGCATAGTGATTACTGAATGATTGTCGGCTTTTGACCGATGAAGTTATCGCTATTATATTTTTCGATCGAGATCTGTGCGGTCGTTAACAAATGACGAAAGAGTCTGTTGTTTAATGATGTGTTTGATGCTATTATAGTATTGTTCACATTAAGCGATTAAGGCCCACTTGCACCATTTACTTCAATGTGGCTTAACAGCAACAGGTAGACGCTTGAAATATTTACAGAATATTTAATTCTATATTCGATTAAAAAATATATATATTCAAGGGGGGCTCCCATACAACTAACAGATTTTTTGCCATTTTTTCTTGATCTTTGTGTCTAATGTTGCATAGATATTAGTACGGAACCCTTCGTGCGCGATTCCGACTCGCACTTGGCCGGTTTTTTGTATTTGGCCATATGACAGATGTCAAAAGTATATTAACAGATTATTGTACGTGAAACAGGGAGTTTATCTTAGAGTTTTATCAAATGAACAGTCTTTTATACAGCAAATAAAAAAAACACAAATCTCTACATTTGTGTTTTTTTTTATTTGCTTCTAGGCAACAATGAAGCCGACATAATTTATATCCGACTCGTCTGATTCTCGACTTACTTCAACTAATTACAAGATCTTTAATTAGTTTTTCGAGACGGCAAATTGAAATCGATATTTCACACACTTTCGCCCACTAACAAGCTGGCCCATAATACGGGCAGAGAAAGAATAAATAAAAGAGAAGAGTGGTCAAGATCTAGTCGGGTCGGGGGCGGAGGGTTCCAATGTTACAAATATTTTTCTTGATGACATATAATTAAATCAACTTGAAATATTTAAACTTCAATTTATCTGGGGTATGTAAAAAACCTGCAATGATCACTAAAATGTAATTAATTAAGTCTGTAAGCTGTTAATTATACATGTGTCATTAAAAAAATCCTTACGTTAAATTTTTGCTTATTAAGTTATTTAACAAGTATACGTGTTGAAAAGTAACTTAAGTAAAATTAATGAATCCATTACTTTTAAGTAAGTTACCATACCGTCATTCTATGTACGAGTAGGTTTCATAAAATAATCTCACATTTTCGCCCCTTACTTTATGTGGTTTTCTTGACATTTTTTCATACAAAATTTAAATTACCATTTAAGTGACATTCAAGAAGTGGAGCGATCCTACTTTCGGGTGCCCAGAACTTAATTATAGCTTAAGTAAAAGGGTTGTTAGGGTCGATTTATTCGCTTTTAATGGCAAAAAACACGTAATTAATACTGAATGTCTGACATAAGGCGACATTTTTCAACCGTTAGACAAAATCAAAAGTCAAGTACTAAACTACACGTTGATGTCTTTTACTTCAAAAGCTCACCTAACGTAAGAAGGCTTTTGATTGCAGGTGTTCACGCAAGCTTTATGAGTTATATCACAGCCACCATTGCCTGACCAAAAGAGTGTAAATTTTTTATTTGATTTAAGTTGTGTTTTGATAAAGCAATACACATTTATCTTATCTTTATATTTATTATCTTATTTTCAAGGTTTATGTATAAATATTTATGTTTTACCGTATTTTTTTTTTGTTTTCCGTTTCTTGTTTTTTTTTTGTTTTGGGCAACTTTTTTGCAGTTTTGTCTTTAGTTATCTACAAAACTCTGAGGCTCAACCGTATTTTGATTGATATATTTATTTCATTTATTTATTTATAAAGTTCTTGTACGTTAACAGTAAACATAAATTCTCTAGTTCACCTCACCAAAATGCTGTAACCTATTTAGGTGTGTGTAATGTTGTAAAACTCAACCCGGTTGTAAAACCTTTACAGTGTACCTAGCTCGTTTACGGCGGAGGAAAACATCGCGTAGTTTATTTTGTGCACATGTGTAGACCCGTTTTTCTACTGCATCTCCTATACCCTAAGATTATTGTGCCTTACTATATTGAAGACAAATAAACATTTTCTATTTCTGTTTGCTGGAAGAAAGCTCTTACAGAGATAAGCTCGCCTTTGTACATGTAATTTCTTATATAATGTCCTGTTTAATGTCTTGTGTGCAATAAAGTATAATAATAATCGCGAGTGCAAACCAGAGTGTCTGAAGTGTTATTATTCAGAAATCAGAAATCAGAAATCAATAATTTATTTCAACGTAAAGAATTTACATTCTGTTTGCTGAATGTCAATGTACTATGTTACTATGTTAGCCGCTGCCTTCGAGCCGTATTTGTAGTGGAGAAAAAGGCAGCGGGAAAAAAAACTCCACTCTGACCATCTTTTCTCAAATCATCTTAAACTTATACATCAAAGCCTATATGATATGATTCCGTGATAGCCACAAATAACTTTAAAAGCCAAAATAACACTTCTTACAAAAGTAGGAAAAACAGTAATGCTGCGGCCAGACACACGAACAGCACCCGTTCACGAGCATAACGCAGGGGTCAGCCATCACCAGTCTCAACCATTTTAGAGGGAGATAGGTGACCCGGCCACCACGCCACCATTCGAATGACCTTTAGCAAAGCTGCAGATTGAGTTCTTGTCAGCTATAAAATGTGTGCTATAGTTATTAATGTACAATCACGTCGTCAGTACACGTTTTTAAAATTAAATAAATTATAATATTAGTAATTAAATAACAATGAAATCGCAGTGGAATTGGCTTACTACCAAGGGCTTATATCGTTCATATACTCGTCTATTCTATAATAGGCTTTTTTACATAGCGATTTTTTAATGAATGTTTTAAATTTATTTTCAGACAAGGATAGAACATGTTCTGGAATTCTGTTGTAAAAACGAACGCAATAGCCTACGAACGATGTATTTACCTTTGCTAAACGAAATTTAGAATAAGCAAGCTTATTTCTATTTCTAGTGTTTACGTTATGGACGTCCCTATTTAATTTGAACATGGTTATATTTTTACGGACATACATTATATTATCGAATATTTATATTGGCAAGCCAGTGTAAGAATTCCTATTTCTTTGAAACGCTCCTTTAGCGATTCCCTACTGCTTAAGTTGTAAATTGCTCTTACTGCATATTATTATTATTAAGTATTTTTATTGCACTTAAATTAATGTGAAATACGGCGGACTTAATGCCATATTATAAGCATTTTATATCAGTCAACCGCAGGAGTTGGAAGAAAGATTGGTAGGCGTACAAAAAAAAAGAGTGGGGAAAAAGTAGAAATGCAATTTAAAACACACATATACATATGAGGTAAGATTAATTAGACGTACATATTAATATGATGATATACATCACAAAAAAATACAAAAGCTAAATCTAAAAACACTATAAAATACTATACACACTATTGGCAATGATGCATATAATTTACCATACATAATTATGAGAACGAAGTATGTAAATACGTGTGTAAGTAGGTGTTCACATACCTTAGCGCTTGAAATCGCCAATCTGGGCACAGTTGGTAATTAAGCCCACACTCTATCGCTAAAAGAAGGCCTGTGGGACGAATGTAGGCTGTCGTGTGTCTTGTATTTGTAATGTTGTATTTTTTTGTCTTATGATCAAAACAAGACCTGCAATAAAAATAGCGGATGTTATTTTAACAAGAAATTTTACCGTGGCTTTACGCAACCCTTCAAAGGAACCCTGAAATCGGAAAATAAAATCTATAAAGTAATAAATGATATGCTCTCATTTGGGTTGGTTCGTTAGGAAGCTTTGTGGTGCGCCGCTGCGCCCGCGCGGTACATTCTGAAGTGACCACCTGCGGTCCGGACACTTAATTTTAGTGTCGCGGGTAATTTTATTTATGTGCAAATAAATACTGTGGGAATGTTGCTTAGGTTTCTGGTTAGACATTTTCGTACCTTACCGGTGCCATTGTGTTGCTATGTCTGATAATTTGCTGTAAATTTATCAATAATCGGCCAAGGAATAAACAAGTCTGAAAAAAAATCATCTATAGGATAGGAAAAAATAATACTTTCTCTCAGAAATTTGTCCCACTTTTGAGTGTTTAACTAGTAAAGCGTATTTTATACTTGGAAAATTTTGAACCTACTGTCAACTCATCCATCACTTTATACTCACACACGGATATTACTTCCGCTATAGAAATCTCGGTATTAGCACATTTAACAATAAATCAATCTATTTATGGTGTGCAATAAAGAGTATTAATCTAATCTAATGTTTGTTTACATTTTAATTGCAAAGTCGCCCGTAACATAACCGAGTAGAGTGCATGGGTGTGGACGTCGATGTCGACTGTACCTTTTTGTATTTAATAATCGGCTATAAGCGTCTAAATTGGGAGCGATCAACTTGGAACAATCCGTCGGCAGATCTCGATCCACGGTGTGACGTTGAAAAATTCGCAACTCGTGATTTTCGTTCGTGTCCAGCATTTGTTTCATTTATTTGCATCGTCGTATCTTCTACTGCTGGTTATTGCAGGTAGTCAAGAGTTCCTGCTTTCACTGAGCTTTGAAAATGGGATTAGGTTAACTTTTTCGCCAATAACTCGAAGAAGGAATGTTCATGAAGCGAAAGGCGGAAAATTTTCGTATATACGTTTTCGTATATCGTTAAGTATATTTTTCATCTTTTCAGCATTTTCTGTACTGGAGAAACTTTAGGGATAAAAAAACTGCACAATAGAAAGGCACTGTAAACTTGTTGCAAGAATTTTCTGTATCTCTACATTTGGAGAGCTGAACACCGTTTAGTGACCAAATCGTGTATGTATTGTTAGAGTAAAAGGGGTTTTACAAGGCTTTACAATATTTATTTGCGCGAGACAATATTTTACTCGGTAGACATATTTGTGGTTCACAGGGGAGAGAGGGTTGGGGGGAGTGTTGCCCCTGATTGGTCCGATTTCGCTTGCGTTCCGTTTGCCATATTCTGTCATATATCCTGCTAAAAAACATTACACAAAACATTCCGTTTTCCTTGCGCAAAACATTTTCGTTGCTAGGGAAAGCCAAATAAAAAGTTCATTGGAGCATTGAAACCCGATGGTTTCGTGTAATCTTTCGTGATAAAGACGAGCAGGAGACCCGGCTTAACGGTATGTAGGTATGTGTGTATGTATGTATTTATCCAAAAACAAAAATGGCATTGGGCAGGACACAATGTGTCATAATGAGGATGAAATATGACAGATGGACAAAACGCACAACCGAATGGTATCCAAAAGGTGGAAAAAGAAGCAAAGAACGACCTCACAGGAGATGGTCTGATCAGTTTAATCAGAAAAAATATCGTAATTAACCTACAGAAACTTTTTCATGAGGTTGTTTCAATTAGATCTTATGTCTTAATTTCTTAAGACATAATTTCTTATGTCTTAAAAAAATATCTTATGTCTTAATTTCTGCACCAAATTTTACGTCCGGTTACGTGACAAAGATTCGAATTTATACTCTAGAGCAATAAATAACGGTCACTGACAAAATCTTCCATATCTCAGTAAAGAAAGATGCTAGCTTTATAAAGTAGAATTGTAATAAAAACTATCAAACTTACTCTACTTATGCATATTATTTATTTTAAGCTTTTTGTGTAAGTTTTATTTTATATGGGTATTATACATTAAAAGTTTGTAATCCACATATATAAAATAAACTTGTAGTTGCCAAAAACGAATGAAATATTAACCGTCGCGGATCGTACAAAGTGAGAAAAAACAACATGCGTACAGGCGACGAGACACGGAATTCAGTTACGATACACAAATAACGCTTTAAACGCCATAAAAATGATCGCAGGACTAATTCCGAGAATCGAACCTGAGACCCGGCGCTAACGAGCAAGTTGCGCCGCGCATATTTATTGTCTTTAAGACGCTTTCGCACACCTCGGCGTCAAACGCGAAAGAAAATACAAGTTAAAAAACATCCTTTCCGTTCACATACGCCGAGGAATTCACACAAAGCCATTTTAGAACTAAGTCATTAAGAGAACTTGTTTTTCACAAATTTAGGAAATCATGAAAATTTTTCGTGGGAAGGACTATTAACATTACAAAGAGACTTCAATGCGCTGTCACCACGAAACAAACTAAAATAAACCTTAAATATTTTAAGGTTAGAGACGTTAATAAAAGCGTAAAAAAAATCTGGTCACGTGCGGCCGATGGGCACGTCACACGAAAACGGGTCTTTTTAAGCACTTCTACTATATTTCTAACTTCGTAAGTATTTAAAGATTATGGAACAAACTTCCTAACTTTATTCAAAAGAGCCTTTCCGTATCATACTTCAAGAAGAGATTAAAAAAGCACTGTCTTTCTAACCTTTCATAGTTAATAGGGTTATGTATACGTATAAGTATAAATGTATAACCTGTGCTGTGGTAATTAAGTAAAAATGTAAATACACCCAGACTGAGACCATTTGCACAAATCAAGAACAGCGACTAACGTAAATTATCGAAACAACTTAACTTCCAGAACCCGTGAAACTTTTCGACCAATGTATCACCTCCTTAAGGCGCAATGACCAAACGTGTACGCAGCGCTTATCTACATCGTCATTATAAAATTATGTTTCTTAAAATTTGGCAATTGATTCGACTGGATAAGGCTTTCAAGCCCCAGGCTCTGATCTACCCTATCAGGGGGAACTGAGTGAGCAGCCTATAGTGCAGTTTTGGATGTAGCTATCAAGGCATCTTTATTGCAGTCATATTATGTGCTTGAAGATATCAACGGTGTTTTTAGGGTTCCTTACCCAGAGAGTGCTAGCGACACCCTATCGCTTAACATGAAACTTGAAATCACAATAACATCACAACGAAAATTTACTGTAATGGTAAGAGGATACAAATCAAGGTTTGACCGTGTTTAGAATCGTTTTATCTGCAATTCTTAGTACGACCATGGGTCACTTTGTGTCCTGTAGACATGTTGCGAAATTTCCGGAATATTGTATGGGAATTTTTGGTGCGGGCACCTCCTTACAAGGCATAGTTACATAGTTGGTAGAAATTTATCACGTTATTTGAGTGAATATTCTCAAACAATAATAAAAACACTTTGTTTTGCTTTGGCGCTATCATAAAAACGCTAATACACAAAACCGTGAAACTTGGCCTCAGTTTCTGAAAGGGTGTTCAAATGTAACAAGAGATTAATCTAAGATTAATTCAAAATACCGGCACGTGATTGGCTGAAATTAGCTTGACGTGAGATTAACATGAGATTAACATTTGATCGCTCTTCTAGAAACCGAGCATTGGTGTGGTTATAAGTCGAGCAAATTGCAAAGTCAAATTTCAAACAAAGAATATAGACTGGGTCCTGCTAACTGAATGAAAAAAACAAACACATTTTTTTACAAACACAAATGTACTGTGTGGTGACAGGGAACCCACTGGAAAAGTTCGCCTCACACTTAGCCGGTTTTTCTTGTAACTGTAACTTCCGCACATTTTATTGCAACGGACATTTTGTGGCCTTAAAAGCGAATTTAAGACCGTTGACTTCTTTAGTTTGCAAAAAGGTAAGATTTGTTCGCGGCAACTTCCAATCTCAGGCTTCTCCTGTCCCGGCATGGTAAGTGGCTTAAACAGCGCCATTTTCTGTCCAGGATTTTTAGATGGACAGTTATCTGACCGGCACACTTCCAAAGGGTTCTCATTCCGAATAGTTTGTGGCCAGAATGTCCCCAGTATCTGTCTGAGACATTTGTTGATGAATACCTGGAGCCTGTGTGAGATATCTGAACGCACGAACCAGGTCTCGCAGCCGTACGAAAGGGCCGATTTTACGTTGGAGTTCTGATCTTTCAATTACTACAATCCCGTTTCAATTACTACTATTAAACATGCTTGGCCTTCTCACTTGGAGAAGTGAACCTGAGTGTCTGAGCTATTCACATACTTCAGCGCTTGAAATCGCCAATCCGCGGTAGGCATGCGTGGTGATTAAGCCCATACTCTCTCCCTGAGAGAAGGCCCGTGCCCTACAGTAGGACGTATGCTGCTTATGTACTTATAAAATATTGTTTTTTTTTAAAGTATGTGCAAACAGGTGACATCATCACAGTAAAAAAAACTGGTTCCAAGAGTCGCTACACAAAATCAATACATATGCAAAACCAGCTCGTACACGGGCGAAAAGTAAAAAGAAAAGAAACATATTTGATACATTAGTATTATGAAATTACGCTATCGATCAAGCTGCTTTATACCAAGCGCCTGGGGTAGCAAATTTAAGTAAAATTGTTGTTAGCCTCGCGTGCAGCCCCACTCGTGTGGGCTAATAACTGTGCTTTCATTGGAATCTTTTTTATCACACAAAAAACAACGACCGTTTTCATATAGCACGAAAATGTTAAAATTGAGCCGGAGTCGAAAACTTGGGGTATTTGACGATGCGGAGTGGACAGTCGAGCGGATTAGCCATGGAAATTTCGGAATGGAATGCAAAAGTCTTGTAGCAGTATGGTTTAGGCAAGAGGCACGCTCTGAAAATTATGTTAATGATAGGTTATTATTTATTGCACATAACTAAAGAACCGGCCAAGTGCGAGTACAACTCGCGCACGAAGGGTTCCGTACCATTATCTATATAGCATTTGAATATTTCGAGCGTCTATCTGT
This sequence comes from Yponomeuta cagnagella, assembly GCA_947310995.1. Classification (NCBI taxonomy): domain Eukaryota; kingdom Metazoa; phylum Arthropoda; class Insecta; order Lepidoptera; family Yponomeutidae; genus Yponomeuta; species Yponomeuta cagnagella. The sequence goes on along the minus strand of OX371270.1, from coordinate 17,147,389 downwards.
TCGAGCTAAAAACGGGCAAAAAATCACGTTTGTTGTATGGGAGCCCCACCTAAATATTTACTGTATTCTGTTTTTAGTAATTTTTGCTACAACGGCAACAGAAATACATCATCTGTGAAAATTTCAACTGTCTGACTATCACGGTTCATGAGATACAGCCCGTTGACAGACGGACGGACGGACTGCGGAGTCTTAGTAATAGGGTCCCTTACCCTTTGGGTACGGAACCCTAAAAATACAATGGCAATGGATATCGGCCAAAGTTGATGCCTCTTGTAATAAACAATTGTGTCAATACGTCTTCTTTGATAAAAAGAGTCGCGGTGAGGTTTTATAACAAGGAGAATTTATAAGTAACAATCTTGCGAAATTATCAATTAGCAAAATCATTGTGATAAGCAAGCAGGAACATAGAAAATTCATGGTATTTTCGTTTAGAAACCTGAAATAAAACATTACGTTTAGAAAATGTTAAGGTGCAACTATCTTAGTTACCACCTAGAATAAAGTGTCCACTCAAATCCAATCTATCAGCTCACATTGGGTCACTGATAGACATCGACTCTGCTAGATGTGCCACTTTTTTATTTCTTTCTAAAAGACCTTTTATTATTATTAGTTTATTATTAAGTTTCAGTATGTACTATTCGTATTAGCACCAACTACCCGTCTCTCTTTCTCCTTCGGAAACCTTTCCGTCACAACGTTGTCTGGAAGAAATTGCTTTTAGCAATAAGGCGGCCCATTGTACGTTTTCATTGTAACTTTCATATTGTATGTCTCGCTTCTTGTGTGTAATAAAGAATATTCTTATCTTATCTTGGCCGTCTGCGGTTATGGTAATCTGCGGTTCAATCGTCGGAAGCAGATCATCGGTTCAACTAGCTGGCAGACCACGCTGCGTTTCACGTCATCATCAACCCATTATGTCCCCACCGAGGGGCACGGGTCTCTTCCCTGAGGAAGGTATAGGCCATACTCCACCACGGGGGCCAAGTCCGGATTGGTGGAGGCTTGTAGACTAGTGGCTCGTCTACTGTCAGAAGTTGTCAAGCCGCCCTAAGGCCTCTGACTTGGCTTAACGACTGCCATCTATCGACGGCAGCCGGCACCAACAGCTTAACGTGACGTTTCACGTCCGTGGTCTTTACTCGAGACCCCTTCGGTAATCGAATCTTCGACAGATGTGACAATCGCACAGCCGCTACAACCTGCTAAATGCAAAAGAGCACCCTCGCTTTCTCTCAAAAGTCTTTAAGAGCCATCGCTCTAGAGTCTAGAGCACTTAAAAATGCGATTCATCGCGATGGGCGCAGTGCTTCAGATTCATGAGTTAAAATAAAAAGATGTTTCAAAATTCGAAGAATTTTTTCCGCATAACCTCATGAGGTGGTAGACATTAATAATATGTCTTTGTATATAGAAATGCCTTTGTGTTAATCTATGTCTTTGTATTAATCTATAGAAAACGCCACTGGTTGTACAATTACATATATATATCTATGTAAGATTATTTTTCCTTGTAACTGTATTGTACAATTGTTTGTTTTCTTTCAATAAATTTATTTATAAAAAATAAAATAAAATACACAAAGACCCGTTACATAAAATTAAATATGTTTTGAGCCACAGTCCCTAATCAGAGGCCCCCCGCACGCATCGATATTTTTATTTATTCATCTCTCTTTTTACTCAGTTGCAACTTTTATATCAATAACATGATTTTTGTTTTAAGTACTTAAGCACGTAAAATACGGTATTTGACACGATCAACAATAAATTATTTCATATGCTCGATTAAAACAAGAATGACAAGATATCTCGGAAAATTGTATTTCTTCTAGTCAATTACTAGTTATTACAACTTTTAAATAGATTAGACATAAAAAGAGTGCTCTGAAATGTGACGTCATAAGCAAGTATTTTCATACAAAATTCCGTTTTAAAAGTAACTCATTTGATACTTTTTCAAATACCCAATGGTTAACATAACTTAGCAACTAATAATGCATGCTGTGTTTCACTTTATTAGTTAAGGTACCTTAATCAATTTTATCATTACCTTGAGTTTGATGTATCTATCAGTACTATTAACTGTTGTGGAACCTAATAAATAAATAAATAACCTCGATTTATATTTTGTTGTCTTTTTGTGATTTAGGTATCAGGCCTTAAATTTTTTTTTATCAATCCCGCTAATATCACAGACGACAAATCGGGCGTCCACAACTAAAAACAAGAATTTTCATCAAAATTTTCGGGTAAACATCTCAACCACCCGAGGCGATGCAAATTTCGCGTCCCCGCTTATCGGTGTACTTTATCCGGGGTGCTTTCTTGCATATTTAGACCCGTGCAATCATCACCGAATCCTTATTCTCATTACGCTAAAGTCCAATTTCGGTCGCCATAAAAATCAAAAGCCAAGCTTTTCGTGCGCTTATCGGGAATCTTATTGCTGTATTTTTACGGTTGTTTTTCGTGTGTGTAAAGGGTAGTTTGGTGGAATACTTAACATACATTTGCGCGGGGATGCGGCGTGGCTCGAGTGGGCGTGTACAGGTTCGTATTAGTATGCGGACATAGATTATGGAGGCAGATATGGACGCAGGTAGAGTTATGGGAGGCCGTGAATGGACAGTGTAGACTGGAAGGCAACGATGAATTTAGCTAAAGCACTCCATCATAAGCTCGCCTTTATACGTGTATTTTATTTGTTACCTTTCCTGTATTAGTCGCAATAAAGTATATGTTTGATTTATAATAAACGGCATAGAAACGTCTCACCGCCCTGTAGTATTCATGACAAGCCTTTTCTTAGAGAGATAGTAAGAACTTTGTCTCAGAAACACATATATACATGTAATAATAAAAATAATTAAAACACATAAATACTTTTCTTGATTAAAAAAATACAAAGTTACCTCTTAAATTAATCAGAGAAGTTTGTAAAGAGGCCCGAAATTCGCCGATGCTAGCTGAGTTGGGAGAGCGCTGGCACGGTTAGCCACAGGTCGCGGGTTCAAGTCCCGGCAAGGGTGGAATGTCCAGCGTCTAAATAGGTTTTTTAAAATTGTTCTCAGCACGGGTTAGTGCAACAAAAAGAATATGATAAAATCTCCGTCCTTTCTACCACTTTAAAGATTAAAGATTAGGGAAAGCAACTCATGATTATATACTCGTACTTAAAAAACGTCGTTCAATTACTAATGTACCTACCAGCCTACTAGTAAATCGATTTTGTTTTCAATAATTTCAGTGGCGAAAGAAAGTGATGGCTGAGGATATCTGTCAGCCTGTTAATCTGTGGCCAAAGTAATTGCAGCCCGGCCCGAGGGCACGGCTGCGCGGACGCAGCGCGGTCACGAACCGCTCTAAACATAGAGGATAGCCCTAAACGATGCCACCATATCCGCTGGCGAAGCGCTCGAGTGCCGTATGAAAACGCCAACTCTGAAGGCTCCACGCGTTACTCAAATAAGCCTTACTATCTTTTAATCGGTTAACAACCAGTTAAACCTAATACGGGACGAGTACTTAGGGCCAGTGAGGGACGTCCCGGGCGGACATACTTTGAACAGGGAATGTGTTAGAAAAGGGCAAATAAAAAGTAACGGAAACCGGGTTGCGTGCATGCAACGACTAATGCATGTTGATGAGGCGAAAGAGATCTGTCAGGACAGTGGCAAGTGGCAGTTCCTGCTCTCTGCCTAACGCTCCGGGATACAAGCGTGAGTTTATGTTATGAATATGTTTGGAATAAGGACTATATATTCCATTCTTTACCTACAGTTGCTACAGAATGGAATGTCACGATACCTCTTTTTACATGAGATGGCTGGCCGGCACAGCCGTCTAATTTCATATTGAACGGAAGAGAATTTGTTACATTTGTTTTAGGTGTCGATGACTAGCTATGAAACAGATAGGACGTGGAAAAGATAAAATAAAAAAAAGTAATTATTTGCTTATGGCGGTGGTGGCGGAGCGGTAGAACTCCGGCCACCTCATTTGGGAGGTCGTGGGTTCTAATCCTGGCATATACCAATGAAATTGTTTTCTAAGTTATACCACTCGATAACTGTGAAGGAAAACATCGTGAGGAAATCTGAGTGTCTGAGGTGTTCATATACTTTAGCGCTTCAAATTGCCAATCCGCTGTGGGCTCACGTGGTGATTAAGCTCATACTCTCTCTCTCTCTCTCTCTCTGAGAGGAGGCCTGTGCCCTACAGTGTGACGTATGTAGGCTGTATTATTATTTCTATTTTTTATGTTCCGTTTCATTTAGGTAGAGCGTTACAGTGCCCATACAATCTGTATCTTTTCTGGTATGTACAATAAAGAGTTCTAGTCTAATCTATCTAATTCATTCTGTATTGCTCAAGATTGCACCACACCGCAGTCTGTGACTCGCGGGATAGCTCTTGGCCTTGAATGAAAGTCAGCGCTGAAGGCTTGCCCGTCATCATATTGCTGAGTCAGTTGCCATTTATAATGACAGTGACTTGCCGTGACCTCGTTTCCATTTCCTTTTTTTTATTATCATTTTATGTACCCATCGTATTTTGTTTAAGTGATGTCAGGGTCGTGGCAAGTAGCAGTCTCTAGTCTTTGCCTACCCCTCTGGGATACAGGCGTGAGTTTATGTATGTATGTATTTCGTCTTGGCTTTGTTTTGTTACAGTAGCGTGTGCACTACCGTAGGCGCTTAGTAGACTTATTAAGGCTCTATCCAACTAAACTATTGCGTCGGACTGCCTCGTCGGTCTAGCCGTTAAGGCGCTTAGCTACCAAAATAGAGGTCGTGGGTTCGATTCCCACTGGGGGCCCCCGTGCATTTGTACAAATGGCCTCAGTCTGGGTGTATTTTCATGTTTGTGACGTCCTTGCCTGGTTACAATAGCACAGGGTATCCTAGTTTGGGACCAGGTCAAGTGATTGTATTGTGTGGAAGTTATTATTATTATTAGCTCCTGAAATGTACACCTTAACTTGTTTTTTTTTCTTTTTGTGCTGTTTAACTTCTCAGAGCCTTCACGTCTTGCGAACCCCTCTAAATACATAAACAAGCCCTAAACAATACCATATATATTCTGATTGAGTAGTCGGGTGCTATATGACATAAACATTATACAGGCACATACATTGCTTCTGGCCCCGCACTATGATACCCTGTGTCGTGGGAACCAGAAACAAAGACATCACAAACATGTAAACATCCAAGACCTGGGATTTTTTTTTGTAACCAGCCGGGATTCGAACCCGGGACCTCTCGCATGGTATGCAGATGCACTACCGCTGCGCCACGAGGACGTCGTTGAAAAAGTCAACTTTAGGGCTACACATGCACTTAACTAACATAACTCTCACCGTAAGGGCATCGACTTTGGTGAAATTAGTCAACTTTCCGTGTTGACGCGTCATTTGAACCATCTAAAGCCATTCCCCGCTGCCAAGCGAATACTATGAAAAATTCGTCTTTCCATACCATATTTTCACATTTTTTATTTCTTATATTGCCTTTCTGATGTAAGTGCTAGGAGTATCTGTAAAGGGACATTGACACAGTCAAAGTCGAAGTAATTTGATTAATGCTCACTTGGATACGTTACGAATATTCAAGTGAGCATTAATACGTTGAATACGTTGAAAGCACAAAAGTTCTTCACTTTATTTATAGCGTGATGTTATTATTTTTGCATTTGATTTAGTTTTTTTTTTGTGCTTTCACATAAAAAAGTACACTTTGAAAAGATGAGCGTAGTTTGGATTCAATTTGATACGACGCAGTCATCGAAATGCGCTTTGATACTGTTGGTCTGGTCAAAGTAGCGTCAAGGTAGTCATCAAATCTGTTTTTTCCAAGCAGACTATGATTGTGTCAACACGGCTTTAGCAGAATTTTACAAAACGGTTTACATTATTTGCTGCAATCTTCAAGTGGCAAGCAATGACAGTGCATTGTAGTTACTAGAGCAAGAATATGTACTAACACTAGATTAAGATCGCTAACAACTTTATATGAATTTTTGTATTTGAAATAAAATGAATTGAATTATAATTAAAATTAAAAATATATACAGATACCATTACCGGGATTAAGTAAAATAGAATTTAATAGGGATAACGTCTACTAACTAGGATATCCTGTGCAAAGAAAACGTAAACATAGCAAACACTCAGACTAAGGGCGTTCGTTCAAATCAACGGATAGTAACCTCTGCGGAAATCTAACTCACTACCTCTGTGTTATGGGTCACGCGTCTAACCGCTGCGCCAAATAGGTACTGCGTTCTCAAGGCTTCTCAAAGCTTGTCCTAACACTCAATTTCACATACTCCTAACTCGAGTTCAACAACCTTCACTTCTGCTCTGACTGATCCACACTCTGGTTGAAACTTAGCCGAGTTAGGTACTCGTTTAGTGTGATCTCTTCACGATCAAAAGTATATACTATAGTTTTTAAAATATGGAATGAGTGAATGAATGATTTATTGCCACAAACAAACATGCTTACTTACAATAATAAAAAATAAAGAAGTGTGCTTGTGACAATGATACTATTTCAACGTTTGCTGTTTCTATAACAGCGCCGGTTTTCAAATAGCACCTCCGCGCCAAATGAAGAAAACGTGTCATGCGGGTAGGGCTTACCGCTGAAAAAAACTAAAAACTACTAATTATAAATTAATAAATAGATGCATTTGTGCCAATTAAGAAAACTATAGAAATTTGAATAGAAATAAAGTATATGTCAATTTAGGAGAATATTTTTATACGTATTAATTGTACGTACAACGGCCCAACTACGAGGCTAAGTGCGGAAATCTCAGGTCTAACTACTACGTATTAATTGCAATAGTACGTAACAAAAATGTATAAAACACGTCGAATAGCTTGATACGTAAACAGATGTTCTATTGAATTTTGCTGATGATGTTCCGTATAATTTCCGTGCCGTTCATACTTTGTTAGCAGTAGCAATAAAGTATGGTTTAATATTTTACACGTTCCCCGAAGAAGCTATATTTTACAAACTCTAATTCATAGTTACAAAAAGTTTCCATAAGCAGACTTCGTGATACGTACCTACTTTTAGATGCTGATTTTTGGGCCCTCTACAGAACCAGTGGTCATGCCCCGCCACTTCTGGCGGTGACAGTTGGATATTTATGTTATACAGGCTAGCATCACTAACAGTATAGTGACCAGATAACAGGGGTCTCTTATAGGCATGGCTCTATTTTATCTTGCATCAAATTTTTCGATTACCTCCTCCATCTCCTCTATTGCTTTCAGCTGCTTTTACTACATCATTACCCAATAAACCATCGCTACACAAACGACACATGGGAAATAAAAAATAAACGCTATTTAGCCACATTTGCCAGTGCGGAGAGTTTTGTTCACATCCTCGTGCTCTCAGTGCCTCGAGAGTGTGACAGCGGCAGCGACTACACAATGTCGTTGCGGCTGCGGTAATTTCGTACACATCAATCATTCAAGTCGTTTGCCTCGATTTTGCCGGCCGTGCGGTGGTAGGCTTTTATTGCCTCATCCCTTGACACTTGTGCCTTTTTAATAAGGAATAATATTAAAAATTATTTCATCTTTCACCTTTTGGTTTGTCACAGATTTTGGGAGTCTTGACATGATTTTGATTTAAAAGTTATTGGGCCGGGCTGGTCGCTGTTTCTTTTGTGGAGTGCATCGTTCTCATTGTGAGTATAAAATAGTTGGATAGAGTAATTTTTTTAAGTATAAACATGCCAGAAGATAGGGGAAGAGATGCGCGAAGTGACGTTGCCAATGCATGTGAAAGCAATAAAATACTAGCAATTTGTTTCTTGAACGGAAATTTACGTTTTCATAATCACCTCACAGCAATGCTCATTTTCTTATTTATTACACATAATATAGAATTTAAAATCCAACAGCGCCAAGTATCGTGTTTCGCGAGAAGGATAGATTTCCCATCCTTTTCGAAAGAGCAAATATTCGCCAATTGTGTTTGACAAATCGGCTTCATTTGTTCCTATCATCCCTGCCTAGTACAACTACCATCAACCTGAGATATGGCTTAAGTAAATCACTGAAATTAGCCGGTGCAGTGTTGCGGCCGAGGTGTCGCTAGATGGCGCCTCTAGCAACTGAGTTATTGAGTTATTGCTCAAAATTAAAGGCGAGTTTTGAATAATATATCCACTCGGGTGGATGTGTCACCTACCTCAACGTCTACTTGAAGAAAGGTTTGGGTTTTGTTATTGTTTTCAGAATAAAACTTTTTATAAGCTCTATGCATTATAATATGTTATTCAGGATTATAAAGAAACAAGAAACTTGCCACGAAATTTTTTGTTGGATGAGTTTGATCTAGTTGTTTAAATGTCACGTGAAAGTAAAGATTTTTTTTATGCCACAAACTCAAAGTGCAGTGAGTTCTTAGCTCCAGAATTTCTTCTTTTTGCCTCTTCTGTATCTCTGGCTTGACTGATAGAAAATTCATCAACATTGAGCCCACCTTTTGTACGATAAAGAATTAATATTAATAACCATAGAATTAAAACTGCGTTGTATCAATCTTACTTATGAAGCAATTTTATATGAAGTAAGTACAATAGACTCCGGTCAAGAATTCATGGCTTCATTGGCGAGCTGGGGTTCCTTCAGGAGGCCAGCTGGGATATCAAAGCGCTGGTAGCCTTCTGGAAGGCGATAGGCTGGCTTGAGTTGCCTCAAGGTTTGCTAGAAGAAATCTGTTACGAGAGATAAGCCCGCCCTTGAACATGTTATTTCTTATGCAAATGTTTCGTGTGCAATAATGTATAATAAAGTGTAATTCGTTAATAAATCTTTTTGTTTTAAGATATTCCGTTACAAGATAGGGCTCTGGTTAAAAACAAAGCAAAAAGTTATTTTCACGTTATATTTTTGTCAATTCGTAGACGAATATAACCTTTTATCCAATAAAAATATTCCATCTAACATGTACTATAACCAATAAGCACAGTCCAAACTCTAAATTTTACTAAACAAACGACCAAGCCTAATCGCCAATCAATTATAAACATTAATTCACTCCATTTAGAAGCTTAATCATTCTAAGTGCACTTGACATTTTATCTAAGCTTTTCAACGAAAGAAAAAACCTCCATTACTACCGTGGAGCAACGTTTAAACATCCGACCTACTCGCCCAATGTGTAACATGGACATGATATTTTATAGATGCATATATATCTATCGGGGTGGTACATTTAGACCAAGTGAGTGAACCTGTTTCCTAATTATCTGCACAAACTCTGTCGGAATCCTAACGTTTGCAATTATTAATAATCGTAAAATAATTTTGTTTCAGCAAAAGCCATATAAAATAACATAACGAACAAGTTTAATTATATTAAAGAATGAAATTAATTAATTATTTTAATAAAATAACTATATTGCAAAATAAAAGTACTTCTATAAAACGGGGCCCAGCATTGACATAAAATATTGCTCTTTGTAAATTGTAATCAGTTTTGTTGACAGTAAGATAATCTAAGGTATGTTTATTTACCTTATTCACTTGTGTATTTTATTATAAGATTGTGTTTATGTGTAACTTTTTGTTGTAACACCAGTATATAAAATTAAAAAAATATAAAAATAAACCGCTATCACACGATATCGTCAGATGGGTACTTCCATACAGTTGCCAAGGTCGCTGTATAAACATTGTATAAATACTAGACCAACAATCGTGCAATTACGTCCAATCGTCCAGTGTGAAAACGGCCAATCAAGGCACTATGAACCATTCGTTTGCATTCGTTCGATCTTTGGTTACATTCTTCGGTCTGTACCCTTCATAGGGTCAAGTGAGTACACTGTAAGAAGTCGAGTTTCTGTTATCGGATACAATCGGCATTTAGATAGGACTTAATAGGCCATGTTTGGATATGAATATTTGAAACGGAAGGAGATGATTAATTTTCTTGGATTGTTCAGTGGATGCATGAGAAGGGAACGCTGAAATTCTCCAGAATTAATCTCTCCTTATATTATCTCTTCTTGCGGTGGTAGCGGTATAACGTCAGCCTCACGTTCGGGAGGTCGTGAGTTCGAATCCTGGCATGTACCAATGACTGTGTTTTCTAAGTTACGTACATTTGTGAAGTTATAGTAGCAATATCACTCGCTAACGGTCAAGGAAAACATTTTGAGGAAACCTGAGAGTCTGAGGACTTCACATACCTTAACGTGATGAAATTGCCAATCTGCGGTGGGCACGCGTGGTAATTAAGCCAATGCACTCTCCCTCAGAGAAGGCATGTGCCCTAGAGTGGGACGTATATAGGCTACATAATAAAAAAATCTCTCCTTTAGTCTTTGATATGCAATGCAAGGGTCTGGGCACATTAATTGCTACTAAGAGCCATATTTAAATCATCAGACCTACTAAATATACACAAATAAATTCATAAAAATCAGTGAAGCCGTTTCCGACGAGTTCGATAACAAACACTGTGACATGAGATTGTTTTAAATTAGATAAGTTTTGTTATATAAGATTGTATTATGAGAACCTTTTAAAAAATAGTTAAAGATGACTATCCTCACAATAAATTGTTGTAACTTAGATTAGTTTAATGGTCAGCATTATGTCTGAAGCATTAAGCATAATCCATTGTACTTTTTACATCAACGTCTTTTACAACCGTCGAATCGTCCATTACAATATTTATTAGTGTTACGAACGATATCTATTACCTATCCAAACATGATTAATCGAAGCACCCACTAAAATGACGTTGTGTCATTTCTCTTAGCTTTACCGGTAACTTCAAACATTGCCACTAGGGGGCCTAGTATTCGACTCAAATGCTCAAGCTTTTGGTCATAAATCTCTTCTGGTTTTTTGTTGCCTTTTTGGGCAGCTACGTGGATTCTGGACGGGATGTCTCGACGCTTCGGACAAGTCGGATTTGAGTATGATACGGCTGCATATTTTCAGACTGCTTAGTATTTTATTTTTATTTTAGAGATTAATCTAATGGGTTTTTGAACAACCTTATTGATAGTCACTTGTTTAAAGAGCATTTTAGAAGCCTCTGTGCTTAGGAAGTAGCCAATGAGGAATTGTTGATATCTATTATAATTTTCCGATGAATAACGTTAGCAGTGGGCGCGGAATCAATTTATTTAATTATCACTCTATACACGTAACAGTCCGACAAAAAGAAGAAAATCAATACACCGAGAGGCTTCCAATCCCATAAACAAACCTAAACAACAATAATGTAACCGTTAAATCAGACATATTCTCATGCTTTCACCTTTTGTGACCAACGAATTTAATTAACACATTTTCCGGCATGTACAATCGGTATTAATTGATGCTACTATACGAATGCTGGAGACTCGTGGGCGTTTTGAATTGGGAACTCGACAGTCTTCCGCACAGTGGTGTAAAACCTCCGTGGAGCGGACAAAAGAAAAGATTGAGTCATCATAACAAATGCCCAACTCTCGGCGGAGGTTAGAGAACTCTCGACAATCGAACTCCTTATCTGTGACGGCCGGACTCATTGTGCTAGAGTCGTGTTCCTCTGACGAAATGCCCGCGCATTTTCGTCTTTAACTCCACTCCTTTTGTTGACCTGTCGAGTTGATTCCGAGATGTCTTTTTGTAGAGACGGCTCTACACTTTTGTAAAGCTCGCCCGGTAACGTCATAAATCGTATCTAATGCTCACTATCGAGTCGGAGAAAAAAAAGGAGAAAGCATTGACGTGGACTGTCAGGGGAAATCAATTCCAGAGTTGAAAGGGCATAAGACACATTTTCATTTTTTTCGTGTATGTTATGTGGAATAATTACGCCGGTGCAATCAATCTTTGCCAAAAATACTCGTGTCTCGGCAAAAACTCGTCAAAAACATAAAAGAAGCACCGGAAAAAAACCGTAACCGGTGTGCTCTCAAAAAGCTTCAAATTGCATAAGAAAAAAAGGAGTGAGTTTTCCTCCATTAATCATATTGATGAATGCATTAAGTATCGCGGATAGAGAATCGAGGGCGTCGCCCTTGCATCAGCTAAATTACTCCAAAGCCTCTTTCAATACAGTCTTTTAAGACACCGAAATCATTAAATAATGCAATTCATCTCCGAATCTCGCCCAAAAAACGTACAAAACAAAGCGGTAGCATTAATTTGTGGAGCGTACACGATCGAGAAAAATGATACATTAGTCCAGTTTCAACTTACCAACGCGTTTACAACAATCAATTCGGTGAGGAAAAAAATCAATTAACCAACAATTTCGGAGCGTCTGCGCACTACCTGAAAATTGGCCTGGCTGAGGAACCTCTGTGGTTACGCTACTAAGGTTTGAGTTTGGGAGACAACTTTACATTTGCACTAAGTAACCTCTTCTGCTCCCCGGCTCGTGCGCTATGTCCAAGAAAGGTATAAGGTCTTGCTTCAGAGGGATTGTCCTATCATCAAAAGACTTCAAATCGTACAGGCTTCAGATGCGAAGGTTTTTCTGAGTCCGGATCTAAGGTTCTGTCGCTATAGGGAAGCGAGACAGATGACTAAATTCCCTGAACATGAACTAGGCTAACATAAGTAGCAATTATTGTTTTATTTATAATTAGGTTCAGCTATAAATTTTATGGGCCTAGTTGCATGAAATGTTGCATCTATGGTCCTGTTTTATTTATTCGTTTTGTCGGTTGTGTATTTAGTTTTCTTTCTGTTGTTGTGCATATTATGTTACTTATCTGCTTATTTTGTTTCTGTGATGTATCTTGTTGGTATAATAAATGTCTTTCTGCTTCTTCTTAAATAAATGAATAACAATAGATAGATAGATAAATCGACAATGAAAACATAATTCATTAAACAATATTAAACATTATGAAATATCTTAAAAAACGCGGTGGTAGCCTAGTGGGTAGAATATTGGACTTGGAAGCGAGAGACCCAGGCTCGATTCCCAGTGCAGGCATGTACAGTGATTCTGTTTTCTAAGTTATGTGCATTTGTGAAGTTATAGTAGCAATACCATTTGCTAACGGTGAAGGAAAACATCGTGAGGAAACGTGAGTGTCTGAGCTATTCACATACCTCAGCGCTTGAATTCGCCGAAAGTTGTGATATTATTTATTCATACTTGTTCAATTAACACTTCATCGACCTTTACATATATGTACAGTCGACAGCGGGTCTACCTTTACATTTTAGTTGCAAAGTCGCGCGTAACGTAACTGAGAGTGCACGCGTGTAGAGGCTGATCTTGAGATGCAAGGAGTGCAACGACTAAAATGTGAACATTGATGTGCTGCTGACTGTACTGTACGACTTGCACTTGCGCACCGATACCGCCACCGAAATAATATTACGTATTTACGTATTTGGCCAAAACGTGTTTCTTCATTCAGTTTCGGACACTTAGCGGGATTCCGACCACAGACGCTATAGGGATATGATTCCGACTCGCTGATAACCGATAATTATTATTTGCTGTCATGCTTTAGCGAGTGCAGTATCATACTGAGTTTGTCGCTTGTAAGTATGTATTACCATTTATATGATAACGTGCAAACAAAAGTACACGTTTCTTATTTTATTATTTGTTGGGTGAAAATAGAAGAAAAAGCAGAAATACATTTATTATACCAACAAGACACATCACAGAAACAAAATAAGCAGATAAGTTACATTATATGCACGGCAACAGAAAGAAAACTTAATACACAACAGACAAAACGAATAAATGAAACAGGACCATAATATTCAATTAAATGTGAGATAGACAGACAGACCGCCAGCGTATGCCTACGCTGTGTGTCTGTCTGTCTTAGTACTTACTAGGTACTAGGGTCCCATTGGAACTCTCTGAGTACGGATACATACAAAACTATTTGTTATGCAATAAAAGAAACCTCAGATTTTTTGCAAACCTTGAGTATCCATCCGGGGTACACGTGTGAGTTTATGTTTGTGTAACAATTAATAATTTTATTATATTCTTTTTGTTGCACTTATCCGTGCTGAGGACAATTTAACAATCTATTTAGGCATGGGTAGATTTTTAGCCTCTAAATAGGTTTTTAAATTTTTCTCAGCACGGGTTAGTGCAACAAAAAGAATATAATCATGTAGGTAGAGCGATATCATTCCAATGTTAAAACCTAACAGCAAAGTGGGTTGCTCGGGGCTGCAAGTGATGTAAATTGCTTTGGCCAGATGTCGCTGCCTGTACGTAATACAGAAAAGTTTGTAAAGAGGCTTGAAATTTCATCGATGCTTGCACTTCGCCATTAGCTCAGTTGGGAGACCGCTGGCATGGTGAGCCAGAGGTCGCGAGTTCGAGTCCAGGCATGGGTGGAATTTTTAGCCTCTATATAGGTTTTTAAATTAATAATTTGTTTGTACATTGTTAAATGTACAATTAATTAGTTATTAATTTAATACCGGAATCACTTGATTTTTTGTTGGAAGAGTCCGACCAAGTTAGTTCAAGTAAGTTCGGAAGTAAGTTGATAATGTGTAGGGCTTACAAAAGCTTTTGATCGAAAATTTAAATTTTTTTTAACTAAAACTTTCCTGAGCGCTACACTTTAAGGGCTAGTTATTGAATTGAGAATTTCGCTAAGTAAATAGTTAACGTATCAGCCTGGCCATCCAGAGGGGTAATGCTGCCAGTATCTTGGGAACTCTCCCATACGGCAGCGGTCTAGAGACAATCTTTTATATATAGATAATATTTATTGTAAATATGTAAATATGAATTTTGTTATTTTACTGTCAAATAAACTAAGTATTAAAAATTACGATTATTGAAACAAACTGTAGTGCTGTCTCTTGGAATTTCTCAGAAAAGAGCGTGACAGAATGTTACTTAAGTATTTACTTAGTGAAGTTCTCAATTCGGAAACCGGCCCTTTATCAACTTAACCTTTAACTGACGACCTGGTCTGAGCATCGCACTAACACCGAAGTTACGTCTGTGAAACGTACGTATAAAAACTGCACATAATAAAGTATTCGTAAATTGCAAATATTTTTTTGTTGTTATATTTGAAAGTAAATGTAGTAAGGTAAATAAATTGTAAGTTTGAAATAAAACACCATATCATTACATGAACAATAAGGCATTTTTAATGAGATCGTCATTTTACAAAACTAATTTTTAGGCACTTACTTCAGTCTTCATATTTTTTACAGTTACAAAAAAATCAACTTAAGAACTTAAAATAATATAACTTCTAAAGTCATTTGTCAAAATAAAACAAAGAACGTAACTCTTACTTTAAAAACAAAAAAAACCACATCACTTCAATTTGGTCATTTATGTTTGGCGTGTTTTGCAGTCTGAGCATACTTGAACGCAGCATTGAAGGCACATTGGTTTGTTTCATTTATAACAAGCATACTTTGTACGCCTTTTCAAGTGACTGGGGCAAACCACACAGGTCTTTCGAGTTAGATCGAGTGCTGGATAGTTCTTTGGTGGTGGAGGTTCAGGCATATCAGTGGGTCCTATTACTCTCTAACGTCGCGTTCTTCTCGAGCATGGAGCATTTCTTATCCACCTTCCTCAATTCGTCTAATACTGCTCTGGCATCTATCAGCTCTTTCTTCAGATTCGTGATCTGGGCTACAAAAAGATAAAAAAAAGTTGACTACCAAATGTGACGATGTAGACGAGGGAAAAAGCTAGTAGGTAATAAATATGTATAAAATACCTTATAGCATGGTGAATTTCCTCTGAATCCTGGTGAATTTCACAATCTTCCGACTGTTCTGAATTAGTATCGTCATCACTTTCCAAAAGATAATCGGGATCTCCAATGTCATCGTTAAAAACACTACAGTCTTCATCACTGTCATTGATGAGATTTAAAGTTATTTCTTCCTTATTAAAAGGTCTACTCCGTTTACGAGAAGTTGATGGTACTTCGTCGCCAACAGCAGGTCCTGGCCGCTTGCTGGATGTTGCATTTATATATCTCGGCATTCTGCAAAGTAACTTAAAACATAAATACCGATGTCACGTCTTTAAGACACTATGAGTAGTAAGGCACAAACACCGATGTGACGAATAACAGACGTATATATTTTTTGTACACTAACACCGTACTTACGTCTGTGGGACGTCGACAGCTCCACTCTGGACACCTGATTGCTCACCGCGAGGGCGACGTCGATAGACGACTGACAGGTAGACGACAACGAGTGAGGAAGGTACCGGGAGGGTGGGTGCCGCTCGAGCAATATTTTGTGAGTTATGGTCAAAACAAATTCGATGACGTCTGTGAGACGTATAGGTCGTCAGTTAAAGGTTAATTCCGGAGCCGGCCTTTTGGCCGGACTCTTCCGCCAAAACTTCAAGTAAGTAATTCTGGAATTAAGTTAACAATTCATGAATTGTTTATTAAATACAACCACATCTTGAAGCAAGCTTCACTGTAAAGTGAGGCCCCCGCTTCTAACGAGGGGCCCCGTTCAGCGAGCGCCGTTTTGTCATTCCGTCGTCGGTCAAAGCAGACGATATTTGTCCGGCAAGCCACCACCGGCCGGCTGCATTTTTAGAATTATTAATTTCCACCGTGTTCTTGCACTGTGTCAACTGTCCCCGGCCCTCTTATAAATAATACATCAGTCGATTCTCCCCGCGACTGTTTTGCGGCCCCGGAGGCTTGTTTAAATACTTTTATGTACGCGGATTTGCTTTGATTGTGGACGAAGATGGCATCGGATGGAATACTAAGGAGGAAATTATCTCATTCCTTTTGGCTCGGGAAAAAAATTAATAGATAACGACTCTTGTAGGACAATTGAAGCCTTCGTGATTTAAGAATAACTTGCGTGTTTACATTTTTTGTACAGTCGATAAGCGGTGGTAGCCTAGTGGGTAGAACATTGGACTCGCAAGCGAGAGATCCAGGTTCGATTCCCAGTGCGGGCAGGTACCTATGACTTTGTTATCTAAGTTATGTACATTTGCGAAGTAACAGTAGCAATACCACTCGCTAACGGTGGAGGAAAACATCGTAAGGAAACCTGAGTGTCTGAGCTATTCGTATACCTCAGAGCTTGAAATCGTCAATCCGCGGTGGGCACGCGTGGTGATTAAGGCCGTACTCTCTCCCTGAGAGACGGGCCGGTACCCTACAGGGGTACGTATATAGGCTGCTTGTGTACAGTCGACAGCAGCGACGCGTTTTATAAACTACATATCATAGATTATTATAACAATTCGATGCACATTGCATAGTAGTTTTCCTACTTGTGAATATGTGAGATAAATAGCTATGCAATGTATATCGAACTGTCTTGGTAAATCATGAATGGGAACTTGCGTCTAACTTAGATTGGAGTGACATTGCTTTTATACCATAGAAATCATATGAAAACCTAGGAAAAATTAAAAATATTTATTTTCGGGGTCACAATATATGCGAAAAATAAAGTTACTCTAATAAAATAAAACTTATTAGATTTCGTTTTTTCATTGAATTTTGAGCGTTTTCTTATAAGGGTGTACATGCATAAAAACATTATTTTACGAGATAACTTAAATATTGATAAACGCTTGACGTCATAGTCTAAGGTCGATTATATGCCGCGTTTTAATACCACGTGACTATAATGACTTTTCGACTGGTTATATTACAAAAAGTATTAGTCGCAGAGACAAAAATACCACGTTTATTTTTCTTTAACGTGTCCTCTCCTATTCTATTAAAACATTTTTTAGGGCAAGTTCTCCATTGTAGGTCTATGAAACTAGCTAAAATTACAAGTCATAGTTTATTATGACAGTTGCATGTACTCTTAATCCTACTCTTTAATCTGTGGGTTAATCCGCTTTGCAATTATTATTTACATTGAATTGTCGTATTGAACTATGAATTGCAGTCATGAAATGGGCCCCACTTCGTAACTTCTCCACTGTAAAGACTCGTCCGGTTTAACCTGCTCCAAACTGTCAAATACACACATTTTTTGACACTCGGGGAGGTCAAAATGTAAACCTAATAGTTGGGCAGTTACGTAATAGGAGGGCAAGTCAAGCTTTACCTGCTGCTAAGTCGCCCGTAACGTAACGTGCAGTGCACTCGTGTAAAGGTTGATTTATTGTTGACTGTACCATGGAGGTAGTGAATTGAACGTAAATGGAGCGAAATGAACGTGAATATAGAATTCTAAAGAATCTTTCTCTCTATTACAGGTCGAAGTCGTAATCCTGGACAAGAACGACAGCCCTCCAGAATTCCAGAACATTCCTGCAGCCTACCTGGCTTCGGAAGACTTGTCTCCCGGTCAGGTCATCGCCTCCATATCGGCAGAAGACCCAGACACGATTGGTGTGATCACCTACAGTATACAGTCTACGGAGCTCACTCCGTTCACGCTTGATCCTCACAGCGGAGTGTTGGTGCTGAAGGACCCCCTTGACCGGGAGACGGTGTCAGAGTACCAGCTGGTGGTGAGAGCTGATGATGGGGTGCAGTTCACGGACGTTAACATCGTTGTGCAGGTAAGGGATATGAAGAACATTACTGTATATTTATGGTCATTTGAAAAGAGAAGTAATTTTCAGTAATTTCGATTTTGTAATAAAAAACAGTATAATGACATCGTTAATTAGTAAACAATAGTTCTGTATTTTTTTTGTTTATTTCCACGTTTTATTTGTAACTTGACTAAATTGTTACAAAGTGTCCCAGAGACACGTCCAACTATCAGAATGTCAAATTCAAAACTCGTCGGTCACAATATCAATTTTGTTTATTGCTAGTAATGGTCTCAGGATGTGAATATTTGGAAAGAAGTGATTAAGACTTGTCAAATCTGAAAAGTCAAATCTGAAAAGTTCGTTTCTTCGCTTGAATAGCTGAAACAAAGGATGTTTAATTTTTCTCCAGCAAATAATATTTTAGCGCGGTGGTATCGCAGTCAGTAGAACACATTCGAGAGGTAGTTGGTTTGGATCCCGAGGTATTTAAATTTAGACAATTTACTTTGTTTTCTAAGCTAAAAACATTTGTGAACTAGCAATACCACTCGCTAATGCTGAAAGAAACATCGTGAAGAAAGAGTTTCTACTCAGATAGCCGTCCTTGATTACATAATTATTATATTTAAGAGTTGGATAACTTCAATTTAATTGGGTCACTAGGTATAGCTTCTCCGTCATTTTGCCTTCTACCTTCTACCTTTGTTCTTCTCTGGCACAACGGGCAAAAATAATCTAAGTAAAATTATCGTGACGTAACGAGAGGCCCAGCATCTTGCCTCTTCTTGTTTCGATCATTCCCAGCATCGATATTTTCCCCTTTACTAAAACTTGCTGGTTAGTCAACTATTCTGTCCAGATTATTTTCACCATTCACCTCCAACACCACATCTAAAATGTTTCCAGCTTGTTCCAATCCCTCTGTTATAACGATTACTGTTCTTCTTAACTATGTTCAGAAATCAGAAATCAAAAATGTATTTCAACGTAAAGAAATCATATTCTGTTTGTACTACGTTAGCCGCTGCCTTCAGACCATATTTGTAGCGGAAAACAACTCCACTCTCTTTCAATTTCTCAAATCATCTTAAAGATAATCCGACAAAACCCTCTCAGTCCACACTTGTTCATTTTTCAACTTTTCTGTCCAGCTTATTTTCATCATCCACCTCCAACACCACACCTCGAACGCTTCCAGCCTGTTCTGATCCCTCTGTGATAACGATTACTTAGTTTTTTATTACGTGCTCAGAGGTATAATGCGCACCAAATTCTGACGGAATCCTGACGTCTGCGATAGCAATTTCTATGGAATTTGTCAGCTACAGTAGGAGCTCAAAACAACTTCATCATTATCATCGTTCAGCCACAAGAAGTCCACTGCTGAACCAGTGGACTTCTTGGATTTCTCCATGTCTTTCCAAAAAGACCGGTTGGAAGCGGCTTGCATCCAGCGTCTTCCTACCACTTGGATGAGGTCATCTGTCCATCTTGTCGTCCTACGCTGCGCTTGCCGATATGTTTTCTCTTTTCGAGAACTTTTCGGCCCCATCGGCCATCAGTTCTGTGTGCTACGTGCCCCGCCCACTGCCACTTCAACTTACTAATCCGCTGGGCTATGTCGACGACTTTCGTTGGTCTACGAACAAAACAACTTACCTGTTTCTTTTTCGCAGGTCACAGACACCAATGACAACCCACCGGTGTTCCGAGAGACCGCTTACTCTTTCGACATCCCTGAGAATGCCGCGCGGGGGTCCACAGTGGGCACAGTCATAGCTCTAGACCTGGATTCCGGTGCGAACGCCCAGCTGACGTACACGCTCATCTCCGATTGGGCGAACGACGTGTTCAGTCTGAACCCGCAGACTGGGGTATTCACGCTCACAGCGAGACTGGATTATGAAGAGGTTAGTGATTATTTGACTTTATTAAGCGACTTCAAAAGAAGGAGTAAATAAATATGTAAATAATAATTTTATGTAAATAAAACCACGTCAACTGATTTCAGAAATAAATCTTTTTTGTTAGAAAAAAGGTACTACAAGGGTGGTGCCGAATAAATTTGGTCAAAATGTGCTGTTAAAATCTAAGACAAATATATACACATACGTTTTTTTTACTAGCCGATTTAGGGTCACACTGCTGGGCAATGGCCTTCTCTTTAGCCTCCGCTCCTCTAATCTTTGAAAAAATCATCAAACTCTTTTTTTTAAGTGCAAAAAAAAGATGAACGAATTTACTTGCGAGGAACTACGTTTCAACGTTTCCCGTTTCACGCAAGTGAAATCACATGCGGTCAAAAGCCTGCCTTTTTAGAATGCATGTAAAAAGGGTGGTGAAGTGATGGTGAAGATATATTATCTTACTTTATCTTTGTCTTATTTTATTTTTTATTTTTTATCTGACCCTTTTGTTAGGGTAGTTACGAGTATGTTGGTTATATAGAATTTTTACTTCTGATGCTTTTTTTCTTTTTCGTATTTCTTTTCGTGTTTCGTTATTGTAAAATGTATTAGGCCTGATTGTAAGTTCATTGTTTGTAGATTACAGGAAAACCTGTATCACTTTAACTACTAAAAAAAATGAAAATAAAAAGAGTGTCCAAAACCTACTCGTACGAAGTCGCGGGAAAGAGCAAGTATCTCGTAAAGCCTTGAACATCTTAAGTTCATCATCAAGCCTGTCAATTGTTCAATAATAATTAACCCAGCATTAGCTGAGAAGAAGAAATGAGGCAACAATAAGCCACAAAACCATCGAATGATCTGGTATATTTTGTTGCTATCAGTGGAAGCCTGTTAATGACTTTCTGTTCTCATATTTTTAAATATAATTAAGTCAATGGCTTTCCTAAAACTAAATAAATAAATAAATGCAGAACAGAGGGACAAGTCTACTAAATGGATAGTTGTTGTATAGAATGGTATAAGCACGACAATAACGGTGTATACATATTGTGTTAAATAAATGTGTTCACAAGCCTACAATACAATGATGGTCACTTAATGAGTAGAGATATGGGTAGAATTTACAACGAAAAAAAAAGAAACAATGGCCCAGGCGCTGCAGCGTCCGAGTGGTCCCTTCACCCATCTAGTGTGAGTGAAGGTGCCACTGGACGCTTTATAAATCATCGAATTTTCGCAGTATCCATCTTTCTTGTCTAAATTGAATAACAAAAACAATTGAAAGTCGATATTCAAATGTTTCACATTTAAAAAAAAAAAACATCATAGAAACCATTTGAAAAAAGTTTCATTCGAAAACCTCAAACCATGAAGATTCTATGTCAATTCAAAGAACCTATTGCAATAAAACGGCAATTTCATACTTTAACCCCTATTATTATTAGGTAGCCGGTTGAGATTATCACAGAATATGTGTCATCATGGTGAATTGCCCAAAGTAGAATGAAAATTCCAAAATGTTGATGAATAAGGGGTTTCGGCACACAATTTGAGTAACTATTCTTTAAGTTTTAGAGAACGTTTTTTATCATTCTTGGCAAATGTGTAACGCGTCGAATACTAAGTACTAAATGTTTCTAAATTATACTCTTAATTATAATTTAAAAATAAAATGACTGTTTTCTATCATAAGCAGCCTATGTACGTCCCACTGTAGGGCACAGGCCTTCTCTCAGGGAGAGAGTATGGGCTTAATCACCACGCGTGCCCACCGCGGATTGGCGATTTCAAGCGCTGAGGTATATGAATAGCTCAGACACTTAGATTTCCTCACGATGTTTTCCTTCACAGTTAGCGAGTGGTGTTACTACTATAACTTCACAAATCTACATAACTCAGAAAACAAAGTCCGTACATGTACGTGCATGCCCGCACTGGGAATCGAACCTGGGTCTCCCGCTTCCGAGCCCGATTTTCTACCCACTAGGCTACCACCGGCTTTTTTCTGTAAGTAAACGTTAATAATGTCTGTTGAATGTGCCTGTAAGTCTTCCTTTAACAGCCTGTTCACACGACACATATGTTTGACAGCTCATCAAGCGTTACTCTGACGATGTGAACTGATCTCTAAATCGTTTTAATAAGATCGGTATTTGTGCAACAAATTGTCTACTATCGCGTGTACAGAGCTGTAATTCTTATTGTTATTTTATGTCAGTGTTATATAGGATCGTAAAACAAAACCCTCTTTATTGAAATGCCCTTTTAATAGATTGAGTAATTAAAAAAAAACCGGCCAAGTGCTGGTCGGAGTCACGCACACGAGTAAAGTTTACACAATATTTTCGTAAAACAAAAGTTTACAGAGAATTGACGTGATTTAGGAATTGCGCATGTTTCAGGTAACCCTATATAAAACATCCTATTCATATTCCTAAAATGAGAATTGACGTGATTCAGGAATTGCGCATGTTTCAGGTAACTCTGTATAAAACATCCCATTCATTTTCCTAAAATGAAGTGATAAACTATTCATAACGGCGCCGCAAGAAAGGACATAAAAATTAAAACGACTCAAGAGACAAAATCATTGAATAAATTGGACAGAAGTACGGCTTAGCCACTATTCTCATTCATGAACCAAAGTGCGCGTCAAACTCGTGCCAAGGGTTCCGTATCATTACACAATAGTAAAGTAACATAAAATTGTAACTAAAATGGTTTTAGTTAAAATTATACACAATTTTATAGTTAATTATGTATAGATATAAAAGAAAATCTGTAACAAGTCTGTATCTTGAGAGCCCATTTTTAGTTTTCGGTTTTTTATTAATTACGTCCTTTTAAACTGAATGCACACGGATATAATCTGTTGTGACGCTTAATAGCGGTGAGGGGGGATCCTTACTAGGAAGGAGGGAGGGGTGAGGGGTGGGGGGTGAGGAGTGAGGGGGGCTGCTCAAGCATCATTTAGAGTTACACAAGAGTGTCATTACGGCGTCATTAAGGGGACGACCAATGTAATAATTTATTCCTTTTTTATTTCTTTCTTTAGTTCTTTATTTTATTTACATAAATATTGCAACATAACAGTAATTACATCAAAGCGTTACAATGTTTTAACTGAGCAATACCTATCAAATAAATTTATAAAAATTATACATACATATATATACGCCCACCTGTAAGGGATATACTCAAACAAGAGTTTTCCTTTGGCGACGATTCTAACATATCTACAAATCTCTTTCCTTTTTCATCAACATACAGCAAAAAGATACACTTCTTCAAATGTAAGACAGAAAGAGACGGACAGATGGCGTATTAAACGCTCAGTAATAAGGTCCCGTTGACACCTTTCACGCAAGGAACCTTAAAGATGAATTGCCGTCGACTGTATGTATGTATAAACCAGCGCGTACATTCTACTCAGTTACACCTGCTATCGTCTTTCTGCCATGCTTATTTTGTGACAAAACCTTGGCATTTGCCTATTAAGCCACTTTAAACACTCGAAGAAACATTTCAACGCAACCATTTACAGAAACATACATGACTATTCGCTCCCCAGAGTTGGCAGGTCTGATTGATTGGAAGACAAAATGCTGTGAAAGGTTGGACGGTGGTAAGCTCATTCCTGTTTCATACGAAATCGAGAAAGAAAATAATGTTCCCAAATTACCAAAATTCCAAGAATTTATACTTCTTAATGATTTTTTTTTTTGTTTGATTTTAAGTATATTTCTAAAGTTATTCATTTACAGCATACCTGTCTATGACCGACAGTGGGCCTCTTTCACGGACAGTATAAATGTATGTACAGATAAATACCTTCTCGCGTGTAATACGCTGAAAACTGGGTAGTTTGAAAGCCGCGGTTATAATTAGTAATTAAAAATGCCATCTGTTTGGACTATTACTTTTAAGTATAGACGTAAAATAACGAAAAATTCGTTGAGAAATCTTGTTTCGAGTTGAAAAATCTTGTTTCTATTTGAGAAATCTGATTTCAAAAATCTCCTGAAAAATTTGGTGCTGCCTCTCCGTCTATCAGAACAATGATCCGCGGACCCGTAGCGCGCACGCAACGCTATGGCTGGCTGCTAATGGTTCTAATAGAGTCAAAATATATAAGATAAAATTTATTGATCCAATTTTATTAAAAGGGACGTTATTAAAAGTTAATGTTAGAACGAAAGTTATTAAAAGGGACGGGCTGAAAACCAGCGCCGAGGCTACTCATCCAGTCTCGGCAATAAAGCTGAGCCCATTCCTTTTTACCACAAACATTGTGAATGAAAGAACTATTATTATTTAATATTTTTGTGTGGTAAATAAAATATTTTCACTTTCACTTTCACTTTCAATTTTATAACAATAAAGATACTTACATGTTACATTAATCTGTACATAGTTATTATTAAGTATCTCAAGGTTGGTGTAGAATGGTATTCACAGTAGGCAAAAAACCTGTGTTGTGAATACCAGCCTTCCTCTCGAGTGTACAACTAAATCAAGAGAACAAAATGTGGGTGTCTTGACGCGTGACGCGTGGAGTGACGCGACTGGCTATAGTCAAGGCATGTTCATTTTGCTATGGCTTTCAAATCACCCGAAATTCATGGTGTACTTGTGGAGTACAGTGAAAAACCGAGCTTAACAGATTAAACGTAGATGTAATTTTTCAGTTTATATAGAACATACTAGGGGAATACTTTCCCCGCCCACTTCTAATATCATTCAAAACATTCACAATCGCTTCGCCGCTTCAAATCCGTGTGGCGCCGGATTAAGAATAGCGTCACTCCATTTCCATCCGTAGATCTGGTAGAAGGCGACTAAGGAAATAAATTACCAGGAGACGGGCAGCAGCGTCTTCCTGAGATTCCAACCCGCATACTGCGATCGCCAACCCGCCTGCCAAGCGTGGCGATTATGGCAAAACCCTTCATGGTTAGGAAAACCATGAGGGAGGCCTATATCCTGCAGTGGGCGTCAAATGGCTGATGATGACAATCGCTGTTTGACTGCAAAACTAAAATAATACTATCCGGTTGATACTCAAATACTTTTGATTAAAATCAAAGCCGATTGATCCTTGAGAGCTCGGCCGGCAAAAGAATGCAGCTTGGTTTGATTAAACAGCGAACTTTCGATTATTTTTATAGGCTGTAAATAACTGATTCGCGTGTGCATTTAACATTCGTAAGTAACACGGTTCGCCGTATGTTAGTTTCCTTTGGCAGGTATTTATTAATAGTTTTAAGTACCTACCGACACCAGTAGTGTTAAATTTAAACGGGAAGGTAGAATCTATTCTCAAAAGTATTTCTTTATTAATTAAGTGCACAACAGTCGTAATTCCTTTAAATCACTTAGGTGTTAAATAAATACAATTTGTGTACACTTGACGGTGTAACCAAAAGCACTAATACGTAAGCAGCCTATTTACGTCCCACTGTAGGGCACAGGCCTTCTCTCAGAGAGAGAGAGCGAGAGAGAGTATGGGCTTAATCACCACGCGTGCCCACCGCGGATTGGCGATTTCAAGCGCTGCGGTATGTAAATAGCTCAGACACTCAGGTCTCCTCACGATGTTTTCCTTCACCGTTAGCGAGTGGTATTGCTACTGTAACTTCACAAATGTACATAACTTAGAAAACAAAGTCATAGGTACATGCCCGCACTGGGAATCGAACCTGGGCTTCCGAGTCCAATGTTCTACCCACTAGGCTACCACCGCTTCCAAGCACTGAAAGCACTAATGGTAACAAAAAAATAATTTCCTGTAGTAATCGTGAGGTGAGTACCTAGGTATCGAAAATGCCAAGTGCGAACAGAGATTGCGCACCGAGGGTTCTTTACGGTTAACATTTTTTTAAACGTTTATTTAAGATAACATAAACCGGCCAAGAGCGAGTCGCACTCGCGCACGAAGCGTGCTGTACCATTATCCATACAACATTTGAATATTTCAAGCGTCTACCTGGTGTTAGAGGCTAAAAATTCCAACCATGCATGGGTTTTAGGAACTGCACTGATATAGTTACATCAAGGTCGTATGTATTACAGTTTCAGGATAGAGTGAAAACATTAAAAAAAAAATCGTCCCTACAAAGTTGTTTTTTTTAAAACCTCCCGTTTTTGTATAAATGTGCCGTATGCACGTATTTATATTTTACTAGCTGACTCGGAAAACTTTGTTTTGCTATATTAATTAGTCTACGACATATTCTCAGACCTACCAAATACGTACAAAAAAGATCATAAAAATGGGTGAAGCCGTTTTGGAGTAGTTCAATAACGAACACTGTGACACGACAATTGAATCGTGTGATTTTAAAACGACACATGTCCTTTCATTACAACTTTGCAGGAAATAGAAAAAACTGTTTTATTCAAATACTAATATCTACAACAGCAATATTTTAGCATATTATATTGATTTCTGTATGAATAAACTACAATTTTTTTTCTAATGTAAATCAATAGGTAGGTGTAAATAATTTAATAAAAAAAATGGGCAAGTGTTATTTTAAAAACACATGTGACTTTTGCTGTTTTAAAATCACACGATTCAATTTTATACATTAGATTAATCTTTAATAGCTGTACAAAGCAAGAAAATTTTACACGTCCGCGAGATTTCTCACTAAAGCATACATTATTGCTGAAGATTCAATGCCCTTCACGTATCAGGGCATAAATTCCGGACTACACTAGAAGGCAACATCAAAATCCGATACCCCGATTCTGCAATCATGCGGCAGTAAAATTTCAACCCTCTCGGCGACACAATAGGATCTAAAATGTGAAACGTTATTTGTACGTTAAACGCTCTATGGTGGACCTGGTGATGGACAACCCGGAACGCTGGAGGAGCGTTGGAGAGAACAGCTGTTGTACTCGGTAGCTTGATCCCTATCCGCCTTGAGAGAAATTGTGAAAAGATTCACCATCTCGCTCTCATGTAGTGGCAGAGCGCGGGGTGGAACGATTTTGTGTAATTTAAAAAAAAAGGCAGTGGTAGCGGAGCAGTAGAACGCCGGCTTCTCATCCGGGAGGTCGCGGTTCGAATCCCGTCATGTAGGTTGCCGAAGGAGAAAGAGAGTCGGGAAGTTGGTGCAAATACGAATAATACAGTACTTATACTTATTAATAAACTTACGTATATCTTACATAAATAGTTGTTATAAAGTACTACATAAATAAGTTATAATACCTACGTGTAAGAGGAGGATGTAATAAATTTAATATCAGGCACAAAGGAACAGTAATCATCTACTTTTAAAAACTTAGAGAGAAAGGTCTAGAGCAAAATATTAAAATATTGTAAGATTTTATGTGTGTTGTGGTATCTGAATAAACGTTTTTCAATTTCAAAAGTTGATTTACACTATTTTTGACGATCTGGGAGATCTATTTTTGTAGATATTGATCCGTATTATCTCTATATATCCATCATCATCAGCCATTTGACGCCCACTGCAGGACATAGGCCTCCTTCGTGGTTTTTATAACCATGAGGGGTTTTGCCATAATCGCCACGCTTGGCAGACGGGTTGGCGATCGCAGTATGCGGTTGGAATCTCAGGAAGACGCTGCTGCCCGTCTCCTAGTAATTGGTTGCCTTAGTCGCCTTCTACGACGTCCACGGCAGGAAACGGAGTGACGCTATTCTTAATTCGGCGCTGCACGGCCCGGTATATTGATATATCCTTCGACCCATGATAAATTAATCGATAATTCGATGAAAACATCGATTTCATATTTATCCGACTTGAAAATGACGGTGGTTCTTAATTCGTCCGTGTACATTTTTTTTTGTATACATACATAAGCTACCTATATACGTCCATGGGCTTAATCACCACGCGTGCCCACCGCGGATTGGCGATTTCAAGCGCTGAGGTGCGTGACACTCAGACACTCAGGTTTTTTCAAAATATTTTCCTTCACCGTTAGCGAGTGCTATTGCTACTATAACTTCACAATTTTACATAACTTCTAAGTAACTTCTAAAACAAAGTAACAGGTACATGCCCGCAATGGGAATCGAACCTGGGTCTCTCGCTTCCGAGTCCAATATTCTACCCACTATGCTACTACTGCTTTTTATGTATGTTCGGCGATAATTCTTTACCATGTTGCCTGATGGGACCACCCATATAAATTTGATCAAGATCAGTTGGTGGGATGCATTAGGAAATCATCTAATCATCATTTTGGTACGTATTTTTCTTGAAGTCTGTCTTTCTGATCGTTACTTCAAATCTACGCGGGCACACGTATCAAATCTTGTTGGGTACCGTGAATCTGTCGTTGTACTATATCATAAACAATCAGAATTGAAATCCAGCTGCTTTGCATTCTTGCGGTCGTGGGTTCGAATCCAATGTAACAATGACTTGGTTTTCTATTTACTTACGTTTGTGAATTTTTACCAGTAATGCCACTTCGTTATAATAAGTGATAAGGCTGTCAATGGTACTGAACTTTATTACATTTAAAACTTTTAAATGTATGTACAATAAAATTTCAACTGCCTAGCCGTCACGGTTCATGAAACACAGCCTGGTGACAGACATACAGACGGACAATGAAGTCTTAGTAATGGGGTCCCGTTTGGCATCCTAAAAACCAAAAACAGTAATTATCTTTCTATCTACGCCGATTACATCGATTTGAGTGCCCCAGTTCAAAAGCTGTCGCCTAAGTCTGTGACGTCGAGTCGTGAATGCTGAAAGTGATAACTTTACGACGCACGCTTCGTTTACTTTGCCGTAGTTTACGACTAGCCGCGTCCTATTCCGGGCTGCATTCCCGAAGGGATTCCATCAGGCAGTCCTGAGAAAACTACTCTGGAGTTGACGAAAGTAGAAATTGGCTGTTGGGAATAGACCCCTTCCTTTGATTCGGGCAATTGGTCAGGTAAAGCGGTAAATTCATTAACTTAAATTAGGCATTCACACTACCCAATGAGATGATTTATGCAGCGTCCAGTGGCACCTTCATTCACACTTGATGGGTGAAGGGCCCACTCGGACGCTGCAGTGTCTGGGACACTGTTTTTTAGATGGAGTAGGCTTGCCCAGCACCTAATGCGGTAAATGCATCTCGCAGTATTATAACAAAGAAAGATTTTAAAATGCGTATACTCTTCACGTTGCAATAAATGAAGTGTGTGTTTACATGTTTGTGATGTCGTTGTTTCTGGTTCCCACGACACAGGGTATCCTAGTGTGGGGCCAGAAGCAATGTATGTGCCTGTATGTAAATGTTTATGTTTATGTGTATGCCAAAACATTACTAAAACCGTTATCTATTATTTCATAAAGGTACTTTACGGTAACTGTACCATAACGGTCAAATAAGTTTCCGTAGGATTTTTTATTTACTTACTATTCAATGCATTGTCAAGATTTTTCCTATAACGTTGAAATAGTGACTATAAGCTAATTATAAGTTTATGCACTGGTAGCTATACTTAGGCAAGATCGAAGTTCACGTAAAAAGAAAACTTGCAGGCCAAAGCGGGATTCAAACCCGCGCCTCTAACAGTGCCAACTAATCCATTTGGACCTCGCCTTGACTCTGCGCAATTTTTCCTTTTTATGTTTATCATACACATATCGTGCATTGTACTATTAGGCTAAGTAGATAAGCCTATTATAAACATTAATGCATGAAAATTATACATTATTTGTACATAATATTGTTATGCTCACGTCTCTATTTGATGAACAGTACAACAAAAGGTATGCGCACTTTGTAGCAATGCACTTTGGGATAAGGATGGGTGAGCTACTGGTCAAATGCTTGTTATACGCCGATGATCAGGTTTTGTTCGCATCGTCGGTTGAAGACCTGCAGACACAAGTAGCAGTAATGGATGAGGCGTTTAAAAGGAAAGGAATGAACATTAATGTGAGTAAGACAAAAGTAATGGTGTTCGAAAAAGATGATGAAATGACTGAGTGGAAGATAAGAATAAGAGGTGAAAGGGTGGAACAAGTGAAAGAATTTGTCTATTTGGGGAGCCTCTTTACCAGGGATGGCAAGTGTGAAGGTGATATAGAAAGAAGAGTAAAAGCAGGAAATTGTGTAAACGGTGCATTGCACTCCTTTGTGAGTGGCCAAAACATCTCCAAAAGAGCTAGATTGGCTATCCATAATGGAGTGCTAGTCCCAACACTTATGTATGCTAGCGAGCTAGAAATGAGGTCCTTGAGAAGTATGTCTGGCGTTACTTTGAATGACAGGATACGCAACAGTGTGATTAGAGAACGTTGTGGACTGAAAGAGGATGTAGTGACAAGAATTGAGGAAGGAATGTTGCGTTGGTTTGGACATGTGGAGAGGATGAAGGGAGAAAGATTGACAAAACAAATATATCGAGCGAATGTGGATGGAAGGGCCGGTAAGGGACGACCCAGACGGACATACTTCGACCAAATAGAGGATGTATTAACAAAGGGCAAGATAAAAAGTACCCGAAACCGGCGTGCGTGCATGCAACGACTAATGAATGTTGAGGAAGCGAAAGTGATCTGTCAGGATCGTAGCAAGTGGCACTCTCTGGTCTCTGCCTACCCCTCTGGGATACAGGCGTGAGTTTATGTTATGTTATGTTATGTTACATTTATCATGGTTATATAATTGAATTTTGATTAATTGTACATTAAAACATGTTTTTTTGTTCTTCTGTGATATACTGAGCGAGTTGGTATGATATTTATACAACAAATATCCTGACATAAGACTCTTGTTCGGTCGAGCGTTGTAACAAAACGAACGTAACTAAGAGATTCGAGCATCGAAGATCGGTGTGGTCTAAAAATAATGATTTATTTTTATAAATTTACTACCTTTTATGGTCATTAATAGATTTAGAAAGTTTTCTATAGTTATAGCTAGGCAAATACCAGTAGAATTAGGAAATTGTTACGGCTGATCTGAGCGGGCTGACTAAGCTGTCAGGATGGTATAGGTGCTGGGCAAAACTACTCTATCTATAAAACAATATCCCAGGCACTGCAGCGTCCGAGTGGTCCCTTTACCCATCTAATCATCACGTAGATGCAAGGGCCAAAGTTTACATGAGTAAAACCTTAATAATTAAGAGTTTAAAACAGGTGATGCGATAAAAGAAAATAAAAAAAGTGAGCAAAAACACAACTACCCGTTTAAGTACCATGTTGCTTTAAATATGAAAACCCAACTATCACATAGTAGAAAACTAACTCTATCAGCCATAATACTAAAGTCGTCAAAATATAGGAAGCCCGTTTTGACAGCTACAAAAACCATAGAATCTAACCTAGTTTGAGATCAAAAACATTAAAAATCTAAACTGTGAGTAACTTTTCGGACTACAAAATCTGTATTATCTTTCGAGCGTTAAATAATACGCCAGAGTATGTATCTTTTTATGTATTTGATCGGGTAAATCCAATGTAAAATGCATTTTTGTGTAGCTGTCAAAACGAGCTTCTTACATTTCGACAACTATAATAACTTCCACACAACACAATCACTTGTCCTGGTCCAAAACTTAGATACTCTGTGCTATAGTAACCAGGCAAGGACATCACAAATATGGAAATACGCCCAGACTGAGGCCATGTGTACAAATGAACGGCGGCCCCCAGAGGGAATCGAACCCACGACATCCGGCATGGTACCACTAGATCAACGAAGCAGTCAGTCGCGTAGCGCTACTCCTAATAACTGAATGTTTATAACTAGTGATATATATAGATCATTAACCCTTGACATCTAGCCTTCTCATTCACCCCATAATACCTAACCATTCGTCAATTCGACGACCATTTTTTGAAATTCTGTTTAAAATTGCACGCGTTTCTACAGATCAAAACCGACATAATTTTATTAAAACAGAAATTTAAAAAAGTTATTCATTTTAAGGGAGACCTTAAACTGTAGACATTAGAGAAAAAAAACGTACTTTTTTTACACCCACTCAGTACAAACCATAAATCACGACATTGTACATATTTTTGAAAAAAAATCGAAAAAAATTGTACTTGGCTGCCGGAATTCGTTGCCTCTCGCCAAGTCGTGACGAACACCGAGTTGACAAGAGACCCCAGGGTTATCCGCATATGCACCAAAAATATAGAACAATTTGTCTGTCGCGTATTCGACGAAAGATTAGGTGTCTAGGGTTAAAGCGCTGCTACTCGCTTATAACTTAGACCAAGCGGTTTGGTCGAAAGAATTATCTCGAATACAAATCTGTTGAGGTCAATGGCCGCTTAAGTTGGCCTAGTACTTATAGCTGATGTTTTAAAGTAGCTCGCATGTTTAAAACGGTACATTTCAACAATTTTGAACGTCAAAACTTATTGTGTCCGGTTGAAATGTTTTAGTAGATTCTTTTTCATGGATTGTTTCGGGTATTTCCTGATCGAAGAAATTTACTTGGAAATAAAAGAAGAAAACCGGCCAAGTGTGAGGCGGACTCGTGCACGAAGGGTTCCATTATGTATACAACATTTCAATATTACAAGCGTCTACCTGTTGCCGTTATTAATGTCGAGCAAAAAACGGCAAAAAAATCGCGTTTGTTGCATGGAAGTCTACCTTAAATATTAATTATAGCAGCAACAGAAATACATCTGTGAAAATTTCAAGTGTCTAACTATCACGATACATGAGATACAGCCTGGTGTCAGACGGACGGACGGACGGACGGTCAGCGGAGTCTTAGTAATAGGGTCCCTCACGCGTTGGTTACAGAACCTAAAAAAATCATAGAACTAGCTAATAACTAAATCGTATCCGGAAAAGACATAAATTATATAGCCTATATGCGTCCCACTGCAGGGCACAGGCCTTCCTTCAGAGAGAGATACCATTGCCGATTTCAAGCGCTGTGGTACCTATATAAACATCTCAGATACTTAAACATAAAGCGTTTGTTAACAAATCCTGAAAAGGCCGTTTCGTGGGAAAAATTGTCTTCAAATACAACGAAATAAAAAAACACGATGTTTGCATTATTGTGTGCTATAGTATGAACAGAAACAGACATCTCGAGGGCCCTATTTTAAAGAACTACAACTCATGGTTTACTATGACTATTCGATACTATTTTACTATGACAGTGTCTCAGGCACTGCAGCGTCCGAGTGGTCCCTTCACCCATCTAGTGTGAGTGAAGGTGCCACTGGACGCTGTATAAATCATCTCATTACGTATGTAGATGCAAAGTTTCGTTTATGGCAATTCACCTATAGATTTGACACTGATGTACAATTGAGCTATAGATTTGACAAGTAGACATACACGTCTACGCGATGTATTTCGAATAGTCATAATAACCTAAGAGTCCCAGTTTTATGGAAAGCAGCTCTGATGTAGGTTTTTTTTATGTAGGCTATAGCCTATATACGTCCCACTGCTGGCCCAAGGGCTTCTCTCAGACGGAGAGAACCTTTCCTACTACTAACTCGCTTTCCAGATTAAAGTTCATTCAAAACTTTCACACGCAACCAAAACCATTCACTCCCAGTTTTCCTCCCCAAATATTTACAATATTATGATGGTAAACAGTGGGCAATTAATTAACAGAACACAGATCTCAGATAGCCAGTACAGAAGCCGTTAATGTCACAGCATTCCTCCTCCTTTTAAATATGTTTACGGCGCCATTCAGTACTTTTTCATCTCCGATAGGCCCTGTGTCCATTGCTCATGTCCGGCTTACGACAGGAATAATAATTGTAAATTGATGATCAAAAAACCAAATAAGCGGTAAACGGGGTTATGTATGCGAGCAATGTTGGCGTTTGTTTAACGTACAGAACAGCAGTTCGTCTAGCCACAATACAAATAAGTCTAGCGGTCTAGATTGTAGGTCTAGCTGTATCACGTCTGGGTCCCATGCCGGAGGTCGTGGGTTCGATTCCCACTATGGGCCGCCGTATATTTGTGCTAATGGCCTCAGTATTGGTGCATTTACTTGTGATGTCCTTGCCAGGTTACTATAGCACAGGGTATCCTAGTTTGGGACCAGGACAAGTGATTGTGTTGTGAGTTATTTATTTAACACCTATCAAAATGTCTGTTAATTATTTTCATAACTTGTATTGTCATTCCCGGAGGTGCTACTTTCTCGTAACTCACACATTGGCAGAATCCTTAGGGTAGCCATCACAAAATTGAAACGAAATTGGATCGAAACTTAATCCTTGCACTCGAGTCCATCTCACTACGGGTGACACTATACTCAGTGACGAAAAATGACAATTTATGTCTCGTAGCACCATTAGCATGAGTCTCGATCCATATTGGGCTTTGAGAGAGTTAAACTTGTTTATTGCAAACAAGGACTCGCAATACATAAAACAGGTAGAAAAGTCTAACGGTGTTATCTATAAAAACACGATTTCTTAAAGCACTCTTCAAATGCTGGTCTTTCCCTTTACGACCGATTATTTAAACTGCATTTGAGGAGTGTCTTAGGGGAATCGTATTATTTTAAATAAGACCGTATGTATGCATCGAAACAGTAATTGAACATTGTCAGCATGTTAACGTTCACTGAGTTATATTTATTTCATTATCATCATCAGTCCATCGATACCTTTTACCCCAATGCCATCGCTCACGGTCCCTTGCCATCCGCATCCACGGATCTCCCGCCGACTCAACGACATCGTCCGAACATCGGGTTGCTGGTCTGCCCACTGACCGTCGTGCTGTTCTCGGCCGCCACTCAGTGATTGCCCTGGTCCATCCTCGGCCATCATGGCTTTCGTTTACTTTGAAAATAAGGACTGATAAGCTCATGACTGTATATAATGCGATAAATGATCAAAGCAATGGAAAAAGGGTATTGGTGATTTACTTACTGGTTATGCTATTAACACAGTAATTACACGTATTAATGCTCCTTACAAACTTGGCATGTTACAAGCGTAGCAAATGGATTATTTTGATTTTAAGTTATTCTGTGAGTCCCATGATTTGTGCGTTGCTTACTAGCCAAAAACCTCTTTGCTTGTTATTTGCTTTTATATGTCCTACTGCAGGACACATGTCTTCTCTCAGGAAGAGAGAGAGAGAGAGTATAATGGCTTATCTATGTGAACACTCCGACACTCAGGTTTCCTCACGATATTTTCCTTCACAGTTAGCGAATGGTATTGCTACTAGAACTTCACAAATGTACGTAACTTAGAAAACAAAGGCGTCGTCGGTACACGCTGGGATTCGAACCCGTCGTGGGTTCGAATCCCAGCATGCACCGACGCCCTTTCTCCCGAATGTGAGGAAGGCGTTCTACCGCTGCGCTACTACCGTTTCTAATTCCGCTAACAAATCGTTAATTATGTTCTGAAATTAATCAACATGTAACCCAAGAGTGATGTAATTTAAAAAAATATACCTACATGTCGAAGGGGCACACGAAAAATAGCTAATTTTAATTTATTTTAGACAAAAACTGGCACGTAGCCCAAACCATTACATTTTTGTTATGTAACATTTTAACATGTATTTTTTAAGTGCTTTTTCCGCACTTCATCATTTTTATTTTGATATATAACTCAATAACAAATATTCACTATAAAATCCTCAAGCTTCCCACAGTGCGATAGTGCTTGAATAAAAATCGGCTGTATTATCAATTTTGCGCCAAGGACACAGCGTCGATTATAGCTCATATAAAACATAATAATCCAAGTCACTCGCATGCCTTTTAGGCTTAAAAAAGGGGAACTATAAGTGAAATTTATGGACTGCACTGCCGTGTAAAATATCGCGTGAGCTGGGAGAAATAAAGCCGCAAGGTGGAGAAGAAGGAGGTATGCTCAATCAGCTCTGCCAGATTTAACCGTCTTTTAAGGTCTACTTAGCCTGTTTTGAGGGCTACTTGACGGGTACTTCGGTTTCGCCAACGTTTGTCCGTCACATGTAGGGCTAGGAGCATTGTTGTCATAAAATATGTGCAGTAAACTATTATTCTAGTCCACAAGAGGGGCTGCCCACTGCCCACCTCTTAGATTTTCTTTAGTCGCTTCTGACTACACCCAACAGAAACTGAAGTGGATTTCAAAAGTGAACGATCTCACGCAATCAAGTATAATTCGGATATCTTCAAACTGAATCAAGTGAATCCAGAATTAAGTAATTAAATCGGATATCCTTTAGAACATAAACAAAATATGTTCGAAAATGAAATTAAGATTTTTTATTACTTATGATATAATAAATAACACTTAGGCTCAAATCTTACTTCTAGAAAGAGACACTGGTGCTGTATGGTACTCCTAACCGCTACCGGTACACAGGGCTGGACTGGCCTTTTCACATGACTCACAAATTCATCGTAACAGCTCACGCAAGGACATTACAAACAAAACAGACGTATTTATTAGTGTCAAGTGTCGCAATAGAGTATCTTAACTGGTACACCGCGGCATGACGTAGGTAAGAAGGCTCGTCGGTAGTGAAGGCCACATGTGCCTGGAAGCAAGTTTTTCAATGCAAGGTGTATGTGTGTAGCGTCATAAAAAGTATAGACTCCCGGGAAAATTAATAAAACATGTTTTTAAATACACCCTCTGCCCTTTAGCTGCCTGTACAGTAAGTTGTAAGTAAACTGCCACGGTTAGAAATTAGCGAGACTATTGCAAAGGGCCTGATAGAAGAAAATCGTGACAGAAGATAAATAAATAGAATATAATTTATTCTACACCAGCATGGGTAGTAAACAATACTAAAAATTAAAATAATAATTACCTCCTTGGTTTTAGGGTCATACATAGCAGCTTGGCGCTATAATATAGTACAGCGTGACATCATCATCATCATCAGTCATTGCCTCCTCCATGGTTTTCATAACCATGAGGGGTTTTACCATAATACATTTACATTTACAGTATGCGGTTGGAATCTCAGGAAGACGCTGCTGCCCGTCTACTGGTAATTGATTTCCTTAGTCGCCTTCTACGACATCCACGGTAGGAAATGGATAGACGCTATTCACAGCGTCGCTACAGCGCGACATAGCATGGCATAATATATTTTCCTTGCAAACTCCATAAGCCAACACACGGACCTTGAAATTGCATGCCTCCCCAACTCCGTGCTTTAGCGGTTTCAGGGAGTAACACTAGCATCATGGTAGAAAGAAATCGTATCTTTTTTTGCAGATGAAAGTTGCAGAACGAGTCTGTATAACCTCTCAATCATGTTAACAGTGATTTTAGGACCCACGACAAGGAACCTAGGATCACGACACAAGCAGCCTATAAATGTCCCACTGTAGGGCACAGGCCTTCTCTCAGGGAGAGAGTGTGGACTTAACCACCACGCGTGCCTACCGCGGATTGGCGATTTCAAGCGCTGATGTATGTGAATAGCTCAGACACTCAGGTTTCCTCACGATGTTTTCCTTCACCGTTAGCGAGTGGTACCAAGTCATAGGTATATGCCCGCACTGGGGATCGAACCTGGGTCTCTCGCTTCCGAGTCCGATGTTCTACACACTAGGCTACCACGCAGGATCACGGACCTGGGACTAGATAGCATTTATGCGGTATAGCGGTTGAGCTATCTAGACCTAGGTTTTTTGCCTTAGGTTCAGGGCCATGGGCCATTCGCCAATTCGCGGTGGGCACGCGTGGTGATTAAGCCCATACTTTTTCTCTCTGAGAGAAGGCCTGTGCCCTACAGTGGGACGTATATAGGCTGCTTATACAGGGCCATGGGTCCTAAAAATCACTAATAACATGATTTTTTCTTCAATGGCGCTAGTGTTGCTCCCTGGACCCCCTTGATGGATAGCGCTCGTATGTTATACCCCTTATATTAATTGAAAACCAGTGGGCTATCACTTTAAGTACCTCTAAAGGAAATTGATGATATATGCATAAATGTATAGAAAACCTATTCTTTTGAAAACTAAAGCGCATTTAAGGTGACCCTCAGTTAAAGAAATATCGTTTCACACAATATGTTTCGCAACGTACGCTTCACACAACACTAAAAAGGGACCAAAGTGAAAATCCACATCTCCGATGCAATTGCTCTATGGTTATTCGCATTCCTCCTCCATTCAGAAGAAGTGTATTCGGCCATTGTACAGGGGCTATTAAATAGGACGCCTCAGGGCTCGAATCAGGAGCCTACGCGTAAACGAGACAATGAAAAACTAAGGCACCGTTCAGACGAAGCAAGTATCTAGCTAGTTTTTTAACAAAGAAAGCGATACGGCAATTTTTTATTATGTTGTTGAACTACAAGACAAAGGCCTTCTTGAAAGAAAGAAAGAGAATGCAGAAAATAGAGAGAGAATGAGAGAAAGAGAGTGAGCTAAAAAGAAAGAAAGAGATAAAATATGTTCTTAATAATGTTGGATAAACATCGCGGATTATTATGCCGGATACAGACCAACCTAATAGGTGTTAAAAAGTGAGGTTTAGATTTTTTTTATCACTGTCCTTGTAATTATTTTGATATGATTTTGTCACTAACAACTTTGTATTACATCTCATAAGTAGGTTTATTTCAGCGCATTTTGTGCCAGATATAGGTTCCTACTTACGTGATAGTGGCCAATTCACCCACCCGCTATGGGTAAGAGATGCCACTCGATGCTGAATTAATTGTACTGTACTATATTATTGTTAAATTCTCATATGTAATTCCCGGTGTACATACAATAAAGAATATTCTATCTATCTATCTATCTAATTTAGCATTAGACCAGAGAAGAATTTATGATACAATAAACATTTTATAACTACAAAAATATTACTCATCTTAAGAGTCGATAACGTCGGCCTTATCACTACAAGTTATGACTTTCGGACGACCTTTACAATTATCGGCCTATGTTCTTAAACGAACAAGTACCTAGGAGTCTTCTGAAAGAGCCTTAAAATATTCTTACTGACCAAGGTCACTGTGTACGATTACTTATTCTCATACCCTCCAGACAGATACGGGCATATCCGACGGTAATTATTGTAACGCATTTTTTTATTAATAATGGTTGCTTATTAAATTGCTGATAAAATCAAGAGTACTGATTTACCCTGTGAAGCTGAAGAAGTAAAGTACTGAAACTCTTTACTTTAAATCTCCTGATTATCGTAAAGATCAGGAATTTGTTTGCATTCAAGGGTTTTTAGATCGAATTTAAACATTTATGAAGCGAAAGAGGTTTGTCAGAATACCCCTTCGGGATACAGGCGTGAGGTCATGTATGTATATTTAATATGACGTACCGATTTTTACTAAGTACGACCATATACTCACCTTATTTACTGGCTTCATGTAAGGTAACTACAGATTAAGTCGTTCGGACCTCAGAAGAAGTATCTGAGATTCTGACAAGGTCTTTTTCTGAGACATAAACAGATCACTCTGTAATTAAAACACGTCAGTCATTGGTCACCCAATCAGTAGTCATGGAAGAAAGCCAGTACTCTCAAAGACACGCACATACAGAGCATGTATCATACATCCCGACGAGTAGGGAGAGATCAAGGTTTTCCACTATTATTAAGTCGCTGAAACATTACTGTACACATTTCAGCATCACTAGGTTCTAGAAATATTAGTTGAACAGACCATTTTGAGCATAATGACTGAACACTAAGTGCACACATGAACATTACTTCTCAAAAATCGACAAGCACCTGACCACGCCTTAAATCTCGTTTCAGTGCACACTCCCAACCTTATTTACTACAGGCAATAATGATGCTTACCACAGCTTTACAGAGCTTCATTCTCTTTCACATTTATCATCTGACAGGAGGAGGTTGAACTGGGGCGAAATGGGCTCTGACGTTGTGTTTTAAGGTCGTATTTGGATCGCTATTAGGCGCTCATCAACCTGGCCAGTTGGTTAATTAGTAAAAACATTCACTACCGCCCGTCGATTCCAAGAGGCCACTAGAGAGCGTGCTAATTTTGTCCGCGGAGAGTTTTTTTGCTTCACTGAGAACATTCGGCATTTGCTCCCTTGAACTGATCTGAAATTAAGGCCCGAAACAATGTCGGACAAAGCAGCCCGTCGACAAAACATCGCGGGGCGAGATTCCGTCGAAGGTGGACCGACGAAGCCTTTACTTTTACCCCACGTAAAAAAGTCTGACTCTCTGGACTGCCGCCCCTCTGTGTGGTCCAACAACGGGGACAGTTGGCATCTAATGTCTTTCTCATTCTTTGTACGCTGTCTCTTATCGGAGGACTATAATGAAACTCCTAGATTGTCATGCGACACAAGGAATTTTGATTTCGTTCAAACCACTGTTTTAGGTACAATAATAGATACAATATTTTCGGTCCGGCTTCCTCGTAACTGGTTGATACATGTTAGGGGTTAAAGTATGAAATTGCCGTTTTATTGCAATAGGTTCTTTGAATTGACATAGAATCTTCATGGTTTGAGGTTTTCGAATGAAACTTTTTTCAAATTGTTTCTATGATGTTCTTTTTTTAAAAAATGTGAAACATTTGAATATCGACTTTTAATTGTTTTTGTTATTCAATTTAGACAAGAAAGATGGATACTGCGAAAATTCGAGTGAGTTGTCTTATGCTAGCTGACTCGGCAAACGTTGTTTTGCTATATTAATTAGCCTGCGACGTATTTTCAGACCTACCAAATATACACAAAAAGTTCATGAAAATCGGTGATGCTGTTTTGGAGGAGTTCGATAACAAACACTGTGACACGAGATTTTTATATATTCATCATCATCATAATTTGCGTGGCTGGCTCTATTGCAGTGCTGCAGATGTTCTCGTAGACATCTAGTCACAAAATCAGTCATCAGTCAGTCATCTAGACATCTGCTCTAGTCACAAAATATGGACAACGCTACTGAAGCTTCAACTTCATCATCATCATCAGCCGTTCGACGCCCACTGCAGGACATAGGCCTCCTTCGTGGCTTTCCTAACCATGAAGGGTTTTGTTATAAGCTTCAACTTCAGTAATGGCAATTGACAACTTGATCACTGATGTCACCAGCTTTTGTCTACTTCACGGTTAATTCACTGGATATGCGACCAGACGCGGTGGTAGCCTAGTGGGTACAGCATCGGATTCGGAAGCGGGAGACCCAAGTTCGATTCCCGGTGCGGGTATGTTATGACTTTGTTTTCTAAGTAATGTACATTTGTGAAGTTATAGTAGTAATATCACTCGCTAACGGTGAAGGAAAACATCGTGAGGAAACCTGAGTGTCTGAGCCATTCATATACCTCAGCGCTTGAAATCGCCAATCCGCGGTGGGCACGCGTTAAGCCCATACTCTCTCTCTCTCTCATAGAAGGCCTGTGCCCTACAGTGCGACGTATAAAGGCTGCTTATGCTATGCGAGCAGAAAACCGTTCTTTTTCCAAAGAACGCTCGGAGACAGTTCAAGGTCGACAAAAAAACACCGCCAGACAGGTTCAATATCGGAGGGCGTACTGGCCAAAAACCGTGGCCGGCCGAGTTTTTCTGCCTCTTTAAAAGAGGCCATCTTTGTCCGCGAATGAGGTAGCATGTCATAGCTGGGATGCCCCGATGTCCTATTATATGGAAAATCTAAATGCCGACCTGTGTCTGGCCAATGACGCCGCCTTTCTGTGCACTGATGATAATGTTCCGATGTAATTATGTTCTTTGCGATACCACGCGTTCTGTATGTTGGCCATATTGGTTCTTTCGTGCGTTCGAGGTGATATTGATTGATGCATAAAAATTTACTGATTAAGATTAGACAAAAAACTTATTAGATTTACCTAGTTTTTTTATTGAATTCCAAAGTTTTTCTAATGAGGGTGTGGATGCATAAAAACATTATTTTACGAGATAACGCAAAAATTGATAAACGCTTCCTACATTATGAAGCGTTACGTGCAAGTTGTGACGTCATAGTTTGAGCTCGATTCGTATGGAAGGTATTTTTACCACGTAATTTTATTGACTTTTCGACAGGTTATACCATGAAAAGTATTAACAGTAGAGAAATAACAATGCCATGTTTATTTACCTTTTAACATGGCCTCTTTGATTACATTAAAAGATATTTTTTCTGCATGTTCTCCATTAGCGGTAAAATGTAGGGACATAATTGTTTATTGTAATTCGCAAAGTAGTTTGTATTTACATTAATGTATCACATATTCGACACTTACTTCGGTTTTCTTGTGTGTATATATATATATTTTCTGTGCTGCACATCTTGCTCCTTATGTATATTTTATTATTATTGCTTTGGACGAAACGTATATTAATTTATTCATGAACGTAGGCAACCCCAATTAGAGTTTTGAGCTTGTGTTTACAACTGCTTTTGTTCTAAGATTAACTTGAAAAGTGTAAGTGCTTAGTTAAATTACCCAACAAAAATGTCTGCGTTGTCACATACTCACGTACGTTTAAATTAGTGTCCAGTTATCCTACAGTGACGTCATAAAATAAATCGAAGGACCTAATAACAACCAACTATGTTGCTATCTCGACTAATACCACGTAAGTTATTCTGTGTGGTACGAAATTGCAATACCGTCATAAAGAGTTTCAGATAAGATAAACAGATACCTACTTCGCGTGGGCGGGGAAGGGTAAAAGCAATTGTCTACAGACATTTTGTAATTTACATAGATTGTAAAATAAAACATTCTATACTTTACTTAGGAATTGTTTTCTACGACCAAGTTAAGTAAAAAAAAAACTGATAGCTGTTGACAGTTGGTTTATGTACGAGAAATGGGTTGTTAGCTCCTTTTTCTCTAACGAATCTTCGGTTTTTTTCAAAAACCTATTTAGGGGCTAAAAATTCCACCCATGCCGGTAAAATCTTCGGTTTTCCACTAGTTACAATAACTGAAGATAAAAGTAGCTACTAAGACAATGCGAGGTTGGTGACCTACACGTTTAGTTGACAGCACATCAACTTTTATATTTAACCGACTTCAAAAAAGGAGGAGGTTATATATATATATTAACTCAAATTTTAAAACGTCCCATTGGTCTCATTTTAATTTGATGAAGACTTTCATCTTTC
Organism: Yponomeuta cagnagella; assembly: GCA_947310995.1. Classification (NCBI taxonomy): domain Eukaryota; kingdom Metazoa; phylum Arthropoda; class Insecta; order Lepidoptera; family Yponomeutidae; genus Yponomeuta; species Yponomeuta cagnagella. The sequence continues at coordinate 17,103,922 of OX371270.1, read as the reverse complement.
ATCTTTCCATTCCATCGAACGGAACTCTTCAATGGAGAGCTGTAAATAAGGCCTAATGGGGCCCCTTTATTAATATCCGTATGTTTCATAAAATTGCGTAAAAGTAGTCCCAAGGTAATTTGGTGATGTTCTCGTGAAGACTTTCGGAGATGGAAACCTATTATACTTCTACAATACCTACATGTATACATACTTCTACTTTGAAGGTATTCTGTTAAATTATTTGTAACTTTTTAGTGCTGTAGTGTTTTGAAGTCAGTTTTAATTTAAAATTATTTTTTTTAGTTACAATGTCACCCATAATCGAGTAGAGTCATCATCATCATCAACCCATTATGTCCCCACCGAGGGGCACGGGTCTCTTCCCTGAGGAAGGTATAGGCCATACTCCACCACGGGGGCCAAGTCCGGATTGGTGGAGGCTTGTAGACTAGTGGCTCGTCTACTGTCAGAAGTTGTCAAGCCGCCCTAAGGCCTCTGACTTGGCTTAACGACTGCCATCTATCGACGGCAGCCGGCACCAACAGCTTAACGTGCCTTGCGAAGCACGGAACCGCTCGGAAAAATGCCACTAGCGTTAGGCATAAACGGCGACCCATCCATGCACTAAACGCGCCCTGTGTTGCTTAACCTTCGTGATCGTTCAAGATCACTCAGGCAGCCGGGGCTACGCGCGATTCTTCAATCGAGTAGAGTGCACGCATGTAATGCTTGGTGTGGTGTCGACTGTATAGTCCAATGCAAAACATCAGCGGTACACTGCTTTTAGGGTTTAGGAAGAATGCAGACATGACCTAAATCACCAAGAGAGGTTTTATTCGAAATTACTGAAAATGGATTACCATTTGAAATATTTTTTCTTTTAGTCTTGTGAAAGCCTTTTGTAACTCTCTTTTTATGAATATGCGATGAGAAAGATAAAAATTATTCATAATATGGGCGGCACAAGACCGGCAAGCTTGGAAAACCATGAGGGAGGCCTATGTCCTGCAGGGCGTCAAATGGATGATGATGATGATAATCGTTGGTATAAAGTTTAACATCATCATCATTGTCAGCCATTTAACGCCCACTGGAGGACATAGGCCTCGCTCATGCTTTTTAATCGTAAAGAGTTTTGCCATAATCGCCACGCTTGGCAGGCGGGTTGGCGATCGCAGTATACGGTTGGAATCTCAGAGAGACGCTGTTGCCCGTCTCCTGGTAATTTATTTCCTTAGTCGCCTTTTACGACATCTGAAGAAAATGGAGTGACGCTATTCTTAATCCGGCACCACACGGAACAAATCATAGGTAGGTTAAATTTAAATTTAATATAGTGATAGACCAAATTGAATAAATTGAATTGGACAAATTGCAACTAGTTGTGTTGTTATAAATCTAGTTTGGTATCATAAAGAAAAAATAATCTTTTGCTTCTGGAGTTTCAAAAAGGCTGACAAAACGTCAGTAATACTCGTAATGCTAAGAAAATGACGCAGAATATTTTTGGCAACATTTCCCAATTAAGATCGACAAAATCTTTTGAAACTAATAACGTATATGAACTTTATTGTACACAAGAAAGAAATATGTTACACATAAAAACAAAGCCATAAGAACTGGTACATAGGCGAGCTTATGTAGAACGCAGATATGAACGAACATATAAGTTTTACCTGCTTATCGTACATTGATTTTTGAGTTATTCGCATCATCGTAAAATGCGCCGGTTATAAATTTTTTTCCGACTTCGTCTTTACCATCGTAAAGCCACCGGAAAATTGCTCTAGGCGTGTTAGGACAAGATAATCTGTGAAACAGTGCTAAAATACCTGGCTTTATGCGTGCACTATACTCGGCTACATTACGAGCGGCTTTCACTTAAACTTTTGTGAGCACTACACATTCTTAAGACGATTTACACTTCCGTCTCTCATCATACGTACTTATACAATGTACATGTCGGCGTTGCACAAAATGGCTTCAGTCACAGTGTATTTCCATGTTTGTGGTGTCCATTCCTGGGGAGCTACTACGTATGGACTCGCCCGATTTGACCTACTCCGAACTGTCAATCTCATACATGTCAAATAAATCATGTCAATTGGCCCGCGGCGGCGGGCTAGTTGCTCCCTAAGCAGAAAAACCGGCCAAATGCGAGTCACACCCGCGCACGAAGGGTTCCGTACCATTATCTATACAACATTAGACACAAAGATCGAGAAAAAACGGCAAAAATCACGTTTGTTGTATGGGAGCCCCCCATAAATAATTGTTTTACTTTAATGTAATTATTTATTTTTGAAGCTAATATACAACTAAACAGTGTGTGAATATTTCATTACTTGTTATTACCTGTTGCAGTTATTAATATCGAGCAAAAAGCCCCCCTTATATATTTTTTTTAGTATTTGTTGTTATAGCGGCAACAAAAATACATCATCTGTGAAAATTTCAACTGCCTAGCTATTACGGTTCATTAGATACAGCCTGGTGACAGACAGACAGATAGATAGACAGACAGACAGACGGACAGTGAAGTCTTAGTAATAGGGTCCCGTTTGGCACCCTTCGGCTACGGAAAAGTTCTGGTCATAGGCCTCCCACAATTTAGCTATTTTTTTTCTATTATGGGCCATCCTGCTACATAAGAATAACCCGTTCCTGAGACATAATTCTGATGACAGTTTAAATGTTAGAAAACGACACGCTGCAAAATAATTTCAAAGTACAACCCACTCGTTACAACATTCAAAACTTTCGCCCTCGACCATTTGACAGTGATACACAACAGCTTATTAACAAAACCATGCCTCTCTCTACTCGCAAAGTGTTGCTAAAAACAAAAATAATAACACGTTCCCGGCATCGACACGCACTAGCAATTTATCTAAAAACGTACGTGGGTGGGGCTTTACACAGTATAAGTCTAGCTTAAGGCTAGACTAACTAACTATTCAGAAGGATCACTATGACGATACACTCAAAGGCCCCGTGTTTGCTCATCATCTCATGAAAAGTTATTTGTAAACCTGTCATAATAAAAATAAGGATGTCAAAATGCTGCCTCCCTGGTTGAAAATAAAAATGGATAACGAAATAGAAACATTTGCCTTTCTACAATAATTTGCTTATGTTCTTTTCAGTCTTAACTAGTTTCTTCTAGTTTTTTTTGCTAAAAATCATTTATTTATTAGTTTTCTGGTAAAAATATGCTTTGTGACTAAATATGTAGTTGAAGGCGGTGGTAGCCTAGTGGGTAGAACCTCGGACTCGGAAGTGGGAGACCCAGGTTCGATCCCCGGTGCGGGCATGTACCTATGACTTGGTTTTCTAAGTTATGTAAATTTGTGAAGTTATAGTAGCAATACCACTCGCTAATAACGGTGCAGGAAAACATCGTGAGGAAACCTGAGTGTCTGAGCTATTCACATACCTCAGCGCTTGAAATCGCCAATCCACGGTGGGCACGCGCGGTGATTAAGCCCATACTCTCTCCCTGAGAGAAGGCCTGTGCCCTACAGTGGGACGTATATAGGCTGCTTATGTATGTAGTTAAAAATTATAATGTATTCCTATGTTGTTTCAACTCTTTGCTGTGACGTAGATACGATCTAAGTAAGACGCAGAAAGGTTCGGTTAAACTTGTACGTTTTCGGGATTTCAGAGTTACCAGAGTTACTATTACCAGCAGTGGACGAGTTTCGGCTAATGGACGGGCCTATACCAAGGAAAAAATATTTTATCATCACTAGCTGACTCGGCCCTACTACGACCTATTCTCAAACCTACCAAATATACACACAAAAAATCATAAAAATCGGTGAAGCCGTTGCGGAGGAGTTCGATAGCAAACACTGTGGCGCCAGATTTTTATATATTAGATAAAAACAGAACGTTTTGCTCAGGAGAGTACAATAGAAGATAATAAAATCGGCGCGGAATTTTCTTCGTCGTCGCCATTGGAGGAATGAACCGAGTCTGTTCCTGCGTGCTTTGGACCATACGCTTTTATAATATCAATGGTTATTTATAGCTTTATCGGATGAATAGGCTTCGGATAAGTACGAGGGACACTCTTTCCGCTTCTTTAGGACTCAGATATGGTATTATTATTGTTGAATGTGTTTTATGTGTCACTGCATTATTATAGATCTCTATACTTGGAAGGATTTTAGTGCTAAGCTTATAATATTAATGACTTACGGCTCTTTTGTACCTATACTGTCCTTTTTCAGTATTCATGAATGTATAAAATATAATCTTCCTATTTCTATGCAATAGCTCTTCCTAATTAGTGTCTTCAAAATCGTCTGCAATTTTTTACCAATAAGTTGTTCCATACTTTGTGGCCTCCTCTCCTAAAGTCAGATTGTTGTATCAAGTGGTTTGGTTTTTCAATATTTTGGTAATAACTAATGATTTGTTTGAGTAAATATTTATTTACGATGGGGAGAACAATAACAAACTTGTGCTCCCTGTCATAAACTGTCCATAAAACATAAGCAGCCTATATACGTCCCACTGTAGGGCACAGGCCTTCTCTCAGGGAGTGAGTGTGGGCTTAATCACCACGCGTGCCCACCACGGATTGGAGATTTCAAGCGCTGAGGTATATGAATAGCTCAGACACTCAGGTTTCCTCACGATGTTTTCCTTCACCGTTAGCGAGTGGTATTGCTACAATAACTTCACAAATGTACATAACTTAGGAAAACCAAGTCATAGGTCATGCCCGCACTGGGGATCGAACCTGGGTCTCTCGCTTTCGAGTCCGATGTTTTACCCACTAGGCTACCACCGCTAGCTGTCCATAATGCTTGGGTATAATCGCAGGTTACAGGCTTTTTATTTGCGATGGGGAGAACAATAAGAATCTTGTGTTGCCTTTCATAAGCTGTCCGTATACTAAGGTATTATTGCAGGTTACAGGCCTTTTGCCAAAGAGGAAGACAGCAGGTATGGCCCCAATAACCACACGCGCTCACTGTGGATTGAATTCAAGCAAATCTCTTAACTAACATTACAGCTTCTTGAAGCGAAATTTTTATTATAATACTACTTTTTTATGACAACTTCTAGACAACACAACCAGTTGTTCTGGCCCCAAACTAGGACTACAATAACTGATTGTGCTATGGTTTGATCAGTCAAGGACATCACAAGTATGGAAAAACACCCAGACTGAATTAATTTGTACAAATCAAGTAGGAATGTCTCCAGCGGAAATCAACCCCACGACTACTGTCTTTTAGTCAAGCGTGTTACTGCGCGGCAGTTTGATTTAATTGCTAAAATAGTCCGCCTTAACACATTCCTGTCGATCTTGTTAACCCTATCTCTTTGTTTATCAGGTACAACACTACATCCTGGTCGCTCAAGCTCAGGACAATGGTCACCCGTCCCTGTCTGGCACAGTGACAGTCTATGTCAACGTCATCGATTTGAACGACAACGCACCAGTGTTCGACCCCATGAGCTTCTCCAATGAGATCTTCGAAGATGTGCCTGTTGGAACCTCCGTGGTCACCATAAGCGCTACGGATTTGGATTCAGGTTTGTTTCTTGTCGTCTTTACAGTTATCATAGCCATCGTTAACAATTATCCTGTTTAAGTCTGTAGAGATAAATGAAAAAGTCTTTGGGACACAGAGAAAGAAATATATATTAGTAAAATACGAAAACGTAGGTTTTGGTTACGCAACGTTCTAGGCAGTCATACTCCAGGAGTGGAGGGGCGCGACTCGCTGCACTGAACAAAATACTGACAGTGCAAAACGTGCGCGCTCAGTGGCCACAAGGATGTTTTAGACAACAAAGATGTCTGGTATTAAAACAATCTTAACGGAATGATTGTGTCTAGTATTAAACAGATCCGCGAGTTGTAAGTTGATTTATACATAAATTAAGTTAAAGCATACAAATTAAGCCAAAACGTATTTTAAAAAGAATAAATGTAGAGTTTCTTTTCCACATAATCAATTAATTTCGCGTAATAGCGTCACTCCATTTCGTCCATGGATTTCGTAGAAGGCGACTAAGGAAATAAATTACCAGGAGACGGGCAGCAGCGTCTTCCTGAGATTCCAACCGCATACTGCGATCGCCAACCCGCCTGCCGAGGCAAAACCCCTCATGGTTATGAAAACCACGAGGGAGGCCTATGTCCTGCAGTGGGCGTCAAAGGGCTGATGATGATGATGAATTAATTCTGAAACTAAGAACTTTGACGTTCATTAAGTAAAAATGTGTTGCATACATAGCCTAGGAGGCATTGACCGACAGCCGCGACCCCGATTATTCATCGAAATGAGTCGCTAACAGCGGGCTATCATAATCACATGTACTTGGTTTATGTTTTCATCTAATGTGGACCCTCTAAACCTAACATCGGTAGAGCTAAAACCATTATAATCTATAATTTAGCTGAATAATTTAATCTAATAAATATTAAAATGTTAGCACGCATTGAACTCGTAACTTTCAGTGTGCTTATGACAGTCAGCGTTTTAAAGACCTATGTTACGAATTCACCCAATTCATAATTTAATTCATTCCTTGCGCGTTAAATTTCAAATGCGTATTTAAAAAAACTTTGCACGAGACCTCTTTCGCTTCATCAACATTCATTAGTTGTTGCATGCACGCACGCCAGTCAAATCAAATCAAATCCAAATTGTTTAACAAATATTAACATCCTAGTTTGGGAGCAGATCAAGTGATAGTGTTGTGTGGAAGTTATTATTCATTGTAAAGAGCTTAACTCCTGTTCAGATAGTGCTGTCAGTTAGCGTTGGTGCAAGCCGAACTAGGTCATTGCTAAATGTCGGGATTCAAACCCACGATCTAAGGTGTAAGGCGAGCGTCTTACCGATGAACTATGCATCATCATACCTTCCTCATGTCGTAAATCCATAAAAATACATTGAAAAATTTCAGGTCCAAACGGAAAGCTGTCTTACTTCATCACATCGGGCGATGAGTCGCGTGATTTCCAGATCTTCGAGAATGGCACCATCTACACCAGGAGGCGCCTGGACCGGGAGACGCTTCCGGTTTACAACCTGATCGTGACGGCCAGGGACAAAGCGGTCTCACCGGAGCCCGTCCTGTCTTCTACTGTTCAGGTTAGTCGATTCAATTTTATGCGGGTGTAGCAAAATCTCCATATAGAGCCGAAATTGGGGAGTTCTACCCGAGTAACGAACCTCTTTTACTATGAGGAAATCTCCCAAATTATGAAAAAAATATCATCATAAGCAGCCTATATACGTCTCACTGTAGGGCACAGGCCTTCTCTCGGAGAGAGAGTATGGGCTTAATCACCACCGCGGATTGGCGATTTCAAGCGCTGAGGTATGTGAATAGCTCAGACACTCAGGTTTCCTCACGATGTTCTCCTTCACAGTTAGCGAGTGGGACTGCTACTTTAACCTCACAAATGTACATAGCTTAGAAAACAAAGTCATAGGCACATGCCCGCACTGGGACTCAAACCTGGGTCTCTCGCTTCCGAGTCCAATGTTCTACCCACTAGGCTACCACCGCTCATGTCGGGATAATAATAATATAAAAGTTACGTCTTAATTTTCAGTTGTAACCTGCAAATAAAGATTAAAAAAATATGTGCTGTTCCATATAATGTATTTTAATGCCGTAACTTTCGTTTGGAACAGCTCTTTTTTTCATCTGTTTCTTAGTTTTATGGCTATTTTTACAATGTTGATATTGTTAACAAATCCTCTTCAAACTCAAAAAGTAGACAGCAAATACTTCTCTTTTGATTATACTAGATTTAATTACAATTGAATGATTTACGATTTATTGCAATATACACAAAAAGCTGAATAAGTTCGGCAGCCTGAAAGAGAAAAGAAAATATTTTCTAAATCTCTCGAATAGAACTTTTAGGCAACTTAGAACCGGTCGGCTGTTCTTGTGTCGGGGTTTGTAGTTGTTTATGGTTTTTGTAGGGGTTTCCTTTGTACTTGTTTATGTTACTTGTTATGCCATTTTTTCTTGTTATGTGTTAATTTGTCCCAATTAATGTCTTTCTTTCTTTCTTTAAATACCGAAGTTTTTTCAAATCTACGGTAGATTGATCTAATTCGCGTCATTCTACATAATTGTACGAGTATTAGGTTCTATTCCAGTTCATCCCTTAACATTCTAGGCTATCACTGATTACTACAGTAGCGTGACAAGCTATTGAAAATTCTTTATCGCTATACTAACGGTGGTTGTGCGTCAGCTCTTCATTATCTTCTTCATTTATTGCCAAGTGAAACAGATCTTCAATTCTGGCTGCATTCGTTTATTCCACGATGTTTCTGAGCCACCATATCCTTCTCTTAATGCACCTCTTCCCGTCACTTTCACCTATTATAATAACTTGAAGAAGTCGGTACTAATCGTGTCGCAGCACATGCCCGTGATAAATTTTTTTTTCTTTTTATGGTCAACATGAGTCCGGCTAAGTCCGGGAACGATTACCGCATACCTGGTACCTTCATGGCATTTAGTTGACGGATGAAAACTTTGAAAGAAAGTGTCTCCAAGACCGGACAATATTTTACATGCCCGACTCGCTCTATCTCACACTTTAAGCTCTTTAAAGGCCTTCAATATTTCGACCTCTTTAAACGGAACCGTGAGATATTTACTCTGTCCGTGAGGTGTTACTTTTAGTACGAGCCCGCTGAATGATTATGAGGGCTTCGTATGCATATACTAAGCACACTGTGCGCTCAGCGTCTCTGTCCGACCACAGCTTAACGAAAAGGACGAGTAGAGTTTTTTCGGAGATTGAACTTGAAAAGCTCCGGTTAGTTTAGTTAGTGACTAAACAAATTTTCGTCGACGGGTCGAAAAAAAAGTCAGAGAATTTTTGGCTGTATTTTTTAAGTTTCTTCGAACTCGTGTATGCACTGAGTTGAGTCAAGCATATTATTTTAAATGAGTAACATTTTGGCAAAACGGTTTCCGAGGGCCTAATTATGCGCACCAAATCTGCCGGAATCCTTACGTTCGCGGTAGTAATTAGTATGGAATTTGACAGTTAGACGATTGGAATTGCTCAGGATTTGGTGCGCGTATTGCCCCTACAATATCCGCGTATTCAATCGAAAATATGGCGAACTGGGGCCTAATTTTGCGCACCATATCTAAGCATCAAATTCCTTACTAATTTGACAATAAGAAGATCGAAATCGTTCAGGATTGAGATTATCTGGCATAGAGTATTACAACTATTTTCTCTTGCGATCAAAGTTAAAATGACTCATGCCAACTGAATAAATATCCGCATAACTTTATCCGCATTTAGAATAATCTGTCAACCGCTTAATATGATGCCAACCACAAAACTACAATTAATAGTTTATTCAGGCAATTGAATTCATAGTTAATCTGTAGAATAATTGGCGTGCATTGCATTGTCATAGTAAACCATGAATAGTTCTATAGAATAGGGCCCAGAAAGTTGTGCATTAAAATGTCTCCGTATTATTAAGATTCTGTAAAAAATAATTGGTACCTACAAGCAGGTAAATATCTATATAATCGTAACTACATAGTCGTACTTCATTCATTCAAGCTAACAAAGCAGCAAGAACATAACATAAGAAATAAGTTTGTTGTACGTTAAGCATGCATGTCAAAATGTTGCCTCAATTAAAAGTCCACGCTCCCACGGAGTAACACAAAGTGAAATTTAATAAACATCATAACTAAGTAGGTAGTCATTAAAAGTAACGATGAAAAACGCTCCGTTCAAATAAGCCGTCTACCCAAGACAGCAGTCAAAGTCTTTATTTATGAAAGGAATTTGGAATCTAATCATGAGCGCATTTTTATAAAGATTTGCCGCTAACAAAATATTAGCTATCACGATTCAGCACTTCGAGTAGTGTACAAATAATTAACGTGAAAAAAAGCTAACACGGTTTCCAAAATGTTACTGAAAGCTTAACTAACTTAAAAAAAAATGAGACGTTTAATAAACTCATGCCTGTATCCCGGAGGGATAGACAGAGACCAGGGTTTGCAATTACCGCGATCCTGGCAGATACCTTCGCTACTAAAACACACTGTTTATCTCTATATTTTACACAAGAAGCTATATTTACAAAAGTAGTATTCTGTTTTTTCTTGACTATGGCAAGATGTTGGAAATATTACCCCTTCTTATTTCTCCAATTCATTGCAAACCAACACATCCAGCACTTGTTGCTTATAAATGTTAAATACTCAAAACCATAAGTTTTCAAAGAATATCGCAAGTTGATGTGAGTAACATATGAGGCAGTTCATTAAAATCCATTGTTAGAACTGAGGTGCATTTATACAATACGCTTCTGATGAGTCGCACCTTTAATTTGTATTTATTTTTCCATATCTCGACATATTTGTGGGAATCTCGACTTTAGAGACGCTTGTTGATTGAGTCTTTCATAAAATGTCAGTCTTCACACTTTATGTGAGAACTGAGGGGCTGTTTTGGTTCCACAATACGTACTTTCGCAGCCTTAAATATCAAAGCCACTTTGAAATTATAATGAGTAATTAGACCAGAGAAGTCATGACAAGTTTTTAAATTTATCTTTTCAATCAAGCCTTTTTGTGTGATCGAAAAATAAAGCTTTTTTTTGTGAGCATTCCACATTTCGAACCCATACTATTACTTCTTCTTTGCCTCTTTAACTCTGATCTGTGCTAGGTAATTAAACTAAGTAGTCTCTTCATCGTCCAGAAGCGCAAGTAGATATTGAGATCATTTATTGATTATATTCATTACAAGTCAAGATGAAATTAATTACAATTAATCAAAAATTTTATACAGGAATAAAAAAAATTGTTATTAAATTTACTAACTGTTCAATATCTATACTTTCCAGGTCACAATCCAGCTCAAAGACGTCAACGATATGGCACCGGAGTTCATTACACCAAACGTCACTTCAATCTCCGAGAATATCCCTCTGAACACTGCCATAATGACAGTAAAGGCTGTAGACAAGGATGAAGGCAGAAACGGCTACGTCGAGTACTTCATGCTGCCAGACCCTGAAGTCAACGGACTATTCTCCTTGGGAAACGTTGATGGTATACTAAGAGCAACTGGGAAACTGGACAGAGAATTAAAGTCCAGTTACACTATTAGCATTTCGGCAAGAGACAGGGGTGATCCACCTAAGGTCACAGAGACGAGGATCACAATAGATATTCTGGATGAAAACGATAATAGCCCCGTATTTGACCCGAAGCAATATAGTGCATCTGTGCCAGAGAATGCTAGTATTGGAGCGAGTGTGCTGCAGGTAAAGAAATTTACATAAACTTATGCGGAATGACATTTATACGGAAATTAATTACTCCCCGTACCTCACACGACGTCTCAGTTTCTTGATGAAAACCTTGTCCCCTAAACTTTAGTCATCTCCAACGTAAGGGCAATAAAAATATGTTTCGCCATGACAGCGCTATACTTTTGACATTTCTTAGTATAATCAATACTACAAGATTCGGAAATATTTTTATTTAAAAGCTTAATGTGATTATAGGCAGAAAGTGGCATCACAACCTAAACTTTTTGTTCCACATGGAATTTAAAACAAATCAGAGGTTGGGAGACGCCTTTTTCTCATAATAAAATGCTGTGTTCACTAATGAATCAATTGAAAGACTAACACTCCTCATATATTTCTGTCGCTAAGATGTCACAATAATAAAAACAATATCCTTTCCAGGTTTCCGCAACCGACATAGACGAGAGAGCAAACGGCCGAGTGCGCTACTCGATCGCGTTAGGAGACGACAACCGAGACTTTAGCATAAGCGAAGACACAGGCGTAGTGCGTGTTGCAAAAAACCTTAACTTCGAGCGCAAATCCCGCTATGGTCTTATTGTACGCGCCGAAGACTGCGCAGAAAACGACGTAAGATTCGACACAGCCGAGCTATCCATCTCAATCCAAGATATAAACGATAACCCGCCCACGTTCTTAGACTCACCGTACTTAGCCTACGTGATGGAGAATGTTATCCCACCTAACGGCGGCTTCGTAATAACAATACAGGCGTACGACGCTGATTCACCGCCTTTCAATAATCAAGTGCGCTATTTTATAAAGGAAGGGAACGCAGACCTCTTCAAGATAAACGCGTCGACCGGACAGATTTCGCTACTGAGGACTCTGGACAGAGAAGCGCAGGAGGAGTATACACTAGCCCTCGTTGCTATGGATACAGGTACCTATGCAGATATTTTAATTTTTCTTTTTCGATCGTGTACCTTCTATGGGAACATTGGGCTAAACCCACATATTCTTCTTAGAGCTAGACAACTTTCAGATTTTTCTTCAACTCTTAGCCACCAAATCCTGATTGGTTTCTTAGATCACGTAATACAAATTTGATTCACAAAGACGAAACCTTTTAAAGCTTATCGACAGTTATAATTAATCCATCCTCTAAAGTGAATGTGGTATGTACCCCAAGTAATAAGCGCTGACAATTAGCAAAAGTTTAATTCTATTTTGACTGTTATAAACTAACGGAGAGGTAGGCAGAGCAAGGTACCAAATTATACGTGCTCTAACTACTACTATGCGGTGATCCCGTTGTGTAATTTGAAATTATTATTACTATTTTCTAGTTCCGAGAATATAAATAACTAAAGGTTTACTACAATGCAATGAGCATTCAATTTGCTACGCCCAATAGAACTTTATCTAACTTATGCCTCATTTTGCAATTGCAGGTTCGCCGCCACTTACTGGATCTGGCACAGTGAAGATCATAGTTCAAGACGTCAATGATAACAGCCCTGAATTTGAAAGGCAGAGCTACAAAACAACTGTGAAGGAAAACCTACCTTCTGGAACCGTGATCTTACATCCCAGAGCAACAGACAGAGACATTGGAAATAACGCAAAGATAAGATACAGCTTGTTAGGAGAAAAATCGGAAAGATTCCATATTGATTCTGCTTCTGGAGTTACATCTACAAACGCTACTTTAGACAGAGAAGAATGTGATATCTATTACCTCATACTTATGGCTCAAGATTCGTCAACAACTGATCCCAGAACTGTAACAGCTAACCTCACAATAGTCGTGGAAGATGAAAACGACAATACCCCTACATTTACATACCCACGCTATGAGACGTATATTTCTGAAAGAACTATGAAAGATGATTTTGTTTTCGGTGCTAAGGCTACAGACAATGATATAGGGCTGAACAAAAAGATAATATACGACTTGAAAGGTGAACATCGACATTTATTTGACATCAACAGTGATTCTGGAGTCATCAAGGCCAAGGATAATCTCATGATGCATAAACAAAGTGGATCTACTTTCAATCTCATTATCACTGCCACAGATTCTGGCACCAATCCACGACAAAACCAATCTGAACTTACCCTTATTCCGAAGAAGTCGACAAACTTTCCGAAATTAACAGTTTCTAATAAAATGACATTCACATTTTCTGAAAGTACTCCAGAAGGTGTGTTAGTGACAAAATTATCAGCAAATTCTCCTAAAAAAGGACCAACAGGGTTGTTACAGTACGCCGTTGCAGGTGGCAATGTAGGCGACGCATTGAGAGTGGATCCAATGAATGGAGAAGTGTTTATTACTGGAAAAGGACTTGACTTTGAAACTATGCCTTTGTACGAAGTTTGGTTCGAAGTGAAAGACTCTGATAACCCTCCACTGAAGTCTTTCATAGAAATTGAGATTAAAGTAACTGATGCTAATGATAACGCACCAGTAATCGAAAGTCCTCTTTATAATGCTACAGTAATGGAAGAAGCTAACCCACCTTTGGCAGTTATCAAGATTGAAGCACACGATGATGATTCGAATGAAAATGGTAGAATATCGTTTAGGCTTGTTGACGATTATGATGAAACGTTTGCTATCGATTTTGAGACTGGAGAAATTTCTACAAATATTGAGCTCGATAGAGAAACAAAATCGTCGTATGAACTAATGGTCGAAGCGTTTGATCATGGCGTCCCACAACTTGTAGGCACATCTACCGTTCTGGTTACCGTACTGGACAAAAATGATCACCCTCCAAGATTTACCAGACTGTTCAGTGTTAACGTAACAGAGAATGCTGAAGTTGGCTCTTTTGTTATCAAAGTAACAAGCTCAGATCTAGATACGGGACCAAATGCAAATGCTACCTACAGTTTCGTACAAAATCCTGAACAAAAGTTTGTCATAGACTCTCTAAGCGGAAATGTAACAGTAGCTGGAACGTTAGATAGAGAACAACAAGACGAGTACATTTTGAAAGTAGCAGCAATCGATGGCTCCTGGAGATCAGAAACACCATTGACCATAACAATTCAAGATCAAAATGACAACGCACCAGAATTTGAGTACTCTTATTACAGTTTCAACTTTCCTGAGTTACAAAAGAAGAATAGCTATGTAGGTCAAGTTATAGCCACAGACAGAGATAAACAAGGACCAAACTCAATAATTTCATACTCTTTTCAACAACCTTCAGATTTGTTTGCAATTGACCCTGCCACTGGTGAAATATCAAGCAAGTCTTTGATGAACTATAAAAGAACTTCCATTGATTCATCTCCAGAAAACATGTACTCAGTCATAGTTCTAGCAACAGATAATGGTAAACCTCCTATGTCATCAGAGTGTTTAGTGACAATCAACGTAGTTGACGCTAATAACAATGCTCCTACTTTCAAAGATCACGAGCGTTACGTACCAGTCCCTGAAGATGCGAGAGTCGGTGAAAGGGTTTTAAAAGTAGTTGCAGAAGATGACTTAGATTATGGTATTAACGCTGAGATAGAGTACTTTGTATCTGGTGGGAACGGTACAGCTTATTTTACAGTAGACAAAACTAATGGATGGGTTGTTGTGAAGAAAACTTTCTACTCTCTTGGCAAATTCTATGAACTAAAAGTCAAAGCTGTTGATAAAGGAGTACCGCCACAGCGAGACGAGACTGTGATCACCTTTGTCGTAACTGGAGAAAATGTTCGTAGCCCTAAATTTACAGCTTTGAGCTACCAAGTGATTGTGCCTGAAAATGAACCTGTCGGGTCCTCAATCTTAACAATAAGAGCTACAGATGACGATGAAGGTCCTAATGGTATGGTCAGATATACCATATCTGCTGGAAACCAAGGAAAGGAGTTTACAATCGATCCAGTCACTGGTGTTATTAGCATCATTTTACCACTTGACTTTGATACTATACAAGAATACCGCTTGAATATCTCGGCGAGAGACCTCGGATTTAAACCTAAAGAGACTACGGCTACGCTTACAATTTTGTTGACTGATATAAATGACAATGCTCCAAAGTTCAATCAGTCTTTGTACACAGCTTATTTGCCAGAAAATTCACCAGTAAATAGTTTTATTTTCAAAGTAGATGCTATCGACATTGATTCACCTAAAAACTCCATCATAAAGTATTCACTATTAGATCAGATAAGTTTATTTCGTATTGACACAAATACTGGGGAAATATACTCAAATGAAGTCTTTGACTATGAAGAAAAGACAGAGTACAGACTAAAAATACTGGCGAAAAATCCAGGTTCTACCATGCAGAATACAACAAGTGTTATCGTATACATTACAAGCGTGAACGAATATTATCCGAAGTTTACCCAGCCCGTATTCCACTTTGATGTGTCGGAGTCAACAGAGGTAGGAACAAACGTTGGTGTCATACAAGCCACCGACCAAGACAGTGGTGAAGATGGAATAGTGTATTATTTATTTGTTGGATCAAGCAACGACAAAGGTTTCAGCATAAATTCACAGACTGGAGTAATAAGAGTAGCCAGATACTTAGACAGAGAAACACAAAACAGAGTGGTCTTGACCGTACTAGCTAAAAACTCTGGGGGTATTAGAGGAAATGATACTGATGAAGCTCAAGTTATAATCTCTATCCAAGATGGCAATGATCCCCCAGAATTTCTGCGTAACATCTATGAAACAACTATATCGGAAGGTGCAGCCACCGGTTATGTTGCTATTCAAGTGCAGGCGGTAGATAAAGATGTCAGGCCACAGAATAATCAGTTCAGTTACTCGATTATAGCTGGAAATAAAAACCAAGACTTCAAGATCGACCCTCAAACTGGAGAAATAGAAGTAGCACGTCATCTTGACCGAGAAACTTCCCCAACTTACTCTTTGATTGTTGGTGCTATAGACACAGGAAGTCCACCACAAACTGGTACAGCCACCGTAAAAGTAACACTTACAGATATAAATGATAATGGTCCTTTCTTTGACATCACTAACTTCCACGGATCTGTCTATGAAAACGAACCTCCGAATACCAGCATTGTGACTTTGACAGCTAGCGATCCTGATCTGCCACCAAACGGGGCTCCGTTTTCTTATGTTATAGTTGGTGGAAGACATCAGAGCTATGTGAAAGTACAAAAACATACTGGTATTATCATGACAACCAAAAAGATCGATAGAGAACTAACTCCTAACTTGGAAGTACAGATAGAAATTGAGGACAGTGGAACGCCAGTTATGAAGTCTAACTACACAGTTCAAATCAAAGTACTGGACAGAAACGACAATCCACCTACTCCTAGATCTGTGCATGTAATGGTTTATGCTTTTAATAATATGGTGCCATCTGGCAGAATAGCTGATGTAAGACCGAACGATCCAGATATTGTTGGAGAATACAAATGTAAGATATTAAAAGAATCTACGGCTGAAAATACTCTTTCACTGCTCAATGTCAGAAAGGGCTGTGATCTATACACAAATGGCATTAAACCAGGACAAGGCTACTCATTTTCAGTTTCAGGAAATGATGGTATTCACAGAGATGTTACTTCAATGATCAGCGTGGAATTCTTCTCATTCGATAATACTACTGTAGAACAATCAATTACTGTTAGAGTTATGAATATGACGTCATCAGATTTTCTGACACACCACTACAGAAGTTTGTTAGAATCTTTGAAACATGGATTGAACAATAAAGAAAACGTTTACCTATATAGCATAAATGAATTTGACGAAGGTCTTGATTTAACAATAGCTACAAAGCAAGGTAATAGGATTTGGAAGAAAGATGATACAGAAAACTACATAAAAAGCAAAGAATCTGATATCAAAAGACTACTCAAAAGACAAATCGTAGTTTCATATCTACCGTGCAATAATCATGAGTGTGAAAATGGGGGTCTGTGTACGGATTCCATGAAAGTAATGAAGGAAACTAAAATCACTGAAAGCCCAACTCTAATCTTATCATCTCCTCTCGTCAGTCATGATTATACCTGCCACTGCACAGATGGGTTTATGGGTAAAAACTGTGAGAAACGTCAAGACCCGTGCTCGCCTAATCCTTGCAGATTTGGAGGTCAATGCAAGAAGCAAGGACATGATTTCATATGCACTTGTCCCGCCCGAAGAGAAGGTAAAACTTGCGAGTTAGAAAGAGGTGATGTCTGTAGTAGCAATCCATGTAAGAACGGAGGGTCGTGCAAAGAGAGCTCTGACCGAAATTCATTCTTCTGCCTCTGCCGTCCTGGTTATCGCGGCAACCAATGTGAAGCCCTTGTTGACTCGTGCCGACCTAACCCTTGCATGCACGGTGGCATATGCATCAGTTTGAAGCCTGGATATAAATGCAGTTGTATTGATGGAAGATATGGTAAACACTGTGAAAGTTCTACGTACGGCTTCAATGAACTATCTTACATGAAATTTGCAGCTTTAGACGCGTCAACCAACGACATCACTTTCATATTTGCTACGACTAAACCAGACTCGCTGTTGCTTTATAATTACGGCTCTCAAACTGGCGGAAGATCAGATTTTATCGCAATAGAATTACTTGGAGGAAAGCCAGTATTCTCATTTGGTGGCGCAAGAACGTCGATTACGTCGGTATCCATCACACACATGAATAAAAACTTGGCTGATGGAAGCTGGTACAAACTCTCCGCAACCAGAAATGGACGAGTGATATCCCTAAGTGCTACGTCTTGCACGGATCATGGAGATGTCTGCATGGAGTGCAAGCCCGGCGATGATTCATGCTATTCAGACGATACTGGACAAGCTGGGTATGTACATGTGGTTGTTATGATTCTTTTTTTAGCTATGATTCCAGTAGTCAATATTACTTACAATTATTCTAGTTTTCACGGTAGAAGCCTATGTGAAAGAGGTCATCCTGAGCAATGAAACTACTGAGTGTATAACAATAAAACTTTTATTTTTCTATTTCAGAACTCTCAACTTCAACAACGAGCCTCTTCTCATTGGTGGACTCCACAAAGCCGATCCAGTGCTTGAGCGTCCTGGTCAAATCCACTCTGACTCTTTCGTTGGCTGCATTCATAGCATCTCCATCAATGGGCGGCTGTTGAATCTTACGAACCCGATGGATTCTAGAGGAGTCGATAACACTTGTGGAAGATCCGAAAACGGAGCGTGTTATAAGAAAGACGTCTGTGGAACTGGGCAATGTCAAGATAGATGGAAAAAGAATTATTGCAAATGCGAAGGCAATGTCATATCACCAGACTGTTCACAGTCTTTACAAGCCATATCTGTAACAAAAACTGGTTTCATCCAGTTTGTTGTTTCGGAAAAACACAGACGAATGCAACTGCTTGAGAATTTTTACGGAGGAACTACTGTTTGGGAAAAAAAGTGGAACAAATCCAAAACGGGTGGTAAGATCAGCAATCCACCGAAAAGTCTATCTTTCTTCTTCAGAACGCACAGAAAGGATGGCGTCATATTCTTTGCGGCAACCGATAAGTATTATACCCTTATTGAACTCATAGGTGGAAGAGTGAGCTACATGTCAAAGCAAAATACGGTTGTGAACATGACAGCAGATCAAGACGATGTAGCTGATGGTAACTGGCATAACATCACACTTTTTTCTCTTGGGAGGAGCATACGACTTTTAGTGGATGGAAAACATCTCGGTGAAGAACTTGATTCAGCTGGGGTTCACGATTTTTTAGACCCGTATTTGACTATTTTATCTCTGGGTGGAGTCAAGAATGAGTGGATCCCTTCCAGTAGCTACCAGAACTTTGAAGGCTGTATTTTGAATCTTACCATCAACAATGAACTGCAACCTTTCAGTGGGAATGGAACTATTTTCAAGGAGACAGTACATAGAGGCAAGATTATGAATGGTTGTAGTAATGCCTTCGGAGTTGGCATTGCTCAAAACCCAGATCCATTGAGCATTGGAATAACACTGGTCATAGTATTTTTCATAATCCTCATTGTTGCAATTCTAGTGTCATTTATCGTATTCCGTTTACGCAAACAAAAAAAGGAAAAAGGAGATTTGCCCAGCGGAAAAACTAATGCCATACATTCGAAACAAAATGGTGGTCCAGCCATACTAAATGCACCGAATCTTATTGCCGGTACTAATGATAGCTTGATGAACCGAAACATGCATGGGAATGAAACAAATCTAAACAGCTACATGTCTGACAACGCTGATATAATGCGCAATGTGGGCCATATTGTTGGGCCAGAACTACTGTCCAAGAAATACAAAGACCGTGAAATTATGGGCATAGACCACCCTCGACCTCATCAACGCCCTGATATTATTGAACGGGAAGTAATCGGCAAAAGTCCGGCATTGAGAGAAGATCATCATCCCCCGCCACCACCATCGACCAACAACTCACATCATACCCATGACCACCCAAGTGGGATGGATCTGAATTCTGAATTACCAGAGCACTACGACTTAGAAAATGCCAGCTCAATCGCTCCTTCAGATATCGATATCGTATACCACTATAAAGGCTTCAGAGACGGTGGTGTGAGAAAATATAAAGCTACTCCTCCGCCTATAGCTGGCTACCACCATAAACACCAGACACCACCACATAGGCATTCCCCGCACCATGCAACGGGATACCCTCCTAGAGTTATGCCTCAGCAATCTCAAGCTCCGTCACAGACGAGACAACATCAGTCAACACCTTTAGCCAGGCTATCACCAAGTAGTGAGCTCAGCCAACAACCTAGAATACTCACACTGCATGATATATCGGGGAAGCCGTTACAGAGTGCTTTGTTGGCAACAACATCGAGTTCTGGTGGAGTAGGCAAGGATCCCTTGCACAGTAACAGTGAGAGAAGTTTGAATAGTCCGGTAATGTCACAACTAAGTGGTCAGAGTTCTTCAGCTGGGAGGAAAACGCCCGGCGCCCCACCACAGGTGCCGCCGGTTTCTGTTGGATCAGGTGGTTTGACAGCTGAAGAAATAGAGAGAATGAATGCAAGGCAGAGGACGTCTAGTCTAGTGTCAACCCTGGATGCAGTGTCGAGTTCCAGTGAAGCGCCAAGAGGTGGCGGGGTAGGCCATCACATGTCTCACAGGCATCATTCGCCACAAGCCGATAACAGGAGTTCCACAGGTTCGGATGATGAAAGCGGAAACGACAGTTTCACTTGCTCAGAAATAGAATACGACAATAACAGTCTAAGTGCTGACAAGCCAGAGGAAATACGAAGGAATAACGTCAGTGCCGGTAGTAATGCTAAAACTCCTATTCTTCCGCCTCCATATGAAAGTTTCGACTCTTCTTTCCGCGGGTCTTTGAGTACGCTAGTCGCGTCAGATGATGACCTAGCGCCTCACGTTGGCTCGGCCCTTTATAGGCAAGCTAACGGATCTCCAGCTCCAGCTACATTGGGCTGGGATTATCTACTAAATTGGGGACCAAATTTTGAGTCCATGATAGGTGTATTCAAAGACATTGCGGAATTGCCAGACTCTGTGAATGGTAGAATGTCTTCCTCCTTGAGACTTCCGAATGGCACGCCAAAGCCTTCGGAGGAATATGTTTGATTGTAGTAAACTAATTTGTAAATATTATTCTAGTTCTGTATTGTGTTTTGTACAAAATGTTGTTGCGATCTTGTATCAAGGTCTGCTTTTCAACCTCTTGCCATATCTTGTTGTTTTTGTAAGATCGATTTTCAATGTCTTTTAGTGTAGTGTCATTTTTAAGGAACATTCAAACCTCATTGTGTAAATAGTGCCTTTGTAGATATTATGATATTAACTGACTTTTTAACTTTACTAAGGGAACGTGTTATGTACAATATTAATATGTCAACTATTGAGATTTTGGAATGTTAGAAAGAATTGCGTATTTTTAGATTCTTTTACAAAAATATTTTTAGTGATTCAGAAAAATAGATTACACTATCATTATTAGGTGTATTTTTATAGAGCCATACCTACTTGATAACATAAATAAAAACATTGTGAACATAGTGCCAAATGCCTTACAAACTTGTTCAAAAAGAACTGACTGATATTTTTTATGTTTATACATGTAATGATGAAATAAAATAAATATAATAAATCGTGTTGTTTAATTGTCTTTCTAATCACAATATAAAGTTGGGTGCATAAAATTACATCACATTCTCGTAACGTGTTTTTAAAGCAATAGCATTTCGGTGATACATAAATTACCTATACATTTCTTTAGGAGGGCTTTGTTGTGAGAATTATTGTTACTCGTTTTTAACAAAAAGAGTGTGACAAAGCTTATTAAAACCCATAAATATCGAACCAATATGTTTCCAAAAACATAAAACAAAAAAGCAATGATAATACTTATATTACATTCGCATGCATGCATGCATTTCGTATGAATATGACTTAGATTGTCTAGATTAATTTAATTACAAACCACTGTTATGTAGACAAAAACTAATTTTTGTAATATGCATTCTTAATGTATTAGGGTTCTCCATAATTAGATTTTAGGCAATTTTCCGAACTGAACAAATGAAATAAGTTTATTTTTTCAGTCAAACATCTGATCAACCTTTACATTTTGGCTACAATAACTGAGTAGAGTTACGTAAAGGGCGAAATTTTGGCTGTAAGCTTTACAGTGAGATAACTGTACTCTGTTATTTTACGGACGTATTTACAACAAAAAAAGCAAATAAGTTTTGTAAAAAAACATTTATACAAAATATAAATTCCGACTTCAAAACACTACATACAGCAATAAAAAGTAAGAAATAATTTAAAAGAATACCTTTAAATTAGAAGTACGTATTCTTGTAGGTATTGTAGAAGCATAATTTATAGTCGGTGCCCAAAATATATTTGCTGGTCATGAAACTGGGCAACGACTACAAATTATACTTCTAAAATACCTATGTATACATACGTCTAATTTAAAGCTATTTTTTTAAACTATTCCTAACTTTTTAGTGCTTTAGTGTTTTGAAGTCTGTTTTTATTTTTATTTAAAAAAATTTATTTTTAAATTTTTAGTAGGGGAGCGGGAGAAAAATAAACTAGTCCCTTGTAACCATAACGTACCCTACTTAATTCGTTGTTTTAAAATTTGAAGTTCTCAATTTCCATATCTGAAACTCTTCACCAGAACATCAAATTATCTTGGGACTACTTTTACGCTATTTTATGAAACATATAGATATTACTAAAGGATGGGCCCCATTAGGCCTTATTTACTGCTGTCCATTGAAGAATTTGTTTTCCATCTCTGAAAGTATTCATCAGATCTTCACCAAATTAAAATGGGACCAATGGGACGTTATATACTTATATTCGAACATTAAAAAGAAAGAGGATGTAGTGACTAGAATTGAAATATGAATGTTGCGTTGGTTTAGACACATGGAGAGGATAAAGGTAGAATTATTGACGAACGTGGGTGGAAGGGCTGGTAAGGGACATCCCAAGTGGACAAACTTCGACCAAATAGAGGACTAATACATCCCCTCCAAATATGGTATTAATACATCCGCCCAAAGGGCAAGATACAAACCTGGAGGTAAATCCTGGTCACTGCCTAGTGCCTACCCCTCCGGGATAGAGGCGTGAGTTAATGTAATATATTATAAAAGTAGGTATTCACCAGCTCCATCAATTTTACGCATATCATGACATGATACATACCTGCTTTAAAACTTGAATCAAGTTCTACTATTTGGTATTCTATGCACCCTATGCGCTCTTTGTTAGTTCAGTTTGATGAAACCGCTTCGTCACTGGAGAAAAATTGTTTGTAAAATAACGCTGGTTTAACAAGATCGACGCAGACATCGGTACCATCCAAAACACAACAAGACTGTTGACAAATATGATAATTTGCAGAAATGGTGAAGTCATGATAAACGGGTATTTTGAATTTAGTTGACTTTTTAGAGCTCCTTAGTTTGACAAGAAAACCTTTAAGAGGTTTCATGAGGCTTACTGGGAATACCAATTAAAAAAATCATGACTTCTCTTATAGATCGATTTTGCTAAAAATGTCAGATCAATCTCTAATTGATGTTAATGAGGGCTTTTCAGAGCTGTCAGTTGAGTTTCATTAAAAAAAAACTAGATGGCGCTGCAAGGAGAACAAATTAATGTCACCATACGTTTCAAATGTTACAGTGATGTCATGTCAACTTTGACATATTATGTCATGTCAGCACCATCTATCGGTAACTTGTGGTACTGTATTATTTTTTAATGACGCTTTGATGAGCCCTCATTGTGATTTTCAGGACCCATGGCCGTGAACCTAAGGCAAAAAGCTAGGACTAAGTATATATCATTAACGCCATGTCAAGTCCCAGGTCCGTGACCATAGGTTCTCAGGCGTGGGTCCCAAAAATTAGTGTTAAGATGATTGAGCGATTGATCTTTCACTTTTTGCAAAAAAAGATCTGTACTCGTACAATACTAAGAGCACTGAATGTAGAAAAGATACGATTTTTTTCCATTGGTGGCCCTAGTGAACTTCATGGACCCTTTAATAGTAGATTGTTAACCAAGGGCTGTATGACATCAATTGCATACGAGGTTTTTGGCGCCCGAGCGCAGCGAGGGCGCTAATTAGCCCGAGTATGCAATTGATGCTTACACCCGAGGTAAACACTCTGCTTTACATATCGATTGTGAGGTAAGTAAAAAAACAAGAAAGCAGGACTTTTGAGAAAGAACTCCAAAACACGAAAAAAAAATACTTTCGCGCCTAGCTAGTCGACTGACTTTTTTATATCGATTTTTAAATCGATTTCAATTAACATACGATGTGACTGCGAAACAAATAGTTCGATATTTAAAATAAAATCTTCATAAATTGTAATATAAATTGTCTCGATTCCGATTCGAGTAAATAATCGATACCAAGAAAAAAATATTAACTTTAAAAAAATATTCTTCTTGCAGTATGAGTATGACAGTTCTTTTTTCAAATTCCAAAACCTATGCTGTAATGTTAACATGACATGGTATGTTTTGAAACCTATGCTGTAATGATATCCATACACCCCGGCATTCAGGGAAGTAAGTGACTACTTACAGAGCAAGATATAATATGTAATAGTAGATTGTAGGTACAACAAGTGCATAAAACGCACCATTTTACTCGAGACGTTTATCCATCCGAGCGAGCTTGCGAGCGAGGATAGATATAAAGTCGAGTGTAAAATGGGTTTTATGGACGAGTTGTACACTCTACTTTTCACTTCGATTGCGAGGAAATGAAACAGCAACATGTAATAGTAGATTGTACAACAAGTGCATAAAACGCACCATTTTACTCGAGACGTTTATCCATCCGAGCGAGCTTGCGAGCGAGGATAGATATAAAGTCGAGTGTAAAATGGGTTTTACGGACGAGTTGTACACTCTACTTTTCACTTCGATTGCGAGGAAATGAAACAGCAACATGTAAATATAGTAAATGCTAATTTAATTAAAATTGAAAGTTACATTAGAGCAATGAGAAATATTTAAAGCTGTTGGTATCTTTGCCTTGGTCTTAGAATACGAACGAAACGAAATAAAATAAAGAGGTTGTTGTATGAAGTTAAAGATGTTCGTGTGGCTGTTGCAGCGATTGCCTTGGTCTTCGACGAAGATTTTACTTTATGCTCTAGAGCATAAAAAGCGACTTTATGTCGCCTACGCACGACATAAAGACGAACTTTTAGAGCATGAGAAGTGAAAAAATAATTATGGTTCCCGCCAATTAACTTTTTTTTCTTTTTTTTTCTGTAGGGACGTGACACCTGACTTAAGGTCGTTACATACTGCTCAGTTATAAAAACATTTTCTTTTTATAACTATGATAAGTTGTTGTTATGGCTTAAATACTATACTGATCTACTAAATTGAAAAATAAACAAATATAAAAAATAATAAATGAGACGAAATACAAATTATAAGTTTATTTCATGAAGTTTTATTGTGTACTTTGGCTGTTGGTATCTTTGCCTTGGTCTTAGAATACGAACGAAACGAAATAAAATAAAGAGGTTGTTGTATGAAGTTAAAGATGTTCGTGTGGCTGTTGCAGCGATTGCCTTGGTCTTCGACGAAGATTTTACTTTATGCTCTAGAGCATAAAAAGCGACTTTATGTCGCCTACGCACGACATAAAGACGAACTTTTAGAGCATGAGAAGTGAAAAATATTTTATGTTATCAAAATAAAATAGGAACATTTTATATTTTAAGGTTCCGCAGCGTAGTCTTGAGTGGAGACCGCGGATCGGTAAACGTAGTGTAGGACGTCCTCAGACTGGGTGGAGCGATGATGGACCGAGGACCGTGCTCAGTGGCGTGCAATAGGAGAGGCCTATGTCCAGGAGTGGACAAGCATAGGCTGATGATGATTATGATGATGATGAAGGTTCCGTAGTATTACAAACGATTGTTTTAGAGTAGGTCTAATTGACTAGACGTAGGTACCTAATGTTCCTGTAACAGAATGACGGCTGATAAGACACCAATGTTTAACCACTGAAGTTTTCAACAGCTGATTTGATTCCATTGCAGCTTCTAGTTTGCACGCACAAATGCGTCTTTTGGGCATGAATGTACATAGCACAACTCTCAGTCTGTAGATGGTACATAGGTTACATACGACTAATGAATGTTGATGAAGCGAAATATATCTGTCAGGATCGTGGCTAGTGGCAGACCCTGGTCTCTGCCTACTCCTCCGGAATACGGGCGTGAGTTTATGCTATGTTTTGTTTTCATAAATTACTTGACAAACTTTAATGATTCTAATTTATTTTTGTCTTTACTCGCAGGTTAGAACTGATAAAAAAGTGTTGATTTGATTCAATTGAGACGTAAATATTATATTGTTATTATCCCGACATGAGCGGTGGTAGCCTAGTATGTAGAACATTGGACTCGGAAGCGAGAGACCCAGTTTCGATTCCCAGTGCGGGCGTGTACATATGACTTGGTTTCCTAAGTTATGTACTTTTCTAAAGTCATAGTAGCAATACCACTCGCTGACGGTGACATTGTGAGGAAACCTGAGTGGCTGTGCTATTCACATACCTCAGCGCTTGAAATCGCCAATCCGCACGGGCACGCGTGGTGATTGAGCCCATACTCTCTCCCTGAGAGAAGGCCTGTGCCCCACAGTGGGACGTATATGGTCTGCTTATGAGATATCACGACGTTTGCAGCGATGTGGCGATAGCAGTGGCAGCGATTGTTTCTACCTCCTAGCCTGTCTTCCCCACAGAAAAACCTGAAATTGTGTCAAAGACCACCTTTTTGAAATCAGCCGTGCTTGTTGTCAGTTTTTATCTGAGTCATCAAAAGAGAAAAAACAACTTGCTATCCCCAAAATTTGACATTGGCAGAATCCTTAGGGTAGCCATTAATTAAGAATTGAATTGAACCCCCACAGTCTATGTAGGCGGTGACAGATGGAAATGATTAGGTATCAGTTGTAGCTAGACTCTGGCAATGGCTGGAAAAGCCCAATGATAGGACAATATTTTTAGATCGTCAATCGGTACGTGTTTGCCAATAACAAGAGTCTATGAGAGATGGTGTACGAAGGCAAAAGCCTTTGGTCTGCAACTGGAGTTGAGGACGGTGCTTAAATAACACCAAACTTTGTTCATAATGGGAATACACTCGATTCCCATATGAACAAAGTTTGGTGTTATTTTTAAACAACATGCCACGCATCAAATCAACATAAAATTTTAAAATTTAGATTTGCGAATAAATTAAATTTGAGCCTTGTGAAATTTTATGGTACCCAAGGGTCTAAACGGTATAATAATTCTATGATTCTCTAATTTAACTTTTATTAATATTTCTTACCTCTAAGCCAAATTAAACATCAATTTGTGTCCTCTAAACAAATTGATAAGAAGCAGAAGCAGAAGCAGAAAGACATTTATTATACCAACAAGATACATCACAGAAACAAAATAAGCACATAAGTAACATAATATGCACAACACAGAAGGAAAACTAAATACACAACAGACAAAACGAATAAATAAAATAGGACTATAGATGTAGCCTGTGGTGTATCTACATTGCCACAAAAGGCAGCTGACTCAGCGTTGTGCTGAGGAAGTGATCCCTCAGCGCTGATTTTCAGTCAGTGCCTACGGTAACCCATAATTGTACTACGGAGTGCGTGCCGTGGTGTAGTTAAAGAATTAAGTCAAATTAAATAACATACATACAATAAAGTAAAAAAATAAATAAAATATCGTCATAAAATACTTACATATATTATTAGTTTTAAATTAATATGTATGAAATATAAAGGAACACCATAATAAATTAAATTCAATAAGTAAATATAAGTGAAAGAAATATAAGTGAAGGAGAAGAGAGGGGAGGATACACACCAAAATAAATAAAAAGTAAATACATGCCCGACATAACGCGATGGTGGCCTATGATTTAGTTGATGCGATTACATAGTCGGTCATTTTACTAAATAGTAAAAGTAGAAGTAAAAGTAAATCAGAGTCAGAAGCGGCGAAAAATCGGGCGGGATAGTCTCTGCTGTTCAAGCAAATATACCTTGAGCTTGCGCCCAAAGGCATACCTACTGGAAGCGTCACGGACTGGGGGAGGTATATCATTCCAGCACTTGGACGCCGCAAAACGGAAACTACCTCGAAAAGCCATCGTACGGTGCACAGGGATGATAATCCTATCCCTGTGAACTATGCGTTGTCTCGACGAAAACTCCAGTTTCCTGTATAGATAACAGGGTGTTTTCGTGCGCACTACTCCAAAAAGGAGCTTGGCAAGGTGTAGTTGTCGTCGAGCCTCCATGTTCAGGAGTTTTGCGTCGTTCAAGTACGGGGTGATATGGGATCTGGGAGAGATTTTGAAACAAAACCGTGCGCATGCGTTTTGCACACGTTGTATTAATCTTCTCGTCCTGCCAAAAATACAGCCACCATAAACGACATCACAGTAGTTCAATCTAGATAATATCAACGATTCACATAGACTAACACGCAAATCAGTTCTAAGGTAATCGCGTATATTATATAAAATCTTAAGGCGGTAGAAGCAGTTGCTCACAACATTGCAGATATGGTTTTCGAAGCGAAGTTCACCATCTAGCAGCAGTCCGAGGTTTCTGGCTTCTACAACCCTTTTCACTGGTTCGCCCTTAATAACTATATCGTTGACGGCAAGAGCCTCTACTGTATTATGAATTTGATGTTTAGTTCCAAGCACAAGGTACTTGGACTTACTAGGGTTCAGCACAAGACAGCTCCTGTCAGACCATTCTGCAATACGATCCAAATAACAATTTCGTCGTTTTTAAGGGACCAAAAGACAATTTTTTTCCATATTCGAAAAACTGTAACATAATTGATTTTCCAATACGTAAATTATATTATAAAAAAAACTGCAAAGTAAACCGTTTTTTCCCGCAGTTTTTTTTTTTAAATAAATAAATATATATTTTAGACGTTATTAACAGGTACTATAATAAACAATATTAAAAAATATTTTAAGTCTTTAATTTGGGAATCCATGTTTGGGTGAAGGCCTGCTCCATCTTATGTCATTCATTGCGATCTGCGGCGAGTCTGCTCCAGAGAGTACCCGCCACTCGCACCACATCGTCACTCCAGCGGCGGCGCGGACGCCCACTACGACGAGTCTCATCCCGCGGCACCAGTGTAGCTTATGCTAGCTACGGAAACAATTAATGGGATTGTTCCACTTTTGGCACGGTATTCTTTGTAGGGTTAAAACCAAACTACATTAATTTGTACAAAAATCGTTTCGTAAAGCGATTCCCATAGAAATGTAGAGAAAAAGGTCGCCTCCTAAGTACCGTGCGTTAGCACAGAACCTAATATGTGAGTACCCATCTCGCCCTTGGCAGTTTTTGTAAGCCATGTAGTCGATGTTCAGCAAGGAAATTAAGATTAGGCTCGACTCGTAAACCGTTGGTGCGTATCGTGTTGTTTCTATAAATGCTGCTTAGTGCAATATTTTTATAAGACCAACCAAAAATAGTGTGTCCATAAGCGTAAGCGTGTAAGTAATACCCAATGTTTTTATTTATTTTTTGTCACTTTTTGAGTCTGCGGAGTCGGATTTGTGTAGCATTGTTGTACTCTACGTGAAAACACAATACAAAAACGTTATGTTTTAAATTCTATGTGAAAATATTACACATGAAAATAATCATAAAATCTCTCTTACTTTTTAGTTTTGGGCAAATTTTTTAATGTTATTTTTTCATTTAGCGACTTGATAATTGAAAAATTGTCAAAATGATGCTGTGGAATTTGATTGGCTGCTCTTGTTTAATAGGTAAGTATATTTTCAATTTACTTAAACTGTCTTCGTGTGAGAAGTGAGCCGAAATTAATCTTATAATAAATAATAACATCTATCCAGCACAAAAACTATATTAGTCCAAAACTTCGGGGTTAACTTACTATAAGGGGACATTCTAACAGGATTTAAAAAAATATATAGCAAAAAGCCTGCCAGTCTGCGCAATATAAAATAGCGGCTACTATTGCCATAGGTTGTCAAAATATAAACTGAATTGAATTCGCTTTGAAGCTTGTTGTACTTTGATAATAATATTATAAGGAATCAATGTGTGTTTTTTGACGACCTCGTGGCGCAGCGGTAGTGCATCTGCATACCATGCGAGAGGTCCCGGGTTCGAATCCCGGCTGGGGACAAAAAAAAACAAAACCCCAGGTCTTGAATGTTTACATGTTTGTGATGTCGTTGTTTCTGGTTTCCACGACACAGGGTATCCTAGTGTGGGGCCAGAAGCAATGTGTGCCTGTATGTAAATGTTTATGTTTATGTTTCTATTAGCTCCCGGCCCCACTCTACAAATTACATTACAAAAAGTAATCGTTTAGTTTTTCAAAACGGTTATTTTTGTATTTTGTAAAGAACTTGGTTTTTCACTGGTTTTCTTAGAACTTCCGGTTTAGATAACTGCAAAAAACCTTATTTATTTAGTTCTCTTTTAGAAAACTCGCTCGCTAAACAACTCGCGATGTATTCAAAACTTCGGGATCTCAAATGCGTCCTCAGCGTAGCGTTGATTTGTGCTTCCGCTCCAAGCCATAAAGAACATACATACAAACATAAACTCACCCGTGCATCCCAGAGGGGAAGGCAGAGACCAGGGACTACTACTTGTCACAATCCTGACAGATCACTTTCGCTTCCTCAACATTCATTAGTCGTTGCATGCACGCATGCCGGTTTCGGGTACTTTTTATCTTGCCTTTTGCTAGTACATCCCCTATTTGGTTGTAGTATGACCACCTGGGACGTCCCTTACCGGCCCTTCCACCCACATTCGCTCGATATATTTGTTTCGTCAATCTTTCTTCCTTCATTCTC
Source organism: Yponomeuta cagnagella (assembly GCA_947310995.1). Lineage (NCBI taxonomy): Eukaryota > Metazoa > Arthropoda > Insecta > Lepidoptera > Yponomeutidae > Yponomeuta > Yponomeuta cagnagella. Next base: position 17,073,217 of record OX371270.1, on the reverse strand, counting down.
TCCACATGTCCAAACCAACGCAACATGCCTTTCTCAATTCTACTCAGTCCTCTTTCAGTCCACAACGTTCTCTAATCAAACTATTGCGTATCCTGTCATTCAAAGTAACAGCAGACGGTACTTCTTAAGGACCCCATTTCTAAGAACATAAAGCCAAAAAAAACGATAAGAATTACGCGTTCCTTGCATGCTGGCATATTTAATATTTTAGTCATTCAATTTTTTATCCATGTTTTATAAATTTTGTTTCAATAAAGCAGTTTATGTCCAGTATGTGTAGCTTTCGGGTTTGGTAGCAGTATTTTAAGACTCGGTACTTATATGTGCCTTAGGCATAAGTTCTTTGCTTATTGACATGATGGTCGTAATGGGTTTATGACATTATGGATTATGATCAAAGATCGATTTGTAGATATCTCCTATTGTATAGTAAGCACTTACTTACGCACCATACATAAACTCACGCCTGTATCCCAAACGGGAAGATAGAGACTAATGTACCATCGAAAGTACATTAACCTTTACACACATGCACTCGGTTACGATACGGGTGACTTTGCAATGTAAAGGCTGACCTGCTGTCGACTGTACCACTCGCGATCATAAAGGGAGGGAAACTCGTCGGAGGGAGTAACTAAGGGCGTTTATACACGGGCGGCGCGTTGCGAACGACAACAGCGCCAACTTCAGACGTGTGTCGATGGCAATAATACACAACCAGATAAATCGCAGCCCAATAAAACAGAGCCGATAATCATGGCCGAATATTCTCATTGCCAGAGGAGATAAAGTTACTCTAATAACAAAAACCTCATAAGATTTAGTTTTTTCATTGCATACTGAACGTTTTCTTATAAGGTTGTACATGCATAAAAGTAATATTTTACGAGATAACTCAAATATTGATAAACGCTTCATACTTATAAGGCATTAAGTGCAAGATATGACGTCATAGTTTTCGACTTTTTGTAGAGTTATATTATAGTTATTGTATACCACTACTTAAATATGCTTAGATATAAGAAACTGTTTTTAATATCTTTCATCTGGTTGTGCAATAAAATGTTTTCTATCTATCTATCTATCTATTATGAAAAGTATTAGCCGAAGAGATAAAAAAAATACCACGCTTATTTGTCTTTTAACATGGTCTCTCAGATTATATTAAAACATTTTTAGTACAAGTTCTCCATTATCCAGTCGTGTATTATTTATAGCAAGAACGGCAAAGTTGTGGAACGCGTTGCAGTAGTCTGTTTTTCCACAGACATTTAACTTGGATATGGTCCCACTGTAGGTCACAGGCATAGACATCATGGTCACAGGCCTTTTCTTAGAGAGAAAAAGAGAGTGTGGGCTTAATAACCAGGCGTGCAGATAAATAAATAAATCAATACATTTGAATTAAATCGAACTAAATGAGGACTGAGATAATGCACTCAGTGGCATGTCATCATCATCAGCCATTTGTCGCCCACTGCAGGACATAGGCGTCCTCCGTGGTTTTAATAACCATGAGGGATTTTGCCATAATCGCCACGCTTGGCGGGCGGGTTGGCGGTCGCAGTAAGCGGTTGGAATCTCAGGAAAACGCTGCTGCCTGTCTCCTGGCAATTGATTTCCTTAGTCGCCTTCTACGACATCCACGGAGGGAAATGGAGTGACGCTATTTTTAATCCGGCGCCACACGGCGTTAATCGTCATGTTAAGTAGCATGTATGCAAAAGTAAAATACTTATCAAAATCGTGAAAATTACCGACTCAATTAACGCTTATCACTGTAACTACAGTAATTGTCTACACCTAACTATTCCATAAATAAGAAAAAGACAAGTTAAACGACCGAAAGAGACTTTTATTCCCCTCATAAATTACCCGATTCTTTATCTAAGTCGAGTAGTTGGATTTGAAACAGTTGTCTAGTAAAACGCCGCTTAATTCAACGCCTGCGCACTTATCCGTCATGTTAACTACCTAAGGAATCAATTAAGATAACAACAAGTATTGGTAGAGCAAGGACGCAATTGGTATTCGTTTCGGGCATGTTTTCTTAGGAAACCCGCGGCTGTTTCGCTCATATTGACTTCTCTTGCGTGGCACTGTGACCAACCCCAAGCCTTGGTTTCTTGTCTAGACGGGAGGAATTCGGCGTGCGTTAGCGAGGTACTTGGAGCGAATACTAAAATACGCTTGTAAAACTGTCGATTCGGATTCAAAAGTTTTAAGCGCGTATTCGCAGCCAATTCGCCTTTTTGGGCAAGGCCTAAGAACCGAGAGTTTAATACGCGTATTCGCGGCTAATTCGCTCTTTCTGGACAAGACCTGACGGTCGAGAGTTTTATGCGCGTATTCGCTCTTTCTTCTCTCTCTGAGCCTGTGCCCTACAGTGGGACGTATATAAGCTGCTTATTCTTTGATAACAAAGACGGTGAATCGGTTCTATCTAATTATTTTTTTCAGCTTTGAGTCAATCCTATGATTTGCAAGACTGCGTACAGCCACCTTTGGAATGTCCAAACGAAAATATCACCTTTTGGCTGTACACAAGGTTAGTATTAACATCAAACCATACATTTTCCGATAGACCCAAAACCACAACACCTCCAATCCTCAGGCAATTTATACCTGTAACTTAAAAATATCTAACCGTAATAGTGTCTGTGATGCTGTATAGTCTTTGTGTCGACAGAAGGTAGTTGTTATCTGGCACAGTTGAATTCATGAGTAAGTAAAGAACTCTCCACTATTATATACTACACTAAAGCTGACTTGCATCACTTCTGAAATGTAAGTGACCTTTAAATCGCGATATATGAATAATTTTAGTTAAATGCTGTTTAAGCCGCATTTCAGAAAGTGGTGTAAGTCGGTGTACTTTTGCTTACTTACGTTTGTTATACTGTTTGACACCTTCGTGGTTTAACTTTTAAATGAACAAAAAATTCGGTGTGGCGCCGGATTACGAATAGCGTCACTCCATTTCCTTCCGTGGATGTCGTAGAAGGCGACTAAGGAAATCAGTTACCAGGAGACGGGCAGCAGCGTCTTCCTGAGATTCCAACTGCATATTGCGATTGCCAACCCGCCTGCCAACCGAGGTGATTATGGCAAAACCCCTCATGGTCATGAAAACCACGAAGGAGGCCTATGCCCTGCAGTGGGCGTCAGATGGCTGATGATGATGATAGTGATGAACAAAAAATATCTATGAGTACCCAAATAAAAGTAAAAAATATTTGTTACCCAACGAATTAAGCACAAGCATTTCGATTGATAATAATTATTAGCTTACATTTTAAATTATATCAACAATATAACATTTAATTAACCTTTATTAGTGGTGACGGTGTCCCCACACTAGGCTGAAGAGCTATCCACATCACAACGGGCTGGCGACATGCTGGCGCAACGACACAAACCAAAATGAACCTTAACTACTTTTCACGCTAGCAGCGCAAAAAAAGCCCGGCCACGTGCGGCCGATGGGAATTACTTTAGATTGATAGGGGATGTATTAGCGAAGGGCAAGATAAAAAGTACCCGAAACCGGCGTGCGTGCATGCAACGACTAATGGATGTTGAGGAAGCGAAAGACATATGTCAGGACCGTGGCAAGTGGCAGTCCCTGATCTCTGCCTACCCCTCTGGGATACAGGCGTGAGTTTATGTATGTATTTATGTATGTACTTTAGATTGAAATCGTGCCGACCGCACGACACTGGTCCGTTGTAATGTAATACTTTCCACCTTTTAGCCCGGTGCTAATCGCCTAGTATTGGATTATTCGGATTTCATGTTTGTGTTTTTCCTGGTACAATAAAGAATATTCTTATCTTATCTTATCTTATAGATTTTTTTTTTCATTTAAGATGTAACCTAGTATAATATATATGAAGACTTAGGCCTTTGCAGCTACGTAATGAGATTATTTATACAGCGTCCAGTGGCACCTCCACTCACACTAGATGGGTGAAGGGACCACTCCGACGCTGCAATACCTGGGACATTATTTTTAGAATGGAGTAGGCTTGCCCAGCACCTATACTATATATATAATAAACATAAGTTACATAATGATGATATTTTGTTAAATTAATGAGATAACCCCAGGTCTTGGATGTTTACATGTTTGTGATGTCGTTTGTGGGGCCAGAAGCAATGTATGCGCCTGTACGTAAATGTTTATGTTTAATGTAGGACGATCAAGCAACATTATGCATTATGCGACGTTATTGCTTCCCAGTTGGTCTACCTACATGCAAGTCAACGGTTGGTTTACATGTAGGTAGACCAAAGCTGAATGAAACGTAATATATTTTTTTAATGAGCGCTGGTAGCATAGTGGGTAGAACATTGGACTCAAAGCGAGAGACCCAGGATCGATTCCCAATGCGGGAATGTACCTATGACTTGGTTTTCTAAGTTATGTACTTCTACAACTCGCTAACTGTGAAGGAAAACATCGTGAGGAAACCTGAGTGTCTGAGCTAGTCACATACCTCAGCGCTTGAAATCGCCAATCCACATTGGGCACGTGTGGTGATTAAGCCCATACCCTCTCCCTGAGAGAAGGCCTGTGCCCTACAGTGGGACGTATTATAGGCTGGTTATGAGTATATTTTTTCCATGTCCGATTAGTACCAAAATTTTTGATAATGTAAACGAGATACAGCGAGTTAATTAGCTCTCTTACTATACGGACCAAAGTGAGAGTCCTATGGTGCGTTCACTCATACATTATATTCTACTCCAGGCAAAACCAATTCAACCCGTACCAAATCTATGCTTTGGATGCGAACTCAATCAAATCCGCACCCTGGGTGGCGGACGCACCAATCAAGATCCTCATACACGGCTACACTGGATACAAAGACTTCTCACCTAACACCGAGATTCGCCCTGGTAAGTATTTTCCGTATACACATACGGACGTAGACATGTTTGTATTTTCATATGATTTCTTTGGTATAACTTCCCCGTTCGCCTTTTGGCCTTTTGCATCTACGTAATGAGATGATTTATGCAGCGTCCAGTGGTACCTTCACTCGCACTAGATGGGTGAAGGGACCACTCGGACGCTGCAGTGCGTGGGACATTGTTTTTTAGGTGGATTAGGCTTTCCCAGCAGCTATACCATCCTTACAGCTTAGTCGGCCTAGCCCACAGGAAGGACAAGTCAATACTTGTCTACAACCAAGCCGCGGGTTTCCTCACGATGTTTTCCTTCACGGTTAGCGAGTGGTATTGCTACTACAAATTAGCAGATGTCTTTGAAAATAAAAAAGTCATAGGTACATGCCCGCACTGGGAATCGAACCTGGTACCTGAAACCGGCATGCGTGTATGGCGCGACTAATTACTGTTGATAAAGCGAAAACGCCCTACAGGATTTGATAGTGTGTATGATTTTATAAAATGTATCCTATGGCTGCTGTGGGCAACACTGGTGAGGATCGCTGGCCAGCTGTCAATGAGTCAGCGATCCTGACCAATAGGAGCGCCCCGCCAACCTGCCGTGGCACGCGATTGGCGGAGACCTATCTCCGCACAAGCGAGTTTGCCTGAAGCTGAAAACGCTCTTGCAGAAAGTTTCTAATTTAATTTTGTTAATAATTTAATTGAACTGAAAAATTGTGCAAGAATATTTTCATAACATTTACAGTGTGTGAGACGGAATAGCAATCTAAATAAACCGCCCGGCAAGATAATCTGTAATAGGTAATTTATCTGTTTCTAACAATGAACTAGGTCATTGGTTTCTAAAGTACAAGTAGAAGAAGAAGGGATTATTGCGACAAATTAACACAGCACAAGATAAAAAGGCAAACCATTAACAAATTATTCCGTGTTTAGTTACAGACTTAAGACCGTAACCGTCTTATTCATAAATACACATTCCTTAAAACACTCGATAAACGCCGATTAAAATTGTCTGTTGTAACTACAGATTATATAAACTGCCTCTGAGGAATGCTTTAGAGAAATTGTGTTTTTATAAATAATAATCCTGTTTTTATAAACAAGACGCCAAACTTTTTCCCAAACAAAACCCCAAAAAAACTCGATTCTGAAAAAACTGTTTTAAATCGATTTGGTTTATTTTCCACGTTAAACAAAACAACCGGCATTATTTCGCCTGCTATATCCATATGAGCAATGTTTTAAATCGATACAATAGCATCATCTTCAATTACCAGTCGTTTAACAGCATATTATTTTGCTGAAGTAGTCCATTTATTCCTTAAGGCCGCCTTGCACCACTTTTTAAATGTGGTTTATACAGCATTTAACTAAATTATTTATACAAAACTCGATTTAAATGGCGACTTAAATGGCTTTTAAGAAGTGGCGCTAGTCGGCCTTAAAGTCTTATATTTTATAAAAACATGATTACATAAAACACTTAAATTATCTGTGGTAAAGCCTATCCCTTTGAAGAATGTTTCAGAGGAATCGTGTTTTTTAAGTAACAACGTGTATCAGTATGTGAAATTTACATTATTCTGGTTTAGTACTATAATCTTATGTTTGTTGTAAAATAAATAGTTACCTAACCTAACCTAACCTAACTTAACCTAAACCGCAAGGAACATTATACCATTATAATGACCCAGCTGCAGCACAGTTCGCCACGAATTTAAGCTACCGCTAGCCGTCATTGCTAACCATACGTCACCCTATGCGCGCCGGCCACAGGGTTACAGGGAGCAATCTCGCAGATTGACCTAGGACTAGCTGGCGGCTCGCAGTCGGTGCGCTGGAAGCATGCGGTGCGCTCGCTTGAAGCGCGTCGGCTGCTAGTTGAGTTGCATCGTAGCGGCAAGCACGCTGACCGACACGCGATTGGTTTTTTTTGCAGTGGAACAATGCTCAAATTTGAATGAAAAGTTAATTTCTGGGTTGGGTCCGTGCCGATATAATGTGCTACTACCTTAAAGCCTTACGTTTCTCCCACAGCTTACATGCAATGCTGCAACTACAACATCATCTCCGTCGACTACAATCCGATAGCCCGCGAGCCGTGCTACGTGCAAGCGGCTGCGAACACCGAACTCGTCGGCAAATGCACCGCGCAACTGATAGACTCGCTTGTAAATCACGGCTTTGCTCTATCGCGATTCCACGTGATTGGGTTCAGTTTGGGTGGACAGACGGCTGGATATATCGGGAACTATCTTACTTCCGGGAAGCTGGATCGAGTCACCGGTTGGTTATTTTTTATTTAACTAGGGCGTCCAGAACCCTTTTACAATCATCACACTAGGGCCCTATTGACTAGACACTTACGATTGTAAGTTAATTAAATAATTATTACTAGATTACACGACTCGATGTCGTGTAATCTAGTCATAATTATTTTTTCATCTGGAGCAGGTCTTTGGCCACTTCATCCTTCCAGCGATATCTGGGGCGGCCAACCGGTCTTTGGCCGCCTAGTAGTCCCAGATATGAAAGGGATGGTAGTCGAAGGAATAATAATCATCATCATTCAGCCACAAGAAGTCCACTGCTGGACATAGGCCTCCTCCATGGATTTCCAAAAAGACCGGTTGGAAGCGGCTTGCATCCAGCATCTTCCTGCCACTTGGATAAGGTCATCTGTCCATCTTGTGGCTGGTCGTCCTACGCTGCGCTTCGGCCACATATCGGCATATTATGTGGTCTCCATTCAAGAACTTTTCGGCCCCATCGGCCGTCGTTTCTGCGTGCTACGTGCCCCGCCCACTGCCACTTCAATTTAAGAAGAAGAAGAAGAAGAAGAAAGACATTTATTATACCAACAAGATACATCACAGAAACAAAATAAGCACATAAGTAACATAATATGCACAACAACAGAAAGAAAACTAAATACACAACAGACAAAACGAATAAATAAAACAGGACCATAGATGTAGCCTGTGGTGTATCTACGTTGCCACAAAAGGCAGCTGACTCAGCGTTGTGCTGACGAAGTGATCCCTCAGCGCTGATTTTCAGTCAGTGCCTACGGTAACCCATAATTCTACTACGGAGTGCGTGCCGTGGTGCAGGTAAAGAATTAAGTCAAATTCAATAACATTTACTAATCCGCTGTGCTATGTCGACGACTTTCTAAGGAATAATAAGAATCAGGAAATCGAGGACCTGATTTCCGGACCCAACACCATCGGAGAAACGAAATCCCACCGAATCCGTTGGCGCGGTCACTTAGGAAGGATGGGAGTGGATCTGGCAGTGAAGAAGGCACACCTGAGATAGATTAGATTACATTATAACACTTTATTGTACACACATTAAAAGGCTAACATGTCTAAAGTTTTGCCGTATACAATTGGCGGTCTTATCGCTAAAAGCGATCTCTTTCAGACAACGTTAGGATGGATAGAACTGATGAAGAGAGTAGGTAGGTAGGTGTACATGAAATATATGGGAAAAAACGTACATAAACTGACTACTTCTAATATTCATACATACTTAATAAAATACTTAAACTAACCATGGAATACAAATATATACTATACAAACATATATATCATTATAATATACTAATACATAAATTTTACATACAAACAGACAACAGACAAGACTTACTATGGTTACTATATAGAGAATCATAGCAACAGCATTACAGGTATTCAGCGAGATAGTGAGACTTTACCAATTGGCCACGCTATATTTTTTAATATGATCGGAAATCTCAAAACCATTTCGAGAATTTTGCTTTCCGTACCATTTCTATTTATCAGATTTGTAAATGAGTCTAGATTTTTTAAGATATTCAATAAAAATTTAAGCTTTGACCTTAAATGACTTTTGTATGACGTCAGCAAAGGCAGTTTGAGTATTAATCCTTTGCCTTACAAAAAAGAAAAATGTCAACGTGTCGAAGTGTCGGTTTCACAGAGTGTCGTGAATACATGGTCAGCCGACCAAATCAACTTACGTTAATGACATTTGTTTTTTTTTTATTTAGGCAAAGACTATCTCTTTAATCATGCTCTGATGACGTCACACACCACCAAATTTTAGAAAAATATAAAAAATAGAAATCTATACTAATAATAAATCTGTAAGGGTCGGTCATGGAGTAAGTTAGTTTGTTTTCAGAGATATTGTGTTTATAGGCTCAATATATGATACTGAAACTAGTTTCACGATTTTTAGAATTTTTTTCTGTATGTGTGTATGTATGTATGTATGTTCCTCCATAACTCTTAAACCAATTATCCGAGTTTGATGAAATTTGGTATAAAAACATATAGACATCTGGGACATAGGATAGGCTATTTAAATTCTAGCTCCAGTTATGATAAGACGTGGCCCCCATACAAATGCTTCGTAAAAATCGAAATGCACAGCTAGTAATGAATAAAATTAAAAAATAACGAAATCAGTTTCTTGAAATGGTCCATATTTTCGAAGTAAATTATAAAAAACTTCTATAAAAAATAAGTGGCATGGCCAATTCTGAGATAGATTAGATGGAAAGGTTTTATTATCTCCAGGCCTCGATCCGGCCCTCCCCCTCTTCGCCACTACGAACAGCACACGCAAACTCGACCCGAGCGACGGCAAGTTCGTCGACGTGCTGCACACTAACAGCCTGCAGAAGGGCAAGTTGGAGGCATCTGGACACATAGACTTCTACGCCAATGGGGGGCTCGTCCAGCCCGGATGTCAGGACAGCGAGAATCAGAGTGAGTTACGGAAAGTGTCGGTTAATAGAGTACCTGCAGAAAAAATGTTTTAATATAATCGGTGAGGCAATGTTAAAACCTTAATAAATGTGGTTCATTTTTTTTTTTTTTTAATAAAACAGGTGAGTATCGCTCGTAGCCCCGGCTGCCTGAGTGATCTTAAACGATCACGGAGGTTAAGCAACACAGGGCGCGTTCAGTGCATGGATGGGTTGCCGTCTACGCCTAACGCTAGTGGCATTTTTCCGAGCGGTTCCGTGCTTGGCAAGGCACGTTAAGCTGTTGGTGCCGGCTGCCGTCGATAGATAGAAGGCCTTAGGGCGGCTTGACAACTTCTGACAGTAGACGAGCCACTAGTCTACAAGCCTCCACCAATCCGGACTTGGGCCCCGTGGTGGAGTATGGCCTATACCTTCCTCAGGGAAGAGACCCGTGCCCCTCGGTGGGGACATAATGGGTTGATGATGAATACATTTCATAATGAGACCTGTCGAAAAGTCATTCTAGTCACGTGGCATGAAAACGCACCATACAAATCGAACCCAGCTTGGGTTCCAGTGCGGACAGTGCGGGCATGTACCTACGACTTTGTTTTCTAAGTTACGTACATTTGTGAAGTTATAGTAGCAATGCCAATCGCTAACCGTGAAGGAAAACATCGTGAGGAAACCTGGGTGTCTGAGTTATTCACATACCTCAGCGCTTGAAATCGCCAATCCGCAGTGGGCACGCGTGGTAGTTAAGCTCATACTCTCTCCCTGAGAGAAGGCCTGTGCCCTGCAGTGGGACGTATATAGGCTGCTTATGATGAACCTCTGTCTGGGACCAAAAATAATCTAATTTGTATACTAATCATCTTGGTACATGATAAAAAAAAAAAAAAAAAAAAAAATAGAAAATATTGAAACATTTTTCTTATACCGAAGTATGTATGATTGTCCGTGGTGGCACAGTATAAAGATAAAGAGTAAGTAAATGTTGTATTAGAAAAAGGGAAGTTTTAATATTTTCGGGCAGCAATCAAATTTACGCCATATCATACTAAGTGTGTTTTTGGCAATAAATGTAGTTCACTTTCACTTTCACTGTTCTCGACCATCCTCATACAGCCGCAACAACCAGCAAACTGCCTTAGATCGGTCGGTCCAGTGCGTCCTACTCTACGTTCGACAACATTTCGCAAACAGCTCCGAATGACAAATTACTGTATTATATTGAGCATTATGGCAAGACCCCCTCGTGGTTATGAAAACCATGAGGGAGGCATGTGTCCTGCAGTGGACGTCAAGGGGCTGATGATGATGATGATGATTGAGCATTATATTCCACCTGAAATGAGTTTGAACGGGCGACAAACTGCGCCGTCAGGAGACGGCGTGGTAAGGTAGAATAATAGAATCCTAAATTTAATACGAATGAAATGGTCTCAAGGACGAAATATAGAATGAAAATAGACCATGAAATATCATTTTCTAATCCAAAGCAAACGAAGTCGTCGACACAGCTAGTGGACTAATAAAAAACTTAAGACTGCATGTTTTTTCTTAATAGTAATATGGCGAGAGAAAACAACAATTAGGTATATATTCATTTACAGAAAGTCCCAATTCGTTTTTCTTGTTGTACTCCTGTTTGTTTTACTCAATTTCCTAAGTACACCGTTTCCAATTCTAGCAAAATCCGGCTGTGACCACGCGCGCGCCCCAGCCTACTACGCAGAGTCTATCATCACAGACGTCGGCTTCTATGCAATGCCGTGTTACTCGTGGATCTCCTACTTGATCGGCTGGTGCGAACTAACCAGCGGCCAGGAAGAGATACTGTTCGGGGAATATGTACCTTACGGGTAAGAATTAAAGGATTATGTTACATTGCAACTAATAAGTTTGAAATAGGTGATCGCCTTTCGATGTAAGCGTCGGCTTAATGTCGATTAATTTATGTAGTGTCTAGTAGTAACTTTAGGTACATACCCTAAGCGAAATAACTACTGTGCAGCAGGCTTGTCTAGTCTATGCAATATTGAAGATATTCAAGTAATATAAAAAATACGGTGTAACAACTGATAAATGGATTTATACTCTGAAAGTAGGTTTAAAAAAGTAGAGTTTAGTCAAACTGTTTCAGTAAAAATTTGATTTGATTTGACATTTTGAGGCGGATTCTATTACTTTTCTCTTTTCAAATTAAGAGATGATAAAATGACCCTAGCGATGAAAACACTACTACGATATATTCGCGTAAGGGCCAATTTTTCAATGGTCAAATAAAACTTAACTGGAGAATAAATTGCATGCTATCACTGTCTAAATCATATGACAAGACAGTGACAACATCAGTTTTAATCTCCAGTTAAGTTTTATCTGACTATTGAAAGACTCGGTCTAAGAAAGATAGGTGTTACATAAACTTTGCAAAACATCATTGCACGAACAAAGGTAACACAGATATATATAATTAAAAATAAGTGTTAAAAATATAAAGGAGTAACTATGTGGAGCATTTTAAAAGCTTATGACTGCAAATTAAATTATCATCATCAGCCATTTGACGCCACTGCGGGAAATAGGCCTCCTCCGTGGTTTTCATAACCATGAGGGGTTATGCCATAATCGCCACGCTTGGCAGGCGGGTTGGCGATAGATGTTTTCCTTCACAGTTAGCAAATGGTATAACTACTGTAACTTCACAAATGTAAGTAACATAGAAAACAATGTCATTGGTACATGCCGGGATTCGAACCCGTGACCTCCCGAATGAGAAGCCGGCGTTCTGTCGCTCCGCTACCACCGCTGATTAATTTGTACCTATGATTAATTATGTCTATAACAAATGTCAGCTTTCTAGAACTAATCGTCCTTGAGCTAGGAGCATTAGAATTGTCTACAATAAATAAATATATGAAAAAAAAACTATTTGTCTGTAATATGACAAACGGTTTTTTTTCTTTATTAATTTATTGACAAATATGTGAGTCGTTGACCAAAAAGGGACCTCAAGGAAAAATAATTGATTTCAGGGAAAATCGCGTTTGAAGTTTCGTGTATAAACAGGTTTCGATCACAAAACCTAGTGTACGCTGTGTGTAAGGTGTAATTTTTCTAAAACCGCCTCGGCTCACAAAAAAATTCATAAAAAAATAAATATTCTGGTTAGACCAAAATAAAAAAAAAACGGTTACCAATTCCTCCAGGTTCTTTTTTCGTCAACCACTCACATATTAACGGTTTTTTCTTTTAGTTCGTTTATTTAATAAAAACTCAATTATTTTTTTCTTATTTCCAGAGCGACGGGTCTCTATTTCTTCAACACTAACTCTGAGCCTCCGTACGCAAAAGGCTCGAACAAAAACAAAAACTCCACTTCCAGTACACCCGACACAAAATCCAAGCGTGACGTCACAGACCAAAGCCCTGACGTCGTAGAACTCGATGAGGAAGAGAGTAACTTTCCAAGCTACTTGGAAAGTACTTACAGCGGGTAGCTGAGTAAATAAAAGCTCTAGTTATTGTTTTGATTTCGGACTTTTCTTTTTGGCATCCTGGAGAGTGATCTTTTATTTCAAGACATATCGTGATAAATCAGGAGAGAGGCCTTTGCCCAGCTGTGGGAAACAAAACGGCTAACTAAAAAAAATCTTGAGCCTCTACAAGGTGGTAAATTCAGGCAATTCCCTGTAAGAATTGATAATGCAGGTAAATTGAATCACAGTTCCCAGCCCCAGCTGGGAGTCCAAAATAAATGGTACATATTTTTTTTCTGATTTATTGCCAAAAAACTACAATAGCGACAAAAAACTATTTTTGTCATCCTAACAGTACTTTAAAGGGTTAAGGAGTTATAGAATGTCATAAAAAGGAAATTAAAAAAAATTGTTAAACTTAGAAAAAATATTAGAATTAACTCAAATTGTAGGCGATAACTAAAAAAAAATAAACGTTGGCGTACAAATTATAGATATGACTTCATTTTTTGTAAGATAAATGAAAATGCTTATAACGTTCATGCAAACAAAAATGTCTTAACATTTTTTTCCATCGCTTTTGATTTGAATAATCTTCAATATTTTTTTAAGCTTTTCTATATAACTTATTTTTCTAAATTATTTGAGGAAACCTTTTTTTAAAATAGTTTTCAATTTATCAGCTCTTGAAATTGTGCCACTAGGATGACGAGAAAAGTGTATTTAAGTCAATTTGTAAATTTTTGGCAGGTAGTGAGAAAAAATTTGGAAAATATTAAATCCACAATAACACCCTAACTGTTGATTTTGGTTTATGAGGTTTACGATAACACAATTGGTTGCAAATATCACTCCACTCAAATAATATTTGTAAACAGCACACAGTATTGTATGACTTTAAAATTTATCAATTATATTTGATTATTTTTACTATTACTGTACTTCATTAGGTATTTATAATAAATAAATTTGCTAAATGAAATATTGCATTCGAATTCTTCTCTAAATTATAAAAAAAAGAGTCAATTGGCAGTGAAAAGCCGGTGCGGCTGTGGCGATCGCGGGTTCGAATCCCGGCATGGGTGGCATTTTTAGCCTCTAAATAGGTTTATAAAATTGTCCTCCGCACAGGTTAGTGCAACAAAAATAATATAACCACAACACAATCTGAATTCCACGTATTAGAAGAAGGTTCTTCCATCAGATACAGTCGACAGCGCATCAAGCTTTACACGCATGGAGTCTACTCGGTCACATTAGGGGCGGCTTTTTTTTAAATGAGTGTAACAATTTTTTTATTTTCAAACGCAGTTAAAGACGCGGAGATCATAGAGGACGCCTTCTCGAACTATTCTCGAGTTTCTCGGAAGCGTCGTCGACTACTCGATGGTGGATATAGTTACAAATTTCTTTTTGTGAGGCATATTAAATTTACCGACAAAGTTTGAAGTTTGCATTAGAATTTCTATTCTTTTGTTGGGCTTAATACAATGGACTTATTTTTAAAGTAAAATGACACTAACTGACCGTAAATTGGGTACAATATTTAACATTTCAGATTGTTTATGCACTAATAACAAAAATTACAAAATGTCATGAAATGTTATAAAAACATCAAACCTACAAAACTTGGTTTACTGTGAAACTATTATTATGAAATCTATTTTATTTCTGTTATTTATCATGAGCGATTATTCAAGAATTGAGGTTTAATTACCTTAATGATTTTAACTCATTTTCAACATTAGTCGCAGGTTATAACTGATAAACAAATTTCACACAGAAAATTTAAACCTAATTATTATACTGTTGACTATATGAAGTTTGTTTAATGGACTACTTTCACAAAAGATTATTTTATTATAATCAAAGAGGGCGTGTTAAAAGATAAATACACATGATAATATTTTTTCTTTGCGTCTAATACTTTTCATGATGTAACCCGTCGAAAACACATTGTAGTCACGTGGTACAAAAACGCGCCATACAAAATGTGCTCAAACATGACGTCACACCTTGCACGTAACGCCTTAGAATTTATGTAGCATTTATCAATATTAGAGTTATCTCATAAAGTAATGTCTTTTATGTATATTTAAACGTTTAGAAAAAACTAGATCTAATAAGTTATTTATTAGTAGAGTAACTTCATTTCTCGCATTTTTTGGTAACCCGAAAATCCAGGCAAAAATATTCTAGAGTTTTTCTGTGTCTTCTGTGTTAGAAAAGCCATGCCACTCCAGTTTAAGTTTGACGCAAGTTGCAAATAACAAGAGTCTAAGAGAGATGGTATGAGAAGGAAAAACAGATCTTATTTGCAAAAAGTGTCCGTACGATCTCTCAATCATGTCATTTGTGATTTTTAGGACTTATGACCGAGGACCTAGGACCACAGACCTGGTAGTTTCAGACATTTAACAGTCCTGGATAGCATTTATGCAAAAAACGGCCATTTTTGGCGTTAACACTATCTAGACCTGGAGTTTTCGCCTTATGTTCACGAGCACGGGTCCTAAAAATCACTGTTAATAAGATTGAGAGATTGGTCTGACACTATTTGCAAAAACGATCTGTAAGAAAAGATACGATTTTATTCTATTGGAGGCGCTAGTGTTACTGCATCATCATCATCATCATCATTATCATTCAGCCACAAGAAGTCCACTGCTGGACATAGGCCTCCTCCATGGATTTCCAAAAAGACCGGTTGGAAGCGGCCTGCATCCAGCGCCTTCCTGCCACTTGGATGAGGTCATCTGTCCATCTTGTGGCTGGTCGTCCTACGCTGCGCTTGCCGATATGTGGTCTCCATTCGAGAACTATTCGGCCCCATCGGCCATCAGTTCTGCGTGCTATGTGCCCCGCCCACTGCCACTTCAAGTTACTAATCCGCTGGGCTATGTCGACGACTTTCGTTCGTCTACGGATCTCATCATTTCTGATTCGATCTCGTGTTACTCGTGTTACTGCATGGAGCCCCTTAACCATAGAACCCTAAGGCGTGAGTAGCCATCTCGTCCATGGCAGTTTTTGTACGCCATATAGTCGATGTTCAGTAAGGAAATTAAGATTAGGCTCGATTTGGTAACCATTGGCGCATATCGTGTTGTTTCTGTAAGTGCAACTTACTGCAATATTTTTATATCTTGATATTATGAAGCCATATGTGAAAGCAAGTATGTAACATTTTTAGTGTTTTTCTAGTAATTAAGTTAGTAATTAAGGTTTAATAATATAAGGTTTAATAACAAAATATAGGTAGCGTACAGCAGGAGGTCGTGGGTTCGAATCCCGGTATATACCAATGACTCAAATTTACTTATATTTGAAGTTGTAGCAGCAATACGACTTGCTAAGTAAAGGAACATAACGTGAGGAAACCTGAGTGTCTGTGGCTTTCACATACCTCAGCGCTTGAAATTCCCAATCCGCGGTGGGTGCGCGAGGTGATTAAGCCCGTACTCTCTCTCTCTCTCTCTCTCTCTCTCTCTGAGAGAAAGCCAATGTTGTATGTAGGCTACATAAAAAAAATATATGGGGATAATTTACGAGTCACCACCCTGCGGAGTCCTTATTGTGTCGCATTGTTCTACTGTACGTGAAACACAATACAAAAACTTTATGTTTTAAATATTATAAAAAAAATATTACGTCTGAAACTATTCATAAAATCTCTCTACGTTTTAAGTGCGTTAGGTTTGCATAACTGACTTTTATTGTTCTTTTTTATATTTAGGGACTACACAATTGAAAATGATGCGGTGGAACTTGTTTGGCTGTCTTTGTTTAATAGGTAAGTATATTTTCAATTTACTGAAGCTTTCATTATGTGAAAAGTGACCTAAAATGGGTCTTGAGCATTCACCTGTAACAGAATATCGAGCATTCACCGTTTTTTTGCCTCCGAATTCTGCTCCTGTACTCGGACCGACATGGTGGCGCTGTTGTACAAGCACTTCAGCACCTCGATATACCGATAGTCAATCCGGCAACGCTGGAGAGACTCGAGCACTGCCCATGTCTCGATCGAATCGAAGGCTTTCTCATAGTCCACAAACGCTAAGCAGAATGGCAAATTATACTCCTCAGTCTTCTGTATAATTTGCCGCAGCGTATGGATGTGGTCTATGGTACTAAAGCCCTTTCGGAAACTGGCTTGTTCGGGAGGCTGGAAGTCATCAAACCTGCGTTCGAGACGATTCGTGAGGACCCTCGAAAACAGCTTATAAACATGGCTCAGAAGCGAGATGGGTCGGTAGTTCTTCAATAGAGAGTTATCCCCTTTCTTGAAGAACAGCGTCACCACGCTTCTGTTCCATGCTTCTGGCGTTTTTCCTTCGAGCACGACGGAATTGAAGAGCTTCTGAAGGACTTTAAGTACTGGTGTTCCACCCGCTTTCAGGAGCTCTGATGTGATTCCGTCCTCTCCTGGTGCCTTGTTATTCTTGAGCTGTTTCAGGGCCATCCTAATCTCGTACAGGCTGATGTCCGGGATGTCTTCGGTATAATGTCGGGTCAGTTTGGCTCTCGGATCTTTGTTCAAACTGCTAACAGGTTTTGCGACTGAGGTGTACAGCTGTCCGTAGAAACTCTCAATCTCCCTCAGCACCTCTGACCTGGTTGACGCTATACTGCCGTCCTCTCTCTTCAGCTTCGTCAGCTGGCTTTGCCCAATAGACAAGTCTTTTGCGAACACTTTGGAGCCCTTGTTCCGCTCTATAGTCTCTTTAATACGTTCGGTATTAAAGGACCGAATATCGTGCCGCATAGACTTTGAGATATGTCTATTGAGCTGCCTATATGACTTAGCATCCTCGGAGGACTGCAGTTGCCACGCGCGACGTTTAGCCATGAGGTCGAGAGTATAGTTTGAGAGCTTTTGTGGTCTACTCGTACGGTTGGGTCTATAGAACCTCGAGCCCACTGAACGGACAGTTTCTACAAACCTGTTATTGATCTCGTCCACCGATGCGGCGCTCTCCAGGCACTCAAAGCGATTTGACAATTCGAGTTGAAAGTTCTCGGGTTTCTGGATATGGGCACGAGTAGGTCGGAGCGTGGACTTCATGAGACAAGACCTCTCAAGTTTGACATTGAATATTTGTCTCTTGGAGGTCAGGATGAAGTCTATCTCGTTTCTCGTGGAACCATCGGGACTCAACCAGGTCCATTTCCTGTGGGGTGGCTTCTGAAAGAAAGAGTTCATCACAAAGAGTCCCTCTTTCTCCAGGAAGTCTGCCAACCTTTGTCCTCTCGGGTTCCGTTGCCCATAACCAAATTGCCCCACTCTCATCTCACCCTCGCTTCTTGTGCCCAGCTTCGCATTGAAGTCCCCCATAACCACATTAAAATAGTTCTCCAAGGTATGTATGGCCCTACTAATGTCCTCATACATCGCCTCTACCTCCTCATCGGAGTGTGACGAGGTCGGTGCGTATACCTGAATGACCTTCAGCGAATATCTCTTAGATATTCTGAGTATTAGGTACACCACCCTGCTCGACACACTGTTGATGGCCAAAATGTTATTTACGAGGGACTTGTGGACGAGAAACCCGACACCACCCTGGGACTGTTGCTCGCCCTCCCGGTAGTAGAGCAGGTTACCGGATTTCAGGGTTATCGTGTCCTCGCCCTCTCGACGGACTTCAGATAACCCTAGGATATCCCAGTGTAACCTACCCATTTCCTCTTCCAGCTCAATTAGCTTTTCGTCTGTCCTCAATGTGCGAATGTTGTGTGTTACCAGGGCCAGTCGTTTTCGTTTTTGGGGGTGGTAGCCAGATCTCTGCCGGAGATTCTTAGCACCCCTTGCTCCGCCGTTACCGTGGCCGCTACCGTAGCCGGGAATAGCGGAGCCGCCGGGGACTGGGGGCCTGGTTTTTTGGTGTATTGCCATAAGGGTATTTTTCGATAATTCGGTTAGGTTCAGACTATTGCTTAATTTGACATTAACCTTTTTTCAGCTCTGAGTCCATCCTATGGTTTATCAGACTGCATGCGTCCACCTTTGGAATGTCCAAACGAAAATGTTACCTTTTGGCTATACACAAGGTTAGTATTCAAATTACAACAATTTAATAAAATTCGTCCAGCTTAAATTTGTCGACAGGCCCAAAAGCATAACACTCTTATATCCTCAGCCAATTTATAATTTTGCCTTAAAAATATCATCCTGTAACCGTATCTATGATCTGTGTAATATTTCCATCGACAGAATGACACGGGAACTGGCTTATTTGCACTTATATTGTAGTGTCTAGATACAACGTAGTGGATATACGGATATTTTAGATTGGAATTTCTACGAGCAGTGCTGATATTGCCCGATTTATCCAAAGCAGTTTAAATAAATATATTAAGAAGTGAACGAAATCCGAAGCAAGAATTATAGGTTTCTTTACTTTCCTGTAATTATCCGGTACTAATCGCCTAATAATGATCGCTTGCACGCTGAATACAGTAAAGAAAACATTTTATTACCACATTCTCTCAGAAAGTGTCTCATTGCTCGTTCACAATCGGGTTACGAAGTTCGTCATTTCTCCCTTATAAATGTGCAGCCGTAAAAGTTATATGGAATTTCAATCCTGCCCTCCGTAGCAGGGCAGGAATTTTGTATTGAAATCCATTCCCATTGCCCTGCTAGCGTTCTTTGTTTTTTAGCAGCGAACATAAAGAAAATACAAACGTCAATCTCAAAAATGTTTAATACAAGAACGTTTCTTGGTTTTATATAAAATAATTAGAAAAAAGAGGTGGGTTTTGTACTCGATTTTCAATGAAAGGAGGCTGGCAACCTTTATCTGCACTACGAAAAAAAAATAAGAGCGGAAATTTGTTTTCTTTTGTTAAATTTAGGGTGGCTTGCAGAAACACCCTAAACCGAGATTTAGTTCAATTAAGTCGACATTTTGACAGATAATGTATGGAAGAACTGTCAAAATTTCGACTTAAATCGGTTTAGCGTGCTTCTGCAAGCGACCCTTAGATTTTTACTAAATTGATAATTTAACAGTACGCTTTCAATTATTCTAAATAATTGTATTTTCCTCGTAGGTGTAGTATAAAGCACTATGTATCACTCGGGAGAAAGTTCTATTTCTAAATAGATCCTTTTCTCCCCTCGGTGTAGGTACAGTTGAGCACATCATGGTATACATCCATGCACTGTACTCCTTTGCGTTACGGGCGATTTTGCAACTAAAATGTAGAGGTTGACGTGCTGTCGACTGTACAATGTACTATTATTTTTCTTTCAATCTTGTGACCGGACCTAGTTTTTCCACGAACACCGCCATAAATCGCAAAATGTTACGGCATTATTCATATAAGAACCAGCACTCGTCGCACCAAACAGTAGATTGACAGACTGGTTTACGAGAAATCGGAGGTTATATTAAGTAGAGCACGTTCATACATGTACTATTCAGGTGACACTATTTGTACGAGTTGGCAGAACGAACGATGTCAGTGAGTCAAGTGGCAGAAGTCATACGGCCTTATTTATAAAAACACGAGTTCTCTGAAGCACTCCTCAGATGCAGTTTTTTTAATCTGTGGTTACGTCTTTTCCTTGTAAAATCTCCACCACAGACTATTTTAATCGACGTTTATCGAGTGTTTTAAGGAATTGGGCTTTTTATAAAATAAGACCGTTCGTGTTTCGGAAACAGTAGGTACAATTGCCTGCATATTTGTCGTATCGTGACATAATAATAGAGGTATTCTTTTATTAGTAATATCGTTAGCCATCACCACTATTTTTATGCAACTGTAAGAATTTCTTTTTCGGCTAATACACAAATCTAAGTTTCCAACAAAATATTATAAAAATACTTACATTGAAATACGATCAAAGTATGAGAAGAAGGTAGGGATGAGTATCGAAGTTTGAAATCCGCATTTTATGCGCTGTACAACTGTGTACAACTTTGCACTGTCTACGCTTTATGCGACATGCAACACCTCCGGTAAATCGTAGCAAAATACAATACACTACAAATAATCTTTATTTCTCCGTCCACAAATTAGGTACATTAGAAGTGGTACAATATGGCACTATAGAAGTAACTTGTGGAAAGACTGGGTCCCGAACTAGAGAACAAAGCATGAAACATAATCTAGACACCAAGTCGCACAAATAAAGAAAATATACAAAAATACCAGCACAAGAACCAAACAAATATATCGAGCGAATGTGGATGGAAGGGCCGGTAAGGGACGACCCAGACGGACATACTTCGACCAAATAGAGGATGTATTAACAAATGGCAAGATAAAAAGTAAATATACGATTCTTGAAAAAATCGTCGTAAAGTTGTTGTATTGGACAAACATTAAATAACGTAAGATATTTTAGCATTTTACATGTAACCCTTTATGATATAGATAATAAATATTATCGTATCAACCTTTTGCGACATTTAGATAAGATAATTTCATTCGGTAGAGAGTCAGTATACGACAAGAAAGTAAGTTCAACTAGAAAGCAATTTGATGTCTCGATATAGCGTGACCAAAAATGGCTACCTTAAGCAGAAGGTTTCTATTTCTCATCCATTAGTATGTACTTTGGAGACAATAAAATTGAATCACAAATTCTCGTTACCGTAGATCATTATTACGTAAGATGAAGTTTCTAACTGACTTGGCTATCAAGTTGTCATCAAGTAGGCTATTTTAACAACACAAACGCAATGAGTGTAAGAAATTGGTATTAATTAGGTCTACAAATAAAAATAGTGCATACTCATTCCACTTGTTCCAGTTTACCGATATTAGTGTAAAAGGGCGTCCCAGCTGTATTATTGTTTGACTATAGAACCGTGTTTGACTATAGAAATAATAGATTGTCCCTATTTGAAATAAAATAGTTAAAGCCATACAAACATTTATAATTAAAGCCCATTAGTTAGCATTTATGCAGTGAATAATTCGTAAAAGATATCAAAATTATTATTCTACAAAATTACAAAGACAGGACATGTTTGTAATTTTGTACAACAAAAAAACAACATGCCAACATGGCGGCTGGCTTTCTTTTTATAGTGACGTCATCACATTAAAGTTTCATACCCATAGGTATTAAAGTTATAAGGCGTCGCTGACATTAGATTAAAAAAAAGTTTAATCTAGTTTCGTTTCTTTGACCACAAATCAAATACATATAAATTGTTTGTAAGCATGTAACAGAGCAACTGAAATTCTGTACTTACTGTTTAGGATATGATTACATACTTTTTAATTTCACTTCTGGCCGCTAACGTAGAAAATTAGAAAAATAAATGCATTGTAAACATCCAATGTATTTTTTTTTTGTTATAACCACAGAGGCTAACTTTAGAAGAAATATTTAAAACAGTGGAAACAGGAAGCTTTGGTCTCGGCGTTAAAAAAGTTATTAAGTCAATCGAAGTTAAGCAACTGACAATATGGGTTGTCATTTCTTGAATTAATGAGTTGAATTACTTAATGTAGGATAATCAAAGAATATCATAAGCATTATTGCTTCCCTTACCGTAACGATTTCAATAGTTTTTTTCGATGTCAGAGTACATAATATATTTTTATAGTTCGATAATCCGATAATATAATGTATACAGCGGTTTCATTAACTATCTTATGGTCCGCACAGATCTTTTTGGCGGTGACGTGAACATAGTCACAGATCGTTTGCACATCGCTTGCTGTCTTTACAGTGTATGTGAGATTAATTGACTAATCTAATAGTAATTTACTACGCATCACACTACGCAATTACTCACACATACACTGTAAAGACGGTAAGCGATGTGCAAACGATCTGTGACTATGTTCACGTCACCGCCAAAAAGATCTGTGCGGACTGTACTTCACGTTGCAAAGTGAGAAGAAAGAGAGCATGCTAATCTCATCATCATCATGCTAATCCGTAAAGAAGATTAATCTACGTTCAACTCAGACGATTTCGGAGGAGATATAGTAGATTGTACAACAAGTGCATAAAACGCACCATTTTACTCGAGACGTTTATCCATCCGAGCGAGCTTGCGAGCGAGGATAGATATAAAGTCGAGTGTAAAATGGGTTTTATGGACGAGTTGTACACTCTACTTTTCACTTCGATTGCGAGGAAATGAAACAGCAACATGTAAATATAGTAAATGCTAATTTAATTAAAATTGAAAGTTACATTAGAGCAATGAGAAATATTTAAAGTAATCGTTTTTTCAACGAAACGAAATAAAATAAAGAGGTTGTTGTATGAAGTTAAAGATGTTCGTGTGGCTGTTGCAGCGATTGCCTTGGTCTTCGACGAAGATTTTACTTTATGCTCTAGAGCATAAAAAGCGACTTTATGTCGCCTACGCACGACATAAAGACGAACTTTTAGAGCATGAGAAGTGAAAACAATATTTGTGATACGAGAATTTCATATATTAGATCGTAAAGCAGAAAAGTTAATATGTTTATAGATGTTTGAATATGTTGAGGGTAATCTCCGAAATAACTTAAAAAAATATTTCACCAGTATTTAGAATGGACCTGAACATGCGCTATAAACTCATTCATTACCACGCGAATAAAGTTGCGGGCTCTTTTAGTACATTATATTCTACTCCAGGCAAAACCAATTCAACCCGCACCAAATCTATGCTTTGGATGCCAACTCCATCAAATCCGCACCCTGGGTGGCGGACGCACCAATAAAGATCCTCATCCACGGCTACACTGGATTCAAGGACTCCTCACCTAACACCGAGATTCGCCCTGGTAAGTATTTTTCATCTATACGTACATTTTATGCCTATAACCCACCACCATGATAGATAGATTGACAGATAGATAGATAGAATATTCTATGATATACATAAATATTTACATAATACTACCAAAATTCTTGCGTTCCACATCACTACAGTTTGTTATCATATCATAGCCGAGATCATGATCGTAAGTTCAATATTTCATCATTTTGAACATCTTATTCCCCAGTTGCTCGTACACTAGCACGCTGTTAATCTACTGTTAACAGCTGTCAATTGACCAAAGTGCATACAAAAAAAAACAGTGACAGCTGTTAACAGTAGATTAACAGCTTGTTAGCGTACGAGAAACCGGGGGTGAGTCTTACATGAACACATTATAACAGAACAAATATCAAAGACTTCGAAAATGTTGGTGGCCACCATAATGTTAATACTAGAAATAAACATAAATTGTCATTTCCACTATTTAGACTTGCAAAAGTTAACACATCCTTTATGGGGCACTGTATAAGGTTCTACAACAAAATTCCTCAAGATATATTAGAGTTACCTCCAACGCGATTTAAAAAATGTGTTAAGCACATTCTGTGCAAAAAGGCTTACTATAACATCAAGGATTATTTAGAAGACAAAGATGTTTGGCATTAAACAGTAGATTAATATTATTTAAAGGACGATTGTGACTAGTGTTCAACACATTCATGACTAATATTTTAAGTTGAAAACTCTGTTAATTAAGTTAAAACGTGTTTTGAAAAGAATAAATGTGGAGTTTCTTTGTTAGTTTCTTCTCCACATAATCCATTAATTGTGAAACTAACAACTTTGACGTTCATTAAGTAAACATTCTGTTTTTACAATGAATAAAAATATTTGAATTGAATTGAATTGAATTGAATTAGTTTGATTGCGCTATTAGAAAATCCAGTTTTTTTTTTCCAAAAACATTATCACATCACAGTCAATCCAAAATGTATAACTAGTTAATGTTAATCTAGGCAGATTGTAGTCTTTCATGTCCTCATTTGTTGTTTCGCAGTGTTAGCCTAGTGGGCAGAACCTCGGACTCGGAAGTGGGAGACCCAGGTTCGATCCCCGGTGCGGGCATGTACCTATGACTTGGTTTTCTAAGTTATGTACATTTGTGAAGTTATATTAGCAATACCACTCACTAACGGTGAAGGAAAACATCGTGAGAAAACCTGAGTGTCTGAGCTATTCACATACCTCAGCGCTTGAAATCGCCAATCCGCGGTGGGCACGCGTGGTGATTATGGTGGCCCATGCTCTCTCCCTGAGAGAAGGCCTGTGCCCTACAGTGGGACGTATATAGGCTGCTTATGTATGTTGATGTTTCGCCTGCACTATTCAATGTTTTAAGGTCGATTAACAGTATTTGCTGAATAGTCCTTTTATTTATCTTATTAACATCTTATTTATAAAAATACGATTTCTTAAAACACTCACGAAGTCAGTTTAAATAGTCTGTGGTACGGTCTTTCCCTTTGATGAGTGTTTAAGAGGAATCTTGATATATGAATATCACTGTAAACTAGTTTAGTACTATACTCTTGTGTCTGATGTGATATGAATAGTTCATCATCATCAGCCTATGCTTGTCCACTGCTGGACATAGACCTCTCCTATTGCACACCCCTGAGCACGGTCCTCGGCTACTCTCATCCAGCTCTTGCCAGCCGCCCTGCGAAGATCATCGCTTCACCGAGTCTGAGGACGTCCCACACTACGTTTACCGATCCGCAGTCTCCACTCAAGAACTCGTCTACTCCATCGGTTATCAGTTCTTCGGATGATATGGCCGGCCCACTGCCACTTCAGCATGCTAATTCGGTGGGCTATGTCGGTGACCTTGGTCCTCTGTCGGATCACCTTGTTTCGAATTCGATCTTTCAGAGAAACCCCGAGCATAGCCCTTTTCATAGCACACTGAGTGACTTTAAATTTGTGGACCAGCCCCACCGTGAGTGTCCACGTTTCGGCACCATATGAAGAGTTATGTAACCTAAAACTTACCATTCTCCCACAGCTTACATGCAGTGCTGCAACTACAACATCATCTCCGTCGACTACAATCCGATAGCCCGCGAGCCGTGCTACGAGCAAGCGGCTGCGAACACCGAGCTCGTGGGCAAATGCACGGCGCAACTGATAGACTCACTTGTAAATCACGGCTTCGCTCTGTCACGATTCCATGTGATTGGGTTCAGTCTGGGCGGACATGCGGCTGGGTTCATTGGGAACTATCTCACTTCCGGGAAGCTGGATCGAGTCACCGGTTGGTTCTTTTTGTATCTAGAATTCTTTTGTAATAGCACACTACCTTCAAATTAGCTCGTGGGCAAGTGCACCGCTCAACTGAGAGTCTATTCTGCAAAATGACAATTTTGCTCTATAACGGATCGGGAGTTAACCATCTGGACCCTATTAGGTACCTCTATAAAGCTACAATCAATGGTTTACTATGACAATTCGTTCTATACCCACAGATTAACAAGAAGTAAGACTAATGGCTAAGCAAAGTAAAGCACGCGCCATCACTCATGTCCCACGGAGAAGACCCTGTCTGCATTGAAATAAGGACGAAAATGTCTTAACTAATGGACTTCAGCGGTGGCGTGGACTCTATATCGAAATGTCGTAGTAAACTATGAATTCTAGTTTTATGAAACGCAGAACAGAAACTTACTCAAAAGTCATAATTATTGTAAAACACCCCACAGTCATTGGGGTGTTTTACTGCACTGACATACGTCGTACTGCAGGGCACAGACCTTCACTCGGAGAAAGAGTATGGGCTTAATACCTAGCGTTTAAGTATGTTAACACCTCACTCGGATTTCCTCACGATGTTTTCCTTTGCAATTAGCAACTGGCATTGGTAGATACTATAAATTCACGAATTTACTAGATGAATGCCGGGATTCGAAGCCGCGACCACTTGTATGTGAGGCCAGGACTATACCGCTACCATTGCTTTGAGTTTTTATTAGAGTTCCGTACCCAAAGGGTAAGGGACCCTTTACTAAGACTCCGCTGTCCGTCCGTCCGTTCGTCCCTTTTTCACCAGGCTCTATCTCATGAACCGTGATAGCTAGACAGTTGAAATTTTCACAGACGATGTATGTCTGTTGCCGCTATAACAATAAATACTAGAAATAGAATAAAATTAATATTTAAGGGGGCACCATTTATGTATTATTATTATTAATACTTGCACTTAACCTAATGTACAATACGGAAAACTTAATGCCATAAGCCTTTATTAGATATATTATTATATTTTATGTTTGTCTTTTTCCTAGTGTACGATAAATAATATTCTTCATCATCAACCCATTATGTCCCCACCGAGGGGCACGGGTCTCTTCCCTGAGGAAGGTATAGGCCATACTCCACCACGGGGGCCAAGTCCGGATTGGTGGAGGCTTGTAGACTAGTGGCTCGTCTACTGTCAGAAGTTGTCAAGCCGCCCTAAGGCCTCTGACTTGGCTTAACGTCTGCCATCTATCTACGGCAGCCGGCACCAACAGCTTAACGTGCCTTGCGAAGCACGGAACCGTTCGGAAAAATGCCACTAGCGTTAGGCATAGACAGCGACCCATCCGTGCACTGAACGCGTCCTGTAAGATCACTCAGGCAGCCGGGGCTACGAGCGATCCGATCGATCGAATAATATTCTTAGCTTACCTTATTTAACTTATTAGCAAAGGGCAAGATAAGAGGCACCCGAAACCGGTGCGCGTGCATGCAACGACTAATGAATCTTTATGAAGCGAAAAAGTTCTGTCAGGAACGTAAGCGGCAAACCCTGGTCTCTGCCTAACCCTCCGATATACAGGCGTGAGTTTATGCAATGTAATGTCACTGTTTCTAGGCCTGGACCCATCTATCCCCCTCTTTAAGGACGCGAATAAGACGCGTAAGCTTGACCCGAGCGACGGCAAGTTCGTCGACGTACTGCACACTAACAGCTTGCAGAAGGGCATATTAGGGCGATCTGGACACGTGGACTTCTACGGAAATACGTGGCTATACCAGCGCGGATGTCTGGCCGGCAGGAATCAAAGTGAGTTGCAAAAAGTATCAGCAAACTAAACGTATAGCTATAGTAAAAAATAATTAAATGAAACATAAAAACCGACTTCAAAACACAACACAGAACTACCAAGTTTGAAATAATTTAAAAGAATAACTTTAAATTAGAAGTACGTATACATGTGGGTATTGTAGAAGTATAATTTGGAGTCGGTGCCCTAATATAATTTGCTGATCGAGAAACCAGCAATATCTAATTTAAATTAGACTATTTTTAATTTAAAGGTATTCTTTTTAATTATTTTTAACTTTTTAGTGCTTTGAAGTAGGAGTTTATTTTTCATTTATTTTTCAATTTTTAGTGGGAGAGCGGAAGAAAAAAAATAAAGTCTCTTATAACCATAATTTACCGCACTTAAATTTGCTTTAAAATTTTAAGTTCTCAAATTCCATCTCCGAAAGTCTTCACCATAATTTACCCTGGGCCTACTTTTACGCTATATTTTATGATACCTAGCATATTACTAAAGCATGGGCCCCTTTAGGCCTTATTTACTGCTGTCCATTGGAGAGTTCCGTTCTCCATCTCCGAAGGTCTTCATCAGGTCTTTACCAAATTAAAATGGAACCAATGGGACGTTACATCTATTCAAACAAAAACAGAATTGTCGAATTGAGAACCTCTTCCTTTTTTGAAGTCTGTTACAAAAGGTCCTGCGTGAAACTTCACCGATATGGGGAATATTCCTTAACATTAGATTGGATTGTATTGTACTAACAGCATAAGGGGACTAGAAAAAATATTGACATACTCGTAAATGATCGAAGTTTTTTGTTATTTTTACACTTTATTGAACTGTTATAATATTACATAGGATTATAGTGATAATGTCGAAATTTATTTTTTTCTTAATAAAAACATTATTATGAAATTGCCATGCCGTGCCCGGTAAAATTACACATGTACTTGTATAAATTATACCTACTTAAGATCTTTTTACTGTAATATATCGCAATAAATTGAATTGATAAAAAATTTAATCTATACTTAAACATTTTTTTTGTGACAGGTGACGTAGCAGGTATGCAAACAATCAAGTAACTCTAATAAACATACTTATTAAATGTAGTGTTTCCATTGAATTTTAAATGTTCTCTTATAAAAGTGTAAGCACATAAAAACATTATTTTAGAAGCACACAAATATTGCTCCATTACTTTACTTCAAACTTTTGTGATACAGTTGTAAGCTTATGTTGTATGTTGTTGTTGTCCAATTTCTAAGGCGCATTTTGTGCTACGTGACCGAAGTTATTTTAATCATTTTTATATTATTATGAAAAAAAAAATTGCTTCCACACAACACAAAGTCCGCAACACACAACACAAAACCCGAAATACGTCTATGCGAAGTCAAAGTCATGGTCCAGTTGTTTGTCGGGTATTATACAATAATTTCCCTTCCTGGTTACAAGCACAAGTTTTTGTAATGTATAGAATAAGCGGTTTGTGATGAATTTTCTAATTTTTAAGTTTTCTGCTAATTCTCAGGCATCAGATTTGAAATCGGTATGTAACATTATTTTTTGTATTTCCTTTAGCTTAATTAGTTTTGTAATTTTGCTCTTGATAATAATAATAATTGTATCAGAAAAAAACATAGTCTGCCAAATGAGTATGATAAAATACAATACATGGGCATTTTGTTAGGATTTGTTGCAAAACGTCTTGTTCAAAAATCCTGCTGCCTGGAAAACAGTATGCCTTTCAAGATAAACCTTTCGTAAGCACTACAAGGACACACTACAAATACTTAGGTTGTAGTAAAATGAGCTTTAAGCAACATTCTCCAGTCGCAAAATGTCTCACTATCTAAACGATTCGTGATTCGCATCGATTGTGAGTTTCTGCGTCAGATCACAGTAATAAAAACGTCAACAGTCAGACAGTAAATCACACCATTCACCAGTAGATTTGAGAACCGGAATATTTAAAATTTTACTAATTAAATCTAAGACGAAGCGGTAGAAGCCTAGTAGGTAGAACATTGGACTCGGAAGCGGGAGACCCAGGTTCGATTCCCAGTGCGGGCATGTACGTATGACTGTGTTTTCTAAGTTATGTACATATGTGAAGTTATAGTAGCAATACCACTCGCTAACGGTGAAGGAAAATATCGTGAGGAAACCTGGGTGTCTGAGCTATTCACATTCCTCAGCGCTTGAAATCGCCAATCCGCGGTGGGCACGCGTGGTGATTAAGCCCATACTCTCTCTCTGACAGAAGGCCTGTGCGCTACAGTGGGACTTATATAGGATGCTTATGAAATCTAAGACTGTTCATCTTGTTCTTTTTTGAGTTATCTGACGAGAGAAAACGATAATTATATAGGGCCGGTTTCTGAATTGAGAAATTCATAAAGTGAATACTTAAGTAACGTTCTGTCACACTCTTTTCTGAGAAATTCGAAGAAACATCACTACAGTTAACTATTTACTTAGCGAAATTCTCAATTCAGAAACTGCCTCATATTCATCTGCAGAAAGTCCCAATTCAAAAACCGCCGGTTTTCCTCCTACCCCAGTGTGTTTTACTCAAATTCCTTAACCTTATTACCTTGAAAAGAACAAGCAAAACTATTGTTATGGTTGCCCGATCGGACTTTAGCATTCTATAGATTAATGCACTCTTTCCAATTCCAGTCAGACCCGGCTGCAATTACTCGCGCGCCCCAGCCTACTACGCCGAGTCTATCATCACAAGAGTGGGCTTCTATGCAACGCCGTGTTTAACTTGGCTCTCCTATATAAACGACTGGTGTATAGAAACCGAAACCCAGTACGAGATACTATTCGGGGAATATGTACCTTATGGGTAAGCATTGAAAGGTTACATTGCAAATGGTAACTGATAAGTTTGAAACAGGTGAACGTACTTCGATGTAAGCGTCAGTTTACTGTTGATTATTTATGTAGCATCTAATAGCACTTTATGTACCCTAAGCGAACTGACTACTGTGACACTTAGTACCTCATCATCATCAACCCATTATGTCCCCACCGAGGGGCACGGGTCTCTTCCCTGAGGAAGGTATAGGCCATACTCCACCACGGGGGCCAAGTCCGGATCGGTGGAGGCTTGTAGACTAGTGGCTCGTCTACTGTCAGAAGTTGTCAAGCCGCCCTAAGGCCTCTGACTTGGCTTAACGACTGCCATCTATCGACGGCAGCCGGCACCAACAGCTTAACGTGCCTTGCGAAGCACGAAACCGCTCGGAAAAATGCCACTAGCGTTAGGCATAGACGGCGACCCATCCATGCACTTAGTACCTGGGACATGTTATTTTAGATGGAGTAGGCTTGTATAGCACCTATGCTGTCTTGTAGATTTTCAAGTGATTTTAAAATACAATGTTACGGACCTGCGAGAGAGCATTATAAATTGAGAAGGTTTAGATATATTTATATTCTGGAGGCAGGTCTAAAAAGTAGAGTGTAATCATCGAAGATCTATTTGTGATGTTGATACATAAAAACATTATTTCACGTGATAACGCAAATAATAATAAAAGCTATGTTATTTACAGGAACACGATTCCTCTAAAACACTCTACAGAAGCAGTTCAAATAAAGTCTGTGGTTACGTCTTTCCCTTTACCACAGAGTAATTAAGCTGCATCTGAGCAGAATTTAAGGAATCGTGTTTTTATAAACAAGACCAATAAGCCTCCACTCGCAACTTGTGATTTGACTGATTTTTATGGAGCGTTTTTGTACCACATGACTAGAATTACTTTATATGAATTACTTTTCAACAGCATATTTGTAAAATTATTAGTTAGAGAAATATCTTCAGGGGGCTTTTTTATTATTTAGCTTCATCATCATCATTATCGTCAGCCATTTGACGCCCACTGCAGGACATAGGCCCCCCTCATGGTTTTCCAAGCTTTCCGGTCTTGTGCCGCCCGCATCCAGCGATTTAGCTTGACCTCTCGAAAATAAAACTAACTGCCAACTAGCCTATTGGACGGAATGGGTTTGAAGAACTCTCGGCCATCTTGCCATTTGATAACTCCATCATCATCATCAACCCATTATGTCCCCACCGAGGGGCACGGGTCTCTTCCCTGAGGAAGGTATAGGCCATACTCCACCACGGGGGCCAAGTCCGGATTGGTGGAGGCTTGTAGACTAGTGGCTCGTCTACTGTCAGAAGTTGTCAAGCCGCCCTAAGGCCTCTGACTTGGCTGAACGACTGCCATCTATCGACGGCAGCCGGCACCAACAGCTTAACGTGCCTTGCGAAGCACGGAACCGCTCGGAAAAATGCCACTAGCGTTAGGCATAGACGGCGATCCATCCATGCACTGAACGCGCCCTGTGTTGCTTAACCTTCGTGATCGTTTAAGATCACTCAGGCAGCCGGGGCTACGAGCGATACGGTTTGAAGAACTCTCGGCCATCTTGCCATTTGATAACTCCATATTTGTACTAAATATCATAAAATGTTATATGTGTAATCGGCCCACCTCCACGATAGTGTTAAATTTTCACACCTTGCTGACGTAAGTATTACAAAACATACCACCGTGTGATTGTACACAGACACTTAAAAGATAGTAAAATGAGACATAAAACATAGTAAAATCTATTATTCGCAGATAAACAAAGAGCCGTGAAAAACAATATTCATTGTTTTGGTTGGCTATGAATATAAAGATTAAAGTCTTTTTATGCTATGTTAAATCACAATCCACAAATGCGTTGCAGTAAACTGTTGCATCCGACAAAGAATAAGTTTTCCTTAAAACAGAAGGGCCATTGTTGGAGTCGAAGTGTCAAACACGTGTATTTAGTTTATTGTTTAATACTCTCCTGTGTTTGTGTTCATGCCAGTTGTCGTGAATACTATGTTAAGGTTTTAAAATGCTTAAATGAGCAGGGGATTTTTGTAACACAATCGATCCTGGATACCAGTTAGTTAGTTAGACCGGAGATTTCCGCACTTAGCCTCATGGTTGGGCCATTGTACGTCCTGGATACCCATGGAACTAACTAGGCCGCGAGTTCCATCGCGATATTTTTCTTCACAGTTAGCAAGCGACATTGTTACGACAAAGTTAACAAATAATCTTATTAGCTATGATAAACATATAGGGCCAGTTTCTGAATTAAGAATTTCACTAAGTAAATACTTAAGTAACGTTCTGTCATGCTCTTTTCCGAGAGATTCGAAGAGACAGCACTACAGTTAACTATTTACTTAGCGAAATTCTCAATTCAGAAACTGGCCCATAGACAACTACAGCATAACTGAGTGTAAGCAAATCTTAGATTAAAGAGTGTTATCTATGTTGATCTGTATAAAGATAAAAACAAAAAAAAAAACGGTGTCAATACATTCATGCGGAGCCAACAACCTTGGGTTTCATCCATTACGGTTCCATTACGGTTAGCGAGTGGCTTTGTTACTTTACAACAAATTAATAAATTAAGTTTTTAAGATAGAATCACAAACTCTAAAAACCTATCACGATATTTTACTTCACCGTTAGCAGGTGACATTGTAACCACCAGTTAACAAATGAATGATTATTTAACAAACATTTCTCTGAAAACCCTAATGCGCCTATAGCGTCATTGACAACGGCATCAATGTGAACAAATACAACTATGATGTAGATATGTATCTGTATGTGGCTTACGTACTCTGTGTCTGTATCCAAGTACTGAAACACTTGCATTTCACTTTCACTTAGTCATTTCCTTTTCTTTCCCGCGCTTGTTTCGCTCCTTTGTGTTGACGATTATAATTAAATTACTCAATTACTATTACTGTGTAGTAATTTTAGTAGTATGTTGCATCATTAAAGTTTAGGAATAGTAATCTATTTTAATATAATTATAATTTTTTGTTACTAATTTTTGCTATGTGTTATTCAATTCCATTCAAATATTTTTATTCATAAAAACAAAATGTTTACTTAATAAACGTCAAAGTTGTTAGTTTTAGAAAGAAAGAGAAAAAAGACAATTTAATAAAAATTTGTAATTAATTAATTAATTATTTTACAATTAATAGATCTTGGAGAAGAAGCTAATAAGTAAACTCCACATTTATTCTTTTCAAAACACGTTTAAACTTAATTAACAGAGTTTTCAACTTAAAATATTACTCATGTATTACCCTTTAATGTTAAATATACTGTTTAATACCAAATATCTCTGCTTCTAAAAAATTCTTGATGTTATAGTAAGCTTTTTTGTACAGAGTGTGCTTAACACATTTAAAACCGCGTCGGAGGTAATTCTAATATATCTTGAGGAATCTTATTGTAGAACCTTACACAGTGCCTCATAAACCCACCCATAGTAGTATACGTACCGTAGCACATAATACTATGGAAGTAACTAAAATAAACAAGCCTATCAGTTGAAACGTGAGTGAGTTCCCAAATTCTTTTCGCTGCAAGCGGCAGAGCTAAGTCTGTGTGCTACTTTACAATATGTGGACCCCATTGTAGTTTTGCTTCGAGTGTGATGCCCAGAAATACAGTATCTTCTACAAGTTATAGTTTTTGTTTTCCAATTACAATGTTATTCCCAACTAATCTTACGTTAGGTAAGGTAAACTTTATACATTTTGTCTTTTTGGAATTACGCAGCAGATTATTTGCTGTGAACCAATCTAGTACTTGGAGAGAGCATTCATCATCATCATTCAGCCACAAGAAGTCCACTGCTGATTCGTTCGTCTACGAATCTCATCATTTCTGATTCGATCTCGTAGAGAAATTCCGAGCATAGCCCTTTCCATAGCTCGTTGCGTGACCTTGAGCTTTCTTATGAGGCCCATAGTTAGAGAGAGCATTATTGGTACGTAACATTAATGCCCACTTAACGCCCACTGCAGGACATAGGCCTCCTTCGTGGTTTTCATAAACATAAGGGGTTTTGCCATAATCGCCACGCTTGGTAGGCGGGTTCGCGATCGCAGTATGCGGTTAGAATCTCAGGAATACGCTGCTGCCAGTCTCTTGGTAATTTATTTCCTTAGTCGCCTTCTACGACATCCACGGAAGGAAATTTAGTGACGCTATTCTTAATCCGGTGCCACACGGATTAATGCATGAATGTCTTTTTTATTTTCTAGTTGAATTATTACACATAGGAATTTGGCATTTTGAGTATAGTTACTACCTAGGAATTTATCTTATTTCGAAAGAAATTAAGAGACTATAAATACATATTTATTTTAATTGAAAAAGAAAATCTCATACTGAACTATGGATTCATTATTACTTTTTTGATTAACGTTAATGACACAAATTAGCTCATTGCGTCACACAAGGAAATCATTAAGTTACTTTAATTCACCCAAACGTTTTGCAATATTTCGGAAATAAATGACCTATTTTAAAAGGTACTAATTGTAACAAAGTCATAGACACTGTATGCTCAATAGTAGACGCAACAGTTAAAAAAAAAGTTTTTTTAACCTACTCGCTAAGTACTGGGTTATGTATCAAAAGTTTTATTTTTATTAACTGTGAAATAATGTAATGAAAGTTTCAAATGAGGCCGTCAGCGCAACAGTGGCCTAAGCTTAACATAGTTAGTATGGAGATAATGAGCTATACATTTTCATGAATTTAAATTGAATACATAGTCTGCTTCGTAGGCGAAAACAATACGCGCAAAAATAATGTTATTATGTTAAAAAATAAATAAATAAATAAATGTCTACAACGCCATCTGTTATCCGTGGGTGAAACTAGGGATAGGCCGGTTTTGCATCAAAATTTATTGTGTTTTAAATAAATTGCAATAGATAAGCACGAATATGAAAAATTGTGGTTTAGGCCACTTTTGCGCTGACGGCCTCAAATTTAACATGGCCGTATTTTTATACACGCTCATTTTTAGGTGGTTTGCAAGCCGTGCTTATGTAATTAGTAATAAAAAACGGCATCTATTTAATTTACGAATATACGTAAATTAAAAAAAAAATGTTGAGAAATCTTCTTTCGAGTTCAGAAATCTTTTTTTTTTTAATTGCGCAACAATTCGTAGCGCCTCTCCGTCTAACAGAACAATGACCCGCGGACCCGCGGCGCACACGCACAGCTTTGGATGACTACTAATGGTTCTAATAGGTTGTTGAGTTGTGTTTGCGTAGAAATATTTTTAAAAGTGCATTAAAAAAAAACAACTATCTTTTACGATAGCTATTGTCAGGCACGTTCATTTTGCTATGTCTTTCAAACCATCCAAAATTATTGCAGTATATAAATAAAATTTCACGTAAATCAGTAAAATATACTAATATTATTACTAACATAGCATAAGTCACCATTGTTACATGGGAATTGTCTGAAATAAATTCAACAACATTTATCTATACATTACGATAAACGTCACTTGAATTTATTTTTCACTTTTGAGTTCGTTTATTCAATAAAAAATAATTTTATTTTTATGCTCATTTTCAGAATGACGGGTCCATATTTCTTCAACACCAACTCTGAGCCTCCCTACGCCAAGGGCCCGAATACTAAGAACTCCACTTCCAGTACTTCCACTACACTAGGGGTTCTCAAACTTATAACTCGGCGCAGGGGCAAAAAACCACATGAAAAAAAAAATGGCGTGTAATATTAAATGCATGGGACAAGGTAGGGCAACGTGTCCCACTCTAGCTTGAAGTAAAGACATGCTAAATGTTTTATTAAACAAAATAATTCACTTATTACGTATTTTAAATTACCGCATAGAAAAACACCTTTTTTCAGTTCCCATCTTTGTATTATTTAATTAAAAGTTGGTTATATACAGAAAATATTTGTGTCAAAAAAACAGCAATTTTACTGGTTTTTCATGAATTTTTAGCGTTAAAATATCATATCTACACTATCATATTTATGTCATAGTGGAGCAACTTATAATTATGTACCGTTTTCATTAATGTCAACATTAAATCAAGTAAACGAATATTTTTATTACAATTCTGATATATGAGTGACGCGAGCTCCGTCTCTACTCACCATGACTAAGCTCTGCGAATCAGAGCGAAACCTAGTCGGACCCTTCGGACAAAAAGCAAGTAAGTGAATTCAGAATTATTAAGTCAATAATGTGAGGCTTACGAAAGTTTAAGTTCGAAATCATCATCATTCATCATCAGCCATTGACGCCCACTGCAGGATATAGGCCTCCCTTATGGTTTTACAAACCATGAAGGGTTTTGCCATAATCGCCACGCTTGGCAGGCGGGTTGGCGATCGCAGTATGCTGTTGGAATCTCAGGTAGACGCTGCTGCCCGTCTCCTGGTAATGTATTTCCTTAGTCGCCTTCTACGACATCCACGTAAGGAAATGGAGTGACGCTGTTCTTAATCCGGCGCCACACGGACATACGAGACACATTAGTCGAAATACCTGATATATATTCGTACAGTCACGATCAACTATTTTAAGAATATTTTTGTGAAAATCTGTTCCACTCTTTAATAATTATATACTTAATACTCTTTAACTTTAAAACTTTTTAACGACATTAAATAACATCATGATGTAACTTTTGGAAGTAATTAATCTAAAAAAACTGTTAGCAATCTAAAGTCGAGTCTCCTGCTCGTGTTTATCATGAAATCAATCAAACACAAAACAATCGGTTTTCAATGTTCTAAATTAACTTTCTATCTTGCTTCCCCTAGCAACGAAAATGTTTTGCCCAACGAAAACAGAATGTTTTGTATAATGTTTTTTAGCAGGAGACACACCTTAAAGCCAAGTAGTAAGTAAGCCACCATAGCGCATATCTTATCGAAAACCCCCACGATCAATTGACGAACCCCTAGGGGTTCGCGTACCCCACTTCAAGAGTCCCTGCACTATAACATCCAAGCGTGACGTCACATACCAGAGCCCTGACATCGTAGAACCCGATGAGGAAGAAATTTCAAAGCTACTTGGAAAGTACCTGTAGCGAGTATCTGAGTAAATATAAGTTCTGGTACTGTTTTGATTTTGGAGTTTTCTTCTTGGGTTCCTAGGGGGTGATCTTTTATTTCAAGGCATATCATCAGCATAACTAGCGTATACAAGGATATGAGGAATTCGAGCCTTGGAATGACTTGAATTTCCTAAATCCTATAGGTATCCCATATCTTACAACTAAGAGGTGATATTACAGATAATTTGCGACACATACTCGTAATGCTCCAATATTAGGGGACTCCCTAAAATCAACGATAGGGAGTTATTCTGGCTTAAAAATTATTCAGATTTTTTTCTGACTTCATAGCAAAAAAATACAAGAATCTAAGAATGGGGTCCACAGTCACTAGTCTTCTAGAGTAGTCAGGTTTTTTCTTTGTAAAATATGTTTTTTACAGCTATTATACATAGCCTATGACGGTCACGTAATTAATAACACTTGGGGGAGCGGGTTGGATCGATTTTGACAAATGAGG
Organism: Yponomeuta cagnagella; assembly: GCA_947310995.1. Classification (NCBI taxonomy): domain Eukaryota; kingdom Metazoa; phylum Arthropoda; class Insecta; order Lepidoptera; family Yponomeutidae; genus Yponomeuta; species Yponomeuta cagnagella. The sequence continues at coordinate 17,034,790 of OX371270.1, read as the reverse complement.
CATCAATTGGTTTTATTCAATTGATGCCTCATTTGTCAAAATCAGTCTAACCGCCACCCCAAAGGCACATCACTTTTTCTGTCCTAAGCCACTTCATAGGGGTAGGGCAGGCTAACAGCCACTTGCCTCCAATCGTCAGTCCAACAAGTTGGCGGTCTTACGCTGTATTTTTCCAGTTCCTGGTATCCGATCCGCCATCGGTTCTCCGGTGACCAGCCGACTGCTACTTCATTATCCTTATCTTATAGGTTGTCAATCATTTCAACGTCTAAACATTAACGGTGTTATTTATAAAAAAAGGACGATTACAGTAGAACAGCCCTCAGTAACACTTATGTCGGTCTTAAGACAGATCTTAACTAAATTATGATTTAAAAAGTCAAATCTCTACATTAGTTAAGCTATAAGCCCTCCGCAACTAGTTTCGTTAAACTTCCCTAAACTTAAACCTACTTTAAGCAGTCTTTAATCTCTGGTGTGCACTGTGCACCACACGAGTGAATGAATGTTAAACACAAACATCTGTTTCTACCAGTGTTGCCAGCTGAGGCGATTATAGCAGCCCAAGATTGCAATCGCACCTACTTTTCTTAGTCTTAGGAGATACAATTTCCATGTTTTCTATCGTGTTTTAAGTATCTTCAATTCAACATCGAGTTTTAAAAACAAACCTCGCAAAAGTTCGTCAATACGATGCTCCAATGCCGACGCTTTGAAATTAAAAACTTCCCATTTATCCGAAAAGAATAAATTCTTTGTTAGTTTCTTCTCCGCATAATCTTCTAATTGTGAAACTAACAGCTTTGACGTTCATTAAGTAAACATTTGGTTTTTGCATAAGCAGCTTGTATACGTCCCACTGTAGGGCACAGGCCTTCTCTCAGGAAGAGAGTATGGGCTTAATCACCACGCGTGCCCACCGCGGATTGGCGATTTCAAGCGCTGAGGTATATGAATAGCTCAGACACTCAGGTTTCCTCACGATGTTTTCCTTCACGGTTAGCGAGTGGTATTGCTACTATAACTTCACAAATGTACATAACTTAGAAAACAAAGTCATAGGTACATGCCCGCTCTGGGAATCGAACCTGGGTCTCCCGCTTCCGAGTCCAATGTTCTACCCACTAGGCTACCACCGCTGATTTTTATAGTGAATATTTTTTTTACTTTAACTTTGAATTCTTTTTTACAATAACAAAGTGTTTGAGAAGAAGAAGAAGAAGAAGAAAGACATTTATTATACCAACAAGATACATCACAGAAACAAAATAAGCAGATAAGTAACATAATATGCACAACAACAGAATTAAAACTAAATACACAACAGACAAAACGAATAAATAAAACAGGACCATAGATGTGGCACACACAACCACGGACTACATGAAAATGAATGAAATGCGTGATATGACATTACAAAAAAAAAAACAACAGTGTTGTACCTCGAACTAACCTCGTCATAAAAAGTTAAAACGCCCACTAAAACGACACTTCAATAGTGTCTTACAGAGACTCTGAGAGAGGCATTACTCGATGTTTTTATAAATAAGACCGCAACTATGTCAAAAATGTGTGTCTGATACTGAGTATAATTGCAACCCTCGATTTTGCAGACAGGCAACCAAACACATAATTCCAGACAGCTGCAGTAATTTGCGGTGACGTATCCTTGGGACGATAGTAACCAACAGTGATAACTATATTCTGTGTAACACGGAGGTACTCAATTCTCACACTTGTTGCGCTTAGCGTAAGAACTACTGTGTTCTAACTGGTGACTGTCACCGGCTATACTTTATTGTGTTTCCCAATATCCTAACGGACACTGTGATATGTTGCAAAATGTCATAATAATATGGTGGCGATATTGCAACGCAATGACACGGTGTCATCGATGAAAGTATTGGTGTACGATTGGTGGGCAAAATATGGTCTTCTCTACTGTAAATTACACTAGTCTTTATGCAATTCTACTCGTCATGATTTAGAAATAAAATTTGCCTATGTCAGTAGATTGCCCTTTCAAAGTCAGCTAGCTTGCCATGTATTTAAACTAAAAACAAGTAGAGAAATGGACGAAAACAAAAATTTAAACAAAATTACCTTGCAACACTCACACTTCATAAGCCGCCTATAAATTTCCCACTGTAGGGCACAGACCTTCTCTCAGAGAGAGAGAGCATGGGCTTAATCATCACGTGTGCCCACCGCGGATTGGCGATTTCAAGCGCTGAGGTATGCGAATAGCTCAGACACTCAGATTTCCTCACCATGTTTTCCTTCACCGTTATCGAGTGATATTGCTACAATATCTTCACAAATGTACATAACTTAGAAAACAAAGTCGGTACATGCCCGCACTGGGAATCTAAACTGGACCTCTCGCTTTCGAGTCCAATGTTCTACCCTACGCTGTCAGCGCCCTTACCTACGTAAAATAGAATCCGAAAAAATTATTTCTTTCTTTATGTAGCTTATATATTTACGTCCCACAGCAGGGCACAGGCATTCTATCAAACAAAGACTATGGGCTTAATTACCACTCGTGCCCACCGTTACTTGGCAACTTCTATCGTTAACACCTCAGACCCAGACGGTGAAGGAAAACAACTTGAGGGAAAGTAAAAAAAATACAAAAGAAAAGCCAGTAAAAGAGGCTCGTCAAGATCACGACAAGTGCCAAACTCTGGTATCTGCCTACCCCTCCGATATATACGCTTGAGCTTATTTTATGCTTAATAAGTTCTTGCGAAAGACGACGGCGAATGCGGCTCGCACTGTATGACAATACAAATATTAATGACCCATCAGAATTACTTCCAAGGCTTTAAAAATAACTTCGTTTCAAGAAGTGGGTTATAACTTAATTCGGAGGTTTGATACATATTTAGGACATAGCAACTTGGTTTGTCAGTTGCTTAAAAGTGAAGCTAATAAAATCGTGGTAAAAACTACAACGCCATCTCATAAGCTCAATCAGCTCTCACAGGAGAGCGTGTCTCTAAAATGGATAATCATTCAATAGAGTCCCGTACTAATAGAATAGACTATAACCATACTAATATATAGAATAGCGTCACTACATTTCCTTCCATGGATGTCGTAGAAGGTGACTAAGGAAATATATTACCAGGAGACGGGCAGCAGCGTCTTCCTGAGATTCCAACAGCATACTGCGATCGCCAACCCGCCTGCCAAGCGTGGCGATTATGGCAAAACCCTTCATGGTTAGGAAAACCATGAGGGAGGCCTATGTCCTGCAGTGGGCGTCGAGTAGCTGATGATGATGATGATGAATGTACGGTAATGGGTGTTTCATTGACACCATTACTAGTCTAGTAACCAATCGCATTCCAATGGTATAATCCGTGTAACTTAATGCTAAATAGGGTTTTGCGCGGGTTGTAGGTACCACTGGAATGACATTGTACTGCTATGACTTAGCTAACTACCAAATGGAGACAAATAACAGTTATTGTCGTGCTTATATCATTATATTAAAATCTATATGTGTATTAGACTCTAGGGCCCAGTTTTAAGGAAGTGAAGTTTAGGCACCATTTAGACGGCTGTATGTACCTTTCTAGCAGAATGGAACTGTTCCCATTTACAAAGTGCGGTTGCCTCTGAGTAAACATCTAGATTATTCTTACATAAACGTAGAGTGTAATATTCTAAATTTCGCTGGTTCAGAGTTGCCTCAGATAGAGCTACGCGTCAAACCGTGAAAGTAGACTTCGATAGTAATCTATGATGGATGAGCATTTGTACAGATAAGTAGATTTGTCGTAGGTAACAATACAATACCTAGTAACGTTGCCTGTTTTTGCCCTAATCTAATTAATCGATTTTTTCGAGATAAATGTGGAAATAATATTGGTGAGTTAGTGAGATGAGTTAATGACTTTTTATTTACTTACTCACTTACCTAGGATCAACAAACAACTTTATAGACATTATTGCTTACCGTTTTTTAACATTTCTATGAACGATCTGTTAACATGTAGACCAAATCTGAATGAAATGAAATATAGATATTAAACGTATCACTTTCTTGTACAAAATAAGTTTGTACCTTTAACTTCAAAGATATTCCATAGTTTCCACAGTGAAAACATTAATATATTTTACTTAAAACGTAAGGTTTCGAAAAAGAGACAAAAGGATACAAACTGGACACAATGAAAGTATGCTACGGTTGCGCATGAGTTGATTACGTCATAGCTGGCCATGCGGATGCACTCGCCGCAATCAAGATATTTCCTTACAAAGGAAAGAGGTTGGAACGTCATTCCGGTCCACAAGGAGTTCCAGTATAGCAAAAAAAGACTTTTTTTTATTAGGAGGTTGCCGACAAAAAGTTCGTAACCACTGCTTCAATAAAAGAAACATTGACAGGAAAATTGCCTGATATTAGTTATTTTTCTTACATGGTGCCAGATGGCCATTACGAAGTTTTTTTGGACGACCTCAAAAAGATAACATTACCGTATCTAGGTTACAAAACAGACTTTGGGTGCAAAAAAAAAATATGAGTGCCAAATGGATCCATTTATGCATCTTTTTTACTCACATGATTCCGTTTAAATATTAATGCTTTGAGCAATTTACTGGAGGAAGCTAAGGCGAGGGTCAACACCACCACCACTTTCGCTCTCAGCCAGTCGGGGCACACAGTACGCGCGCGTCAGACGTTTCTAAACGCACAAAAAAAAAACTTAACGAACTCACGCGGGAAAACAAACGGTGCAAGAAGTTTTTACTAGAGCGGTTTTTGTTCAGTGTGGGACTTTTTTGGGTGCACAGCCAATATTTGGAAGCTGTAATAACCTACCTATATGTTTGCAAAGTTCGAATTAACATAGGTCCTTGTCATTGACAGTTTTAAAAATACATAAAAAGGAGGACAACGCCTGATTTCAATGCATACGTAATTATAAGTCAGGTTCGGTGGCTGTGTTGTTGAAAATACAAATTTTTATAAGAAAAAAGGACCTATTTCTTAACACGGAAATGCTACCATGTGCAAAGTGGCTGTTGTTTATTGGAATCACAGCATTGGAATTTTCTGGTAAGTGAGAAAAACTTGCTGTTATCATTAAGTTGGTAGATAAATAACTAATTGTTATTTTGAGTTCGTGGCATGCATCATTTCATATGCAGCCTATATACGTCCCACTGTAGGGCACAGGCCTTCTCTCAGGGAGAGAGTATGGGCTTAATCATCACGCGTGCCCACCATGGATTAGCGATTTCAAGCGCTGTGGAATTTGAATAGCTCAGACACTCAGGTTTCCTCACAATGTTTTCCTTCACCGTTAGCGAGTAGGTAGTATTGCTACTATAACTTCACGAATGTACGTAACTCAGAAAACAAAGTCATACGTACATGCCCGCACTGGGAATCGAGCCTGGGTCTCGCTTCCGAGTCCAATGTTCTACCCACTGGGCTAACACCGCTCGTATTAGTAGTTCGTATGGTTCAAGCTAATTAGTGGCATAAAATCTAGACAAAAAAAGAGCAGAAATTAAACGGTCTTATATATAAAACACGATTCCCTAAGGCGCGAGACACATAGATGGGACACGTCATGTCTAGAGTCACAGACCACAGTGCTTGCTCTGCAGTCGCTCTTGGTCTGTGACTGTATACATCTTACCGCACCCTCGCCAGACGTCCCATCTGTGTGTCTCGGTGTAATCTGTGATTAGGTCTTTCCCATTACCCACAGACTATTTAAACTGACTCTGAGATGTTTCTAAGAAATCGCGTTTTTATAAATTAGACTATCATATTTTAAGACTTTTTGTCTTGCTACTCCATTTTCTTATGTGAAAATAAAGGTATAAAAATAGAGTAATTTTACTTACAAATTATGTCTCTCATATTTTGTTCATTGACAGTTGGCTGCACTGTGAAATGCGTTTAGTATCTTACAATGCATAAGTAACCTATTTTATAAAGTTGAACGGTCCTTGCTGCATAAAAAAAACGGCATTTCTAATAGAAGACTAATTCATATTTGACTAAGGGCATGAAATTTAAATCATATCGGGTGCGGAATTTCAACACACCAAACTGTATTCTTACCACGATCCCATTTGTTTTACAATTATATGTATGTACTACACAGTGAAAGTTTTAAAGAGTACAGAATTTAAATAGACCTTCAGAAATTTATAAGAAATACTTCTAATAGGTAAACGGAATACCAGGGAAAAGCGTAAAATCTGTTATGTATTTTGTTTCAAAAAGTCGGTTTGATACTATCTTTTTCCTTCTCAGCATTAATAAGTTGGTCTGCTCTAAGGTGCAAGCCTCTACAATATGAAGCTGTAAGGTTACTTACTATGTAAACGAGCTTCAACATTGTACATCCAAAGCTAGAGTTGGTATTCTGTATTTCGCAATAGACTGTCTCATGGGTGACTAAAGAAATTGAATCCGTGCATTTTGACGTGCTCACCTTTGAACTAAGTAGTCAAGTCATACTTCCGCGTGATCGCTAAGCGCACGCGCGTTTCCGAACGTGCCGCAAATATACTTCCAGTGTAGAGAAGGAACAATCACTCTGCTCTAACAATCGTGCCAAACCCAATTTAGCCACATGGATGTCGTAGTGGAACTGTAGAAGGACAGTAGGTATATGAGTAAATGTATATTGAACCGGTTCCGTTTTCAAACTGGTTACAGTACCTGTCCCGGTTGGTCATCTTAATATACAATTCAAGATATTTATTTTATATGAGCGTGCTTTGTGGGCCTATTTCATATTGTTGTAAATGGTAATTAGTGCTTCGTGGAATTAAATAGATAGCTTTACATTTGACAGATGAACAAAGTTTTTTTTGTTGCAAAGTGACCGGCAAAGTAATTTAATAGAGTGCATGCATGATAATTATGGTTGATTCAACTACTGCCGAATGTAAAATCCCAATTTTCACACGGAAATAATAATCTTACAGTCAATGAGTCACCCGTAAACTAAGTATCACGAAAAAAAGTAAATAAAACCTGTTAAAAATATTTATTTAAAAGAAAGCAACGGTAATTCTGCAACAAGATAAATTAACAAACACAAAACAGTTTCTAGTGGCACCATCAACTATAATACATCAACTAAAATAATATTCACATGAAAGGGGCGCCACTAATCGTAGAATATTTTCACACACATTTCATATATTCCTCTTTGATAGATCTTTAGTTCTCCAGCTGATCGTTGCATAGTTAAGTTAAGTACATCACTTCCGTAATGACACTTTGGGGACACCTCATATGTTTGAAATATACTATATTTAGGCCACTGCAAATTTAGCTTTGTGCTACTCAACCAACTGCACTGAAAAAGATAATAGGAAAAGAAACGGGATTTTCACTAGAATTAGTAACTTATTTATATTCCCGAGTTACTGTTAAGTTATTATGCCTATACCACGCAAGTTTTACAGAGTACATTGTACTGAAAAAGTTGAATTTTCTTACATTCGCTCACTGTACGGTGTCGCGCTACAGTACCGCCGACCGCGGCCGACATTCGTCTTGCATAACCGCTGCCCCACTCTCCTTATGTGGGACGTTATCTCATTCTCATAACAACAGATTTACTTTAGCTCGGGGAAACTGGTTTATGTTGTATTTCATTGGGTTTTTTGCCGGCTATCTTGGAAACTTTAGGGCCGGTTTTGCATAATTAAGTTCAACCGACATACCGCGGTTGATTCGCTCCGTGGTTTTTAGCCATTTTTTTCGTGGGTAACAGGTGTGTATACCTGCAGAACATTTTATAGAAGGTATTACAATATACACTCAATAACGGGCGGTTCTCGTCAGTTCGAATAGCTTTTATGATAGGGAAATTTTTGAACGCACATGTCAAACTTGGTGTGATTGTACTGCATTGCTAGAAGCATAACAACTAATATACTGACCTACAAAAGTAAGTATCACACTTTTCATTTTATATTTTTTTCTAAACTATAGAAGTTAAAGATTTAAAATAAAAAAACGTTTATCAACTAATTTTATCAGCTTTCTTTTAAACTATACTGCAAAATAAAACGTTTTTTCCAGTCCTTTTTATTTCTAAATTATATCTTGTGTACATAAAAAGTTATTGCAATTTTAAAAGTGTGATACTTACTTTTGCAGGCCAGTGTATTAAATAATAAGTTTATAAATCATAGCGTGATGTCATCTCCTGAAATCTCATGTATGGTCACGATCTGTTTATCTACCTATTGAAGCGTAATTTAGACCATTTAGTGAAAAAACGACAAATAAAAAATGTGCACAACCGGTATGATCGGGGTTTTGGATTTTGTATTCACTAAGATGCGGAAGACATAATTACAGGCATACATTACATACGCAAAAAGTACATTAATGTTGCGGAAATACCTTGAACACAATTTAAAAAAAAGTACGTACATGAAAAGTGTACATTTTAGAGTATTGCCGCATTTGAGGATTATTATTTCAACTTTTTTGGATCGTTATTGATAATTTTTAGTGAGTTTCACTGTATGAATAATGAATTTTCTTTAAATTTTGATTAAAAATAGAGAGTCATCTGTCAATCAGGATTTCTCCAAAAGCGTACAATAGCGTTTTTACACAACCAATACAATTTCTGCATCGGAACTGAAAAACATCATCGATATGGATAGACCACATCATTTGAACGAGAAGAGATGATAAGAGCGGTCGGAATGTTACAAAGCTGGTTCCAGGCAACGTACTGTGGTTGTCGCTTTTGGCACTACACAGAGCGTCATAAGCCGCCTCTGGACACGTTATCGTATCACGGGCAGCGTGGCCGAGTGACATGGAAGACGATCTTGCATCACCACACGTGGACATTATTGGTACATTGAAAATACTGTGGCGAGCACATGTCAACTCTGCGCGCGCACTATAAACTCCAAAAATTCCTACATCGCGCAAGCAAAATGTTTCACATGACATACGATAAATATAACGTCCGACGAACATCAGTTGGACCGGCCGTCCCCAGGCATATGATCTGCCTGGCGGGAAATTTCCCTTTATAGTGGAAGAGCACGATCACCCGCTCTTCCCTATACTGGTGACCCTCGACAGAACAATGTCAACCTTCCTTCGCTCTCGCAGCACCCCACATACAATCAGTCTCAAAGCAAGGCCAGAATCCTCTTCCCTCTCACCTCATCAGTTCCACTACAGTCCACGCACCGACTACTGGTACTGATGGTGATCTCCCCCAACCCCTCGGCACGGCAGCCACACAGCAACAGCGCACGTTGCCAGTGGTACAGCAGCCTTCACCGGTTCCTACCACATGCGCGGTCCCCATGGTACTGTCGCCGGTGAAGTGACTGTTAGCCGCCGAACACCCTCAACCGCTAGTCGACTCACTGACTCAGCGCCTCCTGGCACTTGCAGGCTTTAGAGCACAGACTTCGATTCCTATCAGACCTAGCTACGGTCTTGAAGGGGAGTGATGTGGCGAGCACATGTCAACTCTGCGCGCGCACTATAAACTCCAAAAATTCCTACATCGCGCAAGCAAAATGTTTCACATGACATACGATAAATATAACGTCCGACGAACATCAGTTGGACCGGCCGTCCCCAGGCATACAATCAGCCTGACGGGAAATTTCCCTTTATAGTGGAAGAGCACGATCACCCGCTCTTCCCTATAATACTTCTCGACGGAATCGTACCATGACCGCCTAGATGTTGATTACGAGACTCGACAGCTCTTCAGGGTTGCTGATAAGCGACCAAACCATCCGAAATCATTTACCTGAAGTGGGTCTGCGTTTCCGAAGGCCGTTGAGAGTTCCACCTTCAACACGCTACAATATTAGGCGACGTTTACAATGGGCTCGTGAAAGAACACTGGCGCTGTGTTTGCTTTTCCAATGAATCTCGTTTCAGTATGAGGTCGGACACAAGACTTACTCAAGTTTGGAAGTCCTCAGTCAGGAATGGTTTCAGGCAGTTCATTCATATGAAGGTGGAACAATAACGGTTTGGCCCGTTATTTGGATCGGTGGACCGACCGACTTCACTTGCACCAGCGTCAACCTCAATGCTCAGATTTATGCGGAGGGGATCGTTTCAGACTTGATCGTTGGGTGATTCGTTACATCTAATGCACGAAAATGCACGTCCACACACGGCTACGAGTTGTAACACGCACTTTTGCCGATGTTCACATCAACATTTTGCCGTGGCCTGCTCAATCACCAGACCTCAACCAAATTGAGCACGCGTTAAACACAAAGCACGAAGAAGAGCTCTGCTGAGTATGGATGCCGTGCATACCCCACACCTTTTTGACTTGCTAGAAAGAACGTGGGCGGTCATTCCTCAAAGAGATTTTAATGAACTGATCTTAAGCATGCCAAATCGCTGCGATTGTGTGATTCATGATAACATAGATGTTTCAGCTTTGCAATGAAAATTTCGAAAAATGCTCAGTTTTGCCTTGTTTTGCCGACACAAAAGTTACAAGTTTTCATAATTAAAAAAAATATAGGAACTTATCCAACTGACAACAACTTATAACAACTGTTGTTAACTTAAAAATAGGAATTAAAGTAAGAAGCCAGTTTGAAAGACTAGAATAGGTAGGTGTTAGCAAAATAATTTTCTATATAGTTAAAAATGTATTGATCCCTAGATACTTTTTTGTGCGTAGTTCTGGCAAATGTTTGTGTTCTCCCAGTTTTTGTATAACGTAGAGTTAAGAAATTTACGTAAGCATCATAAAATCAAATTAAATATTGAAGGAGACTCCGACAAAATGGAAATATGGGTGTTTGTAATCCGAACACACAAATTAGTCGAGCTAAACAAGCTATTGTCAACTCGAAGGTTAACAACGCCTTTGAGTTAATAAACAGGTGCTACCTACTGCATTTCTCAATTTCCTATCGGTTGCCCGTCTGCTGACCTCCGTTACGACGTACACCGACAGTAGTCTACAGTTTAAAATTTTGCAGCAGTCACTCGTAACTAGTCGTAACGCACATGTAGGTAAAGGTCGATGATCTACCGTACCCACTCGTTAGGTCACCAAATGCATCATTCCATGGTCCATGGTGAGTGAGTGTACGCCCTTGATGGTTACGAAAACCAATAGGTCACTATAATTATAAACATAGCAATTCAGTTTCATAACATTTTGGATTTTAAACTTGATGCAATACTACTGGAATTTTCTTGAAATATTTCAACTAACATTTACATAACGTATATTTAGAGTAGTGACTCAAATTCTACCAAGCGAATATAAACTATGCATTTAGTTCTTAAATTATTTTGCATCGATGCGTTGCAATCTTCTTTTTCAGAGATTCTTCCTGAAGAGTGGACCCTCCAAAACCTACACTATAATTTCGTCAAAGAAAAGAGATTCTTACCAAAATTATAATTTAATTTGTTTTTCCAGTGGTAAGAATCGCGTGTATTTTATACTTATGTGACATAAGGCGGACATAAGTTATGTCTAAAACCTCTACGTTGAGTATTTATCTGTATGTTCTCGCCAGACAAGTTCCAGACAGTCAAAGTTTTCACAGAATGCTTTTCTCAGGATGTAACCGGACATGCGGTGTAATAAAAATCCAATTTTACATTGGACAACAGTTCACGTCGGCCTAATTATACGTTTATTTAATAGTTCAACCAATAAATAAATTTGCTAATGAAACAGTCCACGAATTGCTTCCATAAAGTGCAATGCATGGATGAATGGAAAGCGCACGTATCGTTTAGTGAAAGTTATGTGACCCGATGTTGTCACAATACACGCAATGAGGCAAACGCCTTAGCAGGTAGGCAATGCGATCCATACAGCTGAGACAGTTAAGTATCATCATCTCATAAACATACATACTCACACAAATACACACTAACACTTTAAAACCCTATTTAGAGGCTAAAAATTCCACCCATGCCGGGACTTGAACCCGCGACCTCTGCCTAACCGTGCCAGAGGTCGCGGGTTCAAGTCCCGGCAATTTTAGCCTCTAAATAGGTTCTTAAATTGTCCTCAGCGCAGGTTAGTGCAACAAAAAGAATATAACACTTACACTTACTCACAGAGAACTATGCAAAAAAAATTAGCACAGTTCCTACCCACCAGCAGGCTAAGCAGGCCACTGATGTTAACATTCGCACGACGACTAATGACAATACTTATTATTGTTCACAAATGATGAAAATCGGTGCAGGTGCTAATTTATTATTAAGAGTAAATTTTGAGTAATCTATTAGTTAAGAGTAATTTTTTACGCAGTTTCAACAAATTAAACAATACTGTTATTACTGAAATGCTTTATTGCATATAAAATACAGTGCAAAGTCCGTCTTAATGCAAACACATAACCGGTCTCCAGCTAATGTTTTAGTTACTTTGGTATATACTTTCACTTTTGTAAACCATTTTGGAATACCATGCAATTTTCGTATATATAATCAGCCTATATGCGTCCCACTGTAGGGCACAGGCCTTCTCTCAAGGAGAGCGTATGGGCTTAATCACCACGCGTGCCCACCGATTGCCCAATTTTCGTATGCCATCTTCAAATAAATGTTTAATCAGGAGCCCCTAGGGGTAACCATATAGTTAGTTTCATTTCAAGTTTCAATATTCTAAGACTACCGCCCCTGTTCCGTTACATTGGTCCAAAATAATATTTGTACCTGAGGAATTATTTAACAGCCAAACTGTTGTAAGTGTTGTAACTATTCATCACTTTAAAAAAATCTCTGTCGTAGTAGAGTCAAGAACGTAGAGGTCCACATACTCTTCTACATATGCTGCAGAAGTGGAACCTCCGTAATAATAAATCTCCCACTGCAGAGCTCAGTTCCTCTCTCAATAGTAAAGTATAATTTGCATAGTGTCTTCAAAACTACACGGACTAATAGGTTTTAAAATCACTGTACATTAAAATGTGAAAATTACACGTGCGGTTAGTTAATGCAGCGCCCTCCCTCCCACTTTTTCAAGCAAAAACAAGACACAAACACACCACCACCGACTGTATTAGTATACTTGTGTGAAAAAATGCGTTGCTTCTGCTTGAAAAAGTGGGAGGGAGGGCGGTGCATTGACTAACCGCATGTTATTATGGATTTCCGCAAAGTAACGAATGATTCCATACAATCGCTGTACAACTAAACTATAAAGGCATTAATATTGTACTGTACCTGTCAACGTGTTAATCTATGAAATAATAAGTAATCTTCATAATTAGTCCATCATTATTCAACCATCGCACTTTGCCATCCACAGTGTAGGTCATTGTGTTGAGTCGAGTTTTATAGAGTCCATGGACGTAAGAGTAATAAGTGGGAGATTTATTAGCATTATCTAATTTACCAAGAAGAGAACCTTGCATACTTAACCTGTCAACTTTACACTAACAAATTAATTTGTGAAAATTACGGTACTGTTTTCTCGAGTCGGTTACTTGAGTAAGTGGAATTCAAACAAAAAAAATGCATGAAAAGCTAGAAAAAACCAAGCTACTAAAACGAAAAAGTTGCAGTGATTTTTTTTTTTGTTTATTGATATGGCCATTTTATGGGTATGTTAATCTCATATATAAAAATCTCGTGTCACAGTCTTTGTTATCGAACTCTCCTGAAACAGCTTCACCGATTTTTATTATTTTTTTGTATATATTTATTACGTCTGAGAGTAAGTCGTAGGTTAATTAATATGACAAGACAATGTTTACGGGGTCCGACCTATTTTCTTCATTATCATCATTCAGCCACTAGAAGTCCACCGCTGGACATAGGTCTCCTCCATGGATTTCCAAAAAGGCACTTGGATGAGGTCATCTGTCCATGTTGTGGCTGGTCATCATACGCTGCGCTTGCCGACATGTGGTCTCCATTCGACAACTTTTCGGTCCATTTCGACCTATTCTCAGGCCTACCAAATATACACAACAAAATTCATAAAAATCGGCAAAGCCGTTTCGGAGGAGTTTCGGAGGAGCCGTTTCGGAACACTGTGACACGAGATTTTTATATAATATTAGATAATATCCGTATTATGGACAGTGCGGTCCGGTCAAGTGCTTGGCCTAGCTTAATCTGTGCGCCTAGCTGCCAGTAAAGTAATACCAATGAAACATTCATATTATTTTTCTTATTTCACAAAAAACAAGGCTATCAAGTTTGAGCGAACTCTAGTCCGGCAGATTTTGTTTTCTTGTTTGTTATTAAGGTCTTTTATTTACTGTATCTTATTAATGGCCATTTACTTTTGTAATTACGTAGGATATTAACATAAGGTTTATAATAAAAGGTTTCGTCTCTCCGTTTTATCGCTATCGATATTATTATTGGTACAAAGATAATTTCCTGTCTCTATAAGAAGTGACACCTGTTTCGATAATAGTTCTCAGAACTTAGCAAAAGAACTTATATACATTTTTTAATTTCTTACAAAACTCGTAGATGAAAATTGTCGCTCTCTATGATACAATACATTAATTTAGCCATGACACAATCTTGCGATTTTCTCGTACTCATGCAAAGATCATACCGTTTGCAATTATTTAGCAGTAGTTACCCGGCTGCATCAGAAGGAGGGTTATGTTTTTATCTTCGTAAGTTCGTAAAAAAATTGATCCAACCAATTTTGGACAGGATAATCTAAGGTCCCAGTGTCATAAAATTACAATATAGTTAGTAAAAAACTTTCAACCGTCGGTAATCCAATGAATTGTAGCATTATGAAAGAGACCCCTGTATACTTTACAAACTAGTTTCCAATATTATGACTGCTGTTTCACTTGCAAAACGTTACATAAAGACAAAACGGGCAATTCCGTGACTCACCAACAGTGTTACCCAGAATATATTAAGACATTATGTAGGTGCGTTACCACCCATCGCGGATAGTTAAGTTTCATTTTACTGTGTTACGCTCTTATTCATATTTTAACCGGAGAATTTGTTAAAGCTACCCGCACAATCTAACTGTCTTATTTTAAGTGATTGCGCTGTGTGGAATTTATTTATTTATTTAAAAAACACGATTCCCCAAAACACTCCTCAGAATTTATTCAAGCTGTGGTTACGTCTTTTCATCGTAAAATCTTAACCACAGACTATTTTAATCTGCGTTTATCGAGTGTATTAAGGAATCGCGTTTTTTAAAATAAGACCGTTAATTTTTTTGTGATTGCACAAACAAAATGTATACAGTAAATGTGGTGAAGCATTGCTTTATCAGAGGTGAGTACCGATTTTTTTTACATTAACCAAAACTTATTTTAACATTTTTAATTATTGTAATTTTTACGACTACGGTCGAAAAGGCATGACAGACGTAATAACCCGAAGGATGAACAAAAACTCGGTGATATGCTGTTGACGGTTTTGGCTAAGCATTGACCAAAGGCTGAATTTAGCTCTTTTTACGGAGATCTATTCAAAAACTTATCAATTGCTATTTATTCGAACACTCCATACATTTAAGCAAGCGCAGAATAAATGTTTTGTACCGAGCCACTGCATAAAATACGTATATATTTACATAAAATACCCACTTAACATTCATGAACTTGGTTAGTTAAGCTCCGGTACCTATATTTTTTACAACCGGCTCAAAATTAAATCATTGAATTCGATGCAAGAACTCAATGCTTAAAAATTATTTTATATCTTTAACCTTGAAAGATGCTTCTTATACACTCCCAAATATTAAAGAGTGTCGTGTTTTCACGGTCCGTGCATATTTGTCCGTTTAACTTCTAAACCCATGTACCGATTTATAAATATGTGATTATTTCGATATTGTATGGAATCAGGCGTTACTTTGCGGAAATCCTTAATAGCATTAAAATGTGAAAATTACTTTGCCAAATTCCGCCAAAATCCCACAAGCACCATGCGGTTAGTTAATACACCGCCCTCCCTCCCACTTTTTCAAGCAGAAGCAAGACACAAACACACCACCACCGACACCAATACTTGTGTGAAAAAATGCGTTGCGACGCGTTTCGCCTCTAACACGAGGCATCATCAGGCTCCGATGGTCGACTGACATGTCAGGTCTACTGAATAAGTGGGAGGGAGGGCGGTGCATTAACTAACTGCATGGTGCTCGTGGAATTTTGGCGGAATGCTATATGCTATTTCGATATACTTAGGAATGTGTTTTGAATCGCTTAGAAGTTCTATTCAAAAACTTTAAATTAACATAGGCAAGATTTTTCTGAACTTAACTAAACATAGGCCGGACCAAATCTTTCCACAGATGTCACAATAAATCGCAAATCGTTATTGTAAAATAACTAAAATTTACTGTAATTTTATTTGGTTATGTTAGCACGAAGAGAAAGGAATTTTATGCCTACGTTCAGGAATTAAGTGAGAATGAAAAATTTGTAACAAGGACGACATAGTACTAAAAAAGTTACGTAGAATAATTTTCAACTATTACGAATGCTTCTATTCCCTTTACCACAGACTATTTAAACTTCCTCTGAGGAGTGTTTTAAGGAATCGTGTTTTTTATAAATAAGACCAGGTTAAACATTTCAGGACATTCCGATATGAACCTCATCCATCAGTCATCAATGTGATCTAACTAGCACCACCAATGAAAAAAAAACATGTTCAAGCTAACAAATAATTTGAGCGGAGCGGAGCTGACAAATAATTTGTGAGAAAAATCTCTCCCAAATTTCGCTCTGGGTGACGTATTGCAGCAAACAGAATTTCCACCACTTTGAAAATGCAAAATTATAATTGAATGGACTCTCTGAATGGAGTCTCTGCAATCATAATTTTCCAGATTTGGATTTATGTGACTTAGGTAATCGGCTTTATTTGCTTTATTGATCAGCCTGCAATTGATGATTGTTTACTGGTGTGCCATTTATTTAATAAATCTTTGGACATTTTGCATTTCGAAAGTCGTAGAAATTCTCTTCGCTGCAATACTTCGCCCAGAAAGAAACTCGGGAGAGATTTTTCTCACAAATTATTTGTCAGCTCCGCTTTATCACAAAAACTGAATGGTTTCATGTCTCAATTTATAAGTGAGTAGTTTAAGTACTATCTAAGGAATCGAAATAACATAAATCCAGCCTGGTAGAAATTCGTTTTTTTTGTATATCCCACTCCGCTCCGCAAAAAAACATAACATGTTCTTTTACCGATCGTATTTGCAAAAAGTGTCAGTATCACGTCAACAGTGATTTTTACGACCCACAACAAAGAACCTAAGATCACGAACCAGGGACTAGATAGCATTAATGCCAAAAACGGGCGTTTCTGGCTTTAATGCTATCTAGCCCTAGGTTTTTTGCCTCAGGTTTACGGCGAGGAGAGATTCTACTGACACTTTCTGAAAATTTGATCTTAATATTCTTTCTTTTGCACTAACCCGTGCTGAAGACAGTTTAAAAAAAATGTTTAGCCTCTACATAGGTTTTTAAAATTTCATCTGTAAAAAAAAGGAATGTTTTTTTTTTCTTCCGTGGCGTCAGTATTACTCCCTCGGGCCCCTTAAGTAGGTACAGTCGACGGCACATCAACCTTTACGCGCATGACTGTATTCTACTCAGTTACGTTACGGACAAATGTACCAATTACTATAAAATATAAAATTAGCCCCTGGGCGATTTCGTAAGGTAACTATACTCAACCAGGTACCGAGGCAGTTGGCGTCGCTAGAAATGTAGATGTCCTTGGGGTACCTACCTATGTGTTTTACGGATTTCTTAGTAATGGTTGAGTCCCTATTGACAGTTATTTATATCCTAACGTTGTCTGGAAGATATTGCTGCTGTTGATAAAACCACCGATTGTGTCATCATCATCATCAGCCCTTTGACGCCCACTGCAGGACATAGGCCTCCCTCATGGTTTTCATAATCATGACGGGTTTTGCCATAATCGCCACGCTTGGCAGGCGGGTTAGCGATCGCAGTATGCGGTTGGAATCTCAGGGAGACGCAGCAGCCCGTCTCCTGGTAATTTATTTCCTTAGTCGCCTTTTACGACATCCACGGGAGGAAATGGAGTGACGCTATTCTTAATCCGGCGCCACACGCCACCACCGATTGTATTCTATTAAAGAAATACAACTAGTGTTTCTACGCCTAAATGGCAATTTCTGAGACGCTCGAATTAGAGTTTGGGCTTAGCAACAACTTTCGTTCTGTGAGATTTTTTCTAGATTTTTATTTTTCAAAATATCAGGGCTTCTATAATTTATTGAAATTTATGCTTTACGCGCTCCACTAATGTCGCAGCCTTCAATAAATCATTGTCCTCCATAGAATAACGTTCTATCTATTTAAAATATTTTACGGATTTAAGCATTATCTATCAAGCAGAAAAACATTAATAATGGCATTTTTTTATGGAAAATTTAACGAAAGAAATCAAATGTAGATCAGTAGGTAACTGACAGACTCCAACCGACATCTTTCAAGAATTACGCGTTTTAGAAATAGCCCTGCTTATGCACGATAGCAACTTACACAGTCCCGTAAATCTAGATTTTAATCTATTTAAACCAGATTTTTAATACTAAGCGGCCTTAAAAAAATCGGACAAGTGCGAGTCGGACTCGCCCACCGAGGGTTCCGTACAACTTTGTAGGTTCTTACATAGGTATTATAAATAGTTCAGGAATCGAGTCTCGCAGTTTCTCCCGAGCTTTTCGCAAACTTCAAAGACATTTTTTTTTGTGATTTAATTATAAATCCTTGTAATATAATAGATATTACTTGCAAAATTTCATACTCGTAGTTCTAGGAAAGTGGCCTATAAATGTTGATTCCCTTGAGTTTCGAAATACACGTTTGTTGCGTCATAAACGGCCGTATCCTTTTTTTACGTCAACTTAGAAGTTTTATTTTTTCACAGCTTCAAGAGACTGTAGACTTGAGTATATGCTTTTAATTTCAACTCGATACCTATACGCGTTTTCGAGATAAAGGGTCACGGTTCTTGACAGACAGATGGATGGACGGACGGACTGACGGACGGACAACAAAGTGATCCTGTAAGGGTTCCTTTTGAGGTACGGAACCTTAAAAACACGATTCCTCTAAAACACTTTTCAGAGGTAGTTTATTTTCTTCCTTGTAATTTCTTTGTACGTCTTTTCCTTGTAAAATCTCCGCCACAGACTATTTTAATCGGCGTTTATCGAGTGTTTTAAGGAACGGTATTTTTAGAAATAATACTGTAAATCTAGATTTAAAATATGATTACTGGCAATAAAGAGTGACAGTCTTATTAAAAGTCGTTTCCACTAAAACACTGTTAAGACGAAGTTCAACCCGGTTTATAGCAGAAATTGTTCGTCACTGACTGTCTTGCTTTTTATTTACACATACGATGGAAGGACACGCTCTGATTGTTGCCAGCTAGAATTACGAGTTGCTGATAAATCTCTTGGTCAATAAACTTCTTTTTTTAATGGGTGATAATGCTGTCTGCAATTAGCAATTCTTTTTAAGTCTGATGTTGTCTGCAATCAGCCACGTTTCGTTATCATTTTCCTTGAGTAACGTTACTGGAACGGGTACTTACTCTCAGGTGGGCGAGTCTGTTAAATTCATAGTTAGAGTGATGTTAGTTAGAGTGATGGTTGTACGGCAATGGTTGTTTTGTTGAGACTACTACTAAGTCACATTGCAATGGTAAAACGGTATCATAACATAAAATCAATGGTAATTTGAGTCGGCGCCTCGCGATATTCGATCTCCTTAGCGAGAGATACCTATTTAATTTGCGGGGGTTATATCAATGGAACGGAACATTGTACTTCTATTGCTTAGTAGACCACAAAATAGAAGCAAATAACAGCTATAGGTACCTAAGTGTGCTAATATCATTTGATTGATCAAATATGTATTTTATAGACTCACCCCCAGTTTCTCGTACACTAACACGCTGTTAATCTACTGTTAACAGCTGTCAATTGACCAAAGTGCATACAAAAAAAACTGCTGACCGCTGTTGTTAACAGTGCGAATCGTGTACGAGAAACCGGGGGTCAGGGCTGTGACCCTGGAAAGCCTTAGAAAATGGATGGAAAATCACAGATTAGAAAATGGAGACCTATATTGAATGCTTAAAATATCGCGCCGCCGCCGCCTATGTTGCGAAGTAATGCATAAATAAATGTAGACTGGTAATGTCACTTGCTCTATTTCCCGCAAGTTTAAAGCTGTACAGCTGTACCTGCTTCATTTATGCTCCTTCATTACGCGCACCAAATCCTGTGTGATTCCAATCGTCTAGCTGTCAAGTTGCATACTAATTGCTATCGCAAACGTGTCGATTTCAATGCATAATTACGTCTCTAATTGGTAGATACACATATTTCAGTCCAGAGGCCTAATTATGAGCACCGAATCCTTTCCAAATCCTAGCGTTTGCGTTAGCAATTATTATGGAATTTGGCAGTAAGACAAGACGAGACGAGACGTATGTCCATACACACCCTGTAAGGTGGAAGAAATAGAATTAAAATATAATATTTACTTTTTGTCGGATTGTGACGAAGTTGCCGAGCGCGATTATAACGAAGCTTTTGAGATTTTATTTGGCAAAATCTAACGATTGACTAAGGAGAGAACGCAGTATCTGACATGTACTTATACCTACTGACATTGCTCTGCTGCAGTGGATAAAAAAATGGTTTCTCACATTATTCACTTCGTTATTTCCAGTCATTTCCAGCCAGACCAGAAACAGAAGACCTCGGCAGGAGAAGAAACCTCAGTCAGTTAGAGACCTCCTGAACACCACGTCATGTATACCACCGCCGTACCGCTGCCCTCATCCGAAGATGGAGTTTTATTTATATACCAGGTATAGTAATAGAAAAAAAATATTTGCGTGAACTGAATTTGTAGACTAAACTCACCGCCCTGATTTCCGATGCATGAAATCCTCAAAAATTACGTGTGGTAGGTGATTCCTTGTGACTTTACTCGCGTAGTTTTTATTTAAATTCACCACATATTATGACATTCTTTACTA
This sequence comes from Yponomeuta cagnagella, assembly GCA_947310995.1. NCBI lineage: Eukaryota > Metazoa > Arthropoda > Insecta > Lepidoptera > Yponomeutidae > Yponomeuta > Yponomeuta cagnagella. The sequence continues at coordinate 17,013,756 of OX371270.1, read as the reverse complement.
TTTTGTTGATGCAAAATACGTGTTTCAGTAATGCTGACCCGCGCAGCGTATTGAGGCGAATAGATATTATGTGATATAAGCTTTTGTATGGATACAATGATCTAGCACATCACATAATTGGGTATTTGACAAAATATCAAATGAGTTACTTTTAAAACAGAATTTTGTATGAAAATACTGGCTTATGACGTCACATTTCAGAGCACTCTTTTTATGTTAATCTATTTCAAAATTGTAATAACTAGTAATTGACTAAAAGAGATACATTTTCCGAGATATTTTGTAATTTTTGTTTTAATCGAGCATATGAAATAATTTATTGTTGTAAAAATACCGAATTGTGCCATGGGTCCTTACATTTTTAGGGACCATGACTGAAGCCGAGTTTCGACAGTATTAGTACGCTCGGACCGTGTGCGTACAGTTTTAGTCGATTATGACGACGCACTAAGACCGTCAAAACCAGGCTTAAGCCAAACAATTACAAAAATAAGATTCTGGGTCCACCTCATTTGGGATTTTGTTCAACGTGCTAATTGCACTCACAAACCCAAACGATTCATATGCTGATACAATTATCAATTGTCGCTCCTAATAAAATCTGACTGATGCCTATTCATTCTGGAAGTCGTTTAGTAAAATCATCAATCAGCCTGTGCTCGTCCACTGCTGGCCATAGGCCTCATCCAAGGCCCGCCACTTCCTTCTATCCTCCACAATAATAATAATCATATAATATGCGATATAATTCCAGAACAACCCAAGAGAAAGGCGAGCTCCTCAACACCTTAGAAAACGAGTCCCTCCACTACAGCCGCTTCAACCCTGACCACCCGACCAAGGTGGTTGTGCACGGCTTCGGCGGAGGCAGGAACCTGTCCCCCAGCACCGATATGCGGAAAGCCTACTTTACGAAAGGGAACTATAATATCATCATTGCTGACTACGGGAGCCTCGTCAAAGAGCCGTGTCTTAGCCAGGTAAGTTTAGGCTACTTATATCTGGGATTTCCGCACTAAGGCGCGGAGCCCACTGATCTGGCGTCTAGCTCGGGCATGGCGTAGATATCATTCTGTTTCATTCCAATACCGTCACATACACACGGTCATAAGATTATTACACACTCAACGGCCTTTCGTCGGACGTGCTATAGCACACCATTTCGGCACCTGCGCTCGATTGCCGTCAGTTCCACGACAGTTCGCAGTCAGTTCCTTCGCTCCACACTTTTTAATAGTCATGCCCATGCCATGCCTGCGCTATGACCGCGCCAGGTCCGTGCCATGCCAGATCAGTGGGCTCCACGCCTTAGCCTCATAGTTAAGTCATTGTACGTCCCAAGCACGCAGAGATATGTAAACATCGCAGATTTTGAGAATATATTTTATGGAATGAAACTTACACTCCCGAACTAAAAATGTCGATGAAGCAAAAGAGGATTGTCAGGATCGTGGCAAATGGCAAACCCTGTACTCCGCCTACCCCTTCAGGATACTGGTTTTAATCAAAATAATAATTGACGAAAGCGGTTAAGAAATTACGAAGGAAAAAAAATGCGTTGTATTGAGAAGCCTTCTTTTTTGAAGTTGGTTGAAAAGAAACTTAATAGATTCAAACCCTCTGCAATAATATGTGCCATAATTCCCCGGGGCGGTGAGAAACCTCGACAGTTTTTGCATTATTCATTTCAAATTTAATTACACTACAACAATACTACTGATATGGTAGCTAGTGTGAAAATAGACGTTTGTGCAACTAATAACCATGTCATGTAAGACCTTAGGTATGTGTCTAAACAGAGTGTAACAGAATCCCCATATCCATTTAAAATGTCTTCCTCACTAAATTTACTACCTGCATCATTAAAGTGTATGCAAGACGTCATATTTTTTTCGTATTTTAATGTTTTCCTCACCGTAATAGTTATTTTTTATACAACAGTGCAAAGTTGCCTTTTAACCGCGTGCTCAATTTTGATGACCGAGCAAGCGAAGGATTCTAAAATTGAATCACGAGCGCAGCGAGTGATTAAAAAATTAGAATTCTGAGCATTAGCGAGGGAATCAAAAGAGCACGAGGTGAAAAATCTTTGCACTCGAGTGCAACACGTAACTTTTCATCCCACCTCAGCGAGGAAATTACTAAATGCAAAAAAAAATACGAAAGAGGTTCCGAGTCTAAGATTTTAACAAATTAAAAAAAGTTGTATGATAAATTGGGCACCATGGAGGTAGAAGTAAAGAGGTTTAACGATGTTGTGAATTTACAAACTTAGTGCACACGATTCAATTTACTTTATCCTCTAGCGGATGAAACCGGCTTTTGCACTCAGATATCGAAGAGCAAAAATACTCGGTTGTTGAAATAGTTATTTGTTATGCAAGGCTGCAAAGTTAATTTTTGGTGCGAGTACCTTGTATTGAAACCTGAGCAAGCGAAGGATTCTAGGATTGAGCCACGAGCGAAGCGAGTGGTTCAAATATAGAATCCTGAGCGTAGCGAGGGTTTCAAAGGTACGAGACGAGTAGTATAGTATTGGGAACTCTAGGACACTTTTCCGTCGTGAGGGGCTCACTGCGTTCGCCCTCACTCCTTCAAAGTGTCCTAGAGTTCCCAATACTATTGTGGGAAATATGCAAATTAACCGTCTCTAGAAACCTGCAACTAATTTATTACTTGTCTATATCCCAATTAAACTTTAAGGAATTTTAGACTTACGAATCAACTTACCACAAAATGTTTTTTTTTTTTTTCTTCAGTTCATAAATAGGAATTATTTATATAAGCGACAAATACAAAAATGATTTCATTGCACGCCTGTAGTTCTAGGTGTTAGTATCGTTTTTTTGTACGCTCGAGAATGAAATTTATACAACAACCGCAATCATTACGTTTGGAAAACATTTGTAGCGAATCGACCAACAAAATAAAACCACATGGAAACCTTTTACCAAATACAATTCGATGTATCATTTGTGGCCCTTCGAACTGTGGTAAAACAAACGTAATGATAGGTCTTCTATTGCACAAAAATGGATTGCGCTACCGAAACGTTTACCTTTATTCTAAAACACTCTATCAGCCAAAATACGTTTTTTTAGATAAAGTCTTAAGTATGGTTCCTGAGATAAATTTTGCAAAATTTCGTGATAACGAAGAAGTGATAAGTCATCAAAATGCCAAACCTTACTCAGTAATGATATTTGACGATGTTGCTTGTGAAAAACAAAATAACATACGTGATTATTTTGCTATGGGTAGACATAAAAAGATTGATTCTTTCTATTTGAATCAAACATACAGTAAGATACCAAAACAATTAATCAGGGATAATGCTAATTTGATCATAATTTTCAAACAGGATGACATCAATCTACGACATATTTATGACGAACATGTCAACGCCGATATGAGCTGGACACAGTTTCGAGAAATGTGCACAAAAATATGGAGTGTGCCTTATAATTATCTGGTCATTAATAAAGATTGCGAAAAAAGTAAAGGATGTTACAGAATGAACTTTGACAAATTCGTTGTCTTTGACTAAGCATATTTTTACTATTTATAACAAGTTACGGATCGAAGCGTCGTTACTAACCTGTTTGCGTTTCCAGAGAAGGTACATATTTTATCGCGCTATGGAAAAGGTACTAAAAACACAGATTGTAAAATCTGCTGAAGCAGTAAAAAGGAAGTTTAAACAATTGAAAGATGTTGATTACGATAATGATCTAGTTTTGGAAAAGGTTTTCAAACCATTAACAAGTCCACTAAAAAGCATAGCCGCCAAAAATGAAAAGATAAATAAGGAGTATTGGGAAGATATACACTGGGATTCTAAAACAAACAATGAGACTATCAAAGAACATAATAAATTCGATGATGGTACGTCTACTAGCTACAACTTTTTGGAAAATAGTGATCGTGACTCGCAAACAAGCATTCAAAAAACTGAGCAGAAAACATCTGGTGAAGCTGACGAAGACGATTTAAAGATGGGTGACTCAAGTGACACATCATTTAAAACTCTTGAATCTGTTCAAAGTCCTCGCCAAGATTCTTCTTCCTGGTCATTGTCATCGGAAATATTTAGTAATGTACCTTATGGAGTAAGGCTGGAGCGAGGAAAAACTATGTTGGGGTCAATGCGAGTGTCAGTTACAGAAAAGAAGATTTCAGTTGGTGGAAAAAGTTATTTAAATACACCTGGATTAGCTGAATTGTTGTTGAAACTAAAACCAAATTTAAGCTTAGTTAAGGCTGATGATTTGCAAAACTATAAACAATTACTGTTGGAAACAAATGCTCACCGTCGTGATTTCAGTCCTAAACAACCAATAAAAAGTAATAGAGGTATGAAGTATTTGCAAATTATAAAACCTCTCTTTAAACTAACCAAAAATACTTCTAGCAGTATTGAAAGTCTGCCGCAAGGAAAAGGGTTACCAGTCATGAAAAATATGAATAAAAATGTTGATTATGTATACTGGGATGATCCAAATGAATTGGTTGAACGTTTAAAATTACTTATTGCATCTCGCGAAGCTGGTAATACAGGGCTTAATAACGAAATTATTTCTATCATTGAAGAATTGCGTGAATGTGGTGTAATAAAGTAATATAATTACAAACGTAAATGTATTTTCCATCAGTTCTTGTGCATCTTCCTTAAAAAAATGATGAATATTGATAAATTTGGTCACCATGTGCATAAAAGATTTCGCTCATCAGAAATATTTTATAGCACCAATAATAAAAATCTTACTAAAAACCTTAATGGCGAATATGACTTACAATCAGAGAAACTGATAGGATTGAGACTTCCTGTGCTACCTGATGAAGCTGTCAACAAAGAGTATGTTGATCAAAACTTAAAATTATTTTGCAAAGAGCATGATATTTTCGTCGAGCTAAAAAGTATAAAGAGTCAAATACAACTGCTTCAGAAACAGTTAGATGAAAAGTGTACAAGGGTGGAAGTGGGTAATATTATCAAAGATCAGTTGGTAGCCATCAGAGATATTGCCAGCAGAAATTATGAGTAAAGAAAAAGTAGTGAACGAGATTCATAGAGCTGCTAGAAGAAATTTCAATCGACGGCACGTTGTTCTTAAAGGAATCGATGACTTATGGCAAGCGGATTTAATTGATATTCAACATATTCGAAAACAGAATAGAGGATTTAGTTTTATTTTAGTCATTATAGATTGTTTTTCAAAATATACTTGGACTGTTCCATTAAAAACTAAATCAATGAATGAAGTATGTACTGCATTTGAAAAAGTTTTAAAAATGAATCGTGTTCCAACTAACTTACAGACCGATTTGGGAACAGAATTTTACAATAGATCTTTTCAAAAACTTATGCAATTATACAACATTAACCATTATTCAACCTTTTCTACAAAGAAAGCGTCTATTGTTGAAAGAGTTATAAGGACATTGAAGAATAAGTTATATAAATATTTTAGTTTAGTTGGCAACTACAAATGGATGGAAAAACCATTAGTTAATGTTGTGAATTCATATAATAGTACAACACACCGTACAACAAAGTACCGACCAGCAGAGGTAAACAAAGTCAATGAACCCAAAGTTTTAGAAAATATTGTAAACTCTCACGCAGAGACATCCTCAGTGAAACCAAAATTTAAAGTAGGGGATTACGTTCGTATTAGCAAGTACAAGGGGTCTTTTTACAAAGGTTATACTCCCAATTGGTCGACCGAGTTATTTACCATTAGCAAAGTTAACAAAAGTATTCCCATAACATATCGTATTAAAGATCAACATAACCAGTTAATAAAAGGTAGTTTCTACGAACAAGAATTAAATAAAACATGTTATCCTGGTGTTTATTTAATTGAAAAGGTGTTGAAAAAGAAAGGAAATAAGCTATTCGTCAAATGGCTTGGATTAAAAGACGATGAAAATAGTTGGATCGCAAAAAATGATGTTGTTAAATAATGTTGTTATATTACAATCACGATCACCAAATATTATTCATTCGTTCGTAAGTGATGACTGGAAGAGGACTTGTTAATAAATTAATAAATAATTTACCACTTGAGTTACATTTACCGGGATACAACTATTGTGGCCCTGGCACAAAACTAGAAAAACGTTTACTAAGAGGTGATAAAGGTATCAATCAATTAGACGACGCTTGTATGCGTCACGATATTGCCTATGCTAAATACACCGATACGCGCGATCGTCATCAAGCTGATAAAGAATTGATGAAAATGGCAAAACTACGATCAAAGGCAAAAGACGCAAGTAGAGGGGAAAGACTTGCTTCGTGGTTAGTAAACAAAGTCATGAAAGTTAAAGTTAAGGCAGGTGCTGGTTTGAAAAATTTTAAAGCAGGTATTAGAAAAATACGTACACAACTAAAGAAAGCCAAACTAAAAAACAAACAATCTGCTATTAAATTTGCTTATTTAGCTGCAAAAAAATTGTTTCCTAAGAATATGAAAGTACAGCTACCTCGAATAATACCAATTCCAAAAACTGGAGGAATACTACCACTTCTTCCTATATTCGCTTGCCTTTCGGCGATAGGCTCATTAGCTGGAGGGGCAGCTGGAATAACAAAAGCAGTAAACGACTCTAAATCTGCTCAAGAAAATCTAAAAGAATCAATACGTCATAATAAGATGATGGAGGCAATTGCTATTGGAAAAGGACTGTACATCAAACCGTACAAAAAAGGCGGTGGACTTTGTTTACATACAAAAAACTGTTAAATAGGCTACCCCGACGTGCACTCACAAATGAAGATATAATGAAATATGTTAATAATAATAATAATATACCATATTTCAGAGGTGTGTATATGAGAGACAATTTGCCTCCAAAACCTAAACAAATTGAGTGTGCGATTATCAATTTAGACAGTTCTGACAACCCTGGAACTCATTGGGTAGCCTTTGTAAAAATTTATAATTATTGTGAATATTTTAACAGTTTCGGAGATTTAAAACCTCCTACAGAATTGGTTAAATACCTAAGTGGCACAGATTTGTATTACAATTATACTAAATATCAAGCATACAACACGTTTAACTGTGGACATTTATGTCTTCAATTTTTAAAAGGTTTCTGGGAACGAATCACTTAACTATGTCTTTCACAATGTCTATAACGGGCACAGACTCTGCTCTTGTAACAAATTATTCTCCGGCTTTGGAAACTGATGGTGATTATGAGTGCGGCCTCCTGTACTTTACTACTTTTAATTCAATACCTAATGTTGATAACAGAAATAATAAATTCTATTACGGTAAAGATGGGGTTGTTACAATACCCGAGGGTTCATATGAACTTGAGGATATTATTGAATTCCTAACTAAACATGTTAATGATTGTGTTTTGGAATTAACTTGCAATAATAATACGTTAAGCACCAGTATTTTTTGTAGCAAAGACATTCACTTTGATAAAGAGAACTCAATAGGATGTACATTAGGATTTGGAAAAGTATTTTTAAAAGCTAATATATTACATACATCTTCCTACCCGATCAACATTTTACCATCAGCCATAGTCAGAATCGAATGTGATATTGTGAGCGGATCATTTATTAATGGAAAACCTAGCCATATCATTTACGAGTTCTCTCCGAATGTGCCGCCGGGTTATCGAATAATTGAAATTCCTAAAAACGTTATTTATTTCCCAGTTATCCAAAACAGTGTGAGTGCAATTAATATTAGAATTTTGGATTTAAATAACAACTTACTAAATTTAAGAAGAGAAGAAGTACAGCTCTGTTTACATCTTAAGAAAAAATGATTGATTTCAATAAAACCCTGTGTACTACCAGCAGACAGCGCAGTTTGCTTTCAAATATTACGAAGGTACCACCAAAAAGAAATAAATTAACAAAAGGCAATAAGCAATTTCTCAAATTAATAAATTTGTTAAAGTAACTAAAATGCTTAATATAGCAGAACCTTTTGTACAAGACAACAGCATTGAAAGTATTCAGATTCATTCCTATAAGCCTTATGTAAGCAGTTATAATAGGAACGATGAGATACGGATTCCGATTAACCAGCAGGACCTTTACATTCTACCGTCGGAGAGTACTTTGTACGTAGAAGGAAGGATCAGCATAATCAACAGTGAAACTAAAGCTAAAGTGGCCGAGATTCAATTAATAAACAACCCAATACTATTTTTATTTCAAGATATTCGTTATGAATTAAATGGGGTCGAAATCGACAAGATTAAAAATGCAGGCATAACAACCACAATGAAATCTTTATTATCAATGAATGAAAGTGAATCAAAAATGTCTTATGCATGGGGTTGGAACATTGACGGTATTAAAAACACAACGGGTGGAACTTTTTCAGGCTGTCTTCCACTTAATAGAATACTTGGGTTTGCAGAGGATTACAAAAAAATTATAATAAATTGCAAGCATGAGCTTATACTTTTGCGAAGCAATACGAACATGAATGCAATTAAATTAAATAATAATGAGGTTGTGGAAGACATCGTCATTGATAAAATTATGTGGCGAGTGCCCCACGTTAAGGTGTCTGATAGAGAGAGAATCAACTTGCTTAGGTTTTTAGAAAGAGACAGAGCTATTCATGTAGCGTTTAGAAACTGGGATCTTTATGAATATCCACTTTTACCTCAAACAACGAAGCATACATGGTCAATCAAAACTTCATCACAGATAGAAAAGCCAAGATACGTTATCATTGGATTACAGAAAGACCGCAAGAACAATGGATTTCAGGATATGTCCAGATTCGATCATTGTAACTTGCGTGACGTAAAAGTGTTTTTAAACTCAACCTACTTCCCTTATGAAAACCTGAACGTTAAATTTAGCAATGATAATTATGCTTTATTATACGAGTTGTATGCTAAATTTCAACAGTCTTACTACAGCCGTCTTCCAGAACCCCTGCTAAATTATATCGATTTCAAGGAAAAAACTCCATTATTTGTAATTGATTGCTGTCGTCAGAATGATACGTTGAAGACTGGGCCTGTCGACGTTCGTGTTGAAATTGAGAGCGAGATAGCGATACCGGACAAAACAACTGCATACTGTTTAATATTGAACGATTGTATAATAGAATACAAACCTCTTACCAGTATAGTGAAGAAAATATCATGAATCCGGAATATATTTTTGTAGATTTACAAGGCTTTAAAGACTACAAAAATAATTTCATTGTCAAAGAATTTGCTACAGCAACAAGTGACAATACAGAAGTTTTTTTAATAAAACCCCCATTTCCTTTCAAACATTTAACTGACGAAGAAAAGAAACAAGTTGTTTGGCTCGGGAAAAATCGAGGCATCTACTGGAGTGAAGGATTGATAAGCTATAAAGAATTCAAGAGAATGATTCAGTCATCCTTATTTGGTAAAACCTTAGTTGTAAAGGGGCTTGAAAAATGTAAATGGGTTCAGGAGCTATGTCCGAATAGCATTGTAAAGGACGTTGGCGAAATGGATATACCTAATCTTAAGACCTTAATTTCTTATTACTGTACAAATAAATGTAGTAAGTATAACTGTCTTATTCATAACGATTACTGTGCATTAAAAAATGTTATATGTATAAGAAGATGGTGTGTGGACAGTGGAGTGTCAATATTATAATTTTTTTAATTAAGTTCTTACCATTGAATTTGTGTTTAATTATTATTTTAGGGAAAATAAATGTATGCCTACGTAATTTTATATTTCTTTGTTTTATTTATTTGTTACTGAGAAAAAGAAAAAAAACAGTCAGTCTAATTTAAGATATATTTTAATGATTCGCATCTTAACATCGGTAACACTTATTCTATTTTATAACTAAGATTTAGAATATTTGAAACAGTTCAATATAATTATAAAGTATTACTGAATTATACCATAATGCTAGTTACCGAATGAAATTTAAAGAAAATTTAATTTGAATATAATTTCAAACATAGTACTAATAATAAACAATAAAATAATAAACGCTTAGTAATCATTACCATTATTACTTAACTTCCTACTCATTCTGTCAAGTAAATTTTCGGTCATGTCCATTATTTCGTCGGTGTGGTCCATCACCATATACTGCGCATTCGACGTTTCCACTTCACTGTCACTGGATAAGTCAATCACTTTGATTTTTATCATTCGCAAACCTTTACGCCGCGATTTCTTCACAATGTAAGAAGTTGTAGTCTGCGCTTTCTTTTTGGAAGGCCGCACTCGCTTGTTTGGATTTCGTGGAGGAGGTTCTGGAGCACCCACTTCTTCAACATCCTCGCTCTCAAATCCTGTTAGTAAATGCTGGCCGTAGAAGAAAGGATCCGTTATCGCCGGACTGTAGGTCATCTTGATGATCTGAAAATAAATAGGAAGTTTTAGTATCGATAAAATTATAATAGTAGGTAGGTAGATACTTATTCAAAGTAAGACAAGTTTCAACTTACCAAAATGGAAATATTTTATCAGCACAGTAACTCGTCTCGATGCTATCGATGTTAACTTGCGAATGAATTACGGACTCAGTCAAGCTTCGTCAGCATTGTTCGAAAGACTTGACCGACCAATATCTTTAAAGCTACCTCTCCCCGCTGTATGCAATGCTGTGCGACGATGCATAGCATCGTCGCGGGCAGCCCCCCTCCTCGCGCGCTTCACGCGCGCGAGCTCGCAATATTAGTTTAAACAAAGGATGACTTGATGACATAATTGCGACAGGTTAGGTCTTGCTTGACGTGGAACTGAAATGAAGAATCTGATGACACACCCAGAGCAGGTTAGGTCTCGATCAAACCTATCACGGATATGGAATAACTATGAACACAGATATTTTTTTCAGATAACGTTTATTTTAGTGTAGGTAGGTACTTAAATGTCTATAGTACAATATTACCTTAAATTATACACACTTGCAAAATTCACAAAAACCAGATTTCACATTTTTTTATTATACTTAATACTAAAATTACTTAGATAAAACTTAGTACATAGCGTCATACTTAAACCATTTAAATATGTTTTATTTAGAATAATGAGTTATGCCCCCAAGCTACAGTGGACACTTTGTCTGGCATTATACATCTTTTGTCGTCTGTGTTAGACAAAGCAATTTTATTTACAGACTGGGTAAATATTTCGTGTTTTATCGACTTGAAAAGATTTTGCTTTCGTCTAACTATTCTATCGTTCAGTAACACTTCACGATAATCGCTTGTAGCTAAATCTCGGACTACACACTTTTTCACCCCTTTGGCTTTCTTAATTACCTGCTCAGTGGTTTTTATGCAATACAATTTTGAGCGCAAACCAATAAATTCTGTCATAATTTTTCCCCCCAATTCATCTTTGAATAAACCAGGCACTTTTTTGTTTACCAAAGGTAGGTCGAACTGATTCCGAGGTTCGTAATTGCTTGTATCAAAAAAATCCATCAAGGTTTCTTTCATATCTCTGTAAAAATCTTCGGTTTGAATTTCATAGATAAAGCTATCAGTGTCGGTGTAACAAAGTTGCACTTGATTTCCATACTTAGGCTTTATTACCGAATAGTGAAAGTCATACATGTGACTCTTAGACAGCTCCAGCACTGCAAAACCCACGTAAATTGGTTTGTTTAAAATTACTCTTTCCGGTTTCATTTGAATAGCGACTAAGTTTTCGGAAAATACGCTTGCGCTATGGAAGTTTAACCGAGCAATCAATTTGTCAGCGGTATCATGTTTTTTAGTTTTATTTGTTTTATCATGCCATTGTGTAACAAGTTTAACATCAACGCGTTTTTCACTATCCTCAAGCGTTTTTCCGAAAATCGAGTTATTATTTAACTTGAAAAGGTCTTGCTGGAACTGAGTGATCGCTTTTTTTCTTAGTTCCGTGTTCAAATCAATGTATTCTTTCAAAAAAGCTCTCTGACGAAATGATATACCTCTATGAACTTTAGCAAGAATCAATCCGTTTGCAAGACATGTTTTGAGGTGTACGTAATGTATCACGTAGTAAAATTTGTCGTACAAGTTCGGAGTCAATTTGGGTGTTTTACCTCCTGGAGGAATTAATTTCTCGGCACAAAACGGGTAATCGTTATGCAAATCGTGTAACTCATCAGGGTACAACAAGTCGACCTCTAATATGTAACCTCGTGGAGCATCATTGGGAATGTTTTCAACATTCAAGTTTTCGATTTCATATTCACTTAAAAATCTGAAATCTGAAATCGGCAACGTCTGACACATGCTGTATCCGTATAAATTGTTACAATCAATGTATACCAAAAATGAGTCTTGTTTAGCTGGATCGTACGTCTCCATATATGAATTGTTTGCTTGCGAGTGTCTTTTTGAACACATGCATATTCCACCTCTGATACCCTTTTGAATCATGCGAATAATTTCCAAGTTATCTATAAGTTCTAATTTGACCCCCGTTTTTAGAAGCATTGCATCAAATGACAAACTTGGAGAAGTTAGGTAGAAGGCTGGATCTAAGTTGTAATGCGTTTTACATGTCTTCCTGAAATTTTCAAAGACGTCTGTTAATAACAGCACATCAGTCTTTACATAAAGATCTGTATATTCACCCATGTTTTCAATTTCAAAAGTTTGCCACACATTTTGAGCGTGCGCATACTCTTCATTCGATATGTGTTCGTCAGTTATAGAATTGTAAAACAATGACTTCTCAGGTAGTTGCTTATCTGCAAACATTTTCCAACTAGTCATATAATCATAGGGGTATACACCTTTGCGTGTAAGTAACGCAAACTGATTTTCATCTGGGAAATAACGCGACAAGTAAGTAAAGTCGTTTTTGTGCAAGCCTTTTGCCAACTTTTGTAAACTGGTGCCCAAAAATTTATATGAGTCAACAAATCGTATTTGAGCAAATTCGTCCTCAGAGATTTGAAAAAACTTTGTGAATGAAATGTAATTCTCCTTGTTTTTAGGAATAATTTTTATTGGTCCGCAAAGTTCACTTAATTCTTTAATGAACAAATGACAGTCATATCCTGCGAGGTTATGAAAAAATATCGGAACTAGTTTGGGAACTCGAAATTTCAAGTTACAGTATGCATGTGCCGCTCCGCGATAACGACCTGTCAGATGACAGTGATCTCTAACTTTGTCTGTAAATATTAGCCGCTCACAGATGTGACAACGATCTGCTTCCGCATACTCTTTTGCATTTTCGCTTGTAAATGTCATAGAGATGTTTTTATTAAGAATACTGTATATTCTTTTCACTTCTCGAATGAGTAGTTTAACAAATTTTTGAGCACAGTCAGAGCCACGGTACTGAACAAATCGATTTAAGTTAATATCAAATGAACAAATAACATGGTATGCGAATGCGATCGGTACGTGTTTCTTTGCGTTATCTGTGTAACTCAAATCAGGATTTTGCTGACATCCTTGATAAGGAACGAGAAGCGTTTCAAAGTCTGCATAAATAGCAAAAGGCATATCTTGTTTATGCGCAAAGTGTTTGAATTCGAGAAAAGTTCCTTTCCCAGGAAGCACTGTAGCAACGCCACTGCAGAGGTGGTTTTGTAGAGCCTGCTCGGATGATAGAAATTGCAGACAGTCTTCGCAGAAATACAATTTACCGTGATGTTTAGTCATCTGGCTGCGAACAAGCCGAGGTAGATTTTTAATTAAAACGTAATGAGTGCGTTTTCCTTTCTCTAATAACAGCAAGTTAACGCGTGTTTTTCTGTGCTTGTGTTCAGATCTGTAAATGGGCCCAACAACACCCTTGTTATTTTTCAACGCATATATGTTAACACTTATATTTGGATTGTTGGTCTCAAACGATTTAACATCCGCTAGAGTAACAGGTAGGCTCAAATCAGTGGTATTCAGCACTTTGGTAAAGTGGGGGTATGAGGACGTACGATCAGCCCTTCCTTTAGGAGTATGAAGTGCAGCGACAATGCTCCATAAGAAACAAGCGTCATCTTTATTTTGCATGTTGAGACATGCTTTCTTGTTTTTAATAACCGGTGGCAAGTCGATACGAGCAGCTCCATAAACAGGTTCGTACTTGTTGATGTTTATTTCCAAGAACAGATTATTGAGAAATGTCCACCCACTGTCACGCTCTTCAAACTCTTCTATTTTCTTTTTTATACAGGCTACCATTTTATCTATCAGCTTTTCAAAGTCAAAATTACGGTGCAATGCAATATTCTTTGTCGAGAAGGATTTCACCTCTTGGCCTTCGTTTTTAAAGAGAACGAAGTTACTGAAAAATTCGAAGTTTACTTTTACGTTTACATGTTTTGCAAGCGAATCCCGTAAGAGTTTCTCAATTTTAGGGGAGATTTCGGTGATAAATGTCTCTGGTAAACAGTTCTCTAAATCATTAGCAAGTATCCTATAAGTAGCTATACGACCTCGAAAAGCAGACGTGATCAGAACTACACCATCGCTTACAGGTGAGCTGCTTTTCTCTTTGTGAGCAGTACTGCGTACATGACCCACCCACTTTTTTTTCTCTACTTGGACTGAACATGCAGTACAATACGGCATTGTGATGCAATTTTTAAACGTACACTCAAGCGGTAAAATCAATTTATTGGGTACACAAAATACATAAAAAATCTCTTACATAACCTACACTAAAAGGTGCCTTAGTCGCCTTTTACGACACCTCGGCAAGAGAGAGGGTGGCTCTATTCTTTAAAGACGGACGCCACACGCCTTTAATGAAACCTAACCTAACCTAACGACTATAATAATATGGTAGTAAAACACCTAATAGACATTTTACAGCGATAAATTTAAAATAAGTAATATCACTGCAGAGTCATATTACTTAAATTTAACTGCATCGCTGTAAAATGTGGGTTCGGAGTCTTTGAACAGCGGTTTCACGCGGCGGATGAAGCCCTGGAGCTGGTCCCACGCAGGCGTCCCACGGTCAAGCTGCGCCTTCAGCAGGAACTGCGCCTTCTTCCAATGCTCCTGCTGCTTAGCGTCCCGCGTGAGATAAACTTTCACCTCCACGAAGTACTCCCCCTCCAGAGGTGCAGTCCGCCGCAGAGAGCCGTCAGCGACCTTTGTGGTGAGCGAGGATGTGACGGAGTGGTGAGACGCAGTTGCCACCACAGCGTCGTCGTCGTCCGAGAGCACTCCGAATAGGTCGTACTCGCTGGCCTTACGCCCCTTCACCACTTTCTTTTTTGACCTGGGTGCAAAACAAAATATATATACATTACTACAGTGCTACAAGTAGTTCTGCAGAGAGAATGAATTGTATTTCTCTTATGATCTGAAACAGAAGTCCGAATGAGCTGCAGTAAGATATAATATGTTGCCCTTACTTTCAATATCAACATTAAATAATCGTGTTACAATTGAATGTTTGTTTCGACTATCTTGTCACGCTCTCGATGAATAATATACCTACCTACCACTTCTTACAATACCACCAAATACCATACCTTACCATACCTTATAACATACCTTATACCATACCTTATACCATACCTTATACCATACCATACTAATCATTGAAAAATATAAAGCCATTCAATTGTAACGCAATTGTTAAATATTGACGAAACTGCAGGAGGACTAGGAGAAATGCAGTCTGACAAATTAAAACATGGACGACAGTTCAAATCATTAGCCAGTAGCTGGTATGTCAACCCTAGATTGAGAAAAAATACGTTATTAAAAACGACTCCACAGTGGGCACGCGTGGCAAGTAAGCCGATACTCTCTCTCAGAGAGAAGGCCTGTGCCCTGCAGTGAGACCTATATAGGCTACATAAAAAAAGAGAAAAAAAAAACGACTCACGTACTTTGAATTTTCCGCTGCAGCGGTTGTTCGGCGCTTAGGCGCAGGTGCAGGTGCAGCACGGTGCCTCTTTTCACTCGGCTGCTCAATGTATAGGGATTCTACCTCCGAGTCAGACCTGAAGAAAAGCCGCAATAAGAAAACAAAGCCAGCTTACACACACAAAGTCGGTGAAGTGTGATGAAATGAGGGTTGGGGCATTGGAAAATTTAATTATTAGATTAACTCTGAGAAACGACAAGTAACTAGGTAACATTGTATGCAACACAAAGGGGCAAAATTGTAAGAAAAAAAAAACAGGAACGAGGACTTGGTGATCAAAGTCCTTACAAACCCAGTTAATGAAGACCTCATTGTCACCGAGCCGGCGGGCCAAAGGCCAGGTCCGTAGCAAGGTACCAATTTGGTTGTAAAGAAGGTGGAAGTACTTACTTACATTTCGATTGGAGCTCAGTATTCTGAAGAGATGATTACTGCTGGATGTTACTGTTGAAGAGTATGATTGATCGAATGAACGCTTCACCTTTTATACAAAATAAAATGCTTTAGTTTCAATATTGCACCCACACATAAAAGCAATATCTTACGCACATCCTTGATGTCTACACCACCCTCCATGAGAAGACACACGAAAGAAGAAAGTTGTCGTCGGGGTTGTTAAAACATCTTAGGTTACAATTAAAATATTTAATAACCACCTATGTTGAGTGTCCTACTACAATAAATATATAAAGCTATATAAAACTTCATTTACGTGCTTGGTTTAAATATAATCTCTTCAGCGTGTTTCAAAAAAAGTCCGGTGAAATCTAAAAGGGTTATTCTATTCATCAATACAAACAACTTTTACTCTGGGATTAACAAGAAATGTAAAAAAAAATATCAGCTCTTTCATACATTTGCTAGAGCAAATACCAAAACGTTGTATGAAACAGCTGATATTTTTTTAATTATTCGGACTTGGTCCCATAGTAAAAGTAGTTTGTTTTGATGAGTAGAATAACCCCTTTAAGTTTCACCGGACCGTTTTGAAACAAGCTGTATAGCGTAATTTATTGTTCCACAAAATCATTGCAACTAAAAACTTACAAACCCTTCTTGACGTGTTTCAGATCTTATGCATTTTAGGGGTACCTAACCCTGTATAATAATTATTATTGTAAGTACATACATATTTTTCTTAATTACTTCAAATTACTACACTGAAATTTTTAAGTACATTAATAATAACATGATGATAGAAAATTATCTTTGTTCATACCGACTTTGTTATTATATAACTGTGACAGCCCTACGCTATTTCTACTTTAGCTCTGGATCACCCCCAGACTAAACATTGTCATCAGCAATTAATCAGTGCTTTCCAAGTATCAACAGGTCCTAACATGATATACGAGACGATTAATTCCTTACACTCTATCGAGAACTGTCCACACGCGCGAGTCAGCGGAAAAGTCACATCACCACAGTAGGTACGGTACGGCACTACAATCACAAAAAAGTGATAATGAACAATTGCATCATAATATAACCCTTATTTGAAGCATGTTAAGAAATAATAATAACTTCCACACAACACAATCACTTGTTCTGGTCCTTAACTGGGATACCCTGTGCTATGGTAACAAGACAAGGACATCACAAGCATGGGAAAACACCCAGACTAAAGCCATTTGTACAAATTAAGGTACGGCGGCCCCCAATGGGAATCGAACCCGCGACCTCTGGTTTGGTAGTCTAACTTCACACCGCTAGACCATCGAGGCAGTCAACGGTATTTGTATTGTTCTGCTGGGGCTACATTAGCAGGCGAAAATTCGTGTCGCGTTGGCGCGTTAAAAACATCGTGTACGGGCATACGTGTCTACATTAGGCGGGTGAAGATTCATCGTGCCGTTTGTGTTGTTCGAGACGTTGGCGTTAATTCAAAATGGAGGATGTAGTGGCTTAGCATAATATGTCGGTAAGGGAATATTTTCGCGACCAAAAAAGACATTTTAATCTATGTAAGCTTTTGTCTATATTTTTGTATAAAGTGTCTTTATGACAATAAATATAAATAAAGTTCACTTTCACTTTCACAAATCCCGATGTCCCGATAACACATCGTATTAGTCTGAATACTCCGCGTTGCAACGATCTACGAATATTCGCCATAGGCCGCTAATGTAGCCCCAGCATCAGTCGCACGAGAAGATTATGTGTTTTGATTAGTTTGCATTTTATCGTGAAACCGTGCAATGCGAAGACCGGCTAACAATAACAATCCTCACCGGTGCTCGTGCTGCGCTTGCAAATGCTCATCACTACTACACGTTGCCAATGTTTGAATGTTGACGTATGTAAGGTCTGTTTGGTGAGTGACGTTAGCCTTGGTAGTTGTTGTAATCATTGTATGAACTCTCTTTGTGTGGAAATGCTGACTTTGCACTTAGATTCACTCTCCATTCGAGCTCAGTATAAGCGGTCAATTGTGTGAGTAGCTCGAAGTAATTTTGGTGGATACCTTAGCGGTGATAACTAAATTAAAATTACTTCATAGATGTCTAAAACTAAGTTTTTGAGGAAATTTTAGTGGATACCTACGGTGACAACGAAACTACAAATTTCCATCCGTAAATTACGTACCTTCTGTGTGAGTAGCTCGAAGTAATTTTGGTGGATACCTTAGCGGTGATAACTAAATTAAAATTACTTCATAGATGTCTTAAACTAAGTTTTTGAGGAAATTTTAGTGGATACCTACGGTGACAACGAAACTACAAATTTCCATCCGTAAATTACGTACCTTCTACACACAGTATATTGAACGCTTATAATGTTTACTCTAGAGTTAATAATTAATAATGTTGTGTAATGTGCCAACCGTGTGACAGTAGTGTTGTGAGAAAACCCAGTTTCCAGTTTCAGTAAGTTGTTTTTTAATCTCAAAGTCCTTACCGTATGCTAACCATAGGCCTTACCAGCATTCGAAATGATTTCACACTACCTAGAATTGGGAGATTTCAGTGTATCCGGCCAGACGGTTTTTAAATTCGATTGAATTTCCTACTGCAGTGGTTTAGTTTTATCGTGACTCCGTTTGGTCTTACTTCGCAAAAAGTGTTCTACATGTTGCGATACCTACTATTGAAGATCTCAGTTAGATACTCGCTGTTTTTCCCTCCATAGTATTGGGAACTCTAGGACACTTTGAAGGAGTGAGGGCGAACGCAGTGAGCCCCTCACGACGGAAAAGTGTCCTAGAGTTCCCAATACTATACTACTGAGACGCTAAATAACTTTGCTGCCGAGCGCAACACACAACTTTTCACCTCACTAAAGCGAAGAAAATGTTAGGTGCAAGAAAAACAGTTTTAATAAATATTAAATTACTGTTTATTTATTTCAAAAATTAAAAGTAAAATTACTACAATTGGTAATATTGAAAGTTAAATTTTTTTTTTAAATCAAATTTTCTTGCCGGCCAGTGCGATTCTTTAAATGAGGCTGGCGCATGACATGAAATAAGTATTTGCATTTCAATCATCAATGGACTGGCTGCAGAGAATATAAACTATTACGAAACCAATGAGGTTCTATATATATGTAATTTATTGTACGAAACCTTTATTGAATAAAAATATTCGAATTTTAAAAACACTTTCCACGCTAGCGGATAAAGTGCAATTTTCCACGCAGATTTCGAATGATAAACAGAGCTTTTACGAGCTAGTGAGGTGAAAAAGTTCTTTGTATTTAGGTTTTCGCTTTTGGACTGCACTATGTGTGAATACAGTCCAACAGCGTATTGACATGTGGTTAGCTGTTCATCTTAACAAACTCTTTGTAATTTACGTTGTATTCGATGGATGTACGTTGATTGAACATAGTGACGAAAAAAAAATTCAGTCTTAAGACCGGCACGAGTCTTATTGAGAATAAAGCGATGATGAATCGAACACTATTGACGTGTATTGAAATCTGGTGTTACAAAGAGAAGTGCATTTACTATCTGCAATATGACTTTCAACTTAATAACTTCCACGCTACACAATCACTTGTCCTGGCCCCAAACTAGGTTACATGCTTACTGGTAAGCATGCAAGGACATCGCAAACATGGAAATATACTCAGACTGAGGCAATTTGTACAATTGAATCGGTGATTTCTAAAACCCCACATGTTACATTTTTTCCGAAATTGAGTTAGGACCGGATTCATAATCTATGGATGTAGACCTATCGATCCCTGCAAAAACCACACTTGTGAAATTGGTTAGTAGGTGTGAAACAGCGTCCCAAATCTCTCGGTCATTTCAAAAACACCACTTGTGCAGTAACATGTGGTGTTTCTGAACGCAACTGTCACACCAAAACTCTCGGTCATTTAAAAAATACCACTTGTGCAGTTACATGTGGTTCAGATTGACTTCACTGTAGTTCAGATTGACAGTAGTGACGTTTTAAATTACAAAGATTGGTGGGGTGCCTACTACAAAAAACATATAATATCTCTAGAATCACATGGGAAAAAGGTAAAAACGGATGCAAAAAGAAAATTTCAATATATCAACTTACATGCACTTGTTTTATCAAGACAGAGAAACAATCATTGCACGTAAATACATTGACAATGATTTCAATAAACATACTTTCAAATTTGGAAGTAAAAGTGATGTGTCTCTCCCAATTTTGAAGGTATATAATGAGGGCTATGTGCCTATCAATATAAAGAAGGTGAATGACCTGAAAAAACTTTTCCCTTATGTCCCAGAAGCATACAAAAATTTCTACACAGAAATTTTTGCTCGACCAACATGCGATGTCGAAATTCCCGAAAATATGGACTAAGCTTGCTTTAGATTGTAAGATTAACAACTTTTTATTTAATAAATATATTGTTCATGTATATATTTTTTGTTTCAGTTGTATAATTTCCTAGAAACTTATTGATTTCTTTACCAAAACCGTAGTATTTGCGAAAATCCCACACGTGACGCAATTTTATCTTGGTTTCATACATTATAGGAATATTTTAAAATACGAAATGTACCTTCATATACTTTGTTAGGCTATATATTTTACATATAAACTGAAAAAACTACTAAATAACCACCACATAAATTAATCATCAGTTTTTATGGTCTCCTGAAAAGTTAGGTCTGTGTCACATGTGGAGTTTTAGAAATCACCGATTCAATTGTACTGCCGCCACCAGTGGTAATCAAACCCACGACATGGTAATGCGGCATGATAATCAGAAATGATACCGGTAGAACAACGAGGCAGTCAACGTAAATCTAATTAATCACCACGCGTGCATATCGCGAATTGACAATTTTCAACGTTGAAGCATCGGACATCTCAGATACCCGTAAAGTTCAAATAAAAAGTCATGAAAAATTTTGTTTAGTTCAAATAAAATAAATCTCTTTTTCAAGATAGAGTGGGCGCCCCGTTTCGCTGGCATGTGCATAGCCCAGCTGATCGAGTACCTCCAGTACCACCCCACCAAGGCGGTCCCTCCTGAGCAGGTCCACACGATCGGGTACAGCGTTGGCGCGCACATCCTGGGCTTGGTCGCCAACCATTTGGACAAAGGGAAGCTGGGAAGAATTACTGGTAAGGTGAAGGGCTTGGACTTTTGTCACTTGTTTGGCTTCCCTCTTAAGCAGGTCAACCCGGATGCCATAGGCGTGAACTTTCCTGTTTTGGTCGCCAACCATTTGGACAAAGGGAAAGTGGGACGAATTACAGGTAAGGTGAAGAGGTTGGTGGTTGTTGGTCACATGTGTGGCTTTTCTCCTGAGCAGCTCCACACAATCGGGTATAGCGTTGGCGCGCACACCCTGGGCTTGGTTGCCAACCATTTGGACAAAGGCAAACTGCCAAGAATACTGTTAAGGTGAAGGATTAGTGGTCTTTGATTCTCTCTTTACAGGTCCACTCGATCGGATTTGGCGTTAATTTCTTGGGCGCCAACCATTAAGCCCACCACTACATCTAATCACACATGCTTCGAAGTATCTTAATCAATTTACTTAGTTAGGTTCTTACAAGTTTCTATATTCAACACAATTCCACTCATTCCAGGCCTTGACCCCACGATCCTCTTCTACATGGGCAACAATCGCTCCCGAGATTTGGACCAAACAGATGCCCTATTTGTGGACATTCTACATACGGGAGCCGGGATCCTGGGTCAATGGGGACCAAATGGGCATGCTGATTTCTACGTCAATGGAGGCTCGAGCCAACCGGGATGTGCGCACGATACTATCTTCCGTGAGTAGCATGTATTTAGTAATAAAAATTTATGTTACTTAACCGAGCGATAACAGCGGCAGATAAACCTTTTGTGGTTTTCGCCCGCTGGTAGAAAGGGATATTTAAGTTTCGCTTATGCCTGTATGAAAATAAATTAAAAAAAAACAACAGATGTTATGGGGTCCGGTAGAACTTAAACAGCTCCATGAGGTTTACTAGCACCATCAACGGACATAATAAATAAATAAAATAATAAAAATCTATTTATTTATAAGAAAAGATTACAAAATTATGGTCGATGGCAACTCCCACACTGGGCTCAATGTGTGTCGTGGGTGATGGGTAGAATACGCACTTCATAGTTAGCAGACCGGTTGACACATCGAGACAAGCGAGTCACAAGCGTGAGCACAACAGTGCTACTATCGACTTTCGGGCTTCCACACTAGGCCGAGCCTGTGTCGTGGACAGCCATTGATTGTTTTTAAAGGATATTTTAGCAACTGCATTTGCATGCCCCACGGGCGTTTTAAAATTACGGAAATTTATCAATCAAACTTGAATGAGTTAATTACACAATCAATTAAATAGTTACTAAACTACCAGTCGCTTGATTAAAACTAGTAAAATCAACGGCCATTCGAAGAGAAAAATTTAAATGTACATAAAAATAGAGGTAATAAAAGCATATCATCTTCTTTTACAGATCGTTTCGTGAGGACTTACGACCAAGAACCCCAAAAATGATTTAACTGCAATTTTTAGCGTCCTACTGCTATTTAGTTCTAGGTTTTGCACTGTAGGCTCTCGGTCGTGAGTCGTAAAAATCTTTATTAACATGGTTGTAAGAATAGAAAGTGTTCCGTATGTAGTAGATGTCGTAGAAGGCGACTAAGGAAATCAATTACCAGGAGGCGGGCAGCAGCGTCTTCCTGAGATTCCAACCGCATACTGCGATCGCCAACCCGCCTGCCAAGCGTGGCGATTATGGCAAAACCCCTCATGGTTATGATAACCACGAAGAAGGTCTAGGTCCTGCAGTGAGCGTCAAATGGCTGATGATAATGATGATGATGAGAATAGAAAGTCACTTTTTGTAAGATAGACCTATATGATTTTCTTCTATTGGTGGCATTAGGGACCTCATGGAGCACCCTAAGAGGGGTTTTAACTTTTATTATGAGACCAACTCTGGAATCGTGAAAAATATATTTTGTTCATACTAAAATTTAGTAGTACGAAACAGCAGATATTTTTTTGACATTTTCGAGTTTAAAACGCCAAAAAAAATAGTAGTTCCATTCGAATACCTACTTAGTTGCTCTAGCGAATGTCTGAAGAAATAGCGATGTGCTTTGTAGGTATTGACAAGCTGTATTGCAAATAAGCATATTGCTTGCGAGTAAATTCTGTATTTTATTTGCGAATATAGATCTTTAGATGATTAATTTTTTACAATATTACGGCAATGAGCCTTATTTTGGTCGGTTCGTTGAAATAGTAGCAGCGCCATCTATATTTAGTTTTGTGTAACTACAAAAGATGTAGAACCGCAGCGCTATTAAAATTTGCGTGTGTGGAAACGGCGTGAGTAGGAAAGGGTGGCGTATTGTCGTTATCTTACACAAGATGTCGCTAATTGTAAAATTGAAAACGACTGACTCGACCAAATTCCGTATTCATCTGATGCGGCGCAGATTGGTGAACGAGGTTCATAAATAGGATTCATGAAGAATTGTGGTGCTAAATCCAGTAATTAAATTTTAATGAATAAAACCATAATTTAATACCATAAAACGTATTTGCAATAGGTGGTTGGTGGCGCTGATGGTGGTTGCCTGTTTAGCATAATTATAATCTTCAGCACTGATTATAAAGCGTCGGCAAATTCACGAAGACGCATCGCCAAGTGAAACGCCAGCAGACAATTAATTTAGTTTGTCTCATTCGACGCGTTTTGGCATTCAACAATACCTGCCGTTTATTCCGTAATAAGCAGTGATCGAATAATCGGATGCATATTTACCTAAAGTTGAGGTGTTGGCTGTTATGGAATGCACTTTTGTATCGAAAAAATCCCGGGATCCGGAATCGACGAATACAGTGTTTTGGTTATAGAATTAAGTCGGGTGAATACAGATACTTAATTTAAATAATATATTATTAATAATTATTTATATTTTAATTACTTCAACATCTATTTTTTTTTATCCTGTAAATGTACAATAAAGTATTATTTTATAGTAATTTTTTTTTTAACTAACACACTACTTTTCCTGTTACACCCTACATACACACACATACATACTTGCATCGGAGGCTAAAATAAACTTTAAACAAAGACACATATAAATAATTATGTAATACCAGAGTCCCGGGTTTTTTAAATTCATAATACTACACGCTAAATAAGTCATCTCCATGCTACGTATGCGATTAGTTTTGCATTCCCGAATTTTCTGAAATCCCGGGATTTATATTTAAAAAATATGTTTTAAGAAGCCGCTTCCATAATTTCTGAGCCAAAAAATAACTTTAGGTAAATATGCATCCGATTATTCGATCACTGGTAATAAGTAAATTACACCACTTACAACAGGCAAAAGATAAAATTTCCCAATTTTATTTTCATACAAATTGACCCCGTTAAGTTTATTATATTACAACACGATCAAGTTGTTTTTTTTTTAATAAGAGTAAAATTTTCATTAGTCGATACCAAGGAAGCAGTTCCCATTATTTTGCGTTATTCGAACGAAAAAAAAAAATTCAAATAACACTTTATATTTGTAGTCTTATTTATAAAAATACTATTCCATAAAACACTCCTCAGATGCAGTTTAAGTAGTCTATAGTAAAGGGAAAGTAGTTTTTTTAAACTGGCTCTGAAAAGTGTTTTAGAGTAATCGTGTTTTTAGAAGTAAGACCATTAGGGTTTTTATCGATAACGTGACGTCTCCTCCCCAAGAGTAGATGTTTATAATCTGACCACTGGCCGTGATTTCTGTATTGATTGTTACAGAGACCCTCTCCTGCGACCACACTAAGGTGACCCCCTACTTCATAGAGTCAATCAACAGCCGCGAGGGCTTCTGGGCTGGCCCTTGCCCCAGCCTGTTCTCCTACCTCATTGGCTGGTGCGAACCTAAGGACTCCGAGTACGTACTTATGGGAGAGCATCTGACGCATAAGTGAGTGTTTAAAGTAATTATTAGGTTTAGTTACTAATATATGCTCACGGTCTTATTTATAAAAACACGTTTCCTTAAAACACTCATCATAGGCAGTTTAATGGTAAATGAAAAGGCATAAGCACAGATTATTTATGCCACTGAGGAGTGTGTCAGAGGAATCCTGTTTTAATAAATAAAACCATGTGTCTTTCTATTAAATCATAAAATAATAATAAAGTAAATTAACTTAGGAAGATAAAATACAAGCTAAAGAAAAAGCCGGAAAACCGGTATATGGTTTTATAAAACTAGTAAGAATTATATGCGACAATAACATCTTGCAAAAAAGATAGAAATTTGGACATAGTTTTATGTCGCATATAGGCTATTTTATTAGCCCATGACATTCGCGTAATAATGACGAATCAATCAAGATCTTAGTTTAAAAATAGAGGCTAAAAATTGTCCTAAGCACGGGTTAGTACAACAAAAAGAATACAAAGATCTTATTTGTCAAAATCAAACATTTGATTAAGAAGTTACAAGGAAATATAGCATCGAACATACTTACATACATAAAACTATTTTTCGATTTAACGCCGTCTCGCACCACTTTCGTAAATGTGGCTTAAACAGCATTTACCTAGAATTTTTCATACAAAAGTTGATTTAAATGGCGCTTTAAGTGACATTTAAGAAGTGTCGCCCTTATTAATCACGGTTAGATGCGTTTAATGTACCTATAACAAGGGCCTATTGTAATTACCAGGGCCCGTGGGATCTACTATGTGACAACGAATGCCAAGCCGCCATACGCCAGAGGATTCCCGGGGAAATCCCGCAGACTCCGTTCTGTTTCACATTATGACTACAACAACAGCTGATGAAGTAATGCGGTAGAGTTAAGTAGTAACAAATACTCTATAACATAACGTTTTCCGGATGTGAACAGTTTCTTTCAAATGCGGTTGAAAGAAATATCAAAAATAAATACCTACAGCCTAAAATAGAACGGGTAAGGATCACTAGACATTTCTAAACATTAAATATGGGCATTGTCTTAAAAGTTGACAATCATCATCATCATCAGCCATTTGACGCCCACTGCAGGACATAGGCCTCCCTCATGGTTTTCCAACCATGAAGGGTTTTGCCATAATCGCCACGCTTGGCAGGCGGGTTGGCGATCGCAGTATATGGTTAGAATCTCAGGAAGACGCTGCTGCCCGTCTGTTGTCAATAGTTACAATAGTGTCAAGTTGACAATAGTTACAATTTATACGGCATTTTAAGGGTATAATATAAGATCAGTTTATATATCATAATGCTACAATTTCACTATTCATTGATTTCTTTTATTTTTGTGAATAAGCGTACATGACTTATGTCCGACCTTTTAACGTTCGTTTCACACGTGAAATAGTTTTCTGCTCAAGATGTTCTGCATCTCGATATTCTGAACAAAAATTGCCAAAGTAACTCAAAATCAAATTCATTTTTTTTTTATTCAAAGTATCACATATACTGCAACTTAATGAACGTTACAAGTTAAACTAGGTGTCCATATCAAAATCGAAAAAATGGACCAAAAAAAAAACCTCTTCTACATTAACATAGATTAGGATTCTTACAAGAATCAACCTGCCATAGAGCTTGTTTTTTTCCGTGGGACTCTATAATTTACTTTCATTGTGATGACGTAATTCCGGTTGCGTAGACTCGGATTTTTTTCTTTCGGTGTGAAAGTTAACTAAAGCAGGCTCTCAAAATTACCAATTTTCTTAATAAAAGAACTTTTATATTTAAAACAATGCCCGTGATCCTTACTCACTGCATTTTATGTTGCCCTTTGTGTCAACTTTGACACACCACAGGATGCACTCTGACGCTCTGACGTTGCCTTGTCCTATATTGTATTAATGTGACTTGATTTTCCTTTGTACCTGTTTATTTTACTTGTTATGCCTTTTTTTTCTTGTGATGTGTTAATTTGTTCCAATAAATGGCTTTCTTTCTTTCTTTTTTTATATATTAACTTATTATTTAAAAGATGGACGGACGATCAAACAACCTTAAATATGATCTTATAAGGGTCCCGTGTTTATCTGTTGAAGACTAAGCCTTACGAAAATCTTAGACACCCGGGAAATACGTATCTGGCACGGAACAATTTTCAAACATGCAGTCAACAATATCTGGCATGAAATCTACATTGACCGGACTATACTCTCGACGTTAAAGCGTTCTAAATGGTGTTACAATTAAATGCAATATATCAGAAATACCGGCTAAGTAAACATTTTACGAATAAGAAATAGCATTTTACTCATTGACGCTAGACCGCAACGCGAACTAAAGACAATTTTTGACAAAAAAATTAAATAAACGCACTCAATTGTAGCGCAAGTTGGCCCATAAATTACCGTCTAGAGTAGGGGGCTGTCAAGAGATTAACGGATTAACCGAGGATATTCCAGATTTTTTTTTATATTTTATAGCGATATGCTGATCGACCTTTGCATTTTTTATACAAATTTAATCAATTATACACGCATGGAAGGTTGATGAGCAATCATCGGTGGTACAGTCGACAACACATTATCCTTTACATTCGTGCACTCTAATCAGTTACATTAAAGACGAGTTTGCAACAAATATTTAAAGATTGACCCGCTGTCGACAGTACCTCAATCTGAATAAAGTACTTAATATTTAGCAAAGCTATTTGTTTTCTAAGCTATTTTGTGATATTTTAATAGGATTGTTTGCATAGTGTGGAAGAAGGGATTTTTAAGGACATTTAGACGGTGATAACTCAATTAGTTTTAGTTTGTAAATAACTTGATATCATGATTGTAAACCATTTTAGGATTACTAAACGTGCTTTAAATATTGTGACCATAAAGTTGAAAATAAATTAATATTTATTTCATTTTGTTTTTTATTTACTTACAACTCATAATGTTTCTTATTTGGGATCCTAAATTTTGTGAGTAAAACTTTCCATGTCTGAAATATTTAAACATTTATTCAGGGAAGATAATGTTATCATGAAAAAATAGAATACAGTTTACATTTATCTAGAGAAATGGTTAAACGTTTAAGATTTTCTAACAATTTTTATGAAGATCAGTAAACTAAACAGACTTATAAAACATAGCCCTATTTCTATAAAATCCAAAAGAGTCGTCGATTGTATGAGCATTACAATTATTGTTTTCTATTAAATAAGTATAACATTCATTACAGCTTACTTAAATACTATGTACTTTAAGACGCTCTAAGTTATAATGGTATCAATATTTTTACAATTATTATTAGACGAGTAATTTTAATTGATGTAATTGTTGTGTTATTTCTTGGTATTACCATTAGAAATAATATATGAGTTTATAATCATCACTTTCTCTATTGCAGATTGTAGGGAGGAATTTAAATTATAGCAGGTGTACAACCACTCTAGTTTCCCAAAAAATACGGGGCGTGTACACGCCGCATTTCGCTTTTAAATTTTTTCCGTTAAAGAGTGCCTGGAATTTCCGCACTAAGCCTTATATTTGGACTATTGTACGTAGCAAGCACTGCGGTGTGTGAATACTTCAAACGATCAAAAAGTGGTATTGCCACTGAAAATTCCCAAATGTACGTAAGTTAGAAGAAGAAGAAGAAAAATATATTTATTATTAAAAACTCAAACTACAAAATTACCAGGGGTCCTTGCACTAGGCTTAGCCTGTATCGCGAGGAACCAACTTAAATTTAACAACAAAATTTGTTATGGTAAACAGTAACTATAAAATATTTAATAATAGACTAAACATAACTTTATGGAAAACCCAATGGGATATGAAACATGTACTAAAATTAACCCGATGTCGTGTCTTCCTTATAGGTACAAGATATTTTCTGTGCATGTATAATCCAGGCTTAAAAGTAATTTTGTTATCGTGGCTTTTGCTTCTACTTCTGAGCTTGATTTAATGTCGCATAGGGCGACATTAAGAAACAAAGAAAACAAAGAAAACAAAGACGTTGGCAGATGCCGGAATTCAGAACCCACAACCATTCTATCGTTGTGCTACCAAAGCTTCCAATATCTGCCGTTTCAGACTAAATTGCAACATCAACGACCCAAAAATGTATGAAGACGTTTGTTTGTTTGCTGAAAATTATTCATATTAACAGGTCGACTACCTAAACTCCCAGGAGAAGAAGAGAATGGTATAATAACCTGAAACTTAGGTACTTAGTACCTGCTCTGTACAATAAATTAATAAATAAATGTTTCATCAGCAAGGAATCATAATTATTTATCGTTGTTCGGTTTTCTCTTACAATGAGAAACTATGTACAAAGTCTCACGTAGACGAGCCTAATGCTCCAATGCAATGCCATTAAAACAGTCACATCACTAATTAGTTTTTGCGTAATGAGCCGAAGAAACTTTAAATTGTTAGCAACTACACATAATATTTTACCATTACATTATATAATTTCTGCTTATATCTAAAAATACTAAATATACTTTATAAAAAGTAAATAAAGACAAATTCCAAAACACTGAAAACAGAAAAATAATTAAATTCAATTAGAAGAATACCTACATGTAGTTCGTTTGTAGTAGAATATGTACGGTCACGCAGCTTGGCATCAACTCCAAAATTTACTACTATAATACCAATTATATAATTGAAATATAAAGATCGTTTTTATTAAAATGATTTCTGTGTTTTTAGCACTTAAAAAAATAAATTCTCATGATGTTTCATGAGCATCAATAAAAAATAGCGTAGATACTTAAACTGTTTACTAACTGAATGTTAATGTGTAATTTGAGAAGTAAAGAAACTTGGATTAATGCACGCGACTTGGATTAATGAATGTTGAGGAAGCGAAAATGATCTGTCAGGATCGTGGCAAATGGCAGTCCCTGGTCTCTGCCTACCCCTTTGGGATACAGGCGTGAGTTTATGTATGTTTGTACGCAAAGAAACTTTTGCATACTCACCCATAAAAAATGTTGTTTCTCAATATCTCATAGGATCATCAACAAAATCCTGGGACTGCGACTTCCTTGACATCATATATAATTAAATAAATTTTATTTACATAAGCATTGCTCTTATTGTCCTATAATTTAGTTTTTTGTTTTGTTTCGTTTAATTTCATGTATATCGTTTGTTTACCTACTTGTTTGCTCTGTGCTTCTGTGACAATTTGAATAAATATCTTCTTCCTTTTTTCTTTCTAGTAGTATGTTCGCTGCTGCTCAATAGTTCCCTTCTCTATCTTTTGATCTTAACCAGATCTATTCCAGATTAAAATGGGACTAGACAGGTGTGGTAGGTAGAACCATGAGAAATAATTTTCATATATTCACCTTTATAAAGACGGCTAAAAATACCTAATAAAAGCATGACGCTTTAACCCGATTTATTCCGAATCACCCGATTTATTCCGAATCAGTAAGCAATTATTGTATATCACATTCTTTGTAATTTATCGACTCGCGATATTATTTATTAACAATAGTCTATGATATTTAGGTACGAACTCATTTCATGTTTGTTATACGACGAAATATTTACATTTTTATTGAGTACTTAACTTAGAATACTGTTAATTATTCAGCTATTATAATATTACATCTACTCTATATTTTTATCTCCTTAGGCCTTCAGGAAATATTCTTGATGTCCTATATAATAAAAAATGAAGTCGCTATTTTAAATACAGTTACTATAAGATAAAATAGATAAATTATAAAATTACAATCAAGCGTCCTAATAATCAAGGGCGGGAAGATTTTTTTTTTTCTGCCTTGCGAATTCAGTTGCCATGCAAAAGTTGTCCACATACGCGCCATTTTAGTGTATCATTTGATTATCTTGTACCGCCTTAAAGTTTGTACAAAATTAGCTGGAAAAAAACCTCGCCTTGAAACGTGTTATTTCTTATGTAATGTCCTGTTAAATGTTTCGTGTGTAATAAAGTATAATATATACAAAAAATCTAGGCTGAAGATTGGCAAACCTAACATTGGACTCATCTGGAAATCGATTAAAATTAATTACATAGATATCATGAATACAAAGCTTGACTTTACTCAAAACGTATTCGGGAAAATTTTGAAGTTTTTTGAAAACAAATTCATAGTACCTACTATCATTATTCTACGCCTTAAATGTAATGTGGTGTGAAAGAAACTTTCGAATGAAGACTGAAATACAAATTCAGAAGAAAAGAAAATTCACCCGACCCATACAATTTTCTTTCACGGAAACAATATTTCACACTCCCGATTACTCGATTAATATTTTTGGCGTATGATAATAAGCTAAATTTGGTGCATTTTGTACAAAACGCAGCGTGCATGCGAAAATAATGTAATAAAAAATTCTAAACAAACTGTGATCTTTCAAAAGCAGCACATAAGTTATGAAAAGGAGCTTTTAGGACGTACAAAGCAATCCTTAAACATGAGTCTAATCAGTAATTGACAAATCAGTGCCTTGTGAATTAAACACCTTACAAATCTATGCCCGCAGGAGAATTCTCAAAAATATTTTTGATAAAAATAAACAATACATTTCAAAGTTCTCCTATATGGTAGCCAATTCCTAAAAATATTATTTCGATTTGCAAAATCTCCTGTGCGCAAAATCTTTTGAATCTACACATTAATTACGTACATCGTAAGTAGGCATTTGCATCCTAATTTAATGTATTATAAGCTTGTAGTACGAAGAAAAATATAGGTAGTTTGGTCAAATTAATTATTCAGATGAATGTTACATACAGTAATTACGCCTGTTAGAGAAATCCATGTTAAGAATTGTAAATCATATTGTTACGTTTTGCTTGCTTTTAAGCTTCAATTATATACGAATATAATTTAATGTATTAGGTATTAAAGTTACATACTTACACTTATATTCTCCTTTAACTTTACCTCACGAACTACTTACCGCCTTACACGAAAGCTTTTATTATTGTCGACACAGCCTTCTAGAGTGAGATCACCCCATTTTAACTAAATTATTGTCATTATTCTACGGCCTTATAATTAAAAAATTATTGTCAAAAATTAAATGAAAATTTAAGAACTTAATACTTACAAAAAATACTATTCTTAATGTTTTGTAGGCAACATAAAATTATATTGCACGAAATTCCCGTTACTGGTACTTATGTAACTAGATAAATTCATATGAAACTAACAAAATTTGTATTATTCTGGATATATAAGTAATTTTACACCATTTTATTGTAACATAACTTTTTTATCATTTCCTTATAGTAGAATATCCTAGAGTGCACGTTTAACAATTGCTTGGGGGATCATTACCCTTTCCGCCATATTTTTGGACATTGTGAAAATTATCATTTTAATGTTAAGTCCAAAGAAGAAACTACGCCTTAGGCCGACGCTACACGGGCGGTTCTCCCGCCGCGGGAAACCTCTCGAGAAAGCTGCCGCAGACCATAGAACTACGCGGAATGATGAATGCTGTCTTTCGTTCATTCCCCAACATGTATCCGTATCCACCAATGGTAACTGCCCCTCGGGCTCTTATATTAATACAACTGTTAAAAATTTTACAAAAACGCAATGTGTAGTTTGCAGGCGCGGCTATCCGCGGCGGTTTGACGCTGCATGTCGCGGTCAATTTTCTCCCAACTGTGAACTGCGTGCGACCGCGGCGGGAAACCGCGCCGTGTAGATTGCTGGATACAACGTTCATACTAAATTGTGTCGGTTGCGGGCTCCCGCGGGGGTATAACCGGTAGTATGGCCCTTCAGAAGGTTTAGTTTTAACAATTAGGTATTTTTAGCAAAAACACTACAAAATAACGAGACAGATGATGAAGAGAACATAGAATAGATTTTTGTACATAAATCTATTACAAAACAATGACACGCGACAAAACATTTTATACGAACAGTGGTTCGTAATTTGAACTTTACTATTATTTTATTAAAACATAGAATTGACAGCGTAGAGAATCTATAAAAACAACTCATTGCTGTATTTATAAGCAATGACTAATCTATCCCTATACACAAAGTGGTAGAACACTCATAATTTGTTTCATCAATGTGATCAGTTCTAAAAGATTGGATTTTATTTTCTACGAACATTGTTATTTTGTGCGTGTGAATTGAAATACTTTTTTCTATAAATACATAATCAGCATGCTCAAATAAAATATTTTATGTAAAACGGTTTATTTGTAAAAAGCGCAATGCGGGATTTTCTTTTTATTGTATAATTCTTACCTAGTCGCTGCATAGATGGCGCTGAACGTGGTAAGTTATTGCAAGGAACGGAACGTGACATAATTTTTTGATTATTTACCTTTGATGTAATTTTTAGATTAAAAAACGAAACTTACATATGTCATTGTCACATCACAGATAAATATCATTCCGAATTGATCCATTCAGGTTATCGCAATTTCCATTGACGTCCATTCCAGAACGGCTAGCATATCATAGACGCGAATAAAGAAAGAAAGAAAGAAAGAGAAACATTTATTGCAGCAACAAACAACACACATTAATTAAAACTTAAAACAAAACAAAACATGGACAGCAAAAAATAGTAATAAAAAATAATAGGAACACTTTTCAGAAATTGCCGCGGTGTGTCTCTGCTGCTGCAAATGGCAACTGACTCAGCATAGTGCTGAAGTTGTGAACCCTTAGCGCAGATTTTCAGTCAGTGCCGATAGCCCGATAGTGCGGAGCGTGGCCTGCCGCTAACAAATAAATAAAACCATATAAGTAACATAATAAACATCAATAAATTTACATTAACAGCGATATACACGTAAATACATATATAAAGACATATATACACATACATATACGTACAATATGAAATATTAAATACGCACGAATACGTGAGCCGTGAGCGATCTGTAGTGAGTTCCGATTTGCCCATGATCGCTCACAGTCGAAAATCGGAACGCATGGCTAGTAACATAGTCAGTTCAGCGCCATCTACAGAGTTCTTGGAAACTCCTAGTCAACCCTCAAAACCTCCCTTCCTGCGACACCCCAATTAGACTTTGTATTTGGATACAACGCTGTTCTAGGAGTCCTAAATATCAGGGGGTCTATATGATTGTAAAATTAGTATTTTATGAGACCTACTCATACCAGTGTCGCAGATTTCATTAAATTATTGTTCTTCATAGAATAACGTCCACATATGGTTGTAACCTTTTTTCACCAAATAGCGGCATTCCGTATCAGTAAAACCGCAAAACTATTTTTTTCGGGCAAGTGGTAATAATAAATAAAATCAAAAGTAGTTTTAAATGACAAACCCGAACCAACGTGTTTCAGGAATTGCGAATTTCAGAAATAACCCTGTTTATCAAGTTATCACAACATGATATTATAATAATAACAACAATACCCTCATGTGATGGATGATCGTTATGATAATTCTCACCCATGTCCAATAACATTATAATCCAAAATATATATTCGTCTAGTAAAGTCACCACATTTTCGTAAAGTTAACACTATGCACGCACATTGTGCGCACTCTTAACTACTTCTAAATTTTATTGTCTATATATTATACTATTAAAAAAATATGTATTATGTGACACTGTAATATAAGTTCTGTAAATTAAATGCATGTAGCAAATGTATGTAATGAAATGAATTTACATTACATATATTTAAAAAAATTAATAATAATAACAATTATAACAACTTAATTATCGCAAATAAATCAATAAAAAAAGGATATAAAATATAAGGTACAGCACCTCACCTTTATAAAAAATATTCTTTCTATATCAATCAGTAGAATATTAAACATAAGTAAATAGTGTGTGTTACCAGTGATGACACTGATGAAACGTAGTCTCTCACTATGGGCCATGGGCCTAAGCTCAAAGTCACGCAACTAGCTATGGAAAGGACTATGATCGGAATTTCTCTACGAGAACGAATCAGAAATGATGAGATTCGTAGACGAACGAAAGTCGTCGACATGGCCCAGCGGATTAATAAGTTGAAGTCGCAGTGGGCGGGGCACATAGCACGCAGAACTGATGACCGATGGGGCCGAAAAGTTCTGGAGAAATGGAAAAAATGGAGACTACATATCGGCAAGTGCAGCGTCGGACGATCAACCACAAGATGGACAGATGACCTTATCCAAGTGGCAGGAAGACGCTGGATGCAAGCCGCTTTCAACCGGTCTTTTTAGAAATCCACGGAGGAGGCCTATGTCCAGCAGTGGACTTCTTGTAGCTGAATGATGATGATGATAAAAAAAAATATACAAAAAAAATTCACATATTGATTTCTTTTATGTGAACATTTTAAAATATAATATGTTACGATGAATATATACTAGACTAAAAAGTGTAAAGTACGGCTATATCATCGTATAACTTCTCAGTACTCTAGTATGTGCAATTTCAACAAGTGTGACAGAGGCTTGATCCTTATTGTCCTAAAATTAATATTTTATTATCATTTAAAATATTGTCTAATGTCATCCGTAACTTGCCCTCTCTTGTTAAAATACCACCTTGTCAACCAAGCTCAAGGAATATATATAATTCTTTTTATATATATTTTGTTATGATATTGATGGAAACGTTAGCGATGAGGAACTAATATATCTATTATATTAGGAGGATATATTGAAGTGTATCCTCCTCGTGTATTTTCAGCAAAAGTGCATTTATTTGCCCTTCTGCAAATAAAACTTTTAATGAATACCATTTCAATTACCAATTTTATAACATATTTTGTGTCAAGCCGCACTGCAGGGCACAGGCTTCCTCTCAGAGAGAAAGAGAGAGTGTAATAATAATTAAATATAATTAACTAACTTGTTCCTAAAAACTACAGTGCTGTGAACACACGAAAATGCAGTGCCTTTAAACGTGCATATAAGAACTAATAAATGTAATAACGTGTATACTTAGTTATATTTTTATTTGGTATTTAGTATGAGCTTAAATTTCTCTTAATATTTTATTTGTGTTGTTTATCTTAATTTTATTATACTATAATGAACTTCATCTCGAAGCCATATGCATATAACATATTGTTTACGAACAAATCAATTAGATACTATTATTATATATAGCGATTAATATTTCTACGTGGTATACAGTGCAATAAAACTATGTATGTGCGTATTATTATAATAATAGGAAAAACTATACACCTCCATTTTAAATCATTGATATCTATATAAACTTTATTTTTTAATGCCATCGTCTACGTATTATCACACCTATACAATGCGGTATTACTTACTTCTAAAATTTTATGTTTTTTTTTATAAGTCTGATCAAGCTACTAATTCATGCGAATTAGACCACTTAAGAATCTTTTTACAATATCTAACTATCTAAATTATTGTTTATAATGTTAGGGCGCGTCCCGTTCCAATCACATACATCGTCGAATAAAGTTAGGATGTAAGTTAAAGTTGGGTTAGTATGTTCTTATTTTTAAGTATGGCTGAGATTAGATAAGAGTAAATATTAATAAATATTCACGTAATTTATTATTTAGAACTGTAAATAATATTATGTTGAGACTCACTATGGGACCATTACATTTCCTAATACAAATTTGATTACATCTACAAAGGTTTTATGTAGTAAATGCTTGCATAAATGAATATATTGCAAATATCTAGCTAAGATGGTAAGTGACAAAATAACATATATACTACAGGGTGTTTGGTAAATGGCGAGTCAGATCGTAATTTTGAATAGGTGTGGTCTATTCAGGAAACTGTTCAGTCCTATTTGTTCCTACGCCAAGTTTCACAGTTTGTTTATGAAGATTCCAGTCTTTTCTTAAATATATGACTTCTTAGCTGTATTTAGTTTTCTTCAAAACATACAAAACTTCTTCTCAAAAATAATTTAATTGTTATCCACAATGTAAATAAGTTATAGCTGAGAAATTAATTATGAGCAGCCAAAATTTTTAGGTGGAAATTTTCTCATGTCTGACCTTTCTTTGCAACGGTGACATAAATAGCATAATTTGTATTGAAAATATATTTCCGGACAAGAAATCGATTTAAAACCGATATACATCGATTACTACCTGCTGAAGAATATTTTACCGTGGAAAGTCTTTGAAATTTCTCAAAATAACGAAAAACGATCGTGTCTCACAAAACCATGTGACTTAGTTGTAAAGGGCTCCATAGTTTCCAAGTACCCTTGCCTATCCACCATTGTTATTTATGACAAACCCTCTCCTAAACACCCTGTACCTTGAAAATAATGGATAACGATAGTGATTACATGATCTTCCCTTGATAACGTATATTTTTTTCTAAGTCTACGATATATTATTTTACACATTTTTCAGAAACATACGCCGTACAATGCGTCTTTTACGTAAAGTCAGAATACAATATTTTTTATGTTTTACAAAATATAATACAACAGTTTTTTATTTAGAAATTATGTCAATATTAGCAAAACGTAGTTGTTGTAGAGATCAACGCTATTTCTGTTTTTTTTTATATAAGTTTATAAATTAGCAACGACAAACATATAATAGGCAACTATTTATAGAAACCACAATGAAATAAAAGTAACAAACGCGCTAAAATATTATTGATATGCTCGAGTAATTTATTTACAATGTGACTCGGTAACAGAAATCTATCACAGCAAAATAATGTAAAATAGTAAGGTACATAACTTTTCCTCATATTTTTTTAAAATCGACTTAAGTCAAGTGATTACGATATAAAATTATACTTAAAATAGAACATAGAGCAACGAACATGAAGATATGACATTCGATACAAATTACCTAAATACAGGTGTAGAAAATCCTCGTATATGTCCCAAAATGAGGGGTTCTACGTGTCAGTACGAACAACTTTTACTCTGAGGGAAAATTTAAAATCGCGAAAAAGTGTTTTGCCTTTCCATACTTCAGCTGCCAACTGCGACATTAAAATATAGGAAACTGGTGATTTTTTTTTTCGCGACTGCGACGTCATCTCCATAGTACAAGTTGTCAATTGACAAGTAGAACTCCTTATTTCAGAATGTTTACAAGGATTTCCTCACACCCTGTATATCAAAGAGACCAACAATTTTACCTATCTATCTATTTTTATTTAACGCCATCGAATAATGAACAACTAACACCCTATTCAATGTATCTCGGATATTGCCAGAATAGTGTTTGCGAAAAAAGCAAACATAAAACTGCCTTTTCACTTCTGTTTGCTTGCAACAAAACAAACGATTGCTTTTGTTTTTTTAGACTATGAAAACTTAATAGTGTAGATATAGTATAATTTCAAGGTGGAATACGAAAAACGAAAAAGTGCTAAACTCGACATGACTATCAAAAATATGGTATCCTTTAGTAGGTAATTGACCATATAAAGAAGTAATTTCGCTTGTTTACAAAATACATAAACCAATACAATATCAAGTGTATTTACACTTGATTTCGAAAATTGCTATTATCAAAGATTCTAAATCTGTAACAAAACTCTCTCACAAAATATATAAGTCTTAGACCAATAATAAAATTGAAAAAATGAATAATTAATCAATCAAATTTCCGTAATGTTATCCACAGTCAATGCTTTGTACTTGCGGAAAACTTTTGTGCCTGAGTTCGTAGACATGCACTCAGCATTAAACATTTCAAATCGGTAGGTACTCGCGTCGTTTAAGCCATAAGCCCTTTGAGATAAAGGCTTCGCCCTGCAGTAAAACTTATAATACAGGCCAATTATTATTAATGT
The DNA here is from genome assembly GCA_947310995.1 of Yponomeuta cagnagella. Taxonomy (NCBI): domain Eukaryota; kingdom Metazoa; phylum Arthropoda; class Insecta; order Lepidoptera; family Yponomeutidae; genus Yponomeuta; species Yponomeuta cagnagella. The sequence continues at coordinate 16,974,747 of OX371270.1, read as the reverse complement.
TATATATTACTGCTGATGTAGCGATTCTAAAATAAAATCACGTGGTTCTATTGTCAAAATGAACCAAACACCCTACTTAGAACTACGAAGTTTTCGTATCCCACCCTGCTCACAAAAATAACGTCCATAGAATAAACAGCTAACTTACAGACTCAACACTCAATACGTCCCATCATCCGTGAGGTCGTGGTACGGCGCGGCGGGAGGTTGGACTGGCTCCGCTTGGTAGAACGCCCCAGCCACGAACGGGTTGTTGGGCACGTGGGCTTGAGGGGCTAAAGCGGGCACGGGAGGCCTCGGCGGGGCACCTAGGGAGCCGTACGCCGGCGGTTCGGTGCCCTTGAGGGGCGCTGACGGGTGTTCGACCTGGAGGCAATGTTGCGAGTTAGCTTTCGGAGGTATCAAGATTGTATTTATTTTTGATTTATGTTTGAAAAGACTATTTCCAAAGACTTTTCCATTCTCCAAATGATCTAGATTTTGAAAGGGACACCTAGTTTTTCTTGTAACGTTTAATAAGTCACAGTTTGTGTGTTACTTTGAATGAAATTTTTTGACGTTGACTGACTATTTTTTACACATCTTTTTTACTGTAATTTGTCATTTTTATCATTGGGCTTTCTCCCAAAAAGGGGAGGTTTGCTCATCAATAAGCATAAATTCTCCGAAGTTCCGGGCCGAAAAGTTCTCGAATGGAGACCACATATCGGCAAGCGCAGCGTAGGACGACCAGCCACAAGGTGGACAGATGACCTCATCCAAGTGGCAGGAAGGCGCTGGATGCAGGCCGCTTCCAACCGGTCTTTTTGTAAATCCATGGAGGAGGCCTATGTCCAGCAGTGAACTTCTTGTGGCTGAATGATGATGATGATGAAGCATAAATTTTAGCATGGAGACCACTTTTATATTGAAATAAATTATTTGTTCATGAATACAAAAAGAAAACGCAAGATTAACTATTGAAAAGTTTAGTATTTTCTAAGCTTAACACGAGCACTAGACATAATACAAACTGAATTTGCATAGATAATATTTACTCGTTTATTTTTTCATTGTACAATTTTCCAACGATTCGGTACCTTTGCAAGTGTCGTGGTAGACTGAGGTGACAGGCGACTTTTTGAAAGCATTAACTGTTATTTCGCTACTCTCGGCAAAAAAATATGAAAATTTTAAAACTTAAATTGACAAAACAATAACTTTAGATAAACTCAAAAATATTGATTATTAGTTATTGAAATTAAAATTAAAGCTACAGTCACACTTCTAGCAAGGGGGTCTCATGCAGTTTAGCACTGGTTCCCATGCTGTAGCTATCTTCCAACCACGATCTCTTTTGAAATTTGGATGCCGGAGGATCTCTATTGCCTCGCATATCTAGGAAAGAAACGGTCATTGAAATTGTAAAATGAAAAAGTAAACGTGTAAATATCTATGCAAATTCAGTTATCAACTTAATTTCGGATTCACTTGCTTAGTTTTTTTACGGAAGAGTCCAACCAGGTATATGAAAAGTGTCAAAACACGAGGAGTTGACAAAGTTTCGTACTAAACTTACCTAAACTTGGCTTGCAATATGTCAGTGGATTAGTAAGTAAATGGATAGATGACTCTTTAAAGCATACCAGTAATAAATATATTTTCTATACGAATAAATAGCTGATTGATAAGGTTCTCAGTCGCCCTTGGTTAGCCTCTGCTATTGACATGGTTCAAGACTTTTTTTGAGTAATTCACTATAGAGCTTACCTCTGGGTTAACAGTCAGACAGTCAGCAAGCCGAGCCCTAATAAAAGTATGCTATTATCGCATTATACACCCACTCATTTCAATTATACACGTACCCCATTTTTTTTCATGTATTTTAATATTAACAGCTTTCCGGCCGTCCACTGTTCTCCCTTAATACAGCTTACTCTAGCTTGGGAGTCAGAAGGCTCACTAATGCTTGAGCTTTTTTACCCGCCTGCGGTGGAGCACAAAAGGAGGGCAATGTGTTTTTACCTGTCTGCGGTGGAGACCAAAAGGAGGGCAATGTGTTTTTACCTGTCTGCGGTGGAGACCAAAAGGAGGGCAATGTGTTTTTACCTGTCTGCGGTGGAGACCAAAAGGAGGGCAATGTGTTTTTACCTGTCTGCGGTGGAGCACAAAAGGAGGGCAATGTGTTTTTACCTGTCTGCGGTGGAGACCAAAAGGAGGGTAATGTGTTAAGTTCGTATGTACTCGTATGTATGAATGTAAGTATGTCCGATTCTATGTTCCTTCATAACTCCTTAACCAATGGTCAGATTTTGACAAATAAGGACTCAATCGATTCATCATCCCTGCGCGAATGTCATAGGCCATATTAAATTAGCATTAAAGGAACAGAAAAGTAACGAAAAACAAAAGTCGCTAATAAGTAACGTTATAGTACAACCATGAGTCACTAGATAGCGCTGTTATAATTAATTTATTATACACGGATCTTAATTTTATTTTCTACGCCAATCACATGTGATGTAAGTAAAACATCAGTACGTGGGTGTCATAGGCTATATATAAATCAGCATTAAAAAATCACTAAAAAGACAAAAATAAAAAGCTGAAATAAAAAATAACAACAACCCGACTGTTGAGCATTAACTACTAAGCATAAATTCAACAATGTAACTCCTTTGGTTGGTCCGCCTGCTTAGTAGTTAATGCTCAGCAGTCGGTTTGTTGGTTTTTTTTATTTCGTCTTTTAATTGTGTGTGGCTGCAACATAAAGTTATTCTTACTCTAATTATAAACTTACAAAAGTGGTCTCGTTGTCGAGAGACTTCCTCGGCATCTCATAAGGCGGCGGCGGCTCAGCCCAGGACTGGAGCTCGCCCGAAGCGAAGATTCCGTATATCGTGATACCAACAAAGTGCACCATCGCTCCCATGATGAATACCTCGCGCCATTCCGTTATTGCCTTCGCCAGATTGTCCTGTTGGGAGAAAAAAGTTGTAAAATGTGCTCTTAGAATTGAAGGAACTAATGAAGGTTACTTCCTTGTAATGCACAGAACCTCCACTTTTGAAATGCAAGGACGAAATTAGCAGTGGATCATAAAAAGTTATTGACTATATTATGTTGTTTCTATCTTTTTTCTCAATAATAAATTCAAATTAGTAGCTGAAAGGTTCAATACTTAGAAACTCACTACAAACTTTATAATTAATGAACGTGTCTATAGTTAAACGATGAAATACGTATTAGGCCCCTCGCCGACGGCGACTTTTTGTAGTAATGCTGTCGCGCGTTTCGTCAACGCGCGTTAGTTGCATTTGGAACGCGCTGCAGAAGCGATGCCAACGCGTTACTAACGCGCTACAGCATCACGACTGTATCGATGCAAACGCGCGAGCGTATCGGAAGACATCAGGAGGAGAACGGAGGAAGGGTGGCGCATGAGTAGTGCAATATAGAGAGATTGAGAGTGCTATTATCCATCGGTCCAACGGAGTCCATCTTGCAACTGTAGCGATCGCAGGCATTTTGGTTCCGTTACTGAATCGCATTGGCATCGCGACAGAAGCGCGACGGTATCGCGTTTGCATCGCGACTGAATCGTGTTTACGGTGGGCGAGGGCACACAACTAGCGCCCGCATCGCGACTGTATCGATGCGAACGCGCGACAGCATCAGTCAGCTACTGCATCGCTACAAAAAGTCGCCGTAGGCGAGGGCCCTTAGAGGTATATCTTGACGGGATGTGCGTGTTCTTAAAAATCATAACTCGGCCAGTTTTTACATTCAAACCCATTAATAGGTGGCCTCAACCCCGTCTCAATAAAAAGTATTCAACATTCACTGCACTGTACTATAATGGTATTATAGCTATCAAGTGCTAGAGCTTCTCTCAAACATCATCAGTCACTTCTGCATGACGAATCTGTCCTAATCTATGACGCGCAAAAGCGAGAAACGCACTCGCGCGCATTACCGCGCTCGGAAACTGCGATAATAAACAGCTCAGCGCGAAATATTCGCTCCGGAACGCATCGCCGCGCACCCACAAAGCCACTCATTTGATATTCAGAACGCACCCGGCTCGATTTCCTTTTTAAAATTAGCCACGGACGAATGTCCTTTTTGTTTCGCGATGGCTCGAGCGATATTTTGAAACCCTCGCTTTACAATGAATGCCTTTTTCTGCCAGAAGGACATTTTATGCCTTTATTTATGGGCAGATTGCCGAACAAAACAATTTGTACTCGGTTTATGCAATGGTATCGGTCTGAAATATAATTCAAAATTACTGAAAAACACGAAAGCACGACAGCACGTGTTTTTATTTAGTAATGTATAGAGTAAACTCACGTCATTTCATGTAAATACTGACCAACTCACTGCGGAGATGTAACAGCGTCTCATCATCATCATCATCAGCCATTTGACGCCCACTGCAAGACATAGGCCTCCCTCATGGTTTTCATAACCACGAGGGGTTTTGCCATAATCGCCACGCTTGGCAGACGGGTTGGCGATCGCAGTATCCGGTTAGAACAGCGTCTCACACTTATATTATTATGATAAATGGTCTTCTCATTCTTCTTTCTTTTTTGCTGACAGTTTTTCAATAAATATGATTACACATCTGAGTTCAGTGCCAACAATAAAGACACTTATCCAACTGAGCCCAAAACCTCACATTAGTTTGTGGCCCACGATTTGAGATAATACAGTTTGTGAGTAAATTCTATTTATGGCACGATGGATGGTGCATTCGTAAGTTTTCAGCCGGAACAATGATGGCGGGGTAAGCAGGGGTACGTTTTTGAACGCCTTTCAATCAAATTTAAGTCTGTATGCCCGTGACGTCTCATTTGGGTATAGTATCTTGAGTGGCCGGGTTTTCTATCAGCAGAGACCGAATAGACAAGTCAAGTTACGTAGCCTGTGAAGAGGGTATTGCACAAGTGACTTTGAATTCTTTCGACGTATTTTAAAGGGACATTCTAACCATGATTTAGAAACATATGGTTTAGTTTTAGAAAAAAAAATACGGGTCAATTTTTTTTTGTTACCCTAATTTGGTCAAGTATAAACAAAGAATATCAGGACAAAAAGTTATAAAGATCCAAAAATTATGTTTTGAGCTTTTTGTGGTCAGCGCCGGCTAACTCAATTGTTCTTTTAAATTCTTTATTCATATCGGACGTCAGACTCTTAAAAGCATGTAACACATGATACAACATTTTTCAACGTTACGGTACTGCCTACCACATCGAATTTGGATTCACAGTTTGGAGCCAAAGGTCGGAAATCACGAATATTTACAAATATGTATTACCATTTCTGACAAATCATTAACTTAGACATGTAAGCCGTTTAATGTATTTTGTTTTCTGGTGTGTACAATAAAGTATTCTAATCTAATCTAATCTAATAATACTGTTCTTCATAATGAAAAGCACATTCCCTCAAAATACGGTAAAGAATTCAAAGTCATCCTGTAGATTCGTACTATACTCCAGGTTTTCAGATAGGTTAACTTTACTACCTGTTAGCTGTCAAAACGGAACACAAGCGAAAATCTGACAACTCTCAAGGGCAACGGTCCCCCAATACTCTCTCTCTCTCTCCCGTAAACCGTACATATGTAATAACGACTTCATGAACAGACTACCACGCTGTCGGCTATGAAGTCCTTTAGATTACCTCTGCCATGACATCACATGTTATTGTAAATGAACACGTAAGGAACACGATGCTCCGTATGCCTGCAATGGATACCAACGGTGATTCGAGGAATTGACAACGGAGTTTGACATGATTTTTCTGAAATATCTTTTGCCATATCTCACTAACATAATGGAGGTTGGTGAGATCAGTTAAAAGACCGCGAGTGACAATAAATAGGCTTTGGTTTTCCATGTGACGACACGCATGACCATGGTGAATAGCGTTGTCGGCGTTTCAAATCAAATATGAAAAATAATACTATTAAATTTTGTTTTCTACAGCCATCTTCTACGTTTATGTATTCAAATCTAAATAGTTTTGTTTTGCTATGCCAAATAATATAGGAAATAACCTTTTTTTTAATTTTGATATGAATCAACTAGCGATTACAAATGTATTTCAATTCGCCGTATCGCAAATCCCATCTATTTTACAATTATGCCTAACAATTACAATCACGAGACTTTTAAAATTATATCATATTTATCGATTAAATACAGTAATACGAGAGAAGACAAACCTTATCCTTGGTAATGTAATTGATGACAATTGGCACAATGAAGCCAGCGATGGTTCCGATGCCATTGGAGAGGCCCATCAGTATGGAGGCGTAGCGAGGCGCGATGTCCAGGTGATTGACATTGTAGCCGGAGATGGCGAAGCCACTGCAGGCCACTCCAAGCGTCAGCTCGATGGTCGCTAGGTACTGCGAGGACAAGTAATATAATGAAAGAAGCGGGTATTTCAAAATGCAGAGGGCTACACTACAGGGTGGCTTTGAATTCGTTCAACGTATTTTAAGGGGACGTTCTAAACATGATTTAGAAACATATGATGATAGAAGGCGAGGACGATTAATGAGGAGAATTAATTTTGACAATCAATGACTTGGCCCAGGAAAGAGAGGAATGGAAGAAACTTTTGTTGGTTGCTAGCTTCTCGGCGGAGTAACGGAATTTAAGATGAAGATTAATTGAAAGAAAGATTTCAAAATGTTTGTAGAAGGAGGGGACTAGTCGAACATTTGTGTCCGATGGTTTCTAGGTACCTACTATGGGACCAATTGAGAGTGATATTAATGAAAGATGCACTTGCACAAAAAGAACGGGAATCATTTGTTGATATTGTGGAGGATATAAAGCAAAAACCGCTCCTGCAAATACACTCGTGAAAAGGACTTTTTTTCCACTTACTTCTGCTATACAGGACTTCCTTGTTTTTTCTATGAACTGAATTATTTAGTTAAACAAACTTCACATAGACAGAAAAATTACGGGCCAAAGCGAGATTCAAACTTTAGCGTGGCGAGAGCCACCCGTCTCTTGTTTATCAAGCCTCACTTCGGACTCATATGGAACAATACATTAAAAACATTTAATTATTTTATTTGTCTGCCTTCATATATTTTTCCGGCCCTTTTCTTTTGTCTTCTGTTTTTATTGTTTCCCCATCTTTCTCTCTTCCCAGCATTTCTCACCTTATTATCTGCATAGGCCACCAGCACAAAGAAGAATGCCTCTAGGCCAAATCCGCCGCAGTTGAATAGCTTGCGCACGTTTGTCGTCGTCATGAGATTGTTTTTGCGCAGATAGTCCGCCAGCATACCACCGATTGGTACCAGTGACGTCATAATCAGATGGGGGATTGCACCAACGAAACCGGACTGGGGGTGAACAGTGTAGTTACGGTCTTGACGATATAATAAGACAAAACTAGTACTAAATATATTATAGAAAAGAACCATGTGTTTTCATGGTTTTGTTTTCAAAACACGTATTTGATGAGGTCAAAGATAATAAAAACTTGATCAGATTGATCTTGAATAGCTAAGAATTGCTAAGACAAAAAGAAAAAAATAAGGTTAAGTACCTCAGTAATCTGCATGTTGAACCTGGTATGGAAGTAAGCAGACTGGAAGATAACTAGCAAACAGAAGTTCCAAGTACGACAGAAGTTAGCTACGATGATTGCGTATACCTGAAATTAATGAAACAACGTATTCTGTGGTGTTCCTATTTATTTTGACACAATTTCATCATTTTTTTTTTCTTTTTTTTATAGTATACCCATTTTAGTTAATAGGTAGGTAGCCAATCAAACAATATAATTATAACTGAACTTAGGTTGTTTTACAATAAAGATCTCACAGTATATTTTAGAGCGCAATTTTCTACCTAAACAAATAAAGCTCGTATAGATTAAGAAAAGAAGGGTCTGAATCTCTGCTGAGAGGCCTGGATATTGCAGTGCTTATGGGCTATTTGATGTATTTTGTATTATACTCACAGGTAGAGAAGTAGCGAAGGCTTTCCACGGCGTGGACCAGAAGTTCGGCATGGGGGCTTGGCTCGCCGTGCCCAGTGACTGCTCAATATAAGTGAGCTCGCGGCCCGAGATGTGAGGGTGCGTGCTGGGCCGCTCAAATACTAACCAAAGCCACATCACGTACCTGAGAACAGGAAACATAATGATGGGAATTAAAAAAAATCTAAAATCAGTTAAAACTCAAAACTTGAAATTCTAAATTCAAAACTCGAAATTCTATATTCGACATTCGAAATATGAATCTTCAAAATTCATAATCCGAAATTCTAAATTCGAAACTCTAATCTCTAAATTCAATATTTGAAATTCGTAATTCAATGTTATAATATTTCTTACACACTGATATTTTTATTTATTCGACTTTAGAATTTAGAATTTAGCATTTAGAATGTAGAATTTAGAGTTTAGAATTTAGAACCAAAAATTTAAAATTTCGCATTTAGTATTTCAAAATTTGAAATTTGATATTCAAAATTATAATTCGAAATTCAAAAGCCGAATAAATACAAACATGAGTATGTGAGAAATATTATTAAATTTAAAATATCAGTGCGTGAGAAAGCTTCTGAAAAGAAAAAGTAGGAGAACACGCTCACCAAATGACTCCGGAGACGCCATAAAAGTAGAACGGCGCCTGCCAGTTCAAATAATCCGAGAGCACGCCAGATAGTGGCATGCCAATCACGATGCCGGCGTAAGTGCCGCAGAATGCCAGCGTAGCCAGACGCGACCGTTCCATTGGCGGCGCCCACATCCGCCAGATGCCATGGCAAGAGGGGTAGGTGACACCCTGAGGAGTAGTGCAAAATATAATATTTCATTCTTTTTTTTTGAACCAGCACCTCGTGTGAATAGGGACATGATCCATCTATTTTGAGGAAATATGGTACATTCACTTAGGTTCTGCTTGCTTTATACGGTTAGTAAAGCATGGAGATCGTAGGTGGATGTTCCATTTCGCGTCAGCTTATCGATGTGTTTCAGGTACGAAGCGTGCTCTTCATGTAAGGGCCTCGGATCCTATTTTTGTGATGATTGTGATGATTAAGTTGCTATTATTACTTTTGCCCGCCGACAGTAATCATTTTACCCGCCTTAGACGGGCATAACGAATAATGACGATGTTTTAAAAAAACTATTAGTTCCTACTAGAATGACCTAAGTTTAGTTGATTTTTTGTTTTGTTTTTCAATGATTATAAACCTATATTCAATTGAATATAGAAGTTGATTCCCAAAGTTTATGACCAGTGCCTTTTTTTTTCAAAGAAAACCTTAGTATAACCGTCCTGCCCGTCCGTCCCCTAGGAACCTGTTGATTTTTGTGAGTGATGATTTCTATATTTTTTTATTTTGCGTTAGAAGCTTGTCGTGTTAACAAAAGCTAAGATCGTGTTAAGATTGCTTAGCAGTAAAATTATATGTGGTATGCCTCTTGAGATCGTAGTATTTCCTGTTTTCCTGCCAACGAAGCAGGACGTTATGGGCGAAAGCAAAAATCCGGCCAAATAGAACTAAAACTGCTTACGCCCTAGCTCCCTAGATGGTATCTCTACACAAAACCCGATAATATGCGGGATTATCGTATACAACTGAATGCTTCGGTTATCTTTTAAGTTTAATAGGATCGCATGTGGCAGACGACTAAGCTGGGCTGACAAAGCGTGGTAGGTCCCGTCGCCATGGTAACGCGAGGGCTCCGTAATCCTAGAGAGAGGCTTTGTGCTGAGCCTGTGAAGAGCGATTGAGTCGCGGATACAGATCGATTCTACGTAATTGGGGCGCTTTGAGGATCAATTCGAATGTAATCTGCATTTTTGTGCGACGCGTATCGTTTGAGAGCTGTGGTACAAGACAATTACTGATAGTGTCTGGCTGTCTGCGGTAATTGAATTACAATATGTTGATACGTGACCGTAATAGGACAGTTCAACATTTTGAGAGACACCAGATTTTTTAAGTATTGTAATTACGATAATGAAATCCTTTTTAAATCTGGGGAGTGTTATGCATACAACAAAATACAGATTACTTTCAAACGTGTCAAAAACACCTAGAAATCAGCCGATACATTTGTGGAATCAATTACGCCTATGAGATATTTACTCATTCTCACGGTAGAGAAAAAATTAATTGAAATCCCAATCAGCAAAAGGTTGTTCAGCAGACTTTTGAGTCACACAAAATAAAAAGGTAAAACCACGAAGACCATGAAACACATTCTGCTATATTACCAATTTATTGCAAAATGATACATCGTCAGAAATACATTGTAATGTATGTGTAACAATCTATGCAACATCAATTAAAGCAGACATCTGAAACAAAATATCAACTCCAAAACGCTCTCCATGACATCTCTACGTGACGGCACATGATCAAGCTTATTACTAGTTAAAATTTCGCACATCAAATGTGTCCCGTACGAGGACAGTCACGTTTTGATTCTGGAATCTGAATCACACTCTTCCGAGGATATTCTTTTCTACGGGAGAGGGGTAGAAACATAATACGAGTGGTCTGTTCACACTTCTGTCTCGTGGAGAGTGTGGCCGTGTTCTACACCCTCCCCGAGCGATGTAAAGGGATTTGTGAAATCGAAACTGCGCATAATGTCGCTGGATTTGTTTAGGGATAGAGTTTGTTCTATGTAAGCGCTTGTTGGAGATATCGTTACATATTATGTATTTGTTTCAGTGGAGAGAAGTACCGCTGTTATAGTGTAAAATGAAAACAGATTAGCTTATTGCTTTATGCTAACAGGACGACGATCAGTACGCAGACCAGCCGGCCGATGGTCAGACGATATCTTTGAGTCGACGAAAGGTCCGTGGATGCGGATGGCAAGGGACCGTGAGAGATGACGTCTGTTGGAAAAAGCCTATACTCAGCAGTGGGCGAGCGGTTTATTCGTCTATTCAATATTCTTAACAAAATTACAACTTACAACCTCACATGATTATCTTACATTAATGGGAAAGTTGAAAGCATAATTGAAAAGAAATTAAACACGTTCTCCGTCCCCATACAATGATTATGAACGGCCCAGTTTGTCCCAGTCAGGTTGTACCGAATTTGTACTGTAAAATATTTCTATTTGATAGAAAAAGAGTATTTTTTAATAACAAAACATGTTTTTCTTTGATTTTCAGTAGTTTTTTTCTGTGACCCAAATGTTGAGTCACGGACTTGTAAGTAATAAAATTTTAAGGGTAGATCGAAAAATCATCGTACTAGTAAATTTTTTCACTGTTTTAGTCAGTTGTAAGAACGGAATAAACTGCTACCCTGTTATTCTTTTTGTTTTTGCAAATAAAATTTAGTCACCATCTGAACTTATAAGAAGCTCTTGAAGAGCTTCTATAAAAACTTTTGTTACAAATGTTTTGAAGCGTATAAGACTTAAGTAATTATTTTTTTCTTACATTTTCATAACTTATTTCTGTTATGGAATCTATGACACAGGCGATATACTCAACCAAATCTAAAGAATTTTTCTGATACTACTGATATAACAAGACACAAAAAGTAAAAATTTGGGAATGTTTTTTTATTCATACCAACTATTTTTTTCTTGTTTGTAAGTCCAACTACAAATTAAAAAACCTACTTACAAATTCAAGCTAAAAATTATTTTTAAAGTTTTAAAGTTATGCACCATGTAACTCAAATTTTGGGTCACAAACTTGTCGTTTAATTTTGTCGTGTTCGAACAGTTGGGTCACGGGACGGGGAAGGTGTTAAACGTTCTGATCGAAACTTTATGACAAAATAAGTAAACGCCTTTCTCAATACAATCACTTGTTTGTTTGCTACACTTTATTGCACAATAAAAACATAGACAAAAATAAAACTTGAATAGCAGGCTTGTGATAAAAGTTAGGTACGTGACAAAGGCGGACTTTTTTCGACATAAATTTTGTGGCATTGAAGTTCAAAATCGCGCTATTTTAATATGTATTTCAAGAAATTCATCTTGCTGCAGTATTATACACCAGACATTTCTTCTCAAGGTACCTTGAAAAATACGAGTATTACCTATGTTCCGAGTTTGGCGAATGATTTGTCTTTGAATAACAAGTATTAAAATAAATTTTAATCTTTCTTTAGATTTAAAATAACTTTAGCATTTAGTTTTAAGCCTAAGATTATACTGATTGAACGATGTTAAGCGTCCGTGGCGCTATAAAGAATAAAAAATAATTTCCCAGATTATCGGCAAAGTGATTTGTTACTGTCCAGTATGCGCCGATTTCGGGTAGGCCGTAATTTGTTTAAAACCCAGAAGAGAAAATGAAGCCTTCACCAACCTCAACGAATCCCTGAGCAATCTTCAAGAATACCACAGCAGTAGGCCCGATGGACATCGCGCCCGGGATTGCCATGTTGAATACTGCCGAAGCTGCGATGGCGGCACCGAAGATCCTGTTAAATCCAAACTAATATTATAAAATCACCGTTGTTACTATGGTAACTGATTAAAATTTATACATTATAATAATATTCACAGTACTTCATAGTATTAAATTCATAGCATTTCTGTCGGTCTGTTTGTTACGTCTTAAAGCCACAAAATCGATTTGATGTATTTTGGTAACGAGATGTATTGTATTTTATTGAGAAAGGGGAGGCTCATGTCCAGCAGTACATCTGGTTCTTAATAGAGTTACTTACAAACATAAACTTACGTCTGTACCCCGGAGAGGTAGGCAGAGACCAAGGCTTGTCACTTGCCACGGAAGAAATATACGTAAGTAGCCTATATACGTCTCACTGTAGGGCACAGGCCTTCTCTCAGAGAGAGAGTATGGGCTTAATTACCATGCGTGCCCACTGCGGATTGGCGATTTCCAGCGCTGAGGTATGTGAATAGCTCAGACAGTTGGGTTTCCTCCTTAGCGTTAGCGAGTGGTATTGCTACTATAACTTCACAAATGTACATAACTTACAAAACAAAGTCATAGGTACATGCCCGCACTGGGAATCGAACCTGGGTCTCTCGCTTCGGAGTCCAATGTTCTACGGAAGAAATATATCGGGCGAATAAGGGTGGAAGGACGTCGACCAAATAGGGGATGTAAAAGTACCCGAAACTGGCATTCAAAACATTTGCCAAGATCCTGAAAGGTTTTTGAAGATTATGGCAAAAGGCAAGTCCCTCAGTAGAGTAAGAATTTTTACCTGTTGGCCGGATACATGGAGGCTAAGAAACCACCCGGAACTTGCGTGATGAGGTAGCCCGCGAAGTAGGAAGAGTCGATGGAAGATTCTACTTCTACTGTCCAGTTGAATGGCGTGTCTTCTTTGATACCGGTTGACGTCTGGAAGCAACAAGACATAACATAACCACCACTCGATACAATCAGTTATTCTGGTCCGAAATAAAAATATCTTGGAGGTGTACGAAAGGTATACTGACGTCCACAAGCTAAAAGCCGTTATCTTCAAAAATCAACCTTCGGGTTATGCGCAAAAAACTAGGGAAATAATAAAATTATATGCTACTTGATAACTATACATAATTTGACCACGCTTTCAACATCAAAAGATAGACATTTTTGAGTAATTTAAAATAGCTTTACCTTCAATTAGTAACGATAAATTCAGTTTAACAAAAATAAATTTTTGGCGTTATTAAGCACAATTATTATTTAATAATTAAATTACCATAACAGCATGTTTCAGTTTTTTATCTCTGGAAGTATAAAAGCTGGGAAAAATTGGGTTGGAGCGATCGGTATTGATTCTTTTTTCTGATTCAGATGTCATCAAAAAGTCAAAATCGACTGGATGGTCGATAAAGTGATTTTAGCTTGTGGACGGCAGTATAATAAATGACGCCTAGAAGATTTTGATAAATGTGCGCGGGTTGACTTGAAGCGTCAATGAAATGAGGCCAATTCGTTCATCCAGTTATCATTGTATTACAATGCATTTACATAATCTAATTAACATAATCTTAGGACACCCTATAATAGGATACAGACAGATTTGTCTGGTCACCTGAATGTCATTGTGCCATTTATTTTTATGTAGCCTCTATACGTCCCACTGTAGAGCACACAAGCCTTCTCTCATAGAGAGAGAGAGAGAGAGAGAGAGAGAGAGAGAGAGAGAGAGAGAGAGAGAGAGAGAGAGAGAGAGAGAGAGAGAGTATGGGCTCAATTACCACGCGTGCCTACTGCGAATTGGCGGTTTCAGACGCTGAGAACGTGAACACCTCAGACACTCAGGTTTACTCACACAACAGATGTTTTCCTTCAAAGTTAGCAAGTGGTGCTACTTCAACTTCACAAAGGTACGTAACTTAGAAGACAAAGTCCTTGGTACATGCCGGGATTCGAAACCACGACCTCCCGAATTAAGGCCGGCGTTCTACCGCTGCGCTTCCATCGCTACTATAAATTGTACATTGTACCATGTTAACAGAATCTGAGACCAGCCCCTGATGATGGGCTTACTCACGTTATGTTTCTGGATCATCTTGAGCTTGGCCATGCTCATGTTGCAGCGCATGCCGAACATGATGCTGAATCCAAAGCAGGCGAGCAGGGCTACTGTGTACCGCGCCGAGAGGCACGGGCACTCCGCGCGGATGTACTTGTCTGCGAAAAATAATTTTTATTTTAATAGTAGACTAGAATGCAGTTTCAATAATAAGGAACGTGCTTAAAAATTTTCTTGGATTGACGTTGTATTTATATTGCAAAGGACATAAAAACAACCACAAAAAATAAAATCATGACAATAATTTTATTAAGTCTGCGCTTTACGGTACTTAAAAGTTATTTGAACATAAAAAGATCAATTTTTTTTTCATTTCATTTCATTTTAAGCAGTAAAGACTCGTATTTAAAAATATTTAAACATGCCAGCCAAAACATTTCTTCGGTGGTTCGTCGTTGTACAATTTTTTGTGACTTAATTAAGGTTAATATAAGGGGTTAAAGTATGAAATTGCCGTTTTATTGCAATAGGTTCTTTGAATTGACATAGAATCTTCATGGTTTGAGGTTTTCGAATGAAACTTTTTCAAATGGTTTCTATGATGTTCTTTTTTTAAAAAATGTGAAACATTTGAATATGGACTTTCAATTGTTTTTGTTATTCAATTTAGACAAGAAAGATGGATACTGCGAAAATTCGAGTGATTTTTTAATACGAGTTCCGACGCGGAACTAACGCGGCAGAAACAGCCCGCAATATCAATGCTGCGTTTGGAGAGGGGTCTACTAATGAACGCACCGTGCGATTTTGGTTTAAACGCTTTCGTGATGGAAATTTCGACTTAAAGAACGAGCCACGAGGAAGACCGCCCACACAGGTGAATAACGATGAATTAAGAGAGATAGTGGAAGCCGACCCTAGTCAAACTACCCAGGAATTAGCGGCATGGTTTAACGTTACCTTACCCACAATATTGACTCACTTGCGTCAAATCAATAAAATAAAAAAATACGAAAAATGGGTGCCTCATAATCACTCGAATTTTCGCAGTATCCATCTTTCTTGTCTAAATTGAATAACAAAAACAATTGAAAGTCGATATTCAAATGTTTCACATTTTTTAAAAAAAGAACATCATAGAAACCATTTGAAAAAAGTTTCATTCGAAAACCTCAAACCATGAAGATTCTATGTCAATTCAAAGAACCTATTGCAATAAAACGGAAATTTCATACTTTAACCCCTAATAATTGTAATTTCCACTTAGATCTTTAATACAGTGTACTGCGCCTCTTATTTTTATGATATTACCATTGTATTTGTAATAAATACTGAGGAATTGGCAATGTAGTAGTGACTACTATATTTTAACTTAAGTTTGTCAAATATTTTTTTCTCTTTAAATAAATGTGATAAAAGAAACCTTCGCCTCAACAGCATCAACTCAAATTAACTATCCTACAGGGTGATTCTACAGTTCCGAGAAACTGTTCATCCGACATACCTATGTACCGGGGTGGAGGTCTAGTGGGCGAAGGTGGTGACTCCAGATCCTCTCCATCATACATCTGGTCATAGCCCTTTTGCTCCACGTGAAAGTTCTCATAGTTGCCGTTCCTGAAACAAACGAGAAGGAAATATCAAGTATGGCAAATGGCTAGATAGTAGGGCACTCGATATAGCGGTCAAAGAGCCGAAGGTACTTTAAAGAACCGGTTATTGGTCGTCGATCTGCAGAAAAATCGGTTTCCCGGACTTTTATGTGGTTTTGATTTTATCATGCGTTTATTTATCATTTGGTTACTGGGCCGACCGGTGGTAAGAGACTGGATTTAAACAGGATCCGAACAACTTTATTGCAAACTTATTCTGATTGAAAAAATTAAGTTGCATAGGTTTGCACATATGGAGAGGTTGAAGGAAGAAACATTGACGAAAGATTGATGAGAGAGAGAGAGAGAGAGAGAGAGCAAACTGAGGATTCGCGATTTCAATGACTTCAGGTTTTAGTTCATATTTTTTAGATTCAATTTCAAGTTTTCTAAATGTTACACTGCAATCTCAGAGGTACATTCTTGGCGATACAAAGAGAAGAATTTTAGTTTTCGACAAAACTCCAATAGATAAATGCTCTTAAAATTTAACACATAGTTCGTCGAGGTAATAAGACCGGCGAAACTCTCGATGGCAGAATACTGTCCATTGTCTCTCTCCCTGCATTGCTAATAAACTCTTCCTATTATACCGTTCACCTTCCTTCCTACAGTTGACGGCAAAAGTATTTTGCAGAAGTTGATAATGGCTTTTCATAGATTTCGAGATAAAATTTGGCTTCTAATTTTAAAATTATATGTTAAACCACATATTATTTTAAAATTAGAAGCCAAATTTTATTAATTTTATCTCATATTTTTTAGTTACTAATTTAGTTTTAAGAGAAATTTTCACAAAGAGGGCAATTGATGGAAAGTAAATGTAAGACCCTTTATTTTGCATGGAAATGGAAACCTTTTTTATCTATTTTGTGACTTTTAAAAGAATTCGTTAACAATTTCAAATAATAAGATAAGAATTATCAAAAATTAAATTGATATTTTTTTAGTTAATTGTGAAAAACCCTTTTGAAACTCGAAATGTTGACATTAAAAACTTTTTTCTTCGTGATACCATAACTAAATTTATAAATATAATAACCATTCAACGATTTTCGATTTATCGCAATATTAAAAATAAAGTAAAAATACTAAATAGCGCAGAGACTGAAAGAAGCTTTCTTTTTTCTTTAATAAATTCTGTTTCAGTCAGAAAAAGACGCCTAATTGGCCGCCATGGAAGTCCGTTTTGAGATCCTTATGAGGGAAAATAGGAACTGATGTTGATAATGATGATGAAGTTCAGCTAACGTAAATCTATCGAATAGAACCTCTATTTAGAATGAGTCAGCTCAAGCACAGATTAGTGGAACAAAAAGAATATAATCATGTAGGTAGAGCGATATCATTCCGATGTAAAACGTAACTGCATAAAAGTGGGTACTCGCGGCTGCAAGTGATGTAAATTACTTCAGCCAGATGTCGCTGCCTGTACGTAATACAGAGAAGTTTGTAACGAGGTTCGAAATTTCGCCGATGCCTGCACTTACCCATCAGCTCAGTTCGGAGAGCGCTGGCACGGTTAGTGAGAGGTCGCGGGTTCAAGTCCCGGCATGAGTGGAATTTTTAGCCTCTAAATAGGTTTTCAAAAGTCAGCTCAAACTCAATTCCGGTACCCGGAAACTACTAGCGATAACTATGGGCCGTCGCCAGTAATCACCGACCGCCAAATTGTTCGTCGCATTCCGCCGTGATATCTGGTTTTATAGTCTATCCATGACCACGGCAGCTGCAGCGTTGCCGAAACGTTGGGAATTAAGGTACATAATAAAAAATTTCATAGTTCAATATAAAACTACGTATGAGTCATCATCATCAACCCATTATGTCCCCACTGAGGGGCACGGGTCTCTTCCCTGAGGAAGGTATAGGCCATACTCCACCACGGGGGCCAAGTCCGGATTGGTGGAGGCTTGTAGACTAGTGGCTCGTCTACTGTCAGAAGTTGTCAAGCCGCCCTAAGGCCTCTGACTTGGCTTAACGACTGCCATCTATCGACGGCAGCCGGCACCAACAGCTTAACGTGCCTTGCGAAGCACGGAACCGCTCGGAAAAATGCCACTAGCGTTAGGCATAGACGGCGACCCATCCATGTACTTAACGCGCCCTGTGTTGCTTAACCTTCGTGATCGTTTAAGATCACTCAGGCAGCCGGGGCTACGAGCGATTCTACGTATGAGTATCGCGAGTAATCAAACCACTACTAACATCTTTGGGTTTATTTTCGCTTGCTATAAGGTGAGACTAAGGACAAATGCGAGCCTGTAAAAAGCCGTGCATACGCATAGAAGCTGCTACGCCGTAGAGCTTGCGTAGCCGTCTTCGTAGCACATCCGTTCTTTGCACTAAATAGTCGACCGCGTAGTATAAAAGTAGGGAGTAATATCTGCTGCTATACCTAGGTTACAAGGTAGCGTGTATAAATTATGTAATAGCAGCAGACATTTGAATCTACTATTATTATTAGCCGACTATGGCAGCCCCAAAATGAAGGGGTATGATTTTGCATGTCTGATTTTTTTTTTTGCTTTGTTCCGAGTGGGACATCAATTTAATGAGAAGATTTTTTTTTTTTTTTTTTGCGTTTATTAATACTACGAAAGCCATCTATCAGTAGACGAGTATATGTTTTAAACATTTGCTTCTTTGACGGTAATTATGAAAAAAATTTGTTTTACCCACAAATATTTTTTTATATGAATAAGATTAACCTTTATTAAAATTGGTTAGCGGGTATAAGATACACAATAGCCCAAACACAACTACTGACTATAATCCCTCTTTTTTTGTCATTGCAATTGACTATAATTAATTTAATTTAACTTAGACATTTAAGCCTTTTAATGTATTTTGTTTTCTGGTGTGTACAATAAAGTGTTCTAATCTAATCTAATCTATGCTACTTAAGTAGCTGGAGATCAGGATTAGCTTAACGTAATTTAAGAATATATTTTTACTATATTTTGTGTACTTCTAGTGGAGTGGATATTGCTCAGTATTGACTACAGACAGCAGTTTAACATGCATACGCGGTACTATGTTACATGACGAGCAAATTTATAGCAGCAATGAAAATCAATCAGCGAATAAAATCAGCGCTGTGGGTTAACAATCACAGGAAAAGCTGATCAAGCTGCCTTTTGTAGCAACAGAGACATACCGTGCGTAATGTTTGTATAAAAATATTTTAATGTTTATTTTGATTTGTAGTGTTTTATGTTTTTTTGTGTATCATGGTTATTGTTGTGTTGGTGTAATAGTTAAAAGGGAATGTATTAGCAAAGGGCACGATAAAAAGTACCCGAAACCGGCGTGCGTGAGCATGATGAGCGAAAGTGATCTGTCAGGATCGTGGCAAGCGGCAGTCTCTGGTCTCTGCCTACTCCTCTGGGATACAGGCGTGAGTTTATGTTATGTTTAATACATGTATTTATTCTTATTCTTCGATGTAAAGTTCATCAAGTGTTGACTGTACAAGTGAGCTGAATACGTCACCGGCAGTGCCCTCGAATCAGCTTCTTCTATTTTCTCGATAATTGCTCGACGCATCTCGCACGCTAATGGAATTAAAATACACTAGTGAAGCCTCCCTGTACAAAAATCCGGTCCCTCACTACCGGATACGTTTCGTTTGGTACCGGGGATCTCCAATTAGGACAGTCCACAGTGTACAGACTAGCAGTGGTACTTTATTTCCGCCCTTAAATCGTAGGGGATAAAGATGAGTATAGTCGATTCATATAGATGAGTGTAGTCCTCGAATAAATTGCATGCATCGTTCACCTGTGTTGGCAATTGCAGCGGTTTTCTTATTACAGCAAGCGAAAACTGTGTAAAAAAACGATCTTATTTACATGAAATTGTTTCATTGATCGTCACCAAGTTGAATGAAATTTGATCAACCGAGACCGAGAGAAATCAGAGGACCTCTCATTAAAATGAGTTTTTAATTTTTCGTTTTTCCAGTTTATTTCCGTAATTTTGTCTTGATATCTAAAGTAATGACATGCTAAATATCCCTCCAAGATAGTTCAACATAATATAAAATTCGTTACTAGATTATTTACTCAGAAAATTCTTAGTTTAGAAACCGGCTTGATCAATCCCTCTGAGATTTTTCCCAAGCCACGGCCAAGTCATTAAGGCAAATAGATCACAGCACAGTGTCCTAATTCCAGATATTTAGAGCGTCACCAGAGCGCCAGATCTGCGGCACATTTGCCATGGCCTACTTCATACCGTGACCTTACAGCCCGTCTTGTCAGTTCTATAGCAGTAGCGGAGCTGATTGCAAACTTTATATTATGACCTATAGACGATAATGGGGTACAAAAACACAATTGAAAAAATACAAGTCTAACTGAGGTAAAATTCGACTCGTTTTCTACCCAAGCAGATATAAGTGAAGAAGAAAAACGAAGAAGAGAAAGGGGAATAGAATAGAGAAGAGAAAAAAGGGAAGAGAAAAGAGAATAAAGGAGAGAAAAAAGAGAAGAGAAAAAAAGAAAAGAAAGAAGAAGATAATAGAGAAGAAAAAAAGAGAACAAAAAAGATGTATCGTAAGCAAGTCTTAATCAATCAATATAATTTTGCTTTTTCCACTGAGTGAAGAGAAAATGGGTAAATAACGATACTGGTTGGATATTTTTTACTACCTTAATTATTTTCTCAATGTAAGACTAACACCTTGATTACTGCTTTCATTTTCGAAAGTTCTTATGTTATACAAAGAATAACGCAATGTCTAAGAATATTCTTTTATAAAATTTACTAAATTCCATATTTTGGTCTTATAAAAAAATACTAACAACTCGTCCAACTGTCCTAACCATCAATATAATAATTGTTCAGTCGAACTACTGAGAATGAAGGCAAAAAAACCATCATGCTAGACGAAGCTTCCATAAAATCAATTTTGGAGATTTCTGCATTAAAAATTCAAAAATCCCCACCGCTATATTTTAAATAAATAAATACTAGCTGACCCGGCAAACGTAGTTTTGCCATATTAATTAGCCTATAACCTTTTCTCAGACCTACCAAATAAACACAAAAAAAAAACATAAAAATCGGTGAAGCCGTTTGGGAGAAGTTCGATAACAGTGACAGGAGATTTTTATGTATTAGATTTAGCAAAGCAAATAAATGGACCATGATGCCTCAATCCGTACTGCCACTCTACTCTTGACGCTGATTTAGCCAACTTGCGTTACAATTACATTTGGTTGCATTCGTTTATTATTTAGCCAAAATATGCTTTCAGTTTCCGGTGCGCTCTGGATTTCTTACTGCTAAAACGTTTATTAAGACTTTATTCCTGACTAATTTCATTAAATTGTGACGCAATCTGAACACGACAGCGTCGAGAGTGGAGAGGCTCGTGGGCATGGTATTAGTGGCACAACCTACATGCTCTCCTCTCCGCCCTTACCCACTTTAATGGTTAACTTTTTTCGTACATTTGACGTTGCTCCTAAATTAAACTGCTCTACTTCTCGCACGAACGCATGCAAAACGTACACGACAAAGGCCAGGAACGATAGTCATTAAGCGCTCAAATCAAGTTAGGAAGCTACTCGCACGCCCCCGTTGTTTGTAAACTTATTGCTCGGATGGCTGTCGCTTGAAATCACGTGTGACGTGCTGGTACAGTCGACGGCAAAAAAACTTCCACGCGATACAGACTTGTCCTGGTCAGAAACTAGGTCAAGTAGGAACATCACAAACATGCAAATACATCTAGACTGAAGCCGTTGGTTTGAAGCAAATTCAGTACGGCTTGGCGGTCTCCAGCGGATATCAAAGCCATGACCTCTGATTTGGTCTTCAGTGTCAGCTTTAAGCTGACTAGGCTTAATGGCCTACCCACAACTCCGGAGGTGTGGAGTAAGAGTGTTGACGTGTTGTTCTTCAAAAAGTGTGACAAAACCCTCCTGAAGAACTACCGACCCATTTCACTCTTGAGCCACGTCTACAAGCTGTTCTCAAGAATCATCTTGCGAAAGGACTGGATGAGTTTCAGCCACCTGAGCAGGCGGGCATTCGATCGGGTTACGGCACCATAGACCACATTCACACAGTGCGGCAGATTATACAGAAGACCGATGAGTGTAATCGGCCCCTGTGCTTAACGTTTGTGGACTATGAAAAGGCCTTTGATCCAGTCGAGACCTGGTCTGTTCTGGAATCTTTGCAGCGATGCCAAGTCGACTGGCGATACATCAAAGTGTTGAGAGGTCTGCACAACGCCGCTAGGGTTCCGTAGAAAGAGGGGTTTTATCTGCTTTACAGAACTCACAACTTCATCAACGTAATTTTCAATGGATTTTGTACGAAGTTTTCCGCCGACTACTCGTTAACTTGTAAAGCCTACTTAGTCGTGATACTTTTCCTTTCAAGTTCATTATATGTGCTACTACCCTGAATTTTTTCACGTTATTGCATTTAAACGTTTAGGCAGGAGAGGGGGCCCTACTTGAACAAAAATTTGCGCTTTAAAGCTTATTATTTCGAAAACGGAACCCTAAATAAAAAAATGGTCTTCCTACACCCACAAAATTTTTAAACTACTAATCTAACCAAACTTTTACACTATGGTGTAGGCGAGTACGCGAGTTCCTTGTCAATTACGGAACCCTAAAAAGAAGACCAAATGTTTTGATTGTAAGTAGATATATTTTGTCTCATACTCTGTAAGTGACTAAACGTATTCATTGTCAACTTTACTGACACCAATATAGTGTGCAAAAATATATGCAATAATAATGTGTGCTGGCGAATCTAGTGAACTTTTGAGCTCTAATGTACGTCTAAAAGCTTCGCACAACTTGTTTAATTGTTAAGAGGATACGTCATAGGAAAGTTTCGGAGAGTATCTTTTCGTTACAAAATTGTGAAAGGTTATTAGAATATTGGTTTTGCTAAATATTTAATCCCGAGAAAGGATACGAAGTCGCGCGTAGAAAAGAAAACGCATCGCTCTGATACAAAAAAATAAAGTTAAATTGGCTCTTATACATTGAAGAATGTAAAGTGAAGAAGTGTATAAGGTTTATCGCACGCTAGCGAAAAAATCGCGGGAACCATCCCTCCGACAAATTCGTTCTGCAAGGTTTGCCCAAAACACTTTTAATTAAAAAACCCGTCGTCTCCAATATAATTTCGAATCAAATTTGTGAGAAATTAAGCCATATCGCCGACCCGGCAAGCTGAGGGGGACGATGGGGGAAAACGGTCACAAATGCATTTTTCCGCTGACAAAAGTAATAAATGTGCGTAGCGAGGCTGGCACCACGGTTTTATACTCGAGTCGAAAGCAACTCAATTTGAGTTCTTTTTCTCACAAAAAAAAAATGTAATCGTCTTGCTTTTAAATATAAAAATTGTGATTGTAGTGTACATTTTCTTATTTCTTTTAGCAATACCGCCGCCAATTGTACTATGTTTGTTGTATTTTTGTTTTTTGATTTGTTTGTTGTGTACGTTTTCTCTCTGTTATTTTAATATTGTATCACTTACGTTTTTTTTTCTATGCTGTGTCTCGTTGTTATAATAAATGTCTTTCTTTCTTTCTTTCTTTCTCTTTCTTTATGTACTATGTAAATATTCTGTGCTTTCTAATATTTTTTTCTGGTTTACAATGAAGAATGTTCTTATCTTATCTTGTTATTTTAAAGGATATTAAAAAAAACATCAAAAGTCGACTCGAAAACAAGTCGAGTTGTTTTTGCATAGTGAATTTTATAATGGTCTTGCCGTTTCAGTATAAAAAATACAGATTGGGTATTGTGGAAATTTTTATTAACATTATACACTTGCACTACATAAGCAGCCTGATGTACCTATACGTCCCACTGTAGGGCACAGGCCTTCTCTCAGGGAGAGACTATGGGCTTATCATCACGACCATTTCAAGCGCTGAGGTATGAGACTAGCTCAGACACTTAGGTTTCCTCACGATGTTTTCCTTCACCGTTAGCGAGTGGTATTGCTACTATAACTTCACAAATGTACAAAACTTAGAAAACAAAGTCATAGGTACATGCCCGCACTGGAAATCGAACTTGGATCTCTCGCTTACGAGTCCAATGTTCTACCCACTAGGCTACCACCGCTCGCGCTTATTATTTTAAAGTACATTTACTCATTTAAGCACAACATCCAACTACATACTTAACAAAATCAAGACAGCATTTTACCTAACACAAAACTTTGAAGTCCCTTTTAGTAAGACAATCAAAAACCTTATCACGAGAATATCCTTCATCTACACTAAACTACACGGATGATAATCGATTGGGACACAAAACAAAAAGCGCGTCACCGGTCCCGTGTCGCCGTGTTTCCCCTTTAAACGCCATAGATAATGAATCGTCGGCATAAAAGGCATAACCAAGTGGAAACGACACCGTAAAATATAATACAACCGAAGGCCCTCTTTGAATGTCTCAATGTGTTTAGTTTCACAACTGCAAGAATGGTCAAGGTATTGTAACCCATTGGGCTTTTACTTACTTTTTGGAAGCAATAAAGAACACTGAAATGGGCTGCCGGGATGTGAACAAGAATAAAAATAGATTAGGACGGTTTGCGCCAAGTCAATGGATAAGTAAGTAAGTTGAGAAATACAAATACAGGTATAAATGAATAAATATCTGATAGATAGGGTTGTCAGTCATACAATTTATTAATGGATAGCTCTGCAAATGTCGCCATGCAAGACTTTTTTTACTCATTCACTGGATAGAGT
Organism: Yponomeuta cagnagella; assembly: GCA_947310995.1. Taxonomy (NCBI): domain Eukaryota; kingdom Metazoa; phylum Arthropoda; class Insecta; order Lepidoptera; family Yponomeutidae; genus Yponomeuta; species Yponomeuta cagnagella. The sequence goes on along the minus strand of OX371270.1, from coordinate 16,949,878 downwards.
TTACCCATGGATGGATAAACAGATAGGTAGTGCTTTCAGATAGCGTTAACGCAAGTCAGCCTTATTCTTATTTGTTACCTGTAATTTTGACTTTTCTCTTTACATATATAAAGATTCATATGCCAACCTTCTGGCTTTTGTACTATAGTTAAGGACGCCCCATCCTCCCCTTGCGCGAACGCTAATGCATTTTGTTGTCACCGTGCCGCTAGTAGCATGTTGGAATCGACTCCTAATTTTTCAGAAGAGTAGGGTTTTCATGCAACTAGTGAAATTACGAGTGTCCGTTTTAAAATAGATTTATAACGATTTTCAAAGAAAAATTGGCCGTAAAGAGACCCCTGAAAGATGAAGTAAATAGGAATAAAAATATATGTATAATGTGTACATAGAAAAAAGTAAAGAACTAGAAATCAAATACACAATTTTGATTTATATATCACTTGTTTACACGTAAATAATATTTCTATGAAAATAAGCGGATTTGTTGTTATTGGTTTTTTTTTTGCTTTTAAACAATCACAATAAAAATGTACACATAATCCATACATTTATAACGAGACAATATACATATGTTTTATCGACATTGCCATCACGCTACCCCTCGGTTGCTTCCATTGTCATCTTAATGCACCCCATTTTATGGACCTATAATTGTTCGCCTTAAAATCTAGTAATTGTTGTTTTGCCAGCCCTCCCTTCGGATGGCTAATGGATATAGCAATTTTGTTATTTAGTTTGACTTCTTTGGATCTATTTATGAGAATATGTCGGGGAAATTACAGGGTTCAGTTTTGCACAGCATTATCTCTAAAATACGCAACATTTATTATGTTTTCAAATATCAGGGTTTACATAAACTCGGGCGTTATATAGCTCTACCAATGTCGCATCCGCGCGCGTTTATCTATGTGGCCTCCGGTAAATTACTATAATTTTCCGGAGGCTACATAGACAAGCGCCCATTTTTATTTAACACATAATATGAAGAAAAAGGAATAAGGAATATTCTATCTACCTATAATATGGTTTCGCGAAGGAAAACATCGTGAGGAAACCTGGATCTCTGAAGTGTTCACACACTACAGCGCTTGAAATTAAAAATCCGCGGTGGGCACGCGTGGTGATTAAGCCCATTCTCTCTGAGAGAAAGCATGTGCCCTGCAATGGGACGTATATAGGCTGCAGTATTATATTATTACTAGCTGAGCCGGCAAACGTTATTTTGTCATATTAATTAACCTACGACCTACTAAAAATTAGTGAAACCGTTTCAGAGGAGTTCGGTAATAAACACTGTGACACGAGATATTTGTATATTAGATATGGTTTTAAGCCTTATCTGTCAAACAGCGCGACTACAAAACCATTAAACTACTCTAATTAGAATTGATTACAAAATTTCAAGAACTGCGCATTTTGGAAATAACTCTGAATTTATGTGTACACAGGTCTTCTCTCAAAGAGAAAGAGAGAGAGGGAGAGAAGGAGAAAGAGAGGGTAAAGGCACAATAATCAAATGCAACGTGGATTGGCGATTTCAAGTGCTGAAGCATGTGAATGCCTCAGCATTACCAAAAGAACGAGAACTATCTAGTTCAGTCTAAAATTGTACGACTTCTAATTGTCTTACCCTCGTAGCTCACTGCCTCTTTGGTCTGTGGTATTAAATAGCTTGTCTATAAATGCAGTGATCATGGGTTTGATTCCCGAAAGGACGTTGACTTGCATTTCATGCCAAGAACTGGTCTGTAAATTAGCTTCAATGTTTACTAAGTTTGTAGATAAAACCCTTTATGGTACATAAAAATGGATTTGATGTACTTAATATGTCTAAACTAAGGTACTTATAATATGGGGCACACACCAGAGGCGAAATACTGTCCTTCTAAATTTCACTAAATGTGACGAAGTAAAATGTGAAGAAAACCACATTCGTAGACAAATAATTACTTTTTTTTCACAATACAAGAACTCTTTAAAGTTGTACAACTAAATATGTGTCTACTGTTACAAAAACACCCGTTTAAACTGGTTTACGTGGAGTCAACCGTCTAATCCAATAGCACCAATAAAGGATGCAAATTCGCGAACGTTCGATCGACGATCATCACCGAGGGTGGCCACGGAAACAAATTTAACCGACAATTGTAAATCAATTAGACGGGGAGGCCGGGGTAATCCAGGAGAGGGGCGGTGGTGGCACAGGGATGGACTTTGCAGAACTAGCGTATTTTGTATCTACGTTTTTGAAGGTGGCGTCGTTTAAGCGTAATCGTCACCGTATTGGGTGGTCCCTTCACACATCTAGTGTGAGTGGAGGTACCACTAGACGCTGTATAAATCATCTCATTACCTAGATACAAAGGCCAGAGTTTAGGTTCTAAATTCTTTACAAGTCAGTATTTTAAAAAACCTATTTAGAGGCTAAAAAATCCACCCATGCCGAAAATTGCTTCGACCAGATGTCGCTGCCTGTACGTAATACAGAGAAGGTTGTAAAAAGGCTCGAAATTTCGCTAATGCCTGCACTTGCCCATTAGCTCAGTTGGGAGAGCGCTGGCACGGTTAGCCAGAGGTTGCGGGTCCAAGTCCCGGCATGGGTGGAATTTTTAGCCTCTAAATAGGTTTTTTAAATTGTCCTCAGCACGGGTTAGTGCAACAAAGAGAATATAAGTCAGTATTGTTTCTCTCACAGATATCAGATGAAGAGACATACAATCCGTCCTTGTACAAATACATCTCCAAGACAAAAAGCTCCGATTAATCACCCGAAAATTTAATCAGTACTCTCAGTAATGAATAATCGCCATAAATAAGAATATCTAAGTTTTACACAGTTGCTCTTACACCTGAGATCGCTCTTGAGCGCCCATTTCAAGATGTTGTTTGAAACAAAACAGCAAGTCGTGAAAACTATTGTTGTTTCAGCCTAAGTTGGTCATTTGTGAAGTAAAAGCAATGCCACTCGCTAATTTTGAAGGAAAACATCGTGAGGAAGGAAAACCTGAGTGTCTGAGGTGTTCACATACCTCAGCGCTTTAAATTGCCAATCTGCGGTGGGTACGCGTCCCCAAGCCTATAGTATCTGTCTCTGAGGGAAGGCCTGTGCCCTGCAGTAGGACATAATAATAATAGATAACATAAAAGAACAGAGTAAATCCATATGAGTATTAGTAATGGAATGATTAAACCTAGGCAACGAAGAGTCATACTGTACTTAATTTAGATATCGAGCACAACAGCACACATGCGTGAAATTTTGGCAGTGTGTAAGACATACTTAACAGGTTTATCGAACGGACAAAACAAAGTACGCAATTAACCCTGAGCACGCCCCCGTGCCTATACATTTCCGTGCACATTCATTGCGCTATCAAGTGCATATTGAGAGACGCCTCGGCCTCTCCACGTCGCCTACACGACTTGTGTCTTGAGTTAGCTGGCTTGTTTAACCGTGTATACTAACAACCTAAGTTCAACTCTATGCTGTTGCGATAAGAACGGTGCAATGACAATAAGAGGCTAAGGACTGTAGTGTAAAATGTAAGGCTCTGATTGAGAACGAGACGTTGGATTGAATTTGTTAGGTTCGATAATTATATTTGACATGTAAATTTATTTTCGAATCTCCATAATAAACGGTGCTAGCGTAAGTGTAGAACGCTGACCACATATTCAAGAGGTCGTAGAGGTGTAAGTCGTAGAGGTAGGGTTTTCTATTTTCCGTAAATTTGTAGTAGATATCACTCGCGAACGTGAAGGAAAATACCGAGAGGAAAGCCAAGTGTCTGAAATGCTCATGTGCCTTAGCGCGTGAAAACGCCGATCAGCGGTAGGCACGCGTAGTCATTAAGCCCATGCTCTGTCTCACTCTCTGAGAGATGCTCTGTGCTCGGCCGTGCGGCGTTTATACGATAAGATAATGTATTCCACAAAATACGATCTTGGCCAAAAGGAAATAGGTACCCGTGTATGCTCTATACTGGTATGCACTATAGGATATGCTCTTTAAAAAGGTAATTGGGCCGGTTGCTTAGAAGATAAGTTAGAAGATAGTAAGATATAGTGGTTAGCTGTGTACAAACATGCAAAATAGAACTTTAAATATATGGTTGATAATATAGACATTTGTAGCTTGCATTACGCACGGTAATGCATATCATAATTCTAGCTTAAAGCTCAGCTATGTCTTTACTAATAGGAAATTCTACAATATAAAAAAATATGATAGCAATAGATACAGAATTATTTAAAAATTTGGTTAGTTTCTTCCAAATTTTTTAAATAATTCAACTTTTGTCCACTACTCTACAGAACCTACAATAAGATAAGATAAATAATATTCTTTATTTTACACCAGAGCACATGACATAAAAAATCGGCCAAGTGCGAGTTAAACTCGTGCACGAAGGGTTCCGTACCGTTATCTTACAACATTAGAAACAAACATTGAGAAAAAAATCTCGTTTGTTTTATGGGAGCCCCCCTAAAATATTTTTTAGTTTTAATCTAATTATTTATTTTTAAATCGAATATAGAACTAAATATTCTGTGAATATTTCAATCGTCTACCTGTCGCCATTATCAATATCGAGCAAAAACGTCAAAAAAATTAAATTTGTTGAATGGGAGCTCCCCTTAAATATTTAATTTATTCTATTTTTGGCAACAAAAATACATCAGCTGTGAAAATTTCAACTGCCAAGCTATCACGGGCCATGAGATACGGCCCGGTGACAGACAGACAGACACTGAAGTCTTAGTAATAGGGTCCCGTTTGGCATCCTTCCGATACGAAACCCGAAAACCACGTCGTGTAAATTATAGAGTATAATTGGCGGCCTTATTGCTAAAAACAATTTCTTCCAGACAACCGTATGATGGAAAGTTGCTGAAGGAAAAGAAAGTCGCTCTACCGCAAGCCACTGGATTTCTGTGTAAAATAGAGAGGCTGTAGGCAACTTAGCCTTCGTCAGTCAAATTATACGAGAAGTCCAGCCTTCACTGAATAAAACATGTAATAAATATATCGCCTCTTTTGTCGACTCTACCAGCATTAGGCCGAAATTGTCCAGCTGTCCTACTCAACCCAGTGAAGGTTTAGTGTGTCCATCCCCTTTGCACGTTTTGATTTATTGACTCAGTTGTAATGAGAGACGATGACAACGCTTTTCGTCTGTTTGATGTATGAAGTTCTTAAGGCAGTGACGTTGGATGTGGAAGCCCCATTACGAAGTACATAATATCGAACTTGGATTTAGGAACAAAAGATATTCTCTTATTGTTTCCTAAACATAGAGTTTTATTAATACAAACACAGTCAGTGAGTGGTAAAGGGTCAAGGTAATAGAGACTTTGCTACAGACTATCCCAAATTGCGTTGGAAGCGTGTTTTAAAGGAAACTTTTTTTTAAAATAAATAACACCATAATTATTGTAAAGAGCTCATTAAGTCAGTCGTTTTAGCATCATTTGACAGATTATCTTGTTCTACTTCGCCTAGAGCAGTTTTTAGACAAAAATACTCAATTTTTTTAAGCGTTGCCAGGTACTGTCTGTTTTTAGAAAAACGCTAATAATTTTCCAGTAAAAATAGAAAAAATTACTTGTTATATAATAGAGAAAGGTATAAAACCTACAGTAGGAGTTCCAAAATTATCTGTTAACAATTAACTAAGAAATATACAAAATATTGGTATGTCATTTTCTCAGTATTTTCGCCTTTTCCTCTTTTGGTTGCCCTTTTTACAAGTTTGCTAAATTATTAGTTAATAATTAAGGGATCCTTTTAAAAAGTAGTTAGTAAACACCTCTCTCTTCACGATAGCATAACCAAATTCAATATTATTCGAAATAGCTCATCAGTCTGGCTACCCATAATACAGAGTATAGTAGTTTGGAGACCAGGCATTATCTATGTACACTTATATGACAGTAAAGATTTTTGGATTTTTTTTTGTTGTATTTACAAAAATTAAGTTTATATGTTCAGTCAACAAAAATGTTCAGTCGACGTGAATCTATTGAACAGAACCTTTAGATTAGGTCAAATTAAAAATATTGCCGTAACGTCACTATGTAGAAGTGAAAAACAAAAAAGAAATGATAATTTTCGGCAGCAATCGAGGTGTATACAGCAACAAAGAAAAGACACTTCGAAATCGACTTACTCGGAGAAACAAAAAATACTTTTACGCCCCGCGAAATAGGAAATAATTTTTAGCGCCAATCAATAGAATAATATCGTCACCCCATAACAATAGAATCCGGCCAGTATCCCGGCGCGGCCATAAAATAAATCTGGCCATAAATAAAAGTCGCTAACAAGCGTCTCGGGTTGCCGTTCGCTATATTTCTTGGGGTGACAACGTCTCACTGTATAACTCTATTTCTCGGACGGAAGTCACTTAGGGTTCATTGTGCGTAACTTGGAAAAGTCCTGGGTGACCCGGAAGTCATAGACGATGCAAAGAGGAGGTAGAAACTAAATAACTTAGGTCAATGTTGGGAAGCGTTCCTTAAAAAACACACTTTCTTATATAAATATTATAACATACTTTCACTATACCTGTACCAAATAATATCAAGTTTTTTTTTTCTAACTCCAAAATTTCTCTACTGACGGCAATTTCCAGTGGAGAAAAAAGGTACCCTTTAAAGTATATTACAATGCTGAAGGAGTAAACCGAAAAAAATAACTCAAAGTCAAAGCTTTTAGCTGCATAATATTTATCGTTCCGTCATAAATAAAGCAGTTTCTCCGACCATAAATGGAGGTTCAGTCTTGTAGAATACAAATTAATGAATGGCTCGGGTTTTGAATTATAACACTGTGTAGCGGTGACATCACGATTTTGCAGTGAGACAATGGTGGAATATAAAAAATAGATATAATTAAGTATACAGAGCGCGCGTGTGCCAAAAAGTAATTTGTGAAAAAAATAACATTTAGTTTCTTCCTACTTCCGAATGTTTCGTTAAATAATTTCGATCACTTAAGCCGGTGCCGCCTCGACAAACACGTGTAGCACGACATGTAAGTGGGAAAGGCGTTTTTACACGGGCTGGTACAACTTACATACTGCACGACACAACGCACCGCCTGTCATTGTGATTTTTACACGGGTGATGACTCCAAGGTGACGCAGCAGTCTTCAAACGTAGTACAGCATACACAAGACTTATATAATTTCGTGCGTGACCGTCGGCGTCGGCAAGCCTAAACAGTTTACGTACTGAGACTAACCAAGGATATCTTATACACGAACCACCTATTAACCTACTGTTAACAAATACAAAACTCGCTTAAGACAAAAACAATTAGATCCTTACCCTTAAGAACTAAAATTATAAGGAGGCTCTAAAGCGCGAAACGTGGAAGGTCACAAAGAACATCTCACGCCAAATACAAGTCTACGTCAACCGCTTTTTTCGTCGCATTCTCGGCATTTACTGGCCCGAGACCATCTCTAAGAGCCAGTCCACACGGCGCGTTGCGTTGCGTTGCGTCATCGCAACGCAAATATTTTGACGCATAGCCGGCCACACAGGCGCTGCGCCATCGCAGCGTTACTACGACGCAGTCTTAACGTTCCGTCGGCGCAGCGGCGACGCACAGTTGCGGCAAGCATTTTGTAAAAAACATCGCGTAAAAAGTATCCTCCCTATCAACGCACAAGCAACTGAGCGCTGCCGCTCCGACGTCGCAATGAGTACACCCCCTCCCGCTTCGTCTCGGGGGCTGCTGTCCGTCATGTGTGCGTTGCGACGACGCAGCGCGCCGTGTGAACACCTTGGTTATTTGTATGTAAAACAACGCAGTGGTAGCGCTGCGTCGACGCAACGCTGACGCAACGCGCCGTGTGGACTGGCTCTAACGTAGAGTTGTAAGAGAAATGTCACGAGAGCCCGATTGACCGCCAGATCAAGCGCCGCAAGTGGAGATGGATTGGCCATACGCTCTGAAGGGGTCCCGATCAAATACCCAAGCAAGCTTTGGACTGGAATCCCCAAGGGAAAAGAAAGCGTGGCCGTCCCCGCCAAACTTGGCGTCGCACTGTGTTGGCAGAAGCGGCGAGCATCGGAATGACGTGGAGCGAGGTGAAGCGTGAAGCTCAAGACCGGTCGCGATGGAGGACATCTGTTGATGTCCTCTGCCCCATCTAGGGGATAGAGGACATTAAGTCTTGAAACGAATTTAAGAAGAATTTTATTTGAATGCTGTTTAAGCCGCATTTAAGAAAGTGGTGAAAGTCGGCCTTGGTGTACGATAAACCGTAGAAACAACAGCATGTGATGACAAAGTAAAATGTCCGTGGTAAAATGGGTGTCGTACTTTGATAAGTCGTTGCGTGTAAAAACGTTTCATGGGAATGTATGACGTTCTGAGTTTATAACAGATTTTGTCGTGTTGTGTAACAACAGTCTAACTGTCCACGACTACTGTGGCTAAATCCTGCACGTGAGAATCTCAAACCCCGACAGATTAGGGCAAAGCAAAAGGGAATAAGAAAACTTATACCATTCGGAAGGAAATAGACAAATAGAACCGCTCGGTCGTGTTTGCTTTAAATTTTTATTTCTCACGCTTATGATCTTTGTTTGGGCAAAATTGGCGCTTCGGTAGCTGAAAAACTGGGATGGAAGCACGTTCCGCTTTGCAGCGCTTTGTATATCGTGTTTCGTTTTGAAATCATTTGAAAAAAAAAACTCGATTCATTTTATTTGTTCCTCCATTCAAATGTAGAAGAAAACTAAGTGCAGAAATCGCAGTTTTAACTAACTACTACGATTTGTCACGTAATTGAGCTCAAATACAAAGTATTATCAAGCATACCAAGAATAAGCGAGGATGCAGTACCATAACCGTGCCAGATACTGTAGTAAACAAACTATATCCTAATTACCAAGATATGGAAAACAGAGTTGGGTTCCCACTGCAGGGCAAAGCCCTTCCTCCCTTTCAGATTATTATATTCGGTCATTTGCAATATCTTACCACTCCGGCAAGAACTTGTCGGCACCCACTATGCCGCCTATTCGGGTGCATGCGGCTTACGTGGCCGACCCAGTTTCACTTTACTTTGGCGGTCTGAAGACACACATAAGCCATGCGCGGCTTTGAGTCTAGTGTAGTGTTCCGGACACATTCTGTCCTCCATATGTCCTATGCGACCCAGCGCTCTTTGGCAAGCCTTATCTTGACCGGAAGTTTTCTTTATTAAATAAACCAAACTGAAGTGCGTGTGGCGCCGGATTAAGAATAGTTTCACTCCATTTCCTTCCGTGGATGTCGTAGAAGGCGACTAAGGAAATAAATTACCAGGAGACGGGCAGCAGCGTCTTCCTGAGATTCCAACCGCACCCTGCGATCGCCAGCCCGTCTCCCAAGCGTGGCGATTATGGCAAAACCCCTCATGGTTATAAAAACCACGAGGGAGGCCTATGTCCTGCCGTGGGCGTCAAATGGCTGATGATGATGATGAAACTGAAGTGCAATTGGACGACTGGAAATTGCACGTAAGCCGTATGTATGAGTCCAGACGGGTGGGCAAAAATCGCCACTGACTGGGTTCTATGCAACGGATATCGCAAACGTGGCCAACCCAAGTGGTGATGGGGCATAGCGGGAACACCTCAGGACGTTTCTATCTTAGAAGAGGGAGAAATAGAGATCTAAAGGAGAGGCCTTCACCCAGCAGTGGAATACAATCGAGGATACATAAAAAAAACGTGAAGTCATGAAATCGTGAACTGCGTTCAGTTCAAGATTTAATGGAGGAAAGGGTAACCATAAATTTTATTTCTTTTTCCTTTCCAAATAATTGTACTCAGTAAACGTGAATCACAAAGGAAAAGATACTCAGTAACGATAAAGGCCAAATCCGCGATTCTCAGGATCTAAGCGAGATCCCGACAAATCCCATTCTAATCCCAGGAAAGCGTTCCTCAATCCAGGTTAGTAGTAAATATCAATTACGCAAAACCCCCTGGGTGTCCAATGTAAAGGCACGTGCTCTTCGCTAAGAACAGCTGAGTTTATATTTGACACTTTAAGTCTTACGGATCACTTTAAAACAGAATTTTTTTATCTTTTTCAACAGGGATGCCAGAAGTAAAGCAGCCTTAATGTTATGAACTTAAAATAACAAAATAAGTACCTATAGTATTTTAGGCAAATTTAAATTATCCTTGTAACGTTATTTTAACGTTCCGTTTCTTTAACTTTAATCGTCCGTCGATATTAAGTAATCGACCCTACTTTTCGATTCTCTTTTATCGACTGACCGAGCTAATGTCCTTGCCCTATTTTGCGGCTATGTTGGCCAACCCGATCGACGCCCTGCCGGGCTACGGCAGAAGGCGCGCGCGCACTACATCGCCGTGGCCACTGACCATCTACATACATATTCGCGAATCATCTACGGTCCTTTAATTCCCCTTTTGCAAATTACATACTATAATTATTGTGTTCTGTTGCTTTCTGTAATTGGGTAAGTGTGAGAAACTTACTACTTTTATGCCATTTGAAGGTATCTGTTAATTGTATTTTATTTGTATTAACTGACTGCGCTTTTACCTGTGCTAAACGCATATTATCGATTAATTACGCCAGCCCTATGCTCTTGTATACGTCGAGGACAGCATTTTTTTACTTTAACCGTTCTCGATGTACGTTAGGGCGTTTTGCAAAAAAGTCCTTTAACATTTTTATTAATTTCACTGCCAATCTTTTATTTGCATATTTGTGATTGTTCTAAGTAAACTCAGACGCTTGCTTATAATCTTTGGTTCAAAATTAATTTCAATCTTTTGACTGATTTTCATTTTGAGTCATTTATGAAATTTATGATCATGAAAATTAATTTACTACGCGTGATCCCCGTTCCGGTTTTATGTACCGCAACATGCTTACTATCGCTAGCCCTGGTTTTTTCGTCTGCTGCTGGTGGCGATGCACAAAACCCAAAATAAGGGTTGATGACGCTGAGGATTTTCGTCTTCAGGGTATGGCTTAAATGCATGGCATGGCTTAAATGCCATGGCTTCCACGGCAGGGCTTAAATGCCATGGCTGCCACGGCTTGGTTTCTATGGTCTGAATTTCACGGCATGGTTGAACACTCCTGCCATCTATTTCATGGCAGTATGATGCCGCTTCTTCGCCTCTTATGCATGTTCAACTTCTCTGCGGGTTCTTGGCCTAAATTGAACCAGGACAGTTCTAGTGCCTTGTTAGTTCAACGCTGATTCAGAAACTGACTATGTCCTCTATTACTCACGGCGTTTTGCCGGCTTTTGGTATTTTGTAAACTACCCACCTTTTCTATTTTTTTATAATTAAATCTTTTACTGACGGTTCTTACCTTTTTCATCTGAGACTCAGCTACATCGTACTTAGTTTAGAAAAAATATTTTATTGCCTCCGACTTTGTTCCCGTGGAAAATTTGGTAAGTTATTTTCCGGGATAAAAAATGGCCTATGTGCCATTATATATATGTGCCATTCATTCAAATCTATTAAGCTATATAGGTGTAATTGAGTAAAACCATCCATCTTTCTAAACGTTCGCTCTTATATAATAACTAGCTGACTCGGGAAATCTCGTGTACAGAGTTTGTTATCGAACTCATCCGAAACGGCTCCGCCGATTTTTATGATGTTTTTTGTGTATAGGTAGGTCTGAGAATAGGTCGTAGGCTAATTAATATGGCAAAACAACATGTTTTGCAAAATTAAATAAATTTTTGGTTAATTTCTGATTATAATAGAAGAAAGTTTAAGAAGATTAGTAGCATATAGAGTGTCCTTATTGTTATTATAAACTTCTGACGCTATTCTTCTCTATACATAACTAAGGATATGAAAATGTCCGATATTTAATTTTATACTGCTTCTAAAACAGTATTTTAATTGAGTATTGTACAAAAATTGTATGCATACAATTTTTTGTACTGTAATTAAAATATATAACAGTGAGTATAAGCAGGCTTAAGTGTCACCAATGGAAGAGTATCACTTCAACTCGTGTACCAGTACGCCCCTTTCTCTTTGGGGTAAATAATTTAACGGAGTGGTTTCAATACGCTGTGGGCTTTACACCTACACTGAGTTGAATTGAATTAACCGTTTAAAACAAACTCAAGGGTAGTTCTTGAAGCGAGGGCGTTAAAGGTAAAAATAGAATGGCAACAAAAATTGAATAGCAAAAAAGAAGATTTTATTTGAAAGACTCGTGGGTTGATATTCACTATCGCCATCAATGAAAAAAACGGCCAAGTGCGTATCGGGCCAAGCGCAGTGTAAAGTTCCGTGGAAGGAGGGATGTTTATCAGCTTTAAAGAACTAACAACTTCATTGGAGTAATTTTCAATGTAATTTGTACGAAGTTTTCCTTTTATAAGTTGGTCACCTATTACTCCTTAACTTGTAAAGTCTAGTTCGCTGTGATAGATTTCCTTTTAAGTCCGTTATATGTGCTACTGCCCTGAATTTTTTCACGTTTCTACAATCAACCGTTTAGCAGGGAGAGGGGGGGACACCCTACTCTTACAAAAATTTTCGCTTTAAAGCGTCATATTTCGCAAACGGATACCTAAATCTAAAAATGGTTTTTAGATTTAGCGGTGGTAGCCTAGTGGGTAGAACCTCGGACTCGGAAGTGGGAGACCCAGGTTCGATCCCTGGTGCGGGCATGTACCTATGACTTGGTTTTCTAAGTTAAGTACATTTGTGAAGTTATAGTAGCAATACCACTCGCTAAAGGTGAAGGAAAACATCGTGAGGAAACCCGAGTATCTGAGTTATTCACATACCTCAGCGCTTGAAATCGCCAATCCGCGGTGGGCACGCGTGTTGATTAAGCGCATACTCTCTCCCTGAGAGAAGGCCTGTGCCCTCAGTGGGATGTATATAGGCTGCTTATGTACGTGAGAAAATTATTAAATTAAAAATTGAATTAAAATTACATTCCTAATTTAGTGGACGGGAGGTACCACAAAAAAATTTTTTTTAAGATTTTATTCTATTGTTTTGTCGGTGAGATTAATATATATATCTATGCCATGTTACAGCTTTCTAGTACTAATCATCTCTGAGCCAGGCCGAGGACGGACAGACAGTCGAACGGACATGGCGAAACTATAAGGGTTCCTTGTCGACTACAGAACTCCAAAAATCATCATCATCAGCCATTTGATGCTCACTGCAGGACATAGGCCTCCATCATGGTTTTTAATCATGAAGGGTTTTGCCATGATCGCCACGCTTGGCAGGCGGGTTGGCGATCGCAGTATGCGGTTGGAATCTCAGGAAGACGCTGCTGCCCGTCTCCTGGTAATTTATTTCCTTAGTCGCCTTCTACGACACCCACGGAAGGAAAGGGAGTGGCACTATTCTTAATCCGGCGCCACAAAAATCATACCTTATATTATTACAAATCATTTTTGCGAAAGGTGTCTGACTATTGTCCGAATCATGTTAACAGTGATTTTAGGACCCACATCCGAGAACCTACGACCACGGACCTGTGACTAGGTAGCATGTGTGTCAAAAACGGCCGTTTAATCTCGGCCGTGAGATAATTGATGGATATTTTGAAAAACGGAGCTTTTCCTTAAATTCGAAGCGCTGATAAGTAAAAGCTTAGAATATCTAGTAATATATTTTTCGAACTAAACCTTTCGTAAGCACTACACATTCGGATTCGTAGTTGGACACTTACGACAGAAATTCTAATGAATCCACAGCTAGTTTTAATTATTAAGAGATTGAATACAATACAATATTATTAGACTATTTCTATTAATAGTAACTGGGTTAGTTCGTGTTAGTGTTAGTTGTGTGAAGCAGATAGTTAATATAAGCAAAATAAAATGATATTATTTATTATTTCGTTACATAATTAACGGTCTTATAAGAACAGGATTAATTAAAAAGCTCCTCAGAGGCATTTTCAATAGTGTGTGGTAAAGGGAAAAACGCAACCACAGAGTATTCAAGCTGCTTCTGAGGAGTGTTAAAGAGGAATTATGTTTTTATATATAAGACCGTTACGTTTTATTGCCTAAGAGGTCATAGACCAAATATTTGAAATTATGAAAAAAAAAATTACGGCATAAGTTGAGACACGATGGATACGGGCATTTCTCCACGGGGTCCGAACTTGACGGCCCGGCGCATAACATGTCCAGATTATCAAAATATACCCCTACAAAAAATACTAGAGTATCCTCTAGGTCCTCGTCTACCTGGAGAACATGCAAACTTTGCTGAAAACCGTTTGCAACTCACAGAAAATAAATCTGAAATGGCTGAAAATGACCTTCGGTGGCTTGTCCCCAACCCAAAACTTGACAATTTATAATTATTTTTGTAAAACTCAGACTGTTTTCGGGGAATGTATTTATGTTCACATATTCTCAGATTGTTACAGTACCTCTCATTTAAATACCATAAGAATCTAAACAATAGCTCGCCTACAATAGCAAGATGTTTGAGTGTCCCTTGCTTCTGCCTGAATCCGGTGGCACTTATGAACCAAGCGTTTCTTCGGTCGTTGATTACTCTAGGAATTCGCGGTGTGGATGAGCCATTTTGTCAGTCAAGCCGTAGCGCCCGAGGTCAACGAACGGGTGATTGAATGAAAGTCTTGGGAAATATCAGGGTAAGTAATTGATTCTTGAGATTTGGTCCAGGGCACACTTTGACTTCGGTGGAGGTGTTATTGGAAAGAATACTTGTTGACTGTAAAATCTAGTGCTTACTGTATAATTTATCTCAGTGACTAATTTCTAGTGCCTTGAGCTGGGGTTGATACATGTTGTTGTTTAAGAGTGAACTTGAAAAAACGTATCTTTTCTGAATTCGGTGTGCCTGATTTCGGTGGCTTTTTGAGCACCGACGTCAGAAAAACTTCCACCGAAGTCAAATTTGCCTGATTTCAGTGTATTTCGTTCGACTTTAGAGAACCGAGGTCAGATTCCTTACATGTAAGTTTCAAGTAGGATATGCGCATTTGTTTTTTTTTCAAAACTAATCGCTAACTGTGAAAGAAAACATCATGTGGAAACCTATGAATAGTTTTACACGTGTAGATATTTTCTTTACTGTTAATAATAACGACAAAAATACATATGTTGTTTCTGTCATAATTGATTTCAGTTAGATTGTTAGTTAACTTGAAAATGTGAAACATGTGTACCTATTCGTGTGTACATTTTTTCATGTGCATGTGTGTGCTTATTATGTCTGTATTTGTGAATTATGTGAATATGTCAACAATGGCAAGTTTAAAGTACCTACAAGAAAGAAAGTGGGTGTACATTTCTTTAACATAGTTTTCTTATAGTTTGTGGTCAGTCGGTGTGTACGTTTATGTAGGTATGTACAGTAGGCTCTACATCAACCTACTCTACCTACCACTCTATTCTATTTCAGCTGACCATGGAGCAAATAAAGCAAAAACAAGCTGCGAAAAAAAAACAGGAACAAAAAGAAAGAAAGAGATTGAAGGAGCGTGCTAGGAAAGTAAAAATCAAGAGTGATCCAGTCCTTTATGAACGACTTATTAAGGTAAAAGACATACAGCTTTACTTAAAAAGGAAGATGGAAGGGAAGATTGTAAAGCTATCTTTACCTGTACTTTGTATTACCTCATAAATTAAGTAAGACAATATTTTTAAGAAAGATATATTTTTCTTAGTAAGTTTTATCTTTATGTTAAATAAATATTTTCCGAAGACTGATTTAAGTCTGAAAAAATTTTATGGAAAGTTATGTTTGTCGATTTTTTAATTATCTCAATTACTATTATTGACAAGTACAAACTGTAGCATAAAAAATTATAATAAAAACATATCTTTGAATGTTTACACAACATTTTGTGTTGAATAAGTCCAAAAGACTATTTTGCTAAGTAAATTTTATAATAAGGTTATCGACATTGTTAAAAGGATCAATACACGAAACCATTGAATTTAAGAAACAAAAATAAATTAGCCATACCTACCTCAACACTAAAACTTCATAGTTCAGGTCCACATGTAATGGCAATTAAATTGTATAATAAATTACCAAAGTATGTTCTGCAAGAAAAGGTATTTAACAGATTTGTAAATAAATTAAAAGATTATCTTATAAAAAAATGCTATTATAGTGTAAAAGACTTTATAGAAGAAAACCATTAGAGTTATTGTATTTAACAGTATTAGGGCTAAGTTAGATTAAGTTAGTTTGAGTTTTAGGCAACTGCCTACCTACTCATATTAGATGCGTCTAATATTACTTTTATTATAAAAACGTAAGACATTTAGTTCCTACTATGTTGCAGTGCCCTTACAGGGCTCATGTTGAGGACTATACTATTTATTTTAAGACCACATATGTACCACATGAAGCAATAAACGATTGAAATTGAAATTGAAATTAAACAAATATGTTCATAAGACTGATTTAAGTTTAAGGAAAGTTTTGTTTGTAGAATTTTCATTTGATTATTATTAAAACACATTTTACCTACGTAGATTATTTTATTCCATTTTATGGCATTTGAAGTTGAGTAATGTTAAATTCGCTTTTCATGAAAAAAAAAACGTTGAAATGGAATAAAATAAAGTCCAGAAGTAAAATACACATAGGTAGTGTAATTTTGTTGAAATCATTTATCTCTTTCATAACTAATTATGCCATGTTAAAACCAAATAAAGTGTGTCTCGAAATGCTTTTTGTTTTTGGTGTAGTCACTTTATAAAAACAAGGCTATACTGAGACAAAAATGTATAGTTTAACTTTATTGCGAGTTTTGATAAAACTGCCACTTTTTTTTGGAAGGATTATTATTTTTCGTTCTAGAATAGTTAGCCAGAAATAGTTATCTACTCACGCAATTCGTGTTAGATTTTTAGCGCTTACATGACGAGCTGACAGACTGACAGATGAGAAAAACTGACTGAAAAAATGTGATTTTAGGTAAAAGAAGTAGGTACTTTAGAGCTTAATAATGTATGAGAATTACAATAAACAATTTGATTGATTATATCTGCCCGGTTTTTATTTATTATATCCTCTTCTAATTACTAGACAATGCCTAACATTACTGGTATCAAATTGTGACTTTGGCACGTTAAATGATTCTCTGGTCATTTTCTGATTCCAGTGAATTATTTCCTGATGTCGATGCTTACAATCTGATTTCGGTGCAGGTAGTCAGATTTCGGTGTTAGTTTTTCTGCTTTCGGTGCTGGTAGTCTGATTCCGGTGTACAGTTTTCTGATTTCGGTGTAGTCTGATTTCGGTGATTTAAATATTTCGTTTTATAACCGAAAATCTGGCTACCCAAAATATATCATGATTTATAGTTTTTAGCCCTTTATCCAAAACAATCGATAAAATTCCCGAAAGACGAAAAAAAAAAACGACCACCGAAGTCAGCCATTTTTGCCTCTTCTGGAGAAATACCCATACCGGAAACGCGGCCGACTAAGGCGGCGATGGCGGGACCACCTCACGATCTTTCTGCTGGGATAGAATGGCTGGTGATGGGAAGGAGTGGAGAGCTGAAGGAGAGGCCTTTTTAAAAAAAGAAGAGTAAAATACACCAACTCAGAAAGTGTCTCATTGCTTGTTCATAAGCGGGTTACAAAGTTCGTCAATTTCTCGCTTATAAATGTGCGGCGGGAAAAGTTATATCGAATTTTATTCCTGCCCTGCTAGCGTTCTTTTGTTTTTTAGAACATAAAAAAAAATACAAACGTCAAATTTCAAAAAGGTTTTATATCAAATACTTTATTTGTCTTTTTTGTACCCGATTTTTAATGGAAGGAGGCTGGCAAACTTTTTCTGCACTACGAAAAAAAACAAGCGCGGCAATTTATTTTGTTAATTTTTGTTTTTTACTAAATTGGTAATTTAACAGTACGCTTTGAATTATTCTAAATAATGTTATTTTCCTCGTATGTGTAGCATAAAACACTGTGTATCACTCGGGAGAAAGTTCTATTTCTGTTGTTTGTTGTCTGAGTATGTTTAAACCAGACGCGCAGCGGAGGATTGTTTTCTCCCCTCGCTGTACAATGTACTATTAATAGTAGATTGTTAACCAAGGGCTGTATGACATCAATTGCATACAAGGTTTTTGGCGCCCGAGCGCAGCGAGGGCGCTAATTAGCCCGAGTATGCAATTTATGCTTACACCCGAGGTAAACACTATGCTTTACATATCGATTGTGAGGTAAGTAAAAAAACAAGAAAGCAGAACTTTTGAAAAAGAACTCCAAAACACGAAAAAAATTTACTTTCGCGCCTAGCTAGTCGACTGACTTTTTTACTCTTCACGATTTTATGGCACGCAAGCGCGTCAAATCGTGCTGGCCAGTTTGATTTTTAAATCGATTTCAATTAACATACGATGTGACTGCGACACAAATAGTTCGATATTTAAAATAAAATCTTCGTAAATTCTAATATAAATTGTCTCGATTCCGATTCGAGTAAATAATCGATACCGAGAAAAAAAATATTAACTTTTAAAAAATATTCTTTTCACTTCTCATGCTCTAAAAGTTCGTCTTTATGTCGTGCGTAGGCGACATAAAGTCGCTTTTTATGCTCTAGAGCATAAAGTAAAATCTTCGTCGAAGACCAAGGCAATCGCTGCAACAGCCACACGAACATCTTTAACTTCATACAACAACCTCTTTATTTTATTTCGTTTCGTTCGTATTCTAAGACCAAGGCAAAGATACCAACAGCCAAAGTACACAATAAAACTTCATGAAATAAACTTATAATTTGTATTTCGTCTCATTTATTATTTTTTATATTTGTTTATTTTTCAATTTAGTAGATCAGTATAGTATTTAAGCCATAACAACAACTTATCATAGTTATAAAAAGAAAATGTTTTTATAACTGAGCAGTATGTAACGACCTTAAGTCAGGTGTCACGTCCCTACAGAAAAAAAAAAGAAAAAAAAGTTAATTGGCGGGAACCATAATTATTTTACATGTTGCTGTTTCATTTCCTCGCAATCGAAGTGAAAAGTAGAGTGTACAACTCGTCCATAAAACCCATTTTACACTCGACTTTATATCTATCCTCGCTCGCAAGCTCGCTCGGATGGATAAACGTCTCGAGTAAAATGGTGCGTTTTATGCACTTGTTGTACAATCTACTATTTCACTTCTCATGCTCTAAAAGTTCGTCTTTATGTCGTGCGTAGGCGACATAAAGTCGCTTTTTATGCTCTAGAGCATAAAGTAAAATCTTCGTCGAAGACCAAGGCAATCGCTGCAACAGCCACACGAACATCTTTAACTTCATACAACAACCTCTTTATTTTATTTCGTTTCGTTCGTATTCTAAGACCAAGGCAAAGATACCAACAGCTTTAAATATTTCTCATTGCTCTAATGTAACTTTCAATTTTAATTAAATTAGCATTTACTATATTTACATGTTGCTGTTTCATTTCCTCGCAATCGAAGTGAAAAGTAGAGTGTACAACTCGTCCATAAAACCCATTTTACACTCGACTTTATATCTATCCTCGCTCGCAAGCTCGCTCGGATGGATAAACGTCTCGAGTAAAATGGTGCGTTTTATGCACTTGTTGTACAATCTACTATCTTGCAGTATGAGTATGACAGTTCTTTTTTCAAATTCCAAAACCTATGCTGTAATATTAACATTACATGGTATGTTTTGAAACCTATGCTGTAATGATATCCATACACCCCGGCATTCAAGGAAGTAAGTGACTACTTACAGAGCAAGATATATGTAATAGTAGTTTATGCAACTGTCATATAATGAAGGGTATTAAAACACGAGTGTGAGTTTATGAAACGAGCGCAGCGAGTTTCATAATAGTAACGAGTGTTTTAATACCCGTGTTATATGCAGTTGCATACACTACTTTATCTTCACTAATGCAATTAATCAAACAACAAATTTATTAAATTAAATTCACGCGTACGTGTATAATCACAGTGGGTTTGCCGCCATTAAAATTTAACCAATGAGAGCGCAGCTTCAATAAAGCGCGACCAACCTGATTGGCCCTGCAATCTAGTTGGTCGCGTTTTATTGATGTTATAATGAGATTTTACGATATCGATGTGAATATTATAACATCATGTGAAATTGCTTAAATTGAGTTTTTTGTTGTCTGCGCTATAACAGTAGTAATTATAAGTCAAGTATTGAAAACATAAGTAGAATGTTACAAAATTAGTGTAGATAATAGTACATTACGATACTAGTGCGAAAAGTAGGAAATTCGCAACGAGTGGCGATAAATTAAAACACGACCGAAGGGAGTGTTTTATATCGACACGAGTTACGAATTACCTATTCGCACGTGTATCGTACAACGTTTTATAGTACATATGGCCCTTTGAAGTTTCGGCATAGGCACGTAAAGTGCTCATTATCGCACTAGTGCGGTAATGTAGCACCATATGTACTATAAATATTATTTTAATCAGACAATGGGTTTTGAAAATCCGATATTCTCGGAAAAAGTACATCATATACATGAACTATCCGATTTTCAATATTATCGACAAGCGCCAATTCAGGGCGCGTCCCCCGAGTTACTTGTACATTTTTTACCCCGCAACCTAATAGAGTCTTCGAGATATAATTTTAATATTCCCCGCGCAACCTCTAGGGCTCGGGGCTCGATTCCCGATGACTCTACTGAGAGAATGTAGGACGGTCGCACTGGGTCAGACACAGTAAAGTTGTCCGCGGCAAAGAATTTTGAGCTTTATAATCAAAAAGTTTTTGATCGTTTTTCCTGTGTATACCCTAGAAAAACTTTTAATATTATAGGGATTTTGTTTCAGAAACTTGAAAGAATAATCATAAAACTTGACGCGGTCGTTTTATAAGAATTAAATTTCAAATATCTTAAACGTTTCCTAATTCGAATTGATTATGTATTTGTCGATACTGAAGAAAAGAATTTAATATTATCTAGTTTATAAGCCTGCACATAGGCCCACAGGTTTAGTATGTTGTCAGTTAGCTATTAGACATACACTTAGTAGATTTTATCAACTTAATTCCGGAATCACTTATTTGAATTTTCGTCCGAAGAGTCCAACCAGACTAAGTAAGAAGACAGGTAGGCAGGTTAAGTAGATTTTAAGGCTCGTTACAAGTTGAAAATCCAACAGAGCAATTAGTACGTCAATTCCCCACAGTCTGAGAATACGTCCTTCTTTTTACGCCCCACTAACAAGGTCCCCAGCAAATAGTTCGATCAAGGCGGAGTGGATTGGCATACCTGTGACGTCATAATGCCGCCCCAGGGGACGCGCCGTTGCCCTGACAAGACATAAAACTTAACTATGACGTATGACGGGGGACCGGATTTGGGCCGTCTGGGATGGGGAGTAAAGTCTTTCTGACTGACAATGTTGGAGAGATTAACCCCCGATCTCTCGTACGGTAACAATCTGGTAATCTACTGTTGATAGCTGCCAGTTGGCCGAAGTATATACTCATTAGTAGGTAAATGCTCATTAGTATTAAGCTCGCCTTTGTACAAATATGCTTATTGTGCAATAAATAATTCTCTAATCTAATACAAAAAATAACTTACAGGTGTTAATAGTAGATTAACATATTGTCAGTGCACCAGAAACGCTTACTTACCTGCAACCTTGTGCAGCTGCAAATGAATGAAGCGAAAATCGCACCGCAAGTTCACGAACTACTCAGTACAGCTTTTTTCTTTTTTTATTTTATTAGGATATGTTGACACTCGACCTCAGTCACGGCTGATGGTAAGTGAAGACGGGGTCTCAGATGTTATGTGTTTACCTGTTCAATACCGGTAGACTCCAGGTCGAGTAGAAAAAGTAGTCATTGTGGCAAAAAATAACTTTTTAGTAAAATAGACTTTGTATTCCTGAAGGGTTTTAAGGACACCCAGGTTATCATCATCATCATTCAGCCACAAGAAGTCCACTGCTGAACTTAGGCCTCCTCCATGGATTTCCAAAAAGACCGGTTGGAAGCGGCTTGCATCCAGCGTCTTCCTGCCACTTGGGTGAGGTCATCTGTCCATCTTGTAGCCGGTCGTTTTACGCTGCGCTTGACGATATGTGGTCTCCATTAGAGAACTTTTCGGGTTCACCCAGGTTATATTTCTCTGGAATAAACAGACGACGACAACGCGTTGCGGACATTTTACCGCATGATAAGTGACTGCAGCCGTATAGTCGAACGAAAATTCCTGCACCCGGTGGTTGTACCGGGTTATTTTTTGTGTAAAATTGTATTTTAGTAGCTTTGCTGTGTCACACCCTCCGGTAAATCGTTGTAAATGACAAACTCTAATTAGACAAACGAGACAAACCAGTTATGGTTTTAGGAGGCCCGAATGCTTTTAACATTTACAGATATTATGTGGACTTAAATAAATAAAAATAAAAATAAAAAATTGAGCTGTTTTAGGAATACCGTGTTTTAAAAATAGCCGGAAATATTTAACGCGAAAACTCCTGTCTGTACCGAAAACTTAAAGAGATAACAAACAAACTATTTTTATTGTGGGAGCAACTCCGAAATATCGCAAATAATATCAGTTGTTGCATACTACAATTTGATACCAATGCTTAAGTTTTATGAAACATAATGTTTTATGAAATAGTGATTTCACAAAACATTCTTTCGCAAAAATATAATTAACACAAAATGTAGCCTTACTCGCACTTGGTTGGATTTTATCCCGTGTCTTTTATTCGCTTTCCATCTGTTTTCACGCAAAACTAATGCAAAGTTACACTGACAGGCGCTAAAGATAAAAGCCACGGAATGAACGAAGACAAAAAAAAGAAAATACAAAATCATTAGCTTCAGAAATACTCACTTGAACCACCTCCAAAACATGCTCCCTTGAGAAAAATCAACAGGTGCCTCTACCGCTCAGGGAAATCCACACCTTATCCAAATACTTATAAAGTCCAACTTTTAACAAACAACACGGTTTTCTAAAAGAAAACAGGATTTCCAACCTGTAGCATTGTGCCGCGCCGACCAATTGAATAAAGTTTGTAACACTTCAACGATACGAGCCTTTATCCCTTGTCCGTCGACTAAAATAATAACCACGACTTTTTGAATCTATATTCGATTGCAATTTTCGAGTGCTTAATTTTCAACATAAGTTTTGGGTCGCTGTCATTTTTTTTTTTCATTAATTACACTTTTTCATGTAGAAATTGTGTGTCCGGGCTGAAAGCTGGTAGATAAGTGAGCCGGGTGCGCGCTCGTGACGTCATGAAAGCCAAGTCGGGACTACCGAGAGAATGAAACGCTCCCGCTGTCCTGACGAAGGCGCTATTCTGTAAACAGTTATTTTAGTCTGATAAAAGTCCGTTTTTAGGGTTCCGTACCCAAACGGGTAACGGACCCTACTACTAAGACTCCACTGTAGGTCTGTCTGTCTGGCTGTCTGTCACCAGGCTGTACCTATCTCATGAACCGTGATAGCTAGATAGTTGACATTTTCGGAGATGATGTATTTCTGTTGCCGCTATAACAACAAATCGTCGGCTTATTGCAAGAACACATTAACCGATACATTCACTATTGGGAGAAAAACTAGTTTTAGTTCGTGTTAGTTAATGGTTGTATTGATTTACTTATAACATCGGTAAAATAATACCTGATATTAAAACACCACTATTGTATCATTGTTCAATGTATCTATATTTCCATACCTTTACAAAAAGCAGTTAGTGATTTTTTGCAGTTAATGACTTCTTGCAATAAGCCGACGAAATACTAAAAACAGAATAAAATAAAGAAGTAACAATAATTTACGTACATGTTACATGAAATTTTACAGCGTCCAGTGACGAACAACCATTTGTCTTTATGTAACTAGATAACAAACAATGTGACACCATATACAATTGGCAGTCTTATTAAAATGGATAGAACTGAAAGACGAAGAGAGTAGGTAGGTAAATAAACTTAATTATCTTAATTCCCAATGTTTCGGCAACGTTGCAGTTGCCGTGGTCACAGGTAAACTGAAGAGGTGAGAACGGTCAATAATTAATTATTGCAGTGAGGGTAGGTGGTCTATCCTGAAGTCACTTGTATCATTCGCAGCCGGCCAATACGATTAATTAAAAAATACGGAGGCGACCGAGAAGACGCTGGCGGGATGATCTCAACAAATTCTTACCGGAGTGGTCAGAGGTGGGAAATGACCGAAAACCTTGGTAAAAGGGGGGAGGCTTTTGCCCTGCAGCCAACATCCATATAGAGCCTACAAAAAAACACAAAAAGACTAGCGCCGATCGCAAGACTATAAATGAAAAAAAGACTTTTATTTCCACTACGTTCAGTAAACGTAAATCTATCGAATAGAACCTCCAGGTGATTTAGGACAATTCAGCTTTATTTTTGTACCGGGCTACTAGGTGAAGTGCACAGAGTATAATAAGTACCCTGCATAACAAAATATAACAGACTGGATGTACAGTACGGGTGTTTCAGAAAGGTCCGGTGCAAAGGCGTTACTTTACTCATAATAATAAAAAACTTTTATTAAGAGAGTAACTGTGTAATATTGAAAACATCAGAGGCCTGTTTCATAGAACTACAATTCAATGTTTTCTATGACAATCCGATTTTCATTGCAAAGTCGATTAGCCCACAGATTAACAAGTAGGAAGACTTAGCTACGCAATGTACATCAAATTGTCACAATAAACTATGAATTGCAGAGGTAGTTTTGTGAAGTGCGGCCCATGTGTTCCATTTATTTGCTAGAGCAAATAATATCGAAATTAATTATGGAACAGCAGTCATTTTTTTTTATATCAGCCCCGATAACACAGTAGACTCATTAGCATAGGTCTGCAATCCATGTAGGAGAAGAAAAACTCCAAAATTAAACCCGAAACCAGTCAAAGTCAAAAAAATGTATTCGCTATAAAAACAAAATGTTTACTTAATGAACGTCAAAGCTGTTAGTTTCACAATTAATAGATCCTATCGAAGGTATGGAGATACGGTCGAAGAATAGTATCTCCGTAGGATACAATCCGAAAAGCGGTGGAAGCCTGCCGCTGTTTATTACTGTTTTTTGGTGTACAATTAAAAAGATCCCTAACTTAACTGCAGCCAAACTGACTCCACACGCAACGACACCTCGTTCCTGTAGCCTAGGCCCAGGGAGTTCGAGAGGCAGGCGCAGGTGCCGGGCAAGCCTGCGTCATCTGAGCACTCCCTGTAAACAACTCAGACACTCAGGTTTCCTCACAATGTTTTCTTGACTGTTAGCGAGTAGATTGCTCCGGCGTACATGACTTAGAAAACAAAGTTATTGGTACATGACGGTCGAACTAACGACCTCTTCGTTGTAAGGCCAGCGTTCTACTCTACCACCTCTTCTAACGAAAATGTAACGCTAGTGACAATACAAAACAGATATCATACACGTTTTGTTCCAGAGAAAAAAGACCCCAGAACCAGAATAGCGCCGCCAATTGATCCTGTATCCTAGTGACAGGACGACCGAGTGGAAAACCCTGTGCGCTAGAGCGAAACGGCAATAATGCCAGAGAGAGAAAACAATCGACCGTTCATTCAGGACTCGCAGCGCTATTCTGCCGTCTTTAACTTTACCTCGCAAGAACTTTGAATCTGCCCTTTCATTCGTCTGCTTTATGATTTAACGAGATTGAAGGGGACAAGAAGGGTAAATCTTAATTTTTCTTGAGAGAATTCTGAAATATCTGCTCTCTCATCTACAATGTGTATAGTCAAACTTGCTGAACAGATCCGAATGAAAATAAAAAATAAAATCTTTGGTGAATCAGGTACAAACGTATAGGAAGTAAAATCATGACATCACACTGTATATTTCTTTTCATAAAAAGAATAATTCCTATCACCGACACTTTTGGAAACTATACTTTTTAAATTGTACTCTGAATCCTCGACCCTTAATTTCCAGATGTTTTTGTTACATTGTCTACACTTTTTTAATGTTATTTCGTAGGTAAAACTAACAGAATAGACCCAAAAGTCATGCCTTCGCTCCAGATTCGCAGACAATGGCCTAATTTATATCCAACTCACTTACTAGAGTCGGGGGGTCACGGTGTATATCAGGCTCGAAATATTCATATGACTGTGTGCGAGGATGCATTAGAATTAGATTCTGTCAGTTTGTCTGCTTGTAATCACAGTAGGTGGAGCGGCTGAAACAATCGGAATCTTATAAAGTTTAAATAATGTTTATTGTTACGTCACTTCAGGTAATTACTGCTTGCAAAAGTTTACACTATGATCACAGTTATTATTACTCGGTATGTATTTATGTTACAAAACACAATATGCAGCGTAATAAGTACGTTATTACCGAAATAAAATGACTGAAGGGAATAACTTAAAGCAAAGAGAGAAAAAATTATTGCAACAACAGTTACACACACACAATTTGCTTTACTCATTTTTTTACTTTGTTTTTTTTCCTCTTATATTTGTATGTACTAGGGGGGTTCAATAAGTAGTAAGAATGAATAAGATGCAATTAACTTTAATCAAATGTTATTTTTAGTTGTATACACTTAGCATATCTTTTTTCTAAACCTAAAATTACTTTGTTAAAAAATCTTCATCTTGATTCTCTAAGAAAACCTCGTACTACGGCGATCACTGCGTCATCATCGTCGAATTTCTGGCCTCTTAGATATTCTTTAAATCTCGGAAATAGATGAAAATAAATCTCGAGAACGGAATATCTATTGATTCTGAGGCGGTACGACGTTCGCTGGGACAGGTAGTTTTACTATATACACTAAAAAACTACTAGTCATTAAGCAATCGCAATAATAGTCCGAGTCTACACAATGCCTCTACGTCTGGTAGCTCAAGCGTGAAACCAAACGTTTCGGCTTCATCGCTAGGACCCTTCGTACAGGCGCGAATTAAGGGGAACCGGAGTAAAAGGGCACTGAGGCCGAAAAGGTAAGATTAAAAAAAAAACAGTATTATTTCAAAAGAATGTTTTTTAAGCTAAACACGCCTAAGACCTTGCTTAGTGTAAGAAGCATTCTCTTCTATCAAACCTTTGGTACTGAAGAAACAGGGCGAGGAAGAAGTTCCTACAGTAATAAACAGTAATGAAGAGTTTATCGAGGTGCGGCAGGCCTAGTTCTCAGCAGGCCCGCACTGTGTATATTTTTACACGATATGATCTCGAATTCGCCTTTTTAATCCGCCTCTATCTTCGAAGCCAGTTGCGGACTCGAAATTTGCGGATGGTCTAAAGTTAACGGAAACAAACATTGCTTAAATTTCAGTCATCCAGCTAGTTTCGTTTTCAAGATTTAGGGTCCAAAACCTGGTGTTATGCTATCTATAGCACACACCGGTAAAGTATGCTGAGTTGGAGCCCCTTTTTTGTTGTCACGGAAGCACCTGAGGCGTTTGGAGTCCGAGGTGGCTGGGTGCCATACATTACTGTATGGTACCCGGCTGCCTTCGACTCTATATGCCTCACATGTTCTCTTCACGACTATTTTGTTTTTATTTTTGTTTTTTTGATGTTCGTGTATTTTGTTTGTGTACCTTCGTGTTTACTTTGTGTTTCTGTGACAATTTAAATTTAAATAAATGTCTTCTTCTTCTTCTTCAAAACTGCGGTTTTACGGCACTCACTGACTAACTCACTTAGTCATCATTGAGTAACTGCTTATCTACTGTAGCAGGGAGGTAAAGTTTCTACATTTCATATATTTGTTTTAAACGAGATTTGAACTGTTTTTCAAATGTTTTTGTGGACTATATGTATTGATGTATTAAAATACTGGGAGTAGTATTAATTTTTACCAGAGATGGCATACGGAAGAGATATACTAAGGGATTTGATTTTAGCTGCAAAAAAAACCAAATCAACTTAAGCCGGCAGCAGAAACGTTGAAACGCGAAGACTAGTTTTGTGACTAGTTCTGACCCCTATGTGTCAATATCTAGGTCAAATCTCTATTTCTTGCTTTCCCTCCTTCTCAGGCCCAAGAACACCCTAAAGACGTCCCAGCTCTCAAACGAAAATACTAAGCCAATTACATTAAAAACATGCCGCGGGGGCACAAAGGACTGCATGAACAATAGCGCGTCGCGATATGTCTTCCAATGCTTTTAACTTCCCACTCTGTGGCGACGGTGGAAAAATTGTGGTGCAGGGGCTATAGGGTAGAGATGAAACGACGTGTTGTCGACGTTTCTGCTGTGTGGTAGGGATGTAACGATGTTTCGTCGATGTTTTTAGGAGAGTTCATTGGCTTTCAAGTCACAAGGAGTGGATGAGTGTCAGCCGTATACAGTCGGCAGTTATTCAATTGTTCATACGTAACTTTGCAACTAAAATGTAACATGCAAGATTCAAAGATCGTGCTGCTGTCACTGCATTTTTGATAATACTTCAGGATATTATTGGAACGCACGTGAAAATTTAAATCTGTGTAATTTCCATGTTTATGTACAATAAAGTATTCTCTATCTATCTATCTATCCTTGCACTCTGCTTTTCCACTATTTTAAGATTGCTTGCTATAACCTTCATTTCAAATAAAAGCCTAATTTCGTAGCAATTTAAAGCTATCGATAAATAAAATGCTCAACAGCCACCCCTAAAGCCCGATGGAGACGTAACCGATGGGGCCTGTCACCGCTTGCTTGGTTACAGCGCAAACCTATTCGACTTTTATTTTATAAATCGACCGAAGCCGTAGGCTGGGACGAAGGGTCCGGCGGATGCTTTTTTTAAAAAGAAGAAAATCAACTGGCCAGTTTTTGTAAACGATAATAATGTAGATGGAACTGGCCACTGTATTTTAGTTTAAAAAGAAAGCGGTCGTTTACATTGCAGAATGCAGATATTATGATATACCTACCTAGTTTTTGAACACCAAAAAGATTGAGAATAAAGTGGAAACTGAATGCAAAGGGAACGTTCAGTTGAACGGTGTAGCTTAACACCTAGCATTGTAACCTCAGTCCAAACGATT
The DNA here is from genome assembly GCA_947310995.1 of Yponomeuta cagnagella. Classification (NCBI taxonomy): domain Eukaryota; kingdom Metazoa; phylum Arthropoda; class Insecta; order Lepidoptera; family Yponomeutidae; genus Yponomeuta; species Yponomeuta cagnagella. The sequence goes on along the minus strand of OX371270.1, from coordinate 16,920,829 downwards.
TTTGTAATATTGTTTAATTAAGAAAAATATTTTATATACTCTTTTACTTGAAAATACTAGGGTAAACACTTGTTTTGTTTATTTATGTCGTTTAGGTATTTATTTATTTCTTATTACCTATTAGGTACACAGATAGATATATCGATAGAAAACACTTTATCGTACATAAAAAAGGGAATTAAACACATGACACAGTGTTGACTGTAATATTTATAAAAAAAAACCTCATCATGATAAGTGTTAAAATTCAGATTTCGTTGAACAAAATGTACTATTATAATAGGTATTACCTATTACGGTTGACAGCACGTTTACTTTAACTACATGCACTCTACCCAGTTATCGTACAGCTTACAACTTAGTAGGATTACCTTCTGTGTGCTTATATGTACTTATGAATGTGTGTGACTTTTTCAGGAGGATGTAAAACGTTAACGAGGTAGGTATCCATCAACCGCATTCAAAGGCGCCAACGATTCAATCCTTCCATCAAAAGAGGCCGCGTTATCCAAAAAGAAAATCTCCGTAAACCTCGCACATTTAGCCCTTATAAACGAGGCCCTTGGCCCGGCCATTCCCTTAATAGACAGTATCTAGCAAGAGATCTCGAACACAGTGAAAAAAGATACAGATATTCCGCATCGTAAACCGATTTTCACGGTGAATCCAAAGACACATAAACATGTAAATACACAAACACACGCCCGGAAAAGCAGGCTTAGATGGGGATGGAGACGATTGTGAAAAACGTCTTCATTGTGACAAACACATAATCTCTCAAAAAACATAAACTCACGCCTGTATCCCGAAGGAGTAGGCAAAGCCCAGAGCTCGCCACTCGCCACCATCCCGAATAACTTTTTTCACTTCATCAACATTCACGCTGCATGCACACACGCGAGATGCACAAAATTTCTAGGTAATTGAAAACGTAGACAACCCAAGTGGTCTTCTCTGCGATTCTATTCTACTATCAACGGAGATCTTAAGTAAATCAAATCACCCCATGAATCGCGAATGAATCCGAGGGTCCGCGGTAGTCTGTGCACAATGGCAAGGATCAGTGGTTATCTGTGGAAAGATCGCAAAAATGTCCCCGGATTTAATGTCTATTTGGGCTGAGGAGTTCATTGCTTTTGAGGTGATTTAGTTCTGTTTTGTTAAGATTTCATTAAATTTAGTTTAGCTTTCGTCTTGAGGTAGGTTCGCAACTAGGGACTTTCTAAAGAAACCGGTCAAGTGCAAGACGGACTCACCGCCACTGAGGGTTCCGTGCCACCATAAATACAATGTTATTTATTTAACAATACGTGCGGAGCCAACCAAGCCGCGGGTTTCCTCACGATGTTTTCTTTCGTCCTTGGTCCTCGTGATCCTTGTTTTTGATGGTATAGGTGCCGGGTAAGCCAACTCCATCTAAAAAACAATGTCCCAGGCACTGCAGCGTCCGAGTGGCCCCCTCATCCATCTAGTGTGAGTAAATGTGCCACTAGACACTATAATTATTCCATTACTTAGATGCAAAGGCCAAAGTTTATTTAACAAAAATTACTTTTATTTTTATTTAGTTCTACATACTTATACTTTGTAGTCTACTAAGCATTAGCAATATAATGTCCATTCAATAGTATAATCCGCTTAAATTAAATAGGAATCTCACGCGAAGAAAATCAAATCGCACGAGATACCGATTTAAGTTGAATGAAAAAACCATAGAAGTATTTCTTCCTACAAAATTCACTCTCAAAAACGGCCCAAGTCCTCTCGATTAGTCTTCGAGACCAATGAAGTGAGCGCAAGATGTGCTGCAGAATAAATCACTCTGTGATTGGTTCATTCTGTGCGCCATGCGTGACGGGAACATTGATTGGTCGATAGTAAGTGACAGTGTAACTGATGGTTGGTTTTATACAAAAACGTCAAACCAATGACTTGATTGACGTACAACCCGTCAGGTGCCTCGCAACATGGCGGTCTGCCGGTGGCAGGTGCATGGATATTTTGCCGGGTAATACTAAACTAGCTCCGAATGGTGACACAACTGAACGTGGGGTCATTTTTTAGCGCTAGTTAGACATCATCATCATCATCATCAGCCATTTGACGCCCACTGCAGGACATAAGCCTCCCTCATGGTTTTCCTAACCACGCAGGGTTTTGCCATAATCGCCACGCTTGGCAGGCGTAGAATTTGAATTGGAATCTCAGGAAGACGCTCCTGTCCTGCCCGTCTCCTGGTAATTGATTTCCTTAGTCGCCTTCTACGACACCCACAGAAGGAAATGGAGTGACGCTATTCTTAATCCGGCGCCGCACGGAGACTACCAGTAGTCTCATATATATCACTCTGTTGAACGACTATGCATTTCAGAGAGCCGGGAGCTTGCCTAAATCTCATCAAGTTTTTATTTGCTCTTGTATTATAGAGACTGCATTATGACCATAACAAGTTTCACACTTCTATGTATACACGCGCCCTCGGTGTTGGAGTGTATAGTGTGGTGTAAACTTACTTTAAATTTTTCATTCACTTGCACATGTTTGCCACTTAGTTACTATATGCGGAAACTTATTCTTAGCTTACGTGTAGTTATTCTAAGTCTCTGTCAATTTATAATGTAAGCTGCAAGTTTCCTATGATAATAATAAATAATAATAAAAACAGAAATAACTTGACCAAATGACTGACGTCGCCTTCAGACATCTGTCTGTCTTTCTTTCTTTATTAAAAAGAGGTACCTACCTATCTCCTGAACTGTATCAGAAGCCAGTTGGATTTTACTCAGCATATATGCTGTATTGGCAGCCTTCAAAAAGTAAAAAAAATGGCTAAAAGCTAACAAAAAATATTATTATTATTCATCGGTTCCAATTATCTGAAGCGCGAAAGTAATAAATAAATTAAAAAAATTCGTGGCGTAATTCCAGAAAGCAAATCCATCCCCTTTGCCCATAAACGCATTCGCTCACAGATTAATAAAAATAAAACCACAGTTTTAACAGCCAGTAACATTTACATTTTTATGGCTCTTAAAAATCTCATCGGGGTTAAGAATAAAGAGCCCTACGAGCTTGATCAAAGCAAAAGAAGAGAGATACGGTACGTTATCACATGGTCTCTATCCATCGGCCAAGTGCAAGAAGAACTCGAAGACGGAGAGAGTTGTACAACTATGTTATTGCTAGCTGACTCGACAAACGTTGTTTTGTCATATTAACTAGCCTACGACCTATTCTCAGACCTACTTAATGTACACAAAAAATTGGTGAAGCCGTTTTGGAGGAGTTCAATAACAAACACTATGACACGAAATTTTTATATATTAGATCAAGGAAGAAAGATTGACCATGGAAATCTATCGAGCGAATGCGGATGGAAGGACTGGTAAGGGACGTCCCAGCCGGTCATACTTCGACCAAATGGATAGTGATGACTGGTTACCGTAGCACAGGCTATCGTAGTTTGGGACCAGGACAAGTGATTGTGTTGTTTGGAAGTTATTATTATCATAGGGGATTTATTAGCAAAGGGCAAGATAAAAAGTTCCCGAAACCGGCGTGTGTGCATGCAACGACTGATGAATGCAGACGAAGCGGAAGAGGTCTACTGATGAATGCAGACGAAGCAGAAGAGGTCTGTCAGGATCGTGGCAAGTGGTAAACCCTGGTCTCCGGTTACCTCTCCGGGATATAGGCGTGAGTTTATGTAATGTTATGTTTAGTATTATTATAGTATACACAATACACGGCCAACGGCTAGCTGTGTCACACGGAGGAAAGCAAATAGATAGAGAACAAACAGAAGAAGAAATACAATGTCTGAGAAATCTTGGCGGTTTTATCGCTGAGAGGGAACTACTCGTAGAAATCTATGTTTTTAATTGTCAGTGGACAAATGGGATAATGTAATTCCGAGCCAAAGGGTCATAAGGACCGAGCCCTAAAAGTAACAAAGCTGGATAACTATTTATATATAATATAAGCAGCCTATATACGTCCCACTGTGTAGGGCACAGGCCTTCTCTCAGAGAGAGAGTATGGGCTTAATCACCACGCGTGCCCAACCCACTAGGCTACCACCGCTTATACCGGATAACTATTTAGTGCACACCAATATCCAGGGGATAACATCTTTAGACCGGATTTCTCAATAGACAGATAGAACTTAACTGTAGAATGAAACTGATGTTGTCACTGTCTTGTCGTATGATTCAGACCGTGATAGCATGCAATTTATTTTACAGTTAAGTTTTATCTGACTATTGTAAAATTGGACGTAAATCATTATGAAAAATCTTAAACATGGCATAGTGTGTTATTTTTTTCACCTAAGAAGGCTACAAATTAACTTATAATACAGCCTAATACGTCCCACTGTAGGCTTACGGGGTAATTTATAAAAAACACGATTTCTCTAAAACCAGTCTAAAACTCTGCTCATTTAATCTGTGGCTACATCTTTACCTTGCAAAATCTCCACCACAGACTATTTTAATCGGCGTTTTTAAAGGGTTTTAAGGAATCGAGTTTTTACAAATAAAATCGATTAGTATAAAGCACTCTATACTCTAAAACTGTAGGCCCCAGGCAGATCCGACAATACTCGTAGTAGGTACTTCTTCCTTCGCTTGTACTTCGTTTCGCTTCCGCTTCCAAAGTAAAACTGACTCGTGGCACGCGTCGTCCCCGCTTATATACCGTTTGAGGTGTTCTCGAAAACTCCATTAAGTCGTGGAAGGTTCTGCCGTCTCGCTCGATCGTGATGTCTCTGTCACACCTTTCCGGAATGTTCGGACTATAGCTATCCCTCTCTAACAGTGCTATCTCTTTCACTCCTACTGAAAATTTCGTTATATACTGAAATGTACTTCAAGGGCCCATAAGGGGTCCTGAAAATGCCTGAAAACAGGTTTTCATTTTCAGGTTATGGCGTCATCGGATACAGGGTGGTCTGAAACGGACTGAAAACATGTTTCAGGCGCCTGAAAACCATGGTAAGTTGGGTGAAATTTTGATAAACTAGTATGTGACAGAGCGCCCTCTGAAACGGCCTGAAACGGTATTTCAGTCTGCTGAAAAACGCCTCCAAGGCACGGAAAAACGCGTTCAAAGTTTTACCTCCTATCCACCGTCGTAACAATAACATAATTTCACGTTAATTTTCACTTTGTTACGTCATTATACACCTTATACAGGAACTTAAAATTTCGGTATAGTGGCTAACGACGATTGAAAACAGAGAAAGTAACCAACAAAATATTTATAAAAATGCTATTCCTCTAAAACACTCCTCAGAGGCAGTTTATTTAATCTGTAATTACTTTTTTCCTTTTACCACAGACTATTTAAACTGTCTCTGAGGAGTGTTTTAAGGAATGGCGTTTTTATAAATATTTTGTAAAATTTATCTGTAAGTAGCTTGGTATACACCTCTTTATTTATGTCGTGAACTAAACCTCCTCTGCTACACAAATCTACCAGAAGCATCGGCTTCCAAAACGTACCCCTTCAATGCTGGTGCCTCCTTGCCACAACAATGCTCGGCGTGTGCGAATGTGCTCCCGTACGCAATACACTTAAAAAGTAGAAGCAAGATAGAGCTAAGAAAAGCTTAGACAAGGCAAGTGTAAGACGTAAAGCGAACACCACCACTTTCTTTTGTGCAATAAAGAAATAATAATAACATAGTTTTCTAGAATTGTCTGCAGAGAAAATCTATAAAGGGACTTAAACTTGTGTGATTTTTGGCAAGCAAATAGTATTCATTAATTCGGCGCAATGCACTTTAAAAGGTAAGTGCAAGCATAGAGCCAAGACACGCTTATACAAGCTAAGTATAAGACGTAAAGCGAATATAGTTTTCGAGAATTATTTGCAGAAAAAACCCGTAAAGGGATTAAAACTTGTATGATATTTGGCAAGCCAATGGTATTCATTTGTTAGTCTGTTAATTTGTTAATTAAAAAAAATATACTTGAGAGGTGGAGGGTCTAGATATTATTCCAAGCGTTCCAAGGCATCACTTTTTTGACAATAATTGATGGAAGGGTGTGGTAGACAGAGGTGAATGAAGCGAAGCTACTTGCTATGAGCCTGACAAATCTCTTTAGCTTCATCAACATACATTAGCCGCTGCATGCACACATGCCAGTTTCGGGTACTTTAACCTTAATTTTCGCTAATACATCTCCTATTTAGTAGACGTATCTGCCCGGGAGGACTCTTGTCAGCAAAATTCGCTCGATATATTTCTTTCTTCAACATTTCTTCAATCTTTCTTCCCTCATAATCTCTATTCCAACGCAATATTCATCTTATATCAAGGTTATCATTAATAATATATTAAACGGATCTAACCGCGATTATTTATCAGGTAAAATTGAATTACCCATTTAATATATTACTATGTTTGAGCATCGCGAGTCATTAAAAAAAATACTACGGTCATCATTATAAAGACCCTGTTAAATGTACTGCAAAACTGTATGTACAATTTACATGACATCTTTATACCTACTCGGACAAAAATTTGCGCCTTAAAACTTAATATTTCGCAAACGAAACCCTAAATCAAAAAATTGTTCTTCGTTACCCACAATAATATTTTTCAACGACCAATCCAACGAGGCCCCACACAATAGGGTAGACGAGAAAAAAAAAATCATCCCCACTTTTCACGTTAGGGGCAGTACATTAAAAAAAATGTTTTCCAACACTTTATTTTTTAACTTTGTCGGCGTGATAAATATGTATACACATACCAAATTACAGCTTTCTAGTACCATCGGTCTTTGCGCTAGGCCGCCAACGAACAGACAAACAGACATGGTGAAACTATAAGGGTTCCTTGCCGGACTACGGAACCCTAACAAACTTATGACAAGATTGCTACACTCAAAGGAGGAATAAAATAACTTAACCACATTTTCCAATCACATTTCTCCTAAAATTATGTCGGTAAAAATCGCCTCTGTGCCATTCTTAGCTCTTTGGCCCACCCTACCCTGTTGGAAAGCCACGCTATTTCCATGTACCAAGCCTACAAATGGTGTTCCATTTAAATTCTATGCGAACGTTTCAATTCGGTGCCTTGTAATACGTATTGCTGTTAAGGGTTACCTAGCTCTGTGAAGAAGCCAAAGTGATATGGGGAGATGAATGAAATGGTAATGCATTTCATTTTGAACGGTCGCAGAGCAATTTATACACCGGTTGCTTCCAAGCTGCTTCAGATTTCGTGAGGTGTTGGGTTCAAATTTTGGTTTTTCCAACTTACATGTATTTGTGGATTTGTAGGTTGTGCTAGTACCACTCGCTATTCGTGAAGGAAAACACCGAGAGGAAACTCTGCAAGTGATCCACATTGTCTTGTTTTGCTTCAGTGGATATTGCTAACTAAGCTTTTCTGGATAATCGCTCTCAGGGATAAAACCGAAAGTTTTAGGATATAATTTGAACAAAAGATCTGTAAAAATTCACAGATTTCGTGCCTCACGTGACTATCGAGCACAAATGTGATACTTCAGGTATCTTTTATATATTTTTTCTTCTGCGGGTATCGGGGTTCTTTTCCCGAATGCTTGTTCTGAACACCTGGTTATCTGCGACGAATAAAGAAAATCAAGCAGATTGATCTCGCGAAGTGTTTGGAACGCTAGCAAACTCTTTACCGGACACTGAAAATATCGAAACCGATTACTTGAGAGATTTATAATCTCTGTAAACGGTTTGCCGCATATTGAAAGAACCTTGGGAGGTCAAAGCTAGGCTGATTGCCAAGTACGGTGACTGGTTAAGTGAGATCGAAGTCTGCATACTTCGACGATCTGACGAGGCTTTATGCAAATAGGTATATGTCATTTGAAAAGTAATTTACACATCTACTCATAAGATGTATAGACTTTGTTAAGCAGTTGAATAATGAAGAAACTTAAAAAAATATATAAATACTTTTTACATAATACGTAAATAGCACTTGTTTTACATACAATACTATGTTCTGTAACACATTATTTTGTAAATTGTATTAACAATAGGTATACCAATAGTTTCTGAAGTATTTGTACTTGATACTGTTAGATATAATTAAAACCAATGTTGTTGTTACAAACATACCTTCTTATTTTTTTAGTATGTTTTAATACACATTTTTATTTTGCTTTTACAACTATTTTTTTTTCTTGTTATTATCTTTCGATACACAGAACAATAATTTTCAAGGCAAAAAGTTATTATTTCAGTGTTAATCGAACTTGAAACCCCTATGACCGCCCTTCTTAGGAACAGGGACCACTCCCCGGCAAAGCGGGCTGTCAGTTAGTCCCATGTTGTAGAAATGTCTATTCAGTGAGCAGTGGCCTGTTAGGATTGCCACAGCTTTGCGCAAATTGTCTCTTCTCAGACGCAGCGTTTCGAGATTTCCAAAAAGACGATATGAGTAAATTTTGCATATGATTGGGAAAAAATTGGAAAGAAAACTTGTAAAGATAAAGATATTTATTTGTGAAACATGAGTATGCATAGATGGTACAATAATAAATATTTGTTCTGCATGTTTTGTCATTGTAGACATACAAATTTTTGGTAGGAGAGAGCGCCGTTACTTAATTATTATGGGTTAATATTACAATAAAACCGAGAAAATTGGAATGTCAGGTGTCAAAAAAATATATAAGTTTATGGAAATCGTTAATTGTTAATTAATAATTATTACATGATCAATAATAATAATAAAACAGAGCAAATTAGAATTGTCAAAATCACTATAAGTAATTAAAACTAAGATAGTGCATGTCAAACTTAGAACTAGGTATATCAAGTATAGTATGTCAACTGTCGAGATATTAAAATCTTTCAGACAAGTACTCCGTTACAGTGTAATAGCATTTTTCGGATAATGTTTTCTTCAATTTATTTTTGAACAAATTTGTATCGAGTTCTCTTAGGGCACTAGGTAATTTGTTGTATATTGTAGGTCCCATACAAAATATACTCTTTTGCATTAACGCAGTGTTTGCCTTACGGATGCAGACTCTACTAGTGTCCCGTTGCAATCTATTACTAACATGTGAGATCCGCTTAAATAAATCTGGATTCGATTTCACAAATAAAGCTGCTTCTAATATATACATAGATGGAAGTGTCAGGATATTGTGTTTCTTAAAATAAGGCTTACAACTATCGGTTGGTTTTAGTCGGAACATGGCTCTTATGCACCTTTTTTGTGCTTTGAATGCTGTTTCTCTCTCCGTAGAGTTCCCCCAAAATATCAAGCCGTATCGCAGCACTGAAGCTACAAGCCCATGATAGGCAAGTGTAATTTGTTGTTTGTAATGATAAGTAAAATAACCCATTTAACCTGATGCTTCTGCACTACCCCGTATGATATGGTTTTTTCACACAAATACTAACATTATCTCTGAAAAATACTTGAAAGTTTTGTTTGTTTTTTTATCGTTTTTAAAGTTTATAAACTTTTGTCACTCGACCGCGAAAGCAAAGTTTAACCTCCTTAGTCCTGACCTTGAAAATAACAATGGTTTTCAATTGTAATTTTCAAGGTCAGGATTGAGGAGGATAGGGTTGTTCACCTTCCTTTATAGATTTTAAGAAGGCAAAGTAATTCGTTAGTAGTTTGTTAATTACTTTCTGAGAGACCACCCAAATGTTGAGCAAGTTAAAACCTTTGACGAGAAAATACGAACTGACCTCGACGGGCAGTTAATCGCCCGACTATCACGTTGACATTTATCAACATGATTGGCTACGCCTACTGCCTAATCGGGAACACCAATGACAAACCAATCCAGTATCGGCACGCATGACAAGAAATCATAATCATCATCATCAAGTCATCTTATTAGTTTTTGTCGCCTGCCAAAAAGTATATTAGTGTTTGGGCCTGCCAAAAAGTATGCAACCTACTCGCTCGTTGGAACTCATTATTTTTATATAAATCGTCTTTTGTTTCTTCTTCATGTAAAAATATTACCGCCAGCAACAAGTTTTATTATTAAAGCATTGATTCTATTGCATCCTGCGTCTTCCTGGCACTTGGTTGAGGTCATCCTGTCCATCTTGTGGCTGGTCGTCCTACGCTGCGCTTGCCGATATGTGGTCTCCATTCGAGAACTTTTCGGCCCCATCGGCCATCAGTTCTGTGTGCTATGTGCCAACCAGTCTTTTTGGAAATCCATGGAGGAGGCCTATGTACAGCAGTTGACTTCTTGCGGCTGAATGATGATAATGAAGATTCTATTGGAAAATCCTCGTATTTCTTCTGCGAGGATTTACAGAAGAGATAAATCACTTCAATTATACTTAGCTATTTCATTTATATGTAATTCTAATAATAAAAACCGCTATAAAAAATGTTATAAATGGTTTTCGTTTGTAATCTATCCATCGTAATGCGCATTAGGAAATTGAAAACAATAATTGTAAAATAAATTGAATTTGAAAACGTTATTTAAACGTTGCAGGGCAGTAAATATTGCAATTTTTGCATTTTCCAAAATGCCGTGTACACAAACCATTTTCCGCAGAAAATTTCTCCAAATTTTTTGCGTAATATTTTTTAGTTCTATAATAGTTTTACTTTCCGGTGTAAGTAGCGTGGTACCATTAACTCAGAAAACATCCATAGATTGTTTTAAACGGGTGTACAAAATCCATATACATTCCTGAATAGAAAGGGAGGAGGGGGCTACTCGTTACTACGAGTAGCTTTTTCTATAGGTTTTTTCTGTTCTTTTGCACGATTTTTTTTTGTTGTACGCTACAAAGCACAAAAACACACAAAAATATTGAAATAAAAGTAATGGCAAAATAAATGATACTTTTAAAATTTTAATGATCTTGAGAAAGTAGTGTAACAATGCTCCTACATTTGTAATAATGAAACTGTCCCTATGTAGGTGGGAAAATATTTACTAGAGGCTGTGATGTTAGTATTGCTTCTAGTTAAGCGAAAACGTCGTGAGCTCTAATATTTCGAATATTAACAAAAGTTGTTGTAAACACAAACTTGAATTTGGGTCAGCTGATCGATTTTTTTTTTAATCTTGTTCTGAAACTGATTGAAAATGTTTAGAAATCGCTCTGACGTAAAATCTAAGTCGATTGAAAACATAAAAAAATATTGTTCATATTCTGAAACCAATCTTATTACAGTCTCACGAGATGCGTAAATGCACTGTAGAGTACGCAAATTCAAAGTACATTGTCAACGTTACTACAAATACTCAGAGGAAAAATCGTTTCTCGCCATATGTGACGAGTGGTTCTTGTATCACCTTACAGCCATGGGGACATAACGTTACTGTAAGTATTGCAAGAAGTTTCAAATTTTATGAACAGATTTCGATTCTATTCTGTGCAGATATTCAGACAGTGTCAGATAATTTTTTTTCCACAGCTGGAAATGAATTTCACTAGCGTGGAAAACAAAATAGACCGCAAGAGATTGCGCCTTACTGTGTGTCAAGTGATGATGATGAAGTGGATAGGAGACCTGACGCGAGTCTTTTCAGATGTTCCATTTGGCCGCTGCCCTATACCAGATGTGAGTAATTATCCAAAAATATTTCTCACCGAAATCTAGACATTAGCAGATATCGAGCCCATAATCGCAGTTTTCCGCGCTCACTTATACACTAACTCACTCAGTTACTCACTCACGCAGTTCATCACTCACCTTGATGCTTACCCACCCACTCACTCACTCACTCACTCACTCAATCAATAAATCAATCAATCAATCACTCGCTCACTCACTCACTCACTCACTCACTCACCCACCCAAAACCTTTTATCATTGCCTACTATAATCAGTATCATTATAGTAGAAAATCTTAAAAAAAAAGCTGGAAACGCCTTTGGTGGTGCTTGATTTTTTTTGTCACTAGCTAAATTGAAATATTAGGACAACATTCTCTTTTTTTCGATTTTAGCATCACTCAGTATAATACTATACTACTAGTAATAATAATAATAATAATTTCCACACAACACAATCACTTGTCAGGACAAGTCAACCCAAACTAGGATACTATGTGGATATCACAAACATGGAAATACACCCAGACTGAGGCCATTTTTACAAATCAGGTACGGCGCCCTCCAGTGGGAATCGAACCCACCGGCGCGCGGCGCCAGCCTATTCTCAGGCCAACAAAATATACACAAACTATTTCATAAAAAGGTCAGAGAAAGAGGTCACTCGTCGAATCCAACTCGGATGGGCAGCGTTCGGGAAACTAAAACACATTTTTGCGTCCCAAATACCTCAGTGTCTCAAGACAAAGGTGTATAACCAATGTGTGTTACCAGTGATGACTTATGGATGTGAGACCTGATCGCTGACTATTGGCCTCATAAGAAGGCTCAAGGCCACCCAACGAGCAAGACCCAATGGAGAGAGCTATGTTAGGAGTTTCACTGCGTGATCTAATCAGGAACAAGGAGATTCGCAGAAGAACCCGAGTTACTGATATAGCTCCAAGAATTGCTCAGTTGAAGTGGCAGGGGGCGGGCCACATAGCTCAGAGAACTGATGGCCGTTGGGACCGGACAACGCAGCGTGAGAAGGCCCCCCACCAGATGGTCTGACGACCTGGTTACGGTGGGGAGTCGCTGGATGCGGGACAAGACCAGGAAGCTTGAAAAACCATGAGGGACGCCTATGTCCTACAGTGGGCGTCGAATGGCTGATGATGATGATGATTTCATAAAAATCGGTGAAGCCGTTTCGGAGGAGTTCAATTACAAACACTGTGACATGAGATGTTTGTATAATACGCGTTCAACCGATGTCGTAGCATCCATAAAGTCTTTATTCTACATAGAAGAACATTAAATTAAATCTACCAAAAGCGAGTACATAACGGGACAAAAGTTGTTGTAAATTATTAAATCTAATCATTGGCGCAATCATCCGAATAATGGTGCATTTTAGAAATAACCACGTATACTATTATGTACTATATTACGCTTTTCTTAATTTTCAGAGACTCTATCGATTCTTCAATTTCACTTTTCCGCCAAAGAATTTTCCAATAGTTCTGAACCAAAATAACTACAACATTTCTTTTGCTGCTTATATTACAAAAACCAAAGAGATAATTGTTCACGAACATTGCTACGTAGCTTATGAGCTCTCGCCAAAAACAAGGATCAGAACAACTTCGACGTTCGAGTAACTTAAGCTTTGGAGAACATCAGATCCCGAAACCGGATGAGTATTGATGAAATAGCCTCGAGTATTATACAGCGATGGTCATTATTGTTTAACGAAATTACAAAATGAAGAAATTGCATAGTGAAACGTAGTACAGAGAAACGGGGTGATTAGAAACTATAATATGAATAGAAACAAAAAGGGAAAAAAGGTTTTTTGTAGCCGATTTCCTACTGAATTTATAACCGAAGGACGTCTCTTGACAGATATGTTCTGCTCTTATATTCATAAGCAGCCTATATACATCCCACTGAAGGGCACAGGCCTTCTCTCAGGGAGAGAGTATGGGCTTAATCACCACGCGTGCCCACCGCGGATTGGCGATTTCAAGCGCTGATTTATGTGAATAGCTCAGACACTCAGGTTTCCTCTGTTTTCGATGTTTTTTTTTCACCATTAGCGAGTGGTATTGCTGTCGTAGCCATATCATAGAATTGACCATATCATGATGTGGTTAGCCATATCACGAAATGTGTCCTTTTCATGAAAAGGCCAAGTGAAACTGGCCGTATCATGATATGGTTTAGCCAGATCAATGAGCGACCGACGTTTGACGATTTGAATAGCGAAATGCATGACTATTTCATGATGCGGCCAAACGTTAGCGGCCATATCGTAAAATACCTACTTCCATTTCCACCGTTAGAGGCGCTGATGTTAGTTTGTTGTGTATTTCTACCATGGAGGCGACAGAAAATATTTCTAGTGACGGCAATATTCCCGTAAATACTGTGCAAAATGAGGAAAGTAGGGCAGCAATCTCATTTTGTTGTAATCATTGTACCGCATTGTATTTTACGAGTGATAAAATATAAACTGTTGCTTCTTTTATTGGTATTTTAATCAACCTATAAGGTTCAAATGCACCAAAACACATAATACGTTAGGCATCTTCAATCTATTTTTCAGCTCAATGCGGTATAAATGTCAAACTTAAATCAGGTTGATGCATGGAAAAGTCATAGGTACCCTACATTATGATATGGCAAAACGTAGATTTCCATATCGTCAAACGTTGATGCTTAAACGATACGGCCAGTTTGACTTGGCCTTTTCATGAAAAGGACACATTTCGTGATATGGCTAACCACATCATGATACGGCACAATCTACGATATGGCTACGACATTGCTACTATTAACTTCACAAATGTACATAACTTAGAAAACCAAGTCCTAGGTACATGCCCGCACTGAGGATCGAACCTGGGTCTCTCGCTTCCAAGTCCGATCTTCTACCCACTAGGCTACCAACGCTTCTCTATCCACTAGGCTACCAACGCTTCTATACCCACTAGGCTACCAACGCTTCTCTACCCACTAGGCTACCAACACTCCTCTACCCACTAGGCTACCAACGCTTCTCTACCCACTAGGCTACCAACGCTTCTCGCTCTCGCTCGCCCCTGCGCTCCTATATTACGCGCACCAAATCCTAAACGATTCCAATCGTGTAACTGTCATAATTTGATAGTAAGATGATTGGAATCACTTAGGATTTGGGGTCCCAGATATAAAGAGACGCCGCTATAGTTGCAAGTCTTCTCCAGTTTCTAATCACCCCATTTCACTGTGCTACGTTGCACTGTGCAATTTCGCAAAATTTTCAGTTGTCTGACGGGTCTATAAGGTGTAGTGTTGCTTCTGAAATTCGCAATTCCAGAATAGGACAATTAAAGCTTAACATGTGCAACTTTAGTTTTAAGACTTACCCCCAGTTTCTCGTACACTAACACTCAATTGACCATAGCGAATACAAAAAAAAACCACTGACACCTGTTAACAGTAGATTAGCAGCTTCTTAGTGTACTAGAAACCGGGGGTTAGAGTCTTATGCATTATCTAACAGAGAACGCCACTAGATTATAGAAAACCCGTTAAACTACGAACAATGAATTAACTTAAAAGAAAGAAAAAACACATCATTGAAACAGATCACAACATTGATATGTTTTTTCTTTCTTTTAATTTATTTCATTGTTCGTAGTTTAACGGGTTTTCTGTAATCTAGTAGCGTTCTCTGTTAGATATAAAAATAATGAACACAAGTAGAACAATGATTTATCGGCGGCTGAGCCATTGGTGTTGCAAAAAATCATTCGGAAAACATCAATCTGAAATAAAAAACTTGTGGAACAAAAGTTGTTGTAAAACTTAAACTGTAATTGACATGTTTTAAGGAATATTGTTTCGCACTTTAGAGGTAACCCTTCAAGTGATGTACTGCTCCCGGGAATATTCCCAATATGCTCGGCTGCAAATGTAATATACCCAATATGCCCGCGCAAGTTGAGTGGATGATTCCCGCGAATCCCCGAATCCGTACATGCCCGGTCAGTACTGCCGCTCTTCTACATAAATATCTGGGCCCTTATTATGAAGCAGCGACATGTTCGGAAGGGTCGTCAACGTCGCGCTTGAGCCCGACAATTCACTCGAATCTAAGGACAAATACGGTTCTTTTTTTAATAGTGTCATATTTAATACGCTGACAAGCGACCATCTCGCTGCTTCCAACAATGTAGCATTTTTCATAATAAGGGCCCGGCAACCATGTCGGAATGTAAACTTGTCAAGTAAACTAAACTAGAGGCGCATTTGTGCAGATGACAAAAATAATTATAACAATTAGACGTGTTGCAATAACAGTGCTTTTTTGTCATCTGTAATAATTTGTATTTATCTCTATATAATATTTGGCGTATTTTCAAATTATAAAAAGCGTAAAACGGTAAAAAAGGGTAAAAGTTAGTCTAATTCATTTGGTCTTGCCTGTGTAAGCTTGCACTATTTTAAGCTTGCACTATTTTAAGCTTGCACTATTTTAAGCTTGCACTATTTACTGTAATACTGATTATTTTTTAATTACTTGTCCATAATATTGTAATCTGATTTTATAATAAGTCTGGTTTAATAAATACGTACTTGTTCAGTGCTGAACCCGATGTTTGGTTTTTACTTATAGTAATTTATCAAACAGGTCCAATTGCGAATATTTATTAGGTAAAATTAAATTACCTTAGATTCCCGAAGAAATCTAAGGTAATTTTCAATTTTACCTAATATATAATCGCGGTTAGAGTCGTTCAATATATTACTGTGTATGCGCATCGCAAAATACTATTGTTTTAGTCATTACAAAATACTATTGTTTTTATTTGACAATTCATTGAGTATTAGTAAAAAAGTACCCGAAGTGTTACGACTGACGACTACAGATGAAGCGAAGGAAGTCCTCCGCACCTTGATATAATATCACAGAGCTGCTGTCAGTGCACGTAATGCCACTCTCTTGCTGAAATTTACAAAGCGCAAGCGCAATTAACAAGTTCACTGCGGCGATTCAAAATCAAATCCAGAATTTCAGTGTGTTGCGGGGCATGTTAAGCCCCATAATGGATTTTTCCATGATGCGGTACGGGGACAAAAGTGCCCCGTTCACCCTAGTAGTTTTATAAGGGTATAAGTTGGTCGGTTTCTCAATTATTAAAAACTGGCCAAGTGCGAGTTGGACTCGCGCATGAAAGGTTCTGTACCATTATCTATACAACATTTGAATATTACAAGCGTCTACCTGATGCCGAAATGGATACTACGACAACAAAATCGATACTACGGGATGCTTTCAACCCCGTATCGTACCGTAATTTAATTTTCACGCGGCGTTTATGTCCCCGTTACGCACATATCGATGAAATGGTAGTAATCGGAATGAAAAATATTGATAAGGTATATTTAAATAATAATTAAACACTCATAATAGTAATAACAATATTATATCATAGTTAATTCCAATAATAGGTGTTTTTTACCTAAGCCACAAAAAGTTTAAAAAAATTAACTGTATTTTCTGCTTCTCTGTTAAAAGCAGGAATTCTCTGAAATTGCTTATTTCTCATAACATCCACTACTCTTCCTTTTTAGGGTTCCGAAGTGGACAAGGAACCGTTATAGTTTCGCCATGTCCGTCCGTCTGTCTGTCTATCTGTCCGTCCGCGGCTTAGCACGGAGACGGTAAGTACTAGAGAACTGAAATTTGCCTTAGATGTACATATTTATAACGCCGATAAAACGGTAGAATAAAACCTCGAAAAATCATTTTTTTTAGGTTACCTCCCTTAAACCTAAATTAGGAATGCATTTTTTTCTCTCGCCTACACCACAGTATGGGATATGGTTGGATTTCATCATCAACCCATTATGTCCCCACCGAGGGGCACGGTTCTCTTCCCTGAGGAAGGTATAGGCCATACTCCACCACGGGGGCCAAGTCCGGATTGGTGGAGGCTTGTAGACTAGTGGCTCGTCTACTGTCAGAAGTTGTCAAGCCGTCCTAAGGCCTCTGACTTGGCTTAACGACTGCCATCTATCGACGGCAGCCGGCACCAACAGCTTAACGTGCCTTGCGAAGCACGGAACCGCTTGGTTGGTTGGTTGGAACCGAATGGTTGGATTGGTCGTTGAAAAATATTGTGGGTGTAGGAAGACCACTTTTTATTTAGGGTTCTGTTTGCGAAACATTAAGCTTTAAAGCGCAAATTTTTGTCCGAGTCCCCCCCTCCCCTCTCCTGGCTAAACGGTTAATAATTGTAGAAACGTGAAAACATTCAGGGTAGTAGCACATATAATGAACTTAAAAACAAAACTATTACGGCTAAGTAGGCTGTACCAGTTAACGAGTAATAGGCAAACAACTTATAAAAGTAAAATTTCGTACAAAATCCATTGAAAATTACTTCGATTAAGTTGTTACTTCTGTAAAGCAAAAAAAGCCCTCTTTCTACGGAACCCTACTTTGCGCATGGCCCAACATGCACTTGGCCGGTTTTTTATTGCGTACATCTGAGCAGAGAGATACTCTGTTTAAGTATGTCTTAGTTTCTCCAAGCTGCGTATTATTAAAGCTACAATAATTGACTTAACAAAAAATTTATTCTATAGTTTTGTACCTTTTTATATCATAACATTGGCTACGGACGCTTCATATTGACTAGTTAGACGTAACACCTTGTAAGAATAAGAAGAAGAATAAGAATAAACTTTATTTGACAACATTACAAAGAATTACATACAGTAGGCACATAAGCCAATATCCTTACAAAGAATTACAAACAATAGGTGCATAATTAAGTTAGCAAACCATAGGACACATTTGGCGAAATACCAGTACCTACATGAAACTTAGACACACAAAGTTGCCAAAAATGGGCCAGTCTCAGCATGATGCCAAAGCAGGGCTTTGGCGCTGGTTTTCAGACCGAACCATGAATGAAAAAGATGACTTGTTTTACAAATATATTTATTTTGCAATTACTGGTGTGCAATAGAGTTTAAACTATATAATTCTGAAGTACACTTAGCAACTCTACCTGCAATGACCAGAAAACCCCGTATGGTTAGGCTAAAATCTGGCGGGGTTTATAATCGCATCGCACTAAAAAGGATTGTTGCTGCTAGGTCGGTACGGGGTTCATAAGACCCCGTATATTATTTTACTATCAACTAGTAATTTGAAAGATAAACAACACAAAAATATTATTATCTGTCTCATACCACTTCAAATGGCAAAGATATGCACTAACGAGCAGCGGGGCGAGTCTCTGATACTGCTTGTTTAATAGAGTCATATTAGTAAGGGCGATAATTATTTTATTGTCACTATTGGTAGGTAGTCTAGTAACCAATCGCATTCCAATGGTATCACCCCTCCAACTTAATTTGGCACCTCGCAAGATATGGCTTTCGCACTAACGAGCAGCGGGGCGAGTCTCTGAACTGCTTGTTTAATAGAGTCATATTAGTAAGGGCGATAATTATTTTATTGTCACTATTGGTAGGTAGTCTAGTAACCAATCTCATTCCAATGGTATCACCCCTCCAACTTAATTTGGCACCTCGCAAGATTCGATCTTCTTCGCGAGAGATGTCTATTTAATTTGCACCGGTTATACCAATGAAATAACATTATACTGCTATTGCTTTGTAGTCTATCGAATACAGCCAAATAACAATATTGTCGAGCTTATATCATTCTAATGAAAAATTATGTGTGTATTAGACTCAGGGGCGAGACAGCATTTTCTGCCTTTGCACTGAATAAACGTCCCGTACGGGGTGTTTTGCGCCTCGTAACGCTGCTAACGTGTTAAGGTGCCTTTAAATTTATTTATTTATAGGGTCGCAATTTATTGTCCTAGGTATAGCATAGGGAGTTTATATTTTTGCACGTAATAACAGTTTCTCTCAGTGCAAAATAAAATTATTTGTGTTAAAACCATTATGTTTAAAGTGCCTCCAATGAGTCCCTTATAGCACCTTCCAAAACAAAACAAAAAACTGTACATACGAGTTTCAAAACAGTGTTCATTTTCCGGCTCGATAAGCATCGTACCGGAATAATTACCCAAAGGTTAGTACGGTTAAAAGTCTGATATCATAATAATGTGTGTATGTTAGTTGGTAGGTACACGAGTATATTTATCTGAATCGTTGGCTTCATGTTATTCTACTGACTGGCTTTGAAGTGGCACCTGCGGGTTCTAATGATATTCCAAATAAAAAATGACAAATCTCGAAGAACAGTAGTTGCTGCGTTTGTTCTAATAGTGTTTCGATTGATTGAGTGCTAAGATGTACCAAGCATTGACATATACATTTGTAACTGTTTTCCTTTACAGATCTGTTTCAGCGGCAAGTAATTTTCTTATATTGTTTTTTTTTATCATACTACGGGATTAAAATAAAAAAAATTAGATATAGTCCACAAGTATTCAGAAGAATCTAGCGTAAACTACAGTTCGACAGAATATTGGTTTCCCCGGTCATATCGCAGGTAATTTACGGTCATGTCAGGCGCAGAAAAATCTAATGCATCTAGCTGTATTTTGATTGCTCAGAATAGAAGCTTCTCTTTAATGTTTATCTTTTGTATCACCAGACTGATTTGATTCGTCGCATTTTTGAGATCTGTGAAATCCCAAAAAAACATTTTTATGGTTTTATTTCTAAAGTACCTGGATAACCGAGATTTGCTCGGTTTGCTTTTTATCAATCACGTTTTTTGGAAATTATATTTAGATACGGTGAAAAAAAAGAAAAAAAATAATCTGGTTGGAGACAGGCTGGCCCAGGTCTTCTGGTTTCGGGACTGCCTAAAAACACGGATAAAACGACGTTTCCTAAAAACGAAACGATTTTTCGGCCCCGAATCTCCCTGCATACCTACTGAATTTCATGGAAATCGTTAGAGCCGTTTTCGAGATTTAGATTATACAGGGTGGAATGATAATTATTAATTACTAACATTAGTAAACAGATGGATCTTTGGGTAAAAGTGCTTTAACTTGACCCATTGAATTTGTAAGTCCGCAGTTCATGGTTTTTCTTTTCATTTAATTTACCAAGTTTGTTAGAGAGATTTCATATGCAATAAAAGTACAGGGTGTAATTTTTACAGATTTTAGTCGGTTCGATTCCCGGGTGTGGCAAACGAATTTTCGAAAATCCTTGAATGCAGTTTTTCTCCTCCTAATTAAAGGAACCTTTTCTTTGAGTACTATGTTCTCTCTACAGTATTAAGAGTACTTTCCCTTTAAGTAACATTACAAAATTCCACCCTATATATATACAAGAATTAGTCCTTTAAAGGTATTAGATTTTCTGTGCACTCTTCTATGTTCTTAATGGTATAAACAAACCAATAAAAGTTTGGGGCATTTTCCCCATTGTTTGTTTTTGTATGACGAATGAAAATAATTCTGATTAAAAAATGGAACAGGAATTCACTCAAGAGATGGCGAAGTTGGAGTTTTTCAACCCGAGGTACATCAGTAACTTCACTGTGTTTACAAGTAGGAAGGACCGCTCGTCCCCATATCTGACCAATGCCAATGCGACTACTAATCATAGCTGGGGCAACAATGTCACGGTAAGACTGATTCGGTTAAAGGAACACACAAACCAAAGAGGGTCGTGAAGGCGGCGGCGGTGGCGTTCGTTAACTGCAATAGTTTTGTGTGGACAGATTGTTGCTGCAGTCGCGGTCAAAACGGGTTGGTTTCAATCATCATCATCAGCTATTTGACGCCCACTGCAGGACATAGGCCTCCTTCGCAGTTTTCATAACCATGAGGGGTTTTGCCATAATCGCCACGCTTGGCAGGCGAGTTGGCATCCACGGAAGGAAATAGAGTGATGTTATTCTTAATCCAACGCCACACGGAACTTTGGTTGAATATGTTCATACAAATACTTGTGCAGTTAATGAAGCAAAATACTACTTCAGCAAATGAGCGCTGCCGCTACCGCAGTCGCTTTGGGTTGTGAGTTCCTTAAGACCAGACACACTTTGTTAAGACCGGAGTGTTTGTTAAGGCTTTGACCACACTTTGTTCAGACCGGAGACTCCCGTATGGCAACCTTTACGCTCGCACGTTGCACCATTTTAATTGGGTATTTGACAAAATATCAAATGAGTTACTTTTAAAACGGAATTTTGTATGAAAATACTTGCTTATGACTTCACATTTCAGAGCACTCTTTTTATTTTTAATCTATTTCAAAATTGTAATAACTAGTAATTGACTAAAAGAGATACATTTTCCGAGATATTTTGTATTTTTGTTTTAATCGAGCATATGAAATAATTTATTGTTGATCGTGTCAAATACCGTATTATTGTAAAATAATGACATATACATAGTTCCTTAACTGATACGTCATAATTGCGTGGGTGTCATGGTTATCAAAGGCTATATCAGTCTGATGTATGACGATATTAAAGTTTTTGTGTTACCGGTTAAAGAGCCCATACTGATATCCGACCATTACCTGCTTTGTAAGCTTTGTAAAAAACATCATCTCCTTCCACTTGAACTGCGTCGCCAGGTTGCTGATATAATACGTCTTTTAGACATAATTACGGGAAGGGTAGACTCACCCGAACTCCTGGGTATCCTTCACAGCGCTCATTTCCTTCTATATCCAAACAGCAGATCTCGACTAACTACGAGCAAAACTCCTTCCTTTAGTAGCAGCGTGAACAAACTAGCGAGCGAAATTGATCTAGATATATTCAACTGCAATGCTAAGTCGGTTAGGCAAAACTGCAATGATAATTTCTTTAACAACCAAACACTTTGTATGATTGATGCAATGCAAAAAAAAATATATTAAAATTATTAAAATGATTGTTCTTAAAATGAAGGTTCGGTTCCCAGTGCGGCCATGTATCTATGACTTTGTTTTCTAAGTTATGTACATTTGTGAAGTTATAGTAGCAGTACCACTCGCTCAATGTGAAGGAAAACATCGTGAGGAAACCTGAGTGTCTGAGCTATTCGCATACCTCAGCGCTTGAAATCGCCCATCCTAGATGGGCACGCGTGGTGATAAAGCCCATGCTCTCTCTCTGAGAGAAGGCCTTTGCCCTAGAATGGGACGTATGGGAGGCTGCTTATGATGATGATGAAAATGATTGTTGTAGGGGATTTTACTGCCCTAAGCATCCATACCTACAATTGATACGCATCAGTATTTCATAGTGTGATGCATGCTCCACGTTTCTATAAGTTTAAATTTTGTATCTGCAGAAAGATAGCACAATGTTGCTATAGGTGAAAACCTGTAATTGGCTTACTAACTAGTTACATAAGTCGCATAATATTGTTTATCAGCAGTTGGTTTTCAATAGATAATAAATAAATAAATATAAAACCATATAAAATTTCCGATTTTCCAATAATTTCCGTATGTTTATTTGTTTCTATTGCTAAAATACAGGAATAACTTTATTTTTGCCTAATAAAGAGGTTTTATTGAAAATATTTTTCGCGCGTATGTTTGTATATTTCTTTATGACCGATATTAAAAAGTATTGATACCGCGAGTGTTACTAGCTATGTGATATCACGAAAAAAACATTAAAAAAATAAAAACCGACTTCAAAACACTACAGCACAAAAAAGTTAGAAATAATGTTAAAGAATACCTTTAAATTAGAAGTATGACATGTATATGTATGAAGTATGTATTGTAGAAGTATAATTTGTAGTCAGTGCCCAAAATATATGTGCTGGTCATAAAACTGGGCACCGACTACAAATTATACTTCTACAATACCTATATGTATTTCTAATTCTCTTCTCTGTTTTGTTGACGTTCGTGTCTTTTGTTTGTGTACCTTTTGTTTACTTTGTGTTTCTGTGACAATTTAAATAAATATCCTCTTTTTTCTTTAATAATTAACTTTTTTATGTTTTAGTGTTTTGAAGTCGGTTTTAATTTTTAATTCAAATTTTTTTATTTGTCAAATTTTAGTAGGGCAGCGGGAGAAAAATAAACGAGTCCCTTAAATTATAACCATAATTTACCCTACCTTATTCGTTGCTTTTAAATGTGAAGTTCTAAATTTCCAACTCTGAAAGTCTTCACCAGAACATCACCAAATTACATTGGGACTACTTTTACGTTATTTTATGAAATATACGGATATTACTAAAGGATGGGCCCCACTAGGCCTTATTCACTGCTGCCCATTAAAGAGTTCCGTTCTCCATCTATGAAAAGCTTCATCAGATCTTCACCAAATTAAAATAAAACCAATGGGATGCTAAATCTATTTGATCAAAAAAAGAATTGTCGAAATCGGTTAAGATTTGACGGAGTTATGCGAGTACATAGCCAAAAAACACAATCACGTCAAATTAATTACCTCCTCCTTTTTTAAAGTCGGTTCAACATAGAGGATATTACCAGTTAATTATGCGTATGTTTAAAAAGTAAAAAGTCTCTAGTAAAAAAATATAATAAGAAAACCCGTCATCTACCTTTGTATTTTATACTTAATTGCACACATAAAAACACATGAATGAAACACAACATTACAGAAAAATTAAAAAGTTTACATGGCGAGCTTATTTCAGCAGAAATCTCTTCTAGCCAACACTTGATGTGGTCATACGAACATTATAAACCTTTTGTTTAAGACCTTTTTTAAGTTTTTTTACAGTTCCAGTTCAAATACGAGAATCTGCGAGGCAACAAAGAAATAAACACGATTGTCGTGAGCGTGTGCGATGGTCTTAAATGGACGTGGGTGGTGGACTGGTTCAAAACCTATTCAAACGTACCGCTCCACCTCTGCCCCATTCCAGCGGTAAGTGCACTGTTCCTATATTCTGCTAGCAAGATTTTAAGGGAATGTTATTTTCGTTTGATAAACGACAGTACGACTATTTAAAAGTAGTGGTTTAACATTTTTGCAGTGTTTTAGATTATGTACAGTTGAAAGCATATCAACCTTTACATTTCAGTTGCAAAATCACCCGTAACGTAGCTAATTAAAGTGCACGCATATAAAGGTTGACGTGTTGTTGACTGTAGAGTAAGGAATATTCTAAATATCTATTTATTTGTGATTTCCAATGTTTGGTTCAAATTCATTTTTAGGGTTCCGTACCCAAAGGGTAAGGGACCTTATTACTAAGACTCCGCTGTCCGTCCGTCCGTTCGTCTGTCACCAAGCTGTATCTTAGTATAACCGTGATAGCCAG
Organism: Yponomeuta cagnagella; assembly: GCA_947310995.1. Taxonomy (NCBI): domain Eukaryota; kingdom Metazoa; phylum Arthropoda; class Insecta; order Lepidoptera; family Yponomeutidae; genus Yponomeuta; species Yponomeuta cagnagella. The sequence goes on along the minus strand of OX371270.1, from coordinate 16,896,041 downwards.
ACAGTTGAAATTTTCACAGATGATGTATTTCTATTACCGCTATAACGACAAATACTAAAAACAGAATAAAATAAATATTTAAGGGGGGCTCCCATACAACAAACGTGATTTTTTGACCGTTTTTTGCTCGATATTAATAACGGTAATAGGCAGACGCTTGAAATATTGAAATCATCATCTACATCATCAGCCATTCACCATTCATATTATATATTATTATATCGACCTACTCGTGAGGGACCATTGTTATGGTGGCCCGATTGGGTCACTTAGAATTGTACAGATTAATAAAAAACGTTTATCAACAAAGTGAACGGAATAAATAAGTGATAGAACAAAGAGTCGAACTGCGCCGGCCATGAACCAAAGTAGTGTGATTTCCATTTGAACTTTGGCCTTTGCATCTATAAGATGATTTATACAGCGCCCAGTGCCACCTTTACTCACACCAGATGGGTGATCGACATGTTTTTTTAGATGGAGTAGGCTTGCCCAGCACCTATACCATCCTGACATTTTAGTCGGCCTAGCCCACAGGAAAGACAAGTCAATGCGTGCGGAGTTAGACAAGCCGTGATTTCCATTACTCGTGCTGTAGATAGGCCAGTTGGTGAATAAAGAGTGAGAGTGGACTGTATACAATGTTTTAATTAGAAACAAATGATTAATTGACAATAATATCGAATTGCACCTCTGCTCGCTTGCTGATCCAAGGTAAAAGTAAAATGGCTGGGCGCTACAGCTGCTGCCATACGTTGGCCGTGAATGCCCAACGTGTGAGTGCCCTGTTGTGTCGTAGACATTCAGTTATTCTGTATTTATTTCGAGATCCATGTTCCTTAATTATATGTTAGTAAATAGGTAGATGATAGATGAATTATTTGTGTGCATTTACACAGACACAATAATAGTTATTTACACAACTAGGGCCGTAAAATAAAGAAAGGCGATATCGCAGAAGTTTAAGGCCCGAGCCGCAGGCGAGGGTCATAAATATGCAGGGCTTTCTATTTTACAGCCCGTGTCGTGTACACAATTTTATGTCGTCACTTGGAATTAGAGTGGGCCTCAAACCCGCTTTTTGGCCAGGTGTAGCATAAAAAATATTAAACAGATTAACGTAGCAAGAATTAGTAGAAGAAGAAAAAGTAAAAAATCAGAATCATCATCAGCCACTCGACGCTCACTGCAGGACACTAGCCTCCCTCATGGTTTTCTAACCATGAAGGGTTTTGCCATAGTCGCCACGCTCTTGGCACAATATCTGATGAAAATTTTTTAAACTAATTCTCTGCCCCAGTTTTTCTTTTCTTTTTCTTTTATACTTTTTTATTAGTTATCTTTTTTCCCCAGTACAAAATTTCACTTTTTTATTTAAAGGGAAGCTACCGCTACTTTAATATCGAGCTGCCGCCAAAGAATTTGCCTTTCGACGTATTTAATACGGACTACAAACTGATGTTGTCTGGACATCTAACCGCCAGCAAGGAGAAACTCTTTCAACTATCAATGGTACTACGCAACCGCAAGAAAAATGCAAAGAAGAGTCGGATCTAAAACTTGGAAAATAAAACAGACACCACTGTTATAAATATTCTGGTATTATTTGATATTTGTATTTAAACTCACGCCTATTTCCTGGAGGGGTAGGCAGATACCAGGGTTCGCCACTTGCCACGATCTTGACAAAACGTTTTCGCGTCATCACTCACTCATTAGTCACGCACGCCGATTTCCGATGATTTTTATCTTGCCCTTCGCTAACATAATCGTATGTACCGGCACTTCCACCCACGTCCGTTCGATATATTACTTTCGGCAATATTTCTTCCTTCATTTTCGCCATATGTGCAAACCAACGCAACGTTCGTTTCTCATTCCTGGGCACTCGACAATCCTGTTTAGAATGAGAATAAGAAATTTATTGTGTTACGAACGTCGGTACAACAAAAAAATACATGTCCTGGATACATTGAGCTTAGTAGGTAGGCGTGTAATTGTATTTATACTACACCTGCTTGGAAAGTACCTTGATACTTTATCAAATTTACGGTAGAAAGTACGTCATTGCATATCGAACAAATATGCGGGGAGAAAACGCATCTGAGCGGGAGAGAAAAGTGTATGAAAATCCATTTCTTACGTGGTTTTTCTTTTTTAATTTTGGGTAAGACTATGCGCCGGTAACCTAAATATCAAAAGCCAAAAAGTTTTTACAGTGAGTTTTTATCTCCAAGTTCGCAAAATGACACAGGCCACTAGCTGTGTGTTGGATGGTGTCGGGCTGGCAGTGCGACCCTGCGGCGGCAGGATAAACAATTTGAAAAAAGAACATGTGAAAACTGCAGACGCCATTGGCGCCATTTCCAATTTGTGTGTTGTTTGAGGATTCAGTATCAAGGTACTTTCCAAGCAGGTGTAGTATAAAGCACTATGTATCACTCGAGAGAAACTGCGATTCCCGATCTCGGGTGTTTTAAAGCCCTCGCCTACGGCTCGGGCTTCAAAAGACACCCTCTAAGACGACGGTAATCGGTCACTTTCTCCTCTCGGTGAACAATGTACTATATTATGTTTTCACATGGAAAACCATACTAGGCGAGCCTGTATCATGGCTTTCGACGCCTCTCATCGAGTCTCGGATACATTGCAATGTTAAGGGTCTGTAGATAAAATTAGTTACGCCGAAATATTCAGTCCACAACTTTATCTAATCACACCATTGCGTATCCTGTCATTCAAACTAACACCACACATACCTTTGTTTGATACATATTCTTTTATTCTTTTTGAGAATTCCGTACTCCTTTCAATTACATTATAGTGAAGAGAAATCCGATACGCTTTGCTGGCTTATTTATTATTGGTTGACAGAGAATTGACTTATTTTATTCTGTAGGAATCTACAAAAACTCTTGTTAATGTCACGTCTAGAGTCTTGTCATATAAGTACATAGTCATACAAACATACACACACACACGCACGCACGCACGCACGCACGCATGCACGCACGCATGCACGCACGCACGGACGCACGCACACGCGCACGCACGCACGCACGCACGCACGCACGCACGCACGCACGCACGTACGCACACACACACACAAACACACGAGCACATACACATACACACACCCTCTCCACGTCCCGCCCACATTCCAACTCAATTTCACTGAAACATTTTATTTTTCTTTTCCCACTGCTTGATATGTTGTATAGTTATATTTATGAGTGAAATCTATTTTTGGCTTTATTGTCACTATAGGTAATTTATTGCAAATATTATTGTTATTTTGTGCTGTTGGATTTCCAAATAAAGAATAATAATACATACCTTATTTCATTAATATTAGGGGTTAAAGTATGAAATTGCCGTTTTATTGCAAAAGGTTCTTTGAATTGACATAGAATCTTCATGGTTTGAGGTTTTCGAATGAAACTTTTTTCAAATGGTTTCTATGATGTTCTTTTTTTAAAAAATGTGAAACATTTGAATATCGACTTTCAATTGTTTTTGTTATTCAATTTAGACAAGAAAGATGGATACTGCGAAAATTCGAGTGATTTTTGAATACGAGTTCCGACGCGGAACTATTGCGTCACTTGCGTCAAATCAATAAAATAAAAAAAGGCAAATATTTAACACGGCAACTGAAATCCTTTTTAGGCGACTTTCTATTAAGTCACAAAAAAACTAACTTTTCAGTGATTAAATATCTTAGCAACTATTAAACTATACAAGCAACAAAAGGCTAGGATCAAAAAAACTAAAAAACGGCTGCTACTGTAAGGTGTCAAATATATCAAGCGGGATCTGTGTAAAACTGGTTAAGGTATTATAAAACCTAATGTGGCGACTAATTATCCCGAGGGGATATCAAACATTCTTCACTGGCAACTACTGGCAATCTAAATTTTGGGTTGGTTGTTAGGTCAGTACACATAAGCAAAAATAGGTTCGAAGTTCCAGGATGGAGCGGAGCGCAGCGACGCTCCATCCTGAAACTTCGGGTGTTAGTTCTTTTTTTTATATAAAAGCGAAAAAAAATATTTCACTAAAAAACTTAGTTTTGAGTCAAACTTAAATCAGGTTGGTGCATGGAAAAGTCATGGGGCCTACATTATGAAAATGTAGCCAAAAGTATTTTTTTAAGATCTTGTTTGTATTTATTTAAGACCTTGGTCAAGTTTATAGACAACCCCATTTTAGAATTTATGAAAGCCTATTTTAACTTTTTTATCCGCCAATAATTTGTCGCCTTAGAAGAAATTCAATTGCCACAAAAGAAAATCACTGCCAGATAAAATTTAAATAAAACCTCAAAACTCATTAAAAAGCTGCCGCTTTCTAGTTAAGATGCTACCTCAAATTAGTCGCCAAAGTAGTTCATTTACGATCCATTTTCAGTTTTTTTAAGATCCGGAATGGTATCAATTTGTCGCCGCGTTAAATACATGCCATAAAAAAATACGAAAAACTCATGATTTGACTGATCTGCAGAAAGAAACGCGTGTTGAAACTTGTGTTGCCTTGTTGAACCGGTACAGAAATGAAGGAATATTGGATCGAATTGTAACATGTAACATGTTAGTAGACCCCTCTCCAAACGCAGCATTGATATTGCGGGCTGTTTCTGCCGCGTTAGTTTCGCGTCGGAACTCGTATTCAAAAATCACTCGAATTTTCGCAGTATCCATCTTTCTTGTCCAAATTGAATAACAAAAACAATTGAAAGTCGATATTCAAATGTTTCACATTTTTTAAAAAAAGAACATCATAGAAACTATTTGAAAAAAGTTTCATTCGAAAACCTCAAACCATGAAGATTCTATGTCAATTCAAAGAACCTATTGCAATAAAACGGCAATTTCATACTTTAACCCCTATTATAACATAACCCTTCCATTAATTTTGCCTAGCTCGAGTAATCACGTAACATGAAGTATGTTACAAGGATTATTAACAGGTTTTTGTAGGTAACTGTACCAACGTCACGTGGGATCGGTGATCGAAAGTGAGATCCATTATAAAGAAAAAATAAGTAGAAATTGAAACTGATATCTAGAGTGATTTTTAAGGTATCAGAACGGAATGACTGTCTGATCTTGCTTCAAAGTACAAGAACAAAAGCTTGTCATCCCCCTAGACACTCCAAAGCAGAAGCCAACACCAACTTCAACAGCTTACAGCCTATCGTCACTAGGGTCACCATTTCGAAACTTGAAAAGTCCTGACAAAATGGGGGACGTTCTGAAAAAAGTTCAAGACCGATAATATTAGTTACAGAATCAAATAATAGAAAAAGATATTTAAGTTGAAACCATTTGTAAAGATCGCAAACTGGAGTACTTGCAAAATATAGATGCTCTACAGAATTTGCTACTACAAATTTTTGTAACTTAAAAAACAAACTCATTGGAACTAAACCCCGGATGATACGTAAATGTTTTACCAAACGATGACGGCCGACTGAACCGAAAACCGTGAAGAAATTCATCGTGAGTAAATCTGATAATCTGAGGTGTGAACACCATACCTCATCATTTGAAATCAACTATCCTCGTGAGCACGAATGTTGATTAATAGCATGAAACTTTTTTAGACGCAAGTTCCTCTCTTTCTGAACCGTGATAGGAACTTAACTAAATCGGGGACGCTGAATCGAGTAAAGGCTTCAATCGGCTGTTGACTCTGAATCACATAAGTAATCATTATAATTTTTCACTTTTGTCGTCATAAGCCCATGCCCTCTTTTTTCTGATAGAAGGCCTTAGGCAGGCAAAGACAGTGGAGTGTATAAAATCCAAATCAAATTACTTTCATTAATTTTAGAGCAGAAACCTTGACTTAAGAAACGTTACAGATTAAACATAGGTGTCCATTTTAAGCAAGAGCTAGTTTTAGAGAAAAAAATTCCAAAATTCCAAACATCATGTAAGCTGATTATATTATGTTTGTAGTCATATAGATAATTTTTTTATCCAAGTCTTATCATAATCAGGACAAAGTCCGAAAAAAAGTTTAAGAGATTGGAAATGACCGGTCGAATCTGAACGGTTGGTAACCCTAATCATGACACAATGAGAGAGCTCTAGACGTGATCGGCGATCAATAACGCGCTTCCGCAAATATTTGCACAAGATGCGCATTAGTGGAATGCGCGGGCATTTTGACGAATGTACTGGAAAGTCTCAGCAATGAATAACGGTGTTATAAACTCAGTATAAGTAGTCTGTGGTAATAAACGACCGAACCTACCTAAGGATAAATTCCCGGTCTTATTTATAAAATTACGATTCTTTAGAACACTCTATAAACTCTTGTGTGCAATAAAGAATATTCGTATCTTATCTTATTATCTTCTTAAGGACGAATGTACCCCGATTTGAGTGAAATAAAACACGATTCTCTCGACCAGACTTGCTGCAGGCGATTTAGGAAAAGATAATAAACTGTGAAACGATTCGAAGATGACTGGCTGGAATATCCCAGTTTCCTTTTTAGGTTGCTTTTTAAATAAGCTCGCGTCGCATCCTACATCGGGGTACCTATATATTTTGCTATCGTTACCATTGAAGCACAAAAAATTAAGAAAAAAAAGAAGAAGAAGAAGAAAGACATTTATTATACCAACAAGATACATCACAGAAACAAAATAAGCACATAAGTAACATAATATGCACAACACATTACAGTCTTGTTTATGAAAACACCTTACAATATTCATTTGAGGAGTGGTCATTTTAACTGTTTTATTTCCTCCTACGCTACACATTCTTTTAAGTATGGTTTTAAAGAATTGTCAAAGTCAAAAATTTATTCACTATAAAAACGAAATGTTTACTTAATGAACGTCAAAGCTGTTAGTTTCACAATTAATAGATTATGCGGAGAAGAAGCTAACAAAGAAACTCCACATTTATTCTTTTCAAAACAGGTTTGGTTAATTAACAGAGTTTTCAACTTAAAGTTACACTACACTAGATAAAATCGTTCCTGTTAACATTATTTAACCACTCGTCGGCCGCGACACAGATCTGTGTCCAACTTAGTATGGGCCACCTATACGTTGCGTTCCGCGAGGGCAGTTCAGGAGTTAAATACCAGACATTCTTGTCATCAAAATAATCCTTAATGTTATAATTAGGCTTTTTTGCACAGAGTATGCTTAATAAATTTTTTAAACCGCGTCGGTGGTAACTTTAATATATCTTGAGGAATCTTATTGTAGAACCGTACATAGTGCCCCATAAAGGATGTATTAACTGTTGCAAGTCTAAAACGTGGAAATGACATTTTATGTTTATTCTTAGTATCAATATTGTGATGGCTACCAACATTTTCGAAATTGCTGATGTTTTTTCTAACATACATTATATTTTCATAAATGTATTGACTTGCAACTGTTAAGATGTTAGTTTCTTTAAAGTATTAATTGTATTTTACAAACAAGACTGTTAAGGTGTTAAGGTAGCCATCTTCACATGGGCTTTTATAATACCTCTAGCAACCCATCAAAGCTGAGCAAACTGAGTCGTCAGCCTTCCCTTCCCCGTATATCTCATCAGTCCCACACAAAAAAGCTGTCACCATATTTAGCGCTCGCAGGGGCGTCACACAAAGGGTTGCACTAGCCGATTGCTTAATGGCGAGTGAAGGCTGAGATACGTCGTGATAAATCACCGAGGTGATTACGGAGCTGTTATCTTAAATGCAATCACCAGCCATCGCCGGGATAAGGGATTCCTCTGTAATGGACTGAGGAAGACGTTTTGTTTAAGAGAGATTTAATTTACATTTCGTTTGGCTCGCTTTTTTGGGTGCAAGTTGGAGAAATAGAGCGATTTTATTTAATGGTATGAATGCGAAGTTAATAGGGATATTTGATCGCCTCGTTGGTCTGACGAATGACACGCTTGACTACCAAATCAGAGGTTCAATTCCCTTTGAAGGCCAATGTCCTTGATTTGCACAAATAGCCTCAGTCTCTATCCATGTTTGTGTTGTCCTTGCCTGGTTATTACAGGGTATCATAGCTTAGGACCAGGACCAATTAAATTATTCTTAGAAATTCTGTACAAATTATTTATTACGTTTATCAAAGTGAAAACAAAAACGATCTCTTTATCTGTAATCGCAGCACAAATTCTTCTTTTTCAATCCTGCTCTACTTAGAACGAGATAAACTGATACTAACGTATCGAATCACATAAATATCAATTGGTTTGAGGACAATAGCAGAAGGAGGAATATTCGGGAACAAAATTGCTATACATTAGATTTCCGAATGTGTTTCCGTCAACACTTAAACCGGAAGTTCATTTTCAGACCGGAAATTCAGTTCTGAAGCTAACTCAGTGAACGCTACATTAGCTTTCGCCTGTAATGTTGTTTATTGTAACGCATAATATAAGTGTTACCAATAATTGTAACATTAGCAGCCAAGAGCGTAGAAGCAGAGTGAAAACTATTTTTTTATGATTTTTTTTTTCTTTTGATAGAATTAGGTATGTACAAGCCCGATAAAATAACTTGAACAACTGACTCCGACTTCACATGGATGTATTTTGGGTCTCATTGGCGGAAGACGTGAGATGTGACTTAGAGTTAGTAATTATAATTAAATAGTTAATAATTAATTAAGAGTAGAGACCGCGAATCGGCAAACGTAGCGTAGGGCGCCCTGTGACCAGTTGGAGTGACGACATTCGCAAAGCGGTGTGCAGTGACTGGGAAAGAAGAGCCTTAGATCGGGCTCAGTGGCGTGTCTTGGGAGAGGCCTATGTCCAGCAGTGGACTGACACCGGCTGATTATGATGACGAAAACTCATCCCGAATGCGCAGATTTTTGTTCAAGCTATCTGTCAGGAACCCGTTTTCCACTCCGTTCAACTAAACTGATCAATTGTAACTAATCAACTATTTTTTGTTCCCAACGAATCAACCATTTAGTTGATCCTATTGGAACACTTATTATTCTCCTTGGTTATTCCTATCTACACAAGCTAATCGGGTGATATAAAATGTAAAATATGTAAAATACAATATAAAGTGATTTTCCTGTTCTTATATCTATGATTATTAATATTTTAATTTTTGATTGATTTAAATTGATTTGTTTCGAGACTGTAATTTTATTATTAAGCTATTGTTAAGTTATTTAAGCTAAGCGTCTGCTTAGATCTTGTATTATTATTACTATTTGACGATGTTGTTACCTAAACTGAATAAATGAATAGGAATATCGGAAGATATAAAATAAAGTCGTGTTAGTTACACCATTTATAACTCAAGAACGGCTGGACCAATTTTTATGATTTTAGTGTTTTTGTCCGAAATAGGAGAATAGGTGTTTAAATAAGTAGGTATGATATTTTGTCTTCAGCATGGGTTAGTGCAACAAAAAAAATATAAGTACGATATTATAAATAAAAAAAAAAATTCATTAAAAAAGAGCAGTTTTTGTTATAAAAAGGTATAACAAAATGCAACTGCAAAACAATACTGCAAAACGTAGAAATTGAAGTTGAAGGGTCGATGTAGGTATTTCTTTTATACGAGTGTTACGAGTTTCTGCTAGTATTATTATAATAAATCTTCCTGTGCTGATATTATTATATTGTTAATATAATAAACGCGACAAAAGATTTTGTTCAGTTGAGTGGAGTGGAAAATTTGGTCAGGAATTATACAATTACACAAATTGCATCCTGTCTTACCTTGCATTATGTCATATTAGACTCAAAAAATTATATATTTCGCAAGCTAGCCTGATGCAGTTTTTTTATGTAACCTATACACGTCCCACTGCAGGGCACAGGCCTTCTCTCAGAGAGATAGTATGGGCTTAATTACCACGCGTGCCCACCGTGGATCGGCAACTTCAAGCTCTGAGGTGTGTGAACGCCTCAGACACTCAGGTTTCCTCACGATGTTTTCCTTCACAAGCCAGCTTACTAAATTAAAATGAAACTATTTCAGTGGTCGCGATAACATCTCTAACCGTCAAAAATAATTAAACCCTACTCTATATCTTTTTTCTGTCTTTATTAATACCCTTGTCTCCGTAGTCAACTTCAGTTCCTATCACCTGTACGCAGACGATCTCCAACTCTACTTGCCGTTTAAGCAGGACCTTCTTAGAGTCACAGTCCAGAAAATGAACACGGACTTGATCTCAATTAGCGCATGGACTGAACAGTATGGTCTGCTGGTCAACCCAGATAAGACGCAAGTCATTATCCTGGGTAGTAGGGCTCTGCTATCTAAGATTGACAGGGATACCCTGCCGCCTGTCTGTTATAATGGCATTCCCTTACCGTACTGCAGAGAGGTAAAAAACTTAGGTCTCCACATACAAGACAATCTATCATGGGAAAAACATGTTGCTGAAGTAAGTAGAAAGATCTTCGCATCCACGCACTCCTTGAAACGTATGCAGAAGTTCCTACCGTTCTCCGCTAAGGTTACGTTGGTCAACGCCTTGCTTCTCCCAGTCATTGACTATGCAGATGTGTGTTATCCCGACCTCACTGAGGAACTACTTGACAAATTAGATCGACTTCTCAATGTCTGTATTCGTTACATTTTTGGCCTCCGTAAATATGACCATGTTTCCCAGTTTCGCACTCAGCTTAATTGGCTAAATATCCGCTCCCGTAGGAATGCCCACATTGTGACACTTCTTTATGGGATCTTACATAACCCCTCCTCTCCCCAGTATCTCCGCGAACGTTTCGCCCCTCGTGGCGTGCATGGTCGCCTTCAGCGTCCATGCAAAGACCTGCTTCTAGACATCCCCGTGCATGGTACGGTAGGCTATTCGAATTCTTTCACTGTGACAGCGGTGCGCTTGTGGAACGCGCTACCCCTGTACATACGCCAGGCCCCGTCAGTCGACGTGTTTAAAAGTAGAATCCACGAGCACTACTTCGAACTTCAGAGTAATAATCCTATTATATAAGTAATTTTTATGTAGTTGTGTTTATTGTATTATAGTGTGTATTTTATATGTATTTGGTATGTATCTTGTTATAATAACTATGTAATTTTATTGTAATATAGTTTATATAATTATTATTATTTATTCTTCTTTGTTCTTGCAATAAATCTTTCTTGGCACTACCCCTTGCACTATCCACATAACCCAAGGTTAGCTGGAAGAAAATACTTACTAGTATTAAGCTCGCCTTTGTACAAACACCTCTTGTGCAATAAAGTATTTTTGAATTGAATTGAATATCCATACCATATTGAAACATTAGCACGTAGGTACCTCGCAACATTATATAGGGTGGACCACTAATTACGCCAGCCTTTGAAGTCAGATTACGCTGGTCTCCGGACTGGGGACAAATAATTAAAACTTGATTAAGCCCCGTCTTTGATACGAATCCGTCTGAATGGCAGCTGGCTTCTAGGTATTGTATGTTACAAAAGGTAAAAAAATATGATGTTGCAGGATTAATCAACGCAAGCTAGGATATTTTAATAAATGCACTGTGAACATCGTATCAACCTTTAAATGCGGGCACTCTTCTCAGTTAAGTTAGGGGGAGTTTTCGTTTTCATTATTCAACTATTCAGGGTCGTTTGCGCCTCTTACATCGGACTGCCCCGTCGGTCTAGCGGTTAACATAGTTGGCTACCAAAAAAAAGGTCACGTGTTCTATTCCCACTGGAGTTTCCTTACTTAACTTTTGTAAGTGGCCTCAACCTGGTTCTATACCGAAGTTACTGATTTTAAAATAACATCTAGAGTCCCTTTCGAAAGAAAGAAAGAAAGAGGATATTTATTTAAATTATATATTCTTTTTGTTGCACTAACCCGTGCTGAGGACAATTTTAAAAACCTATTTAGATGCTAAAAATTCCACCCAATTTATTTAAATTGTCACTGAAACACAAAGTAAACATAAACGTACACAAACAAAAGACACGAACGTCAACAAAACAAATAAAACAAAACAATCGTGAAGAGAACATGTGAGGCATAATTATAGTGTCAAAGGCAGCCGGGTACCATACAGTAATGTATGGTACCCGGTACCGGTACCTTTCGCTCGGTACATTGTAAGTTTTTTTTATGATTGTCCGATATTACAGTCAGATATTATGTCAGATAGACAGACCTGTAAACTGTTGCTTATATGTATTTAATTATGTACTTATTTTGTCTGTATTCATGTTATTATTTAAGTATATGTACGTTATTACTATATTGATAGGTTAGTATTACAGTAGAGCTACTGGTGAATAAATATAAAACTCTTAAAACAAAAGGAAACGACATTCCGGACTGTAGTTACCAAATGAAACTTTGCATGCATGTGGTGACCCAAATGGAAATCGTATAACCCACTGAACGACTGCTGCTAGTCATGACGCGATACTTGATCTAAGTTGTTGAACTGCTCAAACTAATGCGATCCTCAGCATTATTCATAGCCACCGAAAGAAAAACTGTTCAAAAAGCACATTTCATCTCTCAGTAGATGTAATAATAACTTCCTTACAATACAACACTTGTCCTTGTCCTAAACTAGACATCACAAACATGGAAAATGTGTACAAATATACGGCGGCCCCCAGTGGAAATCGCACCCACGACCTCCGGCATGGTAATCAGACGTGATTTCGGTAGACCAACGGGGTAGTCGTTGTAGTAATGTAGGAAGGATCTATCGATGAGTCGTCTAAAGAACGGGCATCATCGATTCCACAACAGCTGACGAGACAACAACTACAAACAGTCCAATTCCGTTCGCGAGAACAGCCGCGATCGATACGGCGTCGCCGGTCCGTCTCGCTGGCGGGACGGCGCGGCGCCTGCCGAGGCGCCTAGGGGACGCCACGCGGAGATAAATCCCGCGAATAACGGTCTGGCTTAGTTTGTTGTTTTTATTGACATTTATGACAAGAGGGAGTCAGCGGTTTCAAGTTGAGTCACTCAGCGAAACAGTCAATGGTTTCATGTAGGACTTACAACACATAGAGGGAATATAAATGCGAGGATAATGTATTTTTACTAAAAAAATACTATACCAATACCTGTTAATGTTCTCTTCAAAACTTAGGTTAGCTGGTAGATAATGCTAAGGAGCATTAAGCTCGCCTATGTGCAAAACTACCTGTTTCAATGCAATGAAGGATTTAATAATAGTAATAATATAAATAATCAGTTCTTTATGAGATAGCAGGCAAAAATATTACGTTGGGGCTGTTTTGTAGAATGAACTCAGATAAAATGTGTAGCAAAGTTATTAGTATGACTTAGGTATAATCGGTTTCAGAGCATGTACCAACTTACCCTTTGTCAGATCGTTTTCGTAGTATTCCACCATTACAAATCCACCGTAACATGGTCGTTTAAAAAGGTTCCTACCTGAGGAACATTATGTTTTTAAAGAAGAACTTAAAGATTAATAAGGGAATTTTCGGAAATAATTCCTACACTGAGTAAGTTCTAAAATGGTTATGCGACTGCACGGGCGCCAAGGGGGCGCCCGCCTCGTAAATAAATCTCACGATTCCTATCTTATGGAAGTTTGGCTTAGTTTATTATTTTTTGTTGACATCTGAATGTCAGCTTTTATGTTTACGATACGAACGTAACGTGTAATCTAACGTTAGTTCAGTATCAAGGCCTACCTTGCAGCTAAACCGCGAAATAAAATTAACTACTAATTCGCTATATAACCCCTAGTTACCAATCCATTAATAATCTGTTAATGTGTTAACAGATGAAGTTGATTTTTTTATTCCCTTTTCCCAACTGACCGCTGTGAACAGCAGATTAACAAAAAATTAACAACTTTTTTTTATTAACTTAACACCGAATGAACTTACTTGGTGAACTTAATAATGTGTGGTGCTTACAAAAACTTTTTTTTAAGGATCTAATTAATTTCTAAAGGAACCTCTAGGCATACCAAAAAAGTTTCACTGCGATCCGTCGTAACATTTGTAAATTACTTAAAATAAATATGACAACAGTAATTTTGTTGCCAAATTAATGTAGGTACAAACACGGAGTGGATACAAATGAAGTGAATTAAATAGAATGTTAATTTTAGAGTGTGGTGGGGACTTCCTATTAGGTGTATAGACACCTGTGCCAGGAACTACATTAAAACCAAACTACGGTCGTATAGGAAACGCCTCGCGTTGGGCGATAAGTGCTGTGAATCTAGACGTTTTAGTAAATCAGGTTTTTCTTTTTCATCCAGTCCCTACTGATGTTTTTATTATATTATCGCTTGAAGTTCACTCGGAGAAACGTGAAAAGTCTTGTGACGTTAATGTACTTACAAAATTTTCAAATTCAATGGTTTTCTTTTCCAGTAGTTTTATAAACTCTCGTCTTATCAGAATAAACTTCCAGGTCCCAGTAGTAAGAATTGCAATCTACAATCACGATTTTTTATTAAGTAACTTGTTTATGTACTTTCATTCCCAACGCTTACATTACACAACGTTACTCCGTGTGGCGTCGGATTAAGAATAGCGTCACTCCATTTCCTTCTGTGGATGTCGTAGAAGGTGACTAAGGAAATCAATCACCAGGAGACGGGCAGCAGCATCTTTCTGAGATTCCAACTGCATACTGCGATCGCCAACCCGCCTGCCAAGCGTGGCAATTATGTTAAAAGCCCTCTTGGTTATGAAAACCACGTAGGAGGCCTATGTCCTGCAGTGGGCGTCAAATGGCTGATGATGATTCCCAACGCTTTGGCAACATCGCAGTACATGGATAAACTCCGAACCAGTTTGGATCACATCCATATCTACTGCTTTGAGTTAAAGACACCTGTCACTCTTCTACTTAAACCCTCTAAACCCAAAACCAAACAAACTCCTCTCAACAAGATCATAAACGCCAACAGCTGCTATATACCCTTAACTAATTGGCCATCCCTTTAATCACTTGTAAACGGCCACAAAAGCAATGCTCATTAAAATTTCATCCATTCATGAGCCCCCGGCTACCGGTGTGTTTAGACTTTGAGAGCGAATGCTCGGTTCCAGTTCCCGGTCATGATATGATGATATCACCGGTCGTCCCAGGTTTCCTTAAAAAGAGTGGCGTAGCGATAAATGAATGTTATTAACTTAACACCTGATAAACTTTAAACGGATAAATATTTTTGAAGCGAAAGAGGTTGGCCAGGATTGTTTCTCTAATCGTCAACTCTCGCTTCTGTCTACCCCTACGGAATACAGGCGTGAGTTAACGTGTGTATGTATGTTCCTTTAGACAGTAATTCAACAACTATTATCCTTTCGCCCATACAGCAAAGACGGCATTTTTTTTTAGAAAACCGCTGGTTTCGGGTTTATATCCAATATCTCGGTTTTAGTACATTTTTAAGCTCCGCTGGTATGTAAGTGAAGTTAAGTGTAAACGCAACATAATAGCCCCTGGCAGTACTGACATGGTAATAATCGAGTAAACTGACACCCTGGTTATGAAGTGAAAGACCGAGTTTTCGTCTGTGTTCACAGTTGGCAGGTATTGACTTGTCTTTCCTGTATATTAAACCGACCGAACTTAGAGGATAACCCAGGTGCTGGGCAAGCCTATTACATCTAAAAAAGATATTCCAGGAAATATAACGAGTGTTTCAAATATTTTGTCGCCACTTGAACCTGTTAAAGCAAAGGCAGAGACAAGGGTCTGCCACTTGCCACGATCCTGACAAATCTCTTTCGCTTCATCGACATTCATTATTCGTTGCATGCTCGCAAGCGGGTTTCGGGTAATTTTTATCTTGCTCTTTGCTAATACATCCCCTATTTGGTCAAAGTATGTCCACATGGGACGAAACTAAAACATAAAAAAAAATCATCGTGTTAAATTTGTGCAAAATGAGTCTCAATGACAATGCAATCATATTTATTACAAAATACGTATTTTATGTTTAACTTCTGTGTAAAAATTGAGTGACTGAAAATGCTACACAAAAAATTACAATATTTGTTGTATATATATTTATTTGCATAATTTTAGTTTCCTGCGGTCATAACATCGTAATTTATTTCAAGTTGAATATTTAGCTCCATTCACGCGGTACGTACGTGATATTACCATCGTAATTTCCATTGTCTGTTGTTTATTATCTGATGTTTTCTGATATTATCGCAGTACAGTTTTTGTATTGCGATGCGAATTACAACGATTTTGGTTAGGTTTGTTTTAACTTATATTACTGCTTCAGCAAACAATGGCTCCAATCCATTAGGCACTTGTTAAAAAACAGTACGGCTCGCACCTTCTAGTAGCTGCCGTTGTTTTACATAGCAATTAATTTTAGGGTCCTATGGAATGAGTAGGCAGAAGTACGTCGCAAACTGCGTGTGATATTTAAGATTTTTCGGATATTTTTATAATGTATGGTGTGCAATGAAGAGTATTAATCTTATCTAATCTATAAAGAAAACATCCGCACTACACAATCTGTGGTTCTGGTTCCAAAGTAGGATACCATGCGGCCACACCGTGAGGTCTTACAGGTATAGCACAGCTGTGCTTACGTATAGGATATCACAATCATATACGAGTATATACTACAGACTGAGTAAGCAAATTATAAAAGTGTGGCCTGCAGCGTTAATCTGAACCAAGACCTCTGTCATGGTAATCAATCATGTTACCACTAGAAAAACGAGGTAGTTTAGGGACTCACTGACTCTCAGAGTAGAGTTAGTGATGCCCGAGTCTTTTACATAAACTCACGCTTGTATCCCGCAGGAGTAGGAAGGGGATACCGTTTTAATGTCATTATCATCATCATCAGCCTACGCTTGTCCACTGCTGGACATAGGCCTCTCCTATTGCACGCCACTGAGCACGGTCCTCGGCTACTCTCATCCGGCTCTTGCCAGCCGCCCTACGGAGATCATCGCTCCACCGAGTCTGAGGACGTCCTACACGACGTTTACCGATCTGCGGTCTCCACACAAGAACTCGTCTACCCCATCGGTTATCAGTTCTTCGGATGATATGGCCGGCCCACTGCCACTTCAGCATGCTAATTCGGTGGGTTATGTCGATGATTTTGTTTCTCTGTCGGATCACCTCGTTCCGAATTCGATCTTTCAGAGAAAACCCGAGCAAAGGTCTTTCCATAGCACGCTGAGCGACTTTAAATTTGTGGACCGGCCCCACTGTGAGGGTCCACGTTTCGGCACCGTATGTCATGACGGGTAGGACGCACTGATTGAAAATTTCGTCTTGAGACTCTGTGGGATTGGCGATGTGAAGACTCGACGTAGTTTCCCCATACGCTGCCCAGCCCAGCTGTATTCTTGTATTCTTCTTTCAATGTAAATTATCAACTAGCTGTGCCCGTGACATCGTTCACGTGAGATCCAGATAAAAGCCTATGTCACTTTTTGTTCACAAGGGCCGGGCCCCACGATGCTTTGCCGACATCTAAGCGATGATGCTGCGTCGTTTTGCAAATAATCAGAATTATATTTGTTATTTCTATCCCTAAAAATACATTAGAAGCCGTATGAGAATTCATGAAAGTATCTAAGTAATCTAAGTAACATGAAAGTAACATTAAATCGTCCGTTTAACAATAATTGCCACACAGTCAAGGAAAACAGCACAATCACTTGTCCTGCTCGTATATTTCGCGCAACAAATCCAGAACGATTCTTACTGTCAAATTCCATACTAAATGCTATTGCAAACGTCAGGATTCTGGCAGAATTTGGTGCGCATAATTAAGGCCCTGGTACCAAACCAGAATACCATGTGATATGGTAACCAGGCAAGAACACCACAAACATCCAGACTAACAAAGGACCGATGAGCGGTGGTAGCCTAGTGGGTAGAACATTGGACTCGGAAGCGAGGTACCCAGGTTCGATTTCCAGTGCGGGCATGTAGCTATGACTTTGTTTTCTAAGTTATGTGTACATTTGTGAAGTTATAGTAGCAATACCACTCGCTAACGGTAAAGGAAAACATCGTGAGGAAACCTCAGTGTCTGAGCTATACACATACCTCAGCGCTTGAAACAGCCAATCTGCGGTGGGCACGCGTGGTGATTAAGCCCGTACTCTATCCCTGAGAGAAGGCCTGTGCCCTACAGTGGGACGTATATAGGCAGCTTATATATCCAGACGTTGGTTTTCTACAGCGGCAATCGTTTCTACCACCTCTGTTTTGGTAGTGAACCGAGTCACCACTAGACGACCGAGGCGGTCGAATTTAATCAAAGGCTGGTTTATCTGTCGTTTCTCGGTGGTCCAAGAGGTCCCGCTACCGCTTGGCTGCTGGACCAATCGCCTAATTGTCCCCGGGCAATATTTAAATGGCGGAAACAATTACACTGAGTGCTGTGCCCCTATTGTCGCGTAGAGTTTGCAGACGCGTCTGGCAGTGCTTGACGCGTCAGAGTAATCTGGCTATTGGATAAATAGGTGTCTCGTTAATTAAAGAAATATCTCCAGAATAAGTAATAGGGGTAGGAAACTAAGAAAGGGCGGGGAAACCTTCGCCAAAAGTCGAAAAAAATATACGATATTCCATATAAAACTTTGATATTTGGTTCAGAGAATGTATGAAACAGCTGATGTTTTGTTTGATATCTCAGATTTCCACTCATCTAAAGGATGTTTGTATTGTTGAGTAGAATAACGCCTTTTAGTTTCACCAACCTTTTCTGAAACACTCTGTTAGTATAAACTATTTACCCTACATATAACGTGATGATTTTTCCGTTAATATGCGACAAAGCACTTGCTATAAATTGCCTGCGACGTTTAAGTTTGTACCCAGAAAGGTGCAGCAAGACAAGCTACGCTTTATGAATTTGGCCCGGCCTTTTGACCCGCGGATGAACAGAGGTGGGTTGATAATGATAATAAAGCCCGTTGGAACCTTTTGGTCAAAATAATACTAAGTTTCATGCTGACTCTACTTGCATTTTATTGTATTGTTTTTCGCCGCCATTGTTTTCTCGCAGTCTCCGCGTGATATTTTTTCACAGATGAGTTCATTTGTTGATAGCTCTCGGATAAGCTGATATCGAAACCCATCTACAATGTACATATAGAATTGAATTGAAATAATCTTTATTACACGATGTGTTATTTTCCGATGTAAAAAGATTATGTTACTTTTACATTTACTCTCAGTTATACTTAACGGGCGCGATTCTAATCGGGATTATTTATTAGGCAAACTTAAAATAATCTATTAATTCTGACACTAGCAACTTTGACGTTCATTGTTTTTGCAATGAATAAAATATTTGAGTTGGAATTAGAAGAGCTTTGCTATGTATGAGCATCGCGACTTTATCGCACCGTTTTGTCAATTTGATTAAGGAAATTCGTGTTACTTCTAAACCTTATTTTAAAATGTTATATTGTTATATATTAATTCTGTGGCGTTAGGTGCCACGACCACTCGGCTAGCTAGGGGTTTTAGTGGGTTTGTTTTGATTAAAGAGTTTGTGTGCATAGGAAAAAGTGTTTAATGTCACAAACACGATACACAGGTTTACTGGCACGGATTAGTTGAAATAAAGGCACTAAACAATCAAACTATTTGCATAGCGCACGTTGCGCATGAGTTGCACTTAATAGCGTTCACGACTGACTGAGGGGTGAGGGGAGTAGCGACGCGGAGGTTTACCCCGTGTCACCCTTAGAGGGCGCATCCCATTAGTGTTGCTCGCTATAATTCTGATTTAGTATTTTTTAAGGTTAACACGAGCTCTAGACATAAAAAACTGAACAGTTAATACTTTCAAAAAGACGCCTGTCACCTCAGTCTACCGCGACCACTTGCAAAAGTACCGAAACGTCGGAAAATTAATAAATGAAAAAATAAACAAGTAAATATCCGTACTCTTATCACAGGAAATCCTAGTTTGGGAGCCAGTAATATTTCTTTTAACCCTTTTCTAAATAAAGTTTTTTTCATTTTTCATTTTCATTTCACTCTCTCTCTGAGAGAAGGCCTGTGCCCTACAGTGGGACGTATATAAGCTGCTTATGAAATATCCGTGCAAATTCGGTTTTTATTAACTCTGATTTGTTACTGTTTCCATCATACATATAAATAATATTGTGTGAGGTGTGGTTGAATGTTAAACCTGTTAAAGTAATATTTGGTAATTCTACTTCAAATAACTGCTGTTACTGCAACATCTGAAACCCATGTCTATGCTCACAATACATATTTTTGATCCTTGATTCTTGAAAAACACGTCCAGGGGACCCATCTTAATATCATGTACGTCGATAATTTCTCTAACTAAGAACTGTCTACACCAGTCAAGGCACCCATCTCCCAAGCACAGTCATCAATTAACTAGCAAGCACGGAGGCCTATAACTGCCCCTCCGCCCTACAACTGTGCCCTTGTACCAGGAGATAACCGTACAAAGCCTTTTAAGGACTTAGCAATTTAAACGGACTAAATAATGAACTGGCTACCCTTCCCGTTGAGAGCTATGGTGCGGAGCTGATATATCTATAAAGTAGGATTATAAAGGCATTAAAATTTGCATTGAGATGTGGACACAAGACGTCGGCGGCGGCGGCGGCGGCCGGGGGAGCAGGGGAGCGGCGCCCGCGCCTCCGCACCGCGCGGCGGCGTCCATCACTTCCACTTTTTTGATTGTCGCGAACGCACATCTAACTCTTGTACCTACCTATCATAGCGACCTATTAAAACAGCTTATCTAATTACAGTCCACTTATATTACTCTAACGACCTGGCCTATCTATGGTCCTTCTTCGCATCAAAATAAAAGTTAGATACGAAAAACGCGTCACGCGGCATCTTAAAGTCAAGTCAACTCAGCGAGCTCGGAATTCAGCTAGCCGTCAACTCAGCGGCTAACGCTTCAGCGAGGGTAGCATCGACTAGCATCCGGCAGCAACGCAACGGCTGCAACCAGCAGCAGCAACACAGCCAAGCAGCAGCATCAACGGCATCAGCAACAGTCATGATAACGGACGAAAAAAGGGTTTGGTAGCAGCAGTTGTGAGTTCGACCAATTATTCGTCTCCTCTGACACCAGTATCTCTCATTCATGTTCATTTTCGCTCTTGCATATCAGTGACCCAGTAAAATTTCATCATTCCAATCATCTTTCGCACAGAAATTCAACAACTCATCCTTACGCAACTTTTTTGCATCTTACCCGTTTTATCACATTCATCCACAAAATACAATTGAATTTAGCTTAAATCCTTAAATAGCCCCCCACAACAAAAGCGTCTTGTACGTTAATCATTTTCTAATACCTACACCCAATTACACTTGCGCTTCAGCATATCTACTACGTACGCCTTGTTCTGCGGGCGCGTGGAGTCGGCCGCGAGTAGGTAATTAGTATTACCTACATTGGTGATTACGTGATTATCGCGCGGCTTACCTGCTTTCTTAAAATTTAAGTATTATTTTAATTTCACAAGTCAATTAAGAACATGTCTGTCGCCGACGACTCGGAGCATCTAAACACTTATAAAAGAAGACGAGCAATGCACAAAGGAAAGGTCACCATTTTCAAAAATTATCTCGATTCATTAGTGTCCAAAAAGCTCAATACCTTGCCAGAAATTGATCTTTTACAGCTAAAAAACCGTCTAGAAACTTACAAAACGCTTGCAAACTCCTTTGATGAAAATCAGACCTTGATCGATGAAATTGTTGGCATTTCAGATGAGCAGCTGAGGGAACGGGAGCAATTTGAATCCGAGTATCAAAATCAACTTGCCCTCGCCATGCAGCTGATACGAGACAATGAAACGACCAGCGTCGACGGGTCTGTACTAACAATTCCAGATGCAAGCACGACAAAAGCCTTCATAAAATTACCAACCATTGACCTTCCACGGTTCACAGGTGAATATCACAATTGGCTCGAATTCAGAGACACTTTCGAATCACTCATTCATAAAAATACAAACATAGACAACATACAAAAATTCCATTATTTGCGCGCGTCTTTGCAAGGTGAGGCCTCTCAAATCATAAAATCATTAGAAATGTCATCAGACAATTACCGAGTTGCATGGGAACTTATCACTGACCGTTACAACAACACGCGTCAGTTGGTAAGCAACCATGTACACGCATTGTTTAACATAAACATGATACAGAAGGAATCTGCAGCGTCGCTCAGGCAACTGCTTGATACAGTCAACAAAAACCTCAGAGCCCTAGAAAATCTAGGTGAAACTACAGAGTACTGGGATACTTTGATAATTTATCTCGTATCAAGTAAGTTGGACTCAGTGACGCTTAGATACTGGGAAGAATTTAAAAACACACTTCAAAAAATGCCTACTCTTCATGATTTGAGAACTTACCTCAAAGATCGCGCTGATCTTTTACAAAACCTAGAAGAAAGCAAGCAGAACATTCTCAAATCAGAATTTAAATCACACAAACAAAATACACAATACACAAATACACACACAAGCACATCTCGCTTTCCAAGCTGTTTAATTTGCAAAGCGCCACATTATTTGTTTTCGTGTCCAATTTTCAAGCAAATGCCTGTCGAAAAAAGAATCGAAAAGGTTTCCAAGTTAAATATTTGCTCAAATTGTTTGCATCAAGGCCATGAAACCAAATCATGTCGCGGCGGTACCTGTAAGTACTGTACACAAAAACATAACACCATGCTTCATTTAGAACAACCAAAAGGATCACATACAACACTCACAAGTACACAGCATACATCAGTATTGTTATCAACCACCCTAGTTCATGTCATTGGCAGCGGTGGCGAATTACACACAGCAAGAGCTTTACTCGATAATGGCAGTACATCTTGCTATATCACAAAAGATTTATGTACAAAGCTAAATATTCCGTTAGAACCCGTTAACGGCTCAGTTACGGGCATCAATCATCAACACACAAACATTTCACATCGCACAAATATTCAAATAAAATCATTACACAATTCATACACAATCAACTCATCATGCCTGGTCCTTGAAAAAATTTCTAGCTCAATACCCAGCATGCGCATACAAACAGAAGGTATAAATCTACCTAAACACTTAAAACTCGCCGATCCACAATTCCACGAACCAGCACCGATCGATTTGCTACTTGGCGCAAATATTTTTTGGCAAATAATTGGCAGTGGTCGAATTCAGTTAGGTAAACAATTACCTACGTTACAGGAGACTGAATTCGGCTGGCTAGTTTCAGGATGCACTCCACTCACAAACAACCACACAAACAACGATTGTTTTTTCACACACAGCGACAATTCCGATCAATTAACGCGCTTCTGGGAGTTAGATAGTATGTCTACCTCTCAGATCAATGACCCGTGTGAGTCGGATGCATGCGAGGTTATTTTCAAAGAAACGACCACAAGACAAAGCGACGGCAGGTTTGTGGTCACTATCCCTTTAAAAAAATCACCGGAATGTTTAGGCGACTCATATTTTCAAGCAAAAAGGAGATTTCTATCCATAGAACATCGCATGAATT
The DNA here is from genome assembly GCA_947310995.1 of Yponomeuta cagnagella. NCBI lineage: Eukaryota > Metazoa > Arthropoda > Insecta > Lepidoptera > Yponomeutidae > Yponomeuta > Yponomeuta cagnagella. The sequence goes on along the minus strand of OX371270.1, from coordinate 16,872,550 downwards.
CAGATCCCGAATACAAAAAGCAGTATTGTGATTTTATTACAGAATACATAGAACTCGGTCACATGACCCCAAACAACACACACACTGACATACAGTCAAACATACCCCTCACACCCACGTACTATTTGCCACACCATGGTATTATACGTGAATCAAGTAGTACAACAAAATTCAGATCAGTATTCGATGGCTCTGCTAAAACATCAACAAAAGTATCGCTTAATGATTTGCAAATGGTGGGTCCCGTTGTTCAGGATGATCTAATTTCCATCCTAATCCGTTTCCGGCAACACAAATACATTATATCAGCCGACATAGAAAAAATGTTTAGGCAAATAGCAATTGTTGAGCAACAGAGACCCTTACAGCAGATCTTATGGCGATATAATTCATCAGAACCTATACAAACATACACACTTAACACAGTCACCTACGGAACGGCATCCGCGCCTTTCCTTGCTACACGGTGTATCAAACAAGTAGGCTTAGATTGCCTAGAAAAAACAACACACGGGAAAACCAACAACACGGATAGTTACGATCACAAACTTGTTTCAGAGGTCATATTGCATGATTTTTATTGCGACGACCTTTTGTCAGGTTCAGATGACGAATCAAGTCTACTTAAAATTGCTGAAGGGGTCTACAGCGAACTTAAAAACTATCAATTTCCTCTGAGGAAATGGTTGTCAAATTGTCCAACAGTTTTGGAAAAACTAGGATTTTCAAATCTACCACAAACAACAATAAATCTCAGCACAAACGATCCCTCAAAAACTTTAGGTATCTACTGGAATATTCACAAAGACACCATGTCTTACTCAGTTCATTTGAACAACTCACAAAAAACAATCACAAAACGCACTATTTTGTCTGCAATAGGACACATTTTTGACCCACTAGGTCTCATTAGCCCTTGTGTACTCGAGGCAAAATTAATCATGCAACAAATGTGGCTCAGTAATATAAACTGGGATAGCGAAATACCGGTTTCAATGCAAATACAATGGGCGAGATTCATCCAGTCGTTATCTCTTATCAATCAGCTGGTCATTCCTCGCCGCGCATTCTATGAATCACCGGGCCGCACTGAACTTCATGTTTTTTGCGACGCATCAAAACAAGCTTACGGTGCATGTATATACGTACGCAGCTATAACTCAGACGGTAGCATCAATGTACACCTACTAATAGCAAAGGGCAGAGTCGCACCATTAAAAACATTAACAGTTCCGCGACTAGAACTGTGCGCCGCTTTCACAGGCATTACTTTATGTAAAAAGGTACTCAGTTCCCTACGAAACAACAGTGTCAATCCTAAATGCTATTATTGGAGTGATTCAATTATCGTTTTGTCGTGGATAAATTCTCAAACACACAAGTTACAATCATTTGTCAAGCACAAAATCACAGACATACTAAAACACAGTCAGCCTCAATCATGGTACTATGTACCTACCAAACAAAACCCAGCAGACACGATAGCAAAATGCACTAATGCGCAACAGCTAATAAATTCAACACTATGGTTTACAGGACCGGATTTCCTGAAAAGTAATGACAAAAACAGCTGGCCTGAGCAACCTGGGCATCTTAGCACATCAGAACTTCCAGAAATCCGGTCACAATCACATTTCACACACACAGACAATCATTCCTTTATTTACAATTACTCAAATTTTACCAAGCTTACACGCATCGTCGCATTCATTCTACGATTTATTCATCACACAAAAAACAAACAAAAAAAACCTCTTACACAAAAACTAACAAAGCAATGCATACCCTTGTCTGCTATAGAACTTAACCAAGCTAGACACAAATTAGCAAGAATAGTACAACAAGCTTTATTTCCTGAGGAGTACGCATTACTTTCTCATAACAAAAAATTACCCGCAGCTCACAAATTAAATTCACTCAACCCATTCATGGACGACAATAATCTCATTCGTGTGGGCGGAAGGTTAGCCAACTCGCCATTCAATTACGATAGAAAATTCCCAATTCTACTGCATCCAGATCATCACATTACCAAGATCATATTTTCCACATATCATTTGACACTTTTACACGCCGGCCCACAACTACTACTCTCACACATACGTCAACTATACTGGCCAGTTTCAGGTCGTAATTTAGCACGAAAAACTACACAATCCTGTGTCACTTGCAAACGGTTCCAAGGAAAAACAGTAACTCCATTAATGGCACAGCTGCCTGAGCAGAGACTGCACGCAAATTTTGTATTTAGTGACGTAGGAGTAGACTATGCCGGGCCAATTATGATTAATAACCGAAAAGGGCGTGGAAGTGTTTTAGTCAAATCATATATCTGCATATTTGTTTGTTTTGCAGTCAAAGCAGTGCATCTGGAGTTGGTCACAGACATGACGACAGAATCTTACATATCAGCAATCAACCGATTCATATCTCGTAGAGGCAAACCTAATAACCTGTACTCTGATAACGGAAGAAACCTAGTGGGAGCTGCTCGCGTGATCAAAAATTTCTTAAAACAAAACAGCGACTCAATTTTCAGTTTCACCGCAGAACAAGGCATTTCTTTTCATTTCATTCCCCCTTACACACCTCATTTCGGAGGTTTATGGGAAAGCACAGTAAAATCAGTTAAATATCACCTAAAAAGAGTATTAGGCTTAGCAAATCTCACATACGAAGAAATGTATACCTTACTTGTCCAAATAGAAGGCATACTAAATTCGAGGCCTTTGACGCCTCTTTCATCCGATCCTTCTGATCTTTCAGCTCTCACCCCATTCCATTTTCTAATTGGTCGAACTCTAACAGTGCTACCTCACCCACAGATGTCCGACTGCGACCCAGCACGGCTGCCAAGGCATCAAAGAGTCGAATTGCTAAGACAGCACTTTTGGAGACGATTTAACGTGGAGTATATTTCCCAGTTACACCAAAGAACGAGATGGCAACGTTCGAACGGGGCGCTGACGGAGGGCTCCCTGGTCATCGTGAAAGATGAGGCGCTTCCTGCGGCACAGTGGCCACTTGGACGTATAATCAAACTTTACCCTGGACCCGACGGGGAAGCACGAGTGGCGGACATCAAAGTTCAATCAGGGACGATCAGAAGGGCTTTTCACAAAATATGCCCGCTACTAGACGAATCATCAGATTAAGTAGCTCATCTTCATCATCAGCACCACAATCATCACAATCTTCATCGCTGGCCCGGGAATATGTTCACACACAAGACGTCGGCGGCGGCGGCGGCGGCCGGGGGAGCAGGGGAGCGGCGCCCGCGCCTCCGCACCGCGCGGCGGCGTCCATCACTTCCACTTTTTTGATTGTCGCGAACGCACATCTAACTCTTGTACCTACCTATCATAGCGACCTATTAAAACAGCTTATCTAATTACAGTCCACTTATATTACTCTAACGACCTGGCCTATCTAGGACGTATATAAGCTGCTTATGAAATATCCGTGCAAATTCGGTTTTTATTAACTCTGATTTGTTACTGTTTCCATCATACATATAAATAATATTGTGTGAGGTGTGGTTGAATGTTAAACCTGTTAAAGTAATATTTGGTAATTCTACTTCAAATAACTGCTGTTACTGCAACATCTGAAACCCATGTCTATGCTCACAATACATATTTTTGATCCTTGATTCTTGAAAAACACGTCCAGGGGACCCATCTTAATATCATGTACGTCGATAATTTCTCTAACTAAGAACTGTCTACACCAGTCAAGGCACCCATCTCCCAAGCACAGTCATCAATTAACTAGCAAGCACGGAGGCCTATAACTGCCCCTCCGCCCTACAACTGTGCCCTTGTACCAGGAGATAACCGTACAAAGCCTTTTAAGGACTTAGCAATTTAAACGGACTAAATAATGAACTGGCTACCCTTCCCGTTGAGAGCTATGGTGCGGAGCTGATATATCTATAAAGTAGGATTATAAAGGCATTAAAATTTGCATTGAGATGTGGAGATTATGTTCTTAATTCTGTTAATTGTTTTAAGCTACTTATGTAGATGCTGCAGGTATAATAAGTAACTAACTTTTGGTAATACCCTGCCAACAGAGTGAATACTTTTTCTTGTAGTCTATAATAGACCCTACCTTACCTTGAAATAACGTTGAAAATCAATATATAGGCATGTTTAAACTGGGATTATAGGAGCATTTAAATTGGCGTTGAGAGGTAACTCGGTTAAATGTATTTGTTTGTGTAGTGCTGCATTATTTCGTAAAAACTTGCAGTAAAGGTTTTTTTCTTTCAGGTTATAATAGATACAAGTAGAAAGTTAAGTATAGTAGCAGTTTTAAGTTATTTTTGTAGATGGTGCTGATATAATAAGTAGTTTTCTTACCACTAAGAAATCAACTTTCGGTAGCAGCTTGCCAAATGAGCGAAAAATGTTCTATGGAGTTAAATAAAGAGAATGAGTTTATCTACGAAGTACATGAAGGATTTCAAATGTTAGGCCGACTTCCATAGACTAACACAGCAGCCGTAGACTCTGTAAAATTCTATGAGATAACATTTTTCGTATAGTTATCTCTAGGGCAAATAGTCTACGTCTACGCCTGCCATGTTAGGAGGTTCGACTCCGTTTTATATTCTTAGAGTATTATGATTCGACAAAGTAATTCTTATGTAATATCCTGTTAAATGTCTTGTGTGCAATAAAGTATAAAATAATAATTCCGTTAATTCTACATAGACCAGATATAATCCAGGTTGATTCTATATTTCTATTCAAACAGCACAATAATAGTCCCACAAATATAGGAAGGCGGGTTTTCTAATACCCAAAACGCTCCGTCTGAGCGGCCAAAAATCCGACAAGGTCCGCATGACGTCACAAATCCGGATCATGTCTGTTTGTTATCTATCAGCGTTGCGCACTCGACTGTGCTAGCTAGGGTTGCCACAAAATTTTATAAGCAGAGCATAATTTCTTCAATTGTGCCGGCTAGGGTTGACCGTGTGGCGAATTGAATAAGGGTAATCGGTTGATTTATTACTAAAATATAGCCCAGCGGATTAATATGTTGAAGTGGTAGTGGGCGGGGCACATAGCACGCCGAACTGATGGCCGATGGGGCCGAAAAGTTCTCGAATGGAGATCATATATCCGGAAGCACAGCGTAGGACGACCAGCCACAAGATGGACAGATGACCTCATCCAAGTGGCAGGAATTTGCTGGATGCAAGCCGCTTCCAACCGGTCTTTTTGGAAATCCATGGAGGGGGCCTATGATCAGCAGTGGAGTTCTTGTGGCTGGATGATGATTATGATGAAGTAGTAATATCACGAATCGTTAATTAAAATTGTATAAATATTATGTAGAGAAGCTGTTTAATTGATTAATGGTAAAATAAATTTGTGTGATCATATCTAATATGGGTAAATCATCATCAGCCATATGGCGCCCACTGCAGGACAAAGGCCTCCCTCATGGTTTTCATAACCATGAGGGATTTTGCCATAATCACCACGCTTGGCGGGTGGATTGGCGATCGCAGTATGCGGTTGGAATCTCAGGAAGACGCTGCTGCCCGTCTCCTGGTAATTGATTTCCTTAGTCACCTTCTACGACATCCACAGAAGGAAATGGAGTGACGCTATTCTTAATCCGGCGCCACGCGGAAGGGAAATAATAGTGAAATTGATTGAAAAATGGAAAAAATTAAAAAATTGAGTAAATAGCATAATAATAATGCATATTATTATTTTATCATACTTCGAACAGGTGGAGTGAATACAAATGTCTAATAAACAAAATCACAATAAATAGAGTAATCATAAAATAATCACAAATAATTGTAGAATACAAGCATTATATTTCGTTTTATCTCGACTGCCACACCCCTACGTTTTACCAAAGCGCTCGTTACCCAGCACAGAATGCTAGCAACAACTGGCACTTTATTTCTATTTCTTTGTAACAACGCGTCTGTCAATATAACAGCCGATCACAGCCCTCCCCGTTTGTGCAGAAACGAGATTGTTTCTGTCCGCTCCTTATCAAGCTTTTGTTTTTATAAGGCTTCCCTATTGACTCAAGAAGAGAGGTCGTTGGAAATTGCACTGGTTTTCATAGTTTTGGTATTGAGGAGGATTTTCCCATTCTGCAGCGTGATTTTGAAATCGTTATCTTATATTTTAAGGAAATGCTTTTTTTGTTATGATACAAAATAATACTGATAGTTGAAAAGTAATTTGGAATAAAGTCTTCATTCATTCCAAATTACTTCCCTTCCCCGGAATAAGATTCCGACAGCGCGGATTCTTAGTACAGTTATCCGGGAATTATAAGGCCTACCTGACAGCACTATCTATCTGTTTACCCGTGGGTAAACTCTATCCAGTGAATAAGTCCAAAACGTTTTGCACTATGACATTTCGCAGATATCCATAGATAAATTGTATGACTAATAACCCTGTCGAACAGCTATTTGTGCCAACTTGGTCACATCATAGGCTACATCTATGTTTTTTTTTATCCGTTTTGTCTGTTGTGTATTTAGTTTCATTTTTGTTGTTGTTCATAATAGGGGTTAAAGTATGAAATTGCCGTTTTATTGAAATAGGTTCTTTGAATTGACATAGAATCTTCATGGTTTGAGGTTTTCGAATGAAACTTTTTTCAAATGTTTTCTATGATGTTCTTTTTTTAAAAAATGTGAAACATTTGAATATCGACTTTCAATTGTTTTTGTTATTCAATTTAGACAAGAAAGATGGATACTGCGAAAATTCGAGTGATTTTTGAATAAGAGTTCCGACGCGGAACTAACGCGGCAGAAACAGCCCGCAATATCAATGCTGAGTTTGGAGAGGGGTCTACTAATGAACGCACCGTGCGATTTTGGTTTAAACGCTTTCGTGATGGAAATTTCGACTTAAAGAACGAGCTACGAGGAAGACCGCCCACACAGGTGAATAACGATGAATTAAGAGAGATAGTGGAAGCCGACCCTAGTCAAACTACCCAGGAATTAGCGGCATGGTTTAACGTTACCTTAACCACAATATTGACTCACTTGCGTCAAATCAATAAAATAAAAAAATACGAAAAATGGGTGCCTCATAATCACTCGAATTTTCGCAGTATCCATCTTTCTTATCTAAATTGAATAACAAAAACAATTGAAAGTCGATATACAAATGTTTCACATTTTTAAAAAAAAGAACATCATAGAAACCATTTGAAAAAAGTTTCATTCGAAAACCTCAAACCATGAATATTCTATGTCAATTCAAAGAACCTATTGCAATAAAACGGCAATTTCATACTTTAACCCCTAATATTATCTTACTTATCTGTTTCTTTTGTTTCTGTGATGTGTCTTCTTGTTACAATAAATGTGTTTCCTTCCTCCTTTTTTTGGGTCCGTTTATTTATAAGACAATAAATGAAAAGTTAAATATTTACAATATGTCTTTAGAAGAATGCAAAAAGGTTACAACTGCCTGGCTCAAAGATCTTAATTATGAAGAGACTGAAGATCTCCTAAAAGTAAAGGAATAATATTTTAGCAAGACTAACCCAGAGGTTTCCTACTTTTACAACAACAACATTTATCACTCACCCTCTCACATACACTCACACACACACACACACACACATACACACACATACACTACACACCGAGAGGACATTACACTACCCTATACATTTTCCTTTTTCTTCTTTGTCTACTAGATTTGTAAGATTAAATAATTACTCAGAGGATTTATTTTTTGTAAATCAATAATATGTTTTAAACTTGGAAATTTATATATATATTTTTGTAGCTAGATCCATTTGTAAACATTTTCCGGTAGGGGGCGCTGTTGGCTGAAATACAGGCTCACGCCTAGTTTAGCAACAGATGCTACTATTTGTAAACAGAAAATATACCTAGCATAATTTATAATGTAAATGGAACACCATGTAACTTATTTTTGAGACAAATAAATTTATTCTTTATTCTTATTCTTATTCTTCTTCTTTCTATTTAGTCGATTATCTCTGGACGAGTCTTTATCGATTTAGTTATCTATTGACTTACTTATCCAGTGATTTGGCGCAAGTCGACCTACAAGAGACAGGTGACCACTTACTTGTTAAACAGCGGTTTGTTGGCGAAAAGGCCCGAGGCCTTTTCCTTCGCGGCGTGCAGCCCTTGCATCGCTGCGGCCCGGCTCGCCACAACATTCACGCACACTAACACCTGGGTAAAGGAAAGAAACACTTGTGTTTAAACGCCCAGTGAAAATTTACCTACTGTGCTGCTGAAAAAGTCCAAATCATTCACGCACACAGTAACGCCTGGTTACGAGAAAGAAAAGGTTGTGATGAAGCACCTACAAGTATATACCAAACTTAGGTAACATACTAAATATCATCATTAGCCATTTGACGCCCACTGCCGGACACAGGCCTCCCTCGTGGTTTTCGTAACTATGAGGGGTTTCGCCATAATCGCCACGCTTGGCAGGCGGGTTGGCGATCGCAGTATGCGGTTGGAATCTCAGAAAGACGCTGCTGCTTAGTCGCCTTCTACGACATCCGCGATAGGAAATGGAGTGACGCTATTCTTAATTAGCCAAAGCATTCCAAATTCTAACCAAATTAATTAAGTTCTCACAAAAATAAGTTTACAAAAAATCCAAATAGGTATACACATATGCGTACATAGATAACTTATCTCCCACTAGAATGGTTGAGACCGGTGATGGCTGACCCCTGTGTTATGCTCGTGGACGGGTGCGGTTCGTGTGTCTGACCGCAGCATTAACAGCTTACTTTAGTAGGAAAAGCAATGTTTTGGCACTTAGAGGTTAGGTTTTTCCGCCTATGGTCAAGGGTGCGATTCGTTAAAATACGTTTTTTGTCAAAGGCGCGCGTTGGTGGCGTGTAGCGTATGTAGCGAGTGATGTATTAGGCTTAAGACGATTTAAGAAAAGATGATCAGAGGAGGATTTTTTCCGCCACCTTTTTCTCCACTACAAATTTGGCCAAAGGCAGCGGCTAACATTATTTGTAGCCAAAACCACCTGATTTTTTTGCCGTCGGACTTGATTTTAATACCAATTTAGGTGATATTCATCAAAATGTAATAATAGGTTTGCGACAAAACCACTACTTAGTCTAAGATCTAAATGTAACTAGGGTTTAAAACTTATTATTATGTATAAGTAATTCAAGTAATACGCTAATTATTATAAATCATTAATAGGTATCAACAATGATGCAGTCAACCCAAATGTTACTTTTTACAGACAATTTATATTCGCTGGATGAGGATGGAACGTCTGTAATATTCGCTTTCAAAATTGTCACTAAATTGCGTTATACCTAGTTTCAGTTTTATTATTCGGTAAAAGTGTATACCTAGACCGTACAAAATAATAAAATAAATTCTAATTTATTTGCTAAATGAAGATAAAGATAAAGATAAAAAAAGTATTTATTACCTCATCAGAAAAAAAAACTTAAAACAAAGTAAGGCTTAACAGTGTTATTAGTTAGTTAGCCACTATTATCCATAGGTAGTTATGTAAGGACATACCCATATAATGAAAACGTTACATAACCACCACCATTTGAACAATACATAGATATACACCCACACACCTATAGCCTAAAAAATCGATAACCGACAAAGAATCTGTAAACTCACCGCGAAAACAATACTGCACCTTAATTGCGTTCAATTAGAGCTTAATCAAGGAAAATAAGTGAAAAACTTACATAATTTCAGTCCGTAGATGTGACAGACTCGTAGCGACGTCTGGAGGCTTCGTAGCATCCACGCACCTCTACGGCGTAGCGCTACGGCTGCGCGTAGCCTTTCCTCCTATTGGTCGATACGTCAACGGACGTAAGCCCGAGCCAACCAATCAGAACGCGCTCTAAAAAGAGGCGGGGCCTTTGAGGTTTTCAGAAATTTTCAGGGGGACCCTTGCATGCAGCGTAAGCGCTTTGTACGAGTATACAAATAATAAAATGATATGATATGTACGAAGCTTGAGAATTAGTATACTTTGTTGGAGGCAATTTCTATTACAATTAAGTCCCATGTAACATAACATAACATAAACTCACGCCTGTAACCCAGAGGGGTAGGCAGAGACCAGGGACTGCTACTTGCTACGATCCTGACAGATCTCTTTCGCTTCCTCAACATTCATTAGTCGTTGCATGCACGCACGCCGGTTTCGGGTACTTTTTATCTTTCCCTTTGCTAATACATCCCCTATTTGGTCGAAGTATGTCGTCTGAGTCGTCCCTTACCAGCCCTTCCACCCACATTCGCTCGATATATTTGTTTTGTCAATCTTTCTTCCTTCATCCTCTCCATATTCACCCTTTAAATTAAACAAACTTAAATAGTAAAATATGGAGCGAGCTAATTATGTGGAACCTCGATACCCGTTTAGTAAAATGGTGAGAGCGTGTTGATATTGGAGTTTCATCAATTTTCTGTGAAACGAAAATTTACTTCCAATTGAAATTCTACTTATTTTTATTTTATTTCTTTATAAAAGCTTATAAATAACGCTTTTATGCCGTCGTATCATCAATTGTATGTTAAAATATTTACAAGCTTTTTATTACATGTTTTCATTTTCTAAGACAAGACATATAATCTTTTTTTAAGACAAGATATATAATATCACGAGAAGGATATAAAGCATAGGTATATAATATCCTTCCTCATGATGCAATCTATCTCCTTGCCAAATTTTACCTTAATAATGTTCAGTGGTTTGGGCGTGCAAAAGTAACCGACAAACAGAAGCAGGTAAAATAGACAGGGTGTAACAAATTCCCTATACATCCGAAAATGGAGCGTTCTCACAACGAAATTAGTACTCGTCAATAATAAGCAGCCTATATACGTCCCACTGTAGGGCACATGCCTTCTCTCAGGGAGAGAGTATGGGCATAATCACCACGCGTGCCCACCGCTCGTAGCCCCGGCTGCCTGAGTGATCTTAAACGATCACGAAGGTTAAGCAACACAGGGCGCGTTCAGTGCATGGATGGGTCGCCGTCTGTGCCTAACGCTAGTGGCATTTTTCCGAGCGGTTCCGTGCTTCGCAAGGCACGTTAAGCTGTTGGTGCCGGCTGCCGTCGATAGATGGCAGTCGTAAAGCCAAGTCAGAGGCCTTAGGGCGGCTTGACAACTTCTGACAGTAGACGAGCCACTAGTCTACAAGCCTCCACCAATCCGGACTTGGCCCCCGTGGTGGAGTATGGCCCAAATATACCTTTCTCAGGGAAGAGACCCGTACCCCTCGGTGGGGACATAATGGGTTGATGATGATGTGCCTACCGCGGATTGGCGATTTCAAGCGCTGAGGTTTGTGAATAGCTCTGACACTCAGGTTTCCTCACGATGTTTTCTTTCACAGTTAGCGAGTGGTATTGCTACTATAACTTCACAAATGTGCATAACTTAGAAAACCAAGTCATAGGTACACGCCCGCACTGGGGATCGAACCTGCGTCTCTCGCTTCCGAGTCCGATGTTCTACCCACTAGGCTACCACCGCTGTAGGTATAACTTGTAGAATATACAATCGTACAGTGTATTATGATTATATTGCATGTCCTACTAGTGGAGGACATTTCAAAAATAGTATCTAGCTAACAGTCTCATGCTGGGACCAAAGAGCCACGAAGATTAGTGGCATAGTCTCAGTGGCGCCCTCTATATTTTTTTCAATGTCTTGGAGCACGATGAAACCTAGCTAGATCGATAGAGGACAAAAAATTAAACAAGAAATTATTAAGGTCACCATGTCCTAAAGTGGCACGTTTAGGAGTTATTGAGCTTTGAAGTTTGTATGGAATTTCCACTGAGTTTCATCACTGAATTTGTCACTTGATATGAGTTTTTTCGGGGATTCAAACCTACTTTGATCTTTTTTAAAGTCTGGGTAGCTATGTCTAGTAGGTACCTACCTACTTATATACATAAATACATGAAATTATAGTATTATTCATGCATCCAATTCGTTCAATTCGATTAAAATTCAAAACATGTCAATATAAAACCTACAGTTTAAATAATATAGATAGGTTTAGGTGGTAGGTAGGTACCTATAAATAATGTAGATAGGTACATATCGCTAGAAACTTAAACCGCTGCTGTGTGTAAAACCATGTTCAACCATGTTTTTAACATAAATACCATTTCCTGACGTAGCGTAGTAGGTAGGCAATATCCAATAATTAGGTAGGTACCTTCATCTTCAGTTGGGCAAAGAAAGAACCTACGGATCTACCCACTGAGGTACCTACCTATTACAAACTTCTTTGAGATTAATCTTTTTGGTGAGTGGGTAAACTACTGAAGTGACGTTGTCAACATTGATTTATATTTGGAAAGTAAGTAATTAATAATTAATTAATAAAATAAGTAAAAGCTAATTCAGATGAGATGTCCATCTTCTTTTCGAGGGTCTTTAGTCGACGAAGCACCACGGAATTTCAACGTGGAATCGACTGTTTTGTTTACTCTTTTCATGTTCGCTCAAAGTTCGTACACATTTTGTTGGTGCTTATTGTTATCAAACAAATTCTATCTTTTTTCAGCTCAGTCCAAAGTTTTTATATTCCGATATGAGCTTACCCTTGACCACAATCTTGCCTAGGGCGTAGATGTTCGTTTTTGGTGGCTCTCATAGTTGTCTGCTGTCTTACTCGTAGCTGTGAAGACTGCGGCTTTATGTATCTTGTTTGTGGGATGTGATGGACTATGGATGAACCAAAAAGATTTCCCTTACCTGGTGTAATAGACTGTACTTGGACTTGGGGAATGAGGATATATGTATAAAAATGACTTCTGTCAGCCAATAATTACCTACATTGAAGTGACATATGTTTACTATGAAACCATATTAAATATAGAAACAGGAATTAATCATATTTTTAGGTCTAACTACCTAATTATTGTTTAACTGCTAATATTTAATCAGATAATGCTTATAACTAAACACAGCCACCATAAAACTTAATTTAAGTACAAATGTTTCTTCCGGTACCTGCTTCTCCGATCAATAACTCGCTCACTGTTCGGTAGAATGATTTAATGATAAGTAATGCCAAATTGTATATTGTGATTAGTCTAGCAGCTAAGTGTAATTTGTAATTAAAATAAAGAAATATCTTGTGAATTTTCCTTTAAATACACTATTTTATTTATTTACCTGATAGGATTGATGAAAAGCAGATTTATAACTCTGGTAAAAGCTCCCGTAATACCCTCGCATTGTAAGCATCCTCGCTACGCTCGGGTGCCTTAATATACGGTATCTATAATAAACTGGGTGTTTTTTCTACGACTTATTTAGCAATTTAGTCAAGAATCGGCAACGAGTCACAGGTGCCAAGCATATAGTCCAGTATTTAGTGAAAAATGATTCAAAAAATTCAAAAGTTAAGTTTTATAAAAATCTCATACAAACTTCAAAGCTCAATAACTCCTAAACGTGCCACTTTAGGACATGGTGACCTTAATAATTTCTTGTTTACTTTTTTGTCCTCTATCGATCTAGCTAGGTTTCATCATGCTCCACGATATTGAAAAAAATATAGAGGGCGCCACTATGAACTATGCCAGGCCCCATACAAAAATCTTCGTAGCTCTTTACACATTACACAAACTCACACCCGTATCCCGGAGGGGTAGACAGAGACCTGGGGTTGCCACTTGCCACGATCCTGAAAGACCTCTTTCGGGATCAAATTTGAATATAAAAAACAGTGTTAAGAACTATGCCTTTATTTAAAAATTTGGGTCCAGTGTTATGTGGGTTCAAGGCTTGGCCTTTCTTACACCGTGCTAGTCTAACAAATCTCGTACACAGTCTAATAAGACTTCCACCTCTCTATTGGAAAGCACTCGCGCAGCCACGCGGAACTAATACCTTAATCTAGTCTAGACACCCTAAATCAACGCTACGATCGATCAAATCGGCCGAAACCGACCTCAGTCATGCCCTTTAAGCACAACCTACCTAATGTTTAAAAAATAAGTCACAGTTTCTGTGTTATTTTGAATAAAGGCATATTGATTTGTTTTGATTATCCCCATAGTAAAGGTTATTCATATTGACGACCAAATACTATAAAAGTAAAAAAAAACCGGCCAAGTGTGTGTCGGGCCACGCGCATTGTGGGTTCCGCTGTTTCGTATTGTAATACGAGTTTTAAATTCTATTTTTATTTGGTTTCTTACAAACAACACATTCTGGAATGGTTCGCGTATTTTAGATAATAAAAGTTTTTTTTTTTCTGGTGACGATCCGTGATCCAATCTAAATACTCGCACTGGTGCCTTCCGGGTGATCGTCGCGCCTGTATCGGTGACGTGGCACACTCATCACTTTGATGAAAATTCAAACGTGAGAGGAATTGCGCTCTATGTGTTTTTTTCGTGATTTATACGTAATCATTGAAAGTCGAAGACGTTAAATGTGCCAACGAGTTTCATTCAGCCCTATGGACGTTGAAGAATAATTTGTGGTGCCTGGAAAACGCCCAACAAGGACTGACGCAGAGCAGCGAGCCCGAGCGCGCTAGAGTTAAGGTGCGGAGACCGGTGAGTTGCCAGGCCGATACAAATTCTCTTTAAGTTGGTCGTCAAAATACACGAACTTAGAAGGAGGTGTTTCTGATTGGTATTAGAATTTTATTTTACTTATGTTAACTACATGCTTTATATGAGTAACAACTTCATTAAAGTCATTTTCAATGGAATTTGTACGAACTGTTCCTTTTTTTAACTTGGTCGCTAGGCGACCTGATGTCTCTGTAAATTAATGGTGTGCAATGAAGTGTTATCTATTTGTGTTTCTATCTTCTCGTTGAATTGTAAGGCCTGCCAAACCATGATAGTTTTCCTTTTAATTTCAATATAACCATGTGCTACTGCTGATTTTTTTCACGTTTCTGGAAGAAACCGTTAGGTATTGCGGAAAAAATTGCGCTTTAAAGCTTAATACTTTGCAAACATGAACGACCAAGTCAATGATACCCTATACTATGGGGTCTCTGAGCTAAGCCGCGGATAGACATATAGACAGACATGGTGAAACTATAAGGGTTTCCTTGTTGACTATAACCGTAAAATATTTGATTCATATTTCTTGAATGTCATTAGTACGAGTATGAATAACCTTGTATGAACATGTATCTCGATAGACGTAATTTCTTTTCATATTTTAAAGACTTCTATCAAAGTAGGCTTCCATCTATGGTAAGCCTAAAAATATGTCTCAGCCACTAAATGATTTATGTTACGTATTATAGCAATTAACAGGTAACGATTTTTCGTTGCCAATATTGTCAACAAATAAGGCATCAGACAAGAGTTATATTCGCAGAGACAATCGGCAGTGAACCGTAGGATCGGTTCAGAATAGGCCGCGGCTTCCGCGATATCGAGACGACTTCATTTCACGGGCAGAGGACTCGCAAATGAAGTTACCATGGTCCAACGGATTCTCTGGCGTAGGGTTGAGTGGATGCGGTGATTTCATTTAATGACAGGTACTACCTGACTGCGGCGAAGCCCAAAATGAGGTGTTTTTGGCTCATATGTATGTATGTATGTTAGTATGTCCGAGTCTATATGCCCTTATAAATACTTAACCAATGGTCAGATTTTGACACGTAAGATCTGAATCGATTTGTCGTGATTGCGCAAGTGTCATAAACCTGATATTTTAAAAAACATTTATCTGAGCAAAACTAAAATTGTTGTAAAACACAAATTTAAATTGAAGTCTTTCAAAAATTACGATAATTCTGTATTTTGTTTATTGAAGCAAAAGTAACTTAAGTGGATTGCTGGTACTGATTATATCCATTACCAGTGTGCTACCAATACTGAAACGGGCCCCCCTACCTAAATATCTATGTATTTTCACAGCTGGACTGGCTTAAAAGAAGTAGAAATCGGCGTCAATCAACTTGAATCAACCAGTGCAGACATACATAATAAAGGCACAGATACCTTATCCAAAGGAATCCCTCCCCTTTCGCAGCTCCAAATCTCATACCAATATGCAGGGATGATTCATGCGTCACGGTCGACTCCACCGTTTGAGCCAGAACGCGGTGCGCAGCCGACCGTGCCCACCTTTTACGATTCATTCGAATGTTATGAGCTTTTTTCGATTTAAAATAAAGTGGACTTTCGCGACGCGACCGGTGTTATGTCTCACCAACCGAACTTCAAGAAAGGGGAATTCGTCCATTTATTTTTGTATGTATGTTAAACGGTTATTTTATATCACGTTGTCTGATGTCATTAATTTTTAGAGGGGCGATAGCCTAGTGGGTAGAACAATGGAATCAGAAGTGAGAGACTCAGGTTCGATTCCTAGTGTGAGCATGTACCTATGACTTTGTTTTCTAAGTTATGTCAATACCACTCGATAACTGTGAAGGAAAACGTCGTGAGGAATCCTGAGTACCTATCTGAGCTATTCAGATACCTCAGCGCTTGAAATCGCCAATTCGCTGTGGGCACGCGTGGTGATTAAGCCCATACTCTCTTTCTCTGAGAGAAGGCCTGTGCCCCACAGTGGAAAGTATATAGGCTGCTTATATTACTATATATTGTTGTTAGAAAGGAGGTGAACTTACGTAAGAGTGAGACCACCTGAATGGAATATGAGATAAATGTATGAGAGGCCTAATTTTCCGCACTAAATCCTGTCGGAATCCTGTCGTTTGAAACAGCAATTAGTATGGAATTTGACGGACGATTAGAATCGTTCAGTATTTGGTGCGCGTAATGTAGGAGCTGTTCATGAGAAAATAATCAAACTCTTCTTTTTAGTATGTGTGTTTTCTTGAAATAATTTTTAATTATTAAAAAAGTTGTTTTTTTACCTTTTTTTAATTAAAACATGGTCAGCACTTGACTCCAGTCTCGCTTATCGTACTAAAGACGCGCTTGCATGTATAATGCCACTTAAAGTGGGACGATTCCCTTACAAATGATTATTTCCAAATTTGTAAAAAAAAAAATTACATTATTATACACTGGAATTATGTCTGTCTGCATTAATTAAGATTTTTATTTGCACAAAAACATATTTCCTTGAAAAAAAACCGTAGTTTAATAGGTTAAATAAGATCGATAATGTTTGTATGGACTAAATTGTCGAATTTATTTAAACTATTAAACCAGTGTTTTTTTTTTTTAAGAAACTGTATATTGGCGCAAATAAAAATCTTAATTAATGCAGACAGATATAATTCCACTGTATAATTATGTATTTTTTTAACATATTTGGAAATAATAATTTGTATGGGAATCGTCCCACCTTAACACTTGTTTGAAAGACACTCTGATTAAATGTATTAAATGTGTGACAGAATGTCTTGAAGTTGTATGAAAAGTTTCATTATTTTAAGTCATCATCATCATCATCAGCCATTTGACGCCCACTGCAGGACACAGGGGGTTTTGCCATAATCGCCACGCTTGGCAGGCGGGTTGGCGATCGCAGCATGCGGTTGAAATCTCAGGAAAACGCTGCTGCCCGTCTCCCGGTAATATATTAATTTAAGTATTTTCTATCAAACAGCGCCAGTACAAAGCAGAAAAACCTCGAAAATTCATAATACTTTTTCTCAAGAAACGGTGAATTATCAGGCATGTTTTAGGAAATAAGCAATGTAGAAATAGCCCTCTACAAGCTTCTTAAAACGAATGGCCTCAAATTCTATGCCACTCTCAAACTTTGCTTTCTCGGCGTCTAAATTTCGCTTCCTTACTCTGTTGCAAGTTATAATAGGATGCATTAATCATGGGCTCAAAAAGAGCGAAGCCGGGAGTTTTTAGTCGTGAATTAATGTAACATGTCGACAATAATGATAAGCTGCAAGTTAGTTGAGAGCAGAAAAAATGTCTGTGTATTTTTATAGGTACTTATTTTTAAGAATCTCATACCTCAAACACAGAAACCAGCTAACCGTTTGATTTAATTTAATTATTATATTCTTTTTGTGCGCTAATCCCTGCAGAGGACAATTTTAAAAACCTATTGAGAGGCTAAAAGTTCCACCCATACCGGGACTTGAACCCGCGACCTCTGATACGGTTTAGCCAGAGGTCGCGGGCTCAAACTGTCAGGAATTTTATACAGTTTAAAAAAGTAGTAGTGACCTTTGTCGTCAGAGCCTTCCAATGTCGTTTTTTTGGCACAAAACTAAAAAAAGAAATGGTGGTTTTTCAGCAAATACTCAGCGCGCCAGAATTTAAGACTGCTGCAAATCTGAATAAATACTATCTAGGTGGACCCAAACAACATACCAAATGAGCAAGTTTACCGTAATTATTTCTATTTCAGCCTTTTTATTTGTACGATATGACTGGCCTAGTAATTTACATTTTACCAAATAAACAATCGCAGTTAGACCCGTATAATATATTACTATATTGATTGGGTGATTTTGAAATCGGTATATTCTTAGGGAATATTCTTTCCCTTGTGAAAAACTATATTATTGATGATTTATCAGTAATTTTATCTGTAAATATTCGTGACTTCCGATCTTTCGCTCCTAACTGTGAATCCAAATTCAAGTGGTAGGAAATCCCCTAAACTTGAAAAATGTTTTCTAATATGTTAAATTAATCGATCGAGAGTCTGTCGTCCGATATGCGTAAATAATTGAAAAAATAATTGAGTTGGCCGGCGCCGACCATAAGACGCCCGAACCATATTTTTGTTTTAGATTTTTATAACTTTTCGTCCGGACATTGTTTGTTTATGCTTAAGCATAGTAATTTTGGGTAACATATTTTTGTTACGCGTCATTTTTTTCAAAACTAGGCCATATGTTTCTAAGTCACGGTTTTCTAACCGTTCCCTTAAAATACGGTGAACGAATTAATTAATCTAGGACCTATACTAGAGAGTCACCCTATAGTATAGGTCCTAGGCAAGCTTACTCCATTAATAAAAATATCACCTTTGGCCGTAAGATTTTCACCGTCCCAGTATTTAAGAGCAGAGTTCAAAAATATTACTTTGCCTTAGTTTAAGGTTGTTTTTTTTTCTGGTGAAATCTCTTTCCAGTAGTATGTAGGTATATTTTTCCTTCATCTCGTCCTTTCATATGATTTTTATTTATGTATGTTTATTCTATATTTATTTCATATTTATGTACCGTTTATGGATGCTTATTAAATATATATATATATATATAATATCTTGCTTTTAGAAATTACTTTTAGTAATAAGGCCGCCAATTGTACTGTATCATATTATTGTTGGCAAGAGTTGGATGAGAGTAGCCGAGGACCGTGCTCAGTGGCGTGCTATAGGAGAGGCCTATGTCCAGCAGTGGACAAGCATTGGCTGATGATGATGATGATGATGATGATGATATTATTGTTAAATTCTCATATGTAATTCCTGGTGTACATACAATAAAGAATATTCTATCTATCTATCTATCACCCAGATAATACAGCATCTGAATACAAATCTATCTAGTGTAACTATAAGTTGTTGAACTAGACGGAAGCAAAATTAATCAGTTTTGGGGTCCTTTGGCTTGGACGTTTTCCGGGGAATTTGTTCAGTTATTATTATATTTTTGTTTTTAAAGATTTTGTATATTGACACTTTCTGGAGAATTCGGACACGCGCGTTATTTCTGTAATTGCTAATTGGTGTCACTACATATGCAAGTAAGTGATCACCACAATCATATTTTCCTTGCCTGCCGGGACTTTATGGGAAGCCAAGGCTCTACAAAGTCACGCTTTCCACCTTCAAGAGTGGGTACACAAAAACGCGATACACTTCCATAAAGGAACGCTAAGTGCATTCGAGTATCGAGCGATAAAAGGCAACGACGCTGAGTGGACGATATTGGCCGAGAGGGCTAGAGTGGGCGATGGATTTTATAATGGGGCAAAAACGTTTGTTATGTTGGTATAAGTATATGTACACCATGAATTTTGGGTGGTTCGAAAGCCATGAAAAATGACCGTGAAATATGCAGGTTTGTTTTTTTTTACAGAGCCCCTTCCAAAAATATCTCGACACATATGGTACTCGAACTTATGAAAACCCCTAGTAGCTAGTCAGAGCGGTGAGTGCGTGACACGGGTGTGCAGTTCTTTGTTCTGATAGACGGAGAGGCTGTACTAATTGTTGGAGAGTTGTTTCAGACAACATTTCTCAACAATTTAAATTTTTTATTTTACGTCTGTACTAAATAGTCTAAATAGATGGCATTTTTAATTGTTAATTACATAACCGTGGTTTTCAAACCACCCAGATTTCAGCATGTATTTACAGGTGAAACAGTATATGCGGGATTTTACGAAATCTCCATATCTATAACAAAAATTTCAAAAAGTTTGTTAAGTTATAGTAGGAATACCACTCGCTAACGGTGAAGGAAAACATCGTGAGGAAACCTAAGTGTCTGAGCTATTCATATACCTCAGCGCTTGAAATCGCCAATCCGCGGTAGGCACGCGTGGTGATTAAGCCCATACTCTCTCCCTGAGAGAAGGCTTGTGCCCTACAGTGGGACGTATATAGGCTACCTATGTAAAACAAAAAAAGGGACTCTACTCGACAATACTAACTTATACAATTTGTATATTATGGTAGAGACTGCTAATAGCGGACCCCTGCGTTATGTTCGTGAACGGGTGCTGTCCATTTGTCTGTATCGTACGTGTTCTTACTTTTGTAAGAGGACTGAATAGTGTTTTAGCAATTCAAGTTGTGAATTGCATTCATAAATAGACTCAATCTTAAAGTGTAACTTTAAGTTGAAAACTCTTTTAATGAAGCAAACCTGTTTTGAAAAGAATAAATGTGGAGTTTCTTTGTTAGCTTCTTCTCCGCATAATCTATTAATTCTGAAACTAACAGCTTTGACGTTCATTAAGTAAACATTTTGTTTTTATAGTGAATAAAAATTTTTGTATAAACCAATTTAGAGTCTGGTTTTTTTTCATTTATGTTATCCTTGCTTGCCTTATAACAGGAATATAATAGGTTTATAACCGAGGTTAAATGCAATTCATGGAATAGGACCATGGATGGATTAATTTTGAGCACGGCGGTTGTTGGGGACCTTTGGGTCCGAGGCTTCTCTGGGTGTCATTTTATTAACTGATGCTATATGTTTAAATAGGGCATGTATTAGCAAAGGGCAAGATAAAAAGTACCCGAAACCGGCGTGCGTGCATGCAACGACTAATGAATATTGAGGATCGTGGCAAGTGGCAGTCCCTGGTCTCTGTCTACCCCTATGGGATACAGGCGTGCGTTAATATATGTGTGTATGTATATTTTCAACTATTGTTTTAAATAACAATTTTCTGACGAGAGTGTTGACGAAGTTATTTAAGTAGGTTTTATTTTTGCTTGAATGCAGGTATCTAAAATTTCTGATATGACTAAATATATTTTCATACATCAATATAATTTATATCATTTCAGATTATTTTGGAAATAAAAGACTACAAAACTTCTTGCCAATCTTAAAAAAAAATTTTATCTACTAGCTGACCCGGCAAAACACAAAAAAATCATAAAAATCGGTGAAGCCGCTTCAGAGGAGTTCGATAAAACACTGCGAGACGAGATTTTTATATATTAGATTTTATCGGCCCATAATCACTCAAAAGGTCCTCGGTCAAAATAATGGAGTAGACTGAGGTTTTACAAAATACCTTCACAATATTCTGTTACCAATCTGAGGTTACGGTTAGCAAAGGGCAAGATAAAAAGTACCCAAAGCCGCGTGCGTGCATGCAACGACTATTGAGTGTTGATGAAGCGAAAAATGTCTGTCGGGACGTGGCAAGTGGCAGAACCTGGTCTCTGCCTACCCTACGGGATACAGGCGTGAATTTATGTATTTGTAGGTTACGTATACAAGTACAGGTACATATTGTGTTCTAAGTAAGTATATCTCAAGTAATCTCGAGATATTCTGAAACATTGCCGTTTTGTTGTGTTCTGTTTTCTTGCAATAAGCTGTATCGGAGGAAAGCCGTATAAGAGAGGCAAGTGGAGAGGTCCTGAGAGGCCGATATCGCTCAAGAGCCTTGCACTACAAGGGAGCAAGTTCCACCAGGGGGACATGGCAACATAATGGGGTAGGAATTGCGTTATCCGCTTAGTAGCACGTATCTTCCTACCTTTAGGATAATAAGCCTGATAATAAGGAATTTCAAAGACCTTTGGGATAATATTCCCTGATGTACAATAAAGAATATTCTTATATCTATAAACACTTACAGATTCGCGGCGCGTCTTTCCGACGGACAGACGATTCTAAAATCATATTTGAATCAAAAGTTCTCAAGCTAAGACCAAAAACTGGCAAACGCAGCATGGTCTACCAGCTTGTTGGGTCAACGATGATGACCGAGTATGGTCGAGGATGATAATAAAGTAAATAAAGTAGGCACGCCTGTGTTCTGGAATGGACGAATCGAAGCCGATGGATTGGATTGGGCACGATTCTGTCCAGAATCCCGTGTGGTTCTCGGTGTAAGAATATGATCTCCCTGACTCACCGCTTAGGTATAGTATAGTAAGAAGCTTTTAAGATAGAATTTTAGGAAGTGGACAGCAGTACCTCTTGTATACTAGAGTAACCCTCTACTGTATCTGTAAATAAAACCTTCAAGGCCAGCACATCTTTGTGGCGTAAGGGAGGCGTATGTCCAGCCGTGGACGAACATTAGCTGATGACTGTGCAGAATAAAATGCATTCTGATTCAGACAGTAGGCACTGTCGCGTATAAGCTTGCCAGAAACGAGGTTCAAAAATGTGTGACGTACACTTTGTGCCCAAAAAAGCTACTATAACATTTAAAGATTATTTAAATGATTAACTTTCTCTCAGACAAACAGTATGGATTTAGGCCACGCTCAAATACACTATCTGCCACGATCGATTTAGTTACAGACATTCAAGTTAATATAGATAGCAAAAAACTAGTTCTTGGTATCTTTATCGATCTAAAAAAAGCTTTTGATACCGTGAGTCATAGAATCCTACAGGAAAAACTAAAAAACATAGGGCTAACAGGGGCTGCATCTAAAATGTTTGAGTCTTATCTAACAGACAGGTACCAAAAGGTAAAAATCGATGAAATAGAAAGTGAGCCTCACGCTATTGAGTGCGGTGTGCCGCAAGGCTCAGTCTTGGGTTCACTGCTCTTTTTGGTGTATGTCAACAATATTAGTGAGATGGGATTACACGGGAACATTGCCCTTTATGCTGACGACACTTGTCTGTTTTATTCCGGAAACACAATTAATGAAATTCTCAAATTGGCCCAAGACGATCTAGATAAACTGTCAGAATGGTTCCAGTATAACCTACTCTCTATAAACACCTCAAAAACTAGCTACATAATTTTTTCAGCTAAAAACAGGAAAACCGGTGACCATGAACCACTAACTATAAACGGCACTACGTTACAGCAATCAATACAAGAGAAATACCTGGGCCTTATACTGGACCCACAATTAACATGGCAGGAACACATAAAACGTCTAAAATCAAAAATAACATCCCTTACAGGAGCGTTACGCAGAGTTGCAGGATGCTTTCCAAGACGAGTGCGATACACTATTTATAACTCACTGATAAAACCACACTTAGAATATCTTATCGAAATCTGGGGCACAGCAGCTAAGGTACACTTACAAAAACTACAAAGAGCACAAAATAAACTTATTAAAGCTGTGTTTGGATATAACTACTTAACTCCCACTGACAAAATCTACCAGGATACCAAAATAATGCACATAAACCAAATTTACGCATTTAAAACCTGTTTGTTAATACACAAAATAATAACAAAATCGACACATTCAAACCTTTCATTTACAAAAAAGTCACACAAATACAACACTAGAAATGCCCACAACGTGGAAACTATATCACCAAGAACCAATTATGGCAAGAGGAGCATAAAATTTGAGGGAACGCAACTATACAATAAACTACCAAAATATATCAAAGAATCAGAAAAACTCAACATCTTCAAGAAACGTTTAGCAAAATACGTCCGCGAAAATACCGCTCGAATAGTTTAGTCGATCCATTAAGATTGTAATTGTTTAACAGAATACGGCCGCGTAAATAAGTTTAGCCGATAACTTTTTAGATCACCTGCGTTTGTAGTGATTGTTTTGTATTCTACCTACACTACAAATTAATGTGTGCAACTGATATTGCACTCACCTTATTACAACATACAACTACCTACATTATACGGAACTATTGTCTACTGGAACCTTAATTTTAAATTGTTGTTATTTTATAAGCTCATGCATGTATTAACTAAATTAATTAGTCATTAATTCTCATTTCAAGTGAACATCTGTATTGTTCTTATGAGAATAAACGTCTTAAACCATAAACCATACACCATAAATGACAAAGACGTCTGGAATTAAAACCAGTTCAATGCATGAGTTGTAGGTTTAAGAATAATATGTCATAAGCAGCCTATATACGTCCCAGTGTAGGGCACAATCCTTCACTCAAAGAGAGAGAGAGAGAGAGAGAGAGAGAAAGACTCGGACGAACAATAATTCTGTAAACTCTGTTAATCATCATCATCATCAGCAATTTGAGGCCCACTGCAGGACATAGCCCTCCCTCATGGTTTTCATAATCATGAAGGGTTTTGCTATAATCGCCACGCTTGGCCGGCGAGTTGTCGATCGCAGTATGTGGTTGGAATTCCAGGAAGACGCTGCTGCCCTTTCCTGGTAATTTATTTCCTTAGTCACCTTCTACAACATCCACGGAAGGAAATGGAGTGACGCTATTCTTAATCCGGCGCCACACGGACCCGTTAATTATACACCATATTATTTTGAAAAGACTAAGTTTGGAGTTTTTTTTGTCAATGTTTTCTTCAAAATGATCTAGACTTTGAAATGGACACCTAGTTTCACTTGAAAGGTTCATTAAGTCACAGTTTCTGTGTTATTTAAAAAAGCCTTGGAATTTTCTTTTTTATTAAGTTACGTTATAAAACGCAGCAAAAATTTATACGTTGACGTACAAGTAAAATGTAAATCTACATGAACTCCCTTGAAAGCAAGAGTATTCGATTGATAATAATTATATAACGCGTCATATTATAAAACCGGCCAAGTGCGAGTCGGACTCGCGCACGAAGGGTTCCTTACCATTATCTATAAAATATTTCAATATTTGAAGCGTATACCTGTTGCCGTTATTAACGAGCAAAAAAAATACAATTCTTGTATGGGAATCCCTCTTAAATATTTATTTTATTCTGTTTTTAGTATTTAGCTCTAGCTATCACGGTTCATGAGATACAGCCTGGTGACAGACAGACAGACAGACAGACAGACAAACAGACAGACAGACGGACAGTGAAGTCTTAGTAATAGGGTCCCTTACACTTTGGGTACAGAACCGTAAAAATCAATTGATTCGGGACTAAAATGGAGTTTCAAGATTTGACTATATAAGTTGACATATCCATTACAAAAAGACCGTCTAAATGTGAAAATGTTTGATACCCGTAACCTATGAGCATGCATGCAGCCACTAATATTAATGTTGATAAAAGAAACAGGTTAGTTAATGCCGTTATTAACTCCCTCCCGGATATAAGCGTGATTTCGTAGTATGTAGGTGTGTTATTTGGGTGACTCTTTGGACGACGAATGTATCGTGTTATTGCATTTATTAAGGAATGCAAACACCAATTCCCATAATTACCTATTTTATGAAACAATTTTGCTCACAGCATCATTACATAAATGTTCCCTAAACATTATTCCTACTACAACACACAATAAACCCAACCAGACGGAGATAAAGCAAAACCCCCGCACATTCTAACCCACAGCCCAAACCGTGACGATTACAGCGAAAATCACGCTAAATCTAGCGACACCTCAATGCTTTAGCGACGTACCTTTTTCCACACCATTGCCCTCCTCCACCTGGGGACGACCCTCTCCTTCCGACCCGCGGGGCACCGAATACTGCGTCTCTCTCACACAGTCTATTTATGACTTATTAAGCCCTCAAAGGTATCATGGCAACTCTCCCGGGGTGGCAATATAGAAAATTGTGAACTCAATCGTGGAAGACGACAGTTTATTAAATATCCGCTCAAAGGTTCGAATGTAAGGCACGTGCGCGATGCACTAGAAGTGCTTGCTGATTGAATTTGTTGAGTAAGTTATGAATGTGCTTGGAGAGTTAATTCATGGAGGAAAAAATTAAGATGTTTTCTTATGCAACAGAAAGTAGGTACCTAATTAATTTCTGTAGATTTCTTTAGGAAGTTCTGATTTCTCCCATTATTTTAAAAGATACTGGCCGCATGCAAATAACCTCCGAGGAGAAGTAATCAGATAGCGAACAAACAAAAACGAAATTGAAAATTCTGGCTGCAAAATAAGAAAAAAGATAAACACTCGAAACGTTTTGTTTGAAAATCGAATAAAGCGTTGGAAATTCGAAATAAATATTGCTTGGCGGGGAGTATGTTTGCCCACCGATCGCTCCTCAGGGACGACGCTCAAGCTTGCGAACAACGCACCATATCTAGTGACCCCTTATTTGGTACATTTTGTTCGATGTACACGCAACCAGAATTGCAACGAAAGAAATACGTAATTCACCTCTCTAACCCTGGAACGATTTATTGGAAAACAGCTCTGTGATCACTGTGATGTATCGGTATTATTGGAAGTTTAAAGAAACAACGAGCGAACCGCTCGTGGTCGCTCGACGTCCTGTTTAGTGACGGGAACGTAGTCTTATTTAAAGGTCTACAAAAATCTACTTTTTTACAGAATATCATATTTTTTTACCTATTTATCAAATTCTGATTTTAATATAAAATAACACCAGTAATAAGATTAATTGTAATATTTACGTATTTACAATAAATATTAGCCATATATAAAATATGTCTTTATACGGCTGCCGTTGGGGAGAGTTCCCAAGTTACTGGCAGCATTACCCCTCTGAATGGCCAGGCTGATGCGCTGACCGAGTTAGCTACCAGCTCCAGGGTCGCCTGACGAGTCGATGAGGCGCGTCGATCTTTCTTTGTAAATTTCTATATCATATTTTATAAACAATAAATTTTTACATCTGTCACATCTGTCAAAAACAGTGGTTTGACAATGGTTTCTTGTGCTTTTGCATTAACAGACTCATGCCCGTTTTATATGGTTCGGACCATATCGAAAATCAATGCGCAAATCGAAATATGTACTCAGAAGCGTTGCTGCAGTGCTTCACTGGAGGCCACGAAATTATAGACGCAGCGTATACGAAATACTCACAATTCCAAGTCCAAATTGTTGTTAATAATAGCACATTATACTACAAGTGTGCAATGTTGGTGATTACCGCTGAGGCGTCATTGAGACCCGATCCGTTAGGTGAGGAAGTCTTAGTTTTTTGTATTGAAACTTTTTTAAGAACAAAACAACTCAATCAATAAATAAAAAAAAACCTATAACTCACTTGTGAATAATAGCAATGAAAAAGTCACAGTTTGATTACAGGTGTCATTATTTGCCTAATTGGGTATTTGACAAATTGTGGTGCGAATTGTGGTGAAATTAGAGCCACTTTATGAGCAAGTGTGTTGAAAAGTTCTTTTATGTTAACGTTTAACGTTATGGAAAGTTTACTACCTGAAAACTCCAAGGACAAAATTATTTTTTAGTATTATTTTCTTCACAAGTGTGTTGAAAACGTCGTATGATACATGTGTGTATTGATGATTACCGTCTCAATGGCGCCTCAGCAGTAATCACCAACATTACACACTTGTACCATAATTTACTATTATGTCACGGTTATACAATAAAGTATGAAATACAAACAGTATTTTGGTCTTCTTAGTGTTAGAAACATTTTTTTAAAACTTTGTCAGTATGTATCATTTTAACATGAATTTAATTTAGATTACAGTGTAAGTAAATAAAACTAAGTAATTTATAAATTAATAATTGGTCTTGCTGGTCTTTTAAAACTTGAAATAAATGTTGTTAATACAATGAATTAATTATATTCTTTTTGTTGCACTAACCCGTGCTGAAGACAATTTTAACAACCCTTTTAGAGGCTAGAAATTCCTCTATTAGTACAAAACTCTTATTAGGTATTAGTACGTGCCGTATTTATAAAAGTTAAATAAACAAGAATATCTACAAACTTATTATTATTAATTTATTATTATTATTATTATTCACGTTCTGTCAAGGACAAATCTACCATTTTCAACCATTCGTCTTGGCCTATCTTGGAACCATTCAAAGATGGTACAAACATTGTGTTATTGTGTGGATCTTACATACATCTACGATCTACTACGTATGCCACTTATTGCGGTAGACTGCCTCATTGGTCTAGCGGTAACACATTCAGCTACCAAGTCAGACGTCGTGTGTTCGATATAAACTGGAGGGCGCGTGCCAAAAACCGCGTACCGGGTAAAACCAACCGGAAAAATAAATGCCTCGGCATGAATAGTAGGCCTTATATAAATTATAGTAATTGTAGATGATTTATAAAGCATTTAGAACAATAGGAAACTACACCATACTGGATAAGAGACCACTGATACATGATAAAAACAATAATAATAATTTCCACACAACGCAACCACTTGTCCTCGTCCCAAACTAGGATACCCTGTGCTGTGGTAACCAGGCAAGGACATCCTACTAATATTATAAATGTGAATGTTTGTGAAGATGTTTGGATGTTTGTTACTCAATCACGCAATAACGGCTGAACATAAAGCTTTGCGTACAGAGACAAAGACCTGAATTGAGACATCCCGGTAATGCGTGCCCGCGGGATAATATTTATTTTAAGTTTAAAGGATAGCGCTGTGCGAGCGAACGTTGTGTTTTAAAAATAGATGGCGTTGTGCAAGAATCGTATAAACGGATTCTGTGGCGGTGCGAAGTTTGCCAGGACAGCTAGTCACAAATAAATACACCCAGACTGAGGCCATGTGTACAAAAGTAAGGCGGCTCCTAGTGGAAATGGAACTCATGTTCTGCAGCATGGTAATCAGACGTAATACCGCTAGACCAACGAGGCAATAAAAAGAAGTCACATACAGATGCTGGTGTAACTAGGACATTATTTCTTTTGACCTCCAATGAAAAATCATGGCTACAGCAATAAGCGTCCATGATGCCTCTGCCGCTTGTATTTCATGGCACAATGGAATCTCGTCAGTTTCCAGGTAAATTTGAGGCGTGGTCTCCGAGGCCCCGCCCCTGTCAGCCATTGTTCCTGACTTCGGTCCAAATTGAATAAATTAACGGAGTTGTTGGGCTTAAATCTAATAACTACATTACGGTTGATGCAAACCGTTCCTGGCTTTTAGCAAGGGAGGCACCGCGATTTTTAACGGGTGGTTAGCAAAAAGATTGGAACCTCACTTCTCTTAAGCAACATCAAGTTTCAAAAAGCTAGGAATCTGCAAAAATTAAATTGTAATTTTTTCATACACCGTCTGCGCCTAGCACTGGTATTGGTTTTAACAATTTGATATTTTTTATAAGAGGGTTTTTTAACGTTTTTTGTATTAGCTTGTCTTATAAATGAAATTAATGTATATTTTTTAATTTTATTATTGTTAAGGTTAAAGGTTAATAGGTTAAAAATAAACGGTCTTATTTATAAAAAAACGATTCCACTAAAACAGCTCCTAATGAGGTTTATGTCGGTGTTAAGACAGATCTTAAACAAATTATGATTTATAACGCTAAATCTCCACCTTTAAGCCCTACGCAACGAGTCTCTTTAAATGTTCCCTAAACCTACTTTAAGCAGTGTCTTTAATCTGTGTTGTGCAGTGCGCACCACAGATTAAAGAACCCAGATGAGGTGATTATGGCGGTTAAAAATTGCAATTGCAGATACTTTTCTTCGTCTTAGGAGGTAGGTACATTTTCGATATTTTCCATTGTGTTGGGTTTCTTCAATTAGGTAAGTTTTGAGTTTAAAAAAACATCTTAGAATTTCGTTAATTGTTTTTTAGGAATTTACAATAATAAATCCTTTCTGACACAACCACAGACTACATAAGAATGAATGAAATGCGTTGTATGACATAAAAAAAACAACAGCGTTTTAACTCGAACTTTTTATAAATCGTACATAGTTAAAACGCCCAATAAAGTTAAACAGTGTCTTACTTAAAGAGACTCTAACAGTCAGTTGCAGAAACGAGCTTTATCTTTTAAAAGTGACTTTAAAAACTAATGCTTCATTAAATTGTTGCACAAAAGTATTTTAAAGGTGATTTTTAAAATTCCGTTAAATTTAACTAATGAAATGTCAAACGACGACGTTAGTGCAGTTTTACGTTGCACAAATCGTCATTAGCGTGTAATGTCACTTTAGTTGACGTTTTTGAGGTTAGAAATTTTAATTGGCCCAAAACGGTACATTAAAGTAAACTAAAACAGAGTTCAGTGCAGAGTTTTTGTGTTTTCCTGTCACATAATGTTGGCGCCACGACTTCCGGTGCAGGCTGCGCGCTTGACTTACACCGTAGCGGAAGCACGTGACACGCGGCGGACGAACTAGTCAGGCGAGAGCGGAGTGGGGCGGCCAATCAGCGGCCGACACTAAGCACGAGGCCGGACGGGGAGTTCAAGTTGCGGATGGATTATCATGGCGATTGCCGTCCGAAGCGTTTGGTTAACCGGGCATGCTGCCGGATTTTTTGAAGATAATTATTTATATACTGTTTAATCAAAGTTAAAATGGATCTGAGTATGAATTAAACTAGGTTTGTGTTGATTAGAGAGCTGTGAGTATCAATGTGATTTAAAGTGTTAATTTATCTAAAAATAAATGTATTAAAGCTACCTTTGGGTTTCAGTTATACTATTGTGTCCAATATCAGAAGTGCTGAACTTGTGCCCCGAAAATGGCTGGAAATCGTAGTCGCAAAGACGTACGAAGTCGTACGAAGAAAAGAAGGAGGGATCGTTCATCGTCTAGCAGTAGTACTAGTTCTAGTACATCAGGTGGAACGCCGCCACCTCGGAGCAAGAAGGCAAAAAAATCAGCTGACAGTCAGGTACAAGGTTGCAATAATATGGTTTTAAATTCAATGGTGCCAGAATTTGATCCTCTTACCGACAAAGTCGATAATTGGCTAAATATTGTTGATTTGCACGCAAAAACCTTTCAATGGAAAGATGCTGTGATCATTTTTCAGGCTGTGAACAAGTTGAAAGGCACTTCGAAAACCTGGTACGATTCTTTTGTAAGGAATGACAGCTGTTGGGCTGTTTGGACGTGGAAAGAGTGGCGCAATAAGATATCTTTCACATTCCAAACTCGACGCAATATGCATTCCTTGCTAAAGGACGTAATTGACTCTAAACCGAGTGCCTCTCAATCCTTATATGAATTTTATTTCGAACAAAAATCGAATATTGACAAACTGCACTTAAATTTTTCGGACCGCGATATAATTTCAATAATTATTGGCAATATTAATGACCCTAACATCAGTGCCTCCGTAGACGCCGGTAATTTTCTATCGTGTGATCAACTCGCAGCATTCTTACACGGGCGCACGCATACAATGACCAATCTACCTCTGCAAAATACACAATCACATTCTCAGTACAAGCATACACCAAGAAACCATCCTAAGATCGAACCTACAGGGTCTGGCTCTTCGGTGATTGAATCTATAAATCGTTCTACTGGGCAAAATCCAGACCACTCAGCGTCATTTCCAACAAATAAACAAAGTAGGCAACTAAAATGTTTTGGTTGTGGCGGAAACCACAAGAGATTTGAATGCACAGAAATTTGTACCTTCTGCAGTAAAAAAGGTCACTCAGAGAGCTATTGTCGAACAAAAAAACAAAATGAAGTAAAACCAGAAGTAAAATCAATTAGTTCAAACGAGTCAAAAAAAAAGTTTAATAAAATTGCTAAATTGGGTTCATTTTTACGTCCAGTTTTCATTGATATGGGTAGTGACTGTTCTTTAATAACGACGGAATTGGTAGAAAAGTTTAAAATTCCCAAAATTGAACTGACAGACAACATAAATCTTCAAGGATTTTCAAACAAATCGACTGTGACGGTTACAGATTATATTTTGACTACCCTCGTTTTGGATGATGTCGAGTTTGAGAGCGTGAAGTTTTATGTTGTGGATGATTTGACGGGTTGTAATGTATTAATCGGGAGAAATGTAACAGAAGACCCATCTGTTATGTATATTAGGATAGGAGATGTTCTGAAATTCGAAAAAACAGAAAAAGTAAGCGCAATTTTTTCTGAAGAGTTCTTAGATTTTAATGTTGCACCCGAGTATAAAGGCGAGTTAAAACAATTATTTGATAAGTACCCAAAAAGTTACTCAACCAATTTGGCTACACTAGGCAAAGCTCGTGATTTTGAACTCGAAATTGAACTTGAATCAAAAAAACCTGTGTACTTTCGGCCATATCGACTACCAGAACCCGATAGAGTTTTATTGCGTTCTATTATTGATGAATTACTACAATTTGAAATAATACAAGAAAGCACATCCAGTTACGCTAGCCCAGTCTTGTTAGTTGATAAGAAAGAAGGAGAAAAGCGGTTATGTATCGACTACAGGTCTTTAAATAAAGTTACTATAAAAGACAAGTACCCTATGCCTCGTATTGAGGATTTAATTGATAGACTTAAAGGCTGTAAATACTTTACTAGTCTCGATTTGAAAAGTGGCTACTATCAAATTGGCGTTAAATGCGAATCTATTGACAAAACTGCGTTTATCACCGAAGACGGGCATTACGAGTTTCGCCGCATGCCTTTCGGCTTATCGAATGGACCTTCTGTATTCCAAAGAATAATGAACAGAGTCTTAGGAAACTTAAGGTTTGGTAGTGTAATTGTTTATCTGGATGATTTGTTAATCATATCTGAAACAATAGAACAGAATCTGGTCACTTTAGAAACTGTTCTAAAATTATTGGTTGATCATGGACTCACACTAAATTTAAAAAAGTGCTTTTTCCTGCTAACTAGCATAACTTTTCTTGGGTATGACGTGGATGGTAATGGTATTAGGCCAACAGTAAAAAAAGTCAATGCCGTAAAGAAATTTCCGGTACCTAAGACTGTACACCAGCTGAGACAGTTTTTAGGTTTGGTGAATTATTTTCGTAAATTCATTAAAGACTGTGCCACTATTAGCAGTCCCCTAACGAAACTGTTAAAAAAGGGTCAGAAATGGATTTGGACCGAGGAACACGACCTTACAGTCCAACAGTTAAAAGATGCGCTAACTAGCGACTCAGTTCTGGCAATTTTTGACCCGAGTAGAGAGATCATCTTATATACAGACGCTAGTCATGATGGTTTGGCTGGCATCTTAGTGCAAGTGCATGAACATGGTGAAAGGCCGGTCTACTTCTACAGCCGTCAAACTACAGAGGAAGAAAAGAAGTATCACTCGTTTGAACTCGAGCTATTGGCAATTATTGCAGCATTACAAAAATTTCGGCATTATTTATTAGGTCGTCATTTTAAAATAGTCACCGATTGTGATGCTGTTAGACGCGCTATGGTAAAACAAGAAGTTATACCCAGGATAGCTCGTTGGGTTTACCAAACACAGGAATTTGATTACCAAATTACTCATAGACCTGGCATTAAAATGCAACATGTTGATGCACTTAGCCGCAACCCAGCAGATGCCGACGAACCTTCTGAATCACAGGCTGTCATGTCTATAACAGAGGCAGATTGGCTATTGAGCGTTCAAGAACAAGACCCTAATTTGTGTAAAATCAGAGATATTTTATTAACTGGAGAGGTTGATGAAAATAAAGATATTTTTAACAAATACGAAGTCCTTGGTAACAAAGTTTATCGACGCACTGAAATGGGTCGTAGGTGGGTAGTTCCTAAAACATGTATCTGGCAGGTTATTAAATATAATCACGACGATGTTGGTCATTTCGCGCTAGATAAAACATTAGAAAGAATAAAACATAAGTACTGGTTTCCTAAAATGAAAAAAGTAGTGTCTAAATACATAAAAAATTGCATAAATTGTTTGTACAATAAAAATAAAAGCGGTAAAAAAGAAGGCGAACTATACCCTATACCTAAATATGCACGGCCCTTTCACACCCTTCACATGGACCATTTGGGCCCTTTCGTAAAAACTTTCAGAGGTAATTGTCATGTTCTGGTACTTGTAGATTCATTTACGAAATTCGCATTTATCTCAGCTGTACCCAATACTGGTACAGAATGTGTTTTAAGAGAGTTAAACAACTTATTCAAAATTTTTGGCAACCCAAAACGACTGATCACTGATGCTGGTTCAGCCTATACTTCAAAGGCTTTCATAACCTACTGCAATAACAAGAACATTCGTGCCCATACAATTGCCACTGGTATGCCTAGATCCAATGGGCAAGCAGAACGCTATAACAAAACAATACTGGAAGCACTGCGTTCATTGGGCGCTGACACTGATTATGACAAATGGGATGAAGTTTTAACGACCCTCCAACAAGGCATAAATAGCACAGTACAGAGGACTATAAATGCAGTCCCTAGCGAAGTATTTTTCGGCTATCGTCTAAGAATGGAGAGTGACAGGTTTTTGCCGGAAGAAGAACAAATCATCGACATGACAAGACTACGATGTGACGTAGATACACGAATAAAGGCAGACTCTGTTAACCAAAAGCAGATGTTTGATGCAAAACGATGCACGGCTAGAAGTTATGAACTTGGCGATTTAGTCCTTATAAAAATACCAAGTCAAAGTAACAGCGGGAGCAGCACAAAGTTACTGCCAATTTTCAAAGGACCATTTAAAATCTCAGAGATCCTAGGTAAAGACAGATACCGCGTGGCTGATTTGAGAGGTAGTGAAAGGTCAAACAGAAAGTATTCCGGTATTACATGTGTGGAAAATATGAAACCATGGATTAAAATAACAGACTGGAATGATGATGATAACAAGGATGTTGGCGATAGTGGTATGTAGTTTACGTTGTTTTCTACTTTAACAGGGATGGGTCATGGAAATAAAAACATAAATGACATTGGGTACATTGTTCAAAGACATTGTTTATTAGCAAAGTTTGTAATAATAGTAACAGTTCATGTTTTCTTTTATTAAACTACGACTCGATGTTCTACAACCAACTTGGCCGTCCATATGGCTTGTTACAGATGAGGTGCGACCTCGAGTTTGTGGCAAATTGAGCTGAGACGTAATTCGTACAGAACTGATTCGGTGAACCGGAAAGCTTTGTTGGGTATGTTGACTGAGAGTCTGAGCATGCCCGTCCAAGGTCGGATGACCGAGATCAGTGTACAAATTGGAACTCTGAGGCTCTTGTAATGGATTGAGACTTATGTGATGGTTGTATAACATTGGGAACATTGACCGTGGTCAAAATTGCTACTCAATACTTACATTAGTTACTACATTCGCAGGGCCCCATGTGTCTGGGGACAGACACCTTGCAGGAGGGCCGGATGTTGGCGCCACGACTTCCGGTGCAGGCTGCGCGCTTGACTTACACCGTAGCGGAAGCACGTGACACGCGGCGGACGAACTAGTCAGGCGAGAGCGGAGTGGGGCGGCCAATCAGCGGCCGACACTAAGCACGAGGCCGGACGGGGAGTTCAAGTTGCGGATGGATTATCATGGCGATTGCCGTCCGAAGCGTTTGGTTAACCGGGCATGCTGCCGGATTTTTTGAAGATAATTATTTATATACTGTTTAATCAAAGTTAAAATGGATCTGAGTATGAATTAAACTAGGTTTGTGTTGATTAGAGAGCTGTGAGTATCAATGTGATTTAAAGTGTTAATTTATCTAAAAATAAATGTATTAAAGCTACCTTTGGGTTTCAGTTATACTATTGTGTCCAATAATAATGTCTATGTCGAGTCTTTCTTCGTTGTCTGATCCAGAAGAAGAAATTCACCGTCGTCGCCGTATCCCAGATAGGATAGATATATTTTCGAAATATGATGGTGAAGACTTCAGAATCCGGTATCGAATTTCCAAGCATGCAGTTTTGCAAATCCGAGACATTCTGGACGTAGAACCAATGACTCAAAGAAATAAATCAATTGATGGCTTGACCCAGCTGCTTATTTGTTTAAGGTTCTTTGCCACAGGAACTTTCCAGACAGTGCTTGGTGACCTGACTAACATCCACAAATCAACAGTTTGTCGGATAATACAAAGAGTTTCCCGTAAACTGGCGGAACTTAGCTCCGTGTATATGCCCAACCGTGAAGATTTTTGCTTCATATTATCATAAAGTGCCTTTAGTTGCTCGGTTTCTCTGGAACCACTTGTACAATTACTGTTGTATTTAATTGTTACTACTTTCCAGGCTTCTTTCTTTTTTCTTTTATCTTCAATAATATGCTTGTATCTAAAAAATAAATATGATTTACTTATAGAAAACTCTGAGCTTACAAAAGTGCTGGTTTACAGAAGAAGAAATTGCAACAAGACAGAACCACGGATCCTAGAAGAAGTCCGGATACCTTGTTCCGTAACAAAAATTACTACAGCTTACAAGGTCTGTCACTTTTTTATGTGGTCGGATACTATAACATAGAGCAGCGGCAATTTTGTAGCTTCACTTTTCTTATGACGAGGTTCAATCCGGAATGCTATAAGGATACGTGGGCAGAACCTGTATTATCCCTCATTGCATGGAAAAAAACACCATGGTAACACTTACTTCGTTACAAGTTCTGCCAAATAAATAAATAAATAAATAAAATCTTTTCTTCAGCGGTATAGTTCGCACCACGTTCTCGCTTTTTCTTTTCCATTTCTTGTTCTTTTGCAATTTCAACCAGCACAACAAATCAAAATACTTTCTTCAAAGACCAAATCAACACACTCAGTGATAAATAAATCCGTAGAATGTCAAACAAAACAAACGTCACACAAATGTCATTAACGCGTTTTGTTTTTCAAAATTGCGTTTCGTTTTTGCAATCCTGTGATGATTTGGAACGAACAAAACGAAACCATTCATTCATTTCCTGTCATTAACATTTTGTCACTGGCAATATTGTTTTAATGATTTCTTTAGCTAATGACACATTAACTGCCACTAAAAGAGTTTAGTGCAACGTCATTAAATTAATGAATTCATTAGCAATAATGAGCCATTACTTAAAATTCATTTAGTGGTGAGCTTTGTGCAACCGGCCGTAAGAAAGGCTTTACTTTTTATAAATAAGACTGTTAATCTTTGTACATAAGTTATCAAAATAATGGTAATAATTACATTCTTTTTGTTGTACTAACCCGTGCTGAGAACAATTTTCAAAACCTATTTAGAGGCTCAAAATTCCACCTGTGCCTGGCACGGTTAGCCAGAGGTCGCTGGTTCAAGTCCCGGCATGGGTGAAATTTTTAGCCTCTAATTAGGTTTTTATAATGGTAATATTTACATTTTTCAGTAAAATCTCTATATATTTTTTAACTAATATTTGATGACAGTTACAGAGCCGGCATGAATGCATGGAACAGAAATTTAAAAAAAATTAGGCTGTATTGTGACTTATTCAATTAAATGCATTTTTATTCGATAGACTTTATATCCTAATTAAATTGAAGTGTTAACCAGAAAAAGTCCGAAACAAATGAAAGGTAAAATTATATTTATTAATTTCTATTACATCACATATTATTACCCTTTTCGTTGCAAAGTAAGACGGAAATTAAAATTTAGTAAGATTAAATGTCGAGAAAAAAAGTAAAAATAAAAAGTCAGGGCAAATCAAAATTAATTAAATTAAAATAAAAAGCATTTAATTGACATCAATCGGTAGCATGTTTAAACACCTGCTGTCTCCCACACTAGGAACAGCCTGTCTCATGGGAGAGAAGAATCGTTTAACAAGATGTCAGATAACGAATGAAAGAATGAAAAGAATAACGTTAGAATAATGTAAAATTTACCCAAAGTGCGACATAATGTTCTAATTCAAATTTAAAATTGCATAAACAAACTGGAAATAAAAGAAAATAATTAAAGATTTAGGCTGTCACGTTATCATAATAATGCCGCTAGGTCGCATGGAGGGGAATTTCTGACCATCTACCTTGTATCATTAACCTTCAGCGGACTTATTTCTGATATAAACGCACATAACTGAAACGTAACAAGACCATAGACCAGGTCTGGTGAGATCTAGGATAAGCTAAATTTTACTCTTTAGTTTCTGCTCTTTTTGGCCGAGCTGTATTTCTTCTCGGAGTTAGCGTACAGTATCTAGCCCATATTGCTGTAAACAATCGATCTGTACGGTTCCCTTTAAAATGCGCAGTTCTTAAGACGCCCCAATAAGAAATATTTTTTAAAATGTTAGGTGTTCCGTACATTTTAATGCCGTAAATAAATAATAAATAACTTTTACACAATACAATCACATGTCCTGGCCCAAGCTGGGATACCCTGTGCAATGTTAACCAAGTAAGGACATCAAAAACATGAAAATACACAAAGACTGAGGCCATTTGTACAAATGAACGGCGGTCCCCAGTGAGGATCGAACCCACGACCTCCGGCATGGTAATCAGACGTGATACCGCTAGACCAACGAGGCAGTCAACTTTAGCATGGATCTCCGTGCGGTAGGTGGTAACTTTAGTACAACTGTTTCGTACTTTTTTTGAGATTTTGAAGGTTTTCCCATAATAAAAGCAAGGAGTATTAACTTTAATACTCCTTGGTAAAAGTAAACAAGTTTCTCATAGTCAAACATTTTATGCCACACCTGGCCAAAAAGTGGGTTTTTCCGCACGCTGCGCGTACGGGAAAACCCACTTTGAGGCCAAGCGACGACATAAAATTGTGTACACAACACGGACCGTAAAATAGAAAGCCCTCTATCGCATATTTATGACCCTCGCCTGCGGCTCGGGTCTTAAACTTCTACGATATCGGCCTTCTTTATTTTACGGCCCTAGTTGTGTAAATAACTATTGTTACACTCTGCAGAGCGGATTCTGAACAGGTACTTAAGTAGTTTATTGAAAGTAAGTATGTACGTTCCTACCGACGTGCTGGTTTTTTAAAGAAAAGTTTAGTTACTAACTATCCATAACATTATAGAGCAAACCATTTACATATAATATGGTAGTTGGAAACCTGTATCTTAAAGTAGGTGTAAGATTTTCAAGGAGCACGATAGATTAAACCCCAGTTTCTCGTTCACTAACACGCTGTTAATCTACTGTTAACAGCTGTCAATTGACCAAAGTACATACAAAAAAAACCACTGACAGATGTTAACGGTAGATTAACAGCTTGTTAGTGTACGAGAAACCGGGGGTAAGAGATAGTTTAAGTACCTACCTGTATCTACATATTTTAGAAGGAAGGTATCAGATAGATTCAGTACCTACCTGTATCTACAGATTTTAAAGAGACTATGTTTTAAAAGAAAACATAAGTATACATACTCACTTGTTTATATCTTAGAAGTCACTTGAAGATATCCGTGTTTCTTGTATGCAGATTATTTACTATTTAATTTATTCTACATATAAATTCTATGAATTTTGAAAAGTGTACGATATAACGATAATGTTGATTTTCTTATCTAAGCTTACGCTAGAAGTATAATTAGATATGGTTTGATATGTTTTAGTACTGATATTCGTTAGAGTGGTTGTTGTATTGAATACAATAATACCCTAATTTCAATACATTGTCTTGGAAAAACACTCTAAGAAACTAACACGACAAGAAACATGAAGTCTATTTACAGGCCTAACCGACGATGCATCACTCTCAAAAATCACTTGAAAAACTAAAACGTCAACTGTCATATTTTCCCGCCATAACAAAGTAAACTTATTAATTTTGCACCATAAACAAATTCAACATTTTTTATGCGTTCTGAAACTAACAAAACTTTCCTTTGCAAGTTTAGTTTTTAATTTCCAGACAGTGTTTGATAGTTTTTTTTATCTTATTGTTTTTTTTTATGTCTTGAGAGTGATGCGCCCCCGGCGGGCGCCACGTGACTGCCGGCGTCCTAGCGCGCGCTTTGTGTTTACACCCCCGCGCCCCGTCTGGGCCCCCGGCCCGTATCACCCTATCCCCGCTGTTGGGAGATTACTGAAAAAGGTATGGAAAGCTGGTTCTTTACAATGGAAAATAGAGTAATATATGTTTTTATTTTACCTATATACTGAAAGCTGTCGTGTATGGAAAATATGTGAAAATGTGAAGATGCAGGGTGGTAGAAAATTAGATTTTCTTTGTTTTTATTGTTAGTATTGAAGATTAGTTTTATTATTTTAGCCATTGTAGCCAAGTAATAAAAGTTAAATTAAATTATATTTTTAAATTGTACATAAGTGTTAGTGAGGTATGAAAATCACAGTCCTAATAAAATAATCACCCCCAGTTTCTCGTCTACTACAATCTGAGGCCTTTTTATGCGCATAATCCTGTCGGATACCTGACGTTTGCGATAGCAATTAGTTAGAGATTGGAATCGTTCAGGATTTAAATTCGCTGTTAATGTACTGTTAACAGTGCAAGTTGTTTTTTTTTTTCACTTTGGCCAACTGACAGTTTTAAAAACCTATTTAGAGGCTAAAAATTCCACCCATGCTGGGACTTGAACCCGCGACCTCTGGCTAACTGTGCCAAGGCTCTACCGACTGAGCTAATGGGCAAGTGCAGGCATCGGCGACATTTCGAGCCTCTTTACAAACTTCTCTGTATTACGTACCACAGATAAGTGCACAAAAAAAGAATATAATCAACTGACAGTACAGTTGTCAGTTGGTAAATTCTTTACAATAGGTTAAGGACGTCAAGGTACGTCAGTAAGCACCAAAATCCAAAATCCAATCTAATTTTTGCGTCATAGCTCAAATCCCAAAATCAAATCTCTAGCAATAAAAAATAAGTCTACAGTCTACGGTACAGGATAATAACATAAAATATAGCGGTACCATTATCATAATTCCAACAAAACTCTCAACGTTACCGTTGGCGTGGAAACCGCGATAAGGGCGGCGGTCGTAAAAATGGGATTTCCGCCATCAACACCCCACTGTGGAGGAAGCCGAATAGTAGCATTGAGACCAATAGGCTGTAAGTATTGTTACTATTTCAGATATTTACTAACAACTTCATGTGTTTTATTCTAAATAATGGAACTGAACATGAAAATGCCAGTCGAAATTAAAATAGATTAATTGTCACCAAATTCTTATTTGAAACTTCCATCACCATTTCACTTCCAGTTTCTTTTTTTTAACATTAATTTTAGTAGATATGTCAGCAGTATTTCTCCATGTATTTAATTTTTAGACAGGAAAGAGGGAAAGAGGCAACGTTGCCAGCGTTCTATTTTTTTATTTTATTTTATTTTATTAGGAATACAGTTAAATAGAATAGGTAAGAGTATAACCCACCACATTATCCACAGATTACTTTAAGCATTGAAGGAGAACAAAAAAAAAATTACGCTAGAGAAACATAGTTTTAAATATTTTTATATACCTAGGTCTGTTTTTAATAATTGGTTAAAAAAAAATTAAACTGTTTATTTTATAAAGATGAACAATATCATGCAAGTTTTAACTGCTAATCTTAAACTAGAAACAATTGCATGCCAGAAAGTGTCGGAAAATTTATATTAAAACATCTCTTAGAATGCAATTTCAGTGAATTTTAGGCACAGAGACACGCAGTGTGTGCATTCTTACATACTTATTTATCAATAAGCAGAACATTATAAATTAATTACATATTATAGAATAAAAAATATTGTTTAATGCTATTAATTAGGTATC
This sequence comes from Yponomeuta cagnagella, assembly GCA_947310995.1. Classification (NCBI taxonomy): domain Eukaryota; kingdom Metazoa; phylum Arthropoda; class Insecta; order Lepidoptera; family Yponomeutidae; genus Yponomeuta; species Yponomeuta cagnagella. The sequence goes on along the minus strand of OX371270.1, from coordinate 16,830,642 downwards.
TAAACAAACCAATTCTTTTGTTAATTTTCTTAAAGTTTGTGTGCAATAAAGAATATTCTTATCTTGTCTTATGAGCACTTCAGTTGTATTAATGGGATAATATTTATTATTTGAGTAAATTAATATATATTTCAATAATAACGAGACAATGATTCTGGGCTCATTGACGCGGGAAAGTGAGCTGAGGCAGGTGTTTTATTTGTAAATATAGAATTTTCGACATTTATTTGTTTAGTTAAGTCCAGTATTTCATTTCAATTTGTTTTTTTTTTACGTTGTGTTATGAATAATATAATACTTAAAGTCGGTATAAATAAAAAAAAATTACTTCATTTTGTCATAATAATAGCATTAAAGATTTGCAAGTTGACGTGGCAGTGGGCTGATTGCGTCTGCCAAAGAACTGATAACAGGAGTAACAAAGAACGGAGGCAAATGCAGCGTAGGATGTCCGCCAGCTCACTGGACCGACGATGTGAGGCAGATTGCGGATGAGGATTGGCGAGGACAAAAACTGGTGGACGCTCACCTCAATTTTACCGACCCTAGTAATAAGAGCGAAATAAAATAAATTTAGTGTATTTATGGGTTAGATCTTCATTCTTCCTTCCCAAGATAAGTAAATGACTTCCCGAGATTAAATTACTTACCTTGGGACGGATTTATCTAAGTTATTGAATATTGATTCATAGAAAGCAAGTGGCAGTCCCTGGCCTCTGCCTACCCCTCTGGGATACAGGCGTGAGTTTATGTTATGTTATGTTATGTTAGAAATACCTACTAACATTGGTAAATCCTTCCGAAGAAATTTTTTTGCTTATCTTAGGTAGGATTTATGTATGATAGTGAGTATTTTTTAATTTTGGAAATTAGTGACTTTTATTAGAGAATTGCCCCCAAAACGCTCTTATAACGCTTGACATAAGTGCGACTATTGAACGAAACTTACCTTCTCTCAGTGTTCGACCAAATTTATTCACCTTTAAAAGCATCGAACAGCGATTTTTAGTGCTCGATTAGACAAACAGTTAAAAACTTTAAGGCTGAATTCTCCGACATTATCCCTAAATCAGGTGTTTTAAAATACATTTTAGTCTCCATTTAAAATCTATATTACTTTTCAATATCCTATCTAGGGCAGTCGGTCATTAGTTTTATGTTTTCTTTCATAAAAAAAAATCGCGACGTGAGTCTAAATTATCACTACATATAATTTTATTTGAACTATACTGAGTTTTGGATTAAAAAAAATATACGAAAATTACTATCACTATGTGTGTTAGTGACGTAGTTGGTCAAAAAATTATTAATGGGATTTGTATTTCTGTAATTTCATTTCCCCCAACTGTTCGTTCGCGCAGCGCAATAAGTCCCTTAATAAAAACTGAATTTGCACCGATATTTAATTTTTATTATGTCTAGTGCTCGTGTTCACCTTACAAAATAAGTTCCTCACAAATTCATGCGCTCGGAGAACCCAGCCTTAACGGTGTAACAACTAATGGCGTTTTACCATTAACCACAGGTTAAAATCACGGTTGGCGGCGACACGCAAAGATAATGTATCAGTGCATTGCGTCATCGCGTGTCACATGAATCCATAATTATTGTCTTCTAATGTAACTTACAACGTTCTTGTGCTCATGTACGGGTGCTGGGCCTAATAATGTGCACCAAATCCTGTCGGAATCCTGACATTTATGACAGCAATATGTGGAATTTGACAGTAGACGATTGGAGTCGCTCAAGATTGGGTACGCATAAGGCCTCTGTGCCCATATTACGTGCACGTAATTCTGACGACTCCAATCTTCTAATTGTCAAATTAGTATGGAATAGTATGGATTGGAACCGTTCAGGATATGGTGCGCGTAATATAGAAGCACGTCGTGTGTATGGCCGTAGCATTAATGCTTTTCCTACTTTTGTAAGAAAAGTAACTAATGTTTTGGTATTGATGGCAATCAGGGAATCTTCATCACGTACGTAGAAACTGATGTATTAGAACATAAACATAAACATTTACATACAGGCACATACATTGCTTCTGGCCCCACACTAGGATACCCTGTGTCGTGGGAACCAGAAACAACGACATCACAAACATATAAACATCCAAGACCTGGGGTTTTTTTTTGTCCCCAGCCGGATTCGAACCCGGGACCTCTCGCATGGTATGCAGGTGCACTACCGCTGCGCCACGAGGTCGTCAAGACCAGAAGACCTTTCCGAAGTTGCTTGTCCTTTATGAACAGGTATAATGCCCGGCGGATTTTTTTATGCCTATATACATCCCACTGCAGGGCACAAGCCTTCTCTCAGAGAGACAGTATGGGCTTAGTTACCCCGCATGCCCACCGCGGATTGGCAATGGGGAACTTGTGTCTGACTTAGATTGGAGTGACCTTGCTTTTTTACCATAGAAGACATATGAAAAAAAAAAACAGCTTCGCCTCGGCCTACATTTACACGTTCGTCCATCAGTGCCTCTTTTGCTGGCCGCTGCAGTAATATACTATTTAATAACTCAAACATTGATAAACGCTGCATACATTATAAGACGTTCCGTGCAAGTTGTGATGTTACAGTTTGAGCCCGATTTCTGTGGAGCATTTTTGTACCACGTGACTTCATTGACTTTTCGACAGGATATCGTAAGTATGTTGGAGAAAAAAATTATCAAGTTTATTTGCCTTTTGACATGGCCTCTCCGATTACATTAGGAACATTTTTGTGCGTGTTTTTCATTTCAAGCGCTGAGGTAGCCCGGCAGGTAGCTTGACCAAAGGCCCGTACAGGAATGGGATGAGTGTGCTATGCTCACCTAAGAGCAAACATTTTTTTTAAATAATATGTTTTAAATTGGCTAAATTAGAGTCCGAAGAGTTCTAATTTAGAACCCGCGTCGCCAGGCAATGAAGTATGTCCATACGAAGTCATTTATTCATGTTATTTGTTGGGCATTATGATACACACTCACGTTTTCAGACGCAACTAATACCGCAAGCAACTTCATCCATATACTTCTACAAATGAGTTTGTAGGAGATACTTTACTTACTAATCACGCACATACTCATTACTCCGAAATATTATTTGCATGCTCGTGTTCCCCTTTATAATTTTTTGTCAATTTTTATAATCATCATCGGCCTACGCTTGTCATAGGCCTTCCTAGTGTACGCCACTGAGTACGGTCCTCTGCTACTCTTATCCAGCTCTTGCCAGCCGCCCTGCGAAAATCATCGCTTCACCGAGTCTGAGGACGTCCTACACTACGTTTACCGATCCGCGGTAAACAATTGTCAATTTTAATTCTTAAATATTATTATTATAAAATTACTCAATTATTGTTAATTTAATACTGTTATTCTGATGCAGTTATTCTTGTATGCCTTCATTTGATTGCTACGTACCATTTTTAAAGAATTCTTCAAGCGTGACTTTTGTACTGAACATATTTTTTGGTAAGCTGTAGACTACAGTTGCTGGCCTTTTTCATCTTAGTTCGTAATATTATAAAGCTATTTTACTCTGTTGTACGTACATACTAACATACTAGGTATATATAATTTATTTTGTATTTACGCCTATTTTCCTCGAAATTTCCCGACGTCAATCACACTGTGATTCCAAGGCAAGTTCTTTCTTTTTCAGTCGCATGCCCAAATGTTTTAAATACAACTAATTTGTTCGCTATAGAAAATTGAACGTCTTTCAAACACAATAGTTATAGCATTGATAAAATGTGAAACTAGCCAAGCGTAAGTCCTAAATAGATTTCCATCCCCATTGTTTAGTCCCCCCATTCGCTGCGTAACAATGTTTCACATTTCATTGCGCATTTGTATCAGCGGCAAAGCTGAAAAAGTAAAGTCAATTTATAGCGTGCAACATTTTAAACATTACTCAAGTTAGGTTCAACTATGCGATATGAGGCTAACAGAATATAATAAGCATTGATTAATGACATTAATAAGGGTCATTCGATGGTTTTCTAATAGAATTATGTTCTAACTACACACCAATGAAAAAAGAAGAAGAAGAAGAAGAAAGACATTTATTATACCAACAAGATTACTCTAGATGGATTGTTGAACTCTAGTTCCGGGGCTGAGCTCGCGCGGGTGCGTGCCGTTTCGAGGCCAGAATCGGGAATATGGCTTCATGCTTTGCCTTCCCCACAGCTGGGGACCTTTTTGGATAGCGATTCTCTCCGGGTGGCTGTTGCACTGCGCTTAGGATGTGAAGTCTGTCAGCCGCATCGCTGTGTCTGTGGCGTGGAGGTGGATGCCCAGGGTCGCCACGGTCTGCATTGTGTCCGCAGTGCAGGTAGGATTTCTCGACATCATTGCATTAATGATCTTGTTCGACGGGCTCTGGTTGCGGCAAACATTCCTTCTGTCCTTGAACCTCCGGGCTTATGCCGGAACGATGGGAAACGTCCGGACGGACTTACTTTGGTTCCTTGGGAGAAAGGTCGTAGTTTGTTGTGGGATGCGACGTGTGTGTGCACGTTTGCGCCGTCACATGTAGCATCTACTGCTGCTACTGCTGGTGCCGCAGCTGAACTGGCTGAAAGACAAAAGTGCCTAAAGTATAGTCAGCTCATGAGTAATTATATTTTTGTGCCGCTGGCTATCGAAACCACTGGTGTGTGGGGCACTCAGGGCAGATCTTTTATTCGGGAGCTGGGCCGCCGTTTGAGGGACCGTGGAATGGACGTTCGCTCTGAGCCAAAGGATTTCCCTCGCTGTGCAACGCGGCAATGCGGCCAGTATCATGGGGACTTTTGGGCCGGATGTGGCTCGGGGTGATTTATTTGGTTAGGTTATATTATTTATTATTATTTATTTTCAATAATGTTTTGACATTGTATTATTCCCTTTTTTTTAATTTACCATTTTGACGAAACCTGCGGGTGTATTTTGTATCGATTATATTATTTCTTTGTTTGTATTTTAATGTGTATTGTCATTTAATGATTTGCTATTCTCAGAGGAATTTATTTATGGTCGTGCAAGGTATGTGTGCTGTTTTGTATGTATGCATAGAACCTCGTGATTAAAAAAAAAAAAAAAAAAAAAAAAAAAAAAAAAAAAAAAAAAAAAACAAGATACATCACAGAAACAAAATAAGCACATAAGTAACATAATATGCACAACACAGAAGGAAAACTAAATACACAACAGACAAAACGAAAGACATATCTTTGCATATATAAACATACGCCTATATCCCAGAGGCAGAGATCAGGGTTTGCCAGTTGCCAGGATCCTGACAAAGCTCTTTTGCTTCACCCTACAGCAAAAAAAAAGTACAAAGTTTAAAAGAGCTATATATGCGTTGTTAACGTTCGAAGATTTCGGGCATTGTGTTTTAGGATTTAGTCTGAATATTACTCAGATGAGACTATTAAGCCCTTTGAACTGCATGGTAGAAAGTCGTAAGACTTAAATACCGCCCTTTCCACTGCGTCCATTAATGAAATTTCAGCCTTTTGCGCGATGGGTATTCCGATCTAATTTGATCAACGGCGAAGTGCAACCCTTCCTGCCGAGTCCCATACTGTGAAGTAAAATATTACCGACAAATCGAATTATGCCCACTAACTCGATTAAAACTTGACCAAGAGAAAAAAATTATACTGGTAGCTAAATAGAAATGCCATAAAAGAGTTTAGTTTAAAAAAAAAACAGAAAGGTTTATTTTTAATTTTCAATTTTGTAGCATAGTTTTAAGTCGGCAGTCCCTTGTTTTTGTAGCTGATCTATTTAGATGTTATCCGAACAACCTGTTCGGATAACATCTAAATAGTTTATTTAATTGGATATTGGAAATTAGTCTATATTACTTACGCAAGTAAGGCTGACTTGTGCCAAGTCTCTGGATAAGTGAGTAAATAGATGATTAATTATCCAGATACATTATCTGATTGACAGGGTTGTCAGTCATACAATTTGTCTATGGGTAGCTCTGCAAATGTCATGGTGCAAGAAGTTTGAACTTATTCACTGGATAGAGCTTACCCATGCATAAACAGATACTTACATATTCCTGGCACCAATTAGCGCTAGTCTATGTACATTGAGTCCCTAAAATATCTATTAACAAAACCCTTTCAATGTATAGTAAATGCAAAGCTGGACCTGACTGGTATGTATATATGTATGTAAGTATGGCCGATTCTATGTTCCCTCATAACAATGAGGTCTCAATAGATTCTTCACCCCGGTCGGAGTGTCATAGGCTATATAAAATAGTAATAATTATTATTTTAATAGAACAGAAAAGTCACAAAAAATAAAATTCGCTAGCTTATACGTTAAAGTACCACATTGAGTCACTAGACGGCGCTGCTACATTTAATTTTTTTTTATGTTTCATTAAACTTCATTAAGCTTTAACTGTATGACTTTAAAACTACTTTGGGTAGACACGAATCTTTCTCACTGTACTCAAAGCCTCTGGATACTAAAGTTACTCTAATGAGGCATCCAGGCATCCGTTTGAGGTGGGCTTAAATCTAGTCTCGATTTTCCGCCTACGGTCGTCAATTAGACGGACTTAAAACTTAAGGAGCTTTGCTGCTTCCAACAGTCGTGTGGGATGTTGATAATGGCTTTTCGAAATTAAGCCAAAGTTGGCTTCTTATTATTGCTAATTTGTCGGATCTTTTGCTGCGTTGGCTTGTCTTAGGAAAACAAAACTATGTAATATACTCGTATAATCGTGATAAAAAAAATTCTCCACAAATAATACTTTCCATAATCTCTTTATTTATTTAATATCGCAATAGGAGCTTACAGTTTCCCAAATTCCCTATTGGTATGACTACGTACATAATAAACCTTATTAATTACTTACATAAGTGTGATCTTAGTTCAATTGCTTCTTTGTAATAATATAATCTGTCGAAAAAATAATTCCAGTCACTTAGTGCAAAAACGCTCCATACAAATCGGGCACAGACTGTGACGTCACACGTTGCGAGTGGCGCCTTATAATGTATGAAGCACTTATTTGTTCATACCTCAACGAATTAGGTGCAGCAGAAATCCAGCGCTAGTCGCCTTTGACTAGCATTTTGCTGAGCTGCAGCCGTTTTCTATTGCAGCACTTGTATTCGGCATGATTGTATTAGGTACTATTATTTTTGTGTTGCAATGGGAATACATGTTTTTCACTTTCACTTTATCAATATTTTAGTTACCTCGTACAATAATATGACAAAAAAACGTTTACAATTCAATTGAAAACTAAGGCCCACTTGCACCACTTCTTAAATGTCACTTACGTCGCCATTCCAATCGATTTTTGTATGAAGAGTTTTAGTTAAATGCTGTCAAATTTATGAAAATGGTGCAAGTCGGCCTAAATCTTACACGTTTTTTTTATTATTCACGAAACTTGGACTTTTCTCATTTTTTGTCTGTAAATTCCCGAAGAAAATATTGTTGAAAATATTTTTAAGAAACCGGCCAACTACGAGCCGGTTTCGCGCACAAAGGTTTCCGTACCATTATCTATACAACATTAGACACAAAGATCGAGAAAAAACGGCAAAAAATCACGTTTGTTGTATGGGAGCCCCCATAAATATTTATTTTATTTTAATTTCATTGTTTATTTTTGAAGCGAATATAGAACTAAATATTCTGTGAATATCCAAAGCGTCTACCTGTTGCCGTCATCAATATCGAGCAAAATACGCCATAAAAATGCGTTTATTATATAGGAGCCCCCCTTAAATATTTATTTTATTCTGTTTTTTAGTATTTTTTGTTATAGCGACAACATAAATACATCATTTGTGAAAATTTCAACTACATGCCTGCTAGCTGTAACAGTTCATGAGATACAGCCTGGTGACAGACAGACTGACAGACAGACGGACAGACAAACAGATAGATGGACAGTGAAGTCTTAATAATAGAACTACTTACGTATTTATGTCCTTTATTTGTGGTAAAAGTACAATGTCAGTCCAATCTAACTTTTAAACAAAGTGGCCCATTGGGATCGAGATCCTTTTTTAAAGTCTGTTGAAATCATCATCATCATCATTCAGCCATAAGAAGTCCACTGCTGGACATAGGCCTCCTCCATGGATTTCCAAAAAGACCGGTTGGAAGCGGCCTGCATCCAGCGCCTTCCTGCCACTTGGATGAGGAAATTTAGGCACATAATTTTTAAAAGGGATACTAATTAATATAAATGGTACTGTGACCACGCAAAGCACACTTTTCGGCAAAACAGCTATAACATTTCGCCTTTAGTTAGTAAAGAGAGAAAATAATATATTACCTTGGAACTTACTCTTCAAAGGCTTCCAAGAGTTTCTCTGAGCTTTTCTCCTTAGGCAAGACTGTTTCCTTGGGAGCTACAATATTCTTAGAGTTTTAACACAATATTTTTAGGGCTTCACAGTTCAAGAAGAAATCCCTTGTAAGTGCCTCGTCATTTAGCAATTCTCGGTAGTTTCATTTTAGGTTTCCCTACCGAAGGGTACAAACGTTTTATAATTTCGACCCCTCAACCCCCTTTATCTTTGAAGACAGTTATGTCACATGACAAAAAATTTGCCGTCGGCATCGGTTTGAGGGTTTGATAGATAATTTAATTGCGGATGTTTAAGGCATATTTTTCTTATGCTGTACTAAGTTTTTGATTGAGATAATTTGATTCCAAAATTAATAATTTTGGGAACAACTTTTCTTTGTTAAACACTGCGTACAGGAAAACGAAAATGTAATTAAAATGTCCGTAATTTTGTTATGCATGAAACCCTCAAACCAAATTTATCAAAAGTTTATTACAATCACTAAAATTATTCAATTGTGCGAGCGAGTTAACATGCTCCACGTAAGAACAGTCGTTGTGTTTCAGGACACCAGATTTTTATAATTTATAATATTTCTAGTATAACTTTAACACCTATAAACATAAAATAATCACCACAACATCGATATTCCAACTTTTCTTATCCTTTATAAAACGTTCTTAGCTATGAGTGCTCCGTCTATTCGATTTTTAACTTTTTGAAATGGGCACAGAAAGGCGACCTCATAAAACGACCTCAAAAGTCTTACGGCCTAACCTGAAACTCTATTTATTTAATCTGTGGCTACATATTTTCCTTGTCTCCACCACAGACTTTTTAATCCGCGTATTTTAAGTGTTTTAACTAATCAATTTTACATAAAATAAGAACCGTAATAGTATATTTTCAAAGTTTTTGACCTAAAATTATCAACAACTAAAAAGCAGCGGACTGAGTACCTCTTTGAAACATTCGTGTTTCCCATGCCACGTAACGTTATCACAACTAATTACACTCCTTTTTAACCTATTATTAAGATTATATCATAACAAGAACTTCATAAAGTCTATTATGCTTTGACACACCGCCTGGGGACATGTTTTATGCTATTATAAAGAGTTCGTATTCATCACTATGGACGCATTGAAATCGAATGAATGGACACCGAAAAATAATCTTTATGGGTGGATGAACGGGGTATTCCAGTTCAATGCAGTTTTTAAAGTTACCATAAAAGGTCTAGGGAAAACTGTCAGTTTATTGTCATTTTAGCTGTGTTTCTAATGAGATTTCCCATCGACAACATCTCTTCCATACAAACTTTAATGCCCTTTTAAACCTTATCTCGGTCGGGAATTCGATTCCCACTGGGGGCCGCCGTACTTGATTTGTACAAATGGCCTCAATCTGAGTGTATTTCCGTGTTTGTAATGTCTTTGCGTGGTTATCACATCACTGGTTACCTAGTTTGGGATTGTTGTTATTATAAAACCCCCTTCAGGGGATCAATTTTCAAATATCCTTTCTTTTCACTCACCTGACTCTGAGGCGAGTTTGCTGCTTAAGAACTATCGACACGTCTCATTGACACCAGGGGGAACTAAGGGTCAAGCGCGTGCCTTAGCCAGAAAATAAGGTAATAAAAAGTGGGAATGCTACCAGCATCCTGGGCTCCTAGCCCCGGAACACTGAACTGGGGTAAGTTTTCTACTTGTACGTAAACTCACGCATGTATCCTGGAGAGGTAGGCAGAGACCAGGGTTGACCACTACTACTTGGCTTCCTGGTTTGGGTTTTCTACTTGTCATAAATAGTAACTTTTATAATTATAAAACTGCTTTTCGTCAGGTATATTTGTTTAAGGTTTTTCTATCGTATGGTTGATCTGATTTTTAAAGAAATCTTCTTCATTTAGCAAAAATACAACACTTTCTCTAAATGGCTACAAAAACCGGCTTATTGGTTTCGAATATACACCATCGATTTGTTCCGAGCCACCACATCACGAGTCACAGTGACCACAATGACAGTCGACCTCCGATAGGAGATGGCACTCCAAGAAGATGAAGAAAATAAATAAGAATAATTTATAAGGTTCTACAGTCAAGGGTTATGCGGGAACGGCCCGTGACGACGCAGGGCGGGCGGGCGGCGAGCAGGGACAACGGGCTCGTTACGCAACATCCGGCGGAAGTTGCCTCGCGACGCATTGCCGCCAGGGGGTGGGCAGAGAGGTTTTTGTACTTAGCGAGACATTAGACAGGTTGTTTTTAATGGAGGAATATTGATGTTTTGATGGCGGTTGGAAAGTTTAGATTATTGGAAAGTAAGAGGCTCGAAATTTCATCGATGCTTGCACTTGCCCATTAGCTCAGTTGGGAGAGCGCTGGCATGGTGAGCCAGAGGTCGCGGGTTCAAGTCCCGGCATGAGTGGAATTTTTAGACTCTAAATAGGTTTTTAATATTGGAAAGTTACCTGTTGTTACATTTTGTTGCTTATCTAAACTCAGTGAGTTATCTCCCATGGAAAGAGTCTACAACGGGTGAAAAATGGAGGAAATAAGGTGTTACCATATACTAAGGTGACCTTAGAAGGAATAGGTAGGAAAGCTAAATTTTTCAGGGTTCTGTTGTTAACAAGGAACCCTTATAGTTTCACCATATCCGTCCGTCTGTATGTCTGGCCGCGGCTTAGCACAGAGAAAATAAGTAGGTACTAGAGAGCCGTTATTTGACATAGAGATACGTATTTATTACGCTGACACGGTAACGGTAGAATATCTTGAAAATTTTTTTGCTAATTTTACCTCCCTTACACCCTGTTACTTGTGTGTTTGTTTTGTTTCTGTGATGTATCTTGTTGGTATAATAAATGTCTTTCTTCTTCTTCTTCTTTTTTTCTTCTTAAATTAGTATAGGGATGCAATTTTTTTTCTCACCTACACGATTGTGTGGGGTATCGCTTAAAATTATTGTGGGTGTAGGAAGACAATTTTTCGATTGTGAAAAATTGGGGCGTCGTCGTCGTCCCCCCTCTCCTGGCTAGACGGTTGATTGTAGAAACATAAAGAAACGTGCCGGTTCTTGTATAAAATTGGCAACTGATTTTGATTATTGTACAGATTTTTCAAGCACTTTGGCGTTAAAATTATAAATCAAAATGTTAATATTACTTACACTGCTGTAATTCTACACTAGGTTTTGCTCCTTTTTTTCTTTGATTGTAATGATAATACCAACATGAAACATTCATAAAAATCCTTCAGAAACTCTAATGGCACATGTCGCGTCTCTCATCTGTCAGGAAAATAATTACTCCGTCCCAGGGAAATAATTACCACATCCCGGCAACTCTTAACTGGGAATACCCGGTACATTTATGTGAAAGTAATAACGTCGATGGAGAGGTGTCTTTTCGTCGTAAGTCCCCCGGGAAATCTCGGTAAGCCGCGACGTCAGCATAGCGCGATGCACAAACCACCCCTTTAGCCAGTAGGCGTGGGAAAGGAGGGATAAGCGGGTTTCATCAATGTCGATAACTTCTTTAAATTATATATTCGTCTTTAACTATATTTAAAACTAGGACTCTTGTCAGTCAACCATTGCAGGTACTCCCGTTAGTGGCCAGTTCTTTAACAATCTAGTAGCTGTAGTCAACAGCAATTACATGTTAGTTGCAAAGTCGTCCTTACCTCAACTGAATAGAGTATAGGCATGTAAAAATTGATGTGCTTTTCACCTTTTCTTTAATTTGGTCAGAAATCTAAAATGTATTTAAACGCAAATAATTTACGTTCCGTTTGTTGAATGTCAATATACAATATTAGCTGCTGCCTTCGTATCGATTTATAGCGGAGAAAAGGGCCGCAAAAAATACTCCGCTCTCCGGTCATTAACAGCATCTGTCTTCTTAAATCAGATACTTCACCATAAAGAAAATACATTAAAGAAAAAGGCAACCACCCATTTAGAACAATCATTATAAAACAGCAGCAATCATCAACCATTTATAACAATAACTCAACGAAATCAATAGAATAAAAGAAAATATTTTACTGTAGAAGAAGAACAAAGACATTCATTATACCAACAAGACACATCACAGAAACAAAATAAGCAGATAAGAAACATTATAATATGCACAACAACAGAAAGAAAACGAAATACACGACAAACAAAACGAATAAATAAAACAGGACCATAGATGTAGCCTGTGGTGTATCTTAAGTTGCCGCAAAAGGAAGTGATCCCTCAGCGCTGATTTTCAGTCATTGCCTACGGTAACCCATACATACATACATAGACTCAAACCTTATCCCAGAGGGGTGGGCAGAGACCAGGGACTGCCACTTGTCACGATCCTGACAGATCACTTTCGCTTCCTCAACATTCATTAATCGTTGCATGCACGCTCGCCCGTTTCGGGTACTTTTTATCTTACTTTAAATATTCTTAAGTGTTTAATTAATTGGAAAGCTAGTCATACTTAAAAAATATATCGACATTTTGTGTTATGCCACCCCCTCCCTATGTAAATCGTCGCCGAATCCGGAGATCGCAGTGAATGGACCCTGATGAATCATCGCCGATGACGCGGAACGACCGGCGCTTTACCACTCCACACAAATGTATGTATACCTATAAAAATACAGGGTGTAACAAAATCCCCATACATACCTCTGATTGGGGTTTCTACTTAAAAAAAAAAAAAAATTTAAGCTGTTTATTTCAAAAAAATAATTATATATATTACATGGCATGAACTTAACTTCTAATCTTAATATTTAAAGATTTTTGAGTTAAGGAGCTGCTTATTCTTCTTCTTCGTAGTGTGTCGATGTCAAACAAATTTTATTGAGGTCTTTATTAAACAGTTGCGGACCAGAACTTTGCTTTGTTAGAGATTACCAAACGTACTAATCAATTCTGTGATTTTTAAAACCCCTCAGCAAGCAAACTATCTAATAATTGTGAACAACAACAACACGTCCGTCACATTATCTCGAAATAGGAAGAAGAAGAAGAAGAAAGACATTTATTATACCAACAAGATACATCACAGAAACAAAATAAGCACATAAGTAATAGGGAGGTAAGTCGGGAAGTGAATTGGCATTATCATCGGAACACGTAATGCGATCATTAAAATGAGTAAACTTCTCGTCAGCTGAGCGCGTCAACGCTATTTCACATCGCAGGATTAGCGACTGTAGAGAAGATACAGTTACTGTGATACTTATCATTAAGGCGGCCAAGGCGAGGCTCAAGGAGAAATTCTCATACAAACGTAGTTTGGTTTTAATTCACACACGACATGCCGGATCTCTATGATACTTTACCAATATGTTAAGAGGAAACAAATCAAGGTTTACTCGTGCTTACAACTGGGAATAACAGAATAGAAAAGAAATTATAGCTTCATAATCTTTTCATAGAAATTATTCACAAGTCTATAATTTCTTTTTCATAAGTTAATTTCCAATTTTAAGCACTATAAAACCTCGATTTGTGTCCTCTAAACGTATGCGTAAAGTTTCATCGCGATGTCGCATGTCTGCCGGCATGCATGCAAACTACGCTTGTGTGGGAATGGCTTCTTCAGGGGCTGCCTTAACGGTGTTCTCTCGTATAAAAAAATTAAGATAAGAAATGAGACAAAAAGTACCCGAAAACGGCGTACGTGTGTGCAATGTAGGACCACGGCAAGTGTCAAACCCTGATCTCTGCCTACCCCTCCGGGATTGAGGAATGTATATCATAATATGCAGAACAAATTATTCCCGGGTTATTGCTCGAATTTACAATTCCTGAAACAAGTCAGTTAGCATTTGTTATTTTACAACAACTTTTTTTTTTCTTCTCAGTTTTACTGCTTTGTAGTGGTGCTGTTCTGTAGATAATGCTTAAAAACATATTTGTTGCATAGAATGGACATTCTTCTACATAAAAAAATATTTTCTGACGGCTGCGTCATTGGTAGAGCACGCAATGCGCACATTTAATAAAGGTATGTAATTCCTGACATTTCAAAATGAAATAGTTCTTCAGGAACTGCGCATATTACAAATAATCCTGTATGGCTTATAAAAAAGTCTATTTTTCTTATAAACAAGTTTAGCTTCCTTCTAAAGAAGTCTAGTTTCAAGTGTTCGATTTTACGGCCTGTACCTTCGCTACACTCCGCCGATAGCGAGATCCCCTCAAGAAGAGCCGAAGCTAATAATAATTAGGCGACAGTAGACTCATAATTCTTCATTACGACGGCGCTGTCTAGCGGCGACGGGAACTTCGCTGATACGGTGCCAGGGGGTGGACGGACGGGCAGAAAGTTACGTGGACCCATTACAAAAGATTTTTATTACAAAAACACTATGTTGCCCGGAATGAAATAAGGGTCAATCAATCAGCCCGTATGGGTCCACTTCAGGCTTCTCCAAAGGCACACCACTTCTTTCTGTCCCCGGCCATCCAGCTGCTGCCAGCGATTTGCCCCAGATCAAAGATACATACATAAACTCACGCCTGTATCCCAGAGGGGTAGGCAGAGACCAGGGACTGCCACTTGCTACGATCCTGACAGATCACTTTCGCTTCCTCACCATTCATTAGTCGTTGCATGCACGCACGCCGGTTTCGGGTACTGTTTATCTTGCCATTTGCTAATACATCCCCTATTTGGTCGAAATATGTCCGTCTGGGTCATCCCTTACCGGCCCTACCACCCAAATTCGCTCGATATATTTGTTTCGTCAATATTTCTTCCTTCATCCACTCCACATGTCCAAACCAACGCAACAACAGATCGACAACACACAACTCTTCTAAATCGGTAAAAGCGTTAAGAGTGATGTTTTATCTAAACAGCGTGCTTCATTCAGTTTGGATTTGATTTTCATACGAACTTTTCGCAGTAAAACTTTTCAAATAGACCACAGTGTCAAAAAAGTGGTACCTATTTTGAACCTTTCGATAAATAATCGCGATTAAACCCGTTAAATGTGTAACTAAGCATGAGCATCGCGAGTCTTTAAAAATACTACTTTGAACCAATCTTTGGAGGAAAATATAGTGAGGAAACCTGATTTTATGAATTGTTACCTACATAATAAAACTGAATTTTAACGGATATTTACTCGTTTACTTTTCCATTAAACAAAGTAAACGAGTAAATATCCGTTAAAATTCAGTTTTATTATGCCTAGTGCTCGTGTTAACCTCAGAAAATACTATGTTACCTAAATACTTTCAATCGCTGTGGGCACGTTTGACCCACATACTCTACAATTTATTAGCGCAGTTTAAACAAAACCCTACAAAAAGCTACCGTAAGTTGTGTGAAAATTTATCCTTTTTACTTAGCGGCATATTAAAAACTAAACAATAAAAACCTAAAAACCTATTTAGAGGCTAAAAATTCCACCCATGCCGGGACTTGAACCCGCGACCTCTGGCTAACCGTGCCAGCGCTCTCCCAACTGAGCTAATGGGCAAGTGCATCAGTGAAATTTCGAGCCTCTTTACAAACTTCTCTGTATTACGGACAGGCAGCGACATCTGTGAGAGCGTCCGATCAGCGACATCACTTGTAGCCCCGAGTAACCCACTTGGCAGTTAGGTTTTTACATCAGAATGATATCGCTGTACCTACATGATTATATTCTTTAAAAACCAATTTTGAGGACAACTTTAAAAACCTATTTTGAGGCTAAAAAAGAACACAAACAACTTCCGATAATGTCGCATTTTTCATAATAAGGGCCCTGGGTTCCGTATATAAGAAAACCGAGAAGGTCCAAAAACACTGTCGCTTTCAAATAATAGGGGTTAAAGTATGAAATTGCCGTTTTATTGCAATAGGTTCTTTGAATTGACATAGAATCTTCATGGTTTGAGGTTTTCGAATGAAACTTTTTTCAAATGGTTTCTATGATGTTCTTTTTTTAAAAAATGTGAAACATTTGAATATCGACTTTCAATTGTTTTTGTTATTCAATTTAGACAAGAAAGATGAATACTGCGAAAATTCGAGTGATTATGAAGCACCCATTTTTCGTATTTTTTTATTTTATTGATTTGACGCAAGTGAGTCAATATTGTGGGTAAGGTAACGTTAAACCATGCCGCTAATTCCTGGGTAGTTTGACTAGGGTCGGCTTCCACTATCTCTCTTAATTCATCGTTATTCACCTGTGTGGGCGGTCTTCCTAGTGGCTCGTTCTTTAAGTCGAAATTTCCATCACGAAAGCGTTTAAACCAAAATCGCACGGTGCGTTCATTAGTAGACCCCTCTCCAAAGGCAGCATTGATATTGCGGGCTGTTTCTGCCGCGTTAGTTCCGCGTCGGAACTCGTATTCAAAAATCACTCGAATTTTCGCAGTATCCATCATTCTTGTCTAAATCGAATAACAAAAACAATTGAAAGTCGATATTCAAATGTTTCACATTTTTTAAAAAAAGAACATCATAGAAACCATTTGAAAAAAGTTTCATTCGAAAACCTCAAACCATGATGATTCTATGTCAATTCAAAGAACCTATTGCAATAAAACGGCAATTTCATACTTTAACCCCTAATATTACACATTACATTACGCTTTAAAGAACTTTAGCTGACGCCGAAAGAGATTGTAATAAACAAATGAAAAGAAATATTGACTGCCTTGTTTTTTTTTTTGAACTCATCATCATCATCATCATCTACCTCTGCCATTTTTTAGGTCTTCGTACCCAAAGGATAAGGGACCCTATTACTAAGACTCCGCTGTCCGTCCGTCCGTCCGTCCGTCTGTCACGGTTGTATCTCACAAACCGTAAAAGTTAGACAGTTGAAATTTTCACAGATGATGTATTTCTGTTGCTACTATAGTTCAACAAAAACAGAATAAAATAAATATATAAGAGGGGCTCCCATACAACAAACGTGATGTTTTTGCCGTTTTTTGCCCGATATTAATAAAAGCGACAATTAGGCTCTTGAAATATTACAATGTTGTATAGATAATGGTACGAAACCCTTCGTACGCGAGTGCGACCCGCACTTGGCCGGTTTTCTTTCTTTCGCGGTCACTTGCTATTTGCCTCCACGGGCCCGTTGACGTTGACACATACATTAATTACTTAACCCTTTTACGTAACAAAATTCACATAATATTATTTAGACATCACAATACGAATACGTTTTGCCATGGATAAAGCTTAAAAATTGCAAAAAACATACGTCAGCATATGTTGACTGCTGACGTCGACGAGTATCCCCGGCTGGAGTTGGCACACGTGCCGCCCGTGTATCATCATCATCATCAACCCATTATGTCCCCACCGAGGGGCACGGGTCTCTTCCCTGAGGAAGGTATAGGCCATACTCTACCACGGGGGCCAAGTCCGGATTGGTGGAGGCTTGTAGACTAGTGGCTCGTCTACTGTCAGAAGTTGTCAAGCCGCCCTAAGGCCTCTGACTTGGCTTAACGACTGCCATCTACCGACGGCAGCCGGCACCAACAGCTTAACGTGCCTTGCGAAGCGCTCGGAAAAATGCCACTAGCGTTAGGCACAGACGGCGACCCATCCATGCACTGAACGCGCCCTGTGTTGCTTAACCTTCGTGATCGTTTAAGATCACTCAGGCAGCCGGGGGCTACGAGCGACTCATATGTGCAGTCAAATGTACGAATCAATTTTAATTGTGTACTTGGTCCGTTATGTTTCAGTTTTTTTTTTTTTTCATTTTTGTATGTTTCATGTATAAAGAATGTTTATGTATTGTGTCGTTAAATAAATGTTTTATCTATCTATCTATATCTTTTTTTCACTATCGTAAAAGAAGCACCCCCCAAATGATAGTTTCAAAATTGTTTGTTTAATTTTCCGACAGACCGTGCCCTTGCCTGTACCGCACTCGGCCGATAACGAGATCCCCTCAAGAAAAGCCGAAGCTGATAATAACTAGGCGACAGTAGACTCATAATTCTTCATTACGGGAAACTTCGCTGATACGGTGGCCGGGGGTGGACGGACAGGCTGAATGTTATGGGACCTATTATGAATAAAATATAATAAATAAATAAATAACTTCCACACAGCACAATCACTTGACCTGGTCGCAAACTAGGATACCTTGTGCAAGGCAAGGAAATCACAAACACGAAAATACACCCAGACTGAGGCCATTTGTTCAAATTTACGGCGGCCCCCAGTGGGAATCGAACCGACGACCTCTGTTCTAGTAGTAAGCGCCTTAACGGCTAGTCCAACGAGGCAGCCAAATATGTACATGACAGTCAGCAAAGTTTGCCGGAACAAAGGAAAAACGCCTAAGTAAATCGAAGTTTGTCCTCATTATATCTAATTTTATTTCATTCACAACGAATCCCCTAGATAACAGTTGAGATTTAAATGAACACATGTCATGTAAAAAGATTCACGTAGAACGAAACTAGAGTAGATACCTGGTTAGACGGGAATACGAACGGTGGACAAAGGAGGACAGAGGAGGTTGACGTGCAGGTGAAGATGCCTATGCTCAACAGTGGGCGTCTTTCATAGGTTGCATACTTTGCATAGATAGATAGAAGACGATAGAAAGATGGCTTAACTTTGTTTTCCTAAAACTAAAAATAAAGACAATTATCAGTGATATCAATATCAACCCGTGTGTCCCGCGGATTTGGTACGCCCATAGCTACAAGAAAATATCCGCAACTTTATCTCAGCGGAAGCCTGGAGTAGTCTGAAGAGTTTAGCTAAAAAGGATAAGCTTCTTTTACGTGAAATATTGACTAGCTTTCCGGAATAGTAACGATACGTAAATATTTTTAATAGTAATTTTGAATAATAATTTGTGGCGACCACCGACGCGGTTTAAAAAATGTATTAAGCAAATGTAATAGATACTCTGTGCAAAAAAGCCTATTATTATAACATTAAGGATTATTTGGAAGACAAGGATGTCTGGTATTTAAATAATGTTAAAGTCGTCGAAATGTAAGAAGCCCGTTTTGACAGCTACACAAAAATGCATTTTACTTTGGATTTACGCGAATAAATACATCGAAAAGTTACTCATAGTTTAGATTTTTAATGTTTTTGATCTCAAACTAGGTTAGATCCTATTGTTTTTGTAGCTGTCAAAAGGGGTTTCTTAGATTTTGACGACTTTAACAGGAACAATTGTATCTAGTGTAGTGTAACTTTAAGTTTAAAACTCTGTTAATTAAGCAAACCTGTTTTGAAAAGAATAAATGTGGAGTTTCTATGTTAGCTTCTTCTCCGCATAATCTATTAATTGTGAAACTAACAGCTTTGACGTTCATTAAGTAAACATTTTGTTTTTAGTGAATACCATTTTTTACTTTGACTTTGATTTTTACTTGTTTTCCTCTATGTTACTCGGTGACAACAAACACAGGTGTCCATTCCAAAATCTAAATCGTTTTGATATGAGCGGTCCGCATACATCGCTTGGCGGGAAACTCAAGCAGGCATGAATTTCGTCTGTTAAGACCACAAGAGAAGGTTGCAGAGTAAAAAAAATATATATGCGCGTCGAATTGATAACCTCCTTCTTTTTTAAAGCCGGTTAAAAATAAAAAGGATTTTTCTGTCATGTGCTCTAGTGTACAATAAAGAATATTCTTGTCTTACCTTAAAAGTAAATTCTAACACATACAATGTTAGGGTGGTTTCTTTGTTTTCGTTTTTTTGATCGACTCAAAGGCAGCTCTCATTATAATATTCATTTATATTGAATATTTCTTTATGATGAAATAAATCAAAAGAAAAGAAAAGAAGAAAAGACATTAAATAACAACGAGACACACCGCAGAAAAAAACAAACAAACAAACAAGTGACATAATATGAAAATCCCTGTGTTAAGTAGGTTTTGTGTAAATTATCCTGAAACGTAAGCACCGCGGCTCAGCATGCTACGCTAATGCTACGTGCTACACAGTTATCGCTACGCTTTTGCTACGCCGTAGCAATGTGGTGACTACGATGTGTAATCTAGTGGGTGTAACATGGTTACACAAAGAAAGTAACTAAACTTGTTTGTGGAAAGTAGTAGTCTCTGGTCTCTACCTACCTCTCTGAGATACAGGCGTGAGTTTATGTATGTATGTAATGAGATATTGTTCATACTCGCTCCAAACAAAGATGCAACTTAATGTTTGTGAATTTTTATCGTAATATTTAAGTATGATATATTATGTAAGTTCATTATTATTATTATATATACGTATGTACATTAATATTTATATCAGCATCTACTGCCCATCTCAATTTCTCCTTCCGCAATCTTCTTAACACAATATGTTGGAAAAAATTGCTATCAGCAATAAAGCCGCCAATTTTACCAGTACTTTTGTGATTGTTGTCTCTGTAATTGTTTCTGGTGTGTATGAAAGAGATTATTCTTGCCTTATCTATGGACCTGCAAATCGACTGGCAGACCACGCAGGATAGAGACAAGTAGCTTGCGACTTCTCGTAATCTTCATACGTAAATTAGGAAACCATCAATGAGACATATACAAAAATATTCATTCTTACTGGGATAGCACACCCTGATCACTACCTTCTTCTTCGGAAGACAGATGTGAGTTTAATTATGTATGTATGATTGTACAACACGAATGTAATCATACCCAACCAGTATTTAAAGCCAGACTTTGTGTGAAAACCGTGAGCGAGTCTCTGAGGTGTTCACTGTTCATATATCTCAGCGTTAGGCATCGTCAATCCGCGGTGGGCACGTGTGGTATTTAAGCCCACACTCTTTATCTTTGAGAAAACAACGTGCCCTGCAATAGGACGTACAAAAGTTGCTTACATATACCTCGATATACGTGTATTGTGATTGTGAGTGTAGGCAGAGACCAAGGTTTGCCACTTGCCATGATCCTGACAAATCTCTTTCGCTTCATCAACATCCATTAGGCATAGGCTGCTTATGATTATGTCATTATACTTCTCCGTAAACACTGATGGATCAGCCGACGTTTTCTAATTACAGTAATGGCTTTGTGCAATCTGACACCTCTGTGACGTCCGACTCGCGCTAACGACGTCATGGTGATCTATTGGATTTTAAAACTTTGATTTCAGCCGAGCGTCCATTACTTGCGGCAAGTTATCTCATCATAAGACTTAGGGGAGAGCCTGTATTTTTTCTGGTTTTAGGTGAAAAAAAAAGTAAAAATAGACCGTGCGATTATAGTGCACATCAAAATTCACAGTGGACTCGCATTGTATGCTTCGTAGAAGTAGACTAAACGATCACATCATAAGTGTAGTTTGAAAGGCATTACGATCTGATTGATATCTTTGGTTGGCACTCCTAATCACGAAGATTTTTTTTTGTCTTCCGAGTTTTTTTTCAACTTTTTTTTCGGATACAAAAGTCGACTGATATAGAAATACTTCAGGCCTGGGGGTGGCCACCGAGGTGTTTTATCAATGACCTTCCACACGAACTATTTGAAGTGGATGTCATCCACCTTTTGGCTTATCATACCTTCCAGGCTTAGAACTGGAAACCCTGCCTACGACCAAACGTGACGAAAATAAAAGCAAATGTATACTTCCGCTTCTAACTTAAAGACTAAACTGTTGTAAAACCAGCTAAATTCCTGCGGTACATTCCAGTGAATGCCAGATCGAGTAAAGTTGCTACCTCTTTGCCTCCCCCATTCCGTTACACTCGAACAGCAAACACATTAAAAATCGCAGCGCGCGCCATCATTAACATATCGCCACTCATTCCTGTATCCCTCTAGTCTCTGCTTAGGGTCAGGGTGCCTGTTTCTGCCCACTAAATAGCATTGTGCGATGTTTAAACGTAAAACGTATTTAAATTCAAAGTAATATTTCGATTTTTTTTCTTTCCTTTTGCTGATGACGCAGGCTCTCTGTAAATTGGTACTGGACCAAAACCGACTTGTCCCAAATTACAAAAACAAATAGAGATTATATTTGTTAAATTTATTTTAGTTAAACATAGTAAAGAAAATTTCTTTTTTTTTTTTCTTTTAGACTTGCGACCGGCGCTTTTTGTTAATAATTACTTTTTTTAAATTATGCGCACAAGGCAGGTACTTATTTTTAAATGTTGACCATATCAATAAATAGCTGGATTTGATTATTATATACATAAAGCGTCTATTAATATTTGAGTTATCTCGCAGAATAATGTAAATATGAGTCTACACCCTTGTTAAAAAAATGTTTTTAAATAGATGAAAAAAAATTTTTTTTAAAGAATAAATATCGTTATTGCATATTAATTATTTATTGCACAAAGACAGTGTTCAAAAGGTGGACTTAATGCTAATGGCATTATCTACTAGTCAACCTGCAGGAGGTAATGGAGAGGCAAAAATTGAGGTAGGCGTGCAAAAAACTTAAATTTTGCTCAATCTTTAAGGCCTGAAAAACCCCGGGAAAACTATTTTGATGCTTTTTCTTCTTTTCAGTTCTTCTGCGGGAAAAAATTGACATTGTTTGAAGCAAATTCCTCGTTCCCCGAAAATCTCCATCCCAAGTCCTTGGTCAAAACTCATATCCGTACCTTGCATCCAATGCGACTATATTGGGCCGGAACCGCCGCCGGCCGAAGCCCTAGGCCTGCGGGGGCGAAGCGATATTGCTGTTTGCGCCGAGCAAACAATCGGGGAGCGGCGCGGATTCTGTTCTTGCGATTCGTGATGGAACAGTGTTCACTACGAGTTTGTAAAATGATTTGACGTGACGATCAACTTGCTTAGGTAGCATGATGGTACGAGTAGCGCGCTGGGTGGCGCTAAAATGCCAGAATTTAACACTTCGTCCATCATCCTACCTATGTAGGTGAAGTTTTGAAATTTTTATCACAGCAAAACTGCTTATGTGAGTGGTATTACCAAAATATGTAGAGGAAGTAGGAAGGACAGCCCATAATATCAGTAAGCTGAATTGACAATGGGCTGGTCTCATAAGAACCGATGCTCGACGGGGTGCAAAGGTTCTCGAGTGGAAACCACTGACTGGCAAACGCAGCGTAGGACGCTTACCAGCTTGCTGGACCGACGATCTGAGGCGAAGTGGCTTGATAGCATGTACGGCTGGATGGGAATGGCTTGAACAGAAGGACAGAAAGAAGTTGCGTTCTTGGGGTGGGCCTATGTCCAGCAGTGGACGGCTACGATGGAGTGGACGTTGAATAAATGGTTTTTGGAAAAAAATATTTGTAACAATAGAGGGAACACGTGACTTTTGAGAAGTATAACCGCTATAGCCCGAATAAAGCAAGCCAGTTGTAATGAGTTTTTTAAACCCCAGAATAGGGGTTTAGGATGAACAGGCCGCTCCCGCTTACCGGAGTTAAATCAATATTTAAATAATTTGAAACTTTGATTAATTTGCAGATGTTATATTGTTTGCAGTGATGTCGTGGGCGCCGAGATTGAGGATAGACCGTTATTGCTTTATTAAAATTAGAAATGGACCAGAGGTCGTGGGATCGACTCCCGATGTAGGCCACCGTATTTGATTTGTACAAATGGACTCGGTCTGGGTGTATTTCTATGTCTATGATCTACTTGCCTGGCTACCGCAGCACAGGGTATCCTAGTTTGGAACCACGACAAGTGATTGTGTATACCCACAAGGCATATTTTTGTTAACCTGTACTAAACAAAAATTTAGTACAGGTTAAGAAAACTATGCCTTGAATAGCCGCAATTTAATTATCCATCAAATCAACAGACCACATTCATCAAAAGTATACTAATTTTATATGACAATAATTAAAAATGTTAAATTGTGCGAGCGAGACAGTGTGCCTCACGTAAGAATAGCCTTAAATGTATATTTTCACTTAAACCCTTCTCTTTCTCGTAGTCATGGTAATACTATAAAGTAGATATAGTATGCAACTCTTGAACAAAACGGATATTGTTGAAGGCCTTGAATCACTCGCAAGTGAAGGATTCTAAGATTTTGTAACTCTCTACGGTCGTCAGTCAGTCGTTAGTATCCTTCGCTCGATTTAAATACGTCCGTAAAGCGCAAATTTATTAAAACATAAACCCTGGAACAAAAATCTCGAGAAATGAAAATCTGAAAATGTACTCATAGTTCTATGAATGGACAACTGTTGACTTTGTGACTTTCATTAAGTTGAATTGTTGAAGTTGATTTGACATTATACGGAATGATGCCAATTTAACTCTCAGATTCAGCTTAAATGATGCACAAGCCATTTCCCCCAACCAAAAAAGGCCCACGATCACCGTGATCATGATAACCGTCGCAAGTAATCACCGTTTAGCATGAATATTCCAAACTGAAGGTGACGCTACACGAGCGCCTCTCCGCGCGCATTTATCGGGGCGTTAATATGGGACTTTCCTATGTGGCCCATTGGCTTAGACACGCACCTAGTTAATTACGCTCATACATAGTAGGCGAATCGCTCGTAGCCCCGGCTGCCTGAGTGATCTTAAACGATCACGAAGGTTAAGCAACACTGGGCGCGTTCAGTGCATGGATGGGTCGCCGTCTATGCCTAACGCTAGTGGCATTTTTCCGAGCGGTTCCGTGCTTCGCAAGGCACGTTAAGCTGTTGGTGCCGGCTGCCGTCGATAGATGGCAGTCGTTAAGCCAAGTCAGAGGCCTTAGGGCGGCTTGACAACTTCTGACAGTAGACGAGCTACTAGTCTACAAGCCTCCACCAATCCGGACTTGGCCCCCGTGGTGGAGTATGGCCTATACCTTCCTCAGGGAAGAGACCCGTGCCCCTCGGTGGGGACATAATGGGTTGATGATGATGATAGTAGGCGAAGGTTAGTTAATTTAGTCTAATAATATAAAAATATACAGGTAATTTAAGGATCTACTCCGGTAGACCCCACCATTTTTCGGTGTTTACCCGTGGTCCCAGTGGGTTAACCCATCGTCAGGTCAATTTTTTATGTAATTGGGCCGTGTATGGAAACTCGGCTACACCATGTCGAGTGACATGCCGCTGGAACAACGCTATTTCCATCTAGAATAGAATGCAAGTGTTAATACACACATTATTATGTGGTACCCAATCAATTAGCCCGTGTCTCCTTTCTATCCTCGGCCATTTTCAGCCGGCTGCCAGCAGAAATCTGCTGATGCTGAGAAACGTGCAGTATGATTTTTTCTGCTTTGAAACTTGTTTTAAAATAAAATATAAGCAATTAAGTTTTTAATTAGTCTTTAAGTTCAAGTGTAATACATATTATTAGCAATATATGGTTATTCATTCATTCATTCATTCATTTATTATTACCAAAGACAAGTAACCAAAAAGGAGCGCCCCTAAACGCTCTACAAGGAGCGATGACACCCCGTCTCCCGGGAGAGTGGGAGCTACAATACTCCAGTGGTTCTTAATTACGCCGGGGCCTGCAACACTGCAGTCACCCTACAGGACATTGGCTCCCCACTCCTAAAAGGCAAGGAGTTTTTTATTCGAGATGCTGGCTTTTAAAATACAGGTGGAAAAAATGATACATTTTTTAGAAGCTAAAGCTCGTAGCCCCGGCTGCCTGAGTGATCTTAAACGATCACGAAGGTTAAGCAACACAGGGCGCGTTCAGTGCATGGATGGGTCGCCGTCTATGCCTAACGCTAGTGGCATTTTTCCGAGCGGTTCCGTGCTTCGCAAGGCACGTTAAGCTGTTGGTGCCGGCTGCTGTCGATAGATGGCAGTCGGTAAGCCAAGTCAGAGGCCTTAGGGCGGCTTGACAACTTCTGACAGTAGACGAGCCACTAGTCTACAAGCCTCCACCAATCCGGACTTGGCCCCCGTGGATACCTTCCTCAGGGAAGAGACCCGTGCCCCTCGGTGGGGACATAATGGGTTGATGATGATGATGATGAAAGCAAAAAAGCTATGGTAGCGATACCACTCTAGCGAGTGAAGGAAAACATCGTGAGGAAACCTGAGTGTCTGAGGTGTTCACAAGCATAAGCGCTTGGAATTGCCAATCCGCGGTGGGGACGCGTGGTAATTAAACCCATACTCTCTCTCTCTGAGAGAAGGCCCAGCAGTGGGACGTATAAAGACTACATAAAAGAGGATAAAAAATGAGGCTGCTCTAGTAATAATGTTACTTCGTTACTAATCACATCTCTGAAAATAAAGTCACAGATACGTAAGAACCACTAGACACTAAGTAATAAAATGTAAATAGTGCATTCATTCTTTCCTTTACTGGCTAATAAAACAAAGAGAAAAATAAACAGGAAACTCAGTTATTCAAACTCACTTACCTACTGGCAACTGCAAGCTGCCGATTCATATTTTGTACGAACTTAATCCTTAATGTAACAGGCAAAGTGACTATAATCGAACAAATGTAACAGTCTCCGTTTATTGCTGAAAGTACGACATTCGAAACTCGAGCGTGGAAGAGGCGGTCTTCAAAAGGGAATATTCTTAAAAGAATTTAAATAAATTTCCACTCAAGGCGGAAGAGAAAAATAGGGTTCCAGTTACATAAGGAAAAAAGAGCTAATAAAAATGCCCGGCAAAGCGACGGTTCAGTAGCAGTTAAAAACGGTGTCAAATGAAAGTAGGGATTCGCGTATTTCATTTTATATCAACTCATTGAAATGTCTAACGAGTTTTTGTCTTTTTTATACGAAGTCAATCCAAATAAAACAGTTTTAGACGGAAACGGGTTTTAGTTCAAGACGGAGTTAAATTCGGCTTATGAAAGGAATTCCTGTGATAAACTGACTTACTCCGTCTTAAGAGTGTTTTAGTGAGGTCTACTGTTTATAAATAAGACCGTTACTCATCATCATAAGCATGAGGGGTTTTGCCATAATCGCCACGTTTGGCAGGCGGGTTGGCGATCGCAGTATGCGGTTGGAATCTCAGGAAGACGCTGCTGCCCGCCTCCTGGTAATTGATTTCCTTAGTCGCCTTCTACGACATCCACGAAAAGAAATGGAGTGACGTTATTCTTAATCCGGCGCCACACGGAACCGTTACTCATTATTTTTTTATTTCTTTAGATTTGACCCGTTGACTCAGCGATTCCCGTAGCCGGGCACTGCGGTCTGACCTGAATCTGACGCTGAAGGCACCAAGTCGCTCAACAAGTTTCTTCGGCAACACGTTTACGGTAAGGGCTACCCGGCGCTCTTCTACCCCAGCTGTCTTTAAAAGCAGGTTTTGTGATCTATCACTTTAATCATTAAAATATCTATTTAACTGTCCTCCTGTGTGCAGGTGCTATTACTTCCCTTGTGTCCTATGTAGAATTTTATTACAAGATATATATGTGTGTTTATAGATTCTGTTATTTTTTATGTGTGTGCTTTTGCAGCAATGTACATAAATGGGTTCTTTCTTTCTTTCTATAATAATAAGTATACATAATAATTATATAAGTAAAAGTATGTAATTGTAATGATATTAAGGATAAGGTATGCCTCAATATTCAAATCGGCTACCCGTCTTTCTCATTTCCTTTGGCAACTTTCCATCGCAAGGTTGTCTGGAAAAAGTACCGCCAATTGTACTATGTATTTTTGTAAATATTGTGGGTTTGTCTTTTTACGGTGTACATTA
This sequence comes from Yponomeuta cagnagella, assembly GCA_947310995.1. Taxonomy (NCBI): domain Eukaryota; kingdom Metazoa; phylum Arthropoda; class Insecta; order Lepidoptera; family Yponomeutidae; genus Yponomeuta; species Yponomeuta cagnagella. Next base: position 16,802,731 of record OX371270.1, on the reverse strand, counting down.
AAAAATATTCTTATCTTAGATTTGTAACTTACCGCTCACGCCAAGTTGTTAACCATCACTCACAAGGTAATTAAAAAAACATTCCTTTTCAAGCATTCCCTTGCATCATACAATAGTTTTAGTCAGTGTGCTGTGGAAGGGGCTGTGTTTTGAGTTTCTTTCGTGGATCGCATCAGAAATGAGACAATTCTGAGAACTAAGGTGATGACAAAGCCTAGAAGTTATAGAGGCAGTAGGCTGGGGCCTGTTCAACTGAATTCATGGTTTACTATTAACAAGTATGCGAAAGTGATGTGTCAGGATCGTGGCAAGTGGCAGTCCCTAGTCTCTGCATACCCTTCTGGGATACAGGCGTGAGTTTATGTATTTATATATGTAACGAGTATGTATTTGGGGATGTATGTTCCGATATGTCTAAAGATTAGGTTACACCCTGTATAAAATCTGATGTCAACTGTACCTACCCATTTATGGCGTGATTAACACATCAGCAACCACGCTAAAGCAAAGATTTCTCACCAAGAGCTTTTCTCCCTCGGACCCAGCGCAACAGAAAGAGACGGCGGATTTTCTGGTTGACAGAAGAGCGTTATTAGCTGGGGTCTGAGCGGCAATATACACCCCCTTGGCCCTCCATTAGACTTTGGCAAACAACGGCTAAGCTGCCACTTATAGATCGGTCTGTACAAGTCCTTAGACGGGTTAATATTTTGTACAGTCGATAGCATATCAACCATTACGAATCTTAAAAACCTATTTAGGGGCTAAAAATTCCACCCATGCTGGGACTTGAACCCGCGACCTCTGGCTAACCGTGCACTCTCCCAACTGAACTAATAGGTAAGCGCAGGCATCGGCCTCTTTTAAGCCTCTTTACAAACCTTCTCTGTATTAAATGGCATTCTCTGGCTAGGTGGGATTTTTGGCCTCTAAGTAGGTTTTTAAAATGGTCCTCAGCACGGGTTAGTGCAACAAAAAAAAAGTAATCATTACGTATCTGCTACAAAAATGCAGCCTATATTCATTCCACTGTAGGGCCTGTGCCTAAGGCTGGGTTCTCCGAGCGCATGGATTTCTATGGGACTTATTGCGCTACGCGAGCGAATCGTAAGGGGGAAAGAAGGCATTTTTGAAATTACAGAAATAAAATCCCGAATTTTGATGACCGACGTCACTGACACTTTCAGTGACAGTCATTTCGGTGTATTTTTTATTATCCAAAACTCAGTACAGCTTTAATAAAACCATATCTAGTGATAATTTGACTCACGTTCGCTTGATGCTTTAAAGTTTAAAAAAACACATGAAAATAATGATCAACGGACTTAGGTAAGACATTGAAAAGCAATATTTTTTTCAGATTTTAAATACTAACCATTAGAGAGTAAAATGTATTTTTCTTAAACATGCGCGGAAATATTGTCATTACTTTTGAATAAAGAACACGCGAAGTATCATATTTACGTAGACTGAAAAACCAAAATCACTTCCCGGCGCGTTCCTTGAATTTGGAACGAAGAGCGCGCCGGCAATGTTGTATGAAACAGTGTGCTGTTTGAATTTAGAACTCTTTTACTCTGAACTCTTAGAAAATAATTAAAATTAGTTCCGATGATTCTGAAAGTGAAAATGAAATGAACATTGACTGCATTCCACCAGATTTAAGATCGGAAGGCAAATTAGCGATGGAAAACCTGCTTCCAGCAAAATCAAAAGAAAAATTTATTATGTAAAAGGCCCCTTTTTAATTCCTTGCATTTTTTTTAAGAAAAGCACTATATATGCCTCGGCCGAAATGGCAATTGTACCCGTTAAATGTAAACTCAAGGTTCATCATCATCAGCCATTTGACGCCCACTGCAGGACATAGGCCTCCCTCATGGTTGAAGGTTGCCTATAGCTATGCGCTATATCACAATAATACAAAATACAAAAAAATACAAAAATACAAAATACAAAAATATTTATTTATCCAACCAATTCCATTGCTAACATACACTTTTGCTGGGATTCCCTTTTAAGTATAAAGTACCTGTGCCAGGGAAACCCGCTCTTCCATAACTTGTAAAGGTTGAACATCTAAACCTACGCAAAATAAAGATTTTGTTTTAAGTGTGAGCTTAATTTAATTGTCTATTTTATTTAAAGATATAAATTTCAGAAATTAATTATAAGTAAGATTTCTGACATGATTTATACTTGTGTAGTGTGTGCGTGCGTGCGTGCGTGCGTGCGTGCGTGCGTGCGTGCGTGCGTGCGTGCGTGCGTGTGTAATGTTTTGAATCTTAATATAATTAATAGAATAAATAATAGAATTCTTTATATTCATTTTATTTTTGTTTCCCCTATATGTAGGTATACCGCATTTATAATTTCCTATCATGCTTGTTATTATAACGTAATGTTTACGTATGTTTATAATAGTATTTATTTAAGTATTAAATATGTAAGTTTATTATTATTAGGTATACGTATGTACATTAATATTCGATTAGCACCAACTACCCGTCTCAATTTCTCCTTCGGCAATCTTTCTAATATAGGGTTGCCTGGAGGAAATTGCTATAAGCAATAAGGCCACCATTCTTTTGTAACTATTGTTTCTGTAATAGTTTTCTGGTGTGTACAATAACGTGAGCAGTCTATATTCGTCCCACTATAGGGCACAGGCCTTCTCTCAGGGAGAGAGTATGGGCTTAATCACCACGCGTGCCCACCGCGGATTGGTGATTTCAAGCGCTGAGATATGTGAATAGCTCAGACACTCAGGTTTCCTCACGATGTTTTCCTTCACCGTTAGCGTGTGGTATTGCTACTATAACTTCACAATGTACATAACTTAGAAAATCAAGTCATAGGTACATGCCCGCACTTGGGATCGAACCTAGGTCTCTCGCTTCCGAGTCCGATGTTCTAGCCACTAGGCTACCAACGCTTTTATCTTATATCTAGGCTTTTCATACAGTCCGAACCCCTTTACTCCGGCATTCTATTAGCAGACAAGTTTATTAATTGCCACAGAACGTTTAATCCTGCGTGCTCGACTGTTTCAAACTGCTAAGCCCGGAACTTGTACTGAATTAAATGTAAAGGGTTAGGCTAAAGATGGAACGGAGCAGGTAGCGGAGCGAGCAGCGGAGAGGCAGCCGGTCTCAAGTTCCAAGATTTTTTTTAAAACTGTACGTGAGCAGAGGTTTGTACATTTTTTTATATTATTGAAATATTTTGTTATAACTATTTAGCCGCTCTCGGAAACCTATAGTTTTATCTGGCATCCTAGTTATTCTAGTCATTCTAGTTATCCTGCGATCGTTTTATCTTAATTCGTGTTAATTGTATGAGTTGTGGGTACAATACGGCTCAGTACGCTAGATACCTAGCGTCATTGATAAATAAACGCCATGCTCAACTAGCTGTGTAAGGATGTAGTCTATGCCAACAAGCTAAGATTCTTCAGCGTATCCCAAGATTTGCTGAGCCAGTGTGGCAATTCTTGCCAAGCTTATTTAGCCCGCGTTCAGTCAGACCACAGAGGCGATATGGGGCCAATATTTATTTACTGACGCCTTTCCTTAGATGCATAAACTAGTTAAATAATGTGACCACTCCACGTAGTGCCCGGGCCATACTTTTAGATGGAGTAGGCTTGCTCAGCTCCTATCATCATCCTTTTAGATCAAGGCAATGTCGTGAGAGGTCAACTGATACGCGGGTTTTCTCACGCTGCTTACCTTATTATTGAGTGGTATTACAAATTAACAAATGTAAATAACTTATAAAATCACAAAATACAATTACAGCTTTTGCTCATGATCACAGCTCTTCGAATACAAAATACGTCGAAAACGATAACAGTCCCGGCGATTAGACTTAACCAATGAAATGAGAGCAAGATATGTGGTATAGTAAATCACTCAGTAACAGGTTGATTCTGTGCGCCATATGATACATGACGTAGATGCTGATTGGGTGATATTACAAAAATATTTTAACGACAAATGGTGACTTATCAGCGGAAGGAAACTGATACCGAGAGCTTTTGCGTATTTGCGTAAGTATGTTTGCACGATTTAACAGCGCACTTGGCATATAACGCCGGAAATATCGCACCCTTAATCCAATACTGGCACTAAGCGAAAAATGAAAATTGTGCAGGAGAAGCTATTAAAGATTTTCAATATGTAGAAATGTATATAGTTCTGTATTATGCTTCGTTTTCCATCTACAGTTTTAAATAGGAATTTAAGTGAACTAGACAGCGCTTAGCAGTCAGCGTTACTTCGTAATATTTGCAATAGATGGCATTAAAACCAGAAATTTAGAGATTTTTGTTTAGTGACGGTATTGGATTAAGGGTGCGATATGTAGGTCCCTTGCAAGATGCCGGTTTGATGATAGCAGGTGCCTAGATATTTCGCAGCATAGTACTGAACTGGCAGAATTGGAAAGCTTCGCCCCCTGGCACAATAGATCATGAGGTTAGTTTTTGGCGCTTCTTCTTCTTCTTTTGGTGCCATCTCCTATCGGAGGTCGGCTATCATTGTGGCTATTTTGGCCCGTGATGTTGCGGCTCGGAAGAGTTCTATCTTTGTAGTGTTATACCACTCTGCAAGATTTTGGAGCCACGATGTTTTTCTGCGGCCAGGTCTCCGTCGTCCCTGGATGGATCGTCCTTTTGGCGCTAGTTAGACATTTATTAGTCTTTACAATGACTTTCACTGCTAGTTTCATAAATTAGCAAGGTACTACCCGTAGCGCCGCCATTAACGTGCAGCATAGTTTTACATTCCTTACTATCTAAATTCTTTTCACCGTGACCCCAGCCCTACCATTTCTGCCCGCGGGTGGCACACCATGCATATTCATTAGAGCGATTGAATCGAAAGAGGTAGCTCCAGATTTGTTTGCCCGACAAAAAGGGGATCACTCCGGAATGAATCTCCGCCGATATGCGTGTCCACAAGTGGGCCATCGCGCCATCTTTCGACGGGCTAGTGAAATCAGAAATCGTTAATTTATTTTAACCTAAAGAATTTACATTTTGATTGCTGAATGTCAATGTACTATGTTACTATGTTAGCCGCTGCCTTCGGGTCGTATTTGTAGTGGAGAAAAAGGCAGCGGGAAAAAAATTCAATTCCGTGATTGCCATCAATAATTTTAAAAGCCAAAACATTACTTAATTTTCTTACCAAAACACACAATGCTGCGATCAGACTCACGAACAGCACCCGTTCACGACCATAACGCAGGGGTCAGCCATCACCAGTCTCAACCATTTTAGAGGGAAGTGTAAGGGGGTAATATTAAATTTCAAACTAGGTATGTGGAATTTAATTTATAGTGCCAGATAATAATTATTAGATTTAGATTTAGCCAGTGTTCTGAATGGGCTCGCAAAGACCCGGGTTTGCTACCTGCCACGATCCTGACAAACCTCTGTATAAATAAAGTAATTTTATTATAAATTATTTTATTTATTTCAACGTAAAAAATTTACATTCAACATTCATGTCAATATACAATGTACCATGTTAGCAACATGCAACGTAATGTAATTATCACAGTATAAATGAATAATTGGTTGGTATGGACATTTGGAGAGGATGAAGTAATCAGGAAATGTATCGAGCGAATGGAAGGACATCATCATCAGCCATTTCACATCCTCTGCAGGACATAGGCCTCCCGTATGGTTTTCCAAGCTTCCCGATCTTGTGCCGCCCGCATCTAGCGACTCCCCGCCACCGTAACCAGATCGTCCGACCACCTGGTGGGGGCCTGCCCACGCTGCATCGTCCGGTCCGTGGTCGCCCGGTCAGAACTTTTTCGCCCCAACGGCCATCAGTTCTCTGAGCTATGTGCCAACTAAGCAATTTTTTGAGCTATATCAGTAACTCGGTTTCTGCTGCGGATCTCCTCATTCCTGATTCGATCACGCAGTGAAACTCCTAACAAGCGGACAAGTGGCAAACCCTGTTCTGTCTATCCCTTTGGAATACAGGCGTGAATTTATTCAATTCAATTCAAATATTTTTATTCATTGTAAAAACAAAATGTTTACTTAATGAACGTCAAAGTTGTTAGTTTCACAATTAATGGATTATGTGGAGAAGAAGCTAACAATGAAACTCCACATTTATTCTTTTCAAAACACGTTTTAACCTAATTAACAGAGTTTTCAACTTAAAATATTAGTCATGTATGTGTTGAACACTAGTCACAATCGTCCTTTAAATAATATTAATCTACTGTTTAATGCCAAACATCTTTGTCTTCTAAATAATCCTTGATGTTATAGTAAGCCTTTTTGCACAAAATGTGCTTAACACATTTTTTAAATCGCGTTGGAGGTAACTCTAATATATCTTGAGGAATTTTGTTGTAGAATTATGCAATTTAATACAAAAAAAAATGTTGAGTCAAGTAGGGCTATGAATTTGGCATTATCTTATGTAGAGTCATTTTGTAGGGTGGAAAGCTGGCTGGGGGAAGGCAATGGCTGGCTGCCACACCAAACCCAAGTGCATGCAGTAACATAATATCCTGGAGGTGGGCACGGTCCAACCGGCTGCTTAATTGTGATTAGGTCGACTAGTAGTCTACAAGTTAATACTCAGGTACAATATAGTACACAGACATAGCAGTTTTAGAAGGTTACTTCGTATATCTAGTGTGGTTAGGGAGTTGCTTTTTGCCCCTGACGCTAAAGATCATCTAGCATAGGATCTAAACGCCTAAGACAGCACTGCGATGCACACGCTCACCAGCAAATATGATGTCTCTAAAAATGGCGAGCTGTCCATCGTGTGGACGCAGTGATACATGCGATAGGAGGTCTTTGTTTGATTGCGTTTTTTTTCTACTTTTATTTTATTTGGGTGGACCCTTCGATATATTGCGGAAGTTGCGAGTGAAGTGAATACAAAGTTGTTGCGTCTTTAGGCATTGAATCATAGAGAGAGCACAGTACCTCCGTGAGAGAGTGATGCTACGAATTTTGACAGATAGATAAGATAAAGATAAAAAGGATTTATTGCCTCATCAGAAAAAAAATGCTTAAAACAAAGTAAGGCTTAACTAATGATGACATAAAATAAGGCAAAAGGTAGTGGCTCAGCTGTTGCTGACCCGGGTCAGTCCCGGGCAGCGCTGGTTTTCAGCCACTGCCTTCTCCCTGAGATGTAGTGCGGGAGTTATGTTATGAGAGCTAAAACATTCAACTAGTCAACTAAAAATGTTCTAGACATCGATTGAAACGAAACAAAATATGAGAAAAAAAAACAATAAACAATTCTTCTTCTTATTAAAAGAGGAAGTTAATAGACGTTTTTAAAAGTAAAAAAATTAAATTACCTTTTAGGTACATCATATTTCAATAACTAGGAACGTAATAAATTTCCTAATTGGTACTTTTTAAAATAACTTTGACAATAACAACAGAAAATCACCTCCCGAAGGTTTCAAACAAAGCAACGCCGATTTCGCGACCGCAAAGGCGGTTGCTACATGCCCAAGACCACCGGTGTGTGGCGACGCGGCGCACATAATAACATAAACATAAACATAAACATTTACATACAGGCACATACATTGCTTCTGGCCCCACACTAGGATACCCTGTGTCGTGGGAACCAGAAACAACGACATCACAAACATGTAAACATCCAAGACCTGGGGTTGTATTTTTTTTTTGTCCCTAGCCGGGATTCGAACCCGGGACCTCTCACATGGTATGCAGGTGCACTACCGCTGCGCCACGAGGTCGTACGTACACGAGGCACAGGACTAGTACGTATACAGGGATGTAAATAGTCCATGGCATGAAGTATATCACTGAATGTACCTGGTTAGGGGTCAGTAGGTATATGCATCTATGCTATGATTCTATGAATAGCTCCTTCATATGACTCACCATAATTCATACCATTTTAGGGTTCTCTACCCCAAGGCTGCCAATGCGACCCTATTGAGCTGTCTGTCTCTCTGCATGACTGAATCGTAAGAGGTAGCTTGTTGAAATCATTACATACAAAATAAACAAAACTTAAAAATAATTAAGGGGTCACTGTACAAGAAATTATTTTACTTTTTTTTCATTTTTACTCTGTTGTATATATTTTAATATACACTTACCTATACGTATCAAACTTTTGAGATCGAAATCGGACGTTGTCAGCCCGTTGTAATGTGTATAGCACATAGGACTTTTGCACTTTGCGAATACTGCTAGCACGCCTCTGTGTTGTACCTACGTACGGAACCCTCGATGCGCGTTTCCGAGTCGCTCTTGGCTGGTTTTCTCAATTCAGTCCAGCTCAATGAGCTTGTTATAACATAACAAATAGATGATCATCATCATTATCATGTTTAATCCCCTGTCGAGTATCCTGCTGCTGTAATAAGTTTGGGGGAGATCGGGGAAATCAATAAGTAAGATAACTATTCAGTATAATGCCCGACGAATAACTTGACTAAATTACTTTGACTTCGCATGGACGTATTTCGGGTTTCATTAGCGGGGGACGCGGGTTGTGGCTTAGGCGATGGCCACACAGAAGGGACTTGGGGTGAGGGCGCGGAAAAGACGCGTTGTAAAGAGTTCGCTTCCTCGCCCCGTCTCGTCCATATGGGCTTCGTTCCGTCCCTTCAGTACATTTTGTATGAAAGTGAATCGGTTAGAGTGGCCTGTGTGGCCAGGGCCTTAGAACTTCGGACTGTAGGTTAAGCAAGTTAGCATTTACGGTCTTAAAAAAACCGGCACGGTTAGCCAGAGGTCACGGGTTCAAGTCCCGGCATGGGTGGATTTTTTTTGCCCCTAAATAGGTTAGCACGGGTGAGTGCAACAAAGAGAATATAATTAACGGTCTTATTTATAAAAAAACGGTTCCTTAAAACACTCCTCATCGGCAGTTCAATTAGTCTGTGGTAGAAGTAAAGACATAATGACAGATTATTTAAAATGCCCCTGAGGAATGTTTTAGAGGAATCTTGCTTTTAACGTTTTGTTGTTTGGTTTTTTCTTGTGCAATAAAGGATTTTCAATCAATCAATTAGAGTTAGTGGAATCTCAGGAAAACGATGCTGCCCGTCACCTGGTAATTGATTTCCAGCAGCAGCGTTTTCCTGAGATTCCAACCACGTACTGCGATCGCCAACCCGCCTGCCAAGCGTGGCGATTATGGCAAGACCCCTCATGGTTATGAAAACCACGAAGGAGGCCTGTGTCCTGCAGTGGGCGTCAAATGGCTGATGATGATGATGAATTAGAGTGACTGTACATTTTTAAACAAGCTCAGATTTTATACGTGTGGCCAAGTGTAAGTGCGTGCGTGCGTGCGTACGAATCACGAAGCTTAGGTGGAGATGGGCGGGACATCTAGCTAGACGAAAAGACGGACGGTGGACGTAGGAAGTCACAAAGTGGTGGCTGAGAACTGGCCGTCGCATCGTTCGGTGGGTAGGCCCCCTAGCCGATGGGTTGATGACATTAAGAAGGTGGCAGGAGGACAATGGACAAGATTAGCAGGGGACCGGCGAGGTTGGCGTGGCGGTGAAGAGGCCTATGCCCAACAGTGGGCGTCTTTCGTGGGCTATATAGATAGATAGATTGCATAGAAGAATGTCCATTCTATGTTAACTGTAACGCTCTACTTTTTGTTGAGCAAATATTATTTTTTTATTACTCTTTTTCGTCGATTCCCTAGCCTAGCTGGGGATCGACTGACATCTCAAACAAAACGTAACGATTCCCTTCAAAATATTTAAAATAAGACTAGAAGGCTCTGCCAGCCAGCTTCTATAAAGAGGAATCGTTACATAACATATGATTTTCAGCATTATATTCTACAAAGCAGAGAAACGGCTCCGCTACAGAGTAGAAAAACGTAAGCGTGTTTCATATTGCACCTAGCTTTTTCTCAACACCTATAGAAGTCATAGTACAAAATCAAATCGTGAACAATAAATCGCGGCGAGAGTGGTCGGACGGCACGGTAGCGACCAAGGGTGATTCGTCACGTGGCTACGGAACCATTAATTTCTATAGAAAACTACACCGGAACCTTTTTACACCACTTTCGATAACATCAAAATAGCATTAGAAAGATTTTTCATTGCTATTTGGACTCAGGGTGAGATTTTTATTCGTACGTAGCCATTGAAATGACCTCCAGTTTTGACATTGGAAATGTCTGTTCGTTCGCTCCAATGTAGGCTTCGATTTCTCGAAAAAGCGCGATCCCCTTATAGGTGTATCTAGGAGAGTTGTGAAGATATGATATTAAAAAAAGGCTTAAAAGACGCGTATTTACGAGAGCTTTAAACACCTATAAAGTTAAAAATTAAATCTTTGAGAAAGTCAAAAACGAAAAGTGATGGCCGGAATGTAAAAAAAAATATTTTTATACGATTTTTTTATTTTATTGCTCGATTTTTCGGAAACGAACAGTGATCCCAAAAAATTGAGTAAAACTCCTCAAACAACTCCTCAGACAATTTAGTCAGCCACAATTTGAGCCTAAAACAAACGGCGATCGGGTTAAGGGTTTGCCCTGTAGCCTAACCTTTTTGAAAAAAGCCAGAACGACATTTTTCACATGACATTTATGACTCGATTCATTTCCAATGTGCTCGATAGTCGTGTGAGGCACGAAATTTTTGATGAGGGATTTGATCGGGATAACACTGATCGAGAAAGTGTTTACGGACGAAGGCTTTGAAAGCATTCCGAGTGGTGGCTTTACGGATGCTTTCACTTTCAGGAATCATGTTTCTTTTTAGAACTTATGGCATCCATTCTTTTCTATCACATCTATTCAAGAAGAGCTAGTTTAGTCCTCGTAAACAGGGACCAAAATAGCTCTTTGATCCCTAGAGATGAAAAGTGATTAGAATTTGGAATGTGGATATTATTATGTATTAATTCTAATTTGCAATGGAGCTTTTAGCCTTAATTATAATTTTAGTGCATCTTCAGTTTTAAATGTCTATAACAAATTGTTTAGTGTGCTTTAGACAGTCGTTAATTAAAGTAATTAATATTTTAAAACTGAAAAAGAGTCCGCAAGATACAGGCTCAGCCGAGTTTGGGGGCTGTCGTTGAATTCTAGATTTTAAGTATTTCCTTGATATCCATGCATAAAAAAGTTGTCTTAAAAAAATTCTAGTAAAAGCTCCAATCACCAACACCACATCACGAACATTGTATGAACAAGGGCTGTATGATAAAGAAACTGCACGCGAGCCAAATAAAAAAAAGTTAATATTTAATAGACGCATAGACGCATGAAATGCTTTCCCGAACTTCAAAGACAATTTTTTTATGATTTAATTACGTATTTTTTAGTATGTTAACTTAGAAGTTTGATTTTTTCACAGCTTTGAGGGACTGTAGACCGAGTACGAGTAATGGTTTTAATTTCAACTCGATACCTCCACACGTTCCCGAGATAAAGGGTCTTGACAGACAGACGGACGGACAACGGACAACAAAGTGATCCTATAAGGGTTCCGTTTTTTCCTTTTGAGGTACGAAACCCTAAAAAATGAGAAATATTTTTTTCTCTCTGTAAGTACAATAAATCTTTTTATTACATACATATATAGTGATCTGTCAGGATCGTGGCAAGTGGCAGTCCCTGGTCTCTGCCTACCCCTCTAGGATACAGGCGTGAGTTTATGTGTATGTATGGTATGTATGTTTATAGTGATTTAGCTGATACCTAGCTGTGATGATCGCATGAATTTCAGGACAAAAATCTAAATTTTTGTTACTAACGCCATCTGTACATCAATTTACGAATCACTTGAACTTGTATGTTGCTATGTGAAAGAGGAACCATAGACAAAGAAACAACGAATGAGTGGTAGTGCCGAACGAATCTTTTCGTCGATTCATAACGATTATTGATTTCGTTCATTCAACCAGTCTTTCGTTATTTCGTTCATTCATTTCATTCATCAATTGTTAGTTTGCGATTTGCAATTTATTTCTTTTTTGTTGTGAAGTAAATAGTAATTTGCATTAACTCCTATCTAGAAAACTACATAAACGACTGTTACAGTCATTCTCACGGTAACCACAAGTGAATAGTTATGTTGCAGTTCTACAATTATTTACAATTGTGTGATTTAGTTGTGAAGATTCATTGTGGTGTTTGCGTACATGAAATAAAATCGAATTATTTGTGATATTTGCTGAAGATCACTCCGTAACCATGCTTTGATGACTCAGCAGATCCTTACTAGTGACCGTCGAGAGAGTACTCCACAAAATAATGCCATGTACGCTCAAGAACATCTCCGACGGAAGGAAGCCCGCGATGTTATGTACCGCAGTAACTCTAGTCTTGATCTAATCTACGCCGAGCATCCGTCGGGAAACGGTCTGCGACGGGAATACGGGAGCCATGGATCCATTGACGTGATAAGCAGCGGCGAGAGGATTCCTGGGATGGTCCACGGCTATGCGACTCCTGACAAGACGTCAGGGTTGTCGCGAGCATCGGACCACCTCGCTGAGGTCTTGACGTCGGACCATGCCGATGGACCGACTCCAAGAGCCAGTGCCAGTCCTAAACAGCGCCTCAAGTTCAATAAACTCTGGGGCGGTGCGGGGACAGCCCTCGCTCGTCAACCGTTGGACGATGGAGCCATCACGAACGACAATGAGGCGACGAAAAGGAGACTATTCGCTCACTATGATGTCCAGTCTCTCATGGCCAACTTGAGTTACGCAGCGGAGGCCCGTGGAGCATTGTTGAGTCGGCGTAGAAACACCACAACTGGGGCGTCGGCAGCATCACTGCTGGCAGCCCGAGGAGCGCCCCCGGGAGAGGATACAGTGCCTGACACCGGAGATGGAAGGTCCAATGAACTTGTGGAAGCTTGCCCCTTCTTCAGAAATGAACTTGGAGGTCAGTAATAATTCATACTGTCCTTGCTACTACTTTTTATTTTTGGTTATAGATAGAACACTATTGTACACAATAAGGAAATTACACAGATATTTCTTAACCTAAGATAGGGATGAAGGTAAGTTGAATTTCTAATGTGTGGTTGGCCACAGTCGTGGTCATTCACTTATTGATTCTTGTGCAATTAATTGTTGAACCTTGAGTGCAGTTTGCAACATTCTAACATTCTGCACAGTTCATTGAGCCACTGGTACAGTATTTGTTGCATTTGCTTCCCATATTTGTTTAAAATACTAAGCCAACGAGGCTTACACAGTTTTTCTCTCTTATTCTCACCGCAATAATTCTATTGTTAATATTACTTGAATTAATTGTTGTCATTTGAAAAACCTTGCCAAGAGCATATTGAACACTAGCATAGGTGCACTGGCATAGTCAACAGCCAGATTGCAGATTACAAAATTTGTATACAACATTTGTATACGCGGTCTTAATGCTAAAAGCGATCTCTTCCAGACAACCTTAGGATGGATAGGACTGAAAGATGAAGAGAGTACCTAGTTAGGTGTACATAAATTATACAAGGATATAGGTACATAGAAAAAATGCCTTTCATTAATAAAAATACTTAAACTTACCTACTATATACATTATAAATATTTGCATACATACTTGCTACATATTATTTAATTTTTTTTAAATACATCGACTGTAGAAAGGAAAAACACTTGAAGCGACACTTTGGTCGAAATTGAGTTATATACATATTCAGAATCAGCGTTTTTTTTATATAACGAATATGTATATAACTCAATTTCGACCAAAGTGTCGCTACAAGTGTTTTTCCTTTCCACTGTTAATATAGATAAAATATATTTATACATAAGACTAAACATTTGCACAAAAGTTTAACTCACTAATATCATCCATTTTCCAGCTAAACCTCTTATTTATATGTTCTCCTATCTTCCACTTCAACTCTGCACAATCTATACACCTAGACAGATACCCACCTAATCTAATTGTAAAAGCAATGAATGACAAATCACTATGAATGAATCTTAATTGATAAGACAAATTGTTCTTGCCATTTATTCATTCAAGAACATTGTGAAGAGGATTTTGTTTGACTGATTTATCTTACAAGAGAGTTCTTAATGCTATCTGCACATTGCATTTATAAGCAGCCTATATATGTCCCACTGTAGGGTAATCAACACATGTGCCCTCTGCAAATTGGTCATTACAAACGCTGAGGTATGTGAATAGCTCAGACACTCAAGTTTCCTCACGATGTTTTCCTTTACAGTTAGCGAGTGGTATAGATACTATAACTTCGTAAATGTATGTAAATAACTTAGGAAAAAAGTCATAGGTACTGTTAGGACAATTATTGTACACATTAGTCTGCCTGGTATGAAACTGGTGGCGCCATCTTTTGAGAGTTATTGTGAACTTGATGATTATTTTAGTTATGTGACATCTGTCTGTTTGACGTCTGCCATGTGTCACAAAAATCTGTGACAGCCGTCAAACTAACATCTGTCATCGCTTGTCAGATTGATTTCCGTTTCCGATTTAAATAATATTCTGTGGTTTCTATTAATTTTGTAAAACGGCAACACCGAGGTAGATTTAGTCTTTGGTTTAAAAACAAATAGGTTGACATTTGAATGTAAAACGGTAGAAAACGAAAAGTGAGGAGATTCAGGAAAATAAACACGATTGCAAGTCGAAGCTGTTGAAGTTTTTCTTCGTTCTAACAAATCAGTGCGTGGGATAGAAAAGCATTTTTTTTTCCTTTTGCTTTTTGAAAGATACTGCACGTGCCAATATGAATCGACCTCGGAAATCCAGACGGCGTGATAAAACACCCGACGACGATACTAGACATAAACGACCACGGCGACGTGGTAGAACACCTGAGGAACGTCATACTTCAAGAAAAAGTTCACAGCGGTCGCGCACAAGAAGCAGTTCTCGACTAGATCGTCTCGAAAACTTAGTACAACAACTTATTGAACAAAGAACATTGCCTTTGGCGGAAAAATCACCCAATGACAACATGACAAATTCTTCACAAAGCGCTCCACCTCCATCGTGTTCTACAGAAGGCGAAACCGTTGCAGCTCGCAATACAGATCGACAAAGTACTGTTCCATCACTTCCTGCGAGTACTACACCTCCGGTAGTACTCCCAAACGATGCTAGCAAAGATGGCAGCGTAAGAATGGAATCTAACCTGCCCTCAACTAGCCTTAGTCTTGGAAACCAAGTTAGGTTTCTTGGAAAGCCTGATAATGTCCCGAAATTTGACGGAAATATGTCTAACACTGATTTATCTGTTCACGCATGGTTGCACCGACTGGAGTCGCTGGCTAAGATTTATGGTTGGGACGAGAAGACGCTGGTGTATCACATGACTTCTAACTTGACGGGCAACGCGCTGCTGTGGTTTGGTCATCAACAGGACATCGACCTAAGCTGGGACGAGTGGAAGAAAAGGTTAGTGGACTCCTTTCCGGCAAGTCGCGGCCTCGCGTCTAAACTGCATGAGTTTGTTACCGTGAATAAACGCCGAGATGAGCGTGTAATAGATTTCTACTACAAAAAGTTATCGATAGGCAAATCATGTGAACTGTCTGACCATATCATATGTGATGTAATTATATACACCTTAGGTGATCCTTTGTTAAAAGCGGGAGCTCGTGGTGCGGGATGTAGGGATACACGAGCTTTACTAAATTATTTAACCGATGCGGCGATAGAAACCAGTACGAAAGATTCGGACGATAGTCGAAGCAAATGTTTTAAGTGTGGGCGAAGGGGTCATATATCCTCTCAATGCAAATCTGACCTACGGTGTACAAGTTGTAGTAAATTAGGTCATAGCGCAGAGGTATGTAGAACTACAAAAAAATGCACCTTTTGTAATAAAATGGGACATGAACGGGACGATTGCTACAGTTATAAAAATCAAAAGTCGGGTACCTCAAACTCAAATAAAACTGTAGACCGCGTAGACAAATCGTCCAAATTATTTAACATTCACCCCATTGATGAAGGCGATCGTAAGTATCACAAAACTGTACTGGCAAACGATAAACAATTAACTGCGTATATCGACCTCGGAAGTGCGTGCAACACAATGACCTCAAATGCGGCAGCTAAAATTAATTTGGCGTATAACACGAAAAGTAAGACAGGTATCAAGGGATACGGTGGTCAAATTATTACTCCGGAAGGTGAAGCGCGCATCAATTTAGACATTGATGGTGTTCGTATTGAAACCTCGGTATTGATAGTGCGAGATGACTTACAGGAAACTGACATGATTGTAGGTAGAGCGTTTAGTGAGGCCCCAGGTGTCTGCCTAAATAAGACATCAGAAAAGCTGACGTTTTCAATTAGCGATGACCCAATACACCGAGAGCTTCCATTTCCCACGGCTCAAGAAGTTGAGCTATCCAAAATTGAACTAAAGGTTCCTCTTGATACGGTTCTTGTACAAGGCCTGAATAGGATCATTATTTATCATGAAGAAGATGACGAGGCTAAGTCTATACGAGTAGCACGATCTGAACATCGGGCACCAGGAAAAGAGGTTGAAATCCCTGATCAAACAATTAGTATGTTTGGCAATGTTGGTTACATTGATGTTTACAGTCCCCAGTATGACCCTTTGATATTGTACTCCACTCGATGCATTGCTCGTGGAGTTAGTCATCATCCAGATAGTGGCAAGATTGAAACAGATTTAGTAGGTGAAGATCTTGCCCGCTTGAGGTGCCTCTTGGAAGGGTTTAGTCACTGTTTTGATGATGAGGCTGGTGTCGGCGAGTGTGATGTAGAGATGAGTATGGGGTTGGCCACGGAAGTTCCATTTTATTATCGCCCTTATCGCGTGTCACTAAAGGAGCGGGAGGTTGTGCGAAAAATTGTGAAAGATTTGATGGAGGGGGATATAATTGAGCCCAGTAGCTCGCCGTATGCGGGCCCCATCATTCTAGTCCCCAAGGGGTCAGGTGAGCCGCGTATGTGTGTGGATTGTCGACAGTTGAACAGGGTGACTAAAAGGGATCGATGTCCACTTCCCCTTATTCAGGACCAGCTTGATGGGTTAAGCGCGGAACAGTGGTTCTCTAGACTCGACCTAGCTGCGGGATATCACCGGATCAAGGTGCATCCAAGCGGTGGGAGGTGCACTGCGTTTGTGACTCCTTTCGGTCAGTTTCAGTGCAGAGGAATGCCTTTTGGTCTAGCGAACGCCCCGGCTGTGTTTCGGCGAGCCATGAACTTACTGTTAGGCCGGATAGGATTTGGGTTTGCAGCGGCTTGTGTCGGCGACATCTTGACATTTTCAGGCTCAGCGGATGAAGCGTTTCACCACCTCGAGCAAATGCTAGGGCTTGTTAGCAGTGCTCGTATGACGCTTCGTCGTGGCAAGTGTTCGTTCCTTGAAACCGGCATTGAATACTTGGGACATATTATATCTCAGGGAGAAGTGGAACCATCCCCGGATAAAGTTCAAGCTCTTACAGAATTCCAAGCTCCAACTAACATTCATGAGTTGCGTCGCTTTATAGGTTTGGCCAGCTGTTTCCGAGGGTTTGTCGGGTCATTTGCAGCCGGAGTTCGGCCGTTGTCCATTCTATTAAAGAGGGATCAACCTTGGATATGGGCGCGGGAACGAGGGGAGTCGTTTCTTGACATAAAGAGCGCGCTTGTAACGGAGCCGGTGCTCGCGATCTACAGCCCTAGCTTGGAGGCACAGCTCCATACGGACGCCTCGGGTCGCGGTGTGGGTGGAATTTTGTTTCAAGCGCAGTCTGATGGACAATTGAAACCTATGGCTTGCTTTGGCAAACGGAACAGTGAGACAGAGCGAAGGTGCCACTCCTGCGAACTTGAGGCTATGGCGGTCGTGCTGAGCGTTCGTAAATTCCGGGTTTGTTTGTTGGGGCGACGCTTTGTTGTGTTTACTGACTGCCAGGCATTGAGTGCCACCTGGACTAGACGTGGCATGCTGCCAGGGATTGCGCGCTGGTGGCTTGAACTGCGGGATTGTGATTTCACAGTGTTGTATGGAGTGGGTGAGCGCATGGCACATGCTGGCGCCTTGAGCCGGAATGCACTGCCTTTGCAGCATATAGCTGAAACTTGCTGGATTTTAGCAGTGCAAAGTGATGGCCCTAAATTGCAAAATGTAATAACAAACATAAATAATCCTGAATATAAACATCGGTATTCCATAAAGGATAGTATCTTGCACGGGAGAGTGGGAGAAGAATGCAGGATGGTTGTACCTAAATCGGTCCGCTGGAGAGTGACAGGGGCATTTCATGATGACAGTGGTCATATGAATGACAGAAAGGTCATTAAACTTATCCAACAAGAGTATTGGTTCGAGAAATTGGGACGTTTTGTGGCAAAATATGTAAGAGGTTGTATATCGTGCCAGTTTGCGAAAACACCAACGGGAAAAAGACAAGGTTATCTTCACCCTATCGAAAAAGGTAATACTCCTTTTCAGACGTGGCATGTGGATCACCTTGGGCCGTTTTGTCTGTCTAACAATGGAAATGCGTATCTTTTGGTGATTGTAGACAGTTTCACTAAATTTACTTGGCTACAGCCCGTACCAAACACGTGTACGGCACACGTAGTTTCAACGTTGTGTCTCTTGTCGCGTATTTTTGGATTGCCCGCACGAATAATTAGCGACAGAGGCAAAGCCTTCACTAGCCGCGCGTTTGGAGGTTTCTGCAAAGATAAACAAATAAAACATGTTCTAAATGCCGTGGCCTGCCCACGTGCAAACGGGCAGGTCGAGCGGTTCAATAGAACTATTCTACAATCACTTATTGCCTACACTGGGGAGGACGACAGTGAATGGGAGAAATTCGTGCCACAGGTTGAACGCGGCATAAACACAACTACAAATAGCACGACACAGAAAAGTCCCTGTGAATTACTATATGGGTTTAAACCGCGATTTGAAATAGACCCACCAAATTCAGTACGACCTATATCCGACCTTCCCGAATTGCGAGCTCAAGCCGAAAAGAATATAATTGACGCTGCTAAAAAGACTAAACTAAGATACGATAAAAATAGAATACAAAGTGTAAAATATAATGTAGGCGATTTAGTCCAGGTTCAGAGAAGAGTAATGAAAAAGGGATTGACTAGTGGAAAATTAGTTGACAAATATGCAGGTCCTTATAAAATTGTAAAAACATACGATAACGATCGTTATAGAGTTACTTCATTAAATAAAAGAGGTAGAAAATACGACAATATTGTAGCTGCAGACAAAATGAAAAGATTTGTGGTTCAGGATGATCAGATTGAGAGCGAGAATGACGATGATACAGAGAATGAAAAAGAGTAATATCAAAATTTTAAAATAATTAAATGGAATTTACAATTACTTATACCTAGTACTTTACGCCTGTTGCATTGGTTTGCCCGGCAAGGCGCGCATAAAAAAAAATATATATACTCGGGTGTGTCCCATTATACGTCCACTGCGTGGTATGTCCGGTCGTGCGCGTATAAAAATAAATTGGGTGTGTCCCATTATACGTCCACTGCGTGGTGTGTCCGGCAGTGCGCGTATAAAAATAAATCGGGTGTGTCCCATTATCCGTCCACTGCGTGGTATGTCCGGCCGTGTGCGTATAAAAATAAATCGGGTGTGTCCCATTATCCGTCCACTGCGTGGTATGTCCGGCAGTGCGCGTATAAAAATAAAATAAATCGGGTGTGTCCCATTTCACTGGTGTGTCCGGCTATGCACGCTTACGAATCATTTAATCATTTAGTGATCATCATCCTAATTAATCGTGTACATAAAAAAAAAAAACAAAAACAAGAAACAAGTAAATAATATGAACAAAGATAACACGATTATTTATTAAAAAAAAAAGAACAATAAGTGTTTCAAATACATAGTAGTAATTATGCTATCTTGAGAATTTGTTAGTTTTGTTTACGATTGTAAATTAGATTATAATGATGTTTATATAAGGTGAAGGTTATAACCATTGTTATTTTAATTTTTTTGTTATATTACGAGGGCGTAATGTATTGACAGCTGTCAGGAAAGGCCGAGTGTTAGGACAATTATTGTACACATTAGTCTGCCTGGTATGAAACTGGTGGCGCCATCTTTTGAGAGTTATTGTGAACTTGATGATTATTTTAGTTATGTGACATCTGTCTGTTTGACGTCTGCCATGTGTCACAAAAATCTGTGACAGCCGTCAAACTAACATCTGTCATCGCTTGTCAGATTGATTTCCGTTTCCGATTTAAATAATATTCTGTGGTTTCTATTAATTTTGTAAAACGGCAACACCGAGGTAGATTTAGTCTTTGGTTTAAAAACAAATAGGTTGACATTTGAATGTAAAACGGTAGAAAACGAAAAGTGAGGAGATTCAGGAAAATAAACACGATTGCAAGTCGAAGCTGTTGAAGTTTTTCTTCGTTCTAACAGTACATACCCACACTGGGAATGAACCTGGGTCTCTCGCTTGCGAGTCCAATGTTCTACTCACTAGGCTACCACCGCTCTATGCACATTTCACTTGCAAATGGGTTATTTATGATATGCTACTTTTGTAACATGCTATGATACTATGTTTCTTATAACATGCTGTAATTTCAAATTGATACTCCACTTTGCAATGTTCATTGAATTGTCATAGTAAACCATGAATTGTAAGTCTATGAAATAGGGCACGGAACGCGCGCGACAGACAACTGAAGCACCCCCAAAAAAAAAAACAATATGTACCTCAGTTGAAGAACATACCTTGACAGGAACTGGAAGTTGGGCTTGGAACCCTCGTTGCGCGAGTTCGTATCGCACTCGGCCGGCTTTATTTATTCCCGTTCCAATCAATAAATCAAGTCTTCTGACAGTGACTACCTATTAGAATTTGCCTCAAGAGGACTTTCTCCATACCAGCCCAAGATTCCTTCAATACTGACCATTGTATCCCTGGGAACCAGGTGACACACTGAGTAAGAGTGAGCCAAACTTGACACAGTTTCGATGGTTGTTTTGTGTCATTAACTAGGATTGGTTGTCATTCAATTGTCAGAAGTTCGATTCAATACTTTTTTGGGTTCTGTACCTTAAAAGGGGAAATGGAACCCAGGCTCACTTTGCTGTCCGTCCGTCCATTTGTCTGTTAATACCCTTTACCTCGGGAACGCGTGTAGGTTGAAATTAAAGCTGTGAAAAAATCAAACTTCTAAGTTGACGTAAAAAAATTACTATGGTATATTTCGCATAAAACGTATGTTTCGACACTCTCAAGAGAATCAAAATGTATAGAGTACTTTCTGTTGACCTAGAACTATGAAATTTAGCCAGTAATTACGTTTTATGCTACAAGTACAGGGAAAAATCTGAAAACTATTCATTTTTGTAATTGAATCATAAAAAAATTGTCTTTGAAATTCGGGAAAAGCTTGGTACAAACAAATTTGTACGGAACCCTCGGTGAGCGAGTCCGACTCGCACTTGTCCGGCTTTTTTTAATTCGTCGAATACTGTGTACAGAAACCGGGGTATAGTCATGCTGCTTCATTTTACAATCTTCTTACCCAAAAATACCCACAAAAGTCTTATATAAAAAGTCCATCCTACTAAAACACTGTTATTTAAGACGGATTTAAAGCCGGCTTATGACGGGAATTCCTCTCATAAACCAGCTTTAACTCCATCTTAAGAGTGTTTTAGTGGAGTCGACTTTTATAAATAAGACTGTAAGGCTGACTTGTACCACTTCCTACCCACTAGGCTAGCGGCGGCAGCCTAGTGGGTAGAACATTGGACTTGGAAGAGAGAGACCCAGGTTCTCTATGACTGTTTGCTAAGTTATTTACGTTTGTGAAGCTATAGAAGCAATACCACTCGCTTATCGTGAAGAAAACATCGTGAGGAAACCTGAGTGTCTGAATTATTTACATACCTCAGCGCTTGAAATCGCCAATCCGCTTTGGGCACGCGCGGTGATTAAGCCCATACTCTCTCTCTCTCTCTGAGAAAAGCCCTGTGCCCTACAGTGGGACGTATATAGGCTGCCTATGATACAAAAGTCGATTTCTGTTCTTCTATATTTTGTGCTGTGCGTTAATGGGAAACAGGCTTAGTTTAGAACAATGAAAGTGGTGACTCCCACTTTTTTCCATCAAAGATCTCTCAGAGATGGATGATGTGATTTTCTTTAGATTTTACCTTTCTAATGTGGTGTTACCTAATGTGTAACTTTGTGCCTTATGAATATGGGCTCACGCCGAGTTAGGTACGAGATTGTTCTCAAAAAAAATAGAACGTCTTAAGGCTGTTGTTACGTCTGGCATCCGACTCGCTCTCACATTATTACATTTTTAGTTATTGTAAAAAAAATTGTAAACCTTCGATAAATGTGGTCAATACAAGCCTACTCCATCTAAAAACTATGTCCAGGCACTATACCGTCTATGTGTTCACTTCACCTAACTAATGTAAGGTTGCCCCTAAACGCTGTTCTAACATAGATGTAAAAGGCCTATATTCCACACTTAGACCAAATAGGGGACGAAGATAGATAACGCCTTCAGAAATTGTTGTATTAGCGAACTTCAGACCAAAAGAACTCGAAACTGGGGAGCGTGCATGCTGCAACTATTTAATTAAACGGAATCGATTCGTTAGGATCGTAGTAACAAACCCTGGTCTATGCCTACCCCTGCGAGTTAGAGGCGTGAGTTTGTTGTACGGTTATGTTACCTACCTCATACTTAGAAAGTACTTGAATACTGCTTTCTTTCGTCGATCGACTACTCCAGTCCCACATGTTTCCAATTTCTTTCGCAATTAAACAAGAGGATTAGGTATCAAACTTTCTTCGATGACATTGTTTCAGCTTTCTGCCGCCTAGCCATTTCTGTTCTCCACATATATTTATGAGCCAAATCACACATGTTGCATATCTTTCCATCACGTTGCAGTCGCAAGCCATGCCGCCGAGTTGTAGGAAGAAAATTTGCGCCGAAGAATGTTAATTAGACGAAAGAAATTCATTAGCAGCGCGCTCAAGCATCTCCGGTGGTTGTTCACTCGCTTCACAAAACAATAAGGTACAGAAGCCTCTTATTGCTTTGTGAAGCGAGCCTCAAATGATTCTTCTCTAAGCTAGAACCACACCGATCCTACACACGGGACGCCACACTGCGCATGGCACGTGACGCTAATTATGCGCACAAAATCCTATCGGAATACTGACGTTTGCGATAGCAATTTGTATGGAGTTTTAAAGTTGGACGATTGGAATCGTTTAGGATTTGGTGAGCGTAATATAAGAGCTGGGTCTGGATTCTGCTGGATTCTGAAGCCTAAGCTTCTTATGTGGCGCGACTGACGCGACGTCTGACCTGCCTCGCAAAATCAGCCAGAGACATTTAAATAAATATGTACTAAACACAGAAATAGTCATTTTAAATAGTCTAGCTAGGTAAGGGGACAGCCGTCATCATCATCATCATCATCGGCCATTTGGCACCCACTGCAGGACATAGGCCTCCTTCGTGGTTTTTATAACCATATGAGGGGTTTTGCCATAATCGCCACGCTTGGCAGGCGGGTTTGCGATCGCAGTATGCTGTTGGAATCTCAGGGAGACGCTGCTGCCCGTCTGCTGGTAATTGATTTCCTTAGACGCCTAATACGACATCCACGGATGGAAATGGAATGACACTATTCTTAATCCGGAGCCACACGGAAAGGGACAGACGTAACCACAGATTATTACTGAAACTGCCTCAGAGCAGTGTTTTTAGGAATAGTTTTTTTTTAATAAATTAGACCGTTAGTGTACCTCAATTAAATTGGACGCAGCGTGACCTCTATAATTTTACCACCCTCTTATCACTCATCTATCATTATATAGTTGGTCCAAACTGGCGTAATATCTTACGTTTCGTGGTGCGATAAAGTACCAAATCGAAGGAAAATCTGTCCTTTTGTACTCACTTCAACAGTACCTACGTAGGTACTCAATCCTTAGCATAATTATGTCAGAGAACTGAGTTTTTGCTCAAAGCTACCACTTTCATTCAGACCAATCAATGTGCAGTCATAATTTGTTGACCAAATGATGCGTGAACAAGTCTATCATGACGAGTGATTTTTTTACATTCTTAATTGCGTAAAACAAGTTGGATAATCAGACTTACTTATTATTTTGAGTCTTTAGGGCCTGGCCACACAAGATACGTGGGGCGAGGGCGCGGAAAAGGCGCGTCGTCTTTCACATTCACAAAATGTACCGGAAGGACGGGACGAAGGCCGCGGAGTCTATACAACGCGTCGTCGCGTCTTTTCCTCGCCCTCGCCCCACGTCCCTTCTGTATAGCAAGAGCCTTATGCATAGATTGCGATCTCTCGCGTATGATAATTTTGTAATTTTTTTCGCACTCACTTAACTACGTATGCCTTCGGACGAAAAACAACACATGCCGTTATTTACACCAATGGGGAACTTGCGTCTAACTTACACGGGAGTGACATTGCGTTTATACCATATAAATCATGTAAAAACCTAGGAAAAATTTAAAATAAATATATTAAAAAAATCTATTTAAAAATTTAAAATAAATATATTTTGAAATCTATTTAAAAATTTAAAATAAATATATTTTAAAAATCTATTTAAAAATTTAAAATAAATATATTTTGCCCGCTGCCTTTTTCTCCACTACAAATACGGCCCGAAGGCAGCGGCTAACATAGTAACATAGTACATTGACATTCAGCAAACAGAATGTAAATTCTTTACGTTGAAATAAATTATTGATTTCTGATTTATACCTGGGTATTTTGGCAATACGATGCCGTTTACAGCATATCTCCAGCATATGCCCAGTTGGCTGCTGACTTTTTTGCGCGGAGGTCGAAATATGGCCAATTTTTGGGCGGCCATATTGCAGCCTCTATTTGGACTTTCGAACACCCGATTTTTTGTCCCGAAAATTGTGTCGCCCAAAGATCACATATATATGCAAAATTTCATCCAAATCGGCCAGTAAACAAAAAAAGTTGGCACATTCGTAAAAGTTCGAAATTAAACGCGTTCGAAATTAACAAATCGTCTTCAGAGGATGGCTGTAATTCATACATATCCTACAACTATCTCATACAACTTTTTTTCTGGGAAAACATATAATATAGATAATTAAGCAGCCAGTCAGTCAGTGAGTATACCGTGTTGTAGCTATATATATTAGTATTAAAGATAAAGACAAGGTCAATACCAACTAGACACCTCACTATGTTTTCCTTTGCCTTACAGTCAACATCAGGTTAACATTTTCACTATTTTTGCAAAGTCGCCAGCAACCTAACTGAATTATGTGCACACACGTTGATATGAGCTGGCGGGCGTCTGTACATGGCGGTTCCAATCCAATCAATCATCCAAATTCGTCCATTCTTGCCCCTTCTTCCATAAAAATTACAATAATAACAACATCCACACAACACTATCACTTATCTGATCATAATCCGACTTATTTGTCAAAAATTAACCTATTGTCGGATACTTAAGCAAATCCATTTTGCACTGAGCGCCATATTTCTTATCATTATCTTATTATTATCTTATCTTATATATGATAATAAGGAAAAGAATAAACTACATAAACCATGAAAGAAATATACATATATACACAAATAAATATATATAAGAAATTACATTCTAAGAACCTACTCATATAAAATATCAAAGCGTCCATTGTATCGATGATTAGATCTGAGATATCCGCGCCTGGCCTCTTTATATGTCGCAAGGATGTGAGACAAATACTTACCATAATTTAAAGCGGATTTCGTATTCTAAGCAGCCTCTTACACTGAATTCAAGCATGCGTGATGCAACGCAGACAAAAAAAAACCACTGTTTCCTACCTGATCCTTCATACCAAAGGCATGATTCACACGCAATTTACCCCCAACTTTATGAATGAACTGCCTCATACAGACGTCGCTCTTAAAGGCTGGGATTTAAAAAGTGGTGTTCTGTCACTCGCGCTCATAATCTTTGCTTACGTTTGAGAGAGACAAAATCATATCATGTGCCAACTTTTACTGCCACAGCTGTACTAAGGCGGATTCAGTTTCAAACTACTATGCCTCTTAGAACCTTCGAGTTAAAGATAGTTTTGTCGTAGCACCCCTGATGGCATACTTATGTAAAGTTCCTTGAACTTGCGAATGACGTCATCAATGCGTAGTGTCATAGTGGACCAATGTTACTGTACAGACTTCTCGTTTGTATTATAATATTGACCGGTTTGTTTACTGTGGCAAAAAACCGCATGTCATTAGATTCGCTCAAGGAAAACGCGCTGGGGAAATCTCACTTTTTTAAGTGCTCGATATGAAATCGCTCTGATGCACCAATTAAATAATTTACCTATAAAGATAGTAAAAAGTCATCATTCATCAATCTTCATAATTACTGCCCATTCTAGACAATGCTTTATCTACCAATGGTTGATAATAATTGTTGCCAACACACTAAACGATATGAGTCCTCAAGATCTGCAGGCTTCTTCATCATCAGCCATTTGACGCCCACTGCAGGACATAGGCCTCCTTCGTGGTTTTTAAAACCATGAGGGGTTTTGCCATAATCGCCACGCTTGGCAGGCGGGTTGGCGATCGCAGTATGCGGTTGGAATCTCAGGAAGACGCTGCTGCCCGTCTCCTGGTAATTGATTTCCTTAGTCGCCTTCTACGACATCCGTGGAAGGAAATGGAGTGACGCTATTCTTAATCCGGCGCCACACGGAACAGGCTTCTTGCCTTAAGGTTAACTTGCAGTCACATTATATTATTGTATGCCATAGAAGACACAAAAAGCTCAGAAACATATAAAAATATTTTTCCGTAGTTTTGGAAAGAATGCGATAGTAAAAACATTTAATTTTTGCCATCGAACTCTAAACGTTTTCTAATAAGAAAAACTTAGGTCTAGTTAGAATTTCCGTGAAAAAACGGTCGTTTTGGCATAAAAATTGTCAGTCCCAGATCCTTGATCCAACGTTCTCGGTCGTACGTCCCATACACAACAATTTCAAGATATTTGTAAACTTCTTTTTGTAAAAAACTATCTGTGAAAGAAGATAATATAACGTAATATAAGTGGTTGCGCTAGTGATCCTCACGAAGCCCCTTAAAATAATTAATAAATAACGTCCACACAACACAATCACTTGTCCTGGCCCCAAACTATGATACCCTGTGCTATGGAAACCAGGCAAGGCCATCACAAACATGGAAATACACCTAGACTGAGGCCATTCGTACAAATATACGGCGGCACCCAGTAGGAATCGAACACACGGCCACGAAGACAAACTCGCTTGACTCCCTGATCCCACCTAAACGCTCACGAATCCCGTCCAATCCTCAGGCGAAGAAGAGCGCTGCGTGTCCCTCTGCTACCGGACGGCCCGCGGCGCTCTACCGGCGCAGCCGGGCGGCTGGCACCGGCCGCGGGCGGCGTACGGGCTGGCCGTGCTCGAGTGGGGCGCGCAGTCGCACTGGCGGCACGCGTGCCCGTACTCGCGCGCGCCGGCGCCCCTGCCTATCGAGGGGCAGGATTTGGGCGCACTCTACTACAGGAACTACCTCTACACGCAGCGTGAGTGCCATGCTTAACCATGGCCTTTGAGACTAAGACCGATAAAGGTGGCGTACGGCCTGGTCGTGCTCGAGTGGTGCCCGCAGTCACACTGACGGCATGCGTGGCCTATCGAGGGGCAGGATTTGGGCGCCCTCTACTACAAGAAAATACATTTTCACGCAGCGCGAGCGCCCAGACTAGTCTACACTTCACTATTTTAAATGCTACGCTGTGCTTTTCTTGTAGTTAGTTAGATATGCCCCGTGTGTGCCAGTTAATCTTGTGGAGGACAAGCATTTTGCGTGGAAAATAGATTAAAATGCCCGCGAATTGGACCGTTTTTGATTGACACCAAATAAGACTTCATTGAGGCTCTATATGGTGTCAGACGAAAGATGTGCGAAATGCCTAACATCAAGATCTCAGGTCTTGTATTTTGGTCTACTGCTGCGCGTGAAGTATATTGGCTCAATCAAAATTCACTACATCTATAATCTAAACAAACGCAACCGGATCATGTTTAAGGTGGGACTGACCCCCTATTCTTAGCTCACATGATATCCATCTATCCGTCTCATGAAAAGGAATAGCTTATGGATTATCAGAACCCAATCAACAACCCGATTTCAAACCCTTTCCACCGTCGTCCACAGCGCACCAGAACTGGTTCGGTATGGACGAGAATCTCGGTCCGGTGGCCGTGTCCATCAAGAAAGAGCGAGTCGAGCTGCGTCGCGGCGGCGCCGACCCCACTGCGCCGGCGTCGCTGCTGGCCTGGCAGTACAGGTGAGGGAAAGCTGGAATCCCCTCTAGATCCGTTTGGTTCCCAGAACGAAGCAGAAAAGAACGAAAAGTACAGATTTCAGTTGACGTAAGCTCGCCGTGTACCCTTTTATTTTGTAACTTTTGCGCTTTATTTACCTGGATTTTATGTAATTAAAAACTGAAATATGAACAATATGAAACATTAACAGAAACAAAAAGTGGTAAATGGTTTTTTGTCACTGATTTCCTACTGAACTTAAAACTATAGGACGTCTCATTAATGAGACATCGCTATAGTTGTAAGTTCAGCAGGAAATCGGTGACAAGAAAAAAAAAATCCACTTGTTGGTTTCTATTCCTACTCCAGTTTCTAATCGTTTAACTGTGTGTCTTTTATGAGTGCAATAAAGTATAAAGTGAGAACATTATACAATACATAAACCTACGTCTGTGACCCGGTGGGATACAGGCGTAAGTTTATGGATCTGGATCCTGGCAAGTACAGACCAGTGTTATGTATGCCACTTACCACTATCCAGAAAGGAACAACTTT
The DNA here is from genome assembly GCA_947310995.1 of Yponomeuta cagnagella. Classification (NCBI taxonomy): domain Eukaryota; kingdom Metazoa; phylum Arthropoda; class Insecta; order Lepidoptera; family Yponomeutidae; genus Yponomeuta; species Yponomeuta cagnagella. The sequence goes on along the minus strand of OX371270.1, from coordinate 16,773,809 downwards.
CTAAAACAAGGCCAATGTCCCAAAGTGTAATTTTACTGTACTGTATGTTTTGTCAATATATCACGTTCGTTTTTTCCTGATGTACAATAAAGAATAATCTTGCCTTATAATCTTATAACCTTCGTTTTCCAATTGCGCAATCTGGGGCCTAATTGTCTATATTTTGAATATAACGCGATCCCTTTCAAACGTCAAATTGAAAGGGTGCCTATGAACTTCAGACTGCATTTAACCTATGCTTATCACTTTCCATGACATCTCGTGTCAAATAAATGCAGTCTGAATTTCGTCTGCACCTTTCAAACGTTCAAATTGAAAGGGATCGCGATAGATTCAAAAGATAGACAGTTAGGGCCCTGTTGCTAGGGAAATATATTCACGCCGCTTAGTCCACTCATGCTGCGATACTAGATTTGAAGTTGCTTAAAATGGACGCCTATGTTTAATTTGTAACGTCATTTACGTTTCTACGCTAAGCATGAATAAAAAAATAGAAAATTTGAATAAAAAAAAGTTTAATGCTTATGGGTGTGTCGTCTAAAGTTAGAAATAAAAAAAATAATTGAGTGGGTCGGTGCCGGCCATAGGACGCTCGAAACATAGTTTTTCCAATTGCTTTTCGTCCTGATTATGTTTATGCTTCAGTGAAGTAATTTTGGGTAGGTAACAAGAAAAATAATTTTTTTTTGACCCGCAATTTTCGAAATTATGGATAGAATGGTTCCCTTAAAAATCGGTATACGAATTCGCTGTCACCCTCTACATGTATAATGAGATAGAAAAAATGGACCCATATTGCAATGTAAAATAAACATCTTTCATCAGGCTAGTAATACGAACATCGGAGCTGTTGACACTGCGAGGGTCGATACTGGAAGACGCGCTGCCTTTGGGCAAGGCCAGCAATAACAGTGCCACGTACAACACGAAAGAAGTGTTGGAGTACGTCGCGCCGGAACTGCAGCTGAGCTGTTTGAGGTAAGCGTCCGAAAAGCTGCGGGTAAAGCGCTTGAAACTGATACTCTTGACACTCTGACGCTGATTTGAAAGAAAAACTACTTAAGACTGTTCTTACGTGGGGCTTAATGGCTCGCTCGCACTATTTAACATTTTTTGCGATTGTAATAAAATGAGTAAGTATACTTTTTATAAATGTGGTCTGATAGTTTTTTTGGATAATTAAATTGCGTATATTTAAAGAGCATATTTCTTATACTGTACTAAGTTTTTGATTGAGATAATGTGATTCCAAAATTAATAATTGTGGGAACAACTTTTCTTTGTTAAACAGTACGTACTGGAAAACGAAAATGTAATTAAAATGTCCGTAATTATTATGCATCAAACCCTCAGACCACTTTTATCAAAAGTTTACTCATTTTATTACAATAATAAAAAAATATATTCTTTTTGTTGCACAAACCCGTGCTGAGGACAATTTTTAAAAACGTTTTTAATGAAAAATGTTACATTTGAGCGAGACAGTATGCTCCACGTAAGAGCAAATAACAAAGCAGCGATGTCCTTGCTGCACCGTAGCCCTATAATAAGAATAATTTATTTGCAAAAAAGAAATAGGCATGTGTACAAAATAGGTAAATAATCTTGTTAAACTAGTGGTTTAGTTAAACACGATCTTTTCGTACTTTACGTTGGAGTCTGTACTAGTTCTAATTTAGAACTGTCTTACCTCGCACACGGGCCAGTCATTCTCTTTAGAACAATATTTCGTTCCGGATCACAGACCACTTTCCCCATTTTTCATTGTTTTCTTACCGCTGACCATTTTGCTCATTTTTCGTTCTCTCCTGATCGCTGACCACTTTGCCCCATTATTCGTTGCTTCTTGACCTCTCTCCACTTATCCCCATTTTTCGTTCTTTCCTGACCGCTGACTTCTCCCTTCTTGACCACTGACCTCTTTCCCTCATTTTTCGTTCATCCTTGACATCTGACCACTTTTCTCATTTTGTTTTCTTCCCTCACTACTGACCGCTTTTCCACGTTTTTCGTTCTTTCCTGGCCGCTGACCACTTCCCCATTTTTCGTTCTTTCCTGACCGCTGATCACTTTTCACCATTTTTCGTTCTTTCCTGACCGCTGATCACTTTTCACCATTTTTCGTTCTTTCCTGACCGCTGATCACTTTTCCCCATTTTTCGTTCTTTCCTGGCCGCTGATCACTTTTCCCCATTTTTCGTTCCTTCCTGACCGCTGACCACTTTTCGCCGACAGGCTCGGCGTCACGAACAACGGCGCGGAAGAGCAACTGTTGCGGCTGGACGAGCAATGCCTCACGCGGCATTACAAAGTCGGCGTCATGTACTGCAAGGCTGGACAATCCACCGAGGAAGAGATGTACAATAACCAGGTTCGATTCCCGCTCGTGTTAATGACAAACGGTGCAACCGCTACTTAGTTTGAGAATTTGGGTCGTTGACTAAAATAACGACTGCTAATGATACTTTGATAATTAATTAAAGATACTTTGTAAGTGCGATGCAAATAGCAATTTCGTATCTTTCTTAAATTTGCCGTGCTATAAGAGTATAACAGAGGCTCTAGTTTATCTGCGTTCATGAGACTGCACCTTTATTAAACTTTATTTTACGAGATAGTAACTCAAACATTCAACGCTTCATACATTATAAGGCGTTACCAGCATGTTTTGATGTCAAAGTTTGTGACAGATTTGTACGGCGCGTTTTGGTCCCACGTCACTAGACTTACTTTTCGACAGGTTATATTATGAGTCTAGTCGTAGACGAAAAAGTAGAGGAAGCGAAAGTGGTCTATTAGGATCGTGGCAAGTGGCAGTCCTTGGTCTCTGGCTACCCCTCTGGGATACAGGCATGAGTTTATGTATGTATATAGAAAAAAAAGTAACCACGACTATTTAACTCTTAACATGGCCTCCCCAATGAGATTGAAACAAACATTTCCCTCATCACTCCTTTCCCTTTCAGGAGGCCGGCCCGGCCTTCGTCGAGTTCCTCCAGACCCTAGGCCAGACGGTCCGTCTGAAGGACTTTGACAAATACAAAGCGGGCCTCGACAACCGCACCGACTCCACAGGCCTATTCTCCGTCTACACCACCTACCAGGGCTGCGAGATCATGTTCCACGTGTCCACAATGCTCCCCTACACGCCCAATAACCGGCAACAGTTGCTACGCAAACGGCATATTGGCAACGACATAGTGACCATAGTCTTCCAAGAGCCCGGCGCGGCGCCGTTCACGCCACGCAATATTCGCTCGCAGTTCCAGCACGTGTTCGTGGTCGTAAGGGCGATAGACCCGTGCACGGAGAATACGCACTACAGTATAGCGGTCAGCCGGGCGAAGGAGGTGCCACTGTTCGGGCCCCCGATCAAAGAGGGAGCGGTCTACCCGAAGGGCGAGGCGTTCACGGACTTGCTGTTGGCTAAGGTGAGTTTTGCTGTTGGCTAAGGTGATATTTGCCGTTGACTAAGGTGAGTTTTTACTACGAAAGCAAAGGAGGGTCATGTTTAAGGGCGATAGGCCAGTGCACGGAGAATAGGGACTACAGTTTAGCGGTCAGTTGCGCAAAGGAGGTGCCATTGTTCGGGCCCCCGATCAAAGGGGCAGCAGTCTATTCGGGTTATTTTTACTGATGGCTAAAGTGGGTTTTTACTGCGAAAGCTAAGGACCTGAGCACGAACAATACGGACTACAGTATAGCGGATGCGCGAAGGAGATGCCACTGTTCGGGCCCCCGATCAAAGAGGCAGCTGTCTACCCGAAGGGCGAGGCGTTCACAGACTTGCTGTTGGCTAAGGTGAGTTTTGCCCAACGGCAAGCCAACGCTAAGGTGAGTTTTTACTGCGAAAGCAAAGGACCGTGCACAGAGAATACGCACTATAGTGTAGCGGTCAGCCGCTGTTCGGGCCCTTTCGTACATCATATTATTATTATACAGGTCACTGGAAACAGATAATTATTAATACTTATATTTTTAGTGGAGCCATTGTATACAGCCAAGCTACGCACGATGGCTTCACTTTTAACATAATTGCGGAAATCTCGGGCATAACTATGATCTAGAGGTTATCCTACGACTGTCCCCTCCACAGGTGATAAACGGCGAGAACGCCGCCATCCAGTCGCCCAAGTTCAGCACAATGGCGACGCGAACGCGGCAGGAGTATCTCAAGGACCTCGCGAAAAACTACGTCACGGCTACGACGCTCGACGCGGGACAGAAGTTCTGTGAGTCATTCGTTCCTTAAATCATTCATTCTCGCGCCTTGCGTAAATCTGAATCATTCATACATTAAAACATTCACTGCTTCTCGCGCCACCGTGGGGCTGAAATTCTGTGGTTTATACTTTCATCATCATCATTATCAGCCCTTTGACGTCCACTGCAGGACATAGGCCTCCCTCATGGTTTTCCAAGGTTCCCGGTCTTGTGCCGCCCGCATCCAGCGACCAGGCGACTCCCCGCCACCGCAACCAGGTCGTCAGACCATCCTGGTGGGGGGGGGGGGCTTCCCACGCGGCGTCGTCCGGTCCGCGGTCGCCAGGTCTGAACTTTTTCGCCCCAACGGCCATCAGTTCTCCGAGCTATGTGCCCCGCCCACTGCCACTTCAACTGAGCAATTCTTCGAGCTATATCAGTTACTCAGGTTCTTCTGCGGATCTCCTCATTCCTGATTCGATCACGCAGTGAAACTCTTTACATAGCTCTCTTCATTGCTCGTTGGGCGACCTTGAGCCTTATGAGGTACGGGCCTTATGAGGTCACCGACCAGGTCTCACATCCATAAGTCATCAGTGGTAACATTTTAATTGGTTTATACTTTAAATTTATTATATTCATTCTTGTTCGACGCGAGGCCGAATTTCTGTAGGTCCTTAATTGAAGCCATTCTTTCTCGTGCGTCGCAGAGTTTGATCTATAAGAATCCTTCATTCATTCAAACATTCATTGTAATTGGCCTATTGATTGTTCGTTCATGCATACTTGAGATCCTCGGCCATCCTCATCCAGATGCCTATGAGGAATTTCGAAATGATCAACTGTTCCTTACTAGAGTTACCACCTGCGGCATTAATATGTAAGTCGGAGACTGACCATGAGTGAGCAATCCTTTGTGTGTAAACGGGCCTGACAAGTGCTAAGCTCTGGCACGGACACGTAACTTAATCGTAACTTTGTTAAATCTGAATCTTAAGAATTGTAAAATTGTAGAACATTAACGACTGAAAATTAATGCGTAAAGAAAATAAGGTACCGCATGTTGGGAATTGAAAATTTACTACCTACATGCGTCTCGTAATTTTTTTTTTTTTTTGAGAAATCTAAAGGTGTAGAACGATACTTAAGTAGGTATCTGCTTAGTGAAATTCTGAATTTTGAAGCCGTCGGTTCCCGTTGGATGATTAATTGTCAAAGTGGATCTATTGATTGATAGGTGGAAGTATCTACAAAAAACTAATTAACAAGACAAATGAAAAAAAACCGGCCAAGTGCGAGTCGGACTCGCGCACGTAAGGTTCCATTAGACAAAGATCGAATTTGAGAACAGCGCTATCTATAGAAACCAACAAGAAGCGTTTAACATTGACATTTAACGACATGGCATCGGCGCTGTGAAGGTTACATATATGGCCGCTAGATGGCGAGCGCTGTCTTTAGACAACGTTTGTTGTATGGGAGCCCCCCTTAAATATTTATTTTATTCTGTTTTTATTATTTATTGTTATAGCGGCAACAGAAATACATCATCTGTAAAAATTTCGACTGCCTTAACGTACATTCACCATTTACCTTAGCGTATGACATCGCTAGTGAGCCGCGGAACGCTATCGCAGACCATCACCGCCAACGCTACCGTGTTCGTGTGTTTTATCCTTTATGAAATACTAACTGTTGCCCGCGACTTCATTCGCGTGATAATTGTGATGTGTATTTTTCCCGGATAAAAATCCACCGTTAAGCCGTTTTTGCAAGAAACAGTAACAAACATCCATCCATACATACAAACTTTCGCGTTTACAATATTAGTAACGATATTATATCTCTAAGAGTATAATTTGTGCATTTGTCTATTTTGTTTCTTTTTTCTTCTTCAGGTATAATATATTTTTCACCTCACTAGCTCGTAAAAGCTCTGTTTATCATTCGAAATCTGCGTGGAAAATCGCACTTTATCCGCTAGCGTGGAAAGTGTTTTTAGAATTCGAATATTTTTATTCAATAAAGGTTTCGTACAATAAATTACATATATATAGAACCTCATTGATTTCGTAATAGTTTATATTCTCTGCAGCCAGTCCATTGATGATTGAAATGCAAATACTTATTTCATGTCATGCGCCAGCCTCATTTAAAGAATCGCACTGGCCGGCAAGAAAATTTGATTTACAAAAAAAATTAACTTTCAATATTACCAATTGTAGTAATTTTACTTTTAATTTTTGAAATAAATAAAAAGTAATTTAATATTTATTAAAACTGTTTTTTTTTGCACTTAACATTTTCCTCGCTTTAGTGAGGTGAAAAGTTGTGTGTTGCGCTCGGCAGCAAAGTTATTTAGCGTCTCGTACCTTTGAAACCCTCGCTACGCTCAGGATTCTATATTTGAACCACTCGCTTCGCTCGTGGCTCAATCCTAGAATCCTTCGCTTGCTCAGGTTTCAATACAAGGTACTCGCGCCAAAAATTAACTTTGCAGCCTTGCATAACAAATAACTATTTTATTTCCTCCTGTAGATTTTTATTATAACTTATTTACGTATGTTTATCATAACTACATATGTAATGGTTCGTGTAGGTATATTGTTATTTAATGTAAGTATGTATTTTAATATTCATGATTGCACCGTCCACCCGTCTCTCTTTTCCTTCAGAATTTTTCCATCATACGGTTGTCTGGAAGAAATTGCTATTAGCAATAAGGCCGTCAATTGTACTGTATCTTTATAAATATTTTATTTTGTGTTTTTCCTGGTCCAATAAAGAATATTCTTATCTTATCGGTGAGACTGCGCTCGAAATAAATGATCATTTATTCTGTATGTTCCGGCTGAAATTTTCCTTTCGCGATTTTAAAGCTTTCTAAAAGTAGTAATTGTGCGTCTCAATTTTTCGATGTTGTACTTATGGTAATTTTTTTTTACATCCTTATTTAGATACTGGCAACATGTCCATCTAATTTCGCACATTTACGTCCATCCTTCCTACCTTACTTCCACACAACACAATAACTTTATTTAGTCTGAGCTTTGCACATTGTTGTTGGCAGCGCTGTTCTCTTCGCTTCTGATGAAAGGCGGTAACAACTCCAGTAGCGGAGCTCCGGCACCGCGGGTCGACAACGTTGCCAACGACGTGTTAGTCGGCGGCGCGCTTTGCTACCACGTAAGTCATATTTGATCAAAATTTCTTGGGGTATTGGCAACTAGCCGACGTTCTAAGCGCTCGACTTGTCAATTAATCAATCAATATATTTATTTGTGAACATAGGTGTGTTTACAGTAAAGGTCTTACAGTGTATTTTAGAGCGCTATGTTCTACCCAAAACGAATGTAGGTATACAAATATGTTTAAGCATGCACATGCACAATGAAGTAAGAATATTATACAAAATCAAGAAATGTCACAATTAGATAATAGGTACATAAGTCATTATACAGTAATGTCATGAAAGAAATGTCAAAACTATAGTCTTGAGACATTAAATATGTGTTTTGTTTGATTAGTCGTAGAAAAAGGTGGGATCTTTCCACGATTTGTCTGTGAATGTAGATTTTAATTGCTCAAGTTCTTTGACTCTCGATATGCACAGTCAAAGGACATTTCAAAATATCTGCAACAGATCAGGGCCTAGATTCTGTGAACGCATCTTAACGCAGCGTTGATTTCATTTCATTGACGCTTCTAGTCTATGCGCGTTGACGATTCAACCTCCTAGGCGTCAATAGTATGAAAAATCACGTCAGGTGACTCTACCGTGTAACATTACTGTGCTGTAATGCACTAATGGATGCACTGGGAAGCGAGACTTTAAATTCCATAGCGGTTCAATAGAGTGATATTAGTACCGTAAGGGTTGTTCCATTAATTTGCTTCATCATCATCATTCAGCCACAAGAGGTCCACTGCTGGACATAGGCCTCCTCCATGGATTTCCAAAAAGACCGACTTTGCTTAGTAGACTACGAAAATAGCGTCAAATAATATCCATTGTACTAATATCACATAGTTGGGCCATTGTACTTAGCAAGCCCTGTATGTTCACACCTCACACTAGAGTGAGGTGTTTTCCGGCTGCCCCATCTCTAATAGCCACCCCGTACTTTTGTTTCGATGATAACTAGACCGTGTTACGCAGAAACATTTCAATCCATAACTTCCTTAACTACGTAACTTTCGAGAAAAATGCTTTACTATATATAACGTTGTTTTGTTCCCATGTTTTTCTTCAGACGTGTTCAATGTTATAGTGATTACAAATATAAAATGTCCGAACAACAACGTGGAACAAAACAATGTTATCATAAAAAAAAATGTAAATAAGTTTTTTAAAGTAAGTAATTTTTAAACCTACTAACATAGTTTGTACTTCTAGTTTAGTTTTAGTATTTAAGGCTACTAACAACACTATGGATCTCTGTTCTATCCGAAATAAATGTTTATTATTATTATTATAAAAAAGCGCTTTTCCCGACAGTTACTTATTGTGGGTTGGAATGTTTCTGCGTAACACGGCCCATTAATTTTTATCTTATTCGTTTATTATCTCTGTATCGCAGGTGCAGGTACAAGACGAAGGCGCCGGCGGCGCAGTGGTCGATTGCGTGATGGGCGTGTCGTGCGACTCGGTCGTCTTAGTGGAGGAGACCACGCGGCAACTCGTGCTTGTTATACCAACGGAGTCGCTGCTTGGTGAGTCTGTCTCTATTTCTGTCTTAATCTGTGTCACTCACTTATAGAAGAAGAAGAAGAAGAAGAACATTTATTTCAACAACAGATACACACACATACACTAACAAGTTACAATATAAAATATTAAATTACAAAACAAAAGGTAAAGAAAAAAACAATAAAACACTTTATATTAACATAAGTTGCGGTGTGTCCCTGTTGCTGGAAAAGGCAGCTGGCTCAGCATTGTGCTGAGGGTATTCACCCAAAGCGCTGATTTTCAGCCAGTGCCTGTCCGTCTCACAGGCACTTATGGTGCCACTCTGACTAGCGAAGGTTGGCAGTCAGGCGTATTTATCTCAGTCTCATTCCATTCCGCTCCAGCAGGTTTCTCAAGCAGAATTTCTTGCTCCGACCTACGCGTCTCTTGCCGGCGATTTTTACCACCATTCTGAGTTGTAGGAGACCATATCTTGGGTGTCCATATAGATGCCCCTAGTATGTAATCTTTCTCCCTCGGATGCTAGACTAAGGGCCGATTTTAATTGAGAATTTCGCTAAGTGAATAGTTAACTGTAGTTCACTACTTACTCTTCGAATTTCTCAGAAAAGAGCGTGACAGAACGTTACTTAAGTATTTGCTTAGTGAAATTCTCAATTCAGAAACCGGCCCTTAATAGATTTTTATTAATATACTTATTGTATTACACATTAGGTTTTTATGCCTTCCGGCACTGCCACTTTGGCAGGCTGGCCTGGCAGGGTCGCCATGTAAGAAAGCTATTCGTTGCTGGTGTGTAATGAGACGCGTCATACAATTCGCAGTCGTATATTGGACTCTCTACATATGGATTACACGTGTAGTCAACATATATTGGAGGTGAAACCGACACCCACACTACAGTACAATATCAGTTTTTAAATGCATGTTTGTCACTTTTTTCTTTTAAATGCGTGTTGGTCACTTTTTTCTTGAACCGGCCGGAGGCTGGATGGTGGTGAGGGGGCGGTGGACGTGAATTTATGTAATGTACATTACATAAACTCACGCCGTTCCGTTCCGTGTGGCGCCGGATTAAGAATAGCGTCACTCCATTTCCTTCCGTGGATGTCGTAGAAGGCGACTAAGGAGAAACATTACCAGGAGACGCTCAGCAGCGTCTTCCTGAGATTCCAACCGCATACTGCGATCGCCAGCCCGCCTGCCAAGCGTGGCGATTATGGCAAAACCCTTCATGGTTAGCAAAACCATTCCAGCAGTGGGCGTCAAATGGCTGATGATGATGAAACTCACGCGTGAATCCCGGAGGGTAAGATACAGATTTAAGAGAAGGATTTGCCACTTATTGCCAAGATCCCGACAGACCTTTAAGGCTGCTGTTACGTGGAGCATGCTGTGTCGCTCGCAAAAATTGTAATTTTTTAATATTGTAATGATATGAGTAAACTTTTGATAAATGCGTTCTGATGGTTTGATGGATAATTAAATTGCGAATATTCAAGGCATATTTTTGTTATACTGTAGGTACTAAGTTTCTCATTGAGAAAATTCTATTCCAAAATCAATAGTTTTCTAAACAACTTTTCTCTATTAAAAACTACGTGTCGGATATATTTAAAATTTCTATTTTTCTATGTATACATATATATTTTTTTTTAACGGTAAGCCCTACCTGCATGACACGTTTTCTTCATTTGGCGTGGAGGTGCTATTTGAAAACCAGCGCTGTTTCAAATAGAAACAGCAAACGCTGAAATAGTATCATTGTCACACGCATACTCCTTTATTTTTTAATTATTGTATGTAAGCATGTTTGTTTGTGGCAATAAATCATTCATTCATTCATTCATTCAAAATTTCCGTAATCGAATTATGCATCAAACCCAGACCACATTTTGTCAAAAGTGTACTCATTGCATTACAATAATTAACAATGTTAAATTGTGCGAGCGAGACATCACGCTCCACATAGGAACAGTGTTACCCCGTGTGGTGAGCTAGCGCCGTAAGCGCACCCGATGACCTTTCGGGCCGCCCGCAGGCTGGGTGGTGAGCGGGCGCTGGACCCGCGTGTACTACCACCGCGGCGAGGGCGTGCGCGTGCGCGGCGGCGGCGCGGCGCTGCGCCGGCGGCTCGCGGCCGTCGCGCCGCCGCCGGCGCGGGCGCTGCCCGAGCTCACGCTGCAGCGGGGCGCCGGCGCGCAGCTCGGTCAGTACCGTGAGATAAGATCGCAATCATTATAATTATTACTTCGCTCGACCTGGTCCCGAACTGGGATACCCTGTGCTATGGTGACCGGGCGAGGACATTACAAACATGAAAATACACCCGGACTGAGGCCATTTGTACAAATGTACGGCGGCCCCCAGTGGGAATCGAACCCACGGCCTCTGTTTTGGTAGCTAAGCGCCTTAACGGCAAGACCAAAGAGGTGACCATTATTTCCTTAAGGTTACATTTTTTTCGAAGGTGATATTAGTAAATATTAAAATAAATGCCGCGGCCGTGTGGCGTAGGATTAAGAATAGCGTCACTCCATTTCCTTCCGTGGATGTCGTAGAAGGCGACTAAGGAAATAAATTACCAGGAGACGGGCAGCAGCGTCTTCCTGAGATTCCAACCGCATACTGCGATCGCCAACCCGCCTGCCAAGCGTGGCGATTGCGGCAAAACCCTTCATGGTTATAAAAACCACGATGGAGGCCTGTGTCCTGCAGTGGGCGTCAAATAGCTGATGATGATGAAAATAAATAACTTCCACACAACACAGTCACTTGTCCTGGCCCGTATATTATGGGAACCAGTCAAGGGCACAAACGTGAAAATATGCCTAGCTCGATAGTGTTCACAGCCTTAAAAGTTTAAGAACTGCTGCTCTACGATAATGACACTCCGATGTAAAGTTGAAGCAAGTCCCCCGTCCCGCGTGTCGGCAGGCTTCCACGTGCAGCCGGACGGGCTGGTGACGGCCGTGGAGGGCGGCGGCTGCGCGGCCCGCTCCGGTATTCGGCGCGGCGCCCGCCTGTTGGAGGTCTGCCGCGCCGCCGTCGTGGCCCTGCACCACGACCAGCTGGTCGACCTGCTCAAGACGTCCGACCCCGTTACGGTAAGTGCTTTAGCACTACTACTGGAGCTGGAAGCTAAAGCTAGAGACTGGTCTGGAAACACGGCCTGCAATGGGATTCGGCTTGGTGCCCGGCTATTGGAGGTCTGCCGCGCCGCCGTCGTGGCCAGCTTGTGGACCTGCTCAAGAGATCCTGTTACGGTAACTGTTTTAGCCCTAGAACTGGAGCTGGAAGCTAAAGCTAGAGACTGGTCTGGAAGTAGTCGGAAACCCCGCCAGCTATAGGATTCTAGGACGGACGCCATAGGACGTCATAGGAGGCTATCCGTCTGCTCGAATTTACTGCGCCACTGTGGCAGCGATCACTAAGATCGATACTTCAGTTCCCGGTACTCTAAAGAAGTACTCTATAATACTCTAAAGAAGTACTCTAAAGTTCCCGGTACTCTCATTTATGAAAATATTATTTACGTTAGAAAAAATATCAAAGACTTCGAAAATGTTGGTAGCCACCATAATGTTAATACTAGAAATAAACATAAATTGTCATTTCCACTATTTAGACTTGCAAAACTTAACACATCCTTCATAGGGCACTGTATAAGGTTCTACAACAAAATTCCTCAAGATATATTAGAGTTACCTCCAACGCGATTTAAAAAATGTGTTAAGCACATTCTGTGCAAAAAGGCTTACTATAACATCAAGGATTATTTAGAAGACAAAGATGTTTGGCATTAAACAGTAGATTATAGTAGATTGTACAACAAGTGCATAAAACGCACCATTTTACTCGAGACGTTTATCCATCCGAGCGAGCTTGCGAGCGAGGATAGATATAAAGTCGAGTGTAAAATGGGTTTTATGGACGAGTTGTACACTCTACTTTTCACTTCGATTGCGAGGAAATGAAACAGCAACATGTAAAAATAATTATGGTTCCCGCCAATTAACTTTTTTTTCTTTTTTTTTTTTCTGTAGGGACGTGACACCTGACTTAAGGTCGTTACATACTGCTCAGTTATAAAAACATTTTCTTTTTATAACTATGATAAGTTGTTGTTATGGCTTAAATACTATACTGATCTACTAAATTGAAAAATAAACAAATATAAAAAATAATAAATGAGACGAAATACAAATTATAAGTTTATTTCATGAAGTTTTATTGTGTACTTTGGCTGTTGGTATCTTTGCCTTGGTCTTAGAATACGAACGAAACGAAATAAAATAAAGAGGTTGTTGTATGAAGTTAAAGATGTTCGTGTGGCTGTTGCAGCGATTGCCTTGGTCTTCGACGAAGATTTTACTTTATGCTCTAGAGCATAAAAAGCGACTTTATGTCGCCTACGCACGACATAAAGACGAACTTTTAGAGCATGAGAAGTGAAAATATTATTTAAAGGACGATTGTGACTAGTGTTCAACACATTCATGACTAATATTTTAAGTTGAAAACTCTGCTAATTAAGTTAAAACGTGTTTTGAAAAGAATAAATGTGGAGTTTCTTTGTTAGCTTCTTCTCCACATAATCCATTAATTGTGAAACTAACAACTTTGACGTTCATTAAGTAAACATTCTGTTTTTACAATGAATAAAAATATTTGAATTGAATTTAATTGAAAAAAGAACACATGAAATGAACATTGAAGCCAATAAACATTGTAAAAATATGGAAAACACCGCTTATGCGCGGCGCACCTCGGGGCCGCTCCGAGTTTCGCTCTTCGAGTTGTTTAGGTCTCAAGGTTAATAATGTAGTCACGAAATATTTCTTACAGATCAATACAAAAAAGGTCTTTTCAAGTCAAATATCTGTGTGTCTAGGTGGTCCTCTGTTTCCCTTGCAGGTGACGGTGACGTTCGCGGCGAGCAAGCGCTGCGACTGCGACGGGCAGAGCGACGAGTGGACGCCGGTGGGCCGCGCGGATGGCCAGCGGCCCGGCCGCGCGCGTCGCCACTCGCCGCCGCGCTCCGACAGCTCCGGCTACGGCACCGGTAAGTGAGAGATGGTGGACGGTGGTGGCCAGTGGCCCGGCCGCGCGCGTCGCCACTCGCCGCCGCGCTCTGACAGCTCCGGCTACGGCACCGGTAAGTGAGAGATGGTGGACGGTGGTGGCCAGTGGCCCGGCCGCGCGCGTCGCCACTCGCCGCCGCGCTCTGACAGCTCCGGCTACGGCACCGGTAAGTGAGAGATGGTGGACGGTGGTGGCCAGTGGCCCGGCCGCGCGCGTCGCCACTCGCCGCCGCGCTCTGACAGCTCCGGCTACGACACCCGTAAGTGAGAGATGGTGGACGGTGGTGGCCAGTGGCCCGGCCGCGCGCGTCGCCACTCGCCGCCGCGCTCTGACAGCTCCGGCTACGGCACCGGTAAGTGAGAGATGGTGGACGGTGGTGGCCAGTGGCCCGGCCGCGCGCTTCGCCACTCGCCGCCGCGCTCCGACAGCTCCGGCTACGGCACCGGTAAGTGAGAGATGGTGGACGGTGGTGGCCAGTGGCCCGGCCGCGCGCGCCGCCACTCGCCGCCGCGCTCCGACAGCTCCGGCTACGGCACCGGTAAGTGAGAGATGGTGGACGGTGGTGGCCAGTGGCCCGGCCGCGCGCGCCGCCACTCGCCGCCGCGCTCTGACAGCTCCGGCTACGGTACCGGTAAGTGAGAGATGGTGGGCGGTGGTGGCCATTATACGACATCAAACTACGCACGCGTCTCATTTAATAGAACCCACCAATAGCCTCCTTACACTGCATTACAGTTTGTTGGCGGATAGTGGCGCTCATATTACAAGATAGCTGTCAGGATGGTATAGGTGCTGGGCGAGCCCACTCCATTTAACAAAACAATGTCCCATGCACTGCAGCGTCCGAGTGCCCCTTCACCCATCTAGTGTGAGTGAAGGGGTGCTGCATAAATCATCTCATTGCGTCGACGCGAAGGCCATTACAAGATCTTGCCAAGCCCTGTATACGTGTTACTTTCCTATCGGTCACATTTACACGGCTCGCAGGTGGGTCGGCCCGCAGCGCGCGCCGCTCCCCGCAGCCGGCGCCGCCCGGCGAGCTGGCGGTGCGCCGGCGTTCACACGACGACTCCGCCTCGCCGCGCCACCTGCGCCAGAAGCGGGCCTCGCACAACACAAGCTCGCTCACTGTGAGTAGCCTCGCGCGTTGTTGTTGTGACGTTTGAAATTTCGTTATTATACTATTGAGTCCGGAATTAAGTTAGTAAGTGCAACTAAGTAAAAAAGTAAATATGTGATTACGAAACTGCGATTGAGAATATCTACGTGATTTGATTAATCCATGGCTTTGGAAAGAAGACACACTTTTATTTGATAAAGATTATGTTAGAGGAAAATCGCACTGTAACTTTTATTTTACCATAATTATAGTGATTGTGTGATAAGATAAGATAAGATAAGAATATTCTTTATTGTATACCGGAAAAAAAAATGTGATAGTGATCTCTCTGAGAGAAGGCCTGTGCCCTACAGTGGCACGTATATAGGCTGCTTATGCATAATGATTGTAAAGGTGAGTATACTTTTGTAAAAGTGATTTGGGATACTTTAGACACATTTTGACTGCCTCGTTTGATCGAGTGGTTTGATGAACACGTTCGACTGACAAAACAGAGGTCGTGGGTTCGATTCCCACCGTACTTGATATTTTGTATAAATGATCTCAGTTTCTCGTATTACTTTTTGTTTCATAGACAGTATACAAAATATATACCGGCCCTCTGATTTCATTTTTAGTAGCGTCTCACACCACACCTATCAAAAGTACGAGTACACTCATTATTTCCCTCAGAGTTTTCAATATCAGTCAAAAACACACGGAATTTTCGCGATAAGTTAGTACAGGTGATCTCGCGTAACGAGTGCCCTCTCAAGCCTCACTAACGTGTGACAGGAGGAGCTGATGCGCCTCATGGACGCGGAATTGGGCGACGGGCAGCGCGGCCCGCCGGCCGCCGCGCCGGCTGCCGCGCCGGCTTCCCCGCTGCCGCTACCGGATGCCTCTGCGTTGGACTGGGCCGCGCTCGTGCACACGGCCACCCGCGCCATGCTGCAGGTGAGACACTCTGCACTACCGGTCACTGAGCTGCGCTGGTACACACGGCCACCCGCGCCATGCTGCAGGTGAGACACTCTGCACTACCGGTCACTGAGCTGCGCTGGTACACACGGCCACCCGCGCCATGCTGCAGGTGAGACACTCTGCACTACCGGTCACTGAGCTGCGCTGGTACACACGGCCACCCGCGCCATGCTGCAGGTGAGACACTCTGCACTACCGGTCACTGAGCTGCGCTGGTGCACACGGCCACCCGCGCCATGCTGCAGGTGAGACACTCTGCACTACCGGTCACTGAGCTGCGCTGGTGCACACGGCCACCCGCGCCATGCTGCAGGTGAGACACTCTGCACTACCGGTCACTGAGCTGCGCTGGTACACACGGCCACCCGCGCCATGCTGCAGGTGAGACACTCTGCACTACCGGTCACTGAGCTGCGCTGGTGCACACGGCCACCCGCGCCATGCTGCAGGTGAGACACTCTGCACTACCGGTCACTGAGCTGCGCTGGTGCACACGGCCACCCGCGCCATGCTGCAGGTGAGACACTCTGCACTACCGGTCACTGAGCTGCGCTGGTGCACACGGCCACCCGCGCCATGCTGCAGGTGAGACACTCTGCACTACCGGTCACTGAGCTGCGCTGGTGCACACGGCCACCCGCGCCATGCTGCAGGTGAGACACTCTGCACTACCGGTCACTGAGCTGCGCTGGTGCACACGGCCACCCGCGCCATGCTGCAGGTGAGACATGCTACAACATACGTCACCCTGATAGATTCCCCAAGCCAGAACCACGCGGATCCTATATACGCTGCGTACGTGACGCCATCTGGCTGCCTGAATGTGTATGCTTTAGGAAAATAGAAACACTCTTAGCCTACGCATCTGACGCAATCCCATAAAATACTAGAGTGTCACCATGAGTTGGAAAAACTGTCAACAAACATCCAAGTCACCCTACAATGGATAAAAGGTCATAGCGGCTCCTTGAGCAATATTGCTGCGGAATAACACGCTAGAAGAGGCTCAGGAAGCAGTTGTAAGTTGAAATAGTTAAGGTTGCGAACAGAAAGCCAGCATGCTGAACTTTGGAGAACAGAAACCAAGTGCAGACAAGCCAGGGAGGCCCTACCAACATTCTCGATACGTCTTTCACGTAGCCTGCTGCCTCTGAGAAGAGATAATCTGCAAAGCTGTGGCAATCCTAACAGGCCACTGCTTACTGAATAGACATTTCCACAACATGGGACTAACCAACCTTTGCCGGGGATGCCTCAAAGAAAAAGAAACACCCGCCCACGTGAACATTCACTGTGAAGGTGTGGAAAAGCAACGGACTGCCATCATTGGGAAGCTGGGATCGTTTCAGGAGGCCTGCAGTGATATCAGAGCACTGCAGGCTTTCTGGAAATGCTGCACGTGGTTGAAATGCTGAATGGTTGGGCCATTGTACGTAGCAAAGCGGTTAGTTTAGTACAACCAGCCTATCTCTTTCCAGAAAGCCAGCAGTGCGGCGTTTGTGGGGCCTAAAACACTCCACAAACGCCGTAAAAATCGTGGCTTGTTAGAGGCTTTACAAGGGGCAGACTTTACCACAGACTATTTATGGTGCGTTTATGAAGTATTTCAATGGAATTGTGTTTTTATAAATAACACCGTGATACTTTCATAATACCTATATAACTTTTATGGTTTGGTTCTGTACAGATCTGCGAAGAACACCAGTTCCCGTCAATGGAGAATGCAGAGAACCCATCTTTGGACAACTCGCTCACCGAACCCACC
Organism: Yponomeuta cagnagella; assembly: GCA_947310995.1. Taxonomy (NCBI): domain Eukaryota; kingdom Metazoa; phylum Arthropoda; class Insecta; order Lepidoptera; family Yponomeutidae; genus Yponomeuta; species Yponomeuta cagnagella. Next base: position 16,755,980 of record OX371270.1, on the reverse strand, counting down.
CACGACTCGTGGAACGACGTACCTGTAAGTCCTTATTTCTGCACAATAGACATTGTTCCTGAAATATGTCGACTATTTTGACAAATAATTTTTCACCTCACTACCTCGTAAAAGCTCTGTTTATCATTCGAAATCTGCGTGGAAAATCGCACTTTATCCGCTAGTGTGGAAAGTGTTTTTAAAATTCGAATATTTTTATTCAATAAAGGTTTCGTACAATAAATTACATATATATAGAACCTCATTGGTTTCGTAATAGTTTATATTCTCTGCAGCCAGTCCATTGATGATTGAAATGCAAATACTTATTAAAACTGTTTTTCTTGCACCTAACATTTTCCTCGCTTTAGTGAGGTGAAAAGTTGTGTGTTGCGCTCGGCAGCAAAGTTATTTAGCGTCTCGTACCTTTGAAACCCTCGCTACGCTCAGGATTCTATATTTGAACCACTCGCTTCGCTCGTGGCTCAATCCTAGAATCCTTCGCTTGCTCAGGTTTCAATACAAGGTACTCGCGCCAAAAATTTACTTTGCAGCCTTGCATAACAAATAACTATTGTTCTACACCATTGTTATTCGATTTGCCATTTAAAAAACTTTTTTAATTTCTACGGTTTTTCTGTTCCAAGTATGGAGTACCTATATCAGTTTTTGACACATGAAATTAACTGAGAACGATAATTTATCATTCCAATTTTCTTTATCATAGACTAGATAAAGGATAACAAAAATGTGTCTACAATGAAAATATTATTTATGTAATCTAGGCCAGATTTGTAATCACTTGTAATTTTCGTTGAAAAGTCACCGAATTTCACTCTCAACCCGGATTTATGGCTGTAGGTCAGTGTGGTGGAGATTCAATATTTCCGATTTTTTATCCATGTCTTAGTTAAACTTTTTTACTGGGAAACTGGTTATATAGCCTTTTTATTTGTGTTCGTAATTTTTTTAATCAAATCAACGTATTTTATTCAAAACAACACAAACTGTTACGTAATGAACGTTAAAAGCTAATCTAGGCGTGCATTTCAAAATCTAGATCATTTTGAAGAAAACATTGACAAAAAAAACTCCAAACTTAGTCTTTTCAGAGTCTTTTGATGCTTTAATTAACGTACAATTTCGCACAACAACGATTGTTTATTATTGTACGTGGTCAGGTGTCGGAGCCGACGCCCCCGCTGGTGCCGCCCCCGCCCGCCCCCTCCGCCGCCCCCCCTCCCGCCTGCGCCTGCGGCCTCACCGCGCGCGTGGCTGCCTTGGAGGCCGACGCCGCTGCTGCGGCGCGGTCGCGGCTGGCTCTACAGGAGGAGGTAATTACACTTACAACCCTTTTTATAATAAGAGAACCTAACCTTAGAAGCTGATTGCTACACCATCGGATGCCTGCTTGGTCCCGATTGGTTCTAAAAGATTTACTTATTTATCCACTTACATCTATCTTTACAGGCTGCGCCTAATACGATAGAGTAGATGAGATTATAATAGATGAGGTAATTACACTTACAACTCTTTTAATAATAGAAGAATCGAATATCTGCACGATCTCGTTTGGTTCTACAAGAGGAGTCAATTACACTTACAACTCTTTTAACCTGTTACATTATGACCTTAAAACGATTGTTATGGTGGTCCGATCGGGTCATGTACAATTCTACAGATTAATAAATAACACGAGAATTAACCTCGAGAAAAATATTGAGAAAAACGTATTTTGTGCACTTGTTTTTATCTATACTATGTATCTCAACTTTTTAGGGTTATAGTTTCGCCATGTCCGTCTGTCTGTCTGTCTGTCCGTCCGCAGCCGTGCAAAGACCGGTTGTACTAGAAAGCTGTAATTTGGTGTATTTATACATATTTATCGCGCCGACAAAGTTAAACAATAAAATGTTGGATTTTGTTTTTTTACCGTACCTCCCCTAACATGAAAAGTGGGGATGATTTTTTTTCTCGTCTACCCCTATATGTGGGGTACCCGTTGGATTGGTCGTTGAAAAATGTTGTGGTTGTAGTAGACCATTTTTCGATTTAGGGTTCAGTTTGCGAAATATTAAGCTTTAGAGCGCAAATTTGCGTCCGAGTAGGATGTGTTACTTATTACGTAGTAATGGGTTTTTGCAGACGAAAAAGCACAAAAAACTGAGTCGATCTACATTGTTAACTCATTTTATGAAAATTTTCGGTTTTCGCTATACAACGACGATATCATCATCATCAACGCCCACTGCAGAACATAGGCCTCCCTCGTGGTTTATTATATAATACAAACAATGGAACAAAAACTATGACCACTAAACTAAACCATTATTAACTACTTTACACACCCCTAACCAAAGACCCGTACCGGTCGTCAGGTCCGGCGGCTGCGTCGACACAACGCGCGCCTGCGCGAGGAGTCGGCGCGGGCGGTGTGGCAGCTGCGACACTTCACGCAGTGGCTCAAACGGACCGTGGACCGCCAGTGAACACGCGCCCACCACGAGACACGTCGCCTTGCTTCCGACTTGATAAGTCGCCGTACATCTGGCAAGATAAGTTAAGTCGCCTTTCACCCGACAACGTAAATCGCATCCAACGAGATAAGTTGCCTTGCGCCTGATGAGATAAGTAGCCTTACATCTGACGAGATAAGTTGCCTTGCGCCTGACGAGATAATTAGCCTTACATCTGACGAGATAAGTCGCCTTACGCCTGACGAGATAAGTCGCCTTACGCCTGACGAGATAAGTCGTCTTATACCTGACGATATATTAGTTGCCTTACACCCGACGAGATAAGTCGCCTTGCACCCGATGAGTGAAGTCGCCTAATACCCGAAGAGATGATTCATTTTACACTCTAAGGAATAAGCCACCTTACTACGGTCGAGATAACGCGCCTTACTCCCGACGTGATAAGTCGTCTTACATCTGACGAGATATGTCGCCTTGCACCCGACGGGATAGTCGCCTTATACCCGACGAGATAAGTCGCCTTACACCTGACGGGATAACTCGCCATACACCCGACGGGATAAGTCACCTTACACCCGACGAAATAACTCGCCCTACCCCCGACGAGATAAGTCGTCTTACATCTGACGAGATAAGTTCGCATTATACCTGACGACATAAGTTGCCTTACGCCCGACGGGATGTTCGCATTATTCCTGACGACATAAGTTGCCTTACGCCCGACGAAATAAGTCGCCTTACACCCGACGGGATAACTCAACTTACAACCTAGATAAGTCGCCGTAAATCTGACGACATATTTTATATATTGCCTCACTCATTGGTTGAGGCTGTCTCTACATCTGGCAACCATCTCTCGCACTTTCTACTATTTTTAACACATTAACTCACGCCTGTACTCCGGAGGGTTAGGCAGCAAACAGGGTTTGCCACTTGCCACGATCCTAACAGACCTCTTTCGCTTCCCAACATTCATTACTCTTATGTACGCACGCCAAATATTGCCTAATAATTTGAAAAGGGTGACGATCATCCGGGGATGAAATATTTTGCGGATGATTCGCCGATCTAAGTCTAAGTCGTCTTGCTGATTGGCTGAGTCTGCTTTGACATCTGGCATCGCTCCATCACACTTTCTAAGTATAGAAAAACAAAAAAATATATATCTTAAATGTCCGTAATTCTATTATCCAGTATAAACATAAATATAACATAAACATTTACATACAGGCACATACATTGCTTCTGGCCCCACACAAGGATACCCTGTGTCGTGGGAACCAGAAACAGCGACACCACATACATGTAAACATCCAAGACCTGGAGTTTTTTTTGTGCCCAGCCGGGATTCGATCCCGGGACCTCTCGCACGGTATGCAGATGCTCTACCGCTGCGCCACAAGGTCGTAGTATGGCCTTTAACTACAGTTAAGAAATTCATTTTTTTTACAATCATTAATAGTCTTACAATGTGCAAGCGAGACAGTCATCCGTGTCAGCATAAATATCATAATACGTATTTAGCAAAAATGCGTTTTCTTAGTAAACAGGATGTTTCAGAAACAATAACCAGCCGTGCAAAACCGCCCCGCGCATTCGTATCAGCATAAATATCTTAATGCGTATTTAGCAACGCTATCGGTTCTTAATATACGGGGTGATTTAGAAAGGCCCGATGAAAAATAAAGGGGTTATTTCTACGTGATACACACAACTTTTAGAACAGTATTTTTTGATGACTCGCGCTGCTCATATACACGTTGAAATCTGGGTTGTTCGAAAGCCGCGGTTATGTAATTAGTAATTAAAAATTCCATATATTGAGGCTATTACTTTTAAGTATAGATCATCATCTGAGGCATTACAGCCGCGGGTGGGCCTTAGCCTGGTCAAGCAAAGCTCTCCAGTCCGATCTGTTAGAGGCTTTCCTTCTCCAACTTGTCACTCCCGAGATCTTGATATCTTGTTCGACACCGTCCAACCATCTAAGCTTGGGCCTGCCTCGACTTCTGCGGCGTTCCGGTCGGCCTTCTAGAAGACGTTTGGGTACTCTGGCCTCGTCCATTCGTATCACGTGCCCAGTGTAGACGCTAAATAAAAAAAAATGAATTGACAAATCGCCTCTCCGTCTATCAGAACAACGACCCGCGGCGCGGAGTTTGTGTCAAGATATTTTTGGAAAGAGCATTTTTAAAAAAAATCATTCTAGCGTATTCGATAGCTATTGTTAGCACGTCCATTTTGCTATGGCTTTCAAACCACCCAAAATGTATGGTGTATAGTTTATACATTTCATAAGTGTAAGCGCAATTATTTGCTATGTAAACTTCATTTATGCCCGACGCTAGAGACCGGCGATCGCTATTAGTCCCGTTAGATGTGTAACTTTTATCATGAGAGCAACTACGAAACATCGAAAGAAATATTTTGTGGGTTAAACTGTTCCATACCAAATTTTGACATTTGGTCTAGCGAATGAAACAGCTGATTTTATTTTTCGATATTTCGTAGTTGCTCTCATAATAAAATTTGTTTGTTTCCGTGTGTAGAGGAGCCTCCTTTAGTTTTGCCGGACCTTTCTGAAACAAGCTGTATATTGTGATATTTACATATTAATCAATGCGATTGAATGAAATCAGACTGAATGAAAGAAATCACCATTTTTTACGTACTTATCGTATGATGAACTTATAGTATGTAGGTATTGTTTAACAGAACAGTCGGTGCTAGAGTCAGACTCGCACTTGACCGATTTCTCACTCCGTTATTATTATTATTAAATCCTTTATTGCATTTAAAACAGGCAGTTTTGCACATAGGCGAGCTTAATGCTACTTAGCATTATCTACCAGCTAAGCTAAGTTTTGAGGAGAACATTAACAGGTATTGCAATTTACTCGTAAAATATTAAATATACTTACTAATTACTTATTCAGACCTAGATATATAAAATATAATAGGGGTGAAATATTATACAAATACAACATAATAATAAATAAATACTCCATGCCATGATTGTTTATCATGTTACAATATGAAGTTACAATTGAAGAAGTAACTAAGCTATATGGCTAACACGTCGAAACGACTTCTTCTATAAAGCCATTTCCTCCAAAAGCGGTTGCGTCATATAGCGGTCGCAATACTACGTCTGCAGAAAGACGGCCATAATCACGTGGAATGTTCGAAACTTCGATGGCCGTCTTTTACGGAGAACGGACCACAAGGAACGTTTTCATCCCCCCATCTCGGAAAGAGTATTTTTGCTCTTCGACATCTGAGTGCAAAAGTCGTTTTTATCCGCTAGATGATAAAGTAAATTGAATTTAGAACATCGAGTGCACTAAGTTTGTAAATTCAAAACATCATTAAACCTATTTACTTCAACCTCCATGGTGCCGAATTTATTATACTACTTTTTTTTTAGTTGTTATAAACTCAGACTCGGAACCTCCTTTGTGTTTTTTTGCATTTAGTCATTTCCTCGCTGAGGTGGGATGAAAGTTACGTGTTGCCATGGACGTAGCGTGTTGCACTCGAGTGCAGAGATTTTTCATCTCGTGCTCTTTTGATTTCCTCGCTAACGCTCAGGATTCTAATTTTTGAATCACTCACTGTGCTCGTGATTCAATTTTAGAATCCTTCGCTTGCTCTGTCATCAAAATTTAGCATGCGGTTAAAAAGCAACTTTGCACTCTTGTATAACAAAGAACTATTAAGCTGTTGAAAATGGACGACGTTGATTTGCCCTTACTCGTATATTTGGAAGATCAGCAATCATCAGGAGGCGGAAAATAATCGTATGGATTATAAAGTGATTTATCCAAAACTCATGCTACAGATGGTGCTTTCAAAGTTTCAGTGCGTTGTCTTTACTGCAATAACGAAAAGTTGTTTAATATCTCGTGAATCCGCACAAAATCTATTAAGATTTCATCTTCTTCGCCGCCCCTTTACACGAATTTGGCAATAAATTGTTCACAAGTACAAAAAAAAACGTTGAAGACTCTTCAACACCGTCCAACGGCCGTCGTGCAAGTAGCGGCCCCGCTACTAACGTCACGGTGACAAACAACGCTCTTAAGCATACCACGCCATCTTGATTTCATGGCCAACGCTTCAGTGACGTCATTTGCCGCCAAATGGCGACCGCTACAAGACGCCGCTGCTTTTGGAGGAAATTTAGCTTTTTGTCTTTCCACCATAATGGGCTTGAAAATAGTCCGATTTTTCCGATTCGTGATACTGTCCAGTTGTAGTTGAGAAGTTGAATGTGAAGCGTTACTAGGCGCTCAACCGTACGCCCGATAAGATAAGTCTCGTTGTCGATTAGCTAAATACTTACTTGCGAAATGGAAATTCCAGCCGCCTAAAGGTTTCCCACGGAATAATTGATCAACATAATATTTGTAAATATTCGTGATTTCCGACCTTTTGCTCGAATCTGTGTAATCCAAATTCGTAGTGGTAGAAAATACCATGACGTTGAAAAATGTTTTCTAATATGTAAAATGATTAAGAGTTTGCCCTCGGCTATGCGTAAATAATTAAATGAACAGTTGAGTTGGCCGGCGCCGACCATAAGACGCATGACCCATAGTTTTTTTTTTCGATTTTTATAACTATTTATCCTGATATTGTTTGTGTATGCTTAAGTGAAGTAATTTTGGGTAGCAAAAAAATGTTTTCTTGACGCCCCATTTTTTTTTTTAAATACTAGCGCCATATATTATGTTTCTAAATAATGGTTAGAATGTCCCCTTATTTGTCAATCGAATTCAAAGTCCTCTGACCTCACTGATAAACCTACAAAGATTTTAGTGACAGGTTTCTTTGTGTGGTAATTTATTTTGTAAATTGCATTTTTTTCAAATTGTAGTAAAGAAACTGCGTTGTGTAGACTTTAGGCCCGACTTTAGAAACATTCTACACAAGATTAGATAAATAAATAGCTCAACCCGTACCTGGCGTAACTATTTACATTTAAGAAATTGTAATGGGTTAATGTCATGAAGCTTCCGCCAATATATCTGCAATGATTGATTATAACAAGATATTATAGATAAAATTACACGAAAACCCACGTAAATTGGAAGAAAATCGGTCAATACCTTAATAAGATAACACCTCGCTTTTTACCTGATAATGAAGTATAGAATTATATTACTATTGCGTGATATCATACTTAGTTGTTTCAACAATTAAATTGCAGTCGGTACTTTGCTTCATTTTGGATGGACTAACAATTAGTCACTAACTTTTGTTAGCGGGTCGCGACTTCGTATACGTTAATTATAATCTTTTAACTTTACCACCCCTTTTCATACCTTTAGGGGTGGAATTAAAACAAACCCACTTAATTTCCAAACCTCTTGGTTCACTGGTTTATCTATTACGTGCGATGTCGATCTATCAAGCGGTGTATGCAAGTATGCAAATAATGGCCAAGTGCGAGCTGGACTCCCGTACCGAGAGTTCCGTACCACGGCACAGTATAATATTTGTATTACTAACTTCTTGACTCATACTTGCCGATTGTTGTTGTACTTATAGAGTTTGCACTATATATCACCCAGTTTGACGATCGTATGTATTCGCGTTACCGTTTTTACGATGGAACAAAAGCAGCAAAACAAGCTTTATCTTTGTAAATTATCCCCTCGTACATACTTTTTGTACGTTTTATTGCTTAGTATTTTGTAATATTCATCATACATTATACAATCCCGATTCTAATCACGAGAGTTGTACGTTGTACGTTAGACAACGTACAAGTATCAGATAACAAGAAAATTGTTTTATTATGTGTTGTTTCGTTTTTCCCTGACTAAAAACACTTTCGGGGAACATTCCGTCCGGCAAATCCAACTTGATTGAGAGCCATTTTGAGCATTTCCGTGGCTTAAGACTTAATCTTTAGAAGGCTTGGTACCTAATTATGTTTTCTAATAAACGGGCTACCATGTAAAATTATAAGACTAATTTGGCGTGTAAAGTAGAACTTTTCATTCTGTTGCGTGTTTTTGAGGGTTATTTTTCACTAAAAGTTGATAGTTAAGAAACAGATAGAAGACCTTTAGAACGATATTTTCTTGTGTAATACACGGAATTTTTAACTTTTCTACCAGGTAGTTTGTCATTTTCATCTGGCAAGGGTTATTATGGCTGTATTGACCCTTCAAATTGAGTTGGTCCTAAGCGTATTGAGCCATAAGTAAAAGTAATTTATATTGAACGCTAGGTGGCTGCGCTGCATCTTATGAATATTGTGCCTTGATCTTCCTTATGAAGCAATTATTTTTGTTTTGACTTGCGTACTATTTTACGTAAAGTTTATCTGTGAGAAAGTTACGCAGTAGACATGCTTCATCTTATCTTAGAGTAGACACCTTAACTTATGATAGGTTTCGAAATTGGAAAGCTCCGCAGCATATTGGGTTTAAGACATAATACTTGTGTATAATTTCTGCTCAATTAGCTAAAATTGTCATAATGGTAAAGTTAACATTAATTCTAGATAGTGGAAAAATGCCGTAGCTCTAGAAAATACAACCAGCATTACCTAGGTAAAACACTGCTGCCGTAATTCTAGTAAAGTTGTAATAAGAAATATTGTATTGTTAATCGAGTACCCGTAACATAATTGTTAAGCAAACAGGTCTTATGTAAGAATAACACCAATTAAATCTAAGATAATTTTATATTATACTCGAAATCTGTGTCTGATTCTATAAACATACATAATAAAATTAAAGTAGATTACTAGAAATAATATTCTTAAAATCAGTGCTGTTATATTCTAATTGTTGGAACTAATCTAAGATACTTGCTCTTCCGCGAACAAACAGGATATGTTATTGCTACTAATCCGCTGTTGCGCTATTGTCGAAATTTATCGAAAGTTTCTATACCTACCATTATGGTACTTATTTTGGGCTTAACGTTGGCTCTAAACGCACATTTGAATCGCGTCGTATTGTTCTACATAGTACTGATGTATATCCATTTAACTATTCATGCAAGGCTGTTGCAATAATTCGACAAATTTCATAATTTCGATTTTGCCAGTGTAGTGGACAAATTGACTTGAATTCGTATCAGCTACTCGTACTTTCTCGTTTTTTGTGTGCCTTATAACAAACATTTTGAATGTCAACGAAACGAAATCAGAAAGAGCCGTCTCAAGTCATCGAAATAGTGTGATTTACCATAAAAAGATAAGTTATGAAACATTCCATAAAAAGGTATCATTATAAGATAAAAAAGCTATTAATTAAATATGCTTCAAGAAGATTAAGGCTGTTTCCCATATTCAATCCGTCTATAAACTTTTATATAAGTGGTGTAAAAGAACTGTCAAATTTTTACTGCGGCTTTACCGGAAACGACGGTTTCCGGCAGAACTTTTAAAATTACTTTATCAAATGGTCCTTATATTAAAATGTTGACATTCGGCGGAATCATAAGTTTAGCTGTCAGTCTATATTTTGTTTCATTCAGCTTGTGGCAATAGGGGTTACAGTTAGTCACAGAATTCATTAGCTACGAAGATAGAAGGTGTAAGATAAACGAAAACAGATTTTCACGGTAAAATGTATAGAGAAAGAATATTTATTACAAGCGTATCTTTTTAATCTGTGAATCGAACTGACAATCAAAAAACTGTCTGTTATGCCTGACGTTAAACTTTTCATAAAGAGGTTTTATCTTTCTTGGACTCCAGGGTTGATAGTTCATGAATTAATGAGGAAAAAACAATTTGATCGATATTATTGCTTCCCGTATTTTAACGTATTATATTAAAGTGGTTTGCTAACATATAGACCAAAGCTGAATGAAACGAAATACACGTATGTTGATTAAGTCTAAGGTAGTTTAATTTTAAGAAAAAGAAAGTGACATTTGATTTGTGTATTCGGATTGCCAGGGTGTGCACAGCTAATGTAGTCAATACTAGTACCATTGATTTTAAATGCGTCGTTTTTAAATTCCTCCTAAATGTAGATAACGTTATTAGGTTTCTGATTAAAATAGATTAATGAAATTAGAGTACTAATCTCCATATTACTAGAACAAAGGTGTCCTAAAATCTTCAGTTCACTAACCTTCTACTGTTCAGGTTATTACTCCAGTTTCATTTCAGAACAGCGCCATCCACCTTTATCGCCAGTTTTGAGAAAACCCATTCAATTCACTTTATTTGCAGAAACACGACTATTTCGTGCACGCCGATGATATAATGTAAGGTTCTTTGTGTTTCGCCATTTGGACGTACGAATGTTTAAGCTTTTGTCGATAGAATAATCTTTAGAGCGAGGTTTGTTGCATTTATTCAGTATAGTAATAGATGCATACTGTTAACGATACCACGTCTAACGTTACTGTTCGGGTTGCGTGAAGTAATTGCTTAGTCGCGTAATAATTTGACAATTGCAGTGTTTTTCTGTGTCCACTAGACTCATTTTTATCGATAACAACCACATGGCTATTTAAAACTTATCTGAGAATAGTCACAGATCAACTGTCAATTTCCTTATTCTTGAATAAAATCTGGTGTAGTAAGATATGGGAATAAACTATTAAGCATTTATTGTCATTTTTCGGATGCAGCTTGTTTGGCAGCCAGTTTTTTTTTTTTATTCTGTTTGACGAACACAGACGATGTTTATTGATTCGATGATTATAATATAGAGATTTGTTGGTATAATGTCCGACACATAACCAAATGACTTTGACTTGGCATGGACTTGACTTGACGGATCTCACTGGCGGGGGAGGCATAATGTGACTTCAGATTCTTCGGACTTTAGGCAAATTAACAAATATTTAAAAAAATTGCTCTTCGTGTCCATTGCGAGCTAATAGCGACTGCGCAAGTTTTAGTTCAAGTTATCTGCCTGGCATTATACACGATTGATTATTGAAATGAAAGCTTTATTAGCGTAGTCATTTGTATAGGTGTTACTAAATGTACCTATTATTTCAGATAGCATAAATATAAATGAAAAGAGGCGGATCAACGATTATTGAATCGTCGCTCTTCTTCCGCCAAAGGCACTCTTCTTAAACTCACCTGTCAAATAAAAATGTAGATGTCGGTGTTTGGTTGACCCCCGGTTTCTCGTATATTAGCTGTTTGTTAATTTACTGCTAACAGCTGTCATTTGGTTAAAGTACATACCTACAAAAATAATAACTGAGAGCAGTTAACAGCTGAGAAACCGAGAGTGTAAAAGAAACATGGGGTAAGTTAGCATCATCATTTATTAGACGATTGAGAAAATATTTAAAAAAAATATTTTCTTGTGAAAATGCTAAATAATTGACGTCGGTCGGATTCATTATTGGAACATTTCTAAATCAACTGTTTTGAGTAAACTTCATTACCGACTACATTGGGAGGCTGTTAGGAAAGACTCCGAGAAACATAAATCCAGGGAAGAGTTTGCGTCACTTGACGTTTAAAAATTTGTAAAAATTTAAAATTCATGGTAAAAAAGAAAATTATGCAGATATTTATTAACCTAAAAGTACAGACATCATGTTTTTCCTTGGAATTCTTAATAATTCTGCATACCGACGAATATAATCGCACTCCCGCTAAAACACTAATTGAAAAAAAATATGTTTTCGATTGCTCCTGCTTTTCGAGTTAATACAGTATTTTAGCGGTAATGTGATACAAGATGAGTTTAAGAGTGGCTTATATGGAATATTGTTTGTGGAAGAAGGATTACATAAAGTGTCGTACATTCAGTTACAAGAGTTTTTGTTATTTTTCGTTCAGAATAACCCAGAATACAGCTGTTCCTCAGGGAAGAGACCCGTGCCCCCTCGGTGGGGACATAATGGGTTGATGATGACAGCTGTTCCATTTTCTTTAATGTTAATAATAGGTAGTGACTTTAGTGTAAAAACCGTTTTTGATTGCAATCGGTATCGAAATCGGGTAATGGTTCGAAATATTTTTTGTATTGTTTATTTAATCGTACTTATAAGTGTGTAATCATTTCTCATACATACTATATTCTGACTTAAATTATTTTCGTTTGACTGATTTTGTAACTTTTTTGAAAATTTTTTGTAAATTATTTTTTGATAAGATACTTGAGTTTGTTATACTTATCGTAAAGCGTTGGTTTTGTTATGGGCCATTCATTTCATGTTCTTGGTTTACTATGACAATTCGATGTAGACACATTGCAAAGCGGATTGACCCACGGATAAACTAATTAGCTTACCTAATCGGTTACACTCGGCAATGTACATCGAATTGTCATAGTAAAGTACAATTTGTACTTTTATCAAACGCGGCCCAAATTGTCAGCCAATTACAATGCTAACGGCAGTTTAGTTAATTTTTGTACTCATAATTTTATTGTATTATCTTCCCACCATACGAGTTAGCGTTAATTTATTTCAGTTCAATAACTTTTTTAATTATTATATTTTAAGCTACCAAAGTTATCGTAATAAATAAATACTACAATACTAATTAAAAAAATCCAATAAAAGTTACGTAAATAAATTAATGTTACTCAAAGTATTCTATTCTACAGTTAGTATTCTAGTTTTAGTGCCTTTGCATTTTGGTGGTAATACTTTACATTCCAATGTCGACTTTTTTTTTGCTAAATCAAGATACTTATATTAAATAATTCCAAATGTTATGCTATATATACCGACACCGATTTATTTCAATGATTAAAATACCTCCAGTGTTTTTTTTATAAAAACACGATTCCTTAAACCACTCCTCAAATGTAGTTTAAGTAGTCTGTGGTAAAGGGAAATGCTTTACCAAGGACTATTTAAGCTGCATATATAGTTTGGTATAGGTGCTGGGCAAGCCTACAAGTACTAAAAAACAATATCCTAGGCACGGCAGCGTCCGAGTGGTCCCTTCACCGATCTAGTGTGAGTGAAGGTGCCACTGGACGCTGTATAAATCAGGTTATTACGTAGGTGCTAAGGCCAAAGTTTATTTGATCTGCATTTGAGGAGTGTTTTAAAGGTATCGTGTCCAGTAACACTGCTAGATTATCCCGAAAGCAAAGACCTTTAGTTAGTTTTCACGATGACGTCACAAACCAAATAAATTGTCATATTATAGTGTGTGCTACGTTATTATTGTACTTTTAAAATTATATGTATACGTTAACTAAGTACATACTTTTATGAAATAAAACATTTTTTTATTAAGTCACCTTATACTTTTGGCTGTTCCTACGACCGTTGGTAGGTACACCTTGAAATTTTTCCTTGTTTCAGAATATTAGGGGCTGCCTATATTTTTGGCTAAAACGTTGTGAATTGCTTTTATAGTACAAAAGGCTAATCCTAATGGCATTGTCTACCAGACAACCTGCACGAGGTACAGGATAGGCAAAAATTAAGGTAGGCGTGCAAAAGAGAATGAAATTAAGCTTTAAGTAAATAGCTGGAACGGCGCAGCGGTAGAACGCCGGCCTCACAATTGGAAGGTCGTGGGTTCGAATCCTGGCATGTATCGGTATTAACATACCTCAGTGCTTGCTAGGTACAGTGGCCCAACTGTGAGGCTAAGTGCGGAAATCTCAGCTCTTACTAGAACTAGTAAATAAAAGTTGTTTTAATTTTTTCTTCTTTGTAGTAGCCATGTTTGATAGATACCTACCTACATACCTGCTTATACCTACATATCTGCTTATACCTACCTAATGCTTATACATAATTGTATGTGGTAATATAGATTCATCTATGTAGGACACTTGGGTGTAAAGAGCTAATTTAGATAATAGAATTATGTAAATCATCTAAGAACAACGTTAATTAGCGTAAGTCTACGCATTTTAGAAGTTACCCTGAATAGATACCTAGTACGTACTTTATTTCCCTTCGTCCACATTCGTAACTAAAATTTCATAACTGGTTATCAATAAGGAATTATGTTCACTCTTTCGTAATCAGTTATTAAACAAGACTTTTTAACTTTTTTTCCATTTTTCATTTCATTTCATTTATTCAATGCATTTCATGAACAATCTCGAAAAGATACAGAAGTTACTTAACTAGTTGAACATGAACCCTGTAAGGGTATAGCATGCATTACTTAAATAAATAAATAAATTTATTAAATAAATAAATAAAATAAATAAATTTTCATAACCAGAGCCTCTTAATCATGTATGGTCTTCTGGTATTTTTTTGATTCATTGGACTAAAATGAGAGAGTAGGTATCTATATCATAAATGGAACCTACAAGCTATTTTATCTATTTTAAATAGGTTTATCAACAGCATTTCCTTAGCTATCGTTTAATATTTCATGCCAAATATATTCGTAGGTAGGTACTAGACGTATGTTAAGAAGGCGGAACTAATTACTGCGGATTACTGTCTAAAATATATCAATAGTAAAATCTGACAGATTACTGTTCCTTGATAAATGGTCACTCACTTCACCGCAATAGCAATAAAACATGACATGTAAAGGCAACATCGCGTGTAGGCATGTGGGTACAACCGACAGCAGCAACCTCTACGTTTTTGCTGCGAAGTCTCCCTTAACGTAACTGATTAGAGTGCACGTATGTAAAGGTTGATGTGCTTACGATTGTACGTACCTATGTATGCATCCATATCCTTCCATTTCCTTCCGTGGATGTCGTAGAGGGCGACTAAGGAAATAAACTACCAGAAGACAGGTAGCAGCGTCTTCCTGAGATTCCAACCGCATACCTACTGCGATCGCCGACCCGCCTGCCGAGCGTGGCGATTATGGCAAACCCCTCCAGGGTTAAAACCCACGAGGGAGGCCTATGTCCTGCAGTGGGCGTCAAATGGATGATGATGATGTACTTATGCATTCATAGTAGATACCTACTTGAACGAAAGATTACGAAATTACTAACAACCTGTCGTGTCTTTCCCTTCTTACCCGTAGCATAACCGCGTGACACTACTAGTAGTGCCTTGGGGAACTGCATTTCCCTGCAGCACTGCCAGGTGTGCCATAGGGACATTTATAATCCCTAAAGCGATGTCAGTAGTGCCTTGGGGAACTGCATTTCCCTGCAGCACTGTCAGGTGTGCCATAAGGGACATTTATAATCCCTAAAGCGATGTCAGTAGTGCCTTGGGGAACTGCATTTCCCTGCAGCACTGCCAGGTGTGCCATAGGGACATTTATAATCCCTAAAGCGATGTCAGTAGTGCCTTGGGGAACTGCATTTCCTTGCAGCACGTATCACAAATGAGGTTTGTTATCAAGCTGGTTGTTTCACTGGGATTATAAATGTCCCTATATGGTGCAACTGGTGGTGCTGAAGGTAATAGCAGTCCTCCGAGGCACTACTAGTGGTGTCACGTGATTGTGCTACGGGTAAGAAAGGGTGTCTTTCACAAGCGATAATATTCTCCTTGGTTTGAGGAATGCCAGCCCAATTAATAAAATAACACAGCACAATCAGACGTCTCGGGAGCGAGTCTGTAAAATGCATAGTTGTTCAGAAGCGGGATATTAGTACCCTCCTTGCAGGTTTGTCCGAGTTCGTTTTCAACATTCGCCGGCTAAAGTGCGTATTAGCCGAAACACATCGGCTAACGTGAAGTCTAGCCGGTAAAGGATGAAATCGTATAGAACAAGTGAACATTATTTCGGGCATTAGCCGAGGCTCGCAAATAATCTTTAATTAGCCGTCTAAACGTAGAGTAAGTTTATGTTCACCTTTAGCTTTAGCCGTAATATTAGCCGCCCAAAACAACGAGCCGCCTAAGTTCCATGGTTCATTCACAATTTAATTAAGCATTGAAAATTCGCCAGCTCGCTGGACCGACGATCTGCGGCCTGTTTCATAGAACAACCTTTCATTGTTTATGTTTACTATGACAATTCAACGTACATTGCAAGGTTGATTGACCCACAATAAGACTCGGCTAGGCAATGTACAATATATGACATATTTTTTCATTTATAAAATTAAACTGTACCCATCTACCAATATATATCTACATAGGTCTAACCTGCCTAACCTAACCCTAAAGTAAAGGAGTACCTACTCGCTAAGCGCTGACGACTACACTGGCGGAAACGCATTTGGAAACTAGTCTTGCACAATCGTAATCAAATAAGTCTGCTGGTAATTATCCTAGGTAAGTAGGTAACTTATCTGCTGATATAATTTGGCCTACCTATATATAACACGGTAAGGCGTACTTCAGAGACGTTCTTTGGTTTTAGGAGACCACTGAACGCGTAACGTTTCAAATCAAACAATGCGTTCCCTGATCCTGTTGGCTCTCGTGGCCGCCGCTGTTGGTAAGTCTGCTTTACCTACGTGGCGATTATGGCAAAACCCTTCATGGTTATGAAAACCACGAAGGAGGCCTATGTCCTGCAGTGGGCGTCAAATGGCTGATTATGACATATCTACTTATGTAGGTGTAGGTATGTAGTATTTGTTTGCTGGTCTGCCAAGGTCGCGAAGCTGATCGCAAGTTATTAATTCCCTTAGTTGACTCAGCACGTAGGTACTTACCTACCGATAGAATCACAGACTCTACTTATTACGAATTTTTGTGACGGTTTCCGTACGGTTTATGTACATACAAACGACAAAACGTTATTACAAGTTCTGTTCCCTCTTCAGCGGTTCCCAGGAACCCGCAGCGTATCGTCGGAGGCGAGGCTACCACCGTCGAGGAATACCCGTACATGGCCAGCATGCAGTACGGTTGGTTCGGCATCCTCTGGAGCCAGTCCTGCGGTGGCTCGCTGATCACCACCGCGTTCGTCTTATCGGCTGCCCACTGCTACTAGTGAGTGACGCATTTTTACATTAGGTCTGGCCCTAGAGGCTAACCCCCGGTTTCTCGTACACTAACAAGCTGTTAATCTACTGTTCACAGCTGTCAGTCGTTTTTTTTTTTGTATGCACTGGTCAATTGACAGCTGTTAACAGTAGATTAACAGCGTGTTAGTGTACGAGAAACTGGAGGTAAGACACACATATATTTTCAGTAGAATTGTATAAGCACGACAATAGCTGACATTTGCCTCAATTTGAAAGTCTACAAAGCTATACAATTGCAGTACCTACAATTTCACTCGGGTATAACCCTTGCAAATGAAATAGGCATCTCTCGCGAAGAAGATCGAATCGCGCGAGGCGCCAAGTTAAGTTGCACGTGTTATGGAATACAATTGGTTACCATTATAAGTTAAAATTATAGTGATTATTATCAAACAAATAGGTTACGCTATATTATGAAACATATGCATATTTCTAAAGGATGGGCCCCATGAGGCCCTGCACTGCTACACATTCTCCATCTCTGAAAGTCTTCATCAGATCTTCGCCAAATTAAAATGGGTTATATCTCTTCTAACAAAAAAAGAATTGTCGAAATCGGTTAAGATTTAAGAAGAAGAAGAAGAAGAAAGACATTTATTATTTGACAGAGTTCTGAAGGAACGTAGCGATGTCGTGGCCATATCGTAGATTTGGCCACTTCATGAAATGCTTGATTATTTCATGGAGTGGTCGCATTTCATGATGTGGGCAACTTAATTTGACCAGATCATTAAATTGTCAACATTTTACGATTTTGTCAACTACATTTGGCCGGATCGTATAAATAGGGTGTCTATAGAATATTTAATAAAAAAGGGTTTTTGCGCGACTTTCATAGTATGTAAGCACCTTTTCGTCGTAAACTCGTTTCACTTCAGTTTCTTCCACATTTAATAATGAATTATTCTCGTTTTCACTGCGAGAAACAACATTGTCGCCAGCGGCCGCCATCTTCCCACATAAACAAACCGCTTGCAGCATGAAATGGTCGCGTTTCATGAAATGTTTCACTGTCTATTGGCCACATCACATAACAAAGAAAATAAGTGTTCTGTGGGCCACATCATGATGTGGTTTGGGCAGATCAATGATACGAAATCGTTTCTCGATATGGGCAACCTGCAAATGCGCGATTTTTTCATGATAATTGAGAACCTCTTCCTTTTTTGAAGTCGGCAAAAAATGCGTCCATAAGTTTATAAAATATAGGTTGATGTCTAGATATATATGTAGCTCGCATTAAAGTTTGTTGTTTAAAACCTGTTTTCAGATTTATCAAAAGCGATTTTAAATTTTTTCGGTTTCGTTCTATTACACATTCAATGGAAAATTCAGGAGAAAATTTGAGACGTCAGCATTTTTTTTTTGTTTTTCGCTAATTGAGTAAACTTGTAAAACAAGTGTTTAAAAACCAGCTTTAAATTTAACACTTTGCGTACCTAAGTAAATCGTTCGAGCCACACAGATGGGTGGGTCGTGTGGGGCGAGAAACGGGGCGGATACGCGACGCGAGCGCTGTAATATCAGCACCGTGATGATGCATGCACTTACATCACTAAGCTGAGCTTTATCCTTTTTATCACATATCTGTCTCAAATTTTGTTACATGTTCTCTATAAATGTGATAAATAAACATTTTTCAATTTCAAAGAGCTTGCGCCCTCACCCGTCTTATCTGTGTGGACGATGTCACGAAAGTCACTTCCATACTATGCCGCATCTCCGCCTTTTCGAGGCGTTTATCACTTTCTGACCATCAGCCCCATCGTTACTCTAATTAGATACGAAAACTAAGTCTACATACTTTCGTAACACAAACAAATTAAACCACTAAAACTTGTCAAAACAAACAACTTAAAACAAAACAAACCGAGTACCTATTGATCCTCTGATTATCAAGGTGTTTAAATAATAGATCACAAATGTACCTAAATAGGAGGAGAATACTTTCTTTAGCATAACACCAGGCATAACGAAGCATACAAAGTTGTAAACTAAAAAGGACTAAAAGTTTTTTGAAATTGTCCTTGCACCCCGCAGCGGCGACGTGCCGTCCGAATGGCGCGTACGCCTCGGCACCTCCCTGCCAAACTCCGGTGGCGCCCAGCACGCCGTGGCACAACTTCTCCTCCACCATGCGTACAATGACGACACCCTGGTCAACGACGTGGCCCTTATCAGGCTGAGCAACCTGGCCACACTGTCCAACTCCGTCAACGTCGCCAGCATCGCCGGCCCCAACTACATCCTTCCCGACGACACCACCCTCACGACTATCGGCTACGGCACGCTCTCGGTACGTTACACTCAGTCTAGGCAATTTCTACTCGAAGTTCATGATTTTCTTCTACACACTTCTCTAGCTGGTTGAAAACACACTTACAAAAACTCACGCCTGTATCACGTAGGGGTAGGCAGATCAGGTTTTGCCGAATGCCACGATCCTGACAATCCTCTTTCGCTCCGTCAACATACATTAGTCGCTTTTTTATCTCGCAATTAGCTAATACAACCCCTATTTGATCGAAGTACGCCTGGGACGTCCATTACCGGCCCTTCCACCCACAATCGCTTGATTTTTTTTTTTCGGTTGAATAATGATGCGTTATACTAATACCACAATGTTGCTATTCATTGCTTAGTCTAGGCTCGCAGTACGTTGCTTGCTGCTCACTACTACTCAATTACTAGTTTACCATCATACTACTCCACCTGGCTGAAAAATGGTGCGTTAGTAATATAGTCACCCATCGTCCCAACAATATCAGTCTAAAGTCACAATCATCATCATCATCAGCCATGTGACGCCCACTGCAGGACATAGGCCTCGCTCATGGTTTGTAACCATGAAGGGTTTTGCCATAATCGCCACGCTTGGCAGGCGGGTTGGCGATCGCAGTATGCGGTTGGAATCTCAGTAAGACGCTGCTGCCCGTCTACTGGTAAAATATTTCCTTAGTCGCCTTCTACGACATCCACGGAAGGAAATAGAGTAACGCTACTCACAATATTGCTACTCATTTCTCAGTCTAGGCTCGCAGTACGTTGCTACTTACGGCTTAATCTAGGCACATAGCACAGCATAGCATATTACACTTAGTAGACTCACGGTACGGTGCTGCTCACCAATCAGTCAGTTGCCTATTTCCCACTGCACAGCTAGCTGAAAATTGTGCCTTACTAATAGATATTGTGGAAATAGCACTTTTTTTTAATTAAAATCGTCACAATACAAATCGGTCTAGGCTCACGCTACCTTGCTACAAAGTAAGTACTCTTAAAAAGTCTTCTTTCCTTCTTTGTTCAGTAGTTAGCATACTGAATGATCTTTTCCAATAGCGCAGATTTAACAATGGGTAAAAACATTGGCTTCACACTATGAAAAGAGAATTGTACGAGTTTCATTTGAGAGCAATTGGGACCTCCCAAATGAGAGCATTTGAAACTCTTAGTTAGTTACGCTAATGTCGCCACTGTCACTTAGAAGTGCTTCCGAACCCCCCAGTCCGGAGGCCCCGCCGCGTCCCAGCTGCAGCACGTGGACGTCAACGTGATCAACCAGGAGCTGTGCGCCGAGCGCTACGCTTACCTCACCACCCAGCCCGGCTACGGCGGCTGGCCCACAGTCGATGACGGTATGATTTGCGTCGGCATCCTGAACGTCGGCGGCGCTGACGCCTGCCAGGGTGACTCCGGTGGTCCCCTCGCCCACAACAGGAACGTCCTCGTCGGCATCGTCTCCTGGGGCTTTTCGTGCGCAGACGCCTTCTACCCGGGTGTGAACGCGCGCGTCTCTAACTACTCCAACTGGATTGTCAACAGCACTCTCTTGAGTGCTCAAGCTTAATAAATGTGATTTGCTAGCAAAACGTTACTTTTATTTATTATAAAGGGTGGCGCAATAAGTGTGCAAGATTTAATTTAAAAGAAAAACGCATTTTTTTTTTGAGCTAGTGATATTTTTATTGCGTTGTAAACTATCTATCTCCATCCGTGGCTTAGCACAGAGACGGTAAAAACTAGAGAGAAGAAATTTGGCTTAGATGTACATATTTATATCGCCAACAAAGTGGTAAAATAAACCTCGAAAAAAAAACATTTTAGGGTACCTCTCCTACACCTAAACTAGGGATGTAATTTTTTTTCTCACCTAACCCGTGGTGTTGGATATCGTTGGATTGGTCGTTGAAAAATATGTTGGGTGTAAGAAGAAAGGGTTCCGTTTGCGAAATATTAAGCTTTAAATCGCAAATTTTTGACCAAGTAGGGCGTCCCCACCCCTGTCCTGGCTAAACGGTTGATTATAGAAAAAAGGAAAACTATCACGGCGAAGTAGGCTTTACTAGTTAACCAGGCAAGGCAACCAACATACGAAAGTAAAATTTCGTACAAAATCCATTGAAAATTACTTCGATGAAGTTGTTAGTTCTGTAAAGCAGATAAGAAACGCTCTTTGCGTGCCCGACACGCACTTGGCCTGTTTTAAAAAGTGATCACATTTTCGGGTTTAGTAAAAGATTACTCACCGTAGGTCATCACAAGGGAGGAGGCATCTCCTAGTAGTCATCAGAATTGGCACAGCGCAGCGCTCGGTGGTGGTGCAGTGAACTGCTCGGTGTTGGCGCAGCGGACCGCTCGGTGGTGGTGCAGCGGACCGCTCGGTGGTGGCGCAGCGGACCGCTCGGTGGTGGCCTCAGAACACAAAAAGAAGTGTTCTGAGGTGGTGGCGCATCGCATACAGATGGAACAAACTTAAAAGGCTGCCCGCATTTCTATGTAGCGGAGAAGCGGTGACGTCCCCGGCAGTAGATAGAAAATAACCGGTGAAGTGGCAGCCTCAAAAGCTGCCCACATCTGTACACAGGTTAGCTAGGTGACAATCCTAGAGACGGCCCGCAGAGCTATTTACTCGTACACATACTGTATGCGCAGCGTAGGACGACCAGCCACAAGGTGGACCGATGACCTCATCCAAGTGGCAGGAAGGCGCTGGATGCAGGCCGCTTCCAACCGGTCTTTTTGGAAATCCATGGAGGTGGCCTATGTCCAGCAGTGGACTTCTTGTGGCTGAATGATGATGATGATACTGTATGTAGAGGTGACGTCACTGGTCGGGATATCTACGACGAGGAGATATAGGAGACGAACAAGGGGTCTAGATATTGTGGTGTAATGTGGTCCAAACCCACAATTTTTTTAAATAAAAATAAAAACATACTTTAAAACACTACAGCACTAAAAAGTTAGAAATAATTTAAAAGAATACCTTTCAATTAGAAGTATGTAGGTACACATGCAGGTATTGTAGAATTATATAATTAAGAGTCGGTGCCCAACATATATGTGCTGGTCATGAAACTGGGCACCGACTACAAATTATACTTCTACAATACCTACATGTATACATACTTATTTTTAGTGCTGTATTGTTTTGAAGTAAAAGTAGTAAAAAGTAAAAAGTTATTTATTAATAAAAAAGGTTACATATACAAACAGTTTACTGTGGTCGCCACGCTAGGTCTAGCCTGTGTTGTGGAAACCTTCGTATATGTTAACATAAAGAAGATTGGCGCATGTGTACGAAACATAATAGGCAAAATTTGAAAGAACTTGTTTAGAACTTAAGAATGTACCTAGGTACAGGTAATAACCTAAATAAGTATGTAGTTAGTTAAAAATAATAGAAACAGTTCTATAAATTAGACAGGAGATTAGATATTTCTATTAACAGCAAAATGCGTCCTAACTGAGAGTCGGCTTTTATTTTTTATATTTTTTTTATTTTTCAATTTTTAGTGGCCCCCCCACGCTCCCTCGGGAGATCTACTAGAGAAACAATGAAAACAATATTTGAGTTAAAGAATGAATATTTCTATCTAGAATAGAAGCTTAGAACCCCTCAAGAACGGCGTTCGAACTGATGATTTTCAAAACTAATGCATCAATGTCCACCAGACACCAGAGAATGACTTACTGAATGAAATTATTTAAACAAATTGCTTATAACAATCTTTGCTCTTAATTTCCATCTCCGAAAGTAGTCTTCACCAGAACACCACCAAATTACCCTGGGACTACTTTCACGCTATATTTTATTAAACATATTAGGTATAAAGGATTGGCCCCATTACACCTTATTTACTGCCACCCATTGAAGAGTTCCGTTCTCCATCTCTGAAAGTCTTCATCAGATGTTCACCAAATTAAAATGGGTCTCTGAGGTCTAATGGGACGTTATATCTATTTGAAAAAAAAAAGGATTGTCGAAATCGGTGGAGATTTGGCGGAGGTATGCGAGAACATAGCCAAAAAAAAAAAAAAATATATGCGCGTCGGATTGAGAATACACAATTGCTTGTATTTGAAAAGGAAAATAATCATCACGATAGTAGGAAAAATGAACAATATTTTGGTATTTAATAGCATCCGTATTCTTGGGGTAGCCTCACTCCCTAGAGAACGCGTCCCCAGGTCACAGTCTATCCTTATACTGTGCCCAGGTGGCGGATAGGGGAACGCTCGATGCATTGGCCTACTCACCGTGAGTGTGCTAATGCGGAGGGTACAAGCCCGGAAACGATAATAGTAGTTTATGCAACTGTCATATAATGAAGGGTATTAAAACACGAGTGTGAGTTTATGAAACGAGCGCAGCGAGTTTCATAATAGTAACGAGTGTTTTAATACCCGTGTTATATGCAGTTGCATACACTACTTTATCTTCACTAATGCAATTAATCAAACAACAAGAGTAAAATTAACTTTTAATTTATTAAATTAAATTCACGCGTATGTGATTTTGCCGGCATTAAAATGTAACCAATGAGAGCGCAGCTGCGCGCTTCAATAAAACGCGACCAACCTGATTGGCCCTGCAATCAAGTTGGTCGCGTTTTATTGATGTTATAATGAGATTTTACGATATCGATGTGAATATTATACCATCATGTGAAATTGCTTAAATTGAGTGTTTTGTTGTCTGCGCTATAACAGTAGTAATTATAAGTCAAGTATTGAAAACATAAGTAGAATGTTACAACATTAGTGTAGATAAACTCTATTATCAAACACAGGACAACAAACGTGGACCAACTGTCATCTGTGTCCCACAAGCTTACCAAATCAGGTAAGCTAATTCATGTTATGGGACCGAGAGTGTACAACCGCCTGCCAAGTGATATAATTAATTCAACATCATCGCAATGTTTTAAAATGAAACTAAAAAAGTGGCTTGTCAAGCAAACGAACTACAGCTATGATGGCTGGCTTAATTAGCTAGTCTGATTATTTTGTTACTTTTTCTTACTACTAGTAAGTGGAATTAATGTTCATTGTGTTAATTGTAATTATTGTGATAATTGTAATTATTGTGATAATTGTAAATTTTTAATTATTGTATCCGAATTATCAATTAACGTGTAATTAATAATTATGAATAAAGATGTCTCTAGGCCAGAGGCGACAGCAACCCTATCACAAAAACCCCGAAAAGAGAAGGTACTCTGAGAACAAACTATAGTCTAAACGCCTAAGTAGCAGCCCTGCCATCAGACTAAAGTGCTATGGACTAATGTGATAGGCAAATAACATCATTACGCCACATGCCTTCACGTATATGAAAGATAGACAATTCCTCCCAAGGCACGTAGGATTATTATATATAAGCTAGTGTAAGACTAGAATAAGGGGTTAAGAGTTAGAAGTTAAGAGTTAAGAGACTGGAGTCTTAACGATATACTAATTAAAATGTGATAAACCGTTCCTGTCGTTTCCCTGCTGCGCCGCCGTCCTGCAGCCACTCCCCCCACCACTGGGCATACTTCATGGCGACCGTGACAAGCGTGACAGCGTGAGCGTGATGTCGAGGCGACGTCGAGGTGTCAGCAGAGGGCGTGAGTTTTTGGACTTGTGCAGGTGCTATTGTTTGTGTTGGGAACAGGTCCCCGATTTCCAA
The DNA here is from genome assembly GCA_947310995.1 of Yponomeuta cagnagella. Taxonomy (NCBI): domain Eukaryota; kingdom Metazoa; phylum Arthropoda; class Insecta; order Lepidoptera; family Yponomeutidae; genus Yponomeuta; species Yponomeuta cagnagella. The sequence continues at coordinate 16,730,736 of OX371270.1, read as the reverse complement.
TGACAATGGGCGGCCAGGAAAGCATCCCACTCCGCGTCAAAGGGTTGTACATCGTGAACCAGCCCTATATCTTCAAAATGGTGTTCCAACTGTTCAAGCCCTTCCTCAAAGAGAAGCAGCGGGCTGCTCGCCGTGCGATCCGTGGCGAGACTGCTTGATTCGCGTGCAGTTAAATTTTTTTTTTGTGAGTGTAATGTTTTGTTGTTATAACTTTTTATTATTTGTGAACATTTACGTTGATGGCGAGTCTCACCAGTATATTAGAAGAATTGCGGGTTATTCGTAGCGATATTATTAAACTAAGTAAAATTAAACGTGTGTCGTCGCAAGGTAGCAATAAGTTATTAGCAGCGCGAAGTATTAAGTCACGTTTTGACTCATTGTTAGATGAGGTTAGTAAAAAAGACGTTGAAGCTGCAGATTTGGACCTTGCCAATCGTGTTTCGCGGCAGTTCGACCGTTGTCGTAATATGGGTCCGCGACAACAACAGTTTCAGCAGAGTAGGCCACCGCAAGGGAACCGTTTTAGAGGTAATGCTACGCGCACCGCTGGACATAAATCAGCAAGTCAGCAAGGTCGCGGGCGCTCACTTCATAACTCACATAATCGGGCGTATAACAATTTGCCTAGGTATGGTTTTTCTAGGTCAGGCGGTCAGCGCTCCGTGAATAATATAGAGTCGGACGCTACCGAACGTGATTCACAGCGTAATGAGAAGTTAGAATTTTTTCGTCCGTGACAAAGATTATGTAGACATTTTGTCATATAACAATAGTAATCACGTAGTGTTTTCATGTTTAGATAAAGATTTGTTGCTGTTAGTAGATACGGGTGCTAATGTGTCGATTATAAAGTATGAATTGATTAGTAAATTAGGATTACATATAGTTCCGGATAGGTTAAGTATTCGAGGCGTTTGCGGAGAATTGCAATCTCTAGGCTATGTCGATTTACAGCTTTGTATAAAGGAGCAGACTGTTGTTCACAAGTTTTATGTGTTTGAAGGACTACGTTGTAAGGGTGATGGTATTTTAGGAGAAGATTTATTCCATAGGTATAGGTGTAGTTACGCGTTCTATGAGTCGCTCACCGAATACACAGACTGATATGACAAACGTTCCCCGCGATACAGGGTTGTCACCTTTAGTGCCCGGCCAGCCTAAAGTAGTTGACATAATCAAAGGGACACAAGGAGACACGGAATTGATTATTTGCTCGAGTAAAGTATATAGAGAATTATCGAAACTAACGTTGGAATCAAGGCGGTCCGGACCCGCGAATAATGTACATATTGTGGACTCTACGGTTTATTTGAATCAGGATTCTCTATTGACGAAGGCACGCTTAGACGTATCGTTACGAGACCTGGTAGATCTATGTAGGAGTTTAGGGATAGTAGAGTTGGTAATAGTTAAAAATGAGCTTAATAAATCAAATGTAGAAACGTTAATACGTAATTACCAACAGAGTAAAGAAAGTAATTTACCACGATTATGTATAATACAAGGAAAAACGAAAGTAACCGATCGTGACATGATTAGAATAATTCTAAATGATTATCACTTGTTACCCACTAGCGGGCATGCAGGTATCACTAGGATGTTGAGTGGTATTCAAAAGAAGTTCTATTGGAAAAATATGCGTAAAGACGTAGAAGATTTCGTCAGACGTTGTAAGGACTGTCAGAAACAAAAGTTCAATACAAGGCAAGTTCGAGACAATATGGTCATAACAAGCACAGCTTCAACATCTTTTGAGAAAGTGTACTTAGATATTGTAGGTCCTTTAGATGAAGACTTGGCAGGAAATAAATATATTTTAACATTGCAGTGTGAATTAACAAAATTTGTAGAGGCTTATGCTTTAGATAGAAAAGATTCTCAGACTCTAGCCAAAGCATTTGTGGAAAATTTTGTTTTAAGATATGGGATACCAAAAACTATAGCAACGGATTGTGGTACAGAATTCATGAATTCCACCTTGAATGAAGTTTATAAACTGTTGAATGTTGAGAAGCTAAACTCAACGCCTTACCACCATGAAAGCATAGGGTCATTAGAAAATTGGCATAAACATCTTGGTAGTTATTTACGAATTCAAACAAAAAACAATTCATCAAACTGGAGTACATGGATTCAATATTGGTGTTTTGCTTATAATACATCCGTAAATACCAGCACAAAGTATTCACCATTTGAACTAGTGTTTGGTAAACCATGTAATATCCCTAGTAATCTTGTAGATAAAGTTGAATCACTGTATGTATACGATAATTACCCATTTGAATTAAAATTTCGACTGCAAAAAGCACATGTAGATGCTAGAAATAATTTAATAATAAATAAGACTAAGAGAAAAATTTGTTATGATAAAACAGCCAATGTTGTAAAATTTAAAGTGGGAGATTTAATTTTAATTAAGAATGAAAATAGCAGTAAATTAGATGAACTGTATTTAGGACCATTTAGAATAAAAGAAATTGCCGGAACTAATGTAAGAATAAATAAAGACAATAAGGACTATTTAGTGCATAAGAATAGGTTAAAATTATTTTATGAATAATCTTTTCAGGGGAGGGGATCCCTACCTTTTCAGGGGAGGTGTGATAGGCAAATAACATCATTACGCCACATGCCTTCACGTATATGAAAGATAGACAATTCCTCCCAAGGCACGTAGGATTATTATATATAAGCTAGTGTAAGACTAGAATAAGGGGTTAAGAGTTAGAAGTTAAGAGTTAAGAGACTGGAGTCTTAACGATATACTAATTAAAATGTGATAAACCGTTCCTGTCGTTTCCCTGCTGCGCCGCCGTCCTGCAACCACTCCCCCCACCACTGGGCATACTTCACTAATAACTCGTACACTCGAAATCACTTCTATTACTTAAACTCAAGAAACAGAAAATCGGAGCGATTTAACAAAACTCACCTTTGACATGAAAATTAGGACATTGATTGGCTGTTGGAATTTTAGTGAATTTTAATCATTACAAGTGGCAAACTGTATGCGCAATTAAAAGCTCAACATACTTGGCATATCCGAAGCAAGAGGAAAGGATTTTGGAGAAGAACAAGTGGACGAATTCACACTCTTGTATTCAGGAAAGGCAGACAGGCACGAATCCGGAGTAGGGTTTCTCCTAAGCAGCAAAGCAAAGAAGAGCCTACTAAACTGGAAACCCATATCCGACAGCGCGGTTCAAATCAAATATCAGAAACTTAACTGTTCTATTATCCAATGTTATGCACCGACCAACCAGGCCGACCTAGCAACCACGGAAACATTTTACAACCAACTTATGGCCACGTTTAAGCAAGTGAAAAAACAAGACGTTGTTATCTGCATGGGAGACTTTAATGCGCAACTCGGAATCTGTAATAAGGGCATGGAGTCTTGGCTGCGAAAACAAAGCCTAGGGCAGAGAAATGAAAATGGCAACACGCTCGTGGATTTCTGCTGCCAAAATGATCTCATAATGGGTGATTCCATATTCCCTAATCTGAACTGTCATCAGGTTACATGGGTTTCGTCCGACCGAGAACCAAATTGACCAATCATAAGCCGTCCATTTCCTTCCGTGGATGTCGTAGAAGGCGACTAAGGAAATCAATTCCCGGGAGACGGGCAGCAGCGTCTTCCTGAGATTCCTATCGCATACCTACTGCGATCGCCAACCCGCCTGCCAAGCGTAGCGATTATAGCAAAACCCCTCATGGTTATGAAAACCACGAAGGAGGCCTATGTCCTGCAGTGGGCGTCAAATGGCTGATGATGATGATGATGGTAAGCCGAAACTGGAGGCATTCCTTGTTGGACGTTACAAACAAAAGCGGAGCAGACGAATAGTGACTGTTATAGAGAATTTGTATGGGCCTGGCAAGTCACCGTTCCCCGCACCTCCAACTCTAGCTCGCTCAGGCTCGCTTCTCTGCGTATTTGTAGGCTGGCGTTTTTGGTTTCCCAGGCATGACAAATTCTTCTCCAACGTCCATAGGGCGAAACTAAACACTCCGGCACATTCAAAGTCTTCAATTCCGAGAAAATATATGCAAAGCACACGTAAAGCAAGAAAAAACTCCTCTCAAGTTCGAAATTTTCCAAGTGAAAAGTGTACCACGTCATCGATAGAGGCGCGACGATCACCCGGAAGGCACCAGTGCGAGTATTCAGATTGGATCACGGATCGTCACAAAAAACTTTTATTATCTAAAATACGCGAACCATTCCAGAATGTACTTATTGTTTGTAAGAGAAAAAATAAAAGGAAATTTAAGAATTTATTTCAGTACAAAACAGTGACCATCACCTAAGTAATTGTTGCCAAGATACGACTGAAGACAGAAAAAAAGTAAGCTAAAAACATACCCTGTGTAAAAAGTTTCGATGTTAGCACTAAACCCGGACACAAAAGCCAAGCTTAGCGTTCAAATGCACAACAACTACCATCAGCTAAAAATATAAAAAGCTCCTTTAATAGAGCTTTCGATAAAATTGCATGATATGCTCCAGAAGTGCTGTGAAGAAGTATTGGGTTACAGAGAATATTCAAAGAAAGAGTGGATGTCAACCGAAACATGGAATCTCATCAACCAGCGCAAACGATTACAAAGTCCGATTTTTAAATAGTCATACCTCCCTAACTAAACATATTTGGCACTCGGGTGTTCTCGTCTACTATTTTAAAAGATAGTCTTTCGGTTTATGCAATAAAAATGGGCACGTACGAAAATCGGGTCTCAGAAAACACTGTGGTGCGGTCGGCCAACTGTCCGTCACAAAAGAAATCAAGATCCCGACCCGGGCGCGTTTTGAAACAGTCTAAGTTTAAGCTTCTCTAACTTTTTCATTTCTTGATGGATTTTCATTCAAAAAGTACTATGCTAAAATTTTTGCGCTCCATCCGCCTTAGCACTTGGAAGTTCAATAGTTCGATGTCTGAATGATTCTCATTGCGTCTGTGATTTGCTAGCTAAGAGATGCCTTCGGGAAAATAATTCTAGGGTCGGCGGACTAAAGCACATAAGTCAAATTATCGTTAAATTATTGTTCTGAACAAAATAAATGATTAAAATAACAGTTATGCTTAATTTTGTAAAAAAAAACATGTATGTTCAATTCATTGTCTCGTAACAGCTCTCCGTAATGTAATAGATAGATAGATAGAGAACACTTTATTGTACATAAAAATGGAAATGAATTAGGTACACAGATATTTCTTAACCTAAGAGTACAGATGGCGTCCTTATTATTAAAAGTGATCTCTGTAATACATAATAAAAATGTTATAGAATAATTTTATGATAGTTTTTTGTTTCACTGCCTTAAAAAATGGTGTTTCGGACTTATGTGCTTTAGTCCGCCCCGACCCTAGGATTATAATATTCTGTGAAGAGTAAAAGTACAACAATTACGCGTCTTGTGCAAAATAACGATCAAAATAAAGAGAAGCTGAATCTAAATACCTAGGTATAACGTTGTTTTTTAATCTTTATTGTGGAGGAGAGTTCACAAATTACACCATAGCGAGGCAAGAAAGTAAAACAACATTATTATCAGTAGGTAGTTATGTATTCACCCCAACCCCCTACTAGTAGAGTAGTACTGAACGTCCGTGCTGACTAAGCGATGTGTACTATATGAAGTTAGCTGTAAGATGTTAGCCTAAGATGATCTTGTGTTCTATTAAAACAGATACAGTAGCGCTCTCCGAATCGAGTGGACGTACTCGTTAGTTTTATTTTAGTTTTTAAAAACACTTCAAAGCTCCCCTAAAACTTGTCTGGCGCAGCCGGTAGGATCCGGTTAATTAGCTGTGCAGACCTCGCGAGTTTTCCGCCATCGAACTCTGGCAGTTTCCGCGAGCGAGTCCGCGCGATCCGCTAAAGCCTGGATCCTCGAACCAAACAAATCTGACAAGGACGAACGGAGGCGATCACAGGAGCATCAAACTCTGCACCGTGACGCGTGAAGACGAGCATGGGATTGCTTGGTTGGTGAGTGAAATTTTTGCCTTCCTTCCTTTCCCATTCCTCATTGTGTTATTCCTGAGATAAGACTTCTCTCAGTTTAACTTTAGTTAAGTAATTTTAAGACAATAAAAAGTGAAAAGTGAATTTTAAGTAAAACCAAATAAATAAATATAAGAAAAGTAGAAAAAATAGAGTAAAAATTTAAATAAGGTTAGTTAAGTATTATTAGTAGTTTTTAAAGCCGCCTTACTGAGTAAAATCTCTAAACGCCTTTACTCTGTAAAATCTATCGAGAGCTCTATCTATCTCTCTACTCTACCATGGAGCAACTAACTGCAGTGCCCAGTGAAATGGTAAAGTTAATTCCAGTTTTCAGCGGTGACAAAAGGCATTTAAATTTATTTTTAAGAAAAGCCGAATATATAATAAGCAAATACCGTGGCGAACAAGCCCAAAACACCTACTTATACCATATTATCACAAGTCGATTGGCAGGCGATGCCGCCGCATTACTCTCCGAGAGAGAGGATATTGTGACATGGGATGGGCTAAAGCGGCTCATGACCCAACACTTTGGCGATCCGCGCAGTGAAGAGTGTATCGCTCTAGAACTCGAGGCACTTAGAATTAGATCCACTGAAAGTTATAGTGATTTTTGTAACCGCGTACAGTCAGTTAGATCGGTCTTATTCTCGAAAGTCAACCAGATAGACAACCCTGATATCAGGCAAAGCAAAGTAGCCATTTATAATAACGTGGCCCAAAATGTGTTCTTGCACAACCTTCCAGAAAACATGGTCAGGATAGTAAGGCTGAAAGCCCCTACCTCACTTGAAGAAGCTCTCAGCGTAGTATTAGAAGAAGTTAACTTTTTGGAGCAGTACAATGCTCGCAATAAATTGTACGGTAACAGACCGGGCATTGCTAACCCGACAGTCTTCCAGCCTAAACCCCAGACTCAGTTTGGCTTCAAGCTTCCTGGCCCTAACAATTTGACCCCTACGGGATACAGACCCCAATTTGGCATTAACCATCAGCCACAAATCGGCTTCCGCCCAAATCAGTCAGGCCCTCAGCCTCAACCTACAGGGTTCCGTCTTAATCAGTTTGGCTCTCAGCCACAAAATTCTTTCGGATATAAACCGAATTTCAGCTCTCAAAACTTCGGTCAACAGCCACAGCAGTTTGGTAACAAACCACCCCAGTTTGGGTACAAACCGCCTTTCGCAAGCACGCCACCCCAGTTCGGGTACAGGCCGCCACAGCAGTTGGGCTATAGGCCTCCCCAACAGTTTGGATATCGCCCACAATTCCAAAATTCTAACCAGCAGCTAGGCGTCAAACCTCAGTCCCAACGTGTTGAAACCGACGTATCAATGCGTACCGTTCAACCCCGAGTTCAATTAAACGAACTCGAGCTAGCAGAGCAAGAATGTAGCGCTTATCAGTACCCGTGCGGCGAGACATACCCAGCGACCGAGCATTGTTTTGACGAGTGTAATTTTGATGACGCGTACGTCGCGCAGACAGGAGAAAGTATAGAGGAGGTACAGCAGGGTGAAACCACCGAAGTTGAAAATTTTATGATAAATGCCTCAATAGACCATCAGAGGTGATTTCGTTGAATTACAGCGGTAAACTTAAGTTGCCATACGTTTACCTCCCAGAGATAAACTCCAAATTTATGATTGATACAGGGAGCACTAGATCATTTATAAGCCCCCGTAAGGCAAATGAGTACTTTTCGCACTATAAACGGTTCGAGCCTTTCGAAGTCGTGAGCACACATGCCTCCAGTAGACATGATGAGGTAATTGATATTCCATCTTTACCATCCTTTCAGAGCAATGACCAGCATACCTTTTACGTGTATGATGTGGATGTGCGATATGACGGATTGATTGGACTGGACCTGCTTAATACATTAGGTGCAACGATAAACATCAAAGACCGAGTACTCTCGACTCACAATGTCACTTTGCCTATCAATTGTGACACTTCGGACTATAAATTAATTTTGGCCCCTCGTAGCGAACAGAGAGTCCAATTGCCAACTGACTTATACTCTGGAAACGCTATACTAAATTACAAACAGTTTTGTGAAGGAGTGAGAATGCCAAGTGCGTTAGTGAAATGTAAGAATGGTTACGCTTATACTGTTATACAGAACGCCACTGACCAAGAAATGACACTTACTGTCACTTCGCCGTTCAAGGTTACCCGGTTTGTCGATACCGAAATAAAGGTAAATAGTATTAGCGATGTTGAAATGAAAGACCTAGAGATGGATGACATACTTACGGAGAACTTGCAGAAGTTGCGTCTAGAACATATGAATGCAGAAGAACGAGCGAGTGTGATGAAGTTGTGTGAGGAATATAAGGACATATTTCATTGTGAAAAGATCCCCTTATCTTTTACCAATGAAGTTAAACATAACATCAGAACAAAGAATGAAGACCCAATTTACTTGAAGCCATATAGACAAGCACCAGTTCAGGCAGCTGAAATTCAAAGGCAAGTAGAACAACTATTAAAAGATAACGTGATTCAGGAATCTCATTCGCCGTGGAGCGCTCCGGTTCATTTAGTCCCAAAAAAAATGGATGCGTCCGGTGAAGTAAAATACCGAATGGTTATAGACTACAGGCGTCTAAACGAAATTACTGTAGACGATCGATACCCTCTGCCAAATATCACAGACTTGTTCGACAAATTAGGCAACAGCTGTTATTACTCCACACTAGATCTTGCGAGTGGGTATCACCAGATTGAAGTAGCTGAATGTGATAGGGCTAAAACAGCTTTTAGTACTCAAAACGGGCATTTTGAATTCTGCCGTATGCCATTTGGCCTCAAAACAGCCCCCGCGACCTTTCAGCGTACCATGGACAACGTCCTTCGCGGCCTTCAAGGTATACACTGCATGGTATACTTGGATGATATCATCATATATTCGACAAGCCTACAGGACCATCTACAGAAGTTACGTAATGTTTTTGACAGATTACGAGCTACAAACCTTAAGGTACAGCTCGATAAGTCAGAGTTTTTCAGGAAGGAGGTGCTGTACCTTGGCCATAAGATCACCAAGGATGGCCTCCAACCGAATGACGATAAGATCAGGGCAGTCATGAATTTCCCTATACCAAGGACCACCACGGAAATAAAAAGTTTCCTTGGCCTAATAGGCTATTATAGACGCTTTATCAAGGACTTCGCGAAAGTAACACGACCTTTAACCGCGTGCTTAAAAAAACGTAACAGGATCGTCGTTGATCAATCGTATATCGATGCCTTTAACACGTGTAAAGAGCTCTTAACAAACGCGCCTTTACTCCAATACCCGGATCCGGATAAGCCGTACATATTAACAACTGATGCTTCTGCGGTAGCCTTAGGTGCCGTGTTATCACAGGGTACAGTAGGCAGTGATAAGCCTATTGCGTACGCCAGTAGAACACTGAGCGATACAGAGGCCCGCTACAGTACGATAGAGCGCGAGCTTTTAGCCATAGTGTGGGCTACTAAACATTTTCGACCTTATCTGTATGGGCGTAAATTCATAATTTACACAGACCATCGCCCTTTGGCTTGGCTCAATTCACTTAAGGACCCAAACAGTAAACTTACACGATGGAGGTTACGTCTACAGGACTTTAACTTTGACATCGTTTACAAAAAAGGCAAACAGAACACCAACGCTGATGCCTTATCGAGAATTAAAGTCAATGCCACAGAATCAGATGATGAAGCACTTTCCATGAAAGTTAATGTCGATAAAAAGGAAAAAGCCCTTCAGGCTTATTTAGGACAGGTCACAGAACAAATAAAGAAGCTGACAACAAAAAAAAGACACTCTTCCTCTACAATATCAATTTCGGACGATGACCGTACCGCATCAGCTAGCCCAATCACTATTTCAGATACACTATCAGCAAAGGACGACGAAAGTGTGACTTACCCAGTCCCATCTTTGTCGAGCAGTGCTTCTGCAACTGTACACTCTGTACGAAACCTAGAGTCAGTAGGCATACCTATACTGAACGATGCTATAGATACTAAACCCAACCAAATAATTGTGTACTCTTGGTGCAAACGTGAACTGCAAGTACAAGATCTTTCAAGGGAAAAACAAAAGGTTTTACAAATTTTCATACCATCCGATAATAATGATGATGTCATCAAAGAGTTTTTAAAAAGGTATATACAAAATAAAGTAAAATATTTCATCTGGTTTGAATCTGAAGAGTTAAGGAAAAAGTTTGCCACCATTGTTATTCAATTATTTAAAAAGGATGCAGTGAATTTTTACGAATGTACGGAAAGAGTGGTGTTTATTGAGGATGAAGAGGAACAAAAGGCGATTATATTGAAACATCATATGGGAAAAACGTGTCATAGAGGAGTAAGGGAAACCATGGTGAGGTTACGCCGAAATTATTTTTGGCATAAAATGCAAGACACCGTTTCTGCAGTCTTGAACGGATGTGAAGCATGTAAGATCATGAAGTATGATAGACACCCCCTTAAGCCTACGTTACAATTGACCCAGACTCAGGACGCCCCATTTCAGGAGATATTTATAGACTTGTTCTCCATAGAAGGAAAATACTATCTAACCCTAGTGGATGCCTTCAGTAAGTTAGGACAAGCAATAGAACTAGCTAACCGATCAACCCCCGAGGTCACTCGCGCCTTAATTAAATATTTTTCGTTCTATGGCGTCCCCAAAAAGATCAGCAGTGACCCGGGCTCAGAATTTAACAACGAGCTGATGCGAGAGCTGATGGATCTCTACAAAATTCAATTTCATATTGGCACACCCAACAACCCAAATTCCATGGGCATAGTAGAACGATTCCACTCTACTATAATTGAAATTTACCGTATTGCAAAATATGAAAAGAGATGCACAGATGCAGCCTCTGTCATGACCTATTCTGTTATGGCTTACAATAACACCATACATAGTGCCACAGACCTAACGCCGTTTGAAATAGTATTCGGACATACCGACTCCGGTAGAGTCTTTGACGTAAATTATGAAAAAACCTATTACCAACATCTACTGAAAGACCACAAAAAAAGAACACGACATTTGTACGACTACATAGCAAGGAAACTGTTAGAACAGAAGGAAAAAGTTAGAAAGCAAAAAGGAGGTGAAACTGTGAAAGATTTTCCTGAAGGGAAAACAGTTTTTGCCAAATTAGTAAACACCAGAAAAAGTAAAGATAAACCGCGATATCAAAAGGCTGTAGTTACAGGACAGGTAGCGCGTAATGTGGTTCCAGCACAAATAAGAGGACGGCAAACCCAAGTGCCAATTAAAAATATAAAACGGCCTCCACAGGTGCTGTTGGCTCGCGCTGACCCTGCCGAGCCTAGGGCAGGCCCTTCAACTGCAGAAGATTGACAAGAACCCAGGAATCTTGCCTGTAAGAAAAGGCGAAGCCTTCTTTCAGCAAGATAAGTGGTTACTTATCCAGACCTTAGATTTAAATGGCTTACAATACGATTTAGCATTTAATGTTTTAAAATATAGTGAACTTGTTAGGTTAGTTAGATTAGATAAGTCGCATCCGCGCGAACTTTTAGGATTACAGGAACAGCTAGAGTACTTAAGTAACGTAACCATAGAGAAACTCAACCAAGTGATGCCCACGCGTCGGTTCAAACGTTTCAGGCGAGGACTGTTAGACCCTCTCGGATCGTTAATAAAGCTTCTGACAGGAAACTTAGACCATAACGATGCTATCCGGTATGACGACCTTATATCAAAAATAAAATCACAACAAGCTACCGTTACAGGGAAACTGACGCTGGTCACTAAGGTGTTGGATAACTTCATAAATAGTACCACTGCCTTTAACCAGAACTCAAAATTGTTAAATGAACGACTACAAAAGGTAGAGAAAATTGTAACTAAACTTTCGGCCCAGAGAAATGAATCTGTATACTATGCAAATGTTTTAGGCTTGTATAACCTGTTCATGAGCAATTTTCGTACTATTTATGTAAAATTAAGTGAAATAGAAACCGCCGTTGCTTTCAGCAAAGTGTCTGTACTACACCAATCAATTGTTAATTCTACAGAGCTGTTACAACACTTGGAACGAATTTCTAAAACTGAAACATTGATGTATGAGGTAAAATTAGGCAATCTAATTAAGTTTGAAGAGTCTATTACTGTTAAGTCTTACTTGAAACGGAATGAAATTGTGTTTTTATTGGAAATTCCTTTAGTTGAGAATATTACATATAACTATTTTAAGCTCTACCCTTTACCCGTGTTTAGTGAATCCCAAAATAAAACCCTAATAATTGTCCCAAAATACCCTTACCTTTTGGCAAAAAACTCACTTTACTTACCACTAAACCAAGCATGTAAAGCAGCAGCCGACGACCGCTTTCTCTGCACCGACGACGACCGAGTGTTGTTCCCGAGGAAGACCTGTATAGAGCAGCTCATGAGGTATGATGACGATCTTACCAGCTGTACCCAGGTTTCAGTTCAAGTCGAAGCGATAAAAGTGCAGCGCATCAACTCCAACAGCTGGATACTATACACGAGAAACAAGACCATGCTGAAAAAGAAGTGCGGCACCGACATGACTCTACAACATGTCCTCGGCACTTACACGCTGTGTATAGACGAGCCCTGCGACGTTTTTATCGGCAACATTCAGCTGCACCGCGAAAACTCCTACGTAAATAAAATAAGCTATAGGAACGTCCCTACCATCAACTTACCTGAGGTGAAGCCCAGCGAGTTGCCCAGCACACCTACGGTGAACATAGAGGACATCAATCTGGATCAGTTACACTTATTGTCATACGCAATGAAACAGTCGGATCTTATAACCAATAGTGAAACCCGCAGTGAACAAATAGTGCAAAACTTTGGACTAACTAGACAAGTTTTAGGGGAGCTTTGAAGTGTTTTTAAAAACTAAAATAAAACTAACGAGTACGTCCACTCGATTCGGAGAGCGCTACTGTATCTGTTTTAATAGAACACAAGATCATCTTAGGCTAACATCTTACAGCTAACTTCATATAGTACACATCGCTTAGTCAGCACGGACGTTCAGTACTACTCTACTAGTAGGGGGTTGGGGTGAATACATAACTCCTCCCTCCTCAAGAGCGGAATCATCCGATGGACCTCTGGTACATAGGTGATTACGCCAAAGCTTCGCTAACTGAGCCTTAAACATAATTAAAATAACACATAGAATCGTTAAACATAAAAACACATACAAAATAAGAGTAGTTAGTCCAAAGTTTTGCACTATTTGTTCACTGCGGGTTTCACTATTGGTTATAAGATCCGACTGTTTCATTGCGTATGACAATAAGTGTAACTGATCCAGATTGATGTCCTCTATGTTCACCGTAGGTGTGCTGGGCAACTCGCTGGGCTTCACCTCAGGTAAGTTGATGGTAGGGACGTTCCTATAGCTTATTTTATTTACGTAGGAGTTTTCGCGGTGCAGCTGAATGTTGCCGATAAAAACGTCGCAGGGCTCGTCTATACACAGCGTGTAAGTGCCGAGGACATGTTGTAGAGTCATGTCGGTGCCGCACTTCTTTTTCAGCATGGTCTTGTTTCTCGTGTATAGTATCCAGCTGTTGGAGTTGATGCGCTGCACTTTTATCGCTTCGACTTGAACTGAAACCTGGGTACAGCTGGTAAGATCGTCATCATACCTCATGAGCTGCTCTATACAGGTCTTCCTCGGGAACAACACTCGGTCGTCGTCGGTGCAGAGAAAGCGGTCGTCGGCTGCTGCTTTACATGCTTGGTTTAGTGGTAAGTAAAGTGAGTTTTTTGCCAAAAGGTAAGGGTATTTTGGGACAATTATTAGGGTTTTATTTTGGGATTCACTAAACACGGGTAAAGGGTAGAGCTTAAAATAGTTATATGTAATATTCTCAACTAAAGGAATTTCCAATAAAAACACAATTTCATTCCGTTTCAAGTAAGACTTAACAGTAATAGACTCTTCAAACTTAATTAGATTGCCTAATTTTACCTCATACATCAATGTTTCAGTTTTAGAAATTCGTTCCAAGTGTTGTAACAGCTCTGTAGAATTAACAATTGATTGGTGTAGTACAGACACTTTGCTGAAAGCAACGGCGGTTTCTATTTCACTTAATTTTACATAAATAGTACGAAAATTGCTCATGAACAGGTTATACAAGCCTAAAACATTTGCATAGTATACAGATTCATTTCTCTGGGCCGAAAGTTTAGTTACAATTTTCTCTACCTTTTGTAGTCGTTCATTTAACAATTTTGAGTTCTGGTTAAAGGCAGTGGTACTATTTATGAAGTTATCCAACACCTTAGTGACCAGCGTCAGTTTCCCTGTAACGGTAGCTTGTTGTGATTTTATTTTTGATATAAGGTCGTCATACCGGATAGCATCGTTATGGTCTAAGTTTCCTGTCAGAAGCTTTATTAACGATCCGAGAGGGTCTAACAGTCCTCGCCTGAAACGTTTGAACCGACGCGTGGGCATCACTTGGTTGAGTTTCTCTATGGTTACGTTACTTAAGTACTCTAGCTGTTCCTGTAATCCTAAAAGTTCGCGCGGATGCGACTTATCTAATCTAACTAACCTAACAAGTTCACTATATTTTAAAACATTAAATGCTAAATCGTATTGTAAGCCATTTAAATCTAAGGTCTGGATAAGTAACCACTTATCTTGCTGAAAGAAGGCTTCGCCTTTTCTTACAGGCAAGATTCCTGGGTTCTTGTCAATCTTCTGCAGTTGAAGGGCCTGCCCTAGGCTCGGCAGGGTCAGCGCGAGCCAACAGCACCTGTGGAGGCCGTTTTATATTTTTAATTGGCACTTGGGTTTGCCGTCCTCTTATTTGTGCTGGAACCACATTACGCGCTACCTGTCCTGTAACTACAGCCTTTTGATATCGCGGTTTATCTTTACTTTTTCTGGTGTTTACTAATTTGGCAAAAACTGTTTTCCCTTCAGGAAAATCTTTCACAGTTTCACCTCCTTTTTGCTTTCTAACTTTTTCCTTCTGTTCTAACAGTTTCCTTGCTATGTAGTCGTACAAATGTCGTGTTCTTTTTTTGTGGTCTTTCAGTAGATGTTGGTAATAGGTTTTTTCATAATTTACGTCAAAGACTCTACCGGAGTCGGTATGTCCGAATACTATTTCAAACGGCGTTAGGTCTGTGGCACTATGTATGGTGTTATTGTAAGCCATAACAGAATAGGTCATGACAGAGGCTGCATCTGTGCATCTCTTTTCATATTTTGCAATACGGTAAATTTCAATTATAGTAGAGTGGAATCGTTCTACTATGCCCATGGAATTTGGGTTGTTGGGTGTGCCAATATGAAATTGAATTTTGTAGAGATCCATCAGCTCTCGCATCAGCTCGTTGTTAAATTCTGAGCCCGGGTCACTGCTGATCTTTTTGGGGACGCCATAGAACGAAAAATATTTAATTAAGGCGCGAGTGACCTCGGGGGTTGATCGGTTAGCTAGTTCTATTGCTTGTCCTAACTTACTGAAGGCATCCACTAGGGTTAGATAGTATTTTCCTTCTATGGAGAACAAGTCTATAAATATCTCCTGAAATGGGGCGTCCTGAGTCTGGGTCAATTGTAACGTAGGCTTAAGGGGGTGTCTATCATACTTCATGATCTTACATGCTTCACATCCGTTCAAGACTGCAGAAACGGTGTCTTGCATTTTATGCCAAAAATAATTTCGGCGTAACCTCACCATGGTTTCCCTTACTCCTCTATGACACGTTTTTCCCATATGATGTTTCAATATAATCGCCTTTTGTTCCTCTTCATCCTCAATAAACACCACTCTTTCCGTACATTCGTAAAAATTCACTGCATCCTTTTTAAATAATTGAATAACAATGGTGGCAAACTTTTTCCTTAACTCTTCAGATTCAAACCAGATGAAATATTTTACTTTATTTTGTATATACCTTTTTAAAAACTCTTTGATGACATCATCATTATTATCGGATGGTATGAAAATTTGTAAAACCTTTTGTTTTTCCCTTGAAAGATCTTGTACTTGCAGTTCACGTTTGCACCAAGAGTACACAATTATTTGGTTGGGTTTAGTATCTATAGCATCGTTCAGTATAGGTATGCCTACTGACTCTAGGTTTCGTACAGAGTGTACAGTTGCAGAAGCACTGCTCGACAAAGATGGGACTGGGTAAGTCACACTTTCGTCGTCCTTTGCTGATAGTGTATCTGAAATAGTGATTGGGCTAGCTGATGCGGTACGGTCATCGTCCGAAATTGATATTGTAGAGGAAGAGTGTCTTTTTTTTGTTGTCAGCTTCTTTATTTGTTCTGTGACCTGTCCTAAATAAGCCTGAAGGGCTTTTTCCTTTTTATCGACATTAACTTTCATGGAAAGTGCTTCATCATCTGATTCTGTGGCATTGACTTTAATTCTCGATAAGGCATCAGCGTTGGTGTTCTGTTTGCCTTTTTTGTAAACGATGTCAAAGTTAAAGTCCTGTAGACGTAACCTCCATCGTGTAAGTTTACTGTTTGGGTCCTTAAGTGAATTGAGCCAAGCCAAAGGGCGATGGTCTGTGTAAATTATGAATTTACGCCCATACAGATAAGGTCGAAAATGTTTAGTAGCCCACACTATGGCTAAAAGCTCGCGCTCTATCGTACTGTAGCGGGCCTCTGTATCGCTCAGTGTTCTACTGGCGTACGCAATAGGCTTATCACTGCCTACTGTACCCTGTGATAACACGGCACCTAAGGCTACCGCAGAAGCATCAGTTGTTAATATGTACGGCTTATCCGGATCCGGGTATTGGAGTAAAGGCGCGTTTGTTAAGAGCTCTTTACACGTGTTAAAGGCATCGATATACGATTGATCAACGACGATCCTGTTACGTTTTTTTAAGCACGCGGTTAAAGGTCGTGTTACTTTCGCGAAGTCCTTGATAAAGCGTCTATAATAGCCTATTAGGCCAAGGAAACTTTTTATTTCCGTGGTGGTCCTTGGTATAGGGAAATTCATGACTGCCCTGATCTTATCGTCATTCGGTTGGAGGCCATCCTTGGTGATCTTATGGCCAAGGTACAGCACCTCCTTCCTGAAAAACTCTGACTTATCGAGCTGTACCTTAAGGTTTGTAGCTCGTAATCTGTCAAAAACATTACGTAACTTCTGTAGATGGTCCTGTAGGCTTGTCGAATATATGATGATATCATCCAAGTATACCATGCAGTGTATACCTTGAAGGCCGCGAAGGACGTTGTCCATGGTACGCTGAAAGGTCGCGGGGGCTGTTTTGAGGCCAAATGGCATACGGCAGAATTCAAAATGCCCGTTTTGAGTACTAAAAGCTGTTTTAGCCCTATCACATTCAGCTACTTCAATCTGGTGATACCCACTCGCAAGATCTAGTGTGGAGTAATAACAGCTGTTGCCTAATTTGTCGAACAAGTCTGTGATATTTGGCAGAGGGTATCGATCGTCTACAGTAATTTCGTTTAGACGCCTGTAGTCTATAACCATTCGGTATTTTACTTCACCGGACGCATCCATTTTTTTTGGGACTAAATGAACCGGAGCGCTCCACGGCGAATGAGATTCCTGAATCACGTTATCTTTTAATAGTTGTTCTACTTGCCTTTGAATTTCAGCTGCCTGAACTGGTGCTTGTCTATATGGCTTCAAGTAAATTGGGTCTTCATTCTTTGTTCTGATGTTATGTTTAACTTCATTGGTAAAAGATAAGGGGATCTTTTCACAATGAAATATGTCCTTATATTCCTCACACAACTTCATCACACTCGCTCGTTCTTCTGCATTCATATGTTCTAGACGCAACTTCTGCAAGTTCTCCGTAAGTATGTCATCCATCTCTAGGTCTTTCATTTCAACATCGCTAATACTATTTACCTTTATTTCGGTATCGACAAACCGGGTAACCTTGAACGGCGAAGTGACAGTAAGTGTCATTTCTTGGTCAGTGGCGTTCTGTATAACAGTATAAGCGTAACCATTCTTACATTTCACTAACGCACTTGGCATTCTCACTCCTTCACAAAACTGTTTGTAATTTAGTATAGCGTTTCCAGAGTATAAGTCAGTTGGCAATTGGACTCTCTGTTCGCTACGAGGGGCCAAAATTAATTTATAGTCCGAAGTGTCACAATTGATAGGCAAAGTGACATTGTGAGTCGAGAGTACTCGGTCTTTGATGTTTATCGTTGCACCTAATGTATTAAGCAGGTCCAGTCCAATCAATCCGTCATATCGCACATCCACATCATACACGTAAAAGGTATGCTGGTCATTGCTCTGAAAGGATGGTAAAGATGGAATATCAATTACCTCATCATGTCTACTGGAGGCATGTGTGCTCACGACTTCGAAAGGCTCGAACCGTTTATAGTGCGAAAAGTACTCATTTGCCTTACGGGGGCTTATAAATGATCTAGTGCTCCCTGTATCAATCATAAATTTGGAGTTTATCTCTGGGAGGTAAACGTATGGCAACTTAAGTTTACCGCTGTAATTCAACGAAATCACCTCTGATGGTCTATTGAGGCATTTATCATAAAATTTTCAACTTCGGTGGTTTCACCCTGCTGTACCTCCTCTATACTTTCTCCTGTCTGCGCGACGTACGCGTCATCAAAATTACACTCGTCAAAACAATGCTCGGTCGCTGGGTATGTCTCGCCGCACGGGTACTGATAAGCGCTACATTCTTGCTCTGCTAGCTCGAGTTCGTTTAATTGAACTCGGGGTTGAACGGTACGCATTGATACGTCGGTTTCAACACGTTGGGACTGAGGTTTGACGCCTAGCTGCTGGTTAGAATTTTGGAATTGTGGGCGATATCCAAACTGTTGGGGAGGCCTATAGCCCAACTGCTGTGGCGGCCTGTACCCGAACTGGGGTGGCGTGCTTGCGAAAGGCGGTTTGTACCCAAACTGGGGTGGTTTGTTACCAAACTGCTGTGGCTGTTGACCGAAGTTTTGAGAGCTGAAATTCGGTTTATATCCGAAAGAATTTTGTGGCTGAGAGCCAAACTGATTAAGACGGAACCCTGTAGGTTGAGGCTGAGGGCCTGACTGATTTGGGCGGAAGCCGATTTGTGGCTGATGGTTAATGCCAAATTGGGGTCTGTATCCCGTAGGGGTCAAATTGTTAGGGCCAGGAAGCTTGAAGCCAAACTGAGTCTGGGGTTTAGGCTGGAAGACTGTCGGGTTAGCAATGCCCGGTCTGTTACCGTACAATTTATTGCGAGCATTGTACTGCTCCAAAAAGTTAACTTCTTCTAATACTACGCTGAGAGCTTCTTCAAGTGAGGTAGGGGCTTTCAGCCTTACTATCCTGACCATGTTTTCTGGAAGGTTGTGCAAGAACACATTTTGGGCCACGTTATTATAAATGGCTACTTTGCTTTGCCTGATATCAGGGTTGTCTATCTGGTTGACTTTCGAGAATAAGACCGATCTAACTGACTGTACGCGGTTACAAAAATCACTATAACTTTCAGTGGATCTAATTCTAAGTGCCTCGAGTTCTAGAGCGATACACTCTTCACTGCGCGGATCGCCAAAGTGTTGGGTCATGAGCCGCTTTAGCCCATCCCATGTCACAATATCCTCTCTCTCGGAGAGTAATGCGGCGGCATCGCCTGCCAATCGACTTGTGATAATATGGTATAAGTAGGTGTTTTGGGCTTGTTCGCCACGGTATTTGCTTATTATATATTCGGCTTTTCTTAAAAATAAATTTAAATGCCTTTTGTCACCGCTGAAAACTGGAATTAACTTTACCATTTCACTGGGCACTGCAGTTAGTTGCTCCATGGTAGAGTAGAGAGATAGATAGAGCTCTCGATAGATTTTACAGAGTAAAGGCGTTTAGAGATTTTACTCAGTAAGGCGGCTTTAAAAACTACTAATAATACTTAACTAACCTTATTTAAATTTTTACTCTATTTTTTCTACTTTTCTTATATTTATTTATTTGGTTTTACTTAAAATTCACTTTTCACTTTTTATTGTCTTAAAATTACTTAACTAAAGTTAAACTGAGAGAAGTCTTATCTCAGGAATAACACAATGAGGAATGGGAAAGGAAGGAAGGCAAAAATTTCACTCACCAACCAAGCAATCCCATGCTCGTCTTCACGCGTCACGGTGCAGAGTTTGATGCTCCTGTGATCGCCTCCGTTCGTCCTTGTCAGATTTGTTTGGTTCGAGGATCCAGGCTTTAGCGGATCGCGCGGACTCGCTCGCGGAAACTGCCAGAGTTCGATGGCGGAAAACTCGCGAGGTCTGCACAGCTAATTAACCGGATCCTACCGGCTGCGCCAGACAAGTTTTAGGGGAGCTTTGAAGTGTTTTTAAAAACTAAAATAAAACTAACGAGTACGTCCACTCGATTCGGAGAGCGCTACTGTATCTGTTTTAATAGAACACAAGATCATCTTAGGCTAACATCTTACAGCTAACTTCATATAGTACACATCGCTTAGTCAGCACGGACGTTCAGTACTACTCTACTAGTAGGGGGTTGGGGTGAATACATAACTAACTACTCTTATTTTGTATGTGTTTTTATGTTTAACGATTCTATGTGTTATTTTAATTATGTTTAAGGCTCAGTTAGCGAAGCTTTGGCGTAATCACCTATGTACCAGAGGTCCATCGGATGATTCCGCTCTTGAGGAGGGAGGAGTTATGTATTCACCCCAACCCCCTACTAGTAGAGTAGTACTGAACGTCCGTGCTGACTAAGCGATGTGTACTATATGAAGTTAGCTGTAAGATGTTAGCCTAAGATGATCTTGTGTTCTATTAAAACAGATACAGTAGCGCTCTCCGAATCGAGTGGACGTACTCGTTAGTTTTATTTTAGTTTTTAAAAACACTTCAAAGCTCCCCTAAAACTTGTCTAGGTATATGTAATCTATTGACAAAGACGAAATTATCATTTCCGTATACCGATGCATAAAAGTAAGTAAGGTACACTAATGTTTGCATTGGCCTTGAATTATAACTGACCTTAATATTTCCAAATACCACAAAATCAAAATGCGTTAAAATCTATTATTTAATCCATTTTTATTTTTTATATAATTATTATTTTCTGCTTTCCAAGCAATCACAATAAAATAATGCCTGTGTCATACATAAACAAAGATATTCCACGAATATTTTTTCAGGTCTGTCATTTTATTCCAAGTAAACCTAGAAGACTTTACGAGGCGTTGGCGATGATCCAGTTGACGTAGGCGCTGATGCGCACGTAGACGCCCGGGTAGTAGGCGTTCGCGCACCCGTAACCCCAGGAGACGATACCGACTTGAACGTTTCGGTTGTGGACGAGGGGGCCCCCTTCGTCACCTTGGCAAGCGCCCGCGCCGCCGAGGTTCAGGAGGCCAGCGCAAATCATACCGTCAGTGACGACGGGCCAATTGGCGTAGCCCGGCTGGGTCTTAAGGAAGGCGTAGCGCTCGGCGCACACCGTCTGGTTCACCAAGACGCTGTTCACCTGCAGCAGCTCGGATGAGCTGACCAAACCTCCGTCCTGGGGATAGAAGTTCCTTTAGTGAGGAGTCTATATAAGGAGTAGCGGTCAATACCACTTGTACGCTGATGATGTCCAATTATACACGTCAAGCAACCGCAAACGCAGCTGCAGCAGTGCGTAACGTAAATTCAGACCTTGACCGTGTTGCTGCATGGTCGAGGAGGTGCTGTCTAGCACTGAATCTTGGCAAGTCTAAGTGCTTGGTACAAAAATCAAATTCGTAATACACTGGAAACCCTTGTAACCAATGATGTAGCTATTGAGGGTCAACCTGTAGAGCGGGTAGATGAAGCGTGTAATCTAGGTGTGAAAATGGATGGAGAGTTGCGCTTTAAGAAGCACATACTGCGTGTTGTGAGTAACCGCTTCTACCGGCTCAAGTCACTGTATAACATACGGGATTACCTAAGTGTGGACTTGCATGTCTACCTTTGTTAAGCGCTTCTATTATCCAGGCTAAGCTACTGTGATGTGTTCATCCAATCATTTGAAGATTTTATTAAGTGGATGCTAGCAGGACAGTGTAATCCGCGTACCGCGTGTTGTTGACCACACGCCCATTGACGATGACTCCTACGTCCACATCTTCAAGTGCTTCCTGGATAATTGCTTCGGAATATGCTTTGGAGAGCAACGGGGACGAGATGCAACCTTTACGGACACCTCTTTGTATCTCGACTACGTGGGTTTCTTCACCTTCCGCCCTTACCGTTGCTGTTTGCCTCCAGTATAGGTTAGTGATGATGTGTATGTCCTTGCTCTAGCTATAACTTGTTTAATAAGTATCTCTTGTTGTACACGGTCAAAAGCTTTCTCATAGTCTATAAAGCACAAGAACACGGTATGCTGCATTTCTGTACACTTTTGAACAAACAAACAAACGAATTGAGCCTCTCTGGTTCCAATGTCAGCGCGGAAACCGAACTGACTTTCATCAAGCTAATCTTCCCATTTAGACCCAATTCGTTTGTTTATAATAGCAAGAAAGACATTTAAGCCTTGGCTCACGAGGCTAATGGTGTGGTAATCTTGGCATTTCCTAGTGCATTTTTTCTTCGGAAGGGTGACGGCTGTAGATTTTAACCAATCTTCAGGTATATCACCAGTGTAGTAGATATAGTTTCAAAGGTCAACAAGGGTCACAATCTGTCACAAACACAACAATCTGGTTCCAAAATTTTCATTACTTCTATATAAACTTCATGCAGACCCATTGCCTTTCTTGATTTAGCTTTATTCAAGACGCTGAGCACTTTGGACTTTAGAATGAAAGGACCCTTCGTATCACGTAGATCTTGTGTGAAATTCCGAGTATTGTGACTAAACCGATATTTTATATACATTAGGTACCCATTACTGCTTTTTTTCTTGCAAGTATAGGATAATTTTGCCACTGCTGTCAGCCAAAAAAGATTGCTGATTGTTTTTATGGATACCGGCCATATCTCTCTTTATGGAGATTAAAAGAATCGTGCTTCTTCAACAAGACTCGCATCGCTTTTCGAACCATTTGGTTCTGGCACTTTGATGGCTTTAAAGAAGTATTGTTAATGTCAGATACCAAGCTTCTTATAGTCCTTATACCTTAGACATCTTTAGGTTCTAATAGTATACTGCCACACACCACTAGTACATATGCTTTATAGTAAATACGTATGGAAACTATTCGCTGGAAATGCAGAAAGCCCATCCCTAATTCTGCACTTGTTATGTATTTATTTATTGTTGCATTATTGCAATTATAACTTCGGCATTTGCATCTACGTAATGAGATGATTTATACGGCGTCCAGTGGCACCTTCACTCACACTAGATGGTTACAGAGAGTTTTAGATGGAGTTATACTATCCTAACAACTTAGTCGGCCTAGCCCACAGAAAAGACAAGTCAATACGTGCTAAACCAACCAAGTAGCGGGTTTCCACGATGCTTTCCTTCACGGTTAGCGTTTTCAAAGTTACGTACCTCTGCGAATTTATAGTAGCAATACCACAAAAATTATATAATTATGATATTAGTGTTTAATATAACCTGATATATTTTACTATTGAATTTTACAATATATTAATAAGTATGCATATAAGTAGTTATTATTATTTGTATATCTATTGTGACGTGTATGTATGCATGTATTACATTCCGTTCCTTTTTTATGTAAGTATTATGAAAAATCATATGAAAATAAGTTTTGCTGGTGTTATGCTATGCACGCGCCAGTAAAGTATGCTGAGTTGGAACCCCTTTTTAGGGTTCCGTACCCAAAGGGTAAGGGACCCTATTACTAAGACTCCGCTGTCCGTCTGTCACTAGGCTGTATCTCATGAACATTGATAGTTAGACAGTTGAAATTTCCACAGATGACGTATTTCTGTTGCCCCTATAACAACAAATACTAAAACAGAATAAAATAAATATTTAAAGTGGGCTCCCATACAACAAACGAGCTTTTTTGCTGTTTTTTGCTCGATATTAATAACGGCAACAGGTAGACGCTTGAAATATTCAAATGTTGTATAGACAGTGCTACGGAACCCTTCCTGCGCGAGTTTTTTTTTTCCCGTTTTTTTGTTGACACGGATGCACCTGAGGCGTTAAGAGTCGGGGGTGGCTCGGTGCCATACATTACTGAATGGTACCCGTCTGCCTTCAATATTCTATATGCCTCACAGTCATGTTCTCTTCACGATTGTTTTGTGTTTATTTTTGTTTTGTTGACTTCCGTGTAATTTGTTTATTCTTCTGCGTGTTAAGTTAGTGTTTCTGTGACAATTTGAATAAGAGTCTTCTTCTAGTGACGCGGACAAGACAAATCACTAAGTTCTATGAGGTAAGTTTGGTGTTGCGGGCCTTTAAAAGACTTGATCACTTCATTGGAAGTGTTTTTGTTTAGTAGAAGAAAATGATAAGTCAAAATAACCTATTGTAGAGAGGATGGTTGCTAGTAAAAATTTTCTCACATTAAAATTACCTAAGTGTAAACCATTTGTTTTAAAGATCTCAAGTTTTTGCTGGCAACCACTCTAATAAAGTACATCATCAGCCATTTGACGCCCACTGCAAGACACAGGCCTCGTTCGTGGTTTTCATAACCATGAGGGGTTTTGCCATAATCGCCACGCTTGGCAGGCGCGTTGGCGATCGCAGTATGCGGTTGGAATCTCAGGAAGACGCTGCTGCCCGTCTCCTGAAAATTGATTTCCTTAGTCGCCTTCTACGATATCCACAGAAGGAAATGGAATGACGCTATTCTTAACCCGGCGCCACACGGAATGAAATGACTTATATTCAAGTACATTTCACCGTAATCTAGTTTCTTGTCCAATTATAAGTATCTAACGCACCGAGGTCCTGCCATAGCCGAGGGTAGTGACGGCTGCGCCGTCATTCGGGTTGTAGTTGGGACCGGCGAGGTTGATAACTCCGATGGTGTTGGAGAGCGCGGCCGCGGTGCTCAGCAAGAGGATGGCCACGTCAGCTTCGTACGTGTCATCATCGTACTGAGGGTGGAGGGTGATTTGGGCCACGTTGTGCTGCGTGCCGCCGGAGCTGGTCTCGGAGGTGCCGAGGAGGACGCGCCACGAGGAAGTAGAGTCGCGGCTGCGGGGCGCAAACACCATTTGAAAAATATGCTCCGATCGTCTGAAGATAACCGATACCTACGACTCAATAAGCCGTACTTAGGAAGATATTAAACAGATACGTAGAGAATCTGTTTAATCACCACCAGTTAATGGGTATTACTGTGATCACCTCCTCGAGCGAGGGTGCCTTTGGGTGCATTGGGTCCATCCCTGATGAGCCTGTTGCGGGAGCAGCTGCCCTTTTCGCACATCCTTTGGAGAGCGATTCTGATAAACAGTATTCATAATCATTTAACAGTTCGTAATTTCCTACCTATGGTTCGAGACTCATCTGGAGCTCAGCAAAAGAAAGACGAAATATGTAGGTAATCAAATCTCTATCGCACAATAACATGCTTTATAGTACATATGGTGCTACATTACCGCACTAGTGCGATAATGAGCACTTTACGTGCCTATGTCGAAACTTCAAAGGGCCATATGTACTATAAAACGTTGTACGATACACGTGCGAATAGGTAATCCGCAACTCGTGTCGATATAATTTATCGCCACTCGTTGCGAATTTCCTACTTTTCGCACTAGTATCGTAATGTACTATAAATTATTTCTAACTTTTTAGTGCTGTAGTGTTTCGAAGTCGGTTTCTGTTTTTATTTAAAATTTTTAATTTTTTAGTTTTTAGTGGAGGAGCGGGAGAAAAATAAACAAGTCCCTTATAATCATAATTTACCGTACATAATTCGTTCCTTTAAATTTTGATGTTCTTAATCTCCGAAATTCTTCACCAGAACATCACCAAATTACCTTTGACGGAGTTATGGAGGAACATAGCCAAATAAAAAAAAAATAAAAAAAATGTACGCGTCGAATTGATAACCTCCTCCTTTTTTGAAGTCGGTTAAAAAGGTTGTCACTCACTAGTAGCAGTGGCCAGCCGACAGGATCCTGGTGGTCGTGATCAGGGTGCCACCGCACTCATGTGTCCAGATGATACCGAACCTACGATGCTGCATATTAGTCATGAAGGGGAAATCCTCGATATTGGCAGGCTGACCTCCGACGATACGCTGGGACTCCTTGGGGGCCGCTGAAGGGAGAATAATAGGTTATTGATTCCTTGCGATAATCTTTGGGAAATAAAAAAAAAACTGTATTTCCAATAATAAAGGAAATATAACGGAGCCCAACGCGCGGACAGAAGTCCTCGCGGGCGATGGCTCCAAAACCGTATATTTAATTCGAAAAAATATCAATAAAAAAAGGGAATGTGCTTATTTATCTTTATTTATTCCGTTATTTCTTCACAGACAACATGATCGAATATTTTGTTAGTACCTAGCAATAAATATAGAACTTAGTATCGCTTATGACCTCATAATAAAAGTGGCAACATAATTATTATGATGTTTGATTTATCACATATTTTAAGTGACTACTGGAGCTGAGTATGTCTGATTCTGCGTCACCGACCGGCGTGTGTGAACGCTTCAGTTTTGTTCGCTATTCAGACAAAATGCACTTAAAGAAATGTTCACTTCAAGAACTCATAGATAAAGTTTTAAAACACAATGTCTATTTGACCCGCATTTTACAGGTAAACAGAGAAGAAAGTGAGACAGACTTACCGACAGCGGCGGCCACGAGAGCCAATAGGATCAGGGAACGCATATTGTTTGCACCAACGTTCGGCCAGCACACCAAGACAAAAAGAGTGTCTCAGAAGGACTCGTCACCGTGTTTTATATACCTTAGAAACCCAAACTTTATCTGGAGATAAGTTACTGAGGCTCATTAAGTGCAGTCTTATTTGATTACATTACGTAAGATTGTGCAAGATTAGGTACCTATGTCCAAGTTTCCGTTTCAATTAAAGCGCTTAAATTTACCTACGGCGATGCATTCTATTAGGCTAGGTTTTATCCGGACCTTTTGGAGTTGCGTTACGCGACAGTGATAACTTGTAGGGTCAGAAAAACCGTCAGATGAATAATATGAATTAATAATCCCGAATGATCGAGTAGGTACGTAATAATAGAACTCTACTATAGTGGAAGAGCTCGATCACCCGCTCTTCCCTATAGTGGTGACCCCGACGTGATACCCGTGATATCCCTATACCCGGCTCTGCCCATAATGCAGGTGTAACGTGAACCCGGGCCAATGAAAAAGATCATCTTCGTTTACAGGTCGTTTTTACATAAAGTGGACTACAAATTTCGCAAATGTAAAAAATTGTGGTATTAAGTACGACCCACAGTCGAAAACCTGAGATGAAGAATCTGGGGCTACACAGCTTTTATGCCCAAACGGGCGTTTTTGTAGAAAAGTTATCTAATTTGTTTTTATCGTTTTAAAATATGAACTGCGAGCTTTATAAGACAGTTTTTGGAAAAACGATGTGCAAAACAAGATAGGATTTTTTTGCGGTTTTCGTATGATAAAAGATGAAATGTGTTTTGGGCACAGGGTGTTTTCTGTTGCGCAGTGAACCCGTTTTTAGGGTTCCGTACCCGAAGTGTCCCAAACGGGACCCTAAGACTTCACTGACCGCCTGTCTGTCTGTCACCAGGCTGTATCTCATGAACCGTGATAGCTAGGCAGTTTAAATTTTCACAGATGAAGTATTTCTGCTGCCGCTATAATAACAAATAGGTACTTAAAAACAGAATAAAATAAATACTTAAGGGGGGCTCCCATATAACAAACTTAATTTTTTTGCCGTTTGTTGCTCGATATTAGTGACGGTAATAAGTAGACGCTTGAAATATTCAGAATGTTTAGTTCTATATTCGCTTCAAAAATAAATAATAAATTAAAACAGAATAAATAGTAGGGGTTAAAGTATGAAATTGCCGTTTTATTGCAATAGGTTCTTTGAATTGACATAGAATCTTCATGGTTTGAGGTTTTCGAATGAAACTTTTTTCAAATGGTTTCTATGATGTTCTTTTTTTAAAAAATGTGAAGCATTTGAATATCGACTTTCAATTGTTTTTGTTATTCAATTTAGACAAGAAAGATGGATACTGCGAAAATTCGAGTCATTTTTGAATACGAGTTCCGACGCGGAACTAACGCGGCAGAAACAGCCCGCAATATCAATGCTGCGTTTGGAGAGGGGTCTACTAATGAACGCACCGTGCGATTTTGGTTTAAACGCTTTCGTGATGGAATTTTCGACTTAAAGAACGAGCCACGAGGAAGACCGCCCACACAGGTGAATAACGATGAATTAAGAGAGATAGTGAAAGCCGACCCTAGTCAAACTACCCAGGAATTAGCGGCATGGTTTAACGTTACCTTAAGCCACAATATTGACTCACTTGCGTCAAATCAATAAAATAAAAAAATCCGAAAAATGGGTGCCTCATGATTTGACTGATCTGCAGAAAGAAACGCGTGTTGAAACTTGTGTTGCCTTGTTGAACCGGTACAGAAATGAAGGAATATTGGATCGAATTGTAACATGTAATATGTTAGTAGACCCCTCTCCAAACGCAGCATTGATATTGCGGGCTGTTTCTGCCGCGTTAGTTCCGCGTCGGAACTCGTATTCAAAAATCACTCGAATTTTCGCAGTATCCATCTTTCTTGTCTAAATTGAATAACAAAAACAATTGAAAGTCGATATTAAAATGTTTCACATTTTTTAAAAAAAGAACATCATAGAAACCATTTGAAAAAAGTTTCATTCGAAAACCTCAAACCATGAAGATTCTATGTCAATTCAAAGAACCTATTTCAATAAAACGGCAATTTCATACTTTAACCCCTAATATTTAAGGGGGGCTCCCATACAATATACGTGATTTTTTGGCGTTTTTTTGTATTATATTGTTTTATAATATTATGATTATGACACACATTAAAATCTTTAGTTCTTCAGCTACAAAACGAACAGTAGTACCACAGTACAAATAAAGGTTTTTTTTTTATTATTTGTTCAGTTACTGTAGTCGTAGGGCGCCCTCAGCGCGATTTGTCATTCCTTGTCATAAATTGTTGGTTCTTTATCATTTTAAATATCAAATTCATTAAATTTTATCAAACTTTACTTTAACCGACACATTTGTCTAATTGGCGCGATGGAAAAACAATTTCAATCCATTTAAGATAGGATCAATATAATGGAAAAATACTTGAAGTCTATCCTTCTTCCAATGCGTAGATATACGTGGAAAAACAATTTAGGTGACATCGTGATTAATGTATGTTGGAGAGGAAAAGACTGTAAGTATAAAAAGTAACCCTCTCCGGGCTTACACAAACAATTGAAGTAACTTTATTTAACTATTTTATGAAAACCAAAAAGCTTTAAAACCCAAACATACGATAGAAGTATTACATGGTATTAAAAAGAGTAAAAGGCGAGTAAAGAGTTTAAGTAAAAAAGTAAAAACCATTTTTTGTAAATTTTTATTTAATACATAAAAGAAATGAGACCTAAAACAGCTTTACCTTAAGCGACACCAAAGTCTTCTGATCGTTATAAATCCTAGACCAATTGACGCGAAAAAAACGCTGATTCCAAATACCTACGTACTTATATAAATCAATTTCGACCAAAGTGAGGCTTAGAGTGTTTTCGCTTTCCACCGTCGGCATGTTATTCGAATCAGTAGGTAGACGTACCTAAGATTACTACAGACTATCAATAAAATTGTAAGACCCTGCAGACGGATTACTGTTACCGAGTTAGACGATAAAGTTGCATTTACGTTACCTACTCTACCGCAATAGTGATAAAACCGTAGGGGCAAATGTTTCATGTAGGTAGGTACGCGGTCCTGGATTAGTCTGTTAGTCTGTAAGCATTTATGACATTCCATAAAGGTCGAAACGCATTAGGCGTAAGTGCACGGCGCGCGGCGGTAGCGGAACTACGCCCGAGACGCGCCTTATTCTTCTTTGTGGTATATTTAAAATATTTTTAAAAGTATTTTTAACTATTAATTTATATAGTGAGAAGTACTTAAGTATTTTTACCAAATATAACTTACGATCTTTAAAATAAATCTGCAAGATTTGGATAATTGCACAGGGGCTACATGAACTTATATCCTCATCATCCCCTTTTTCTATCGGACAATTAGACGGCTGGCTCATATGCACGCATTTGTCGTGGAAATTCCGCGAATTCGCACCAAGTGATTCTCGAATTCTTTTATCGCGTTGCCGCACCGTCGTCTGTTTTTCCAGAGACATATACCCTGGGTGTCCTTAAAACTAGAGTCAACCGGCATTTAAAAGGTAAACACGTGTCGTTACATCTTGACCCCGTCTTCGTTTACCATCAGGCGTGACTGAGGTCAAGTGTCAATCTTTCCTCATAAAAAAAATTAAAAGTAAATAGTTTCTTCTATCAATAGTAGAAAAAATCTGTCGCACTTACGAACGATAGATGTCGAATAAGTTAGCAAGATATTTCTTTTTTCTAATTATTTAAACGAAACTCCGTTTACGATGGGTTTTGACTACCGCTAAGTTAATGAAGAAAAATTAAGGTCGAAAATGCTGTAGGCTTATGCCTACATAATTAAACTCGTTAATCTTATCCTTCTTTCTCTCGCCTTTACCTCTATTACTGTTTCTTTCATTTGATAGCTGTCGTAATTTTAGTTATTCTTCTTTGTGCTTTCAATGCCAATATGAAATAAAAGAATAATTTAAACCGGAGTTATCTCGTTTAATGCCTAATGCGTGTAGGATGCCTAAAGTGGTGACACCGTCCATACGTCCCACTGTAGGGCACAGGCCTTCTCTCTCAGGGAGAGAGTATGGGCTTAATCACCACGCGTGCCCACCGCGGATTGACAATTTCAATCGCTGATGTATGTAACTAAGACACAGGTTTCCTCACGATGTTTCCCTTCACCGTCACAACTATTATGGCGAGTGACATGCAACCGATATGAAGTAATTAATTTAATTTATAAGTTCATATCGTGCAAGAACTTTCTCCCCCGGCGGCCCATCTCTAATAGAGCCGCGCCGCTCACTAGTGTAGCCTCAGCCTTAGTTAGGGTTTCGAGGAAATGCCGAAAAGGGGTAGGTACCTATTTATATAAAATTATCTGTAAGAATATTAAATAACAGCTCAAATATAAGCCTCTGCATTGGTAGTATGGTGGTACGAGTCACGCGTTTTGTGGCGCTAAAATGTAAGATTTTGACAATACGGTATTTGACACGATCAACAATCAATTATTTCATATGCTCGATTAAAACAAAAATTACAAAATATCTCGGAAAATGTAGCTCATTTAGTTAATTACTAGGTATTACAATTTTTAAATAGATTAAACATAAAAAGAATGCTCTGAAATGTGACGTCATAAGCCAGTATTTTCATACAAAATTCCGTTTTAAAAGTAACTCATTTGATATTTTGTCAAATACCCAATTAATGTAGTGGAAAGTCGCGACGCGCGACTAGCATCGTCGTACTACCTACCCACGCAGGATATTTCAGTGCTACGCAATGTATCTCGAATTGTCATAATAAACTACGAGTTGTAGTTTTATGAAACTTGGCCCAGGGGCCTGACAATTCGACTTTTACTGCGAAGTTGGTTAGCCCACAGATTAGAAAGTAGTAAGAGATTCTGCTACGCAATGTACATCGAATTGTCATAGCAAACTACGTGTAGTAATTTTATCGTAGTTTTAAGTAACCCTCGCTATAATCTCATGCAGCATAAGAATCAGTTCGCATTGAATGTCCCGTGCGTTACGCAGCTCGTTCACTAAACCTGCAGGTCAATAAAACTATAATATGTGCATTATACATATGATTATGGCAAAACCCCTCATGGTTATGAAAACCAAGAGGGAGGCCTATGTCCTGCAGTGGGCGTCAAGGGGCTGATGATGATGATGTACATTATACTTAACTGTTTTTTTTTTCATTGCTCCAAAACCTATTTATAAGCCCTATGTTAGTACTAAGTAAAAACACATACGAATGCAATAAAAATAATGCAGTCAGTGATATAATCAAGTGGTTAAATATAAATAATCTTATCATAAATTTTGACAAGACAGTGCAATAAATTACGCATTTTTATCGAAGGATTCAAAAACATGACATAGATATAAATTACAAAGGTCATATAATTAATCAGGTGACTGTAAAGAAACCCGGACTTAATATTGACAATAAATTTATATGGAAGTATAGGTATATGACTCTGACAATTTATGCAAATAACTGAGCAAATCAACATTTGCTCTCTTCAAATTGGGTAAATTGGCAGACATGCAGACAGTACTAAAAGAAAATACAGTCCAAAGCTGTGGCGGTGGCTTTCCGCGTCCACTAGTGATGTTATACGCTAAGTCGTACCATAATTATAATTACTACATTTACCATAATACATACGTTTGTACCACGAATAATCATAATCGCCATCACACGGAAACGGGTGACTTCCAAGCTGACTGAGTAGCGCTTGCGGCAGTCCAAACAGCAACCTTAAAACACGATGCAATAGGGCTGATAGCCCCTTTTGAAAGCATCTAAAATAGTCCAAAATTGCATGTAAATGTGCATGTAAAATAGTCCAAAATTGTTATCTTAATTTCGCTAACATAGCCTAAGTCATTTACTAACCATTTATGGATGTTTCATCTGAAATAAGATAAAGATAAAACATTTTATTTGCTAAAGCCTGGTCAATACATTAAAGTAGATGGTAAAGTAAATGAAAAGAACATGCATGCTCTACCGGTTAATTAAGGTGTGCAAATATGAGACTCTGAAAATAATGTAAAGAACAAATTTAGAATCTTAGAATTAATATTAAACACAAACTATCAGTACCTATATAACTTAAAAGTAGTACCTATATTAATTAGTTGTATCCCAGAGGAAAAAAGGAAGTTGTTTTTTATATTATTATTATTTTATGTTTTTTATTTATATTAGGAACATTGTTTTTTTCCTTTAACTCTGAGACGGTCGTCAAGGAATTTTCTTACACTGTAATACATATTATCTAATAGGC
The DNA here is from genome assembly GCA_947310995.1 of Yponomeuta cagnagella. NCBI lineage: Eukaryota > Metazoa > Arthropoda > Insecta > Lepidoptera > Yponomeutidae > Yponomeuta > Yponomeuta cagnagella. The sequence continues at coordinate 16,697,567 of OX371270.1, read as the reverse complement.
ATTTACATGACTGTGTTTTAAATTTAGTAAGAGGCAGGATCGAGATGTTTCGAGGCAAGTGATTATAAATCTTTACAGCCATACAGTAACAGTTGCGAGAGTGTAAAGCTAGTGTTTGGGACGGTACATGTAATTTATCTCAATTTCTGCCTCTTGCGTTGTATATTTCGTGGTTCATTTTAAACATATGTGGGTATTTTTTTAACAAAAATGCATATTTCCTGAATGTACAGACATGGAAACGGTAGTATATTTAGGGTTTTGAAGAGGGGCTTACAACCATCAAGACCACCCGCCCCTGTAAGTGCCCTGATACATTTTTTCTGTACTTTGAAAGCTCTTTCAATCTCAACAGAGTTGCCCCATAGGATAATACAGTATCGGAGAATCGATGCCACATAGCCATGATATGCATTTAACCCGGCGTGAGTGAGGTGAGGAATTGTTACACCAGCTATGAGGTGGGTATGAGATACCCGGAACTATGATGTAAAATTTTTGATACTATGATGGTACAATAATGTTTTTTGACTTAAGACATATTAATAATAGTAATAATTCAACAAGATGAGCAAGTAAAATACCAGCATTAAGTACAAAAAACGTTCTTTTTTTTCTTCAAATAACAAAGTGCCTAATTTCCTTCAAAAAAATACAAGTTTAGTAAAATTCCTAATGTTTTATGTTTTTGAGTTCTTTTCATGTAAAATCAAACGAAATTGCAAATTATTTGATAAATCAACATAATAACAGTGTCTCCTTATTATTATAACTAAAAAGGATTCGAAAAGTCTTATGAGATCATGTAACATAGCACCGAAGTTGCACCTGCGAATCGTGTATCGACCGTCACCGGCGGCGCAACACTATACTCGACAGTGTACCTAGCCTTTCACACCCTTACCTCCAGCTACTGAAATGTCAGGACTCGCATGACAACAATAACATTAAATAATCTGCGATTTAAATTTTCCCGGGTATGACATACCCGACCTCACTCACGCTGGGTTAAGGCTGCTTCTTTAGTAGCTATCTTGAAAAGACTTTTTAGGACGTACACAAACTTATCCAGTTTAGTAGTATAAATAATAATAACAATACCTACATTACGGCACGCAAAGGTACCATTTTGCAATTACCAGGTTGCATTTTCATTAGTATAAGGACTCATTACCTACCTCGTGGTGTCACCAACACATTATCATGAATTTCATAATTTCTGGGGATACCTACTAGCATTGAGTTAATTTAATTCAATATAAACGGATTCTGTGGCGGTACGACGTTCGCCGGGACATTATTTTATACATTTTACTTACCCCGATATCGGATCGGCGTCCGACACCGATAATATGAAAACGCTTTTACAGTCAAAAGGCAGTAATTTGACAGGATCTGAAGCGAATTTTCGAAGTTTTGTTCATTTAGGTACATAATTGTACCGACTAGGCAAAACCCCTCGTTGCTATGAAAACCACGAAGGAGGCCTATTTCCTTCAGTGTGCGTCAAATGGCTGATGATGATTGCACACCTCAGAACTGTGTTCTGAGTTGCACACACAGTTTTGTTGGTTTCCCGTAAATGGTAATACGTTATAGGTACTTAACGCCATTTGAACCTCATTCGAACTAATTTTTTTTTAAGTGACAGAAGTACTAAGTTAACATAGCCAACATAAAAATACTAATACAAAACTACCAATCGCTACGTTCCGAAACGTAAAGTTTTGACCCCCAGTTGTCAGGTGCTAGAAAGCTATGAAATTATTATTATTATTATTAAATAACTCTTTGTCTTTCTCTCACACAATACGGACGGATTTATTTAAAACCCAAAATCAAGTACTTGTCTTTTATTTAATTGACAGTGTTATAAACGTAAAATTTTGGTTTTACATACATATAATGCTCATTTGCATCGAAGAATGTTGGGACGTTCTTTACAATTTGATGTGGCAAATGTGTTGAAATTTAAAATTAATAGGTATATTTAAAATCAATAACTTGTAGAAGATACCGTATTTCTAGGCAAAATTAAAATGAGGTCTGCATAGTGTAAAACCAGCACACAGGCTTAGCTCTGCAGCATATGCAGTCAAAAGAAGAGCTCACTGACATTGCAACTCCTATAGTGTATTTACTGAATAGGCTTGTTTATTAAGCAAAAAAGGAGGAGGTTATCAATTCGACACGTATGTTTTTTTTTTTGCTATGTTCTCGCATAACTCCGTCAAATCTTAACAATGTCGACAATTCTTTTTTGTTCGAATAGATATAACGTCCCATTGGTCCCATTTTAATTTGGTGAAGATCTGATGAAGACCTTCAAAGATTGAAAACGGAACTCTTCAATGGACAGCAGTAAATAAGGCCTAAATCCTTTAGTAATATCCGTATGTTTCATAAAACAGCGTAAAAGTAGTCCCAAGGTAATTTGGTGATGTTCTGGTGAACGGAGACGGAAATTGAGAACTTCAAATTTTAAAGCAACGAATTAAGAATGTCTTTAAATTAGAAATATGCAAGGGCGTCGCCAGCCGATGGCGCAGGGGGGGCAAGTTGACTTTACCTACTACAATTCATACTTTTCTCATTCTCTATGAATGAGAAAAGTAAGTATGAATTGTAGGTAAAGTCGACAGCACAGGAAGCTTTTCACTTGTACTACGAGCCTTACATCTACAGCGATTGTAATTACAACAGTATCTTAGTACTATATACATATATATTCTGTGACAGTACAGAGTCCAATGTGTAAAGCTACACGAGCACGAGCTCTTGACTATGCAATAAAAAACTTGTAAATAAGTTATAATAACATTTATTAGAAAAATAGAATAAATAGGAGTTTGAATTTGAATAAGTGTACGGCGTATTTTTTTAAATTACCAGTTTTTAATATTATTCATGTTGCTTCCCCACTCCCCCTCTCCCGCTTCAAAGACAGAGTAGAGCAGAGCGTAATTGAGCGTACGGAATATTAGGAGTGGAATTGGTAAATTCATTAGTGTCTGTTCGAGAACTACCCTCGTAGATACGAATAAACCAGTGTTAAACCAACAGCTGACGTGTTTCATTACATGGTGACAGCGGTGTATCGATTAAATAGCTTAAAGCTGCATATTGTGCCTGCAATCCAATTCAAATCATAAATAAAGTGTGTAAATCAAGAAACATCAACGCACAATGGAACACGCGCGTCCTCCGGTGGAATTATCCACAGAAGGCGGCCCAGTCGCACGCGCCGAGGCGTGGCGAAAATGGCGGAAACAGTTTGAGGTGTTTCTCAAAGCGTCGGGCGTGAGCAAGGAGTCGAGCGACGTGCAGGCCAGCCTGTTGGTGAACCTCATCGGTTCAAGTGGTTATGAAATTTTCACCACATTTACCTACGAGAAGGGTGAAAACGAAACTGATCTCGCGTGTTTGCTCGGCAAGTTTGACAAGCATTTCGGCACGAAACCGAACGCAACTGTATCGCGGTTTAAGTTCTTCTCGCGAAACCAAGAAGCAGGCGAAACCATTGACCAGTTTGTGACTGCTCTTAGGCTACTTAGCCAGAGCTGCGACTTCGCCGATCTCACGGACAGTCTTATAAGGGACAGAATCGTATGCGGCGTAACCAGTAGCACGGTACGAGACCGGCTTCTACGAACCGAAGACCTCAACTTGGCGAAGGCAGTGCAGATTTGTGAGGCCGCCGAGTTATCTAAAGAGGAAAGCCACTGCATTGGAGGTGGAAATGCCGACGCGCGAGTGGACGCGTTAAAGTCGGCTCGAGGTGGTGGGTCCGGAACGCGCTTCGGGCGCGGGCGGCGCGGACTTGGCAGGAGCGCGGCATGGGGCCGCGAAGCCACGGTCCGGGCTTCAGATGAACTTTGCAGCAGTTGCGGGTTTAGGCGTTGCGCCGGTGGCAATCGGTGTGCTGCGGCGTTTGCGGTCTGTTATGTGTGCAACGACAAAGGACATTTCGCAAAGGTTTGTGCGCGTCGCCTCGAGGTTCGAGAAAATGTTTTAAAAATCGACGAGGAATCCGATGACGAACTGTTTTACATAGACATGTTGAAAGTGAGTAACAATAACTCTAAAGAATGGTTGGAAGTGCTGTACATTAACGGTAAGCCCTTGACTTGTAAATTAGACACGGGATCTATGTTAAATGTATTATCGAAAAATCAATATCTTAATCTCGGATTAAACCTAAAGGATCTACAAACTTTTAACAAAAAAGTTATGTCGTTTACTGGCAATTATGTACCTATAATTGGAGAGATAACTGTGTCATGTACGTACAAAAATAACCAATACAAATTACCGTTTGTTGTTGCGGACTTTCAATGTACAAACATAATAGGTCTCCAAGGCTGTTTAGCAGTGAATGCGATACAGAAAACCGACTCACTAAACATAGACATGTATAGCGATTTATTTGAAGGTCTAGGTAAGCTGCCGGGGGAATATTCGATCACAGTCGATAAGAGTGTTCAACCCATCATATGTCCAGCGCGAAAAGTACCATTGGCTATGCGCAACAAATTATCTGATGAATTGCAAAAAATGGTAAACATGGGAGTAATAAGAAAGGTTGAGCATTCTACCGACTGGGTCAATGCTATTGTGATAGCTTATAGGAAGAATGGCGATATTCGTGTCTGCCTGGACCCCCGACCTCTAAACCGCGCGATAAAGCGGCCGCACCACGCGCTACCGACCGTCACGGAAATAGCTACGCGGCTCCGCGAGGCATCCTGTTTCAGCATTCTGGACGCCAGGAACGGGTTCTGGATGATCCAGCTCGATGATCAAAGTGCCGACTTATGTACCTTCAGTACACCTTTTGGCCGCTACCAATTTTTGCGTTTGCCATACGGAATAAATTGCGCGAGTGAAGTCTTTCACGGCAAAATAAGACAACACTTAGAAAGTCTTGAAGGGACAGATTCTTTTGTCGATGACATCATATTGTGGGGCAAAAATAAAACGGAACATGACTTGCGTTTAGAGAAACTTTTACAAAAATGCAGAGAATTAGGCATAAAACTAAACAAAAATAAGTGTAAATTTGGTGTTAGCGAGGTAAAGTACTTAGGACATATTTTTGACGTAAATGGGATGAGACTTGATGGTGAAAAATTGCAAGCAATATTAAATATGCCATATCCTTGTGATCGCAAAGCCCTGGAAAGGTTCTTAGGCATGGTTAATTATTTGAGTAAATTTATTCATAACTATTCTCACTCGGTAACAGTTCTTAGAAACTTACTAAAGAAAGAGACCGAATGGATATGGGAAACGCATCATTCGACTGCGATAGATGAGTTGAAACGTAAGCTAACATCAGCGCCCGTGCTAGCGATCTACTCTCTCGATCTGCCGGTCTTGGTGTCGGTAGACGCGAGTGCGATTGCGTTGGGCGCGGTCTTGCTGCAGGAAGGCCGGCCCGTCGAGTTCGCCTCACTCACATTGACCGACACGCAAACACGCTATGCGCAGATCGAAAAAGAGATGCTAGCAATAGTTTTTGCTTGCGAGCGTTTTCATCAATATATTTTTGGTAGAACAGACGTCACCGTCCAGTCAGACCACAAACCGTTAGAGGCTTTGTTCAAAAAGTCACTTATATCGGTCCCAGCCCGCATACAACGCATGATGTTACGAGTGCAGGGTTATAATATCAACGTAAGGTACACACCTGGTAGATATATGTATATTGCGGATACATTATCGCGCGCGCCATTACCTACTGTATTTCATGATCGTGTGAGTGAAGAAGTGGATGCACAAACCTGTTTTCAATTAGAGAACGTTCGTTTTAGTGATAAGAAGCAACAGATAATTAAAGAATGTTTGCTTGTAGATTCCGAAGCTCAATTACTAATTAAATATATTTTGAATGGGTGGCCTAAATATCGTAGTGAGGTGCATGAGAATCTCAGATGTTTTTGGCAATTCCAAGAGACTTTGCAATATTTAAACGGATTAATATTTAAGGACAACAAATTATTCATCCCATTAGCTTTGCGTGAAGAGATGCTAAAACGTGTGCATGAGGGTCACCTCGGCATCGAGCGCTGCAAGCAGCGCGCGCGTGAAGTTATGTTTTGGCCCGGCATGGCGACCGCCGTCGAGAAGGAAGTGCGAGCGTGTGCAGCGTGTGCACGACATGCAGCGTTGCCGCCACGCGAGCCCTTGCAACCACACGCAGTACCAGACCTGCCCTGGTGCAAGCTCGGCTCCGACTTGTTTGAGTATAGACGAAGCAATTATTTAATAGTAGTTGACTATTTTTCTAGCTTTGTTGAGGTGGCTCAACTTAACAACATAGGTAGCAATGCGGTCATAAAGGCGCTCAAAGAACAATTTGCCCGGCATGGTATTCCGCGTGAACTGGTTACAGATAACGGACCGGCATACAGTTCAGCGGAGTTTAAGAAATTCATAAATGAATGGGAAATTGTTCACACCACCTCTTCGCCGTATTATCCCCAATCCAATGGGAAAAGTGAACGTACAGTTCGCACTGTAAAAGAGATGCTAAAGAAATGTCTAGACTCGGGGCAGGATTTTCAACTCAGTTTATTAAACTTTAGGAGCACACCACGCGACGGAATGGATTCTCCGGCTCAAATATTAATGGGTAGACGGCTTAACACGCGCTTGCCAATCAGTAACAATTTACTATACCCGGCTACGAATATGAATAACAAAAATCATCGTGTGCTATCTGATAACAAAACAAAACAATGTCAGCAGTATAACAAAGGTTTTATACGTGTTCTTAATCAACTACAACCAGGTAAGCGCGTCATACTGAGGGACAAAAACGACTCCAGCGGAAAGCCAGTTAAAGTAGTATCAAAAGTAGATAAACCTCGATCGTATCTAGTAGAAGACGCGGTAGGCCGTAGGGTCATTCGAAACAGGAGATTTTTAATAGACCGGGAACGAGTGCAGCCGACAACATCGACCGATGACGCAACGAAAATCGCGCATTCTGAGCCCGATAAGAAACCCGTTTCCAGCGCAGACACTAATATCGACACGGCAGCTAATACGAATAATATCAAGGGTCCTCTTACTAGATCAAGGTTACGCAAGCTAGCCGAAAAAAAGTTTTAACATAAATGACTACCTCTAAATAACCTTTAAATACTTCCATAGCGTATAAGATATAAGATCACTTATGTATAAAAAAATAAAATAAAAAAAAAAAAAAAAAACTAACCCTAATAACACGACTTTTTTTTTTTTGTTTGAAAATTTTATATACGTTTCATTAAGTAACTAGATACTAAGATAAAAATTAACCTGTTAACATAATGTAGATTTACAGAAAATTTTAGATTAGTTTTATTAAAATAAATAATCTAGGTATCTAAGATAAGAAATCCTACTGTTTGTTACCTATCGATATGGTACCTATTAAATAAGTACCTAACTAAGATAAGAAAGAAGATGATGTAATGGATTTAAATAAAGTGCCCATCGTTAAGCCAGATACCATACCTATAGGCTATAATAATATTACATCAGGCTATTGTTTTAGATATTTCATAGTCCTCTAAAATGTTTGTTTATTGAGATTCTTACTTCCAATTAAAAAGAAGGGAATTGTAGTATATTAGGTTAGTGTCTGTTCGAGAACTACCCTCGTAGATACGAATAAACCAGTGTTAAACCAACAGCTGACGTGTTTCATTACAGTAAATTCATTCGAGTTTCGACGTACGGGAATGATTGTTCAAGGCTTGAACTTCAAGCAAATTAACTCAAAGACTTAAGACTTTGGTTGCATTATATTTGGCAATTTTTTTAGAATCTCTAGGGGGGGGGGGGGGGGGCAACTGCCCCTCCCTGCCCCCCTTGGCGACGCCCTTGGAAATATGAAGTATATTTTGTAGTCGGTGCCCAGTTTCATGACCGGACATACATTTTGGGCACCGACTACAAGTTAAGTATACTTCTACAATACCTACATGTGTAAATACTTCTAACTTAAATGTAAGTATTCTTTTAAATTATTTGTAACGTTTTAGTGCTGTAGTGTTTTGAAGTCGGTTTTTATTATTTTTTTGTTAGGTACTTCTATAATACCTATTCCGTGTGGCGCCGGATTAAGAATAGCATCACTCCATTTCCTTCCGTGGATGTCGTAGAAGGCGACTAAGGAAATCAATTACCAGGAGACAGGCAGCAGCGTCTTCCTGAGATTCCAACCGCATCCTGCGATGGCTAACCCGCCTGCCAAGCGTGGCGATTATGGCAAAACCCCTCATGGTTATGAAAACCACGAGGGAGGCCTATGTCCTGCAGTGGGCGTCAAATGGTTGATGATGATGATGATAGTATTATGGCCTACGGTAGACTGCTGTGAGGTCGGGTAGCAGACATTGAACCGATATTCATCTTACAAAGAGAGCGATCCAATTTAGGTAGGGTAGCAGCTAGGGACTCGTTGCGGGATATCTTTATAGAAACTAACATGTTAACTCTTTCTATGGAACCCTACATTGCGCGTGGCCCGACATGCACTTGGCCGGTTTTTTATGCTTTCTACGTGATTTCGCAATGAAACCGTGTAATTTTTAGGGTTCCGTACCCAAAGGGTAAGGGACCCTATTACTAAGACTCCGCTGTCCGTCCGTCCGTCCGTCTGAAGATTTCTGTTGCTGCTATAACAACGAATAAAAATAAAATAAATATTTAAGGAGAGCTCCCATATAACAAACGTGATTTTTTTGCCGCTTTTTGCTCGATATTAATAACGGCAACAGGTAGACCATAGAGGAACTTATTATAGAAATATTCAAATGTTGTACGGAACCCTTCGTGCGCGAATTAACTCTCTTGATCAAGCAAACCTTTTGAAAAGAATGAATGTGGAGTTTCTTTGATAGCTTCTTCTCTGCATGATCCATTGTTTGTAAAACTAACAGCTTTGACGTTCATTAAGTAAACATTTTGACTTTGACTTACGTTTAACTAAAATTTTGAATGAAACGTAATCTTCTTAAAAAGAGGCATTTTTATTTTTTACCCATTATAACTCTATGATATAATACCTCACAGCTACAAGGTAAAACTAGTAACTAATCAGCATAAGATTTATTTTTAGTCTTAGCAAGGTGACTCGCGTTTTTGCGTTTAGTAAATCCTATCTATTTTCAGTAACATTGAAAAATGGCTTCAACATTGTCTAATAACCCGTGTTTTCGCAATATCACAGATTTCTTTGCGAAAATTCGATTTATCATATCATCCTACAACATATTATGTACCTACTTATAGATTAGGCGATTAGCAATGGAAATTGCCAATTTCGGCTTTTTAATCTTGTTATGCATTTCTATCGAACATTTCAATCGTATCGAACTCGATGGCGCAAAACAAGATAGGTAGTAGTCCGTCTCATTCGAAATATTGTTGAACAGAGAGAGACAGAACTGTATCGGGATTTCGAGGACACCAAATCCGTCTGAGTGATCTCTTTATTACCGTTGTCAATTGACAAAACAATAGCCTACAGGATGGTACTAAAACGTCCTCGGTCTCTTATTTATAAAAATCGGCCAAGTGGGGGCCCAGTGTAGGGTTCCGTAGAAAGACGAGATTTTTATCTGCCTTACGGAGTTAACCACTTCCATTGAATTTTAAGTAGACATAGAAACCCATTCCCATACAAAAAAAGTGGCGATCAAAAAACCGCGCCAGGCCCAGAGGCCGCCACTGAAAATATACGCAGAGCCGAGAAATACGTGTAGAGAGCTTTCTCCAAAAGCGTTAGATGGTTCTGTTATCAATTTTTTAAAGGTTCACTATACCATCTAGCGGTAAGTAGCGAAACGTGTAATTTCACCTGTAATTCCAACAGTAGTGTACTCTAGTGGCAAGTAGCAGAAACTAAATGCGTTCAGTTCTAGATTTTAGATTAAATCGGAATGCATCTATATTATCCGTCAATGTCCCCCTTAAATATTTATTTTATTCCTTTTTTTTAGTATTTGCTGTTATAACGGCAACAGAAATACATCATCTGTGAACATAACTGTCTAGATATCACGGTTCATTAGATACAGCCTGGTGACAGACAGACAGACGGACAGTGGAGTTTTAGTATTAGGGTCCCTTACCCTTTGGGTACGGAACCCTAAAAAAATTATCTTTCAAGTTCGGAAAAAACTGCCAGACTTGTTTCCTGAACTACATATAATAATATGTAAGTACATACCTACAAGTTTGTACGGAACCCTCGGTGGGCGAGTCCGAGTCGCACTTGTCCGGTTTTTTTTAATGTCATAACTCATTTTAGTATAAATAAAAACGGACGAAAAAAAAGGAACCCTAAAAGCATCTTGTTAATGATCAACACGAACGAGATATTATTTTGTAAACAAGCCCTGATTATCAAGACCACGGTTTCCTCTAAAGCCGTAGAAAACGGTAATTACCGTAGCATCGGCAACACTGGTGGGAGAAACTAGAGAATTACCTCCATGAACCTCCGAGAACACCTTGTGTACATTAACGTAAGGACGAAAATGTCTTAACTTGAAAGACTTTGGTGGAGCGATTTGACATTTGCAAATGTTGCCATTATTAATTATTATATTGAAATGTTGCTATTGTCAATAATGATAATTAGTGCCATCTACCGAGGAGTAGCAAATTATAAGCGTACAATGACATCTAGTGACATTGACCAGCGGCATCTCATTATTAGTGTGGTAGCTGACTGGTTTACGAAAAATGTTTCAGTATAATTTAATTGTTTGATGATAATTTCGATTTCATTCATTAATGGATTAAATCGTTAGGTTTTGTTACTTTTATTTGAAGAAAAATACAACTATCGGGGAAAAGTGGTTCAAATTCCTTATTTTTCAAAAAATAAAATAAGATAGTTACAAATCTTACCAACAAGCGACGTCAGCGCCAGTAGCCAAAAAAAACTATTGAATGATCTTCTATCCCTGCTTAAAATTCAATGCCACTTCATGTTTCCTTTTAAGTTCATATGTGTCTCTACCCTGAATTTTTTCACGTTTATACAATTTATACAGAGTTATTTTAGGAAAATGTGACGTTTGCAGTTTGTTATTTACAATAACTTATGTTTTACCATTAAGATAAGATAAGATGATTAATTTTACAAAAACATTATACACAAAATATGACCTTAGTGGTAAGGATAATACTCGTAATATGAACCGTGCTCTCTAAAAAGGTAATTTGTTATATAAACTGTGATATAGGATAAACAGTGCTCTCCTAAACAACGTGTATTAATACAAGGCCTCACATGACTATCGAGCACATTTGGAAATTAATCGAGTCATACATGTCATGCGAAAAATGTCGTTCTGACTTTTTGAATTTTTTCAAACAGGTTAGGCTACAGGGCAAAGCCTTGACCGGATCGTCTTTGTTTTAGGCTCAAATTGTAGCTGACTAAATTGTCCACAGGATTTTTTCTCAAATTTTTGATATCATTCTTCGTTTCCAAAATATCAAAAGATTTTTTTAACTTTCTCGAATATATTTTTTTGCACCTTACAGCTCTCGGAAATAAGAGTATTTTGAGCTTTTTTAACCGACTTCAAAAAAGGAGGAGGTTATCAATGCGACGCGTATATATATTTTTTTTGCTATCATCATCATCATCATCAGCCATTTGACGCCCACTGCAGGACATAGGCCTCCCTCATGGTTTTCCTGACCATGAAGGGTTTTGCCATAATCGCCACGCTTGGCAGGCGGGTTGGCGATTGCAGTATGCAGTTGGAATCTCAGGAAGACGCTGCTGCCCGTCTCCTCATGATGTATTTCCTTAGTCGCCTTCTACGACATCCACGGAAGGAAATGGAGCGACATTTTTCTTAATCCGGCGCCACACGGAGCTATGTTTTTGGCTATGATCCTCCATAACTCCGTCAAATCTTGACCGATTTCAACAATTCTTTTTTTGTTCGAACAGGTATAACGTCCCATTGGTCTCATTTTATTTTGGTGAAGATCTGGTGGAGACTTTCAGAGATGGAGAACAGAACTCTTCAATGGACACCAGTAAATTAGGGCTTTAATGGGGCCTATCCTTTAGTAATATCCGTATGTTTCATAAAATAGCGTAAAAGTAGTCCCAAGTTAATTTGGTGATGTTCTGGTGAAGACTTTTGGAGATGGAAATTTAGAACATCAAATTTTAAAGCAACGAATTAAGTAGGGTAAATTATGGTTATAAGGGACTTATTTATTTTTCTTCCGCTCCCCCACTAAAAATTGAAAAATAAAAAAATTTAAATAAAAAATAAAAACCGACTTCGAAACACTACAGCACTAAAAAGTTATAAATTAGAAATTTTATTAAAATTTAATAAAACATTTTTTGAACATCACATCTTCACAATTCTCCGAGATATAAGGAGATCGCACTTTTTCGTGAAATCGGAGCCTACACTGGAGCGAACGAAAAGACATTTCCAATGTCAAAAACCTAAAATACATTTATATTATCCACTAGGTATTTAGTATTTAGCCCACTTATTGTACCTACAATTTTATTTCTAGTACACTAAAGAGAACGTCTGAGACTTGGAATGCTCCCGTACCTAGCTAAGAAGGTCGATGGAATCTTTGTGACACCCTGTGTAGCTATCAGTGTGGAAAGGATTTGCTGGCATACTATCTTGGAGATAAACAATTTGCATTATATAAAATTAGACGTCTATTTTTTTGGAACATGTTAGGTCCGCTTAGCATACGTCCTCTAGTACCTACCCCAATATGCGTGTACTGATTCTCTTGGCCGTTCTTGGGGCCGCCCTTGGTAAGTTTTCCATGATTTTATTGTTTCACCTTTAAAGCGGCCAGGGCCTAGTGTCATAAAACTACAATTTCTAGTTTATTATGACAATTCCAGCTACATTGCGTAGCACAGTCGTTTTCTTAAATGTGTGGGTTAATCGACTTTGCAATTTATATCGAATTGTCTTAGTAAACCATGAATTGTAGTTTAATGAAACAGACCCCAGGGCCGCTACTACGTAAGTCCTCCACTGTGTGAAGTTGTCCGAGTCAAATTGGTACATACCGATATATATTTTGACACTTTGGAGTCGTCAAAATGGTTAACACGATAGAGTGGACGGCTACGTGATAGAAGGGCTGAACTGGGGCGAATTACTAAAGCCGTTTCGTACTAGAAGCCCCGTCTCACCTCATTGAGACATGATATGAATTTACTTTCTTGCCAACTTTTATCGTAATCGAGTTAAAAGTCAGGTCGTGAAAACAATACTACAGTCATACCTACTGAATTGTTTAAATTTATTTTAAACTGGGTTTTTGCTTGTTTTTAAATACTGTGATTTAAAGTACCTATACATAGTTTCATGTACGCATCAGTATATTTTTGCAAGATTAGCCAGCCCTAATTTCTGGCCCCTCCTCCTGGGCCCGGGCTTAATTGGCCTCACGGGAAATCCGCCTCTGAGGGCGGCCACATACAGTCAGAATTCCGTTTCGGAATTTCGCTTCAATATCGATTCGGGATTCCTTGTCATTCCGAACTGAACAAACATACCTATGTGTGCGATGCATTTACGGAATTCCGAATCGAAGAGATTCCGAAACGGAATTCGGACTGTATGTGGCCACCCTTAGCATGCTTTCCCGAAATAGAAGAGGGCTTACATGCATGTCCAAGAACCAATGGGATTCATAATTAAAGAAATTACATAAAACCAGGGCCTAGAGTCAAATACACGTAGTTATAAACTTAATTTCGGAATCATTTTTTTAGTTAGGTGGGAATGAAAGTTGAGTTAAATTTTTGTTACATTACTGAGTTCATTTAGTCTTTAATGTGTAGCCTTATAAAGGTGACATTGTCGCTGTGCGACAAAACCCTTTTTAATAAAGATTATCCTCCTCAGTCCTGACCTTGAAAAGAACAATTAAATACCATTGTTATTTTCGAGGTCAGGACTGAGGAGGTTATAAAAAAAAATACTACCTAGAATTTTTGTCGGAAGAGTCTACCACGTCGACTACGACTCTTCGAATGAGTGCAAAACCTACTCTATATCTATATCTACTACGCGCGACAAATCCTAAATGAATCCAACCATCTAAACTTCCAACTATCATATTATACCTACCTTCCTACTATAATTCCTGACGCAAACGTTGGCGCCCATGGTCGAAATCTTTTGACAAAAATTCAATTACATAAGTTAATAATTATGTGTACTTGCATACGAAAGTTTTAGGTAAAAAAACACACTGATACACACACACTTGTTCAATAGCATGATATTATTATGAACACGACATTGGCAGTCATTTGCCTCTATTTTATAGTCTAAGTAGGTATAACCCGCGAAAATTTGATAGGCATATTCCGCGAAGAAAATGAAATGGCGCGAGATGCACGGCTTGGAATGCGATTGGTTAGTAGACTACAAATAGGGTCAATAAAACAGCTATTACTGTACTAATATTACTCTACTGAACAACCATGCATTCATGCAGAGACTCCCCCCAATTGCGTATTTGACAAAATATCAAATGACTTACTTTTAAAACGGAATTTTGTATGAAAATACTGGCTTATGACGTCACATTTCAGAGCACTCTTTTTATGGTTAATCTATTTAAAAATTGTAATAACTAGTAATTGACTAAAAGAGATACATTTTCCGAGATATTTTGTAGTTTTTGTTTTAATCGAGCATATGAAATAATATATTTTTGATCGTGTCAAATACCGGATTAGCAGGACTGAAGACGGATGTTACTGGATTGTCGAGGACTAAAAAGGTCTTGGCCTTGAAATAGTTGTCCAGAGGTGGACAAACCTTAGGATGGATAGAACTGATGAAGAGAGTAGGTAGGTAGGTGTACATGAAATATATGGGAAAAAAATGTACCTAAACTAACTGACTTACTTCTAATATTCATACATACTTAATAAAATACTTAAACTAACCATAGAATACAAATATATACTATACAAACATATACTTATATCATTATAATATACTAGTACATAAATTTTACATATAAACAGACAACAGACAAGACTTACTATGGTTACTAAATAGAGAATCATAGCAACAGCATGGTCACACACACAACACAATCACTTGACCTGGTCCCAAACTAGGATACTCTGTACATCAAAAACAGAAATACACTCAGATCAGACTGAGGCCATTTGTAGAAATACTTACAAGATAAATAGCAATCGAAAGTTGATCAGCCTTCAGATTTTGGTAACAAAGTTGCCCATAACGTTACAACAATTGAAATTTGTCGTATCAATGCCAATGGTGGTTATTAGAGGCAGCAACTAAATTAACGCATACTTCATCATCATCATCAGCCTATGCTTGTCCACTGCTGGACATAGGCCTCTCCTATTGCACGCCACTGAGCACGGTCCTCGGCTATTCTCATCCAGCTCTTGCCAGCCGCCCTGCGAAGATCATCGCTCCACCGAGTCTGAGGACGTCCTACACTACGTTTACCGATCCGCGGTCTCCACTCAAGAACTCGTCTACCCCATCGGTTATCAGTTCTTCGGATGATATGGCCGGCCCACTGCCACTTCAGCATGCTAATTCGGTGGGCTATGTCAGTGACTTTGGTTCTCTGTCGGATCACCTCGTTTCGAATTCGATCTTTAAGAGAAACCCCGAGCATAGCCCTTTCCATAGCACGCTGAACTACTTTTTTTAATTTTTTTTAATTTTTTTATTTGTGGACCAGCCCCACCGTGAGTGTCCACGTTTCGGCACCATATGTCATGACGGGTAGGACGCACTGATTGAAGACTTTCGTCTTGAGCAACGCATACTTATTAATTAATTACTGCCGCGTTGCCGTGTATCAAAATATTTTTTTCCTGTAGAATCGAAAAAAGTTCTCGAAATTCTCCAAATTTTCTCTGATCAATCGATACTCTTTCATTGACACACCCCTCCGCAATACAGACGCGAATTTATATTGTATGTGTTTGTTTTTGTACAAAAATGTTCGCCATGAGGATTTTGATTATTTATAAGTGTTAGAATACTGCAGGGTGACTTTGAATTCGTTCACCGTATTTTAAGCGGACATTCTACCCATGATTTAAACCAGGAAAAGCAAAACCAACAATTTCGGGACAAAAAGTAATACAAATAACACGACTGATCTCCAAAAAATAGGTCATTGTGTTCGATTCTCACTGGAGGGCGCCGAACTTGATCTATACAAACGGCCTCAGTCTGGATGTATTTCCACCTGTGTCACTTAGTTTCCGTTGCCAGCAATCTGCCCTAGATCATACATACATACATAAACTCACGCCTGTATCCCAGAGGGGTAGGCAGAGACCAGGGACTGCCACTTGCCACGATCCTGACAGATAACGTTCGCTTCCTCAACATACATTACTCGTTGCATGCACGCACGCCGGTTTCGAGTACTTTTTATCTTGCCTTTTGCTAATACATGCCCTATTTGGTCGCAGTATGTCCGCCTGGGATGCCCCTTACCGGCCCTTCCACCCACATTCGCTCGATATATTTGTTTCGTTAATCTTTCTTCCTTCGTCCTCTCCACATGCCCAAACCAACATGACATTCCTTTCTCAATTCTAGTCACTACATCCTTTTTCAGTCCACGACGTTCTCTAATTAAAATATTGCGTATCATGTCATTCAAAGTAACACCAGATATATTTCTCAAGGACCTCATTTCAATCCAGAAGTAATCTTCATGATCAGCCATTTGGCGCACACTGCAGGATGGCCTCCCTCATGGTTTTCCTAGCTCTGAAGGGTTTTGCCATAATCGCCACCCTTGGCGGGTGGGTTGGCGATCGCAGTATGTGGTTGGAATGTAAGGAAGACGCTGCTGCCCGTCTCCTGGTAATTTATTTCCTTAGTCGCCTTCTAAGACATCCACGGGAGGAAATGCAGTGACGCTATTCTTAATCCGGCGCCACACGGAACAGAAGTTATAATGTTATTATTATTTCTCTTCCCACAGCGGTACCCGCCCATAAAACTGACCGCATCGTCGGTGGCTCCGAGACGACGATCGACAACTATCCGTTCCTGGCCAACATGCAGTTTAGTTACGCCGGGGTCTCGTGGAACCACTTGTGTTCCGGCACGCTCATCACCTCTAGGAGCATACTGTCCACAGCGCATTGCTACTAGTAAGTGTCAACGTTGAAAGGATTGCGTGTCCGCTCCCCAAAAGGAGTTCTTGATAGCAGCCTATCTAGAAGTATTCTTTAGTAGGGGAGGGCCTGAAAAGCGATGGCTTGCCAAACCCAATCACAATCCGTGTATGCAGTAAGCCAACACACTGGGAAAGGCAGTTGCCCATTACTGCCTGGCCACCTTTATACTTTATTCATTAATTTGCTTCTTAGCTAGTAGGTAAGCCTAAAAATAACAGGTTTTACATCCAAAAAGGATGTTCTTTGTTTGATTCAAAAAACCGGCCAAGTGCGAGTCGGACTCGCGCACGAATGGTTCCGTACCATTACCTATCTATACAACATGAGACAAAGATCGAGACAAGATAGATTAGGTACATTGGTACATTGAGAACAGCGCCATCTATAGAAACCACCAAGAAGCGTTTAACACTGACATTTAACGACATGACATCAGCGCTGTGAAGGTTACATAGATGGCCGCTAGATAGCGAGCGCTGTCTTTAGACAATGTTTGTTGTATGGGAGCCCCCCTTAAATATTTATTTTATTCTGTATTTGTTGTTATAGCGGCAACAGAAATACATCATCTGTGAAACTGTCTAGCTATCACAGTTCATGAGATACAGCCTGGTGACAGACAGCCAGACAGTCAGACAGACAGACAGAGAGTCCAAGTTAGTCAGGATAGTAAAGCAGATGAGCAGCGTATGGCATGGAGACGTAGGGCTCTAGGTCTTTCAAAATGCGGTCTAAAATGCTCTCTTCTTTCTGCTATTTTACTAAGCAAACCAAATCGTGGCAATTGTGAGCAGTAAAGCGACTTATTTCCTGCTATCCCGTGTGGTTTTTGGTTTAAGAATATGACCACCCCGACTCATCCCTTGGGTATCATAAGAGCGATTAAAGGAAATTCAGGAGGTTGTCAGCAGCACCTCTGCTGTAAGAGAGTAACCATCTACTTGCCATCTACTGCGAACACCAGCTAGGCTACCCAGCGTCGTGATTACGGACAAAACTGCCCTTGGATAAGTACGTCTTGAGGGGTGACCGGGTGGGAGAGGTCTACGTCCAGAGACCGACAAACTTAGGTTAATGACTGACTTCCCTATTACAGCGGAAGTCTCGTTCCAATGTGGCGCGCGCTTCTCGGAACCTCGTACGCAGCCAGCGGTGGCGACGAGCACACGATCTCCACGATCATCATCCATGAGGACTATGACTACGATATGCACACCAACGACATAGTCATCGTAGTCCTGGAATCAGCAGCTACGTTCTCCGTCAATGTGGGTGTCGCAAACATCGCTGGCACGAACTACATCCTGCCTGACAGTACCAGTGTTACGGCTATTGGATGGGGCAGGATTGAGGTGAGGATCGGTAACTGTTGCGAATATTTTGGAGTGTGGTGATAGTACATATTCTCAATCAGGTTATCGTTGCAGCTATTTAAAGCCTTCAGACTATAAAGGATTGCGCAGATTCATGGTTATTCTGATCGCAGTTCTTTCCTAAACGCCCATAATACGCCATACATGCGTCTTCTCGACCAATCTTTTGAAATTTAACGGAAGCATGGATTAGACGTGTGAAAAAGACGCACAGCCCCTTGTTTTTAAGTACCTGATACTTTATTACATACCAATGCAAAACTGAAACATTACATTAAAGTTCAAATGCAGACTGGAAGGTGACCTTGAACGCCTCGGCAACTTTTAGGTGTCGAAGCAACGGGGGAGCCGGGTAAGCCTCACACACCCAAAACCATCACAGGAGATTGGGTTACTGCATTCATGCATTGGAATTCGATGAGATAGACCATCGATTTTCAAGGGTCAGGGGTCAGGCTCCTTCTTGAAAATAAGGATCAATGTAAAGCAGCCTTTATACCTACGTCCCACTTTAGGGCACAGGCCTTCTTTCAGTGAGAGAGTATGGGTTTACTCACCACGTGCGCTCGCCGCGGATTTGCACTTTGGCGCTGAAGTATGAGAATTAACACCACAGACGCTCGGGTTTCCTTAATTTTTTTTTCCTTCATCCTATGTCCAGCAGTGGACTTCTTGTGGCTGAATGATGATGATGATGATTATTGCTACTACAAATTCGCTGGTACATGCCGAGATTCGAACCCTCGATCTCTTGAATGTGAATAAGCCAATAGCTGGTTATTCTGTTGCCATAATGCTATTTTGTTTCCCGCAGTCAGCAGGAGAGTTTCCTGAGGTGCTACAGTACGTCAATTTAAACGTTATCAACCAAGAGACTTGCGCGCAACGGTACGCAGACTTGAAGACGCAACCTGGCTTCTCACACTACCCTGACGTCAGTACCGATATGATTTGCACGGGTATCCACGACGTTGCAGGCTATGGCACTTGCGAAAGCGACAACGGGGGACCTGTTCTTCACAACAACAATGTTGTAGTAGGCCTCATTGCTTGGAGATACGGTTGCGGCTTGGCCGAGTACCCTGGAGTTAACACCAAAGTATCTTCATACACGGAATGGATTGTGGCTAATGCTTCTGTTTAAGATTAGCAAGATATGTATGAAATAAATTAATGATAACCTAAAAAGTGTTCAACAGTATTTTCTACCTTTGTACCTATACAAGTCATCAGGAATTTTCGAAAAAAATTCGGAAGCACTACCTATAGTACATTATTAACTTAATTCCGGATTTAAAATCAAGTGCCTAAGTTCAGAATTTAGCAAACAATAACGTGAGGTAAATATACTGACTTAAGCCGTTTGAATTTACTTAAGCCGTTTGAATCACTTTATAAAAATACAACATTTTGTAAGCTACTGTAACTGAGCCAACGACAAAGAATATGCATTCAGCGGAAGACAGTTTCTGAAGCATAAAAAAGCAAATTAATGGCTATCTAAAGTCTGTTTTTAAATTCGATTCAAAATGTGTCGAGGTCGTAAACCAACACGACCAGTGATAGGTAGTTAAAAACATAGTTTTCTAACTAGCGCTAAAAAATTACCTCACTTTCAATGGGGATCCACACTGCCAATTTATCCCTGTAGAGGGCGCATCATCGATACGGCCAGGCTGAACTGTCATTCTCATACAATTGTAGCCCTTTTTTACGATGTTTTATAAATTTTCGTTAGATTTCTTTCTATGTGACCGACCCTTTTTTGGGCTACCAGGTTGTAATAAAAATGGTGTTATGGTTTCCACTGACTTAACCGAACTTTTCACAGGTCAGCTTTCTTTCCAGTTACTTTTGCTCCTCGTTTATTAAGTTCGTCTTTTAGTTCTGTTAACTTCTATGTTGCTTACATGTTGAATAACAAGATGTTGGACCCACAAAAAACTTTATAAAAAACAAGAAATCAACAACAACAAAAGTTTGACATGGCCGGATCGCTGCTAGTGCCATCTGCGATTCGTTTTGCGTGTGGATCCCCATTCTGGGAAGGTGGGCGGGGCTTGTCAATTATCGACGACGACGACGCTATAAATAAAAATATATCGCGCGATGTCTTGTTCTACCTCAATCCGACCGCAGTCGTGTGTGGACGAGGATTGCAAAAATATCGCATAATATTTTACTCCGTCGTCTGTGACGACTATAAATCTTAGGTTCCAATGAAATCTATGCCAATAAAAAACTCTGTTATCAAAATAAAAGTAAAAAGATCTTCTATTTACAGACATACATACATACATACATGAACTCACGCCTGTATCCCAGAGGGGTAGGCAGAGACCAGAGACTGCCACTTGCCAAGATCCTGACAGATCACTTTCGCTTCCTCTTCCTTCGCGCCTCTTTTTTTTGCATCGAATTAAAAAACAGATTACGTAGGTATATATTGTGTACCTACTTTTATTACTATTAATAATAAGGTGATGGCAGCAGGGGCGCTTTTAAGTATTACTTAAGTACCTACGTAAGTTCTCTACTGTATCTTTATGGAGTTGACCGATTTAACTTAGGTAGGTAGGTACTCCGAACTGTCAAATGTCAATACTGTCGTATAGGTACATAATATTTTGACACGTTGGAGTCGTCAAAACGGTTAACCCGATAGAGTGGACAGTTACTGGCTACGTGATAGAAGGGCGGATGGCGGAGGGCGGAGCTACAAAAAAAAAAATCTATATCAGCTGTTACTGTAAATTAGGTCAAAATAGTCAAGTAATCTGATAATCACATTTATGATTTTGAAACGTAGGATGGTATGATGATTATCTCGAACTTATCACCACGCAAATAAAAAGCCCGTTCCTGTGACGTGCCCGCCGGCAGCGGATTAGGACTCATGTCTCCCCTGGTGTCTCCCCTAGGGTAGCCATCAGGATTGTCTTAGTCCTCGTGTCTTCCTCACGTAGGGGTGATATTAGACCTTGCTTTCGCACTTGGACGAACTTTAATTGGAATCTAATTTAAATTTTCTTAGTGGAGCTGGAAAAATCACGCACAGTGATTTTGAAACATAAACAATAACATTTGACAGTGACAGCTGACACCACACTGTGACAGTGACATGAGCATTGCATAGTGGCAGTGTTGCCAGATAAGGCAATTTATCGCCATTTGGGCTATCTCGGAAAGAGAAATGGCCACCAAAAATTACATTCGGCAAAATGTCCCCAATGGGCAGTGTTCCGGGAGACATCGACTGTCGTAAAGTGAAAACCATTTCGAGGAATAGGGACACTGATTAGGGGTTTAAATAAGTAAAATTAAGACGCATTATTAATATTTACCGCAAAAAATTTATAACCTTCATTCGTCCTTCAATTATGTCATCGTTGGCTCTAATGCGGCAGTTCCATTGCCTTCGAATATAAAAAATAAATACATTCGTTCGTTCAACGAATGTATTTATTTTTTAGATACAGTAAAGATAACCTCAATTCTCAACAAATATCCGATTAATTTGAATAATTATTACGAACGAGACGCTAGCTTGTTATTTGCATGAAAAAATAAATTCAATTCAATTCTTGGTTATGGGCAATACGATAAGAAAAGAAAATATTGGTAAGTAGTTGACACTGACTGACATTTGTTTGTCATTATCAAACGTCAACAAATTTTAATTTTTAAAAAGCATAAAAAAAGGCAAAGGTACGTACATAATTATGCCAGTGGTGACGTCATACTTACTAAGCTATCAGAAATTTTAAATAATTAATAAAAAAATAATGACATCGAAAATTATGAAAATATTCAAATTAGTTTCTTTTATTAATCTATATTTTTGATTTCTAGAATAAAAAAATGGAGTGAACAATGCCCATTAGGCTATGTATTTCATTGACTTTTGGGCTACATATTTGAAAAATCCGAACCAATTACGTATATTTTTTGCGTAATCGTGTATTAATTTACCGATTTATTGTACTTTTAGGGTTTTTAGTGGCACTGTAAGGATTCGATTAATATAAAAAGCGGCGATCAACTTGTAAATAAGAGTATTTTATGTTTTTGTAACTAACTGAGATAATTTTAAAAAACAGCTGCGTAAAAAACTACGAGGGCCAGAATTTAAAAAAGTAGTTTTACTGAGGTGATTCTGAGAAAATTCAGGCGATTTGGGCTAAGAGAACATAGACGATTTTCGGGAGTGTTTTTCAAAATTTTGGCGACTTTGACCGGCCAGCACCTGGTAAGTCTGGCAACAACGTACAGAGGTCTAGCGCAGCGTTGCCAATTCTACGTCTTTTTACGTAGATCTACGTACTTTAGGCCTTTCCTGCAAACCTACGAACTTCATTCCCAGAATCTACGTATCTTCTATCAAACTGTACAAATTTGCGAAATAATGTAACACATATGAAGGGGTATAATTTTGTATATGAATTTTACATATGAATTGGCATAATTTCCTTTTCATTCGCGAAAAAAAGTTAACAAACGTTCCGTTTCATACTAGCGCACACTTACCTCGCCGTACAACACTCGCGTCAAGTTTTTTTTTGGCTACGTTACCTACATGTATAAATACTTCTACTTCTACAATACCTACATATATAAATACTTATACTTCTAATTACTTAAATTATTTCTAACTTTTTAGTGCTGTAGTGTTTCGAAGTCGGTTTTTATTTTTTATTATAGAAAAAGTTCGCTTTAGGTACATAGACCTGTGACTGTGACTGTGTAAATCGAAACGTCTCGCCGTGAAAAGTGAAACTTACCTAAAAATTTAAAAAATCAAATGTCTTAAAAAATTCCGCCAGCCTTCGCAGGAACTTATTTAACATTTTAATAAATATATACTGTGAGGGAAAACGTCGTGAGGAAACCTGAGTGTCTGAGGTGTTCACATACCTCAGCGCTTGAAATTGCCAATCCGTGGTGGGCACGCGTGGTAATTAAGCCCATGCTCTCTCTCTGAGAGAAGGCCTGTGCCCTGCAGTGGGACGAATATAGGCTACACAAAAAAAATGTATAAATTCAATTTGCTTGAAAATAATAATGAGAAAATAAATTGTATAACCAAACACTCGATGTATTCAGTTTTAACTACCCTACCCTCTTCATTTCACTCAGAAAAAAAGTACGTAGATCTCCGAACTTTTCATACGCAAATTTTACTAATTCTACGTAATTTTCTCATGTGGCTTACGCCTTTTTCAAAATCCTAGTTGGCAACACTGGTCTAGTGTTCGTTTGTTTTTGTTTTGAAAATTAATTCTGTATTTGTCTGCGAGTAATAAAACCAAATGAAAAACAGGAAGTTACATATAAGAATACTCGTAGAATGGAATCTTTCGACAGTGGTAAGTAATAATGTTATGAAATGAAATATTCAATCGTCTACATAACCGGTATTAATTAATTAGATTAAAATGATTGACTTGTAAATTAAGGATGGAATCTCCGACAGTCAAAATTATTTATATGGTCTTGGTTTATTACTAATAAAAAAAGAAAATCAACCTTTAATTAGCAAAGCACCTAGGGAATGATTTCTATGTAATGCTTAAATTTGTTCATGCACTGATTTTAATGTGAATAATAGGTATTAAAATTCCAAGAGAGGTAAAAAAATTATAAAAATGTTGCATAGTAACTAAAATTACCAACAATTATACTAAGTTTAGTATTAAATTGCTTTATCACAAATGACAAAAAAAATTAAATTGTGCGAGCGAGTCAGCAATCTCCTTGTAACAACAGCCTTAATATAATAATATTTTGTCTATTAATAATATAAAATAGTATATTGTTCATTTGTCTTAGTTCTAGATCTTTAAGGCTATTAGGGATTGTGTTGCGTAATGCAATCCTCTTCAACACGGTGCCCATTTAACTTCCATCAGTTATACTAATGCGATTGTTTAGTAGACTCCAAAATAGTATCAAATAACAACTATCGGTCACTTCTATACAACTTAGATTCTGTAGCAGCAGGTAGCAAACTGGTCTGTGCTGACTGACTATGTTATTATCTTTCTGAGCTATGAAGGGGTTTATCTCTTGAACACTACGAATAATCACTGCTTGAACTGTAATACGAAGCCCATTGAATTTCTCACAGACTACTTGCTTTTAATGTGTTTTTTTTTAATGTGTGGGTGAGGTGTCACAACACTAATTGGATTGCCTAGCAAATAATAAAAAGTAAAAGTGCCCATTTTTCTTGATCTTTCGTTATCATAACAGTAGTAATAGTGGTTAGTGGGGCTACCTGGCACAGATGTCTGTCTATACAGTTAAGTGTAAATTTATCGTTAAGTTGGTAACAATATAAGTATGTATATTTTGAAATATCATTCTAACCTGGACAAAAAAAAAAGAATTGAATTGAAAATATTTTCAGGTGGAGTTGTAAATTCAATGTGTTCACCATTGCAGAATTTGGCCGAAGATCCTAAAGTTATATTTCTTCAGGCTTTGCCAAATTCAGTAGTCAACGGAGCTGATGTGGAGGTTTGTTTTTTTAGTTCTATGGATAATGATGCATTGGATATAGGTAAATGTGAAATTAACGAAATTATGAAATTATTTATTTTCTCTAAAAGTGACCGATGGCGCAATAAAATATCACGGATGTTTAAGTGATATTTATTTTATTATAATTTAATTATTTATTTTTGAAGCGAATATAGAACTAAATATTCTGTGAATATTTCAAGCATCTACCTGTTGCCGTTATTAATATCGAGCAAAAAATGGCAAAAAAATTACGTTTCTTGTATGTTTAAGCCCCCCTTAAATATTTCTTTTATTCTCTTAGTAAGTATTTGTTGTTATAGCGGCAACAGAAATACATCATCTGTGAAAATTTCAACTGCCTAACCATCACCGTTCATGAGATACAGCCTGGTGACAGACAGACAGACAGACGGACAGACAGACAGACAGACGGACAGTGAAGTCCTAGTAATAGGGTTCCGTTTGGCACCCTTCGGGTACGGAATCCTAAAAAGGCTGCGCGCTATAATTTAAATATAGCTCGAAAAACCGCCAGTTTTCCCGAGAGGATATTGACTACGTGACGAAGACCTAAGCCCACCCCCCCCCCCCCCCCCCCCTTTGACCAAGCGTGGTATTTTGAAGAGATGGGTACGTTCTCTTATTCTTATTAAAATATTCCAGGGCCAGCAAAAATACCAATTAGTCTATGCCACTCCAATACAGGGAAATCCGGTGTCCGTAACAGCGAGTGATAGTCTCACTTCGACCATAATACCTGTGAAGTTAGAAATAGGATTTGAGAAACGCGTGCCTGCAGGAAACGTGCCAGGGAAGATTTGGGTGCCCGAAAAAGAAAAGTCAAAACAAAAAACTGAAGACTATTTAGGAAGAGGCGTTAAAACGCTCACAAAAGATGCAGGCGCGACATTGATGTCAAATGCTGCAAAAGTGACTAAATTCCGAACTGTAAGACAGCTTCGAGTATGCAAAAAAAATGAAGAGAGCTCCTTATCACAAGAGAGCAGTAGCGACGCACTGGGGAATAGGTTAAAAAACTTCAGTAAGTACATTATTTTTTTACATAACATTACATAAACCCACGCCTGTATCCCGGGGGTTAAGCAGATTCACTTCGGTCTTGGGCTTTTTACATCCAGTGTCTTCCGGCTAAATTTACCTGGTTGCCTGCCCACACTTCTGCGCCCATCTCTAGATCTCTAGACTAGCACTTTACAGACAACTGGTATTTACTTACTAATGAATAAACCGCTAACTTACTGAGTAAAAAACCGCCTTCCAGTACAAATCCACGATAAACCGGCGCAACCGCGCGCCTTGGCAGTTCTACCCTACGAATTGCAGTACCAGAGAGGACTGGTATCCCCTCGTAGGGCTATGCAGGCGTGTGTGCAATTCGGCCCTGTACAAGGTTAGCTTCTTCTCATTAATAATCTGTCATCGTTACGTATTTCATTTCGTCGATAGGTAAGTCCCCTTCAGCCGCCTACGAAACCAACGCTACGTAACCAATTACTTGACAAGAATTGTTTTTCTTGCTACGAAACCAGTTACGTACAAAGTACTTTTTATCTTTCTACGAAACTAGTTACGTATAACCGCCTACGAAACCAACGCGGCGTAAGCAGTTACGTGAGAAGAATAATTTCTATTGCTACGGAACCAGTTTCTGACATATCTTTGCATTTGTGGGAAAGGGGCAAAACACATTTTTGTGTTACGTTAACACAGGCTAGGACTCTGAAAATAACTAAATAGTTCGTACGCCGATTTCCTTTCCTACCTAATGTCATATGTCTGAAATTCAGCAATAACTCTCTTGTCTACTTGACATTGCCAAAACGTGTCACGAGTATAAAAGTGAAAAAAAAGACGGGACCGATTCGAGTTGCCATTAAAAAAAATGGATTTCCTAAATTTCATTAAATTTGGCTGGTAGGCGAAGGCCCAGGGAAGAACATAAGCTACTTTTATCTCGCTATTCCGTCGGGAACAACGATAAACGCAGCCAGTAGAAGCCCATTGAAACCAGTTTCATGGAAAGAAAAAAAAGTTCTTTGTACGTAACTGGTTTCGTAGCAAGAAAAACAATTCTTGTCACGTAACTGTTTACGTAGCGAGGGTTTCGTAGGCGGCCTAAGGTTATGATCTGGCATAGTTGTAGGGGAGATTTGTCCGAGACGTTTATCTCTTATTTTTTACGGAACCCTAAAAAAGAAGAGAAGAGTTTAATTATAGTCCCGATATTTAGTGCGTCGTCACTCGAGTGTCCATTGGTTCGAAATCGAAGTTCTATCACTCGCCAGAATATTCTTCAATGTTATTGGGATGGCTATCACTCCGTGGATTCGAATGGCGGGGACCGCGAAAGAGTGAATGTGGAAAAGGCCTTTACTCGGCAGTAAGTAGGTAGATTTGGGCTAATAAAAGTTGTGGGTTCGAGTCCCACGCTTTTATAATATAGGGGTCTGAACACTAAAAAGGAAAATTGAACTTTTACAATTTTTTTGTAAGTTATTATTAAATAAATATGTTTTTTACAGGTATCAATGAATCAATAACGATGGTGGAAGCGAAACAATTAGTGAGCGTGATGGTGGACACGCCTTTATTCCTAGTCACGTGTGATTACAACAGTGTGATACATATCAATGTTAGAGATCCAGGTAATGAAGTTACTTAACATTAATTATTATGAAACGGTTGGTGAATAATCTGATAAATTTGGGACGTTTAAATCATCAAATGTTAAGATTCATGGTCCTCCTTTTATTTCTGACACTATGTTATTCAGCAAAAAATAATCCTTATGATGAAGCCTTTCGATCGGTATGATAAACCTACAGGGTAATTTTTTTATCGTCTAGCGGGTTCGATTCCCGTTTCAAATTATTTAAAAATCTATGAATGCAGTTTGAATTGTTTTTCAAATTAAAATAATGTCTTCTTTCAGTAAAATGTTACATCTACAATATTCAAGGTACTTTCCCTCCATGTTGCATAGCCGTGGGACGGCCTGTAGATATAGTTAAGCTGCTTATGTATGTTGTGTTAATAATATGAAATTTAACCTGGATATTATTTTACAGATAAATCTAACTGGATGGGCCTTCTACCCCTCGGAGACGAAAAGACAGCGAATGTTTGGATCCATCAGCACGATAATGAACTTTATGGCGTGACGATAAAGCCTATAGCTGCCTCCACCCCTCTCAGACTTGGCTACAGCACAGGGTATGCGGCGAAGTATGGGATTATAGGGCAGCCAACTATAGATCTCTTGGCCGGTAAGTAACGCTTATCATCCCTTCAGCTCCTATTACGCGCACCAAATCCCGAATGATTCCATCGTCTAACTGTCAAATTCCATACTACGACACGATTTGGTCCGCATAATTAGGCCTTAGGTAGCGCCATAACAGACACAGATTTATTTGCTGTACAGTACACGTTGCTGCTCATTTATTCCGGGGACCAAAACACAGGACCAAAATTATCGTTGTCTGATCGAATGACTTTTTTGCGGATTTTTGTCGTTGATCAAATATTTATCGTCAATATATATGGTTGAGTACCTAATCTTTCACTAAACCCGAAAAAGTGATGTCACTTTTAAAAAACCGGCCAACTGCGAGTCGGACTCCGCACGGAGGGTTCCGTACTATTATCTATACAACATTAGACACAAAGATATAGAACTAAATATTCTGTAAATATTTCAAGCGTCTACCTATTGCCGTCACTAATGACGAGCAAAAACGGTAAAAAAATTACGTTTGTTATGTGGGAACCCCCCTTAAATATTTATTTTTTTCTGTTTTTAGTATTTGTTCTCATAGGGGCAACAAAAATACATCATTTGTGAAAATGTCAGCTGCTTAACTATCACGGCTCATGAGATACAGCCTGGTGACAGACAGACAGACAGAGGGACAGTGAAGTCTTAGTAATAGGGGCCCGTTTGGCACCCTTCAGGTCCCTACGGAACCCTAAAAAAGTGAACATTGCTTGTTTTATTTATACACAATTGTCATGTTTATAACACATTACACAACCGTTTTACTTCGCAGAGCTCACAAACGTCCAACCGTCTCACAGTTGCAAAGAATGCGGGCGAATGTTCTCGACGAAACGGTACCTCGAGCTCCACCGAGCCAGTAATCACTCGCAAAAGGCCCCCGGGGCGTATCGCTGTAAGCTGTGCTCAATGCGATTCACTCGGAAGTTCGCGTAAGTTGACGTTCGCGTAAGTTAGAGTTCGCGTAACAATGATCATAATATTTATTTATAGTTTTAAGTGTTTATATATTTTTTCAACCCATTAGGTACAACATTTTTTAATTGCGCCGACTACCCGTGTCTAATTTCATTCTTGTCTATGGTTGCCTGGAAGAAATTTATTTTAGAAATGAGGCCGCCAATTGTACTATATTTCGATTTATTTAATTTCTGGGTACAATAAGGAATAATCTATCTATTAGATCTAACTTAGGGCTCCTTCTAGATGATTTTTACACAGTCTAATGGCAACGCTAAATAGCTAAACAGAATAGGTACAGTGGCCCGCTAGTGACTAGTGCTTAGGACATATTTTTAGGTAGAGTAGACTTGTCCGGCACCTATACCTCTCAGCTCTGTTTTAGCAGCAGAAGAGACACAACCGATACATGCAGAGTCAAGTTGACGTTCTCGTAAGTTAAGTTACTAGTTCGTAGCATAAGCAGCCTTTACAATGTCTCACTGCAAATTACAGGTGCAGGATTAGCCTAAGCGGTGGTTACTTTAAATTAAAGTTCGCGTACGTTGACGTTCTTGAAGATCTCGTAAGATAGCGTTCGAAATTCGCGTAGTTGAATTTAGAAGGTAGCTAAGTAAAATATCACTCTCGAAAGCGTTTCCAAATGCCTGTACTAAAGTGTTGGTTCGAGTCCCCATCATCTTACTTTTGATAGCTCGAAGATAAACGAAAAATAGACTGGTTCGTATCAGTTCTGGTCTGAACATTTAACAGTCCTAATCACGATTATTTCTTAGGTAAACTCGCGAGTCAATGTACAATCAAATCTACCTCTTATTACGTTATTTTTTTTTTCTTAACTAAAACATTCGTAAGTACTACCGGATTCACTTATTTGGTTTTTCGTCGGAAGAGTCCGACCAGGTTTCGCTCTGATTCGCAGAGCTCAATCATGTGAATAGAGACGGAGCTCTGCGAATCAGAGCGAAACCTGGTCCGACTCTTCGGACAAAAAATCAAGTAAGTGAATCCGGAATTAAGTTAGTAATGTTATTTCTTGTCGATGGTTTTCCTAAAACCCAATAAAAGAATAAAAAATGCGAAGAGACGGATTTCCAATACCACTAATCAAGGAACATATACTTATTTACATAGGTACTTGTTTTTTTTTCTTTACAGTTTGAAAAGACATCAGCGCTTAACTTGCACTAAAACGAAAGAGAATGCGTGAGTATATTTTTATGATAATATTATGTACCTACTGTATGTATTTATTATTATAAAAAAGAACATGTTACATTTGTTACAAAAAGTCCCCACAAATAATGGTCTTGTCTTGCTATACATAAAAAAAAGTTAAGACCATAGGTTAGTAGTGGCTATAATTTTTTTTTTTAAATTTTGTAACGAAACTGTGTTGCCAACCCGCGACAATATATCTGTATTCTCTTCAGTATTCTTTACAAATAAATAATATTTCAGTATGACATGCCTTTCTCCAAAAAGTGATGGTATGGGCTATACCATTGGGCCATTCCATTATTTTTTGGACAAACTCACCAAAACAGCTAAGCTATTTAAAAATCTTATTTATAAAAGTAGTCAAAATATTCGTTTTTTTTTTTCAAAGAAGTTTCTTCAAACGAACTAATTTCCAATGCACGTTTGAGAAAAAATGTACCTTACATCGGACTCTACTGACGAATCATCTTCATCTAATACATACAACGACAAGTAGAATAGGAAGTAAAAAAATTGTACCAATATCATTTCTTCAAATAAAACCTCTGAAACTTTGTTTACATTCTTTATTTGGTTTCGTAAGCCTTACTTTGGTATAGTAGTGGTGATATTTATCTTTAAGTAAGTTTTCTTGATTCTTGCAGAACAAACACATGCTCCCCGACCAAACAGCCAAATCCAGAAATCCAAAATGGCGACTTCAGCCAACAAAATGGCGCCGACGACAGCAACCGGCTGCCCTCTGACGAAAGTCTCCAGAACTACACGAATATCTTAGACATCTCGACGAACCTATTTGATACGGATAGAATGCCGAACTTGGATATCTCTGGGAGTGTCAAGTCGGATAACGAGTTCAACCCACTCGGGTTTAAGGACGACAGTCACATGGCGAACGACTTTAGCTTCGCTAATGGATTGATGGACGATTTAGTGGTTGGTGACGCGCCTAATGTTAAAGTGAGTTGAACTCTCCAATGAACAATCTTGCCCAAAGAACCGTAACCGTCACCGTAAGTTTACTACAAGTAAACTAAAATCACATCTTTTTAGTGCCTATTTTTTCTTGAAGTCGGCATAATCGGTTCTGTCGCGGTTTTGAAAAAATATATACTTACCTATCATAAATTGCTCTAGGTGATCAAGGACAAGATAATTTATCGCTAATAAGAGCTAAAATTTTGCAGAAAAGTCCCCGCAAAGTGAGATCGTCATCGCCTTTCGCATGCCCTTATTGCAAATGCAGTATGCCGAGGAGCAAGCTGAAACAACATTCCAAGTGAGTTTCATACTTTTCTGTACACTAACCTATCCAAGAATGTTGCGTTGGTTTGGACATAAGGAGAGCATGAAGGAAGAACCGTGACAAAATTAATTTATCTAGCAAATATGGTTGGAACGACTGATAAGGTGGACTTAATGCCATTAGCATGAAGCGAAACGGGTTTTTCATGATCTGAGCAAGTGGCAAACCCTCTAACCCTGCGGGATAAATGCGAGTGTTAATATAGTATTTATTCAGCCACTATCGGAATTCTGGGTTTAGTCTGATTTTAAAAACCGGACAACTGCGTGTCGGACTCGCCCACCGGGGGGTTTCGTACAAATTTGCAGGTAGGTACTTGAAAAATGAAAAAAAAATTCTAAAACAAAATTTTTACAAACATATTATAATTAGTTCAGGAATCAAGTCTCGCAGTTTTTTTCCAGCTTTTCCTGAACTTCAATGACTATTTTTGTGTGATTTAATTATAAATAGTTTTCAGATTTATCCCTGTACAGGCCAACGGAAAGTACCCTATAAATTTTGATTCCCTTGAGTGTCCTATTTATTTTCTCACATTAACTTAGAAGTTTCATTTTTTCACAGCTTCAAGGGGCTATAGACCTGAGTATATGCATTGAATTTTAAAATTAAATCGTGTTGAAATTATAACCATATTATGGTTTTAATTTAAACTGGATACCTCCACGCGTTCCCGAGATAATCTTGACCCGAGGGTCTTTACAGACAGACAGACAGACAGACGGTCAACAAAGTGATCCTATAAGGGTTCCGTTTTTTCCTTTTGAGGTACGGAACCCTAAAAATGACGTACTGTCCTCAGAGGCGAAGCTGTATAAGGTAACAAATGTCATCATCCGATGTCGGATGGGGGTAGAAACGGTATTAGTGATTCAATGAGTCTGAACTATTTTTTACTATCTTTACGATGTTGTGGTGAATTCGGCACAGGCCTCATGAATGCGGATGACGAGATACCACGAAAGATGGTGAAACGGGGAAAGGCTAATTATAATGATGGCGAATACTTACTCAATTGAAATTTTGTTGACCAGGTACTGTATGGCACAGCGTTTCTTTTGCGTTTGCGGACGCAAATACCGCATGAAGGCTAAAATGGAGGCGCACATACGAGTCTGCGATGTCGTGAAAGTGAGTGTTTGCTCATCGTGATTTGGCCATATTGCTAAAGTCTGGTGTCATGATTTTCTGAATGTCCGTTTTGCCAATGCCAGACCAAAAATATCTTCTTGGCTAGTTATTGTGCAAATTAACGACATTTGGGTCGGAGATTATCGGTTTTGCATGGGTAGCCTTAAAAAAAACAAGATCTGCTGCAATCGTCTAACTGTCAAATTAGTGTGGAATTTGACAGACGATTGGAATCGCTCATGATTTCGTGAGCTTGACTAGGCCCATGTAGGTACTGGAACTGGTCGGCAACCTCCTTTAGGAGACGGCACATAAAGAAGATATCGTAGGTGATGGTATGAGTGTCCATTTGTGGGGCTTAATTATTATTGAGTATGTTTTTTTTAAAATGTCCATGTAAATACAACACATGGACGTAATAATCGATTGGTGAGATCTCGAATTGCCAACCTTTACTCGAAATTGCATTTCCTTCATGTAGTACTCATTAGACACGCGATGCTTTTATTTAGTTATGTAACGAGTCTAATCGCGATTATTTGTCTGGTGAACTTAATAAATTCCCTACATATGATTAACAATCATCCACCTTATCCCTTTTTTCTGCCAATCGGATAATCTTGTAAAATCCTGTATTCAAAGGAAGGTAATTTTAATACTGACTTTTTTAAAAACCTGGCACGGTGAGCCAGAGGTCGCGGGTTCAAGTCCCGGCATGGGTGGAAATTTTAGCCTCTTAATAGGTTTTTAAAATTATCCTCAGAACGGGTTAGTGCAACAAAAAGAATTTAATACTGACTTGTTTTATTGCAGAACTCAAAAGTTTTGGACAATCCATACTCGTGCGCCGAATGCAACTTGACCTTCAAAGTAAGTACATAATGCGTCGAAGAGCAACCAAACCAATAACTTAAAACAAACAAAAACCGTGTAAAAACATTTTCGAAACTGAATGAAAAAAAAAGACGATATAAGTACCTGAAACCGGCGTGCGAGCATTCAACGACTGAATGTTTATAAAGTGAAAGAGGTCTGTCAAGATCGTGGCAAGTGGCAAACCCTGGTCTCTGCTTACCCCTCCGGGATACAGGCATGAGTTTATGTAATATAATGTTATGTGCGCGAGTCTCAGTCCTATTTGGCTATATAAGTACCTGAAACCGGCGTGCGAGCATTCAACGACTGAATGTTTATAAAGTGAAAGAGGTCTGTCAAGATCGTGGCAAGTGGCAAACCCTGGTCTCTGCTTACCCTTCCGGGATACAGGCATGAGTTTATGTAATATAATGTTATGTGCGCGAGTCTCAGTCCTATTATACAGATCGGTATAGATTATGGCGGCTGCACGAGTGGCATGACGGCGCGAGTCACGCGTTTTGGCGCGCTAAAATGTCAGACAATTAATGTTTATATTTTTTTTAATTATACTTAATTATCTTGGAACTCGCCACTTTTGACATTCGAACGCGTTAAATGCGCGACTCGCGTCGTCATGCTGCTTGTGGAGGTAAGACAAGTAAAGTACGAGCTATTATGATTCATGAATACACAAGCAGCTTTCACCTAATGCGTGTTAGGTACATGGCTTTCGTGCACATGTGAAATGTTTATCAAATGTACTATGTATAGAACAATCCCCCTACTTGCCCCCAGCGTCGAGGCATGTACGTGAACCACCTAACGACGCGGCACTCGGGCTCCGCTGCGGTCCCGGAGCCCCCGTTGGTGGTCCCCGACCGGCGCTACCCGTGCCCCGATTGCAGCAAGTTCTACAAGACGCAGGCCAAGCGGCACGCGCATGTCTTGAGCCAACATCCAGGTACACGATACTATTCCAGACACGAGACTACTCCAGATACCAGTTACTACTCCAAACACTAGCTACTACTTCAAAAACTAGCTAATACTTCAGACACTAGCTACTACTTCAAAAACTAGCTAATACTTCAGACACTAGATAGATAGATAGAATATTCTTTATTGTATGTACACCAGGAATTACATATGAGTATTTAACAATAATATAGTACAGTACAATTGGCGGCCTTATTACTAAAAGTAATTTCTTCCAGACAACCATTGACGGAAAAAAAAGAGAAGCTAAATGACGGGTAGTCGGTGCAACTAAACAATACTAAGAAAGATATTTATATATTTAATACACATACATAAACGGTACATAAATATAAGATAAATATAGAATAAACATACATAAATAAAAATTATCATATGAAGGGAGGAGATGAACGAAAAAATATACCTACATACAACTAGGAATAGATTTCACCAAAAAGACAAAATAAATAAATAAATAAAAAAAACAAACTTAAACTAAGGCAAAGTAATATTTTTGAACCCTGCTTTTAAATATTGTTAGGGACGGTGAAAATCTTATGGCTAAAGGCAGATCATTCCACAGGCGTACAGCTGTGATAGTAAAGGAATTGCTGAAGAACCTTGTCGAATGACTCGGTGTCTTCAGCAATCGATTATGAGCAGATCGCAAAGTCCGGCCGTGCGTATCACTCAAAAACTCAAAGCGATTTTTGAGATACAGAGGTGTGGTTGGATTGAACAGCACCGAATAGAGAATTGAAAGAATGTGAGCATTCCTACGGAGGCGGATAGGGAGCCACTTGAGTTTGACGCGATATTCGGAGATATGGTCATATTTTCGCAAGCCAAATATGAACCGGATAGAGAAATTTTGGAGGCGCTCAAGCTTATTTAGTTGCTCTTCGGTAAGGTCAAGATAGCTGGCATCAGCATAGTCGAGGATAGGAAGTAACAGAGACTGGGCAATCGCAATCTTGGTCGAAGTTGGCAGGAAATTCCGTAACCTTCTCAGAGAAGCCGCTGAAGCGAACATTTTCCGGCTCACCTCCGCTAGCTGTGGTGCCCAGGACAAACACCTGTCAATGATGATCCCCAAGTTCTTCACCTTCTCACTATATGGAATTAGTATGCCGTCAAATCTAATTTGTGGAAGAAATTGCCAATTGACCTTCGAAATCATCATTGGGCTGCCTATTATGATTACTTGGGTCTTGTTTGGATTTATCATTAAGCCATACGATCTGCTCCACTCTGAAATATGAGCGAGATCATTGTTGGTTTTGTTGACTGCAAGATGCAGATCATTCACAGGAGACTGTGTAAATCTGGAGATCATCTGCGTAAAGGTGGTAGGAAGAAGTGAGATTTTGAGAAATACCGTTGATGAAAATAGGGAAAAGAAGAGGAGACAGCACGCCACCTTGTGGAACACCGGCAGTTGTAGCACACCAGGTAGAATAGGAGTCATCAATGCGTATACGCTGCCGGCGCCCGTGTAGATAACTACGAAACCAGTCAATAACCGTTGGAGATATGTTAAGAGAACGCAATATCCCCAGCAAGATGTCAAAGTCCACCGTGTTGAAGGCATTGCTGAAATCCAGCAGCGTGAGGACAGTGAGCTGACCGTCCTCCATACCAAGTCGTATGTCGTCGGTGATGTTAATAAGCGCGGTCACTGTACTATGCCCAGCACGAAAGCCTGACTGGAGAGGATTGAAAAGGAGATTCGTATTTAGGAAAATACTGAGTTGATGGTGGACAAGGCGCTCTAGGACTTTTGAAAGGAATGGTAGAATGGAGATGGGACGGTAATCGGAAAAGGAGGTGGGGTGGAATTTCTTTGGCAAAGGAGTGACTTGTGCTTCTTTCCAGGTGGTTGGAAACACACCAGCAGCTGCCGACACATTGAGGATTCCAGCAATGACGGAAACTATGACATTCAGGATGGGAATGATCATTTTCCTGCTGATGGCGTCAGTGCCAACCGCGCTAGAAGTGATGGACTCTATGCTCTTCTTAACATCACAATCGGAAAATTGACTAAGACGAAAAGAAGGGAAAGTAGGAGTTGGAAGCGTTGAAAGATAATTCAGAGTATTATTTTTTGTGGTTCCATCGAGGGAGGAAGCAGAAGAGAAATGTTGATTAAGAGAGTTGATATCCAAGTCCTTGGAAGAGGGATCCTGACGTGCTTTACCAACTCCTAGAGACCGAAGGAATTTCCAGACTTTGGCTGGATCACCGTTTTCGACAGATTCGTGGATGTGGCGACGTTGTGCATCCCTACACACCTTGTTGCAGTGATTCCGTAGACTTAGAAAACGATCCCTGTTATGATCAGTTGGTTTAGCCTTGTACTTAGATTTGGCTGCCACTTTTCTGCGTATGGTTTCCCTGATATCAGCAGTGAGCCAGGGTGCCGGCAAATGCTTCACTTTGACAGCTCTAACAGGTGCGTGAATGTCATAAAGGTTAGTGAGAAGAGTGTTGAAAATCGTGATTTGCTCATCAACAGTGTCAGCACTAGCCACCACAGACCAGTCGGTACTCAGCGCGTCTTCCCTGAGTTGGTCTAGGTCCATGGCACCAAAATTACGTTGCAAAAGTATCCTCGGCTTTGCTTTGGGGGGACGAATTTTATACGAGAGAAAGATAAGGTCATGATATGAAAAGGCATCAGCTGAAAACTGGCCATGTGAAGCAACATGTTGTGATGAGGAGACTAGAATTAAATCCAGAAGAGAGGGGGCACAGTTAGGGAAATGGTGAGTAGTGTCAAGAGGGAGAATTGTGATGTTGCTTGACTTAAGAAGGGACTCGAGAGTAGAAGAACGATGGTCATTTTTAACCAAACATGTGTTAAAATCACCCATGATTATAGTATGGCTGTACAGAGGGGTAATGTTCTCCAGAAGTTTTTCAAAGGATTGAAAGAAAGGGACACGCATAGATGGGCAGTAATAGACACCTAATAGTACCTTAGTGTGGGACAGGAGGACCTCTATAAATAAATGTTCTCCTGCATTAGGGGGTGATGGCTGAGCAGATAAGCTAATAACAGAGAAAGGAATATGAGCCCGCAAGTAAATCGCCACCCCACCACCACCACTACCAATACGGTCGTTACGAATTAGGTGAAAGCCAGGAAGAGAGTAAGAGGTTGAAGGGAGACATGGTTTGAGCCAAGATTCAGATATAAGAATGGCATGCACATTCTTAATATCAAAAGTTGCCAGCATATCAGGAAAGTGCGCAGGAATGCTCTGTGCATTAATGTGGACAACGTTAAAATTTTTCGGCAGGTCAGAAAATTGGGACTCGAGGGACTCAGCAAGAGACGGAATGCTATGAAAGCTACATTCGTTGCTGCTCAATCCATCCGAAGGAGAAAGAATAGATACATATTCGCTAACGTCGTCATCAGACATATATAAGTGTATTATTGAGGTAGGTTTATGTGATAAAATAAATACGATAAAATATTTTGTACTTATAGGTAATAATACCTATATATAAAGAATAATTAAATTACTGGCCCTGACCACCCGCCAGCTGTATATAAAGAAAAAAAAACGAAAGAGATACCAAAAAGAAAAAGATAATAAAAACGAAAAAGAGAATAAAAACGTCCGAGACAAAACATTTTGATGGAACGAAACGCAAAGGAAAAAAAAATAAAAAATTGGTATCTTCATTAGTCTGTGTTCCAGTCGGTTTGACGTTTGACGCAAAGTGACGTTAGAAAACAAAACATTGACAAAATTTCATTGGGTGATTAGAAAAAAGATGGAGTCTCGGACTATACACACACACACATACGACATAGGATCACTTATTTCTTCTTCTGCACCACATTCCTTTTGGGTCTGCTGGACTCGACGGCTTTCTGCTTCTGTTTGGGACCCGACTGCACCGAAGTCAGCGCCGAAGCCGCGCTGTCTTCCACCGCGTCGTCCTCCGCCACAGCGATGTTTTCAACCTCCGCAAGAGTGACCACCCTGTGACGTGAGCCGTCCGGTGCCAGGATGTGAATTGCGCCCTCCCGAGTCCAGCAATTCGTTACGCCGAACCGCTGCCGAGCTGCCATGAACGCCTCATGCCGGGGCCGAGTGAGGAACTCTGATAGTGTCTTACCAGAGCCCTTTAGTTTGGTTTTTGCAAACCAGACCTTATCCCTCATCTCGGTGGAGCGAAACTTCAGTAGGATTGGCCTGGCACGGCCTCCGCTAGGGCGCCCCATCCGATGACACCGCTTAATGTCCTCTGTGGCAATATTGACACTTAGCTGAGAAAGTACTCCCTGCACAGCTGAAGAGGTGTCCTCCTTGTCTGCCTCGGCCAATCCGTGAACTAGCACCATCTTCCTGCGGCTCCGCATCTCCATACTATCTGTTTCTCGGGCCAATAAATCCAGTTGCCGTTGAAGTGTGTTGAGGGACAGCATTACAAACGACCGGAAGACAGCATAGTCCGAAGGGAGGTTGGAGCCTGTAGATGGGGATGCAGTGTCGGTCCCTGTGTTCAGCTGTCTTTGGAAAGCCTCCATTTGTGTGCTGAAGTGAGCCGAGAGCTCAGACACAGACTTTCTGAGGGCCTCCATGGTGATCGTGATAAAGTGTTGTGTTACTTAGTGAATTTATTGTGCAATACAGCTGGCAGGTATTGTAGTTCAACACTAGCTTCCTAGCATGTAAAAATTATATGTTTAAACTAATTAATTAAATTCAGTTGCTAACGAACTTGTATGTCTTGCTAACTACCCGCACACGAAAAAAGCTACTACTTCAAAAACTAGCGAATACTTCAGACACTAGCTACTACTTCAAAAACTAGCTAATACTTCAGACACTAGCTACTACTTTAAAAACTAGCTAATACTTCAGACACTAGCTACTACTTCAAAAACTAGCTAATACTTCAGACACTAGCTACTACTTCAAAAACTAGCGAATACTCCAGACACTACTTCAAAAAGTAGCTAATACGCTAATAAAAATGTTAGTTTGCGCCAGCGTGACAGCACGCCAATCGAACGAAAAATAGACCAAAACAGAAAAATAGTAGGTACATTGTTCACCGAGAGGAGAAAGTGACCGATTACCGTCGAGGGTGTCGTTTGAAGCCCGAGCCGTAGGCGAGGGCTTTAAAACACCCGAGATCGGGAATCGCAGTTTCTCTCGAGTGATACATAGTGCTTTATACTACACCTGTTTGATAGTTTTATTTTACTTTCTACGAAAACTGAATCCTCAAACAACACACAAATTGGAAATGGCGCCAATGGCGTCTGCAATTTTCACATGTTCTTTTTTCAAATTGTTTATCCTGCCGCCGCAGGGTCGCACTGCCAGCCCGACACCATCCAACACACAGCTAGTGGCCAGTGTCATTTTGCGAACTTGGAGATAAAAACTCACTGTAAAAACTTTTTGGCTTTTGATATTTAGGTTACCGGCGCATAGTCTTACCCAAAATTAAAAAAGAAAAACCACGTAAGAAATGGATTTTCATACACTTTTTTCCCGCTCAGATGCGTTTTCTCCCCGCATATTTGTTCGATATGCAATGACGTACTTTCTACCGTAAATTTGATAAAGTATCAAGGTACTTTCCAAGCAGGTGTAGTATAAATGTAATTTTCTCAAACATGCTTGGAAATTTGAGCATTATTTCGACAACCTTCTTCGAGATAAATCGAAATTGCTGTACTGGCCAATTACACGCGAGCAGCGGCCGGAAAAAGTTCTATGAAAATTCATAACTGTCGTGTTTTGCGGCCAAATAAATTACATACTAAACTCATGTTATTTAAAAATGGCACGATCTTTTACTCCGAATAATGACAACCAAGGAGGTAACTTATCAGAGGTTTTATTTAAATTTCGAACTGGCTTGCGATAGAGAGCTGGATATACCTATTGAAAAAAAAGAACACTTTAACGTGGCAAAAATTATTGTTGTTTGTTCGTGGTTCGTCTGATTTTGAAAGTTTATTGAATTTAACAGAATAAGTTCAAGTGATGAAAATGACTGCGATGAACTTATTTTAACACCACCTGAAATTCAAGAGGCGGCAAGAGCCGTAATACTTAGTTTTAATTTCCGCGCAGTATTTGAGAAAAATCATATACAAGCCTTGGCCACACACAACTAGGCATTGATGGACTCACCACGTTCCACGTTCGTCCATCAGTGCCTCTTTTGCTGGCCGCTGCAGTAATGTACTATAGCTCATTGAACTTTAGGTCAAAGACTGCATTCTATCGCCAACAGGGCTGAAATACGACCACACGAAGGCGGTTGTTTGCGGCAGCATGGCGCGGCAACCGGCCAAGTGCTGGGCGTGCCCGCGCCAGTACGTCACGCGCGCCAAGCTGCTTCAACATGCGCGCGCGCACCATCCCAACTCGGTTAGTCTGCTCGCTTATTTCTCACTCACACAACTCGCTTGACACAACTTGTAAAAAAAACCAAGTCTCGCAACTCAGTTCTTCTACCGTGAAAAGTTGTGAGATCCGTGTAATACCAAGTCGGTTAATTTACTCAAACCCCACTTAAGAGTCCTTCTCCTTCTGTCTTAAGTTATTATGTAATTACCTAACCATGTTATAGTGACCATATTAATATTAAAAGTTAAGTTACTTTATTGTACACAAGAAAGAAATAGGCGAGCTAATTTCTATAGAAATTTCTTTCAGCCAACCAGAGTCTTTTGTGTTTTAAATAAATATATTGTCTTGACCATCGCATGATATGATAACACAATGTATCTCACAATTATTATATTAAATTAGATTGCTTAGTGCGATTGCCAAGTCAGTCATATAATTAAAACATAAAAGATTTTTAATATTCATATGGTCACTATAAGATGGCAACACCACTCGCACAGGCCGTAGCGCAGCGGTAGTACGCCGGGTTCTCACTCGGGAGGTCGTGGCTTCGAATCCCGGCATGTACCAGTGACTTTGTTTTCTAAGTTACGCACATTTGTGAAGTTTTAGTAGCAATACCACTCGCTAACTGTGAAGGAAAACATCGTCAGGAAACCTGAGTGCCTGAGGTTTTATCATACCTCGGCGCTTGAACTTGCCAATTCGCGGTGGGGACGCTAGGTAATTAACCCCATACTCTATCTCTGAGAAAAGGCCCTGCAGTGGGACGTATACAAGCTACATAAAAATTTAAATTTAAATATTACAAGGTCAAGAAACAGATACAAGTACAGTTGAATATTTAAACAAACGTATATAAATAAGATGTAGAGTAGGTACTGCATCCTTAGACCTTCACGCTGAGAAGTATAATACAGTACTTAAGTATACAACTTGCCAATTTTATTTTGCGTACATGGGGATACAACTTGATGCCAGGCATCAAACTTATATTGTAGCTACATTATTTTTTTACCACAGAAAACGTACAAAAACTCGGAAAATATAAAACCATAGAAATGCTTGTCGGATTTTTACAGGCCTCAAAAATGCGAAATATCAAGTTTCTTTAATAATAAAAACTCCATTTAGTGTTTTAATCAAAAAGTTTTTCTGATAAGGGCGTAAACGTTGAAGAACATTGTTTCACGAGATAACTCAAATATTGATAAACGCTTCATAAATTGTTGTAAGGCGTTACCTTCAAGTTGTGACGTCGTAGTTGAGCCTGATTTTTATGTGACTAGAATGACTTTTCTACAGATATGTCATGAAAAGTATTAGTCGAGGAGAAAAAATTAAGCACGGTTATTTATCTTTTAACATTGTCTCTCCTAAAAGATAAAAAAAAATTATACAAATTCGTCATTCTTCATCCTTGTCGCGGTAATTTTTATGAAACATAAAAATGAAGTTGAAATGTTTTTACCTACTCAAAGTAGCCAAGATGCTGCGACTAAATGAACGTGGCGAGCGTCGTCTTCGAGATAAAATTAACCACTCAATCTCTTATTCTCCATTCAATCCATTATTTAATAATGCTGTGAAGAAATTTTTACACTGCAATAAAATATACCTTCTTAAATACAAATTTCGACTCCCTGATCTTTCCTACAGTAAAATGAAATGTGTGTCAAGTTGCACCTCCTACCTCCAAAACTACGCAATGACATAGCAGATGTATCTCAGTACTCGTGTCATAATATTACTTTTATATCGTGTAATGGTTGTGATCTGTTTTGTACAACAAAGAAAATAAGATATTGAGTAAACAATTGTAAACAAGAGTAAAAAATTGATTGCCCCCAGGTCCTGAGTAGCCTTGGACTAAGAACTAAATATTTTATTTACCTATTTATTTATTTATTTATACTTTTATTGCACTTAAAAAGAAAAATTCGTACAATGCGGCGGACTTAATGCCATAAGCATCCTTTAATCTTTTAATTCTAGGCACAATATTCCGCTACGTGTACCTAGCAGTGGAACAAACTATAGAAAAAAAATTTAACTTCCAAACAGTCAATAATGCCGCGACGGCCGCATTGATATTTTTAAATTTTTTTTAATTTTAAATTGACTTCATTGACGTATAACCCATCGAAATATCTAGGTACCTCGCAAGATGGCGGACTGACGATGGCAGGTGCATATATATTTTGCCGGGTAGTACTGAAATCGCTCCGATTAGTAAGTAACACAATTGACAAGCCCTGCCCGCGTAGGGTAATTTTTTAGCGCTAGTTAGACATCTAAGTTTTTAACTATCACTGGTTTTAAGGTTATAATTTGTCAAACGGTGCCGTAACAACTAGAGATGGGTAATGGCCCAGGTTATAATCCACTGGTGAGTTATATTATAATCCAGTTTTGACCCAGTTATGCACCCGTTATAACCCATTATGGCGGTTCATAATGATTTCGTTCAATAGTAATACGGAATACGTCGAATAATGTACAAGGCGTTGTAGTTGTAATCTGCATGTATCGTTATGAAATTGTGCACGCAAAAATATACAGGAAATTCTCCACACAATAGAATATTAGGGATTTCACTTCGATGTTTAGTTTTTATCTCTTGCGCTCGCACTATACTAAGGGCCAGTGTCCTAAATGGAGTTTAAGTCGAGATTTTGACAGTTCGTCCATGCATTATCTGTCAAATGCTCGACTTAAACTCTAGTTTGCGAGATCCGCAAGTGGCCCTAAGTACCTAAGTACATTTAAACCTAAGCATTGCAGGCAATGCATCTCATAAAGTATATCAAGCAAGCCACACTTTTATGATCCTTTGCGCCGGAAATCCCCGGGCGTGAGCGAGTGGGACTACG
Organism: Yponomeuta cagnagella; assembly: GCA_947310995.1. Taxonomy (NCBI): domain Eukaryota; kingdom Metazoa; phylum Arthropoda; class Insecta; order Lepidoptera; family Yponomeutidae; genus Yponomeuta; species Yponomeuta cagnagella. Next base: position 16,653,419 of record OX371270.1, on the reverse strand, counting down.
ACATCATCGATCTCGCTCGCACTTGCGCCGTGTACAATGCGTACGGCACAGCCAGCACTCACTCCAGTACTTTGTTGTTTAGAGTGCGCACGAGCGTTTTTTGGTATAATATTTATTGTTTCGTGTTTTTTTTATCGAACCGGCATTGTTTATTGTTACTGTGATCGCTGCTTACCGAATGACCTTGGCCTGAATACTGACTGAACTTCCAACGCGATATTTAATGCACTTTTTCATTGTGTAAAGAAGTCAGTCACTCACTGCAGTTCCTGATGAAGTGATGATGCATGCCTGTGTTGAATGCATTTGGCGTTTTACTTAAATATTTCTGGATTATTTATAAAGTATAGATGCAGAGTCATTGTTAGGACTACATTATCTGAAAATATTTCATTCACGGGGACTGCAGCGTGTCACTTAGTCCAAATCTTACAACGTGTCACTTAGGTTAAATCTTCCATTTTTAGGGTTCCATAGTATTGTGTCTGGAATAGTATCGTGTAACATCCAGGTACACGATACTATTCCAGACACGAGACTACTCCAGATACCAGTTACTACTCCAAACACTAGCTACTACTTCAAAAACTAGCTAATACTTCAGACACTAGCTACTACTTCAAAAACTAGCTAATACTTCAGACACTAGATAGATAGATAGAATATTCTTTATTGTATGTACACCAGGAATTACATATGAGTATTTAACAATAATATAGTACAGTACAATTGGCGGCCTTATTACTAAAAGTAATTTCTTCCAGACAACCATTGACGGAAAAAAAAGAGAAGCTAAATGACGGGTAGTCGGTGCAACTAAACAATACTAAGAAAGATATTTATATATTTAATACACATACATAAACGGTACATAAATATAAGATAAATATAGAATAAACATACATAAATAAAAATTATCATATGAAGGGAGGAGATGAACGAAAAAATATACCTACATACAACTAGGAATAGATTTCACCAAAAAGACAAAATAAATAAATAAATAAAAAAAACAAACTTAAACTAAGGCAAAGTAATATTTTTGAACCCTGCTTTTAAATATTGTTAGGGACGGTGAAAATCTTATGGCTAAAGGCAGATCATTCCACAGGCGTACAGCTGTGATAGTAAAGGAATTGCTGAAGAACCTTGTCGAATGACTCGGTGTCTTCAGCAATCGATTATGAGCAGATCGCAAAGTCCGGCCGTGCGTATCACTCAAAAACTCAAAGCGATTTTTGAGATACAGAGGTGTGGTTGGATTGAACAGCACCGAATAGAGAATTGAAAGAATGTGAGCATTCCTACGGAGGCGGATAGGGAGCCACTTGAGTTTGACGCGATATTCGGAGATATGGTCATATTTTCGCAAGCCAAATATGAACCGGATAGAGAAATTTTGGAGGCGCTCAAGCTTATTTAGTTGCTCTTCGGTAAGGTCAAGATAGCTGGCATCAGCATAGTCGAGGATAGGAAGTAACAGAGACTGGGCAATCGCAATCTTGGTCGAAGTTGGCAGGAAATTCCGTAACCTTCTCAGAGAAGCCGCTGAAGCGAACATTTTCCGGCTCACCTCCGCTAGCTGTGGTGCCCAGGACAAACACCTGTCAATGATGATCCCCAAGTTCTTCACCTTCTCACTATATGGAATTAGTATGCCGTCAAATCTAATTTGTGGAAGAAATTGCCAATTGACCTTCGAAATCATCATTGGGCTGCCTATTATGATTACTTGGGTCTTGTTTGGATTTATCATTAAGCCATACGATCTGCTCCACTCTGAAATATGAGCGAGATCATTGTTGGTTTTGTTGACTGCAAGATGCAGATCATTCACAGGAGACTGTGTAAATCTGGAGATCATCTGCGTAAAGGTGGTAGGAAGAAGTGAGATTTTGAGAAATACCGTTGATGAAAATAGGGAAAAGAAGAGGAGACAGCACGCCACCTTGTGGAACACCGGCAGTTGTAGCACACCAGGTAGAATAGGAGTCATCAATGCGTATACGCTGCCGGCGCCCGTGTAGATAACTACGAAACCAGTCAATAACCGTTGGAGATATGTTAAGAGAACGCAATATCCCCAGCAAGATGTCAAAGTCCACCGTGTTGAAGGCATTGCTGAAATCCAGCAGCGTGAGGACAGTGAGCTGACCGTCCTCCATACCAAGTCGTATGTCGTCGGTGATGTTAATAAGCGCGGTCACTGTACTATGCCCAGCACGAAAGCCTGACTGGAGAGGATTGAAAAGGAGATTCGTATTTAGGAAAATACTGAGTTGATGGTGGACAAGGCGCTCTAGGACTTTTGAAAGGAATGGTAGAATGGAGATGGGACGGTAATCGGAAAAGGAGGTGGGGTGGAATTTCTTTGGCAAAGGAGTGACTTGTGCTTCTTTCCAGGTGGTTGGAAACACACCAGCAGCTGCCGACACATTGAGGATTCCAGCAATGACGGAAACTATGACATTCAGGATGGGAATGATCATTTTCCTGCTGATGGCGTCAGTGCCAACCGCGCTAGAAGTGATGGACTCTATGCTCTTCTTAACATCACAATCGGAAAATTGACTAAGACGAAAAGAAGGGAAAGTAGGAGTTGGAAGCGTTGAAAGATAATTCAGAGTATTATTTTTTGTGGTTCCATCGAGGGAGGAAGCAGAAGAGAAATGTTGATTAAGAGAGTTGATATCCAAGTCCTTGGAAGAGGGATCCTGACGTGCTTTACCAACTCCTAGAGACCGAAGGAATTTCCAGACTTTGGCTGGATCACCGTTTTCGACAGATTCGTGGATGTGGCGACGTTGTGCATCCCTACACACCTTGTTGCAGTGATTCCGTAGACTTAGAAAACGATCCCTGTTATGATCAGTTGGTTTAGCCTTGTACTTAGATTTGGCTGCCACTTTTCTGCGTATGGTTTCCCTGATATCAGCAGTGAGCCAGGGTGCCGGCAAATGCTTCACTTTGACAGCTCTAACAGGTGCGTGAATGTCATAAAGGTTAGTGAGAAGAGTGTTGAAAATCGTGATTTGCTCATCAACAGTGTCAGCACTAGCCACCACAGACCAGTCGGTACTCAGCGCGTCTTCCCTGAGTTGGTCTAGGTCCATGGCACCAAAATTACGTTGCAAAAGTATCCTCGGCTTTGCTTTGGGGGGACGAATTTTATACGAGAGAAAGATAAGGTCATGATATGAAAAGGCATCAGCTGAAAACTGGCCATGTGAAGCAACATGTTGTGATGAGGAGACTAGAATTAAATCCAGAAGAGAGGGGGCACAGTTAGGGAAATGGTGAGTAGTGTCAAGAGGGAGAATTGTGATGTTGCTTGACTTAAGAAGGGACTCGAGAGTAGAAGAACGATGGTCATTTTTAACCAAACATGTGTTAAAATCACCCATGATTATAGTATGGCTGTACAGAGGGGTAATGTTCTCCAGAAGTTTTTCAAAGGATTGAAAGAAAGGGACACGCATAGATGGGCAGTAATAGACACCTAATAGTACCTTAGTGTGGGACAGGAGGACCTCTATAAATAAATGTTCTCCTGCATTAGGGGGTGATGGCTGAGCAGATAAGCTAATAACAGAGAAAGGAATATGAGCCCGCAAGTAAATCGCCACCCCACCACCACCACTACCAATACGGTCGTTACGAATTAGGTGAAAGCCAGGAAGAGAGTAAGAGGTTGAAGGGAGACATGGTTTGAGCCAAGATTCAGATATAAGAATGGCATGCACATTCTTAATATCAAAAGTTGCCAGCATATCAGGAAAGTGCGCAGGAATGCTCTGTGCATTAATGTGGACAACGTTAAAATTTTTCGGCAGGTCAGAAAATTGGGACTCGAGGGACTCAGCAAGAGACGGAATGCTATGAAAGCTACATTCGTTGCTGCTCAATCCATCCGAAGGAGAAAGAATAGATACATATTCGCTAACGTCGTCATCAGACATATATAAGTGTATTATTGAGGTAGGTTTATGTGATAAAATAAATACGATAAAATATTTTGTACTTATAGGTAATAATACCTATATATAAAGAATAATTAAATTACTGGCCCTGACCACCCGCCAGCTGTATATAAAGAAAAAAAAACGAAAGAGATACCAAAAAGAAAAAGATAATAAAAACGAAAAAGAGAATAAAAACGTCCGAGACAAAACATTTTGATGGAACGAAACGCAAAGGAAAAAAAAATAAAAAATTGGTATCTTCATTAGTCTGTGTTCCAGTCGGTTTGACGTTTGACGCAAAGTGACGTTAGAAAACAAAACATTGACAAAATTTCATTGGGTGATTAGAAAAAAGATGGAGTCTCGGACTATACACACACACACATACGACATAGGATCACTTATTTCTTCTTCTGCACCACATTCCTTTTGGGTCTGCTGGACTCGACGGCTTTCTGCTTCTGTTTGGGACCCGACTGCACCGAAGTCAGCGCCGAAGCCGCGCTGTCTTCCACCGCGTCGTCCTCCGCCACAGCGATGTTTTCAACCTCCGCAAGAGTGACCACCCTGTGACGTGAGCCGTCCGGTGCCAGGATGTGAATTGCGCCCTCCCGAGTCCAGCAATTCGTTACGCCGAACCGCTGCCGAGCTGCCATGAACGCCTCATGCCGGGGCCGAGTGAGGAACTCTGATAGTGTCTTACCAGAGCCCTTTAGTTTGGTTTTTGCAAACCAGACCTTATCCCTCATCTCGGTGGAGCGAAACTTCAGTAGGATTGGCCTGGCACGGCCTCCGCTAGGGCGCCCCATCCGATGACACCGCTTAATGTCCTCTGTGGCAATATTGACACTTAGCTGAGAAAGTACTCCCTGCACAGCTGAAGAGGTGTCCTCCTTGTCTGCCTCGGCCAATCCGTGAACTAGCACCATCTTCCTGCGGCTCCGCATCTCCATACTATCTGTTTCTCGGGCCAATAAATCCAGTTGCCGTTGAAGTGTGTTGAGGGACAGCATTACAAACGACCGGAAGACAGCATAGTCCGAAGGGAGGTTGGAGCCTGTAGATGGGGATGCAGTGTCGGTCCCTGTGTTCAGCTGTCTTTGGAAAGCCTCCATTTGTGTGCTGAAGTGAGCCGAGAGCTCAGACACAGACTTTCTGAGGGCCTCCATGGTGATCGTGATAAAGTGTTGTGTTACTTAGTGAATTTATTGTGCAATACAGCTGGCAGGTATTGTAGTTCAACACTAGCTTCCTAGCATGTAAAAATTATATGTTTAAACTAATTAATTAAATTCAGTTGCTAACGAACTTGTATGTCTTGCTAACTACCCGCACACGAAAAAAGCTACTACTTCAAAAACTAGCGAATACTTCAGACACTAGCTACTACTTCAAAAACTAGCTAATACTTCAGACACTAGCTACTACTTTAAAAACTAGCTAATACTTCAGACACTAGCTACTACTTCAAAAACTAGCTAATACTTCAGACACTAGCTACTACTTCAAAAACTAGCGAATACTCCAGACACTACTTCAAAAAGTAGCTAATACGCTAATAAAAATGTTAGTTTGCGCCAGCGTGACAGCACGCCAATCGAACGAAAAATAGACCAAAACAGAAAAATAGTAGGTACATTGTTCACCGAGAGGAGAAAGTGACCGATTACCGTCGAGGGTGTCGTTTGAAGCCCGAGCCGTAGGCGAGGGCTTTAAAACACCCGAGATCGGGAATCGCAGTTTCTCTCGAGTGATACATAGTGCTTTATACTACACCTGTTTGATAGTTTTATTTTACTTTCTACGAAAACTGAATCCTCAAACAACACACAAATTGGAAATGGCGCCAATGGCGTCTGCAATTTTCACATGTTCTTTTTTCAAATTGTTTATCCTGCCGCCGCAGGGTCGCACTGCCAGCCCGACACCATCCAACACACAGCTAGTGGCCAGTGTCATTTTGCGAACTTGGAGATAAAAACTCACTGTAAAAACTTTTTGGCTTTTGATATTTAGGTTACCGGCGCATAGTCTTACCCAAAATTAAAAAAGAAAAACCACGTAAGAAATGGATTTTCATACACTTTTTTCCCGCTCAGATGCGTTTTCTCCCCGCATATTTGTTCGATATGCAATGACGTACTTTCTACCGTAAATTTGATAAAGTATCAAGGTACTTTCCAAGCAGGTGTAGTATAAATGTAATTTTCTCAAACATGCTTGGAAATTTGAGCATTATTTCGACAACCTTCTTCGAGATAAATCGAAATTGCTGTACTGGCCAATTACACGCGAGCAGCGGCCGGAAAAAGTTCTATGAAAATTCATAACTGTCGTGTTTTGCGGCCAAATAAATTACATACTAAACTCATGTTATTTAAAAATGGCACGATCTTTTACTCCGAATAATGACAACCAAGGAGGTAACTTATCAGAGGTTTTATTTAAATTTCGAACTGGCTTGCGATAGAGAGCTGGATATACCTATTGAAAAAAAAGAACACTTTAACGTGGCAAAAATTATTGTTGTTTGTTCGTGGTTCGTCTGATTTTGAAAGTTTATTGAATTTAACAGAATAAGTTCAAGTGATGAAAATGACTGCGATGAACTTATTTTAACACCACCTGAAATTCAAGAGGCGGCAAGAGCCGTAATACTTAGTTTTAATTTCCGCGCAGTATTTGAGAAAAATCATATACAAGCCTTGGCCACACACAACTAGGCATTGATGGACTCACCACGTTCCACGTTCGTCCATCAGTGCCTCTTTTGCTGGCCGCTGCAGTAATGTACTATAGCTCATTGAACTTTAGGTCAAAGACTGCATTCTATCGCCAACAGGGCTGAAATACGACCACACGAAGGCGGTTGTTTGCGGCAGCATGGCGCGGCAACCGGCCAAGTGCTGGGCGTGCCCGCGCCAGTACGTCACGCGCGCCAAGCTGCTTCAACATGCGCGCGCGCACCATCCCAACTCGGTTAGTCTGCTCGCTTATTTCTCACTCACACAACTCGCTTGACACAACTTGTAAAAAAAACCAAGTCTCGCAACTCAGTTCTTCTACCGTGAAAAGTTGTGAGATCCGTGTAATACCAAGTCGGTTAATTTACTCAAACCCCACTTAAGAGTCCTTCTCCTTCTGTCTTAAGTTATTATGTAATTACCTAACCATGTTATAGTGACCATATTAATATTAAAAGTTAAGTTACTTTATTGTACACAAGAAAGAAATAGGCGAGCTAATTTCTATAGAAATTTCTTTCAGCCAACCAGAGTCTTTTGTGTTTTAAATAAATATATTGTCTTGACCATCGCATGATATGATAACACAATGTATCTCACAATTATTATATTAAATTAGATTGCTTAGTGCGATTGCCAAGTCAGTCATATAATTAAAACATAAAAGATTTTTAATATTCATATGGTCACTATAAGATGGCAACACCACTCGCACAGGCCGTAGCGCAGCGGTAGTACGCCGGGTTCTCACTCGGGAGGTCGTGGCTTCGAATCCCGGCATGTACCAGTGACTTTGTTTTCTAAGTTACGCACATTTGTGAAGTTTTAGTAGCAATACCACTCGCTAACTGTGAAGGAAAACATCGTCAGGAAACCTGAGTGCCTGAGGTTTTATCATACCTCGGCGCTTGAACTTGCCAATTCGCGGTGGGGACGCTAGGTAATTAACCCCATACTCTATCTCTGAGAAAAGGCCCTGCAGTGGGACGTATACAAGCTACATAAAAATTTAAATTTAAATATTACAAGGTCAAGAAACAGATACAAGTACAGTTGAATATTTAAACAAACGTATATAAATAAGATGTAGAGTAGGTACTGCATCCTTAGACCTTCACGCTGAGAAGTATAATACAGTACTTAAGTATACAACTTGCCAATTTTATTTTGCGTACATGGGGATACAACTTGATGCCAGGCATCAAACTTATATTGTAGCTACATTATTTTTTTACCACAGAAAACGTACAAAAACTCGGAAAATATAAAACCATAGAAATGCTTGTCGGATTTTTACAGGCCTCAAAAATGCGAAATATCAAGTTTCTTTAATAATAAAAACTCCATTTAGTGTTTTAATCAAAAAGTTTTTCTGATAAGGGCGTAAACGTTGAAGAACATTGTTTCACGAGATAACTCAAATATTGATAAACGCTTCATAAATTGTTGTAAGGCGTTACCTTCAAGTTGTGACGTCGTAGTTGAGCCTGATTTTTATGTGACTAGAATGACTTTTCTACAGATATGTCATGAAAAGTATTAGTCGAGGAGAAAAAATTAAGCACGGTTATTTATCTTTTAACATTGTCTCTCCTAAAAGATAAAAAAAAATTATACAAATTCGTCATTCTTCATCCTTGTCGCGGTAATTTTTATGAAACATAAAAATGAAGTTGAAATGTTTTTACCTACTCAAAGTAGCCAAGATGCTGCGACTAAATGAACGTGGCGAGCGTCGTCTTCGAGATAAAATTAACCACTCAATCTCTTATTCTCCATTCAATCCATTATTTAATAATGCTGTGAAGAAATTTTTACACTGCAATAAAATATACCTTCTTAAATACAAATTTCGACTCCCTGATCTTTCCTACAGTAAAATGAAATGTGTGTCAAGTTGCACCTCCTACCTCCAAAACTACGCAATGACATAGCAGATGTATCTCAGTACTCGTGTCATAATATTACTTTTATATCGTGTAATGGTTGTGATCTGTTTTGTACAACAAAGAAAATAAGATATTGAGTAAACAATTGTAAACAAGAGTAAAAAATTGATTGCCCCCAGGTCCTGAGTAGCCTTGGACTAAGAACTAAATATTTTATTTACCTATTTATTTATTTATTTATACTTTTATTGCACTTAAAAAGAAAAATTCGTACAATGCGGCGGACTTAATGCCATAAGCATCCTTTAATCTTTTAATTCTAGGCACAATATTCCGCTACGTGTACCTAGCAGTGGAACAAACTATAGAAAAAAAATTTAACTTCCAAACAGTCAATAATGCCGCGACGGCCGCATTGATATTTTTAAATTTTTTTTAATTTTAAATTGACTTCATTGACGTATAACCCATCGAAATATCTAGGTACCTCGCAAGATGGCGGACTGACGATGGCAGGTGCATATATATTTTGCCGGGTAGTACTGAAATCGCTCCGATTAGTAAGTAACACAATTGACAAGCCCTGCCCGCGTAGGGTAATTTTTTAGCGCTAGTTAGACATCTAAGTTTTTAACTATCACTGGTTTTAAGGTTATAATTTGTCAAACGGTGCCGTAACAACTAGAGATGGGTAATGGCCCAGGTTATAATCCACTGGTGAGTTATATTATAATCCAGTTTTGACCCAGTTATGCACCCGTTATAACCCATTATGGCGGTTCATAATGATTTCGTTCAATAGTAATACGGAATACGTCGAATAATGTACAAGGCGTTGTAGTTGTAATCTGCATGTATCGTTATGAAATTGTGCACGCAAAAATATACAGGAAATTCTCCACACAATAGAATATTAGGGATTTCACTTCGATGTTTAGTTTTTATCTCTTGCGCTCGCACTATACTAAGGGCCAGTGTCCTAAATGGAGTTTAAGTCGAGATTTTGACAGTTCGTCCATGCATTATCTGTCAAATGCTCGACTTAAACTCTAGTTTGCGAGATCCGCAAGTGGCCCTAAGTACCTAAGTACATTTAAACCTAAGCATTGCAGGCAATGCATCTCATAAAGTATATCAAGCAAGCCACACTTTTATGATCCTTTGCGCCGGAAATCCCCGGGCGTGAGCGAGTGGGACTACGACATCATCGATCTCGCTCGCACTTGCGCCGTGTACAATGCGTACGGCACAGCCAGCACTCACTCCAGTACTTTGTTGTTTAGAGTGCGCACGAGCGTTTTTTGGTATAATATTTATTGTTTCGTGTTTTTTTTATCGAACCGGCATTGTTTATTGTTACTGTGATCGCTGCTTACCGAATGACCTTGGCCTGAATACTGACTGAACTTCCAACGCGATATTTAATGCACTTTTTCATTGTGTAAAGAAGTCAGTCACTCACTGCAGTTCCTGATGAAGTGATGATGCATGCCTGTGTTGAATGCATTTGGCGTTTTACTTAAATATTTCTGGATTATTTATAAAGTATAGATGCAGAGTCATTGTTAGGACTACATTATCTGAAAATATTTCATTCACGGGGACTGCAGCGTGTCACTTAGTCCAAATCTTACAACGTGTCACTTAGGTTAAATCTTCCATTTTTAGGGTTCCGCAGTCCGACAAGGAACCCTTATAGTTTCGCCATGTCCGTCTGTCTGTCCGTCCGCGGCCTAGCGCAAAGACCGGTGGTACTAGAAAGCTGTAATTTGGTATGTGTATACATATTTATCACGTCGACAAAGTTAAATAATAAAATGTTACAATTTTTTTTTCCGTACCTCCCATAACATGAAAAGGGGGGGCTGATTTTTTTTTCTTCTCTACCCCATCGTGTGGGACATCGTTTATTAAAGAGTTTACTAAGATTAGGCATTACAATTAAGGCATTCATTTACGAAATATTTAGCTTTTACCTGTGTCCCCCCCTCTAAAATCTAAACCTTTGCATTTAAAAATCTGAAAAAAATCACGATAGTAGCAAATATAATAAATTTAAAAGAAAAATTATCACAGCTAACTAGGCTTTACAGGTTAACGAGTAATGGTCGATTACATTAGTGGGATTAGTAAAAAGCCTCCTATTTTGTTTGATAGCTGAATTTTGTGATTATGTTAGGTAATAGGTAATAAATCTTTGTAATAACTAGATATCTGTGGAACCCTAAGCTACGCGTGGCCCGACACGCTTTTATTTGTACTTTTATTCACAGAAAATATAGTATTTTGAAAGTGTATGCAGTTCATTAAAACTTAAAAATACTTCAGTGGTGCAAAAATAAATCACTATGGCACTATAATGTCAAGCAAAACTCCCGATTACCCAAAGCATATTTGTTTACTTGTAATTTGTTCTTGTTAAATCGTATCGCTCCTGTCTTTCATTTTGACCCACCAAAAAAGTAGTTAATGGGATAAAACTGGTCGATAACGTTATAACCCGGATTAAAACTGGTTTATAACTACTGGGTTATAATCCACTACCCATCTCTAGTAACAACTGGGCTGTGAAGTGAACCCTGAGTTGATGAGCTTTTGTTTTTCAGGAACCACCCGCGCGATATAATGTATCGCCATCGAAGCAAGCCAGTTAGCTGATCCGCGAAGAAATATAAATCAATAAATACCTTCTTCTTTTATATAAGCTTTTATTATCCAATACTAACTAAGCCCTTCTATACTCGATGTCAATATGGCAAAATTGTGCTTCAATTACGTATTACGTAATTACGTACTCCATATAAAGTTGTGTTCTGAGGATTTAACACTTAGGTGCGATCTTATTTATATGAAAACCACGATTCCTCTAAAACACTCCTAAAAGGCTCATCACAAAGAAAAGACGTGGGGCGAGGGCGCGGAAAAGACGCGTCGTCTTTCCAAGTCACTCTCATAAAAAATGTACAGTGGCCTAATTACGCCCACCAAATCCTGAGCGATTCCAATCGTCTAACTGTCAAATTCCATACTAATTTGACAGTTAAACAATTGGAATCGCTCAGGATTTGGTGAGCGTAATATAGGGGCTGAAGGGACGAAGCCTACACAGAAGAGTGCGTGAGGGGCGAGGGCGTAAACTCTATACAACGCGTCGCATCTTTCCGCGCCCTCACCCTACGTCCTTTCTGTATGTCTCAGGCCCTAAATATCCTGAGCGTCGGTCATGTGACTGTTGTAGCCCATTGCACTGACTACATGTAACTTTCTTTGAAGTGGTATTGTACGGCAGCTGGTGATCACATTTTGAAATGGACACCTAGTTTTACTTGTAACGTTCATTAAGTCACAGTTTCTGTGTTATTTTAAATAAAAACATTTTAGTTTTGGTGGTTATGGTTAATCGGCTATGCAATGTATACATCGAATTGTCATAGTATGTTCTATGAAATGGGGTTATTGTCCTATCGGCTGGACTCGCAGCTTCATGAGTTGTCGTTTTGGAACTAGGTACTTAATTGAAACGCAACGTGGCCATTGGTATTGAGAATAGAAGGGCTGGTATTAGCCACCTGGTGAAATATCTTCTGGGAAAAGGTAAGCAGAGTTTACTTTATCTTTAAATCTTAGGCCCAACTATGATAGATTTAAACAGCATCTAGTGGCACCTTCAAAACTCAAGGGTGAAAATGAAATCGTTGGCAAAATTTGAAGCGGGGATTCTAACCAGTAATAAAAAAAACATGGCGCTAGTTTTAAATAGACAGTCCGTAAATATTTTCTTAGCCCAAAAATGGTTAAACAAACAACGTCTGCTCGAATAGTAATAAAAATAGAAAAGAAAACTGTTGTACTAATGGACGACTCTTGAACGCTTTTTTTCAACGATACAATACTTCCTGCCACTTTCACTAATTGAGAATTCAACACAGCTGCAACCATTGTTGGGCATCACGAATATTTACATAAAAAATATACTGCATATTGCAAATAACTATCCCTTTCAAAATCGCGCTGACGATGGTGAAATGACCACTCGGACGCCGTTTTGCCTGGGACATATTTTTAGGTGGATTAGCCTTAACCAACGTGTAGCACTATTATCGCGGCTGTGTCGGCACTTCACGGGAAAGCAGTGTCGCAATTAAATTAATAAGGGACATGAGTCAAGCAAAAATATCAAAACACGAAATATTCGTATTCCCCAAGCATCCAAGATATTTGGCACCTATGATGATACGCTTACAGTAGGTACCTATAATTAAACATTCGCAAGCACGCAAAACGAATCAAATCAATCAAAATGCTTTTATTCAAAATAGCGCACAAACTGTGACTTAATGAACGTTACAAGTGAAACTAGAGAAAAAATGATCGATCAAAAAATGAAAACAAACAGTCCAAATATGCATAGGCCAATCTGACAGCATTTAAGTATCTACCTTCTACCTAACTAAAATTATACAAAATTAAATTTCAATGGCTCAGCAACATCTAAGAATCTTTGGTTATTTACATTACATGGTAATAAAATAATAAAATAAAGCAAATCGACTCTTTATGCCTCATTATGTTCTCTACGCGATTGTTTTGTTGACGTTCGTGTATTTTGTTTGTGTACCTACTTTGTGTTTCTGTGATAATTTCAATAAATGTCTTCTTTCTTGAAAGAAACATTTGATTTGAAAATCAGAGCTGAGAAGTCCGCCTTAGTAAAACTATAATATGCGGTCATCATTGATACCGTATCGCAAAGTAGTAAGTAACCGACCGATCATGTTCCATCAGTTCTTTCTTTCCCGGGTCGAGACGAGAGAGTAGGTTATTGATCGACCAAATTATAAAGTAGCGGCGGAAAAGCACAACTAGTTTTTCTCTCTTTCTCACTTATGCGTTCTCACGCAACACCAGCGCCCTTTAACTGTTCTTCTATTGATCCTTAGTGTTTTGGCAGGCATAAGCTGTTGACACGGCGCTTTATTCTTTACACAGACTTCCTTGCATTGTAAAAGGCTTATTTATTTGTTGTTGGACGTTCGATTGATCTGGTTTTCACCTATTCTGCATTGGCTGTTATTTTGTTTTCAAATTTTGACGAGCAAGCACTTGTGATAATACGATAATACTAACTTCTGAATTAGTTTAATTAAATAAAATGATAACTGCCTAATTAAATTATGACATTCTTTTCCTGTGGCGAGTGTGTTAAGATGAACAGCTTTGAAGAGGGAGAAATAGAAAATGAATTTGACTTTGCTGAAGATGCCCTGGACTTTGAGGTTAGTTACAACTTAATTTAAACTGTTTTACGGACTTACAATAAAATTGTGCACTGTAAATAGAATCAAAAAGGATTGTTTACATTCCTAATGAATGAGCTTTATTGATATCCTCTTGAAGATAAACATAACAATCTATTTCCATGATTCATTGTGGTTGGGATTGTGGGAATGGAACCAACCTCTTTGAATGGAACATAATAACATTATAGTTCTATAATACACCAACAGATGTCACACACAGGCATTAACTCAACGTCTTTCACATATTTTTCAAAGATGGCGCTACTGTCAATATTTAGCTAGCACTAACGTCGACCTCCGCTCCAGTCAGCAGCAGAAAGCAAGCAGTGTTTTTGTACTGTGAATTACTGACTGTGCGAGTGATCAGCGATTATTTTGGTGAGAATGCGATTCCCTTCGTCGCTATAGTGCAGTGCAGCGCGGACGATTTGCGCGCGAAAATACGCCCAGAAATTGGTTTCTTCTGAGGTTGAAAGTTGAAACTATGGTCAGTAGTGACACAAAGTGTGAATGCGGCGCGTTTTGCCGCAGACTCTTTTGCCGCGGGAATGATACTGAGAGTGAAGTAGTTGAGGTTGACGCGCCGGTGACATTGGTAATTTGCATAGCTATTTATTTATTTTATTTGTTTACTAACAATAACATTGAGATTATGTCATCAATGTTTCTTCGGTGTTTTTTATAATTTCGGCGGGTAGATGTAGAATATTACTACCTATTAAGGTGTAAATAACTAACGGCCTTATTTATAAAAACACTATTCCTCTAAAACCAATCTAAAACTCTGTTTATTTATTTAATATGTGGCTACATCTTTTCCTTGTAAAATATCCACCACAGACTATTTTAATCAGCGTTTTTGAAGTGTTTTGAGGAATTGAGATTATATAATTATATAACACCGTTAGTATGTAAAGGGGTACCCGTGATTCACTATCAAGTTGTAGCTAAAGAGCTAAATAGCGCCACTAATGGACCAAATCACATATCTTTTATGGTATGTTTTTGCATAAAGTGAATAACATAAATCTCAATACTATCATTATTGAGATTTAATTTAATATTAACTGTTTGCAAACATCGTATTATGAAAGTAGATTCTTACGAATATTTTCTACGGGTGGCGCTACTTAACCGGGTAACCCCTTAATTAAGTAACACTTTTGTTTTTAGAGTTCCATCTAGGATTTTTTGCAAAAAAACCGCCATTCTTAGCGGATATCGATTAAAATCATAGGTTCTTGCTTCTGGGTTCTCGGCTGTAGGGTCTCAAAATAGCTAATTATATCATTATAGTAGGTACTTACCTAAGTATTATAAAAGAAGATACGATTTTTTTCTATTAGTGGCTCTAATTAGCTCCGGGTAACCCCTTAAGTACCGTTACACTTTTGTTTATGAAGTTCCAATGACATCGAACACAGTCTAAATTAGTGATGTTAGCTTGTAGACCAAGTATACTAATTAATTATCATTTTGTGTGTCTGTACATCTATTTTCTTCTCCAATGTATTAGTCCAGTCCATCCGAGGGTTGTCTGGAAGAGAAGGCTGCCATCTGTACTCTTAGGTTAAGAAATATTTGTGTAATTTCCATTTTTATCAATGAAATGTTCTCTATCCATCTTTATATCGTCGTTTAAAGGTGAAACTCACTAAGTGACAATTTGACACAAAATGATATTTTTTTAGTCTGGTCTACGACAAGAAAAACACTAAGTGCGAATGGTGCTCCACAACAAAACTGTCACGTGATTAAACTCTATCTCCGTAACTTCTGTAATCCCTTTGCAGGTAAAACTCATATGGCACTTAATGAATTTTGCCTGATATTATGCCACAAAATGAGTTTTACCTTTGAACCGACGATATATACCTACTTATAGGTACTTAGGCTTACTTACCATTTAAATAGTCGGTTGTTAGTTTGAAGATACGTTAAGTAGGTACCTACTTTCAAAGTGAAATGGACTCAATAACCATAACGTATTGTACCGGGCGTCTTTCTACTCATAACTACCAAAATAGGTACTATAGGTGCTCTTAAATTAATAATAATAGTAACTTCCATACAATACAATCACTTGACCTGGTCCCAAACTAGGATACCCTGTGCTATCGTAAATTAATTTTTATCACACCTGCTCTGAAAATACATACTAATTATACCAATTAGAGGGAAGAAACGCCTTTATCCCGCCCTTCAAATCCTTTCATCCCAAGGTATGGAAGTTTGTATGAAAATCCTTCTGACCCAAGGGTGGGAAGTATGTATGAAATTCCATTACATACCCGGTTTTTTTTTTAATTTGTCAGCAGTCATACTGCAAAGAGACTTTTTATCACACCTGCTCTGAAAACACATACTAATTATACCAATTAGAGGGAAGAAACGCCTTTATCCCGCCCTTCAAATCCTTTCATCCCAAGGTATGGAAGTTTGTATGAAAATCCTTCCGACCCAAGGGTGGGAAGTATGTATGAAATTCCATTACATACCCGGTTTTATTTTTTAATTTGTCAGCAGTCATACTGCAAAGAGACTTTAACTGTCTACTAATTAAATTTCAAGTAAATTGTTACTGGCCACATACAGTTTTTTTTACCAGTTACCAACCTCCTTGGTGCATACAGAAAATTAAAAACGAAATTATTTTTGTATATAAAACGCGCGGAATCACGGAAGAAGTGGCTGCATGACCTTATGATCTTAGCCTACTCCAGAAACGGCGAATAAAAAAAGGAAAAGCCCGCGGAATCACGGAAGAAGTGGCTGCATGACCTTATGATCTTAGACTACTCCAGAAACGGGCGAATAAAAAAAGGAAAAGCCCGCGCATTTTCGCAAAAACTTCGATTGATTTAGCATTTATCTTTGTGATAATTTTCCTCGTAGGTGTAATAAAAAGCACTATACATACCTCAGGATAAAGTACAGTTCCATACCTCAAATGGTTTGCGCCCCTCGCAAGCTTACGAGCGCAAATGCCATAATCTCGGTATGGAACTGTCACTTTCTTCCCTCTGAAGTAATGTACTATTTTCTCAAACATGCTTGGAAATTTGAGCATTACTTATTTCGACAACCTTCTTCGACATAAATCGAAATTGCTGTACCTACTGGCCAATTACACGCGAGCAGCGGCCGGAAAAAGTTCTATGAAAATTCGTAACTGTCGTGTTGTGCGGCCAAATAAATTACATACTAAACTCATATCTGTCGTGTTATTTAAAAATGGAACGATCGTTTACTCCGAACAATGACAACCAAGGAGGTAACTTATCAGAGGTTTTCGAACTGGCTTGCGATAGAAAGCTGGATATATTTATTGAAAAAAAAAGAACACTTTAACGCGGCAAAAATTATTGTTGTTGAAATTATTGTTTGAAAGTTTATTAAATTTTTCAAATAAAACGTTCTGCCTTAGTACTACTTACTTTTAATTTCCGCGCATTATTTGAGAAAAAATCATATAGGTACAAGCCTTGGCCACAACTAGGCATTGATTTTCCACGTTCGTCCGTCAATGCCTTGCTGGCCGCTGCAGTAATGTACTACTACGTTACAAAAGTCATTTCCTCACTACACACAGCACCTATTTTAATTAGTAACTGTTATCAGTAACATCATAGCTACATACCATTGCGGTTAGAGTAAGTATTTAGAGTTCATTAGTTAAATAGAGCACTCTAATGAATGGATGATGTCATCAATAAGAGTGAAAAAGACCGGCCAAGTGCGTATCGGACTAACGAACCGTTTTTACGATAGAGCAAAAACAAAACAAAAACTTACAAGTACTTAAGTATTTTTTAAATTGTTATATAACTAAGTACTTCGTTTTTGAGGTAGAAAATGGTTTTAAAAGTTCTCAACAACAAAAGTTTTATTATGAGCTAGCTGACCCGTCTGTCCTGTGCTGTCTTTATGTCGATGGTTCTGTAAAAAGCAATAGAAAAAAGCACTTTACATTCTTCCCGAATTTTCAAAGTTTTGGCCATTCCATTCAAAGTTTTGGCCGATTGTTCCTAATTTTCTTTTCCCTAAAACCTTATTCGAACTAGGAATTTCGAAAATAAAAAAAAGTTCTCAAATGAATGAAGTGCTTATCAATTAATACTTACCTATAAGATCGTAGATAATTGCACAACCAAAATATAATATGCTATTCATTAACGCAGAATCTGACCCGTTTTTTTCAGTATCTGTAATTCGATAAGTAGATGCCTACACATTATAGGACAGATCAAAACAAGAATATTTATGAACAGCAATATTTCGCTGTGTTACATACATAACATATCGTCATCATCACCAGTTATCAGCCCTATTTGTCCACTGCTGGACATAGGCGTCCCCGTAGGCATGCTACTTCTGTCCTCGGACATCCTCGTCCAGCCGCCAGCAATCTGTCTCAGATAATCGGTTCAGCGAGCTAGACAAATAAAAATGGTTCCGTGAAATAGAATGCATGAACCGATATCGAGATGATATTTCTTAATTATACATCGTTAAGACTCGATCTGCATGCGAAAGTATTCTGGGCACAGAAACAGACTGAGGTCGACTTCGCCCAATGAAACTTATTTTCAGACCGAGGGAAACTGATGTCATTGGTGCTTTTATTTTTATTTGCGACAATAAAGAACGGGGATAGGCCTACTTCTACGCCTAGATTACTTCTTTCGAGCGAATTATCTCTAAGTATATGGTAATAACCTTACTAATATTGTAAAACTTTGGATTGATTAAGAAATCCAAAAAAATATTTCAACGTAAAGAATTTACATTCTGTTTGTTGCATGTCGAAATACAATGTTAGCAGGCAGTTAGGCAGCGGCCTGCTTAGGCGCGAAACAGACAGATGGGACGTGGGGCGAGGGCGCAGTAATATGTATAGTGTCACAGACCACAGTCCTTGCTCCACGGTCACCCTTGGTCTGTTACTCTATACATATGACGGCGCCCTCGCCCCACGTCCCATCTGGGTTTTTCGCGCCTCAGGGTCGAGTTGTAGAGAAAAAGGCAGCATAAAGGAACACTCCACTGTACCTAATCATGTTTTCCCAAAAAATATTAAGTCTAATAAGTACATGAGTTGGTACGAGTATCTACCTAACAAGATCCTGTGAGTGCAGTCAACAACTAGCAATGCTAAAACATTAGTCACTAGATTGATTTTTGTTACTCAATTACGCCAGCCGTAGCCGTTCTGAACGGATCTGGGTGAAATTTAGCACTAAGACAGGCTACATTTTTATTCTATGAAGATTAAGAAGATGAAATTGGGAAGTGGTTCAATAAATATTTTTTTATGTAGCCTGTATACATCCCACTACAGGACTTGATGATACCCGTAATTAGAAGTACAGGTTTCGCTTTATTGCATTTTACAAGTTGTATACGATCCAGCGTGTTCATGGAGCCGTGCTTCATCACGCTTCCATGGATTTACGCCTAACGCTAGACGATTTCTACAGACGGCCTATCTCGTTGGTCTAGGCGTAACATGCTTCATTACCAAGATCGCCGACTATTACAAATATTTACCATTTGAATGACTTGAGTACAAGATTTTACTCATGGGTAGGTTACTGTATTATTGATCAAAGACCTACTTCCATTTAGTAGTCGCTGGATGGAGAAATATTGATTTCGCTCGACACGCAAAGCGGAACACCCTGCAGGCATATTACGAGGTTACCTTTTCGGTGACGATAGAACACGAAAACTACCGCATTGTCTATCCGATCCAATCCTGTGCTGGATATAGGCCTCCCTAGGGCACGCCACTTCTTTTTATCCTCGGCTAACTTTATATAGCCGCTACCTGCTACAAATCGGCGGTCCAGCGAGCTAGCGGACAGCCTACGATCTGTTTGCCGGTAAATGGTCACTATTCGCAAACCATTGTACCCCATCGATTATATTATCAGAGGGCCTAATTTGGCGCACCAAATCCTGTCGGAATCCAGACTTTTGCGATAGCAATTGGTATGGAATTTGACAGGGGATTGGAATGGCTCAGGATTTGGTGCCCGTAATATTGGAGCTGTTCTTCGGCAGATGTGACCAACCCACTGAACTTTAACCTACCAATCTTCAAGGCAAAGTTTGAGGCCACCTTAGTTCTTGGGTTATATATATGTATGTCTGATTTTAGTTCAGATACGGTCTATCAGAGAGACTCCGTGCGTAGCCTGTAACATAGCACGCTGAGCGAATCGGTAGTCTACATAGTCCAACGTCAGTGTCCACGCATGTGGACTAATTTACATTGTATATCGTACTAATAAGTTCGTCATCACTAACTTATCGTCAAGTTCGCAATATACCTGCCACCGGGCGAGCCCTACGCGATATTTTGGCTGAGTCATCGGAGGAAAATAAACCAATGAAATTCCCCTCAACCATCTCGCCCCGTGAAGGTACACTTCCGTGCATCGCGGCCGATCGCAGCCGCGTGCGACTGATCGCACGTGCGGCTGATGCGGCAATAGTCATTGTATGAAAATGTATGGCGCTGTTTCCAGTCTCTGACGGACACGTGCGGCAGACGACAAAAACGGCGCTGTACATTTTCATACAATAACTATTGTCGCATCAGCCGCGCGCGTCAGTCGCACGCGACCGATCGCGCGCGGCTGCGATCAGCCGCGATGCACGGAAGTCGACCTTTAGTCGCGTAGATTCACCAATTTAAGTTTGGATATTTCTGGGATGTTAATAGTGCATGGTTTCCGGCCCACAACCACCAGAAATGAGTAGATATTCGGCCTTACTTTACCTGGGCATTCTATTATCCAGCCATCACATCATTCCATGTCGCAGAAAAATTTTATTTAACGTGTTGTTACTAAGTATATAGAGAGCCACTTCATACTACATGCTTCGGACGTTGACATTTCTCTACAGTAGGTACAAAATGAGCTGTAGAGTGCAAGAATTGTATACTTCGGCGTACTCATAACTTAAAAAAAATGTCTACAGGGTAACTGAATTCGTTCACCGTATTTTGAGAGAACGTTTTTTTTTTTATTGTGAAAAACGGTATTATTAATATTTATTAGTAATAAACGGTACAACATATTTGTAAATATTCGTGGTTTCCGACGTTTTGCTCGAAACTGTGAATCCAAATTAATTTTTTTGCAAAACTAGTACCATATGTTTCTAAATCATAGTTAGAATGTCCTCTTAAAATACGGTGAACGATTTCAAAGTCACCCTGTAGTTAGTAACCTATACCTAGATATTTTTTACTTGCGGAGGTTAGTCGGCAATCGGCATATGAGCTGACGTAAGAATACTCACGGTATGCAAGATGACATCAACTCTGATTATCACATCACATTTTTTTCTCGTCTCTTGATTGAGCCTGACTTCTGTCTAAAGACCCACGGGTAACGTGAGACTACTTGTTGTAATTTACCTAATTTTATGAGTCATCAGGCCAGTGTCGAGGGTCCACAGAGGTGAATTAACTGTATCTCGAAGTATGGCTGACACACGCATGGAAAACTCTCCGTTCGCTAACTAAATACAAATTTTTTTTTGAAATATCAGGATTTATATAATTTAAGCGAATTCGCGTTTTTAGCACGTATAATACCAATTTCGCAGTTTCCGATAGATTTAAATAGGAGAATGGCCACTATCAAGGTCGTTATCTATGAGACAGAGCCTAGCAAAAAAAAAAAAAAACGGAAAAGCACATAAAATGAAAAAAAAACCGGCCAAGTGCGAGTCGGACTCGCGCACCGAGGGTTCCGTACAAACCTGCAATGTCAACAACATTTTTTCACGGGTTAAAGGCAATTAGATCTAAGTATTTGATATGAATTTCAACTTGATAGCTCTACGCGTTCATGAGGAAAAAAGTAATAAGATTATATTTATTAAAAAATATATATTTTGTAATGTAACTAAAAATTTAAGGTTTTCGGAATTTTTCCTTTATGTGTGCTATAAAACGTTGCTTCAAGCCAAATTTCAAGATTCTAGGTCGACTGGAAGTACCCTTTAGGTTTTGATTCCCTTGCGAGTACTTGCGAGTTTCAAAATATGCAGCTTAAATTGCTGTTTCTTTTGATTGCGTTGACATAGAAGTTAGATTTTGTTACAGCTTAAAGGTATTATAGACCTGAGTATTTGGTATGAATTTCAATTTAATACCTCTACGCGTTTATGAGGAAATGGGTAGTAAGTTTAAAATTATTTAAAAAATATATATTATGTGATGTAACTAAAAATTTATGGTTTTCGTAATTTTTCCTTTATCTATGCTATAAGACGTTGCTTCGTACCAAATTTCAAGATTCTGAGTTCACGGGAAGCACCCTGTAGGTTTTGATTCCCTTGCAAGTGTCGAAAATTTGCGGCATAAACGGCTGTATCTTTTGATTGCGTTGGCTTAGAAGTTTGATTTTTTCACAGCTTCAAGGGACAGTAGACCTGAGTAATTGATATAAATTTCAGCTTCATACCTCCACGCGTTCCTGAGAAAAAGGGTCTTGACAGACGGACGGACGGACGGACAGACGGACAACAAAGTGATCCTATAAGGGTTCCGTTTTTTCCTTTTGAGGTACGGAACCCTAATAAGAAAAAAATTAAGTTCTGAAGCAAAAGTTGCTGTTAATGACAAACGTTATTGACTTCTTTCAGGAATTACGTATTTTAAAAATAAAATTGTATACTTTCATATCCGAAACTGACTTGCCTCACGCCACTTTAGCTTAGTTAGTGATAAAAACACTATTGTTAATGTACTTAGCAAATAGAAACTCGTTTCTCCGCAATCTTTGAAATGTCTTCTTAGAAGAAACAATTCTTTCTCCTTCACAATGTGAACCTGCGGATAAATACCGTTGCCAAGTCTCTGATATTTTGCACGAGTTACCTTACCTGAGTAACATCCATATAGGTAAATCTTCATAGTCGATTACCTTACCGTCCCATTAAGAAGTACAAACACATAAGTACAGACAGTATGAAGTCATCAGTCACACGACACTCCTAATTGAGTAAACCTCAGTGGTTACTTGACCTGAATATTAAAACCTTTTCATCTATTGTGGATAGATAATAAATGCAGCCAAATAAATCCTGAAGACACGAGTGGTGTCACACATAGGTACTGCATACCAATGTCCTTCTTAGTTTCGCCGTGAAGATAGGCTACATAAGCCATCTTCGAGCGCACCAGCGCCACATCTCTGATTAGGGGTCAAAGTGGTCGCCATGGCCGAAACCGGTCGGAACAATCATCATCAATTATATTTTTTTATATGTATATTAAAGTTTAGATAATTTTATTAAATTCACGCTTTACGCGCGCTACTGGTGTCGCAGCCTCCTCCGGTAAGGCATTGGCCTACATAGAAGAATGTCCGTTCTGTTTAATAAATATCATTTTTAATCATTGTCTATCATAGACTCAAAGTCATGCCATGTCACTACAAAGTACCTAAAGAAAGTAAAACAGTAAAAAAATATATTGTAATAATAAAATAAAAAATTAAAATAGTAGAATAAAAGCTATTGTAAACGACAATCTATAATTGTCGTGTTTCAGGAATTACGTAATTTTGAAGTAACCTTGTATATTTTTAATTAAAAGCATTTTTAAACGCTTCATAGAGCCCGATTTGTATCGTGCGTTCTTGTGCCACATGACTAGAATTACTTTTCTACAGGTTATAGATACGGTAGACAGCACTTCAACCTTTATTTTATTAATTCTTTATTGCACAAAGCTAGTCCCGTCTTTACATGTCTGCACTCTACTCAATTACGTTACGGGCGACTTTGCGACAAAACTGTAAAGGTTGACCTGCCTAATTTCGTTTATTTCCTTCTCACAGATTTGTCAAAACATATAGTAGGTACAATTTGAGTAATCAGGACTTATTCCTATGTGAGAGGCTGGAGTCCATTGAATTTTGGCTTATTGGAAGCTACGAGTAAAAAACCTGGATAGGGTGAGGGCAATAATCACTTAAATCCATATTTCAATACTTCTATTTCATATTTCAGACTTAAAGAACACAGAAGACAGAAGAAAAAGGTTGTTTCCCCACTAGACTTTTACCTTTAGTTCTCCCTTATTTTCTCTGAACCTTCTCCTAGCCTCCAGGAACCCTCCAACGCAAACATGGGCGCGGTATTGCTCTTTGAGAATGACTGTGTTTAAAACTTTCCTATCCTGTTGCCACTCCCAACAAAATATTTTCCTTAGCGCCTAATGCAGATATTATCCGCCATGGTTCACCTCTACATACCTAGTCAGTAAAGCTATCTCTTTTACACAGTAAAGTATAGGTATAACAGTGTGATAAGATTTGATAATGGAAGCAACGGAAGTGTACATATTTCCAACAACGACGCCGTAAAATCTCAGTTTGGGCGATACTAGCTCTTATTGCACGCATAATAAGCTTGCGTTGGACGGTTACATGATTTTATATTTATACCATACACCCTCGTATGTAACATCTAGCACTTACCAAGCAATCACTCGGGTTCTCATACATTGCTGTTATAGCTGCTTCATACAGTTTCTATCAAAGTTCAAACGAAGCAAAGCAATCGGAACAATTTTCAACTATCAGATAAGTATATTTTTTTATAACAAAGTAGTTCTCCTTGTCAAATTCACCAAAGATACACATACATATCTGTCCTGCTCTATAGCAAAGCATTGTTACTGGGTAGGTAAGCAATCATGTGCTAACTTTAATAGTATAGCGTTGATTGTCGAGTTACATCATCCATAACACTAGGTTAGTTTTTATCAGTATTATGTCAGGTGCATACGATATTGCAAGCAAGAATTGTAGAAAGCTACAATATACCAGTGAATCGATATGACATTCTTTGTGAATCAATACAGTTACGAATCTCTTGAAGAAGAAGGAGATACGACTGCAATAAATGAAGTTTTTGAACCCTTACAGGTAGGTAGATGTTGTTTGCCTAATTTACTAATATCTCATAAATAGATATCGTAGATAAGTCCATTGTATATCGAAAGAATTTAATCGATTGCCGACATTCGTCAGGCGACTTTAGTATGCATTACTACCCGAACAACCATCCTTTTCATGTGTTCTGTGACCGTGTTACTCTATGGTTATCTTGGGTCTTCTGTGCTAAGGTATTATCCCACTAAAACAAATGTGAACAAGCGCCAAATTCGTTAAGAAGTGCACGAAAAGAATTGAGACCTAAAATGGATGTCAAGTCTTATGGAGTTACTCTGGACGAATGTAGGTATAACATTCTTCACTTGTTTTAAAAGAACACTTGTTCTTATCTCATCTTGTTGGTTTTTTTGCCACTTAATATTTTTTACTAACAAAACAAGCGAGGAAAGTTATACATCTCTGCAGTCAATTCAATTTCCCTAAAACCTAAAACATCCACAGCACTTTCCTGTCACCTGAAAGTGCTGTGGATGTTTTAGGTTTTTAAAGTTTACTGAGTCAAGCGAGAACTATTTACCTGTATGTTTATGTTATGAAATAAATTTAATAATGCCTGCCACACACCAGATAATGGCGGGCGCGACCGCGCCGTTGTGTGGCAGTCCTATGTAGGTAGAGTTGACGTATATCTATCAATAGTACTCTAGTGACGTAGGTACACTCGGCTGGTCGGCTGTGACGCGAAGAAAATTCTTGCTGTCAACAGTATTCGTTAGTGTTTAAAAGGTCGATAACTTTAAAAAAAACAAACATACATAAACTTACACCTGTATCCCGAAGGGATAGTCAGAGAAACATAATAAAAACTGAGACATTGTATCCTACTTCAGCAATTTGCTAGAGCGGGTTATAGTACTTATCTATTTTAATGACATACACGACGATACCACTTTTGAAACACCACAAAGGCGGTTTCTTATTTCGTATTGAAAGTACTAACTTCCTTCTAAAGTTGTGATTTCCTCTCATTCTTATTTCGTATATTAACCCATATACTCACGCCTGTATCCCGGAGGTAGAGACCAGTGTTTGCCACATGCCACGATCCTGACACAGTTTTAGATTAAACCAAAAGGTACGGCTTAATCTAAATCTATTTTGCTCAATTACAGAAGCAGCTCTCAGAAGCCAGAGATGTGACGTATACCCATCAGCTGGCTGTACCACTATCCATTGGTTCCCATATACTCTGCACTGGAACGCCTGATGAAGAAATACCATGGTAAGCCTAGGTATAAACAAAAGCAATAAACCTTTACGTATGTGTAACTACTTGCATCAGTTTCGTTAAGAGCGACACGGAAAAATGTAAAGTACTGACTTACCCCTACAGATTTGTTGCGAAGTCGCCATTTACGTAACTGATTTAAGTACACGTATGTAAAGATTGTTGTGCTGTCGTCGGTAATTATTATTTTTATCTGGCCTTTTGCGCATCTAGTCTTATCCTGTCACGTCACCAGACCAGAGGCCCGCCAAATGCGCACTAAATCCTGTCGGAATCTTCTCGTTTGCGATAGCAATTATTTACTTTTACTTTATTTACTTTTTTACTAATATACATATATAGCTACAATCCGGTATACTCACTGACTGACTGACTGACAGATCATCTATAGGTTTCCTCGGAAACGGTAAGAGCTACGTGAAAATTTTGTATGAGAAAGTTGTAGGGAATGTATAATATACAGCCATCCTATGAAGCCGATTTTTTAATTTCGAACGCGTTCTCCCATACAAATGGGCTAACTTTTTTGTTTACTGGCCGATTTGGATGAAATTTGGAACAGGTGTTTGTTTTGTGATCTCATTTTGAAAAAATATTTTAAACGTTTGAAATTCAAAATAGGGGCGAGAATATGGCCGCCCAAAAAATCGACCTCTGCGCAAAAAAGTCGGCAGCCAACTGGGCATATGCTAGAGACGTGCCCTAAACGGCATCGGGTTGTCAAAGGACCCAGGTATATGAGAAAAATCTGACATTTTAGATTTTCAAGATGGCGGCCGAGATATCGACGATTGAAAATGAGAAAATTTTGTATAGAGAATTTGTACTGAAAATCGACTTTTAGTACAAAATTTTAAACAAAGATTAAATTTTTTTCCAAAAAACAATTTTTCGAGGCCGAAGTGGGGATGAGGAACCTCGCCGCGGCGAGGCCGAAGGCCGAGCTCCGTTCAGGCCGAGGCCGAAGGCCGAGACTATACATTTTCCGGCGAACAAGCAGCAACGCAAAAGCCAGATGGGACAAACTTGCGAGGCCGAAGGCCGAGCTCCGCGAAGCGGGCACCAGGAACCCCGCCGCGGCGAGGCCGAAGGCCGAGCTCCGTCCAGGCCGAGGCCGAAGGCCGAGACTATACATTTTCCGGCGAACAAGCAATAACGCAAAAGCCAGATGGGAGAAACTTGCGAGGCCGGAGGCCGAGCTCCGCGTAGCGGGTATGAGGAACCCCGCCGCGGCGAGGCCGAAGGCCGAGCTCCGTCCAGGCCGAGGCCGAAGGCCGAGACCATACATGTTCCCACTTATCAAATCCCTACCCCAAGTGTCTAGCGAGGCCCTAGGCCGAGCGCCGCGGAGAGCGAAGCTCGAAGCGGCTGGGGGTTGGCGCGCGTAAGCGCGCAGGGGGTTCACCCCCTAGTTAGTAGTATAGAATTTGACTGTTAGACGATTGGAATCTTCAGGTTGGCGCGCGTAATATACTTAGTACCAGCTCGTCAGTCCATCTCATTTTTTGCCTGCCCATACATCTGCGCCCATCTCTACATCTCCAGACCGTCATCTACCCCATCTTTTGTCGTGTCTACGGCATAGTGATCCGTGACAGTGATCCTTCCTCAGGTTTGCAATAAACATAGGCTCGGGCGACGTGGAGTCAGGCAAGGCGGACATTGCCGTGCATTTCAACGTACGAATGCCACAGCACTACGTCGTCAGAAATACGAGGAAAGGCACCCGATGGGGCGCTGAGGAAACTACCGCTTGCAAGTAAGTAATAGGGGTTAAAGTATGAAATTGCCGTTTTATTGCAATAGGTTCTTTGAATTGACATAGAATCTTCATGGTTTGAGGTTTTCGAATGAAACTTTTTTCAAATGGTTTCTATGATGTTCTTTTTTTTAAAAATGTGAAACATTTGAATATCGACTTTCAATTGTTTTTGTTATTCAATTTAGACAAGAAAGATGGATACTGCGAAAATTCGAGTGATTTTTGAATACGAGTTCCGACGCGGAACTAACGCGGCAGAAACAGCCCGCAATATCAATGCTGCGTTTGGAGAGGGGTCTACTAATGAACGCACCGTGCGATTTTGGTTTAAACGCTTTCGTGATGGAAATTTCGACTTAAAGAACGAGCCACGAGGAAGACCGCCCACACAGGTGAATAACGATGAATTAAGAGAGATAGTGGAAGCCGACCCTAGTCAAACTACCCAGGAATTAGCGGCATGGTTTAACGTTACCTTACCCACAATATTGACTCACTTGCGTCAAATCAATAAAATAAAAAAATACGAAAAATGGGTGCCTCATAATCACTCGAATTTTCGCAGTATCCATCTTTCTTGTCTAAATTGAATAATAGAATAGAATAGAATAGAATAGACGTTTATTAGCTTTCTTGTTGTAC
Source organism: Yponomeuta cagnagella (assembly GCA_947310995.1). Lineage (NCBI taxonomy): Eukaryota > Metazoa > Arthropoda > Insecta > Lepidoptera > Yponomeutidae > Yponomeuta > Yponomeuta cagnagella. The sequence goes on along the minus strand of OX371270.1, from coordinate 16,624,904 downwards.
ATAGGGTCTTAGATAAGTATTTTCAGGAACAAACAAGAACCCTGCTAGGGCGCTGCTAACTTAGGATTATAAAAAGTTATAACTTAAATTCTTACTTACTACCTAGATTACTTATTTTATTTATTATTAATTTTCATAGACTCTCTAAAACAAGAACAATAACAGAATATATTTTACTTTTACTTAGGATATAAAAACACAAGTCTCACAAGCTCCAAACCTAGTTTTTGCCATGTTCATCGAAAAACTCTTGTAGAGTATAATAACTTTTTTGTACTAAGTATTTATTAAGGGCATTTTTAAATACATTAATTTTTTCTATAGACTGAATTGATTTCGGTATACAATTAAATATTTTGGCAGCCATCGAGCGGGGGCCTGAATGAACTAAATGTAATTTCGATGAGCATGTTGCCAATCTTTTATGTGGTCTTAATCCTTCTGGTCTTGTGTATAAGGGGAAGAGTTGATCATTATTTTTCACAAATGCGCATGCTTCTAAAATATAAAGTGAAGTTAGTGTGAGAATATTTAATTTATCGAAATATGGTCTGCAGCTCGTCATTATGTCAATGTTAGCGATAATTCGGATACACTTCTTTTGTATTAAGAATAATTGCTTTGCATCCGTGCTGTTGCCCCAGAGGAGGACACCATAAGACAGCCAAGACTGTGCGTAAGCAAAGTAAGCACATAGAGCACTTTTTTTGTTTGTAGTTCTCTTTAGTTCCGATAGAGCATATGTAAAGCTTGATAGTTTACTAGCAACTTTCTTGATATGATATTTCCAATGTAGGTTGCTATCTATTTCAATTCCTAGGAGGCAGTAGGAATCAACGAGTTCTATTGGTGTTTTATTAAAAGCGTAGTTTATGTCAAGAGGGCGTTTTTGGTGAGGTCTGAATTGCATGAGTTTAGTTTTACTAAAGTTTATCTCCAAATTATGATCATTGAGCCAGTTTGTTAGTTTAGTTAGATTTGAATTTAATAATTGTACAAGTTCGATATCATCATTACACGGTAGTACAAGCGATATGTCGTCAGCGAAAAGGGTGCATGGGATATTAATCGATTTTGGTAGGTCATTTATGTAGATCAAAAACATGAAGCACCCCAGGACACTGCCTTGTGGGATTGATTGTGTCAGGATTGTTTTTGTGGATCTGGTGTAGCTGATTTCGCCGGTGGCATGATTTTGATGCTCCAAGTCTACGTATTGTTCGCGGTTAGAAAGATACGAAATAAACCAACTCAGTACTGAACCTCGTATTCCAATTCCGTTTAGCTTTGCAATTAGAATGTTATGTAAGACTCTATCGTATGCTTTAGTCATATCCAAGAGGATACCTATTGCGTGTTTTTTATTATTTATAGTGTCTAATATGTAATTTATGTAGTTGAATACAGCCAGAGCTGTGGACCGTCCTTTACGGAAACCACTTTGTTGGTCATTAAAAACTTTGAATTTTTCACAAAAGGCATAGACACGCCGGTACATTGCCGATTCGTATACTTTAGCAAAAGTGGGCAGTAATGCTATTGGCCTATAATTATTGCTGTTTAAACGGTCGCCTTTTTTATGTAGCGGCTTAATTATTGTTGTTTTTAGTAAATCAGGCACTATTCCTTCTGAAAAAGACTGGTTTATAAGAAACGACAATGGAGAAATCAGTTCTTTAGCACATTCTTTTACGAGTATTGGTGGAATTTCATCAAAACCAAAGCTACGTTTTGATTTTAGTTTTTTTATTATGTTGAAGACTTCTACTGGATCAGTAAGTTGGATGTAAATGGAATTTTCTGTGGTGGACTGCACTGGGCGGCCGAGTGGTTTAGGTTTGTCCTTTGCGGGAGCACCAACTGTGCTAAAGAAATAATTAAAGTGGTTTGCGACAGTAAGGGGATCCTCAGTGTGTCTATTATTTATGTTTAATTGTATATTATTTTTTGGTTTTTTGGTATATTTATTAGATCGTTCTTTTATTATTTGCCACATAGTTTTCGTTACATTTGTTGATTTTAATAATTTATTTGCATAGTTAATTTTTTTGGACGTTTGAACAATTTTTTTTAATGTTTTTTCATATGTTTTGTAGTAGCTTATTAGGGTGGTGCTATTTGTTTGATTGACAAGGTGTTTTAACAGGCGTTTATTTTTACATGACGTTCTTATTCCTTTCGTCAACCACGTATTTTTCTTTCTAGTTTTTATTTTTATTTTAGTTTTAGGTATAGTGCGTTCTAAAATGTCGTTGATTTTATTGTAAAATGCTGTATAATTTTTGTTTACGCTTTGAGCGGGGTTTATGTAATCGGACCAATTAATTTTTTGTAGTTCTTCTTGAAATGATTGTATGTTTTGTGCCGAGAAAATTCTTTTTTTTGTATACCACGTTATATTGTCCCGTATTAAATCTCCAGGAATACTAATTAGAATTGCCTTATGGTCTGAGAAACCATATTCTTTTGTTTTGGTACTAAATCTATCTTTATGATAGTGCATATTACTAAAAACTAGGTCTATGCAACTTGAAGTATTTTGTGTGACTCTAGTAGGTTCTCTTACTTGCTGGGCGAAGTTAAAACTCTTCATCAGATTTAATAATGTTGTTGTCAAATTACAAGGCTCTAATACGTTTAAATTGAAGTCCCCTCCTATTATTACATTTTTGGACCTATCCTTAATACTGATGTACTCCAAGAGATTTGTAAGAGAGCTGAAGAATAATTCTGACTCTCTATTCTTATTTGGCCAGTACAGTGTTATTATAAGTAGGTTTAATTTATTTATTTCTACTGCGCATATTTCGAATACAAATTCTATGGACATTTGTAGTATGTCTCTACGTTCTTTGTAATCAATATTATTTTTTACCATGATACATACTCCTCCCCCTTCTCGGTTAACTCTACAAAAACAGGATGCTAATTGAAAGTAATCCAGTTGCAAAAGTTTCCTCTTTGGTGCCGTTATCCACGTTTCAGAAAGACAGATAGCTTGAATGTTGCTATCTTCTAGTGTTGCCACTTCTATTAAATGACGCTTATTTTTGAAGCTTCTTATATTCTGGTAGAGTAAATTAATGGGATCGAAAATTCTGGTTGTTTACTCCCGTTTGAATCTGCGAATTTGAGATGGATTCATGGGTGTGACTTGTTTGGATGCTTGTTGTATGTAGAGCTGAGTTTGAATTTGTAAGCCAGTTGTTGATATTAGTAATTCTGACTTTAACATCTTCGAAAACCTGTTTTAGTCCTTCATTATTTAAAGCTCCACTTATCCGACGAAACATGGAGAGGTCGTAGTTCAAATGAAGGTTCGAGTCAATAAGATAGGCATACTCATGCGCGATGACGTCTTTATCCAGTAGATGGTTGAACGCTTCGATTCTTGCGTTGAACATATCGTTGTTTCTCCCTTGTTTGAATGTTGGTGAACACAATATGACTGTAGTGTGGGTAACGTTTTGTATTTTCTGTCTGATATATAGCACCAGCTCGTGGTAGTTTTCTGTGCTGTTGAAGTCCTCCTCGCCTATAAGTACAATGCAGTAGTCCTCGTGTGTAAAGCCAGCTAACTTCGACTCTATGTCATTTAACAGTTGCCTAATTCCCCGGTAGGGCAGGAGATAGTGACATATGTCATAGTTGCTTTCCAAGGTTCTCCGTGCAATTTTTGAGGTTTTGTTATATTTATTTGTGCTTATTAGACATATTTTGGGAGTATATATTATCTTGTTTTTTTCCGTTCTTGGTAGTATTTGAGGTGTGCAAGGGTTGTCAGTGTTGGCCAGTGATAGGGTTTCTTCTTGACGTTGAGTGGTAGATACTTGTTTTATGTTCAGGCCAGTTGTACGCGCATTCAAAACACCTACAGTAGTCTTATTCGTTTTTGGCAGAATTGGCGAAATGCTTTCGGGACTTTCCGGACTTTCCGGTATTCTATTGCTCGAGGATTTAGTGTCTTCTACATTGTTGATACGCTGAGGTGTTGACCGACAGATTCTCGTTAATTGGTTAATTTTGGAGTCCCTTTTTGCTATTATTTCGTTCAATTTATAGTTTTCTGCCAAAAGTCGCTCGATCTCTATGTCTGCGCTTTCAAGTTTTGTTTCTAGACACATGATTTTGGTTTTCAACTCTTCTATATCTTCCTGCAAGTTAGTACAATTTTCTGGACAGCTTCTATTCATAGTTTCGTTGGCTGATGTGTCTATTGTGTCGCACGTTTCAGATGGTGATACTGCCTGCCTCCGTTTCCTCTGAGTAACATTGTTCGTCGGCGGCTTGCCTTTTTTGGAAAGACAGAGCCTGCATTGCCAGTTACTTTTACGCTCTTTGGTCATTATTCTGAACAGTTTCTCACTAAAAGAGCAGCAGTCCAAGTGGTATTTCTTTTCACAACCTATGCATGCTAAGTATTCCTTGTCTAGAATTTTAGTGTTACACTTATCGCAGTCTATCGCCATATTTTACTATTAGCGCCCTCTTCTGCTAAGTAGTCGTACTATCTTGAAGTACCCTTTATATAGACGTATTGGGAACTAGTATATCTTGTGAACTTTGATGGTGTTAGACATAGATTATAGTTTTAGGGTTTCTCACTAGATGTCGCTAGTTGTTCGAATAATCCTTGTTTTTGGGATAATTGTTTCTTATTAATCTTATTATATATTTCTAATACTCTTCGCAAGGTGATGTTCTTGATGATTAGATTATGCACAGCACTAGTAGGGTTATTTATAGGTCACTTTTAAGAAGATTTTGAACTAAAAAATTTTATTCACTTTCAAACTCAAAGTCCGTTATGATATTAATCTCTTCTTTCGAACTACTATTTCTGTATTTTCGGGTATAATTCACTGTTTTCGTGTCGTAATTATCACTAAACTTCACTTATATCACTATTTCAGAGCATTTAACACGTAATTAGTAATTAAATCAAAATTATTTCTACGGAACTGATGTAAACAGTGACGCAGTGGCGCCCTCCATAACAAAAACAATTGAAAGTCGATATTGAAATGTTTCACATTTTTTAAAAAAAGAACATCATAGAAACCATTTGAAAAAAGTTTCATTCGAAAACCTCAAACCATGAAGATTCTATGTCAATTCAAAGAACCTATTGCAATAAAACGGCAATTTCATACTTTAACCCCTAATATTTATTCTGTGCTCTACTACGTGATAGATTGAGTAAAAGTAGAATTGGGACGACACAGCGTGGGCAGGCCCCGCACCAGATAATCTGACTAACTGGTTACGGTGTCGTGGAGTCGCTGGGTGTGGGCGGCACAAGATCGGAAAGCTTGGAAAACCATGAGGGAGGCCTTTGCCTTGCAGTGTGCGTCAAATGGCTGGTGACGATGAGGTAGAATTAGACATGGCTGCCTGTGATACCAGTACCGTCCGTCAGCATAGGCAAGCTCGGTGATTGATACGCTGATTGATTTATACAGGGCTGTTTTTTAAACGAGCACTTACAGAAACACGTCGACTAGAGTTTGTTAACTTTGTCTTGTAACTAACAACATAACATAAACTCACGCCTGTATCCCGGAGGGCAGAGACCAGCTGTAGGCAGAGGTCTATTTAGCTTCATCAACATTAATTAGTCTTGTAACTAATTAGAAGAATATAAAATGACACTACGGTCTACAGTAGGCACCTGAAAGTTTCAGTAAAATTATCTCAGGTTCAAAAATGTACATTTACATATAGTAAATGTTTGCTGTCCGTACGGACGCGTGCGCATATAGATGGAGAAGAATCTCTTAGGCAAGGCCAATAAAACAAATTTTCATCACCAATACCACTTCCCGCTAACGATCAACAAAAACTTCGAGAATAAATCTAAGTGACTGACCGCCAGTTTCTCGTACACTAACAAGCTACTGTTAACAGCTGTCAGTGGTTTTTTTTTTTTATGCACTTTGGTCAATTGACAGCTGTTAACAGCAGATTAACAGCGTGTTAGTGTACAAGAAACTGGGGGTTAAGCTGTTCAGATATATTAGCTCTTGAAATCGCCAATCTGCGGTGGGGACGGTACCTAGCCCATACTCTCTCTCTGGCTCGGGAGCCCTACAGCGGGACTTATAGATGCTGCTTATTTATGTAGTACCGACATAATGCTTCTTTCATTACCGTTCCAGAGCATTCCCCTTAAAACTGAACCGTCCGTTCACTATAGAAATCCTTATCGACGAAGAGCAGACGTTATTCGCGATCGACGGCGCCCACTACTGCGGTTACGCCCATCGGACCCCTTCGCCGTTCACTGCTGCCTGGGTGCAAGTTACTGGCATAAGGGATGCAACGTTAGAAGTCACCAAGAGCGATATCTACCCGAAATTGGCGCCGGCATTTGAAAAGGTAAAAGCCGCCATCTTGGAAAATTGCGTCGTTTCGAGTATCTTAAAAGATGGCGTTGTTTTGCGGTTTTGGCCATATCGGACTCCTAAGCAAGTGGGATGATGGTTCCAGCGTAAGAAGTCACCAAGGGCTATTAGATTAGAACACTTTATTGTACACACCAGAAAACAAAATGCATTAAAGGGCTTACATGTCTAAGTTTTGCCGTATACAATTGGCGGTCTTATCGCTAAAAGCGATCTCTTCCAGACAACCTTAGGATGGATAGAACTGAAAGATGAAGAGAGTAGGTAGGTAGGTGTACATTATTATTATTAAATCTTTTATGTCAGACCATAAAATCCATATAACTTAATCTAACGTTAAAATATAGACAAAACTATAACTTAACTAACTAACAGCGTCTTCCTGAGATTCCAACCGCGTACTGCGATCGCCAACCCGCCTGCCAAGCGTGGTGATTATGGCGAACCCCTCATGGTTAGGAAAACCATGAGGGAGGCCTATGTCCTGCAGTGGGCGTAAAAATGGCTGATGATGATGATAACTTAACTAATACTAATTAATATGCATCTTCTCAAAATGATGCCACATAAGGCAAACTGACCTGTCAGCCAATACCCGTAGGATACCCCCTGGCGCTGCCGCGGACGCGGTCAATATATCTACTCGAAATTGGCGCTGACATTTGCACAGGTAAGAGGCGCCATCTTGGAAATAGGCGTCGTTGTGAGCCATCTTGAAAAATAGCGTCGTTGGGACTCTTGAAATAAGAAAGCCTTTGCCATTCGCTGCTCAGCTGCTTGGGTCCAAGTAATTGGAACAAGCTCTAAAAGCTATATTTACCCGAAATTGACGGCAGTTCTTGTATATTGATGCTGTGGTAAGGAGTGCATCGGCAGAACGCAGGCTTCACGTTCGAGAGATCTTGGAAATATCTGAAAATATCTATGAAAGTCATTGGTTTATAAACTCTAACCTAGAGGAGTCTAGGGGAGACGAGGAAATTTCATTGGAAATCGTTGGAAAACTGAATCTTTGGCGATCGTTTATCATTTCGGCTATTAGGTACCTTTTTTGTGTACAATAAAGTGTTCTAGAGTGTAGTGTGTGGCAGTCCCTGGTCTCTGCCTACCCCTCTGGGATACAGGCGTGAGTTTATCTATCTATCTTGGCATTCTATACGAATAACTTCAGTAATGGTTACAAGACAATTTTTCTGTTAATTTCAGGTCCCCACCAGAACGACCATAGATTCGGAAGCGCGCGGTGACGAGCCGACATGGCGAGGGAACATGACCGCCCTGTTAGAGAACGGAATCCCAGAGGGGCACCAGTTGGTGCTACGCGGAAGGTAATTGCCATCCCTGCATTGGCACACACAGAATTATAAGGCACAGAATTGTAATCTGAGCTCTCAAAGTAAAGTCATAAAATGGTTGCCTATGTTATATTATGTACTATTTAGTCGTGGGTTAGACTCCCGGTGGTGGTCGCTGTACTTCAATTTGTACAATAGGCCTCAGTCTAGGTGTAAGTCCATGTTTGTGATGTCCATGTCTGGTTACCATATCACCAGGTCTCCTAGTTTGGGACCGGAATAAGTAATTGTGATAGGAGGATGTTCTATCATGATGATATGTTATCCTCTTTTAACTATCTACAAATAGATAAAAGAGGATAACATAATATCGTCATGACAGAACATCTTCGTACTTTACGTAGGCATGGGCATAAGCCTAGACTTTACTCTTGAGCAAACGTCAGGATAACGACAGGATTTTGTGCGCATAATAGGATCGGCGGACAAAAGCACGAAGAAAACCTAATATAAAATAAAATTGCTCGATATAGTACATTCTACATGGAAGGGAGAAAACGATATCCTCCGCTGCGCGTCGGGCTTAAATATAGGTACTCTCGAACAGAAATAGAACTTTCTCCCGAATGATACAAAATGCTTTTCAATGCAGTTGCTCGTAAAGTTTTCTTTCTTAACAAAATTATGCGGAAACCGACTCTTTATTTCACGCGTGAAATAAAACAGTAGTGAAATCGTTTATTTCACGCGTGAAATAAAGTAATTTTTTTAAGTTTTTGACTCTGTGGTGCATGGTGCAAGTAATAAAATTAAAAAAATTACAAAGATGCAAGGTTTTGCTGTCCAAAAAAAATTACTTTCAATTTCAACAATTAATTTGGTATTTATAATAAAATTTCTTTATTATACTTATTTTTTTGTTGTATTTCCTCGCAAAATGCATTGAAAAATGTTGTAAGATACTTGAGCGTAAAAGGTTTTTATCCGAATGCGTGTCAATTATTCGTATACCTACTTTCCGCACGTGTATCTTAAATAACTATTATACTACACCTACGAGGAAAATAAAATTGTTTTGAATAATTAAAAGCGTACTGTTAAATTATCAATTTAGTAAAAAACTGAATTTATTAAAACAAAACAAATTGCCGCGATTTTTTTTTTCGTAGTGTAGAAAACGTTGCCAGGAGGGTTCCTTTTATTGAAAATCAAGTACAAAAAAATCCCAACCTCTTTTTTCTAATTAGCCGAAAAAGGTTGCCAGCGTTCTTTCATTGAAAATCGAGTACAAAAAAAAACCCTCCTCTTTTTTGTAATTATTTGATATAAGACCTTTTTGAGATTTGACGTCTGTATTTTTTTATGTTCGCTGCTAAAAAACAAAAGAACGCTAGCAGGGCAGGAATGAAATTCCATGTAACTTTTCCCGACGCACATTTATAAGGAAGAAATGACGAACTTTATAACTTTATGAACGAGCAATGCGCGAGCGAACGAGCGAGTGGGTGTGGTATAAATATTTAGTCATGAAAAAATGAATTGAAGAGACACGTTTTTTTACAAAAATTAAGCAAATTGGTATTTTAATTACCTATGTTGTAAAGAACAACAATTTAATGACAATTTGACGTACGTGCTTTAGTCCGCCGACCCTTGGATTAGGCCCCTGTGTGGTTCTACCTTCATTCTCCGCATTCCAGACTACGACCGCTTCTGCACTCGTTCGCCTTCGACCTCATAGACAAGGCTCAGGAGTGGCCTCACGCCAACATCCATCTCCACGTGAACGTGCGAGCGTACGTGGACTGTCAGATGTCGAGGCAACTGGTGGTGCTGAACGCTTGGCTCGGGGTGTGGGGGGCCGAGCGAAGGCAGCGGAGCGCCAAGCTCATTCCTGGGACTAAGGTAGGGATTGTTTGATACCATGAATAAACCACACTCCACGCAAAATAATAACCAACCAGCATAATAAAATTACACGTAATAGGAGGTTTTCTTTTTGACTATTAAGAAAAAAAGTAGTTCCCAAGAACTGGCGCTGAACTGACTACGTTACTAGCCGTGCGTTCCGATTTACGACTGTGACCGATCATGGTCAAATCGGAACGCACTACATATCGCTCACGGCTCACGTATTCGTGCGTATTCGATGATAGGCCGTTCCGAAATGGACGACAATGGATATTGCGATAACGTGAATGGATCAATTCGGAACGATATTTATTTGTGATGTGACAATGTCATAGGTATGTAAGTTTCGTTTTATGATCTAGTTGTTCCTTGTTTTAAAGTGCTGGTTTAAAAAATACGTGTAAAAAAAAAAGGTTTTTTTTGTTACCCAAAATTACTTCACTTAAGCATAGACAAACAATATCAGGACAAAAAGTAGTGAAAATCCAAAAAAACTATTTTTTCAGCGTCTTATGGTCGGCGCCATCCAACTCAATTGTTTTTTTTTTAATTGTTTACGCGTATCGGACGTAAGACTCTTAAGCATTTAAAATAATAGAAACGGTACTTCTTACCACTTTGAATTTGGATTCACAGTTTGGAGAGATAAAAGTCGGGAATCACGAACTGAAACCTAAATAATTAATAATACTGTTTTTCGCAATGAAAAGAACATTCCCTCAAAATACGGTGAACGAATTGCTGCCCCCTGTTGAGAATAGGCCTTTTCCCTGTCACATCTTTCGCCGATACATCTAAAATCCTTATTTCATATTTATAGTTTTGTTTAATCTTTGTTAAAAAGATAATTTCATTAGTTAGATGAAAGTTAATGTTGTTAAATTGTATTGTTTCATCCACTATTTTTAAAACACCATTCTATTTGTTGCAAGCAAGCGCACTAAGCGGGCCCAAATGCCACCTCACCTGCACGTGGTTAACAAACGTTAAGACGGTTCCGTGTGGCGCCGGATTAAGCTGGCCGCACACGCACGGTTTCCTGGTCAGGAACTCAGATTCGGAAACCCGAATGCACGTCTTTCATATAAATATTCAACAAGGCGCACACGCTCTGACAATTTCCGGACGGAAAAATAACCGAATGTCATTCAGAATTGAAAGCCGCGCGTTCGGGTTGGCAGAACGGAAAAAAACCTGATGACGTCATCCCGAACGCAGCGTGCTATACATTTTGTATTACCTACCGCACACGAACGGAAATTTTCGTTCAGAACCGCGCGAGCGCCGTGCTGAGTGGACGGGTTTTTTATGAAACTCCGTTAAAAATGAGCGAACCAGAAAATCTAATATTAGCGGTTGAAAAATATTCATCAAAGGATTTAATTGACATCCTGTAAAATTTTTGAAATTCTTCTGGGTGAGCTCTTAGTTGTGCTCTTTTGAGATGGAATTGACTCTCTTTAATTCTTTGAGTGTTCAATGGGTGTACCCAATAACGACGATTCCGCTTTTTCTTACATAGCACTAGTAAACGTGAAATGGCAATCAATGTTTCGTCATCCATGTCCAAACGGGTGTTCACGAAGATGTCACTCTAAATACTGGCAAGAAAAAAACCTAATAAGAAAAACCGGATGTATGCGCTACACTCACGGAATTCCGTATCGGAATTCCTGATCAGGAAACCTGATCAGGAAACCGTGCGTGTGCGGCCAGCCTTAGGAATAGCGTCACTCCATTTCCTTCCGTGGATGTCGTAGAAGGCGACTAAGGAAATCAATTACCGGGAGACGGGCAGCAGCGTCTTCCTGAGATTCCAACCGCACACTGCTATCGCCAACCGGCCTGCCAAGCGTGGCGTTTATGGCAAAACCCCCATGGTTGTGAAAAGCACGAAGGAGGCCTATGTCCTGCAAAGGGCGTCAAATGGCTGATGATGATGATGAAGACGGTGTAACCATAACCATCCAATCATTTAAAAAAAATACTGCCGGTTTACGGCGGAATTTTGGTAACTTGAGAGGTGGCTAACCAGCGCCTTAATCGACCGTGGTGATTGAGGCATAATCGCAAACAAATACCACGGCTGCCAGTTCCCGACAGTCCTACAACTTAGGCCTCTTCCCTATAACTCTCGGTCCCCTACCAATCTTGTCCATAGCTCTCCAACAGCTTTTAATGTCATCGACCTATCGGGCCGCCAGTCTACTGATCATTTACCCAACCACCTTTCCGTGACCGCCTTAGTCCACAGACCATCCTGCCGGCTGACCACAATATGACCTGTTTTTTTTTTAGTTAGCCATGTTTGTTTCCCACTGCTGGGCAAAGGCCTCCCCCATGATCTTCCACTCCTCCCTGTCTTGAGCTGTCATCTCCCACTGAGTGGGTTTCACGTGACGGATATCGCAGACGTGGTCGGCCTAGAGATGGCGGGATGATCTCTCAACCTTCTTGCCCGGATGGGAGATGACAGCTCAATGTGACCTGTTATTTTTATAATGAATTATGGTCGTTTCTATTTGTCCTCAGACCACATTCCGGCTCATCCGCGGTCCCGCCGAGTGGTCGGTCTACTCCGACGATGTTCTCATAGGAGAGCTAGAATACAGAGCTGCAGCTGATGCGGTGAAAGCTCTGAGGATACGCGGGGATTTCTACCCTGAGGCCGTCTTCATTTGTCCCTATAGCAGCACCCCGAGTATAAGAACTTAAACTGTTACCTGTTGTGTTCTCCTTAAAAATATAAAGCTGTTGTTGGTATAACTTTGAATTAGCAGCTAAAACGGCTATGGGCACGTCAGCTGAAGAACTGACAAGTGAAACTTTCGTGCACATTATGATTAGTCCGACTCATCCGGGTAAGTGAACCTCATCCAATCGTATCAGTCGGTCCCTCAATGCCGAGGATCGTGGCCGCTTTGAGTGGTATGGGTGTAGAGTGCTCAACATCTGAAGCCATCGTTCTGTACGTTGACCGCCTGGTGGAATTTAAGCGTTGTTCCCTTAGTGATTTGGTCGCTCCATTTAACGGATGGTCCGCCGCACGCTCTCATCCCGCATGCTCGTATTAACAATCATAAACAATACATACGCTATGGGACCCTTTGTAGGGGTCCCGTAGTCGACAAGGAACCCTTATAGTCCGTCCGTCTGCGTTCTAGCTCAGAGACGATTGGTACGAGAAAGCTGAAATTTAAGATGGACACATATTAATCACGCGGACAAAACGGTAGAAGAAAATATTTAAAAAAATGTTTTCAGGGTTATTACAGCCACAATAATGAGTAATAGCCGACCAACTTATAAAAGGAAAACTTCGTACAAAATCCATTGAAAATTACGTTGATGAAGTTGTTAGTTCTATAAAGCAGATAAAACCCCCCTCTTTCTACGGAACCCTAAACTGCGCGCGGCCCGACTCGCACTTGGTCAGTTTTTTTAATTTGTTTTTTTATTTGGTGGTTAATAAAAGTGCGTTATTAAACGTTAAACAATGGAGAATTAGAAAACTTCACATATTCAATTCAACTTTTCATGAACAGATAAAAACCCTGTCCGGTCAGCATGGTGTTCTAAGATTACCTCTGACATGACGTCACATACCTTGCAAACAAACACGAAAGATTGGTTCGAATTTCTACAAACTTAGTGACGTCACGACCATGGTGAAGAGTTTTCGGTGTTTTCAATTAAACAAAATGTTTCAGCCATGTTCTACTTTTATGTATTTAAATCGATATATTTAGGTTCGTTAGGCCAAGTACTATAGGAATATTTAATCAATTTTGATATGGGGCAACACGCGTATTATTACTGTCAGGAATATAGGAATTTAGATAGGTACCTAAGTGTCAGTATTGGTTGGTTCACAACTTCCACCAGATAGCTGGACAGGCATATCGGCTGGTTGCCACATCTCCCAAAAATGTAATTGAACTTAGTTTACATTGTCGATATAGCAAAACTGTAACCTGACGCATAAATGTTGGCTTATATGGAGTGGTATTCTCTTTGCCTAACGTTATTCACGTTTGCATTTACCTTTTTCTATTGCATCTTTAGATACGTTGTCCGTTCAGCCCCTATATTACGCGCACCAAATCCTGAGCAATTCCAATAGCCTAACTGTCAAATTAGTATGGATTTTGACAGTAGGACGATTGGAATCGCACATGATTTGGTGCGCGTAGTTAGGCCCCAGCTATTGGTGATCGCTACTTTACGTGAGTAGTCGTAAAAAAGGTGTGCAATTGTGCATTTAGCACCAACTCACCACGAAATGAGATACAATAATTAGGTCTTAGGTAAATTTTAATGATAATTATTAAGCAAGTACCTATTATTATTGGTTTTAAGTGAGTAATTGTATTGGTTATGTATTTGTATATCTCCGAAGCTATGCTTATCTGTATTTTGATATTGTGATTCCACTAAGATATTGATTGATTTTATTTTAGGGTCTAACTCTAACTTGTATTGGAGGATTTTTAGATGATATTGTTGCGCTTCTTTATCTGCTGTTCGAATCCTATGAAAATATATTACTTGTTGTCATAACAACGGCTTTTTTATTTTTGGATTTTGGTGCTTCACTGCCCCGTCTGACGAAGTTCACTAGCACTCTTTTTTTACTAACAAAATTTACCAAAGAAATTAAATGAAAAAAAAACTTTATTTAGAAAAGGGTCAAAAGAGTGGTTACTTACTGGCTCCCACACTAGGATTCCCTGTGCTATGGTTAGCACAAAGAAGATTATGAGATGCAATTTCGCTGCCAGTACCTAGGCCGCAAGCGTTGTAGTTAGGTCAAACAAAACAAGACTTGAACCTTTCCCTTATTGCATCAGATTTTCGTTGCAAAGGCGTCCGTAACGTAACGGAGTAGAGAGGGTGGGTGGATATGTGCTGTCGACGCACTACACTACTCATTGGGTGAAAACACAGAACAGACCTATGTTCTGTGGGCGAAAACGAGTGTGTAGAAAGCATAGAGGCACTTCGAGTGTTACTTTAACACAAGTACCTAGTTAACTAAATTTTAAGGTAAAAGATAGGTAGGTACGTTGAGAGCGCTTTAGTGTCAAGTTGCCATGCCATCCTTTCCTCGGCGAGTAGCCAGTGTGCTTTCGAAAGAAGGCCAATCACACACATCCACATACCTACCTACATAATTATGTGTAAATTCTGAGGTTCAAATACCTACTCGAGGAATAAAAAGTTGAAAAAGACGAATAAAAAGTTGAAAAAGACGAATAAAAAGTTAAAAAAAGAGTTCTATTATATTTTATATTGTTTTGAGCATGACTCATGGGGTCGTATATTATTAGTGCTACAATATTCATCGTTCAACTGTGTGGTGCCGGATTAAGAATAGCGTCACTCCATTTCCTTCCGTGGATGTCGTAGAAGGCGACTAAGGAAATAAATTACCAGGAGACGGGCAGCAGCGTCTTCATGAGAGTCCACCTGCATACAGCGATCGCCAACCCGCCTGCCAAGCGTGGCGATTATGGCAAAACCCCTCATGGTTATGAAAACCACGAGGGAGGCCTGTGCCCTGCAGTGGCTGATGATGAATATTCATCGTACAATACGAATTATAGAGGTAAATAGTATTAATTTTGTAGTATGGATTGAAGCAAAACTTTTTTTTCCATTTGGTAATATATACAGTCGAGAGAACATCAACCTTTACCATGCACTCTACGCAGTTACGTTACGGGCGAATTTGAAACAAAAATGTAACTGTTGGCCAAGGCCGCGTTTCATAAAACTACAATTCATAGTAAAGTTTATTATTACTACTTCATGTACATTGCATAGCAGTATACAAAGAATTGTCATAGCTGTCAACTGTACTACTTTTTGCTCACTAACCTCACCAAATTCGGAATTTTGAACGCAGCCAAAGTTTTAACTGCCAAAAACAGGTCATAAGTGTCACTACTTGTCATCTGTGACGCAAGATTGCCAGATGAGGCAATTTATCGCCATTTGGGCTATCTCGTACGGTGAATGGACCTAAGTTTGATTTTAGTTCGATACAAGAAAAAAGAGGCAGTGTTATATATATCGTTAATTGGTGTACATACAATAAAGAATATTCTATCTATTTATCGTTTTACTCGGTAGATTTTTGTTTTACTGCAAAAAAGTAAACTCGTGTGACCAAAAACCTTATTGCTCACACCATTTTTATTTGAAAGTAAAATGGGATTATTAGTTTTTTTCGTATTGGTAACACTTGAATGTTGATAGCCTTGGGTTTGAGGCTTGACACATTCATGAAGACGTAATTTATTTTCAAATATTTCGTTTTTTTCTTGGTTACGCGAAAGTTGGTTTTCCTGTTCTCTTGTGATTTAATATATATTATATACCTATATATGCGAGTTTTTTTCCACACAATATCCAACATGCAACCCACGCACGACTGCAGTCAGATTTAGTACAGATCAATACATCGCGGGATATATTATTTTTTTAGTTAAGCAAAAAGGACTTAACCCACATAAAGTTACTTTCGAGATAATGACGTTTGAAGTTCAGACTTGTATTCTTCAACAATCTTACTTATATTCAAAATTGTCCTTAATGTTCTGTTCGATTTAATGGTGGTCGAGTTATTGAACAAAATATGTCTTAGGGTCCTTTCTACTAAACGAGTGTTATTACACATAAGCAGACTAATACGTCCCATTGTAGGGCATAGGCCTTCTCTCAGGGATAGAGTATGGGCTTAATCACCACGCATGCCCACCACGGATTGGCAATTTCAAGCGAGGTATGCGAATAGCTCAGACACTCAGGTTTCCTCACGATGTTTTTCTTCACTGTTAGCGAGTGGCATTGCTACTTTAAGTTTACAAATGTACATAAGTTAGAAAACAAAGTCGGTACATGCCCGCACTGGGAATTGAACCTGGGTCTCTCGCTTCCGAGTTCAATTTCTACCCACTAGGCTACCACCGCTAGCTAGTGTTATTATGGAAGAGTAAATTTTTTTCATTTCGCAAAATCCACATAAAAGTTCATTTTTATATTTTTTATGCAGAAATTTATATCAGTTTACTTCATTAGTTTTTAACATTTTTAAAGAAATAAATCGAACAAATCGAAACTCCTAAAAACAAGAAAAAAATTATCTGACTATCAAAGTTCATTTCCAACATTTTCTTCTGATCATCTCCGCAGTCTACATGTCCTAAACATGTAGTCTACATGTTAAGGGCTAAATGAATTATTTATTAAGATATTACACGTCACTCACTGCTACAGTTGCAGTGGAATTTCTAAAAGCTAGTAAGAATGAAATACATACATACATAAGCAGCCTATATACGTCCCACTGTAGGACACAGGCCTTCTCTCAGGGAGAGAGTGTGGGCTGCAGTATGAAATACAGTTCAGACGATTATCTTTTTTTAGTATTCCAATGGTGTCTAAAATACAGGAATTATTTTAGTATCATACTTACCTTTATTTGCCATTTCTCGGTCCCCACTTGAGAACCCTTTTATCCCCCTCTGAAACAAGAACCTTTTGTACTTTATTTAGGTTCTCCAGTAGATGTGACCAGCTAACTAAAATCTCAGTTTGGAAATTTTTTGAGGATATACAGGCACTTTAGTTCTTCGAAAAATTGTCGCATTTCTCATAAAATCTACTAATATTTAGCTATTGGGTAGAGGTAATTTCCAAAGTGACCAAAACCTCCGCATGCTAATTTTTCTTTGACAAACTCGTCTTGTAGAGGTAGTTTGCAGAAAGAGACCGCGAGAAGGTACTAGCTGACTTGAGCGGCGTTGGAAAATTCCGCCAGATTTTCTCCTCGGCTATTCATCAGAGCCCAAAGATGAAAGTCTTTAATCAGAGACCTACTTAGCTGAAACGTGAATAATGTAACGTGTTGGTTTAATATGATTTTAGAAAATATGGTCAGAATGGAATTTTTTACCGCTGCCTTTTTCTCCACTACAAAAATGCCCCGAAGGCAGCACTGCTGAATGGCAATATACCTATTATTATGTCTCAGAGGAAGGGACACTTTGCTGGAATAGATTAGATTAATATTCTTTATTGCAATCTTTAATATCTGAGTTAAATAGTATGTACCTAACTGGCGGTCTTCATTAAAGGTTGATGTGGAATATCTAACTCATTTTGGATCACGTTGTGGGTTAAGTCGTTTCTGCTTAACTTCCAATTCAGAGAATTTTAGAAAACAGCTGCGGCCAAAACTACAAGCGCCATAATAAAAAAAAAAGTCAATTTAATGAGGCGATATTGAGCTACAACGCAGAAAATTCAGGCAATTTGGGCAACAAGAACTTAGGCGATTTTTGGGCGTCTGTTTTTCTTAATTTCGGCGGTTGGCCGGCTTCTGGCAACACTGCTTTCAAGTCTCCCGATGACTTTTAGTAATGTAAATAAATCCGTAATTTTACCACAAATCCTGTATTAAAACCACCACCAAACCCCTCCCTGGACACCGAAACGATCCTCCTAACCTTCGCGTAAGTATTCTCCCATCTATTCATCCCGGCTTTCATTGTTTTCCGGCCGGTTCAATAACATTATGTGTTTGACCTTGTGAAGGTGACCGATATTGGAGCCAGCGCGCGCTCCACGATCAGTGCAGGTCCGGCTTCGAAGCTAACCGGTGCTGTAACTTAGTGAGCCATCATGAGCGTCCAAACCGACTCCGAGAAGCGTAAACAGATCTCCGTTCGCGGGATCGTCGCTTTTGAGAACGTTACGGAGGTTAAGAAGGCCTTCAATCGACATGTCCACTACACGCTGGTCAAGGACCGAAACGTCGCGACTCCCAGGGATTACTACTTCGCACTGGCCCATACGGTGAAGGACCACTTGGTTTCACGTTGGATACGGACACAGCAGTATTATTACGAGAATGACCCTAAGGTGAGTGGACTTATACTTTTTCTTTCACGGGTGTTAGGTGGGCTGGGATGTTCAGGGGCAGTTTTGTGTGCACCTGCCCACAAAACTGCTCCGGAACATCCCAGCCCACCTAACACCCGCAATTAATTTGTTCTAGAATGATATTATCATCGTTATTTTTACCTACTGCATGCTTTAACTTCTAATAAATTTATTGGAGGCATATGGATGAACTAGTTGTGATTTCTAGTACCGGCTTGTACACACAATGTACAGTCGACAGTATGTCTACAATGTTATAAATTTAAAACAATATTGTGTCAACAATGTTTGCACTCAGTGTTATTTTATTTTTTTGTTTATTATTAAGGAAAACCAGTGGCTAAACTATAATAATTATACAAAGGCATAAATGGGAAAATTATTAATGTATCTCAATGTAAGGAAACAAGACATTTTCAAATTGCCATAGAAAGAAGACAAAAAACGGGGGTTGGCTAAAGGGTTTTTGGGTTCTTCGTTCAATTGAACCCATTTGGGATATCTTTTAGTACAGGCACTGCAATATTAATTTATTACGATTAAAACAAAACTTACGAAATATGAGTAAAAATATAACGTCTTCCTTCAAAACCCTGTTGCCACAAACGGACAAATAAATTGGAGCAAGCAAAAACGGAACGCAAATATGGCGCGAAATTGTCTTCTGTGAGAAACCATTTATTTCACCTTCATTCATTAGTCACAGTCACAGTTCCTTTCATACAATACATAATATCTTAGTTGGAAAATAAGGGTTTTATTTAAAAAACAATGTGAATTTGTCTTGTCTCCCATCCGGAACCTATAAATTACACTCTAAAAAGTAATTGATTACTTTATAATAGAGCTGTGGTAGCGGAGCGGTAGAACGCCGGCTTCTCATTCGGGAGGTCGTGGGTTCGAATCCCGGCATGTACCAATGACTTTGTTTTCTAAGTTACGTACATTTGTGAAGTTATAGTAGCAATACCACTCGCTAACGGTGAAGGAAAACATCGTGAGGAAACCATAGTGTCTGAGGTATTTACATACCTCAGCACTTGCTACGTACAATGGCCCAACTATGAGGCTGAGTGCGGAAATCTCTAGTCGAACTAGAACTAGAACTACTTTAAAAATATGTAGGTACCAGTTAATATCGATTTTCTCAAAAACTGGTTTTTACCAGTTTTCGTCTAACAGGTTTACATCACTGGTTCAAATGGCTTACCTGTTTGTAAGCCATTTTAACTAGTGATGTGAACCGGTTCAAATGGTTTACAAACAGGATTGGCGCACTCATGATTCGGTTGCTGATAGGTTCAAATGGTTTGAAAACAAACTCGGAGCACCCTATTCCATGCAGTGGTGGTGGTTACCTCCCTTGTATATATAAAACAGTTGAAATTTTCACAGATAATGTATTTCTGTTGCTGCTATAACAGCAAATACTAAAAACAGAATAAAATAAATATTTAAAGGGGGCTCCCATACAATAAACGTTGTCTAAAGACAGCGCTCGCCATCTAGCGGCCATCTATGTAACCTTCACAGCGCCGATGTCTTGTCGTTAAATGTCAATGTTAAACGCTTCTTGTTGGTTTCTATAGATGCCGTGGCGCTGTTCTCAAATTCGATCTTTGTCTAATGTTGTATAGATAATGGTACGGAACCTTCGTGCGCGAGTGCGACTCGCACTTGGCCGGTTTTTTACAACAAATTATTGTAAGCTCTGCATATTCTCCTCTATCACTGGCCAAGCGAAACAGACATTTAATTAACGCCTGCTACATCCTTCCATTCTCTAATATTTTAGCTCCAATTTCCTTTTCATCCCAACACACCTTTTAACCCGTTACTAAGCTATTATGCTTGTTAAATTGAACCTTATCACCTTGAAACAAACTCCAATACGAAAAAAAAACATACTTGCTATGAGTATGCAGTGTGCCCATTACAGGCTTAAAAGTATGTTAGTAATGACTGTAAAAACATTCTTCCCAGCGCGTTTACTACCTTTCCCTGGAGTACTACATGGGTCGTTCCCTCCAAAACACAATGATCAACCTTGGCATCCAAGGGACCGTTGACGAGGCGTTGTACCAGTTGGGGCTGGACATTGAAGAGTTAGAAGAGCTGGAGGAAGATGCTGGGCTCGGGAATGGAGGCCTGGGACGGTTGGCGGCTTGCTTCTTGGACTCCATGGCAACATTGGGACTGGCTGCATATGGTTATGGTGAGTGTTTTTAGGGTTATCTGTTTTATTATTGTATTTATAAGATTATGACCTTGAAACGAACAATTAAAAACCATTTTTATGGTGGTCCGATCGGGCCATTAAGAATTCTACAGATTCAACTATAGTTCTTGCAAAGTGCGAGTTTGTGTTTTTTTTTTTTTGTTAAAGTAGACAATCAGCATTTGACTAACAAAAAGTATGATTTTGAACCACAATATCTCTCAAGCTGTTGTGTCCCCAACAATGGTCCTTTTGAAATAAATTCTATTAATGATACAGCGCATAAGTGGGTTTTGGGAAGGGTGTTACCAAAGCAAGACAGGCCAATCTTAATATGTATTATGATTCTCCAGTCAGTCCTGGTACCTATATATTTTGTAACAGTTTACACTTAAAATATGTTTGTTGCTTACGAAAATATTAGGGATCTGTTTTTGCTGTTGTTCAGATGGTCTTTGGCAGGGAAACATGACAAAACAACGTGTTTCTTATCCAAAACTGTTTAAGCTCGTCAGACATTTGACTTCGTCACTACGACACGCCATCAAACAAACATTAGGTGTACACGACATTTTCACGTGTGCACTCTACCCAGTTACGTTACGGGCGACATTGCACCGTAAATTAAAGGGTATCAAACGGTCGACTATAGTTCAATAATAATATCTCTCAATTGCCGAAATTGTTATGAAGCGGCGGCGAGTCGCTGACCGCTGAGGGCGATGCGAGACGATTCTGAACGCATTGGAATGGACTGTACTGGCGTCAGGCCAATTTGTTCCTCTGAAATGGCAATGTGTAATGTTGTGGTTGTTATGGATAGGAGCGTGGTATTCTCTTCCCATATGAAACTCGCTCGTCACGCTTTAGGCGCAGCACACAATTACCACGCCACGGGCCAGATGGTTAGTAAAATACGACATGCCCTTTTTGCATTAGACAGCTGATCAATCTTAAATTTTTTGTTAAAGTCGCTCGTAACCGCCGATAAGATAAGATATTTGATAAGAAGTTGATGTGCTGGGGTCTGTTCGTATGGAATGTATAGCTATTTCGATTACGATTTTCGTGTTGGCCGCCTGTCTTATAAAATAATAAGCAACCTGTGTAATTTTATACGTCCCACTGGGGGAGACAAGCCTTCTCTCAGAGACAGGAGTATCGGCTTAAGCATCACGCGTGAACACCGCGGATTTTTAAAGCGCTGCGCTATTTGATTCCTCTGGATGGGTTCCTGCACAGTAAGCGAGCGTTACCACTTAGTTAAACCTGATATTTCCGCACCCAACCTCGCAGTTGAGCCACTGAACGTAACAGAGCTGTGAGATTACTTTCGCCAGCCAATCTCTTTTCAAAAAGCCAACAGTGCTTCAGCATGTCACTGCAGGCCTCTGCAGGCTCTCACAGTGAAAGCTCACATTAACTGGCGGTTGTTTCCTACACCTTGAGGCATCCCCGGCATAGCGGGCTGTCGGTTAGTCCCATGGTGTCTAAGTGCCTGTTCAGTGAGCAGTTTGCAATGAAGCAAATTTGTTTTACCATCGACACGCTAAGAAGACGAAGTGAGCAGTGGCCTGTCAGAACTGCCACTGGTTGGCGCAAATCACCTTTCCTCAGACGCAACAGGCCACGTGTAAGGCGTTTCGGGATTGTTGGTAGGACCGCCCTGCCTTGTCCGCATTTTGTTTCTGTCCTTCTTAGTTCGGCGTGCGGGTATTCCGTTCGCGACCTTAACTATTTAGCATTAGAGTGGTATTGCGAGTACAAATTCACGAATGTACGTAGCTTGGAAAAAGCATCATCGGGACATGCTGAAATCTTACACTCTCGAATGTGGGGCACTACTCAACTTTAATGCTGCTTGAAAGTCAGTGTCAGCATTGTCTTTCCTATTCGAAGAGCTTGGTCTATTATTTCTACGCCGTGGCTAGAGATTTTTCCGGTTTCTGGCTAAGTCCAATGTCACGTGGCTTGTTTTAGCGTCTAATTTGTTCTGTTTACGGTCGTGTTTGTTTTCGATCAATATGCAGTTTCCATCGTACATCATCATATAAGAGAGCAAATGCTTTATGAGACTTATGCCACATATTGGGCGACTTCACAAAATTACCGCTGCTATGGCATGGTGCTTTAATTTATTATTTATTAGAAAACGAACAGCTAATATAGATAACGAGCCCTTGTGCGTCCCACTACAGGGCACAAGCCTTCTCTTAGAGAGAGAGGTGAATTACCACATGTGACCATCGAGTATTGGCGATGTCAAACGCTGATTGAAGTTAACAAGAATAGTTATTTGTCATGCAAGGCTGCAAAGTTAATTTTTGGCGCGAGTACCTTGTATTGAAACCTGAGCAAGCGAAGGATTCTAGGATTGAGCCACGAGCGAAGCGAGTGGTTCAAATATAGAATCCTGAGCGTAGCGAGGGTTTCAAAGGTACGAGACGCTAAATAACTTTGCTGCCGAGCGCAACACACAACTTTTCACCTCACTAAAGCGAGGAAAATGTTAGGTGCAAGAAAAACTGTTTTAATAAATATTAAATTACTGTTTATTTATTTCAAAAATTAAAAGTAAAATTACTACAATTGGTAATATTGAAAGTTAAATTTTTTTTTAAATCAAATTTTCTTGCCGGCCAGTGCGATTCTTTAAATGAGGCTGGCGCATGACATGAAATAAGTATTTGCATTTCAATCATCAATGGACTGGCTGCAGAGAATATAAACTATTACGAAACCAATGAGGTTCTATATATATGTAATTTATTGTACGAAACCTTTATTGAATAAAAATATTCGAATTTTAAAAACACTTTCCACGCTAGCGGATAAAGTGCGATTTTCCACGCAGATTTCGAATGATAAACAGAGCTTTTACGAGCTAGTGAGGTGAAAAGAAAATTATGAAAGAGGTTTTTGATTGTAAACAAAACAATAAACGATAACATGTTTGTTATATAATATAACAAGAATTCACACCGCAATCGTACTAGTTACAGGATAAATTTACATATATTTATACTAGCTGACTTGGCAAACGTTGTTTTGCCATATTAATTAGCCTACGAGTTATTCTCAGTCCTACCAAATACACACAAAAAAAAAAATCATAAAAATCGGTGAAGCCGTTTTCGGAGGAGTTCGATTACAAACACTGTGACACGAGTTTTTAGTATATATTAGATATATACAGAACCGCCACGTATGTGTTTGTGTTTGTATGGGCTAAATAGTGGCATTCATCAAAGCAACATCAGTAGAAGTCCATAAAAAGGGGGTGTTAGGTGCTATCAACCTCATTAGGGACCGTTACTTAGTATAACTCAAACCTTGAAATCGGCGTAATACGAGTTATCTCGGTCACTGGCCCACAATCTATCCCTTTTCAGCTTGTTCAAGAGATCCAGGTCATCAATTTAGGTATCAGTCACACAAAATGCTCATTGTAGTAGCCCACACGAGCGTGGCGTGACTTTTGTTACCAATTTCCATTATCAGCGACGTATGAGTAATGTTGATTGAATTGGTATAGTTGTCAAGAGAGATTAGGATCTTATTATGATCACAATGTTAACAAACATGTAAAAACCGAGGCGTACTTAGGGTTCCGACTTGCTTTTACGGCATTGAAGTCATCAATATACGAGATTTTCCTAAAGAGCAAACATCACTACATCACACTACTGTGCGGTACAAATGCTGTGTGATATTGGTCGCCAGTGTTTAAAAATATCTTGAGAATAATTAATAACTTCCACACACACAAGCACATTAGTAACCCGCCACTGTAGGTACCTATTGAATCAATATACTTTCATAAGCAGCCTATATACGTCTCGCAGTAGGGCACAGGCCTTCTCTCAGAGAGAGAGTATGGGCTTAATCACCACGCGTGCCCACCGCGGATTGGCGCGCATTGGTATGTGAATAGCTCAGGGCCCCGATTCTGTTAGTGCATTGTAGTATAATGACAGGTACACTGTCGGGTCACGTGACGTGTTTTTTCGTACCATTGACGCCTAGAAAGTTTGATAGGTGTGCCCGCGGAGACTTAAAGCAGCAATGAAATGAAAACCGCCATGTTCATGCAGTTGTCATGTTACTACAATGCATTAACAGAATCTAGGCCCAGATGTTTTCCTTCACGATTAGCGAGTAGTATTGCTACTTTAACTTCACGAATATACAAGACACTCAGGTTTCCTCACTATGTTTTCCTTCACGGTTAGCGAGTGGTATTGCTACTTCAAATTAACAAATGTACGAAACATAACTTAGAAAACAAAGTCATAGGTACATGCCCGCACTGGGACTCGAACGTGGGTCTCTCGCTCACGAGTCTAATGTTCTACCCACTAGGCTACCACCTATATTTTACTTTACCCAACATAACTTTTCAGGCATCAGATACGAGTACGGCATATTCGCCCAGAAGATAGAGAACGGCGAACAGCAGGAGGAGCCTGATGACTGGCTGCGCTACGGGAACCCGTGGGAGAAGGCGCGCCCAGAGTTCATGCTGCCGGTCAACTTCTACGGCAGAGTTGTCGACACCCCGCAGGGGAAGAAATGGGTGGACACCCAGGTTGGTGGTAGATTCGTTCACTTGTCTGTTCGTTTCTTTATCCATATATAATCTATCTAATCTATCTAATACCTTTAAACTAGCAATTCTTGTATATATGTATATGTCGCAGTAAAGTAGTTAAATCAGAGAGTCAATTGAATCTCTAGACAGTTAATCAAAGATCGATATTTAATCAAGTCGCTAGCATTTTGATTTAAATAAAGCAGCGTCGAAAACGTTTAACTATCTATCTGACCGAAAGCCAGCTTGTTGATTAATAATGTAAAACAAGATGGCGGTCACGACAACAGCTGATTACTTTTAGAGTCTTTCTTTTGGCAAACGTTGTGCAACGTTGGTTTGTTGTGTGAGTGGTTTTTGTTTCAAATTGTGGTCTTTGGTGAAATTGTAAACATGTTGTCGACTCCGCCATAATTATTTCATTTGTTATTGTTATTTCGGTGTGATCGTGAAGAACCGAGAGCTTGGAAATTCCGTGTTTAATAAAGGTAAAACGAACCAAACAAATGTACCAAATATCTGCAGCAGAGCAGGTTTTATTTTTTCTAATAAAAGAAACATAAAACAAAAAAATATATATTTTTATTGGCTATTCATTTTCCTAAATAATGAAATATCTTGGTCCCCTTCAAAAGCTAAATTCCTACCAAGAAAGTGGGCACGACGACGCCTAAGATGGACGTGACGTTACGTCGATCCGACAAAGGCCAGTTTAGCAAGGTATGTTCTTCAATTTCTGTTGGGTAGAACATGCCGTGCAAAGGTGGCCCTTGTCAGATCGACAAACATCCACACCACCCAAGAGGGCATTACGCCTTATGAATAAATATAAGACAAGCAGTGTCTTTTTACTATCCATTTTTTTCCTATCAAATAGAACAAGATGAACAAGATTCACCCTACCAAAGTTGAAATGCGTCTTGTTGCCTAGGAACGTTTAGGAAACTCGTTAAACGTTTCGTTCACTCACTTGTCTGACGAAACTTTAGCGACTTGATTGAATATCGATCCCCAATTAACTGTCCAGAGACTCAATCAACTCTCCGATTCAGCCACCTTACTGCGACATATATATATATATATATATATATAATCTGAATCTCGGAAACGGCTCCAACGATTTTCATGAAATTTAGTATGCCGGGGTTTCGGGGGCGATGAATCGATCTAGCTAGGTTTCATTTTTAGAAAACGTCGTTTTATCCACAGAACATAGGAATAAGGTAGAAAGCGCATGTGATCGGGGCGCGCGTGCCACGAATTTGTACAAATGATCATATTTTGCAAACACATACCTAGTCGGCCGCGTAGTGTTACCGAGCATATCACTGAAGAGAAACTGTTGAAACAAGGGTAAAAATGCCATCGTGCGCAATTATCACCTGCAGAGCTCGAAGCAGAGACGTTAGTCAGACTAATGGAGGAATTTCTTTTCATCGGTAAGTAAATTAAACCTTTATTTTGAGTGATTTGATCGAAAATATTGAAAAGAGTATGTTTTCTAGCAATAGTGAAAAATATCGCAAGTTGAAGTATACATTGCCGGTGTTGTACGCAAATAATTGCTGCGCCAACGTATTATGTACGCGAAGAGCAATGCAAAGCATGTGTGTCTGCGTAAACGATTGACTTCACAATATTCCGTGGTACTCCCCAAAAAGAGTAGCGAAGGTAATAACTTATCGATAGTGTTGGGTCAGTTTGTCGTGGTGTCGATATTGTTTCAACTTTGTTATTACGGAATATTTAATTGCTCTTAGAAACCGGCTAAGTCAAGAGTCAATATCGCGCATCGAGGGTTCAGTACAGACTTGTAGGTATGTAAATAGTTCGTCCATTGCAGGAATCTAGTTTACAAGATATATTTTTTGTAACTACTAATTTACGGATTTCGGATTTTTTTCCCTTTCATTTTTTATTATAAATACATTTATTTGCAACTACAGTCACACACACAAAGCGAAACAACACAATATGAAATAAACATAACAAAAATAAAAAATATATATATATATAGGCAGACGTTAAAAGGTAAAATTTTTTGCACATTCTGAGTCCTACAATACACCGAAATTTTGTTTTGTGACTTTTTGCAGTCTGAGTTTGAGGCGAGTTCTCCATTTAACCACTTCTGACACACTTGTCACAAGTATTTACGATAAAATTACCATAAGTAAATAATGAAACCTAATCTGATAGAATTAAGCGCTAAAGAAGAGTAGAGACACACCAGTACATGCAACAATCAATAATTACACACAAAATATCAAAATTTTAAAATTACATTCATTCTCAAAAAGCTTCGCCAAACAAAGTTATTAATATCGATATCTTTTAACTTTTTGTCAGTCCCTATTGCTTTACTTGTACGTACAGGCGCTCGCACACATCAAAAGTTGCGTTGGTGTGAACTGCATTGGCCAATTGCAACGCTTCCTTTCGCGGCCTCCGACTCACGCACACATCTATAAGCCTGCGTGCGTATTGCTTACATTAGTAGTAGTAAAGAACGGTGGGGGGTGAAGCGGCCAGCGGTTCCCGTACAAAGTACGCGCTAGGGCAGTTCTAACTTATTTTCTCTGTTCTGTGGTTTTATCCGTGTTTTCGGGCAATGAAAACCTGCTACAATATCATTAGAATATGACGGTAAATTTCGCCTCCATCTACAAAGCTTGTAGTTGCTCAGGTGGGAAATCGGGTGGTCCCGAATCCAGAAGACCCCAGTTCGAGTTTAGAGCCCAAATTTTTTTTTACCTTTTTTTCATCGTATCTAAATATAATTACCAAAAAACACGATGAACAAAATATATATATATACCAAGCAAAGCTCGGTCATCCAGGTACTGGAATACTATAACTGAGCTGACAGACGTTCTCCTGTTCAAATTTAAATAAATTGGTTTGAATCAGTAGTGATAGCTTTGTGAAATAGATAGAAAAAAGAAACTTTTACTTTGACAACAGAAACAATACGCTCGTTTCCGCGGTCTAGGGCTGCAGATGCATTTCAGTGGCGGACATAGCGAATAAACACATAAACTCGCGAGATGTGACAGCGTGACAAGGACGTATTTTTTTAACGAAACTAGGTATGTATTTTTATATATAAATCAGAACAGTGACATCATGCGAGAAACATTGACGTGTTGACACCTGGAGACCCGTGTTATAAAGCGAAAATTAGTAATAAACTTTCAATTGTCAGTCATGTTCGCCCAAACTGGCCTTACGATTGGTCGGTTGGTCGAAAATGACTGACAGCTTATAACTAACTGTCGCCGTTGGTACTGTTATCTTGTTTACATGAATATTTTTGGTGTAGGTGTAAAAATAACTTAAGGAACAAAGTAGGTCGGTAGAAGTATGCCGAAACTTCAGGCAGATCGTAAAATCAAGGAAAATATTCGAAGCCTTTTTTCTTGAAAGTTCCAGTTTAAGCAGTCTAAAAGTTAACTAAACCAGTGTATTTAATATTATTTAGCAGCCTCCTACAAAATGAAATGACCCGCACTGAAGAAAGCATATTATTATTGCATTTGTATTTTTTGGGACGATCGAACGTGAATTAGGAATTAAATGATATTTTCCTGTGACAAATCGTTATGTTTAGGAAAGTGACGTAATATGTTGTGTACAGTATCTATTCAACAACAACCTCAACAAAACCGTAGATAAGAGGTATAGTCTATCCGCCAGTTTCTGACTTGAAGTTGTACTAAGTAAATACTTAAGTAAAAAAAGCGATACATAAGTTTTTTTTTATGGTAACGTATTAGTTTATTACCTATACTTAATTATTAGTTAAGTTTCACGGGCTGCGCTGAAAATGAGCGCTGTTTTAGGATAGATCTATCCAACAGCATTATGCTGAGCGTACATCCGATTGTCAAGCATTCCTACTGGTAGGACCTTGTGCAAACTGCATTAGTTTAAGTTTGTTATAGTCAAGTCCTGTCTACTAGCTATAATAAAATCAAAATCAAAATTTTTTTATTCAAAGTAGCACAGAAACTGCGACATAATGAACGTTACAAGTTAAACTAGGTGTCCATTTCAAAATCTAGATCATTTTGGAGAAAAAATGGACAAAAAAACTCCAAAGTTAGTCTTTTCAAGTCCTTAATTTACAGGATTTATATAAATGTTCTAAAACTCATGCATTGAACTGGCTTTAATTCCAGACATCATTGTCATCTAAATAATCTTTAATGTTATAGTAGCTTTTTTGGCACAAAGTGTGCTTCACACATTTTTTGAACCGCGTTTCTGGCAAGCTTATTATATCCTCAGGGATCTTAGCGTAGAAACGTATACGTACACGGCTGGAGCGATTCTTATGATCTTTGATTTGTTAGATTTGACTCCGCTCCGAGCAGCAGAGTAACAAGATATTAAAATATGAAAAAAAAAATACGGAAACAAATCTTCTGAGGCGGTACGAAGTTCACGTGAAGAAGTCTTACAAAATTTACAAAATTAAATAAAAATGCAAAACACCAATTCCATCTTGCCTGTGCCCGGTAAGGAAGCGTGCTCTAGACACATTGAGCAATATTCATCCTAATGCCTCTTTGTTTAAGATTGTATTCGCCATGCCGTACGACAACCCGATCCCAGGATACCAGAACAACGTGGTGAATACACTGCGCCTGTGGTCTGCGAAGAGCCCCGTTGACTTCAATCTTAAGTTCTGTGAGTCAAGAGTTTTTCTTCTTTAAATTCTTTCTTTTTTTTTAAGACGTGCATTTGTGAAGTTATAGTAGCAATACCACTCGCTAACGGAGAACATCGAGAGGAAACCTGAGTGTCTGAGGTGTTCGCATACCTCAGCGTGGTAATTAAGCTCATTCTCTCTCTGAGAGAAGGCCTGTGCCCTGCAGTGGGACGTATATATATAAAAAAAAAAATTTGTATGTAGTATTTTGTATAAAAAATAAGTAATACAATATGTATTACTTATTTTTTATACAAAATTCTACATACTATAAAGCTCTTGATGCAAAACACCAAAAAAAGCGTTTTAAAGAGACTTCAATTTGGAAAAATCTGTAAGAGCTGATTCAGAAACCTCAGAAATATCTTGTTTCAAACCGATTCCTCTGACACACTCTTGATACGGAGTTAAAATTACAAAATAAATTCATACATACATAAACTAACGCTTGTATCCCAGAGGGGCAGGCAGAGACCAGGGTTTGCCACTTGCCACGATCCTGACAAACGTAGACAGGCCTAGACAGCAGCTTGTTTTCCCATTCCAGTCAACTCCGGCGACTACATCCAAGCGGTTCTGGACCGCAATGTGGCCGAGAACATTTCGCGGGTCCTTTACCCCAACGACAACTTCTTCGAGGGAAAAGAGCTGCGACTGAGGCAGGAGTACTTTATGTGCGCCGCCACGCTGCAGGTGGGTGTTCACACGCTGACAATGAAAGAAAAACCGGCCAAGTGCGAGCCGGACTCGCGCACCGAGGGTTCCGTACTCGCGCTAGGCCGTTTTTTATTATTTGTCATTAGAATATATAATAAGTCCCACAATCACGTCAAGGTCGATGCCTGTGTGTATTACCGTTTTTACGATAGAGCATAACCAAAAAAACGGCGAACAGACACGTTTGTTGTATGGAGACCCCCCTTATTTTTTTTATTATTTTTTTGTTAGGTAATTCGCCGTAATAACATATAATCCGTGAAAATTTTAACTGCCCAACTATTACGGTTCCAAAGATAGAGCCCTTTAAAGGTCGGACGGACGGACAGACAGACGGACAGCTGGTAAAAACATTTAACGCCACGTAAACATACGAGAGCGGTACCTTCCGGGACATGACTAGCGCAGCGGTAGAACGGCCTCACATTCGGGAGGTCGTGGGATCGAACCCCGTGCGTGTACCAATGACTTAGTTTTCTATGTTACGTATATTTGTGAATTTGTAGTAGCAATACCACTCGCTAACTATGGAACATCTTAAGGAAACCTGTCTTTTTATGTTGCCTATAATCTACAATATTGATACTTAAAGGAACAACTGCAAAATACGTATGAAAACCCCACAAAAAAATTGTAAAAAATCGTTTTATTTCTTGAATCGGCAGTTCCAGAACATCTCTTTGACGAAAATACCTACTTAGATTTAATGTCGAGAAATGGAGTCTTGCCTGTACGTACAAAGTACGAATGAAACCATTACTTGCTTCTGGTCCACAAACAGATAATAAAGCCTCTGTGTAAAAGTCCCGCTGCAGGGCACATGCTTTCTCAGAGAGAGAGCGGAAGAGGGTAGGGCTTAATCATCACGCGTGCTCAACACGGATTTCCGATTTCAAGCTCTGCAGTATATCAACACCTCAAGGCACTCAAATTAGTAATAATATATTATTATTTATAATAATAATGTGCACATAGGTAAAAAATACAATGGCAATGTGGCGGACTTAATGCTATAAGCAATACATATTAAAGTTAAAAGTTTCTACTTTTGAAATGTATTGAACAGCTGATTTTTTTTGCTCTTTCGAATTTTTCCCCACAGTAATGACTAAAATTTCAATTTCAATAAAATCAGGGTGAAACGAGTCCTGTAGACAGACGAAAGTCGTCGACATATCCCAGCGGATTAGTAAGTTGAAGTGGCAGTAGGCGGGGCACATAGCACGCAGAGCTGATGGCCGATGGGGCCGAAAAGTTCTCGAATGGAGACCACATATCGGCAAGCGCAGCGTAGGACGGCCAGTCACAAGATGGACAGATGACCTCATCCAAGTGGCAGGAAGACGCTGGATGCAAGCCGCTTCCAACCGGTCTTTTTGGAAATCCATGGAGGAGGCCTATGTCCAGCAGTGGACTTTTGTGGCTGAATGATGATGATTACTGTGAAACTTAATTTTAAACGCATCTTGTTCCAGGACATAATTCGCCGTTACAAGGCCTCCAAATTCGGCAGCCGCGAGGCTGTCCGAACCAGCTTCGAACATCTCCCTGAGAAGGTCGCGATCCAATTGAACGACACCCACCCCGCGCTGGCGATTCCAGAGCTATTGAGGGTCTTAATCGACATCGAGAAAGTCCCATACGATGAAGCCTGGTCTTTAGTCGTAAAATCCTGCGCGTACACCAACCATACTGTTCTCCCTGAGGCCCTAGAAAGATGGCCGGTCTCTATGCTCGAAAACGTACTGCCCCGGCACATGGAGCTGATCTACCACATTAACTACCTTCACCTGAAAGAGGTGGAGAAACGCTGGCCCGGCGATGCGGACCGTCTGCGACGCATGTCTCTCATCGAGGAAGAAGGCGAGAAGCGAGTCAACATGGCGCACCTTTGCATCGTCGGCTCTCATGCCGTGAACGGCGTCGCCGCCATTCACTCTGAGATCTTGACGGCCACGATCTTCAAAGACTTCTACGAGATGTGGCCGGAGAAGTTCCAGAACAAGACCAACGGCATCACCCCTAGGCGTTGGCTGTTGCTATGCAACCCCGGCCTTTCCGACCTCATCTGTGACAAGATCGGAGAGGACTGGACGGCGCATCTCGAGAAACTCCAGGGCTTGAAGCGCTGGGCCACGGACCCGGCCTTCCAACGGGCCGTGATGAAAGTCAAGACGGAAAACAAGTTGAAACTCGCTTCGCTGATCGAAAGGGACACGGGTGTGAAGATAAACGTGGCCTCGATGTTTGACGTGCAAGTTAAGCGTATCCACGAGTACAAACGTCAGCTGCTGAATATCCTGCATGTTATCACGATGTACAATCGCATCAAGAGGGACCCCACCGCGCCGGTTACGCCGAGGACTGTCATGATCGGAGGCAAAGCCGCCCCGGGATACTACATCGCTAAGCAGATTATCGCTTTGGCTTGCGCGGTTGGCAATACGGTAAGTTTAGCATCACCGTCATCAGCCCTACCTCTGTCCATAGCTGGGCATAGGCCTTTGCTCCATCACGCCATCTTTCGCGGTCTCTCGCCATTCGCATCCACGGGCCGTCTTGATTGTTTCATTTAATTCTAAACGTTTTCTAAGCAAGGGTGTACAATAATAAAAAAAACATTATTTCACGTGATAACTCAAAAAAAATTATTTGTTATGACCACATGACTACAATTACTTCAGACAGGTTATATTATGAAGTGTTAGTCGTAGAGAAAAAAATTACCACGCTTGTTTTTCTTTTAATATGACCTACTCAATGAGATAATAGCATATTATGCAAATAGTGAATAAAGAACGGATTTAAAGAGAGGGCGAGGCCTTCACTTGCGAGTGATTCATGGCACTCTATATAAATCCGTTTTATTCAAGAGTTGCATACTATACTTTATACCATGACTACGAGAAAAAGAAAGATTTAAGCGAAAATAGACATGAAATGAAAAAAACACTAAGGTTAAATTAATTAAAATTCACATTAAAATATATCGAGCGAATGTGAATGGAATGGCCGGTAAGGGACGACCCAGACGGACATACTTCGACCAAATAGGGGATGTATTAGCAAACTGCAAGATAAAAAGTACCCGAAACCGGCGTGCGTGCATGCAACGACTAAAGAATGTTGAGGAAGCGAAAGTGATCGGTCAGGATCGTAGCAAGTGGCAGTCCCTACCACTCTGGGATACAGGCGTGAGTTTATTATTATTAAATTCTTTATTGCATAGAAAACAATTTTCTTACAAAGGCGTACTTAATGCTAAATAGCATTTTCTTCCAGTCAACCTTGCGTTTGTGGATAGTGTAGCTTGGGCAATGCACGATACATACTATAAGTACATAAATTACTTAAATACAAGAATTTATGTTATGTTGAGTTTATGTTATGTTATGTTATTAAAATTGTAACAATTACTAACATTACGAGTAATTTTCTTCTTATTATTATTAGGAATATGGACTTGTTTACTAATGTTCTAAATTCAAACACCAAAATAGTGATTAAAAGTAAGCTAAAGTAAAGTAAAGTAAAGTAAAATAAAATAAGGTCTTCATAGGGGAAATCGTATAAAACATAATTTTTTACGAGTTCTCCACCACGCTCACTTGCAACGGTTTTCAAAGGGCCAACTCGCCCTCAGGTGAACAACGACCCGGACGTGGGCGACAAACTGAAGCTGATCTACCTGGAGAACTACCGCGTGACGCTGGCCGAGCGCGTGATCCCGGCCGCCGACCTCAGCGAG
Source organism: Yponomeuta cagnagella (assembly GCA_947310995.1). NCBI lineage: Eukaryota > Metazoa > Arthropoda > Insecta > Lepidoptera > Yponomeutidae > Yponomeuta > Yponomeuta cagnagella. The sequence continues at coordinate 16,590,357 of OX371270.1, read as the reverse complement.
CAGATCTCCACGGCCGGCACCGAGGCTTCCGGCACCGGCAACATGAAGTTTATGTTGAACGGCGCGCTTACTATCGGTGAGTGCCTATTTTTTCTCTACTAGAGGTCGCGTAACATGCACTGCAATGTATTCAGAGCTCGGCCTTCGGCCTCGTTAAACGGAGCGCGGCCCTCGACCTCGCGGCCATTTTGGGTGCCATTTAATACTTTTTTATCTACACTAATGTTGTAACATTCTACTTATGTTTTCAATACTTGACTTATAATTACTACTGTTATAGCACAGACAACAAAACACTCAATTTAAGCAATTTCACATGATGGTATAATATTCACATCGATATCGTAAAATCTCATTATAACATCGATAAAACGCGACCAACTAGATTGCAGGGCCAATCAGGTTGGTGGCGTTTTATTGAAGCTGCGCTCTCATTGGTTAAATTTTAATGGCGGCAAAATCGCTGTGATTATACACGTACGCGTGAATTTAATTTAATAATTTTGTTGTTTGATTAATTGCATTAGTGAAGATAAAGTAGTGTATGCAACTGCATATAACACGGGTATTAAAACACTCGTTACTATTATGAAACTCGCTGCGCTCGTTTCATAAACTCACACTCGTGTTTTAATACCCTTCATTATATGACAGTTGCATAAACTACTATTATGGTAGGTACTAGTAAACGAAATTATGTATAACGTAATTCACACGCTAAACCATAACTGTTTTTAGTTTGATTGTGTTGGTCCCAAATAAACGTTTTCTATTCTATTCTAAATAGAGCTTCAGGACTGCCTCCGGCTTCGGGTTTCCTTCTCGTTTCGGTCATAAAAAAAATGTCTTTTAAGTCGGGGAAAAGCTCTGAACAGAGGCGGCTTGTGACTTTATTTTATGGGTGTTCACAAAAAGTTTGAAAAGTCTTGCTAGTTGGGCGACTTGTTCGGGTTTAAACACACGCGTAAAGTTTTAGTTTTTGAAGCACATTTTTGTGTCAGGGCGAGTTCAGGCCGTGGTGGCCCCTTTGATTTTAGGTCAAGACGCTTTTCTAAAGTCTTTTCACTGTTATTAATATAACATACATTGTATTGTTCCATTTTCAGCACAAATAACGCACAGAAACTAATTTAAATAGCGGAATAACACAAAACTGTCGTAGATATTCGCGCGAAAAGTGATCGACTGACTTGATGTGATTACTTTATTAGATTGGTGGGACGCGTTTGTTTGTTTACATAAGATCGGCAACAGCTCAAAATTAGCTGCACTGTGCGTGCACCGCATTGTCACCTCGCCCCATTTGGCAACGTAGCGCATGAGCGGCGCTCCAGATTAGGCTCATTTCTCATATGAAATCTTTTGTTTCACGTACCGGGCCGTTCCAATGTTTCTCTTTCGCACTCATTGAATTTAGTACTAGGCATTTTACTGGATTTCGTTTCATAGGAGCGCAATCGCTGGCGCTCCACTCGGTAACAACTTGACACCAAATCTTATGCTTGAAAACATTTCAACTTCGTACGTAGTTCATTATTTCTAGTAAACTACTATAATGTTTGTAGGTCTTTGTATGGTTTAAAAATTTATAGGTGGTAGGTAGCAGATAAAATTTTGATTTTTTTATTAAGTATGTACTTAGTTATACTTATTTTTGTGGGAGTGCACTGCACCAGCGCTCTATAAGACGAGCCGCCTCTGGCTCTGAATAACTGCGAGACTCGATTCCTGAACTATTTATAATATTTAAGTACCTACTAATTTGTACGGAACCCTCGGTGGGCGAGTCCAACTCGCACTTGTACGGTTTTTGTTTGTATTAGAGGTCGCATAATATGTACGGAAATTTACATAGTCTGCTCTTGGCTTTGCACGTGGCGCTTGGCATTCGGCCTTGTTAAACGGAGCGCGGCCCTCGGCCTCGGTAAATGGAGCTTATAGGTATGCGCTTGGGGCCTCTTCAGGACTCAGCCTTCGACTTCGGTCCATCTTCTCATTTCGGTGGGATAACTCGCTAGTTATTTGTCTGTAAGAATCAGTTCCGGCTCTGAGGCTTCGGCACAGTCAACATAAAGTTTATATTCTACGGGAAGTTTACTATTTTTAAGTGCTTATTTGTTCTACTTAGGGACCACACATTACGCGCACCAACTCTCGAATCGCTTCCAGTTTACGCCATGCTTTCGGCCTCATAAAAATGACTAGGTCTTCGGACTCGGCTTTCGGCCTCTGACTACACCGAGCTGGTTTTTAGACATTGTAAGTTGCCACTGTTTGGAACTACCATTTATTTTCATGATGAATTAGCTTGTTAGGATTTTCAAATATCTTTGTATTTTTAGGCCTCATAAGCAGTCTATATAGGTCCTACTGTAGGGCACAGGCCTTCTCTCGTGAAAAGAGTATGGGCGTATGAGAGTATTTTTAGGCCTCGCGCTTCATTAATAACATTGATCCTCTTAGCAGCATCTTATGTCCATTCGTGTTTGTTCTAGTAATCGACGTAAAATCCCATTTTTTCCCCGACTGAAAATCAAGAAAGGGGCACAGTGATTTTATAGTAATCTGGTGATCTTTGTTTGCCTACAGGAACCATGGACGGTGCTAACGTGGAGATGGCTGAGGAAGCTGGCGAGGAGAACTTGTTCATCTTTGGGATGAGGGTGGATGACGTTGAAGCGCTGAAGAAGAAGGGGTAAGGACACTTTTCGGTGCTGGTTTTGGTTAACAGGTGGTTGCATTTTTTAAATGTTAAATGAGATTCTAATAAGGCGTCTTTTTTAGTCTGTTTATCTATTAGGTCCGCTTAGTCCGTTTGTTTACTTTAGTATTATAAATTTTATAACTGTTACAATTTTAGAACAGAAACTGAACTTTATGTAGTGGTTGCTATTAAAATTTACTTAGATAACAATAAAAATTGAGATGCTAATAATAGTTATTGGTTATTAGAGAGTGCAAAGTTGCTTTTTAACCGCGTGCTGAATTTGATGACCGAGCAGGCGAAGGATTCTAAAATTGAATCACGAGCGCAGCGAGTGATTTAAAAATTTGAATCCTGAGCGTTAGCGAGGGAATCAAAAGAGCACTAGGTGAAAAACCTTTGCACTCGAGTGCAACAGGTAACTTTTCATCCCACCTCAGCGAGGAAATGACTCAATGCAAAAAACACAAAGGAGGTTCCGAGTCTGAGTTCATAACAAATCAAAAAAGTAGTATGATAAATTCGGCACCATGGAGGTAGAAGTAAATAGGTTTAATGATGTTTTGAATTTACAAACTTAGTGCACTCGATGTTTTAAATTCAATTTACTTTGTCCTCTAGCGGATAAAAACGGCTTTTGCACTCAGATATCGAAGAGCAAAAATTCTCTTTCCGAGATGGTGGGATGAAGAATATGTTTCCCAGTAAAGAGAGTTTTGAATATTCCATAATGACCTACTTCTGGCTCCATTAGTTCTTTTTTTGTGCACTAACAATCAGTTACCTGTCAGTTGCTCTTTTGCCTGCACTTTGGCCAACTGACAGCCGTTAACAGTAGGTTAACAGATTGTTTTGTTTAGTTTGTCACTTACAATAAGTGAAGTTAAAGCCTGTTACAAATGTTACTACACTAAGGGGGCGTCCATTAATTACGTGAGGCGATTTGGGCGATTTTATCGTGAGATTTGCCGAGACCTCCCTCTCCCCCACGCGAGATTGGGTGAGAATAGGCTCGACCTCCGCCCCACCTCCCTGAACGCTCCACGTAACCACCCTAATGAACTCCCGTCCGGCCAGTTACAACGCGTCCGAGTACTACGAACGCAACCCGGAGCTCCGGCAGTGCGTGGAGCAAATCCGCAGCGGGTTCTTCTCGGCGGGCGAGCCGGGCCGGTTCGCGCACTTGGCCGACGTTTTGCTGCACCACGACCGCTTCCTGCATCTCGCTGACTATGAAGCCTACATCGAGGCCCAGGACCGCGTCGCCGCCACCTACCAGGTTAGTGTAGATTAAAGCTGGAAAAGAAAGACATTTATTATACCAACATGATACATCACAGAAACAAAATAAGCACATAAGTAACATAATATGCACAACACAGAAGGAAAACTAAATACACAACAGACAAAACGAATAAATAAAACAGGACTATAGATGTAGCCTGTGGTGTATCTACATTGCCACAAAAGGCAGCTGACTCAGCGTTGTGCTGAGGAAGTGATCCCTCAGCGCTGATTTTCAGTCAAACAAACGCCACATTTTTTCATTTTAATTTGAATAAGATCGTTTTTTATATTGTTTGTTGGAATGGATGAGTAGGCCTGTTTTATTGCTCTCTAGCTAAACTATGTATTCTTCCTCAGGACCAAGCCAAGTGGGCGGAGATGGCCATCATCAACATCGCCACCTCTGGAAAGTTCTCGTCAGACCGCACGATCGTTGAGTACGCCAAGCAGATTTGGGGAGTCGAGCCTAGCTGGGAGAAGTTGCCAGCACCCCATGAGACCTCCTAAGCGATTCGCATCGCTATATCCTTTTCCGTAGGGTAGTATTTTCTTCCTTTTCGGGTTTACAACAGGTTTCTGTTTCATTTAGAAGTACAAAAATATTGCTGGATTGCTGCTCCCCACGTGACCGCCTAAGTGATTCGCGTCCCTATTTCCTTTTCCATCCGTTTTCGGTCTCACAACAATTGATAACTTTCAGAAGATGGATGATACCGGAGAATATTCTCTCCACCGAATCAATTCTCTAGAGTGAGATTATTCTCAGTAAATTTCCGCTTAAATTCACGTTAATAATACTATTCATGGCTCATCTCTGCTTATCCATATCCTTGTATTTTGTATAGAGTTGCGATTTTATGACAGTATATTTTTCAAAGCTCCCAACTAGTCGACACGAACTAAGCGACAGAACTACTCGCATCCTTAGTATAGTCGCGTTTTTTGGTTTCACATACAGACTAATATAGTCACTTAAACAATACTGACTGCTACTGTTCAAAGCTTATCGTAGCAGGACTGATACGGTTGGGGCACCCGGCTAAACGACTCGCACCGTTATTTACATCGAATCATTTTTATAGTTTGTAGGCAGTAAAACAATGGCTGCTTTTAAGGTGCTTTACGAAGCCAAATATAAAAATGAAATTTACGCTAAATCGCGTCGTGCCGAGCGACACACAAATGTATATCCTTTCGCTTAGAGTTCAATTTTACTCCAGAGTTATTTATTCTTCCGACGACTAGTCAAGTTTTACAACCTAGCGATGCGTGCTAACGGGGATAGCAGGCGCCACTTGTCTTATAAGACAGTCCAATTTGAACGGAATTGTCAATTTTTGTTTTTTGTTCTATGTAGTTACCGTCAAACCAATATTACTTTCCTCGCACCACCGAGGTCCGAGGCTTGCCTACATAGATCGAGACGCGAGTATTTTATATAAAAAGTAATATTATATAGTTAATGTTGTGCTATTTTCTCTCTGAACTTAAAATTATTGGTGTCAACACTAGTGAAATGGTAGTGCAAAATGATATATTATGTAGACCTACAATATGTTTAGAAGAAATGGTTTATGTAAGTAATAATTTTGTATTTAATTTATTTATTTTCTTATTGTAGTTGTAGTTGCCTGTTCAAATATTGTTATTTAATTGAATGTTAAATATATTTGGCGCTAGCGATTAAAATGTCTTTTGTGAAAAAGTTTATTCAAAAGCTAAATCTTAGTATGATTAAAGCAATTATTATTGTAATTTTAAGGATTACATTTTATCAATAGAGTAGTAGTTACAAAAAAATTAAGACAATGTTTTATAATACATTTTTAATAACATGTTATAACCGCTACGTGTGGTTAAAAATAATTATTAGTGCCATATTTTGTAATTTACTAATCCTTCCATGTAAAAAAAGTTAAAACTTACTAAAAATGTAAGTATATAAAGCTAACTGCCATATTAATATTCAAAGTAAACATATTGTTATTAGACGACTTGTCTTTTTTTAATAAATCGTGAAAGTCAAAATGAATTGATCTATTTTATTATTCACATCTATCCTTTAAATCAAACTTTGAAATGTTTACCAACATTTTTTTCAAGACAGTTGACAGAAAAATAAATAATAATAGAAAAGGGGCCAAGTGCGAGTAAAACTTGCACACTGAGAGTTTCGTACCACTACACAATATATTTCTCGACATCGTGCATCGGGTAAATTCGGTGTGGCGAGCACATGTCAACTCTGCGCGCGCACTATAAACTCCAACATTCCTACATCGCGCAAGCAAAATGTTTCACATGACATACCATAAATATAACGTCCGACGAACATCAGTTGGACCGGCCGTCCCCAGGCATACGATCTGCCTGGCGGGAAATTTCCCTTTATAGTGGAAGAGCACGATCACCCGCTCTTCCCTATACTGGTGACCCTCGACAGAACAATGTCAACCTTCCTTCGCTCTCGCAGCACCCCACATACAATCAGTCTCAAAGCAAGGCCAGAATACTCTTCCCTCTCACCTCATCAGTTCCACTACAGTCAACGCACCGACTACTGGTACTGATGGTGATCTCCCCCAACCCCTCGGCACGGCAGCCACACAGCAACAGCGCACGTTGCCAGTGGTACAGCAGCCTTCACCGGTTCCTACCACATGCGCGGTCCCCATGGTACTGTCGCCGGTGAAGTGACTGTTAGCCGCCGAACACCCTCAACCGCTAGTCGACTCACTGATTCAGTGACTCCTGGCACTTGCAGGCTTTAGAGCACAGACTTCGATTCCTATCAGACCTAGCTATGCGTAGCTACGGTCTTGAAGGGGAGTGATGTGGCGAGCACATGTCAACTCTGCGCGCGCACTATAAACTCCAACATTCCTACATCGCGCAAGCAAAATGTTTCACATGACCTACGATAAATATAACGTCCGACGAACATCAGTTGGACCGGCCGTCCCCAGGCATACGATCTGCCTGGCGGGAAATTTCCCTTTATAGTGGAAGAGCACGATCACCCGCTCTTCCCTATATTCGGGACAGGATATCCATTTCTGCAACAGTAAAAACTGAGAAAAAACAAATATTCAGTCACATTATGTCCAGAGAATAGACAGACGACGGGTGTGGGCTTAATAGTCCCGTTGAAACCCTTTGGGTACGGAACCCTAAAAAAACCGGGCAAGTGCAAGTCTAACTTAACCGAGAGTTCCGTATTGGATATTTTTTGTCAATTTTTTTTACTAGGACACCTAGTTTAACTTGTAACGTTCATTAAGTCGCAGTTTCTGTGCTCCTTTGAACCAACATTTTCGAATTAGAGTTTTGAATTGAATTTATTATTTTTCTTAGGAAATATGCCTTTGACTGCCTCGTTGGAATACCCGTTAAGGCGCTTACTACCAAGATAGAGGTCGTGGGTTCGATTCCCACTGGGGGCCGCCGTACATTTGTACAAATGGCCTCAGTCTGGGTGTATTTCCATGTTTGTGATGTCCTTGCCTGGTTACCATAGCACAGGGTATCCTAGTTTGGGACCAGGTCAAGTGATTGTGTTGTGTGGAAGTTATTAATATTATTTTATGTCTTGGTTTATCATTCAGTTTGGGTTCATTAGCGGGGTTATATTATTTTTTGGTATACTATAGTAAACTATAACCAACTTTGGCATTGTATGCAAAACTCTTTTTACGAAAAAGCAAAAACAAAGAATTGTTTTTTTTTTTAATTTTTGCAATTTTTATTATTTGTTTGGCAATCCGCCATAATAGCACACTTTGAAAATCAAGTAAAGTTATTACTAATCAAGAGATAGTTTTTTTAATCTTTATTTTTATTTAGGGGCTTCGATCACTATGTGATCACGTAAGCCCCATCACACCAAATTACAAGAGATCAAGCTCTTTATAGGTCTGATGTACACACACAGCCGCCGACCGTATAAATATTAATAGAATAGAATAGAAACAGTTTATTTGTTGCACACAAAAAACACACAAAAGAATTTTAACACAGAGTCAACCAAAGAAATACATAGATAGTTAAAACTATGTTTACATATACAGCCGGATGTGAAAACTGTGTGTCGTCGTGGCAACAAATGGGTACCAGACTCAGCATGTGCTACGGGTTTCATAGGTTCCAGTTTGGTATAATTCCCGTACGGAACCCTACAAAGCCGTCTTTACGCATCTGTCACACGCACAATCAAAGGGATGGATGGGGGAGGGAGGAAGGCGTCGGTGAATCGGACCCTAAAGCGGAGAAGAGATGGACTGCAGCCGTCCCTGTCCCTCGGAAGTCATCGGCCCGTAGCGTCGGGCGGGACTGTGGTGATACTTTAGCAACTTTCGTGCTTGATTCAGCGGGCTTACCAGGATTCCATTTTGAAAACGGAAATTCTTTAATGACTAAGTGTGAGCAATACATTTTATTCCTACCGCCTCTCTTTGCTCCGGATCAACTTCCGTCGCAAACTGTGTGAGACAAACTCTAACAAAAATTTGCGCTTTAAAGCGCATAATATGTCGCAAACGGAAACCTAAATCGAAAAATGCTTTTCTAAACCCACGATATTTTTAAACGACGAATCCAATGATACCGCACTCTATTGCGTAGGCGAGAAAAAATTTCTAAGTATCCCTAATTGAAGTGTACGGGAGATACCAAAAAAAATTAAGTTTTAATTCTATCGTTTTGTCGCCGTAGTTAAGATGTATATTTATGCCAAATTTCAGCTCTCTAGTACTTATCGTCTCTGTTCTAAGCCGTGGACAGACGGACGGACATGGCGAATTTATAAGGGTTCCTTGTTGACTACGGAACCCTAAAAAAGGTGTAAGCAGAAGGACAACAGGTCACTGCGCTCAGGTCGTCTTCTTGAGAACACCTAGTCAGCTCGTTTTTAGCCGGACATTAGGTCTCTTTGCCTCACGGTCCCGCCGCAAGATTTGATCCTTTATTGGGTCTACAAAATCAAGCGCTCAAGCGCTTTGCGCTCGAACAAGAATGCAGCGGTCTTCGTGAAATTGCTCATTCCGCGTCTCGCGCTCGGACGGTTGACACCGTCGTTCGTTTTTCGGGTGTGTTGTGGTGTTAAAGTGTTCGGTGCACATTTACTGGACTAACCCTCGCCTAGAACAGGTAAACTATACTTTCCGCCAGTCTAGAGACAGTAAAACTGGCTATGTTATGTGATGAAACCGATTTTTCGCGGAGTTTAAGCCAGGAGAGGTGAATCGATCGATAACGATGTTGTCGCCCGTACGCCGTATTATCAGCGTCTCGATTGCAGTTTATTAAAGCTTTAATGACAGACAATGGCCGTGATAACACCAGTCTAATAGCCAAATAATATTTAGGTTCCGAGGAGATAGTTTTTTTAGTAAGAAATACGGGATTTGATTTGCGAAAATGTTATCGATTCTGAATGCGATGGTCGGTAGATCGTGGCAAAACAAAAACTTCAATAGGTATTCAATGAAAATATATGTGTTCTTTGTGATGGTATCTTCAACAAATTCTTAACGAATACACTCCACTGAACGCTGAATTTCTGAAAGAAGCAGTTATCGATTTGCCGTTAATCTAACACGCGTAACGTTATAAGTTATAACCGAGCTTTTATTCATCTTCTTTTTAAACTGCATGATTCATTATTTTTTATAACATAAAGGAGGTCTTTAGCTTGTGCTAACCTCGAAGCTATCCAAATGTCTAGGTTCGTTGGCTAGGTCATTCATTAATGCAGTCTGTATTCTCAAGGATGGTTAGGACTATTAAATTGTTATATGGGTACAATTCAAATCAAACGTTTTATGCGTAGTATTAGGTAGATAAATTGGGACTAAACCACGCCCTCGCCATGTGGGTAGGATGAAAACGTCGCAAACTTGGTCCTTCGATCCGCACAACTACGGCCTTATCTGTGGTTACGACTTTTACAAGGAAAACTCCTAATAACAGATTGAATAAATTGCCTCTTAGGAGTGCTTTAGAGGAATCGTGCTTTTATAAATAAGTCCGTTAGTATATTAAAACACCAAGAATAAAATACTAATTAGTCGCCGTAGATTTCCGCACTCCATAATTGGGCCATTGTACGTAGCAAGCGCTGAGTTATGTAAGTACCTCAGACGCTAGGGTTTCTTCACGGTGTTTTCCTTTACATTTAGTGTGTGGGATTGCTACTACAACCTCACAAATGTACGTAACTTACAAAACGGTCATTGGTACGTGCCAGGATTCGAACGCACGTCCTCCCGAATGAGAAGCCGGCGTTGTACCGCTCCGCTACCGCCGCTTTTAGTCGCCGGTATAGAACTGATATTTTTTGTATCTAACCAAAGAATGTCTTACAAACTGTGATTTGATAGCGATCAAACCAAAAAGGCGCAAAGTCGTGTGTTCTTTTATATATTTATAGTTGAGAAATGGTGCAGATTTCTAGAAAAAAAATATCAAAGAAATGTCTGGCCGGCTGCATTTACCGGATTGGACGCCATGTGAGAAACCAGTTCCAGTTTTAAAAGTGGCGTCAAGTTGAGACTGTCAAGTTATTCCATTTTTGTTCGCGCACAGAATTTATTAGTCACTCTGACGACTACTCGTAGTGTTGGCTCGCTAACCAATCGTTGCTTGTCTGGCTTTATCGTCGACATTTATATGCATACATAAACTCACGCCTGTATCCCAGAGGGGTAGGCAGAGACCAGGGACTGCCACTTGCTCCGATCCTGACAGATCACTTTCGCTTCCTCCACATTCATTAGTCGTTGCATGCACGCATGCCGGCTTCGGGTACTTTTTATCTGGCCCTTTGCTAATACATCCCCTATTTGGTCTAAGTATGTCCGTCTGGGTCGTCCCTTACCGGCCCTTCCACCCACATTCGCTCGATGTATTTGTTTCGTCAATCTTTCTTCCTTCATCCTCTCCACATGTCCAAATCAACGCAACATTCCTTTCTCAATTCTACTTACTACAATCTTAATATTTTCGTTGCAAACACCATTTCATATCATCATCAGCCACTCGACGCCCACTGCAGGACACAGGCCTCCCTCATGGTTTTCTAACCATGAACGGGTTTGCCATAATCGCCGCGCTTGGCAGGCGGGTTGGCGATCGCAGTATGCGGTTGGAATCTCAGTAAGACGCTGCTGTCCGTCTCGGTAATTTATTTCCGTAGTCGCTTCCTACGACATCCACGGAAGGAAATGGAGTGACACTATTCTTAATCCGGCGCCACACGGAACATTTCCATTTCATATACAACGTTTTATTGAAATAACGCAAAACCTGGAAAGCGTTTCTTCAGTATCGTTAAATAAAACCATTTTCAATGAGTAAAGTAAAAAAATATTTAATTTTCATACATGTTAGAAAAATAAAAAGGTACCTAATTTAAGCCTTAGCTTGTGAAGTGGTTTAATTTAACAATGCAATATTCGTTTAAAATTTAACATTTTTTTTAACATTTACATACAGGAACATACATTGCCTCTGGCCCCACACTAGGATACCCTGTGTCGTGGGAACCAGAAACAACGACATCACAAACATGTAAACATCCAAGACCTGGGGTTTTTTTTGTCCTCAGCCGGGATTCGAACCCGGGACCTCTCGCATGGTATGCAGATGCACTACCGCTGCGCCGCGAGGTCGACGTTATTTCAATAACAAATTGTGTGAGATCTACCTACGCAGCGGCGCTTCCGCTGTGACAAACAAAACACAACGCCCAAAACAAAAGCGCACAAATTAAACAGCAGACACGGTACAAAATTTGGGGCGTCACGATCGAACAAGCTCTCCTGACACGCCGACCTTCCCCCTACATGCACAGTAATAACATAAGGGCTCCCTGGGAGAAAACACGCGGAAATTCCGGGATAAGGGACGAATTCGCCCCTTTATTATAAGGTGGTACAGTAAAAAAAAGTCTACATTTAGACCCATGCACTCTACTCAGTCACGCTACGGGCGAGTTTGCAACTCTGTGTTTGTAAAGGTTGTTGACTGTACCGCCTTATGGGTAGGGTTTGGTTAGCCCTCATAGATAAATGGAGAGTATTAGGTAGGTAATAATAGGTAGGTGGTAATAGTAAGTATTGTGAATTCGTAATCTTCGTCGTTTTTGTTACGTAGTTTCTTCTTCAGCATTTTGTTTGTCTACTCCACTGTTTCACTATTAGATGTGTAACTTTTTTTTATTTTTCAACGATTTTAAATTTTAGCAGCTCTCGCAAGCGGTCTGCTACATTTCGTGATCACTGTCGAAGCTGTTTATTAAACTGAATATGTTGTCAAAATTAGCTGAAGGCGGTTTTAAAACGTACCATAATGGCAAACACTTTCTCTGGTGGGCGTATAGTGATCTCAGATGACCAACATTTATTAGTTTCCAAAATATAACTTTAAAAAATAAATACAAATATCTTTATTGAGAAATGCAATTTGCCACAGTGACTTTTGAAGCCCTTGCTCTCGAACTAGGTAAACATGTGCGTCCGGAGCAAGTGTCTTCCCTTAGCATCGACATACCCAACATTGCAAGGTATCCGAGACTCGATGAGAGGCGTCGGAAGCCATGATACAGGCTCGCCTAGTATGGTGTTCGATCTCAAATATATACAATTACACGCCTACCTACTAAGCTCAACGTAATTTATTGTTATTACTATGCAAAGATTTATGTTACATATTTTTGTACCTACCTACTAATTTAGGTCAACAAACTTTTTTTTTAAAAACAAAAATAATATTTGTGCACCCTGACGGGTAGAGCATGCTTGTGCCATAATTTTAAGTTACCCCCTACATAATTTGTAATTAATTACCATGCTTTAGCAAATAAAATACTCATCATCATCAACCCATTATGTCCCCACCGAGGGGCACGGGTCTCTTCCCTGAGGAAGGTATAGGCCATACTCCACCACGGGGGCCAAGTCCGGATTGGTGGAGGCTTGTAGACTAGTGGCTCGTCTACTGTCAGAAGTTGTCAAGCCGCCCTAAGGCCTCTGACTTGGCTTAACGACTGCCATCTATCGATGGCAGCCGGCAACAACAATAATACTCAGTATCCATCACATGTATTTTTTTGTTGTAGGTACAGACGTTCGTAACACAATACATTTCTTATTCTTATTCTTAGCCATTTAATTTTAAAATTCAATGCCTTAGCTAAGTGCCACAATTGAATGCAAAATAATGCTAAACAGTATACGTTTAGACAAAAAGTTAAATAAAAGTAAATATTAAAGAAAGCGTGTGGCGCCACTACATTTCATTCCGTGGATGACGTAGAAGGCGACTGAGGAAATCAATTACCAGGAGACGGGCAGCAGCGTCTTCCTGAGATTCCAACCGTATACTGCGATCGCCAACCCGCCTGCCGAGCGTGGCGATTATGGCAAAACCCCTCATGGTTATGAAAACCACGAAGGAGGTCTATGTCCTGCAGTGGACGTCAAATGACTGATGATGATGATGATGATGATGTTGTTTTGAACTTTGAGCGAATTGTGCTTTATTAATACGTATGTAGCAAATATGCATATAGGATGTTTATAAAAATAATATGACCACCAATACAAGCGATTCTCACTGGTCATATTAGTATGACATGCCAGTATGACCACCAAGAAACGGGGTAGCCTATTGGGTAGAACATTGGACTCTGAAGCGAGACACTCAGGCTCGATTCCCAGTGCGGGCATGTACCTATGACTTTGTCTGAGTTATGCACACTTGTGAAGTTATAGTAGCAATACCACTCGCTAACCGTGAAGGAAAACATCGCGAGGAAACCTGAGTGTCTGAGGTGTTCACATACCTCGGCGCTTGAAATCGCCAATCCGCGGTGGGCACGCGTGGTAGTCAAGCCTGAGAGAAGGCCTCTGCCCTACAGTGGTACGTATAGGCTGCTTATGTATAAACTCTGCAAGTTGCATTTGCCTTAGAAATTCACTCGCAATCACCCATGTAATGTAGTCTCAAGGACCCAAAAGTCCTTTCTTTCGCGCCACAGCGCCCATAAAAAAAACAAGTAAGGCCCAAAATTTCGGCAGGTGTTCGACGATTGGGAGCAGCTGGTGCATAGTTTTTTTTTTTCTCCACGCTAGCAGGTAAACGGTGCTTCCTTTTGCTTATGAAAATAATCTCAATAATACGACATTGGCGTTTAATAATTGTTTTTTTTTAGTTGCCTACAGGGCACAGGCCCAGAGAGAGAGAGAGAGAGAGAGAGAGGGAGAGAGAGAGAGAGTATGGGCTTGATCACCACTGGAAGTACCCCGGATTGGCAATTTCAAGCGCTGAGGCACAATGTGAACACCTAAGACACTCGGCTTTTCTCACGATGGTTTACTTCACAGTTAGCGAATGGTTTTGCTACTACAACTCCACAAATGTAATGTAGGTTTGGCGTCATTTAAAAAACACTGAAAAATCAGTAATTTATCAGTTTTGGAACTGTTATTTTTACTAGAATAGAATAGAAATCGTTTATTACGAAAACACAAACAATTTAAAAAAGCAATAATAGCAGAGATTTACATTTTTTTAGACTGCGTCTAACCATTTTGGTAAACTAAACTGAAAACCCTTGATGGAGAGTGAAATATTCAGTTTCGACCAAACCTTTTTCGTACCTATGCGACATATCCTATCATTGTTTAATCCACCGATGGACGGAACAGAACAATAGATCGTAGAGACGATGACGATTTAATAGTTATTGGATGAAGCAACTTCAATGTGCCCAGAGGCGGACTAAAGCGTATCTTTTTTTACATCAGTCTGGATATATTTCCTTGTTTGTGATGTTCTTGCCTGGTTACCATAGCACAGGGTATCCTAGTTTGAGACAAGGACAAGTGATTGTGTTGTGTGGAATTTATTTATATTTTGAGTTTATAGCTGCTTGTTACAGGATAAAGAAAAACCGGCCAAGTGCGGGTCGGACTCGCGCACGAAGGGTTCCGTACCATTATCTATACAACATTAGACACAAAGATAGAGAAAAAACGGCAAAAAATCACGTTTGTTGCGTGGAAGCCCACCTTGAATATTTATTTTATCTTAAGTTCATTATTTATTTTTGAAGCGAATATAGAAATAAACATTCTCTGAATATTTCAAGCGTCTACCTGTTGCCGTTATTAATATCGAGCATTAAACGGCAAGTATAAATTTTATTCTGAATTTAGTATTTCTTATTTTAGTAAGTCTTAGTAATAGGGTCCCGTTTGGAGGGTACGGAACCCTAAAAAATACAGCACATCGATATTTGCAACCAAAAAAATTTAAATATAGGTACATTACATAAACTTGTATTCCGGAAGGGTAGGCAGAGGGTTTGCCACTTGCCACGATCCTGACAGACCTCTTTCGCTTCATCAACATTCATTAGTCGTTGCATGCACGTCGGTTTCGGCGTAAAATATATAAAAATAAATGAAATATAAATATATACATACATAAACTCACGCCTGTATCCCAGAGGTGTAGTAGGCAGAGACCAGCGACTGCCACTTGCCACGATCCTGACAGATTACTTTCGCTTATATAAATATATATTTAAACAAATAAAAAATAATTTTATTATATGTATAAGAATTTAAATATATTTAATAAATGTAATCCAGATCACATGCTGTTTGGCCCCAGAAAATCTTATAAGCAGCCTATATACCTCCCACTGTAGGGCACAGGCCTTCTCTCAGAGAGAGAGTTGGGCTTAATCACCACGCGTGCCCACCGCGGATTGGCTATTTCAAGCGCTGAGGTATGTGAATAGCTCAGACACTCAGGTTTCCTCACGATGTTTTCCTTCACCGTTAGCGAGTGGTATTGCTACTATTACTTCACAAATGTGTACAACTTAGAAAACAAAGTCATAGGTACATGCCCGCACTGGGAATCGAACCTGGGTCTCCCGCTTCCGAGTCCAATGTTCTACCCACTAGGCAACCACCGCTTCGAGAAAATCTTGATACGTACCAATTTTTGTGAATTATCGAAATAGGATCCTAGCCACATAACCTTTGGCCGTTTTCAGTGGCACAGATGTTTTCTATGTAAGTTAAGTTAATAAACACAGCAAGAACCGAGGATCATAATTCTCGCCTCTAATGAGTAGGTTCCTAGAACTTGGATATTTTAATACCCCCCCCCCCCCATTGAATTTAAGGTTAATAATGCTGGAAACGGCTGGATGAAGATGGTCGAGGGCAGAAAGAAGTGCCTGCCTTGAGGGAGGCCTACGTCCAGCAGTGAACGAGTAAGGGCTGATTGGTCATCATCATCAGCATCAGCCATTTGACGCCCACTGCAGGACATAGGCCTCCTTCGTGGTTTTAATTACTATCAGGGGTTTTGCCATAATCGCCACGCTTGGCAGGCGGGTTGGCGATCGCAGTATGCGGTTGGAATCTCAGGAAGACGCTGCTGCCCGTCTCCCGGTAATTGATTTCCTTAGTCGCCTTCTACGATATCCACGGAAGGAAATGGAGTGACGCTATCCTTAATCCAGCGCCACACGGAATTGGCTGATTGGTTGATTCAATGTAAATACCCGCAAAGGAAAGTCCGCCCCTGCGTGGGTCATATTGTATTGCGTGCCGGGAGGTAGTAACGCGGGTGCATGGCTATGTAAGAATGTCTTGCTCAGTTAAAATACCAAGGGATTGAATTGAACGAACAGGGAAGTCACTACGAAAACTGCTAACAGAATCTGCTTTCCGATTGTAATTGTTGCGGAAGAAGCGAGAAATAGTAGATTGTACAACAAGTGCATAAAACGCACCATTTTACTCGAGACGTTTATCCATCCGAGCGAGCTTGCGAGCGAGGATAGATATAAAGTCGAGTGTAAAATGGGTTTTATGGACGAGTTGTACACTCTACTTTTCACTTCGATTGCGAGGAAATGAAACAGCAACATGTAAATATAGTAAATGCTAATTTAATTAAATAATAAATGAGACGAAATACAAATTATAAGTTTATTTCATGAAGTTTTATTGTGTACTTTGGCTGTTGGTATCTTTGCCTTGGTCTTAGAATACGAACGAAACGAAATAAAATAAAGAGGTTGTTGTATGAAGTTAAAGATGTTCGTGTGGCTGTTGCAGCGATTGCCTTGGTCTTCGACGAAGATTTTACTTTATGCTCTAGAGCATAAAAAGCGACTTTATGTCGCCTACGCACGACATAAAGACGAACTTTTAGAGCATGAGAAGTGAAAATGATACTTTTAGCACTGTTAGTTAAAGAAAGGGACTAGGCGACTATTTGCCTCTGGCTCATACAATATCGTGTTGCCGTCTAACTGTGTGAGCGACAGGCAAATAGCTTTTCAGTCCCTTACATAAATTAACCGTGCTTAGACTTCTTATAAAATTAATGGATACTTAAAAATCTGGTACATTTTTAAATACTAAAGATAGAGTATGTGGGTGGGTAGCCCCAGCTTTCAGCATAGTCAGATTCATAACATAAGTACCAAAGTGAGATTAATCGTGACAAGTTGCAGGTTTTACTTTAATTAAAAACTTGCTGTCATGAAAAATAGAGGTGTGTAAGAAACAATCAAATTAACTATTTATTGTGATTATATATTTTGTGTATTAAAAGTACATACTTAAATAGAGGGTTTTCATTCACCCGTACACATCTGACTACTGAGTAGTAAAAAATACCTTTCATAAGCTGACGACCGGAGAGTGCTCTACCTAAAAAAATCAAAATCAAAATCAATTTTTTTTTATTCAAAGTAGCACAGAAACTGCGGCTTAATGAACGTTACAAGTTAAACTAGGTGTCCATTTCAAAATCTAGATCATTTTGGAGAAAAAATGGACAAAAAAACTCCAAACTTACAAATGGATCATAATAAGGTAAAAGCGTGTACCCAACATCCCTCCCGAAATTCGCTTTCCACGGCTGCATTCGTACGCAATTTAAGCATAGAGGCAGAGCAATCGAATCAATTTGGCCGCCATCAGCGGAATAATTGGCAATTCCGCCCGTAAACAGGACGTTGTCGGATCAAATCCGTTTTTAAAGGACACCCTTTCGACTTTCCCTGTAGTATAAATATTAGACTATACGTTATATACATACAGTCGGCAGAAACACTTTTACTGGGATACGTTGCCGGAAACTAATGGAACCTGTCGTTAAACCTATTGCTAAATCTATGAGTTTACAAACGAAACAGGTCCGCCTAGTGCGAAGAACACCAGTAAGCAACTACGTGTATTTAGTGGCAAACTTTTTCAAACGTACCTACCCACATTAAGTTAAGTCTATTCATGTCACTAGGACTTAAGCTTTTTTGTTAATAAATGATTTGATTTGATTAGAATAAGGATAAATGTCAGAATAAAATATTAAATGTATCCGGTTGTAAAAGAAAAGTCAAGAGTTTTTTTCTTCTGTCTTAATTAGTTTAGATTATTTTAGACCGGCATTAATGTTCAACTTTTATGTCTTAATTAGTTTTGATTACTTTAGACCGGCATGTGGCTGTAAAGCTTAAAAACATTGAGCAATCCAATAATTAACTTAGGTACATATTACACCTTTTTGCCATGTTTACCTCTTTAAAGCTGCTTTGTGCAATGCATTGGGTCGACATTTTCTTCCAAGATACATCGTCTATTTGTACAACTGACTGAAGGGTAAACGTCTCTCCATTTTGGTACACAACTTCAAGCTAGAATAACCTGTATTGCCACTGTATAAGGATCAGTAAAAATTCTTCTGGTCCTCTGTAGTAGACACAGGATGCGTACGCTATAGATATCGAGCACTCGACACCCGTCTTAGAAGTGGGAGGGGGTCACAAGACTCACTAGGAATGAGATGAATGCAGGGGGTCTTACTCAAGCGTTCGTGTTGTGTACAATAATCTAATCTACAGTCATTTAGGTCCATTATTGTGATTACTGAGTGCGGATGGGGAAAATGGTACTCGAATGGCGACCGCGAATCAGAACGACTGCCGTTCTAAAACAGAATTCTAGGATCTGAATGATACCCAGCCGAGAATAGGAAACTGACATGGTCAACTGGTTAGGAGTGTAATACGATAGTAAGTTGACTCACATAAAGAATTTCTGAGTAAACGTTTATTTCCTATAGTAATTTGGCCTAACAAACCTAAATATATCGATTTGAATAGGTAGATAAAAGTAGAAGAGGACTGTAGAAATTAAATTTAAATATCTTTTTCATCTTTGCTTTGAAACGCCGAAAACGCTATTCATCATTGTCATGACGTCACTGAATTTGTAAAAATCCGAATCGCCATGATTCGTATTTTAAGACGGAGCGTTTTCTTTCATCTGTTCATGCAAAGTTGAACTTAAAATGAAAGAAAAAAAAATTTTTTTAAAGAATATTTATAAAGAATTTTACTAACTTAGGGCCAGTTTCTGAATTGAGAATTTCGCTAAGTAAATAGTTAACGGTAGTGCTGTCTCTTCGAATTTCTCAGAAAAGAGCGTGACAGAACTTTTTTTCTAAGTTATTTATTATGGTACTTTTGTGAAGTTACAGGAGCAAACAACTCGCTAACTGTGAAGGAAAACATCGTGAGGAAATCTGAGTGTCTGAGCTATTCACATACCTCAGCGCTTGAAATCGCCAATCCACGGCGGGCACGCGTGGTGATTAAGCCCATGCTCTCTCCCTGAGAGAAGGCCTGTGCCCTACGGTGGGACGTATATAGGCTGCTTATGTATTTACATTCATACTCAGCGTAGAACCCTGCATAGTTCCACAAACATTCACTAACTTATCTGTCTACTACAAGAGTATAATTTTAAATTTTAATGTAATTTTAATTTAATCATTAGTTTGTATTGTACAATTTGGATCTTGCCCGAAATATATAAAATTAATGTTTATTGTGCGGGTACACCCAATACGTTCGCAGCTTAACAAGTTTGGCAAACGGTTCCAAAGTAGGCGCCTATGTCCAACCCCACCCCCCTAGTGTCCCCCAGAGGGGGTATGTCTCGGTTCTTCAGTCCCAGACGGGTCGGCACGCCAACGGTATAGATCTCTAGGAATAGGCTCATTCCCTGCCAATGGTCTGAGCGCGTATGCGGCATTGGCATTGAAATTCGAGGATGTAGTTTTGGCACGAAAAGCCTTGCTGTTACCCATAACAGCCCACTCTTACTATACCTATATTACCTGTTGTTTATCTGCCGATAGCAGCGAAACTTCTGTAAATCCATATTTTCCCTGTTCTGTGCATCCAATGGAGAATTTGCACTAAAAATGTTTTAATAGAATAGGAGAGGACCAGTTAAAAGATAAAAAAACGTGGTATTTTCTTATATAACCAGTCGAAAAGTCAATATAGTCACGTGGTACTAAAACGCGCCATACAAATCGATCTGAGTCTATGACGCCACTTCCTAACGTAACGCCTTATATGTATGAAGAGTTTATTAATATTTGAGTTATCTCGTAAAATATCTCGCTCGCCTTTGTATGTACATGCTATTTCTTATGTAATGTCCTGTTTAATGTTTTGTGTGCAATAAAGTTTATAAATTATTATAATGTTTTTTATGCATGTACAGGTACACCCTTATAAGAAAACGTTCAGAATTCAATGACAAAACGAAATCTAAAGTTTTATGTCATTAGAGTAACTTTATTTTTCGCATATTTTGTAACCCCGAAAACCCCGAAAAAAATATTTTTATTGTTTTATTTTTAAATTTCCCTAGATTTTTATATGATTTCTGTGGTACAAAAGCAATGTCACTCCAATCTAAGTTAGACCCAAGTTCCCCATTGTAAATCCTTTGGACATCACGTCAAATTAGTTGATGTTCAAGATTGACGGGTAGTTACCTAAAATGGTAGGTCTAATGGAATAAACCAAACCGCCACCCGTACAGATAGCAAAAATTTTAAAATAAAACTTAATAGTAATCAACGCGGTCAACGTGCATGATAATTGATAACTATGTAGGTAGGTACCTTATCAGGTACATTGCCCGCCTGATTACTATTAAATTTTTATTTTAAAATTTTTATGAAACCACAGGGACCACCACCACAAACTTCACCACATTGACCGTCAATGCGCATGATAAGTATGTAGATAGGTACATACCTACATACTTATGATGCGCATTGACCGCGTAGATTACTATTAAATTTTGATTTAAGTTTTATTATTGTACCGGTCTCTTTGGAAATCCATAGAGGAGGCCTATGTCCAGCAGTGGACTTCTTGTGGCTGAATGATGATGATGATGATTGTACGGATGGAGGTTTTAGGTTAAAGTATTTTTTCAGAATTTTTATATTTGCTCTCATCAGAAATGGTGAAGTTCTCAGGTTTTGCGTTTATTAAAGTTTTAACTAAGGTACAAGGCGTGGTAGCCTAGTGGGTAGAACATTGGAGTCGGAAGCGAGAGACCCATGTTCGATTCCCAGTTCGGGCATGTAGGTAGGTACCTATGACTATGTTTTCTAAGTCATGTACATTTGTAAAGTTATAGTAGCAATACCACTCGCTAACTGTGAAGGAAAGCATCGTGAGCAAACCTGAGTGTCTGAGCTATACACATACCACAGCGCTTGAAAATTCAACGCTTCAACAAAATCAAGGTAGATGCAACAGTAGGTAATAAGCGAATCTCGGCTTAAATATGCCTTAAGATATAAGAGTAGTGTGCGTGAGTTGGCCGTCATTCCCAGCCTGAGGGTTTTACTATGATTGGATATTTGTTGTGCTACGACCTACCAGTTTATTTAGTTTACCTCTGAAGATAACACTGATACTTCCGATAGGACCCACTGATTGGAAAACAAATCAGTGTTACGAGCGGACACGCTTCCATTGATCAACGGAAATTGTATAGTCAATGAAATCCTATAGCAAATCAGAACGTGGGAAATTCATTAATAATATTCCGATGTTCCATTACGCGACCACTAGATTTTCTGCCCACAGAGGTTAATAATAATAGTTAAAGTATGAAATTGCCGTTTTATTGCAATAAGTTCTTTGAATTGACATAGAATCTTCATGGTTTGAGGTTTTCGAATGAAACTTTTTTCAAATGGTTTCTATGATGTTCTTTTTTAAAAAATGTCAAACATTTGAATATCGACTTTCAATTGTTTTTGTTATTCAATTTAGACAAGAAAGATGGATACTGCGAAAATTCGAGTGATTATGAGCCACCCATTTTTCGTATTTTTTTATTTTATTATGTTAAACCATGCCGCTAATTCCTGGGTAGTTTGACTAGGGTCGGCTTCCACTATCTCTCTTAATTCATCGTTATTCACCTGTGTGGGCGGTCTTCCTCGTGGCTCGTTAGTTCCGCGTCGGAACTCGTATTCAAAAATCACTCGAATTTTCGCAGTATCCATCTTTCTTGTCTAAATTGAATAACAAAAACAATTGAAAGTCGATATTCAAATGTTTCACATTTTTTAAAAAAAGAACATCATAGAAACCATTTGAAAAAAAGTTTCATTCGAAAACCTCAAACCATGAAGATTCTATGTCAATTCAAAGAACCTATTGCAATAAAACGGCAATTTCATACTTTAACCTCTATTAATAACTACCACACAACACAATCACTTGTCCTGGTCCCAAGCTAGGATACCCTGTGCTATGGTAACCAGGCAAGGACATCACAAACATGGAAATACACCAGACTGAAGCCATTTGTGCGAATGTAAGTTTACAAATCTTCTACTCTTGTCTAAATGTAACCACGGTAAAGTCGCGTTGACACGATAAAACATTACTGGAATAAAGTAGATTTTACGACTACTTTTTCGCGTAGGTATAAGAAAGCACAAAAAAAATGGTGACAAGTTAAAAAAATGGTACCACTCCCTTCAAAACAAAGTGAAGAACTTTGATATGTGTCAAAAGTAATCAAAATGAACTTTAATCAGAGCTATTATGACCAAGATGACTTTGTCTGGTAAATCTAATGTCTAAGCTTTCCAAGAGTAGAGACGGAGATTATGGGAAGAGCCCAGAAACAGCCGCTGAAAGATAAAAATGTACAATTGTTGAAGAAGGATGCGCCATCTATCGACGTTCCTGGTGATCTCACAGCGCTCCCGACGGACACCAACGGAACTAATAATGACGTTTCAAGCATTCGAAAATCCTAACCGATGTAGACGTTGCTCATCTGTATTATTACGATTAAAATTGTATTTTTTGTTCTCTGAAGAAGTCATAATATTCATTTTCGCCGTGTACGCATTATTTACACTGAAAACCCAGAGAACCGAAGAATTCCACCCAAGAAAAGGACTAGACGAGACCTGCCTGGCGTCCATTGTTCCATCGAGCCGCATCTTCGCGTCCAGATCATCAGCGCAACGACCACGGTCAGGCCTATATCCTTTTCTTTCCCCTTCCTACTCGATTTGTGCCAAAACCGTGCTGAAATATTACATTCCAGCACCATCATCTACGTCGGTGCAAAATTCTACCCGCTATCTACCGTCGGAACGAGATTTTGCTTGTGAGTAGACCTTTGTTTCTTATACTCCCCCAAAATGAGTACTAATAATGATGAAGTGCAACTTAGGGTTCCATCCCCAAATAAAAATGCTCGTCTTAATGACTTAAAAAGACAACGAGGTAGCTTAAAAGGTAGGTTGACTCTCTTTGTAAAATTTGTCTCGCGATATGTAGATCAACCCCTAAATAAAGCTCAAAAGGCTGAACTTCATGTACGAATGCAGTCGGCTAACGTCTTTTTTGAGAAGTTTAATGATGTTCAGGATGAAATTGAATTAATCATTAGTGATGACGATGGTAGTCAGCTGGAGTACAGGGAGTCCTTTGAGGAACAGTTTTATAGTTGCATGGCCACTGCACAATGTCTAATTGATGGCGAAGACGAAAGTCCTAAATTAAATTCCTCACCAAATACAATTAGGGCCAATGTAAAACTACCCGACATAAAACTGCCTGCCTTCGACGGTTCCTACGATGCTTGGTTAGAGTTCAAGAATTCATACGAGTCCATGATACACAGTCGCACGGACCTTGATCCGATCCATAAGTTTCATTATTTAAAGTCATCATTATCAGGAAGTGCCCTTCAGGTCATTAGTGCTTTGGAGTTCACCGCTACTAATTATCAGCATGCATGGGAACTCCTAACGGCTAGATTCCATAATCATCGACTCCTGATACACAATCACGTCAAGTCGTTGTTTACCATGCAAGCAGCAAACAAAGAGTCGCCCATTCAGATTAGAAAGCTAATTGATACCATTTGCCGAAACCTGCGCGCACTTAAAACACTAAACGAACCGACTGATACGTGGGATACGTTAATTATTTATCTGTTGGTCTCGAAACTTGATTCTTCCACCGAACGCGAATGGGAGAACTTCAAAGGTTCGTTAGCGCCCAACATTGGCGCTAAACTAGACGATTTACTCAATTTCCTCAGAAACCGCGCCGACATGTTAGAAATGATAAACGTAAATAGTAATTCGAAAAATAAACAAAACTCAAACGAATCATATACTAATAAAAAACCTGTTACGCATTCACATACTCACAGCTACGCGACAACAACAAAACCTAAGACTAATAATAAAAACCCGCGCACCTTCATTTGTGCTATGTGCAAAGGCAATCATGCGTTGTATACGTGCATCTCATTTTTAAATCTGCAAATAAGAGATAGGTTGAAGTTCGTAGAGGAAAAATGCCTCTGTCCCAACTGTCTACGAACCGGGCACACAATTAACGATTGCTTCTTTGGCCCGTGCTTAAAATGTCAGCGTAAACATAACAGTTTACTTCACATTGACTCAAACGAAAACAGTAGCGAGGCTTCAACTTCGACTTCACAAACACAAGCGACAACGGCACCGTCAACACACACTGCCACCGCGCTTCATTCTTTATCAGCTAGTCGTAATTCGCAGTCAAGCAGTCTCGCTAGCGATGCGCAGCAAAAGTTTACCCAACAGGTTTTATTATCAACTGCCCTCATCGAAGTGGCCGATAATAATAATACATTTCATACGATTCGCGCTCTCCTAGACAACGGAAGCCAACAATGTTTTGTTTCACAAAAACTCGCTAAACGATTAAATTTAAAATTAATACAGTCCACAGCTCAAGTCTCGGGTGTGGGACAGTCGGTCACACATTCGACCCAATCATGCGACATACTCATTCGATCAAAATTAAACGATTACAACACGCGCGTTAAATGTTTGATCTTGCCGTGTATCACGTCTAGTCTGCCTTCCACAGAAATAGATGCTGATGCTATACGTATACCTAACAATGTTCAGTTGGCAGATCCGACATTTTTCGCTCCCGGAGAAATCGACCTCTTAATAGGTGCTGACAAATTTTGGGAATTATTAAACGAAGGGAATATACGATTATCAAACGGCCCATATTTGCAAAACACCAAATTAGGATGGTTGATATCTGGTCCACTTTACACTAAAGGCTTGCGCATTAATCAGGTCCAGTGTAATTTCACACAAAATTTAAACGATCAATTGGAACGGTTTTGGGAATTGGAGGAAATTCCTAAAAGAACCGTTCTGACAGAAGATGAGCTTCAGTGCGAAGACATCTTCTTAAAAACGACTAAACGCGAAGATAACGGACGATTCTCGGTCCGTATGCCTCTTAAAGAATCAGCTGATACGCTCGGCGATTCATATAAGATGGCTGAAACTCGTTTCTTATCATTAGAAAAGAAACTGAATCGGTTGCCTCAATATAAACAAATGTATACCGACTTCATAAACGAATATATTGAGCTAGGCCACATGAGTCGACTAACCAATACAGGTGCGATTTCTTACTTCTTGCCTCATCACGGAGTGTTCCGCGAAGGTAGTAGTACCACAAAACTACGTGTAGTTTTTGATGCTAGCGCGGTCACTACCACTGACAAATCACTAAACGACATTCAGTTGCCAGGGCCAAAATTGCAAAATGACATCTTTTCTATATTGCTGCGATTTCGCCAGTACAAATACGTGGCGTGTGCTGATGTAGAAAAGATGTTTCGTCAAATATTGATACAATCAGATCAAAGAAATCTGCAGCAGATCCTTTGGCGCGAAAACCCCTTGGAAACTATTAAAATCTATCAACTTAATACCGTCACTTACGGAACAGCATCCGCACCCTTTTTGAGCATGCGTTGTTTACAGCAACTCGCGCGGGAATGCGACGATGACGTAATCGCCCAGGTGATACGCGAGGACTTTTACGTTGATGATTTGATAACAGGGCATGACGATCAACAGGAGCTTCTGAGAATTTGTGAAAAAACCTCGCAGGTTCTCAGATCTGGTTGCTTTCCATTGCGTAAATGGACATTAAATTGGGATGTTTCAAAGGAGATTTCCAAAGAGTTGTCGGTAGGTGAACATACGCAAAGCAAAACGCTCGGGCTCGGCTGGCTTAACGACAGCGATCAATTACATTTTACTTCGAAAGTAGAATTAAATATGGCTAAGTTGACTAAACGAATAATGCTGTCAATAATCTCACAGATATATGACCCTTTAGGTCTTCTCGCTCCAGCTGTAATTATGTCAAAAATTATGTTGCAGCAATTATGGCTGAGCAAAATCGGATGGGATGATCCTGTAGGTAATCATATTCTGGAGAGTTGGAATAAGTTTATAGATACGTTAAAATACCTACATGCGATCAGGATTCCACGGTACATTAGGGGCGAACATACACAGCACACAGAACTTCACATTTTCACGGACGCGTCCGAGAGCGCTTACGGTGCTTGTGCCTATGTTCGCACTTACAGTGACAATTCTGACATTACAGTCAAGCTTCTTTGCGCCAAGAGCAAAGTCTCGCCACTAAAGCGGGGTACAATAGCCAGGCTGGAACTTTGTGGTGCCCTTACCGGAGCTAAGCTGTATAAAAGCATTGTAGAATCACTTCGATTAAAATTCGATGATATTTATTTCTGGTCGGATTCGACTATAGTACTCGGCTGGTTGCGCTTATCGCCCCACCTATTAAATACATTCGTTCAAAACCGAGTAACTTTAATAAACGAAATAACATGCAATTTAAAATGGTTCCATGTAAAAAGCCAAGACAATCCGGCCGACCTAGTGTCCAGGGGTCTTTATCTCGATTCACTAAAGGATTGTTCATTATGGTGGCAAGGCCCATCATTTTTACAGGAACATGGTTCAGTTCGGTCCAACAGTCATGTAAATGATCAGTACTGCGACTTACCTGAGCTTAGAACTAAACCTACAACTAGTTTGGTTTCAGTTCAGCCGACCGATCTAATCGATTTTGAAAGATATTCATCTTTCACTAAATTGAAACGTACAGGCGCATACGTTTTGCGTTTTATATGTAATTCCCGTCTCAAAGCGCTCGGAAAGCCGGACGACCGCAAAACCGGTTTGTTATCGGCCGATGAGTTGTTGTTGTCGCAGCGCATGCTAGTTAGATTCGCACAGCAACAATCATTCCCGGACGTGCATTCTATTTTGCACCAAAATAAATCTTTACACAACGTAAAAGGCAAGGAAATGAGTAAAGTCTCGGCTTTGAATGTGTTTTTAGACGAACATAAAATCATTAGAGTCGGTGGTAGATTGTGTAACTCGAAAAATTTTGATTTCAATAAAAAACATCCGATTCTTTTGTGTGGTAAACAACGACTAACAAAGCTTTTATTCGAAGAGGAACATTTAAAGTTACTTCATGCTGGACCTCAGCTACTGTTGGCTAATATTCGCGAGTGTTGGTGGCCTTTAGGTGCCAGAAACTTAGCCAAAAAGGTGGTTCGCGAGTGTGTGAAGTGTACTCGTATGAGAGGACAAACCTTGACCCCGATAATGGGAAACTTGCCGCCTGAAAGGTTAGAAGCTACTTTTCCTTTTTACCGTGTTGGAGTAGACTACGCCGGACCTGTTTTTATATTAAACCGTAAAGGCAGGGGGGCAGTTCTCGTGAAGGGTTACATTTGTATCTTCGTTTGCTTTGTAACACGCGCTATTCACTTAGAACTTGTGAGTGGTCTGTCCAGCGATGACTACGTGTTAGCTTTAAAGCGATTTATCTCCCGTCGCGGAAAACCGCATGAAATATTCTCAGATAACGGAAAAAACTTTGTAGGAGCAGAGAAAGAATTTCCTTTATTATTAGACGATAATAATGTAACTAAAATTGTTGATTTTTCGGCCAACGATGGCATTAAATTTAGATTTATCCCACCTTATGCACCTCATTTTGGGGGTTTATGGGAAGCAGGGGTTAAATCCTGCAAGCACCATCTCAGACGAATAGTGGGTAATGCTCATTTAACGTACGAAGAGTTTAGCACGGTGTTGGTACAAATCGAGGCCGTCCTGAACTCCCGTCCTATATCTCCTATGTCACCAGATCCCAATGACTATTCACCGCTCACTCCCGCCCACTTCCTTATCGGCCGACCGCTGACTGCACCTGCCTGCGAGGACTTGAGAGCGGCGAAGATCACCAGGCTGGCTCGATACGATCGCATCGAGCAACTACGCCAGCACTTTTGGCAACGCTGGTCGACAGAATACATATCTGAGCTGCAACTTCGGATGAAATGGAAGACGAAAGGTGACGACATCACTCTCAATAGTGTAGTACTCATCAAGGACGACAACGCGCCACCACTAAAATGGAGAATGGGGCGCATCATACGCATTTACCCTGGAAAAGACGGTGTCTCCCGGGTCGCCGATGTGCGGACTGCGACAGGCGTCACACAGCGAGTCTTTTCAAAGATTTGCCCGCTACTGCCACAGCCGGAGACCTCAGACGAATGATGACATCAGGATACTTCTTGGAGGCAGGAGCATCCAAGGCCGGGGGCATGTTGAAGAAGGATGCGCCATCTATCGACGTTCCTGGTGATCTCACAGCGCTCCCGACGGACACCAACGGAACTAATAATGACGTTTCAAGCATTCGAAAATCCTAACCGATGTAGACGTTGCTCATCTGTATTATTACGATTAAAATTGTATTTTTTGTTCTCTGAAGAAGTCATAATATTCATTTTCGCCGTGTACGCATTATTTACACTGAAAACCCAGAGAACCGAAGAATTCCACCCAAGAAAAGGACTAGACGAGACCTGCCTGGCGTCCAACAATCAATACACATAAACCTTTTTCAAATCGCAGCACAGTTTTTCATCTTCATCCAACTACCAACTGGCAATATTTACTTTGCCTTATCGTGTGTCAGAATTAAAGTCACAGTAAGATTATTCTTCACACCCTTCTGCAAATGACTAGCGTTTTACTAAGCTGTTGCTGTCAATGCGCGAACACGAAATATATATTTGCTCTTTCTATATGTAAAGACTGGTTGGATTGTGCCACACATGGCACGGCTAAAAGTAATGTGTGATCGATTTATCAGCTGGGGATCATATGTGTAAAACACGTTTGGTTTATTGGGCCGTTTCCTCGGGGATTATTCGGACCGAAGCTAATCTGCGATGTTAAGAATATCATGTGAATGAATGAATGAATGAATTATTCATGTGTTCTTTAATTT
Source organism: Yponomeuta cagnagella (assembly GCA_947310995.1). Lineage (NCBI taxonomy): Eukaryota > Metazoa > Arthropoda > Insecta > Lepidoptera > Yponomeutidae > Yponomeuta > Yponomeuta cagnagella. The sequence goes on along the minus strand of OX371270.1, from coordinate 16,560,760 downwards.
TTTTACAACACTTACAGTATGTGATGCATAGAAAGCCATAAATGGCAATAAATTATCTCAGTCTGGATGTTTTTCCGCGCTGATGATTTCCTGGAAATTATTCTATTTAATTTATATTTAGTAACAAATTTAATAATTTGTAAGTATAGAGATAAGTTATTTGCTTGGGCTTGGGTTTCTACTTGGGCTATGATGAACTTGATGTTATGTAACTATCGGTTAGCTTAGCGGGTGATATCGACCTGGCGACCGACCTATGAACATAAACCTTAAAATATAACAATAGATAGTGCTTCCTTATTCCTTCCTTCCTTCTATTGTAAAAATAATTCATAACTTTATCGTGACCATGTAGTTGTTCAGATGTTACAATACTGTAGATAAATATTGTAGGTAATGAAACTTAAAATTGTATTATATTTGAATATTTCTACGGCTCACTGGCAAAACATGCTGGAACAATCGATTAATATTTTATAACACTAATTTACGCGTATGTTTTACAAATAAGTACGCGTATGTTTTACAAATAAATAAATCTTATCTTATCTTCCATGTAGATTCCTTGCACTTTTTCGGGTAAGTATATGCGCATCTAGGTACATTATATATGGCACGGGGACTCTACCAGTCTCAGTTTTTCGACTGTACTAAGCAATACAGCCGAAGGCGCGTCGATACTCCACCATCGATGCATGCTGGGCCATTTCTGGATAATGTTGCCGAAAATAGCCCGGTCTTGGTTTTACGCGCGCCAGCCACTCACGCGCAGCCCGCTGCGTGGCTTTTTGGAGTAAACACCTAATTATAACGTCAGTGGCTGATATCGACTGAGTTCCACGACCTTTTGGACCAGTCAACCAAAGCTGGGTACCTGCTACACACATACATATAATACATAAACTCATGCCTATATTTCGGCGGGGTAGGCAGAGCCCAAGATACCCTTCTTCCAGCTCTCTTCTCTATGAACCATCAAGCAATATGTCAAACAAGTTAATGTGTGCTTGTGTACTTAATTAAATGAGTCTAAAATGTGTCTAACTAATAACAGTGATACGAGGACAACGAGTTTTCAATATGAATTAAATGTCATGTCTTTCTTAAACAGTCGTTTTTCACCACCACTTGCACTCGTAAATTTTACTGTAAAACTACCCTTTCAATTGCACGCATCTATTTTACTTCAGAACAGCTTGCAACTTATGTCATGTCGCGCGCCATAGGAACCCAATAGAATCTAATAGAACCAAGAATTGCTTTTACTGTCGTTATCCACCCATAGTTTCTTTGCCAACTACCACCCAGTTTCTTTGCCACCAGTTTCTTCTTCTCCGCTACAGATTCCACATCGAAAGCGGCTTGATTTGTAGCCTGACTGCAAAAATGTAATTTTTTTGCATTGAAATGTCTGTAATAAATGACTGTAGTTCTTGTCACCGACCTATTCTGTAAGTCTCAGTAATTTTCTGAGAAATTCCATCGAAACCACTGTATATCCCTCTTAAGGTAAAAACTAGTAGGAATACGGACATTCGCAAATGGTGTTAAAATCACGAATTGTCATGTTTTCATGCTAGTCAGAATTGAGCTTTCAAATAATGTCTACTTCTTCATGTGCCCTAACGGAGGTTGGTAACATATTCGGCTATCTGCTTCGAGGCTGCTAAACGAAACAGGAAAATGATCGTCTATATACTACTTACGTATATTTCGTTTCATTTAGCTTTGGTCTGGGTATAAACAATATTTTTATAAATTATATCATCATCATCAGTTCACCTCTGCCTACTGCTGGGGATTAAGTGAGCCTTTCCCCGTCACGCCAAAAAACGAAATACTGTCCAAGTTAGGAATGTATATAGGTTAGGGTTGAAAATGTTCCTAATAGCTTCAACTAATTTATCAGACTAATTTTAAATTGTTACCTACTGATAGTTTGTACATACATACATAAACTCACACCTGTATCCCAGAGGGGTAGGCAAATACCAGGGACTGCCACTTGCCACGATCCTGACAGATCACTTTCGCTTCCTGAACAGTCGTTGCATGCACGCACGCCGGTTTCGGGTACTTTTATCTTGCCCTTTGATAGTTTGTGTTTAATATTAAGTCGAAGATTCTAATTTTGTTATTTAGATTAAGTCTGGTCTGAAATATAAAAAAAAGATAAGCCAAAGTGAATACATTGATGAAAATATAATGTAGGTATGTTAGGAAAAATATCACCAATTTCGAAAATATTGGTAGCCATCACAATATTGATACTAGAAATAAACATAAATTATCATTTCCACGTTTAAGACTCGCAAAAGTTAATACATCCTTTGTGGGGCACTGTAGGTATACGGTTCTACAATAAAATTCCTCAAGATATATTAGACTTACCACCGACGCGGTTTAAAAAATGCAAGAAAAACAGTTTTAATAAATATTAAATTACTGTTTATTTATTTCAAAAATTAAAAGTAAAATTAGTACAATTGGTAATATTGAAAGTGAATTTTTTTTTTAAATCAATTTTTCTTGCCGGCCAGTGCGATTCTTTAAATGAGGCTGGCGCATGACATGAAATAAGTATTTGCATTTCAATCATCAAGTAAGTAAGTAAGTAAGAGTATTTATTTGCTAAAGCATGGTAATTACAAATTATGTAGGTGGTAACTTAAAATTATGGCACAAGCATGCTCTACCCGTCAGGGTGTGCAAATATTATTTTTGTTTTAAAAAAAACAAAGTTTGTTGAGCTAAATTAGTAGGTACAAAAATATGTATAAATCTTTGCATAGTAATAACAATAAAAGAAAAAAAAAATGCTTAAAATTAAACTGAGATCAATGGACCATTTAAGAAGTCTTTAACACTATAATACATTTTGTCTATGAGAATTGTATATAATACCGTTTTAAATTTTGTGAGAGGTAGCTCCGAAATGTTTTGTGGCAAATGATTGAATAATTTTATTGCCATACAATATGAGTTACGCGAGTGTAGAGCTAATGATTGTGCTGGCACATGTAGTTTATTTCCATTCCTGCCTCTTCCGTCATATATTTCGTTATTCTTTTTAAAGATTTGTGGGTATTTTTTTACAAACATACATATCTCATAAATGTAAAGACTAGGAAGTGGTAATATATTCAGCGTTTTGAAGAGTGGTTTACAACTATCTAGGCAACTTGCCCCAGTAAGAGACCTGATACATTTTTTTTGCACTTTGAACGCTCTTTCAATATCAACAGAGTTACCCCATAGAATCAGACAGTATCTGAGGATTGACGATACATAGCCGTGATACGCATTCAAGGCTGCCTCGTTTGTTGCTATCTTGGAAAGTCGTTTTAAAACATATACAAACCTATCTAATTTTAAGCAGACTCTGTTAATGTGTGGTTTCCAGTTGCAGTATTTGTCTATCTCTAGGCCTAGGAATATTGTCGTATCAACTTCTTCTATACTATTATTATTATGGTTTATATCCAGGTTTACTGCTGGTGAGCTATATGTTTGGAACCGCATTAGTTTTGTTTTGCTTATATTTATATTTAAATCGTTTTTAGTTAGCCAATCAGTTACATCCTTTACTGCTGTATTTATTTCACGTTCTAGTATATCTTTTTTGTTTTTTATAAGAAGAGTGGTGTCGTCTGCAAAAAGAATGCAGTCATAGTCAGTTACGTTTGGGAGGTCATTAATGTATAATAAGAAAAGTAAAGGACCCAAAACGCTTCCTTGTGGGACACCATGGTTGTTATTTTTATATTTGGATCGAAAAGATTTCTTATGATTGTCAATTATTCTATTAATTTCGACACATTGTTGTCTATTACTAAGGTAACTCTCTATCCCTTATTCCATATTGAGAAAGCTTGCTTATTAGTTTCTTATGACAGACAGAGTCGAAAGCTTTGCTCATGTCCAGAAAGACTCCTGCAATCGTATCTTTCTTGTCTAGGCTTTCTGTTATATTTTTAATTAAATGAAAGCATGCCAGTGTAGTAGAGCGGCTTTTTCGGAAGCCAAATTGTTCTTGCTTAAGTATTTTGTAATGAATTAGAAAAGTATAAATTTTATTGTACATAGCCTTTTCCAGTACCTTTGAGAGAATGGGTATTAATGTTATAGGTCTATAGTCGTTTGTACGCTTTTTATCGCCTTTTTTAAATATTGGTTTGACAATCGAGAGTTTGAGATTGGAGGGAAATTTCCCATCACTTATGGACAAGTTTATTATGTGCGTTAGTGGTTTTTTTATTATATCTACTACTACTTTAAGCATCTTTGTACTTAAGTTATCATACCCCGTTGAATTTGTATTATTTAGAGATTTAATTATTTTTACTGTGTCTTCTTCATCAATTGGTGTGATATAAATTGTGTGAATATTATTTTGAATTGTATTATTTTCAGTAATTTTGTGTGATTCAATATTGTCCGTAATATTAATAAAGAAATCATTAAAAATTTCACATATTTTAAGGGGGTCTTCGTAAACTTCATTTTCTATTTGTATTTCTTGTATTTCAACTTTATTTGTTTTTATATCCTGCTCTGATCTGATTGTTTCCCATGCGGCTTTGCAAGTATTTTTTGATTGTTTTATATAGTTGGTATTTATATTTTTTTGTGCTTGTATTATACATTTATTCAGGACTTTAGCATACTTCGTATAATTTATTCGATTATTTTCCTTATTTTCTGAGCATAGATGATACTTAAGGTACAACTTTCTTTTCATATTACAACTTCGTTTTAGACCCTTTGTTAACCATTTATTTTTTATTTGTTTCTTAAGAATTTTCACTTTTATTTCTGGAAAACAAAGGTCATAGAATGTAAGGAGAAGGTCGTGAAAGATAATGAAAGCCTTTTCGGAATCGTCTTCATTCATCACCTCGTTAAATGTTAGATTAGACAGAGATTCGATAAATGTATTTATGTTATCGCTACTATAGTTTCGCCTTGTTTCAAACCAATATTTTAATTTGTTAGTTTTATTTTTATTTAAGAAAGATATGCATTGCGCTGTTTCGTGATCCGAGAGCCCTAGATAGTATATGTTTGAATCTACCTCTGGCAGATTACTTGCTATTATATCTATACAGGCTTTTTTCCTTGTAGGTTTGTCTATGTGACTTTTGAGATGGTTGTTGTTTAATATAGAAATCAGATCTTTTGAGGCATTATTCGATTTTAGCAAATCTATATTCCAATCACCTGTTATGATAAGTTTATGGTTTTTATATTTGCTAGTAAATTTATCAAGTAGCATTTCTAAATGTTGCAGAAAGTTAAACGTGTTCGCTGTTGGTGTTTTATAAATACAGAAAATTAAAATATTATGTTCAATTAAGTTTACACCGCAACATTCGAATTCGTATTCCTTAGGTGAGATTATCAGTGGTTTATATTCAATGTTGTCTTTTAATAATATGCAGGATCCACCTCTACGTTCATTAAGCCTACAGAAAGAGGCTACTAATTGGTAATTATTAATTTTTAGATTTCGTTCTGAACCTTGTTTTAAAAATGTTTCTGTTAAACAGATCGCATGAATAGTACAATTATTATTTAATTTTTCGAGATCAGCTAATGCTACCTGCAGAATATCTCGTTTGCTGAGAACACCGGCTATGTTCTGATGGAATACAGTAAATTTATTTTGTTTGTTGGCGTGTTTAGAAGCTTCGAAAAAAAATTTGTGTATTTAGTTCTTGGCAATCATTTCTTATGTTGGAATATTCTTTGTTAGATGGCATAATATTATTATGTTGTTGTTGCGTATCACAATAGTATTTTAGTAGTGATTTTATACCATCGAAAACGTTACGCAATCCACGTTTGTTCATTTTTCCCGTCCCTACTGAAAACATATCGAAAGTTACCTCGTTATTTGGGTCAAAAAAGTAAGCATGACCATGAGTTTGAGTGTCCATATACAGGAGTCTGTTGAAGAGTTCCACCCTGGAATTGTATGTAACTGCACCGCAGATATAAGTCGGTGCACAAATCATAATATTCGTATTAGTTATGCCTAGCAGTTTTTCTCTCACAATCTCAACTAGATCCATATAATTCTTGGTTGATGTAAAGTCTGATTCTCCAGTTAGGATGATGCAGTAGTCTGAGGATGTGAACTCTTGAATTTTCTCCTCGAGATTATTTAGCATGTCTTCAAGACTTGCATTTGGATATGCGTAGTGGCAACAGCTCGCCGCTGCAAAAGTGTTCTCCATGGTGCTTGTTAATGAGCCATTCCTTTTGTCACTCACTATACAGATTTTGGTTCTCGTGCTACTCTCCATTGCCTTTGTCATGTCCACGCAGGTGACGATGGATTCACTCTTCTTGGTAGATGTTTTCGAGCTTTTCTTATGGTCTGTTAGCGGAGAAGTCGGTTCCCTGTCAGTTTTTCTAATCACTGTTTGTATCGGTGTACTGAAGTTACTATGTGATTCGGGCACGGGACTCTCCTTGTGAAATGATGGTTCTTCGGAACTCTTTCCTTTGCGTTGAGGAGTTGATCTAGAGGCTTGGAGCAACTGGTTTATTTTAGCATCTCGTTTTGATACTAGCTCTTTGAGGGAATAGTTTTCGGCTACTAATCTTTCTATTTCAGAGTCAGTACTTTCCAGTTTCATTTCTAACATCTCTATTTTCGATTTGAGTCTATCTAAATCTTCCCTTAAGTTTGAGCAGTTTTCTGGACAGCTATTAAGTGAGTCATTCACGGATAAGTCGGTACAATCAACCATATCAATTGGAACAGTCGTAGACGATAAATGTTTCGGTACTGTTACTACTCGTTTTCTCAAATTAATATAGCTGCCAGAGGGCTTGCTTTCTTTTACCAAGCATGTTCTACATTCCCAGTTTGTTTTGCGTTCTGTTGTCATTAATTGGAATCTTTTATCTGATACTGAAATGCAGTCTATATGAAATTTTTGTTTGCACGTTTTGCATGCTAGGAATTCTTTGTTTGCAATTTTTGTTTTACATTTGTAACATTCAAGCGTCATTTTTGTGTTTTTGCAAACGGAAACGGCACCCGATAAAACAACCGGAATGATTTGTCTATGGCCCTCTATAGGCTGGCGACACTATGGGTTAGTCTGTGATTGATGCTTGCTCACTAGCGCTCGTGGTGATAGCGGTGAAATGGGGCAACTTTTTAAATTTAACCGCCGTCTGTTGTTTTCGTATTATTTGACACTGTTTACACAATATTTACCCTATCACCCTTGCAAGAGTGTGTACTTTTTGATGAAGATCCATAAGGGTGGCTTAAGAGAACGGTAACAGGTACCAGGAAGCTACTTGGTCGTGTTTTAGCGTCACACAGGCTGCTTATAATATGGTCGTGCGGGTATTGGTCCAGCACTTGTTGCACAATTTCAATTGATACACTCGCAGGTTTGAACTATACATACAATTTTAAATCACTTTTACTGAAAATTACGGAGAAAAGGTGAAGTTAAGTAATATTTTACATTATTTAAATACAGGAGTTAAACGCGGGGTTTTTTTTTTTTTTTTTTTTTTTTTTTTTTTTTTTTTTTTTTTTTTTTTTTTTTTTTTTTTTTTTTTTTTTTTTTTTTTTTTTTCAATGGACTGGCTGCAGAGAATATAAACTATTATGAAACCAATGAGGTTCTATATATATTTAATTTATTGTACGAAACCTTTATTGAATAAAAATATTCGAATTTTAAAAACACTTTCCATAAAAGTGCGATTTTCCACGCAGATTTCGAATGATAAACAGAGCTTTTACGAGCTAGTGAGGTGAAAATGTATTTACCATGCTTTAGCTAATAATAGTTGTTTGTTATACGAGAGTGCAAAGTTGCTTTTTAACCGCGTGCTCAATTTTGATGACAGAGCAAGCGAAGGATTCTAAAATTGAATCACGAGCAAAGCGAGTGATAAAAAAATTAGAATCCTGCGCGTCAGCGAAGGAATCAAAAGAGCACGAGGTGAAAAATCTTTGCACTCGAGTGAAACACGTAACTTTTCATCCCACCTCAGCGAGGAAATTACTCAATGCAAAAAACACAAAGGAGGTTCCGAGTCTGAGTTCATAACTAATTAAAAAAAGTAGTATGATAAATTCGGCACCATGGAGGTAGAAGTTTAATGACTCGATGTTCTAAATTCAATTTACTTTATCCTCTAGCGGATAAAAACGGCTTTTGCACTCAGATATCAAAGAGCAAAAATACTCTTTCCGAGATGGGGGGATGAAAAATGCTTTATCTTTTTTATATTTCCTGAATATGATACTTGGATGTATGAATGACCTATGACGAGCAAACAACTTGCTTGGCAGACATTATTGCTTCCCGTGTTTATTAACGGTATGTTAACAAGTAAGAACACTAAAGCTGAATGAAATGAAACATAAAATGTCAAGTGAGTCCACTTTGTATTCAATTGAACCGTATCAATACGAGGTGGCAGGGGTGCCCTCTTGAATGTGATTAGTACAAACGTTTGCCTTCATGAATGTACTCTACAAATGGAACTAACTGGTCAGACCGGTCTGTTAGGTGCTTGTTATTGGTGTTTTTATTTACTGAGCTTTCATTTCATTCATGTGGGTTTTCAATTTATCAAGGTAAACGGTAGGAAGAGAGATCTGTAGAGATTTGTCAGTATCGTGGCAAGTGGCAGACCCTGGTATCTGCCTCCGCCTCCGGGATACAGGCGTTTGTTTATTTTACGTTTTACCTCTTACGGTAGGACTTTTACGTTAAGTTTATCTCCACTCGAGTTGAATTGACCACCGATATTCGACAGAGATATTCATACTTAATTAAGTTTACCGAATAGAATCGGAACATCGGTTTTCTGTTAGATAATATGAGAGTTCGCTTTTGGATACACAAATTTGAAATGTTAAGCTTCTATGAAAAGGGGAGGACTTTCAAATATTTGTCAGATAAGACTCTGGAGTCAAGACCACGCTTTCTAAACATAACGTTCTAATACACGTTTGTTGATGTTTCTACATAGAAGCTACCTGCTTACGCTATTGAAGTGTATGTTGTAGTACTATACCTACGGCTCAATATTGAAGCATATCAAAAGTAATCATAAACTTCAGACAGCGATACAGTACCTATAGATGATAATATTGGTCAAAGGAAACCTTCGGAACTTACTGCGCATCTGCCTTTTAAAGTGGCATTTCTCGGGCCTACCGTAGTATCATATTTCATGCCATAATGATTTAACAGCCATGTGCTTGCCTACTCGCCACTTGATTGATAAAACAGCTGCATAGTTTGTTTTAACTAGAGGCACGTCCCCCATTTGTCATGGACTAACAGACGGGATAAGTATTGCCTACAAAAAGAGAAACAGGAAGTGGCACTGTAAATTCTTGCGTGTCTTTGACGGGAAGTAGCGACTGAGTATACCGATTTTGTTCATGATTGTAAGGTGAACCTTACCGCTGCCAATTTAATCCACCAGCCTCCGTTAATCCACTGCTTTACTCAGGCCTTTCTGTTCTTAGCCAGCCTCATACAGCCCCCACCAGCAATCTGCTTCAGATCCTCGGTCCAGTAACGTTTTAGGATTGTTAAATCGGATCCTTCCGCGTTGCTTGAGTGATATCCAACTTTAGTACAATGATATTGGCATTGTAAAGTGTGCGTTTCGTTGTTTGGTCCTTCGAGCCGGTTCGTAATTTACATACGATGTAAAATACAGAGTAACAAATACACCGTATATATAAGATACAGTTTCTGTGAATGTTAACAAATTAAAGTACTAGTTAAAATAATGTTACGGGTCATTCATTTATCTCATTAACTTAAGAAACACCCATCCCTATTTAATATTTCTTGACTATGATCGTACAGTATATGACGAACATAAAATTGTTTACATTCAACAAAAAAACTGCAAAGGTTGGCTTGCTGCCGACTATACAACATTGGAGATTTACTAACCATGCCTCCAATCCAACTCTCTCTAGTTTTGGATCGCTTCGCGGCTGTTAACCTAACAAAACACATTTAATTTGATTTATTAACGCCGCTCGATCACAAATTCCTTTTCTAAGCAACAATATTTGCTTTGCCAGCACTTCAGTGATATTAAAAGAGGGGAGTGGCGAACGGTCCTTTTCTTGTCGGATGCAGGGGTCGGGCGCCCTAATTTTGGAATGAGACCAAGGCAATGTTGCAACAAGCTTGCCGGAGTAGATTTTCATTCTCAGCTTCTGAAAGCACTGTAGAATGTGCATTTGTGCGGAAGTGGATTATTCTGAGGAAGGACCAGTAACACACGGAGAATGCACAGTTGATGCATTCTCCTAATCAATCGCTCGCTGTGGGTTAAACTTTTAAAATAACTCAAATATTGGCACTATCATAAATTTGGTAGTTTTGGTGGGTAAATGTTTGTTAATTCAATCATACACTAACTAATTCGATCATAATGGTCTCAAAATGTCCTGGCTTTATTTAAATATTTTTGAACGAAACCGGTAAACCGTTCGACTCAGGGAATAAAAAATATTTCGCAGTCGAGAATTAGGCGTGGCTTACAAAAATAACTAAAAACACAGTCAGCGTTTAAAAACTACAGGTAAAACGTTTCAAAAGATTGCCCTATTAGCATTTTGGAAGTGCGTTCAAAACGTGGGGTCCTAAAAGCACAGGATTTCCGTCCAACGTCACACTGTGTTTTGTAATTTAGCATTCCGTGACTGACCGGCGCGGAGTGGCCACATAAACAATTTCATGACTCTTACGGTAGTAGAAATAAGAACTGTAATTTTCCGAAATCGCCCATTTTCTCCCACGATAAAACGCCCACTTCAATTCACTTGTGTTATTGGATTTGGTTTATATTCGTCTCTGTCATAGACTATTGCAATCTTGACCATAAAAGCAGACACCTACACTGTTACGGCCTTTAGTAAAGTCTATTCCAATAAAACTTTCAGCAAAACGTATACAGATTTACCTCGCAGTAAAACTTTTAAAATTCTTATATAAATTAACCACCAACCAAATCATCTTCATCACATCTTTAGTTGAATAACTCGTGGTTTCTGATTTGGGTGCAAAGATATTTATTTCTCATAAAGAACTTACAGTTCGCTTAACTAATGATTTAAGAATATAATTTAATAAGGTAAGCTAATCTTAAATCAGATTTTTAGAAATCTACGAGAGTGCTGGTATTTAAACATGTATTTCATAGATTTTGATGTTGTAGGTAAGTATTTTTGTTTCGGATTAGTAAAAAAAATAATAATAATAACGTCTTGCCGCTATGCCTTCATTTAAACGTGAAACTGAGTTGAACATTTCATTGAAATGCATGACGCGTATAATATGTACATACCGTCGTCATTAGTTTACGGAGTGACCCATTTCACTTTGAAAACTGGGGCAATTTGATAGCTCGTTCACGCGCTACAATGTTCATAATTACTCTATCGTAGCTCTTTGGGTAATTAATTACTCGTAATTAAAGAGTGTAGACAGCCTTATAGAAGAGGCGTTAATGTTTGTACACCGGACTTTATACTGTGTTGTTTTCACTTTAGTAGAAAAAAGAGGGGTCGATGTATTATTATGTCTTGGAATGCAAAACTACAAACAATATACTTTGCATTCCAGATGGGTTATCTTAAAGCTTTATCTAGATCTTTGTTAGGCGCGCAACATTTTGCAATTTAGGTTTCTTAATCTGGAAATAAACACCATTTTACTTTGTATGAAGTTTTTACAAAAAGTTGAGAAGAACTAGAAGATTTTATTTAAGGAGTACGGAAATCCGCATAGGGAGCTGTAGAAGGAACACGGAGTCCAGTCCAGTTTAAAAAAAAAAACTTCATTAATTTTTATCGGTGATTTCACCGTCTGCGAGTGCTAAGATAGCATAATGTAAAATTGGGAATTTTTATATGCTTGCCTAGCTGATTATCATGACGGCGAATATCTACACGTGGCCACATGTCTATTTTGTATTTGTCTCTGTTCTCAGTACTTACCTACCAGGATATCCGTCCACAATCACGGTCACGTCATGATCAAACTGAAGAAAGAAAAAATAATTACTATAGCTAGTTAGAAATTTTCATATTTTACCGTTTTCAACGGGTTTTTTTTTTGGGAATTGTCATCTTGCACAGAGCGTAGATACTTGTGTGTTTCACCGTATTAACACTGTTTTTTTCTTTTTTCGCAGGATCGGGCACTGCCCGGCCGCATAGCGGCATCGCCGAGTTTTCTTTTTTGTTCCCCGGGAGTGCTCCTTTTGTTTTTGTTTCCTGCCAGTTACAAGTGTGTGCCAGTGAAGTGTCTAGTGTCAGTATGGCTGCGCTTAGAGGATTTGCCCTCCTCGTAGCGCTGATCTGCGGTAAGTTGAACTACTTTTCTTTTTTACCCGAATTCGGTTAAAAAAGAAGGGTTACGATTTTTGCAGTCTAGGTTTGTATGTTTTTTTTAATAAATCACATTTTTAAGATTGTTCACTAGAGCAGTTAACGTTGTCTTTCTACCTAGGAACTATTTCAGGAATTAAATGCAATCGTATTTTTTTAAACTGTTTATAATTATATATAAACACATATATCGTACAATACAATATCCATTTATTCAAATCATAAGGAACTTGATCTGCTGATATTCTCTTTCATGGCACATAAACACGTTTCCCTTGAAACTTCTTTAGAAACCCTACGTACAGTTAAATGTTTGTACGTTCTCAGAAATGCTTGTAGAGTTATTTCTGGCTTTACCGCTTTCCAGCCTCAGTACGTCAGTACTTACTTAACTAGTTAGAAGTATTTCTGACAAGGAAATAATTTATGGGTCGTAATAAGAAAACAATGCTAGACTCTACTTCTAGCACTACTAATTGCTAATCATCATCATCATCATCATCATTTAGCCCACCTCTGCCTACAGCTGGGTATAGGCCTTTTCCCTGTCACGCCATCCTTCGCAATCAAGTTGATTATAATTACCTCGTTGAGTTTTTTTACTTATTTGCTGAATTTTCTAAGACTTTTCTAAAGAGTTCGTCCATCACACAATCTCTCTGTGTGAATGCAGCAATCGTTACAATGGAGATCCAAGATCGCGGATCTGTTTAGTTGCGTTCAGACTCAGTTGACTTCTCGATAAATTTGTTCGCTTCCTGTGTTCGCTTCTTGATGTGTAAAGAGAAAGCCGTGTCTGCAGCTAGTGATGGGCGCGGGAGAAAATTCCCTTAGAATTAGTAAAAAATATGTGAATTATCTTTAAATTTAGTATAACATGGATTACACTGAATAACTGAGCAGAATTAATTGAACTATAATTTTTCAACTTATCGTTGAGACCTGGCGCGGCCGCTATTTTCCTTGCTGTTAGAGTGTACAAATTGTTACAGAAATATTTATTATGCTCAAAGTACTAACTTTACTACTTGCGTCAGTACCAACACGCAATAGTATGTCAAACAACAGATCAAGCATTACCAGGTATATTTACCTATTCTTTCTGGGGCACGCTGTAGAGGCATGCGCGTAATCCTTTGGCAGCCAAACCAACACAATAACACTTTGTCCAGAAAGAGTAGGAATTAAATAGTAAGGTTTTGCTCAGGCTTGTCTTTGTCTGTTAATTTCTTGTACTTGAAGGTACTCATTCCCGTCTCTAATCTTTTGGAAGAACAATATAATCGTATCCGCGTCGTATCCGAGAGAGGCGATAAAGGTATCTCCTGATCAATGCTAGCAAAGCCGAATTTCGTCTTGAAGACTGTCACACTGAGCACATTACAGCTACTCAGAATTGTTGCAAGAGTAGAGATATAGGAAGGTTTCAGGCGCGCTTTTCTGTTTTGACGTTTAGCGTCTAGTTCATCTCGAAAAGCCTTTTGAAAGATAGCTACACCGTCTTGCACCGTAGAACGCCACTTAAAATATACGCGGGTCACAAAATGTGGAGTGGACTGGGGGCGTACGCACGCGCACGGCGCGTCGAATTATCATCTGTGCCTGAACGCACCTTTGAATTCCAGCCTATTCTCCGTTTTCGGGGGTCACTCCCACCCCCCTGTGACGTCACCGCTCGATAGAGCGGCCCGGACGAGGGTCGACGGACGCGCACGATCGCTTCTGCCTGCCATAGGGACCTTGATACCGGATGGGTCGTTGTTCTTTGCGAAGGCCTAGGTTCATAGAGTATTGTCTATTTATTGAAAGTAGGAACTTTGGCAAGGCAAAACTCGCCAACGGCAAAACATGCGAGGCCAGTGAAGATTTTAAAATAAATTAAATAATTAGCAAAAGTTGGTAGGTACTTACTACATTTGATTGGGGTTTTAGTTCAATCTCTTTTAGTAAGTCCAATATAATAATGAAGTCTATGTACTTACGTCTCATTGTATGTCTATGTAAGTCCCATTGCGCGCCCAGTTTTTTCAAAATTCACCACAATTTCAGCGCTGAGGATGTGAATAATGAGGATGAGGATGTTTCCTTATCTTTTCTATAAAATATGTTAATATCTAGTGTAGATTCTGAATTGGTATACCTTAGAGGCTTGTACCTAAACAACAACCTGTAAAGGTTGACGTGCTCGCGAATGTACCTTGCAATCTTGTTGGCTTATGACAGACACTGTCAACACTTAGTATATCTTAGCACAAAATACTGGAACCTATTGACCGGTCGGTGAGGTCAGGGCCGCCTGACTGCGTTTAAGGTCAACCTCGAATTAACTGAACTCTAGATAATGGCTATCTGAGTCTAGAAAACTAGCTGGTGTAGAGACAGAGGTCAGGTTTGTTTTAAGGCTGGAAGGACCTCCTGTTTTTTTTTCGTTCAAAATTCCAGATAAATCAAACAATCTTATGTTACTGATGGCAGTCGTTCAGTTTCTGTAGACAGCGAGATGTGCAAGAACGAAAATAACGTATTGCATTGGCGGTCCTGCGAATAAGCAAATTGTGAATTACAGTAAACATTGATTTGCTTTATGGGCTGGTTAGGTATATATTATACATGCTACAGAAACTGTTAAAAAATAGGACTCAACACCGAAATGTTTTGAGAGGCTTCACGCAAAATGTAAGTAGGATAATTTGAGAAAAGTAAAAATACTTATTTGGAATAGAATTGGGAGTTATGATGTGTAAACCCTTTGACAGAAGACTTGTCCACATCAACGGAACTTTAGATTTTACAAATTAAACTATCGAACATCTCTTGCAATCGCGATCGAACTCTGTATTTCAGACGCATTAGTCCAGCGTAAACAGCGTACAGTTTTATTTCCGCTCTGCGTTTATTTTTCTTTAGTTGTTTAGAGAGAAAGTCCATGTCTAACGTTTCAGTTGAAATAACACTGTATTTCTTTCATAGGATCTCGTGTTCTTTATTTAGTTGTCCTACTTCATTTCTGTCTTCTGTTGATGAACATGGAAGATCTGTCCTTTCATAGCAGAACATAGAGCCTATTATACATTGTAAACAATACATGCCGTAGATAGTCTATAGAGAGTCGTGGAAAACGTATATCGGCTTAAGACTTCGCGAAAGAGTAAGAGGATTAACGAAGAATACGTCACCTACAGGACAAGGGTGATGGTTGTAAATCGAATTGTCCATTGAATCACAGGCCGGACCTTTTGATAATACCTACCACCATGTCATCGTACAGTCGCTTTGCTTTTAAAGAGTATTTCCACATATATGACTCACTATCCTCTCGTATACGTATAGTAACTTTATAATGACTCAACTGTCCATGTCCAGCCTTAGCCACATCCGGTGGTTGCCTCCGAAATAGCCTGCCTAATTGGACCTTACTACGCCGTGTTAGAGACCATGCTGGGGATTATGTCAGGCATAATTAACATGATTACCATAGCAGACGTCTCGTTTTTCCGTCTCTTTAAATGTGGGACTGGCATTTTGAAACACGCAAGCTCTTTCCTAATCTTGCTTTTAAAGATGTAATCGTGAAGGAATGGCATCGAGTAAGAGTTGTCGTCTCGTAAAAACTTCAGTCTACCCTCGATCATGGTATATCAAGAGCTCATATTAAAACAATCTTGTCAAGAATCCCGTTTCTTTACAATTGCTTAAATATGTACATCTATGCTGTTTCGAACACTATTAATTTAGTACTTCTTATAGGGCCGGTTTCTGAATTGGAAATTTCACTAACTAAATACTTAAGTAACGTTCTGTCACGCTCTTTTCTGACAAATTCCAAGAGACAGCACTACAGTTAACGATTTACTTAGCGAAATTCTCAATTCGGAGAGTGGCCATTAGACTACGTTTTTGCTTGTTGAATTTTCGTGTTTGCTTTGGCTATTGGGTTTCGAGAATTTCTTTAATCCCAGTGCACACTCTGCTTCTTTATTATCAGTGTTATTGATATTAGACCATTGTAATTTTTCTTATATTTACGTTACACAAGTCTTTAGAAAAAGCGTATTTTTAAAAAACAATATACAAATAAATTTTAGATGGAAATACCAACTGCAGCAAGTTTATCGAAGGCAACGATAGTCGCATGCTTTTGCCCAAACGACGTTGCCATTTATTACTCTTTATGTCAAGGCGGCAAGGACATCGGCCTGACCGGTTCTCGATACAATCTCGAATCTCGCTGACAGCTGTAATACGTTTTGTAGTTGACTGCGCCTGGAATGAAATTCTTGTGTACGGCTCTTCTAGGGCTGAAGTCTGGATTTCATTTTAATTTAATGCATTAACCTTTACGCAACTTTATGATTAAACTCGTGCAACTGAAGTTGATAAAACATTGCATGATTGCGAGCTGTCAATGTAAACAAGCTTGCACTAAGCGTTCACTCTTGTAGGTAATGGCCGATGTGTTATTTAATTTACGAAACCCTAACAAAAACTATCTCCTTATAACGTATTATACCTTAGCGATGTTAAATTCTGAAACAAGTAGCTATAATTTTACAAATATACAGGCGCAAGGACATGCTACAAAACCTTGTTACTCGTAACTGTCTCATATCATGCAGTGCAGATATCCTCCGAGTGAAGACAGTTCCGCGCAAAATGGTTGTAAGTTGCAATATTGTGACTGGCATGTTTTGCAAATGGGAGTCTACGGCGATCATCCTTCCATGTTATGATAGAGTTCATAACTCAGGAGACAGCTCCGTTCACTTTCTAGACTCACGACGCAGCGTAGATACATTCGACGACACATCAACGTTTACGTTTTAGTTGCAAAGTCACCCGTAGTGAAAATGAGTAGAGAGTTTCAGGTCGACGCGCTGTCGGCTGTATACGGGTAGTAAATTCCGCTCTTGCCCTTTGTAACTTTGTGCTACTTATAATGACGGAGTGGCGTCCTATGAATATTCCTGGCTGCTTTGGTACCAGTATTTAAATTAATCACAGTATGCAGCCACACTTTCGGATACACAATTTACCTACTGCTTGGAGAGCGGCGGTGGCGCATCGGTAGAACGCTGGCCTCACATTCGGGAGGTCGAGGGTTCGAAATCCCGCATGCGCCACGACGTTGTTTATTAAGTTACGAAACATATTTGTGTAACTAAGTTACATGCGTAAAAGTTGTGAGCAGCAATACCACTCGCAAACATGGAGGAAAACATCGTGAGGAAACCCTAGTGTCTGAGTGTCTGAGGTATTTACATACCTTAACGCTTGGTATGTATAATGACCCAACTATGAGGCTAAAGGCCGGTTTCTGAATTGAGAATTAAGTAAAGTAAGCAGTACAGTTAACCATTACTTAGCGAAATTCTCAATTCAAACTGGCCCTAAGTGCGGAAATCTCAGGTCTGACTAATTAACTATCGTTACTTTTCCTAGGGCAAGTATTCACGTCCAATTACATTTGAGCCGATCCCTGCTCGTGGAAGTCAAAACATAGTGTTAATCGCTTTATTAAATAAATCTGAAATTACATCGATAAACCAAACACAATAATGAGAGAAATAAATGTTAGTAGAAAAAAACAAATTTTATAAACCAGACAAAGATATTATGAATTCTAAAATAAAAAAAAATCGAAGTAGCTATGCCCATGAGTAGTATGGGGACAGGTCATCGCCTGCTGTGACGTCATTATGGTCATGTTGACGTTGTAAGTCGCCGAAGCATCTCATATTCATCACCCTACGTCATTCAAGATGTAACGTCTGGGCTATAGAGTCGCGAGACGTTGTAGTTAAGTTGTAACTCATTCAGTGAGACACACCCGGGGGCTGGCTGTGCCTAATTAATTCAACACACCTGACTGCTAACTAGGTGGTGAATAAATCAGTCCTAGCTAGAATTTGTTGGGAGATTGTATGGGGCAGAATTGTGAATGAATGCTCAAACCCTAACTGCCAGTCTAACTGGTTGACAAGATGGTGAAATAAAGCAATAGTCGAAGGGAACTATAATAAACATTGTAAATGATCTTGCTCTGATAAAGCATGTGTTAGTGGAAACGGACAAGTGCGAGGCGGACACGCCCACCTAGGGTTCCGTACAAATTTGCAGGTGCAGGTGCGAGCTTTTTCCGAACTTAAAAGGCAATTTTTTAATTATTTAATTACAAATGTATAGTTTTCAGATTTTTCCCTGTACTTGTAGTATAAGACGATATTACTTGACAAATTTCATAGTTCTAGGTCAACGGAAAGTACCCTATAAATTTTGATTCCTTTGAGAATGTCAAAATATCCATTTTCTGAGTCATAAACGACCGTAACTTTTTTTTGGCTAAGAAATTTATTTATTCGCAGCTTCAAGGGACTGTAGACTTAAGTATATGGTTTTAATTTCAACTCGATACCTCGCCGCGTTACCGAAATAAAGGGGTTTGACAGACAGACAGACGGACGGACGGACGGACGGATAACAAAGTGATCCTATAAGGGTTCCGTTTGTCCTTTTGAGGTATGGAACTCTAAAAATGAATCATAATTGAATATCCTAATTGTGGTTAAGTTATTAGCATTAAGATATCTTTCTAGTCGTAGCAACGTATATCCTCCTCAGTCCTGACCTTGAAAATAACAATTGAAGACCGTTGTTATTTTCAAGGTCAGGACTGAGGAGGTTATAGCGAGACGTTTCTATGGGGTTGCACCACTAACACTTGGTAAGATAATAGGTACGACCAATTAATCACCGATAAAAATACTCAGGTCTACGAATAAACTTACCACCGATCTGACTTTATAACTTAGTATTTTGGAATCTATTCCTAGACAAACTGAATAACTGCGCCATTTTCACCAGGGATCAGCTTAACTAGTCCGGGTACAAATCAAATCACTCATCAGTCACAATTTAGAGTTGCCAACTAGTTGTTACGAATAAGCTTTGACATTTACCCAGGCTCATATCGAGCAATTTTCCAATTGGGATTTCTCCTGTAGGTAGGCCTCCTTAGGTGTAAGGAATGCGCCCGACGCCCACCGTGTCCAAAGATAACGTGTCTTATGCAACAAGCAACAGCTATGTAAACATTGACATTGCATTGGCTTTTCCTTCGCTAGACTTGATGTCGGTTAACTTAGAGTATTAGTAGAGTAGGTACATAAAAACCGGACAAGTGCGAGTCCGACTCGCCCACCGAGGGTTCCGTACAAATTTGTAGATACTTACAAACTATAAATGGTTAAGGAATCGAGTCTCGCAGTTTTTTCCGAACTTTTCCCGAACTTCAAAGACTATTTTTTACATACATGCATACAATCTGTCTGTCTGTCTGTCCGTCCGCGGCCTAGTTTGGTTGTACTAGAAAGCTGTAACTTGGTGTGTGTATACATATTTATCACGCCGACACAGTTAAATAATAAAATGTTGGAATTTTTTTTCTTACTGTACCTCCCCTAACATAAAAAGTGGGGATGATTTTTTTCTCATCTACTCCATCATGTGGAGCATCGTTGGATTGGTCGTTGAAAAATATTGTGGGTGTAGGTTAAGCTTTAAAGCGCAAATTTTTGTCCGAGTAGGACGTCCCCCCCCCTTCTGTTGGCTAAACGGTTGAATGTAGAAACGTGAAAAAATTGAGGGTAGTAGCACATTAATGAACTTAAAGGACAAGTATCACGGCTAAGTAGGCTTTACTAGTTAACGAGTAATAGGCAACCAACTTATAAAAGTAAAATTTTGTACAAAATCCATTGAAAATGACTTCGTTGTTAGTTCTGTAAAGCAAATAAAAAAAACCCTCTTCCTACGGAACCCTACATTGCGCGTGGCCCGACACGCACTTAACCGGTGTTTATTTCCTTTTGAGGTACGAAATCGTAAAAAGGAAACTACACAGATATTTCTTTCATATTTTTTCGTAGCCGCTGGAAATAGTGGAAATATTTGGGTTGAAACCTGTCAACTGTCTGTGGATGAATTAAATACCACGTTGAGATTGCTGTCAGTGACAGAATTTAAAGCGTTCCAGTCGCTAATCCACCATTCGCAGAAAGCGACAAATCGGAACAAATCCGAGGTTGAGTCGAAATTGTGCGAAATCTGTTCTCCTCCTTGAAAAAATCTTAAATCAAAGGCTCTCATAGTCCAACCAGTTCCTAATAATTTCCAGGGCATTTAATCGGTTTTACAGGCTTGCGGAAGTGCCCGAGCTAATCCAATCCTAATAGAATGCGGTCTAAAGCTATTTTACCAAAAATAGTAGATAGGTAAGCGAAAAGACAAAAGGTGAAAAATAATTTGGTAACTTTGATAAATTAAGGCACGAGAAGCAAAAGAAGATGAAGATAGAGCATATTATTTGATTGATATATTTAAAGCAAGATTGTTATCTTAGCTTTTCTTTTTATCCTAAGCACACGAAAGTTGCATTGTACTTATATAAAGTTCTCATACTTTGTTATCTTGTATACCACAAAAGTTGAGCAACCGTTTTTGAGATACAGAGATAACATCCTCATATTCAGTAGCAAATGGCCTGGGTCATTGACCGAATATTACTGCTATTAGAATAGACACTATTGCGAGTCCTATTCTTACTCGGCATAAAGTTCTGTTTCATTTGTACATTTCTGTTGACCCGTTATAAAACTTCATAATTCAGCAACGCACTCGCTACCGCATAAGCATCCTAATGGGTTAATCACATTTGCTGAAAGTTTAGCATCATCTAAAAATGTTTTAGACACTAATTTAGGGTACCTACTACATTCCTGAATGAGAGTGGATAGCTTTTTCTATTTTATTTGGTGCTTTTTTATAAGTAAGCTAATTTTGCGATGTATTTATAGATTTCCTACGGTTCCATCGACGTTGTAGAGCAAGTATTTTATTCAATTCGTTGCATGTTTAGACAGTAATATTGGAATGGCAAAATAAAATCCGGAAGTTGCACCATAATACTTGTATTTCTTACATCTAAACTAAGCACAAACGAGACTGGCCAATCACAAGTGATCAAGGTTCAATTCAATTCTTTTTTTGGTATAATAGGCTCCCTTCGGACTCTGCCAAAAGTCGGTGTGAATTTTGGATCTATCAGAATATAATTGCTTGTTGCGAATATATTTTAAGAGTGTAATGTATACTAGGTTTCCCACACAAGAAATCGTAAATTGTTTTCAAATTTGGAATCCGAAGACGCCGCGCTCCGTTGTTTTATTTTGAAGATGCGCATCGCGACGCGCACCATGCTTTGTCTTGGAGACCTTTGGAATTTCAAACAGGCGTACATAACAAGCTGACATAAGGATTCGTTTACAATGGGAATATAATGCTTTTCTGAAGACGGATTGCATAATCCTTGAGTCTGAGTCGAGTAGAAAACACTCACACTGGAAAGACTTTTTTTGAGTGTAAACGGTCTCAGACTAGAGATTTTCCAATGTCTGGTAGTGGCGGCGGCTAGCGATGTATTGAGCTTTGAACTCTATATTCTTTTGGTGAACTACCTAGAGTAAGATTATATATTATATTAACTCAAATCTCGTTCGTCTCGAATTTATTTTAGCTTCGACTTTGAAAGAGGCATATTTCCAGGAAAGAAAGCAATCAAAAGGGGTAGGTTGGCAAAGCAGCAAAAGGGTTAGAGGATCTATCGTACCTGACATGAAGTCGAACAAATAACGATCATTGTAGAAAGGCACTAGTAATATACCATGGACCGGGTGCCGATGACAAAATTATAATGGAATTTGATGACGGGTATTTCTCATCATTCTGAATACTATGTCGAGTAACTTTTAACAACTTTAGCGAGAGACGGGAAGAAAGTACTATATTATACATGAGGTTTGTCATTAGTACACTTTAGATGGGTGAATGGAGATATTATAGTATATTATTTATTGTAAACCAAGGGCGAGTTTCATAAAACTACAAGTCGTAGTTTATTATGACAATTCGAGGTACATTGCGTAGCAGAGTGTACTTGTTAATCTGTGGGTTCATCGACTTTGCAATGTACACCGAATGATCATAGTAAACCATGAATTTTAGTTCCATGAAACCGACCCCAGGAATTACATAAAAACTCCAATACTGTTTGTGAATAGTATATTAAGTCAGAGCTTTCTTCTTTCAATGTTTATTTTATCTTCGGGGCTTTTCGGTTATTACTTAAGACGATATCAAGACAGAGGGTCCAAACAAGACATATTTTTTCATGTATGGGGTTAAAATAAAACTTATTTTGCCTTAGGTCGGGGAACGATGATGAACTGGTATTATCGTGATACCAGATTGAATAGTAAATTGTCTAGTCTGTTTATTATTAATTAAATAATACTGGATTACGATTACAAACAGGAGAAAGGAGTACGTGGAAGATGCTGCACCGACAAGAGCCTAACTCTTAAATATAATAATGATGAATGAGTAGTTACTTGGTAATTTATACCTAATATTGTGACTAACCGCAAGAGTATCAAATGCCGATCATTTGTATAATAATTCTCGACACTGACCTACCGATCAAGTAATTCAGGTCGAGTACTGTACCTACTTATTAATCTCACGCGATGTGCCTGCATAAACCATAATCAGTCCAAAATGTATGCTATTGTAATGTCATCATCATTATCAACAGTCCTACAATAAGTACTAATCTCTTCGGTTCCTGATGGAAGGAAAAAGCTCTACAATTTCGCTATCTTCATTAGAATCTAATCTGGCCGCAATTTCTACCGGCGAAGGGCTTAGATATCGTAATTTACTATCGCTCAGCGTGAAGGCAATTTGCAATAGAAATCATCACATCGCGTCGCATCAGCACCAGCAAGCACTTGTGTATGTTATAAATCGTTCCCGTATTCGCTCCGGTTGCGCGCGCGCATCTGTCGATCTGTCGGCCAATCAGCGTCGTGCGTCTACGCACATCTGTCGCGAGCACACCCGCGCTTTTTTGCGCCTTTTGTTCCTGCGCTTGGGATGCTGGGCTTTTTATGTTGTTCGTTTGACCTGAATAGGATATATATTGATTGGAGGGCTTTCAAATAGCTTGAACTTTGTAATTAAATGCCAGGTGTGAATAACTACGATAATTGAGAGAAGAGTGAGACTAATAACGTTTGTTATCGCTTTGGAAGTTTAGTTACTGGCCATGACATCTGTACAACTTTAGTGATAATGTTCGGCGACCATTTTACATTGCTGAAAACATCACAATACGTACATAATAAAAAATAATAAAAACCGACTTGAAAACACTACAGCAATAGAAAAGATATCATCATCATCATCAACCCATTATGTCCCCACCGAGGGGCACGGGTCTCTTCCCTGAGGAAGGTATAGGCCATACTCCACCACGGGGGCCAAGTCCGGATTGGTGGAGGCTTGTAGACTAGTGGCTCGTCTACTGTCAGAAGTTGTCAAGCCGCCCTAAGGCCTCTGACTTGGCTTAACGACTGCCATCTATCGACGGCAGCCAGCACCAACAGCTTAACGTGCCTTGCGAAGCACGGAACCGCTCGGAAAAATGCCACTAGCGTTAGGCATAGACGGCGACCCATCCATGCACTGAACGCGCCCTGTGTTGCTTAACCTTCGTGATCGTTTAAGATCACTCAGGCAGCCGGGGCTACGAGCGATTCGAAAGATATAAATACGAAAGATATAAATAATACGAGCGATTCGAAAGATATAAATACGAAAGATATAAATAATTTAAAAGAATACTTTTAAATTAGAAGTATGTATACATGTAGGTATAGTAGAAGTATAATTTGTAGTCGGTGCTCATTAAATTATTTCCAACTATTTATTGCTGTAGTGTTTTGAAGTCTGTTTTTACTGTTTTTTTTTTTTTTTTTTTTTCAATTTTTAGTGGGGGAGCGAGCGGGAGAAAAATTAACAAGTCCCTTATAACCATAATTTACATTACTTAATTCGTTGCTTTAAAATTTGAAGTTCTCAATTTCCATCTCCGAAAGTCTTCTCCAGAACATCACCAAATTACCTTGGGACTACTTTTACGCTATTTTATGAAACATACGGATGTTACTAAAGGATGGGACCCATTATTTTATTTTATTTTATTTTTATTTATTAGAGAAAACAAACAGTTGTACAAACACATTAATGTAACTTAGGAATAACATAACCACTATATAATTGTACAACCAGCAGCGTTTTCTACAGTTTATTATAAGCAGCCTATATACGTCCCACTGTAGGGCACAGACCTTCTCTTAGGGAGAGCGTATGGGCTTAATCACCACGCGTGCCCACCGCGGATTGGCGATTTCAAGCGCTGAAGTATGTGAATAGCTCAGACACTCAGGTTTCCTCACGATGTTTTCCTTCACAGTTAGCGAGTGGTATTGCTACTATAACTTCACAAATGTACATAACTTAGAAAACCAATTCATAGGTACATGCCCGCACTCGGGATCGAACCTGGGTCTCTCGCTTCCGAGTCCGATGTTCTACCCACTAGGCTACCACCGCTACAGTTTATTTAAACAAAATAAGCACAGACGCTGACATTGAATGTTAATTAGGCCTTATTTACAGCTGTCCATTGAAGAGTTCCGTTATCCATCTGTGAAAGTCTTCATCAGATCTTCACCAAATTAGAATGGGGCCAATGAGACGTATCTATTCGAAAACAAAAAATTTTCGCAATTGGTTAAGATTTGACGGAGTTATGCGATAATATAGTAAAAAAAAACATAGGTACGCGTTGAATTGATAACCTCCTCCTTTTCTTAAGTCGGTTAAAAACAAAATAATAAGAGTTGCTTTAATCTCTTCCTATAAACAGCATATTATTATTCGTAACTCTTGTATTGACTGATATTTTTTAAAGTCTAAATATTGTGCCCAAACCAAAAGAAATAGTTTTCGCGTATGTTCAAAAGAATGTTTAGTCTTAGAAGAAGCGGTGGTAGCCTAGTGGGCAGAACATTGGACTTGGAAGCGGGAGACCCAGGTTCGATTCCCAGTGCGGACATGTACCTATGACTTTGTTTTCTAAGTTATACACGTTTGTAAAGTTATAGTTGCAATACCACTCGGTGACTGTGAAAGAAAACATCGTGAGGAAACCTGAGTGTCTGAGCTATTCACATACCTCAGCGCTTGAAATCGCCAATCCGCGGTGGGCACGCATGGTGATTAAGCCCATACTCTCTCTCTGAGAGAAGGCCTGCACCCTACAGTGGGACGTAAGGCTACTTAAAAGAAACAATGCGAAGGGCATTGTAACACGATTTACACTTCTGAAATCAATTAACAACGATAACAAATTCTCGCGACTAAAAAGAAAAACAAAACGATACCACTGACACGTTCCACAAAACGACCAAAGGACGCTCAAACAAAACCATAGAAAAGAGGTCGTTCATTAAAATGTTAAATCGTCCAGCTAATAGGCTGTAGCAGTACTCAACAGCATATGGTGCTAGTGACGAAGGATTACGAGTCATAAGACAAGGGTCTTAAGAACTGCATGCTCTCAGATTGTGGTTGAGTATGGTGGGCTCCGCCATGGCGATGTATTTGGTGTAAAACACTTGGGAAATTACGTTGGCGATAATACGTTTTCGGTCGTGCTCATGAAAGAGTTGAAAGTTTAACGTTATCGTATGCCCGTTGTACTGTACCAGCCTCTAACCAAGCGGAAAGTACAAGTATGCGTCTTTTGTCTCTTGACAAAAGATAAACATACAGCGTATTAGCTTCCAGTTTTTGGGCGGCTGATCATCTAATTAGAATATTTTTGTAGGCTCGTACTCGACCTCTTTTTCACATGTTGCTAAGAGAAGGGCCCAAAATGTGCACACGTGCTTAGCTATTGGATGTGGCATCAATAGACATCACGTCGGAACACGACGAATCACTTGGCGGCGACTCTTTTTTCTGTAGATGGTTAAAAACTGTGGTCTAGGCCGACACCGCCAATGACGTTATGCGGTAAATATTAACAGATAGATAGACAGAGAACACTTTATGGCACAACCACGGGAAAGAATAACAAACAGTTTCTTATATCTAATAGCTTTGTGCGAGAAATATCAACTGAAAACCGTGGTGGGCTGGTACGGACTCTGACTCTCAGCTGGGACGGACGAACCTCAGCAGCAACCTAAGGCCCTAAATCAGGTGTTTACTTTTCAATGTGCTATGAAGAATCGATCAATAGCCCAAGAGGCCAAGTCGATCGGCACTAGCTAGCCTGAATCGGAAGCTGCCGCGAACGACCGCCAGAAGTGGAAATCTGTGGTTGAGGCCCTATGGTCCCCTAGGAGTTAAAGGACCGAAGAAGAAGAAGATGCGGGGCCGTGAAAAAAAATCGCGAATATCAGTCTAAATTATCACTAGATATGATTTTATTTGAGCTGTACTGAGTTTTGAACAATAAAAAATATACCAAAGTGATTATCACTGAATGTGTTAGTGACGTCGGTCGTCAAAATTCCATTAACAAAATTTGTAATCTCAAAAATGCCTACTTTTCCTCCAACTTTTCGCTCGCGTAGCGCAATAAGTCCCATAAAAATCCGTGCGCTTGGAGAACCCAGCCTTAATACAGTCCCGATCTAGCGTACTGTCGACAGCAGGTAATTTTAGTTGCAAAGTCATTCGTAAAATAACAAAATAACGCGCAAGCTCGTGCAGGTTCACGTGTTTTCGACTGTACTGTGCCTTGTGAGTTAACATTTCAGCCCAGGTTATTGAACTATTTAGCGTACTCTATCTAAACATCTTCCAGACATAACGTCTGCTGACTTCACCCAGCTAATAATGGGTAAAATACCTACCACTAATTTAACAGCCTCATAGCTCTAGCGCTAAATCGCTTCGCTATCAACAAAGGTCGTGTGTTCGAATTAAACAGGAGGTCATAATTTTACTGCGTTTTAATAAGCCACCAGTCTCGTCACCTATGTAGAAGAATGTCTGAGCGAGGAGCGGTTATTGCATTTTGCCGTCACAGTAATATCATGCTTTTAATAGGTTACGGAGGTCACAGCTGCATATTATGCCGTGACTGTGGACTCCACTAGAAACTAGGTCGAGAGCATTGTTACTGGCGCAGAGCACTCCTCGGTTGCCGGAGCCGGAGGGTCGCTTTGGCAAGCTGCTTGGGTGAAAGTATTGTCTCTAGAAAGGGTTTAATTTTGTCGCCATTTTAGCATATTTTCGTAATGGAAGGATTCATTATGTAGAACAGATGATGAAAAGAGGTGGTACCGGAAAGTCTTACAACCCTGTCACAGTAGCTTTCTGTTTCTATTACGTACTTGCACCAGGCTTATAAAAGTAGGTGAAGCGGAGTTGATACCTTTTTGTTATTAATTAAGTATAATATCACTAAAATCCTAGCATTTACCGGCACAACATTATAAAATTGGGAGAATCTCTAAGGACGCCACACATCAGGAAGTAATAAATCTGGTCGTCATTCCTTTTATCGTTTTACGAGTAGAAATCTTGATCTTGACTACAGCTTGTAGATAAATGGAAATACGGATTCCATAAAAAAATTAGCTCGCTTCAAGTCTGATATCCACATTGTAGTTAATATACGAAGGCTCGATATTTAGTCTTCGGGTACACAACTTCAAACCAATCAGTCTAAGCTAGGAGACTAGGATAAAAGCGTGTGATACTTGTAACTGACCGTCACTTTTCTTCCGCAGGATCAGCGCTATGCGAGGACGAGACCATAGGTCCGATCTTCATGAAGGAGCCTCCGAACCGAGTAGACTTCAGCAACACCACGGGAGCTGTGGTCGAGTGCGCCGCTCGGGGAGCCCCCGCCCCTGATGTAATCTGGGTCAGAGCCGATGGGACTGCTGTTGGTGATGTGCCGGGCTTGAGACAGGTAAGCTGCTGTTAATTATATGATTTCTAGAAAAGTTGGTCAGAGTGGATTTTGCTCGTTATTCTTTTCCACTACAAACTCGACATTCACAAACAGAATGTTAGGTAATTGTTTACGTTGAAATAAATTTTTGATTTCTGAAAATGCCCTTATAGTGAGAAACTTTTGGTTTCCTTATTGTGCATGGTAAAACTAGTATGAAAACCAGCCCAAGTGCGTGTAGGGCATAGTGTAGGGTTCCGTAGAGGAAAGGTTTTTTGATCGATATTAGGATTTTATTTTATTAACTACCTACTTTAGAGAAGCAACAACTTTATCGATTAAATTTTCAATGCAATTTGTACGAAATTTTCTTTTTATAAGTTAGTTGACTATTACACGTTAACTTGTAAAGACTACTTAGATGTGATAGTTTTCCTTTTAACTTTATTATGTGTGCTACTGCTACTGCACTTTTTTCACGTCTCTACAAACAGCCGTCTAGCCGGAGAGGGGAAGGGACGCACTTATAATTTTAACCCGGCGCAAACTTAACATTAATCATTGAGATATTTAAAACTTAGTTCTGGTATACTTACCTCTAACCTAAATTCTCTTAAAAAATTGTATAGTCGCCGTATCATGAAGCCTGTAACAGGCTGGCTAGGTCACATCTGCATATGCGCAATGTCGCAGGCAGTAGCACTCACACAAACTTCTCATCCGCCTCAATTTACGGAGACTATTTCAAACTGTTTCACGTTGTATACGTCTTCTTCTATGTCGAAAGCGTCTCCTTGCTCTTCCTATATCGCTCTTTACAAGCTGAGGGCGTTGAATCTATCGGCCTGTATTTGTCCACCGCTGGACTTACACCTCCCCCAAGCCACCCCACTTCTTTCCGTCCTCGACCATTCTCATCCAGCCGCTGCCAGCAAGCTGACTTAATCGTACTAAGTGTAGCGCTCCATCTGTCATCATCATCATTTTCAGCCATTTGACGCCCACTGCAGGATATAGGCCTCCCTCATGGTTTTCCAAGCTTCCCGGTCTTGTGCGCCCGCATCCAGCGACTCCCCGCCACCGTAACCAGGTCGTCAGACCATCTGGTGGGGGCCTTCCCACGCTGCGTCGTCCTGCCCGCGGTCGCCAGGTCAGAACTTTTTCGCCCCAACGGCCATCAGTTCTCCGAAAATATTTAACTATACATCCAATGTCTTGTTAATGTACCGGTGCGCAATGTTCAGAGTTCGTGTGAAACTATCATTGTCTACTGCTGGCTATAGATAAAATTTATCTTAAGCTTCCTGTCGAAAACCTTTGTCAGTCTGTTAGCAGATGTGACCACCCAGTGCGACCGTAGCTTCTTTAAACTTGATAAATTTCACACCGACTTTGCCCTCAGGTCCTGCCCAATGGTAATCTGGTTTTCCCGCCGTTCCGAGCTGAGGATTACCGACAGGAGGTCCACGCCCAGGTGTACGCCTGTCTGGCTAGGAACCCAACTGGCACCATCCACTCCCGCGACGTCAACGTTCGAGCTGGTAAGTGCAGACTGCCAGTTACATTTTTAAAATGAACATAAAAAACCAGGAATATGAAAGGACAAATCTGTTGATTGTGAAATAAAAACCATTAAAAGAAAAATTGAGATGGGTGGAGTATAGAGGCTCATTTGAAAGAGCGACGTGTATTTGGTGTCGCGTTTAGACAATTTTCCTTTCTGTGTCAAATGGTTGTGTGGGCTTTACTAAACCCACATTTGATTACAGCATTAGGTACTATAGTTTTCAACTCTTCATGGTGCGCTGTCAAGGTCAGCCGCCTGATGCTACAGATGTCATAAAGAGCCCACCAGCTCGTTTCAACATGAAAAACAATTTTGGAGAAAAACATTGAAAAGTTGGAAACTATTTTTGGTACCAAACACGAAGAGCTGGTATCGCAAAGTTGTCTGTTCATGCCGAGTTTTGTTAAATTGCCTACTGGGCTAACTATGTAGTACCTATATCAGAATTGCTTAACCTATATGGAGAGTTATCAAATGATTTTACACTTACCCTATTAGTTGCCTTCATTTTCATACTAGTTGATCTCATGGATGGGAAGACGACCAGAAATTTAATTGTTTGACTAACCGTCTAATTGTGCGAGTACTCTTAATTGCCTGAACACATTTAGTGATGTTTTGTCGTTGCAAGGATTTCGACAATAACTCATGATAATATTACAGGGATGTACGATATTGTCTTGTCTGATTTTTTTATTATGATTAACCTCTGAACTGCCCTCGCGGAATGGAACGTATAGGTGGCCCATACTAAGTTGGACACAGATCTGTGTCGCTGCAGACGAGTGGTTAAGTAAACGAATGTATTATTGGGAATGGGACAAAATAAGTACTCTCGTAAGTGCCTATACACTGCATTTCATCAAGTTACGGAAAAGAAAAGTTAAATTAAGTATGTATGTTAAGCGTTAATTTTATTATCTACCAGATCCTTAGAGTTTTACTTTAAAAAAGTCTTGTTAAGTAATCGTTCAGATGCTGTAGCCTAGGACGTATTTTAATACAGAATAGCCTTGATATCAACCATTTATTCACAAATAATTAGTTAAATAATAAAGAGAGAGTCAAAATTTGATTTTGGTAAGTATATAAATCCCGTATCATTTGAACAGATAACTTTGTGATACAGACAATAATACGGATGACTCAGCTTAGGACACATTGATTACATCATCATTGAAAGAAGTGTGAAATATATTTGTTTACTTTCAAGTAAGACCAGAAAATTCAACGCTAAAAGTTTCATCCGTATTGTAATAGATTTGTACTCAGTTTGAAGTTGCCATGCGCCATTACGGTTTACAGACCATAAAATTAAAGTATAAACAAGAATTCCGAATTGGATTAAAGAACCGCTCTAAAGAATCGTAAGTGGTTTATAAAGCCATCGTGGTTGTTTATGTGTCGTGTACAACTATTATACGTGACTCACGGCGAGCGTAACTACGAGTTAAGTGTAACACTACGATGAATAAATCATAGGCCAAGACTCAATAGAGTTTATAAACGCATGTGATTCAGACACAGGTGGTTCGTTTCTACATTAAAAAACCGGCCAAGTGCGAATCGGACTCGTGCACGAAGGATTCCGTACCACATCAGACACAAAGATCGAGAAAAAACGGGATAAAATCACGTTTGTTGTATGGAACCCCCCTTAAATATTTGTTTTATTTTAATTACCGGTGACAGACAGCCAGACAGACAGACTGACGGACAGTGAAGTCTTAGTAATAGGGTCCCGTTTGGCACTCTTCGGGTACGGACCCTAAATATGTAAAGTTAAAACTGCGATATGGGCTTGGGTTTTGGTAGTAAATGTTTTTTTTGACAAAAAGGGTTTCTTAAAGAAAAACAAACACTAAAAAGAAGAGTACGGATAAATTTGTCATGGATGTCATCAACAGTTCGTGATCAAATTTATGTGGGACCACCCTGGAGGTACAGTCGACAGCATATCAATTGACATACGTGCACTCTACTCAGTTACGTTACGGCTGATTTTGCGACTAAAATGTAAAGGTTGACCTGTTGACAACTGTACGACTTTCTAAAAAAATAAAATAATCAAGACTACGTACTAAGTAAGGAATTATACCTGAACATTATATAGACAAAATATACGGACGAATTGATTGGTCATTGGTCTAGATAGCAATAAGACGCTTAACTACCGAGCCAGAGATTGTGGGTTTGATTCCCGTTCCGTACCGTTCTATTGTACATAAGGCCTCAGTCTGGTGAATTCCAAATTTGTGATGCCTTTACCTGGTTACCATATCATCGTTTGGCGTCATCATCGTTTGGCACAAATTATTGTTTCGTTTGAAAGTTATTATGCAATATATGAAATAGTCGATTTTACAACAAGCGCACAAAACGAACCATATTTATCCGAAACTTTTGGCTGAGACTAATATCGAGGATTGGTTCGTTTAAACGAGTTATAAACTCTGCTTTTCACTTCGATATTTAATATCCGTTAAAATTCAGTTTTATTATCTCAGAAAATTCTTTATATTACACTTTTTTTTAATTTTCTTTAAAGTTATGTATTGTTTAAAGCCTGTCAATATGTGTTTACCTTTGAATTCTTAATTTGAAGATTATGATACGAGTGTAGATAAACTACTTATTACCACGCCACCTCAATAATTTCTTGACCTTAACTTTGAGATTGTATGTTTCTTCCACAGTGTTTTCAATATCTTATCTAGAAATATGAGACAATACCACTTTAGTGCTACCACTTTAGTGGTACTTATTTGATTAAGGAGTGTCATGATTTTGCGAAATATATTTAACTTCATACGTAAGTAATAGTCTATTACCCTTCAAAGTAGGTACCATCATAATAACAGTCGGATCAGTCACCATTTTATTAAAGAGTCATGGATTGTGGGGTATGTGAACATTAAGTTGACAAGCATTAAATAGTAAAAATATTGAAGGGTAGTTGTAAAAGGAAACGGAAACCCAAGGGGGGTTTGAAAATGGTTTCACGTCGCACGCTAGCGACGAGAGGCCATTACGTCCGCGAATATGGTGCCTATCGGATCTCACGAACAAAGATCATATTAATTCAGAAGTGTTAAAAGAAGAAGTCCTCGCCCACAAGGTGCTGCAAACTCCAGTAAGCACTTTAAATTATTCACTGTTTCAATAATTTACCGAAGTAGAATTTTTTTACGATTCGTCTCTGCTATTCCTTTTTTTCCTTAATAAATGTAAAGTTCATTTAAAAGCTGATAATGATTTAAATTTAAACTTAAAATCACGTAGCAAAAAAAAAACCCGTTAAGTAAAACCGTTGGTTTTAAAATTTGAATTTAAAATTGTTTGGCGTAGATGCGTAGTTGTTTCTTTTTCCTGAGAATTTTATTTCATTTCGGCAATTGCTGCACTTGATTCCATTCTTTTAGTGTCCTGTTAATAATGAAATAATTAAAATAGTGAAATAATTTTGTTCGACCAAACGTGTGGTGGTTAACTTCTGTATTTACTGACGAAGAAGGCCGTAAAATTTTGTTTTATTTTACGTGAGAGGGCCGTCTGATTCTTATTTTATTTGACGTGAGAGGGCGTCCGTTTTTTTTATGACGTGAGAGGGCGTCTGTTTTTGTTTTTTGGCGAGTGTCAAAATTTTGGTTAATATGACGTGAGAGTGCGTCTGTTTTTTTATGACGTGAGAGAGCGTCTGTTTTATTTGACGTGAGCGTGCGTCTCGTATTATTTTATTTGACGTGAGAGAGCGTCACAAAATACGACGTGAGAGGGCGTCTGTTTTTGTTTTTTGGCGAGTGTCAAAATTTTGGTTAATATGACGTGAGAGTGCGTCTGTTTTTTATGACGTGAGAGAGCGTCTGTTTTATTTGACGTGAGCGTGCGTCTTGTTTTATTTTATTTGACGTGAGAGAGCGTCACAAAATACGACGTGAGAGGGCGTTTGTTTTTGTTTTTTGGCGAGTGTCAAAATTTTGGTTATTATGACGTGAGCGTGCGTCTCGTTTTATTTTATTTGACGTGAGAGAGCGTCACAAAATACGACGAGAGAGGGCGTCTGTTATTGTTTTTTGGCGAGTGTCAAAATTTTGGTTAATATGACGTGAGAGGGCGTCTGTTTTTTGTGACGTGAGAGAGTGTCTGTTTTATTTGACGTGAGCGGGCGTCCCGTTTTAATTTATTTGACGTGAGAGAGCGTCACAATACGACGTGAGAGAGCGTCTGTTATTTTGTCAGAATTCGGCTTATTGGAAAGTTCTAGGAAATTTGCATAATGAAGTAATGAAACTGAGTTATTTAATTGCGTCACCTTTATACGCCAACTAAATCAGAACCAAAGTAACCGAATGTCATGATTGTGATAGGCTACAGGCACGCAGAAAATAACAAAGTAACTTATTTATACAAACTCAATTCTTTGAAACACTTCAAAAACGCCGATTTAAATGATCTGTGGTGGAGATTTCACAGGGAAAGATTGAATAAACGGAGTTTTGGATTGGTTTTAGAGGAATCTGGTTTTTTATAAATAATACCGTAAGTTTATTTCTGAATATGTAGAAGTTTTGCTTAAGATTGCCGTCTTGACAGTAAATAATTATTTACATTTTAATATAAAAAAGGAAACAATTGTCTTGACATAACGATTTACAAAGAAAGATATTCCGTATTTTTTTATAGCTATTAAATCCTAACTAGATCTCTGGGCGTGTTGTGTAGGGGCTCGTGCGCCGGAGGCTGCACGAAGTCGGATGGCCGAATGTCATGATTTTGCGAAATATATTTAACTTCATACGTAAGTAATAGTCTATTACCCTTCAAAGTAGGTACCATCATAATAACAGTCGGATCAGTCACCATTTTATTAAAGAGTCATGGATTGTGGGGTATGTGAACATTAAGTTGACAAGCATTAAATAGTAAAAATATTGAAGGGTAGTTGTAAAAGGAAACGGAAACCCAAGGGGGGTTTGAAAATGGTTTCACGTCGCACGCTAGCGACGAGAGGCCATTACGTCCGCGAATATGGTGCCTATCGGATCTCACGAACAAAGATCATATTAGGAGTATTTTATTTTATTAAATAGTAAGAAAGAGAGTGTGAAACTAGTGACGTTCTCTGTAAAGTCAACTAAAGATCTTATCCGCCAGGTGTCGCAATAAGCAGCATTCTATCGGGAACACGATCCGCCTAAATACCGACGACCGTATATCACGTCTCTGGGCCACTAGCTAGATTAATATATAGCCCTTGATCTCTGTCATATATCTCTCGTAACTTGAGGAGGAACCCAGATTTATATTGTCTTGTTTGTTACGCCACACTGACTGGTTGGGCCAACTGGTCTATTTTTTAACGTTTGTACGTCCAGTTAATAATAATAACTTCCACACGACACAATCACTCGTCCTGGTCCCAAACTAGGATACCCTGTGCTATGGTAAGCAGGCAAGGACATCACAAACAGGGAAAAACACCTAGACATAGGGTATCTGTGCAAATTAAGTACGGCAGCGGCGGCATCGATCCCACGACCCCTGTTTTGTAGTTAAGCGTGTTAACCGATAGACCAACGAGGCAGTCAGCTGGCAACAGTTCCTTTAGATAGGTATATTACATTACGTAATATAAACTCACGCCTGTGCCCGTAGGTAGGTAGGTAGAGGAGTAGGCAGACCAGGGTTTGCCACTTGCCATCTCACCATGGAAGATATGCTGTCAACTGAACAGAGGACACCACAGGAGTAACACTGTGCACCCGAAGACCATAATAGGCTTCGAGAAATAACTACAATGTGGCATTGAATGGATCAATACAATTCTTGGAAAAAAATGCTCTCTTTAGTGATTCCAATACAATAATCTCTAATTTACTGAACAAAAACACCAGTCTCACGGTTTCTCACCTGGGATGAATGAATCATTATTAAGTACATCGTTTCTTATTTTCTCCACAAGTAACTACTTAGTGGAGCTGTAATGTTATCAAGAGCTTAATTTCCAATAGTAATATTTTATGATGTAAGTATGTTTAATTACGATGTGTGATTCGCATTCTCCGCCTTAAATCGGCTTATTAGTGGATTTATTGTGCGTTTATTTATATGTACTAAGCATGCGAGAGAGATATCAACAAAGGAATAAATCAAAGACAATACAGGGTGGCGATTTGAAATAGGACAGTAAGGGGAGCTACCGGTATCTCCGTGGGTTCTGCAAAGCGTTTTCCGGAGATCACTTGAAATATTTGGAGCAATTACAAACTGCATTCATAGACTTTAAAAAAAATACAGTCATCACCTCATATTTTTTAGGGTCTCGTACCCAAAGGCCCCTTCTTTCGAGGATGATTTCTAGTTTTAAAAATTCGGTAAAGGTTTTTATCGATCTTTGAATTTTTAGTTCTCTATGCTAGTTTAGTCCAGTAAATACTCTTGATCCATATCAGCAGCAGAATCGAGGGCAATACATGTGCGTTCACACTTTTCACTCGGCGCTTTTCTTGCCGGCTAACGTGCAGAGACCACAAACGTTTTCCAGTAGCTTCAAAGCTAAAAAATTGAAGTAGTTCCCCTTTCTACCTCATTTAAAATTACCACCCTGTACAAATAACCTCCGTCCGGATACCATTCGCCTTCATCGTTCGATTTACGATTCACATTAACGATCTATAAAATACGTATTAACTCATCAGTCCCTATTATAAAGTGTTCGTATTGGCCCGAAGAAAGCTCAATTGGCCACATAAGGGCGCTGCCCCTTGTACTAGAGCCAAATAAGGTCAATTGAATCATCAGCGTGTAACATCGATGTTCATGATGTATGACGGGACGATAATACTTTTCTTAGTTTGAATTAAACAAGCCTATTAAATCCGAGATAATAAGTAACTATCAGATAGGTAGAGTTTTCAACTTACAGCAATTTGAATTATAGTATTTCTAAAAACCTATTTAGAGGCAAAAAATTGCAGCGACTAATGTATGTTGTTCAGACGAAAGAGGTTTATCAAGATCGTGGCAAGTGGCAAACTCTGGTCTCTACCTAACCCTCCGGGACACAGGCGTGAGTATATGTACGTAGTTTGCGCGGTTGATCTGCGTCCGACTGCACAATATGATAGGTGCGTTATAAAACTCGTTAAGATTTCAAATAAAGATGTTGCAACTTGTTTGAATTCCAGCCTCTTTCGGATATTTATAAAAGGTGTCTAAAGATGTCAGGTTGTACATATCTAAACGTAACAAAACCGACCCCTGTAATATCGACGTTAGTTTGATGACGCTGCGATTCGTATTCCTTTTTTCCATAATATTCCGTATTTTCTTTCAGGCAGTACAGTCAACATATTGTAACATAATAATATTATCTTTAAATAATTACACCAAAAACTGGCTAAATTTTCGACGCATTATAAGTATCTCTTATAACCTCGCTTTAGTACTGTAACACGCTACTTATTAAAATTCAAATTAAGGGGAAATATATCTTTTTAATATAGTCTTTTTTCATCGATTCCCTAGCCTAGCTGGGGATCGACTGACATCTAAAACAAAACGTAACGATTCCCTTCAAAATATTTAAAATAAGACTAGAAGGCTTGCCAGCCAGCATCTATAAAGAGGAATCGTTACAATACATACACTTTATGCAAAGAATTTCTGTCCTTGCAGTGCAGCGAGGTAACGCCGCCAGTGTAGCGCAGCGGCAACTTAATGTAATTTTAAAGGACATGCCCATTTCCCATACAAGCTGGGGCCTGACGTTACAGCTCTGAAAATTGGCCAGCACTTCAACCATTCATTAAAACTTTTAGAAAGAAAGAAGTCCCGTGCCGCAAAAGTAGTTCGAAGAAAATTTTGACGTTTTATGAAAGGATTTGTGAGGACTGCATTAGGCTAGTTGCATTTACGTAGTAAATCGTATCTATTTCCATTTGGCCATTGCTTGTCGGGATACCAATTTTTGAGTTACGCAGAAAAAATTTAGGTTTTTTCTGGTACTTAATTCAACCTTGTAATATCAAGCCCAAAATGGGCGATGTCCTTATGGTATTTTCTATGTGTTTACTCTTTATTATCTAATGACCTGTTAAATGTTTCGCGTGCAATAAAGTATCATTAAATTTTTGGCTGTTTCGGACGAAGAAGTCATTGACCATCTTAGGTTTGATAAAACACGCTTAATTAAAGTAATTTATAATCTTTATTAGTAATTTATTACGCAACTTACACAAAATGACATAAGAGGTTGGATTGAAAAAAATCTAATAAACTTTGTTTCGCAGACAAAAACGAATTGTAGGCAGTCACAAAGTCAATAGTTCTTGCTCCAAGTATCCATCCTTTGTTTTATGCAAATTGTAGGTGTGAATTCCATTGTTTGTCCCTTGACACTTCCAATTCATCGATTTGTTATTCGATGGCGCATGGCATACTTACAAGCATTGCTTTTTATGGCACATAATAATTGAATCGTGTGATTTTAAAACGACACATGTCCTTTCATTACAACTTTGCAGGAAATAGAAAAAACTGTATTATTCAAATACTAATATCTACAACAGCAATATTTTAGCATATTATATTGATTCCTGTATGAATAAACTACAATTTTTTTTTCTAATGTAAATCAATAGGTAGGTGTAAATAATTTAATAAAAAAAAAATGGGCAAGTGTTATTTTAAAAACACATGTGACTTGTGTTGTTTTAAAATCACACGATTCAATTGTAATCACTGTTGTTATAAGTGTTGCTAATTAAACTTTTTTTACAGAACTAGAACTTAGTGCTAGATAAATTATATTCCTAGGTTAGAAACTAACTGATTTGTGTGAAAATCTCAGTGGTTGCTCAGCATTACGATACGGATGTCAACAAGGAGTACGTCATTATGGGGAACAGCATTCTGCTCAAATGCCAAGTACCCTCTTTCGTTGCCGACTTCGTCGAAGTGTTGTCCTGGCATACCGATGAAAAAGAAGACTTCTTTCCCGGCGAAAGCTACGGTTACTCCCTTGAATTTCGGCGTTTCGTGTGAATTCCGAATTCCTCACCACAATTATCCTCAACATTGCTAAAACTTCGCAGTTGTGCAGCAGCAATACGAATCTGAAGTGAACAATGAATACGTTATCAGAGGAAACTCTGCTATACTCAAATGCTCGATCCCGTCATTTGTGGCCGACTTCGTCAATGTGGTCTCGTGGCATGATGACGATGATAACACCTATACATTAGAAGGACCGAACGAGGGTGATGAATCCACTGCTATCCCTCCCTAAACCTCCATCCAAAACTCCTCCTCAAAATTTTCATTTATTCAATTCGCAGTTGTCACACAATACTATGAAGCAGAAGTGGTATCAGAGTACGTCATTCGAGGGAATACAGCCGTACTCAAATGTAACATCCCCTCCTTCGTCGCCGATTTTGTCAAAGTGGAAGCTTGGGTGGGCTCTGACGCTAGTGAATATCTGCCCACTGACGATATCGGTAACTGAGGCGATATGGAAATATGTAAACTCCATATCCCATCCTCCAAATCTTCCTCATTTAGTCAGACGTTAAAGTCTTCTTACAGTCGTCAACCAATTCTACGAAGCAGAGATTCTGACTGAATACGTGATACGCGGCAACGCAGCGATCCTGAAATGCTCTATACCTTCCTTCGTAGCCGATTTTGTCAAAGTAGAGGCATGGATAGATGAAGAAGGCACCGTAATAACCCATTCCGGGGACCTCGGTAACAATGGCCAACTAACAAACGATTATGTCCACTTCCTAACCGACCGTCCACTCCATTAATCCTGTCAGTTTCCTTTAAAGGACCTTCTTAATATTCCACAGTCGTGTCGCAGTACTTCGTGACCGAAGCCGAAAACGAATATGTTATTAGGGGGAACGCAGCTATTGTCCGATGCAAGATACCGTCGTTTGTCAGCGATTTCGTCTATGTCGAAACATGGATCATGGACGATGGGGAAATATTAACTATTAACAATACTAGTACTGCTCCGGGTAAACCTTAATTCGGCCTACCTTCCCCAATCTCTTCCCAGTTTCCTATATTCTTTTGAGTTCTTCTTCTTTTACCTTAGTGGTGGCTCAACCGTACGAAGCAGAGGCGGACAACGAATACGTGATTCGTGGCAATGCAGCCATAATGAAATGCGAAGTACCAAGTTTTGTCTCCGACTTCGTTTTCGTTGAAATGTGGAGCGATAGCGAAGGCGGGACCTACTATCCTAATCACGCCGAGGGTAATATTGCCAGTAGAAACATTGTTCCCTAATTCCTCAACCTTTACATCACAGCCGTGCTACAAGCGTATGAGATACGCGTCAACGATGAATTCGTCCTGCGTGGCAACACGGCAATCATGAAATGTCTCGTCCCTTCGTTTGTTGCGGATTTCGTACACGTCGTTGCTTGGATCGCTGATAATGACACTGTAACTGCTGAGGAGAGTGCCACTGCTGACTCTGGTAGTACGCGCAAAGGATGACGTTAGATTCCCCTATACTTCCTTTCCTCTTCCCGTTGTGAATCATCTATTTA
Organism: Yponomeuta cagnagella; assembly: GCA_947310995.1. Lineage (NCBI taxonomy): Eukaryota > Metazoa > Arthropoda > Insecta > Lepidoptera > Yponomeutidae > Yponomeuta > Yponomeuta cagnagella. The sequence goes on along the minus strand of OX371270.1, from coordinate 16,520,342 downwards.
GGTACATAAATGTGTTCCCAGTGGTGCATCAAGCGTATCAGCCCCGAGTGATAGATGAGTACGTCCTCCGAGGCAACCCCGTCATCGTCAAGTGTCTGATTCCATCGTTCGTCGCCGACTACGTCCAAGTCGTCGAATGGGTAACGGACGAAAAAGAGTCGCTCTCTGCGTTTTCGACAAATAACTCTGATGTCAATTACGGTAATGGAGAGCGCCCGCGCGACCCCAATTGCTCCTATCCGCTCCACCAACGTGTCCCCTAGAACCGTCATAGTGATTTATTTGCCGCACTTCATTCGGTGTTTTGTTTTTCAGCCGTTAACCAGTTTTATGAGTCCCAAGTGTACGATATGTACGTGATAAGGGGCAACGCAGCTGTATTTAAGTGCCATATTCCATCGTTTGTGTCCGATCACATTCAGATTCTGTCTTGGCATGACACTGACGGTGGCGAATATCTGCCGAATACAGATTACGGTATTCTTGGAAATACTATTGCATAGGCTAAACCTTATCGCCCTGTTCCCCTCAGTCCTTCAGTTCGATACACTATTGAAATACTAAGCATCCGTTTCTTCTAATTATATTCCAGTGGTGTCTCAATCGTACACTGTGAACCTAGTTGAAGAGAACGTTTTGCGTGGAAACGCTGCAATTTTGAAATGTCTTATCCCGAGCTTCGTCACCGAATACGTGTCGGTAGCATCTTGGATCATATCTGAGGGAGATACTGAAGAGCAGGAGATTAAGATTGTTGATACTGTTAACAGTGGGGGTACTTAAAATCTACAGGCTTAAATTCATAAACGCAGGTTGACCTATTTTTCGAGCTCAAATGGACCTAACATAACATAAAGCACCTCTACCCATAATTTGCCAAATCTGTGGCACGAATGATGCTCTAAAATTTGGCCAACTTGCGGTATATGTTCAGTGTTGTGTTATTTTCAAAAGAACTTCTTTGACAATCCTTTTATTCCTAATCATCATCCCACATCTTGAGTGAGTGTAGGTTGGTTACTTTGGTTAGTGTTCCAATATATTCTTCAGTATTCTGTTGTTCTGAAAAACATAAGACAACCCTTTGACAAAGTGTTGTACAAGCCAATGGGCTCGTGTTATCTGTCGTAATGGACGATAACGATCCCATATTTTCTTTACAGTGGTAACACAAGCTTACACAGTAAACTTGATGGAAGAGAGCGTCCTGCGCGGCAACGCAGCTATCCTGAAATGCCACATTTCGACTTTCGTAACGGAATATGTGAGCGTTTCTTCGTGGATTGTTTCCGAGGGTGATAACAAGGAACTGGAAATTATGATTGAAGAGGCTAGCGATTTGGGTATTGGGTATATTTCTTCAATTCTGCTTCGAGTCCTGCAATCCTTACGCCTGTCACATTTTCCTTTTTGTATATGTATAGATAGATAGGTAGGTGAATCTTTATTACACACCCGCATTTCTAGGATGCTGAGGGCCTTAGAATCCTTCCTATCAAATTACGAGTTCTTTTTTTTCAGGGCCACTGGGTTATAAACATCAGCAAATTAAAATATACCTAAAATATTTGCTAAGTTTTCCATACATTGTTCACAGTCGTCTCTCAAGCGTACACAGTTAACTTAATGGAAGAAAACGTCCTGCGCGGGAACTCGGCCATTATGAAGTGTCACATTCCTAGTTTTGTAACCGAGTACGTAACTGTCTCATCTTGGATAATTTCGGAGAGTGACGTCGACGAGATGGAGATCAAAGTTGATGAGACGTCCAGTTTGGGTATTTCTGTTTACACGGTTCTATTTTTGGTCCTACCTAATTTCCTCCTATTTTATTTAAGCTCGGACAGGGAACAGTTATAAGGAACGTCTATTTTTAGCGCAAGATGCTCTCGCCAGTTACGGTAGGACAGGTTTTGAAAAAGAAAACATTCATCGCTCGTCAATCCTAGCAAACATTTTGTTGCAGCTGTATCGCAGGCGTATACAGTCAATCTTTGGGAAGAAAATGTCTTACGTGGTAACGCAGCTATCCTAAAATGCCACATACCAAGTTTTGTCTCCGAATATGTCAACATCACTTCCTGGATTATATCGGAAGGGGACACTGAAGAGTCTGAGATTAAAATAGACTCTGTCATTAATTTAGGTACCTAATTACGACTGTCTTCCTGTATAGTGCATCCGATCCCGGTTTTCCTCATCCTCTTTTGAATAGGCTGTCATTAAGATTCTATTTTGATAGGCGAAATAATAATTGTTCAGAGTAGTCATGTATTTCGATTGAGGTGGATATTTTTTTTTTTGCATTTAAATATATTCGCAGTAAAAGTTGCGTTATTGACAGACGAAAGCACTCATCCTATTACTTTTGTTCTCAACAGTTGTATCTCAAGCGTACGACGTGAAATTCTGGGAGGAGTACGTTTTACGAGGCAACGCCGCCATCTTGAAATGCCAGATACCTAGCTTCGTTGCCGAATATGTCTCTGTGTCATCCTGGATAATTTCGGAGGATGAGAACGAGGTTGAAATTAAGATTGACGATACTCCAGATTTGGGTATTCCTTGTCTTCAATGTTTTTGCCTGAGATTCCTTATCCTTATCCTTTACTCTTCTTTCTCTTTGATTGAAGTGTTCTTCGTCTTTTTCGAAGCGAATAAGTATGGTCTTAATTAGTTTGTTGAGTAGGATATAAATCTAAAGGTTGTGCTAGGTTAGGTGGTTTGGTGTCAAACGCTCTCAACTTTTGACTATGACCATATTGTTTCAGTGGTCTCACAAGCGTACGCTGTTAATCTCATGGAGGAATACGTGCTAAGAGGCAACGCTGCTATCGTCAAATGCCATGTCCCAAGTTTCGTCTCTGAATACGTCACTGTTGTTTCCTGGATCATCAGTGAAGGAGATGAAAATCTCGAGATAAAAATTGATGAAGAAACCTCCGATGGTATTAGTGTCTTCTTTACCTCTGGAAGGAGGGATCAGGCTTCTATTATCTAGATGCGTTTGAATAGGGCTTTGTTCCTTACATCTGGGTTCCCGTGATTCCATGGACCTCACCGTCTGCCTATCCTTTGATTCCTCCTTCCTGCATGTTTGAAGTTTGTAAGTAAATTGCGGCCTTAAGCCGCATTGATTTAAATTGAAACTTGGTTGTAGCAATGGGCAATTAATTTGTGAACATTGTTTGAACTCCATTTCCTTTTTGTCGTCATCAAATATTTGTTATAATTATCAGAAAGTGCATTCATCACCCATTGACCGCAATCAAAGTTTGATAAACACAATGAAATATATATATATACCGATTGGAAACCCGTAATAAAAATCTACAACAATTTATATCGTTTTCAGAGGGGAAATACTTGGTATTGCCTTCTGGGGAATTGCATATCAGAGACGTCGGACCCGAGGATGGCTATAAATCATACCAATGCAGGACTAAACACAGGCTGACGGGAGAGACCAGGCTATCAGCAACCAAAGGACGTCTAGTCATCACTGGTGAGTCATTTTGTACGTTTCAGAGAGTAGCGTGATTGACTCCTTCTAGAAAAATCATTGAAGTAATTGAAGAAGTAGGAATCAGTGACGCTACCAGCTTTTTAAAATGATCAGTTTCTGATAATGGTGAAATAGTGAGGTCGAGTCAAAGTTGTAATCATTTTAAAACGCTGAAACTTTTATCTGTGTTGCTAACATAATATCTTTAATGTATAACTTTCAATAAAACTGCAACCCTAATTCAATAAAATATTGAAGATATTTTGTTCAGTAATTATTTCGATGCAAAAGTCAGTAAGTTTTCCAGCTGTACATATCTAACATTTTCCTCCTGAAGCAAGGATAAAATAGGATATAATACGTATTGACTTCTGCATCTTACCTGCGAATCTATTTTTAGAAGACTATAGACACAATTTTATTGCGTCTAAAACCTTCCCTTTACAAGCTGAAACTTGCCTGAATGTTGGGATAGGGTACCCTGCAGAGCCTTGACTCGCGTTGAACTTTACCAGCTTAGAGTAGGGACCGGGGGTGCAAGCTTGCCCGCCATCTGGTGTCACGTCCCAAGTGATCCGCCTTCTCCCAACATACGCAGAACCCGTCGGGAGAGTGCCCCCCAAATTTGCTAGTGCGATGACAACCAGCGGATTCACGTTCGCCCGAGACACCAGCCTGGCGCTTCTGTGCCCCGCACAGGCCTTTCCAGCTCCAATGTACCGGTAAGATGAAAAAATATTTAACAAACTTCGTTATGTTGCACTGTGTTTAGGTATTTTTAGGGACATTTACGTCTACATAGTTCGGGTTTAGATCACAGATTAGCCTTTAAAACTTGGACTAAATCTGTACTTAGTTCCTCATCTAAGGTACAGGATTGATCCATTAGGTTCTGGAGACTGGCTTGAAGGTAAACCAATCGTTTTCAGGAATATTTCTAAAACTCGATCTCAAATTAGATCAAACACAACGAAATTAGACATAGGTCAAATCTTTAGGTCTTATCCGAACACATTGCTGATAAGTTAAATTAGACTATTGATAAGATTCCATCGTCCTGCAGAACCCATAGGTCGCGTGCCACCGAAGTTGTCGACTTCACAAGTGGGGATGATGTATATGTGACCAACTCTGAGCTGCTTTCACATTGATGTGTCCCGCTCAGGCGTTCCCTGTCCCAGTATTCAGGTAGGATTTACAGGCTCAACTTATTTAGATTTACGGATTCGTATATTTGAAAATGTTCAGAACCGGTGGGAAGGGTGCCTCCGAAGTTCGCAAGTACAAGCAGGAGTAGTGACTTCATATTCGATCAAGATTCAAGCCTTGCCTTACTTTGTCCTGCACAAGCATTTCCAGCACCTATGTATAGGTAAGACAAAGATGAAACTCAGGTTCCATTATTCTGCAAGCATAAAAAAGTCTGGTGGTATCTGTCCCATTGTTCAGGTAGAACTTAGAAAGCCATTTTTACCGTAACGGCCTGATAATAAAGTCGCGTCTTCTCTAAACACTCGCAGAGCCCGTGGGGAGGGTGCCCCCAAAATTTGCAAGCACGAGTAGGATCAGTGACTTCCAATGCGATCGTGATAGCAGCCTTGCATTGCTATGTCCAGCGCAAGCATTCCCAGCACCTATGTACAGGTAAGACTGCTGAGGTTGTCAGTAAAACTCTAGGGCTTAGCCATAAGAATTGTTAGTTATTTACTACAAAACCCTCGCTTAGAGGGAAAATTCCATATTGTTTTTAAGTTAAGCATTTTGTTTAAATTCTCCGATCTATGACTGGACCAGGCGTTTCCCGTCCCATCATTCAGGTAAGAATCAAGAACTTCATTTTGTGTTTCTTTCATCTAGAACCTGTGGGTCGAGTACCTCCAAAGTTCGCTAGCGCACAGATCACCAGCGGATTTCAATTCGAAGAAGACTCGAACCTAGCTTTGCTCTGTCCTGCGCAAGCATTTCCAGCTCCCATGTATCGGTAAGTAATTTCTATCTTTTCGTTCATGTTTTCAAATGGGTATTAAACAGTTTTAGGATATAGTGACAAACCGAGGATTAAGAATTGACCAACGTGACTAGAAGCAATTTTTTAAAGCTTAAAGTATTACAAACAAATAAACAAATCCATAGCTTCGAAAAACTTATCTCTCCTTGCCCATTATTCAGGTAAGAACCGGAGCGTTTTTAAGCTTGTTTCTCCCTAGCTAAGAATTATCTCCTTCCTATAAACGCAGAACCCGTCGGGCGAGTTTCTCCAAAGTTTGCTAGTGCGAGCAAGACGAGCGGTGACTTTGAGTTTCAAGAGAACACCAGTTTCGCTCTCCTTTGTCCAGCCCAAGCTTTTCCACCACCAATGTATCGGTAAGCCAATGCCACTGATTATTTCTTCACATCTTACCTGAATTTTCGAAGTCGAAGCTGCTTTGTTTTCATCGGTACGGAGTGATACCGCTGCGCGCTGCTACGTATGACAACTATTTTTGGATCTCGAATCATCTTTAATATCAATCAATATGCGATTCATTGATGGTTCTCCGTCGTTCCTTATCCCATTATTCAGGTACTAACAATTTTTCCTAAAATAATACTTTGTAACCGAAAGAATGTCGTCCTATTCTAACCTATGCAGAACCCGTGGGAAAAGTGCCTCCCAAGTTTGCTAGTGCAAGCAGTATCAGTGGACACTTTCAGTTCGCGGGGAATACCAGTCTGGCGATGCTTTGCCCAGCACAGGCCTTCCCAGCACCTATGTACAGGTAAGCACAGATGTCTGACAAGGTTGTTCGGTTGTTTTGTACCAATAAGTTTAACATATTATATCTTATTACAGTAAAACTGATGGGAAACGTCGAAAGCTGCTGCTAATTTGTTAGATTAGATTCTTACTTCTTATGGCGCTTAAACCCCTTGTGAATCTTGGCCTCCCCCACAATCTTATTTCACATATATAATATTTGCCGATCATCGAGATCTTCTTCAAAACAGTCACTCCAACGTTTTCTGGGCCTGCGTCTTGGTATTTTTTATTGCGGCGTCAGTCTGATCATAGTCTTGGTTATTATATTAGTCAGAATCCGGCCTGCCTATGTAAGCCACTGAGACTTGCAAAGCCTGATGATGGTCACCCGCTTGACAAGTGGCTAATGTTAATCAAGCTCGTTGTTAATTCAAGAGGGTATGGTGTTCTCCGCTTGTTGGCCAAAAATATTCTCAACTCTGCGATCGAAGACTTGGATTCTTTGTTCAGCCTTCTGCCGCTGAGTCAGCGCCTAGGTTTTGCAGGGTAAGGGTAAGGATTTGGATTTTTTACTGAATAGCTTTAACTTGCTACATGCGTGTAGCATTTGTTTCTCGCTTTTATCGTAGCCTTAGCTTCTTTTAGATCTGGTTTCGAAAAGTTAGTATGGATCCCGAGTACCTAAAAGTGTTAACCCGATAGATTCGATTCGTTTACTTATTACTGCATACCAAAACGTAACGTAACGTTCTTATCATGTACGATAAATACCGCATAAGTTCAGACTTGGCATCAGAGTTTATCAATATTCATTCCTATGATATCCAATATTATAGGAGTAAGATTACGTATGTTATGCTTGGTACCTAATTATTAGAGTAGGTAGTTGACCTTTTCCCACTATTCAGGTAAGAACGATGAATAAAGCCTATTCATAAGTTTACTCTACTACTCGTATAAGTTACCTATCTCCTTCCAACCAACGCAGAACCAGTTGGACGAGTGTCTCCAAAATTCGCTAGCGCAAGCAGAAGTAGCGGTGACTTCCAATTTGATGGAAATAGCAGTCTTGCCTTGCTCTGTCCCGCCCAAGCCTTTCCAGCACCTATGTACAGGTGAGCATAACTATAGTCCTTATTGATGTTGCCAGTTCTCTTTGAGTCAAAGATAAGGTTAAACTCTGCTCTTTCAGTTGTGCAGAGAATTCAGTTGCACAGAGCTTAGGAGATAGTTAATGCCACTTCTCAGGATATATAATATCATTGTGAAGTTAAAATGCAAGAAAAAACCTTCATCACACATGTTTTCTGCGGAATTACTGACGGTAAGATATTGCAAGTTCCAAATTATCGAATCCCATCAGTGTTGTGTTGATGTTTTGAAGCAGCTAAGTTCTGGCCGGGCGTGCCCTATCTCGCTATTCAGGTAATAATAACTCTATTCACATACTATCTAAGAGATCCCACTTTTTTCCAAAATGTGCAGAACCTGTGGGGAAGGTGCCTCCAAAGTTCGCTAGTGCAAGTAGCACAAGTGGATTCCAATTTAAAGAAGACTCCAGCATTGCATTGCTTTGTCCAGCACAAGCATTTCCATCGCCAATGTACAGGTGAGTCGAAACTAAAACTCAATAAAGCAACTATTTCCTGGTCAGAATGTGATCAATTAGTCCTCTGTCCCAACTATTCTGAATTTAGGTATTCCTTTTTAGAACCGGTGGGAAGAGTGCCTCCTAAGTTTGCAACCATACTCACGGGAACAATGTTCGACGTTAAGAAAAATGAGTCGTACGCATTGCAATGCCCTGCTCAGGCGTTTCCTGTACCTTTGTTCAGGTGGGTTAGTTTTTAGTAATCTAAGACAAAGTAGGACCCTGCACTTGTTACATCTTTTTATTTAAGGCGGCTGTCTGTCTCTGCCGCACATGGACTAAAAATATTAGTGTAAATACCTGGTAAGGAAACAATGTTTACAATACGGGATTCAAGGAAATATTTCCTTCTTTAGAACCCGTGGGAAGAGTGCCTCCAAAATTCGCATCAGTTGTCACGGGAACTATGGTCGAAGAAAGGAAGAATGAGTCGTTTGCTCTGCAATGTCCAGCGCAGGCATTCCCTATCCCAATTTACAGGTCAGTATTTTATCCGTAACGTAAACCATATCTATCATCGTCTAGAGAAAACAAGCTCCAAAACTTCCAAGGCTCAGGAATGATTGTCAAATAGAGACGAAGATACCCCCAAATCCGCTCCAACAAGTAAGTTCACATCGTAAACAAGTCGCTCTTTTTTTACTTCAGAGCCTATGGGGAAGGTATCGCTAAAGTTTCCTAGCTTAGAGAAGAGCAGATTGTTCAATTTCGATTCCGCACAAACGATGTCAGGTTTGTACCCCGCTCAGGCCTACCCTGCCCCGATGTTCAGGTGAAGTCATCATGCACACGAAACGTTGAATCTTTGCGCTATGTCTCACACTCTTTAAGGCTGCTGTTAAATAAATTTTACAAATTAGAAGTTGAAATTTTTCTGAATATTCTATAGAATCTACGCATGGAGTGTGTGCAGTCAGTTAGAAGTTCGAAATTACTATGAAGCAACAGATAGTTACTGCCAGTTCATAATAATATCTAACTTCTTAGCATTTGTAAATACACAGAGAACACTTTATTGTATACCAGAAATTTGTATTGTACATACATATAGACAGATAATTTAGAGAGATAATTAGAATAATATCTTTCATTGTAAACCAGAAATTTAGCGGTTTTTTTTCCATTAGAACCAATGGGAAAGGTCTCCCCGAAGTTTCCATCAATGGAAACTGGCCGCAGCTTTACATATTCATCTAATTCTTGCGTGACCCTGCTGTGTCCAGCTCAGGCGTTCCCGACTCCTTTATTCAGGTAGTACCAGTAATTATTTATTATTTTAATTATAGTACCAGTAGTTATTTTATGTCTAATAAACATAGTTATAGTTATATGAAGGAGTTCGGTTTAGGATGGCTCTACCCCCGAAATTCAGGCAAATATTTTCCTTCTCGTTTAGAACCGGTGGGTCGGGTCTCGCCAAAATTCACGAGCGGCGACAAACTTCGCGCATTCGATTCTGAAGGCGGTGATAGCATCACCCTTCTATGCCCTGCACAGGCTTTCCCTGCCCCAATGTTCAGGTAACTAAGCACTTTTGTTTTTTAGGTTTTTGTACCATCCTTTTTTGACTGTCTTGAGAAGTGTATTTCCTTCTCGTTCTTTTAGAACCGGTGGGTCGCGTTTCACCTAAGTTCACGAGCGGCGACAAGAGTCGCGCATTTGATGCTCAAGGCGGTGATAGCATCACACTTCTTTGTCCTGCGCAGGCGTTCCCTGCTCCTATGTTCAGGTAGGTAATTATTTCGATTTTAACCTTATTTTTTCTCTTACTCTTGTAGAGCCTATGGGAAGTGCAGCACCGAAAGTCGCAACTAAAGTGATCGATTTGTCAGAGACTTCATCCAACATAACAGTTACATTGCTTTGTCCGGCTCAAGCGTACCCTGTTCCTTTATTCAGGTAATGATATTAAAGTTAAAAGTTACTTTCTTATTCTTTAGAGCCAGTGGGAAGAGTCCCACCGAAGTTTCCAAACCTGGATAGCATTAGGGGGTTCAGTGAAGACATCAATTCTAGTGTTACGTTGCTATGCCCCGCCCAAGCATTTCCAGTGCCCTTGTCAAGGTAAATTTACATTTTTTTTTCTTTCTAGAACCAATAAATAGTGCCGCGCCGAAAGTCCCCTCGAAAACGATTGAGTTCGTGGAATTCGCTCGGGGCACCAGCGTTACACTGCTTTGCTTAGCTCAGGCGTATCCTGTACCGCTTTTTAGGTAAGTTGAATCAAACTTATTGTTCTAGAACCGGTCGGGTTAAAAGCGCCGACGCTGTCCACGGATTTCAAAATGGCGTGGTACGTTAAGGACGTGGAGCAAGGATTTGCATTGCTCTGTCCTGCACAGGGATTCCCGGCTCCGCTATTCAGGTAATTCGAGAGTAATTCTTGAAACAACAGGTTTGAAAGTTTCAGGGCCGGATTTAGGGGAGGGCAGGCGGGGCTACTGCCCTGGGGCCTCCACAAGGAAAGGGCCCCCACAAAAAGCTAATATGTACTATCATTAAACGCCAATCTTTTATGAGTACTTACCTATAACGTCTGTTTTTTTTTCAAATTAAAAAAAAAAATTCGTCGTATTCATTGTAGTTTTTGTTTCGTATTTTTTATTTGGGAATAATAAGGGGCCTACGCTCCTTCGTTGCCCTAGGGCCTCCAGACCTCAAAATCTGGCTCTGGAAAGTTTGTTCTCGTAATTAGTGTAGTTTTTGTTCCAGATTTAATATTCGTACCTATGTTAGCGCGCAGGGTTACCCAGTTATTTTTCTTAAATGAGGGACCGCTTCCGTCTCCTTTCGGTTCAAAGTCGCCAACGTTTTCTACAGACGATAAGTTAGCATGGTTCGTCAGACCCATGGGTCTAGACTTGGCTCTACTCTGCCCAGCGCAAGCATACCCCATTCCAATATTCAGTTACTTAGATAGCGTTGTTTGTTTTTGTCCTATAGAACCCGTTGGATCTAAGTCGCCAACGTTTTCGTCCGATAACAAACTATCCTCGTACGTCAGACACGTCGGGCATGATCTGAACTTACTGTGTCCCGCTCAGGCCTTTCCCGTCCCCATATTCAGGTAATAATATATTTAAATCTCCCTTTGTAGAACCGATGGGCTCAAAGTCTCCTACATTCTCTAACGACGTCCAGTTTTCCGGAATCACTCGTAGGACGGGGCAAGATTTTGCACTCTTATGTCAAGCGCAGGCCTTTCCTGTCCCAATATTCAGGTAAGAGAAAGTTTCTTAGTCTTATGTTCCTTGCTCTGGTTGTGTCACAGAGCCGATCGGTTCCAAGGCGCCAACATTTTCGTCAGAGTTCAAGAGTACAACTCTGACCAAGGCAGCTGACCAGGCTCTTGTGTTACTTTGCCAGGCACAAGCTCACCCTCCACCGATATTCAAGTGAGTGTGAACATTTACAAATACTCCATTTTCGTCAGAACCGGTGACTGCACGAGCCCCTGCGTTCCCCTCTACCGCGTCAACGTACAATACAGATGTTGGGATGAATAAGGCTACGTCGTTACTTTGTCAGGCGCAGGGGTATCCTCAACCAATGTTCAGGTAGGTTCATCATGTTCAATATTGGCCTAATGTTTTTAGAACCTGTTGGTGTAAAAGCGCCTACCTTCTCTACCGACTCCAAAGGCAGCATATTTGTCAGAAGTATTGGCCATAGCTTCGCTCTACTGTGTCAGGCGCAGGCTTCTCCTCTCCCAATATTTAGGTAAGTGGCTAATGTTTACTTTTTATTTTGCGCAGAACCAGTTGGCTCTAAGCCGCCTACATTCTCGACTGACTTTACCCTATCGGCGGTCACGAGGCATAGCGGTCAAGGTTTCGCTCTGATGTGTCAAGCTCAGGCCTTCCCTGTACCGATTTTCAGGCAAGTTCTCTTTACTTCGTAGGTGAAGTGGTATTTGTTTTTGACAGAACCTGTCGGGTCGAAGGCGCCAACATTTTCAACTGATTTCACGTCTTCGGCTTTAACAAGACATAGCGGCCAGGCATTGGTATTGCTGTGTCAAGCTCAGGCATTTCCAGTTCCAATATTCAGGCAAGTTTTTATTACATTAAGTCAGTTCATCGTCTGAGGTAAGCTCTGATTTGTCAACAGAACCCGTCGGATCGAAAGCACCTACGTTCTCTACCGATTCTGCTCTTTCATCAATAAAGAGACAAAGCGGTCAAGGTTTCGCATTACTATGCCAAGCTCAGGCATTCCCTGTTCCGATATTCAGACAAGTTCCTTACAATGAAACAACATTTTGTTATAGAACCGGTAGGAGCTAAGTCGCCGGCGTTTTCGTCTGAATCTATTCAAATAGTTAGAAGAAATATCGATCAAGCCTTTGCTCTGCTCTGTCAGGCCCAAAGCTACCCAGCACCAATCTTCAGGCAAGTTACACCTAACTAATATAGGATTTCTCGTGCAGAGCCCGTGGGTTCCAAGGCGCCTACTTTCTCCAACGATGCGGCTAGCACTACCTTTATTCGTACTGTCGGTCATTGCTTCGCGCTTTTCTGTCAGGCTCAAGCGTTCCCCGTCCCAATCTTCAGGCAAGTGTTAAATATTAATTTAGGTTTTTTTGTACAGAACCTGTGGGTTCTAAAGCGCCGACATTCTCCACCGATGCCCATTCCAGCAGTTTTACACGAACCGTTGGTCACGGTTTTGCACTCTTATGCCAGGCTCAAGCGTTTCCCGTTCCCATATTCAGGCAAGTAATAAACTTTGATCATTGCAGAGCCGACCAACAATATTGCTCCTAGGAAACAGATGAACGAGCAGTTCGAGGGTTGGAAACTGGTTTTGGTCTTAACTAATGCCACAGCATACCTGACGTGCCCTGTCAATGCTTTCCCGGCTCCTCGTTTCGGGTAAGGATCCTTGCTCTGCCTTGATCCTTGTTTTTAGATTATATATAGTCGATCGAATTCATTACTGGAACATTTCAAAATATACTGTTTTGAGTAATTGACGTTTAAAAATCTGTAAAATTTTAAAATTCATAGTAAAATAATAGTTTCTTCACTGGTAGAAGTCGTTTTATAATAGTTACAATTAACGTTTGACTTGTACCATTAGTGATTGGGAAATAATCTTAATAATTCTGTGTACGTCACTCTAAACACGTGATTTTGGAGATGTTCTGGTAATGACGAATTTGAAGCAGTCTCAACGCTCTTCGAATTAGCCTGAATATGGTCGGCTACTGTGCAGGTAAGTAAAATGTCATTTAATATTAGTTTTTCCTTCCTTTCTCAGAGCCCGTGGGCGCTAAGGCGCCAACATTCTCGGGGGAGTCAAAGAGTTTCACATTCGAAAAGGAAATAGGTCACAGTTTCGCTCTCCTATGTCAAGCTCAGGGTTTCCCTACTCCACTATTCAGGCAAGTTTTGTTGTGTTTTAATCGCAAAACTCTATATAGAACCGATCGCCAGCGCGTCTCCAAGCATCACATCGACACCGAAAGCAGCAGTGCATTACCCAGAGCAGAACCCTATGGCTCTAATCTGTCCGGCACAAGGCTATCCTGTACCCATATCAAGGTGCGTGATTTTCCTATTTTATTCCTTCCAGAACCTACGAACAAAATTGCGCCGCGTAATGATAAAGGGAAAAAATTCGAGGGTGGTGAAATATTCATTGTACCACAAGCGGACTCTGCTTATCTCACTTGCGAAGTTGCTGGCTACCCCGTTCCGATATTCAGGTATGTTGCCGATCTGATTACTTTACCCCATAACGAAGTTTCGTTAGGTATGTTTAGGGTTTGCAAGGTCCATTCCAAATTTCGGGCGTAATCTCGTTTGGCTAAGTCTCCAAAACAATTTCAGAACCAACAAATAATATACCTCCGCGTAAAGACACAACTAAACACTTCGAAGGGTGGGAAGTGACCTTCGTTCCCTTGAAGGACGCTGCTTACCTCACTTGCCAAGTGTCTGCCTACCCGGTGCCAATTTATAGGTGAGTTAAGGAGACCCTACTCCTTGTATTGCAGAACCGTCTGGTAGGACTGGACCGAAGGTGACAGGCGACGGCCTCAATCGGCAGATAGGACGCGGTAACCTGGCTTTGCTGTGTGAGGTCCAGGCTTTCCCTGCGCCAATAACAAGGTATGGAGGCAGCTGAAGTATTGTATTCAGCGACAGAAGACGTCAACAGACAAGACGATAGATATGTTATTAAATTAAAAAAATGTTCGTTGGGTAGTTGGTAAAGTAGATACTATCGTCGCGGTACATCTTTTCTTGGCCGTTTAGTTTAAGTCGCCATTGTATCGACACGCTATTGCCTCGTTTTCTCGTTACTCCACGTACCTACGTAATCACGTAACGTAACCACCACAGAAGCTAGATCCTAAGGAGGCTGAAAGGCGGACCAGGTTCCAGTCACGTCGGGTTATCAGGTTAAGCTATCGACGGTGGGCGGTCGTGGAAGGTGAATCGAGTATCCGGAAGCGGCTCTTGCTTTAGGTACGCTGAACTCTAGCCCTCCTTGCACCACGGGTCTGGTGAGTCTTTCTGCCTATTCCTTTGTCCCACTTTTGAACGTCCAAACAATCGCAACCTAAAACTTGTCATCATAGTTCACTCATAGCCGCGGAATCCCGGGAACAAAACATTTGGTTTTACCTAACTGGTTTTGCCTTGTGTCATTCTAGATGGTTAGGTAGAGTTTGAGACATGAGGGAAGCCTAACCCAGGCACTGCAGCAGAGAGTTGAATTTCACTCTCCTTCGAACCCCGAAAGACGCAGTTCATAATCGCGGTCCAAAAAAAATCAGTAGTCTTTGCCAAGGTACAGACCCCGCGGTCGGCCGTCGGTATCACGCGTCCATCATCACATTAGCCACACCATACCATCTCCAATGTACTGACGTGCGTTGTTATTGCAGTGTGTGGCGGTTTTACCGGCGTGTACCGCGGCCGGCCCCGGCCAAAGCCTAAGTAACGATTGAGTGACGCGGACACCTAACTTCGGGGTAAGTCTGGGTGCTCTCGCTTTCCATTCAGACGCTTAGATCTTTACTTTGTGCTTTACTTTTGTCATGGTCTCGCTGTAAAGCTGCGGATCCATCCACCCGTCAATGTCATCAGTCCATTCATAAAAGATGCGGGCTTGCACTACGGTGGACGCGAGGGTAGGTAAGTCGTGGATCCGCGGCTTATAACAATTCTGGTTGCGGTTTGATTTTGTCCGTATTCGCTAGCTTTTGGGGTATCCTTTTGTTGTTTACTAACCTCTTAACATCGGCGTTTCGATTGGTCGATTTTCATTTGTCCGTATTTTTGTTTCGCTTACGCACAAGGCTTTAGGATGTGGTCAAAACTTCGACGTTTTATTTATCTTTTCTTCAAGAGCCGACGAACAGCGTTCCTCCGCGGCTGTCAGCTAGTCGGTTCCAAGAATCCCAAATGGTCTTCGGGCAAACTGGTACAGTTCTCTGTCAGAGTCAAGGCTTCCCCGTTCCGGTCTTCAGGTAGGTGAAAACTGACCATTCGATTTCCACCTACCTAGGTGTTCACTTCCAAAGCAAACTAACTTTTCAAAGTAATTGGCCCGTAAATTCAAACTTAACCCTACAAAGCTGAGGCCCAACTTTTCAAATCACTAAACGCCGTTTCTCTTGTTGCAGGTGGTACAAGTTCATCGAAGGAACGACTAGGAAACAACCAGTTACGCTGGACGAGAGAGTGAAACAAGTCTCTGGAACTCTGATCATAAAGGAAGCTAAAGTCGAAGATTCTGGCAAATACCTGTGCGTTGTCAACAACTCTGTTGGAGGTGAGTGACTAAAACTAATTACAGTAAAAGTTGACAATGTCGAAGATCCATGTATCCTGAAAATTTATCTTCTCGCTGCATAGCTTCTTTCTTTTCGAAGATTTTCACCATCAGTCCTTTTAACCAATTATTTAACATAATACTGAGTGCATCTACAACGCTCCGTAAAGTTAATTGAAGATCTCAAAGTTAAGTTCTACTGTCCAGTGTACAGACCTTAGTGGGCTATGGCTACCCAAATGCTCTTTCGTAGTGGATATGAACCACTAACGAACACAACCATTACTCTTCCAGGTGAGTCAGTAGAAACGGTGCTAACAGTAACAGCTCCCCTCAAAGCGACTGTCGAACCAGCGACCCAGACCGTTGACTTCGGCAGACCAGCCGTCTTCACTTGCAGATACGAAGGGAACCCCGTTAAGACGATCACATGGTTGAAAGATGGCAAGGACATGAAGCACCATGATGCTATGTTGAGGTGAGGGTTGTTACTATTCAGTAGGAGGGCTTTCTTTTTCTTATTTTTTATTTCGGTTGGTAGCAAAATAATAAAAGTGCCTTCTAGTGAATCCGTGGAACTTGGGGCAACTTAGATCGGGAAGGTTTTATTATTTTGTCGGATCTATGCTCAGATCTATGCAAGTGGCAAACCCTAGTTTATGCATAGGCATACAGGATCCCTCCAAGCAGAGGGATAGCCCTCAGGGATACAGGTGTGAGCTAATGTAATGTGTAATTTTGTCCTCCCCTATTTCAGGATAGAGTCAGTAAAGAAAGAAGACAAGGGAATGTACCAGTGCTTCATTCGCAACGACCAAGAGAGTGCCGGCGCCAGTGCTGAACTCAAACTTGGAGGACGATGTAAGTCACGTCTTGTATAGATATTGGCTGTAGCACTGCGCTGTTAGCGCAAACAAAATTAAGAAGAAAGACATTTATTATACCAACAAGACACATAACAGATACAAAATAAACAGATAAGTAGCATAATATGCCCAACAACACACAAATCCAATAAATGAAACAGGACCGGTCAAATAAAGGAAGCTAAATACACAACAGACAAATGAAATAAATAAAACAGGACCATAAATCTAGGATATACTTGTAAGTTGTCCTAGTTTTTGATCTGTTTAGCTCGTACACACATACGACCTAAACACTTTACCCTCCTTTCGGGCCCCACCGTAATCAGGTAAAACCGGCCCAGAGTGTATGCAAAACTTAATATTTCGCAAAAAATGGGAAAATGGTTTTCTTACACACGACCACGACACACACTTAAACGACCACAATTTCAGCTTTCTAGTAGGCAGGCACTTCTCGTCTCTGTGCTAAGCCGCGGACAGACAGACAGACAGACGAAACGACGTGGCGAAACTATAAGGGTTCCTTGTTGACTGCGGAACGCTAAAAATCACACTCGTCCGCAGTTGAGCCGCCCCAGATCCGGCACAGCTTCGGCGAGCAGACCCTCCGCTCCGGCCCCTCCCTCCGGCTGAAGTGCGTCGCCTCCGGGAACCCCACGCCCGACATCGCCTGGCTCCTCGACGGAGAGAAGCTCTCTAGCGGGGAGAGGCTGCAGATCGGCCAGTTCGTCACCGCCGACGGCAACGTCGAGTCCCATTTGAACATCTCCTCGGTGCACACGAACGACGGGGGGCTGTACTCGTGCATCGCTTCGAGCAAGGTATTTTTGTGTACATGTATGTATGCCGGTAAAGGATGTCCCAGGCGGGTATACTTCGATCAAATAGGGGACGTATTAGCAAAGGGCAAGATAAAAAGTACCCGAAACCGGCGTGCGTGCATGCAACGACTAATGAATGTTGAGGAAGCGAAAGTGATGTTTCAAGATCGTGGCAAGGGGCAGTCCCTGGTCTCTGCCTAGCTCTGCAGCATTGTAATAGGTAATAACATACTAAGACAAGAAAGTGTCACTCTTCGATTCGTTTTTAGTTGGTCTTAAGTTTTTGAACTCTACATATTATTAACTTCGTCTTAAGTTGTTTGTTGTAAAACAGCGTCCATAAGCGTATTGTTTTTATATTTAGATGAAACAATAAACGACTGAACTTGGACTAATTTGCGGGGATGCGGGGCGGCGGGGCTGAAGTTCGAAAAGAGCAGTTCGAAATAGAGTTGCCCATTTTCCAGTACTAAAATGGCTCCCACGTTACGGGGTTTTCTAACGTGGGCGCCGTCAGAAAGTGAACCTAACCTAGGATAACTTATTATTGGAAACATGTTCGTCGTCATCATTATCATCAGGGCGCCAGATTAAGAATAGCCTCACTCCATTTCCTTCCGTGGATGTCGTAGAAGGCGACTAAGGAAATCATTTACCAGGAGACGGGCAGCAGTGTCTTCCTGAGATTCCAACCGCATACTGCGGTCGCTAACCCGCCTGCCCGCCTGCCAAGCGTGGCGATTATGTCAAAACCCCATATGGTTATAAAAAACCATGAAGGAGGCCTATGTCCTGCAGTGGGCGTCAAATGGCTGATGATGATGATGGTCCCATTCACCGCAGGTTGGCAGCTCCTCGCACGCGGCTCGAGTCAACGTGTACGGTCTTCCGTACGTGCGTCCGATGAAAAAGCGTCCCGTGGTCGCCGGGGATTCCCTGCTGGCGCACTGCCCCGTCGCCGGATACCCGATCGACTCCATCGTGTGGGAGCGGGACGGACGGTACGGTTGTCTTTATCGCTCTTGATGTCTTGAGGTAGCGTAGAAAGAAACGGGCTGTCTCATTGATGGGAATATTGGTCCTCAGCCCTAAAGCCCTAAAGTTGCTGAATTTTCACTTATACCTTTAGATCTGTAGCCCGAAAATGACAGGCGTACATATACCAGTGTTCGAACCGGGGGGTCGCGGTCGCCAGCCAGGTAAATGTAAGATGCAAGGATCCTACTTAGTGTTGCCAGTTACGAAATTGGCAAAATCTCCAACTTGGCGATGGTAGATAAAAGAAACGGTAAATTTTTTAATTTTTTTGATTTTTCGTTCTTTTATTTTCGAGGGTGCTGAGTTTTAAGAAATCTAATTCAATCTGATGTCACATGCCAAAATGACAGTCTATAAGATCGGCACCATCTGTTTGGGCATTTATGTGCTTTAGAGACCTTTCACAATCTTTTATTCTTGGGAGTATCATTTTAAGGCAAATTGGCACCATCAATTTAGTAAATTTTCGGCCGCGCTAAAGGGCGCCTATAAGACAATATTTTTATAATAGAAGGCAAAAAGATTTTTTGAAAATGACTCCGTCGATTTAGTCACCACAAATTCTCTGGCTAGCTTTCAAAACAGATTTTTTGTTTTTGAGGGCGCAGAGTTTATATGGAGTGTTGGGATTTCCTAATCACCATGGGCTGACAACACACACGCGGGCGACGGCGGGGTCTGAGGAGAAGAGGGGGTGCGCGCCCGCGCCGCGCTGCAGGCCGGTCGCGCCACTCGGGAAAACGCTGCTCCGTCGGAACCACGCGTGTTGCGTTGATTCATTGTTTTACTCTACTGCACAGAGAATATAATCTCTACTGAACACATGTTGTTTTACTCAAATGAACATATGGAGACCACACGACGTGATACTACTAGCTACTAAGAAGAAAGAAATACGTCTACCTTCCTTCTCTCAACGCAACGTTCCTGTTTCTAGAGGTGAGTCGTTGACGACTTAACGTCCAACGAAACGCAACTGCTTTTTTGGAAATAAAAACTAGTTTCAAAAGCCGTTTCAGTTGCAACTGGTTTTGTATGAGGACTCCTCATACAAAACTAGCTGCAGCTGGAGCGGCTTTGAGGAGCGGTTGCATCAACGATGGGAAAAACGTTTTATACTTACCTGTTTCTGACCACTACCATTGTCTTTTTCAAAACAGTTCCATAAAACACTAAGATTTTGTCGCGCCGCCATTTTATTATGTACAATAATTTAAAATATTATTTTTTACACTATTTAGTATTAACATTAAGTACGTACCTATTTAACTTTAAACAATGAACTCTATTTACAACTTGACACTATTAGCATGGAGCGAACCACACAATAATTAATTAACGACAGAGCTTTTCGAGCTTTCACGCGCACGTGTCACTCATTTAGCAATTCAAAATTACTAAAACAAAAAATCAAAACAAATTACGTAACATTGATTGGTAATCGCACCGTTTTATTTCCGACCGTATTATTAAGACATAAGAGTGGAATTCAAATATCTAGAACAGTCAACGCAAACAATACTGTTCTTAACAAAATTGCCCTCTTTCTTTTTTGTGTCTCTTTCATACACACACCTAGAAATTTGCCTAAAAGTACACAATAAAATTATTTGGATCTAACTCTTTCCATTATCGACCAAAAGTGCAAATTTAAACGAGCCGCATATTCATGTAGCGAGAGTTGCATCAAGGTCACGCGGCACGCGCGCTTCCATTCTTTCGGCTATTTCCGTGTATTTTCGTTTGCCTCCGTTGAATTGGAACGCGTTACAAGAAACGGTTTGGCGATGCGAATGATGTTAGATTTCGTTCTTATTCTAACGGGGTAAGGAAGTAAACTGTTAGTCAACGGGTTTGGAAAAATGTAGTTCTTTTTGAAACGGGTTCTTAGTTTAGCAAAAAGCAGTTGCTTTGTTGTTTGAGAAAAAACGGTTTTTTAAAACAGTTCGTTGAATCAACGCTCACCTCTACCTGTTTCATCTTGCTGCACTCTGCACTGTACAACTATCGACGTGAGAAACCGTGTACCTGTACCTACCACCTTCGCTTGGACGCAAACCTAACTACGTGATCGCCTGAGTACCTATTTATCAGCGAACGACGGACGAGACGATATACCTACCTACCTACCTACCTCGTGGCGTCGTCGTCGCGGGTCAAGCTTCTAGAACATCTACGTAGCGAGGCTTGGTCATTTGGGAGTTTGCAGGAAGTACCTACCGGTGTGCAGTGTGACGTAATTTCGCGTTACGACTTACGGTATTCATGGTTGCCTTGTAAGTTCACTTACTTCTCCCATAGCTCGCCACCGCACGCTTCTATTTTATGCAAAGGTACGCATTCTATTCTTTTCTACTTTTCTATTCATGGAGTCAGATTCTAAAGTTCTATTTAGGTAACACAAGTGTTTTCTTGTTCAGCTAAAACTTTGTCTGAAAGGTATACATTCCTACTGCATTCTATTGAGTTTTCACTACGTGCTACTGACTAAAATAGGCGCCTACTCCTGTCTTGTTGATGTCTATACTAAAAAGGGCCTATTACTAAAACTTGAGAAAACTATTTCCCTGCACTTAATGAAATGATAGATAAATCTAATCTACTACTTTACTGCAAAGACAGGCTGTCTTACTAAAGCATATTATTATTGTAACTAACTTTAACCTTTAAAATTCTCAAAGTATACTTAATATTTTAGTGTGTCTAAGGACAATCTTTGTAAAGCTTTGCATATTGCTAAAGTACTGATACTTCTAGGTCTTCGCGTCGTCGAGACCTCTGCTTCTTGGGTTCTGCTGAGTGCGTGAGTCCTAGCCGCTTACTGAGAAACGCCGGCATTGCGTGTGAACTGCTGACCGAGTAACTTCACTTGCCGCTGTCATAGCGGCCTGCACGGTTTGAACTTATTTCTTAGTTACTTGTACCTACTTACTTGTTGGTCTGTTCGGTTTGTTGCTGTGCCTGCCTACTGAGACTACTTACTGTTATTTGATTCTGTTATTGCTGAAATAAGTAGGGAGGCATAATTTTGACATGGCGGCCTCATTTGAACAACTTATTCGCCAACGCACTGCTATTAAAGGGAGAATAACAACCTTTTCTAAGTACTTGGACACTATTAAACAAATTGAAAAAGAAGAAAACCTTACTAAAGAGCTAATCTCTGAACTTGAACTAAAATTAACAAGATTTAGGGACTTAATGAATCGGTTTGATGACTTAAAAAATGCTATTGAGATTTTAGACATTGATCAGATGGGAGAAAATGAAAACATTGAGAGTGAATTCTGCTCAAAGATTGCTGTGGCTCAAGTGTTAATTGAAACAAACACTAAAACTAATTTGAATGAAAGTTCTTCTAATTCTAACCATGGCTACGGCAATGTAAGACTGCCAACCATCCAGCTGCCATCATTTGATGGCCATTATGCCAAATGGATGGAGTTCAGGGATACTTTTGATTCTCTAGTGAACAGCAACAGTTCCATACCTGATATCAACAAGTTTCACTATTTGCGGTCTTCTCTAGAGAAAGAAGCACAAAATGTTATAAAATCACTTGAATTCAATGCTCACAACTATAAGTTGGCTTGGGAACTGCTTGTTGATCGCTATAATAACACCAGACTGCTGATAAACAATCATTTGAGGGCTCTCTTCAACTTTGAACCCATTGTCAAAGAGTCCTTCAAATCCTTCCGCTACATGATTGATTACTTCTCAAAAAATCTTCAAGCTCTCAATGCCTTAAACGAGCCCACTGATCATTGGGATACTCTTATAATATTCATGATGGTGTCAAAGCTAGATGGTGCTACTTGTAGAAAGTGGGAGGAGCACAAGGGTAGTGCTGATGGTACTTCCTCTTTAAAAGATTTTATTGATTTTCTCCGTCACCGTGCTGACATGCTAGAAACATTACAATGTAATAAAGGCTCTAGGCCCACTGAAACGAAAACTGAAAGAAAACCCTTTATTAAATCTGCCTTTGTGGCAAACTCAAGTCTGGCTACTTGCTTGATCTGTCCTAAAGATCACCTTGTATACAAGTGTGATAAATTTAAGTCAATGTCTTTAGAAGAGCGATTTGATGAAGTCTCGAAGCACAAGCTGTGCCTTAACTGCCTTCGTCCAGGCCATTTTGCTACCAACTGTAGGCACACTCCTTGCAAAATCTGTAAAAGAAAACATAATTTGTTATTGCATAAGCAACACTCTTCTCACTTACCTACGGGTAATGAACTTGGTACCTCTGCTTCAGTGCCTACTCAGGGAGCTGTACCTACTCACTTATCTGCTGTCACTATGCAGGCTCCAAGTCGCGACCCACAGGTACCCAACAACTGTGGCCGGGCCTCTACTCAAGATCAACAGGCCCTTCTCAACTGTAGTCGGGCCCCTACTCACGATCTACAGTCCCATCTCAACTGCGGGCCGGCCCCTACTCAAGATTTACAGGCCCATCCCAACTGCGGTCGGGCCCCTACTCGCGATCTGCATGTCCATTCTACTGGCATGATGGCTCCTACTGCCGATGTGCAGGCTCTTACTACTGATTCTACTTCCTTGTCTGTGGTGACACCCGGACAAGTCCTTTTGTGCACTGCTGAAGTGGAATTGCTTGATAAAAGAACTAACAAAACTCACCGTGTGCGGGCTCTCCTGGATAATGGATCTCAATCTTCCTTCATATCTGAAAAAATACAAAAAAGATTAAATCTCTCTTGTTCTGACACTACGATGTCTATCGCTGGTCTAAATAATAAAGTGACTAATACTACTCAAACTTGCGATGTTACTCTGAAGTCACGCCTCAACTCTTACGAATTCAAGGTTTCTTGTGTGGTGATACCGCACATTACTGGAATGCTACCTAGTGTAACGGTAGATCCTTCGAGACTGAACCTGCCTCGTCTTGAACTGGCAGACCCAAGTTTCTATCGCCCCTCAGATATAGATATCTTACTGGGTGCGGATATCTTTTGGGATATCATAGCCTCAAAACAGGTAAAACTTGGCAAAAATCTGCCCACTCTACAAGAGTCAAAGTTGGGTTGGCTAGTATCCGGGCCAACTGGGCAAGGCCTTGTGTCTCGTACTAACTCTTACTTCTGCCAAGAGATAAAGGACTCTGTGGCAAGATTTTGGGAACTCGAAGATGTTCCCTTTTCTCCATCTAAACTAAAGCTCTCTAAGGAGGAGGAGCACTGTGAAACTCATTTTGCTACACATACTACCCGTCTAGAGGACGGTCGCTTCTCAGTCAAGATTCCCTTTAGCGAGCCTCCCGAAGATGCTCTCGGTGACTCTTATCAACACGCTAAGAAGCGTTTCTATAACTTAGAAAGGAAACTTGCAAAATGCGATATTAAACCGGACTATGCAAATTTCATTGAAGAATATGAACAGTTAGGACATCTAACTAACTTGGGTCCGATAAAGGATGACAACCGCAGCTACTACATCCCTCATCATCCTGTCATTCGCCAAAACAGCGAAACTACTCGACTTAGAGTAGTCTTTGACGCTTCTTGCAAGACTACTTCTGGAAAGTCACTTAATGACGTTCAACTTGTTGGGCCAGTGGTCCAAAATGATTTGATGACGATACTACTTCGCTTTCGTCAGTACGCTTACGTAGTAACAGCTGACATTGAAAAAATGTACAGACAGGTTTCGGTAGATAAATCTCAACGTCACCTGCAACGAATCCTCTGGAGGCAAGAAGAGAATCAGCCCCTCAACGTCTTGCAACTGAACACCCTAACTTATGGGACAGCTTCAGCCCCTTATCTTAGTACTAGATGTCTAGTACAACTCGCATCTGAATGTACGGATGAAGCTGTCGCCAATACCTTAAAGAATGACTTCTATGTTGATGACCTCAACACTGGTTCAAATTCTAAATCTGCCTTAAAGGCCACTATCAAAGGAGTTACTGAAAAGCTCAATGAAGGCTGCTTTCCCCTGCGGAAATTCCGCACTAATTCTCCCGACATTCTTGACGATATTCCTTCTATTAACCAGTCCCAAGACTTCAGCAAGGAATCCTCTGTGCTAGGGTTAAAATGGGCACCCAATTCTGATACGTTGAGTTTTTCTGTCGACGCCCAAGACATTGCCAAAGTTACGAAGCGCTCTATCCTGTCAAACTCGTGCAAGATCTTTGACCCGCTTGGCCTTCTGTCAGCTTGCACGATATTTCATAAAATTATTCTACAGAAACTGTGGTTAAATAAATTAGATTGGGATGACAATCTGCCTGATGAGATCAGGGGCCTAATTATGCGCACCATATCCTGAGCAATTCCAATCGTATAACTGTCAAATTCCATACTAATTTGACAGTTAGACGATTGGAATCGCTCAGGATTTGGTGAGCGTAATATAGGGGCAGGAACTCTTGGCTAGACTTTTATAATGATACTAAACACTTTCAAAACATTGAAATACCGAGGTATACCCTTTGCGAAGCTCCCACTGAAATAGAAATCCACTGCTTTACTGACGCGTCCCAAGACGCTTATGGCGCATGTATTTACTTAAAATCTACCAATGCCAAAGGCACACAATCTGTCAATCTGTTGTGCGCCAAAACTAAGGTCAGCCCATTAAAAGCTGAAACTATACCACGCCTAGAACTACTGGGAGCACTGCTTGGAGCAAAACTTTATGCCAAGGTTTTGCAATCGCTGAAAATTGCGGTTTCTCGTTCTGTCTTTTGGACGGACTCAACTATAGTTTTAGGATGGTTACACACTGAACCCAAAATTCTTAATACTTACGTTTCTAACCGGGTTGAACAAATTCGAGATCTTACCGATAAAAACGCATGGCGACACGTACCTACTGAATTGAATCCAGCCGACATGGCTTCTAGGGGCATTCAACCACGTTGCCTCTCTGGAAATGACTTTTGGTGGCACGGTCCCTCTTTCTTGTTAAAATCTGAAGATGAATGGCCCCCATCAAAATGTATTCCTCCGACGTTACCTGAAACAAAATTAAGCTTAAACACTAAAACGTTACACACTTACGAGATACCTTTCGAAAAATACTCTAAGCTTTATAAACTACAAAGAATATATGCTTATGTGTTAAGGTTCACAAAAAATGTAAAAAAGAATAAAGCTAAAGTAATTGGTGAACTTACCTGCTCTGAATTACACGACTCACTTACCTTGTTGGCCAAAGCTTCACAAAGAGAATTCTTTGCTAAAGAAATACACTCACTTAAAATTAACAAACCGTTAGATTCCAAGTCTTCTGTTCTCTCTTTGAATCCATTCTTGGACGATGACGGTGTGCTGCGCGTAGGTGGTCGAATTGACAACGCATCACACTGTCCTTATGGGAAAAAGCATCCTATTTTATTACATCCTAAACACAGATTTACTAAGCTTTTGTTCGAACGAGAACACCTTCGACTTCTTCATTGCGGTCCTCAACAACTGTTGAGCTCTATTCGCGAACAGTTCTGGCCTACTGGTGGAAAGGCTTTAGCTTCTGCTACTGTAAGATTGTGTGTTCGCTGTCAACGATTTAAAGCTAAACCTTTACACCAAATAATGGGCAACTTACCTAAACCTCGTGTAACCCCCGCTCTACCATTTGAAACTTGTGGCACCGATTTTGCTGGACCATTTCTCATACTTAACAGAAAAGGTAGAGGCGCAAGAACCTCAAAGTGCTATTTATGTATCTTTGTTTGCTTCGGCACTAAAGCTGTCCACTTGGAAGTCGTAAGCGACATGAGTACCGACGCATTTATTCTATGCTTACGTAGGTTCATTGCACGACGCGGAAAACCTCATACTATCTACTCAGACAATGGCAAAAATTTCGTAGGCGCCAGCAATGAACTGAACAGACTACTTAAGGCAAATCAAAAACCGGTCAGTGAGTTCGCGTGCAGTGAAGGCATAACATTTATCTTTTCTCCCGCTTATGCACCGCATTTTGGCGGAATCTGGGAGGCTGGGGTTAAGACTGCTAAATTCCATTTAAAGCGTGTGGCTGGAAACACTGGTCTAGTCTTCGAGGAGTTGTACACTTTATTCGCACAGATAGAGGCAATCATGAATTCGCGTCCTTTGACATCTATGTCCAATGACCCATCGGACTTGTTGCCACTCACACCTGGGCACTTTCTTGTGGGCCGACCCTTGACATCACTGCCGTCGCCAGTGTCAGATCGAGTCAAACTCACTCGCTATCAACTCATCGAGAGGCTGAGACGACACTTCTGGACCCGATGGACAAAGGATTACTTATCTTCTCTACAACAGCGTACCAAATGGAAAACTCAAAGGCGTAATCTTCAACTAGGTGACATAGTCCTGGTCATGGATGCTCGCTTGCCACCACTGAAATGGCTGCTCGGTCGCATAACCAGGCTATATCCAGGCGCCGACGGACTATGCAGAGTAGCCGACGTTACTACTGAAGGAGGAGTTGTTCGACGAGCGCTCTCCAAGCTCTGTGCCTTAGAAGGCATTATAGAATCCCATGAGCTCCTTGGGCAGCAAGCTCCCAAGGGGGGGGAGGATGTTGGGATTTCCTAATCACCATGGGCTGACAACACACACGCGGGCGACGGCGGGGTCTGAGGAGAAGAGGGGGTGCGCGCCCGCGCCGCGCTGCAGGCCGGTCGCGCCACTCGGGAAAACGCTGCTCCGTCGGAACCACGCGTGTTGCGTTGATTCATTGTTTTACTCTACTGCACAGAGAATATAATCTCTACTGAACACATGTTGTTTTACTCAAATGAACATGGAGCTACATGAAAAAGCCACTGTAGCAAATTTTCGGTCGCGCTCACGCACGTCTACAAGACAGATCTTTTATTTTCAAACGCGCTGAATGTTTACGCAACTAAATCAAAATGCCATCGATAACTTAGTAAGTGTTCGACTTTTTTTCCCACCTTTTTTTCATGAATTCGCGATGTTTGGCAAAATGGATATGGCAACCCTTAGTTTTTGTAACTACTGATACTTTTAGTGTGGTGTTGGGGGTCTGGGGGGTCGCTAGAATTTTTAGTTGTAAAAGGGGTCGCGTCTTCAAAAAGATTGAAAAACACTGCCAAAAACACATACGAAGGAAGTGATAAGGGCAATTGCAGATAAACGCATTAGGCTCTGCCATGTTAATCCCGCACAACAGGTCTTTTTGCGCCTCTTGTATACATACACGTTTAAGGCTACGCACGCACATTCAAACATTTTTATTGATTGTAATAAAATAAGTGTACTTTTGACGAACGTGGTCTGAGGGTTTGATACGTAATTAAATAACGGACATTTTAAATATATTTTTGTTTTCCGATACGTAGTTTCTAATAAAGAAAAGTTGATTCCAAAATTATTAATAATTATTATTAATTTTCTCAATGGAAAACTTAGAACAGGATAAGAAAATATGAAAAGTTTACTAACGTTATTACAATATTTAAAAAAATATATATGCGAGCGAGATAGCATGCTCCACGTAATAGCAGCCTTAAGCCTAGCAACATTCTCTAATTTCAAACATTAACTTCCAGCGTCCTCCCGATAAACCGCAAACAGAAAGTGTTCCCCAACGGCACCCTTCTCATCGAAAACGTGGAGCGAATGTCCGACCAGGCCACCTACACGTGTGTCGCCAAGAATTCTCAGGGATACAGCGCGAAAGGCACGCTCGAACTGCAAGTCATGGGTGAGTCAGGTGTTCGGTTGCTACCGCATAGGTACGGCTAGTGAGATATGGTCGTGAACAACAACCACCCTCGGTTTCTCGTACGTCACCGATCTGTAAATCTACTGTTGTCAGCTGACCAAAGTGCATACAAAAAACCACCGACAGCTGAAGAGTTGACAAATCGTTGGTGTACGAGAAACTGAGGGTTAGGCCACCTTGCGCCACTTCTTAAATATCACTTGTTCAACCAACGACCGGTTGATTATGTACCGCGGATCAAAAATAGATTTCAAGGTCATTGCAGTTCAGTAGGCATTTCAATTGGCTTTTGTATGAATACAAATACAAATAACATTCTTTTCATAAAAGTGTACAAAAAAAATTAAGAATTTATTTAAATGCTACTTTCGCCACATTTAAGAAAGTAATGCAAGTCTGCATTACTGTATAAGAGCGGTGGTAGCCTAGTGGGCAGAACATTGGACTCGGAAGCGGGAGACCCACGTTCGATTCCCAGTGCGGGCATGTACCTATGACTTTTCTTTCTAAGTCATGTACATCTGTGAAGTTATAGTAGCAATACCACTCGCTAGCGGTGAAGGAAAACATCGTGAGGAAACCTGAGTGTCTGAGCTATTCACATACCGCAGCGCTTGAAGTCGCCAATCCGCAGTGGGCATGCGTGGTGATTAAGCCCATACTCTCTCCCTGAGAGTAGGCCTGTGCCCTACAGTGGGACGTATATAGGCTGCTTATGATCACTGTGTACTTATTGGAAGTCACGAGTCAGGCTTGAGACAGCCGGACCTCCGTATCCTAAAATGGCTCCCGCTACCCAACACTTGCGGGGGCCCGTACCGGTCACTAGCGTCAACAATTAAAACAAATCACAATATCTTCTTTTAGAACACGTTTTTGCAGAAGGTGTTTCACGACAATCTTAACGGCCATTTTTGGCCAACGTAGCTTGCAAAAATGTCTCCTGCAAGTAGACTTTCTTCGCTGCCTTTTTCTCCATTAAAAAATCCATCCGAAGGCAGCGGCTAACATTATACATTGACATTCAACAAACAGAATGTAAATTCATTGTGAATGCAAAGGGCACGATAAAAAGCACCCGAAACCGGCGTGCGTGCATGCAACGACTAATGAATGTTGAGGAAGCGATCAGGATCGTAGCAAGTGGCAGTCCCTGGTCTCTGCCTACCCGTCTGGGATACAGGCGTGAGTTTATGTTATGTTATGAATGTAATTTCTGAAAGATATGATTTTTTAATAGTGAAATTCCTGGAGCCCCATTTAGCTAGCCCTTTTAAATTACCGGCCTTCACAAAATATATCATTCCAAACCGATTTTTGGAAACTCAACAGCCAATCGACCATATCTTGCTAGCTCATGTTTTGATATATACAAAATAGTTATGTTGAGGTTTTTTATGAGACGGTTTAAGATCAGAAACTCTACAAATTACCTGATAGTTTAAATGGAAAGGCATGTTCTTTATCTCCACTGCAGGAGGGGAGAAAAAGAAGATTCTTGTAATTTAATAGGAGTCACATATCTCAGCGGTTGAAATTGCCTATCCGTGGTGGGCACGCGTGGTGATTAAGCCCATACTCTTTATAAGAGAAGGCCCGTGCCCTGCAGTGGGACGAATATAGAGGCTACATAAAAAATGGAAGTGGGTTATACCGTTACGGTGTAATTTATAAAAACACGATTCCTCCAAAACACTCATTATAAGCAGTTTAAATAGTCTACGGTAAACTTGTCATTTGCCACAGACTACTTAAATTGCATTTGAGCGGTGTTGTAAGAAATCGTGTCTTTATAAATAGGACTGCTTGTATACTGCTCAATAAGGCGGACCTCAACATATCTTTTTCTAAATTAACGAAACGTTTTAAAATATCGGAAGAGTTTTAACTGCTCACTCTTTGAATTCTTACCGCATTCAATAATTACTCAGATAAATTAATGTTTTTGAAACTCTGCCTCAACTCAATAAAGGATGTTTATCAAATACAAGAATGAGAAAAAAACAGTCTCGTGGATAAATTTAAAATCTTATAAAGTTTCATGTGTTCTGGCGTCTGATAAAGTTGCCTAAAATATTTTCTTATTTTTATTATTTGAGTGAGTGCTTATAACACGGAGTAGGTAATCCAATCATGATAATTAGTAATTTCGAAAGTTCGTTAACTTTTACGCAGTAAATACCTACCGCTAGTTGACCCAAATTACTCCGTGACTCTTCTATAGACTAATGCCGCACTTATTACCAATTTCCGCCATACAATAACAAAACACGACTCACAAGTAACCGTATCAAGTATGAGAAGTAAAACATAAGTGCGCCATTAGTCGCTGTGTACTGCAATAACAAAAATTTCTTTCAGGTAAACTGTTTCTCTGGCTCATGTTCCATGCTGGTCATACTTTCCTTAGCTGACAAAAAAACCGATCGAAGATGTTTATGCCCGCCAAAGCTACATCGTTTGCCACACACGCCCCTGCACTTTCTCGTTTTAGAGTAGCTTGATAACCTTACAAAACCCTGCACTGTAGTACCGCCCCAAATATCGCCGTTCGAATTCGGCGATGAACCCGCAAACGCCGGTGACATGGCATCGGTAACGTGTGCCGTGAGCAAAGGAGACCAGCCTCTCAACATCACGTGGACCCTCAATGGACAGCTTCTAGCCCCAAACAACAACTTGGGAATCGTACTGACGAGAATGAACAAAAAGATGTCGATTTTAAACATCGATTCGGTCAGCGGCCTCCACAGGGGCACTTATCATTGTGTGGCGACAAACGAGGCTGGCTCGGCCAATCACAGCGCGGTACTAGAAGTCAACGGTACACAAAACAACCACCCAACTTGCTTGCATTCATTAGACTATAGAATTCCTGAAATTCCCTGTAAACGTTACTAAAGTAACACTCCTTTAGTTCCACCGCAAATAACACCGTTCGAATTCGGAGAAGAGGTCTTGAACGAAGGTGAAACAGCGTCGGTTTCCTGCGTCATGAGCAAGGGGGATCTCCCGGTCTCTTTTACTTGGCGGCTGAACGGCAAAGAGATCACGCCACGTAACACCCTCGGTATCGTGTTGACGACTATTAGCAAGAAGACCTCGATTTTGAATATCGAAGCCATAAGCTCCATACATCGCGGGTCCTACACGTGTGAGCTCAAGAACCAAGCTGGGGAAACCAATCATACGACAGTCTTGAGCGTCAACGGTTCGCATTTTCTTCCTAAAAGTAGCTTGGTATTTTCCTAATGCGCTTTTTAACCCTGTCACAGTCCCTCCCCAACTTTCACCCTTCGAGTTTGGCGAAGATCCAGTCAATGCGGGTGATACGGCATCCGTCCAGTGCGTGATGAGCAAAGGCGACCTTCCCGCTAAATTCTCCTGGAGTCTAAATGGGCAGAGAATAACAGGCAAAGCAATGGGCATAGCCATTGGAAGCATGAGCAGGAAAATGTCGATCCTGAACATAGATTCCGTTAACGGGACTCACAGAGGCGTATATGTCTGCTCAGTTGAGAATCAAGCCGGCGTAACCAATCACAGCGCTATATTGGAAGTCAACGGTTCTGTCTTATTTCTTCTAGCTTCTTTATATATAGTTATTAACAGTAGTGTTGCTTGAACAGTTCTACCCCAAATCCACCCATTCTCCTTCGGAGATGAGCCAGCCAACGCCGGAGACACAGTCGGCGTCCAGTGTATGGTGTCCAAAGGCGACGCCCCTATCAACATCACTTGGCTACTAAACGGCCAATCCGTTGCGAAAACTCAAGGAATAACAGTAACTAAGATCGGTCACAAGTCCAGTAGTCTCTCGATAGACTCAGTCGCGTCCATCCATAAAGGGGTTTACACGTGCTTCGCAATGAACGTCGCTGGATACACGAATTACTCGTCCGAATTGTCTGTTAATGGTAACTAACTCACAAGTAGCGCAATAGTTATGCTTTGCAAACGTTTCGTCCGATCCCGACCCCTAACTACCACTCCCAAAGACCTAAAAAGATGATTTCAATATATTTATAGTTCTTCCTCAAATCAACCCCTTCACGTTCGGCGACGAGCCGTCAAACGCGGGTGACACCGTTGGGCTCCAATGCATGGTGGTAAAAGGCGACGCTCCTGTCAATGTAACGTGGAAATTCAACGATAAAATAATCAAAGAGATTCCTGGAATTTCCATAATGAAAATGG
Organism: Yponomeuta cagnagella; assembly: GCA_947310995.1. Classification (NCBI taxonomy): domain Eukaryota; kingdom Metazoa; phylum Arthropoda; class Insecta; order Lepidoptera; family Yponomeutidae; genus Yponomeuta; species Yponomeuta cagnagella. The sequence continues at coordinate 16,488,013 of OX371270.1, read as the reverse complement.
GTCCAAAAGCTAGCGGACTGACAATCGAATCAGTGGCGTCAATCCACAGAGGGGTATACACTTGTTTCGCCGAAAATGCTGCTGGACATACGAACCATTCCACTGAACTAGCCGTGAATGGTACATTACTTAGTGTACTTTCAGTTTTATAGTTTATTTTTCTGCTTCTGTATCGTCCCTTCTTTAACACAGATCCTGGTTTCCAAATCCTTAATCAGAAGATGCTATAGTTGCACCACAGGTCACACCCTTCGACTTTGGTGAGGAGATTCTGAACGCTGGCGATACGGCCTCCCTTATTTGCACCGTCGGAAAAGGCGACTTGCCCTTGAAAATCCACTGGGAACTCAATAATAAACCTCTTAATTCGGGTAACGGAGTCCTGATAAATAGGAATGGGAAGAGAATATCGGTGTTGAGCATCGAAAATGTCCAGCACGATCATATTGGGAACTACACATGCATAGCTGAGAACGAAGCTGGGCACACTACCCATGCTGCTGTACTCAACGTCAATGGTACCTTCAAAACTAGTTACATGGTCAAAATTGGAGGTCACAATTTTGCTTTGCTTTTAACTGCACTTTTAGGTGTCTTATGTTCACTAATTTTAATCCTCTAGCTTGACTATCGTATCCTCACAGTTATCCCTCAAGTTGCACCGTTCGATTTTGGCGAAGACACTTACAACGCCGGAGATACTGTCTCGCTGACATGCACGGTTACGAAGGGCGATATGCCGATAGAAATCTTGTGGCTTTTCAACGAAACTCCACTGAATAGTGGTGGCGGTGTCCTGGTTTCTCGCAGTGGTCGGAAGATCTCTATCATGAGTATAGATTCGATACAAGCCTCGCACAGGGGGAACTATTCGTGTGTGGCAAAGAACGATGCGGGCGAGGCATCCCATTCAGCGTTACTCCACGTCAATGGTACAACACTCCACATTCTAAGATTCGTTCGTTTTAATTTTGCATTTTGACAACCCCTTTTAGTTGCTCCACAAATTATGCCCTTCGATTTCGGCACGGAACCCTTGAACGATCAAGAGATGGTAGTGGTCATATGCACGGCCACTAAAGGCGATATGCCACTGGATATACAATGGTACTTCAATGGCAGTCCTGTGAAGTCTGGAGGCAGTGGCATAGTCCTTAGCAATACTAAACGTACAAGCCAGCTGGCGATAGAATCGGTCACTCACCGCAACCAAGGGAACTATACTTGCGTCGTCAAAAACAGCGCTGGAGCCATTAACCACACGGCCGAACTCTATGTGAACGGTACCTCTTTTAGCTTAATTGTACCTTCGTGAATGCTTTATTAGTTAACCCTGCCCCTTCTGAAAGTCCCTCCACAGATAATGCCGTTCGAATTTGGCGATGAGCCTGTAAACGACCAAGAAATGGTGCTAGTTACTTGCGCGGTTAGCAAAGGGGATCTGCCGGTGAAAATTCAGTGGTACTTCAACGGCCAAGAAGTAAAATCTGGCGCTAAAGGGGTAGTTTTAACAAACACCAAGAGATCCAGCCAGCTCACGATGGAATCTGTCAGTCATCATAACCAAGGGGAATATTCTTGCGTAGTCCAAAACCAGGCGGGCAGCGTAAATCATACTGCGTCACTTTTCGTTAACGGTACCTTTTAGTATTAGTTTTGTTCGCGTAGAGCTTAAATTTACCTATCTAATCATTGGTTGTCCCCTTGCTTTCCCCTTTCCTTTAGTAATTGTAACTTTGGCGTGGCATTAAAACATTACTCACTAGGTCTGCCGTGAAGAGAACTACCTTGGAAATCAATTCTCCGATGATACATTTCAGTGGCGCCCGTAGTAACACCTTTCGAATTCGACGAATCGGTTTTCTACGGAGAAGGCGTGCAGGTGATGTGTCACGTTCCCAAAGGCGATAAGCCCCTGAGTTTCGTTTGGACGTTCAGTGGAGGGGAAGTGAGTGCTCTAGCTGGTGTGAACATAATGAACGCGGGGGACAGGGGGTCAGTTCTCATCATCCCATCTGCAACGGCCAGACATTCCGGGAATTACACGTGCACCGCCTCTAACGTTGTCGCCAGCGCTAGTCATCACACCTCGCTCAATGTCAAGGGTACACGGTTATCGTTGTGCTTCATGTTTATCTTTTGTTTCCATGTTCGTGCTAGATACTTAGGTTCTTGTAGGAACACCACTGTATAATATGAACATTACAATAGTGCCACACATTGTTGATTTCAGTTGCGCCCATAATATCTCCGTTTGAATTCGATGAGGCCGTGTTTTATGGGGAGAGCATCCAAGTCATGTGTCATATTCCGAAGGGCGATATGCCGTTGAAGCTCACTTGGTCTTTCCGCGATCGACCGCTTCAGAGTAGTGATGCTGTGTCCGTGACGAAAATGGGAGATAGAAGTTCAATAATGGCAATTGCCGCAGCCACGGAAAGGCATTCAGGAAATTACACTTGCACGGCTTCGAACACTGTAGCGAGCACAAACCACACAGCCGTTCTAAACGTTCAGGGTACACTTTCAGTTTAATTTGCATCAGCATCTGTGTCTTTTTGTTCACCTTTTCCATTTTTCCCTAAACTAGTACCTCCGCACATCGTTCCCTTCGTGGCCGAAGAGCCAGTGTTTGCCGGGGAGTCCGTTCAGTTAACCTGCCACGTGTCTAAAGGCGACGCCCCCCTGAGGATAACCTGGAGTTTTCACGGAAAAGACTTGTCTTCACACCAGGGGATTTCAACTACGAAAATCGGAGATCGAACGTCTTTGCTGACTATATCCGATGCCAAGTCCGGCCACAGTGGGGAATACTCGTGCCACGCTGCCAATCACGCCGGCATAGCCATGCACTCCGCTGTAGTCAACGTCCACGGTACCTCGATGACACAGTCAGCTTACCGCGCCTATGCCCCGCCTGCACCTTGTATATGCTTGCAACAATAATATTTACGCATTCTGGATTAACAGTCTTACCATACATCGTACCGTTCGAGGCGGACGAATCGGTGTTCGCGGGAGAAACGGTCCAGCTCAACTGCCAAGTGTCGAAGGGTGATTTGCCGCTCGATATCAAGTGGCACTTCCACGGTTACGATAACAGCTCCTCGCAACTTGGCATCATGACGACAAAAATGACGTCACGCACCTCATTCCTGTCGATCGCTGCCGCCACCGCGGCCCATAGTGGGAACTATACCTGCGTCGCCAGCAATACTGCTGGCTCCACTAACCATTCCACTGTCCTAAACGTTCATGGTCAGTTTCATTTACGCATCGGCTCATTTAAGCGTCATTGTGTTATGTTCTTCAAAGTGGATGCTAGAAGCAATGCCAATGGAGTCAGCATGAACTCTATTAGCATGTCTTCTGACAACGCGCTTTAATTTTTTTTGTTTCCCATTTCATCATCTTTTTATTTATATCTTTCATCAGTTTTCGACTTTCTTTTCACACAGTTACACCGAACATTATACCATTCGACGTCGACCAAGCTCTGTTTTCGGGGGAGTCTGTCCAGATGATGTGCCACAGTTCAAAGGGCGACGTTCCTCTGGATATCCATTGGGAGTTTGACGGAAAACCGTTCTCGCGTAATCTAGGGACAATCTCTAAAGTCGGGGACCGATCATCCGTACTGGTCCTGCCTTCAGTCACTGCCGGCCATAGTGGAAACTATACGTGCATAGCAAAAAATCGCGCCGGAATATCATCTTACACTACTGTACTGAAAATCATTGGTATATAACCTTTATCCGATAGCCTAGTCTGCGTCACTGTTTTTTGTTTTTGGTTTACCTCCTTTCCTTACTTTCGCAATCTCTTCGGATTCTTATGAATTCTATTCGATTTCAAGTGGTCCCACACATAATCCCCTTCGAAGTGGAAGAGTCCATTTTTGCTGGGGAATCGGTGCATCTTACGTGTCACGTATCAAAGGGCGACCGACCGCTTCAGATAACTTGGAGCTTCCAAGGAAAGGAGATTTCTTACCACAATTACATGGGCGTAACAACGACAAAGTTAGGCGAGAAAGCGTCGGTCCTAAGTATCCCGACAGCCATGGGCCAACATAGTGGGAATTACACATGCACTGCTAGCAACCAAGCAGGTCGCGCGCACCACTCGGCCATGGTCAACATTCACGGTACTTCTGACACCAATCCTTAACGGTTTCCGTCTTTGTGTATAGCTGGATATGCACGCCTAGATTCTTAGTTCTTAGCATCCACTTAAAATGTTTTCCTCCAGTCCCCCCTCACATAATACCGTTCGAGATCGACGAATCTATCTACTACGGGGAATCGGTCCAGATGACTTGCCACGCGAGCAAAGGAGACAAGCCGATGAGCATCACGTGGCATTTCGAAGGACAGGACGTGTCGGTAAACTCCGGAATCAAGACGCAAAAGATGGCGGAACAAACGTCCTTCCTATCGATAGCTTCGGTGACTGGAGGTCATACTGGCAACTACACTTGCATAGCCAAAAACCGAGCTGGAGAGGACAGATATACAACCACACTTCATGTTAAGGGTACTCTTAGCTAGAAGCCTCAGCATGCCTTATTCCACTAATACAAAGTTTTCTTTGCTCAGCCGTCCCTCACATCAAACCCTTTGAATTGGACGAGGCTGTATTCGCGGGTGAATCAGTTCATCTTGACTGTCACGTCTCAAAAGGAGATTTGCCGTTGAATATTACTTGGAGCTTTCAAGGCAGCCCCGTGACTCTTAGGATGGGCCTATCTACTACAAAATTAAGCGATCGAGTTTCAATCCTGGATATACCAGCAGCAATGGGCAGCAATAGTGGAAACTACACCTGTACAGCTAGCAACCGCGCCGGGGTCGCATCCCACACGGCAATCCTCAACGTTATCGGTATTAAATCAAACTCCACATTCGAATGAAGCTTGCTTTTTGTCCAGTCCCTCCAGTGGTCCAACCTTTCTCTTTCGGGGAAGTCGCGATGAACTCTGGGCAAGTTGTGACGACGCCATGTTCCGTTATCGAGGGCGATCATCCTCTGCGCCTCCAGTGGCTATTCGATGGAGAAGCTATCAAGCCTAGGTCAGGGGTCACGGTATTCAATATCGGGGAACGAAGTGCCATCCTGAGTATAGGATCGGTGTCGCACGCTCATGCGGGAAACTACACATGCATCGCGGAAAACGAAGCCGGCACAGATTCTCACACGTCATCTCTCATTATAAACGGTACTTAGTTACCTTTTCTATTGTAACGTAGATGTCTTTTTGGTTTTTCTATTATTTCCTATCATAGCCCCGTCTTGTACTTTCTCATTCAAGAAACGACGTTTCAGTTGCACCGAACATTCTCCCATTCACGTTTGGCGAGAAGCCAGCTAACGTAGGGGAGTACTTGCAAGCATCGTGTACTGTGAACCTTGGTGACCTACCTGTCACCATCGCCTGGACCTTCAACGGGCAACTTATATCCCAGCGCCAGACTGACTACACGTTGACCAATTCTAAACGCAGTAGCCAATTAATCATAGAATCTGTGGACGCCAACCACGCTGGCACCTACGTTTGTGTCGGCGAAAACCGTGCCGGCCGCGCGTCCCATTCTGCCGAGCTCATAGTCTACGGTTTGTCCTAGTAGAGTTGTAGATTCATTGTATTTTGTTACTTAGATGACGTTGTGTTTCAGTTCCTCCCAAGATTGCGCCTTTCGTAGCCGGTCCGGAGCCGGCATTCCTTGGCGATTACTTTGCCCTCCAGTGTATTATAACCCACGGCGATCAGCCAGTGCGCATCGAATGGGCTGTTAATAACCGATCTGCCAACGCCGTCTCGGGAGTCCGTATCAGTAACACAGACCGGAGGAGCAGCGTGCTCACTATCGAGTCCCTGGAAGCCAAGCATGCTGGTCTCTTCAACTGCTCCGCGAGCAACGCCGCGGGCGTTGCGTCCCACACTACGGAACTAGTCGTGAAGGGTGCGATTCATGACTTACGCTCACGCTTCCGCTCTCACCCCCTCGTCAATATTACCTTTATTTACGCTTCTGTATGAGACTTCTCTTCTCCCAGTTCCGCCGTTGATAGTGCCGTTCAGTTTCGGCGACGTCCCAACCAACCCCGGCGATGCAGTACAGATCAACTGCTTGGCAACGAAGGGAGACCTGCCCCTAGAGATTTCTTGGACGTTTAGCAGCGATACGATCGACTCGAGCTTACACCGGGACATCATGACGACGCCACTAGGACCCCGGGCCTCTGTGCTCACCATCAACTCGGTCAGCGCCAACCATCAGGGAAACTACACGTGTATAGTGCAGAACGCGGCCGGCCGCGTCGAGCACGCAGCCACACTCATCGTCAACGGCATGTCCTTCAATTATTGAGAACGGAGCTAAGGGACTAACAATCACGGACGCACAAGGAACGAACCGACACTCTTTCCACCCCCAGTCGCTAACTGCCTGCCAACGACCATTCTAACATAAACTTCTATGGTTGTTTCCAGTTCTGCCTCGCATAGTTCCTTTCTCGTTCGAGACCCCTCTCTTCGCGGGTCAAGCGAGCCAGGTCACTTGTCTAGTCTCTGAGGGGGATCAGCCGCTTGAGGTTCGATGGTACTTTATGGGGCAGCCCCTGATGGAGAAGTCTGGTGTGACTGCCACTCAGATAGGGCAGAGGGCTTCGCTGCTCCTGATCGATCCTGCCGGCTGGTCGCACAGCGGGCAGTACGCCTGCGTGGCCAAGAACCCAGCCGGTATAGCCAACTATACGGCCACACTCGAAGTTCACGGTACAAAAAGTCCTTAGCACGGAGATTTACGTAGTTATTGATTGATATTGTGTGCTTCCGCTCCGATATTACCTCACGGAAAAGGTGACGAGACCTCGATGTGACTGTTCATTTAGTTTTCTAGGCTGGTTAATCAATTTTAAACTGTGCACAGACGTTAAAGATCAAGTTAGAAGTTTCGGTCTAGATCAGTAAGGAACCGTGCGTAGGGACCGGGTTGCGGCTATCATCGAGGATACCTTCTCTCTTCCTCTCCTTGCATTTTTATATCTCCATCCTTTGCCACCTCCCAGGGATCCCTCTGTATATTTATGTTGGTTCAATCATTTGCATGCTTGAGTCTTTGTGTGCTTACTAACAATTCTGTCGAAATAAAAACTGTTAAGTACTTGAGATCAACAAAGATGTTACTTTGTTCACTTTAAGTATCATCATCATCGCCATATTTATTTCAACAGATTTGCTTGGCTTTTGCATCAATGTTTTTAAGCTTCTTAAGTTTATGTTTGTAAAAGTTTATGTTCACCTAAAGTTCTTAAGTTTTGTAGATAGATCGGCTTTAAATATTTCTGTTGCCATTAAATGTTTATTGTTAAATGCGAAAGCTTCTATGGCGAAAGCTTCCACGGCGAAAGCTTTCCGCCAATTTTAGTTACAAAGTAAATAGGTATACCTACTCAGGTGACAAATGTTGCTAAGTAATAAAATTATATGTAGGTAGAAATGGCGCTTTCGGTATCGAGGCTTTCTAAACATTGAATCAAATTGAATCAATTATTATTTTAGATAAGTATACTATCTCTATCTACAACGACCTGTATAACCCATTCAGCGGTCACCCAGTATATTTTAAATGATTTTTCCGTTGTCTACTCATTAAACACTAACGTTGTTATTAATAAAAACACGATCCCTTCAAACACTCCATAACATAAACATAAACATTTACATACAGGCACATACATTGCTTCTGGCCCCACACTAGGATACCCTGTGTCGTAAGTAGGAACCAGAAGCAACGACATCACAAACATGTAAACATCCAAGATCTGGGGTTTTTTTTTGTCCCCAGCCGGGATTCGAACCCGAGACCTCTTGCATGGTATGCAGATGCACTACCGCTGCGCGACGAGGTAAAGTCGCCTTATAGTCTCTGACTATTACGGCATTTAAAAAAACCAATTTCAGAGAAATTTTTAGGAATCGGCTAAACTGTATAGAAATCGGCAACTATTTTTTGTTGTCTATTTGCCTAATACTTGATTCAATTTGGTACAAGAACGTGCAGGATAAAAAGTAAGAATAAGATTTTGCACTGCAATCAGTGAATTAAGTACCAACTTACTAACCGTTCAGAGAAATACACTTCTATGTCTATTCTTGTCACATTTACTTACCAAAAACTTGCATTGAAGCCTGTTCTTTTTGTTTACCCACCCGAGGTAAGATATTAGGAAAGAAAATGTAGCGCAAAATCTATTCTTCATCCAAATTCATTTCCCCTTTGAAATAAATAAATGGTTACATTGCATTGAACATATTTTACACAATAGAAAACAAATATAAGTAACTTGAATGTACAAATTCAACTTTGAAATCACTCCAAAACCGAGCCAAAATATTTACATCGACTGTGATATGCTGACCGAACGATGACATTTTCAGTGCCCCCCCGCTGGATTTTGGAACCTACCGATAAGGCTTTTGCGCAAGGCTCCGACGCCCAGGTCGAATGCAAAGCCGACGGCTTCCCCAAGCCCCAAGTTACGTGGAAGAGGGCTGAGGGTATGTATCTCTTCATTTATTCATCTAAATAGAATCAAGTAACTAACGTTAAGCACATAAGTACCGCAACCTTTACATGGACAGCGTAATCGGACTGAATCCATCGTCCTAATAGGTTTGTTACTAAAATTTGAACATTGTATTAATGGCATAACAGAGAACAATTACTTAACGCTATTGGAAACTGTAACTAAATAAAATCCCAAACTTTAGTGGTACCGATAGTTTGGGAATGGAGAATTACATAACATAACATAACATAAACTCACGCCTGTATCCCAGAGGGGTAGGCAGAGACCAGGGACTGCCACTTGCTACTTGCTACTTGGAGTATTAATTGGAGAAAAAGATCGAAGATTTGTAGATGTGTCAGGGAAAATGACAATTGAAAACCATTGTTATTTTTATGTTCAGGACTGAGGGGGTAAAAGTTTTGTCAGGAATACAGTTCTCAAAGTAGTTAAAGAAGCAAAAACTACTTTTTACTCATATGGAATTAATCATAACTGTTAAAACAAATCCTAAACTACAAATTTTCTTCACAGGAGATACGCCAGGTGACTACAAAGACCTTAAGCCAAACAACCCAAACGTGAAAGTAGAGGATGGGACGCTGACCATTGCTAACATTCAAAAGACGAACGAGGGTTACTATCTGTGCGAGGCCGTCAATGGTATTGGATCTGGACTGTCTGCCGTAATCCTTATCAGTGTGCAAGGTGAGTTTGATTAGAAAACAGTCTTGCTCCAAGAGAATTTGTTCTTTTCATTCCAATGATTCTCGCTGGCCGCAACCAAAAGATGATCTTTCTTTGCCTTGCGTTACCTCCCTTCAATCTTTTACTTGGCGCTCGGGCAGATCCCTCTCCACTACTTTACGACATAACGACTTTGTGGATAAAACTGCATTGCAATGCCTGTGTGCCCTTTTGGCTGTTGTGAGCTTTTGCGTCCTCCGCGGCCATTCTAACTGTACTTTTTATTTCAGCGCCACCTCAATTCGAAATTAAGATGCGAAACCAAACCGCGAGACGAAGCGAACCAGCTGTATTGCAGTGCCAGGCTAAAGGAGAAAAGGTAAAGACAATCTGACGGCTTTCCTCCATCTTCTGTCTCTTTCTCCATCCACCGGGCTGGCAGTGCCCTAGTCAGTCGCTTTTAAACTCCACATCGTAGCTTAGATCACAATTAGAAGGAATCGAGAATATATTTTTTTATTGCTTCTATATTTTTGTTCTTCTTTGTTTTACGTGTCGATTATCCGACATTTATTTCTAAGGAAAAACACGTTTTGTTTGTTGAAACTCAAAGCCCAAGACGAATTACCTCTGACGTTTAGTTTTATGTTATTGTGCCAACATTGTTATTGAGGAATAATTAAGTTCACCTTAAACGGAACACTGTATTCCTAAGGTACAAATGAATTTACTTTGGGGTTCAGAGTCACTTTAGATATTTTTGGTTTGGTATCTGCCCAACAAACGTTTTTATTTTCAGTTTTGACATCAGAACATCTGTATCGAAGAAGAATGCGGCAATAAATCGTGACTTAATCTGTAACCACTAATTTACGTATAGTGCGTTTAATCGTAATAAATAATAATTACTTCCACACAACACTTATCCTGGTCCCAAACTAGGATACCCTGTGGTATAGGAACCAGGCAAGCACATCATCATCATCAGCCATTTGACGCCCACTGCAGGACATAGGCCTCCCTCGTAGTTTTCCAAGCTTCTCGGTCTTGTGCCTCCCGCATCCAGCGACTCCCCGCCACCGTAACGAGGTCCTCAAACCATCTGGACATCACAAACATGAAAAACTCACACAGACTCAGGCCATTTGTACAGATCAAGTACGGCGTACTCCTGTGGGAATCGAAACCCCGACCTCTATTTTAGTGGTTTTTTTACACCTACGTACGTTGTCAATGAAAGTATGCCCTATTAGGTAGTAGCCCGCCATATCATACTAATCGAACTCTAAACTTGCAGCCCATCGGAATAATCTGGAACATGAATAACAAACGGCTGGAGCCCAAAGCTGACCCCCGATACACGATCCGCGAAGAGATCCTGCCCGGAGGCGTGGTCTCCGACCTGAGCATCCGAAGGACCGAGCGGTCTGACAGTGCGCTGTTCACTTGTGTTGCGACGAACGCCTTTGGTTCAGATGACACTAGTATCAATATGATTGTGCAAGGTATGTTTATTGTTTATATTCTTTTTGTTGCACTAACCCGTGCTGAGGACAATTTATAGTTGTCATTAAATTTTATATGTGGAGGAATGTACCTATGCTCGAGTGTTATCTCTAGTCCGAGTGTATCCGAGTGAACCGTCTGATTTCGCCTCGTTATTAAAACATGTTTTTGTGCCAGTTCTCCATCCTTGGGAAACTGATTCATTTAGTGGAGAACATGCAGGATGTTGCTATTCGTTTGGTTAACGAAATGTTTTCATCTCATTTGATTTTACCAGATAGACTGGCGAGTTATCATGAAGCATCTGTTACCGCTATTGTAAACCCAAAGTCAAACACATCAAGGATTTCATTTAATTTGATTTAATTTGGATAGGTCATGTTAAAAGATTTAAACAATCGTCGTTACATTTTTTCTCTACGTCTAATACTTTTCATATTACCACGTATAGCCTGTCGAAAAGTAATTCTAGTCACGTGGTACAATCGGGCTCAAACTAAGAAGTTACAATGTGCTTTTAACGCCTTAAAAAAAAATAGGTTTTTGTGAGGCTAAAACCAAAGGAAAACATTTAGAATTCAATGAAAAAACCGAATCTAATAAGTTTTTCATTATTAGAGTAACTTGATTTTTCGATTTTTTCAGACCCAGAAAAACCCGAAAAAAATATTTTATATGGTTTTCTTTTCTATGGTAAATCAATGTAAGTTTGATACAAGTTCGCCATTGCAGAGGTCCCGGAAGCGCCCTACGGCCTGAAGGTGACCGACAAGTCCGGTCGCTCCGTGCAGCTGTCCTGGGCCGCGCCCTACGATGGAAACTCGCCCATCAAGAAGTTCCTCGTCGAGTACAAGCGCGCCAAGGGCAACTGGGAAAAGGATATTGACAGGTCAGACGAGGGCGCCGGAAAGACGTGGCGTCTTTTCAATTCACTTTCACACAAAATGCACTGAAGTGATGGGATATGCAAAACAAATAGTTTATTTGGTATATAAGAATTCATACTGTTAAACATGTAACATCTTACTTATCAAAGTAGATGAACAGTCGACTGGTAGGCAGCCTACACAGATCGGAAGGGGCGAGGACGCGAACTCTATGCAACGCGTCGCGTCTTTTCCGCGCCCTCGGCCCACGTCCTTTCTGTATGCCCCAGGCCTTAGTTCGTTTTTGTCTGGACTGGTCACGTGATCCAAAGGACCCGTGTTCTTAGCGTACCTAAAGACCGATGGCAAATAAGGTATTCGCTATCAAAAAGTTTCTCGTCGAGCACAAGCGCGCCAAGAGCAACTGGGAGTTTGATATTGGCAGGTAATGTCGGCGCTTTAGGTTCGTTTTCGTCTGGACTGGTCACGTGGTCCAAAGAACCTGTCTTCTTAGTGCACTCATCGCTGGCAAACGAGGTTTTAAAAGTGAATGCCAATCAGCGTGAGGAGCTGGGTGATTGTTACCCAGGGTCAGACGTACATACGACAGCAGCATGGGTAGTGCGGCGGCACGAGTAACGCGTTTTGTGGCGCTAAAGTGTCAAAATTTGACAGTTTATGTACTGGAAAGTCGCGACTTTTGACGTTTAAAATGCGCGACTAGCGTCGTCGTACCACTCAGGCATCCTTAGGCGTTCGACCTTTAAATTTTCATTGTAAAGTCGCCTGTAACGTCCGAGTCTCGTAGAAATCAGAAATCAGAGTAGCAACTGATTAGAAAACTGTCGATAAGTGGTGGTAAACAGAAAACTTTGATGAAAACAAAATAAAAATAGGAAAATAAGCAATTCACAAGTACGTATATAATTATCAGAGATAATCTGTAGTCAAAGGGTGAAGTAGGTATCAATGAAAACCCGAAAGAAATCTAGATTGGGTGACGTAATTTTAAATGTTGAGTTTAAGATGATAGGCATAATTAAAGAAAATAACAGAAATGGTGTGAGACGGTTTCCACCGTTACAGCTTAACAGGGTTGCGTGGAGCCATTAGTTTGACAAACCCTGGTCTAACTCTACGGCAGCCCCAATAGATTCCTAAATACGAACCTTGTCCTGTTGTCAACAGAGTCCTAGTTCCCGGAGCTTCAGTGAGCTGTGAAGCAGGCGTGTACAGCCTGCGGCCTGCCACCGCCTACCACATTAGGATCGTCGCTGAAAACGAACTGGGAACCTCGGAACCATCTGAAACTGTCACTATTATCACTGCTGAAGAAGGTAAGATAATTATTATTACAATTCAATTCAATTCTTAATTATGGCTACCCTAAGGATTCTGCCAATGTCGAGTTTTTCATATAATGTTTAACTAAAAGTGATACCTACTTAGTTACTCTTGGCAAAATTGATAGGCGGAGTGGAGCCGGCAGTGGATTTGCGTTGAAAGAAGAATGAAATAAAACCAGCCGGTGGTGGCAATAAGCAATGTTTTAATGTTCACCATTACACAATACTTAACTATTTTCGTTTACAATTAGCAGATGTTTAGAGATAAATGAACAACTTAGCATCCACACTCGACGACGGGATTCACAGAAGAGGTTAGCAAAAATATTGACAGCTGGCACAGAGACAATCAAAGAGAATATAACCACTCCACTAGAGACAATATCATAGAGTACCATTGTAGAGTAACATTGTAAAGATGCATTCACACATTAGCCTAAAATAACAAAAATAATGTCTATGAAAAACTAGGATTTTTTTGGATGTTGATTTTGGATTTTACTTTTTGTCTTTCTTTATTATTTTCCTGTATTTATATATGGCTTCGAAAAGCAAATCACAAAATTTGGTTATTAAGAGTATCACACTTAATTAACTTCCGCATTCTACTCTTTTTTGCCAACCAATGCTACCACGAACTGATGTCCTTACTGTCGAACTGTTGTTCGTGGCAAACAAAACCGACCTTCATCTGCTGAACTAGTTGTCTGTCTGTTAGTCAGTCAGTCACGGCAGGTACTCTTTAGGGATGGTGGAGTAAGATAGTACAAACCGGATGTATCTATGTGCCATAGACATACCACGCCAAGACAAAGTGTGTCGAACAAAGTTCCCCTCAAAAGCGAGGCGGTACGCACACATTTACATAACAAGCGTGTGCCTAATTGAATCGTGTGATTTTAAAACGACACATGTCCTTTCATTACAACTTTGCAGGAAATAGAAAAAACTGTTTTATTCAAATACTAATATCTACAACAGCAATATTTTAGGATATTATATTGATTTCTGTATGAATAAACTACAATTTTTTTTTCTAATGTAAGTCAATAGGTAGGTGTAAATAATTTAATTAAAAAAAAATGGGCAAGTGTTATTTTAAAAACACATGTGACTTGTGTTGTTTTAAAATCACACGATTCAATTGTAGTGTAATACCTAAGTGATGTTCGCAGACATTCACATTAATAATGCAACAATGTATTGATGCTCGAAATTTGTAAATTTATGTTATAATTTTGTATGTAGATACTGATAAAATAAACTATTTCTATTTCATATGTATACATATTGCGGTTCTACACCCTATATATCTGTGCATTGTTCCAGCTCCCTCGGGCCCCCCTCAGGACGTGAAGGTCGATGCCGTGGACAGGACCACTGTGCGAGTCACCTGGAAGCCCCCCTCCCCCCAGGACTGGAACGGCGAGCTTCAGGGGTAAGTTTTAGATCCGAGCTAGAAACCACATGATTTACCCAATGAGTTAATAACGTTTGAAAAACTTAGAAAAACCTTGTAATTTCTTGAGGTAGTGCCAGTGTAAGAAAACATTGCAAAACTTTCTAGTGATCGAGTTTGTTGACTATTTTAAAAACCTATTTAGAGGCTAAAAATTCCACCCATTCCGGGACTTGAACCCGCGACCTCTGGCTAACCGTGCCAGCGCTCTCCTAACTGAGCTAATGGGCAAGTAAGTGCAAGCATCGGCGAAATATCGAGCCTCTTTACAATCTTCTCTGTATTACGTACGGCATGGGTGGAATTTTTAGCCTCTAAATAGGTTTTTAGAATTGACCTCAGCACGGGTTAGTGCAACAAAAAGAATATAATTTCTTGACTATGTTGATTATGCCGACAGCTGAGATCATCGTAGCCTGTGGCAAACAAAACTCGGCTTAGCTCTCTAGGATATAAGGAAAGTCACTCATCCTGTCATTCCTTTACAGATACTATGTTGGCTACAAACTGGCTTCAAGCAACAAGTCGTTCGTCTACGAAACCGTTGACATCTCGAAGGAATCCGGCAAGGAACACCATTTGGACATCATGAATCTCAAGTAAGATTTGACATACAATAGAAACAAATCGGCTTTATAGGCTTTACTTTTTTTAATTTGTGAAATAAAATTTTCTCTATCTACCTCTCTTTAACCACTCGTCTGCCGCGACACAGATCTGTGTCCAACTTAGTATGGGCCACCAATACGTCGCGAGGGCAGTTCAGGAGTTAAAGTAGCTAAAAGTAAATTGTCGTTATTATGCGCGAGCAGAAAAATCTGCTTAGCTTTTCGGAGAAAATTTACTGAAGGGCCATTCCAGGGACTTATGGGTATATTTCCAAAACCCCCCGTCCCGCACTCAAGATGCTTATGACCTCCGCTATTCTAGTTTTACATTTAACGGGTCTAATCGCGATGTATACAAACTATACACAGCATCGCAAGCACCGACGTTGCGAGTCATTTAAAAAATACCTACTGTCCGCTGTTCGGGTTTTGTGCACTAATAACATCATAGTATCAATTCATGATGATTAGCACAGGGAGTATGACAACGCGAGTCACGAATTTCAACGTCCTCGAATGTCACAAGTCCAGTACGTTAATCAGTTATTAAAGGCCACGAAACGCGCGACTCGCACTGGCATGCAACCTGTGCGGTGTTCTTGAGACTAAATTATTTCCAGGACCTACACCCAATACGCCGTTGTGGTCCAAGCCTTCAACAAGATGGGTTCTGGCCCCGTCTCCGCCGAAGTTCGCGCCTACACCGCGGAAGGCGCCCCTTCGGCCCCGCCCCAGGACGTCCTCTGCACCACACTCACGGCTCAAACCATCCGGGTCTCCTGGGTGTCGCCCCCTCTCGCCTCGGCCAATGGACTGATCAAGGCTTACAAAGTGGTCTACGGGCCGAGTGATACTTGGTATGGTGAGTGTCTTAGTTTGTAGAAGGACATTTAGCCAGCAACCTTGGGCTTTTAGGAGACAAGTAGGAGTTTCAGCTTGGGTAAAAGTCATTCTTTGGCCCATGAGTCATGAACTCAAATTATCTAGGGTTCCTGGGTGTGACCACCTCTTGCGTCGTTTAATGACCTTGTCTTGGCTGGTGTGATATATGGTATGGTGAGTGTCTTAAGGCTGGGTTCTTCGAGCGCACGGATTTGTATGGGACTTATTGCGCTGCGCGAGCGAGTGGGTGGAGAAAAAGTAGGCATTTTTTAAACTCAGAGCAACTTAAAAAAAAACATGTTATAATTTAGACTCATGTTCGCGATTTTTTTTTATGCTATAAACTTTAAAAAATCATAAAAATATTAACCGACGGCCCTAGATAGGACATTGAAAAGTATTTTTTTTCAGATTTTAATTAAAAACCCTTGGAGAGTAAAATATATTTTAAAACACCTGATTTAGGGGTAATATCGGAGAACCCAGCTTTAATTTTTAGAATAGGATATTTAGACAGAAACATTAATTCAAATTTTCCCTGGGTGTAAATATTACACTTTGAATAAAATGTCAATAAATTGTCAAAATCAATAAATTGATAATAGGGGTTAATATTTCTTAAATTAATGAGATGAATGAATTACCTAAGATGAGCAAACAATTTTAACTATTTCTATCAACGGTTTGTACCTACATATAAAGAAAAACTAAATCAAATATTCATAATTCCTAAAAGAACTGAATCACTAACATTATGTTATACTTATTTCAGACGAAAAGACAAAGGACACCAAAATAACAGCCAGCAGCGAAACGATCCTCCACGGACTCAAGAAGTATACGAACTACTCGATGGAGGTTCTAGCCACTACCAACGGCGGCGACGGCGTCCGGTCCACCCCCATCCATTGCCAGACCGAGCAAGATGGTAAGAATTTTACAAATTAAATCAAAATCAAATTAATTCTTTACAACATCAGAGAGCTTCTGGCCTTCTAGAAAATACTAGTTTAAGTTGTATAACAGTACCGACACGTGTAATCCGACTCAAAATAAATCAAAATGTGTTTGAGCGTTTGTTCTGGAAGCTGTCGCGAACCATCGTCAGAAGTAGAAATCTGTGGTTGAAGAAGAAGTTCTGTGGAAAATAACAATAATGAAATCTTTAGTAGATGTAAAAACAAAAAATAATTTTAAAGGAAACTACGATGAATTGTTCAAAATACGTAACCTTCTTCCAATTAAGTATAAAATAAAATTTGCAATTTTAATGGAAAACTACAATAATAATTTACCTATTCAAAAATCCTGTAATTTACAATAAAAACACTCGGAATGTAAAAAATAAAAAGTTACCTGTCCCACCAGTAAACAACTATTATGGAAAAAGGACAAGACAGTACTTAGTCCCTACTATACTAAATGAAATTTCAGTGGAAGTAAGATCCTCACAATATGCTAGTAAAATGCTTTATAAAAAGTGTGTAGCTTCTGAACTAATGAACCAGATTGTAACCAGTACCATAAATTTATCCTAATTTAAGTTAAGTATCTTCTTTTACTTTTCTATGTAAACTTAATTTAAACCATTTGTTAGGTACCTATTTTAAGTAACTAAATTGAGAGTAAATCTGCCAACAAACTATTATTTAGTTTGGCGGAAATGAGAGTATTTAAAAATGTATGCAAGTCTTACAGAATAAACAATTAAAAAAAAAAACATAGCAGTCGGATATTTACGGACTCGTATCATCATCAGAGGCCTTTAAAGCCATGTCGGAGAATTTATAGTGCTGATGATCTAGATCAGCGATTTTTAAAGTATTTTTAATTCCTCGGCTACAAATACTATTTTGGATTGATGTAACGGGATAGTGGCGGTAACTCCAGAAGCCTGCAGCTTGAAGTAAAGCCAAACCTTGAATTTGATAAACTTGTACGTGGAGTTCCGTAAAATTAAACAGGTTTATCAGTGTTCCATCGCATGGAAGGTTTAGGAACCACATGGAAGGCTTAGGAATCACTGATCTAGATAGTCACGTGAGCGCACTTTCCCCAGTCCCCGAAGCGCCGCGCGCAGTCAAGGCGCTAGTTATGGGCGCTGACTCGATCCTGGTCTCGTGGCGTGCGCCCGCGCAGCCCAACGGCGTCGTCACTCACTACACCGTCTATACTCAGGCGCAGAATGCTGAGCCGCATCCCAATAAGGTAATACTCGGTTCTCGTTCAATCGTTCATTCCGACATTTGTTTTATAACCTACTTACCTAATAAAAAATAGCAGAAAACTTTTTTTTTACCTAGCCTCTTTTGTGTCCCACTGCTGGGCAAGGACCTCCCCCCTCAGAAAACTTTGAAATCCCCAAATATCTGCTTTGCCCAAGGATGGCTTTTCCCCACATAAATGAACAAAACGATCAAGGTAAATGAACAAAACGATCAAGGTAATGCTAAAGAGTCAATAATATGTAACTAGCAGCTTATCGCCAGAAATGAACTTAGACTTTCGGCTTCCTTCAGGTTCCACCTCACTCCACTCATATTTGCAGGTGCCCGCGACCCAAACGAGCTACTCATCCACCGAGCTGAAGGCGGGACGTTACGACTTCTGGGTGACAGCTTCCACTATCATCGGCGAAGGACAGCCCTCATCTACCGCCTCATGCAGCCCTAGCGATAAAGGTACGCGTTTTTGGTCACTGCGTGGAGTTATCTAGTCACAAATCACAAGTCACATAGGGCTGGTCCCATCTGTCGAAGAACAATGAGGGTAAAACGGGTTCTCCAGTGGCATTGGATTGATTACATCTGCCGAAGAACCTGTACTCGAGTGACATTGAGCTTGCCAAATCTGCCTAAGAATGGGAGTAAAGGAGGAGGAGGGAGGACTTCTTCAGTGACTTTGGACTGGTCTGGTCACATCTGTCGAACAACAGAAAGGGATAAGGGGTGACGTTGGGCTGGCCACAACTGCTGAAGAAACGACGGCTGTAAAAAGGTTCCCGAGAGTCATTGGACTGGTCACATCTGCCAAAGAACCGAAGGGTTAAAAAGGTTCGCGAATGACATTGGGCTGGTCACATTTGTCGAAGAATCGGTGGGGGTGAAAAGGTTCTCGAGTGACATTGGGCTAGTCGCATTTGTCGAAGAATCGCCGGGGGTACCTATAGAGAAGAGCGGATGATCGTGCCCTTCCACTATAAAGGGAAATTTCCCGCCAGGCAGATCGTATGCTTGGGGATGACCGGTCCAACCACGGAACATTGTGGGTCCAACTGATGTTTGTCGGACTTTATACTTATGGTATGTCATGTGAAACATTTTGCTTGCACGATGCAGGAATGTCGGAGTTTATAGTGCGCGCCCAGAGTTGACATGTGCTCGCCATAGTTTACCCGTTCTCGAGTGGCATTTGGCTGACCACATCTGCCGAAAAACAGATTCTTTGACATTTCCACCCCATAAGAATTCGACCCGGATATTTGCCATGTGTCAGTGTCGATATGTGTTGGGTACATTCTTTCAAACTTTCGATCTTGATCGAAAGATGTTTGACTGGACAGTTTTTTGATTAGCCGACATTTTATTTTCTTCTTTCACATCTCAGTGGACTTTGAATAATTAAGCATGCTCCACTTTGATTGAACGCAGTCGTCCAAGTACACTTTTGTTTACGGTCCAAGCAGTTATCAAATCCACTTTGTCCACGAATACTTCGATCGTGTCAACGCGGCTTAAAAGACTACGAAACGTACAGGCGATCTGAGAACTCAACCATTACCCCGTAGGGCACAGAATTAATTGTAACACAATTTTTCTCACTGCAGTGCCCGCCAAGATTGCATCGTTCGACGAATCCTTCACCGCTACGTACAAGGAAGACGTGAAACTGCCGTGCTTGGCCGTCGGCGTTCCCCCACCGAATATTCTGTGGAAGGTAAGGCTGAAGAGAATAATTACGATTCCTTGCTGAAAATCAATGCTAAAATGATTCCGAGCTAAAACAAAAATCCGTACAAAATGCAAAATTGAAAAATTAAAAAAAATAACAAAATTTAAATTTTAATGAAAATTATCGACCTTCATTTAATTTAAAATTATCGACCCTCTTCTAACACAGGTTTTTTTACTTAAGAGGAGAGTCCCAACCTCTGTCAAGTGCATCCTGTTCATGAAATAAAGAAATACTGTAATTTTTATTTTGTTTAAAAAAATAGCATAGATTTGAATTAACGAAGAAAGTACGGTGGTTGAATCTATACTATAGGCCGTTTTATTATAATATATAGAAAAAGAATAAGAAAGACATTTATTATACCAACAAGACACATCACAGAAACAAAATAAACAGATAAGTAACATAATATGCACAGTATTTTCTAAGGTTAACACGAGCACTAGACTTAATAAAAACTGAATTTTCACGGATATTTACTCGTTTATTTTTTCATTTCTCAATTTTCCGACGTTTCGGTACTTTTGCAAGTACCGTTGAAAAATGAAAAAATAAACAAGTAAATATCCGTGCAAATTCTGTTTTTATTATAATATGCACAAGAGAAAGAAAACTAAAAGCACAACAGACCAAACAAATAAATAAAACAGCAACATACGTGTAGCCTGTGGTGTGTCTAAGTTGCCACAAAAGGCAGCTGACTCAGCGTTGTGCGAAGTGATCCCTCAGCGCTGATTTTCAGTCAGTGCCTATATAGACTGTATGTCCTGTTGTGTGACTCTGTACCAATTGATAATCGAGATTTGGGCTGAAGAAAAGTTGACGACTTACCCTCTAACAATTGTCAGGTGAAAGGCAAACCGCTAGAGGCGTCGGACCGACTGCGCGTGTTGCCGGAAGGCTCCCTGCAGATAGCCGGCGTCGCGCGCGACGACTCCGGGGAGTACTCCTGCCATGTTGAGAACCAGTTCGGGACCGACACTGTCACTCATACGCTGGCTATCCTTGGTGAGTACAAAAGACATAAAGCCTTGTTTATACGAAGCCATCTTTGGCTGCCAGTGTCACTGGCATAACCGGCATTTAACAGGCAAGCATGTAACATCTAACATTCTTGTTCTATGTCATCGTTTACCATCAACTGGATCAACAGCGGTGGTAGCCTAGTGGGTAGAACATTTGTCTCGGAAGCAAGACCCAGGTTCGATTTCTAGTGAGGGCATGTACCTATGACTTTGCGTTCTAAGTTATAGTATCTATACCACTCGCTAACGGAAGGAAAACGAAGGAAAACATCGTGAGGAAACCTGAGTGTGAGATATTCACATACCTCAACGCTTGAAATCGCCAATCCGCGGTGGGCACGCGTGGTGATTAAGCCCATACTCTCTCCCTGAGAGAAGGCCTGTGCCCTACAGTGGAACGTATATAGGCTGCTTATGTGACTGGATCAAGTGTTTATTATTATTAATACGTTTATTGCACATACGTAAAAAGTGCAATGACAAGGTGGCAGACTTTATGCTATAAGCATTTATTTATTTCTTTACCTGTCCTTGAAAAAAAAATGTAACCCCCACCCCTCATTTCAGCGCCGCCATTCCCCCCTCAACTCAGCATCGCCTCGTCATCCGTGTCTTCGCTGACGCTCCGTCTGAAGCCGTCGGACGAGACCGAACAGTCGCCCGCCGCCGGATACACCATCCACTATAAGCAGGAGTTCGGGGATTGGGAGACCGTTCAAGTGAGTACCCCTGTTCTGGTATTAGAAGAGGTAGGTTTAAATAATAAAGATTGAATAAAGTTTTGTTTTGACTATAAGTACTTTGACCTATGACTTTGTTTTCTAAGTTATGTACATTTGTGAAGTTGTAGCAATACCACTGGCTAACAGTGAAGGAGAAGATCGTGGGGAAACCTGAGTGTCTGAGCCATTTACATACCTCAGCGCTTGAAATCGCCCCTTAAGCCCCTACTCTCTCTCTAAGAGAACGCCTGTGTCCTACGGTGGGCCGTGTATAGGCTGCTTATGAAAGTTTTGTGCAATAAAGAGGTAAACCTTGTCAGATTGAAATATTTTTCATGCCAGACCTATTAAGACAGAATGAAGTTTTATGTAATAAAGAGGTAGACCTTTTCAGGCTGAATGATGACATAATTGTTTTATGCAATAAAGAGCTAGACCTTGTCAGATTGAAGTGTTTTTGGCAATAAAGAGGTAGACCTTGTCAGTGTGAATGACGTTTTGTGCAATAAAGTGGTAGACATTTTAAGACTGCATGATGTTTTATACAATAAAGAAGTAGACCTATTCAGACTGAATGAGGTTTTGGGCAATAAAGAGGTAGACCTTTTGAGACTGAATGATGTTTTACGCAATACAGAGGTAGACCTATTCAGACAATGATGTTTTGTGCAACAAGAGGTACCTACCCATAGGAACCTATTTAGATTGAACAATGAATCCAGCCGTCCGACATTTTTTATTGGGTTGAACAAAATTATTGACGAACTGTTTTGGCATTTTTCCAGATTCCGAGCAACACTGATACTTATACATTGGAGAATCTTTTCTGCGGCTCTAGATACCAAGTCTACGTTACTGCTTATAATGGGTAAGACCTAATACAACCGTTATCTTCCTTTCTATACTTTATTCATTACCGGATCATCACAGTGTATTTTTTTTATGTAGGTGAGGAGTTTCATAGGTACTTACCTACTATCGTTCTGATCGCATAGCGTAAATTCACTCAATTCAATTTAAGTTATTTTTGTATTCTTTTTTTTTCAATAAATAATTTTTCAATTTAAAGCTTTGAAAATGTCACATCGACTCAATTTATCCAAGTTAACCTGTGCTGTGACCGTAAACCCTTTATTTATTACACTATCACAGGCGTGAGTTTATGTACATACATACATACATAAACTCACTCACAGGCGTGAGTTTGTGTACATACATACATACATAAACTCACGCCTGTATCCCAGAGACCAAGGACTGCCCCTTGCCACGATCCTGACAGATCACTTTCGCTTCTTCAAAATTCATTAGTCGTTGCATGCACGCACGCCGGTTTCGGGTACTTTTTATCTTGCTAATACAACCAAATATATTTGGTCGAAGTGTGTCCGCCGGGGACGTCCCACATTCGCTCGATATGTTCGTTTCGTCAATCTTTCTTCCTTCATCCTCTCCGAGTTTATGTAATGTAATGTAACACTAAAACTTTCAAACTAAAACTTTCGTAAGCACTACAAATTATTAACATAACCTGGTCTGACTCTTAAGACAAAAAACCGAGTAGGTGTATTAAGTTAATAACGGCAAGTGTCCCCACAGCATCGGCACCGGCGAAGCTTCGGACGTGGTGATCGCGCGCACCCGCGGCTCCAAGCCGCCCGTGCCCCGCGCCGCCGACTTTATGGAGGTTGGAAGCTCTTCGGTGACGCTGCATCTGAAGCAATGGCTGGACGGAGGCTGCCCCATGAGCCACTTCGTTGTTGAGAATAAGAAGAAGTGAGTAACCTATCTATAGATCACCCTCTGCCTTAATTTTTCGCGCACTCGAGAATATGAAGAAGTGAGTACCTACCCCCTGTCTCCCTTGGATTAACTCTCAATAGAACAGACTTACGGGAGATCCTCAGCTCTTCGGTCACGCTACATCTGAAGCAATAGCTGGACGGAGGCTGCCCCATGAGTCACTTCGTTGTTGAGAATAAAAAGAAGCGAGTACTCTCTGTCTTCCTTGGATTTGCTCTCAACAGGATCTCTCAATAGAAGAGACTTTTTTCGGTGACGCTGCATCTGAAGCAATAGCTGGACGGGGGCTGCCTCGCGAGTCACTTCGTTGTTGAGAATAAGAAGTGAGTAACCTCTTTAGTCTCTAAATTTAGTCGTACCAGCCTCTAGCTTGATTTTTCTGTCGAAAATGGCAGCTCTTCGGCGACATTGCATCTGAAGCAGTGGCTGGACGGGGCCTTCCCATGAGCCACTTCGTTGTAGAGAACGAAGAAGTCCGTACCTTTGTCTCCCTTCGGTTTCCCTGTCTTTCACTAGGAGTCGACAGCCCTTTAACATGGTAGGTATTGTTGTAGTCTTGATGAAGCAATATAGACCAGACGGTAGTTAAGGCAAGATTTCTTTCTGACTTGAAATAACTGGCAACAGACATTACCAAATTGCTAGTTAGTGAGCCTAAAGCTTTAATAACTTTGTATAATTATTCTCAATGTGAATTTTGTTTAAAGGGGCGCTGCCGAATGGAATCAGATCTCTAATGCGGTGAAACCTGGCGGAAACTTCGTCGTTCTCGGTACGTTCACCTCGTTCCACACCTACGTACATATCAGTGCAGCGAAATGTTTGCACAAAATAACACACGGTTCCTTCACACTTACATTTACATACTAGCTGTTGCCCGCGACTTCGTTCGCGTGGTAATTTTGATGTGTATTTTTCCGGGATAAAAAATAGCCTATGTGCTAATCCAGCCTATAATCTATCTCTGTGCAAAATTTCATCCGGATCCGTTCAGCCGTTTTTGCGTGAAAGCGTAACAAACATCCATCCATACATACAAACTTTCGCGTTTATAATAATATTAGTAAGAATTTTACTGTTTTTCAAAAGTATCTAAGTAGGTACCTATTTATTTGCTGCGGCACTCTCTCTCTCTCTCTCTCTCTCATAAGCACACTTCTTCTTGTGGTGCCGTCTACTACCGGATTTCCCGAAAATCCCTGCTCACAATACTGGAGCTTATGGTGACTCCATCACGGTCCATTCGATTAGTCTGTGGAAGGTACTGCCACAGAAAATATGCGCCAGTCCCACAATTGGTACATTTAAGAAGCAGTTGAAAGAGCGCAATCTATCTCATAACTTTGAGCTATATATTTATGTAACCTACTATTATTTACAATGTATTTTTACAGGCACTTACCTGTTTAGTCTATGTAGTGTTTATATTTTTCTGCTTAAAGTAGGTTACTGTTAAGAATTTTTGTAGTTTAATTTAGACCCGTTTTTTATGGCTGTTCAGACTCTCCAAGGTTTGCTGGAAGAAATCTCTTAAAGAGATAAGCTCGCCTTTGTACATGCTATTTCTTATGTGATGTCCTGTTCAATGTTTCGTGTACAATGAAGTATAAGTAATCAGAGGTCGGCTATTTATATATTTATTTATATATTGTGGACACTGTGACCCGTGATGTGGCGGCTCGGAACAAATCGATGGTGTCTATATGAAACCATTCAGCCAAGGCTGGTAGCCAGTGAGTATAAACACACTTACACATAACACACAGCTACGCCCTCACACTCATATACTCACACACATAGAGTGAGTAGGTACCTAAAATACTTTGGTTTTAAACAGTAATTTATAGATTTTATTAAAATCATCTATCTTTTGATTTTGTAGCGGTGGTAGCCACTAGTCTACCCACTAGGGTAAAACATTGGACTCGGAAGCGAGAGACCCAGGTTCGATTCCCAATGCGAGCATGTACCTATGACTTTGTTTACTAAGTTATGTACATTTGTGTAGTTATAGTAGCAATACCACTCGCTAACGGTGCAGGAAAACATCGTGAGGGCACCTGAGCGTCGGAGCTATTCGCATACCTCAGCGCCTGAAATCGCCAATCCGCGGTGGGCCCGCGTGGTGATTAAGCCCATACTCTCTCTCTCTCTGAGAGAAGGCCTGTGCCCTACAGTGGGACGTAGGCTTCTTATGATCTTTTGATTTGGTTAGTGCTTTTGGTAGTATTGTAAACGGAGAAAATACGCGCTGTCAGCTGTATGTAACACAGGTGATGAACCTAGCACCAGGCGTGGATCCAGCCCTCAAGAAAGGTTGTGGTCACAGTCACCCTAAAATCGGAGTATCAACTCACTCATGATCTTATTGCATTCATACAAAGGAGATGTTGACAAAATATAATATAACACTCTGACCCAATTTTTGTACAGTGCATAGTTCCACGTGGGCAAATCGGTGGGACAAACACTGGTAAATTATAAAACATATTGTGGCGAGCACATGTCAACTCTGCGCGCGCACTATAAACTCCAACATTCCTGCATCGCGCAAGCAAAATGTTTCACATGACATACCATAAATATAACGTCCGACGAACATCAGTCGGACCGGCCGTCCCCATTCATACGATCTGCCTGGCGAGAAATTTGGTATGTCATGTGAAACATTTTGCTTGCGCGATGCAGGAATGTTGGAGTTTATAGTGCGCGCGCAGAGTTGACATGTGCTCGCCACAATAGAAAGTAAAGTAAATGTGTCTCCGTTTGCATATCACATCTGAACTAAATGGACACCTAGTTTAACTTGTAACGTTCATTAAGTCGCAGTTTCTGTGCTACTTTAAATAAAAAAAATTGATTTTGAACAGATTTTGATAAAATTTTTATAACTTCAAATCTTATTTGGATCTTATTCGATTTGGTAGTATTTTATTAGCGTTGTGGGCATGCCTAGCACAGCAGCGGATGCTGTATAATGTTAAGTGCGTACAGGCTAAAACATTTATGTCTGAGCACTTAGTTTTAGGGTGACTTGCACCACTTCTTAAATCATAATCATAATCATTTACCTACAGGCACATACATTGCTTCTGGCCCCACACTAGGATACCCTGTGTCGTGGGAACCAGAAACAACGACATCACAAACATGTAAACATCCAAGACCTGGAATGTGACTTAAGTCGCCATTTAAATCGACTTGTGTACGAAGAGTTTTAGTTAAATGCTGTTTAACCCACATTTGAGAAAGTGGTGCAAGTCGGCCGTAGTCTAGGTGGTAGCGGTGCGGTAGAAAGCCAGTTTCTCATTCGGTCGGGTTCACATTCATACCAATGACTTTGTTTTCTAAGTTACGTACAATTTTGTGAAGTTATAGGTAGTAGCAATACCACTCGCTAACGGTGAAGGAAAACATCGTAAGGAAACAGTAACTCTAGTATCTTATTTACATACCTTAGCGGTTGCTACGTACAATCGCCCAACCATGAGGCTAAGGGCCAGTTTCTCAATTGAGAATTTCGCTAAGTAAATAGTTAACTGTAGGTAGTGCTCTTTCTTCGACTTTCTCAGAAAAGAGCGTGACAAAACCCTACTTAAGTATTTACTTAGTGTAATTTTCAATTCAGAAACCGTCCCTAAGTGCGGAAATCGCAGGTCTAACTAATTAAGTAACTAGTAGCCTCTGTGCTAGTAGGTATAACGGTCTTATTTATGAAAATACGATTCCTCTAAAACATTCCTCAGAGGTGTTGAAATAATCTATGGTTACCTCTTTTCCTTCACCACAGCCTAGTTACACTGCCTCTGACGATTGTTTTAAGGATTTCTGTTTTCATAAGTAAAACCGTCAGTCTTTTAAGTCACAAATAAACTTACTTACAGATCTGGAGCCTGCAACTTGGTACGTTCTGAGGATCACGGCTCACAACAACGCCGGCTTCAACGTCGCCGAGTACGAATTCGCCACTTTGACTGCCACTGGAGGTAAACATACATACATTACCTACATTACATAGGGTCACACTGCACCCCAGAGGGGTAAGCGGAGACCAGGGTTTGCCACTTGCCACGAGGAGGTAATCTTCACTATTAATTCAAATTTCACATCACTGTCGCTTAAATACATCGAAATCACCGTGGGCGCATGGAGCAAGTAATAAATAGTATTTTTAATGATTAAACGAACTTACCTGTAAGTGAAGTTCTATCATAATTATCCGAATGTATTAGCCTACAATAGATGTTTTGTTGACACAGTAGTAACACACACGGTGTCGCCATCACGCACTGTATTTGAGAGGTAGATATAAAAAACAAAAAACACCCAACTACCCAGCGACCTGTCACTCGAGCAGCCATCATTCAGTTCAGAGCTTTTGTCAGTGTTGACATTTTGTTAATGACATTGGGTATAACTGAATTTTGAAATTCAAAGGTAGGTAATTCAAAAGTAGGTACACACTTTTGAGGGAGGCTAATATATTCGGATAAAGCTGGTAGAATTATGATAGAACTTCACTTACAGGTAAGTTTTTAATCATTAATTATACTCGCTTTATCCTTTTACATTGCTAGAATAGATGTTTTGTTGATACAGCAGATGTTGAGATTTATCTTGTAAAAAATGTCAACACCCCTAAAGAGAGGTGAAACAACTATACTGAAATCTACATTTTAGTGTACCTTTAAAGTAAGTTTAATAGACAGTACATATGACTATAATTTCCTCGGAATGAAATGGAGTGACACTATTCTTAATCCGGCGCCACACGGAATGTCGTGGATGTCGTAGAAGGCGACTAAGGAAATAAATTACCAGGAGATGGGCAGCAGCGTCTTCCTGAGATTCCAACTGCATATTGCGATCGCCAACCCGCCTGTCAAGCGTGGCCTTCATGGTTAGAACACCATGAGGGAGGCCTATGTCCTGTAGTGGGCATCAAATGGCTGATGATGATGATGATGATGACTAATTTATAAAAAAAATATTGAATCTGTCGTAATAATTTGCACAAAATATATTTTATTTGGCATAGTAATAAATTAAACATTAGGGTAATTTTAATTGAACAACTTTTAACATTAAATTAAATATTTAATAAATTCGCCTTGACACTTCATGCGAAAGAGGTCAATCGTCGAATCCAACTCGGCTAGGCAGCATTCGGGAAACTTAGAAAAGTCTTTTCGTCTAATATACCTCAATCGCTCAAGACAAAATTATACATACCAGTGATGACTTATGGCACTGAAACGTGGTCTCTCACTATGGGCCTCATAAGAAGGCTCAAGGTCACGCAACGAGCTATGGAAAGGGCTATGCTCGGAATTTCTCTACGAGATCGAATCAGAAATGATGAGATCCGTAGACGAACGAAAGTCGTCGACATAGCCCAGCGGATTAGTAAGTTGAAGTGGCAGTGGGCGGGGCACATACCACGCAGAACTGATGGCCGATGGGGCCGAAAACTTCTCGAATGGAGACCACATATCGGCAAGCGCAGCGTAGGACGACCAGCCACAAGATGGACAGATGACCTCATCCAAGTGGCAGGAAGGCGCTGGATGCAGGCCGCTTCCAACCGGTCTTTTTGGAATTCCATGGAGGAGGCCTATGTCCAGCAGTGGACCTCTTGTGGCTGAATAATGATCATACATAATTTTGATTAGGTCTATATTAACACTAAGTTTGTATGGCTTGGATGAAGATGCGTGTTTGGTGCTGTGGGCTAAAAAACAGCGCCCTTGACAGCATATTCGTCTAGTTGTTTTTATTCAACTTATTTACAGTCTTTGGGTTAAAGGATATTAGACGTAGAAAGACTGTTACGAAAGATTTTTGTTAAGCTAAGGTAACAAACAGCGCAATTTTGTGACCGGGCATGTGGATGACCGTTCATGGAATAAAGGCAGGGTGACCATTATTGTGTGAGTAAAATACCAGGATAATACTCTAAAATTTAACTTACCTATATGCTTATTTTGTTTCTGTGATGTATCTTGTTGCTACAATAAATTTCTTTCTTCCTCTTCTTCTTCTTCTTCCTTTAAAATTATAGACAATTTTAACTGAATTTAGTCTGAACTCTGTGTTCCGTTATTACGGCTAATACAGTAGTCAGTTTTCCAGAGATCAAGTACCATTACGGCACTCGCTACCGAGACATTGAAGTACATACTATGAAGGTGAGTTAGGTGACGTGATTACTTATTATTAAAATTGTAATTGCCTGGAGGAGGAATGAAGGAGGCCTGTGTCCTGCAGTGGGCGTCGAGTGGCTGATGATGATGATGATGATGATGATGATGATGATGATGATGATGATGATGATGATGAATTGCACCAAAAACATGTTTTTGTACGGAAGCGTATTTAGGCGTACGTGAAGTATCTACGTTGATGTATTTAGATACTAGAAAGTTCCTTTAAATAAACGCTTTATTCTACCCTCATCCCTCATTATATCTTGTCCGAGAATTGAGGAAACAACTGACCTACAGCTGTAGGTTAGGTGGGCTGCTTAAAGTGTTTGTACGTAATTATCATACAACTGTGTAAAAAAACTGCTGCAATATAAGTCACCAATAAGTCTACATAATTGTCCACATAATTTGTGTAGCAGAAAAAATGCCTTTTCTGGATACATTACGTCAGTAAACCATCAGCAACCTTATCGCCATGAGCGAAATTCTCATAATAACTCTAAATAGGAGTAGCAGTCAGGGTAGTCCGAAGTGCATCTATCATCATCATCAACCCATTATGTCCCCAACGAGGGGCACGGGTCTCTTCCCTGAGGAAGGTATAGGCCATACTCCACCACGGGGGCCAAGTCCGGATTGGTGGAGGCTTGTAGACTAGTGGCTCGTCTACTGTCAGAAGTTGTCAAGCCGCCCTAAGGCCTCTGACTTGGCTTAACGACTGCCATCTATCGACGGCAGCCGGCACCAACAGCTTAACGTGCCTTGCGAAGCACGGAACCGCTCGGAAAAATGCCACTAGCGTTAGGCATAGACGGCGACCCATCCATGCACTGAACGCGCCCTGTGTTGCTTAACCTTCGTGATCGTTTAAGATCACTCAGGTAGCCCCGGCTGCGCGATGAAAATAAATCAGTCCCGTCGTTATACATTTAACGGGTCCAATCGCGCTTATTTCTTAAGTAACCGATAGGCTGATGTTCCCTGCATCGTCGGTAATAGTTTCAATGCTTTTAAAATAGGGGTGAAGGCGGAAAGCAGCAAAAAATAGAATGTATCCATGATATTGTAGGTGCATTTGCGACGCGAGCATCAGGGTCATGTACCGATGTATTTTGTTCAGTCTAGCAGCGAATTACTTAATTAATGAGACTGGAACTTTAAAGTTATTATAATTCTTTGAAATGCTGTGGCCGACAGCATTGAGTTAGCTTTTATGATTTGGGGGAATTTTAGACCGCCATACGATTAATGTACTAAATAGTCGTGGCATTGTTAATCCATAGGTACAATAATTTCACAGATGTTGTAAGTTTTTCTAAGTAGGTATTCGATGTACCGTGCCGTGACTCGTGAGCGTTCACGGTCTGTCAATAGTCCACATGATCGTTTCTCACCACACGCGGCCCTCCACCCCGTGGTTAAGACATCACGGAAAATTTGTAAAATTTTATAATCGGGATTTCAAATTGCTTTTTACCAGCATGTACCAGTTAAAATCAGGCATTAACTCTGGAGCATTCACGTACTCGTACTTACATACCAAGGTTATCATCTTTTAGCAGGTAGGTAGTTCGTATTTACATCACTCGATTTCTTTTGAAATGTTAATGAGACTTTATTGGACTTTTCGAGAGCATTTGACAGTATTAAATTCTTGCTATCGAAACTGGTCTGCTATGCTGTGAGCTGGTTCACTAGTTATTTGAGTGAGCACTGCACAAAGCTGCGAAGGCGTGATGGGGCAGATGTTATCTCTGCGCCCGAGATTATTAGTCGCGGTGTTCCCCAGGTTCAATACTCGGACCCGTCCTCTATTCAGTTTACAGTGCAGAAATTGTCAGGGTTATTAAGAATAGTATGTATTATCAGTATGCCGATGACCTCCAATTATACATAGCTGGAGTCCCTTATAGTATGCCACAAGTATTGTCGAGAATTAATGAGGATCTAGACAAAATAGCTGAATCGTCTGAGAGGAACGCGCTAATACTCAACCAAATATATGGGTACTAGGTACAAAAGCACAAATAAAAAACATCAGTGACAGGTCACCTTGTTTACAAATTCAAGGCGAGAACATTAAGCGTGTCGAGGAGGCAAAGAATTTGGGCATTGTCATGGATAGTATGCTGCGATTTGAGACTCGCATTGGAAACCTTGTGAAGAACTGCTTCTACAGATAAAAAATTATATAAAAGATTCGTAATTTAATTAGCGAGAAAGCACGAATTACTCTATGTGAGTCTCTGATCCTGTCTAGGCTTAACTACGCGGACTTAGGCCGATATTCAGAAACGATTTTGAGCGTGAGCTCAATATGAGTCCGGGTCTTCCAACTGTCAAAATGAAAGTCTCAGGGATATTTTGTATTCACAGTTGAGTTTGAGATAACAAAAATTGAGCGCAAGCTAAGCTGAGACTGAGTAGTGGATTTCGGTGACTTAGCTCAGACTCAAGGTGGCAATGACGAAGAAAGTAGCGACACCTGTAGGCAATTCGAGAACTCTAAATAACCTGTGGCTGTGGTGAAGTAACCTTTTTTTTATTCACAATTTGACATTTTGCATGCTCATTTTCCTTCGAAAAGTTAAATTGTGTTTTTAGAGTAATGAGAAGTCAAAATAAAGTATAACCGCGCGTAAAAAGTTTCGACATTTGTTGCCATCTCATTCACTCCTGTGGATTATTGTATGCCTTTCATGTAGCTTTAACAGATAATATAAACCGGTAACGTCAAAAACTGTACCACAGATTACACGCTCACGTAAGTTTAGCTTGAGCTGTGGCTTAGCTGAGTTCGAGTCGAGATATTGACTGTGAATACAAAATTCTTGAGTCTTTGTTGAGATTGCTCAGCCGATGCTCAGCTTAGTGCTCGTTAAGTGTAGCTCAACGCTGTGTTTCTGAATATCGGCCTTAGTCTATGGGCCACGAATTTTGAACAAATCCCAACGCCTGATACAGCGAGTACAGAACGCATGCTGCAGATACTGTTTCGACAACCCTCCGCATAAATGAAGCATCCATGCTAAATATGGCTTCACTAAGGCTTTTGCATGTTGCCTCGCTTATGTTTCATGTTGTTCATTCTAAATGTACTGATTATCTTTTGGAAAAATTAAAGTTTTTCTCGGTTTGCCTCGATGCATCCTAGATCAGCACGGCAGCCACTCGAGGTCCATGGACACCGCATAGCAGCTGTCACTGGCAGTTTCCGCTACCACGCCACCAAGTGCTGGAACAATTTTACTCTCCCGATAAGGCAAATACCATCAAAATTCAGTTTTAAAATACAACTTAAGTACTACTTACTTAGTTTGCAAAAGTTGACGTGGGTGGCAGTCTTATCACAGTGACACTACCCCATATTTTCTTTACAAAATGGATAATTGATAATATTAATAATAATAATATTTACGCGTTAATCAAAATAATAGTCTTAAATAATAATTCACTATACAATACGCAATAGGTACTATAAACTCAACTCAATAGTTAATAATTTAATTATACTTAATAAATTTTATGTACAGAGCGACATCAATTGGTTTTCTTGCTATG
Organism: Yponomeuta cagnagella; assembly: GCA_947310995.1. Classification (NCBI taxonomy): domain Eukaryota; kingdom Metazoa; phylum Arthropoda; class Insecta; order Lepidoptera; family Yponomeutidae; genus Yponomeuta; species Yponomeuta cagnagella. The sequence goes on along the minus strand of OX371270.1, from coordinate 16,454,814 downwards.
GGTAAATTTGTAAACCTACATTAGTCAATTCCGTTCTCCCATCCCTCGGCCGTAGCTGAAAATCGGCAAAATATTTACTTTATGAATGTGGGTATTCATATAATGCTGAGATACGGCCTTTTTGGGCCATATAATTTTACGAATTACCTATGTAACATTATATAATTTGATGCAATGTAATTGGAGAATTTTATTTTTATCAATTGTTATGATCTAAGTTGAATTTAATTTGAGAATTCTATTTTTATTAATTGACGACCTCCGTGGCGCAGCGGTAGCGCATTTGCCTACCATGCGAGAGGTCCCGGGTTCGAATCCCGGCTGGGGGCAAAAAAAAACCCCAGGTCTTGGGTGTTTACGTGTTTGTGATGTCGTTGTTTCTGGTTCCCACGACACAGGGTATCCTAGTGTGGGGCCAGAAGCAATGTGTGTGCCTGTACGTAAATGTTTATGTTATGATTTATTTTTGTCAAAAATCTATAATTTTATGGTGATTAATTATTTTGTGTTATGCTATTATGTGTGTGTGTCTCAAAGCGTAAATAAATGTTTTATCTATCTATCTATCTATTTTATTTGCATACATTGCCAATCTGACAAGAACTGTGTGTTTGGGCTTGGTTGACGTACAGAGAAAACTTTATGTTATTTTTATAATGGAGCCGCAACCTATTTAGCCTTAGCCTTTAACCCGTTTGTAGCCGGTATTGGTAACAGCAGCCTTTCTTCTGGGCTAAGGCGGTATGCGTCGACGCGTGTGCAGTCAGCAGGAACTAAGTATTTGTCCAAGCTATGTGTTGAAGTTGGATAGGCAAGTCAGATTATATAACCCTAACGTAGGTCGTCACGTAGTGCTCGTCAGTTTCCCACGCAGCGAGGTGGCGCAGCACACGGAGGTGGCGGTGCAGCCCACGGAATCCGCGCCGGCATTAGGCTTGTGTCGTTACGTGATTTTCGCGAAACATAAAGAAACTGTTCTTTCGTGACACGTCACAGTTATAAAAAACAGTTTTTTTTAGTAACCGGTTTTTCCGAACTCTCTTACGGAGTCGCCGCTAGAAAACAACAGCTATCCTAATGGTTACTTCGTTACTTATCACAAGCTACGTTTTTCTGCCTAGAGTTACATCAATAACGTAATTATATAATATAAAATTGTAATTGACACTGGACACCTTTCCTTTATAATTTATTCAGGCTTTAGACTGACTGCATTAGATGTACTCTTTTTTTTTTTGTTTAACGGTTTAACTAAGATTAGTATTAAACTATTATTGATCCAATTTTTCTTTTTGTAGTTTTTTTTTGTCTTTTTCTTTTTTCTAAGCAAATTATACTAAATAACAATTTTTATACAAACCTTTTATTTATATAAACACGATTCCTATAAAACACTTCCCGAATCCAGCTTAAATAGTCTGGATAGTAGTCATCCTTTTTACCACAGACTAGATATTTAAACCTGATAATATAACGAAATGGTCACATGACAATGGAATAATATTAAATAACCAAAAGACAAAAATTTTATATATAAGCTCGAGCTATTGTAAAACCAGAGATCAGAATGTGTATGTCAAGGGTCACTCCTACGATTGTCTTCACGAGTTTGGCAATAACTGTAAATGCAATTTTATTGACACGGTTACTAAATTTAAATACCTGAGGCTAACTGTTGACAACAGATTCTGTTGGAAACACCATATTTTAAATATTTGTGACAAGCTTAGAATTGTATTAAGTAAATTTAAAAACCTTAGTTACTGTGTACCAAAATCAATTTTATTTATACTGTACCACAGCCTTGTGGATTCAGTCGTCTCGTATGGGCTTGAATGTTATGGTCTCACATTTAAAAGCGAAATTAAAAAAATAAAAGACTTGCAAATAAGGTTTCTAAAGATATTAGTCGACAAAAATACAAAGTTAGAACTTAAAGATAATTACGAGCTACTATTTGAAAAACTTAAACTATTACCAATTAATAAGAAATGCCTTTACTTAATAACAATAGATGAATATTGGAAAGATACTTATAAAGTTAAAATAGACCATAAATACTATACACGTCACAACAAAGCTGGTCTATCTGTGCTACCAGATAAAATAAACAATTTTTACGGCAAGCGTACCAAAGACTGGGTAATACCGAGAATATTCAATGCCATACCAAGCGATCTAATAAACCTACAAGGAACAAAACAAAACTTAAAACACAAATTAAAGGAATTTTTCCTAACAAGTAAACCTATTCTTTAAGTCTTTCCATAAATGTATTAACTAAATACGGCCCGCTGGCGTGACGCACATGCGCGTTCGCACGGCGGTTGCACGGCCATCCGAGCCGGAATGCCGTCGCACTGTACAACTTATTATTAGACTACCTACATAATAACATTTTTGTGAACTTAAAAAAAATAATAATAGATTTTAGAATTGTATCTCAACATATTATTATTTACTGAGAGTGTCTGCCGTTAAACTGCAATACAGTTTGGCAGAAGGGAATATATTGTATAACTTTGGCACTGTGCTTAATTAAAACCGCGTTTAAGGAGTGGTTTAAATAATCGTGTTTGAAACGAACACTATTTGCGACGCTTCGAATTCCCGAGCCGTGCTAATCCAAACGACCATACCAATAAAAACAAAGGCCAGCCTCTTAACTCTAAGTGCACAGTAAAACGTGTCAAAATAATACGTATTGAATAATTCTTACTCTGCTTTGTTTTTGGTAGTCGCGTTTTCGGTTTGGATTCGGAATCTCTCGGCTCGGTCCGCCGCCCGCCGGGCCGACTTGAAAACAAACAGTGACGCGTGCGAAACAGTGGCAGACGCATAGTATTGATACAATATGGCATGATCACAGAAGAAACGGTTTGAAAAAAAAAACAGTTTTTTTGTGTGACTAATAACTGTTCGAGTAGCGCCGGATTAAGAATAGCGTCACTCCATTTCCTTCCGTGGATGTCGTAGAAGGTGACTAAGAAAATACATTATCAGGAGACGGGCAGCAGCGTCTTCCTGAGATTCCGACCGCATACTGCGATCGCCAACCCGCCTGCCAAGCGTGGCGATTATGGCAAAACCCTTCATGGTCAGGGAAACCATGAGGGAGGCCTATGTCCTGCAGTGGGCGTCAAATGGCTGATGATGATGAATGTGACACCGTTACGTGCCAGGAAGCCAGTTTTGTAAATAATTACGCGAAATAACGACCACGCCTAGCCGGCATTAGAAAGAAAACAAACTTCAAAGGCTACTGCATTTCTATGTAGGTTATCTAAGTGACAATCTCCGAGACATAAAGAAAACAACTGAAGTGACAGCCCCAGCAGCTGCCCGCATGCTGTATGTAGGTTAGCTTAGTAACAATCCCAGAGATGGCCCGCAGAGTTTGTAGAGATATGTAGAGGTGACGTCACCGGCAGCAGAAAGAACATAAAGTTAAAGTGGCAGCCCCAGAAGCTACCCGCATCCTCGTTTACGTTTTCGTTCCCAAGAAACTACCCCACAATACTAACACGTATATTGAAGAAACAATGTTTCCCGTATAGGTAGGTACATCAACTGACCTACTGTGTATCGCGGTCGCGTAACTATTGTATAATCGAAATCCACGATGACTCGGAAGAACTGGACGAAGATGACGAATCCATTTGTGCTTCCCGGTGTTTCCGACTTTTCAGCTTTTTCAGCATTAAGCATGTGCTAGTTGTTGTCTTCAGACTTTAATTTTCATGTTTTGGGGTATAAAACTGCTGAAAAAAATAGGTACACGTGCGATCTCGCGGAGCACTGAAATGTGAGTGACAGGTCGCTGGGTAGTTGGGTGTTTTTTAACCGACTTCAAAAAAGGGAGGAGATTATCAATTCGACGCGTATAATTTTTTATTTTTTTTGGCTATCTTCCTCCATAACTCCGTCAAATCTTAACCGATTTTGGCAATTCTTTTTTTGGTGAAGATCTGATGGAGACTTTCAGAGATGGAGAACGGAACTCTTCAATGGACAGCAGTAAATAAGCGTAAAAGTAGTCCCAAGTTAATTTGGTGATGTTCTGGTGAAGACTTTCGGAGATGGAAATTTAGAACATCAAATTTTAAAGCAAAGAATTAAGTAGGGTAAATTATGGTTATAAGGGACTTATTTATTTTTCTCCCGCTCCCCCACTAAAAATTGAAAAATAATTTTTTTTAAATTAAAAATAAAAACCGACTTGCAGTAGGTACTAAAAAGTTAGAAATAATTTAAATAACTAGAAGTATTTATGCATGTAGGTATTGTAGAAGTATAATTTGGAGCCGGTGCCCAAAATATATGTGCTGGTCTGGAAATTGGGCTTATTTAAATTATTTCTAACTTTTTAGTGCTGTAGTGTTTCGAAGTCAGTTTTTATTTTTTATTTAACAATTTTTATTTTTTTATATCTACCTCTCAAATACAGTGCGTGATGGCGACACCGTGTGTGTTACTACTGAGCCAACAAAACATCTATTCTAATACGTAATATAGAAAGATAAAGCGAAATATTACAACTAATAAATGTTGATTAGGCGAAAAAGGTTTGGAAGGATCATGGTAAGTGGCAAACCCTGGTCACTGCCCTCAGGCGTGAGTTTATGTACATACGTTGAGCTCGAGTTTATTTGAACGACTTCGGTGTTTTTTTATCTACCTGAAATGCATCGCCTTAAGTGTCTCACCAAGATTTATGTTTTATCTCTTTCAAATTAGTTTGCTATTCCATTGAAGAATTAACGCGGGCCTTGCATTTCAGGTACGATAGCGCCGATCCGCGATTTAGGAGCCGGGAACCTTACCACGGAGCAAACGATCAAGATCATTCTGTCGCATCTCAACCTGATAGTCCCCGTCGTCGCCGCTATACTGGTCATCATAATCGCCATCGTGGTGGTTTGCGTGGTACGGGGCACTCGGGACCACCATAAAGGTATACAAAAAAACTATAAAAATCTTCTTTCAAAGGTACCGTCGCACCGTTGCCCGGAGACGCGTATGGGGCGGAGGAGCTTCCGCTTTGGGTCAAAGCTTGGCTGGAGCCAGAAGTCTTGGTGCCAATATTGGCCACGATCGTCGTGTTCATAGTTGGCGTAGTGGTGATATGTTTGACGTTGGCGCGCAGAAACACGCCCCATCGGCTGCGAGGTCAGAAGGATATGTACTGTATGTATGGGGCATGGTGCAGCCTTTTCTATTGTTTTTACCATCTAGTTGTTAAAGGGGGCCTCTCGCGAAGCGATTCATACTAATGTAGTTCTGAGGCCTACTATGCGCGGCAAATTCTGTCGGAATCCTGACGTTTGCTATAGCAGTTAGTATGGAATTTGACTGTTATACGATTGGAATCTTAAAAACCTATTTAGAGGCTTAAAATTCCACCCATGCCGGGACTTAAACCGAAATTAGAGCGTTTTCATAGAACTTTTCACAACGCTCAAATTTATTTCATTAACTATACCTGCTTAGTATTAGTTTATTTGCAATTCTAAGCAGGAACAAACCTCGATTTGTATCCTCTTAACATATTGGTTCAGTTTCATTGCGGCATATCGTTTGTAAATTACAGCCAAACTACGTTTGTATGGGAATTGCCGCTTGAAGAACCCCCTTAAGTCCTCATCCAGTTGCAGACGTACCAACTTTACCGTAGTCTACGAGGGCGCCACCGTACAAAAGTTTTTTCTTATGTACAAGTTTTTGACTGTTTTCACTGTTTAGTTACAGCTGCTGTCTATGGATAAGTTGGTACAGCTGTAAAATACAAAGTTTTTATTTGTCTATTAACGCATATAAATGGACCGATTGAGAGCTCTGATCTTAATATCCGTCGTACAGAATAACTACAGAAGTGTTCTGCATTCGTGAAAAAAAACTACGGTCAGCGACAGCATTTCTATGATTATTATTTCTGTGAATAAAAAAAAAATTAATTTATGTTGTTTAGTACGACGAATAGAATCACCCCTCAATCTGTTTAAAATAAAAAAATACAAAATATTATTTACATTTTGGTATTGGGCCTTACCGTTGACCATAATTAGGATTTTCGTTTTAGAAATGTTTTGGCATGCCCAACATTATTAGCTGTTTTATCTCTTCTGTAATATTCCTAATGTAACCTGTCTAATCATCTTTAGTTGAGTTCAACTCACTGTTATATGATTTGCAAATGTGCGTAGACCATGTCAGTATTAGACGTGACTAATTATTAAACTTACCTACTAAAAATTATTTAACTACCCTAAAAGACTTTCGAATGATTTGTTTTATTAGATATGGATTTTAAATGTCCGAAAGGAAAGGGGGCTCCCAAGCTACATCTGTTTTGTCTTATCATATGGCAAGAGCTTAACAATATAATATTTTGTTATAACCGAACGCTCATAGAATTCCGATAAGAATGTTTGTATAGCATACTGAAATACTATATAAACTTTCTTATCTGAAACATGAAACTTAAATTGGTCACTCTGATATATTAACATTACTATGGCCTGGCTCTTCATGAACTCTAAGACTTATGAACAATGAAAGCATTATGAGTTTGCGAGTCTCGGCAACCAACTTTACATGAAATAATTTCAAATGCTCTCTGAACAAATGTTTTTCGTGCACGGTTGTTCTCAAGAGATGTCCTCCTTACCGACACAAGCCACTCTTCACCAGATGACGCGGTCTACAACGCATCCCAAGCGGCCCTGGGCGGCGCCGGCGGCACTCTGGACAAGCGTGGAGGCTTACGGGATGAGCTCGGATACATCGCACCCCCCAACAGGAAACTGCCACCCGTCCCCGGATCTAACTACAACACTTGCGACAGAGTTAACAGACAGGCTGTCATTAGTGAGTATTAGGAACTTTGAAGAGTCAGATAGCTAATAGGCTTTTGGTCTTCGAACCAAATATTTTTAAACTGGACATATTACATGATATTACTTATTAATCCGTTTGTCGGTGAACAGAGAGGCTGTCATCAGTTAGTAATAGAGACTCCTGGGAATCTGAGTCTGAATGCCAGGAAAATACATGATGCTGACCGTTTATCGATTTTAGGTGGTCTCTGAAAGGGTCGCCAAAAATAAATATACCGATAGGAATCTGACGAACGTGCATGCAGGCCCTAGATTAGCATGAAACCAATTTCGAGCCACTTACCGCGCTCGCACAAACGCTAGTCCCACAAGTGACTTGAAAATTGTTTTCAAGGCTCAAATCTTTGTGGCGTTTATGTATCAAAACATTTGTCAAAATCAGTGGTTTCCACTGGTGTCATAGTAGAAGAAGCCCCCATGATATCTTTCACACCGAACACTTTTCATGTGCACCATTTACCTACGTTTCAATTTCACGCACATCATACACGAAATGTTTCATTTATCTACAGGGCGTATGTATGTTAAGAGGGCGCCTCACAGGAGGATTCCCATACAAACGTAGTTCGGTTTTAATTAACAAACGACTTGCGATCGCAATGATCGAAACTTTGTAGATGTGTTAAGAGAACACAAATCGAGGTTTGATCGTGCTAAGAATTGAGAATAAACAGGGCCACTGCAGTCTCGTTGCACAGCTATCTTCAACTAGCAATCAACATGGAGACTTTCGAATGGGCCTGACCTAAATATTAGCAATAGTTGCAAATGATACTTAATTTTAAAGGTATAAGGTCAGTATAATGCTACAATTATAAATTAGCTAGCTGCCCCGGAGAAATTCGTACCGCCACAGAATCCGTTTACAAGATTCTTGCAGAACGCCATCTATTTTTAAAAACACAACGTTCGCTCGTTATTCGCCATTTATTTTAAACTAAGTATGCTATGTCTCAAGCCAGGTCTTTGTCTATGAGTACGCCAAGTTTCATGTAAATCCGGTTAGCCGTTATTGCGGGATTGAGTAAGAAATATCCAAACATCTTCACAAACTTTCACATTTATAATATTAATAATAGGAAGTAGGATAATAAAATTCGATTCGACCTTCTAAAGTTCGTTTCACACGTGAATGAAAGTAGGAAAGAACGACCAACCTCAATTTGTGCCCTCTAAGCAAATTGGTAAACATTACGTTTGTAATTTAAAACCAAACTAGGTACGTTTGTGTGGGAATTGCCGCTTGTGGCACCCCCTTAATTGGCGCATTTATAGTCGATCCTCTGTTGGTGATGGTTGTAAGGATAAAGAGTATTTTAGTTAGTAAGTAATTTTGACTAAGTATACCATTTTGTTACATTACTTACTCAGACTAATCCGTCCACGATGATAAGAGTAAAGGTTTTCAGGAAGTCTGCTGGGTTAAGGTACCTATTTGATGTTTTTGACGCGTTTTGCATGTCTCCTTTCTCTCTGTCGTTTCACCCTTATCTCTGTTTCTTTCTGTCAATTTTGCAGTCTGAAGGCACAGCATTCTGTCAAATACCACTATTTATTTATCATTAGAATTGTATTGGCTCCACCGATTAAGTTTTGTTGCTAATTATGTACTAACATTATATAATATTTCAAAATTTTGCAAAGCTTGTGAGTATGATAGAAAGCTGTATCTACCATCACTTCCCTTGTTTATGTTAAATGGTTACTTTTTAGAGGATGGGTTGTCTAAGTTAATTTTTATTGTTATCAAAAACTGCATTATGCCCAAATGCTTCTGTTAGTGGCTGGCTGGCAGAAGAGTCTAGTTTTGAGTTTAATTTTTTTCACTGTTATGAACAGTCTTGTTTATAAAACATGATTCCCTAAACCACTCCTCAAATGCATTTTAAACAGTCTGTGGTAAAGGGAGGAAACTGTATTTGACTAGTTTTAGAGGAATCGTGTTTTATAAACAACACCCGCTAAACTTATACGGTGTTATTAATAAAAAGGAAAGACAATTTGAACGGCATTTAAATAGTTTTTAAACTGCTTGACTAATCTTCTTGGATGTGAGAATTCAAACTGGCAACCCATAACGGTTTAAGAGAAAAGAGCCTTTATAAGTCAGACAGACAGACAGACGGATGTTGTAGACACATTATTAGCCAATTTTGTGCCCCACTGCTGGGCAAAGGCCCCCCCTTTGCTCTCCACTCCTCTCTGTCACCGGCCATTCCCTGCCACCCCGGCAGAAAGATCGTGAGGTCATCCCGACACCATCCAGTCATTATTACTGTACCTACAACTGTGAGAACCGTGACGGGTAGACTTTATTATAGAGTCCCATGAGTACCCATCGGCAACGCAAACCCTTAACACAGAAGGGCAGCCAGCCAGCCGCCGCGCCCCGCTGTAGAGCTCCGTAGCGTAGGATCTATTATAGACCCTATCCGTACCCATCGGCAACGGAAAGAAAGAAACACAGAAAGACAGCCAGCCAGCCAGCCACCCGTAGCTAGGGTTGCCAACCCTACTATATAATAATATAGTATCCTGCTATATTAGGGGCTCAAATACTATATTTCTAAAATAGGTAGGCGAAACTACTATATTTTGCGTAAAGCGGAACCCAGCCTTAATCTTTTTCTAAAGCTCGCTCTTCAAGTCTAATCCGTGAATCGCGCGGCAGAACTGCTATTATTTGGCCATCTACTACTATATTTGTTAATCTATATGCTTCGAAAATACTATATTTGTTACAAAAAAAATTGGCAACCCTACCCTTAGCCCCGTAGCGTAGGCCGTCCTATAGCTTGAGCCATGGTTTAGTGGGCGCGCACTCGACGTGGGACCCGCGGCGCCACCACTACGAGCGCGTTCGCCGCGCGCCGATGCGCCGCGCCGGCTCGGGGGACACCAGCTGCACAGGTGAGCGGCCGGTGATCTCGGACGGGGGAATGTTCGGAGAAGTAGTCTATACTCCATGAAACGAGCTCTCAAATAAAATCGACGATGTGCGCCCATTGGTTAATGCGCGTGAGTCGCGTGACCTTCAATAGCGGACCGTCTTCGCTTATCTTTAGCCGCGCGTATTGACAAATGAGATGCGTGGAACGGAGTATATCTTAAGCTCGCCTTGGTCGCCTTTGTACAAAATTGCTTTTTTTTTAGTAAAATAACCTTTTTTTCAATTCAATTCAATTCAATTCAAAAGTCATGAAGTGTAAAGGCCACTCTTATTTGGCAAAGATTAGCAATCCTTTCCCGGTTTGTCTCGCGAAAATTTAATGAAATGAAATATTTGATTCAGAAAACCAATAAGTACACAGACATAAGTTATACCGGTCTCCACACTAGGCAAAAACCTGTATAGTAGTGACCTTAGGAACAAAAACGGTTACTTATCATATCACTTTACTCGAGCGTATGTAAAACACGAAACTTTAACGAATTTTGTATCAAATCAAATTAGGTACTTTATTTGCAGCTGTTACATTATAATTTATCACCATAATGTAGTAGGTTGCAGGTAAAACCTGCAATATATTATAACATAACATAAACTCACGCCTGCATCCCAGAGGGGTAGGCAGAGGCCAGCGACCGCCACTATATATTATATATATTATAAATAGTCGGCAAATACGCGAATAAGCACGAATAGCCAAGTGCAGCTCCAACATTAGAGTAAACTGTTCTGTTACTACAGTAAAGCGTCGCTAGAGGCGCCTCTGTCTTTCCTGACTGCTTATGGAGAGCTAGCAAAGAAATGTTGTTAAATGATAAATAATCGTGATAAAGATTTTTGGTCCCATGGCCGAGAACCTAAGGAAAAAAACCAAGGATAGAATTCCCAGAGTCCCAGGTTCGTGATCCTAGGTTCTCGAAGATGGGTTCTAAAAATCACTATAATATGATCGAGAGATTGATCTGACACTTTTTGAAAAAATGATCAGTAAATTGGTGGCGCTAGTGGTGTATGTAACTTAGAAAACAACGTCACTGGTACATTTTATGTCAACTACCGTATTGTCGAAACGTCTCACTTAGCCTGCTGCGTCTGAGAAGGGATAATCTGCGCAAAGCTGTGGCAATCCTAACAGGGCACTGTTCACTAAATAGACATTTTCACAACGTGGGACTAACCGACAGCCCGCTTTGCCGGGGATGCCTCAAAGAAGAGGAAACACCCGCCCACGTGACCATTCACTGTGAAGGCGTGGAAAAGCAACGGACCGCCATCATTGGGAAGCTGGGATCCCTTCAGGAGGCCTGTAGTGACATCAGAGCACTGCTGGCCTTCTGGAAAGAGATAGGCTGGCTGGAGTGAGCTCACAGCTTTGCTACGTACAATGGCCCAACCATGAGGCTAAGTGCGGAAATCTCAGGTCTAACTAAGTACCGTATTGTCGACAATGGTCCTTTCGCTGCTGCTGCTCAACTTTGTAAGTTCTCAAGGAAACAGCACCTCTCTAAAACTATGATTAAAAAATCAAACCACTTATTCCCTGCCTTCAGCTGTGCTTTCTACGACCTACTTCTAATATAAAAAAGGACCTCGTTAACTTAAAACAAAACTATAATTCCATCCGATGGAAAACGACCTTGAACTGGGATCACCGTCCAAAAAAGGGCTTCTGTAGATATGCACTTGATTTATGTTTTGGTAGACGTCAGTCATAATTTTCCAACGTTGTAGGTACTTGTATAACTTTTTGGATAACGTTGGGAAACGTTGGCTGACTGCTTATTTCGGTTTGGTCGAACGAGTGGACTAACATTGCCTGCTAGACGAGTATTTAACATCGAAACGTGAGTATTATTGGACTAACACATTAAAGGTCCGAGTTCACTTGTGATAAAATCGGTCGACTACAAACTGCAGTCATTGAATAAGGTTTATATTGGTTTACCGCACCGATTGCTCTAGGTGAACACGGACCTAAAAGTTTTTTTTTTATTCCGTAGATAAGGAATGTTAAATAAGCTTTATTTTTGTAGTGAATCTGGTGAATGAGCAATTTTCTATTTCTACTGTCACTCATTTCAATGCGAAAATGTCAAATACCTACTACGGATACAAAAACTGTACTTTTCATTGATGTACTTTTCATTTGTCGTTTGTTTATTGTTTTGCCTTTTTACTAATCCCTTATTTAATGGTTTTGCTTCATAAGTTAATATAACCTAATAATTATAGAAGTAGCCATATTTGCATCACGACCATTCATAAACATCGATTCATACCTCACATCACAGATATAATGCATTACAAATAAACTATTGAGTCATAATCATAATCTACATTAAAACCGACTTAACCAAGCACGACTAAAGAATGACCGAACACACAAAAAAGTATTATACACCTCTCATTTCTAGCACGAAGATTCCATTGAGCTCGATAGTTCGTCCCAATTGAATTTAATATTTATTGATAAAAATTTAGATCCAATGCAAACTGTCCCAGGCTCAGCCTAGCCTTGCGCTTGTCTAGAACTGTAAGAAAAAAGTTATATCCCTTGGTTTGACAAAATGCATACAACGTTCGACAAAATGAACATAATACTGTACGTCAGTTATAAGAAATCTGTTCAAAATAAAGAAATCCGTCATAATACCTTACATACCTACAAACTGCCCTAAACTAAGCTGGTTTGGTGCAATATTGCATTCACACACAAAAGGGCTACCTTTCTAAAGCGCTCCAATGTACCTTAATCGTGCGCGCCATCGAGCTCAATACGGAACTTTACCTTAAACAACTGAAACCTGCATAAAAACGGTAAATTCTCTCCGCAGGCATGGAAGACGAGATCTGCCCCTACGCGACGTTCCACCTCTTAGGATTCCGCGAGGAAATGGACCCGAGCAAGGCGCTGGCGTTCCCCCACCACCACCCCCACGCCGGCACCCTGGCGCATCCCCACCCGCACCACCCCGCACACTCCCGCGCCGGATCTCAGAGCATGGTGAGTCCTGCAAGCAAAATTTTTGCGGCGTCGTATTTAGGAGACTAGACAGCCTTCAGGTTCCCCGAAGCCTGGTCGAGTCCATGGCCATCGCCTATTGAAGAACATCACTGATCCCCAGTGTAGACCACCGCCTGTAAGTGTCCGTAGCTGTGGACCGCGGCAGATCCCTGGGGAAGACCACGACCCTCCATTTTCCGTTAGGGGAAGTGTGAAAAGACCACAACGTAGTTTTTGTCAGCCTTCGGGTCCGTAGTCAGTGTGTGAGGATCTACATTCCACTGAAAATCGTTGATGTACGTAGGTATGACCTAATAGGTGAACGTTATCGCTACCGAGTGGGGGCGAACGCCGCAGGCTAGGTGCGCGTAAAGACAATGGCATACCATGCGAGAGGTCCCGGGTTCGAATCCCGGCTTGGGACAAAAAAAAAAACAAACCCCCAGGTCTTGGATGTTTACATGTTTGTGATGTCGTTGTTTCTGGTTCCCACGGCACAGTATGTAAAAAAAAAATGGCGGGACAATCTCCACCGTTATAACCTAACAAATACATTTTATTGGCAGCCTCGTGCCAACAGCCGCTACGCCCGCAAGAACTCCCAAGGCGGTCAGAGCGCCATCTACTCCACCGCTCCCGAGTATGACGACCCGGCCACTTGTGCTGAAGAGGACCAATATGTGAGTGGCTTCCTCTCGCTTGTTTGATCCGTTACCTTCTTCGAAGCGTTGGCCTTAAAGCGCAGTGGAAGTACCGGTTTAGTTGATCTGAGAGACAGAGTTTGATGATGACCCCCTTCCCTAAAACGCAATAGGGTTGGCCATCCATCAGCTTACAGACTGGGTTAAGTGGTAATGATCAGCAAATAAGCTGATGCCCGCATATTTTATTTTATTTACTTTTATGAGTACTTCAAAAAATTAAGGCTTACGATAAATTAATTTGTCACAGGGCTCTTGAAATATCATTTATTAATTTATTTACCCTCATATAGATTTACGGTCTTATTTATAAAAACACGACTCCTTAAAACACTCCAAAAACGCCACGTAAAATAGTCTGTGGTGGAGATTTTACAAGGAAAAGATCTAACCACAGTTTAAATAAACTGCCTCTGCGTAGTGTTTTAATGAATAGTGTTTATGTTCTAAATGACCCGATCGGACCACCAAACCAATGGTGTTTACGAGTAATTGTTATTGTGGCGTGTGCACTGTTTTTATAATAAATGTTTTTTCTTCTTCTTCTTCTTTCTAATTGTCCCTTTCAAGGTCATAATCTAACAGGTTAAAGAAGAAGTGCGTTCAAGTGTGCGCGTTCTGCCTGGACCTTGTACAAAACTTCCCTCATGTAAGCATGTGTGTAGTGTGGTGACACCTCACCTGCACATTCATAGCAATACAAAAGACGAGAAGAGAAAATGTTACATAACAAATGACTACTAGCTGACCTGGCAAATGATGTTTTGTCATATTAATTAGCCCACGACCTATTCTCAGACCTACCTAATATACACATAAATAAACACATAAAACTCACGCCTGTATCCCAGAGGGGTATGCAGAGACCAGGGACTGCCACTTGCCACGATTCTGACAAATCACTTTCGCTTCCTCAACATTCATTAGTCGTTGCATGCATGCACGCACAAATAATGTACACAAATTTCATAAAAATCTGTGACTTCGATAACAAGCACTGTGATACGAGATTTTTATATTTGAGATGAAGGTGATGCCACACTACAGTATTAATTCAAACAAGTCACCCCAACTTCTCCCGTCTCCCCACAGCGCGCCCGCTACTCACGGCCGATGTACGCTTGTGGACCCGAGTACGACGAGCCGGCTTGCTGCCAGCCCGAGGACGAACAATACACCGGCGCCTACGGAACACCCTACTCCGACCATTACGGCTCCCGCCCCAGCATTGGTCAGTAGATAATTGGGTTTTAGATTCACGAAAAGTAGCTTGCAATGGCTTAGTTTGGAGCAATAAAACAAAGCTAAAATGGCTTAGTTTGGAGTATAAAAACGAGGGTAAAAGGCCTTGGAACATCCTACTCCGACCATTACGGCTCCCGCCCCAGCATTGGTCAGTAGATAATTGGGTATTTGACAAAATATCAGATGAGACTTTTAAAACGGAATTTTGTATGAAAATACTTGCTTATGACGTCACATTTCAGAGCACTCTTTTTATGTTTAATCTATTTTGTTTAACTAGTAGTTGACTAAAAGAGATACATTTTTCGAGATATTTTGTAATTTTTGTTTTATTCGAGCATATGAAATAATTTATTTTTGATCGTGTCAAATACCGTATTGGGTTTTAGATTCACGAAAAGTAGCTTGCAATGGCTTAGTTTGGAGCAATAAAACAAAGCTAAAATGGCTTAGTTTGGAGTATGAAAACGAGGGTAAAAGGCCTGGGAACATCCTACTCCGGCCCACGGCTCCCGCCCCAGCATTGGTCAGTAGATAATTGGGTATTTGACAAAATATCAGATGAGTTACCTACTTTTAAAACGGAATTTTGTATGAAAATACTTGCTTATGACGTCACATTTCAGAGCACTCTTTTTATGTTTAATCTATTTTGTTTAACTAGTAGTTGACTAAAAGAGATACCTACATTTTTCGAGATATTTTGTAATTTTTGTTTTATTCGAGCATATGAAATAATTTATTTTTGATCGTGTCAAATACCGTATTGGGTTTTAGATTCACGAAAAGTAGCTTGCAATGGCGTAGTTTGGAGCAATAAAACAAAGCTAAAATGGCTTAGTTTGGAGTATAAAAACGAGGGTAAAAGGCCTTGGAACATCCTACTCCGGCCATTACGGCTCCCGCCCCCACATTGGTCAGTAGATAATTGGGTTTTAGATTCACAAAAAGTGGCTTGCAATGGCTTAGTTTGGAGCAATAAAACCAAGCTACAATAGCTTAGTTTGTAATATAAAAAATAGAGTAACAAGGCCTTGGAACGTACTACTCCGGGCATTACGGCTCTCGGCCTAGCATTGGTCATTAGATACATTAAACCAGCAGCAGTTTATGTCTCAAGCAGCATAAAAGGTAGGCCAAAAGTAGTTAGTTTGAAGGCAGAAAAGCTGGGTGGAATAGCTTAGTTCGAAGCCATAAGAACTAGGTTAAAAAGTTGTTATTTGTAAAAACACGACTCATTTAAAACACTCCGTAAACGCAGTATAAATAGTCTGCGGTAAAGTCTCTACCGGAGACTATTACATTTAGGAAGCGTTTTAAGAAATCGTTTTTTTATAAATAACACCGTTGTTAGTTTGGAATATGGAAACTAGGTTGGATTGTTTGGTGGGTTCAATCCGGTAGCAGGTGTCGAAATCTAGTAGAGAAAAGCTGATTCCAGAGAAACGTGTTTCAAACGTTCATCGCCTCCCCCAGGAACTCACAAGTGCGGCGGCTCTCCCGAGCTTCCTTCGGCAATTTCAGAGAAACGTGTTTAAAACACTGGAATTTACAATGGAATTTGCTTGAACGTATTTTGGGTTTCATTATTATTATTAAATCCTTTATTGCATTTAAACAGGCAGTTTTGCACATAGGCGAGCTTAATGCTACTTAGCATTATCTACCAGCTAACCTAAGTTGGCGGGGGACGCGGGTTGTGACTTATCTTTGGCCACACAGAAGAGACGTGGGGCGCGGAAAAGACGCGACGCGTTGCATCGAGTTCGCGCGCTCGCCTCGTCTCTTTGTGTGGGCTTCGTCCCTTCCCTTCCCTACAGTACATTTTGCATGAAAAAGTCACCCCACGTCTATGTGTCTCAGGCCTTAGCAGCCGCAAGTGCGACGGCTCTACTGAGCCTCCTTTGGCAATTTCAGAGACACGTGTTTAAAAGGCTCATCCCCTCCCCCTCAGGAACCCGCAAGTGCGGCGGCTCCCCCGAGCCTCCCCCACCTCCCCCGCGCAACGCTAACGGCGACAACAACTGCTCCTCCTCCTTCAACGAGAGCAAGGACTCCAACGAAATCAGCGAGGCCGAATGCGACCAGCCGCGCAACTACCCCGGTAAGTCTACTGGGGCTCTGCTGTAAAAAATATTCTTCAGGGTGAGTCAGAAAGGTCCGGTGAAACTTAAAGGCAATTCTACACATCAATGCAAACGACTCTTGTCGTACTAACAACGTAAAACAACTCCGAAAGATCTATAAACATATTTAAGCTTGTTCATATAATCGCTAGACATCAACAAATTACATAGGCCCTTTCCACATGCATACGGTGTAAAACAGAAAAGTATGAGCTACATGACCGTGCCGTGACCGTGTGTCGCCCGTGCTTATCTACTATAAACACGGTTTCGGCGCGGCGAAACCACCCCGTCTCGCCGCGCGCCGCCCGCGCCCCCCGGCGACCGTGCGTACACCGTGTATGTACATGTGAAAGAGCTAGCACGGTACGGCGGCGCCGAGCTGTGCCGTGACCGTATGCATGTGAAAAGGGCCTTAGCATGGAACAGCTGATTAAATTGATGTGTCGAAGTTGTTCTTATAACGAAAGTTTGCATTAATGCGCAGAATAACGCCTTAAATTTCACTGGACCTTTCTGAAACACCCAGTGTAATGTATATTGGTGAAAAATATTATCACTTACCTGTGATCGGGACGAGAGAGTCGGTTTGCTGCAATTAACGTCTAACGGGAGGTTGATATGGATACGCCCGCGAGCGCCAGGGATATTAGTGGCTTAGAGATGGGCTGGGAAGAACGTCGAACGTTCTTTGAAAATGAAATTATTTGATATTGAAATATTATAAACTGAGTTTACTTGTAAATTATTTAAATATCTTTATTGAAATAATAATGAAAAGATTCAACACTTTTTAGGGTCCCGTACCCGAAAGGTGCCAAACGGGATCCTATTACTGAGACTTCAATGTGCGTCTGTCTGTCACCAGGCTGTATCTCATGAACCGTGATAGCTAGGCGGTTGAAATTTTCACAGATGATGTATAAGTCGCGTCACGTAAAAAGAGCGCTGGAGAAAGTGGAGGGGGTGTGTTTGCGCATGGGTACACTCGCGCACAAAATTATCTATTGTTTTATTTTAGAACTAGCTTTAATTAGGTAAATTGATTATTGGTAGGTAAATCGGAAAATATAATAAAATTAAAAATATAATATAATTTCCGATTTACCTACCAATAATCATAAAATAGAATTGAAAACATGTTTGATTCAGTAAAGAATGTTTATTTGATCTAACAAAAAAAAATTAAAGTAACGTTGAAACTCCTTCCATTAAGTCGTCGTGGGTGACGCGAAAACCAGATGACGATGCGATGTTGATGCTGCTAGAGGAGGCCAATTCATCGTCGTCACTGTCGTCACTTGAGCTTTCATTCCCATTCGAGTCAGAATCATCATCCTCTACGCGAATGATGAATGTTTAAATTCTTTAAAACGAATTTGTGGCTGCTCAATTAAAATTTTCCTATTGGTTTCTGTTTTGCTTTATTATTCGCCTGAGACTTGCTGCAGATCCTTGGAAATTGAGGTCATCCTGTAACTTCCTTCGCAACTTGCCTATGGTAGGTAATTCTTTTTCAGTGACGTGTAAATTGTGTATGATTCTTTTTATGACACCCTGATCAAAGCTGTCAATGTCTGTTATTGGTTTTTGTTTGATTCTTTTATTTTTGCCGGGAGTTCGGAAGACAGTAAGAAATTCAGAATCTTTTGTACCTTTTACGATTCGTCTCACTGTAGACTCGGAACATTTTGTTGCTTTTGCGTTTCATACACTGTTTTAAATTGTCAACGGCATTATTATCCGCCTCTCTTTTCATAAAACAATATACGTCATATATCATTTTCCTCACTTTTCTATGTTTTTACCATTTCGTAACCAAAAACTTTTGTGCGCGATGGTATTTTGAGAACAAACGTAACGTGGACAAAGCGCGGGAAGCAAAGGTCGACTGACGAACCAATAGCGCACGAGCAACCATGCGACGCGCGAGCCGCCCTCCCCCCGCCGCACCTCATACCGCCAAATAGACCGATAAATCGCCTACTGCGCTGCTTCACTGCAAGCGTTCTTTTTACGTGACGCGACCTATATTTCTGTTGTCGCTTTAAGAAAAAACAGAATAAAATAAATATTTAAGAGGGGCTCCCATACAAGAAACGTAATTTTTTTGCTGTGTTTTGCTCGATATTAATAACGGCAACAGGGAGATGCTTGAAATATTCACAGAATATTTAGTTCTATGTTCGCTTCAAAAATAAATAATAAATTAAAATAAAATAAATACTTAAGGGAGGCTCCCGTACAACAAACGTGATTTTTTGCCATTTTTTCTCGATCTTTGTTTCTAATGTTGTATAGATAATGGTAGACGGAACCCTTCGTGTGCGAGTCCGACTCGCACTTGGCCGGTTTTTTACAATTTCAAGTTTTCGTCACGCGAGAGCATTTTCCCACGCCCATTAGCGTATCTAGATACTTTACCATATGTCGCGAGTACCAAAAATTACTCGCTCGTTCCGATCACCGATTAATACGAAAAAAAAAACAACAAAACACTACTGTCAGTTTAGTAAACAATACTAACCGGCTTAACATAAGGATTCCAACTACACCACACACTTCTAAATCGGATGAAGCGTTTAAACATTACACTTTTTTGTTTGGGCAGTAGTGTAAAAAACAAATATGAAATATTTGAGCGAAGTTGCTAGTGATGGTCGATTGATCCCCGGGAACATTCTCTTCGGAAAAGAATATGTTCCGGTTAAATTTTCGCCTGGAAGAATATTGTCAGCTTAAATTTCCGCCGGAAAGAATCTTCTCGATCTGGAATCGTCCATCGTTTGGCAACAACAAGAACGAGGCTGAGAAATAAGTGGACGCGCGTTTTGTTCGATCAAACGATCGCACTTAGGGACATGCACGTTTTCTTGTTTGAGCTACATTTTTGCTGCGTTGTGGTTTAATTTTTGGGGCCCAGTTTAATCAAGGAAGAAAGTATTTAAATTGAAAGAAAAATTGTTGGTGACGCGGTAAACTTTCTAATAGATTGGTTAATGTTATTTCGAAAAACCTCGTTCTTGTCTAATACCAGTAAAATTATGATTTGTAAAACAAAAAAATTATGACGGTGGATTCTTGTAAGTAGAACCCACTCGATTAAATAGGGATACTTAATCATTGTGGCTAACAAACTGAACTATTATGCTATTCACAAAGTCTTCGCCATCATCCTCTCTGTCAGGGATACAGCACATTGAAAATCATCAGAATACTTGCCTGTTTCATCGCCATAAACCCACAATTTGCTGTCAATCATTAGAACATAAGTCATTGATATTTTAAGTTTAATTAACAAATTATCATTGGTTTATCCGCAACCGTGGCTGTCACCTTAGCAGAAGATGGTAAACACAGTTTTGGCTAGAATTTCTTGACTTTTTACGACTATTTTATAAAATTTTGTAACTGACAGCATGCGAACAAATTCGGCGTTGGTCTATTTGGAAGTTTGGACAGCTTCTTCTATAATAATTAGTCTTTGGATTGGCTTCAAAGTTTTGTTTCAAAATTTCTTAAATTGGGCAAACATATTTGACTAAAAAAAACTGGTTAGTTTTTTTTATTATTCAAAAACACTACTCCAGCGTTAAGACGCTAGTGTTCAGCTTACGCAAAACCCAAAGTTAGGCTATTAAAGTTACAGCTGCGATGACCTCAACTCTTAACGTATTGGTTGACGATTTACAATACATTGCAAGTCTTACAAAATCAGTGCTAAAGATTCATCAGAAAACCCGGCAGTGGATGGTCACTTTCCAAGTACGCAAATGCGAGTGGCCAAGTGAGGCGCCGTCATTACACCAGATTCCGAAGTTTTAGTCAAATATGATTGTCCTAACCCCATTTTACTTCTGGTAAAACTATTTGTCTAGATGTGATTGTGTTAACTTACATTTGTTATTTCTAAATTATATATATTGATCATGTAGATATTTTAGTTAATGTCTCTGCAGTTTATGCGTCCTCAAACAATAAACTTAAACCAAGAGGCTTATGATTCAAATCAGCCCTCCAACAGGGCTATTACGCGTGGAATTCAGATAAATACATAAATTCGTGCGGCGATTTAATTGCCCCTTCGTTCAGTTGAAGATCACTCAAATATATGGAGTGATTCGAAACGATACTTCTTCGGAGGTCTCTTTTAAATTATCTTTCAAAAACACCCTAAACTATATCAAGAATTCTATTCGCTAACGATACTGCCAATAGTCGTAACCAATCCGAAAGCTGAGTCGGATCGGGCGTAAGCGAACGTAGTTTAATTAAATCACTATGGTCATTTCGTTACCGGCGCTAGCCGTAAAACTGAAATACCATGACAATTCAATGAAGGTGTCTTGTTTGAGGACGCATAAGGTCTAGTAGCGGCCGGGGTCCAGTGGCTAGTAGTCGTGACTTGTGTGTTGTTGCAGTAAGGGCCCACACTGCCAAGGATGGCTTGCACACCGAGGAAATGAGAAAACTTATTGACAGGTCAGTCGATAGGCCACACTTACCTACACACTCACACCGACACGCTTAACCTTTTCGCTCCCGGATATCATGGATTACGAGTACACACCTTACTGTTTATTATTAGATATTTTTGTACATTTCGGGTGTGAAATTGGAATTAATGTCTTTGTTTTGAAAGTGTATTCGGCTTATGGTTGATACTATTTTGAGTTTGAACTTATTATGTAGAGAGCGTCCTCTACTGGGTGTATAATTTGTTTATCTTCCTGAAAAGGGGGATGCCACTGGTCAATAGGATCAGCTTTTATTTTGGGGAGAACTGCAAAATCGCGAAAAAAAACTGCTATTCCAAAGCATTTTGGTATAGTTAGTATTGAACTTTAGTATGGAACAGCTTATTTTTTTATGATTTAGAAGTTGTTCTCATTGTAAAAGTAGTAAGTTTTGATGAGTACAATTCTCCCTTTTCGGGAAGATATATAATAGGATACTTTATAGGATTTGAAAAACTGTGCTCTCTCAATTCGTGGAAAACTATGCATACTTAACTAATTTGTTTTTTCTAAATTTGTATCTACCTACTTAATTTATTTATTTACAAGAGTAAACAAATCCGCTAAATATATTAAGTTTGTTTTTTAAATCTCTCGAAAATTTGGGAGCGAAGAGGTTAATGTCAGTCAAATACTACACTTCACTTGTGAATAAAGTTGGCACTTTTATAAAAAATCAAGATACATTATTTAAATCAATGTGAAGTTCATTCACATGCACTAACTTCGTGCGTTTTAACAGATTGATTATTTTAAGACTGATCATTTCATGGGAATTCTGATGAATTCTGTACATTACCGATATTATGATTGTAGTTAGCAAATTGATTCTGAAAAATACCACGGAATTCTCATGAAGTAACAGCGGATTTAAAAGCCACTTTCGCTAAATTTAGTACCTACACTTTCTCAAAATTATGAAACACTGCCAACAAACTATTTGCGCGATTTCTTGTCTTTGAGGTAGCACGAATATAAACATAGACATTAGAATAAAACATTGTGATTGTAACGAGATTGCCTAGTAGGTCTATGCTCGGACACTAAGCATGTATTATGTTCTGCATCCGTCCACAGGAAACAGTAAGTCCAAAGTATGTGAGATCGACGTTTCTTAACTCTTATTATGCCTGTACGTCTTAAATGTTCTTAAGATTTTTGTGGCTAACACTAGTTTTTAAAAAACCGCACTAAAATTGTGTTTTATGTTCGCTAAATTAATTAACATTGCCTAATTCCGTTACTTTCAAAATTTAATTGTTTTGTCGCTATTTCGCCCTTTATTAAAAAGAAAAAAAGGCATGGATTACTTAGCTTAGCTAAAGTAAAATCTTAGCCAGAAATACCTAACGCTACCTCCTAATTTTGGCGTTCCTTTTAGCGTTCCCTTTAGCACAGAAACCTAGAGTACCAAAATCACAGACCGACCCATAAATGTACAAAGTAATTTTGCTCCATTATTTCTACTTTTTTTTTTATCTCAACTTGCGCCACTGAGTTCGACTTGTGACGTTTATTAGTGGCCAGTTGTAACTACATACCTACCTGTTTTGCTAAAGAAAATACGGGCGAAATTCTTTCCACGAACGAATTGTACTTTTGAAAATTAGCAAATAAGACAGTATATCACAAGTCAACCTCGGCAGCAGTAACTAACTCGCTGCTATCAAACCGGCTAATCTAGGTTTTATCGCCGCTTTTCAGACCCGAAACAGCCCCCCAAGTCCCCCAGCAAGCAATCCACGGACGGGGACTCACAGCCTACGATACTGTGGCAGTGTAACCTGTAAATCGGCTACCATTCTTCGGCGGCACACTCGCGTCCCATCCGTCACCCCCCCCCCCCCCCCCCATCGTGTCTGCGAAAATAGCGCCGCTACATCGAGACTACGTCCGGCATTATTAAACTCTTCAGCAGGCAATATTTTAATTGGCAGCCATTTTGTTTGCGCGCGAAGGTGCGCGGTCTCGATGTAAGGGCTTTAATCGTGCCAAAAATTGTCACATTGCACTTTTTTTTTTCAAATTGTGTGTCGCCCATTCTTTGTGTTGAAATGTTTAGGTTTCTTCGGTTTTAAATTTATCCCAACTAAGTTGGCTGGATTACTTTTTAGCTTCTTGTTTCTAAGCTTCGCTATTTTGGACGCGCACATTTCTGTGCCATTTTTAAAGAAAAAAATATTCTTATAATAAAGATGATGAGACAAAATTCTGTCCTGCGTTTTTTGGGCTCAATTTTCGCCTGTTGGTAAATCACTCCAGAGTTGTCGTGTCAAATGTAGAAAACGGCGCGTCGGCCAGTGTTGCCATACAAAAGAAAAATGGTTGTGGTAGTTATTTGAAAATTGATTATATGCACTGTGCCGTGGCAATAACCCATACAATATACCCCAGTATCCTCAACTCTGGTACATTTGCAACAGGCAAAACTGTATTTACAGTACATTAATTTATAAGTTGGTGTTAATTATAGTTTTTTTCCTTGTATTATTTGTTCAGCTTAATTTAAAAAAAGAGTCGCTGGTTGGTGTATTAGGGTGCTGTGAAGGATGTTTACGATTTAAATTAAGCTCAACATGTAAAATATATTGTGATATTTTGTCCCCATTTTTAAACCAATTTTTTATTTAAGTCTAATCACTAAACTGATTAATTAACGTTTTATGTAGCGTATACTCGTAGTGATGTAAGTTTTACGGATTCGCTCCACAACAATGCTTCCTTTCAAATGTTATACATAATATGGTTTATTTTTAACGCTTTTTTACCATTACGTTTTTGCCAGTCCTATTTGTATATTGTATAATGCGTTTTTTTATTGTTTTATTTTGCGTATAAGCATACACTATTTAGTATAAGATGTAGTCACTAAGCTTCTTTACCTAATACTATGTACTCTGTAGCTAGTTAGTAACGATAATGTTACTACTATTTATAATACGAAAAATACGTCAAATTCAACACTGCAATGTACACTGAAGTAATAACCGACGCAACTACAAGTATTGTTCAAAAATTTACTAAAAATATCAACTTGCAATGGACTGCGATAACCCATAGTGGAATGCTTTTAATAAAATAACATACTCTAGTTATAAAGACTTAATGAATAAGGTGCATTTTTATTAATCAAAAAGTAATCAATATAAATATATTACACGTAATTTTAATCCTTCTATAACTATTCAAAGGACTAGTTGTATGTCACGAGGGTGTCGTTTTCTAGATGTTTCCAATTATATGTTGTGCGTTTGTCGTAAGCTTTGCCAAGTAGGCTTCGTAGATAGGTTCTCGCGACTTCCTAGCAACAAATATCTTCTCTTTGAACCTTCCAATTAGAAACAAAAACTTATAAGAAGTGGAATTAGCTGAAAAAGATATAAGAGCAAATTACCTTTCGATTAAGATTAAGCTTAAAAATGTATGATAAAAATATCGATATTTTACTTTTAGATTTAAATGCAATTGAGTCAAATTCACACATAGTTTTTTCGGAACTGAGTTGTTCGCTTGTGGTTTTTTCTTCCGCCTTTCGGTTATTTTCCGCTTTTAGGCGTGTGGTTAGTCTTTTTTGGACAGTGTGCCTTGCACACCCTCGACATAGCAAAAATATGTGCTGTCACACTTTTTATCGAGGTAAAGCGAGTTACCGTGCAACATATTGCTGTATCGAGAAGGTTTGCGCTAGGTGTAGAGATGTCGATCCCCGTCAATATTCTCCCCGACGGGAATTTAAACGGAAATTTACCGTAAATTAACCGGTACATTTTAGCAGACGGGAATTTACTGAGAATATTCCTTTTCCGGAAAATAATCTCCGCTTAAATTTCCTTCGGGCAAAATGTTCCCGGGAATCGCCCATCGCTAGCTAGGTGTAAGCAAGCGTTTCAATTAGCCGACCGCAGCTGACAGTTTGTACCAAAGTGTTTGTATTTTGATTTTTGTGTTGAAATAAACTACTCAAACATCAACAAATAAAACAGTCTTGTTTTATTTCAAACTGAGTTATAGTTACCTACTTTCAAGGGGGCGCCTCACGAGGCGATTCCCATGCAAACGAAGCTTGGTTTTTATTTACAAACGACGTCGACATCGCAATAAATTTTTTCCAATACGTTTAGAGGACACAAATTCAGGTTTGATCATAAAATTTTGATCTTGAAAATTTTGATTTGATCGAAAAATTATAGCCTTGAGAATAGTTTCTTTGAAAAGTCTTATGAGGCACTAATTTCATTTTTATTTTGTTATTTTCAGTTGTAAGCACGAGCGACCCTTGATTTGTGACCTCTAAACATATTGGTAAAGTTTCATTGGGATCCGAAATGTCGTTTGTGAATGAAAACCAAACACGTTTGTATGGGAATAGCTCCTTGAGGGACCCCTTAACCTCCTTTGCGCCAGTTTCTGAATTGAGAATTCACATTTCGAATTTCGGAATTTTCGTAGTGCTGTCTCTTCGAATTTCTTAGAAAATCGCGTGACAGAACGTTACTTCAAGTATTTACTTAGTGAAATTCTCAATTCAAAAACCGGCCCTTTATCAGTGGTCATATTTGTACACAGTAAGAGTAAAACGTCGAAAAACACGCAAGTTTAAATTGTTATGTTCTTTACAAATTATTTGGTTTCGGTAATTGAACCACTTCCAATGAGAAGCAGTTTAAAATTCTCAATTTTCTTATTTATCTCCATACAGATCTTCCGCAGGGGTACGATATAGTAGGACGCTATCGCGCGTGAATTTAATTCATACATGAATTGTCAAATTCTGATATTTTAGCGTCACAAAAAGCGCGACTCGAGCTATCGTACTACCCATGCTGAAATTCTATCTGTAGACATGGTTGTCGCACTGAACTTTATTCCAGTAGCTACAGAGGTTCAGGTAGTTCCCTTTGCTGTACCGTCTCAAATTACTACTGTATTATTTATGAAAACAAGATTCCGCTAAAGTACTCCTCAAATACAATTGGGTGAAAAGAAAGACCATTCAAACTGCATTTGAGGACTGTGTACGGGGATGCCGTACACAAATACGCGGCGTCAGCACTTTGCGCGCCCACGATCTTTAGTTTACTTTATCGACCTAACTTCAGTTCACTATAAATCATCATAGCGTAAGCGCGTATCAAAATAACATCTGCCAGGTGTCATTATCAATGTATCGTGTGTTATAAATATCGAATAAACTCTACAGTGTTCTCAATATCAAGACTATCATTTCTATCAATCAAGCAATCAAATCATCCATTGATGTTTGGGAAAACCCGTACAGACTGTTTCACGGAATTGTGTTGTTACAAGTAACACTGCTGGCATTTATAAAAGAGCACATTTTGTAACGCGTACTAGTTACTTTGTGACGTTGTAATAGCAATACCACTCGCTAACGGTGAAGGAAAATCTCGTTAGAAAAACTGACGGTCTGAGGTGTTCACATAACTCAGCGCTTAAAATTGCCAATCCGCTGTGGGCACGCGTGGTGATTGAGCCCATACACTCTCTCTGAGAGAAGGCCTGTGCCCTGCAGTGGGACGTGTGTACTGCATAGGGTTAACGGCTTTGGATTTCAAGAAAGGAAAAAGCGGACAAGCTAAGGTTACAACGCATTATATTGTTCTTTTTACAGACTTACGCAGTAACATTGCAGTAACGTGTTTAATTAAATAAGTATATAAGACTAACTTCCTAGTGGACCGCTTAACCCGACGCTGCTTTTACGATCTCCTCGGCCACCTCGACTGCGATTGCCGCTTCAGCTTTAGCCTGGATTAAAGATAAATTAAACATAATTCTCATGAAATTAGAAATTATACAGTTGGCTTAAGTGCAATAAAAGTAGGTACATTACATTAACTCACGCGCGATAGAAGGCCTGTGCCCTGCAGTGGGACGTATATAGGCCACATACAAAATAACTCACGCCTCATACAAAATAACACATCCCGGAGGGGTAGGCTGAGACAGTATTATAAGGTTCGCTTATACTTCGACTAAATAGGGAGATGTATCAGCGAAGGGCAAGATAAAACGCACCCGAAACCGGCGTGCGTGCATGCAACGACTAACGAATATTGATGAAGGGTCGTGGCAATAAATAAATAAATAACTTCCACACAACACAATCACTTGTCCTGTGGTGCGACCACGTAAGTCCTCCACTGTATGGAGTTGTCTGATTGAGCGTACTACGAACTGTCAAATAAATACTTAATTTGACACTTCGGAGGCGTCTAAATGCTTACCCCGATAGAGTGGAAAGTTACGTGATACAAGAGCTGGTCCCAAACTAGGAAACCCTGTACATGGTAACCAGGGAAAGCCCGTATCTGCCGAATACTTTCGCCAGAACGTACACTTCCATTAAAAGCTCGGGAAGCTGGGAAAACCATGAGGAAGGCCTATGTCGCAGCAGCGGGCTTCAAATAGCTGATGATGATGATGATGATGATGTACACTTCCATGAGCACTAATACCTCCACCAGAACTGCGTCAACGTACCTAGAACATAGCAACTTTTGCTATAACCCTACTATTTTCGGTGACCTCAAACATTTTATTTACATTTTACATTTAGAGATCTTACAGCTTCTAGAGAAAAAACAATAAGTAAAAGATTTACACAAAACCCGCCAATTGCGTGTCGGCCACGCGCACTGTAGGGTTCCTTAGAAGGAGGGGTTTTTTACCCGCGTTACAGAACTAACAACTTCATCGAAGTCATTTTCAATGGAATTTGTAAGTTTTCCTTTTAAGTTCATTATCTGTGCTACTGCCCTGAAATTTTTCAAACCGTTTAGCCGAGAGAGGATGGGGGGGGGGGTCGCCCTAGCCCTATGCTAACAGAAATTTGCACTTCGAAACTTAATATTTCGCAAACAGGGATCCGTTTGGTTTTACGTAATTTAGGTGTACGGGGAGGCAACCTTAAAAAACTTTTTTTTAAAGATTATTTATTCTACCCTTTTTTTCGGCGTGATTCATATGTATGTCATGCCAAAATCCGGCTTTCTACTACTAATCGTTTGAGCTAGGTCGCGGACAGACAGACAGACGGACGGAGACGGCGAAACCATAAGGGTTATTTGTCGACTAGGGAACCCTAAAAAAACCATGTGAAATTCCCGGTTTCTGGCACACTAAAAATCTTATAATCTGCTATTAACAGTTGTCTGTACCAGAGACGTACGGGGTAAGTCTCACAGATAGCACTAAATTGTTAAGAGAGTTCTAATTTGAACAGGTTCTAAAAGAACTTACCTTATCGTTGTTAGCGGAGTTGAGTTCAGACTGCGCCTTGCTGAGAGTCTCTTGCGCGGCGGCGCGGTCTAAGTCTTCCAGGGGGTGCGCTTCCTCAGCCAAGACCTGAATGTACACAAATCATATTATATTTTTTTAATCACTACTTTTCCTAAATATTAAACAAATAAATAAATCATTACTGCACACAAGAATACAAACAAATCATTACTGTACACAAGAATACACACAAAATATTTCTGTACAGATGTTATTTAGGTATACGATAAAGAATAACATGATTTATTTAAATTCACAGTCAATCACAAAATTAAGTCACAAAGATGCCAACCAACGTTTTTGGTAAAACATGCCAGAATTACTAACGCACTGAAGGACTGGCGCACGTATTCTATTATGTGTTATGTATTGACAAAAAAAATTATCGTCCAAAAGATGTGCACTTTAAAGATAGGACAGACAGACACGGAAAAGGTGCACGGAAAATGTTCACGGAAAATAAAGGTTCCGTTTTTTTTTTATTGATTATACAGAATCGTAAAGATAACAAAAATGACAAAAGCAATACCACTAACCTGTGAAGGAAAACATCGGGAAATAACCTGAGTATAACCGTCAGAGTGTGAAATCGCCCTTTCACTGTGGGCACAAGCGGTGATTAAGCCTCACTCCCTCTGAGAGAAGGCCTGTGTTGCAGTAGGACATATACAGATTGCATAAGCGACATAATTGAATCGTGTGATTTTAAAACGACACATGTCCTTTCATTACAACTTTGCAGGAAATAGAAAAAACTGTTTTATTCAAATACTAATATCTACAACAGCAATATTTTAGCATATTATATTGATTTCTGTATGAATAA
This sequence comes from Yponomeuta cagnagella, assembly GCA_947310995.1. Taxonomy (NCBI): domain Eukaryota; kingdom Metazoa; phylum Arthropoda; class Insecta; order Lepidoptera; family Yponomeutidae; genus Yponomeuta; species Yponomeuta cagnagella. The sequence continues at coordinate 16,425,247 of OX371270.1, read as the reverse complement.
ACTACAATTTTTTTTCTAATGTAATCAATAGGTAGGTGTAAATAATTTAATAAAAAAAAATGGGCAAGTGTTATTTTAAAAACACATGTGACTTGTGTTGTTTTAAAATCACACGATTCAATTATGTTTATTAATAATCACATAATTATACCTGGACTGAGGAGTCGTCGTTGACGGTGATGGTACCAGACGATACAAAGATTTTGCTCTGTTTGCCGTCAACCTCGGTCACGGTCACAACTCCGGGCTTCAGCACGGCTGGAATTGAGAGATGTTATCAGAAGCCAGCTGTGGAACTAACAGACTATCTGATAAAGACTATAGACAGTTTTCAAAAAGATTGAGGAACACTGCCGTTGAATAAGTAATTTTATCTACACTAATGTTGTAACATTCTACTTATGTTTTCAATACTTGACTTATAATTACTACTGTTATAGCGCAGACAACAAAACACTCAATTTAAGCAATTTCACATGATGGTATAATATTCACATCGATATCGTAAAATCTCATTATAACATCAATAAAACGCGACCAACTTGATTGCAGGGCCAATCAGGTTGGTCGCGTTTTATTGAAGCGCGCAGCTGCGCTCTCATTGGTTAAATTTTAATGGCGGCAAAATCACTGTGATTGATTATACACGTACGCGTGAATTTAATTTAATAAATTAAAAGTTAAAAATGGATAGCGACGATGATGTTTGTACGCCTCCGGATATTCTAGAAGTGGCAACAAAATTAACTCACAATCTTTTGCCAGAAAAATCTAGAAAATTATATGAAAAAGAATATAATAACTTTTTGGCATGGAAGATCGAAAAGAAAACTACATCATTTTCTGATTCTTGCGTATCTCAAAAACCTCTCCGACAAATTCATTAGTGAAGATAAAGTAGTGTATGCAACTGCATATAACACGGGTATTAAAACACTCGTTACTATTATGAAACTCGCTGCGCTCGTTTCATAAACTCACACTCGTGTTTTAATACCCTTCATTATATGACAGTTGCATAAACTACTATTAAATAACTTTATAGCTTTTTTATTTTAATAATGTTATGCTCATTTTAAGTTCATTGATACAAATGCAATCAAAACAGTTTCATAATGTTGACTAACGTTAACACTAGCATGGGTTAGGTTAGGTAGGTACAGCGAATATAATCATGTAGGTACAGCGATATCATTCCGATGTAAAAACCTAACTGCAAAGTGGGTTATTCGGGGCTGTTGATCACTTCGGTCAGATGTCGCTGCCTGTACGTAATACAGAGAAGTTTGTAAAGAGGCTCGCAATTTCGTCGATGCCTGCACTTGCCCATTAGCTCAGTTGGGAGAGCGCTGGCACGGTTAGCCAGAAGTCGCGGGTTCAAGTCCTGGCATGGGTGGAATAGGTTTTTAAAAGAGAAAAGATCCAAAGAACTCCACAGGACAGGGTCTGTCCAGTCTTTCCGACGATGATGGACCAAATTGTGAAGCTTAGTTGACTCTTAATTTAATTTAAGCTTTGAAAGAGATAGTCTAACTTTGGTAGTAGGGCGAATATTCATAATTTTTCTCAAAAAGCTTCAGTTCTCGGCACAACAGAAATGTACTAAATATAAAGTTACTGTTGTAACATTATGTAAAAGTGTCAATCAAATCCAACTAATATAAAAAAAAAACATTGTTGCGCTGAAAATGATGAATTGTGAAAATTGCGAGGATAACTACGGCGACAATTTCGAGAAGATTCACCCAGTGATGCAACCGCATCTAACAAAATACCCATTTTTTTTTTGCTTACCAAGAGTGGGAACATGCTTAGCCAGGATACCGAAGGCGCCACTGAAGGATGGCACATCAACCTGCTTCACTGCAACTTTGTTGTAGAACACCTGAAAAAGAGGGACATTTTGCTGAAAACTGTATACTAAACATTACACTTGTACGTCATAAGGACTGTGCCGGTAACTTTATTTGTATAACACACAAATAAAGTTACTTTGAATAAAGTGGACTCGAAAGCGAGAGACCCAGGTTCGATTCCCAGTGCGAGCATGACATTTTCTTCTAAGGTATGTACATTTGTGAAGTAATATTAGCAATATCACTCGCTAACTGTGAAGGAAAACATCGTGAGGAAACCTGAGTGTCTGTGCTATCCACATACCTCAGTGCTTGAAATCGCCAATCCGCGGTGGGCACGCGTGGTGATTAAGCCCATACTCTCTCTGAGAGAAGGCCTGTGCCCAACAGTGGGATGTATATAGGCTGTTTATGAAGTTACTTTAGAAGAAAATTCAAAATTTGTGTGTGCAAGTCCTCATTTAAATCTGCCTCTCTCTAGACGTTACTGTGATCAAAATGCAGCACAATTAAATGCAATATGACCTAGTAAATGTTTCAGTTGTTGTAAGAAATAGCATTAAACTTATTGAAACTTCAGCACTCATCGGAAACTAAAAGCATTATTTTGCCCAATCTATCAAATAAAATTAAATGTACTCAATGGGGTACTTGCGTCTAGTAACATTGCTTTCTTCAACTTCCCTCATCAACCTCCCACAAATAAATGCTATTAGTTGTGGGAGGCCTTCTTCAGAGGTGTTCATTCACCACATATTGAATAGACCACAGGATTGTGTTTGTGACAAGTGGCAAACCCTGATCTTTGCCTACCCCTTGGAGATTTAGGTGTGACTTTATTTATGTTATAGGACCACAAGCCTTGGGAATTTGAAGCACTTAAGTCTAGTATAAATTTTCCCCATTTCAGATGACTTTTACTTAGATGTAAACTTTTTTCATGACAATCTTTGTTTTGTCATTGTCGTTTATCTTCCATCAGCAATCACATTGTGCCTTTATCACTTTGAGTCTAACTTGGGAAGTTGATGTCCAGTGGCATCAAACTTCATTAAAAGTTTCAAACATTAAAATTCATTATATTCTTTTTGTTGCACTAACCCATGCTGCAAATTGATTGCTTCGGCCAGATGTTGTTGCCTGTACATAATCCAGATAAGATTGTAGAGGCTCGAAATTTCACTGATGCCTGCACTTGCCCATTAGCTCAGTTGGGAGAGCACTGGCACTGTTAGCCAGAGGTCGCAGGTTCAAGTCCCGGTATAGGTGGAATTTTTAGCCTCTAAATTTTATTGGTTTTTTTAAATAAAATTCATTACAATTTTGATGTTCTTTCATGTCAATTATTCATCACAAAAGACAAGACGTAGAAAATAAGTGCTGGTATTTCATGAATTAATGAAGTAATGAGGGACCTATGATGAGCAAGCAATTTAATAGAGAATTTATGAACAGTTTGTTGTCCCCAGGAATAGTCATCTGATAGATGAGAACAGGTTATATAAATTTTATCCATATGTAGGAGCTCTCACTTTTATTTTACATATAGCCTGGGCACACTGGCAACATTCCCAGGCATGGTACATCAACACTTCAGACACCAAGATCTCCAGTACAGGACAAATTCATGTATCCTTTTCTCATCTGTGCCATTAAATTCGTGGTTATTCAATTAAGCACATTTTTCTATCTTTGCTAGTTTCTCTAAGCCCAAGAGTTCATGATGAAACATATCTATTAGTTAGGACCCTACCAAAGTTTGTATGCAGTTAAATGCCTTTATCTTGCAAGCATATAAAAAAAACTAAACAGTCAAAGCTTTCTTTGTAAGTTACCCACAAGACAATGTCTAGTCTAGTGTGGGAAAAACAACGAATTTTATTTTTTATTTTAGTTGGTCTTGAATGTATGTACCTTGTTGCCAGCAGCCAGTGTGAGGGCCATTTCTCCCTCCTTCAGAGTGGATTCTGCTGCGGCGGGTGCTGCGTAGCCTCGGACTTGCAGGCATCTCGCCACAGACTTCAGGGTATTACGGAGAGCCATGGCCATTCTAAATGGAATAAATCAACTTGGTTAGGTACTATAAGAACAGTTGGTTTCAATTGGAACTGTTTTTAAATTAGTATGACATTCAGTTGGGAGACTTCTTTGAGTGTTATTAACGCTTTTACGCGTCCCGAGATATAATTGGAAACCGGCGAAGATGTTTAGAAGTCCACTTGTAACCTAACCTAAAACTTTTTTTGGTTTTTATTCTTGTGTTAAGACGTTTACTGGGTTTTGTAATGTGCATAAATGGTTTATTAAAAATCTTCCTTACGTTTAGCAGCTGTGTTGTTACAAATTTGAAGAAAAACGCGAGAAAAACAACAAAATGAACAGCTGAGATTATGTAATAAGAGCGGTAGGTTTTTGACTAAAATTGTAAGAATTTTGAAAAATAAATTAAACGTACATGTTAAAAGACTACTAACTTGTTAGATAGCTACTTACATGGAGATTTATTAGTAAAATTACGGCGAAATCTCGAATTGAAACGAAATTTTACACCCTTCAAGCACCCCCTATTTTGACAGAACAAATTCAGTGTTGCCAGCACAAAATATTGTATACATTACAAGCTCGAATCAATTATTACTTCACACCGATTCAGTGGTTATTTCCGTTATTTCAGCATACATCACTATAAATGTCAGAAATAGCGCCAAAATTTAATGAACATTTTGACATTTCTATTAATTGTTTTTTTTCTTGACGTTTTGCTTTGTTGACTTGACGCTCTGCTGCTAATTTTTCGCTTTCCCATTTTATTTTGAAGCTGTCTTTTGAAGTTCTTGAAGCTATTCTCACTGAATTTAACCTAAGTATTTTTATGTCCAAGAAAAGTAGTCACTTTCGTGTACTTTCATAGTTGCGGCTACTCAGTGAAGTTGTGTTTTTTTGCAATATGCTGACACGAGCTGATGTTGAACAAATGTAGCAATTTCTAGCTATTAGTAAGTGCAGCAGATATTCATAAGCTACCTTGATATATGTTTATTCTCTGTGCATTCTCTACATATGTCTGTTTTAACTTTCAGGTTAGCACAGTATGCCTATGCCATTGAAGGTAGCCAGTGTTGCTAAAGCGACCAAACTAATATCAGAACATGTAGACAGTGTTACTTGCTTAGAATGGTAAGTACAATTACAGCTGCTTAATCTAACGCGCAGCTACAATATCATTGATGGAAGCCTATAATAATCCAACAAGGAAAGTTCAGTTACATTCGTAACATACATTAATGTCAGTATGATACTGAAACGAGCCACGCTGAGCCTCAGCGCTGATGAACTACGCGCTGATCTATGAGCGTGAGACTAAATTCAGCCTAATTCGTTTGTTCATTTTTATTCAAAACAATGCGGCGCTTTCGGGCTCTGCCACATGCAGTCAGGAGTAAAGTTTACTTACTAGTATTTCTATGAACAAAAATGCTTTGTTAGCCATAAAGTCACAACAAATGCTGACTGATAAAAAATTGTTAGGAGTCAAAAAAGTTTTCCAACCATTGGAGGAAGAACCATTCCTATTGCAGGCCTTGGTATTTGATTTATATAATGGCCTCAGTTTGGGTATACAGTCGAATCCAGATTATCCAGATCAATTAAAACTGGGAGTAGTCTGTATAATCTAAAATCTGGTTAAAAATTTCAAAGTCAAATAATTCAACATTAAAATATGAATCAACTCTTAAAGTGTTCTCTATCTATTTATTATGTAAAGAGTATTACATACTTGATGCGGTGTTAGCCTAGTGGGTAGAACATTGGACTCTGAAGCGGGAGACCCAGGTTCCCATGACTTTGTTTTCTAAGTTATGTACATTTGTGAAGTTATAGTAGCAATACCATTCGCTAACGGTGAAGGAAAACATCGTGAGGAAACCTGAGTGTCTGAGCTATTCACATACCTCAGTGCTAGAAATCGCTAATCCGCAGTAGGCGCGCGTGGTGATTAAGCCCATACTCTCTCTCTGAGAGAAGGCCTGTGCCCTACAGTGGGACTTATATAGGTTGCATAAAAAAAAATTACATACTTTGTTAGACAATATGATTTAAAAATATGACCTATAATAAGAATGGATAAATTAATGAATACCTAAGCAATTTCAACTTTTGCTTGAAAATAACTTGTTATTGATCTTTGACATAAAGAATCACATCTGGGGGCAAGTCTCCAAAATGTATAGTTCTTCAATTGAGTCTATATTAGTATGCTACCAATCGCATGGCAATGGTATAACCCATGATATTTAACTTGGCACCTTGTGCGATTTGATCTTCTTCGCGAGAGAGCCTTTTAATTTGCGTGGGTATTCCTGTGTAGACTACCAAATGGAGGTAAATAACTATTGTCATGCTTATATTATATTTTTTCTTTTCTCATCTCTTCTAACTTGCGATCGGTCTTATGACCATAAGCAGTTTTTGTGAATTAAGATTGACATATAAGTTGTCAGTTTGCCCTTATATGCATGGGTAACACTTGTTGTGTTAGGTCCCTTTTTAAGCACCTTGTGGAGAGTGGTACCAAAAGGCTTGATATAAATTTAATTGTCAAACAATGTGTGTAATTAGACTTTAGGGCCTGTTCACTGGCGTCAGTTGTGGCAACTGTATAGGATCTAACTCATCTTGTCTTTCAAACCACTTAAATGCAACATCTAGGTTCTTAGAAACTTATGCATGAGATGTTACTGTGTGAGATGACATACATCACAATTTCTTCCTCTCCCTCCTCTTCTCTCTCAGTACCATTCAATTCCTCAAAGAATTCTTTGTCATTATGATATTTTTAATTCGGCAATTACAGTTGTGACGTGAGTTTGTCGGGCTAATTGGATATCTGGATAATCGGTGTCCTGATAATCGGGATCCTACTGCATTTCCATTTTTTGTTATATCCTTCCCTGGTTAGCATAGCACAGGGTATCCTAATTTGGGACCAGGACAAGTGAGTGTTGTGTGAAAGTTATTTATTATTGCTCTGTTCCAGCTGCAAGTATTACAGAGCGCCTGAGCGGGCCGCGTGCGGGCATACACTCTGTCATACTTGTTGGCGCGGACGCCGCGCCTGCCCCGCCTGCGCCGTCTCTCTAGACCGCAGGGCTCTAAAGCTAGACATTCCCCTTCAGAGCTTGACGGAGCATGTCCGACAACTGGTCGAGGCCTTCGAACAGTTTGTCGGGGTCAAGAGTGAGTGATCTTTTTTAAGAAGAAAATTAAATACATTTATTAATCGCCACATGGACTTATAAAATACATAAGAAATAGAATAGAAAACAATCACGGCAGAACACAACATCAAGTACCGAAAGCCTGAGGCTCAGTCCTTTCTGCACGTTTATTGTCCACAGCACTGATTTTCAGCATGCGCCTGGTCTAGTGACTTATGGAACATCCCATCAAGACGGGCAATGTGTTTAATAAAAAAATATAAATACCTACACCACATTACATTGTAATACAATACAGTATTGTTAGCTATGTTAAGTCAGTATTTTGATGTGGATTGATAAAAAGGTGGACGATAGTAGTTGCCTTTAAGGTCAAGAAAGACTTGAGTGGTTAGGTTGATGGCACGGAAACAAGCTTGCAGAGAACCAGACAAGTTGGTGATACAGGGACTTATGTCGAACAGGGTCATACTCTGGGTGTTCATCGCGTTTGACTGGTCTCCCTAGACTGGCGAGCGCCGAAGCTTGATATCCCTCTGCAGAGCTGACAGAGCATGTCAGACAACTAACCAAAGGTTTCACATGGGATTATGGATATATGTAGTTCAAAATATCTTCTTTCTCACCTTTTCTGACAATCGTATTTCTTGTTGTAACATCAGTAATTAAACTATTATCAGATAAACCTAATTAGTTTAATTGGTACAATCCGCACGTGTACACTCTTTTTGCTATAAAAATCATATCTTGATCTTTTCAGTGGACGAATTCATGATGGATATGCCTTTAGAGGACAAGGAACCAGAGATGGACCCCTCTAAGCATGTCAAAGAATGGCTCGTTAATTCAGACAATCACTTCTCAGCACCTCCTTATAGCGACACTCAACAATCTACCCAAGAGCTACCTCAACAGGTACTACTTTCGACAAGCAAACTACAAATACATAGTGCAGAGAACAATAAAACCTCGAGCCCTGAAAAAGTTATTCATGTCTCAGTGCCTCAAGAAGACTGGGATAATATAGAGGTGTTGCCAGATACAGAAGACATTTGTGGGAAGCGAAAAGCTAGTATTGCTGGTCCTATGGACCTGGAACCTTTCTATATTGACGACAACGAGTATTCGAGTGAGAATCCGCGTAGAAGCTCGAGAAAACGGGACACAATCAGTAAAGAAACTGGTTCTCCTAAGAAACAAATTGAAAAACAAGCTTCTTACAATTCTAGCGCAGAAAATGATAAGAAACTGGAAAAAGCCAAGCAAAATTGGGCCCAAGTTAAAAAGATGAAGAAAGAGTTTGGCAAGTTAAATAAAGTCAATAAGAACAAGCTCAATATTTCAATAGAAATGTGTAAGAAGACACAAAGTGGTAACAGTAAGCAAAATTCGGCCACACCGCCGATTACTAATGGAGAAGAGATGATCATAGATGATAATACTCCAGATATTTTAGCTATTCAACAAAAGGATGAGCAAGCTAAGCTTTCTAACAAAGAAAACATTTCAAATAACACACAGAACACTCAAAACAATATAAACATTGATGAAAATGTTTATACTCTTCCTCATGTGAATAGGAATATGGACAATGATTTGGTTAATAAAAAAGCTTCACAAAAAAATGGAGAAGACTCAGAACAAATCCCGAACACATTTACAGAAGAAGAAAGACAAACTCAACAAGACATATCTAAACAAACCCAGGAAACAATAACTGAAGATATTTCAGAAAAAGAAAATAGAACAGAGTCTGCAATAAAAGTACCTTTCTTCAAAACAGTACATGTACAGGACCCAGATAAAGCTGAAACTGTTAAACCTGTAAACATCAATATACCATCAAACGTTCCAGCATCTGATGACGATATTCACATAACAATAAGAATAGGTGATGTTGTAACCAATATAACCATCAACAAGAAACAAAATGACGTCCAGTTAAAAGTCAATTCAGATCGAGAAGTGCAAACGTCGTTAGGTTCTGTCACACCCACTAAAACTAATATAGTTAGGCCAGAAACGAAAGAAATGGAAGTACAAACGGACTTTGAAGAAAACAAAGCTATCAATTCGGCAACACAAATTATAGCTAAAAAGGGCCTGACGGTTTTAGACAAATCTGTATCGACTAGGAAGAATACCGCTTCAGCCGAAACAGCGACAGCACATTTCGAGATAACTGAGAGTGTCGAGAAAGAATTGTCTAAAATTATGGAATGCCAGGATGAGAGTGAAAGCCATGGTTTAGGTGAAACACAGAAATCTTCAAAAACGAATAAAACTGTTAAGAAAGATACGCAAACCTCAGTCAAAAGTAAAAAAACGTCAAAAAACGTTACAAAGTCTCAAGTAACAGAAAACGCCATACCAGAAGACTTAGAGCTCGAAGACATAGACATATTCAACAGCGGATCAGTCAAAGAACAAAAATTACAGATGCTTCATACTACTAAAAGCACTCCGTCAGAAATCCTACGCCCAACTAATAAGACTAACAAAACGAAAACTCAAAAAACAATTGACAAAAGGCTCCGTGACTTAGACGAGGACGATGAAATAGAAACTACGAATAAAAGACAGAAGACCATTAGTCAAGATACCAGAGATGACGAAATGAACAATTCTATACCTTTAAGAGATAAACCAGTCGAAAATGAGAGCACTAACTATGATGAAGTGATGGGCCAAGTATTCGCCAGCATAGATGCCGACATACAAGCGACGCAGGCGCAAAAGAGCTCAAAAACAAAAGGGAATACGCAAACGATTGCCCCAAAGACTACTCCGAAAGATACTGAAAAAATGGAAGTAGAGGCTTCACAAATTGTTCCAAAGCCGATGTCCGAAAAGTACAGCGAGAATATATTTTCGACCGTTGGTAATGTGCTCGAAAAGGGAAATACTCATGTAAGTTCGATGTGAATTTATTTATCATCCTGAATATCTTAGGTAATTGTATCCTAGCTTCATAGACATCACCCCTTTATTTGCTTTCAATTTTGTCTACTGCCGGAACTTGCACTAAGATCAGTGCTGTTTGATGCACTATTTTGCTAGGGGGTCGTTCAAGTATTACGCAAGCAGATTTCTTACAATTATTAACCTTCCTCCCCCCTCGTCAGCAAAAGTAAGCAAAGCTCTTAAAAGTAAGCAAAGCCCTCCCTCCCATGCTTACGTAAACATTGGTATATGCATTTTTCTTTTAATGTATTCAAGTCGTCAATTGTACCGAAACGAACCAATATATTGGCGGAAGAAAAGATACGTGAATAGTGCTTGGTAACTCCCCTACTCGGTTCTAACCGAGTACCTAAACGTATCCATTATTAGGAATCCCTAAAATTGCGTTTAGTTTTCAAGCACAGACAAGTAGGGTTGTTATATGTGTTCAAAGCAAAACCGACTAAAGTTTAGAAAAAAAAAACCTACTGCTGACGTTATCACCATCCAGATCCCCGCGCTCATGTCATCAAAATTAAGCAAAGCTCCTAGGTGTCTCGTCATTGACAACATATTTTACTGGTGTTGATATGAACTGTTTGTGTTGTGTGTTTAAGTGGTTTTAGCCTCTTGCCGTCCATTCATATCAGATGATATCAGTTTGTTTTCTTATTTCTCATTGTAAAGATTTGGCTAGTATAACGATAAAAATACAGAGATCTATGAAATCGACTGATTCTCCCATTCGCCAAAATTCCAGGTCCCTGGACCGGAAACCCAGCAGAATATCGATAATCTCCTCACTCCTGGTATGTGTGAGGACCTAACTTCCTCGCAGGAGAAGCAGCATGACAGCCAGGCGGACAATGAAATGGTAGTGCTGGGAACGCCAATGGAGGAAGCCGATTCGGATAAGAGTATTGTCGAGGAGACACCACAGAAGTAAGGGGCCGTCTCATTAATCATGTGATGGTTTTAGCAACTTTTTAAAATACATTCATTCCAAGCAAAAGAGAAAATACGACAAACATTCCTTCCTGTCTTAGGCAAGTCTTTCAATTACCTAAACCAATAACATTGGATTAAACCAATCCGTCAGTCAATATACGACAAATATTCTTTCCAGGCAAGTCTTCATGGCCGTATTTATCATACATATTTTTTATAATACATTTTGTGATCCTCAGAAACAAAACCTCATCACCGACCAAACAGAAAAGCAAAGCGGACTCTAGCGACCGCACCGCAGTGACTGTCAAATCGCTGCAGCTCCTCAAACCATCCAATAAGAAAAGCGAACAAAAAGTCACCGTAGCTCTATCTAAAGGCAAAACGTTGGACTCCCAAGACATTGGAAACATAATCAACTTAACCGACTCCGTACGAGAATCTGTCAATAAGAATGCTAAAGATTCCGCAGCGAGAGACCCTAAACACACATTGGAAACGCCACTAACGATAAACAGATTCGTCGACCAGATAAAGCACAAATCTACTCCTGTCGCGAGAAAGTCGTTAAACTTCTCAAAAGACTCTCACATTGAAGACGACGATATCACACTGTGCCCGACAGACGCAGCCGTGGCGAAGACCACTCAAGAGAAGGAATTCATGGCGGACGCTTTCGATAATCGAACTAACGACACGAGAAAACCTTTGGCTACTATTAATGATGAGCCGCCCTACGTTATCGCAGGGTCTTGTTTAACTTCGGCCGAGCTGACGAATCTCAAAGTGTTGTGTTTTAAAAAGAAGTGGACGTTCATGGACAAGTACACACCCGATTTGACGCATCTGGTTGTCTCTGTGGATGAGGATTCTAGAGCGCAGAGGTAAGCTCCCAAATGGATGAACCATTAGGTACCAATTCGGTATTTGACACGATCAACAATAAATTATTTCATATGCTCGATTAAAACAAAAGTTACAAAATATCTCGGAAAATGTATCTCTTTTCGTCAATTACTAGTTATTACAATTTTTAAATAGATTAAACATAAAAAGAGTGCTCTGAAATATGACGTCATAAGCCAGTATCTTCATACAAAATTCCGTTTTAAAAGTAAGTCATTTGATATTTTGTCAAATACGATATACGTCACGTAGGAGTACGATATCGTCATAGTCTAAATAGGGTAAACCACCCATATATTGGCACTTTAAGCGATGTACGAAAACAAAATATGTGAAAATCAAAATTTAATAACAATTTTTCTAATTATGCGTTCAGACATTATGAAATATTATAAAAAAAAACTGTTTTTAGCTTCTAAAGACAGGATATTTACTCGTATTATTATATTGTCTTTTTTTCAAAACCTGCATCTGCACCATTTATTGGCATCTCTTGACACGTTATTGGCACATAGAAAACTAATTATTGGCATGGAGTGTCAATAATGGGTATGTAATGAGAAAGTCCTTTAATTGGCACTTCATTACTGGGATGGGGGACATCAGGGTATATAAAGGGTATTTTAAACAAGATTCATAGGGCCAAGACAGGTTTATCAGGTTCCGGATAATCCGGATTGCAGATAGGTATATAATAAACCTGTCTTGGTCCTATGAATCTTGTTTAAAATACCCTTCATACACCCTGATGTCCCCCATCCCAGGAATGAAGTGCCAATAAAAGAACTTTCTCATTACATACCCATTATTGACTTACCCCAGGTTTCTCGTACACTAAAAATAGCACAACAATAATAATAATAATACAACTTGCACACAAGAATACTTCTAGGTGTTATGGTAACTAGGCGAGGCCATTTGTACAAATCAAGTATGATGGCCTCCAACAGGAATCGAACCAACGACTTCCGTTTATTCAAGCCGGTTACCGGTAGACCAATGATAAAACTTGACATTAAAGATCACCAAGGTGGGCCAAGTGATTTTCAGTTGAGGGAGCATGAGGGAAGTGTCACTAGCAATATACAGAGCGGTAATAGCACAGCGGTGGAACGCCGGCCTCACATTCGGGAAGTTTTGGGTTCAAACCCCGGGCATGTACCAACGACTTTGTTTTCTAAGTTACGTACATTTGTGAATTTGTAGTAGCAATACCACTCGCTGACTGTGAAGGAAAACATCGTGAGGACACCAGAGTGTCTTAAGGTGTGTGTCTGAGTGTCTCAGAGCTTGAAATTGCCAATCCGCAATTCCCGGAATCGCAAAGGGTGGCCATCCCCGATTTACATTTTTCCCACTTTTCATCAGGTCATGCACCTCCTATACCTACGTTCGTCGATCCCGCTCACATTAACTTCAATGAATATTACAGATCAGTGAAGTATATGTGCGCCCTGGCTGCCGGTAAACTGATCGTCGCCTACGAGTGGGTCAAGAGATGTTTGGAAAGCCATCGCGTTGAGAGTGAGGTAATGCATTGCATACATTTGCCCACTCACTGAAAAAATACTATCCATCAAGCCATCTTCGTCCACAGCTGGGCATAGGTCGCCCCCAAGGCACGCCACTTCTTTCTGTCCTCAGTCATCATCACCCAGCCGCCAGCGAGCTAGCGCGCGACCCACGCTGCGTTTGCTCCAGATGTAAGATAATTATTGTGCATAATTTAAATTGGGTCTAACCCCGATTATTTATTTGTACGTAAAATTTATTTACCTTTGATCGCCAGTCATTAAAAAATACTATAATCTAAATTTTTGACTGCGGGATACGTTTTTCTCCCAAAGCTCTCTTTGGGAGAAAAACTGCATTATTGTTAACATACATTACGTAGACTCACTGAGTTGTAGAATCCACAAACCCGGAGGGGTAGGCAGACACCAGGGTCTAACTTGCTGATACCGGATACCATAGCACAGGGTACCCTAGTTTGGCACCAGGACATGTGATTGTGTCCTGGTGAACTAGGATACTGATGCTAAGCACCCTTAGCCCCTGGCCGCACAAAAGGGACGTTGGGCGATAGCGCGGAAACGAAGCGACCCCAGGAAGCGACACATTGCATAGAAATCGCTACTAAGACTCCGCTATCCGTTCGTCCGTCCTTCCGTCCCTCTGTCTGTCACCAGGCTGTATCTCATGAACCGTGATAGTTAGGGCCCGTTTCTAAATTGAGAATTCCGCTAAGTAAACACTTAATTAACGTTCTGTAACGCTCTTTTCTGAGAAAACAAAATACGACAGCACTACCTACAGTTAACTATTTAGCAAAATTCTCAATTCAGAAACTGGCCCTTAGACAGTTGAATTTTTCACAGATGATGTAATTCTGTGGCCGCTATAACAACAAATACTAAAAACAACATAAAATATCAATCAATCAATCAATTTTTTTTTATTCAAAGTAGCACAGAAACTGCGACTTAATGAATGTTACAAGTTAAACTAGGTGACCATTTCAAAATCTAGATCATTTTGGAGAAACAATAGACAAAAAAACTCCAAACTTAGTCTTTTCAAGTCCTTATTAACAGAGTTAATATAAATATTCTAATAAATATTTAACGGTGGCACCCATACAACAAACGTGATTTTTTTTGCTCGATATTAATAACGGCAACAGGTGTCTACCTGAAATATTCAAATGTTGTATAGATAACGGTACGGAACCCTTCGCGCGCGAGTCCGACTCGCATTTGGCCGGTTTTTTTTTTGTTTCCTTTATCTTTGCGATAAATAAATGTTTTTCTTCTTTTATAATGATGGTGACATTATATTTTATTTTATCTTAGGCATGTAAAACAGGTAACAATCTTAATATAACATAATATTCTAGTATATTCTAGTTTTAAGCCAGATTGACACCCAAAGTATACATGCACATTAAAATACATAGAAAAACAAAATAAGGTAGTCCTCAATCCTCATATTTAGAGACAACGAGACAAGCATTATACAAAACTAAAGAGGCCCTTACCCCCCAACTTACACCACAGGCTACATCTTTGGTCCTGTTTTATTTATTCGTTTTGTCTGTCGTGTATTTACTTTAATTTCTGTCGCTGTGCATATTATGTTACTTATCTGCTTATTTTGTTTCTGTTATGTATCTTGTTGGTATGATAAATGTCTTTCTTCTTCTTCATCTTCTTCTAACTTCTAAATACTCGTTACATATTTGAACAAAAACTCTCGTAAGCGCATGACAAACTGCCTGTTCCCCAGTTGCCCTACGAAGCTCTGGACTCGACCGGCGACCCGGGCCCCCGCCGCTCGCGCACCGCCCGCACCAAAGTGTTCCACGGCATCACATTCCATTGCATGCCGCCATTCAGCGTGCTGGATGTCAATACACTTGAGGTGAGCCAATCGTCATCATCGCTGGCCTTTCATCATCAGCCATTCGACGCCCACTGCAGGACATAGGCCTCCTTCGTGGTCTTCATAACCACGAGGGGTTTTGCCGTAATCGCCACGCTTGGCAGGCGGGTTGGCGATCGCAGCATGCGGTTGGAATCTCAGGAAGAAGCTGTTGCCCGTCTCCTGGTAATTTAATTCCTTAGTCGCTTTCTACAACATCCACGGAAGAAAATGGAGTGACGCTATTGTTTATCCGGCGCCACACTGGCCTTTATAGTGTGTTTTTAGCTATAAGTACTAACATAATTATATAGTTTTAAGCCCACTAACTAAAATGACTGTAACTTACTTGAAATAAAATCATCATCATCATCAGCCCTTCGACGCCCACTGCAGGACATAGGCCTTCCCCGTGGTTTTCCAAGCTTCGAACATAACCATGAGGGGTTTTGCCATAATCGCCACGCTTGGCTGGCGGGTTGGCGATCGTAGCATGCGTTTGGAATCTCAGGAAGACGCTGCTGCCCGTCTCCTGGTAATTTAATTCCTTAGTCGCCGTCTACGACATCCACGGAAGGTAATGGAGACTTGAAATAAAATAAATATTAGGTATTATTATAATAAAGAAGCAGTGCCCCGCGACTGCGTTCGCGTGGTAAACACATTAGCCTATAGTCTATGTCTACCCTGAAGGTCCACTCTAAATACTTAAGCTTTCGTAAGCACTGCGCATTTTATATATTCATAGGCAGCCTATATACGTCCCACTGTAGGGCACAGGCCTTCTCTCAGAGAGATAGTATGGACTTAATCACTACGCGTGCCCGCCGCGGATTGGCGAATTCAAGCGCTGAGGTATGTGAATAGCTCAGACACCCAGGTTTCCTCACGATGTTTTCCTTCACAGTTAGCGAGTGGTATTGCTACTGTAACTTCGCAAATGTACATAACTTAGAAAACAAAGTCGTAGGTACATGCCCTCACTGGGAATCGAACCTGGGTCTCCCGCTTCCGATTCCAATGTTCTACCCACCAGGCTACCACCGCTTCTTTCGTTTATATAATTGGGTTAACGGTTTCACTCGTCAGCTATCCCGACGTCAATAAAAGTAAGTGAAACCGTGAAACCAATATATAAAACTGGTAAAAGAATGTCTGAAATCGGATATTTCGAAGATTGCCCCTTGCATACAAACTTACAAACTTTTCCTCTTTGTACCATTAGTTTAGAAAATAGTGTTTGTTGAATTTCAATATACAATGTTAGCAGCTGCCTTGGGGTCCACTTGTAGCGGAGAAAAAGGCAGCGAAGAAGAATTCCACTCAGACCATCTTTTCTCAAATCATCTTAATCAGTACCTAGATTATAAGATTCCATGGTTGCCATCAATAACTTTAAACGCCAACAGCCAAAATTCACCACCAACCACTTCTCGGGGGGCACCATAAACATGGCGAATTTTTTTTATGCCTCCATCGTTCGAAAATAGAAAAATAAAAAAAAATGTGTACATAACAATAATAATAATAACTTTATTGATAGTTACAGGGTTGATGTACATTAAAATAAATAAAAATAAAATAATTTTGTTTGCTTAGAACGTGGTACATAAGGATGACATGATATTATATATGAGCTCACATTCTGTTAGATATTATGTTCTAACATGCAAATATTTAATTGTAATGTGAAAATACCATAATGAAATTAATGAATTACAAATGTCAAATAAGTTTTTATGTCAGGTGCTAATTCACTTAACTGTTTAAATATAAATAGAAAAACGTGAATAATATTGTACGTAGAGAGCATTACCTAGAGCGTAAAGCCCTTTATATAACAGACTCGTTGGCGTCATGTGCCTAGGAACAGGGCCGCTTTGGTGCCCTTGGGCATAGAATCCTAAATAGGTTCGTAATGAACCCTTAGGCCACGTGGTCCGACCGGCTGGTCCGATCGGTCGGACGACCAATATTTTTTTTACTGAATGGTTACACTGACCGACATCTTTATCTGTGGTAAAGTTAACACCCAATGGACGCGTCATCAGGCGGTCGTCTCACACTTCCCCTTGGGAAAGTGGAGGGTCCGGGTCAGGGCGTGGCCCTCTTCCCGAGGGATCTACCGCTGTCCGCAGCTACGGACAGGTCTCTGGGTGGCCTACCAGGCGGTGGTCTTCACTGGGGGTCGCAGGTGAACTTCTTTACTTTGTGTTGGCGGTGGACTCGACCAGGCTTCGGGGGACGGGCTTGGCCCGGCCGTCGGGAATGGACGCGTAATGTTCAGCGTTCTCATTATTATACTTTAAGAGAACAAGAAACAATAGAGGAAATGTAACATAGACATAACATGTGGCGAGCTTATCTCCGTGATTGATTTCTCCCAGCAAACATTGAAGAGTCGAAGAAGCAGACAATAATATCGGTCGTTAATTACCGAAACGAAGGTAATTACCGAAACGAAGGTATGTTATGTTTGACCAACGTTCGTTCCATTTAATTAATACACTGATGGACGCACGTAGCCAAATGTCAATCGAGGTCATTTTAAAAGTAGGCAGTTACCAGATTAACTTTTCACCCGGACGATTTACAAAATTAACATGTGTACAAAAACTGTTAGTTATTTTGTGTTTTTCTTACTCAGACACTTTAAGATAAGATTAAGAATAGTCTTTATTGTACAGCAGAGCATATGACATAAAAAAATTGTCGTAAATTGTTGGGGCATTGTTTTTAAAAATCTTACAATTCAATACACTTGTTTATGTTATTTGTTATGCCTTTTTTTTCTTGTGATGTGTTGACTTGTCCCAATAAATGTCTTTCTTTCTATCTTTCAATACGACGGCTAACGCCCCCCGCCCCCCACAACATGCAATAATATATTCAAGTAAATTCTACTATCGCATCTACCATTTGTATCTGTATAAACTGCACTAGATTTGTGGATTGAGAAAATAAACTTTTTGCACCAGGAACCCAATACGGAAAAATGACAATTCTGTTTGAAGGAGCACAATTATTTAACAAACTACCGAAATCGACTTTTGTATAAAGAATTTTAGTTAAATGTTGTTTAAGCCACATTTAAGAAAGTGGTGCAAGTCGGCCTTAGATTCACTTCGCAAATTTAAGCTCCGATTAAGATGCCACATCAAAGCAAAATATAAAATTTAGAATTCAAGCGTTTGTTACAATCTAATAACTGAAAGGTATGGGGTGTTGCATGGTCATGTTTGTATTTACTTAGATTATAGTCCTGTTTATCTCATTTTAAGTGAATAAAATGTAATTCGTTCTTATGAGAAATAAATACTTAAAACCCAAAACCGGTTCAAGTCCCGGCATGCGTGGAATTTTTAGCCTCTAAACAGGTTTTTAAAATTGTAGATATGTTGTACTGAAACAAAGCCAACGTGTCCTAAATCGCCTAGAGTTTATATTCGAAAGATTTACGTTAGCTGAATATTCATCATCATCATCATCAGCCCACCGCGCCTCAGCCTTTTCCCCATCACGCCATCTTTCGCGGTCTCTCGCCATTCGCATCCACGGACCCCCGGCCGACCTGGCCACATCGTCCGACCATCGCGCTGTTGGTCAACCGACCGACCGTTGCAACGAAAAATATATTTTCTAAAAACAATAAATTAGACATCTTTTTTCTATACTTTTTGAAGTCGTTTTGTAAAAATAAGTGGACCAAGAATAATATAGATCACGTGTTATAATAAAATCAGATGTTAAATTAAAAATACTGTAAGAACAAGAGTTGCGGTCACTTGAGTCATTGTATCATGCCTGGATATTCAAATGCGCTATGAGAGTTATGTTATGACATTTAAGTCATTGTTTATTGGCATAAAATTGGCAAGAAATAACGTCTTATACTACAAGTAGGTACAGGGAAAACTATACACTTGGGAAAAGCTCGGAAAAAACTGCGAGACTCGATTCCTGAATTAGATTAGATTAGAACAGTTTATTGTACACACCAGAAAACAAAATACATTAAATATTGTACACACCGGAAAACAAAATACATTAAAAGGCTTACATGTCTGAACTATTTATAATATGTTATCTACAAATTTGTATGGAACCCTCGGGTGGGCGAGTCCGACTCGCACTTCACCGGTTTTTTATTTAGCCTATATATTCGTCCCACTGCAAGGCACAGGCCTTCTCTCAGAGAGAGAGTATGTGGTTAATCACCACACATGCCCACCGCGGATTGGCAATTTCAAGCGCTGAGGTATGTGAACACCGCAGACACTCAGGTTTCCTCACGATGTTTTCCTTCAAAATTAGCGAGTGTTATTGCTACTATAACTTCACAAATGTACATAACTTAGAAAACAAAGTGACAGGTACATGCCCGCACTGGGAATAGAGCCTGTCTCTCTCGCTTCCGGGTCCAATGTTCTACCCACTAGGCTACCACCGCCCTTATTTGTAACATTTGCAATTATTGTTCTCTGGTGGACCATAATTATGCTTTGTTGCACACGAAACATTTAATACGACAGTACATAATAAGTAACCTGTACGAAGGCGAGCTTATCTCTAGAGATTTCTTACAGCAAACCTTGCAGAGGCAGAGAAGCAGTTAGCGACTTCCACTTCCGCTTCCACTTCCACGCTTCCACTCTCCTTATTCTTACTAATATCTCCCTATCACCTTATCCCCAACAGAGTATGCTGACGGCAGCCGGGGGACGTGTGGTGCGGGACTTGAAAGACGCCGTGGCGGGACCTGCAGCGCCCTCTGTAGTACTAGCCGAGCCGGAGCATACCCAGGAAGATCGCTTCTTGTGTAAGTGTTACTTAATCTATTATATAAAAATCTCGTGTCACAGTGTTTCTTATCGAACTCCGAAACGCCTTCAACGATTTTCATGTTTTTTTTGTCTATATTTGGTAGGTAGAGGTCGTAGGCTAATAATTAGGTAAGGCAAAACAACGTTTGCCGAGTCAGCTAGTAATAATATTAGGGGTTAAAGTATGAAATTGCCGTTTTATTGCAATAGGTTCTTTGAATTGACATAGAATCTTCATGGTTTGAGGTTTTCGAATGAAACTTTTTTCAAATGGTTTCTATGATGTTCTTTTTTTAAAAAATGTGAAACATTTGAATATCGACTTTCAATTGTTTTTGTTATTCAATTTAGACAAGAAAGATGGATACTGTGAAAATTCGAGTGATTATGAGGCACCCATTTTTCGTATTTTTTTATTTTATTGATTTGACGCAAGTGAGTCAATATTGTGGGTAAGGTAACGTTAAACCATGCCGCTAATTCCTGGGTAGTTTGACTAGGGTCGGCTTCCACTATCTCTCTTAATTCATCGTTATTTACCTGTGTGGGCGGTCTTCCTCGTGGCTCGTTCTTTAAGTCGAAATTTCCATCACGAAAGCGTTTAGACCAAAATCGCACGGTGCGTTCATTAGTAGACCCCTCTCCAAACGCAGCATTGATATTGCGGGCTGTTTCTGCCGCGTTGGTTCCGCGTCGGAACTCGTATTCAAAAATCACTCGAATTTTCGCAGTATCCATCTTTCTTGTCTAAATTGAATAACAAAAACAATTGAAAGTTGATATTCAAATGTTTCACATTTTTTAAAAAAAGAACATCATAGAAACCATTTGAAAAAAGTTTCATTCGAAAACCTCAAACCATGAAGATTCTATGTCAATTCAAAGAACCTATTGCAATAAAACGGCAATTTCATACTTTAACCCCTATTACAATAACTTCCGCACAACACAATCACTTCCCTGGTACCAAACTAGGACACCCTGTGCCATGGTAACCGGGCAAGGACATCACAAACATGGAAATACACCCCGACTGAGGATGGCCTCAGTCTGGGTGTCATGGTTGTACAAACGTACGGTGGCCCCCGGCGGGAATCGAAGCCACGACCTCCGGCATGGTAATCAGACTAGATGCCGCTGGACCAACGAGGCAGTCACGTTTAGGGGGCTCTATATCTCTAGCGCCACCAATGGAAAGCATCCGTAACTTTTTTTATAGATCGTTTTTGCAAAAGTGTCAGAACAATCTCTCAATCACGTTAATAGTGATTTTCAGGACTCACGACCGCGAAGCTAGGATCACGATCCTCGGACTAGCAAACAATATGCGAAAAACGGCCGTTTTTTGGAATTAATGCAACCTAGTTCTACGTTCTTAGGGTTCCGAAGTCAACAAGGCGGAACCCTTATAGTTTCGCCATGTCAGTCTATTTGTCTGTCCGCGGCTTAGCACAGAGACGAAAAGTATTAGAGAGCTGAAATAAAAAGGTAGAATAAAATAAAAATATATTTTTTGTATTTCCCCTACACCTGAATTAGGGATGCAACATTTTTTTTCTGACCTCCACCATAGTGTAGGGTGTCGTTGGAATTTTCGTTGAAAAATATTCTAAGTGTAAAAACACAATTTTTTGATTCAGGGAACCCGTTTGCGAAATATTAAGCTTTAAAGCGTAATTTTTTTGTTAGACTAGGGGGTCCCCCCTCCAGGCTAAACGTTTGATCGTAGAAACGTGAAAAAATTCATAGTAGTAGCACATATAATATAATGAACTTAAACGGAAAACTATCACGGCTAAGTCACGGCTTTACATGTAGAAATTCCATTGGAAATTACTTCGAAGAAGTTGTTAGTTCTAAAAACCCCTCCTTCTACGGAACCCTACACTGCGCGTGGCCTGACGCACTGGGCCGTTTTTTTATTGCCCATATCTTATATGTAGGTTGCTTGCTTCCAAGTCTATCAGTGATAGTAAAAACTATTCTTATAGGTTTATAATTTATCGTTTATCAAACCACTCAGTATTAACATCTATTGTCAAAGTGGAAAGAAAAATAGCTCGCTGTATCGAGTCTTGATAAACATATTCATGGGTGTTTTACGCCTGACATAATTAATTATATTATTATTATGGTTTTTATTAGTGGCAAAATCTGGTCTCTGCCTACCCCTCCGGGATACAGGCGTGAGTTTATGTATTACGGTTCAAAAGATAAAGCCCTTTGGTGAGACGGACAGGCAGACGTATAGGCATATTAATAGGGTCCCGTTTGAAGAACGAAGGAACCCTAAGAAATTATCTGCTAGGTACAGAATGATGTGATCCCCTATGATACATAATTTATTATATGAATGTTTACAAGAAGATAACATTTCGAATACTTAAGATAAGTCAAATAGCGAAATAATTCGACTTTCTACGATAATCAGCGGGTGTTAACGTGACTTTGTCATTGCGCTAAATCGTGATCGACCGAAATGTATTAAGGCGATATTACATGGTTTGATCACATTGAAGCAACGCCATTGAACGACTTTAAGGCGATATTACAAGGTTCAATCACATTAAAGCTATGCCATTGAACACTGGGCATTGAAAGACGTTGCCTACTTACACGGTTCAATCACATTGAAGCAATGCCATTGAACATTGGACATTAAACGACTTTACCTATCTACACGGTTCAATCGCATTGAAGCAATGCCATTGAAAAGCATTGAACATTAAAAAATGCGCCCGATCGTTCAATCTCCTTGTTTACACTTTTCGCATTGAATGAGTGTGCGGCAATCGCATGGAAAGCTTCCGCCGAGATTTGGCTTTCAACGAAATTGCGCAATGGCATTGCAATGTATTTAGACGTTTCAATGCCATTGAAGCAATGAAATCGCAAGTAATATTGCACTGAAATTGAACCGTGTAATGTAGCTTGACGTTTCAATTGCATTGAAGCAAATAATTTTTTTTCTAAATTGAAAGAAATATTGCCCCGAAATTGAACCGTGTAATATCGCCTTACGATAATGGTCAAAAGTCGTCCAAAAGAGGTTCGATCGATCTTTAGTCATAACAGAAGTCGACGCTATGCGACGATTAGAAGAAGAAGAAGAAGAAAAAAGACATTTATTTAACAAAATAAGCAGATAAGTAACATAATATGCACAACAACAGAAATCTATAATTTATTTCAACGTAAAGAATTTACATTCTGTTTGCTGAATGTCAATGTACTATGTTAATATGTTAGCCGCTGCCTTTGGGCCGTATTTGTAGTGGAGAAAAAACTAAATACACAACAGACAAAACGAATAAATAAAACAGGACCATAGGTGTAGCCTGTGGTGTATCTAAGTTGCCACAAAAGGCAGCTGACTCAGCGTTGTGCTGAGGAAGTGATCCCTCAGCGCTGATTTTCAGTCAGTGCCTACGATAACCCATAATTGTACTACGGAGTGCATCGTAATGACGGCGCATATTATGCGCCTGACTAGGTATACATTTTCGAAAGATTACGTCACGAAAGGCCAGTTTCTGAATTGAAAATTTCGCTAAGTAAATAGTTAACTGTAGTGCTGTCTCTTCGAATTTCTCAGAAAAGAGCGTGACAGATCGTTACTTAAGTATTTACTTAGTGAAATTCTCAATTCACAAACCGGCCAGAAGGGGGCCGGAGAGTTTCTACAATATTTGACGTCACAATATGGGAAGGAATTAGACAAATGTGACCACCTGTGACGTGGTTGTTGCAAAAATGATGAAATTTGTGTAACGTAATTTGTGAAAACTTTTTTGGAAAGATTAAAGCCTCTCCCCCACAGGCGTGTTATTATCGGTCGATAATACCGGATGCGTTAACCCGATCATGCGTCCCGATTCCTTGCACACAACTGCGTTTTTATAGTCCGATAATTCTATTTCATATTCAGGTTTTTCCGTAATCTCGGGCAGATTTGACATTTTATCATCAGTCTGTGTACCCCTTAATTTGATTTATATCAAATTATTTCCCTTCGTTTTTGGCGTCTTTGTCAGTCACCTTCCATAGCTACTGTTAGTGATAAAAATTCTTCGTGTGATAATATTAAATCAATTTCCATATTATATTTCACTGCCTCGTTGGTCTAGCCGTTAAGGCGCTTAAATACCACGACAGAAGTGGTGGGTTCGATTCCCACTGGGGGCCGCTGTACATTTGTACAAATGGCCGCAGTCTGGGTGTATTTCCATGTTTGTAATGTCCTTGCCTAGTTACTATAGCACGGGGTATCCTAGATGGAGATCAGCCCCTATATTACGCTCACCAAATCCTGAGCGATTCCAATCGTTTAACTGTCAAATTAGTATGCAATTTGACAGTTAGACGATTGGAATCGCTCAGGATTTGGTGCGCGTAATTAGGCCACTGGTCAAGTGATTGTGTTGTGTGGAAGTTATTATAATTTTTGTTATAATATTATAGATTTTTAGAACACGGTAAAATCAAATTGCGTCCTTGACGTACTTTCCCCTCCGGACGACTTTGACATTTTCTTAAACTCGACTCTTTCCAAACTCGTCTCTTTTTTAACTTACCATCTCTTTACTTTGTCTCTTTTTTAAAATTGACTCTTCCCTGACTCATGTCCACTCTGGACGACTTCGACGTGTTTTTACCGTGACCCTTTCCCAACTCGTCTCTTTTTTAACTCGCCGTTTCTTGGAGCAAGTAACTAGCAATGAAACAACAACAACAAACATCAACAAGGCTTATCATTCAAGTAGGTTTTAATCGAATCTCAACTAACAAGCTTAAGGTTAAGGTTAAAACAGCGACTAAGCAAAACACCAAATTTTACTTGAAACGAATTAGGAAGGAGTCAAGTTAGGAAAGAGACAAGTACAAAAGAGAGCACAAGTAAGCAAACGGCAATTTAAAAAAGAGGCTTGTTAGGAAAGAGTCAATTTTAAAAAAAGGAGACACAGTAAAGAGATGACAAGTTAAAAAGGAGACGAGCTTGGAAAGAGTCGAGTTTAAGAAAATGTCAAAGTCGTCCGGAGGGGTACTATCTCGTAGCTGTGTGTGGGACCGCATGCGTCCCAATACAAATGTTCTAAGAACTCACATCGGAATATCGCAGGGCGGAAGAACCCAAGCGTCCTACTTCTGCGTCGTTATTATCGCAGCGGTGTGTAACTCCGTAGGTGTCCTAATAGGTACTTACATAATGTACTAAAATCAGTTAACGCATCCGGTATTCATTAAGCAGCCTATATACGTCCCACTGTAGGGCACAGGCCTTCTCTCAGAGAGAGAGTATGGGCTTAATCACCACGCGCGCCCACCGCGGATTGGCGATTTCAAGCGCTGAGGTATGTAAATAGCTCAGAAACTCAGGTTTCCTCACATCCGGTATTATCGACCGATAATAACGCGCCTGTGGGGGAGAGGCTTAAATGTGCAGTTTCTTTGTTAGCTTCTTCTCCACGTACGGGCTCTTTCTACATATGTATCTCACAAGTAATACATATTATCATCAAAAGCCGCCTATATACATCCCACTGTAGGGCACAGGCCTTCTCTCAGAGAGAGAGAGAGAGAGAGAGATATGCATATTATATTAAAGTAGATTGTTTAGCTACTTGGTTACTGAAAATTCAGGCTTCTAGTTTTATCCACAACGAAGTTATAGGGGGGTCGAAAATGGCCTGAACTGCTTCGAGAACAGGATGGTACGGCCGTGGCGCTTTTTGCTCGACTTGGCGGGTGCACTGCCGTGCCCCCAGATACGAACACGACGCGTTCATTTGTATCAAATTAAAGCTAAACGCGTCGAAGCACGAATTTGTCGTAACAATCTTTTGATTGTGAAACTAACAACTTTGACAACATTGTTTTTATAATGAATAAAACATTTCAATTTGAATTGACGTGATTTTTGTGCCCGACTGTTTACGCTAATTAAAAGTGAAATGTGCACACACACACACGCACACGTACTTAAATTTGTTTAATAAAAAAATTTCTTACACGTAACATGTTGTTTTTAAGTGTAACTTTTAGAAAATGGTTTATACTGGCTATGGAAGAGCGGAGTGTCCTAACACAGGCATCTTTTTGCTTAAATGGAGGCTCCAAATACTGTTAAGACAAACGTACCTATATTGTTATATATTATTATTATTATTTTGTGTTTTGTGCGTTAGTTTTAGTTAATGTGCACATAATTTTTGCCTGCCCCAATGTAAGTGTATTGTTTTACAAAAGTTAGGCAAGGAAAGTAATACCAATAAGTAAGTAAATTATAAAACCCTATTTTAGAGGCTAAAAATTCCACCCATGCCGGGACTAACTAACCGTGCCAGCGCTCTCCCAACTGAGCTAATGGGCAAGTGCAGGCATCGGCGAAATTTCGTGCCCCTTTACAAACTTCTCTGTATTATTTTGAAATCGTCCTCAGCACGGGTTAATGCAACAACAAGAATATAAGTAATGGTAAGTTAGGTAAGGTAGGCAATTAGGAGGGTTGTCTAGTTCTAGTTATGGGTTCCCAAAAAGATAAGTGGGCTTTGTACAGATTGGCAACAATTTCTTATATTAGACAGGCAAAGTTACCGCTCAGATGCTAAGGCACCTAGGTCCGCATTACATACAACACTAGCCTAATATTTCACAGTCGCTATTTCATAGAAACACAATACATGGTTTACGTACATTGCAAAGTCGTACATTGCAAAGTAAACAAGTTGGTAGACTCTGCTACGCAATTTTCATAATAGAATTGTCTTAATAAACTATTAATTGTACGGAACCGCAACATAGATTCAAAGTAGCTGAGCGTGCTATGCTATGAAACGGGCTTGGAGTCTCTTTAATAGACTACATAACAAATGGGTGGTCCCATAAAGATCCAAAATGATCGACAAAACCTACAAGATAAATAGCAGGAGGCTGGTCACAAGTCCCGATGAAACGATAACCCTTGGGGTTCTGTTCATCAGTTCAACCACTGGCAAACGCAGCGTAGCACGTTGGTACGACGATAAGATAAGATTTATTGTGTTTTCTTGTTGTGCATCAGATGTCTTTCTGCAACAGATTGCTCGTAGTGGCTGAATGAGGATGACTTAGGACAGCAAGAAGTGGCGTGCCTTAGGGGAATCCTATATCCAGCAGTGGACGAATTTGGAGCCAGTGGATTGGACACAATACGATCCCTTGATCTGGTACCGAACCCTGAGATGTAGTAAGCAGAGAAGAAACATGGAATAACATTCACACTGACGCCAGTTGTGCAAATCAAATTTCGGCAACCCCTAACCGTACCCACGACCTTTTCAATGTGTCGAATAATATAAATATGAGTCTAGACTCTAGACCAGACTATAATGAAAATAGAGCCCAGACGACGTCTTCGATATTATGCCGTTGTGAAGGGCAGTGTTCTCTCTCTATAACCCGACTCGTCCAAGACTGAGGGAATGAAACATGAACCTCATCTACCCCAGATGAGGTTCATGTTTCATTCCCTCAGTTCATTCCCCAGTCATGTTAAAAAAACGTGATACCGGCTGAACCAACGAGGCGGTCGTATTGACGAATAGAACCCCTCGTTATCTATATCTTCAGCTGAAGGAACGTCATCTTTGACCTTACTCGTGCCCTCTGAATCAAACGTCGGTGACGGTCACGCCTAGGGCTGCCACCTTTAAAACAAGTCGGGCCCAGAGATCTAGGAAAAGTAATTTTAATAGTTACTAACCCTTTCAAAAATAGGTAGAACAATTTTTAATTACTTTTTTACGCAAGTGCGTATTACGTACAGGCAGCGACAGTACGTAATACAGAGAAGTTTGTAAAGAGGCTCGAAATTTCGGCGATGCTTGCACTTGCCCATTATTATTTATAATGGGCAAGTGCAAGGTCTAACCGTGCCAGCGCTCTCAGTTGGGAGAGCGCTGGCACGGTTAGCCAGAAGTTGAAGTCCCGGCATGGGTGGAATTTTTAGCCTCTAAATAGGTTGTTTCAAAATATTTTTATTTACCCACCGTAACTAAAATAGTCTCCGAACCTATGACCCCGAGAATAATGGTGATAGCCCGGACTAAATACTTTCAAACCCGTATATTACGGGTCAAACCCGGAGAGGTGGCAGCCCTAGTCACGCTATGCGCCACACGCATTTCACTTGAAATGCGTGTGGCGCATAGACGTACGTGGCTAATCCATCACCCCTTTCCAAGATAACCCCTTTGCACCGCAATCAACTGCAACTTATTTTGTAAATAGGTGGAAATCGATGCGGCATGATATGTATGCGTGTTAGAGCTAAACATTTGTATGCGCGGGTACCGGGCGAAGGAGGATTTTCGTATAGTTCTAAACACGACTCACCCCTTTACTATGCTGTTTAAAAACGTGACAGTCTTATTTATAAAAATTCGATTGCACCGAAACACTTAAGAAGGAGATAACGCCAGTTTATGGCAGGAATTTCTGTTATAAAGTGGCTTTAACTCCAGCTTAAGAGTGGTTAAGAATGGAATCGACTTTTATAAATAAAACTTTACGGTAATATTTTAGTACCTATATCAATATTGATTATGTTGGCCAATATTGAGTACACATGGCACGAATATGAAAAAGACGTAAACGCAATTTGGTGATATTGTTTCAATGGTTTGTTCCAAAGTAGGGCCTTTTATTTAAATTCGTCACGTGCTACGCAAATTTTTTTTTCTAAGAATAATAACTTAACATTTACGACAGTAAGTTTGTTTTTAGGGTTTCGTACCCGAACGGTGGCAAACGGGACCCTATTACTAAGACTTCACTGTCTGTCTGTCTGTCTGTCACCAGGCTGTATCTCATGAACCGAGGTAGCTAGGCAATTGGAATTTTCACAGGTGATGTATTTCTGTTGCCGCTATAACAAGAAATACTAAAATCAGAAAAAAACTATTTAAGAGGGGTTACCTTACAACAAACGCTGTCTAAAGACAGCGCTCGCCATCTAGCGGCCATCTATGTAACCTTCACAGCGAAGATGTCATGTCGTTAAATGTCGATGTTAACGCTTCTTGTTGGTTACTGTAGATGGCGCTGCTCTGAAATTAGATCTTTGTTTAATGTTGTATCGATAATGGTACGAGACCTTTCGTGCGCGAGTCCGACTCGCACTTGGCCGGTTTTTAACACCTACAGGTTACCTTTACTTCCAATATACGCTGATTGGACCCTTTTTAAATAGTTTTTGAGTTATTTATAATTATTCTACATAGACATACGTCCAACGTAAACAAATGCTGTAGAAGAACAAAAAAGAGGACAATAATAAAAATTGACCTTTTTTACTTAAAAAAAAAAACTATAAAACTTCAATTTTAAACTCGACTTTTCATGAACGGACGGAAACGCTCTCGGCCATGATGTTTTTTTTAGAATTACCCCTGCCATGATGTCACATAATTAAGTCTGGGGCGCACGCAACTCTTGGCGATTCGAGGAAAATATATTAAAGGTGTTGATAGTGGACAGCAGGGAAAATAAGTTGGTTCATCGAAAGTTCCAATTTTTAATTTGACAATGCGTTGACTTTTTTCTATAACACATTGGCATGTCTCGTCCCGAATTTTTATTTTATATAGTGTGTCTAGTTTTAATTACGACTCTGGTATTATTTTTTTATTAATATTCTTTTGTTTTTTACAGTTTTTTGCTTAGTAATGGATAACTGATTTATTTACACCAGACACACTTAATGGCGCTGTTTGATAGATAATGATTAAAACCATATATGTGAAATATCATGGACATTCTATGTACGACAATTTGTATTTCAATTACAATTTGTGATTTAAATAAAATTACTTTGGTAAAGCGCGCAGTGTAGTGCTGGCGAGTTTCAGTTTTAAAACCATGATATTATTATATTCTTTTTGTTGCACTTATCCATGCTGAGGGCAATTTTAAAAACCTCTTTAGAGGCCAAAAATTCCACCCATGCCGGGACTTGAACCCGCGACCTCTGACTAACCGTGCCAGCGCCCTCCCAACTGAGCTAATGGGCAACTGCAGGCATCGGCGAAATTTCGAACCTCTTTTAGCCAGAGGTCGCGGTTTCAAGTCCCGGCATGGGTTGAATTATTTAGTAGATTTTTAAAACCTCATGGCACTTAAAAACATGAATCTGAAAAAAAAACTTACAGCACATAATTTTTTTGGAAACACAAACTCTGATTTCGTTGTTTCACGATTGTGCATTGTTGTGGTAACCTTGTACGATCACTACAGCGGCCTATAAACCTAAGCTGAAACCTTTTATGTTTCCAGACCTGGCGATGCAGCACGGCATCGTCCCAGTAAATTACGAGTGGGCATTAAATTGCCTGGGCAGTTACACGCTCTTGTCCATGCACGACTTGTTGCTGTGCCCAGCCGCGCTGCTGCCTAAGGCCGTCAAGGAATGGCCTACAGAGCTCTTCAGTCGGGAAGAGGACGTGTCACTTACATAATTGGGATTCCCTAGTTAACAACGCAGTTGCTGTTTACAAAATGTATTTTTTTTGTTGATAAATTATGCCTTATACGCTAACAATCTAGTAACGTAGCCTAATGTATTTCTTTGAGCTTCTGTCAAGTTCAATT
Source organism: Yponomeuta cagnagella (assembly GCA_947310995.1). NCBI lineage: Eukaryota > Metazoa > Arthropoda > Insecta > Lepidoptera > Yponomeutidae > Yponomeuta > Yponomeuta cagnagella. The sequence continues at coordinate 16,394,506 of OX371270.1, read as the reverse complement.
TAATGTTATTCATCTATTTTTTTAGATTTATTTTCAACATTGTTATTAAGATGTGTTTAAATTTCGGGTGCTTTAAAAAGGTGATATAGGACTCGGGGATAAAAATGTTGTTTTCAAGTTGCTTAAAGTTTAAGCTCGTTACTTCATTATTGTTCAATTATTATGTTGAAAAGACCTAATGCCAGCACTTTTTCTAGGAAAAACACGTTATCTTTCGTGAGATCTGTCTTTTCTTTGAACTATTGAACTACCTATAGGTACTTCTATTAGTCACAAAGTCGTCTACGGTCAAATATTCAGACAAAACAATTACGCGTCCACGCGCGCGTTTTGAATGTTCAAAGTCGCGACTTTCCAGTACCTACATTAATTGTCAAAATCTGACATTTAAACGCCACAAAACGCGTGACTCGTGCCATCAGGCAGTGCGGGTAATACCAGGCCCTCGTCACTCCATACAAAAAATATTATGAACGTACTTTGTGCCAACATTGAAACAAAAAATATAATCCTGCTAAAACAAAAGGCATTAACTCCGCAGTGAATCACGTAGATGTATCATGATTTAAAATTAAGTCGGGTTATATGTGAAATCTAATGTTGGTATTACGTATTTTGCAAATGGCCGGTAATTTTGTTCGTTTGTCGTTTTTGTGTGGCATTATTTTATTTATTTTAACTTTAGCAATAGGTGTAGTGCGTGAAAAGTGATTAAACAAGAAATATGGGAGGAAAAGCATTGAGGAAACGTGAAATTTGTGGCATTAGAAGAGTCAGAAATTAATGTACGTCTGGCATATTCTTAACCAGATATCCACTGGAGCCAAACAGGTAAAATTAGCAAGTTTATCATAATAAATGTACGCAAATTTTGATATTTATTTAATGCGCTTGGATAAAACAACTGAATTATTTAGAACAATTTACGATTTTGACAAATTTAAATTAACGCCGGTTGTAGTGCGGGTACCCATGTGGTACTTTTTTTTATCGATATTTTGGACGATTGATTTCTGCCAGATATTTCTACATGCTGTCTAAAATTGATCACAACTACTTAATTTTAAACGTCGAACACCACACAGCAAGAACAGAAATGATTTATGTTGTTTTATTTTGCTCAATTTTGCGGTATAGATAATATATTTTTTGACTTATTGTTTTGTTTGTTGCAGACTCCAAAGATCTGAAATTCGACCAAAGTGCAAAGTTTTGATAGCGACGTGACGCATTGGTGACATTGTTTTTTACACCTGACGCTAAATAAATGATTTGATTTAAAAAAATGCCTTTTTCATTATGAAAGTAAGCGATAATCCATTCACACCATGTCATACTTGAAATAATTGAGTTGACCTACTGTGTTGGGATTTATCGCCTACTTTAATTTTCAAAGCATGAAAATGAGGTAAGGGGAGAGACGTCTCGAATTTTTTTTATCGATATCGATAAGCAGTCCATCACTAATGTTTTGCAATTTCATTCTCATGTTGGTATTATACTATTTTTTGTTAGGTTGGTACAAACTACGTTCATAATTTTGAAAACGTGTTAGTAAGTGCCGACTCTTATAACGTAGTGATTACATACTCTTTGGGTAATACGATGGCACGAGTCACGAGTCATTCTACGGCACATCTTGCGCTCATTTCATTGCTGCAGACTAATCAAGAGGACAGGGGCAGTTTTTGAGAGTGAATTTTGTAGGGAAACGTACTTCTGTGTTTTAACTATTCGTAGCTTTTGATACACGCGCTATGCTAGCACGTTTCACTCGCGAACCGCGCATGACAAAATTATACCACGTGGATTAAAATAATTATATGTTCTTTTCTTTTCTCATATATATAAAAATTTATTGCTGTTAAAGCGTACGTCCTGGAGTTAGGCGCTCTTCAGGCACTAAAAGCCTTGTCTCAGCATGCGGGGCTCTGCCGGGATGGACAATCTTTCCCTAGCTGCTCGTGGGAACAAGATGAAGTTTATTAAAAAACGTATCGAAGGTGGCGAGGTTGGTCGCCGCGCCTCACGCCGGACACACGAGCGGGCGGAAAGCGGACTTTGGACACCCGCTTTGCTACGATAAATGTGTGTGGAGGAATGGAGCAGAAATTGGATGAAGTGTACGATATGATTCATGACAAATGTTTAGATGTGTTATGTGTGAATGAGACAAAGTGGAAAGGAAGTGGTACGACCACTTATGGTGGATTGACAGCTTTGTGGTCAGGTGTACCAGAAGCGCAACGAGGCTGTCAAGGAGCGGGACTTATCCTTTCCGGGCGAATGGCCGAATGCTTGATTGAGCATGAATGTGTAAGTTCCAGACTCCTCTGGGCTCGTTTTAAAGTTGGATTGACGAAAATATTCGTTCTGGGCATACGCCCATATACGCCCATATACATGCCCCAGATATGTCAAAACCTCAAAGCGACCGAGAGGAGTTCTGGCAGAACGTAAGGGATTCTCTGCTCAAGTGTGAAGGAAATGAAAGGGTGGTATTATTAGGAGATTTTAATGGATGGGTAGGGAGTAAAGCGTGATGGATATGAAAGGGTATTAGGGCGATTTGGTGACAGACGAGTGAATGAAAATGGGGTAAGTTTGCTAGATATATGCTTGGAGTGGAATCTTCAAGTGACTAACACTATGTTTAGTCACAAGAAGATCCACATGTACACATGGCAGAGACAGAATGACAGGTCTATGATTGATTTTGTGGTAGTGGATGAAAGACTAAGGAGTAAAGTTGTAGACACAAGAGTCTACCGAGGAACTAATGTCGGGACGGACCACTTCCTGGTAATTAGCCGGGTAAGAGGTCTGTTCAAGCGTTGGCGCCATCGAGTGCAGGTGGCTACAACAGCTCTAGAGCGCATAAAAGTTGACGGATTGCAAGATGAAGATGTGAGCGGAGAGTATAGGAGGAAACTCAAGGACAAACTCATTCATGTAAATGAAGAGTATGAATGGGGAGTGGAAGAGTTATGGGCTCAGTTAAAAACTAATATAGTAGAGACTGCTGCCGAAGTATGTGGAGTCAGAAAGAGACTGAATGGAAGAAAAGCGAAAGCTACTTGGTGGGATGAAAGTATTAAAGAAGTAGTGAATGAAAAGAAAAAGGCGTGGTTGGACTTGTTAGCTATCAAGTCCATCAAAAGAATGCAAGGAATTAGTAGTGAGGATGAAGATGTAGTAAGATTGAAAGAGAAGTATAGTATGATAAAAAAGAAGGTGAAGGATGTAGTGGAGAGAAGAAAGAATGAAGAGAAAGAAAAGTATGATAGGAGATTCTCACGAAACTTCAAGGCCAATGTAAAACTGTTTTGGAAAACGGTGAAATTGGCCCGAGGTAGATCTGAGCAATCTAAGTTGAGTGTTATTAGGGATGAGGATGGCTCCATGCTGAAAGAGGAATTTAAAGTAATGGAACGTTGGAAAGGATATTTTGAAAGTCTGTTTGAAAGAGAGGAGCTGCTCGTGGAAGGCGATTCCGACCGTGAGGCGGAACCTAGTGTTGCTAGCGTTATAAGTATGGAAGAGATTGTCAAGGCAATGAAAAGAATGAAACTAGGTAAGGCTGCGGGATATGATAGAGTGTCGTTAGAAATGCTGAGGGCTGGTAAAGGCATTGTAGCTAGCAAGCTATACCTGCTTTTCAACAAGTGCTGGAGGAGTGGCAAAGTACCTAAGGACTGGGGTATGGCCGTCATAGTGCCGCTTTATAAAGGCAAAGGGTCCCAGCAGGTGTGCAAAAACTACCGCGGTATCAGCCTTCTCAGCATTGTCGGCAAACTGTATGCAAAGGTTTTGATTGAAAGAGTACTAGATGTGACTGAAGAAAAGATATGGGATGTGCAAGCGGGTTTTAGAAAGGGAATGGGATGTGTGGACCAAATCTTCTCCTTGAGGCGGATGGTGGAGAAACTTCTGGCCAAAAGTCAGAGGGTTTTCTGTGCGTTCGTCGACTTGGAGAAGGCTTATGATAGAGTGGTGAGGAATGACCTGTGGTCGGTACTGTCCGTGTATGGGGTGGACAGCGTTTTGCTGCGAGCTCTGAAGTCTCTCTATGAAGACTCCAGTGCTTGCGTTAGAATTAATGGGGCGTATACTGACTGGTTTAGCATTCGCAGGGGTGTAAGACAAGGATGTGTCGCCTCCCCATGGTTGTTCAACTTATTCATGGACAGTTGCCTGACTGATTTGAAAGAGAATGACTTTGGGATAAGGATGGGTGAGCTACTGGTCAAATGCTTGTTATACGCCGACGATCAGGTTTTGTTCGCATCGTCGGTGGAAGACCTGCAGACACAAGTAGCAGTAATGGATGAGGCGTTTAAAAGGAAAGGAATGAACATTAATGTGAGTAAGACAAAAGTAATGGTGTTCGAAAAAGATGATGAAATGACTGAGTGCAAGATAAGGATTAGAGGTGAAAGGGTGGAACAATTGAAAGAATTTGTCTATTTGGGGAGCCTCTTTACTAGGGATGGCAAGTGTGAAGGTGATATAGAAAGAAGAGTAAAAGCAGGAAATTGTGTAAACGGTGCATTGCACTCCTTTGTGAGCGGCCAAAACATCTCCAAAAGAGCTAGATTGGCTATCCATAATGGAGTGCTAGTCCCAACACTTATGTATGCTAGCGAGACTTGGGTATGGCAAAAGAAGCAAGAAAGTAGGATTAATGCAGTAGAAATGAGGTCCTTGAGAAGTATGTCTGGCGTTACTTTGAATGACAGGATACGCAATAGTGTGATTAGAGAACGTTGTGGACTGAAAGAGGATGTAGTGACAAGAATTGAGAAAGGAATGTTGCGTTGGTTTGGACATGTGGAGAGGATGAAGGAAGAAAGATTGACAAAACAAATATATCGAGCGAATGTGGATGGAAGGGCCGGTAAGGGACGACCCAGACGGACATACTTTGACCAAATAGAGGATGTATTAACAAAGGGCAAGATAAAAGTACCCGAAACCGGCGTGCGTGCATGCAACGACTAATGAGTGTTGAGGAAGCGAAAGTGATCTGTCAGGATCGTAGCAAGTGGCAGTCCCTGGTCTCTGCCTACCCCTCTGGGATACAGGCGTGAGTTTATGTTATGTTATGTTTATTGCTGTTCGTTAGTCTCGCATAAACTAGGGAACGACTGGGCCAATTTGGCTAATTTTTCTCTTCTTATATTTGTGGAAGTCCAGGAAAGGTTTATATGGTAAGAACGAAAAACAAGAATGTGGTACGAATTTCACGGGGTCATCTAATTTAATATGAATAAAACGATATTGTTAGATATTAGAAAGCATATGACGCAGTCAGCAAATCTCCTTCCTGTGAATGTAGTAATTGGAGGGATTTTAGACTCAGGGGAAAATCTAGAAAAAAGAATCTACAAAATCATCTTCTTTTCCTTCTTTATATATATATATATATATATATATCTTATATATAAAAGTTAACTGCCGTTCGTTATCGCAGAAACTAGGGAACGACTGGGCCAATTTAGCTAATTTTTCTTTTCCTGTATTTGTGGAAGTCCAGGGAAGGTTTACATGGTAAGAACGAAAAAAAAGAATGTGCTACGAAGTTCACGGGGTCATCGGGTTTAATATGAATAAAACTATATTTTAAGATATTAACCACTCGTCTGCCGCGACACAGATCTGTGTCCAACTTAGTATGGGCCACCTATACGTTGCGTTCCGCGAGGGCAGTTCAGGAGTTAAGGGAAAGTAAGCAAGGGATAATTGACGTAGCACGCAGTCAGCAACTCTCCTTCCTGTGAATGTAAAGGGAACTTACAAGTTAACGAGTAATATGCGACCAACTTATAAAACGAAACTTCGTACAAAATCCATCATCATCATCATTCAGCCACAAGAAGCCCACTGCTGGATATAGGCCTCCATGGATTTCCAAAAAGACCGGTTGGAAGCGGCCTGCATCCAGCGCCTTCCTGCCACTTGGATGAGGTCATCTGTCCATCTTGTGGCTGGTCGTCCTACGCTGCGCTTGCCGATATGTGGTCTCAAAATCCATATGCACTGAAAATTACGTTTATGAAGTTATTAGTTCTGTAAAGCAGGTAAAACCCCCTCGCTCTATGAGATCCTGTCTTGAGTAAGAGACAATCTTCAACGCATAACCTATAGTGGGAAATCTATTAATGTAGAAAGCTGGAACAAAATTTTATTTAGATTAGTGATTGAAATGTACACACGGTACATTTCAATCACTAATCTAAATTTCGCGGAAAACGGACCGATGCATTTTTCCATTCTCTGCTGGCTAGCTTTTTATTACACTCACGAAATCTTCATTGAAACCCGTTTAGATAACCGATTTTTAGGGTAATGTAGTCCGACAAGGAACCCTTATAGTTGTCCATGTCCGTCTGTTTGTCCGTCCGCGGCTTAGCGCAAAGACCGGTGGTACTAGAAAGCTGTAATTTAATATGTGTATATCTACATGTTTATCACGCCGACAAAGTTGAAGAATAAAATGTTGGATTTTTTTTTCTACTGTACCTCCCTTAACATGAAAAGTAGAGTGTTTTTTTTTCTCGTCTACCCCATCATGTGGGGCATCTTTAGATATATTGTGGGTGTAGGAAGACTATTTTTTTATTTAGGGTTCCGTTTGCGAAATATTGTAGTATTTGTATTTAAAGATTTTATTAAAGAAAGAAAATAACAAATAGGTTGACAGATTTGCCAAACTGCGCAGCAGTTTATCGGCAGGTATTGACTTGTATAAGTGGCATTGTTGTAAAGCTTTATATGCTTTATTGTTTATATGAAGCTATAAAGCGCAAATGTTTGTCCGAGTAGGGCGTCTCCCCCCCCCCCCTCCTGGCTAAACGGCTGATTGTAGAAACGTGAAAAAATTCAAGGTAGTAGCACTTAAAATAATACAGAACTTAAAAGGAAAAGTATCACGGCTAAGTCGCTTTACTAGTTAACGAGTATTAGGCAACCAACTTATAAAAGTAAAATTTCATACAAAATCCATTGAAAATGACTGAATGAAGTTGTTAGTTCTGTAAAGCAGATAAAAAAAATCTCTCTACGGAACCCTACATTGCGCGTGGCGCGACGCGCACTTGGCCGGTTTTTTAGGTATTTGTCGACGTAGTCCCTACTGGTCCAGTTGGGTGTCATCGATTGTAAGGCGCAGTATAGAAAGCCTCGTAAAATGTTGAATAGAAAATATCAACTTCTTCATTGCACATTTTTACTCTCCAAAATATTACAGGTACAATTACAATATTATTGTCCTCTAATCAGGCTATATGTTTACCTGAATTATCTACTACCTGATAACAATAGACATTGCGACGATTTACTACTGACGTGGTATTTTACATACAAAAGTATTGAGCAATTCCATGGACGTTGTGGGACAAACGCTTTCCCACTCGTATGATCCGTCACAATTTGGCAATACAACGCGAACTGCGCTGAATTTCTTATAAAATCTCTTGTAAAGCCAAAACCAACAATATTTATTGTTTTCAAGAATCGTGAGACCCTAAGCTCGTAATGTTGTTTTAATAGGCTCAGAGCCAGTTTCTGGGTTAAGAATTTCACTAAGTACCTAAATACTTAAGTAACGTTCTGTCACGCTCTTTTCTGAAAAAATGGAACAATTTAAGCGAAATTCTCAGTTCTGAAACTGGCCATTAGGCTCAAGTAATCTCGCCCCTACTACGTTGTCTTACGATTGGCGTCGCTATGGCAAACGACAGTGTTGGTTCGGCTAAACTGAACTTTCTTCGAATATTGAGTTAACATTTATGGGTTTTATTCAAGTATTATTGCATACGTGTGACACGGTTGGCTCGACATATTCTTATGCGATCCTAGAGTATCGGTGAAGTTATAAGATTCATTCTTCGATATTCTTCGGTATTTCAGCCCCACCTAATATAGGCCATGCGTCACTTCCTAGGACTGAAATCACCCCTCTCATAAAATAGTTCTTTAAGGCTGGGTTCTCCGACATTACCCCTAAATCAGGTGTTTTAAAGTGCGGTAGACAAGGTTTGATTTTCTTTGTTTTTATTTTATAGTTTTTAAGATTAGTTTATATTTGGGCCATTTACTCTCTAATGGCCGGTATTTCAAATCTGAAAAAAAAAAAATAAGTAAATAAATAACTTTCACACAACACTGATGATTCTCCGAACCGAATAAATAAATAAATTAATAAACACAATTACTTGTCAATATTATATTAGGTACTTTTCAATGTCCATAAGGAATTATTTTTATGATCATCATCAGCCATTTGACGCCCACTGCAGGACATTGGTTTTCATAACCATGATATTATTTTAATATTATTTATGATATTAGCATAAAAAAAAAATCGCGCACATTAGTCTAAATTATCACTACCTAGATATGGTTTTATTAGAGCTGTACCGAGTTTTGTATAATAAAAAATATACCAAAATTACTATCACTGTATGTGTTAGTGACGTCGGTCGTTAAAATTCTAGTAGGTAGGTAATAAGATTTGTATTTCTGTAATTTTAAAGATGCCTACTTTCCCCCAAACTTTATGTTCAGACGCAATTGATATTACGCATTATTACAGTTTTTTATTTATAAAGGGTTGCAATTGCTCCCTGACCCCTCGAAGGGTTTTACGAACCGCAGTATTACATTTAAATCAACTTTTACCTCCATCGTGTATTGTTGGCACTCCGAAAAGTCGACTGGTGCCGGCCCTGGGGCGTCCGGTTTACTATCAAGAGGTAGGTAGCCATGATTTATTGTGGCTACGGCTTAGTACGAGACGTCCAACGTCCAACGTCCAAAAGACGAGTACTTCACGTCGAACTCTTTAAACCGCAAAAAGAGTTGTATGTAAACTACGCGAATGATTTGGATGATGTAATACATGACACAATATTAATGATAAGTACAACTATAATTGTGAGGGAGCGCGCTGGATGAAATATTAAATGGAACATGGCATGGGATTACGTATAGTTTATAAAAGTTTTTATCTAAAATAATTGGTCACTGGATGCTTTCACGTTGGAATGTGTTAATGTTGGAAGAGTCACAGGACGTGGACGTAGAGACACGTGGTTAACACGAATGGAACCGGCCGGAACTGATGCGTGGCAGAAACCTGTTGATGCTGGAGAAGTGGAGGACACGGGACTCGTGTCACATAGAAGAAAGAAAGAAACAGTTATTGCAACAACAGTTGTAAACTAATTAACACCTAAGGCAAAACAGAAAAAAAATATGGACATAAAAAACCGCTTTGGCCTTTGCATCTACGTGATGAGATGATTTATACAGCGTCCAGCGGCTCCTTCACTTGCACACACTAGACGGGCGAAGGGACCACAAGGACGCTGCAGTGCCTGCAGCGGACATGAAAAATCACCCTTACTAATATTATAAACGCGAAAGTTTGTATGTATGGATGGATGGATGTTTGTTACTCTTTCACGCAAAAACGGCTGAACGGATCCGGATGAAATTTTGCACAGAGATAGATTAAAGTCTGGAGTAGCACATAGGCTATTTTTATCCCGGAAAATACACATCAAAATTACCACGCGAACGAAGTCGCGGGCAACAGCTAGCTATAAATAAAACCACTACAAACTACAGCTGACTCAGCATGGTGCTGAGGGTACGAACCCTCAGCGCTGATTTTCAGTCAGTACCTACCGTTAGCCCTGAATGTTCTAGAGAGCAGTGTGGACTGTTGCTAACTAATAAATAAAACAATATAGGCAGCATAATAAATAGATTAAACACAACAGACGTGTAAACAGATAAACATAATTCATTAATTAAAAATAACTTATATAATTGGGTCATAAGCGACTTATCGATTTACATTGGAACAGAGATGTAAATATTTGTACACATTATATAATATAATAGGCACTTGTCGAAACACAATAGGGGCCACTAGTGAATTTATAACTTAATAGCTTTTGCCCGCGACTTCGTCCGCGTGGATGAGTAATTTTCGGGATGAAAAGTATCCTTTGTCCTTCCCCGGGACTCAAACTATCTCCATACCAAATTTCATCTAAATCCGTTCAACCGTTATTGCGTGATTGAGTAACAAACATCTTCACAAACTTTCACATTTATAATATTAATAAAGATTTTTTTAATTACCAAAGAAACATTTGCATAGGTACCTAGTTACAATACCCGCGGTGTCTGCACTAGACTTTAAGTCTGTATCGCAGAGACCTTGTAAAACTTACCAAAGTAATTGTCAACGGGTTCGGTAACGCTACAAGTAAACGCTATAAAAAAAATGTTAGGAAAAAATTGTCTTAGAATAGGTATTATAGATAAATCTTAAAAATTATACTTAACAAAAAATAAAAATACAAAGATGTGTTAAGTGTGACTTTTACGTGCGTGTGTGTGTGTGTGTGTGTGTGTGTGTGTGTGCGTGCGTGCGAGCGTGCGTGACATGGCACAACTATGAGGGTCACACGGAGCCCTAATATTGTGTGAAAAATACTAAATTTCTTCGTGACTTCGTACCAATTTTCCAAAATATTTGAACTTTAAAGATACTATAATATATGTGTTCAATGCTAGAACATCCTTGGTTCAATGCTATGTGTTTGTTTCGGTTAGTCCTTGACGTTTTCCAGTTTCCAGTAGATGAAATCGCCTCCCTCATGGTTTTTAACCATGAAGGGTTTTGCCATAATCGCCACGCTTGGCAGGCGGGTTGGCGATCGTAGTATACGGTTGGAATGTCAGGAAGACGCTGCTGCCCATCTCCTGGTAATTTATTTCCTTTGTCGCCTTCTACGACATCCATGGAAGGAAATGGAGTGACGCTATTCTTAATCCGGCGCCACACCGATATTCTCCATAGGTAATCGAAAATTAAATATTGTACCTTGTAATGGTAGGAAATGCGGGTGAATGCGCTCAAAAATTTATATTTTTGTGGCAAATATAGTAAAAACTACTATTAATAAAAAGAACCTATATTTTTACCAAATATTTACTTATATTAGGGGTTAAAGTATGAAATTGCCGTTTTATTGCAATAGGTTCTTTGAATTGACATAGAATCTTCATGGTTTGGGGTTTTCGAATGAAACTTTTTTCAAATGGTTTCTATGATGTTCTTTTTTTAAAAAATGTGAAACATTTGAATATCGACTTTCAATTGTTTTTGTTATTCAATTTAGACAAGAAAAATGGATACTGCGAAAATTCGAGTGATAATGAGGCACCCATTTTTCGTATTTTTTTATTTTATTGATTTGACGCAAGTGAGTCAATATTGTGGGTAAGGTGACGTTAAACTATGCCGCTAATTCCTGGGTAGTTTGACTAGGGTCGGCTTCCACTATCTCTCTTAATTCATCGTTATTCACCTGTGTGGGCGGTCTTCCTCGTGGCTCGTTCTTTAAGTCGAAATTTCCATCACGAAAGCGTTTAAACCAAAATCGCACGGTGCGTTCATTAGTAGACCCCTCTCCAAACGCAGCATTGATATTGCGGGCTGTTTCTGCCGCGTTAGTTCCGCGTCGGAACTCGTATTCAAAAATCACTCGAATTTTCGCAGTATCCATCTTTCTTGTCTAAATTGAATAACAAAAACAATTGAAAGTCGATATTCAAATGTTTCACATTTTTTAAAAAAAGAACATCATAGAAACCATTTGAAAAAAGTTTCATTCGAAAACCTCAAACCATGAAGATTCTATGTCAATTCAAAGAACCTATTGCAATAAAACGGCAATTTCATACTTTAACCCCTATTATTTACTTGCCACAACATGATAAGTCACAGAGAATATAATGATAAGTCGTGCATGCTCAAAACTCAGCTAATTGGTAGCACTACAGTAAAAATGCGCCTGAGAGTTTACCGTGTTTATCCTACCTGCCAAGGTTTTTAGTACAGTACCTATACCTACACGGTTATTTTCGTAATGCATCATTCCTGAAACATGTCGAACAGTTTGAGTTTTTTTCTCAGACTTTTCAATATATTAGAGTTAGGTACCTACCTAACATTATGTTAGCTTAGATTAGCTGTCACCTGAGTTATCGGAATATAATACGTTTATTATTGATATTAACTATACTGAGAAATTCCCCTCCGGCCGTTTTCGCAACTGCGTTTCGTAACTGGCTGCGAAACAAGGATGTTTATTCCTTGTTCGCAACCAGTTGCGAATCAAGAAAACTGTTTCCTTAGCCGCAACTTGGTTGCGAACGAAGAATACGATCTTCCCAAACTTACAGAGTTGCGATGGGAGAAATTAATTGCCTTATTCGCAACCAAAGGCTAACATAATAATTCAAAAAGAAAAGAAATTAAATTTTCAAGAAATTTTAATTACTTTACATAATATATTTTGTAATGCAACAAAGTAGTCTTATGTCGTTCTCTTAACCTAATAAAATAAACTAAAATAAAATAAAAATTTTTTGGAAGGCCTTCTCCACCCTTCTTCAGATTTCAGATTGCATATGGACAAATCATTTCTATGCAGTGTCCCACGCAATTTTTTCCGGATTTGGATTTTACCTTTTCTTATATTGCTTGTTTATGCAAGATTTTTGTTGATCTGCTTCTGGAATGGCAGGGACGCGGCATCAATATCAATGACGAGTACATCACTCGCCTTTGATATGCGACGATGTAGTAGTCAGAAACGATGGAAGACCTCGGCATAAGATGAAGAACGAAGACGAAACGAACGGCTCGAAGACCTCAGTCGAGTTTCCCAACGTGTGGGCCTTAAAATGAACATGGATAAAACGAAGGTCATGTCCGTGTTGTGCTTAATACGTCTACTTAGGACAAACAGTCCAACTAGGCCGGTCCAACTTCGTGAAAGAGGTCAATCGTTGAATCCAACTCGGCTGGGCAGCATTCGGGAAACTTAGAAAAGTCTTTTCGTCTAATATACCTCAATCGTACAAAGAAACAGACAAAGATGGCCGGAGGGAGAAATTCGGGTTTATAGTGCAAAACCAACGTCAGAGCCTTTGGAAAATTATCCCGCAAAGAAGAATTAAAAAAAACTGTAATAATTTTTCGTGTTTTTATTGATTCAGTTGCGTATTGCAGTAACACCGAACGGTGTTTATAAATAAGTAACTCTTAGAAAATAAAGGTGCACCAGCGCGATCAGGAATTTCGTATTCTAAAGACAAGCTCGTCTCGTAGGTTATAGAGAGAGAACAGTACCTAAATCGTTTAGAAACACTAAAATTCTGGTTAATGAGCAAGATCTGACTGACCTGCAGCTGCGGCGCCCTCTTGCACTCGGCGCGCGGATTTGACGTGGTTATATTCTCTTTGGATTTGACAAATATGTTTTAAAAAAAAAACAACGTTACTGCCTTTGGCAGGGCCGGGGCCACTCTTGGATTCGGAAGCACTCCCATCGAGCCTTGCTAGGGTGGGCAGGTGCACCTGTCTGGGCCCATACGTTTTAAGTACGTGGCCCGCCCAATACGGTATTTGACACGATCAACAATAAATTATTTCATATGCTCGATTAAAACAAAAATTACAAAATACCTCGGAAAATGCATCTCTTTTAGTCAATTACTAGTCATTACAATTTTTTTATAGATTAAACATAAAAAGAGTGCTCTGAAATGTGACGTCATAAGCCAGTATTTTCATACAAAATTCCGTTTTAAAAGTAACTCATTTCGTCGAATACCCAATTATACTTCAGCTTAGTGGTCGCAGCTCGAACATCGCCAATCTTGGTTCTGTAGCGCACTGTTGTGTTTCGGATTTTGTTGATTCTTTTTACATCCTTGAAGTGTGACGTCATAAGTCTATTAGGGTTCTGGGCATGCCATCGTGCCCATAACGGTGGATCCGCGCTTGGCACGCGCGGCTCTTCAACCCCGCTCTCCCGACTTTCCAAAATCTCAAGCTATGTGTGTGTGTCTAACATTGAAAATTAATAGTGTCCGTGCTTATTTATTGCAAATTATTTTGTAACCGGAAGTAGGTGGTGGTTTTTCTTTTCGGGTTGTCATTACTATATTTATCCTGCATTTTCAGGATATTCTTCATCGTCCTTTAGCTCAGGTTATGTGATCACGAAAGTAGGTAATAATACCTACATTTAAATGAGTAAAGTTGGTAAAAGGCCAATACTACGGTCAGCGCAAGAGCGATTGTATATTCGATCACGCAACGATCACGGCGAAGTCGTTGACCGTGGGAGTTCTCAAAGGAAATTCTTATTTCGAACTGCATAAGTGTTACATGGTGTTACTAAGATAAGAAAAGATTTTTCTCGGATGGCACTCGCTGACTGCATGTATGATCTTGAGAGTCTTGTTCATAATAAAATACATTAAAATGATAAAGTGCCACCAATTAATATAAGCGTTGACTTTTTGTTGCTTACAGACTTCTAATAGTCACTAGTTAGGTAGAAGTCAGTGTTAATTGTTTTGCTAACTTATTAAATTCACACACTTGTGACAAGTAGGTACATAGTGTTAATTAGGTACGTACCTACCTACCCATTTTGATAAGAATAGATGATCGTTTTGTACTTTATTAAGGCATTTGTGGTTAGGTTAGAAGCACAGAACAGAGAAAATAAGTTAGAATCTCTCATTTAATATGACTGTATTGCATATCCAGATATAGGTACACCGCCCAACAGCTCCGCCTTCAGGTCGGTTGAGCGCGTGAAAAAATGTTTCAAATTAAATTTGTCGAAACTTTTATCATCATCATCAGCCATTTGTCGCCTACTACAGGACATAGGCCTCCATCATGGTTTTCCTAACCATGAGAGGTTTTGCCATAATTGCCACGCTTGGCAGGCGGGTTGGCGATCGCAGCATGCAGTTGGAATCTCAGGAAGACGCTCTGCCCGTCTCCTGGTAATTGATTTCCTTAGTCGCCTTCTACGACATCCACGGAAGGAAATGGAGTGACGCTATTCTTAATCCGGCGCCACACGGACTGAAAACTTTTATGATCTACAATTTTTATAACAAATTAATGTTAACATGATTCGAGCAATAGAAACCGAGATAATCGCGAAAAACTTTTATTTATTTTGACTTTGAATAACTTACCTACGACGCATTTACACAAAATTTTATGAGACTTGAGACAAGCTTTTAGAACGCCAAAATGAAGGTACGAAAATTCAGCTTATTATCTCTCATTCCGAGTCATTAATTTGACTGGACTATAAGGGTGCCTTGTTGACTTCGGTACCTAGAGATCGCTTTTAGCGATAAGACGGCCAGTTGTATACTACTAAGATCTTTCATGTATCTTTATAATGTATGGTGTATGTAAGTGTATAATCTAATCAACCCTAAAAAGGACAATAGTGCATCATGCAAAGTATTCTGTAAGTACCTAGTATTTTTAGGGTTCCGTGCCCAAAAGGTGCCAACAGGACCGTCCGCCTGTCTGTCTGCCCGTCTGTCTGTCTGTCTGTCACCAGGCTGTATCACATGAACCATGATAGCTAGGCAGTTGAAATTCTCACAGATGATGTATTTCTGTTGCCGCTATAACAAGAGATAAAATAAAGATTTAAGGGCGGCTCCCATGCATCAAACGTATTTTTTTGCTCGATATACCTACCTAATATAATGACGGCAACAGGATATTTTTTTACGTAGCCTCGTTTGTGTCCCACTGCTGGGCAAACAGGTAGACGCTTGAAATATTTAATGCTATATTCGCTTCAAAAATAAATAATTAAAATAAAATAAATATTTAAGGGGGCTCGCATACAACAAACATGATTTTTTGCGGTTTTTTCTCCATCTTTGTGTTCAATGTTGTGTAGATAGACACATATAGACCAGGAAAGCCGTAGTAAAATGAATAGGTCCCACAGCACCCAGTGCATCAATGACGCTATGCGCTTGTCTTTTTTTCTTTTTAATCTGTACCCTGCGAGTCTGCGCTCGTAAATGTAATCTGTAATCTTTAAATGGAAATAAAACTAATTTCGGAACTGAAGTTTTAATTTAATCATTTCTAGATGTGCCTAAAATTGCAAAATAAGTATGTGGCGTCACACTAGGGAGGGTTGTGTACCTATATTTGGTAGGTTTGGGAATACGTCGTATGGCAAAACAACGTTAGCCAACAAGTCGTCTGGAATGGAATATTATTATTTGTGTCGCACGCTGTCTAATTAAGTAGGTAGGAACTATGTTTGCTCACGTTTTGGTGGCTATTCTACTGCGACATTTTTTTCTGATGAAAAAGTCTTTACTTTGCGAAATATTTTTTTCTGGTCCAGAACAATTCTGAGCTGATACTGAGCCGGGCGATACCAGTGTACCTACTTAGGTCGACTCGACGGTCTAGTCTAGACTCTAGAGGTAACACCTTTATTATCCAGACAGGTGGCCTAACTAGCTTCGGGGCAAGCTATCGTGACAAGGCAGCTTATTATTTATTTATTGATACTTTTATTGCACTTAAAAAAAATCCTACAATGCGGCGGACTCAATGCCATAAGCATTTTCACCAGTCAACCGCAGGAGGTAAGGCAAAGAGTTGGTAGGCGTGCAAAAAAGGAAAAGTTAATATAAATTAAAAAATATACTTTTATAAAGTGTAATTAAATATACTTACTTATTAGTTCTAGGTCTACGCTTAGTTTGGTCCAGCGAGTTTGGGGGTCCCCTGTCTCGCCTCAGCGATTGATCACAATCCGTAGGACAGAGGTCATAGGCCATAGTTCACTTGGTGTAGCGAGCTTTCCGTTACGTTAATACTAATGACAAAGCAGAGGCCCAGCTCATGTGATTGCTGCTTTGAAATACGTGGAAAATTTGGGAAAAACAGATAAAATGCTCCCAAAACTTTATTAAGTATTTCGTAGACCACGAGATGTGCAGTGCAAGACTTTGTGCAGCATAATAAACAGAAACAAATTTTGTGAGCAGCGGACGGCATCCACCGCGCGGTGACTCGGTGAGTGGTCGGGTGACGTGGTACGGAATCGCGCGATATCATCCGCCAATCCCCACTGGCCCCGCGCCCCACATCGAAGCTATACCTACCTATAGCGGTGCAACGTCCAAACTTCACGCCATCCACCACGCTAGTCTCGATCTGAGTTTAGGGTTCACGACGTGTCTCATCGCACATTTACTGATACGCGCTGATAGGCTTAGGGAGACTGATTTGTATAAAAGTGTCTTCGAAGGTTCACAACATTCAGTAACGACTCATTAGCTCGTTGAGTAGCTAATATTAGTGAATATTGTGGTGGTTAATATTGTTTCTTTAATAGCTGGTGAGTATCAAATTACATGTATAAAATTATAACAAAAATAAAAAAAATCCTTAATAATACCAAAAAGGAAATAATACGCAACTTTAAGGCTCTAGTATTTATGTTCGTAATAAATAATAATATTCTTCACATACACAAATAAAATAAGAAAATAAAATGTAGATAGTTATTTATATATTATCTACCTACCATGTTTTAAGCATAATGTAAAATTAGGTAAAGCTGCCAATGAGAGTACAATTCGTTGGCCGTTGGAATTCCAATTGTAGAGTATAAAGCAGGAGTTAAATATGTAGTTAAGTACCTAATATAATAGCACCGCTAATAGACAATAAGCTATCTACCTGGTTACATATTTTAATATTAGGTACATAAGTATTTATTATATTATTATTATTATAAGCAGCCTATATACGTCCCACTGCCTACAGTGCATAGGCACAGGCCTTCTCTCAGGGAGAGACTGTGGGCTTAATGACCACGCGTGCCCACCGCGGGTTGGCGATTTCAAGCACAGGTACCTATGTGAATAGCTCAGACACTCCGGTTTCCTCAGGATGTTTTCCTTCACAGCTAGTGAGTGGTATTGCTACTATAACTTCACAAATGTACATAACTTAGAAAACCAAGTCATAGGTATATGCCCGCACTGGGGATCGAACCTGGGTCTCTCGCTTCCAAGTCCGATGTTCTATCCACTAGGCTACCACCGCTGTATTTATAATATTGATTAATTGCAAAACAGTTGATAAATTGTCACCATGATTATTTCAAATTAGTATGTACTATAAACGCAGAAACATACTTCTGTTTAATATCACAGCAGAGAAGCCGGTAAGAGCTTAAAAGATTCAAGGATGAAGAAGTGAACACAGAGACAGCATTATCCTACAGAAAACAGTTTGAATTTTGAAATTAAGTAAAATTTTGTATGTTAACTAGCAATACCCAAATTATAATTAGGTATTGCTAGTTAACATACAAAATTTAATTTGTAGCCGATCTTAAGGTTGTCTGGAAGAGGTGGCTTTTAGCGATGAGACCGCCAATTGTATACTATTAAGATATTATTACCTTATATCTCTGTAAATTACTGGTGTGCAATAAAGTGTAATCTATCTAGGTATCTATCTTTCTTAACCCTTAAAAACCTAATTTTTTGTTTTAAATCAGAAAAAATGTTTTTGTATACTGCTAAATAAGTGCATTACAGGAAAAATAATTAAAAAAATCGCAAATGTTTTTTTACGGCATTATTTACAAAAAAACTAGTAGTATCAATTTAGATACTTCAGGCATTTAGACACGATTTTTTTTTATCCTTTATTATAATTACAAAGCTAAATCTAAATCTACATCATTTGTGAAAAAATGCAAAACATTGTTTTTTTCTATTGTCATATAATGAAACCTTACATTTTATATAAATCCACGATATCAGCTTTCCACAGTTTTGATATTGACACTTGTTTCGCGAGTTTGTGGAAACTTTTTCATGTCCTAAACCATCACTCCTTACATTTGTGGAGGGCACCACTTGTACACCAGCTCGCGGTCTTTTTGGGTTTGCCTCTGTTGTATCTTCATTTCGACTTGTACTAGGCCGTCCTCTTTTACCTTCTAATCTACTTTGGTATCGACAAAGGGTGTCTGCAAGCTCAGTCCTAAACTCCGCTAACTTCATCAAATCTTTCTGTGCTTTTCCTTTCGAAATGCTCACTTTTTTGTACAAAATCCAAGAATTTATAACTGTCATGTCCAGCAGGTGGTAAACCAGCCTCATGGTCCACTTTCTAGACTTGATACGTATGCGATACCGTCCTATATAACTGTCCATCAAATCAACACCACCTATGTGAGCAATATAATCTTTGACGTTTTTGGGGCATGGAACTTGGACATTTTTCTTCAATTTCTTGTCAAAGCGTGTGATAGCATTGACACAAGGCTCTTCCAATACTTCCTCTTCATCATCCAGATCTACCTCGAGTTCTCTTCGACTTTGATAATAATCTATTTCATCTTCTTCTTCACTGTAATCGTCTTCCGAAATTTCACCATTTTCAAATTGTTGCAAGAGCGATTCGACTTCTGCAGGCTTCTTTTTGATATTATATCTGTAAAACTAACATAAAAATCATTCAACCCCACACCTAAACAAGCAAAACAAGCGAAAAACAAGTAAAAGAGTAATTAAATATGCATGCTGCAATTTCAGCATAAAACAGACTTTACGAAACCGGGAATGCCTGAAGTATCAAAAAAGTTACCCACAAATATTGCAACATTTTCTTTAGGCAACGCGTATTTTTGCTGTAAATAGACATAGAAAAGAGTAAATGAGATACTTACCTACTGCAAACTTATTTTTATCACAAGAAATTCGTCAAAATTATATTTATTTTCATCGAATAACTTTTCACTCTGTGGTTCGGACTCTTTGATTTCCGCGCCTAAAACGAAGTGTCAAATTTCATAAAAAATTCACATGACGTTTCGTTTTTTTTAATCGCAAGTTGTTTGATATTAGGCAATGGAACTATCAAAACAGCCAAACCGAAAAAAAATAAAATTCATACAGTACATACACTTTGAAAAGTCTGGTTTCAAAAATGAAACTCTGGGTATTTAAGGGTTAATTATAAAAAAAACACGTGACAGACGGACGGACGGACAGCGGAGTCTAAATAAAAGGGTCCCTAAATAATACCGATTATAGTTGGTACCTACATGCTCCAAAATATTAATCGAATTGACTTGTTTTTTCTTTAAAGCATGTCTTTGAAAACGAGGCTCACAGATCTTTGCAAAAACTGTCAGTATAATTTCTCAATCATGTTAACAGTGAATTTTAGGACCCATAGCCCTGAACCTAAGGAAAAAAACCTATGCTGTCTAATCCCAGGATCGTGACCCTAAGTTCTTCTTTTTTTTAGTGATGGCTTTCCTAAGGATTCTGCCAACGTCCGAGTTACGAAAAAGTACTATCTCTGTGAATGATAATGCAAGTTTATATATATATATATATATAAACTCCGTCGAATATATACTTTTTGATAGGTGTTACTCGGTACAATAACAAAAACTACAATCTAATTTTGTTAGTTTCTACATATGAATATAAAACTTTAGCAAATGAGGAGAAAACCAACGGAAGTACGCAGCGGAGATTGGTGGGAAGGGGAAGATCTACTGGAAGATAACCGTACAATGAGGAATTGTATTTTGTACATTCGATCCTAGGTTCTTAATTGTGGGTTCTAAAAATCACAGTTAGCATGTTTGAGAGATTGTACTGAAACGTTTTGCTGATCCGTAAAAAAAGATATGATTTTTTTTCCTCGGTGGCGCTAGTGTTACTCCCTGGACGGCCTTGAAAATATTTAATGTGAAATTTTACTGTGGCCAGGGGCCAAGAAAAGGCACGTTGCATTTTGAAACAGCCTAACTTTAAAGTTATCTTACTTTGTCATTTAATTTTCTTGATGGATCTGAGTAATTAAAAAAGGAGTATACTTAAATTTTTGTGCTCCATCCGCCCTAATACTTGCAAGTCCACTATTTCGATGTCGGAATGATCCTCATTGTTGGTTTTTAGGGTTCCGTACCCGAAGGGTGCCAAACGGGACCCTATTACTAAGACTTCACTGCCGTCTGTCTGGCTGTATCTCATGAACCGTGATAGTTAAGCAGTTGAAATTTTTATAGATGATGTATTTCTGTTGCCGCTATAACAACAAATACTAAAAACAGAATAAAATAATTATTTAAGGTGGGCTCCAATACAACAAACGCAATTTTTTTGCCGTTTTTTGCTCGATATAAATAACGGCAACAGGTATTATTCACAGAATATTTAGTTCTATATTCGCTTTAAAAATAAATACTTAAATTAAAATAAAATAAATATTTGGGGGGGGGGGGGGGGGGGGCTCCCATACAACAAACGTCATTTTTGCCGTTTTTCTCGATCTTTGTGTCTAATGTTGTATACGGAACCCTTTGTGCCGGTGGCCGGTTTTTTTAAACCGGTTATCGGTTTTCATGGAACTAGTTACATCACTAGTATCCATCCATCGAATCGATGACGTTTCTGACATCTTTCCACGATTTTCCACATTATTTTATCAATTTATCATTCGTTCATCAAATCTTGTTCTGTGTTTGAACTTGAAGTTTTCAAGATCAAGTTCACCGATAACAGCAACTGTAATAAGCTCGATATAAACTGAAATCGCCGCAGTTGTTACTTGTTACTACCTAGTTGTTATCGAAAGAGGCTGGCATAACATGGAATTTACTGAAACTGAAGTGGAAAAGTGCGAGAAACGGTAAAATTTGCAAAAAATCGCCATAATACGTTCTTCATGCTTTCCCTACGTCGAATCACACTCTTAAATTACTTTATCAGAAGATTAAAAGCTTGTTTACGTACATACCTGAACTGCGCAAATATTCCTTAACCTGTCAGTAGCAATTTCCAGCAAGAACTTTGAAAAAAAAACGTCAAATCAACCCTAAACTTTCTTTTGTCTCCAGCATTCTACCAGTCAAGATGGCACCGAACGTCTCAGATCTGAATGGAGTGCTTTTTGAGACTGATGCAGCAACACCAGACATGGCTCTGCCACATGCGCCCATACAGCAAGCTGAAAGCTACCCAAGGCAGTATGTCTGGAGGAACATTGCCCTGTTTGCATATCTCCATCTTGCTGCGCTTTATGGAGGCTACCTCTTCCTCACATCGGCTAAATGGCAGACAGATATCTTTGGTAAGTTTGTTGACATGTGTTTTAGATGAGTCTGTCTTCAAAATGTGATATGGAGGTAGCTACTTTGAATATGTTAAAATTGTATGCATGCTCCACAATCCTAGACGTCAATACTTACCTGGGTACTTTGAGTAATTGGTGATTTCTTTTTTTTACACTCTTACTTTTCTCTTTATAGTGATGGTCACTCATTTATAAAATTAAGGACATGCATGTCTGTTAGAATAGAAATGAACACCTGCAGTTACCTACATATTTTAATACAGTAAAATACCACTGTCTCAGACAATGTGATATGGTAGCCATAAAGACTAGTACAACTTGACTCTTATTTGTTATTATCGTCGGCTTATTGCAAGAACTCATTAACTGACATATTCACTATTGGGAGAAAAACTACTTTTTAGTTTGTGTTATTCCCTATAACATCGTTAAAATAATGCCTGATATTAAAACACCACTATTGTATCATTGTTCAATACATCTATATGTCCAAAATAAGCGGTTAGTGAGTTTTTCCAGTAAATGACTTCTTGCTGTAAGCCGACGTTATCATCTACATCTTATATACGGTGGACCTGCATGTCAGTAGTGAAGTTGTTACGAGTACATTTGCAGATGATGCAGCTATACTTGCTTCAGATGTTGACCCCGCAAATGCCTCTAAAAAATCTAATCTAGTGTAAACGCAATAGCCTCCTGGCTCAAAGATTGGAGAATTAAAGCGAATGAAACAAAATCAGTCATATTAACCTTCACCACCAGAAGAGACAGATGTTCTAGTTCTAGTGAAAGCTGAGATTTCCACACTTAGCCTCATAGTTGGGCCAATGTACGTAGCAAGCATCTTGGGTTTCCTCACGATGTTTTCCTTCACCGCTAGTGAGTGATATTGCTACTACAACTTTACAAATGTATGTAACTTAGAAAACAAAGTCATTGGTACATGCCAAGATTGGAACCCACAACCTTCCAAATGAGAAGCTGGCGTTCTATCGCTCCGCTACCACTGCTCGGAAGAGACACATGTCCCCCAGTTACACTAAATGGAAAACGTATTCCACAAGAAGATGACATCAGTTACCTAGGAATATACCTGGATAGACGTCTTACATGGAGGAAACATATCTTCACAAACCACAAAGCCTGAGGGCTGAACCTCTGAAACCCACACTGGCTCCTCAACAGTAAATCAAAAATGACACTAGAATGTAAACTACTCTACAAAAGTATTCTGAAGCCTATCTAGGAAATGCACTAAAAACAATAAAATGTATATAGAGAATGAGACAGTGGCCTAATTCCCTGAAAGCCTACCTAAAGAAGGACAAACCCATTGCTAAATCTCCTAGATGACAGTTGCGATAAAATGAGGAGATAGAAAAAAAAAATTGTTATTATGTTTGGCATTAGATCAAGAAAGAGAAGTAGGTATGGCTTAAAAAAGTATAGGTATATGAAATTCCTTCTTGCCCAGATGGGAGATGACAGCTCACGACAGGGAGGAGTGGAAGATCATGGGGAGGCAAAGGCCCAGCATTGGGACACAATCATGGCTAACTAAAAAAAAATAAAATTAATTTTGGATTGATATTTCACTCTCATAACTGCCCCACCCACGTATTACGCCTCACATTACCTATTCTTAACAAATTGTATGTGTAATTTTTCTTGTTTTACATTACCAATCGTGGTAGTTTATCATTTGGTCTGGCTGGTTATCATTTTATCGTCCATCAAATGACAAGGCTTTTTTCCTTGTGATGCTAATGTGACAAATTAAGACGAAATGCTGGTTTATCTAATCAACATAATACAATAGCTTAGCACAAGTTTTTAGATAATACTTGTCATGCTGCTATTCAAGCGACTGCAACATTTCTATTATCCAAGTCAACGCAGTAAAAGCAAAAGAATCAATAACTCCAATTGGAATGTAGTATTATTATTTCCCTTGCAAATCTTCAGTTGACTGTTTATTGCAAGTCAGTGATACAATTTCGTAATTGTTGTTTTCGTCTGTTTTTGGAGATAATTAGCTTTAAACTGTAAAAATATTTACAATCGCATTGTTATGTCACGGGATCGCAGATCGTATGCCTGGGGACGGCTGGTCCCGGTATATTTATGGTATGTCAAGTGTAACATTTTGCTTGCGCGATGCAGGAATGTTGGAGTTTATAGTGCGCGCGCAGAGTTGACATGTGCTCGCCACATCTCTGTTCTGTGGTAGCTACGCATAGCTAGGCCTGATAGGAATCGAAGTCTGTGCTCTAAAGCCTGCAAGTGCCAGGAGGGGCTGAGTCAGTGAGTCGACTAGCGGTTGAGGGTGTTCGGCGGCTAACAGTCACTTCACCGGCGACAGTACCATGGGGACCGCGCATGTGGTAAGAACCGGTGAAGCCTGCTGTACCACTGGTAATGTGCGCTGTTGCTGTGTGGCTGCCGTGCCGAGGGGTTGGGGGAGATCACCATCAGTACCAGTAGTCGGTGCGTTGACTGTATGATGAGGTGAGAGGGAAGAGAATGTTTTATCTACAAATTTAAAATGCTGGCTTTGCTTTGAGACTGATTGTATGCGGGGTGCTGCGAGAACGAAGGAAGGTTGACAATGTTCTGTCGAGGGTTACCACTATAGGGAAGAGCGGGTGATCGTGCTCTTCCACTCATCATCAGCCACTTGAGGCCCACTGCAGGGCACAGGCCTCCTTCGTGGTTTTTATAACCATGAGGGGTTTTGCCATAATCGCCACGCTTGGCAGGCGGGTTGGCGATCGCAGCAGCGTCTTCCTGAGATTCCAACCGCATACTGCGGCCGCCAACCCGCCTGCCAAGCGTGGCGATTATGGCTAAACCCCTCATGGTTATGAAAATTACGAAGGAGGCCTATGTCCTGCAGTGGGCGTCAAAAGTATGATGACGATGATGATGATGTATGCATGTTTTTTTTCTTTTTAAATGCTAATTATTAATTAAGCACTTTGTACAGTTTCTACTGACTACCTGCTATATTAAAAAGTAAATCAAATACCCATAATACATAATGGTTTAGTTAATATCAGCTGTGACTTTGTTCATGTGACACTCGCGCGAACACGACGAATCGATTGAGATCTTATTTGTCAAAATTTGAGCATTGCTTTAAAAAAAGTTTTAACCAAACACACCCTCCTTTTGGGCTCTACGGCAGTCGCGTGAAAAGGGCTAGTGTAGCATTGGATGGTAAAATTTAAACCATCAGCTAAAAATTTTGTTAGATCAGCATCAGCACCATCAGCCAAATATTTTTTTTCTGTCAGAATTTTTTTTTTCAGCAATAGTAGTAATTGAGCCGCTAAATAATCAAAATTTAAATTGGATCAGCTCATGAAGTGATAAGTCCGCAAATGGGGCATTCCACGTCGAGCAAGGTAAACGTAAAAAATGTCGATGTCTCCGAATTCGGTAATATTTGGAAATGTTATACCTATACAAATAAATATCTATTATATATTTTCGATCCAGATACAAAACATTTTTACAGTACAAAGTCTGGTTAACGAGCTAGATGGCTTTAAAATTTGACTAACCGGCAAGTAAGTGCTGCTTCAAATCCCATTATCCAGTTTTAAAAAGTTAAAATAAAATATTTAAAGCAGTCGATTATATTCTTCATTTAATGAGCTTTTAAATGCGTGTTTGAATATTAAAAATGTATTTATTTTATATTTTTGAAACTCGAATTTCACCAATTTCGATACTATATATTATTCTTTTTGTTGCACTAACCCGTGCTGAGGTTTTTAAGTTCGATACTTTCAAGTTTTTTTTTAATATAGCTAATAGTTCGAATTTGTAAATGTATAAAAATACTGTAGTGTTGCCAGTAGTAAGCTGCAAATGTATAAAAATATTATTAATTTCTTTATTATATCAGAAAAATTGTGCAATTGGCGGGCTTAATACCAAATATATTGGAGCCAACCAAAAGGGGACGGGGAGAAGGTTCCCTCCATAAATACCCAAAAAAAAATAATAATAAAAGGGTCGAATTTGGTGAAATTCAAATATTTAGTATCTGTATCGACAAAATACATAGGTACCTGTAACATAAATAAATATTACCGTAATCTGAAATATAAACATGTTTTACCTGTTTCACGGACTCTTAAAACGTCGAGGTAGTCGAATGATGAAATATTTTGTCCTGCTATTTGTTGCTGATCAAATATTTAATTTGTTAATAATGAGCGTTGGTACCGAAGCGATAGAACGCCGGCTTCTCATTCGGGAGGTCGTGGGTTCGAGTCCTGGCATGTACCAATGGCTTTGTTTTCTAAGTTCCGTAAAGTTGCAGTAGCAATACCACTCGCTAACTGTGAAGGAAAACATCGTGAGGAAACCCTAGTGTCTGAGGTACCTATTTACATACCTTAGCGCACCGATGTCTAACTAGCGCTAAAAATGACCCCACGTTCAATTGTGGGAAGGTGGGCGGGCCTTGTCAATTGTGTTACCAATCGGAGCGAGTTCAGTATTATCCGGAAAAATATCTATGCACTTACCACCGTCAGACCGCCATCTTGCGAGGTACCTAGCTATTTCGACGGCATGTACATCATGAAGTCATTGGTTTGACGTTTTTGTATAAAACCAAGCATAAGATGCGCTGTCATTTACTATCGCCCGATCTACGTTCACGTCGTCACGCATGGCGCGCAGAATGAACCAATACGTGCCAATACACTACAGTACATATTGCGCTCATTTCATTGGTACAGACTAATCGAGGGGGCAGGGGCCGTTTTTGAGAGTGAATTTTGTAGGAAGAAATACTTCTATGGTTTTTTTATTCGCAGTTGCTTCGTACAATGGCCCAACTATGAGGCTAATCAAATAATCGCTCGTAGCCCCGGCTGCCTGAGTGATCTTAAACGATCACGAAGGTTAAGCAACACAGGGCGCGTTCAGTGCATGGATGGGTCGCCGTCTATGCCTAACGCTAGTGGCATTTTTCCGAGCGGTTCCGTGCTTCGCAAGGCACGTTAAGCTGTTGGTGCCGACTGCCGTCGATAGATGGCAGTCGTTAAGCCAAGTCAGACGCCTTAGGGCGGCTTGACAACTTCTGACAGTAGACGAGCCACTAGTCTACAAGCCTCCATCAATCCGGACTTGGCCCCCGTGGCGGAGTATGGCCTAAACCTTCCTCAGGGAAGAGACCCGTGCCCCTCGGTGGCGACATAATGGGTTGATGATGAAGTGCGGAAATCTCAGGTCTAACTAACTATCTACATATTGTGTTAATGATTTCATTAATCCCGGTATAACATACAATTTCCTTGTTACAGCTTACTTCCTGTACGTTGTCTCCGGCCTGGGTATAACAGCGGGTGCGCACAGGCTGTGGGCCCACAAGTCTTACAAGGCCAAATGGCCGCTACGCCTCATTCTCGCCGTTTTCAACACTATCGCCTTCCAGGTAAGGATCTCTTTAAGGTTGAACCCTAAAGGTGGGACTCTATTGTTTGCCTACATTGTCTGTCTGTCTGACCTTTAGGGCTTTTTCTGTTGAATCGTAATACTTGTGGCTGATTAACTAGAGCGGTGGTATCACATGGGAGGTACGCTGGCCTCTTACGTTCGACACAGTTTGTGGGTTCGAATCCCAGCATGTGAAAATGACTTTTTTCTAAGTTACATACATTTGTGAATATGTAGCAACTGCCACTCGCTGAGTGATGAAAAACATCGTGAAGAAACCCGTGAGTTAATGCCATATGTCAGCGATTGCTACGTACAATGGGCCATCGACGAGGCTAATTGCGAAATCTCAGGTCAAACAAACTTGGGCTGATTGATCAACAAAATAATCTAATGCATAAAAATCTCGTGTCAGTGTTTGTTATCGAACTCCTCCGAAACGGTTTCGCCGATTTGTGTGATGTTTTTAGGGTTCCGTACCCAAGGGGTAAAAACGGGTCCCTATTACTAAGACTTTGCTGTCTGTCTGTATCTCAAGAACCGTGATAGCTAGAGAGTTGAAATTTTCACAGATTATGTATTTCTGTTGCCGCTATAACAACAAATACTAAAAACAAAATAAAATAACTATTTAAGGGGGGCTTCCATACAACAAACGTGATATTTTTTGCTGTTATTTTTTGTGTCTAATGTTGTATAGATAATGGTACGGAACCCTTCGTGCGCGAGTCCGACTCGCACTTGGCCGGTTTTTTGTATATTTGCTAGGTCTGAGATTAGGTTGTAGGCTATTTAATATGGCAAAACTATGTTTGCAAAGTCAGCTAGTAACAAATACAAAAGTAAAAAAATAAGTGAGTCCCCAAATAAGAAACGTGATTTGATAACGATTTTTACGTTTGTTTTTACTACATATATGTCGTAAAAACGGTAATGCAAAAACGTATCAAACTCGGTTCACACCGACTATGATTGTGATTATAGCAGTAATAAAAATCGGTGAAGTTTGAGGCGGTTTAACGGATTCCCGCAATAAGCAATTAAGAATAGCGTCACTCCATTTCCTTCCGTGGATGTCGTAGAAGGCGACTAAGGAAATCAATTACAAGGAGACGGGCAGCAGCGTCTTCCTGAGATTCCAACCGCATACTGCGATCGCCAACCCGCCTGCCAAGCGTGGCGATTATGGCAAAACCCCTCATGGTTATAAAAACCACGAAGGAGGCCTATGTCCTGCAGTGAAAAATAAATTTGCTCTTATTGGACGAAACTCATTCGACTGCGCGGACTTTTTTTCAGGTTATCTGTCGGGCACTGCACCTTAATTATTCTGGGAAAGACGAATTGTTCGTGCCCTTAAAGACCTCTAGCATTTTTGACCGCAGAAAAGTCAACAAGCTCATTTGTATAATTGGTGTAGACATACTTGTAAAGAAAAACATAATTACCATTTTGATGAAGTTAAGTGTTGCTTAGTGAAAGATATTTTAATTGTTGGTGTAGTAGGGTACTTAATTATGTAAATACAAACTAACGGCGTACGTACATGCAAAGGTCTGTCAGGATCGTGGCAAATGCGGACCGTGGTCTCTGCCTACCCTAACACGATACAGGCGTGAGTTTGTGTTATGTTACACACTAACCTTCAGGTCTAATAACTGTACCTCAATAGGGTTGCCGCCTTAAAATACCCAAGGTCGAGCACAATGGGCATTGTCCTACATATTGACAATAGTCACAAATTATACTTCATTTAGGGCCGATTTTACCAACCTTAGATAAAAGTTATCCATCGAATTAAGTATTACACATCAAAAATAAAAAAATGTCATTGCCTTTCGTTTGGTATGACAGATGACATTTTAGATGACATTTTATTTTTGTTGTGTAATACTTTATTCGATGGATAAGTTATATCTGCGGGGGGAGCATGAGTTTCTTATCCTATCTAGATAGATAGGTTAAAATTTTAAAACATTACGATATTATATCCCACCCGCGAGCATGACTTCTCTTCGATATACATATCTTCCTTAGATAGGAGTTAAGATTTTATCTACTTATTGGTATGACAACACTGAATCGGCAAATAGGGATGTGACGAAAATCACTATTTCATTCGTTCAATTTGCGTTTTTTGACAGATTGAAATCTGATCTGTGTGTGATCTTTCCTTTACTTAGTCTGTGCTAGGTATCAAATAAAATGTAAATAAACAAACAAATAACGGACAATAGATGCTTAGATGCCGAAAATGAAGTAAGTACAAACTTTATAGCCATTGCAGTTAATTTATACAATACTACAATAGTTGGAGATCCTTCCTACAAGCTCATACGGACATCACATCATATACAAGTCACTCATCGGCAAGAACTATAATATTTTTCTGTTTTAGAGGGCGCAGTAAACAAAATCAACTGGGGTTCGTTCGAGTATATGACGCTCCACAGTAATTTAGCCAACAATGAGTTTTCTGGCCCCATGGGAAGCGAAAGGTTGTTGAAAGAGTGGGGCGCATTGAGCCTTGTCGAAGGAGCATGGTCCCGACACGACTGGAGCAGTGGCGGAATGTAAGTGTTGATAGTACCTACTTATTATCTAGTGATATATTAAATTAAGTTCAATACTTGACTCACCATCACCAACCGAGTACAATAGGTAAATAATATGCTTGTCAAACTAATGCAAATGTGTACTTAGGCAATGCTCAGTGAATACCTACAGTATTTGGATAGATAGACCATAGAGGTCTATCCAGTCTAGCGTCAATTTTTGCTCTTAGGGGCATCTAAAATCATTTTCGTAACATGTCTTACCTTTTTTCTTTTCGTCTTAAGCTATTACATCGTATTGGAATGTTTTGGACTCCTTTTTAATTATGCTCTTTATTTGTTACAGGATATTTTGAACGCGCTGACTACAATAATATTTGGTCTATGCTACAATCAATTAAATCTTACAAATAAATCAAATATTAAAACGTAGGAATATGTATGTACGAATTGTATTTTTTCAAAATAGTAACTCAAAATTGGATGCTTAATTACCCAAGTTCCACTATAGTTTTTTTATATTACATGCACAGAAGCATTCATTCAAGGGTTAAATATAATTAGGGAATGTTCCATTGAGCTGGCCATTCCTCCTCTACTGGGTTTCAGGCTCCACAATGGCAATGTGTGTACCGAGCCTCGGGAGTCTACTCGGCCTCTCCTCTGATGGGCGTCATCAGCCAAGGCAGGCTCAAAGGCATATCCAGAGTCTCCTAGGAAATGCATTACATTTTTTTTACTTCTTATTTTTTTGTTACAGATTACATCAAAGGTGAAGAACATATTAATTTGTTTGGTAACAATTTCCCGTTTTCAGAAGAAAACATATCATGCTTCTTTTCTCCATTGGGTACCCAGTTATGTAGTAAACCACCTATTTCATTGTTTAAAGTTACAAAATAAATATTAGATTTACTTATAACCAAAAGCATTTTATTATTAACGGACTTCAAAAATGGAGGAGTCTGTGTCAAGCTTTTTCCAGAAAACTTCCTAGAAACCATACATTTGTAGTAAATACACCATACATACTTAGGTACTTAGTAGAAGTTAGGTATGATTTGTGGGGTGAGTAAATGGCTTGGGATGCAAGTTCATTAGAAAGAAATAATTTTTGCCCTTTTTAGTGTGTCGGTTTAAATCTTTGTTTTAGAAGTTTCTTATTTTAAAATTTTTTGTTGACTGGTACATTTTACCTAGTATTATTTTAATTGAGATAGGCACTGGACGACGGTCTGAGCAGGACGGCAGAGGGTGCTTGGTTGCGTGGAGTAGGGCTGAACGGAGGTCAGTGAGCGGGTCCTTAAATCCCTGGAGACGGCCACTGGACGTCGGTCAGTGAGCAGAAACAGAGGAAGGGCACGAATGGGATGCGTAGGTGGCGCGAAGAGGCACCAGTGGACAAATCATGACAAATGTGATGATTTTATTCGTAGAATGACTGACAGAAACGCTAGATATAAGTTTATATGCCCCTCTCAAAAGTGGGATAAATTTAAATGAAACATCTGTCAAAAGTCGATAATATATCTTTTTATGTTGTCCTCATGCTCGCATTTGCGATAGGGTTTATCTTATAGTGACAGATGTTTTTTTATCTCACGGCACTGGTATAAAAACGATGCATTGTGCTCGCGACGATAAGTTAACCTACTATAGACGTCAAAACTCGTTAAAACGGCCATTTTTTGTAGATAAACCGCCTCTATAAAATCTCATGCTCCCTCCGCTGAGGTTGGTAAAATCGGCCCTTAAAGGTATAAAATCAGTATATATAATAAATTAATAATATTCACTGATTTCTTGTACGTTTATTCATATGCAAACAAACCGTTGTATTTTTGTGAATAAGTGTGACTAATTCGACCTTCTAAAGTTCGATTCACACGTATGTTTACTGTTTTTGAACAAAAAACGCTAAGATATTCCTTAAAAATAAAATAAAAAAATAACAAATGTAAATATATCTTTTACGTTTGCACACATTAAGTAGTAGTCTTTTTAGTTTTGTTTCTTTAAAGAGTTCTTGCATCGACTCATGGTATTACTAGAAACTGACAGCCCGTAGGATCTCAGTTGATGACGTACTTCCGGTTTCGTAGACTGGTTCAATTTTTTCGCTTTAATAATTAATTTAAACCGAATATTTAGCGCAGGCTCTCAATATTACCTATTTTGTCGAAAAAAATATACAAATAAAAATATTTTGTTTTAGGGTAATGCCCATTGCCTAGTAGGGTTTTCTAAGTGTACATCGAGTTCAAATTCCAATTATGTATGCGAATGTATTAACGTGTTTTGGCTTTGCGTCTTTGAGTGCGTCTATGTGTATGTTTTGTTTTCTAAGCTATGTAAATTTGTGAATTTGTAGTAGCAATATCACTCGCTAATTGTGAGCGCCTGACGGGCTCAGTTGCTCGCATACCTCAGCACTTGAATTGCCAATCCGCGGTGGGCACGCATGGTAATTAGGCCCATAGGGTCTCTGAGAGAAGGCCTGCGACCTGCAACAGAACGTATATTGCCTACATAAAAAATGGGTTTCATTATCCGATTATTAACATTGCCAAAACTTCATGTGCTCCTATTTAAGTTGGAAACCTTGATCAGGTGTCTAGTCACACTTTGCCAACAACAAAACAGTAGCGCTAGCGTGCTCAAGAAGATTCAAGTCTACGTAGAGTTAGGCTCCAAATGGAGTATAGAGAAGTCTTAAACGTCTAAAACTCTCCATCCGAGAGAAAGAGCGCGTGCCCTACAGTGGGATGTGTATAGTCTGCATCGTTATTAGCTTACAATCTATTCGTATAAATCGTTATTGATACCTTTAATTTAATTAATGCTTAATAGTGATATGAGCTGGATGAGAGTGGCCGGGGACCGTGCTCAGTGGCGTGCAATAGGAGAGGCCTATGTCTAGCAGTGGACTAGCGTGGGCCGATGATGATGATGATGATAGTGTATATGTATTTGAAATCTACCGGTAGTGGGCGTTCACATCTGAGAAACAGTCTTTATAATTAGTTCAGATGTCATTGTTTTTCCTTGAACGTACATAATATGTACTACAAGCATGTAATTGTCTTCGTTTTTAATGATGAACATATTACTGAACGGCCGTGTGGCGCTGGATTAAGAATATCGTCACTCCATTTCCTTCCGTGGATGCCGTAGAAGGCGACTAAGGAAATACATTACCAACCAGGAGACGGGCAGCAGCGTTTTCCTGAGATTCCAACCGCATACTGCGATCGCCAACCCGCCTGCCAAGCGTGGAGATTATGGCAAAACCCCTCCTGGTTAGGAAAACCATGAGGGAGGCCTATGTCCTGCAGTGGGTCTCAAATGGCTGATGATGATGATGATATTACTGAACCTCTCCTTTTCTAAGTATGCTGAGTTAGAGTCCCATTTTGTTGACACGAAAGCACCTGAGGCGTTTGGAGTCGGAGGTGGCTGGGAGCCATGTGTTACCCGGCTGCCTTTGATTCCTTATGCCTCACATGTTCTCTTCACGATTGTTTTGTGGTTTGTCGTGTATTTTTATGTCTTCTTCCTCCTTCCCAGGACTCTGCGATAGACTGGGCGCGCGACCACCGCATGCACCACAAGTATTCGGAGACCGATGCTGATCCTCACAACGCCACTCGGGGCTTCTTCTTCAGCCACATCGGCTGGCTCCTCGTCCGCAAGCATCCGGAGCTGAAGCGGAAGGGCAAGGGAATGGATGTGGACGACCTGTACGCTGACCCGATCCTGCGCTTCCAGAAGAAGTGAGTACATAAAAAAAAAACTTTGGCCTTTGCATCTACGTAATGAGATGATTTATGCAGCGTGTCGTAGAAGGCGACTAAGGAAATACATTACCAGGAGACGGGCAGCAGCGTCTTCCTGAGATTTCAACCGCATACTGCGATCGCCAACCCGTCTGCCGAGCGTGGCGATTATGGCAAAACCCCTCATGGTTAGGAAAACTATGGGGGAGGCCTATGTCCTGCAGTGGGTGTCAAATGGCTGATGATGATACAGCGTCCAGTGGCACCATTACTCACTTATTCTGCCTAGCCCACTGGAAAGACAAGTCAATACGTGCGGAGCCAACCAAGCCGCGGGTTTCCTCACGATGTTTTCCTTTACAGTTAGCGTATGTAACTGACAGCCTAAACAGGTGTAAAAAATCCAACTACCGCGCCCTATAGCGAAACGGGACCCACTACCTCTTGTTCGGTAGTCACCCGTATTAACCGCTAGACCAACGCCTTTGTAACGCCTATAACGTTCCTCGTCGATTCCAGATACTACCTCTATCTGATGCCGCTCGCGTGCTTCGTGATGCCGACCGTGATTCCAGTATACTTCTGGGGCGAGACCTGGACCAACGCATACTTCGTGGCCGCCATGTTCCGGTACGCTTTCATCCTGAACGTCACCTGGCTGGTCAACTCGGCCGCGCACAAATGGGGGGGCAAACCCTACGACCACAGCATCAGCCCCGCTGAGAACATCACCGTCTCAGTGTTCGCCTTCGGCGAGGGCTTCCACAACTATCACCACACCTTCCCCTGGGACTACAAGACGGCTGAGCTCGGCAACAACAGGATGAACTTCACGACAAACTTCATCAACTTCTTCGCCAAGATCGGCTGGGCTTACGACTTGAAGACGGTGTCCGATGAGATTGTGCAGAAGAGGGTCCAGCGTACGGGTGACGGCTCGCATTACCTTTGGGGTTGGGGCGATAAAGATCACGCCAAGGAGGAGGCCGGGGCGGCTATCAGGATCAACCCCAAAGAGGATTAGATGTGGAAGCTTGTAGGTGTTATTCTCTTTGAGTTTCTTAGAGTACGTGGTCTGATTTTCTAATAGTACGCGATTCCAGTAATCCGCTTTCTGTTGAATGCCCTTAGAACGGTATTCGGGTAGTACTTTTGTTTTGTTTCGTCTTTTTTTTATGAGGCCATGTCTACGGTCCGTGTTATTGACTTTTTTAAGCTGAGTAGCTTGTCTTCAAAGATTAACTGTAAAAAAAACGTCGATGTGTAGTTTTTCAACAAGGTATTTTTAATATGAAATGTTGATAAAATTAATAGGATATTAAAAAGATTTTCTAAACGCTGTTTGAGATAAAAATCTATAAGAAGTACGAGTATGTAGTACAACTGATTTGAGAGTAGAGAAAAAGTTTGAGAATATGCTAATTTTCGACTTTATGCCATTTTGATTTGAAGGTTGGAATTCCAATGATTATAGCTGGTCTATAAAATGTTGTTTTCTGTGGTCATAGAAATAAATAAATGGCTCAGTATTATAGACCATTTCATATTTTTTAAACGCTTGCATATAAGTACGTAAGTGAGCTTACGAAGCAGATACAATTCTCTTATTTTATGCAAAATGTGCATAACAACCGAGTGTAGATTTATTAAGTTAATTATATTATAATAAATAAATAAATAGGGCTCTAATATGATTGCCTTGCTTAATAATAATTTATATTTATTCCGAGAGTAGAACTCTCCAAAAACGTTGCATTTGATTCCTGTTTTTTTAGTTGTTTAAGTGTGAAATAATGAATGTTAATTGAGTTTGTGGTACAAAATAAAAGGATAATAAACGTTGTTTGTCATAATGTAATCGCACATATTCTCTGGGTGACGACATAATTTTATTGAAAGAATATATTTATTATATTATAATTTGTTTTGACAGCTGTATGAATCCGGCTTTGCATACATTTTATTATTGTCGTCATTTAGCTTTTTAGTTTGTGAGCTGTTTGGAATATTAAAATCACTCAGTCGTGTATGTTACGTTATATTATTGTCGTAATTTATCGAATTATTGTTAGTTTCTGCTTGAAATATTGAAATTTGTTCTTTGCATGCTGTTACAATATGACTGAACATAGACTGATGTGTGACATGATCATGTGATATGTAGACGGATAAATGTTATCCTTTAAGTACAATAATTCAAAATTGTATCCAGGTGGCTAATCTGGATGACTTCATATAATGGAGGCTTCCACTTTTTATATATTTTTTTGTCATCCGAGCTTTTTTTGAAACTTCTACAGTCTAATATATTTTTTATTACTACTTATTTACGTAATATTTTTAATAGAATTGTCCCAATAAGCTTCAAAGGTCTTCTGAGCCATATATGGTCGACCCAGTACCACTTTTTAAAAGTGTAATAATTAATTAAAAATTTTAAGCACAAAAATATATCTATATATTTATATATGTGGTTCAAAACATAGAATTAGCATTGTTCCATTATTAACTGCACAAGTTTATCAAGAAGTTTAACTGTTCTGATGAGTTTGAAGTAGATGTAATATTTATTTGTTAGCAAGTAGGTACCACCTTAGAAGGAAAATGCTTATAATTTGTTCCTACATTTTAGCATTTAAGATAAACAATCCAAAGGAACTATAACGGGTTGTAATCAAGAGCTAATTCAGCTAAAATGTAAGAACTGATAACTGTTCTGTCACATCAATTTTCTGTAACGTGGAATTAAAATGAGAATACAATATTAAATAGGTTATTAGTCTTTTAATACGAAACCTTAAAACTATACAGTTAGAGTTTGGTTTTAGATTCAGGGTCGATGAAGTGAGAAATTGGCATCGGCGGTTTCTGCGCTTTCTTTGCTGTAATAGAAAAAAACAATAATTAGACTTAAGGCAAAATTAACACTATTTAACTCTAAAATCACAAATCAATATGTGCTATCTTCAATGATGCTTGTGGACGTGCAACATGGAGACTTGTTTTTATAAAGCAAAGCAAAGTCGCCCGTAACGTTGTCAAACTGTTGTTCTTGATTATCTATACATTACGTCACACTTTAAGGGGTTTAATAGCACGATGCCCACTATAGAACATTGTCACGTTTATTACAAATCTTCGTGAGCTCGCAGTATGCTTCAAATAGCACAAAGCCTATTGGCACAAAAGATTTATTTAGTCGCACGATGCTCAATTTTACAGTCTGAAATACTTTAAATGCGTGGATTGCCTCCGATTTGTACGGTCAAGAACAAAAAACTAAGACTTTTTATAATTATTAAAGTGGGCATGGCGCGATCTAATGTATGAAGATTTGTAATAGATGGCTTGCGATGTAGGTAGTGTAGAAGTATAGGTAGTTTTGAGACGGTGCCAAGTTACAAGACCAGCATATACAATTTGGGCACTGACTCCAAAATAAATTTCTACAGTACCTCGAATTTAAAGGCATATTCGTTTAAATTATTTCTCTGTTTTTAGTGTTTTTAAGTCGGTTTTTTTTTTAAATCTTTTATGATTTTTTGTGAACATCCATACGACTGCCAAATTGTGTTTTGCGGAAGCAAATGCACGAGTCATCATAAAAACACCCAAATCGCTTTAAGTGTGGCTTTAAAATTTGAAGAGTTCCCCGGATTTCTCCAGGATCCCTCCATCAGATCAAGACTTGGTGACTATGGGACCACCTGTCAAACCTTTCAAACAAAAAAAGAATTTATGCCACACCTGGCCAAAAAGCGGGCTTTACCGCACTCACTTTGAGGCCAAGTGACGACATAAAATTGTGTACACAACACAGACTGTAATATTTTTATTGAAAGCCCTCTATCGCATATTTAAACTTCTGCGATATCGGCCTTTCTTTATTTTACGGCCCTAGTTCTGTAATGTTCTATTTCCAAATCGGTCCACGCGTCTTCGAGTAAAAAAATAAGAATAAAAAAGCATCCCGACGTATTGAGAACCTCCTTTTTTTTGAAGTCGTTTAAAAAACAATAATTCAATCAAGCAATGAGTTACCTACCTAGAGCTATTCTAATAAGAGTTGAGAAGGGCGAGTCGATCAGCAGAGTCGCCAGAAACGCCACCAATATAGCGAGGAAGTAGTCGGCGAAGAACCGGAACACCTGTCGAACAAAAGACAGTTGAAAGTGCAGTCGGAAGCCCATCAACATTTGCGTTTTAGTTACAAAGTAGGTCGTAATCATAATAATACTTCCACACAACACAATCACTTGACCTGGTCCCAAACTAGGATACCCTGTGCTATGGTAAACAGGCAACGACATCGCAAACATGGAAATACACCTAGACTGAGGCCATTTGTACAAAGGTACGGCGGCCCCCAGTGGGAATCGAACCCACGACCTCTACCTTGGTAGTAAGCGTCTTAACGGCTAGTTCAACGATGCAGTCAGTCAGTCAATGATATTAAAGTAAAGTTTATTTCGCACCATAAAAAATAACAAGGAGTCTGCGTATTACAAGCCTCGAGGGATTTACAAAGGCTAGGTACAATTATCAATTCAGCTATTTGCCAAACGAGGTGGTCCTGTATTTTGGCAATTGGTGATATGTAGTTACTATCACAAACATTGGATGATTCAGATATTGCGCGTCTCTATACTAACTGAGTAGAGTCATCATCATCATCATCAGCCATTTGACGCCGACTGCAGGACATAGGCCTCCCTCACGGTTCTGCACTACGAAAAAGACAAACCAGCGCGGTAATTTGTTCAGTTTTGTTAAATTTTGTTTTTTACTTAATTGATAATTTAACAGTACGCTTTTATTTATTCTAAATAATGTTATTTCCCCTTTAGGTCTAGTATAAAGCACTATGTGTTACTCGGGAGAAAGTTCTATTTCTGTTCTCGAGTTTCCTTTATCGATTCCTTGTCCGATCGTTTTCTCCCCTCGGCGTACAATATCTTCTTCTTCTTCACCCTTGCGTTTTACCGAATCTTTCTGAAATACCCTGCAGTGATAGCCACAACTCACCATGTAGCTGTCAGAGAAGTATGTTGGCTGGACGGCGGTGGAATTCATGGCAATAATCAACGGATAGTGGAATATATACATTGCGTAGGATAGCTTAGATGGTACCTTCCAGAACCGCAATGAAAGCATCCAGTTTAGTGGACCTGGAATTAAAAACAAAAAAAGATAACGCCTAATAATTTTGGCATAACAATAATGTCCCTATTTTGTCACGATATGCAATAGCTAGATTGCATATCGTGACTATGCTAGAATAAGGGGTTATAAAAACGTGTAAATCGAATTATATTTTCAGTGTGGCCTTTCATTAGCCCGTAAACTTTGGATAGTTTGGTAAGCAAATGAAAGATCTCATTGTACAGACTCATACAACGATGACGCCTGACAAATTCCTAATAGCAATCTCACAATATGTAGTAGCAATGAAAGTTGCACCAATATTTGTTACAGGCATTTCCACTCTCCGTCTTGTGGTTCTCTGTGTAAGAATATAACCACCCGAACTCGTCCCTAGCTAGAGTGTCGTAGGAAGCAACCAAAAAAATCTAGAAGGTAGGCAGCAGCACCTTTACTGCGATCAACCCTCCCGCCCAGCGAAGTGATTACGTGCAAAACTCCTTCAAGGCCAGCACATCTTTGTGCCGTGCCCTAACCAGACTTGCTGGATAGCTATGGACGATGTGGCTGATGTCGGTAAGATATACTCGTATGTTGCCACTCACCTCCATAGCCATTGGCGCACGCAAATATTAACCAGCCTAAAGCTGCAGCCCAGGTCGGTCTCAAGAAGGAGTTGAATATGACATCCCAGACACCGGCCTCGTTCCAGGATGCTCGCTGCGTCGGATAAGTTATGTAGATGACTACCGCTAGAGTTGTCAACGAGAGACACCAGAAGAGGAATGCTGTGCTCTGAAAAGGAAAAAGTAGATCATTATGCTGTCTGTGCGGTATTTCTCAGGCGATTTCTACTTAGGAGGTCCTACTGACAAGTGATAACGCTGTCAGCGTCGCAAAGTTCTGGGCCGCAACTTTTTAATGAAGACTTCAATAAAGTATTGCCATCGACACGCTAAGAAGAAAAAGAAGATAGACCATTCAATCTAGGTCTGGTCTAATAATGATAGGTGAAGAAAACAGTGACAGTTAAAAACATATAACTATGTCTAACTAGCGCTAAAAATGATACCACGTTCAATTGTGGGAAGGCGGGGGGCTTGCCAATTTATTGTGTTACCAATCGAGTTCAGCAGTACCCTGCAAAATATCTATGCACCTGCCACCGTCAAACCGTCATCTTACGTGGTACCTACATATTTCGACGGGTTATAGGTACATCGTGAAGTTAAAGGTTTGACGTATTTGTATAAAACCAATCATAAGTTACACTGTTGCTTACTATGACCCAACGTTCACGTCGTCACGCATGGCGCACATAATGAACCAATCACAGAATGATTCATCTTGCGCTCATTTCATTGGTACAGACTAATCGAGAGGACAGGGGCCGTTCTTGAGAGTGAATTTTGTAAGAAGAAATACTTCTATCTGCCCTATGTCATTAAGTGGCAGTTGTATTTATCGTTTTCGCAACAATCTTTTTCACTTCCTTTTCTTATCCTCTCAGGGAGCGGTCCTTTAAGGCTGGTCTCACAATCAAGAGGTCGAGAGATCGAACTCCAATGCACCCGCTGTGTCCGAATTTGTAGTAGATACCAATGTCACTCGCTAAAAGTGACGGAAAACATCGTAAAGATACCTGAGTGCCTGGGTGTTGACATCATCAGCACTTTAAATCGCCAATTCACGGTGGGCACGCGTAGTGATTGAAGCCCATACTCCTACTGAATGCCTGTGCCCTACAGTGGGACGAACATAAGCTGAAATATTGGTATTATTATTGTTTCTTACCCTCTTCATACGAATTTTCTTTTCCCGTGCGACGAACAGCAAGTAACCATAGATCATGCCAACGACCAGCGGTGATCCTCGCGTAAGTGTGTTTATGTAATAGTTCTGCATGAAGTCGACATTGTTTGCATCTAGCCGCCTGCAATGAAGGAGTTTGAGATGGAGATTGAGGAAATGTTGGATGTCGATTATGAAAATATGTTTAGCTGAATTTATTCGAACCTTTTGTCGGATGTGTTTCGGGGTGGTCCATTTAACTGACCTTTTGCTACTAATTATTATTTTAGTTACAATTTCTGACGATACTGAATGTGGATGTGTTTATGTATTGTTATTATTGTTACTGGCATGTAATATTTTTCTTAAATAAATAAACAAACAAATAAACAAATGTTTAATGAGCTGAACAAAAATTAACAACATATAAAGTAACTCTGAGCCCCAAACTAAATTAAATAATTGTGTTTTAAAATTAAAAAAGCAGATTGAGGCCCGAAACGGCGCACAAATACGGCCCAAAGGCAGCGGCTAACATAGTAACATAGTACATTGACATTCAGAAAACAAAATGTAAATTCTTTACGTTGAAATAAATTATTGATTTCTGATTTCTGACGATCATCATCATCATCAGCCACTCGACGCCCACTGCAGGACATAGGCCTCCTTCGTGGTTTTTATAACCATGAGGGGTTTGCCATAATCGCCACGCTTGGCAGGCGGGTTGGCGATCGCAGTACGGTTCTGACGATATTGGCGAAGAATCTCGAGATTGAAGTGGAAATCAGCAGGACACCTGGCGAGGCGGGAAGACGATAGGTGGAACAAGGTAATAACATAGTGGCGGTCGAGCACAGGATGACGGCCAGTAGGCAGGCCGGCAGGCCAGTCCACTGTCCGATGGTCGAACGATATAGTTGAGTTGACGGAAGGTCCGTGGATGCGGATGGCAAGGGACCGTCAGACATGGAATTTGGGGGAAAAGGCCTATATTAAGCAGTGTTCAGAGGTGGGCTGATGAACTTAGAAATTAAAGACTCCAATCGAATCGAGTACATACCCAGCATTGACGACCGCGAAGCTGAACCCCCTCACAGCGTTGAAGGCGGTGGCGGCAGTCAATATGGCCACGAGAGCCGCAGCGAGGGAGGTCCAAGCGGCGCGGCGCCCGGTAAACACCCAAAAGAGGACCAGTGGGGACAAGATGTGCATCTGGACGTCCACAGCTAGGTACCACGTGTGGCCCAGGCACTGGAACAAGGAAGGAATAGATATTGATTATATTTAATCATTGTATTAAGATTCGATTGAGCCCTTGCTGTACAAGACGGTGTTTGGGACGATGGGTTGGCATACGGTACGATAATGTTGTGGTTCGGGCCATTTTCTACCCCGGTGGTCTGGCCGTATGGAGCGGACGGAGAGCCAGCTGAGAAGGCGGCACTTTGAGCAGCATAGCGTCGTGTGTTTGTATAGCAGAGACTAAGTGCCGTCTACGTAACGTGGATCCACCAGTAATTGTAGACCCACATTTCTTCAGCGGCGCTTAGTCTCTGATGTACAAACACACGACGCTACGCTGCTCTAAGTGCCGCCTTCTCTGCTGGCTCTCCGTCCGCTCCATACGGCCATACGGCATTCCTATAAGATTTTTGGTCCACTGTGAGTAAACACAGCACCCATCTAGCAGAAAGATTTTTCAGAATATCGTTCAAAATATGAAAAACTCGTTCATCGTAGGATCAGCTACCTCGCGAATCTTCACTCGTTGGTTTATCAAAATTATGTTGTTATCATACGCTAAGGTAACCTCTAGCGGTTATGTGGCGATTTGTTTTTCTGAAACACTTACTTACTGTTAAATCACCAAAGGTCAACTCACCATCCCGCTGGGACTGACATAGTTCTGAACGTGCAGTAGCGTAGTCCACCACCAAGTCCTGCAGTTGTGGACGTTGTAGATGAAGCCCTGCCAGTTTGGTCCGTCGGCCATCCGGTTGAACCATGAGGCCTGGATCAAGCAGCCAGCGGCCAGGATCGGGAACATGCGCAGGAGACGGTTCAGGTAGAACAGGTGGATGTTTTTGAGAAAATTCACTGCAAGAGACAGTTTTTTACGTTACTGGTGAGAAATCTATCTACATTCCGGAGATTTTGACAGCGTTGTATCGAAATATGGGGCTCACACCGTAAGTAGGTATGTGCATTGCGTATCGTTAAAGGTGGTTTCTTAAGGTTTTGATGGTCAGAGTGGATTTTTTTGCAGTGTTTTTCTCCGCTGCAACTCCACCCGAAGACAGCGGATAACTTTGTACATAGACATTCAACAAACAGAATGTAAATTCTTTGGGTTAATTGAAATAAATTGTTGATTTTAGATTTTGATGAGTTATAAAGTAAGGCTCTCATAGGTCCGCTCTTTTCTAACTTTCATACTAGGGGTGTACTGGTCAATGGCATATGTATTTATATACTAACTGGCTGAATCGGCAAACGTTGTCTTGCCATATTAATTAGCCTACGATCTATTCTCAGGCCTACCAAATATTCGTAAAAATCGGTGAAGCTGGTTCGGAGGAGTTTGACAACAAACACTGTGACACGAAACTTTTAATTTACCATTCAGTAAGGCCCCAATTTTTTCTGCCCTATAGTCACCGAGCGAGAGACCCAGGTTAGATCCCCAGTGCGGGCATGTACCTATGACTTGGTTTTCTAAGTTATGTACATTTGTGAAGTTATAGTAGCAATACCACTCGCTGAAGGTGAAGGAAAACATCGTGAGGAAACCTGAGTGTCTGAGCTATTTACATCCCTCAGCGCTTGAAATCGCCAACCCGCGGTGGGCACGCGTGGCGATTAAGCCCATACTCTCTCCCTGAGAGAAGGCCTGTACCCTACAGTGGGACGTATATAGGCTGCTTATGTTATAGTCACCGAGCTGCGCCATAGTCACCACTGCTTCGACAGCACCACTCCGACAGCGCGCTGCTTCGACAGCATACTAAGACCATAGATTTATTTGGTCACTTCTGTTGGTCGCGAAGGTCACCAGAATGCCCGGGCTAGGTTGGCAGGTGAATTTGAATTTTGCTTTTGTTTACGCGGCAGCTCAGCCAACGAGAATGGACATATTGTATGTGTAAGTAACTCACTTCTGCTGAACTTGCCAGCGGTGGCGTAGACGAGCAGTACACCGCTGAGCATGAAGAAGGTGTCCACGCTGATAGGTGCTGCCGTGATCCAGATGGAGTGCAGGCTGTCGAGCCACTAGAAAAAACAAAACTAATTAGAGAAGGAAATCGAGTGTCACCATAGTGCTTTCATTCACTTCAATCAATCAATTATTTGTTTGCTCAAAAATGTGTCAGTCATACATACATACATACATACATACATACATACATACATACATACATACATACATAAACTCACGCCTGTTTCCCAGAGGGATAGGCAGAGACCAGGGACTGCCACTTGCCATGATCCTGACAGATCACTTTCGCTTCCTCAAGATTCATTATTTGCATGTGGGTAATTTTTATCTCGCCCTTTGCTAATACATCCCCTACGTGTTACTCATAATACATACCAATAATACGTTTATGGGTGTAAATCAACATACGTTGGGCCAACACGCTTTCCCGTCATTTACCGGTGTGCAAATAGTTGTGTGTGGCATTTAAAGTAGACTAAATTAGAGATAATTAAATTAATGTCGTAAAGATAATGAAATTCATGTCACAGCGGAAATATTATTAACAAAAAATGTGAAAATGTCATTATAATTCAATAGAAATAAATAAGTTACCGTTATCATTCAAGAATTCATTTACATTGTAGCAGCATTTTCCTATTAACAGTTTCTTAAGTTTGGTTTTGAACATAACTCGAGTCACGCTTTCTAGGCTTACTGATATTTGTTGTAGGTACATTAAAGATGCCGTGCCAAGAATACTTTTTCTCAGAAATTTGGTTTGACCAGGATGTACGAGTATCTATGGATTTTGATAATAAAAAAAAAAATAATAAAAAATAGAAACCGACTTCGAAACACTACAGTAC
The DNA here is from genome assembly GCA_947310995.1 of Yponomeuta cagnagella. Taxonomy (NCBI): domain Eukaryota; kingdom Metazoa; phylum Arthropoda; class Insecta; order Lepidoptera; family Yponomeutidae; genus Yponomeuta; species Yponomeuta cagnagella. The sequence goes on along the minus strand of OX371270.1, from coordinate 16,349,651 downwards.
TAAAAATATAGAAATAATTTAAATAATTAGAAGTATTTATACATGTAGGTATTGTAGATGTATAATTTGAAGTCGGTGCCCAAATATATGTGCTGGTCATGAAACTGGGCATATACACGTGTGTATATATATATACACACGCGTCGAATTGATAACCTCCTCCTTTTTTGAAGTCGGTTAAAAAGTGATCATAAAATGGCTTTTGCCAATAATTTTACAGCTGGTATCCACCATTGGGCTGGTGACACTCGCGTTGTTAATTTCATTTGTTTGACATCTCATTTGTAAAAATCGGTTATGCCGTTTGGTCCCTGGGTGGTCATAAAGAAACATTCACACATACGCGCGAAAAGCATAACCCTCCTATGTGGCTATCCATAAATTATGAACACGAATTTCATGATTTTGTTGCGTCCTCCGTCCTTGTTACAGTTGGTCACATTTGCATGACCTCCTCTCCCCGGATGGGACGTAACATATTTTAGAAATTATTGTTACAAACTGCTCCACTTACATCCAAAGCGTCCAATGGGTTCAGAAGATAACTCTGCAGTTGTGTTGAGAACGTGTGGCCAACGATGACCCAGGTCATGGCCAGCACTCTGATGCCGTCGAGGCACTCGATAGTTTTGGGGGTGGACTTGTAGGTGACCAAGCGACGGGCGTTCGTGTAAACGGAGAAGGATTGGTAGATTTGGTTAACGGTATTTGGATCTGAAATAGAGAATGAGCTTGACCTCTGCAAATACAAAAGCCTCCTAAAAATGTTCGCACATTTGTCAAATCCATTGGCTGGCTATTATGACAGATTTTTGCCATCAAAGAATTATAGACACAATATTTTAAAAAGTGCAGCAAAGTAATAAGTAAACTACATAAGACAGATAGAATATTCTTTATTGTGAGTACCTTAGGAATTAAGTTTCAAATATTGTTTGGTATTTTTAGTAGCGGAAAGTTTACGCTTTATTTTGCAAACCGATTGTTGAAGAGTAGGGTACCACCACACTTCGAGTGGCCCGACACGCACTGTGCCGGTTTTTTTAGGACATCATAATCAGATTTGACGATAGTGCAGTCATTTTTTATTTCTACAGAAAAAGGCACGTGCCGCGCAGATCGAATAAACGTGTAATATTTCTTCTTTATTATAAAAAGCGATCAAACGAGACAACTAGGTAATCTACTCCTTAAGTTCACATGTTGCTTACCTTTCTTTAGCAGGATATTATGTCGCACATCGTAGTATGTGCTTAGTATTGTTATCAATCCCAGGAGACCAAACACAACCCTGAAACAAGAGATTAAGACGTACTTAGTAGCTGTACTCGATACTTAGTTTGCAATTAAACGTATCCTTCGTTTTAGTAACTTAGAGATGGGTAAACTATGATTCTGATTCTTTGACAGAGACACAGATTTTACAAGTGATAGTAAAAACTCTAGATAAGTCAAACTAACCCCACGCAAAGGGGTAAGGGGGGCGGGCCAATTGTGCCAGCCGATTGGAGGTAGTTCTAGTGCATCCACCACCCACTAACGATATCGCTGTGATATAGCCCAATCGAGAATTACATCTCCTCGGCAACGTACAGAATGTACCAATAGGTAGGCGGAGTGCTAAAATTTGTCTAAATACTCTGCAAAAATTTGTCAGGTCTGTGAATTCTATTTCCCTTTCCATTTCAAACGGAATTAAATTACAAATAAAAAAAAAAATGCATTTATTACAAAAACAAAATGTTCCACGAACGCCAAAGCTAATTTCAGAATAAGTCGATTTTATCAACGCCAGTGGACGATGGGATCTCAGATGGACTTACGATGCAACAGTATCAGCTGCAACCCAAGGCTTGTCGTTCGGCAGACGGCAGTAGTTATCAGTGTACGTCAGCCCTGTGTCTGTAATATTCTGCAGTAGAAAGTCCAAGGCCAGGCGAGTGGAGCAGGGCCGTGGGATGCAGACTGCCACGGTGAGTGTTAATACGGACAGGGCACTGCCTTCTGGTACCCTGGAGTGTAACATACACGGCTGTTGATCTGTAGATAAAGTGGGTTCCGTGAAGCCCAAGGGTTCCTCAGAAAAGTCACTGGGGCTCCGCAAATCACGAGTCAACGCGGTGAAAGTGTATGAAAAACTGGAAAACGAAAAATCCAAAAAAAGACCAGAAGTAAACGAGTGTGGGATTGGGTTGAAATGTAAAGAATAAGTAACTTACAAGTAACTTTTTAATTTAAATAAAAAAAAATCATCTTCAAGAAAAAGTTAACTAAAAAGGAGACTTCGACGATTATCTTACGGATCTGATCTGATCTTGACCATATGTGGGACTATGCTTGAGGTGTCCCCTTTCTAACAAAAAACATAGGTCGGACTCTTCAGACAAAAATTCAAGTAAGTGATTTTGGAATTAAGCTAATAATGTGCAGTGCTTACGAAAGTTTTAGTTCGGAAAGAAGAATTAATGAAATCCGACAAAGTGGTAAAGCATTATAATATAAAAATATTCTTTATTGCACACAAGAAACAAGAGACATAAATAAAATTGACAATAATAAAGTACAATGGGCGGCCTTATTGCTAACAGCAATTTCTTCCAGACAACCTTGTGACAGAAATATTACCGAATGAGAGACAGAGAGAGAGAGAGAGAGAGAGACAGAGAATGATTGCTGAACAAACTATTGAAAAATATCTGGGGTCGAATTGAGGACCTCCTCCTTTGTTTGAATCCCGTCAAAAACAAATCATATTTGCTATCTTATCTTCCTCATTTGCAATGTTTTGAGGTATTTCCTACTGCGTAATTAGTTTACAAGAAAATTGGGCTTTCAATCAATATTATGAGATAAAACTTATCTCATAATGAGTTTCCGGCGGCCTTTTTATTAAGAATTTTTATTGTGAAATGAATGATAACATTTCTGAGGCCTTACGTCAATGATGTTAAGGCTGGGTTCCCCGGGCAGAGTGATTTTTAAATAGTTTGCAATATTTTGAGGGAACGTTCCTTTTATTATGTTGATCATAATGAACATAACGTCGTTCGGTATCCAAAACCGCGAACGTGACTGTTATGCCGAAAAACGCGGTTTTGGATACCGAACGACGACGATTTAACCGTAACGGTGAAACATATTCGTAAATTCCCCTCTGGCCGTTTTCGCAACTGCGTTTCGTAACTGGCTGCGAAACAAGAATGTTTATTCCTTGTTGGCAACCAGTTGCGAATCAAGAAAACTTTTTACTTAGCCGCAACTTGGTTGCGAACGAAGTATACGATCTTCCCAAACTTACAGAGTTGCGATGGGAGAAATTAATTTGTTTATTCGTAACCAAAGGCTAACATAAATATTCAAAAAGAAAGGAAATTAAATTTTATGAAGTTTTAATTACTTAGATTACTTAACATAACATAAAATGAAATTACTTTGGGAGCACGTCAATTGTGCGTCAACGAGAGTGTATTGTCAAGACTAGATATTGTCTATTGATATTATTGTAGAGGTTAGTGTCTTTTTGAAAAGTTTGTAATACGAATCAACAAAATAAAGTGGCCTGAAACAGACAAAAATAGTTGCGAATAAGGAAAAAATAATCTTCTGCCGCAACTGGTTGCGAAACATAACCATTAGAATGCCTAGTTGCGGCTAAGGAAAAAGTTTTTTGATTCGCAACTGGTTGCGAACAAGGAATAAACATTCTTGTTTCGCAGCCAGTTACGAAACACAGTTGCAAAAACGGCCGGAGGGGTAAATTCTCGTTTTTCTACCGTTCGTTTGAAAACGAAAATCCAATGTTTTTCAAATCTAGCAGAGTATGTTTCTAAATTACGGCTAGAATCTCCCCTTAGAAACGTCGAATGCATTCGAATTCACCCTGTAGAGGTTACTTAAAGTATTTGGTTAGTACCTTCAAGCTTAAATAGTGGGTAATACACCTAAAATAAAAATAACTTCCAAACAACACAATCACTTCTCTTGGTCCCAAACTAGGATACCCTTTGCTATGGTGACCAGGCAACGACATCAAAATCAAAATCAATTTTTTTTATTCAAAGTAGCACAGAAACTGCGACTTAATGAACGTTACAAGTTAAACTAGGTGTCCATTTCAAAATCTAGATCATTTTGGAAAAAAAAATGGACAAAAAAACTCCAAACTTAGTCTTTTCAAGTCCTTAATTTACAGGATTTATATAAATGTTCTAAAACTCATGCATTGAACTGGCTTTAATTCCAGACATCATTGTCATCTAAATAATCCTTAATGTTATAGTAGCTTTTTTGGCACAAAGTGTGCTTCACACATTTTTTGAACCGCGTTTCTGGCAAGCTTATTATATCCTCAGGGATCTTATTGTAGAAACGTATACAATGCCCCATAAAGGATGTATTAACCAAACATGGAAATAAAAGACTGAGGCCATTTGTAAAAATCAAGTACGGCGGCTGTTGGCGGAAAAACCACGACCTCAGGCTTGATAGCGTTATCGTTAGTCAAACGACGTTGTCGTTGACGTTTTACAATGTCAATATATTTATCACATTCTTTTCGATAAGTAGGAATCAAAGTTTAGATGTTCAAATTAATCATAGATTTACTATCTGATTTACTACTTGGCTTTGATATCTGCAACAAGAAAACTCAGATAGGCTGTGAATGTGTTTGTAGCTGAATTCGTCATCATGACAAATTTATGAATCAGGATTCTCATGAAAAGTATACCTATGCCTGGTGTCATTAAAATGAGCCAAAGTCCTATTCCGGTTCGTTAACGGTGAAGAAGAAATAGTGAAGAAATCTGAGGTGTTTGTTTAGTCTCCAATTACACTCAGGATACTGTTAGTGCAACCCCGCATTGTATGCAGTATTAACCCCTGAATTGAACCTGAATGGAACGTATAGGTGGCCCATACTAAGCTGGACACAGATCGCACAGACACAGACGAGTGGCAGTTCGCTTTCTAACAATAGTAAAGATTGACTGCCTGGTTGGTCCAGCCGTTAAGGCGCTTAGCTACCAAAACAAAGGTCGAGGGTTCGATTCCCACTGGGGGCCGCCGTACATATGTATAAATGGCCTCAGTCTGGGACTCTGGGTGTACTTTCATGTTTGTAACGTCCTTGCCTGGTTACCATAGCACAGGGTATCCTAGTTTGGGACCAGGTCAAGTGAAGTTATTATTAAAAAAAAGAAAAAAAAAGTCTTCCACGGTGGCTTCATTACCGCGCTGCAATGCCGAGGAAGACTCATCAGCAGTCTGAATACGTTGTGGTACAATCGACAGTACAATTAACCTTTTATTTACGTACACTCTAATCAGAAATCAAAAAATTATTTCAACGTAAAGAACTTACGTTCTGTTTGCAGAATGTCAATGTACAATACAAATACAATACAAATACAATACAAATACAATACAAATACAATACAAATACAATACAAATACAATACAAATACAATACAAATACAATACAAATACAATACAAATACAATACAAATACAATACAAATACAATACAAATACAATACAAATACAATACAAATACAATACAAATACAATACAAATACAATACAAATACAATACAAATACAATACAAATACAATACAAATACAATACAAATACAATACAAATACAATACAATACAATACAAATACAATACAAATACAATACAAATACAATACAAATACAATACAAATACAATACAAATACAATACAAATACAATACAAATACAATACAAATACAATACAAAGACAATACAAATACAATACAAATACAATACAAATACAATACAAATACAATACAAATACAATACAAATACAATACAAATACAATACAAATACAATACAAATACAATACAAATACAATACAAATACAATACAAATACAAAATTCTTTATTCGTTTTCCACTACATCTTAGACTACGTACAGTGACAGTATCTACTTGTAAGTATAAAAATACTTGTAGCAGTAGACACCGGTCCTCCACATCAAGAATGGTGTTGCAAATTAATGAAGTTATCTTTTAGCAAAGATTTACTACAAACTAGAAACTGTTATAGGGATTATAGATGTGTGAATATTAAATGTGTATGAGTGAAAGTGTGCGTGTGAGTGTGTGTGTGTGTGTATGTGTGTGTGTGTGTGTGTTTGTTTGTGTGTGTGTCTGTACATACGTGAATGTTCTCCAACCAGCCCTACGACCAGAGTCTTGGGTTCGGGATTAGCCAACTGGAGAGAGGGTGAGTGAATGAGTGGTGTGATGTGCATGAATGGGTGAAGCTGGTTGAGTGTGAGTCGTGCCTATACTGGGGATATTACAAAGTTAAGATTATTTATTCTTTTTTACCAATAGCAGAGCTTCAGTTTCTTCATAATTTAGTGTCTTAATCCAAGTAGTGATAAGATTTTTACATTCAAAACGGGTCGTTGGGTAAATGTCCAATATTTTATTTATATGTTTATACAAATAGCAAGACTGTTTAACATATTGCCGGCTAGCAAATTCTGTTCTGGTAAGAGGTACAAGGAGAAAATGGTCCTTGCGTCTTTTTTCAAATATATTTGGTACATACACTAACTGTTTATGTTGTCTTAGTGTAGCTTTGAGAATATATATCTGTCTTACAGTTAAGAGTTCGTATGTTGAGTATAGTAGGTTAGTAGGAAATATTCGTGGCTTGAAGAACATAACCTTAAGTAACAGTCTCTGAGCTCTTTCAACTTCTAGGAATTTGGTCTTTGAGACTCCGCCCCAAATAGGAATACAGTAGCTTATAATTGACTGTGCCAGTGCAACATAAATGGTAATTAGTAGGTCCTTAGGTGTTATATGTCTTAATGTTTTGAATATCCAGATAAGCCTTCTCAGGCGCTCGGCCACCAGTTCTATATGTGAGTGCCAAGAGAGACGTTGGTCTATTATAATACCAAGATATTTCGTTTTAGATACTTTATCTATGACAGGACATTCGCAGGTCTCATTCGCACTGTTCTGTGCACAATGATGGATTTTTAGGGCAAAGTTTTCATCTGGCTGTGAGTTGTCATAGATAGAGAAACAAATGAAATTGTTCTTGCTGGTATTTAGGGTAAGAAGGTTACTATGTAGCCAGCTAGCCACCTTAGCAAGTCCAAGTTCACTCAGTCTCTTAACATCGTAACAATGTTATCCGCAAGGGGCTCCATAGAGTACCACCGAGGAAAAAAAAATCATTATCTTTTTTACACATCGTATTTGAAAAAGTGTCTCTCAATCATGTTAATTGTGATTTTTAGGACCCACGACCGAGAACTTAGGATCACGGATAGCATTTATGCCAAAACCGGCCAAGTGCGAGTCGAAATCACGCACGAAGGGTTCCGTACCATTATACAACATTTGAATATTTCAAGCGTCTACCTGTTGCCGTTATTAATATCGAGCAAAAAACGGCAAAAATATCACGTTTGTTGTATTGTTATTTAAGGGGGGCTCCCTTAAATATTTATTTTATTCTGTTTTTAGCGGTTTTTAGATTGTCATAGCGGCAACAGAAATACATCATCTGTGAAAATTTGAACTGTCTTACTATCACGGTTTATGAGATACAGCCTGGTGACAGACGGACGGACAGCGGAGTCTTAGTAATAGGCTCCCTTACTTGACTGTCCTGCAGGCGGTGGGCGTTGTAAGCATTTTGCTTTTAACGGACCCACAGGCTGCAGACGTAGAAAAATAACTTACCTGTCCACATGTCCACTCAGCAGCCCAACCGCTCTCCTGTTCCTCTCAAATTGCTTCAGTCTTATCACACTCTCATCGTCAATCCCCTTCGCGTCTCTCATCACCTGACGCAGTTGTTCTTGCCATTCAAACGGCAGCGACGGCCATTGCAATTCCTGCTCTAACGGTATGTTGATAGAGCAGTATTTCCCACCGATGACGGCTTCACCCGTGTCGTGGCTGATGGCGAGGCACTGGTAGAAGCTGCCCATGTCTACTAAATTGCCCGTGAGGATGCTTCGCGGAGTGCGGTAGCCAGCATCGAGGACTGGGGGCGAAAACTGACGTTTTGTTACCCGATTACGGCGGAACCCAAAATAAGAGTGTGTGTGTTTGGCTTGTATACCTAATGTGTATGTACTAGCGCGGAGGGTAATAGTAATCTTTGACTGTTACCAAGTACCTACTGTTGCAAATATTTGTAAATCTTAAAGTCTTACATTACAAACCATCATCATGGGGATGATTAAGGAAATGTATCATAGTGGTTTGTAATGTAAGACGTCTGATGGCAACTAAGACCAGCGTTAAATAGGTCAGGTGACTCAGACGTTGTAGTGCTTGGAGAATTCTGTCATTTAGCTACTAATTATAGAAATTAGAAGAAGAAGAAAGAAGTAGACTACTAGTACCTACTGATCGTACTAGCCCGAGTACCTAGCCTTAGTCTGATACTAGTACAAGTCCGACTAGCACTTTTTTGGACAAATACATTTGACAAATGCACACCATCTTATACATATGTGCACTCTAATCGGTTACGGGGAGTTTGAGAAGAAGAAGAAGAAGAAGAAAGACATTTATTATATCAACAAGATACATCACAGAAACAAAATAGAGGGACCTTGCAACAAAAATGTAAAGGTTGACCTGACGTCGACTCTATGTACATCTTGCTAGCGGTCAATTTAAGTTCTTTTTACAATAAAAATAATATATTAGATTTAATATAAGCTATTACGGCCATGAGCTGTGGTAGCCTAGTGGGTAGAACATCGGACTCGGAAGCGAGAGACCCAGGTTCGATTATCAGTGCGGGCATTTACCTATGACTTTGTTTTCTAAGTTAAGTACATTTGTAAATTTATAGCAGCAACACTCGTTAACTGTGAAGGAAAACATCGTGAGGAAATCTGAGTATCTGAGCTATTCACCTACCTCAGCGCTTGAAATCGCCAATCCGCGGTGCGCACACGTGGTGATTAAGCCCATACTCTCTCCCTGAGGGAAGGCCTGTGCCCTACAGTGGGACGTATATAGGCTGCTTATGTTTATGTTATGCTATTACGGCCCAAACAAAGGCACGAATATCAAAAGTAATCAAAGTACAATCGAATCAAAAAGTTACACTTTCAATATAAGAAAAGTATCTCTTTTGTTAAAACTTCAGATACTTGTCACGAATTGTAGATCGAACAGTCGACAGCACATCACCCTTTACATCTACATTTGTAACATAAATGTAGGTAAAGGTTGACCCTTTGTCGACTTTACTTACTCCACTTTATTTTTTTTAATGTATCTGTGGCGAGCACATGTCAACTCTGCGCGCGCACTATAAACTCCAACATTCCTGCATCGCGCAAGCAAAATGTTTCACATTACATACCATAAATATAACGTCCGACGAACGTCAGTCGGACCGGCCGTCCCCAGGCATACGATCTGCCTGGCGGGAAATTTCCCTTTATAGTGGAAGAGCACGATCACCCGCTCTTCCCTATATATCCTATTACGTCCCACTGCAGGGCACAGTCCTTCTCTATGAGTGAAAGTTTGGGCTTAATTATCACGCGTGCTCACCGCGGATTGGCAATTTCAACCGCTGAGGTATGTGAACACCTCAGATACTCAGGTTTATTCACGATGTTCTCCTTCATAGTTAGCGAGTGGTACTTACTCCATTAGCTGCACGTGTATTTACGTGAAATAACTCATCGTAAAACTACCGCAAAATAAAGAATAGCTTACATTGCGCCGTCAGAAGCGCGTCATTGCCGATGAAACCTAGTTGCGCTCTACACTGCTCGTCGTCCAGAACGTCCCGATACAGATCCTGGTCAAAGGCATGAGTTGGGGTATCCCACACTAAATATCCTTGCACTACACTTCGAGAAAGAGAAAGTAAACCTAAGACTAGAAGGATATATGGCTTCATTTTCTTGGGATACTATTTTATACGTTTAATGGTTTGTAGACGGCAAATAGCTGAACAGAGTATTTTTCTACACTCTCATACTATGATTTAAATTCTACGTAAATTTTTAGGTTTTTTCTTCTTTTAAGTTCACTTTTAGAAGTCTTTTACACCATAAATTACGCCTAGGATTTTTTTTACATTGTGGCTACTTGCGTTACTAAGATTATAAGAATGCGAAATCGAAATGAGCGCAATAAATACTAAGCATATTATCAGTGCATCAAACGATAATAAATCCAAACTGATTAATAATTCAGTATCGGTATGATTAGTTCAGTAGTAATAGGGTTACAAAAAAAAAAACACGATATATCATGAGTCATGACAATGCAGCACATCAGTCTTTCAAAACAAAGCCACTGATTGGCGCAATAAAATATTTATTGTTATCCTAGGAATAGACTAGAGGAGAAGAAGGTAAGGAATATTTCTCTTTATTATTCTACCGTCTTTGGATAAACGCTTCTTACATTAAGGCGTTACGTGCAAGTTGTGGCGTCATAGTTTGAGTCCGATTTGTATGGCGTGTTTTTGTATCACGTGACTAGACTGACTTTTCGACAGGTCACATTATGAAAAGTTTAAGTCGTAAAGAAAAAAATTATGTACCACGTTTATTTATCTTTTAACACTTCCTCTCCGATTATATTTAAACATTTTTTGTGCTAGTTCTCCATTGTCAATGTAGATAAATAACTCTTTATTGCATACTATTTTTTTAACGAGATAGGCATTGAGATGGCATTGTACTTATAATGGCAATGCTTTAACATAATCTGCGCAATTTCAATATGGAACCTAATACGAAATCGCAAAAAAAAATCAGCTGTTCAATACTTGCTCTAGCAAATGTATGAAACATATTTGGCACGATTTTAGAGGTCCCATAGACATAAGCAGACTGACCCCCTCTATATCTACAGGATCTTTCTGAAGCACGCTTTATACTCGTACTAAATAGAATCCTGGCAATAACTCCGGTACTTTCTAGAGTTATCATATCACGAAAGCGATTCCTATTTGCTACCAGATAGCTCAGTAGCTGTCCTATCGTATGACAGCATAGACTAATCGACGCAAAGACAGTGCGTGTCAAACAAAATTAGTGTTCAAAAGTAGAAGTCTCAAGTTCAGTCTCATAATTCCTTTACTGACTTTCTATGATCATTAGATGGCGTAGTTCCAACTCTGTACTAAATAAAACACGATTTAGCGCTAGTGTAAAACTACTCTACGGGACACGATCGAATCAAGTATTTTAGTCGCGTTGAATTTGCCTTATTGTTGGGGCAATAAGTGGGCGTACCTAGTTCCGCCCCGCCGGTCACAATCAAACAGGCTCCTACTTTGTATTATCATCTGTCCTCTTAGCAGGCACGCTTCGATAAAAACTTTCGTCTATCTGGAGGAAAACCTTTCTAGGAATCGCCCGAACTATCCTGCGCTCACGTAGTGGATGAGAGGGCGGAATGGTGCAAGTCTTTGTCTTTTCTCACATTTCTTGAGGCGTGCGTGCTAAGCACTACAGACAACGATTCTACGCTTTACGATTCTACGCACGACATATAGTACGCGTCAATAAAAACGCAACATGGTACATAACGGTACATACAATAAAATAATATTAAAATAAAATGTTATTACTTTATTATTATTTTTATTGTATGTAGTACCGCATCGCCCCACAAAAAAAAACTTCCAGTTCTACTCATCACAATCACTTGTCCTGGTCCCAAACTAGGATGCCTTGTGCTATGGTAACCAGACAAGGACATTACAAACGTGTAAATACACCCAGACTGAGGCCATTTGTACAAATGTACGGCGGCCCCTAGTTGTAATCGAACACACGACCTCCCGCATGGTAATCAGACGTTATACTTCGACACCAACGAGGCAGTACAAAATTGAAGAGGCTTCCACTTTGTGTCATTTTGTCTGTTTGGTAACCATGCACGTATCGGGAAAGGCTTTCCTATAGGACTCGGCCTATCCTTTGCTCACGTATCAGAGCGGAAAGTTCCGAGTCTTTCTCTATTCTCACTTTCTCTCTTTCTCGAGGCGTGCCTGCTAAGCACTTTACACAACGATTCTATGCTTAACAACTCTACACACGACAAATAGTACGCGGGCCCACGGCGAATGCTTTTCGCCCGAGGCAATTAAAACGCAACACGGTTCCAAACGGTACATACTGCATACAAATAAACTTTATTCTAATTCTTACTGTATGTAGTACCGCCCCGCCAAACAAAATCGAACAGGCTCCCACTTTGTGCCTTCATCTCTTCGGAAAGCACGCACGCCTCGAGAATGGCTTTGGACAACGATTCTATGCTCAACAACTCTACGCACGACAAATAGTACGCGGGTCTGCGGCGAATGCGCTTCGCCCGAGTCAATTAAAACGCAACACGGTACATAATTTACGAATCGTACAGGGTTCGGGTAATTATCGGGAGCAAGCATAATGCCTCATTGTTAATTGTTCGGGCCGCGGTATCGGGGGCGGATCTCTTTGGCGTCGTCCGCGTTATCTTGGTGTCGGTGGCTGCAGAGTGTAGGGTGGCTATAGTATCTTGAAATAGGCGGGACATAACATCGTTGTCATTTGTAACTTTGTTACCCTTCTCTTACGTGTAAGTTTAGTTTTTAGTTTTTTTGCGTAGTGGCTGAAAATCAGCGCTGCCAAGATCAGCGCTGGATAGGAATGGGTGCTACATGGGAGTTCGACATAATCTTAGTCTTGTCCATGTTCATTTTAAGACCCACTCTGTTAGAAGCTCTGTTCAGGTCAATGAGTATTGAACTCAAATCTTTCAGGGCCTCAGCCATAATCACAATGTCATCGGCAAATCAAAGGTGAGTGATGTACTCGCCATTTATGTTGATGCCAGATCCTTCCCAGTCCAAAAGTTTGTAAACGTCTTCAAGTGCAGCTGTAAACAGTTTCGGAGATATTACATCTCCCTGTCTCACTCCGCGCTGCAAATGAATAGGATTCGTATTCTGATCCTATCGTTGGACTGACACTGTGGCATATTTGGACAAACACTCCAGCACTTCGATGTAACGAACTCCGCCCATATCTCGATCGAATGGCAGTGGCAGATTATGCTCCTCGGTCTTCTGTATAATCTGCCCTCAGCGTATGTATGTGATCCAACATACTAAAGCCTTTCCGGAAACCGGCTTGTTCGGGGGGCTGGAAGTCATCGAGCTTGCGTGCGAAACGATTTGTAATGACCCTTGAGAACAGCTTATAGACATGGCTCAGAAGTGAGATGGGTCTATAATTTTTTAATAGGGTTTATCACCATTGTTAAAGAAAAGTATCACACACTTTTGTTCCACGCCTCTGGCGATTTGCCTACGAGAATGATGGAAAGAAATGACTTTTGGAGAACCTTAAGAACCCTAAGAACAAAAAAGACAGGAAGAAATAACTTATTCATTGATTTATATATCGGTTATATTATACAACATACTAACGGTATTATTTATAAAAACCCGATTCATTAAAACTCTTCTCAGACATAGTTTAAATAGTCCGTGTGGTGCCGGATTAAGAATAGCGTCACTCCATTTCATTCCGTGGATGTCGTAGAAGGCGACTAAGGAAATAAATTACCAGGAGACGGGCAGCAGCATCTTCCTGAGATTACAACCGCATACTGCGATCGCCAACCCGCCTGCCAAGCGTGGCGATTATGGCAAAACCCTTTATGGTTAGAGAAAACCACGAGGGAGGCCTATGTCCTGCAGTGGGCGTAAAAATGGCTGATGATGATGATGATGATGATGAAAGGGAAAAACGTAACCACAGATCAAATAAACTGCCTCTTTAGAGGAATCGTGTTTTTATATTATTTCTTTTCTTTATATTATTGTATCGCTAATATTCATACTATATTTCCTGTATCCTTTTTGAAAGCTGTGGTCACCCGTGGTTCTTCCCGGTCATTTTGCTCACAATTAGCACGCGATACACAGGAGCGAATTCCCCAAAGATATCGCTTTTATAAACTGCCGATTGGAGATGCATCAGCGACTTCACTCCGGAGTAAGACATACATACTAATAATACATATAATACAATACATTTAAGGCAGGGAACACAATTAGCATAAACAGCCTATATACGTCCCACTGTAGGGCATAGGCCTTCTCTCAGGGAGAGAGTATGGGCTTAATCACCACGCGTGCCCACCGCGGATTGGCGATTTCAAGCGCTGAGGCATACGAGTAGCTCAGACACTCAGGTTTCCTCACGATGTATATTGAATGGAATTGAATTATAATTAAAAATAAATAATTGGTAAATAATTGGTAAATAATTGGTGACTGAACTCCGTCGCTACGTGGTTGTATGCAACTTGGCTAATAAGCATGGCATTTCCCAAAATATTACTTCCCAAACTATTTTCCGCAAATTATCACTTGGCAAAAAAACATTTCTCAAAACAACTTAAAGCAAATAAACAGTTAGCAAAAGTTATTATGGCAAGTTATTGTTCACCAAATAAATACTTGGTCAAAATTCATTTTACCAAGCAGGGGGTCGCAGTTCTAACCTAACACACTTTTCTGGTAACAGTTCGTGTCTGTGGGGGTCGCAGTTCTAACCTAACCTAACCCACTTTTCTGGTAACAGTTCGTGTCTGTGGGGGTCGCAGTTCTAACCTAACCTAACCCACTTTTCTGGTAACAGTTCGCGTTTGTTTTAATAAAACTTGACGCAGTAAAATTATGCGAAATGATAATTTGACCAAATGAATAAAATGCAAAATGAAAACTTGCTAAAGTTTCATTTGGGAAATGAAACTGATGCCATAAGTTTATTGGGAAGTAAAATTTGGCGAAAAATACTTTGGCTAAACGGCGGTATCCCCATGTAAGAAACTTAGTTCAAAATGTGTAATGCACACATTGTGGAAAAAATTTATTACAACATTAAAGAATATTTTGATATAAAAAATGTCTGAAATTATAGCCAAGGCACAAATTTTTGATTTTAACTAAGAATAAACATTAAAAATACTAAATGTCATGATTTTTTGGTCTATTTTTAGGGTTCCGTACCACGTAAGTGTACTGAAATCTACAATCCCTTGAAGGTGTGAAAAAATCAAACTTCTAAGATAACGTAAAAAAAAAGGCCGTTTATGCCGTAAAAAACGCATATGTCGACACAATCAGTCGGAATCCAAATTTATGGGGTACTTTCCGTGGACCTAAAATTATGAAATTTGGCAAGTAATCTCGTCTTATACTACAAATACAGGAAAAAAATCTGAAAACTATATACTTTTAATTCAATCATAAAAAATATTCCTTGAAGTTCGAGAAAAGTTTGAAAAAAACCGTGAGACTCGATTCCTGACCTATTTAGAATATGTAAGAAACTATCAAAAAAATTATACTGAATCCTCGGTATCTAGATCTTAAAATAGGCACCTATGTTTAAGTTATAACGTTCATTAAGTCGACATTAGTGAAACATTTTGACTTTGAGTGAAAATATTTAAAATAAGTGAAAGTAAAAGTTTACTAAATATATGTCTTCTTATATATTAGATTCCGTGTGGCGCCGGATTAAGAATAGCGTAACTCCATTTCCTCCCGTGGATGTCGTAGAAGGCGACTAAGAAATTAAATTACCTGGAATCTTCCTGAGATTCCAACCACATGCTGCGATCGCCAACCCGCCTGCCAAGCGTGGCGATTATGGCGATTATGGCGATTATGACAACACCCCTCATGGTTATGAGAACTATGGTTATGAGAACCATGAGGGAGGCCTATGTCCTGCAGTGGGCTTCAAAGGGCTGATGATGATGATGATGATGATGATGATGATATTAGATTATAACGCTACTTCCGTCTCTCTCTCGATCTTTCTTATACTTCTTTTAAAATGGAAACAATCGGCCGGTGTGCTGTAGTGGAGGGTATAAAAATTATTTTCAATATTTTACTGCATTCCACAAGTACTATGTACAGATGATAATTATCTTTGTGGACCTTGTAGAGCACGCAACATTATAATATTATAAATAGGCGGCTTTTCCAAATCATCTTTAGTAATTTTAATTCTAATTATAATCTAGTATCAATTTGTATGATAACAAGGGAGGAGGACATATATTTAGAAATGTATAGCAGAAGTAAGCATATTTGGCGTCGGTGCAAAGTTGCATGACCAGTAGTCACAATTTAAATTATTTTTGTGTTATATTCTTTTTGTTGCACTAACCCGTGCTGAGGACATTTTTTGTGTTTTAAGTGACGTTTTGAAGTAGGTTTATTTTGAGTGTAAGCGCAGTACGAAATTCCGTTTAGCATTACTGTTGGGAACGCTGCTTGACCCTTTGGCAAGTAAGACGAGCACCACTCAGGTTATGGAGAAGTTAAGTTAACATGAAACTGAAGTAAAGTTGTCCTGATAGTAAGAGTTGTTCGCAAATAAGTAGAACGCCACTGTTCGGGAGAAGGACGCGATATTTACTTATGGTGTACTTTACCTGCTAGATAAACATTGTGAAACATTTACAAAGCCCTACTCTTTTAATCTTATCATAATTCGAATTACCCAATCTGCTTAAGTAGACCTAAATCTTAGTTAATCGTTGGTTTGCATTTGATATTGGGATTGACATTAAACTGTGGAGGTAACGAAAAGAAAAACTACTACTAAATGGCGAATCGCTTGTAGCCCCGGCTGCCTGAGTGATCTGAATCGCTCGTAGCCCCGGCTGCCTGAGTGATCTTAAACGATCACGAAGGTTAAGCAACACAGGGCGCGTTCAGTGCATGGATGGGTCGCCGTCTATGCCTAGTGGCATTTTTCCGAGCGGTTCCGTGCTTCGCAAGGCACGTTAAGCTGTTGGTGCCGGCTGCCGTCGATAGATGGCAGTCGTTAAGCCAAGTCAGAGGCCTCAGGGCGGCTTGACAACTTCTGACAGTAGACGAGCCACTAGTCTTCAAGCCTCCACCAATCCGGACTTGGCCCCCGTGGTGGAGTATGGCCTATACCTTCCTCAGGGAAGAGACCCGTGCCCCTCGGTGGGGACATAATGGGTTGATGATGATGAAATGGCGATTGGTAGCACAATCATTAGTTTAGCCATTGAAAATTTAAGATTAAGAATAATTTATTAAAATCAGGTTGCACATAATAAAGTTTACAAAAGTACTGTTAACATAATAAAAGAGGAACGTACATGATTGCAATATGTTGGCTGTTAACAATTTTGATGTAACTGTGGTCCCCAGCACAGAACAAGTGGTCCCCAGGGACCACAGAGACCCTGTGGACGTCCTCAGACTCGGTGGAGCGATGATCTTCGCAGGGCGGCTGGCAAGAGCTGGATGAGAGCAGCCGAGGACCGTGCTCAGTGGCGTGCTATAGGAGAGGCCTATGTCCAGCAGTGGACAAGCGTAGGCTGATGATAATGATGAGGTGGTCCACACACTAGGCCGAGCCTATATCGTGGGGGCCGAGAAACGATTACTAGATTTGTGATTTTTAGGCGTTGAAATTCAATCAACTTACAACGCTGAATAAGTAGGTAATTTATTTAGCTAATTCATTCATTGCATATTTGTATGTAGATATTATTTGGTAATATCTGATTAAATAACTAATTACACAATATAAGCCTAAATATTTTTTTATCATAAATTTTATATTAGAGTATATCTTAGTAATAAATCTGTTTTTCATTAATTCAGTTCGGAACCTTCAGCGGGAGTCCAACTCGCACTTGGCCGGTTTTTATTATTTTTTGACTGTACTGTATACACGCTAAGCTTAAAATTTGTATATACATATTATATCTGTTTCTGCGATAGAGCAAAAACGAAAAATGTTGAAAAATTGCATTTCTTGTATGAGGACCCCGTCGACTTTTGATCAATTGATTTATTAGTAGGGAAATAATTTCTTTTTAAGATATGACAAAGATGAAAGATACAACATAAAAATGTTTAATTACACACAAAAAACAAAGTTTACAATTTTTTTTATATAGGTATACAAAACAAATATCAAAATAAGACGCATCATCATCATCTTCATCAGCCACCCGACGCCCGGTTATTGCCATAATCGCCACGCTTGGCAGGCGGGTTGGCGATCGCAGTATGCGGTTGTAATCATAGGAAGACGCTGTTGCCCGTCTCCTGGTAATTGATTTCCTTAGTCGCCTTCTACGACATCCACGGAAGGAAATGGAGTGACGCTATTCTTAATCCGGCACCACACGGAATAAGACGCATGCTAAGACTTATATTAGGAGAAATTCCAGGGTCCCCCACTAGGCTAGGCCTGCGATGAGGGGAACCAGTTGCATTTAAAAGCGAGAACCAATATTAATTTAAATTCAGCTTGAACAATATTGGAAGTACCAGGCAGAAAAAGAAAATTAATTATATTCTTTTTGTTGCACTAACCCGTGCCGAGCACAATTTTAAAAACATATTTAGAGGCTAAAAACACCCATGCCGGTACCTGACCCCGCGACCTCTGGCTCACCGTGCCAGCGCTCTCCCAACTGAGCTAATGGGCATGGATGGAATTTTTAGCCTCTAAATAGGTTTTTAATAAAATCAATGTTATTGTCATTTCCAAAAACTTGCAAATGTTAAATGAAACCAAACAAAAAATTTACCTAATATAAAAGTTTACATTAGTGCTAAAACCAAAAGTACTACTTATGTTATTAATTTCTCTGTAAGAATATAGTCAACACAACTTAATTTTTAACTCTCTAACTGTGTTAATTTTTAGGGTTTCGTACTCAAAGGGTAAGTGACCCTATTACTAAGACTCCGCTGTCCGTCCGTGTGTCTGTCACCAGCCTGTATCTCATGAACTGTGATAATTAGACAGTTTTCAGTTAATTTTTCAAATATTTCTGCTTGCGTTATAAGAACAAATACCAAAAACAGAATAAAATAAATATTTAAGGGGGTCTCCCATACAACAAACATGATTTTTTGCCGTTTTTTGCTCAATATTGATAACGGAAACCGGTAGACGCTTGGAATATTCAAATGTAATATAGATAATGGTACGGAACCCTTCATGTGCGAGTCCAATTCGCACTTGGCCGGTTTTTATGTCACACAGCTTCACCATCGTGTTATCCTACTATCCTATCCTACTAATATTATAAATGTGAAAGTTTGTGAACATGTCTAGATGTTTGTTACTTAATCACGCAATAACGGCTAAATGGATTTAGATGAAATTCGGTATGGAGATAATTTGAGTCCCGGGCAAAAGCTAGCATTAAATTTTTGACAACGCATATGATCTGAAAATCTATTTGCAAAAGATGATTTTACTACGGCAAATTTCAACCTAAAAACTCTATTTGCAGCATTCTTATATAAGTGAGAGAGTTAAGTATTTTTAGGTATGTCGCTTAACAGATTCTCAGGATAAAAAGTTGCCTCACTTTAAGAACCTCTTTGTAGAGTTAGAGTTTGAAGTAAAAGTTATCTAATTGATGAATGATAAAGTGATGGGTGATAAGTTTTCTAATGACTAATTAAAAATAACCTATTACTATATAATTATATCATCAAAATATTATCGCTATCAAAAGATAAATCAAAATATCATCGTAGGTACAAAGGTCGGAGTCCAGAAAAACAAATTACTTAATAAGCCTGTCTAATAAAGGAAAAAATTCTTAGATAAATGATAGGTATTTTTTGGGTTCCGTAGTGAACGTCCGCGGCTTAGCTCAGAAACCCTTAGTACTAGAAATCTGAGGCACAAATATACATATTAATTACACCGATGAAAATCTTTGAAACATTTTTTAGGGGTCGTCTGCCCCATAAGTTTGGAGTGTCGTGGAATTGGACTTTAAAAATATTGTGAGTGTAGGAAAACCAATTTTTCGACTTTGCAAAATATTAAGCTCTCTAAAACGTAAATTTTTGTCAGTGAGTTTCCCCTTCTCCCGCTTTCTTGGCTAAGCGGTTGTTTGTAGAAACGTGTAAAATAAAATAAATAACACTTTACATACAATTTAATTTAGGTTTAGTCTGGGAGTAAGCAAAAATCTTGGCGACCTACGACGAGCAAACAACTAGAAGGACGTTATTGCTTCCCGTATAATTTTAACGTTGTCTATCAACGGCATGTTCCCACGCATACCAAAGCTGAATGACATGAAACATACGTCATATAACATAGTATATAGGAACAACTTGCATAGTATATATTTATGTATGTATTCTATTAATTATATTCATGTTCTATGGTATAACATTATTTCAGTATGTAGATAATTATGTAAATATTATGCACTTATTTCGTATCTAAATGTGTATTATTATATCTACCTATTATAGTATATTATTATCACTACATAATTATTATATTTATTTTACATGTAAGTAAATTAATTGATCTATCGTATACATACACCTACCTACCCACTATCATCTTCTTTCACTCCTGTCCATCCTAAAGTGGTCTGGAAACGATCACGATAGTTACTGAATACTGGAAACGATAGTTTCTTCAGACTAAGAATTTTATACTCGCTACGCAGGTTTCTGAGTGTAAATACTCGAGCTCTCCTTTGCGATACACTAATAATGTCCAAGCTGAACTATGCCTTGACTGCCTACGGACCTTGTTTATTTGCAAAGACCCATAAACTTTTGCAACGTGTCCAAAACGCTTGCGTCCGCTTTTGCTATGACATACCAGCTCGGGCACATATCACACCATATATTAATAATGCGGACTTATAAAAAATGGGTAATAGGATAAAGTTATTTATGGCAACTTTATTATTTGGAATTATTGAAACTCAGAAACCAACGTATCTATACGAAAAATTAATTTGGCGTTGGTCTAGGATAGGTAACAGCAACAAAATCAGGGCATGTTCAAACCCGCTTGGTGTGCCTGAACATCGAACTGCCGCCTTCCGCGGTAGCTTTCGATTTCAGGCCACCAAGTGCTGGAATGACATCCCTCCACCCTTAAGACAGCTTAACTCTAAGGCTAGCTTTAAAATCAAATTTAATATAAAAAGGTTCTCCTTGAATCGCAGAAGTCGGTCCCTCATTGACCAACTACGTTTTTTGATTTCTTCATAATTTTTCCTACGCACTCATCCACGAGTTTATTATTTATTTATTTTCTCAATTAAATTATAATGTAATCCTATTTATATTTTTGACATGTGTCTAATTAATTAATTATTATTATAAATGGACATACACAATTGTTGGGCATTACTTCGTCACGAAGCATGCACTTAAATAAATAAATATTAAATACTATACCTATCATAATTCGACCTATTACTATCACAATGACATTTATTCAATATGTACTTATTTAATTTAATATACCGTTAATGCTATCATTAATAATTTATACTTTGACATTTGAATATCCAATTGCTGCCGATTCATTTATTTATTTATTAACCTAGTTTCGTTTCCGAGTGCTGCACGTCAGCGCTTTACTGGGTACTGACGGAAGACCAGCGCTGGAGTGGTCTGCCTCTTCAGCATATGCTGAGTCAGAGCCCCTTTGCATTTGCCACACCCACAAATCGTTTTCTCGTATTCTGTTGTTTTGCCTGTGCTTGCATTTTTGTGCTCTCTGTTTGTCTCAATGTTGTAAAATTGTGCTCTGTTTTCTCTTGTGCAACTATTTCTTGTATTTAAATTGTTGTATATGTGTGTGTACGCAGGTGCAAATAAATGTTTTATCTATCTATCTATCTATCTATCTATCTATCTATCACTTTTAGCGATAAGACCGCTGATTGTAAACTACTAAGAACTAGAAATTAAGTACCTTATCTCTGTAAATTACTGGTTTGCAATAAAGCGTTATCTATCCATCTTCCTATTATAGGGGCACCACAGTCATGCCAATGACGACGCGAGTCGCGCGTTTTATTTAACGCGCCCAAACTTCAAAAGCCGCGACTTTCCAGTATTTGCCTTCCACTTCGGGATACAGGCGTGAGTTTATCTAAAGTGTATGTGGAATGGTGGAAGGTGATGGGAAAGAGAAAGCTTACGAGGCCCTTACAAGTTAGCACAGTTTACACCTGTTGTTTATATGGTGGTACTAAGTACACATGACAGCACATCGAAGATAAGATAAGATAAGAATATTCTTTATTGTATACCGGACAAAAATGTTACAGAAACAGCAATGACAAAAGAAAAGATACAATTGGCGGCCTTATTGCTGATAACAATTTCTTCCAGGCAACCTCGTATCGGTGAATTTGCCGAAGGACAAATAGGACAATGATAATCTGAAATAAACTCTATACTTTTGAAATAAGAACGTTCCAAAGTTTAAAATGAGATGGTTGATCTGCTATAGTGACTTGTGAGTTGGTACTCATTAGTTTCTAGTCCCATTTTCCCCTATTTGTTGAGGTCAAAGAGCTACTAATAAGGCGTCAGAGTCACCCGCGCGCCGATTGTAAATCTCAATAATTGAACAGTGAATAATTCAGGTAATTGCCTTTGGAAATATATCGATGTATTCATCAAGCGAAGTTGCGCCGGCGCCCTATTTGAATGAGGACTCTACAAAGGGCAAACTGCATAGAGCTACGAAGATAGTTTTAGATAAATGGAGTAACTCGCATAGAAAACAACGTGTTAAGGTAATCCGAAATTAGGTATATGAACTAAGTGAACAATAATCGACCTACTCTGGGCGAGGCTCTTAGATAGTCTGATTCGTTAAAATGATTGAAAAAAAATTATTTTGAATATATAATAATAATAATAAATATAAGAAATTGCTGTTAGCAATAAGGCCGCCCATTGTACTTTTTTATTGTAACTTTCATATTTTATGTCTCGCTTCTTGTGTGCAATAAAGCATATTCTTATCTTATCTTATATAGCATAATCAGCCTATATGCGTCCCATGGCAGGCCTTCTCTCAAGGAGAGAGTTTTAAATCTATTCGTTGGTTATTTTCAATTATTTTTTATTTCATTTTTCTTATTAACTTGCTTTATTAAGTAAGCGGCGTTTTATTGAAATAAAGAAAAACCTGGAAACAATTTCTTCAGTATCCGTAAATGAAACAACTTCTATTAAGAGCTTAACTTTGAATATTGTTTTTGATTTACAGTTTTGACGTTATTTTTCAATAACACGTTGTAAACTTTCCATTGCGGGGCAGGGTTTCCCGCCGGTTACTAAATTGGTAATTTTAACTAAATAACCACAAAAGTGGATGTCGTAGAAGGCGACTAAGGAAATCAATTACCAAGAGACGGGCAGCAGCGTCTTCCCGAGATTCCAACCGCATACTGCGATCGCCAACCCGCCTGCCAAGCGTGGCGATTATGGCAAAACCCCTCATGGTTATGAAAACCACGAAGAAGGCCTATGTCCTGCAGTGGGCGTCGGGTGGCTGATGAAGATGATGATGATGCGTCTTATTTTGATATTTGTTTTGTATACCTATATAAAAAAAATTGTAAACTTTGTTTTTTGTGTGCAATTAAACATTTTTATGTTGGCGGCGTTGGTGGGCGTCAAATGGCTGATGATGATGATGATGAAGCAGTTAAACACCAAGCGGGCCCACCACGGATTTGCGATTTTATGCGCTGAGGTATGTGAACACCTCATACCTGCACAGTTGACAGCAGGTCAACTTTTACATGTTTCTTTTGTTTATGCTTTTAAAAAGCGGTGGTAGCCTAGTGGGTAGAACATTGGACCTGGAAGCGGGAGACCCAGGTTCGATTCCCAGTGCGGGCATGTACCTATGACTTGTTTTGTTTTGTTTTATTCATGTGATTTTATGTGTGCAATAAAGTATAAATTATAAAGTACATTTGTGAACTTGCTAACGGTGAAGGAAAACATCGCGAGGAAACCTGAGTGTCTGAGCTATTCATATACCTCAGCGCTTGGAATCGCCAATCCGCGGTGGGCAAGCGTGGTGATTAGGTCCATACTCTCTCCCTGAGAGAAGGCCTGTGCCCTACAGTGGGACGTATGTAGGCTGCTTATGCAACTTCTACATGTTGTCGTAAATCGCCCTTAACGTAACTGACTAGAGTGCACGTATGTAAAGTTTGATGTGCTATCGACTGTACCTACATTTGTGAAAATAGTGAATTTATAGTTGCTTCACCATCGCTACCGGGTCACTTTCTTACCACCAATGAATAACTTACTTACAGTAATCTGACAACGTGACGGAAGTGAACAAAATAAAACCACTCATATCGTAATTCGGTGCATCGAATCACATTTCACGGGAAAGTTGAAATAAACGTGTCCAAACCTTCGAATTACCAGTATGGGTTCGTTAAAAACTGATTATTATTTATAAAAACACGATTCCTTAAAAGCCTCTTCAATTTTTTTATGTAGCCTATTACGACCTACTGCAGGGGACAGGTCTTCTCTCAGTTTGGGCTTAACTACTACACTCAGGCACTCAGGTTTCTTCACGATGTTTTCCTGCACAGTTCACTCCTCCAATGCTATTAAAATAGTCTGTAGTAAAGGGAAACACTCACTGAGACAAGATTAAAAGTTTTTATGGGCACAAATTCAGTTTCCCAAATCACTACTGTCAAAAGAAACGTGCATGAATCAAACAACAACACTATTTTTGTAGTGCGTATTCAAACACCCTAGTACCATTAAACTTGTACTAAGGGCGTAAACATGCGGTCTACCGTACTTAAGTCAATAAAACAACTTCCCGTGTCGTAGACTTACTCCACATTTCTCCTCTTCCCAGCTCCACGTATTCGATTGACTGTTCGCGTAGATCTGAATGCTATTGGTCGACCCTGATTGGGCAGTACAGAAGCGGTCACCTAATTACGCAGATTGGGCTTACATACCGCCTATTGTTTATTAGTTGTATGGGTAAGGAGTAGTCAGACGAATTGCACGAAACCAGTCCATATTTGAAGTTGATTAAAGTGCATGGTATTGGCTTGTTTAATAGGGGCCTTTTTTCTATGCTAGTTGGCAGCCAGCTCTTTGAATAGTTTCTTTTTGTTGTATATTTTTAGGGTTCCGTACCCAAGGAGTGTCCTATTACCTATTGCCTTCGCTGTCTGTCTGCCTGTCTGTCCGTCCGAACTTTAAAGCGCTTTATCTTTGGAACCGTAATAGGCGGATTATCTAACAAAAATAAAATTGACAGAATAGTTGGGTCTCCATACAACAAACGTGTTTTTTCGCTGTTTTCCGTACCTTAAAAGGAAAAAAAACGGAAACCTTACGAGATCACTCTGTTGTCCATCCGACCGTCCGACCGTCCAACCGTCTGTTTGTCTGTCTATCAAGAACGCGAGAACGCTGTCCAAGAAAGCGTGGAGGTATTGAATTGATATTAAAACCATATACTGAAGTCTACAGTCCCTTGAAGCTGTGACAAAATCAAATTTCTATGTTAGTAAAAAAGATATATACGGCCGTTTATGCAGCAAAAAGCGTATATTTCGACACTCAAGGGAATCAAAATTTATAGGGTACTTTCCGTTGACCTGCATTTATGAAATTTGGCAAGTGATATCGTCGTATACTACAAATACAGGGAAAAATCTGAGAGCTGTACATTTTTAATTGAATCACAAAAAAGTTGTTTTGAAGTTTAGGAAAAGCTCGGAAAAAACTGTGAGACTCGCTTCCTGAAACAATTATGATATATAAGTACCTACAAATCTGTACGGAATCCTCGTTGGGCGAGTCCGACTCACACTTGTCCGGTTTCTTGTTTATACTCTATCGTAAAAGCTGTAATACAAACATTATATTCTTTTTGTTGCACTAACCCGTGCTGAGGACAATTTTTTAACTATTTACTTACTCAATACGACCCTTCAGGAGAGTTTTTTCAGCGTTTTCTTTGCAAATATTGAAAAATTACTTTATGAAAAGTATTAGTTCAGTTCAGTAAAGTATTACATCGATGTAATGTTTAGAAGTGTGTGTTGTAGTTAAAATAGAATATAAAACATTTTTTTATGACTTGAAATGAACGTTAGAAACGTTACAAATCAAAATTGGTTAGACAACATGAACAAAAAAACTCTCCTTATGTTAAGCCAGGTTTAACAACAACAAAAACAGTCAGGTTTTGTTTTCGTAATATTCAATGCTTCATCGCTTTCAATTCCTTCAACACCTAACGCCACATTGCCATTGTATTTTTTACTTATGTGCAATAAACGTATTAGTAATAATAATAATAATATAGGTAGTGCTTATTAAATATTCCAATATCAAATCTCGGCCTTAAAAAGTTAAGGATAAATGTGAAAACAATTTATCAACACGTTGATGCCATGATTCGACCATAAAATTTCAATTCCGACTTAAGTCTTACTTAAACGTTTATTTAAGATATATCCCATCCGCTGAAACCAACATGGTTTACCTGTGGATTGGGTGGTTTTGGTAGTTAACGAAGTAATTTCCATAAGTTCCATCCAAAGTCCTTGCGTGTTAACAATAGGTAGCCAGACGTTTATTTCCTCTCCTTTCATTAGTTCCACGTTTTCGATGGTAGAGCCAGTATAGCCCCAGGAAACGGATTGGCAGCCAGCATTTAACCAAAACACTGATGACTACCGTCCTGCCTCAGGAATTCCAAATTTAAACGGCAATCAGACTCGAAACGAATTGCCAGTTGGAAAAATATGTAAATTGTCCAAAACGGTCAGAATTCGAGATTAGTGGTTTCAGTGAGATTTGCTTTTAATTCGTATTTGGCATCCGTTGCCAGCTTCTGTTCAAGTATACCTAATTTGAATGTTTGTAAAGCTTCTTCCTTTGCAAAATGTTTCAATTAGCTCTTTGCAAATTGCAATCGGTTATGATCACAGTATGATGCTCTAAGGAATCTATTCAACTCTTATTCGCTTAAAGAAAGAAATAAAGAAACACATTTATTATACCAACAAGATACATCAAAGAAACAAAATAAGCAGATAAGTAACATAATATGCACAACAACAGAAAGAAAACTAAATACACAACAGACAAATAAAACAGGACCATAGATGTGGCTGTGGTGTGTCTAAGTTTCTACAAAAGGCAGCTGACTCAGCGTTTTTGTAGCGACACTTCAGCGTGTATATCATTAAAATAATTTTTATCTACTACGTAATTTCTCCACTGTATAGACTCGTCCGATTGAACCTACTCCGAACTATCAAATGTATAGATATTCTGACAGTTCGGAAACTTTAAAATGGATAAGCCAGACAGTGGACATTCGTGTGTATGAAGCGTGGCCTTTAATAGCCACATCGTTAAGTAAACCTACCCTATGAAGAGGACCGTGATCGCTTATTGACCAATGAGATACGAGTATTTGTTTCCCCAGGAGTTCGACTCGTGGCACGGAGTATAGTACGCGATCGACATGCGCGTCTTCAATACAATGAAAAGAAAGAAATACCTAGAGCGCTGTTAATGATATTATAATGAATGATGGCACTCTATCTCTTTCTTACACACACCAAGAATGGCGGGTGGTTTTAAAGCCATACCAAAATGAACGTTTATTAACAATAGCTATCGAATACGTTAGTTGGTTTTTAAAAAAAGGCACTTTCCAAAAATATCTCGACACAAACTCGAATATATGAGAACCATTAGTAGCTAGCCAGAGTGGTGCGTACGCGCCGCTGCGGGTCTGCGGGTCATTGTTCTAATAGACGGAGTTAATAGTTCGCGAATTTTTTGAAACAAGGTTCCTCACCTCCAAACAAGATTTCTTAGCTCAATTTTTTTTACGTCTATACTTAAAAGTAATAATCTAACGGCCTTATTTATAAAGACACGATTCCTCTGAAGCACTCTTCGCAGTCAAGTTATTTAATCTGTGGTTACGTCTCTTCCTTGTAAAACTATTTTAACAGACTATTTTAATCGGCATTTATTGAGTGTTATAAGGAATTCATTTTTTTCAAGTTAGAACGTAAAAAGATGTCATTTTTAGTTACTAGTTACATAACAGCTGCTTTCAAACAACCCACATTTCAGCCAGTCTGAAGAGCGAGATAGTACGACACGTTCTGTAAAAGTTCGCATGCTGAACGCGGGCATGTTAGACGTTCAGAGACAGAGATGGAACGGAGAAGTCGTGATGGGTGTTTTATCTTTTTTTGCATTGGAATGAAATGTTTAGTGCTAACTCCGTTCTAATAGCACACTGTATGGATTGAGAAGCATCCCTCTCGGGCACAGACCGTTTTCGACGTTCAGGCGAAATTCTTTGATTGTAGTGTTTAGAGCAGTGCTTTAGGAAGGCTCGTTTTAAGAACGTTTGAATGTTTTGAATGCTTCGTTTTACTGAATTTGTTTTTCGGTTACCTAGTCTGTAATTTAGTGCAAAAACATAGCTGTAGATATAACGGATCTACACGTGGTTGGTAGTGGCCTTCTCTCTCTGAGGGATGGCTTTGTTAGAGACGGCCTAGGTGTGGTAGGTTAGCTTAGGTTTATAATCCTAGCCCAAAACACAAATTTTTGGGGACGTGAACAAACTTATAAAATTACTCTATAACATTTTTATATCTTTATTAAATTTACGGAGAGCTGTCGTCAAACAATTATTCATGTTCAATGTATGTTCATACATACATGTTCTTTTTAGACAAAATAAGGGAAATGCTATTTTAATATAGCTAAAAAAATGTGGTATAGATCTATAGTAATTTAATGTCAATTTGACTTATGTTCTTTAGTCCACTGACACTAGAATTAATGTCTAATAAGGTAATTCGCTACAGCAAAAACTCACAGCAACAGCTATCATAGCAGCTACGAATTTCATCGGTAACGTACACATTGCAGTTTTGCCGTCGAACTACGTAGCAGAGTCGATAAGATATATGTATTTATATAAGAGATATGTTGACGTGGGTGTTAGGCCATCAGGAGGTCGGTAAGTTAATTAAATCATATTTATCCAAATGCAATGGGTTTAGAGGTTTAGGGTTCCGTGTGGCGCCCGATTAAGAGTAGCGTCACTCCATTTCCTTCCGTGGATGTCATAGAAGGCGACTAAGGAAACCAATTACCAGGAGACGGGCAGCAGCGTCTTCCTGAGATTCCAACCGCATACTGCGATCGCCAACCCGCCTGCCAAACGTGGCGATTATGGCAAAACCCTCATGGTTATGAAAACCACGAAGGAAGCCGGTGTCCTGCAGTGGGCGTCAAATGGCTGATGATGATGATGAATGGGTTTAGAACATGTTGTGTTTTACAGTTGCTATTACCTACGCATAACGCACATATTTTGTTTTAACGATAACAAAATAATTACCTTATCTTGGATTATTATGGCTGGCTTACCATATACCACACACTAGCTGACTCGGAAAACGTTATTTTGCCATATTAATTAGCTTATGACCTATTCACAGGCCTACCAAATATACACAAAAAAATTCATAAGAATCGTTGAAGCCGTTTTGGAGGAGTTCGATAACCAATACTGTGACACGAGATTAATATATATTGGATGATATATAACCTATGTAAACAATATATAAAATTTAAGCAATATAGTTCTTTACATTCTATATATATTAAGTAAAATTTAGTTGGCTACTTAATGCCAACTAAATCAGTCACCTAACAGTAGTAGATAATAATGAAGTGAAAAGGAAAACTTGTGATAGTTTTTACAATTTAACGAGTAATAGTGGACCAACTTATAAAAGGCAAACGTTTGCAAGCGTCAGTTACTACAATCCGTTAGACTCACAAATGTTACGTTGATTGTGTGCGCGTCGCCTCGCTTTTAAGCGGAATTTTGTTACACATACACTGTCTTTTTGTGGCATGTCTATGAGGTGTTGTATAAGTCTTTTAAGTCACAAATTTTAATATATTACTTACTCACTCACTCAATCATCCACTCACTCACGCGCTCATGCACTCACGCACTCACTTACTCACTCACTCACTGAGTCACTCACTCACGCGCTCATGCACTCACGCACTCACTTACTCACTCACTCACTGAGTCACTCACTCACTCACTCACTCACTCACTAACTCACTCATTCAGTCACTTACTGACTCACTCCCTGCCTTCCTCACTTATTTACTTTGATAAAAAAGTCGTTGGTACAGGCCGGTAACTGAACCCAGGAACGACAGGAGACTCCCGAATGTAACGCCAGCGACGAACTGCTGCGCTGCGACGTGTATAGTTAACATTTAGTGTAAACTACTAACCTCTGGCTTCTCGTAATAACAATGTGTTAACCTACAGTTAACAGCTCTTAGTTGTTTTTTTGACCTTGGCCAACTGAGATTTGTTAGTGTGTTAGGAATAGGCGGTTAATCACTTAACATGTGTAAACCAGCCATTAGGTAGTATTATTCTTTTTATGTTGAGCAATGCAATCGTTTCGTAAATTTAAATCTGCGTATTTAGGTATAATGTTTATCAAACACGAAAATGGCATGATAAAGTAAGTAAGACTGCCTATGCGTTTAAATCTATTGTAGTCGATGTAGATTAGATTTGAATTACTACCATATTATTATGAAGCCGGATTTTCCCCTTGAGTGACACATTTTCTCCCGTGTTTGGACGTATGAATTTGTTACAGTAACACCTAACACTCCATAAAGCGAAAAGAAATACATACATACAATACTTACGCCCGGTTTCTCGTACACTAACAAGCTGTTAATCTAATGTTAACAGCTGTCAGTGGTTTTTTTTTGTATGCACTTTGGTCAATTGACAGTTGTTAACAGTAGATTAACAGCGTGTTAGTGTACGAGAAGCTGGGGGTTAGTCTGTATCCCGGAGGAGTAGGCAGAAAACAGGGTTTGCCACTTGCCATGATCCTGACAGACCTCATTCGCCTCATTAAGAGGCTGACACACTAGGCTCAGCCATCCATTTCGATATGAATACGAAGGAAAGAGAAGTAAGGCGTAAAATTGGAAAATAAGGGATTTTTTAAAAACTTTCGGTCTTATTTATAAAAAGACAGACTCTTAAGACCCTTTCGGCTGCCATGGTAACTGTGTTTTGTAACCAGAAGAGAAGAAACCATCGTCTTTTCTCGTAACCAAGTTACAAATGAGGACGTTTTAGCCCATTTTTGTAAATTTGTGATAATCACGGCATTTATTTACTCGTTATTGTCTCGTCACGTAACCAAGTTACAATCTAAGAAAATCTAGTGAATCTACTTACAAACTAAAATAAATAAATCTACAACTTTCTGAGTTTGGTTATTTGTTACTCAATCTCGCTAAAAACGGCTGAGCGGTGTTTAGCACATACTCGTAGATAGTTTATTGCCTGGATTAACGGGCTAGTATTATAGGACATCAATTACCTGGAGACGGGCAGCAACGTCTTTCTGAGATTCCAACCGCATACTGCGATCGCCAATCCGCCTGCCATTATGGCAAAACCCGTCATGGTTATAAAAACCACGAAGGAGGCCTTTGACCTGCAGTGACCGTTAAATGGCTGATGATGATGATGATTATAGGACACATTTTTCCCTAGGGTTTTTTCCAATATCCACAAGGACGAAGCCTCGGGTGGAAGGTGGTATTTAATGGGACTTTAAGTTAAACTAAGTTGTTTACCAAT
Organism: Yponomeuta cagnagella; assembly: GCA_947310995.1. Taxonomy (NCBI): domain Eukaryota; kingdom Metazoa; phylum Arthropoda; class Insecta; order Lepidoptera; family Yponomeutidae; genus Yponomeuta; species Yponomeuta cagnagella. Next base: position 16,318,034 of record OX371270.1, on the reverse strand, counting down.
TGGGAATAAAAGTTCGCCTATCGTAACTGAGAAAGACGGTTACAACACTGTTACGAAAACACACAGAAAAGTCTTGGTTGGTAACTTGATGACGAGACTATTTATTTTTTAGGTAGGTAACTGGTAAGGAAATGCCATGATTTTTATAAAGTTGCGAAAACGGAAAAAAGCCTTTGTTCGTGACTTGGTTACGAGACAAGACGACAATTTCTTCTTAGGTAACTCGTTACAAAACACAGTTACCATGGCGGCCGAAAGGCTTAAGACGGAGTTAAGGCCGGTTTATAACAGGAACTCCGCCCATAAACCGGCTTCTTTTTGTTAATAAGTCCGTTGTAGTTTAAATATATTATGCGTATAGAGTGTCATGATTTGTTGTCGGGTGTACCAACAATTCGCAAAGACTATTTTTTTTCTTGAGGGCTGAATCAAAAACCATTTCGAGATTAACATCTAAGTAACCATATTTTCTATATTTAAGATAAATATTAAGGAAGATGAGCGTTATTTTTGCCAAAAAACAATAACCTTCATTTGACCTTCTGATGACGTCACATTTTAAAATAAACATAACATATGGCAACACTACGTTACTTAAAAAAAAGGACTTGCTGTCATAATTGTCATATGCATATCATTTCCTTGTCTGTGAAAAAAATGTCTGTGACAGCAAATCACAGAAACAAAGTGTGACAGTTTGCGCGACGTTTCGGCGTGTGCACTCGAAAAATATGACGTCACCCTTTCAAATATTTTAAATAAATAATTTATAATAATAAACTTAACAAATCGCTGAAAAAATGAAATTAGTCTCTAGAAATTACTTCTGCTTTAAGAAAAAAATATAAAATAAGATCAAAATAAAAAATATACTGCCCGAATTTACTGGTGTGCCTTTAAATATGCGAGCTCGCGCGACGCGCAGCGCAAGAACTTGCGAATTGATTCGCATAGGCGTTCATAATAGTAACCTCTTTACAAACTTCTCTGTATTACGTACAGGCAGCGTGATTAATTTTATTCTAAATTCTAATTTATACTAAAATATTTATTTTAATCGAAATTCGTAAATAATTTGATCAGAACTTTGATGAACTAATTTAATTTTTACTGAACACACAATTTTTAAAGTTGTATACCTACTTCCGTAAAGGTGTTTTACACTGAATTATACAGTAGAACAAGTAGTTTTTAAAATGAAATGTGAAAATACTGTTGGAGTAGCTAATAAATAAAAATAATAATAATCCATGTCACGACCTAGTTTACGAAATACGTACTGTACGGTTGACGGTCGTCGAAGGAATGGTCACCCGAATCGTGGAAGAGATGCGTCACCCGAATCGTGGAAGAGATGCGTCACCCGAATCGTGGAAGAGATGCCTTGCCGCACGATATCGCATCGCAGCAATTCGTGTCACAGTTTTCTGCGTTGCGAATTCGCAACGCGCCGATTCGCATGTTTTTGGACGGAGCCTCAGAAACATCCGTGTAATTCCCTTTTTTGCGTACAATAAAATAGTCTCTATCTATATCTATCTACCTACTTCTACACAACATAGTCACCTGTCCTGCTCCCAAACTAGGATACACTGCTATGTTAACCAGACAAGAACTTCACAAACATAGCATTGCATTCGCACAAATCCCCTACGGCGGACTCCAGCTGGAATGGAACCCTCGACATCTGTTTGTAGTCAAGGGTGTCAATCGCTAGACCAATGAGAAACTCAAAAATTTAAGGCTGACTGACACCACTCCTTAAATGTCGCTTAAGCCGCCATTTAAATCCACTCTTGAATGAAGAATTTCAGTATTTAACAGCCGTTTAAGACACATTTAAGAAAGCGGTGCAAGTTGGCCTAAAACCATGACTGTCTTACCCCAGCAACTATTACCATAATCAAAGTAATCAATTCACATAATAAATGATACAAAGTTGCACCATCAACGATGCTCTCGTGTTGGTAGCAATTATAAGAAAAGAAAGCATTAATTATATTATAATTAAAGTCGTACCCTGAGGCCGTACTATATGGCTACGACGGACACAAATGCTTGAGCTTACTGTTTTATTACACGTAGTTAGATAGAAAATACTGCACAACCAGGAGAAATAATTACAAATAGTTTCTTATATCTAATGTACCTCTGAATGTTGTAAGTTAACTAGTTTTACGCAGCGGTGGTAGCCTAGTGGGTAGAACATTGGACTCTGAAGCGAGAGACTCCCAGTGCGGGTATGTACCTATGACTTTGTTTTCTAAGTTATGTAAATTTGTGAAGTTATAGTAGCAATACCACTCGCTAACCGTGAAGGAGAACATCGTGAGGAAACCTGAGTGTCTGAGCTATTCACATACCTCAGCGCTTGAAATCGCCAATCGGCGGTGGGCACGCGTGGTGATTAAGCCCATACTCTCACTCTGAGAGAAGGCCTGTGCCCTACATAACAGTGGGACGTATGTAGGCTCAATCAATCATTCAAGTAGATTTAAATATCATCATCATTCAGCCACAAGAAGTCCACCGCTGGACATAGGCCTCCTCCATGGATTTCCACAAAGACCGGTTGGAAGCGGCCTGCATCCAGCGCCTTCCTGCCACTTGGATGAGGTCATCTGTCCATCTTGTGGCTGGTCGTCCTACGCTGCGCTTGCCGATATGTGGTCTCCATTCGAGAACTTTTCGGCGATTAATGATCGAGAAATTGCAAAAAAATATGTTTTGATCTAATTGATGGTGTCATTTTTAAAGATAAATAATTGTGATAAAGATTTTGCTTATTTCTTTTACAATTGATATGTTCATAATCTGTCTATAGGCTCAAGGTCACGCAACGAGCTATGGAAAGGGCTATGCTCGGAATTTCTCTACGAGATCGAATCAGAAATTATGAGATCCGTAGATGAACGAAAGTCGTTGACATAGCCCAGCGGATTAGTAAGTTGAAGTGGCAGTGGGCGGGGCACATAGCACGCAGTTTTAAGTAACTTATGTTTAATTCTAAGGTACTAGGATTCCTAACTGATTCTATTGATCCGTACCATTTTTTTCCTGAATTATTGGTAACATTTTATTTATTTGTGTAACTGGTCGGGTTTCGGCTATAATTAGTAATTATTTTTTGCCCACTTCTATATTATTTTAAAGAAATAGTTAAAAGTAAATTATAATAAAGTCATTTAAAAAAAAAATCTTTAATTAATACTTAACTTTATGTTGAAAGTAGGGACATGGTTCAAAAGAAATGCGAAAATAAAACTAGTTTTGTTCATAATTTGGCAGTTTTTAGTTAAAAACGATTCTCCCTAGAGCTGAAAGCTGAAAGAAAACTTTCAACCCACTCCTCAGGCAAATTCAGACCTACTTTTCAAGTATGAGGAATGAAAATGTTATTTGTTACTTATGTACTAAACTCCCTACTATTGACAATAAACAAAATATACTTAAATAAATTTACTTATTTCTCATGGACCAGGGTCCATCTACAACCAACCGACAGTAATGAATTTGTAATTAGTTTCGGACCGCCGTTTCGCCTGAGGACCACATTTGTATGGTAAATCGGCCGCTCATGACGCCCCTTGTTTTAGTGAGTATTTTGTGAAGGTCTTCAATTTGACTGCCACGCTTCGGCGACAGAGGTCGTGGCTTCGATTACCTGGAGGGCGTTGTATTTGATTGTGGCTTCAGTCTGGGTGCATTTCTTGTTTGTGATGTCCTTGCCTGGTAACCATAGCACAGGATATCCTAGTTTGGGACCAGGTCAAGTGGTTGCGTTATGTGGATATTATTATTCGCGCTCTTTTAATGTAATAGATCGTTTCGTTTCATATTTTTGTTCAATTTGTAGTCACTATAACATTAATTAAACACGTCTGAATAAAAACATGAAAAAAAAAACCAATACATAAAGAAATGTTTTTCTCGCAAGTTACGTATTGTGGGTTGGAATGTTTCTGCGTAAGACGGTCTCATTGCCGTTCTATGAAATGAGGCCCAGGTCATACTGGCCTGCGACAAGACTACGTGAAACAAGCTGCACTAAAAAAAGGGTTTAACTCTTAAATATCATCATCGTCAACCCATTATGTCCCCACCGAGGGGCACGGGTCTCTTCCCTGAGGAAGGTATAGGCCATATACTCCACCACGGGGGCCAAGTCCGGATTGGTGGAGGCTTGTAGACTAGTGGCTCGTCTACTGTCAGAAGTTGTCAAGCCGCCCTAAGGCCTCTGACTTGGCTTAACGACTGCCATCTATCGACGGCAGCCGGCACCAACAGCTTAACGTGCCTTGCGAAGCACGGAACCGCTCGGAAAAATGCCACTAGCGTTAGGCATAGACGGCGACCCATCCATGCACTGAACGCGCCCTGTGTTGCTTAACCTTCGTGATCGTTTAAGATCACTCAGGCAGCCGGGGCTACGAGCGATTCCTTAAATATAATGATGTTTAACTCTTAAATATAATGAAGCATGGAACGAGTTATCTTTTTCGTCATGTTTTCATTGATGATTTAAGTTTTTGACAGTTGTTTTTTTGCACCACCTATGGTTGACTGGCAGAAAATGCATATATTGATGCTAACATCACTATGGCGATAATGGCAAAACCCCTCATGGTTATGAAAACTACGAAGGAGGCCTGTGTCCTGCAGTGGGCGTCAAATGGCTGATGATGATGATAATGATGATGCTAACATAAACCAAATTGCCGTTGTATTTTTTGACATATGTGCAGTAAACGTAATAACAATAACCATAGGAGAGGACTTTTCTGAACCAAGTTTTTATAATACTTATCCTAATTTTTCTTTTTTAGTGGTCAAGACCTGCATTAGGTCAATAACTAACTTCGGAAGGTTCACCAAATGTTTAATCCTCGTACTCGTAGGGTTTACGCTAAAACGCGCACATATTTAAGTTTCTGACACATCCCAATTAGAATTCGTGTATGACAATTTTTCCTCTACGAGTTCAGAGATTTTTAATTTTCGAATTATCAGGGTTTATTATATTTTTTTTATTCAAATCGCGCTTTACGGTGCTCTTTCAATGTCACAGCCTTCAGTAAAACATTGTCCTACAGAAGAAGGTCCATTCTACTTAATACACATATAGGTATATGGTTTTAAGCACTATCTGTTAAACAGCGCCATTCCAAAGTCGAAAACCCGTAAAAAATCGAAAATCGTCGAGAAAAAGTGGTTGTAAGTGACAAACTCTGTTTCAGGAGTGCGCATTTTAGAAATTACCTTGTATACTTAACTTCATCAAGTCAGTTATTTAAAACTGTGGTCTCATGATTGCCCAAAAAACGACGAAGTCTAAGCTAAGGTTTCCTCCAAAAACGGCGGCGTTTTGTAGCGGTCGCCATTTAGCGGTGAATGACGTTACTGAAACGTTGGCCATGACATCAAGATGGCGTGGTTTCCTAAAGAGCGTTGTTTGTCACCGTAACTTTAAGTTTTCCAGGAAACCGCGCCATTTTGTTTACATAGACAACGTTCTAGTGACGTCATTCACCGCTGTACTACGGCTGCTTCGTGACGCCACCGCTTTTGGAGAAAACCAGAGCTGAGTTTACGAGCTAGTTGTTTAAAACTGATTGCCCAAAGAACGACAAAGTCTCAGGAGTTTTGATAGTCTTCTTCTGCATGAGCCTCCTATATTTAAATGCAAACAATAATTTCCAGTGCAAAAAAGCATAAATCCAGATCTCAACCGCACCTTACACTCATTATTATACCCATACACGAGATACCAACTCTCTCCACACGATTGCGTTCTTTACTGGGTTCAGCATAGGAGTTACAGTTGAAATGGCGGGTGTGGCGTACCAAGTGGGCCATGTAATGTCACAGTAATTCACTGAGTGTATCATCAGCGGCGCAGGCGCAGCGCCTGGGGGCCGGAAGGGGCCAGAATGAAGGTCTCTGTACACAAGATCCGTCATTGGGGACTTAAGATGCATGATCAAAGCGACAGAAAAAGAGTACAGCAGCAAAAAATACAGGCTAGTAATAGGGAAAGATATTATTGATGTACGAGATTCTCTAAAAATATATATATATATCGGATACTTGATCATAGACAATAAAAAAAATATATTGTCTGGTAGTTGCAGCAACTAAAGATTTTTTTGGAATCTTCAGGTAATTGAAACCTGAGAAAATGTTATAATTTAGTGGCCTATTACTCGTTAACTTGTAAAGCCTACTTAACCGTGAATTTAAGTTACTTATACATGCTAGACCCTGAATTTTTTCACCATTCTACAATCAATCTTTAAGCCAGGAGAGGGCGGGGACGCTCTGCTCGGACAAAAAAAAAAATGCGCTTTAAAGCCTAATATTTCGCAAACGGACCTAAATCTAAAATGATCTTCCTATGGCAACAATATTTTTAAACGACCAATCCAACGATACCATATTATTATGGTGTAGGCGAGAAAAAAAATCATATATTATTTAGGTGTAGGTCGTACCCAAAATGAAAAAAGTAAGATTTTATTCTACCGTTTTGTCGGCGTGATTAATATGTAAGTATGTCTTTGACAAACAGCTATCTCGTACTAATCGTCTCTGAGCTAAGCTGTGGACAGATAGACGGACAGACAGACAGACAAACTATAAGGGTTCCTTCATCATCATCATCAGCCACTCGACGCCCACTGCAGGACACAGGCCTCCCTCATGGTTATCATAAGCATGAGGGGTTTTGCCATAATCGCCACGCTCGGCAGGCGGGTTGGCGATCGCAGTATGCTATTGAAATCTCAGGAAGACGCTGCTGGCCGTCTCCTGGTAATTTATTTCCTTAGTCGCCTTCTACGACATCCACGGAAAGAAATGGAGTGACGCTATTCTTAATCCGGCGCCACCCGGCGACCTTATCGACTATGGAACTCTTAAAACATTTGTTTATAAAATGTGTAAATGTTTCTTTCTTAGTGTACAATAAAGCATATTAAATTAAGTAAGTTAACAGTAGACTAACAGACCGTTAGGCCGACTTGGACTACCTCTCAAATGTCACTTAAGTCGCCATTTAAATCGAATTTTGTATGAAGAATTTTAGTTAAATGCCATTTAAACCACGTTTAAGGAAGTAGAGGAAGTCAGCCTAAGTGTACGAAACACGGGGGGTAAGTTTTTTATTCCAACAACAATTTCATATCTCTTCTCTTGCCTTCCCTCCGTGAACGGAAGCTGTGTGCATTGATCCGGAGTGGCCAGAATTAAAATGGCGGCCGCCGCATACGAAACGATCGCGTAATCGCAGGAGCTCGTCTCGCACGCATATCGGACTCTGCTTATTTATTTGTCGGCCTCTTTTTGCTTTGTTCTGCTGCGAATTTACGCGCTGTTCTATTCAATACAGGGTGTGAGCGGTGGTAGCGGAGCGATAGATCGCGGGCTTCTCATTCGGGAGGTCGTGAGTTCGAATCCTGGCATGTAGCAATGACTTTTTTTCTAAGTTACGTACATACATTTGTGAAGTTGTAGTAGCAATACCACACGCTAACTGTGAAGGAAAAAATCGTGAGGAAACCCTAGTGTCTGAGGTATTTACATTCCTTAGCGCTTGCTAGGTCCGAAGTAGAAATCTGTGTTGATGTCCTATAGTCCCCTAGGAGTTAAAAGACCGAAGAAGAACCGCTTGCTACGTACAATGGCCTAACTATGAGGCTAAGTGCGAAAATCTCAGGTCCAACAAGAACTAGGGCGTAACAAAATTACTGTATACTTAAGAATTATAATAATTAATAACTTCCACACAACACAATCACTTGTCCAGGACCCAATAAGAGAGTATCTGCCGTTAAACTGCGATACAGTTTGGCAGAAGGAAAAATATTATGCTTCTTTGTCACAGCACTTAAAAAAAAAATTAAAAAAAATGTAGGATACTCTAAAAATCCTATTTGGAGGCTAAAAATTTCACCCATGCCGGGACTTGAACCCGAGACCTCTGGCTAACCGTGCCAACCGTGTAACCGTGTACGTAATACAGAGAAGTTTGTAAAGAGGCTCGAAATTTCGCCGATGCGTGCACTTGCCCATTAGCTCAGTTGGGAGAGCGCTGGCATAGTTAGCCATAGGTCGCGGGTTCAAGTCCCGGGATGGGTGGAATTTTTAACCTCTAAATAGGTTTTTACAATTGTCCTCAGCGCGGGTTAGTGCATGTGGTAATCAGGCAAGGAAATCACAAACATGGAAATACACCCAGACTGAGGCTATTTCTGCAAATCCAGTACGGAATATATAGATTGAACAGTCGATGAAACTGAACCCACACGCTTGTCATTATTAGCAACTCATAATAAAAAAAAAGATTTTTATATGTTCATGCATCTATTGACTAAATTAATTCGTCATTAAGTCCCATTTTAAGTGATCCTCTCTTCTTCTGAGAATAAACGTCTTAAGCATGGTGACCCAACCATGAATTTGTCATTGTACCATAATGCACTAGCAGAAACGAAGCCCGACATACGAGTGTCTTGATATGCTCTCGTGTGTAAACCCTTTAAGTTATTTGCCATACAAATCTTCCAGGAAAGGGCGGCATCCTTTTCGGTCCCCTTGTCTCTCTCGAGGGAGATTTTCGGTTAATCTGACGTCGGTGCGGCTTATTAGTCCTTCAGCGTTGTTGTTTTATTTACGTGGCTTACAGATACATACATGTATTACTGCTGACTCAGCAAAACGTTGTTTTGCCATATTAATTGGCCTACGACCTATTCTCAGAGCTACCAAATGTACCCAAAAGAATTCATAAAAATGGGTGAAGCCGTTTCCGAGGAGTTCCATAATAAGCACTGTGACACGAGATTTGTATTATATATTAGATATATAAATGAATGGCTGTTCGTTAGTCTCGTTAACGGACGTATACTACTCGAGAACGGCTGGACCGATTCATCATCGTCATCAGCCATTTGACGCCCACTGCGGGCCATAATTTCACATTAAAATGTGAAAATTACTTTGCTAAATTCCGCCAAAATCCCACAATCATATCATCATCATCATTAGCCATTTGACGCCCACTGCAGGACATAGGCCTCCATCATGGTTTTCAACCATGAAGGGTTTTGCCATAATCACCACGCTTGGCACGCGGGTTGGCAATCGCAGTATGCGGTTGGAATCCCAGGAAGACGCTTCTGCCCGTCTCCTGGTTGATTTCTTTAGTCGCCTTCTACGAAATCCACGGAAGGAAATCGAGTGACGCTATTCTTAATCCGGCGCCACACGGAATCACCATGGGGTTAGTTAATGCAGAATCAAGACACAAACACACCACCACCGACACCTTATGTGAAAAATTGCGTTTCGACGCGTTGCGACGCGTTTCGTCTCTAACACGAGGCATCCTCAGGCTCCGATGGTCGACTGACAAGTGACCGTCACCGCAACAGCACTTCGTATTTATAGGCTAGGCCAACCCGCCCCCCGATGACATAATCTAACCGTCAAACCGGTGACCCTTAAGCCGTCAACCGCCTAACGGTCATTATTGGTCATTATTTAATACTTTTATTGCACTCAAACTAAATGGCAAGAACAAAAAAAAGATGATAGATGTTGGTGATATGAGGTTCACGAGGTCATACATTTAACGTAACAGGATTTGGAGCTATGCTCGACACTGAAATGGCTCCTAAGTGTGCCGTCTCTGTGATTTGGTTTTCTGGAAAGGAAGAAATCTTGTTTTCTGAAAACTATCAAAACAGCCCAGATTGTGGATACCATGTTTGTGACGAATTAATAATATATATTAGACTAAGGGAATCTATACCAGGAGACGGGCAGCAGGGTTTTCCTGAGATTCCAACCGCATACTGCGATCGCCAACCCGCATGCCAAGTGTGGCGATTATCGCAAATCCCCTCATGGTTATGAAAACTACGAAGGAGGCCTATGTCATGCAGTGTGCGTCAAATGGCTGATGATGATGATGAATAGACACATAGGCTTATAAAAATCAACAATTTTAAACGATGAGTTGCTAATTATGAGAGCGGTGGTAGCCTAATGGGTAGAACATTGGACTCGGAAGCGAGAGACCCAGGTTCGATTCCCATTGCGGGCATGTACCCATTACTTTGTTTTCTAAGTTATGTACATTTGTGCACTTCGTGCGCTAAACTTCATGGGAAACATCGTGAGAAAACCTGAGTGTCTGAGCTATGCACATACCTCAGCGCTTGAAATCACCAATCGGCGGTGGGCACGCGTGGTGATAAACCCATACTCTCTCTCTGAGAGAAGATCTGTGCCCTGTGGGACGTATATAGACTGCTTATGGTAATTATTGAGCGTGAGGGTTCAGTTTGATCAACTGTCCAAACCTGCATATTCCGTATATGTTTTGTACAAATGGCCTGAGTCTGGGTGTATCTCCGTATTTGTGAGATCCTTGCCTGGTTACAATAACACAGGGTATCCTAGTTTTGGATCAGGACAAGTGACTGCGTTGTGGGGAAGTTATTATTGTAGTCTGTGTCGAAGTGAGTGTCGAAGTAAGTCTTAGGTCTGAAAAGCACTTGCTGTTCATAGTGTGCGGTTAAATTCCGCTCATTTCTGGAATGAATGATGAATGAATGAGGTATGCGAATACCTCAGACACTCGGGTTTCATCACGATGTTTTTCTTCGCGATTAGAGAGTGGGTTCCTACTACAACTTCACAAATGTACGTTACTTAGAAAACCAAGTCATATCTACATGCCGGGATTCGAACCCACGGCCTCCCGAATGTGAAGTCGTCCTACCGCTGCGCTACTGCCGCTCACTGGTAGATATAAGACAAATAAATTAAAAAAAATCGTTCCGGTACGGAACTCTACAATGGGGTTCCGTTAGCACACTTTGGACAAGGAACCCTAAGAAGCAACGGTCTTTCTCATCCTCCTTCCTAATCCCCGTACAATATTGACGTGTCGTACCGGCTTTGCCCGACAGAACCTCGACCAAATTGAGTCGAAATTAATGACAATATTAAAATATTAAGCTCGTCGCCTACTGACGCTGACAAATCCGCTTACGGACGGACGTGTGTTGGAGATAATGTGCGAAGGACAGATGGACAGTAGGTTGGACGGGTTGGTTGGGAGCGCCGTAAAATAAAAGTTTTAATTTTGTGGCGTAATTTAACTATTTTTCTGGCCTCTGCCTACCCCTCCAAGATACAGGCATAAGTTTATGTATGTATGTATTAAACAAAACCGACCAAGTGCGAGTTGGACTCGCGCACGAGGGTTCCGTACCATTATCTATACAACATTTGAATACTGTCTAGCTATACCGGTTCATGGGAGAGACAGCTTGGTAACTGACAGACGGAACGTAACGTACGTAACCTTTAGGTACGGAACCCTAAAAAGATAAGAAATAAGTACCGGAAACTGGCGTGCGTTGAAAGCGAAAGTGGTTTTGTCAGGATCGTGGCAAGTGGCAAAACCTGGCCTCTGCCTACCCCTCCGCGATACATACGTGAGTTTATGTAATGTACGTATTAAGTATTAGTATAGGTAGTACATCAAACTTTTCGTTTTTAGGGTTCCGTATTCGAAAAGGACCAACCGCGAACCTATAAAGAGCTAAATAGGCTGACCTATAAAGAGCTAAATAGGCTAATACGGGAGTTATTCAAAATACCATAAGGGATTCTACTTCTTGAACTACTCAATTCTCACAGAATAACTCATATTCATAGAATTACTCCAATGTAAGAAACAGGAAAGGAATGCTTTTTAACGATTTTTGGTTTTGTACTATTGTAAAAGTGACCGAACCTAATCCATACATGCTTCAAACTGTGTGACTATAGAGAAGGGACATACTTCGACCAAATAGGAAGTATTAGCAAAGGGCAAGACAAAAAGTATCCGAAACCGGCGTGCTTGCATTCAACGGTCCACATTCATTGTTGATGAAGCGACAGAGATCTGTCAGGATCGTGGCAAGTGGCAGACTGCTGGTCTCTACTCCGGGATACAAGCGTGAGTTTATGTTATGTTGTGTTTTTAATAAAAACTGGCCAAGTACTAGCGAGTGGTGCTAACTAAAACACAATTTAATCAGTCCTCTCTCTTTCATTCTAGCACGTGGGTAACGCTTACGAGCGTGAAAGTATAATATACGTGTAAGAAAGAAAGATAGAAAGATATATTTATTTGATGACACAATACTCAAAAACATAAAATCACATAACAAAACACAACAGCTAATCAGATAACACAATGTGAGTAACGGTAACAAATATATAAAAACACGAAAACCAACTATAATCATCATCAGCCATTTGACGCCCACTGCAGGACATAGGCCTCCTTCGTGGTTATCATAATCATGAGGAATTTTGCCATCCCTAAAACTAGCCTGACTCAGCATAATGTTGCAACTGAGATATCAGTTGCAACGCTGATTTTCAGTCGATTCAGATATAAGTACATGACAGCTCTTACTAATTTACAAATTACATAAGTTACAATCAAAATTCAGTAATGTTAGCAGAGCGGTAGAACGCCGGCCTCATATTCGGGAGGTCGTTCGAATCCCGGCATCCAATGACTTTGTTTTCTAAGTTACGAACATTTGTGAAGTTATAGTCGCAATACCACTTGCTAACGGCGAAGGAAAACATTGTGAGGTAACCTGAGTATCTGAGGTGGGCACAGACCTCAGCGCTTGAAATTGTCAATTCGGTGAGCCAGGTGAGAAAGACGGTGAGCACGCGTGGTAATTAACCCCATAATCTCTCTCTGAGAGAAGGCTTGTGATCTGCAACGTAACGTATATTGCCAACGTAAAATGTAGGTTCCATTAGCCGATTATTAACATTGCAGTGGAGCCATCATGTATTGGCCAAAACTTTATGTGCTCCTATTTAAGGTGGAAACCTTGATCAGATATCTAGCCATACTTTGCCAACAAAAAAACAGTAGCGCTAGCGTGCTCAAGAAGATTCAAGTCTACGTAGAGTTAGGCTCCAAATGGAGCATGGAGAAGTCTTGAACGAGAAAAAAAGTCTGCCACGCTAATGTCTATAGACTTTTTTGATGACTTCACTATGTTTTTACAACAAAATGGAGTTGCAATTAAAAACGGTAAAGAGAAGAGATATCTCTATGCTAATCTGGTAATCTTAATCTACACCAGCTACGTTAGCTCTGTTGAAAGATTAAACTGTCAAAACATCACACACGCCAAGTCGTCTCTAGATACCGTAGAAATGCTCTAGGTAATACGTTACGACAAAAAGGCACCGCCCAACTTTTTTTGGCCATTCAAATGGCATAAATGGTCCATCGGTGAGCTCGAACAATGCACGCATTATTGTCGTCCGTTCCGGTAAGGTACAGGAGGCTTGGCGAGTGAGACCACGCCTTTAGGAGGCTCCGCCTATCGCGGCACCGGCGGAGGCTATATTCTGTGTAGAGGAAGCGATGCGGTTGCGTTTTGAATTATTGTGGTTGTTGACTGCGCTGACTTCTTGTCAAATCACGCTCCGTTTCGAAGTTTTTCTTTCCATTTAAGGTTTGAGCGTTAAATCTAACATGGAACCCATGTTGTATTGTAAAATTGATTGGTTTGGTGTACTTGAGTTTTACAGACGATTGGGTTTGTATTAGTGATAGAACGGTAGTTAAACTAACAAAATTATCAACCATGAATCAATGTGATGGTTGGATATTTATTACGCATAAATGACTGAACAGATTTGGATAAAATTCAGTACATAAGATACCTTTATCCGAATCCAATGTGAGTAAAGAAAAAAGAAATTTAGTTACAAATAAGTATTTTAGACAAGATTGAAAGCCATCGTTCTTTCCAACCCTACTTGCCCTTCGATTTTTTAGTATTTTATGAAAAATTTATCTTTGAAATACACATCTAAAGTGAAAACAACCTGTTTTCGAAAATATACGGTTTATCGTTTTTTCTGTTTATATCGGGTAGCGGGCGGGCATTAAGTCCGCCGTATTGTACGATTTTTTTTAGTGTAATAAAAGTGTCAATAATTAAATAAATAAAAATATTTAATACAACTACTAGACTCAAAGTTTGTCTTAAAAACGAGCCATTAGAGACATTAAATAAATATTTAAATCATCCATCATTATTATCAGCCCTCCTCTGCCCGCAAGGTAAAAGCACTTTTCCCATCACAACATCTTTCACGGTCTCTTATACATATAAATAAAATTAATTAAACAATAGATATACATAAACTTCTGTATACCAGAGAGGGTCTTAGACCAGAGATTGCCAATGTATATCTACGAGTTATTAACCATACGAGTATATTGTACGTACATTGTTACGAAACGTAGCTTTCATCAAAAACAGAAGTAGAAAAATAAAAAAAAATATATAAATAGAGTTTTATTACGAAGTGGTAATTTCTGACTTCGATTCTAGCCGTAACATTCTTACGGTCGATCGCCAGAATACGCACGGAGAGCGGCGAACGTAGCGGAAAAAAATACGATCAATCCGACAACATGTAAAATATCTTCTCATTCAAGTTTACTTGTCTCTGAGCGGCATTACTGGACAATGTTTTACAACGGTGATTATTTAATTAGGCAAGTATGCTCGGTGAAGTCTCTATTTACGTTAATTCGTTTAAGTGTCCTCCTTTCGAGCGTTCAAGTTCTTATTGAAGTTCAATTGTGGTAACAAAACTACTGGCAAAGAGAAAAAAAAAATACATTCCATGTTGAAACTTTAATTATTTGAAATTGAAAAAATTTTGAGGTTGATATTGATTTTTTTTTATTTACAATGCTCTAAGCTTATTAACTTTTTTTTGTTCCTAATTAGTGTTTTCAATTTACATAGTCATTTTACTTTAATTTCAATACCGTATCTCGGTTTTAAACTATTATAGAGTCACCTATGAAATAAGTAAGGCAGTCTTGGAATTTATCTATCAGGTAGCTATGAGTCTTTATCAATGAAATTTTTCATTCAAATAAACTTCTAAATCAATTCCATATCACTTATGTTACCACGCCGCAGATTTTTATGATTCCGTGACTAGTATGAAACCAATACGTCTATAGTAGTTTTGTCTCTCTCTTTCTAACTAACGCAAAACGAACTGGCAAACAATATATCGCTGTATCGAATTCACGTATCGATTGCGTGGTAGGAATACTGCATTGCGTCTGAGGACAGGTGTGTCAGGTCGACGACTTTATTCCCAATACCATGTTGCGAAAGTCACCTCTATGGGTGCATGACGTAAAGTTGACAATAATGTGTAGGTTGCAGTGGCACGTAAGGCTTTTTGCAGTGAGCGGAAGGTGATAGAAACGTCCGCATCTTCAGAATTTTATGTGTCGTTGGATTTATCTATTGGTTTTTGCTTCATTGAGCGATCGAGAGATTAGCATAATTAGTGAAGACCTTAATTAATTTGGATAAGTGGTTTGTTTCACATCGTGATCTTAAAATGAATGTTTCTATTTTAAATTTAATAAATGGTATCCAAAATAAAAAAATATGCTTTTTTTTGTTAAAGTGACACATCTATTATTTACGATAAAAAGCGAAATAAAATTCGTTTGACAATGTTTTTCGTTCAACATAAATTTTTAATGAGCCTAAATAATAACTTCAAGAAGAAAGGTCTACGAAAGTGTCCGCAAAAAATTGAATATTTTTCATGCAAAATGTCTCCGAAAGCTCCCTGCTACCTGCGTGCGCGCTTGCACCGCCACAGCCTTCCGCGCTCTGAGGCGGCGCGCGCGCAGACAGGTGCCGCCTTAGGAGGGGCGCCTTACCAACTTACTCGCCTTAGTCATGCCCACCTTAAACCCAAAGGCAAAGAGCTTGATTTCGCGTGTCCGCAAGTGGAAGAGGTTTGCAGGGCTTTACTCCTCTCCTTTTTATCGTAACAAAAAATGAACTGTAAACGCGATCACGGCCGTGCGCTAAGGTCAATGTTAGCGCTTCCTTCAGTATACGTTCAGCGAGAAGCGCGCGCGCATCCCGCCCGGCTGTGCCTTACTGGACACCCCTTGAATAGTGCACCTTGATACCGTACCTTCGAACGTTATTGACTTTGATAATCGGACCTCTTTTGTTTTCCAGTTCGATTTTTTTTCGTACTGGCGATTTTAAGTGGCCAGTGTTTTGTTTTCGCGCATTTTTGCCCGAATTTTTTTCCTTTTCATAGGAAAGTGACTTTTCAGTGACTTTTTTGTCTTAAATTATTTTGCAAACATAATTGTAAGCATCTAGTTCTTGCAAAAAGATTCCAGTGACAGAGACGTCAACAGACTCTATAGCTCAAGTGTACGAACTGTCATAATCATCAGCTTACAGCTAACTAAGCCTACGATCTAACCCGCGCCGATAAGCCGAGTCAAACGCACGTGTTTAATACATCCAGACATTTCACCGGTCGATCGATCACGGGACCAGAGCCGCGCCGGTGACATCTCCAAGAGATAATCGGAGTGACGGCTCGAGATTTTCGGTCCTCATTAAAATTATGATGGAAGAGTCGCTGCGTCTTTGAGATTAATCGATGCATCGAGAAATAGCCATGGAGACGTTGGTGCTGATCCCTCAGGAGCTGAGCTTGGCGTTGAGACCTGGCGGAGCGAGGGGGAGGGAGGCGTCAGTCAGTGTGTGGACCTCCGTGGAGGTGATGAAGGGGAGCCTCTTCTACCCCTTCCAAGGCACGATAAGGATTGACAAGCTCCATGTTTACTCATACGTGCAGGATCACGATGTGAGTATGGCTTGTTTTATGATGTTTTTGCATGACTAGGATTGTATGACAAGTTGCGTATGTTTTTTTTCTAGAGTTATTTAATGAAGCAAGTTTAACCGAAAAGTCAATTAGTTTAATATTTCTCTGAGTCAAACTAGACTAGACAGAGTATAAAAACACAGTGAGATTTTATCAGCAAACAACCTTTTTGTGCTTAAATAAGTTGTTGTTAATGTCGGTTTAGCAATTAGGTAAAATACTTTTATTTTTTTTTCTGTTTTTAGTCCCAGGATAACGTTAAAGTCCTTGCAAAGGAGTGTTTAAAATATCTTCCACAAAAAAAAAACCGATAAAAAGACATATAATGTTACGACCCCAACGTGTCACTGTATTAATGAATAAACATATGAATGAAAGAACTTTTACGTAGTGCAACTTCATAATGTGACTTTGAGGTTAAGACTTACCAGTTTTTGTAAAGTCGCGATTCGCAGGTCACCTTTTGCACAGCGTCTAGTGACGCGGTGGTAGCCTAGTGGGAAAAACGTTGGACTCGGAAGCGGGAGACCCAGGTTCAATTCCCAGTGCGGGCCTATACCTATGACTTTGTTTTCTAAGTTATGTACATATTTTGTGAAGTTATAGTAGCAATACCACTCGCAAACGGTGAAGGAAAACATCGTGAGGAAACCTGAGTGTCTGAGCTATTCATATACCTCAGCGCTTGAAATCGCCAATCCGCGGTGGGCACGCGTGGTGATTAAGCACATACTCTCTCCCTGAGAGAAGGCCTGTGCCCTACAGTGGGACGTATATAGGCTGCTTATGCTAGTGACAACTTCTACCTGCAGTAATTAAAAAAGTGATAAATGAGTGAGTGAACAGCTAGATGATAGTGTCTGGGGCATATTTCTAGATTGTATTGTAAACACAACCTTTTATTTCTTATGCAAAGACAAGTTGTATTTTTATCCTGTTTGTTTCAATGTCAGTGTCAAGGGTATTTGCAATAATAATACAATTTTGGCAGCATTAGTAATATAACAAGAGCACTTAATCAAACTGATCTCTTAATCTAAAGCCAATTATCATTATGTTTACGCTATTATAATGATTTTATTGGTATGACATTAAGATGATATTTTATAAAACTAGTACCAATAAAATATTTACCAAAAAATATACAAAAAATTGCGGAATATTTAATGTCACGGCAGATTGTGAAGCAGAGTTTTTTGCAAGCAACGGATATTCGAAAAACGTTCTAGTTTTGGTGAAATAAATCTAACACATCCTTTATATGCAAATCTAATCGTGAAATAAGAGTTCTTCCTTATCTAGCAGTTGCAGAACACACCATAATGGCAGCTAATATGTAAATGTTACTATACCTGTTTATCCTACAAAGCCACGGTGGCGTTTGCGTTAAATAATCGCATATTTAGATTTGATGTTTTGTATATTTTATGACTGTCGACTACCATGATTTATGAATAGAGCTAAGTAAATTAAAATTTAGTGATGGGACTTCTTATGTGAAAAGAACACGGATTTATCTATGCCCATCTATGGACACGCTATGTTGATAAATTAAAAGTGCTAAATAATTAGAAATTACAAAATATGTTAGTAAAAAAAGTTTGTTCTAAAAGATACACACTCATATAATTTTTGTAAATAAATTAACTAGAAAAGTTTACTCTAAGAGATACATGCTTATATAGAATTTTACATGCCTGTATGCCAGAGGGGTGACCAGAGCCCAAGATTTTGATTCTGACTACTCTCTTTCAATTGATCAACATTAATTAGACGCTGCATGCACGCTTGCAGGTTTTGGGTAGGTATTTTTTATTATGCCCTGCTCTAATGTATAGGTACAATAGCAATTCAGTCAAAATATGTCGTTGAAAATAGAACTAATATAAACAGCAAAAGTTCAACCCTCAAAAAACGGTGAAATCTTGAAAATCTTCATTTCGCGGAATTTTGTAATCCTTGCGCAACGCGTTTATGTCTTTTGTAAGAGACAACGCCATCCACAGATCACAATGAAAGACTCTTGATTGGGAAACGTAAACACTGTCAATAATATATTTCCTTATTGCTAGTTTATTGCACAGTATAATGTTGATATAATTACAGTACGGTTTTAGTACTGTCTTAGCGGAGCTATTCGCGTTAATTAAATACCATGTAAATTAGGAAAAAAGGCGAAAAAGTGTTTGCCACTAACCTACATCCATATTAGCAATAAGGCCGCCAATTTTATCTTTTCTTTTGTCATTACTGTTTCTGTAACATTTTTTCCGGTGTACAATAAAGAATATTCTTATCTTATCTTATCCATAAAGCTATTTCATAATTTCAAAGTTCAAAATAACTTAGTACAAAATGCAAACAGATTAATCTGAATGTTGAAATGTAATTGTTACTTAATCTTTATTTAATTATTTGATTACACATATTTCAATGATTATTCAATAACTTTGAACTACCTTTTCTTATTTATGTATTTTTTGAAAAGCACATACATTAAGTAAATTTAATAAATGAAGTTTTAATTTTTACTTTAAAAAAATTAAAACTTCATTTATTATGCCGCTATTTTGGTTTTATTTGTTTTTTTATATATTTGCCATTTTTATTCTTATTTTACATTTTTTCTGACGAAACTTTAGTAGATTTAACAAGTATAATGTAAAATAATAAAAATAAATTATTTTGATGTTCTGTATGCAAAAAATAAATGTGGTCTATAGAGCCTTCGCAGACAGTTTGAAACTGGGTTTAAATTTTGACGTACTGTTATTTACTAATATTTTGTTCACTTTCACTAACACATACACAATTATAAAACGTTTATTTTAACGCACTGTATTCAGCCTATATAAGGCCCACTGTAGGGCACAGGCTTTCTCTCGGAGAAAGAGAGTATGGGCTTAATCACCACGCGTGCCCACCGTCGATTGACAATTTCAAGAGCCGGGGTATGTGAACACCTCAGACACTCAGGTTTCCTCACGATGTTTTCCTTCACAGTTAGCGAGTGGTATTGTTAAACGCATACTGCCATTTATCTGACCCAGCGTCACAAATGCACCTAGGGCCCCATTTTAATAGAATTACAATTCATCGTTTATTCATGTAATATTATATTCAATATTTATTTAATTCATGGTAATATTATATCGGTTTAGTCACTGTTTTTCCTAAATATTAAATAAATTAAATTAATCTACGACAATTCGATGTACACTGCTTATCAGCTATGGCTGATTAACCCACAGATGGAAGTAGAAACAAGTAGCAAGACTGTACTGATCGACCACTCAATGTATATAAAATTCACAAAATAGACTATAAATTGCATCTTTATGAAACGCGGCTTAGGATGCCCCTGTGAGGTCTAAGGTAAGATAGAATTGGCGAAATATCTGCGTGAAATGAAACTACTAAGTAGATACCTAGTTTATATTGTAACGTCTATTAGGTCGTAGTTTCTGTGCTACTTTGAATGAAAACTTTTTCAATTTGAATTTTAAAATATAATTTGACATAACAAAAAACACCAGTGGCTCGACCATCCTCACTCAAACAAGAAGAAGATAGGAATACCTAGTTTGTCCTGTAACGTCCGTTAGGTCGCGGTTTCTGTGTTATTTTGAATAAAAACTTTTTAAATTTGAATTTTAAAATATAATTTGACATAACAAAAAACATTAGTGGCTCAATTATCCTCAGTCAAACAAGGAAATTTTAACCTTTTAACAACCTCCATATATACCTCAGAGCATAGAGATATCTGTGATATACACATTACTGAGATAAAACCACAGTGAAGTCTATAGAGGTAGCTCTGGAAGGCATCGATCTCACTTAAACACTGGCAATACAAATATTGTTACCAATGAGCGCCGATTGGTGACCGCAGAGTGGTGTAAGGCTATTGGTTCTGTGTTAGGATTAGCGGAGCATAAGGCGTGAGCGTAATTACGCTTATCTATGATAATCATCATAGATAAAATGTATTATAGTGTAAAATACTTCTCAAATGGTCCATTGATCTCAGGTTAGGTTAGTTAATTCGCTACTCGCTAAATGTGAAGGAAAACATCGTGAGGAAACCTGAGTATCTGAGCTATTCACATACTTCAGCGCTTGAAATCGCTAATCCCCGATGGGCACGCGTGGTGATTAAGCCCATACTCTCTCCCTGAGAGAAGGCCTGTGCCCTTCAGTGTGACGTATATAGGCTGCTTAATGTGTAGGTTGGTTAATTAGTTTTAAGTTAAGCATTTTGTTATTGTTATTACTGTGCAACGATTTATGTACATATTTCTTTTAGTTGCTAATTGAGCTGATAAGTAGGCTTTTGTTAACTTAAACAAAAATAATATTTGCGCACCCAGACAGGTAGAACATACCTGTACCACAATTTTAAGGTATCAACTACATAATGTGTAATTAGCATGCTTTAGCAAATATATATTCTTATTCGCTTACGGGAAATAGGTAAATATTATGAGAAAATGCTTTGGCATAAAAATACACAGAATTTGACGAAACACGGAGACCCAGGTTCAATTCCCAGTGCGGGCATGTACCTATATACCACTCGCTAACGGTGAAGGCAAACATCGTGAGGAAACCTGAGTGTCTGAGCTATTTACATACCTCAGCGCTTGAAATCGCCAATCCGCGGTGGGCACGCGTGGTGATTAAGCCCATACTCTCTCTCTCTTTGAGAGAAGGCCTGTGCCCTACAGTGGGACGTATATAGGCTGCTTATATATGTTATACACAGAATTTTACATAATAACAAATCGATAGACACCTCTTTAATAAAAAAAAAACCAGACAAGTAGGTAGTTTGGGCGCTGAGGTGAAAAATCTGTAAATACAAACACATACTGGTACACACCTCCATATACTACACAAATTATAACTCTTCTTGTTGCCTCCGCCGTTGTTGGGTAAAAACAACATACTCTCGATAATTTTGGCCCGAAAGCAGTACAAGTACCCCAAGTGTGGTCTACACAATCTCCAGCTCATTTCAGCTCAAAAACCAACACGTACAATGTCGGTTTCCAACTAGATGGGCTTTTTACAAGTCGGGGGGCAAAAACTAGATCATGATCGCAACCGCATGATTGCGCGCACCCGCTCCGGTTACAGGAAAACTACGTTTATAATTCCGCTCGGTTACCTTAGGGAATCAGCGTTTGGTGATAGGGTCACCATTAAAATTCCTTTAAATACCTGTTTCGCAACGCTGAGTCAGCTGCATTTTGCGGCAATGTTACTTATCTGCTTATTTTGTTTCTGTGATGTATCTTGTTGGTATAATAAATATCTTTCTTCTTCTTCATTAGTTCCCGTGTCAAATTTCGCGGTGAAATTTTGATTAGATTAAGGGATAATACATTGACGTTGAGTGGGTTAAGGTTACGAGTAGTTGTACCGAATTTTACAGTTTTAACTCCTGAACTGCCCTCGCGGAACGCAACGTATAGGTGGCCCATACTAAGTTGGACACAGATCTGTGTCGCGGCAGACAAGTGGTTAAATAAAGGAATTCGAAATTAAAATTATTTTGCATTGATTACGTCCCATCCGCAAAAGAAATAATTATATATTTTTTTATTTTTTTTAGATTTAGCTCCAATAAATACTCATGTTCTATATTCTATCAAAGGAATACTACTATGTTTTCTCTATTAAACCAAAATTAAATATAATAATGAGTAAAAATTACGAACATTATTCGATTTTAACCGATGGATAATTTTACGTATGACCACGCATCACTTTTTACAGAGCGAGCGGTTCGATTTTGCGAATCTTCTCTTTCAATGTGGAAACAGACAGACAGTAATTAGTGCCCCTTCAGTGAACTCATTTAACAACAGACTTGATGAACATTTTACAGGTGCACGGGAGTGGGACACGCATCAGCTTAAAGCTGCTTGTGTATTAATGAATAATAATAATAGTAATATTTTTCCAATAAACGTTAGAAAACTTTAAGTAAAACGTCAATAACGATGACAGTTATTTAATAGTTAAGCGCACTGCGATGACATCAGAGGTAGGTAAGGTGCATGTGCCGGCGTTGGCAGGTGGAATTTGGATAATTTATCAGTCGTGTGCATCTACACTTTGTGATGGGACTTAGACTGATGCGTCGTTTGATATTAAAATATCAGTTTCTTTACATGTAATGGATATCACTCTTAGATAGAAAATTATATCGTGTTGCAAAGATTGTCCTAAGTGTTTTCTATAAATATATAAACTATATAATTATAAATTAAATATATTTAACTTGAATACCTGTATTTTAAGGCAAATTGTTTATTTACTCTTCTTATTTATTTTTTATTTGTTTAAGTCAACTTAATGTAGGTAAAGGTAAAAAATATTTATGTAGATGTAATCATCAGTCACGAACTAAAGTAGCTCTTATATCAATGATCTTACTAAAATTATGGATGTGGAAATTTGTGTGTTTGTAAATCTGAAAACTTTACTACATATATCACATCCAGAATTTATACATAGTATAATTTAACCCCAATCCCAAAAGAACGAAGTCGTGGGTACCTGTATTAAACAAATACTAGTCTCACACAACACAATTAATCACTTATCTTGGTCTCAAACTAGTATACCCTGTGCTTTGATTACAAGGTAAAGACATCACAAACATGGAAATACACCCAGGCTGAGACCATTTGTACAAATCAAGAACGGCGGCCAGTAGGAATCGAGCCCATGACCTCGGTATTGCTAGCTTAACTACCGATACAGAGTTAACCGCTAGACCAACGGGGTGATCAGTTGATAATTTGTATTAAAATAAAAAATAAAAAATAAATCCCAATAAAAATGTCTTTCGCAGCCCATTCCTCTAGCATCCGAAAGCCTTTTCCCCGGTAGCCATGGTAACCAATAACCAGCGATTACCGGTGGCGCTTGCGCACTGCGGCTAGACCGTCATTATTAGCCAGGGCGGTGGTTAATGATGTGCTTCCTACAATCATTATAGTACGGTGTGCACTGAGCTTTATGTTTGATCGGTAGTTTTATAAAGCCGGGCCTTTTGCGACCTTAAAAATAGTCACAAAACAGCGTTTACCGTACATAGGAAAATGTGGGTTTCCCGGCCATTTGTCGCATTTTGTCAATTGTTTATGTGAAAAAATGTTGACTCAACCTAAATTTCAGATGTTACAGCTAATGTTACAGTCCTTAATGGATTAAAAAAAAATGAAATGAAATTTCAACATGAAAATTTTAACATTTAACCCGATAATTAAAAAAAAAAATTAAACCTTTCAACGTAGAACATCACATCAACGCATTTGTTTGGCGGTTAAAGTTTCCTTTTAAAATTACTGGAAACAGTTCCAAGTGGA
This sequence comes from Yponomeuta cagnagella, assembly GCA_947310995.1. NCBI lineage: Eukaryota > Metazoa > Arthropoda > Insecta > Lepidoptera > Yponomeutidae > Yponomeuta > Yponomeuta cagnagella. The sequence goes on along the minus strand of OX371270.1, from coordinate 16,293,861 downwards.
CTAGCAAAAATGCAGCATACAGGACTTTTCTCCATAGAAATAAAGTGTACACAACAACTCTTCTTTAGAAATAAAATAGCTTTTGAACTTTTTCCAACAAATAAATCTACTAGTAGCCGTCTCACCATCATTAGGCGGGTCCACACAGAGCGAGCAGAGCTGCGATCGTACCGAGGCTGGTCCGATCGTACCGATCGCACGCGCTCGTTCGGGGACAGTTTCCTCACGTGTCAAATGCATCGAAAAAACCCGGACCCGCCTATTGAGCATCACCAAACGAGCTCCAATTTTCCTACTGCTCACTACCGTCGAACGGCTCGGTCAAACATATAACAGACCTACAGGAGTAATTACCAATGTTTTAAAAAGTCACATTACCAATTTAATATCCAATATTTGCATAAAAGCAGCGGCTGGCTCCGCATGAGGCGTAGCGTGAAATCGTTGACATAGAGCTCAATAAGTACTCGACTCTACGGCGTAGCGACCGTGGTGTTTTCTTGCGCAAGAGTCACTTACTGCTCTAACTTGTCGTCCTACTAAACACTACAAATACTAAAATGGCAATGGCGGTGCTCTGTATACATTTTGCATAAATTAAACGAAACAAAGAAGAAAAACGAGGCAATAGAGTGAGAAGTCGATAAAAAGTATTTATTTTATAATGTTTTAGTTTCACAAGAGAGATAGGCTTATGATGAGAAATATCTTTTGCATAATTGAGTAAAACTATACTCCCTAAGATCAAAATATCAACTGGACTTATTTCATTAATGTCACGTCTGTATGTCGTATCGATCTAGCTCAACACTAGCTGTTAGCTTGTTACGTATTTTAAAAACTCAATAATCAAACTAAAATTAAATAATCGCATACATAATTGTGCTACCTAAGTGTCTGAGGTGCTTACATACCTCAGCACTTGTAACTGCCAATCCGCGGTGGGCACACTTGGTAATAAACGATAATAACGTATATAGGCTATATAAAAAGGTGCTGTATCTCGGAATACAATACCAAGTTAGCTTGTACCACACACATCGCTAAGTACGTGTCGGTTATCCATACTCACGCCTGTCAAGGTAACTTCGCAATTAACGTTCGACGGGTTAAAAAAGAACTTAGAAGACGGCGAACTCTACTTCGCCTTATTTGGATGGCTCCAATATCTCTGGGAATAGCTTCATTGTATTTATAATGTACTATTTTGTACTATTTATCTAGTTTTTCAAAACGACTGGTAGTAAAAGGTCCTGTAGGGCATGATTTTTACAAAAATGTATCATATTGACAAAGTGCTAATGAAACAATCGAAACGATGCTGTTCTAAATTGAACTGAATTTTCACAGCGCTTTGTAATTGATAAGAACCATACGGAGTCATAATTAAAAATATTATTAATAATTACAACATTCCTGCCCTACTAGCGTTCTTGTTTTTTAGCAGCGAATATAAAAAAATATAAACGTCATATCTCAAAAAGGTTACAAAAAAGGAGCTATTATGTTATTGCGAATAAAATAATAACAATATATTTACTTAAATACTGACTTAAAATGTGCCGTGGTTGTAACGAGTGAAAGTGATGAATGCCTATTGGATAGACAGTGTATTCAGTGTTGAATTGTAAGCGATATCAATCTATCTATCTTATCTTATACCTTTAAACAAGCAATTCTTGTATTATATGTATAATCTGAATCTCGGAAACGGCTCCAAACGATTTTCATAAACTTTAGTATGCAGAGGGTTTCGAGGGCGATAAATCGATCTAGCTAGGTTTCATTTTTAGAAAACGTCGTTTTGTCCATCTTTTCAAGCAATGAAAAACTGCTAAAATATCATTAGAATACGAAGGGAAATTTCGCCACGTTCTACAAGGCTGTTATAGCTCAGGTGGGAAATCGGGCGGTCCCAAAACCAAAAGACACCGGTTCGAGCCTGTTTTCAGTTTGATTATTTTTTTCTTTTCGTCCCTTTCTTTTGATCTTATCTGAATATAATTTCAAAAAAACGCGATTAACAAAAACCAAAAAAAATTCTCGTTCATCCAGTATTATTAATTTACAAGTACAATATCCACCGTATCCATCTTCAGCGACCCTAGAATGCTGGAAAGCCAGGCCAGGCTAGCCCTCTGGTCTCCCGTCGCGCGTCGATTAGTTCTTGGAATAGTTGTTGGCGCGCCTCCGGGCCTCAAGGGGCCATCATTTCCACCCCAAACGGCACAAAAATGTTGTTGGTTCCTTTTTTACTGGCAGTTGCTCTACCCAATGCACTTGGTAATTTTTAACTTTTTGCTCTACTTTTACTTCTCTTTAGGATTTGGTCTCATAAATGAGAGATGATGTAGTGGAGAGCTAAAAGAGAGTCAAGTTACTAAAAAAAATTATGTTTGGTTGAAATTTCGAATTCAGACCATGATCACAGAGGAAAAAACATAGCCGACCGGTCATCTCGCTCGATCTACAAGTAAAAGTATATGACTGAATGAGAATGGCTAATGTCAGAAAATAATGCTCCTGCCATCTAGCAGCAGGTAATTGTGAGCTGATGGCTTATAATGGATATTTGTGAAAGGGATTTTGTCCGTTACGCCAAACTCGGTTCCTTGCTAATCGCCTCCACCCTAGTAGCATTTATTGTTGGGAAAATGTTACAAATAGTTTGTGTTACGACCTTCTTTGGCCCCACAATATTGTTGCCAACGTTTGGCCGTACGGTTGAACTGCTTCATATACAGTAAACCAACTCCATATCGAAAGTTGGCCAGCCAAGTCAATATTACTAGGGTGCTACCACTTTTATTTTATGGAAAGGCTGCGTATAAATTTTTACACATCCCAACATTACTTATACTCGCTTTTTGTCTGAGTTCAGGCTCAGTGAACCGGAAGTATTTTGCCTAACAGTGGCCTACAGTGGTCTCGTTTGGCCCCCGGCAAAGGTGTTGGTGGATTAACGCGCACTTTCACTCCGCTGCGCAGGCGCAGCGGCACGCGGGCGACGGAAAAACAAGAGTCAGCAATGCGCTTGCGACGGCACGCTGGGCCGGTTCGGGCTGCCATTTTGATCCTTAATCCTTTTTGTCTATGTTTAACTTGAACTTAAGGTTCTACAAAACTAGGTAGACTAAATCAAAGAGTACGATTTCAATAAAAATCTTAAGCTGAAATAAATGCCAATGAAGAGAGATATTAAAAAAAATAAGGTAAGTTAATGAATGGCCTCTATTAGTTTACCTGAATTCAATGTAAAGCATGTAATAAAACTTATAATTTGTTATCTATTTAAATTAATGTTTTTGAACTGAAAAAGAAAGGTATTTAAAAAAAAGGCTGTAATGTTTTATCGCCAACAACTTTCCCGGAATTTTCCATCCGTTTTATAGAGATAACTTACGAAGTCCAATACGGAACAGTCCTAAGGCACAAGCGCTCACGTAGGTGGACAAAAACCCTTCAATGCCTCCCGACTCTCAACTCGTCAATTCTTATGACGCTCCATCACTTTGGATTCGTACAGCGCGCGAAGTAGCTCCCTTACAATGCCGTAAGGCGATTGGCTATCTGTGTAAATGCTGTGTTAACGTGTCTACGTGCGTTATTTTAATATTATCGGCTCCTTTCTTGAGGGGCGTTTTGGTATCTTGAACATGCTCTCGGCCGCCATTCTGGCAAGTTTTTAAAGACGTTTACGTTCCTATTGCGGCCATCTCATCTAAATTACTAATAAAACTGAAGTTCGAAAAATGTATGTGTTTCTTTTGTGGCGTTTGGATCGGTGGTAGTTGTTTGAATTGATGGATAGAGCGTGTTAGTTTGCTAGGATTCTTCCACATAACACCATGAACACTACGTTATACATCAAAAGCAGCTGCACTTTTTTGTTCAATAAAAGCACTTAAAGCTTGCTTGATAGGCGCTGCCGATAGCCAGCTGGTCTTTCTTTAGCTACCAGTGTATAAACTATATGCTTGCATTATGTATACACCTTATTATACGCAATATACACAAACAAGGGCCGGGCAGGCAAGGCAGGGGGCTCTACTACACAAACAACTTTTACAATGTTGACAAACGATCAATAAAGTTATATCAGTAATCTCATACTAAATTTACTACCGACGGCATTGAAATATGTGGAATATCTGATATATTATTTGCCATTTTTAAGTTTTCGCTAAAGTAAAAGATAGAAATAATAATTTTGTTGCACCCTGTATAAACGGCAGTGTAAGAAAGGACACAGACTAGGGTCTTACCATACACGCCCGTGATCCGTATCCACAGCATAGCAGTATAAATCATTCACCGTCAGACAATGGGAAAAGAGCTCCCGACCAGTTGTTTATATTGTTATAAATCTTCATCTTAGAGAGACCGCTGCTGGTTAGAATGACTGGACGAAACAGTGCAAATCTTCGGAATATTTTTTCTCTGTATACATCCGGCTATTACGCACGTATTTACTCTGATAAAACACGCATCTGCGAGAAAAACCTTGAGCAGCATAAGCATAAGTAGCCGATATTCATCCTAATGCAGAGCAGAGGTTTTCTCTCAGCGAGAGAGAGAGAGAGAGAGACAGAATGTGCTTTATCACCTCCTGTACCGATTGTGAATTGATGATTTCAAGTTCTGGGGTGATTGAATACCTACCTGGCGAACTACATGTATTTTTTGAAGTTTATTTATTTATTTTGTTTTGTTTTTTGAAAAATCAACGGCGATTCGTTCAATAAGAACTTAAAATATAATCAGATACAAGGCCAATTATATATTTAAATTTTTATGCTGTAAAAGGGCAAGTTGGACATAATTAAAAATATTGATGAAGTTTCTTGCTATTGGACACAGTTACTGTGTTTAACCAAAAATAGCATTTTTTCGGTTTATTTGTTCAAAATAAACAGTCTTAATATATTACATAATTTCGCCATACTGCAATGCCTTTATTGAATTCCAAGATCACCTGAGAACTATAAAATACTGTATGGAATTTAATTTTATGATGATAACAGTCAAATAATTTTATTGTTTATGTACTCGTGAAACGAATGCGAGTTCGTTTGAGTCCAATAATTTTGAGTCCGTTGCCACCGCATTTGCATAATTCGGCTACGGATGCAGGACCATAAAAAAAAATAGCATAAATAAATCACTAAAGTCGAAAGAAACAATTTAGAATTCAGTTCTCACACTAAAACTAATACTTCATTATTTGCAATCTAGAATTCAATTCTTAGTGCTATTTTTTTAAAACAACAAAATTATTTATTAGTTCAAGCCAGCGGCTGTGACTGAAGTTAACAACGTGGGTGATGAACTCAACAGGATCGCGAATGTTCACTGGATTCTAGCCTTTGTATATAGCATAAGAAGGATTGGAAATGTTATTTTACTACTCTACTTCTTCTACGTACGATCAACACCAGAATTACTTCTTAATTTGAACGTACTTTAAAGAGACTACTATTTAATTGGTTTTATCTTTTATTTGGGCTTGAAACAATCAACGAGTTTTGTCATGGAAAATTGTACATACATACATACATAGACTCACGCCAGTATCCCAGAGGGGTAGGCAGTGACCAGGGACTGCCACTTGCCACGATCCTGACAGATCACTTTCGCTTCCTCAACATTCATCAGTCGTTGCATGCACGCACGCCGGTTTCGGGTACTTTTATCTTGCCCTTCGCTAACACATCCCTTATTTGGTCGAAGTCCCTTAACAGCCGTTCCCCCCGAATTTGCTCGGAAATTGTTTACTATACATAAGCAGTTTTATGCGTTTCACTGCGGGACCGAAGTCTTCTCTCAGCGAGAGATAAGAATATTATTTATTGAACACTAGAGCACATGACATAAAAATTTGAAAAATACAGAGAGAGTATGAGCTTTATCGCAATTTCAAGCGCTAATGTATGTGAACAACTCAGTCACTCAGGTTTCCTCACAATGTTCTCCTTCACGGTTAGCGAGGGGTATTCATAAACATAATTATTTTAAAAACCTATTTAGAGGCTAAAAATTCCACCCAAGCCGGGACTTGAACCCGCGACCTCTGGCTAACCGTGCCAGCACTCTCCCAACTAAGCTAATGGGCAAGTGCAGGCATCGGCGAAATTTCGAACCTCCTTACAAACTTATCTGTATTACGTACAGACGTTTTTTTTAAGGAACATAATTACATACAATAATTATGTTACTTAAAAAAAACTCATTGTAACATACTGGAATTTGAAATTATTATACTTATTGAGATTACCAAACTACACCAAGCTTTGTATTTGTCAGCTAAAACTATTCCTTTAGTTGAAAAGCATTTTAAACGCGTGTGTATATATTTCTTAAGCTGATTGTACCTTCGGGCCGTCAGACAAAAACTTTGAATAATGTGGCCTAGTTCATCAATAGCTACTGAGCGGTTTATGGCCTGCAGAGGAAGACGAAGATATTGGGGCCACGAAGTGGGCGGAACTTAAAGCTTCTTTAGTAGTAAATCAGCAATTGGCAGAGAAGTAACCCTTAATTCAACATAACTTAACCGTTCATTCAACATAACTCCACGACAACGTTGAAACGAGCCAAGGACAAACATAACATAGGTACTGTAGACTTAGGTCGTTTGTGTTTTGATATTGTTTAGTGGCCACAACCACTAGTCTTTATACATTACGACCATTCCAGTAGTCCATTGAAAAGAACAGGATGATTCATACACTACTGGCTTTGCTCTCTCTTTCACGTTTTGTTAAGAGATAAGTGCATACTCAATGATCTGTCCTTATTTGGTTATCTTAGGGCTGTTTGACAGATCATCTTATCTCTAATCACTAAGCGCTATCTGACAGCACTATCTATTTGTTTATCCAGCGGTAAGCTTTATCTAATGAAAATAAGTCCTAAAACGTCTTACACCATGACATTTTCAGAACTACCCTTAGATAAATTGAATGACTGACAATCCTATCAATCAGCTAATCTTCGTTTATTTCTGGATACGTATTTATCTATTTACTTTCCTATCCAGCGTCTTGGTGCAAGTCACCCTTTAAAGTAATTTTACGGTTTGCATATGATTGTGAAAGAGGCATAAAAAGCCATAAGTAAGAGAAAAGTCTTTACTTCTTCGCTAGTGGGGCAAAAATTCTAATCTGCATGTTCATTACGAAGATCAGAGGTTAAGCGGTAAACCCAAAACATATTAAGGCTGAACAGTATGGAGAAATTATGCAAAGCAGCCCAGATGAATCACCGCTCGTGCTCGAATATTGTAATTACTGTACCTCATTAGAGAGCTTCTAATTATTTCTGAATGCAATTAGCTTGAGGAGTAGACAATCTATTAGCTAAGAGAATATTTAGTAAGTGCTCTTTTGGAATTAACCGGACTCCATCTCTACTCATCACGATTCAAACTCTGAGAAAATTATTCGTGAAAAGTGAATGAATACGGACTTAATTTCATAAAGCTGAGGTCTGACGTCACTCTTGGGTGCTTATTTCAAGTTGCAGTTTGACACTAAACAAGGCGCACTCAATGCTACCTCAAAGCCCTTTATTAATATGGCCTTTATGGCCGATTTCACCGACTGTTAAGGCCAACCCTTTTTAAGGTCTACTTAAAGTTTAACAGAATCAGCAGCCGTAAATCCTGAAATGTATAACTTTAACAAGCTTTAATCAATAGTAATGAATTTGTTCAGGCACTGAAAGTTTTTAGCATTATTCGCAGTACAAAAGTAAGAAAAATGGGTCTGATTTAGATAAAATAGACTCCAAATATGACAGGTGGATTATTCTACTCAGTTTAATGAACACAGCATATTTTTAATTCGAGAATTATGCATATATCTTGCTTTTCGCATCTTCGGAAGCTTCACAGGCCACTCGGGTTCACAACAATCGGTTATAATTATTATATCATGGCGACAACACCCTCTTGAGACGAAAAAACCTCCACAATACATCACAGTGAACCGTCGAGAGTGCAAACACTCATTGTCTCGTGAAAGCGAAAGTTCATTCATTCATCGCAATGCGCTTGTAAGTAATTAGTTAAGTTTTACCCACACTGAGGTTTCGTCATAAGAGAAGTTTTTAAGTCAGGTTCACATGGCTACAATATGGAGAAGAAGTACGAGGTCCGAAGTAAAAGCACTTAGTAAAAAACCGACGAAGTGTGAGTCGGACCCACGCACGAAGGGTTCCGTACCATTATCTATACAACATTAGACACGAAAATCGAGAAAAAATACCGCAAAAAATCACGTTTGTTGTATGGGAGCCCCCTTAAGTATTTATTTTATTCTGTTGTTGTGAGTAAAATAATAACAATATATTTGCTGAAATACTGACTTAAACTATGCAGTGGTTGTAGCGAGTGAAAGTGATAAATGCCTATTGAATGTTTGTTGTATGGGAGTCCCCCTTAAATATTAATTTTATTCTATTTTTAGTATTTGTTGTTATAGCGGTAACAGAAATACATCATCTGTGAAAATTTCAACTGCCTAGCTGTCACGGTTCATGAGATATAGCCTGGTGACAGACAGACAGACAGAGAAGTTTTAGTAATAGGGTCCCGTTTGGCACTCTTCCGGTCGGGAACGCTAAAAATCACGTTTGTTGTATGGGAGCCCCCCTGTTATAGCGGCATCATCTAGGAAAATTTCAACTGTCTAACTATCAACAGCCTGGTGACAGACGGACGGACGGACAGCAGAGTCTTAGTAATAGGGTCCCTTACCCTTTGGGTACGAAACCCTAAAAATGAGAGCTCTCCTTGTTAATAAAGCGCGCGACTTAATTCAGATTAAGGGGGTCAAAGTAAGTTAAAGCGCTGTGATAAAAGCATAGGAAGAAAAATATCGCCAAGTCCGGTCCGATCGGATCAGTTGGTAAGATCTTACCTCTATATTAATTTTGACACCCTATGATTAGGTTGATTAGAAAAAATCTCTCCTAGAGATAGTCCACCTTTGTAACACATTTTATGTTATACTTTTTCGATCTTACTATATGCAATGAAGAATATATTTTTTTTTATGTTAGTTGCAAAATCTACCGTAATGCAACGGAGTAAATTGCATCAATGTAAATGATGATGTGCAGTCAACTGCACGCTGGAGGGTCGAATCCAAAACAGTCTTTCCGCACGGAATTTCTCTCTCTATGTGTCTGTTCATCTCTCCTATGTAGCACCCATGTGAGTCTAGCCTCAGTGTGCTTGTAACAAACGTGGACGATGAACTTGAGAAAAACTCCGCGAAGCTTCTCTGCTTATTGTTGTCGCTGCATCGAGTTTATTGCCGTGCGCGTGTGAACTGTGGTTTAAGGAATAGGCTCACGAAGAGCCATTGATCGGGTCTTTGTCGTAACTTTCCACTTCGTTTGATGTCATTGGAGACTACGAGTAGATTCGCGGACGCCGTGCTAAAGCACGTGATGCCATAGTTGAACAGGGCTATTTGTTAAACGCGCAAATCCTGAAACACGTTCATTAAAGTTTGTAATTTATGACAACTTTGGTTTTAGCACTATTAAAAATATTATATTCTTAGAGACGCGTAGGCTGGAGGAAGAAATCCTAGTTGAGACACCTGCGGCAGTGGACTGGATTCATAAGTGCTGCCAAGCTCTTCTGCCTTGCGAGAGACAGATATTAAATATACGAGCTTACTGCCAACCTTTGCTAGTCGGAGAAGCACCATAAGAAAAAGAAAATATTCATATTCCTAAATTTATTTTGTTATTTTAGTCGTTTTGACGGTTTTTCAGCTTTGCAACCTTCAGAGCTCTAGGATTTTTGCTTCAATTTACTTCTCCGCAAAGTTTGGTGCTGACAATTTCTTATTTTGCGATTGTTTTTCACTCTCTAAAAGAGTTGGGACTCATAGACTTTAGTGCAGAAAAGACTGCTAAATTGCTTAAAAACTGGTGAGTAATAAAACAGTCTAAAAATTTATTATCATTATACTCTTCAGCCGCTAGATATAGACTGTTGGATATCGGCCTCTTAATTGAGACCCGAGTCTCACATAGAACTTAGCGCAAAAACGCTAAGACATTAGTGATAGACAGCTAGAGATACAGATTGATACAATTTCAAAAGGAAAAGCCAAAATTCGTTGACCGGAAACCACCGCTCAGACAATCTATGAACCGTGGTATTTAATACCACATCTGTAACAAGCCACTCCATTACGAGATGAATGGAAGATCTCAATTTCGGGGCCCGACAGAGCGTTCTGACGGAATAAATGAAATTATAAATGGCGGTTGTCAGAGTGGTCGGAACAATCGTAATTAGCCTCTTGTGTCGGACAACGGATGCGATTGGTAATGAGAGAGGCGCGGCGCGTGCGCCGACTGCTCTAGCTTACGGGTGCATAGCGCAAGAGACAGACTGCAAGCGGTTTGTTCGAAATTTGAAAAAAAATGGGTGAACAGTTGGCAGCATATTGACCTTTACATTTTTGTTGCAACCGTATTTTGCTTTCATTTTGGAATTGAATCCGGATTTCAGAAACAGAATTTTCTAATGTTTTAGAGAAGTTCTACAGATTAGTTCCGGCTAGATCCGCAGCTTTAATAAGTTTGTGAAAATTTCGTACTGTTTCAAACTTGTAACATAATCGTCAGTCCTACACAAAACCAAAACTAACGATTTTAATATTATATTTTAGGAACATTATCGCTTTTACCGAGCAATATCGCGAGTTCACACAAGTGTATGACAATCTCCCGTTTTCGCTTTCACTTATAGTCGACACCACACCCTAAACTAGCCTCAATGAACTCCTAACGAAGTTAAATTAATTATAAACACAAACACAAATACCCGAGCAACATTATGTACATGGCTATTGTGTCACTACTGTTCTTGTTGGTGAAAACTGCGTCCGTTCGCACACTCTCTTGGGTCTTTGAACTCTGCTACACCCACTGTCTGCTTAAAATAAACGATAGAGTTAATAGTTTACACTTAGATTACTTAAGTGGAAGAAAGAGAACTTAGCATTTTTTTTACTTTGAAAGGAATGTTGCGTTGGTTTGGTTATATGGAGAGGATGAAGGAAGAAAGATTGACTAAAGAAATATATCGAGCAAATGTCGGTGGAAGGGCAGGCAGGGAACGTCTCAGGCCTACTTTGACTAAATAGGGATGGTATTAGTAAAGGGCATTTTTATTAAGAAAATGACTGTATGCCATTTTTTTTTCATAGTCTATGTAATAGAATAAGTAAATTTTACTGTGATACAATAAGTTACCATAATTTAGTAGGGTTTTTCTAGAAAGAGGTTATGCCGGTTGCGGTTTTTAAAACTTTATTAGGCTCTTTGTTTTCTAGTGACATAACATTTTGGCTAAGGAAATCTATCAAACAGTGCTAAAATGGTTGGCTCATATTATTGTTTATGTTACTCGTAATAAAGAAAATATTCCCTTAAAATATTGCTAAAAAAATTTACGGATATCGTGCCTCATACGATTATCGAGCACTTCTCGTGAATACGCGTTATTGAGCTTTTTTTGAATATCATATCTTCACAACTCTCCGAGATATAAGGGGATAACAGTTTTTCATGAAATCGGAGCCTACACAGGAGCGAACGAAAAGACTTTTCCAACGTCAAAATGTGAAAGTAAAGCATTCTCTATCGATAAAATGTTCTACATCTATCTAACTAAGGGTTTTAAAATCACGCTGTAGTATTTTGTATACATTTATGTATACACTCAAGCGTAGTCGTAATCATCGCTAGACGAAGGAAACGTAGACTCTCTCTAATCTAATTAACTTAACTGTGGAGTTACATTGTTTGCAACGATAAAATTAGCAGCGAGATTATGCTGGACAGCGAATAAATGGAATGGCTTAATTTAATTCTACAAAAAGTAAGTGGTAAAACGTTTTATTAGGTTCGTGGAAAGGTTTGAGTTTACAATCGTATTCACTTATGTTTAGTCTTAATGATAACAGAACCTAATACTGTAGGGTAACTTTGAATTCGATTGAAAAATTTTAAAAGAACATTCTAACTACATACGTAAAAAAAAAATCTAACTATGATTTGGATATGCTTCCAAGTTTTGAAAAAAAAAAACGGGGCGTCCTAAAATTTTTTTTTAGTTACACAAAATTACTTCACTTAAGCATAGACACACAATATCAGGACGAAAAGTAGAAAAATCGAAAAAAACTATGTGTCGAGAGTCTTATGGTCGGCGCCGGCCAACTCAATTGTTTTTTTAATTGTTGACGTATATCGGACGTCAGACTCTTAAGCATTTAACATATTAGAAAAAAAAATCCAACGTTACGGTACTTCCTTCCATTTCGAATTTCCATTCACAGTTTGGAGTCTAAGGTTGGTCAATAGAAATACGTCATCTGTGAAAATTTCAACTGTCTAGCTATCACAGTTCATGAGATACAACCAGGTGACAGACAGACAGATGGACAGTGAAGTCTTAGTAATAGGCTCGCTTACCCTTGGGGTACGGAACCCGCGCATGCGAGCTCGTTTTGTGGAATAGAGTATAGGTAGTTTTGTATGTTTGGTTTTGATAGACAGGGTGCACTTCAATCTCCTTTTCTTAATTGAGACTGATGAATCCATCTAAATTTAACTGTAGTTGCATTAAATGAAGTACCATATACTCTACTTATATATCTAAAATAAAATAAATAAATACTTTTTAATGTTAATTTATTTCAATACACTAAATTACAGTATTGAAAACTTCGAAAACCACGAAGGAGGCCTATGCAGTGGGCGTCAAATGGCCGATGATGATAATGAAACAAATAGACGTAGAATTAGTAATAGAGTCCCGTTGACACCCTTCGGGTACGAAAAAGGAACAAGATAGTAGCCTATTGTAATGAACATACCCAAAAGCTGATATCAATTTGTCATTACAATCATCATCAGATGAGATGATGCGCATAGACATTAGAGACATAGGGCTCGCTACATTAATTTCCCTCGTGGCTGATTTAGCGCCTTCAATTCAATCTCGTTCAGATTAACTCCTGAACTTGACGACCTCGTGGCGCAGCGGTAGTGCACCTGCATACCATGCGAGAGGTCCCGGGTTCGAATCCCGGCTGGGGACAAAAAAAAAATACAACCCCAGGTCTTGGATGTTTACATGTTTGTGATGTCGTTGTTTCTGGTTCCCACGACACAGGGTATCCTAGTGTGGGGCCAGAAGCAATGTATGTGCCTGTATGTAAATGTTTATGTTTATGTTTTATGTTTATGTTTAACTGCCCTCGCGGAATGGAACGTATAGGTGGCCCATACTAAGTTGGACACAGATCTGTGTCGCGGCAGACGAGTGGTTAATTAGTTAAGTATTAATGTAATCTTGGACTAGATCGCATTTCCGCTGAGAATAACCGTTTTTGGAGAAATACTAACATGATCCTTCTCCTTCCGATCAGCATGATGCTTCCGATCCTTCATCGTAGATCATCTGTCGTGGATCCTAAAAATCACTATTTACATGTTAGAGAGACGTAAGCCACTTTTACTAAAAATATTTGTAAAAGAAGACATTGACGGTCTTATTTATAAAAACACGATTCCTTAAAACACTCCTCAGTGACAATTTAAATAGTCTGTGGTAAAGGAAAAAAAACGTAATCACAGATTATTTACACAGGTTTTTGTCGTTGATGGCGCAAGTAAAACCCAATTTTGCCACACGGAAAAATTATTGTATACATGAGTAGAATAACCCCCCAACCCCACACGTTATACTCGACCATTTCACAAGACGCCGTATAAATGGTAAATTAGTACGAGATAAGACTATAAGCAACTCGTACCGCAGCGTGTTCTTGAGAACCAAGGTCCAACCCTTCAAAGGACTATATGTTTATGCTCCATAAAACTGAAGAATTCATTAGAAGAGGCAATGTCGAGCGCGAATCGCCGACTGCACGAATTACTATCGCAGCAAAGCTCTACCATAAACCTCTTCTAGACCTTGAAACTAAGCATATAAGGATGAAAGTTGTGTAACAGTTGGATAGTACGTAAGTTTGTACAAGCACTGTGCAATAAATAGAGACAAATCCGGTCTCTCAGGCTAGTCAGTCGATCGTTACTGTTTTAAATTTAGAACGGATATAGAGTTACGAGATCGGTGCGAGTGTGTGCATTGATTAAAAATATCGCTATAGGTTGTTATGTTTGTTTGTGGAGTGGAAACGGTACTTGTTAAATAAAACGTGGTAAAACTTAATAGTATCTATTAAAATTTTAAACGACAAGCATTTTCACGATGAAGTTTTCTGACTGGCATAAGCGTAAAAGTGGTACCAGCATTCGGAGTTTTACGCAAAATTCAGGGCAAGCAAATGCATGGTGGTGCTCGAAAATCGTACAGAGCCCTGTAGTGGCATTGTCTGTGATCATTTAAGCATAAATATTTCTACTTTTGTTTAAATTTTTCATGGAAAATGCACTGTGACATATTAAGAGTAACCATTTGGAACAAGTTTTGCGTACGATTTATTTTGCCTTTAATTTGGTTAATAATTCTGCTTTGTATGTATTTATTTTGTATGTATTTTGTCCCTGGTCTCTGCCTACCCCTATGGGATACAGGGGTGAGATTATGTATGTATGTATATTAAATACATTGTATTAAAGGTACAAATTTCGTTAACCCTCTCAGCCAATTATTCACACTTCCGCTTATCTAAACATAATAATATCTCAAAATAATATTATTTATAATAATTAGAAGACTAGATAATTTAAGACGGGATAGATTTTATAATAAACACGGCTACAGAGTACAAATGGCGGCTTTCCTGCTTCCTGATTAATAAACGAAAATTAAACCAATCAAACACAACTTTACAAAATTCTCTTGCCAATGGCGCCTAGTACCTCAAATGTGACGACAACACCCTCGAAACTATTATAATCCTGCGAAAATAAACAACTCGCGCATTAGCATAATACAATAACATACGGTGACATCTTTATGTGGCCGGGTTGCCGATGGTAAGCGTTATGAGGGCGCCGGGAGCGATGATAATGTCGTACTGGAGGTTTTTGCACTTAGAGCTGAAAGTTATTCATCTCAGTAGTAAATTTTTTGAAAGTACACTGAATTTTCTATTGAAGAAATTGACAATGAATAATTTTGATATAAGTAAATAAAAATGTATTTGTTAAAATATTTCAGTAAAGATTGGCATACGCTTTGGGTGTAATACATTGTGTACATCCGGACTAACATGTTTTACTGACATTCATTAGTCTTGCATGCAGCCACTAATTAATGTCGATGAAGCGAAAGAGGTATGCCAAGTAACAAACTCTGGTCCCTGCCTTCCCCTCCGGGATACAGGCGTACGTTTATGTAAGTAAAATTAAAAATTTCGTAATCAAAGAAAGTAGAATATGAATTAGATGAAGGCTGAAAATCGAGGAACACATCAAAATTAAAACAAGAAACCAGTGCAATTAAGAGATTAACATCACATATAAGGTCATTTTGTAACGACAAATTAGGTCGTACTTGGGTTTAAAACTGCCTTATTAGATGAGCCAAAAATAATAGCAAGATAGGTGCTTACGTTGGACTAAAACCAGTGGAATTATAAAATAGTTCATCATTGTGAAGATAAGACAATTCAAGTAATGGTATTTACGTGAAACCCAGAGCAAATTGGAAGGAGAAATTCAGCCGCAAGCGGATTCTACCGCACCGAAGCTGTTTACAAGCTGTCCGCCCCGCGGGGAGCAGCCTTTGTTAACGCAAGTGATGTAAATGCGGAGGAAGGCGCGTTCGTTTTCCTGGAATTGCATTGGTCTTCGTTTGTCGAATGTGGTATTGACAGTGTTATGTTTTGACACCTCACAAGGAGGTTGTAATGGGGCGGTTTGAAAAAAATTTAAACATTTTTAACAAAGAATAAAGATGTCCAGTATTATTGCGGAAAACTGACCATAGAGTTCCAAGTGATTGTAAAGGATGATACCTTGGTGCCGTCTTAAAAAAATGTGCCTTAAAAACCTCAGCACGGGTTAGTGCAACAAAAATAATATAATAATGAAAACTCAGAAATCCGAGTTTTTTTCTAGAAAACTACCTATAGCTGTACCTACTGAGAAGCACTGACCTTGTAGATCAACTGATAATATCAAAATGGCAAAATTAGTTTATTTATTAGAGCCTTGTTGCTATGGGACAGGTACTAAAGTCGTCAAAATATAAGAGGCCCGTTTTGACAGCTACAAAAACCATAAAATCTACCCTATTTTGAGATCAAAAACATAAAAAATCTAAACTATGAGTAACTTTTCGGGCTACAAAGTCTGTTTTTTCTTTCGAGCGTTAAATAATATGCCAGAGTCTTTTTATGTATTTGTTCGAGTAAATCCAAAGTAAAATGCATTTTTGTTTAGCTGTCAAAACGGGCTTCTTACATTTCGACAACTACATCAACATGGTACACGAGTCAAATTCAGTTTCACTAACAACGGTACGGTCTTGACGCATATTTTTGTGATATTTCCGTACCCTACACCACTTCACCAAAGGAATAATCAAAGCCCTCCGCCCTACAAAAAGCTTTTAGTATAGTGGTCGGCAGATCGTGTTAATGAAAAACAGCAAATCCCTTTACTCGAGTATTGCATGCTAAAGCTTTCTAACATTATCATTTTATGTTTACGATACCATATCTTAATATTAATGCGCGGTAGCCGCTTTGCAGTACTCTAAGTATTAAATTACTTAGATTTTGTCCCGGTCGACCCAAGCAAGGTATTTTTGCACATTTTTGCCTGATACTGACACTTATCCCCTCTACTCTGAAATGTATACGTAATTTCTACTCAACTTCGCCATTGTGCTCTCTTGGCCAACAAAAATATGTACAAATATAAAAACCGTCTACAGAAGAAGTTTGTATTTGTAGAAAAAATATATATTGTATAAATATGTGTTTTGGTATGTAAATAAAACATTATCTTACCTTAATAACCTATTTAGAGGCTATTATCTTAAGTTATTGCATTTTTGATCTGGTTTGTTATAGACAAAAATAACTGGAAATTGCATATTGTAGGCCACACTGGTGAGGATCGCTGGCCAGCTAAAGACCAATGACCAATAGAAGCGCCCCGCCAACTGTCGCGGTACGTGATTGGTGGAGACCTGTCTATTCAGTCTTTGCAGTTTTCCGGAAGTAAATGCAAGTAAACGATTGACAACTCCTTATTTTAAGATAGGCTAGTTTGGTACAATATGTTTATAAAATGATTTTAGGTGTACTATATTTGTACCACATATTACAGCTTATATTAGTTGCGGAGTACGAAATATTGTGAAGATTTGAAAGTATTTTGGATACGATATTCTAACATCTCAGTAAGATTACGAGGAGGTAAGTGTCAAATTCAAAGTTAGCAAATTGGAAAAGAAGATTTGTAGTTTTTGTACCAAGAGTTCTACCTTCGTGTTTGAGTTCGAAAATACATTTTAATGCGAAACGCCGGTGTTATTGGTAATATCTGTATTTTTCTCTCTACAGGAGAGCATACAAATTTGAGAATAGAGCTTGGACATTATTGATTCACTATAATACGATAGCAAAGAAGTGCTCATGTTTAGATGTTTGTCAATCAAGCACGCAAAAATGGCTAAACGCATATATGAAATTTGTCGAACTAAATAAACTGAATTATACTTCGGTTTATTATTATTATTAATTATTTATTGCACAAAGACAGTGTACAAAAAGTGGACTTAATGCTAATGGCATTTTCTAGCAGTCAACCTGCAGGAGGTACAGCAGTGGCAAAAATTGAGGTAGCCGTGCCAAAAGAAAGAGATAAAAGTACTTATAAGTACCTAATGTATATAATACATGGGGGAGGGGGGCAACCTACAAACATGACTATTTTAGAAATGGATTAATTCCTAATTTATCTCAATTTTAAAGGCAGTCGCTGGTATTGCTAGTTAATTATTGAATTAAACACAGGGATTTTCAATGAGATCCTTTGAAATATAATGGGTTTATTTCACTTACCAACGCAATTCAACTCACCAATGACAGCAACAAAACATTCACTGGAGCCGATATAATTTTTTTTATGAAACAGTTGATATTTTATTTCAATATTTCGCGGAACTTAGCCTCATAATAAAATTGTTATTTATCGGTAGAATAACACGAACAAGTTTCACTGGGCCTTTCTGAAACACCCAGTATAATAATTGCCACTTTTTTTGTGCTGTCTGATTTCAAACAAACATAATCGATGAACTCCGTCTGACATATGAAGTTAATTACAAACGCCGGAACACTTAGGTTTATTTTTCATGGAAAAAATGAACTGGCCAAGACGGAGTTAAACCCTGGTAAAATAGAGCTTTGTAGATAATAATCAAAAGAGTTGGCATTGTTGAGGCCACTCAGGCCACTCCTTATCATAATTGTTTGTACCTTAATTGTATATTTCACTCTTGGAAATGTATACAGAACATTGTAAATACTTTCATAATTTTGTCATGTTAACGTAACTATGTCTCTACCGATAAATAATAAAACGAGGGACGGGGTTGTTAAAGCTGGGACTGGCTAGGTTTTTTGCACGGAACTATTTCCTGCTATGTAGTAAATGCAGAAGAAATTTGGACTACGAAACCCTAAAAACGAAATGACCATTAGCGCTTGGTATTAAAATATAAATAGAAGCGAACAGAAGGCTTCTATTTTTTTTCTATTTTGAATCGCTGTCAATAAACGATGCGTATTAACGATACGTTAAGGTTAGCTGACTGACGAGTGTATTTAGCGAAATTACCGATTTTTTGACAGTTTGTATTTAAATACCGCGTAATACATTTTTTCCTGCGAATGAAAATGTATGAGACGGCTGCTGACAATTTGATTAGTGACAGTATCTTTGTAAATACCTAAGAATCGTTTTGTCCTTTTCGTTGTAATTTACGTTGTACGTTTTGATAGTCTGATTTAGTCATTTGAAACTCGCGAGAATACAGCTCTAGTGTTCGTAAGTCAATGGAAAAGAACGTGATTCTGTTGTATTTATACTGTGGCGAGATTTAATTATTCATTCTGTTAGCTGGTACAATGGGCGATTATAAAGGTGCATAGAAAAGTCCG
Organism: Yponomeuta cagnagella; assembly: GCA_947310995.1. Taxonomy (NCBI): domain Eukaryota; kingdom Metazoa; phylum Arthropoda; class Insecta; order Lepidoptera; family Yponomeutidae; genus Yponomeuta; species Yponomeuta cagnagella. The sequence continues at coordinate 16,274,677 of OX371270.1, read as the reverse complement.
CACCACGGGGAGGTCATTGTATTTGTGCGATTCGCTATAAAGAGACCGTCTATTTGTCTCTCGATCGTACGAAATTCTTTTGCTAGAGTCCGCTACAGGCTCTTGGTTTTGGCCCAGATATTTTTCTTTTTATGATACGTCCCACTGCTGGGCATAGGCCTTCTCTCAGAGAGAGTGCGGGCTTAATCTCCACGCGTGCCCACCGCGGATTGGCAATTTCAAACGCTGAGGTGTGACACACACACTCATTTTTCCTCAAGATGGTGTCCTTCAGTTTGCTACAATAGCTTTACAAATGTACATAACTTAGAAAACAGAAAAGCCGGCGTTCTACTCAGATACATATTATAACGTATTAGCATATTAGTTAATAAACGGAAGAATTCTTCGTCATCTTGACGCTTCAATTCTATCTACACTAAAGGTGGGATGAGGTTCTAGTATCTAGTTAAATTGGTATATATGGAACTGATTGAAATACCATAGGCATCTGATATCTATGTGAAATACATAGGAGATGTAGAAAATCTAGATGATTGAATATATCAGATAAGAGAAGTACTATTTATTGTAGATACTATTGGTGCGCAAAAAAGTGTTTTCTGTCTGTATCTATCTGTGTATACCAATATTCTTTGCGTTAACCCTTAATTCGATTCTAAGGGTTAATAATGCAAAGTAACATTTATATAAAAGTGATTTAACTTTTTGGGTAAGATAGGGAGTAACCTGTAAAATACAATATCGATAAAGTAAAGCGCCTAACGAGATGCCATATGTTTTAAGTTAATTAATTAAACTCTTATGAATAGCTCAAAACCAATCAATCCATTAGAATGATTTTCAATAAATGATTAAAACCTTTTGTTCGAAGTTTCAATAGCCGTTTCAAAGGGATATTGGGTGATATTAAAAGAGAATGGGTTTTAACATCATGAGAACTTTTAAGGTGAAATAATTTCGTTTTGCTTAGATAGGTTTTAATGGCCCAGTTAAGGTACTAACTGGATCAGCCTATAAAGCAGGGGAATTACGATTGAGTTGTCAAAAGAGGAACGCTGTTCGACTGGACACAAAGGATTTTATGTCGATGATTTAATGAGACCTTTTAAATATTTAAGGAGACGAAAAACAGGTTATACAATCAATCAATCAACATTTAAAGCCGACACAACAAAACTCATGCAAATACTTGAATAGAAGAACAACATCAGAGAGCATTTTTTATTAGAATTTCATCAATAATTGTAATTTGATTTGATTGACCAAAAATATATTTATATTTAAGCCTTACTAGCAGCTACGTGGCCGTTGAGTAAACTATCAACTGACTGAATCCTAGTACATTTGAAACAAATGTCACGCGCTACGCAAAACCGTCATTTTATAATCAAACCACAGTATAGTCGTCAGTCGCCTCTTCTCAGTCGCGTTACGAATAATTTGAAACAAAGACAAAATCATAAATCAGCTGCCGACAGTATACAATACATGTTTCCCAAGTTTTGGCAGGGTAAGCCAGGGATCTATTAATAAAGCGTTTTTACCGCTGAGATCACTCTTGAGTGCCCATTTCAATATGCTGTTCGATATTAAACAGCCACTTGACTGCGCACTCAAGAGGTCTCAGAGGTCAAAGAGCCTTATTCAAGCTTTACTAGTAAAGGTGTAGTGTAGACATATAATTTTAAAAAATAACTCAAATATATGGATATACAGGCTGATAACTGTTTATTGTACAACGATATTATTATCATTATTAAAATACACTATTAAAAAAATAAAAGGTGAACTTAATGCTAACAGCACAGTTCATATTGGTGTTGCTGACTTCATACGGAGTAACTAGCAACTTGTGACGTCATAGGTTGCGTCTGATTTTCACGGAGCGTTTTTGTATCACGTGACTAGAATTACTTATGAAAAGTAGTCGTGTCAGAGATTTTTTTATAGTGATTATATCGCCTTCAGTGTGGCTGTTTCAAAATTGTTATTATATCATCATCATCATCATCAGCCTATGCTTGTCCACTGCTGGACATAGGCCTCTCCTATAGCACGCCACTGAGCACGGTCCTCGGCTACTCTCATCCAACTCTTGCCAGCCGCCCTGCGAAGATCATCGCTCCACCGAGTCTGAGGACGTCCCACACTACGTTTACCGATCCGCGGTCTCCACTCGAGAACTCGTCTACCCCATCGGTTATCAGTTCTTCGGATAATATGGCCGGCCCACTGCCACTTCAGCATGCTAATTCGGTGGGCTATGTCGGTGACTTTAGTTCTCTGTCGGATCACCTCGTTTCGAATTCGATCTTTCAGAGAAACCCCGAGCATAGCCCTTTCCATAGCACGCTGAGCGACTTTAAATTTGTGGACCAGCCCCACCGTGAGTGTCCACGTTTCGGCACCATATATCAATAAATATTATTATATATATAGTTACATATATGTATTAACAATTTTGTGGAAAAAAATATCTTATAAGTATTCTTTAAATCTATTAAAATAAGTAAATAATTTTAACAATTTCGTGGATTTTTTTTCCATAAATTTTATATACGATATAAAGTTATGGAAAAAATTATTTATATTTTGTCCACGAAATTTTTCAAAATTATTTTATTAACAATTTCTTATTTTAATGCACTAAGTAAATACTTTTACATACAACAAGTAAATACTTTTTAACAATCTGCTATTTCTGGTTTGTTCTTACTCTGTACCTGCTTAGCTAATGGGCGCTTTTTATTTACGACCACTTTTTAGTAGGCGACCAACAAAATACTTAGCTATATTAGAATTTAATGGCATCAATTATTACTATTTTACTTTATTATGACTGGTCATTAGAGGCGGCTTATAAAAGGGCCAACGATACTTAAAACAAACATAAAATGCAAAATTCAGAAGTCACTCTATCTGTCAGTGGGGACGTTAAAAATTAACTCGTTGGGATGTAAAAGACTATATAATTACTTCGTCGAGGCTTTGGGGATATTAAATTGATTGCGATTAGTCTAAAACCTCAGAGTTTGAATTTGAATTGAATTTGAGTGAGGTCGGAAATACGCGACACCAGGAATGTTAAATTTTGATGATGCGAGAGAGGTTTATCAGGGCTAAACAACAAGTTCCGTGTGGCGCCGGATTAAGAATAGTGTCACTCCATTTCCTTCCGTGGATGTCGTAGAAGGTGACTAAGGAAATCAATTACCAGGAAATGGGCAGCAACGCCTTCCTGAGATTTCAACCGCATAGTGCGATTGCAAACCCGCCTGCCAAGCGTGGCGATTATGGCTAAACCCCTCATGGTCATGAAAACCACGGAGGAGGCCTATGTCCTGCAGTGGGCGTCAAATGGCTGATGATGAAGCAACAAGTGGCAAACTGTAGTCTCCTACCTATGCCTCCGCTTGGATTATTTCGACTGTTCAATAATTTCTCAACTACAAATATTATTTTGAATTAATGTAATGGAACAGCGGTGGTACCTCCGGAACCTAGAAATGAAGTCAAATCCTGAATTTGATAATAGAGGTTTGTCAGAGTTTCGTGCCCCTTAAAGTCTAAGGACCACTGTTTAGGTGAGAGAAAACAGTATACTAGTGAAGAAACTACAAGACAGGAGTAGGTATGTAAGTTCTCGTACATTGTATATTAAACAGGAACTTCTCCAAGAAGGAGTTGTGTCTTAGTACAGTCAGCGACTCCATCGAAACCTCTTTTTGTTCGATATTAAGTTTCGTTCGATACTTATGCCGCACGTTATAAGATCTACGGTAGGGAGTCCCGATTGTAGCTGAATGAACTAGTGGCTCTTCGAACGCGGATTAGCATTGAAATAGCATAACATTTAGATGAGGCGTGGATATCCCGGCAACTGACGAAAGTACTGCAGTGGAAAAGTTTTGGATTGGCACCTCGATTGATAGGTAAAACCACGAGCTTTCATTTTATACTTTTCGTTTCCTACCTTTAAAATATGTTAATATTTTACTATAATGTAAAACCTGAAATCCGTTCGTTTATAAAATTAGTTCCCAACCTGACGCGGTCAAGTTGAATCAAAAACAGAAAAAAACCTAATTAAAATTTTAAATGTGTGCTTTGTTTAATTTTTCCATACTGAAGCATCAGACGTACATAAGAGCGAAAATGCAAAATCTTTATGTTGCCAATTTTTTTTCACATAAAGTACCTGCGACACTTCATGTAAACTCTGAATTAGGTGATTATAAATTAAGAAATTACTTAATAACCGAGTGTCATTAAAAAAACAAAGTATAAGGTTCTTACGCAAAAAAAAAACAGTTTCCTTTTATTTTGGGAACAGATGATGTTCGATGTTTACAACAGAAACCTTTCAATGAAAATTATTGTCGGTGATGCGATTTTGTAATAAATGAATAAGAAGAAGAAGAAGAAGAAAGACATTTATTATACCAACAAGGTACATCACAGAAACAAAATAAGCAGATACGTAAAATAATATGCACAACAACAGAAAGAAAACTAAATACACAACAGACAAAACGAATAGATAAAACAGGACCATAGATGTAGCCTGTGGTGTATCTAAGTTGCCACAAAAGGCAGCTGAGCTTATTTTTGTATCTTCTTGTACTTCGTAGATAATATTTACAGTTGCCAATCCACTTTAGTAATATATCTATAGATATGTACAGGTTAGCCAAGATAGAAGTCTTTATCTATCGCCATTTGTTAAGTGAGTCAGTGGTAGCCCTCGGGGAGCAAAACGAATCGTTTTTATTAGCGAAAGTGGCCTAATTTTTCTGTTTAATCTCTTCGCAATCTTAAAACAACTCTCTATAACATTGTTTTACTATCATCATCATCATCATCAGCTACTTGACGCCCACTGCGGAGCACAGGCCTCCATCATGGTTTTCATAACCATGAGGGGTTTTGCCATAATCGCCACGCTTGGCAGGCGGGTTGGCGATCGCAGTAAGCGGTTGGAATCTTAGGACGACGCTGCTGCACGTGTCCTGGTAATTTATTTTCTTAGTCGCCTTCTACGACATCCACGGAAGGAAATGGAGTAACGCAATTCTTAATCCGACGCCACATGGAACTTTACAATATTTCAACTAAACTTGTTAAGGTGTGATCTTATCAACCTTCGTTTAATTTTGCTGAATATTTCCTCCGGTTTTCAACCTCGCGTAAAGATAGATAGATAGATAGAGAACACTTTATTGCACAACCAGGTGAAAGATATTACAAATAGTTTCTTATATCTAAGTAGTGGTATACAATTAGCGGTGTTATCGCTTAGAGCGCTCTCTTCCAGATATCCTTTGGATGGAGTGGATTGCAGCAAGAATATAGTCGGTAGATGGATGTACAAAAAAAAAAGATAATCTGAAATATAATGCTATGTGAAGTAACAAATATGTATAGCGAGAGATTACAAGAATATAAGTACTTATAATTACATATTGTACCAATAATATACTTACATGAATACTTAAAAAATAAATAGGTACTACATTAAATACATATAAGCAGCAGTTTACATGTACATAATATACATGAATACCTACAAAATATATAGATAATTAAATATATATATAAACAACAGTTTACACAGTTCAAACAGTGAGGTAGTGAGATTTCACCAATGCCTAATGTAAAATGTAAAGAACGTCTCCTAAGTAAAGTGTCTCATTTTAATCGACCAGTTTTACCCATCTCCGCCACCTGATTATTCAATACAGTGCGTGCGGTGAAATATGAGTTCCCTGCGGTGAGGTATGCCTTCGGAGGCCGCAGATGTGCACGGTCCAAGATCATTGGTAGCCAGCTTCGATTACATTAATACAGGGGAACTAAACATTAAATTTGCTTCAGAAATTAACATTTTGTCAGCGACAAAAATCAGCAAAAAAGTTACTTGATCAACATATTGCGGTAAACAGAAAACAAAAAACGTTTATAGGTGTCAGAAAAAAAAATTGCTGACTACAACCATATTTTCTGCTGATCGTTGAAATGATGCCCTTAATATAGGGTATTGAAAGTTATTAGATTCGTTAACTGTGAAGGAAAACGTCGTGAGGAAACCCGACTGTCTGAGGAGTTCACGTAGGTACCTACCTCAGCGCTTGAAAATATGTATACCATCTAAGTTTAAGTTAAGTTTTGTTTAAGTGGCATGTTTCTGTAAAATCTCCGTATTAAGCGTAATAAGCATAATTTTTCGATACTCACCAGACAAAATAAAATTGAAATTACCTAGGAAAAGTTAGATATGGCTAGACACGGGGATTTCGTTACGCTCTATACAGTCATTATGTCTCACCTACGCTAATGGGGATGGCAAAACGAAACTAATTACAGATGGTGCCACTGAGATTTGTCCCGACAATGTTTGTTTTGTTTTATAAGCGTTGCTTATTTTCGGTTTTTTTTATGGAAATTTAACATAAAAACGTCATAAAATGCTTTTCACTAAAAAAGGGAAAGCTATAGTTTATACCAAAACTGAAAAAGCAAAGCTTTTTATACCGCGAAAGGAATACAGAAAATATTTTTTAAACATTACTTGCAGAAATAATCGCACACCTTTGATTAAATACCTCTTTACTGGCTGACTTATATTGACTGGCTGGCTGATTATAAAGTGTAAAATATTACATTTACTGAACTTTCTTCAATAAATAAATAAACATCGAAAATCGTTGTAAAACTATCCACAAATTGTACCATATAAAATCATACTATTTTTACATGAACTCTCTTAATTTTATTCCAGTTTGGAGATGAAACAGCTTTATGAGTATAAAATGATGCTGTGGGACTACTACATGAAAGTTCCTATCACCAGCAACCAAATTGTCCTACCAGAAGTATCGATATCTATTCAGATCTGCCCAGTTCAATGCTATGGGCTGGCTATTCCTATTCTGAGATACGGGCTTAGGCCCAAAGAAATGCGTGTTACAATGTATGATTACGATTGCATGAAATAAAACCGACGTTTACAAGTACATAGGAACATTGTTTTACTTCACTTACAAGTGCAGCAATAATAGCTGGCTTTACATTTGCTAAGTGGGTGCAGTAATTGATATCAGGGCTTGCATTTCTTGTTTTTTGTCAGTTTCAGGTTTAAAAGTCTAGGTACCTAAACACAGGCAGTGTTTTTAACGAGTGTGAAAGATACAAACCTGAAAACAAACAAGAATGATAAAACATTACTTTTAACTATGATTCTGAATGTATTTTATTAGTATTATTTGTAGTTACCTCATAGAAATATTTTTTGTGTATTTGTTTACTACAATCATAATCTATAAAGTTCTTGCTAATCGATTTACTTCCTCCAAATGGATTAGGAGCCATAGCTCAGAGTAGTGAATGGTAGGCACTGATATTTTTGAAAAAAAGACACTACACATATCTATGGGGCTTATATAATTACAAATATTGTGCTTTTACAAATAGTTAAGAAAACGGGACATCCTCCATTTTGAATTTTTTGACAGTTGCCACCCCCATTACAGATGTGTATTTCCTTTCCCAAGTACGTAAGGGTAAAGAAATAAAAGAAAAAAATGTAACAAAAAGAAACAGACAAGTAAAAAAACAACACCACTGACAAAAAAAAAACTAAATGTAGCCTGTGGTATGTCTAAAACTCTTTAGCTGCAACCAAATGTAATATTAATACAGAACACGCTAACTGTAATGCATTACCTCGTCTTCACACATCCATCTTGAGAGTTCGAATGCCGTCGAACAATTTCACGGGTTCAAGAAGTCATGTCGATTAATTTGAACTTACTCAAATGCCCTCCAGGTGGCAGAGGCGGCTGACCTCATATCAACAACTAAGAAACCTGGCACATAAAACTAGATTAAAAAAAAACTAGAAACAAAAAGGTTAAAAGACACAAGATCAAGCTCTCTCTTGTTTATGCGATTTATTTTATAAATTTGCGTTGTGACTACGTCATTTGTGAAAATTAGCTTACTTCCGGATTCACTTACTTGATTTTTTGTCGGATGAGTCCGACCAGTTTCGCTTTGATTCGCAGAGCTTAATCATGGTGAGTAGAGACGATGCTCGCATCGTCGGTTGCTCGTCTCTGAAAAATCAAGTAGGTAAGTGAATCCAGAAGTAAGCTAATAAAAAGTATAATAGGTATTTTAGTCTTCTCCTTTTAAAAGTCGTGAAGCCTAGTTAAACATGAGAATGCACCATTATAATCCTAAACGTTTTGTGCTTCTTATATTCACCAACATAATATCATCCAAAAAATTCCCATCACCCATCAAAACGCAGTCACGACAAATCGCCGCTCTGCTAACATATGTGTAGAGTGTTTAGATATGCCACTTTACCAATGCTGGCTATATTTGCTAGTAGAGTTCAAGGCGTCATAGTTGAGACGTAATGTATTTGAACCAAGCTAAGTCATAAATTATTCAGTGGTGTGATGAATCAGATGTCGAAGAATCAAATAGTTATAGCCTATAAACGTTCTGTTCCACAATTTACAGACTATATTTGAATAAATTTGCGTCAATTTTCAATAGTCGTACAATAAATCTAATTATCAAATAAGTACTTAGATAGATACTTTCTTAGTGTGAAGATGAGTCCACTTTTTGGCTTCAAGTCTGGCAAATAAAATAAATTGTTATAAGTCAAATGGTAATATATCAAAGGCGAAATGAAAGTCATATCTAATGATGTTAGCCTGTAATTTGCTTTCTAACGTTTGGTGTAATGTTTGTATTTATTTTGGTTGATTTTTTAGACTACTACTTTAGATTATTACCCAACGACTCAGCATAAATTTTACTTCGCTGGTTTTGATAGAATTCTTCTTGTTGAAATACTGAAGATTTACGGTCTTCTTGATAAAAAACACGATTCCTCTGAAGCGGTCCTCAGAGGCAGTATATTTAATCTGTGGTTACGTGTTTTCCTTGTAAAATCTCCTCCACAGACTAATTAAATCGACGTTTATAGAGTGTTTTAAGGAATCGTGTGAATCCGCACAATTAAAAAAAACATATCATTAACGTATTAGTCAGCCAGTAAACGTCCCGCCGCAGGGCACAGGCCTTCTTTCAGTGAGGGTGTAAGGGCTTACTCAGCATGTATATCTACTGCGGGTTTGCAATTCGAAGCTCAGATTTCCTCACGATGTTATCCTTCACGAAATATAAATGCCCAATTAATCTTCAATATAGATTCGCGAATTTAGCTTTCAGAACCACCTGCCAGCCAGTTTCATCAGCGGCCGATTGGGTCAATTATGATATTGGTAGCATAAATAACTTTAATAGGTTAACGACCGTGCGTTTCCGACTAGTGTAGTGTGAGAACGCTCCACCTCGCCGTGTCAAATGCTGGCGCTACTATACCGGTAACCTATTGAGTTATCGAATGGCATCGTACGGGAGCTCGTTTAAAAAAAAAACAACTGGCCAGTAAGCGGGAAAACTGGCACGAATAAAAAAAAGTGGCATCTGAAAAAGAAAAAGAAAACATAGACTATGCTTCGTTAGATGCGTGATAAATAAAAAAAAAGTGTTACGGAACTTTATCTATGAATTCCATTTTTAATGAGCCGTTTTCAGTACAAATTCACAAAGCAATTCATAGATGGCGCTTACAGGCGTGGCCATAGAAGAACCGGAATACGTCTGTCAAAATTAATCTGCGCTAAGCAAAATTTGACAGACGTATTCCGGTTCTTCTATTGCCACGCCTGTAAGCGCCATCTATGAATTGCTTTGTGAATTTGTACTGAAAACGGCTCATTGCAGGTTCGATGCCTTGTACCCCAGAGTATAGAGAAAATTAAAATAAACGCATAAATGTAAAACGAAAAAATGAGAGAAAATTACGTCTTCGCGTATTTGTTACGCGCGGAAACGATGTAAAAAATACTGCCAGTACCCAAAGTAACTCCTATATCTAATATCTATACAATACATTATACCATGAAAATCGAGTCTTTCTCGTATTCAGAAACGAGACGGGATCCCCGCGAGAAAGAAATACGATTCAACTAGTCGTCACGCTTGCCGTTCCATACTTTCCCATAATATAAAGTGTCCGTTTATTGTTACCACTTTATAAAGGGTATTGTTACAATAATATTGGGTTTAAGATCTAGAATATACTTATATTTTATAACAATATTTAGGATGTATCGGAAACGACATCGGACGAATTAAATCGATTATTATCATGTTTAGAAAATGCTGGCCATTTATCCCGTTAACCAGCATCATGCAAAGAATAAAAAAACTTTCTTTTCACAAGCCACAATGTCAATTTGTAAGACCATCGATGTATTTTTTATGCAGCCAGTGTTTTTTGAAAAAGGACCTCTATGGTTATAAAATTTGCACCCTATGAAATATATGCGTTTGGAGCAATTTGCTAATGATGCATGGAATGGGTCCTTTTTTGTCGGTTCTTGGGATGCATCTGTCACTGCAGTCAACAAGTTTGGGAACTATAGTTTTTTGTTAGATTTTTTTGTAATGTTCATCCTTAATTTAATATCCGTTAGATGTTGCGATAATTTGGGTATTTTTTATTCACATCGAACATTCAACATGCTTGCTACATTCAAAAGCACTATTTACGGAAAATCTCAACAGAAAATCAGAGTTACGAAATTAGTTGATAATGATACTAAAAAGTGTTTGAAAACAACCCAGCCGGTATCGCTCCTACAAATTCACAAATGGAAACTTTTCCTTAACAAAACCCAAGCGAGGCACGCAACAAATCACAATTTTCAATAACACCAAGCAACAAATTGCTTTCGTTGAAATAATACATTGTAGTTCATTCGCTTCAGTTTGTTAGCGATAAGACGCATAGGGTTGCCGCATAACTCATGCTGGCGGAACGGAACCGCCAACTAAAGTTCTAACAAGACCACCACCACACCGAACTGCCCGTAGCTACTAATAAAGTGATTTTGCAAAATAATTGCGCAGCCAACAAATAAACACGATCTTTCATTGCAATTTGAGGCTCCGCTGTTAATATTAGCCTTTTGAGATATTGCACAAAATCATTTCACTGATTCCAGCTTGTATTCATGCTGAGCTTTTAAAATATATATTTTTTGTGAACAAGGCTTTGGAGATATCGAGTTGAAATTAAAGCCATATACTCAGGTCTACAGTCTCTTAAAGCTGTGAAAAAATCAAACTTCTAATTTAACGTGAAAAAAGATACGGCCATTTATGCCGCAATAAACGTTTATTTCGACACTCAAGGGTACTTTCCGTTGACCTAGAACTTTGGGAAGGAATGAGGAAAGTAATATCGTTTTATACTACCAACACAGGGAAAGATCTTAAAACTATACATTTGTAAATAAATCATTAAAAAAATTAGTCTGAAGTTCGGGAAAAGATTGGAAAAAACTACAAGACTCAATTCCCGAACTATTTATAATATGTAAGATAATATGTCCCGAACCTACAAATTTGTACGGAACCCTCGGTGGGTGAGTGCGACTCGCACTTGTCCGGTTTTTTGTAACTGTTTAACTGAGTTTTGCATGAATGTACTGACTTATTATGATACAGTCCAAAGGAATTTTTTATTTTAAATAGCAAAAATCTTAAACGAGTCAAATTTTTTCAGATGACCATTTTCGCTATTTGTTTTAATGAAGCATTTAACAAAAATGCAGTCAAGATTTCTAGATTTAAACGAAGGCTATCATTCAAGTTTGTAACGTTAGCTGCGTTTTAAGATCTATTTATCTAATATCTGTGGGTATTTTTATTATTGTCATTGACCACTCAAATTTCAAATATTATTTCACAAGTCATGCCCAATAGAGTATCTTGGTATGCTAAAAAGGTATTCGCATAGAAGTATTCGTTAATCTAAGGGTATTCGCATATGATTGATCGGTGGGATTTTTTGTAGTTTTTGTGACAGCGTGACGACTCGTGAGTCACAAATACCAAAAAGTATACCATACCATACAATTATACCATATTATTATTATGATGATGTCCATCACACAGGATGGCCATCACACAAAGAAACGAATTATAAGTCAGATCGTAAAGCAACGCTCAGCAGTTGTAATTTTAGAAGACGTTACTTCGTGACGGCGTTTGCCGTAAATATCAGCCTGGTAATCGAACCTGCGCTATGCAACCAGAGACCCCTCGAGATATAATGTTTGGTTCCATTTTAGCGCTTATGGACCGCACAGTAAGAACTAACCTAGGTGGGACAGAAGGTGGTCATTCTGATAAACATACAACCTGCAGAGTTTAACTGATATCTAGAATGTAGGTATTGTTTGTTTCAATTTAAGGGATTTGATAAAACGCCAGAGCGGTGGGAGCCTAGTGGGTAGAACATTGGACTCGGAAGCGGGAGACGCAGGTGTGATTCCCAGTGCGGGCATGTACCTATGACTTTGTTTTCTATGTTATGTACATTTGTGAAGTTATAGTAGCAATACAACTCGCTGACGGTGAAGAAAAACGTCGTGAGAAAACCTGAGTTTCTGAGTTACGTACATAATATTGCTCTTGAAATCGCCAATCCGCGGTGGGCACGCGTGGTGAATGGGCCCATTCTCTCTCCCTGAGAGAACGCCTGTGCCCTACAGTGGGACGTATATGGGCTGCTTACAATAAGGGATTTGATAGTTTTCGATAGAGTTAATACATTGCAAACTTTACTCCTCGTAAATGGCTCGCATGATTCGCCGAAATCGGGAACCGTAATTTTTTGTATGCAGTCAAGCACAAACCAACTTTAGGCATTCATTGATTACCCGTCGTACTACAACTCTATAGCATTTTACTACTCATAAATTATCCTCAACTGAAGAAATACGAAGCCTTTTCATACGCCAGTTGCTGTAAGCCAATCGTGGGAGAAGTTAAAAATCATCATAGTTTTCTGATGACTTTTTAAAAATAAAATTTAACACGTTTTCGACGAAGGAATGAAAACAAATTTGACATCCATTAATCAGCGGCCAGTAACTAAAACTATTACTGTGTTTGAATCGTTTAAATGCTACTTTCATCCGGATAACTGGCCAAAAGATCTCGTTTGGAACCCATTAAACTTAACCATAATATTTAACTTATTGAGTGCTTTATATAAACAACTCTCGTTTTAAACTATCCATTCAGCAAAATGATAGACTTTAACACGGCGCTTAAGAGCCAAATCAATAGAAATAACATTCAGTTACCTCGGAAACGTTTCCATTGATTTATCAACCAATTACCAAAGAGTTGCATGCAACGAGTTTGGTGTTCTTTTTTTAAGAAAACGCCGACCAATTTAGCACTTGTTACTGGCTATTTTTCTAAAATGAAACATCGCACCCATAAATTTTGCTATAAATCGCTTTCGGGACGGTTCAAAGACATCGGAGAGTGATCACGCTGATCACATAGGAAAATTTATAGTCATTCGGTAGTGTAGTATCAGTGAAGTGCTTAATATGGATCGTTCGGTATTTTATTATCAAGTTGGGCAATAGCTGTTATTTTTTAATTGTTGCTGCTTAGTTTTGGTGGGAAATAAATCGTTTTAATTGAAGAGTGGGCGCGAAATCGGGCCCTTCTCTTACTTTCTTTCGGTGCATTTTTGACAGTGTCTAAAAGGGATTTATGTCTTGATTTGTGGTGATTGGAAATAGTAAATTTTGCTTGAATTTTTTTAGACAAGTTATCATTGAGAGCACTGGTGTTATTCCTTGTCATTTTTAGACAAGTTACTATTACGGACACTAGTGTTGTTATCTGTTGTCCTTTAATACTGACTCTTCGCATGGGATAAGACTCGAACTGCGGGTGGCTTTGACTATTATTGTAAAACTTAATGTATTGTTGCTTTGGTGTTTTCTGTGAAGAAATGGATTGTTTGATATACAGGATTATTTTTAAAATTCCGTGTGGCGCTGGATTAAGAATAACGTCACTCCCTTTCCTTCCGTGGATGTTGTAGAAAGCAACTAAGGAAATCAATTGACAGGAGACGAGCAGCACCGCACCGTCTTCCTGAGATTCCAACCGCATACTGCGATCGCCAACCCGCCTGCCAAGCGTAGCGATTATGGCAAAACCCCTCATGGTTATGAAAACCACGAAGGAGGCCTATGTCCTGCAGTGGGCGTCAAATGGCTGATGATGATGATAACGATGTTTTTTAAAATGCGCAATTCTTAAGACAAGACAGTTAGGGTTTGATTTGAAACAACTTTTGTTGTATGGGCTATTTTCATATTTATATTATAGAAACTATCAGGGTTAACAGTTTCAATTATTTTTAAATGATTACACAATTTCCAACCGCATACTGCGATCGCCAACCCGCCTGCCAAGCGTGGCAATCATGGCAAAACTCCTCATGGCTATGAAAACCACAAAGGGCCTATGTCCCGCAGTGGGCGTCAAATGGCTGATGATGATGACATAATTTTATGAAATTAAATACTAAAGTCGCAGTCACAGTGTCGTGGAAAAAAATAAACATTATTCCACACAGAAGAATTCCTAACCCATTGAGCGCATAAAATTAACGGTCTTAAATTAATAGGTACTCTTTATGAGCTTCATTTTATTAAATAATCTAAATTAGCATCTAAAGGCGAGCACTAAACGACTCATTGATAAGGTCTACTTTACAAAAATCCAGTCACCACTCTTCTGTTTCAATATTCTAGTCCGTTCGATATGAGGATGTGAAGATCGCTAGTATCTGTTTTTTTCTCACGTATCTGGAGACAAATCTTGTTTTTGGTAAGTATACGAAATAAATGGCCAATGTCCTGAACTTCTTAGTGGTTTCCAGTTTCTTGAACATTACATTTATAGGTAGATCACCAGATACGTGTTCACTTAATAGGACTGGGTGGTTCGTTTCCGATATCCCACGCTAGAATTTTGTGTATTTTTGTAGTTTCCTGCTTTTTTTAGTTTAACTGCCTACCACTTCCTTGAATACGTTAAGTGGGGTCGAGCACAAATGGTGGACTCTCGTTTTTTGGCAATATTTTGTTTACACGCTTTTTTGTTGATACACCTTTTTATTCTTTTTATTGACAATGTTAAAATCTGCCAATATCTTACAACAGTAGAAATTTCTATGTAGTGGCACAGAGGTTAGTGGGTAACGATTTCGCAAAATGTTTTTGTGAACTCTAATCTTAAATAGATCTGCATCAAATCATAAACAAGTCTTACATAAATAAATCTGCATCAAATCAAATCAAATCACGCCTGCATCCCGGAGGGGTAGGCAGAACCCCGTGTTTGCCGCTTGCCACGTTCCTGGCAAACTTCTTTCGCTTCATCAACATTCATGGACTAATGAAGCGCGTACCCAGGTTTCGGGTACTTTTTATCTTGTCCTTCGCTAATAATTCCGCCCTTCCACTATTTCCAATATTTTTTTGTCCATCTCTCATCCTTCATCCTCTCTCTATGTCTATGTCTAAACTAACGCAACATTCCTCTCTCAATTCTAACCGAAAATAAATACATTTTCATTTTCATTTTTATCACTACGTCCTCTTTCAGTCCCCAAAGTTCTCTAATCACACTAATATACAACATAAATATATTTTTGAATCCTAATGATTTTTTATTTTACAGCCTTATTAGCTGAGTAATTATTTTACTTATAGTCCCACTTGGCCTACTTCAACATTGGAAAGATAAAAACGTTGTTTCACAATCGTTTTCCGTAAGTTCATTTATAAAAACTAACTAGTTTAGTTCAAAAACATTTCACACGCAGCTTCTTAAGTTATCTGTAACTAGCCTATCACGCTGGAAATACAAAATAATCAAAGTAGCTGATTCATGTGGAAATGCTTTATAAATCTCACGTTTATCACAATATTTGGCGAGACTAATCGGTTTGGGAGTCGTTATTCGAGTTCTTTTTGTCACGATCGGAGACATCAGACGTTCCCAGCGTTATTTATTTTATTTGGTAACGTCGCCGACAGAAGCGGTATGGCATTTTCGGCTGAACTCAGAATCTTTGTCTTGATGAATAATAAATGTCTGTGAGGAAATCTTCATGTCATGGGGCCATTTTCCGCTGCATCAGAGTACACTTAATGTACCCTTAGTTTTTGTTTTTCTCACTTGTATTTTAACTTTTCTTCTGCTTTTGTTTTATATCTGCTTTATTTTCTGCATTTCCTTTTTTCTGTATAATTGTATCTAAGTGGCGTTAAATAACTGTTTTCTTCTTTTTCTTGTCTTAGGACCTCATCAATGCTGCGCTTTAGCTCTTAGCGCATTAGCTCTGAGATCGCTCATAAGTGAGCTGTTGAGTTGCTGTTTCGCTTCAAGTTGTATCTTGAAAGGGCACTCAAGAGCTATTTCAGATGTAAGCACGCTACAAATGTAGCCCCTAAATTGAATGGTTTTTAACCAAGCAAAACCTAAGATTACCAATGTTTTGATTGAATGTTGTTCCTGATAAAAAAAAACCCGTCGAATGGGTCTAGGTTCGGAGGATCTTTTCATTTCGCCGGTACTAGACTTAATCAACTAACGTTGTTTTGTAGGCTCACTAATGCTTTAGTATCACTAAGTGTTATTATTTGGACGTCCCTGCTTCATACAAACAGTATGAATCCAGAGTTCACAATAACATTAAGCAGTCGTATATTCTACTATCCCGTCGTCAACGCTTCTGACTCAAATCAGTAGCTTAATCGCCTGTTAATTTGTTAGAATGAATTCAAAAAGGCCGCTTTTCGGGTAATTTATTGCTTTATCTTTAGGGCCACCTTGTTTGGTGATTTTCTCCGGCTTTTAAGAGAGAGTGTTTTTAGGGTTCCGTAACATAACCTTGCCAAGATAAGTGGTGAACAGCAAACAAAATAAAATCAAAGAAAAAAGGGAAAGAACAGTCGCTTACAAGTAAATAAGAAAACTGCATAAACTTTTTTTTTTTCAATCCATAGCCACCCAATGCTGAGTGCCAGTCGCTTTTTATTTTTGCATCTACTCTTGGGCTGCTGATGTACTTAAAGTTTTCAGTTTATTTTTTAACGTTTTAACGATTGTGACAATAAAAAAAAACTTTCTATAGGTGTTTCTGAATGATCCGGTGAAATTTGAGGGGTTGTTCTACTCCTCAATGCAAACTACTTTTATTTTGAGGTCCAAAACACTCTGTGTATGCTGAGTGGCATATTTCACTGAACCCTTCGATTAAAAAAATCAACAGTCTAATCTATTTCTTGATGAAGCCGACATTAACGGCTGTTAGAGCGAAAAGTAAATAAGCAAAGTAAGAAATGATCATTAAACTGCAATGTCAGATAGTAATTATGACGCTTTGACAAATTAAATGATTAAACCAACTTGTTTATTTTCATATCTTATTTTTAATTTTTGGGAGGAAATCAACTGTCATGAGACGTTGCAACAATTTGCAAATATCTATTGTCAGAATAAGACGTCCATAAGTAAGCTCGATAAATAAACAGTCAGAAGATAAAACACATTGTTTAGCTTCATCAGATTGCAAGTAGGTCAAAGTGAAATATTTTAGTTCAATCACTCCACGAAAATCCGTAATACCAAGAGACGATACCTACATTTGTCGCCGTTGAAAGAAGAAAGAAAGAAAGAAAGAAACCATTTATTTACATTGCCAAATAAGCACACACATAAAAAATAACACAATCTACATACGTACAAGGATAATAGAAAACAATAATATAACAAAACAAAACAGGACATTGTGCCTCCGTGGCAACAAGAATGGGTCACCAACTCATCATGCATTGCTGGCGTGAGCTGTGAACAACACATCACCAGCAAAACTGATTTTCGTTGCTGTCTTTTGTGTGGACCCTGCAAATGTAACTTTCGAAATATCAGCAACTACATGTAAACTGGTAGTAGACCAACAAAATGAGGGTCTTAACATACCTGAAGCTTTTAATGTCACTCTGCGGAAACCTTAATAGGGTGGTCGTGGTAATTTAACATATGGAAATATTCATGGTAGTTTGCTACTGACGCATGTTACATTGTAATAAAACTACACAGCGAAATATAAATTAAGAATTTACTCATACATTAGGATAAGCCGTAGAGTACCAATTCCAAACTTTAATCACTGTGACTTTGAGGTGAAATAGCTTAGTTTTAGGTTTCAATATAGAGTTGTGATTGAGATTTAAGAAATTTGTTTCTCAATAACAATACAATGATTCACTTACTTGAGAAACAATAATTATGTTTGTCAGTAGTTATTACATAAGGTCACGCGCCGCGGCAAAGTTCAAACCACTTTACTATCTAGTAATACTTAAAAGAAGCTATATTTTTGGTGGCGCCAGTTAGCTTCGGAGTAAAGCTTGTATGCATTAGCAGTAATAATTACTCTATTTAATGGAATACTATCATTTTACCATACCTGGGGTCATATTCTTACGCTACCAGATTTGCTTATTTAATGGAATACTATCATTTTACCATACTTGGGGTCATATTCTTACGCTACCAGAGTTGCTTATTTAATGGAATACTATCATTTTACCATACCTGGGGTCATATTCTTACGCTACCAGAGTTGCTTATTTAATGGAATACTATCATTTTACCATACCTGGGGTCATATTCTTACGCTACCAGAGTTGCTTATTTAATGGAATACTATCATTTTACCAAACCTGGGGTCATATTGTTACGCTACCAGAGTTGCTTATTTAATGGAATACTATCATTTTACCAAACCTGGGGTCATATTCTTACGCTACCAGAGTTGCTTATTTAATGGAATACTATCATTTTACCATACCTGGGGTTATATTCTTACGCTACCAGAGTTGCTTATTTAATGGAATACTATCATTTTACCATACCTGGGGTCATATTCTTACGCTACCAGAGTTGCTTATTTAATGGAATACTATAATTTTACCATACTTGGGGTCATATTCTTACGCTACCAGAGTTGCTTATTTAATGGAATACTATCATTTTACCATACCTGGGGTCATATTCTTACGCTACCAGAGTTGCTTATTTAATGGCATACTATCACTTTACCATACCTGGGGTCATATTCTTACGCTACCAGAGTTGCTGAGCACTCGATTTTCCAACGATACAGATGTGAAATGTTAGGTGAACTTAGAGAATAGGGTCTTGCGTCGATAACCGACTGATTTGCTTATTAATAAGGTCGGACCACGAATCTCTATAGCTTAACGGTAAAGCCGAGAATGCTAATACACCTCGGTGGTACCGAATGGGGCAAGTACTTAGCCCTGATTCTGATTGCTTCTGACGGCGCAATATCGATAGATCTATTTTATGGGACATTTGCACGAATTGCTCAGTATTTTTATGAATTTAAAGTAAGCGCGATAAGAGCTGTGAAAGCGCATAGATACTTTGCACAGTATTTTTATGCATTTAAAGAAGGTGTTATCATAGCTCTTATATCGATAGGACTACCTTAAAAGTATTGTGCAATTCTTCAAAGTGACCCATAAAATAGCTTCCACTATAATAAACGAAAGTACGTATTTTGAGCTGAAAGTGTGTATTTTCCGGTGTTTTCAGGTATTATATTCAAACTGGAGAGAGTTTCAATAATATGTAATTGTGCTAGGAATGCACATGTATCCATGTGCATAATCTAATATATAAAAATCTCGTGTCACAATGTTTATCATCGAACTCTTCCAAAACGGCTTCACCGATTTTTATGATTTTTTTGTGTATATTTTGTAGGTCTAATTAATAAGGTAAAGCAACGTTAGCCGGGTCAGCTAGTATACTAGAGCTCACCGCCCACGTAAACCGTACATTTTTTTATTGAATTAAAGTCCGTTTTTTAATTCGATGCCAAAAAAATACTGTCACTTTGACATGTGCAGGGGTCGTACACCGTCACAAACCATTACATTTGTTGACGTAGGTACTCTAGGTGCCAGACGACCGACGGCTATAAATAATAATATACCGCGCGATGTCTTATTCTATACTAAATCCGGACCGCAGTCGTGTGTGAACGCGGGTTGCATATTGGATATTGTGTGGAAAAATATACCATGTATTAATGCCGTTGTCTGTGACGGCCACAAATCTAAGGTTCCAATTAAATCTTTGTTTTGATAACTCTTTATCAAAAGAAAGGTAAAAAGATCTTTAATGAAATCTATGCCAATTTTGTTTTGATAACTCTTTATCAAAAGAAAGGTAAAAAGATCTTTTATTTAAATAACAGATATCTCTTTCACATGTTGCATCTATCTACTCATGTGGACTCGAAAAATTAGCCAAAATTGTCGAAATCACAAGGGAACACGGGAAACAGCATTCGCGGAACCAAGAAAAAAACGGAATGTGTGAAAATAAAATATGCCGTCATTAATGTGTGAACCTCAAACCCAAGCTTATCAACATCGAAGTGTTACCAATACGCAAAAAACTAATAATCCCATTTTGCTTCCAAATAAAAATTGTATGAATTACGTTTGTGTTTTTTAACTACTTTTAACTAAATATTTTTATTATTTTTTAACTAAATATTAATGTCTTTGATGCAATAAGATTTTTGGTCACACAAGTCTACTTTCTTACAGTAAAACAAATATCTACTGAGTATAACGATATATTTTATAATAATAACACTGCCTCTTTTTTTGCATTTGGAAATGTCAATAGGGAAAAGTGAATTGGGTTGGGTTTTGACGGCGAGTTTTATCTTTTCAGCCGCTTGTTATGATTTCCTTATATAAAACTGTAGGTAGCCAACAAAATGTAAGTACTAGAAATAAAAATATACTTTCGTTCCCAAACTGGCTGGCTGGCTCCCAGGCTGCCAAAGGTAAATACATCCTTTATAGGGCATTGTATACGTTTCTACAATAAGATCCCTGAGGATAATAAGCTTGCCAGAAACGCGGTTAAAAAAATGCCACTATAACGTAAAATATTATTTAGATGGTTTCTGGTATTAAAGCCAGTTCAATGCATGAGTTGTGGGTTTTAGAATAATTATGTAAAGTCTGTTAATTAAGGGCTTTCAAAAGACTAAGTTTGGAGTTTTTTTGTCCATTTTTTCTCCAAAAAGTTTTACTTGTAACATTCATTAAGTTGCAGTTTCTGTGCTATTTTTAACACGTAAAACTTTTGAATTTTGAATTTTATTTGTTAGAGTTTATGGAGTGCGTAGTGGTGGTAGATGATTGTATTTTTTCCCTTAACAGTCTACATAGAGAAGATTTAATTATTCAGGTAAGTTAGATGTAAAAGTCTTCTTGCGACCCACATCTACCTTAGATATGTATAGAACAGTCTTTTCCAGCACCTTCTTCTCAGCTTAGTCGGCTTAATTCACAGGAAAGATAATGTCAATACGCGCGGAGCCAACAAACGCCAGAAATTAAATTTTTGTTCACGATTTACGACAAAAAAAAACACGACTAGGTACAATTGGGGTTGTTTCAAGTTTTTTTTTGTTTTCTTTCTATTCTTATTTATTTACAAAAGTAACAAAGAAATGGGAATTTCAATTTTATCTTTTCGTAGTCCAACGAAAGTTCCCTAGAAATTAAGCTGGGTCGACGTCGCGCTTGACAATTCACTCGAATCTAGCGACAAATACGGTTATTTTGTTTAATAGTTTTGAAATTTCCTGCCAGTGAGTAATCAACGCTAGAAATGCTCTTTGTTAGCCCAATGACGTCATATCATATCTTGAGATCCGGATTTGCGACCATCTCGCTACTTCCGATAATCTCGAATACAATCACTTGACCTGGTCTAAAACTAGGATACCCTGTGATATGGTAACCAAGAAAGGAACATACAAACATGAAAGTACATCCAGACTGAGGCCATTTGTACAAATATACGGCCCCCAGTGGGAATCGACCCCGAGAGCTCTGTTTTGGTAGCTAAGCACCTTAACGGCTAGACCAACGAGGCAGTCAGTAAGGGCCCAGCATAACTCACTTAGAAGCGGTTTTTGCATTCATCTGTACAGTTAATCTAAGTAAATGTAAAACATGTATTTATATTTCCGCGTTTCTGATGTACTCGCCTGGATACCATAGCACTGGGTATCTTAGTTCCGGACCAGGAGAAGTGATTGTGGTGTGTGGAAATTATTTATTTATCTATGTATCTAAATTCATAACTAAACGCTTTACAAAACAAGTTAACAAGCTTAACTCAGCGTTCAGGTTCTATTATGAAAGTAATGCAGATTTATTTTGTAGTTTATGCGGTCCAAGCGGCAGTCGGATCCCATGTTTAAGGCGAGAGACATGTAAACGTTTAAATTTCACTTCAATAAAACCTCTATTAGACATTTAACATAATTGCTTACACTGTTTTTGGTGAAGTCATTTGGATACTAAGTTTCTGGTATTTTCAAAGAGCATCACTTGTAATGAATTTATACAATAAAGTTTGGTAATCGAAAAATAAATCTTTTGAAAGGACAATTCAAAGAAACCTTTTCCGTATTACGAGGAAATAATCACAATTATATCATAGACGGTGTATTTTTCTCAGAAGACTTACTTAAGTGCTTTTAGATTGATGAAATTAGAAAATACTTCGAAAAGGTCTTTAATATTATAGAGCAATGAAGAGCCACTTCTGTGAAGTAGGCAGTTTTTTCAATTATACAGGGTTACCTACATTCCCAAAAAAAAAAAAAAAAATAGAGTTGGTTATTTACAACAACTTTTGTTCTCCGACTATTGATTATAATTATAGTAGAGTTGTTCAAAATTTAAATTTTTCAATTTTATGTGGCTTTATGGTTTTCTGCTTTAGTTGCCTTGTCCGGTAAAAAATACGGAGGCTACGATATTAGTAAAACGAATTATATATACTTGTGGTAGGTACATACTTCGACAAAATAGGAGATGTATAAGCAAAGGGCAAGACAAAAGGTGCCCAAACCGGCGTGCTTGCATGCAAAGACTAATTCATATTGAATAAGCGAAAGAGATCTATCAGGATCGTGGCAACTGGCAAGTAACAGACTCTGGCCTCTGCCTATCTTTCCGGGAATAGGCGTGAGTTTATGTTATACTTTTTTATTTGGTACATAGAGGTAGTACATACTACTATATTGTACAATGTCCATTATCCGGACTTGCGCGTGATGCGTGTTCATTTGAAGGTCGTATTTACAATTCTGACAAACCTGAGGAAGAAACTGAAAACAACTAACTTAATTCAAGTTCGAAAGAACATACATAAGACAACCTAAGATCCGCTGTGAAGAGCCGCCACATTTCTCTGTTGGCTAATGAATGTTTTAAAAACCTATTTAGAGGCTAAAATTCCAGCGCTCTCCCAACTGAGCTAATGGGCAAGTGCAGGCATCCATTAAAATTGTCCTCGAATAGAGTAGTGCAACAAAGAATATAATATTAATAATTGTTTTTTTTATTATTAATTTTTAATGTCTTATTAATACAATGATATGATTCAGGTGTCACTGTTCCGTTCTATATCCAACATTACGGGTAGAGAGAAAAGAGTACACATGCTCAAAGGTCGATGTACTGCCGACGCAAGCTTGCCTTGTCTAAATACTTTTCTGGCTCGCTGGTTAAAAATGGCTTCTTATAATGAAGTTCACCGTGATATATCTGACCCATCCTTATACCCGGCCCACCGATTACCTTATAATTACATGCCCTAAGCCCTAACTCTTGCCTACCGAATTGCGAGCGTCTCCACCTTAGCCAAAGTGTCCATACAGACAAGCCGTTCGAAAATGGACCTAAAGCAGATGTGCTAGAGTTCAAGGGGATTAATAAAGGAGTTATCAACGTTGGCGAGACTGAGCCCCGGTTATTAGGGTCAATTATGAAGTCGCAAAAAAGGAATTTAAGGAACAAAAGTGAGCAGATAGGATTCCTACAGATGGTTGATTAAAAATCCCTTGACAAGTTGATTGCTAACAATCTACTTGCGGATTTTTGGCTTCTGGTGCGGGTGAGATGTGTGGGAAATGAATTAAGGTGGTGGTACCCAAGTTGGGCAACAATTAAATGGTTTTGTTTCTCTTTGTACTGATTTTCTACTGTAATTAGTGTTTAAAAGAGTAACGAAACCGCAAAAAACTAAACAGTTTTGCTGTAAACGAACGAACTCAATAAACAATGTTTTTTTTAAATAAACATTTAATGAAATATAGGAATTTAAGGAAGGCACCGTGAGGAAACCTGAGTGTCTGTGCTATTCACATACCTCATCGCTTGAAAACGCCAACCCACGGTGGGCACGCGTGGTGATTAAGCCCATACTCTCTCCTTGAGAGAAAGCCCTACTGTAAGACGCTGCTGCTGCCGCTGCTTTAGGCTGCTTAAGTAATGAAATACAAACATTATAGTTATTTGTTTGTCATTATGTCTTTTTTTACCAAACAAGAATTGGCCAAGGACAACGAGAAATCGAAGAACTAAAGCAACACCATCATCAATCAACATACAAAATTAAGAATTAAATCTCAAATGTTTGAGTGAAGAAACGCGAAAATGCAATTAATAACCACATTTAATGAGATTTTGTCACGTTGTCGACTTGATTTCGTAATACTCAAAAAGAGTTGAAGAATTTGTTGTCTCATATTTGACAGAGCTTTACGTCTTCCAGAGAGGAATGCTTAAAACGTTTAGATGACAGTTCAATTTCTCAACTTTTTGCCGTCAGAAAAACTTGGGTGGTACAGTCTCGGCACGTGCCTCAATGAGATTCTGGGAGTTTTTTAAGCTAGGCCGCACCAACTTTGGGGAAAATACTGGGCTCGTATCCAATGTACCAATAACGTGCCATGGTACCTAAATATTCCGGTTGAACGTAAGTTTAAGTTAATTAGGTTAACCAAGACTTTTTTAAGATTATACAAATTTAAGTTTTGCAAATGAAGCAGTCTATAAAGTCTATTATAAGGAAATCCTCCCAGAAAGACTTGAGACCTTAGTCAAAAGCTAGTACGGACACTTTGAACTGTGAATATGATATCTTAGCGTCTATTTGATCTCCCCAAAGTAATTACATAAGATTTTTTTGTGCTGACAAAGGATGCATTGCGTGATGAAAAATTGTCTGACAGAGAGAACTTTAGCCGTTTCATAAACAATCGAAGTTGGCGTACGAATAGGCAAAAAGTGTCACATTTTGATGACTGCTCTTTGGGGTCTTTCAAGGAGAACTAGGCGGCAAGGAGAACTTTGCCGCACCACCCCATATTTCTATGCAATATCCTATAATAGATTAGCAACGAGAAAGGTAAATTAAACGTATAATTGTAGGTTCAGCTACATGGCGTATGTTTCTGAAAACTGATATAGTGGAGTGTCTAACGATAAACGCAGTACATTGGCACGGCATGTTACTTTAACTGTGTAAAATGATCAAGATTACCATTGTATTCTCGCTTTAAGTATCATTGTACTGTGTTAAATTAATTTGTGAATAAAACTTATTCTATTCTATTCTAGGGTTATTTTCCAGAGCTTCAAGCCCTGAAAAGCAATGGTCCGCCACACCGAGTCCCAATGCATCTGTACAGTAGGCCAAGCATCCTTGAAATACCCATTCTTGGGTGGGTACCGTCTGTCCAACTCCTGGTTGTCTATGCCCAAGAGTAGCAATATCAAACTCGCTTACTGCGAAGGAAAACATCGGGGAGAAACCCGAGTAACTGGTAGCGCTTGAAATAGTAAATCCGCAGTGGGCACGTGCGGTGCTAAGTCTGAACTCTCTTTCTCTCTTTCTTTGATAAAATTGTGTGCCCTTCAGCATTGAATTTTAAGTAGAAATTCAATGCCTTCAGTGAAACGCATAGCGTGTAACGTCGAGATTAGATGGGCAGCTGTCGTAGGTACTTCTTCTTACTCCAAAAGAATTATACTAGCTATGTCCCGTGATATCATAATGTTAGTAAAGGTGATGCATTGTGCATAATAATAATAACACCTCAAGTACACAGGCTTCATCACGAGATTTTCCTTCACAGCTACCGAGTGGTATTAATTGCTACCACAAATTCATGTATAAGAGGCATAAAATCCCAGGGCTTTCTTCGCATCGAGTTCCACTTGGAGGCAACGGTCACGAGCTAGCCGCGTGCCGCGTGATCTCTCAAACGCGCTGTGACAAACAATAAAGTAATTCGATTTAACGCTCAATAAAGTTCCGGGATGCCAGCCGAGGTGCAGGATAAAGGAAGCGTTAATGGAAGCTGCAGGGAGCGTGTCGGTTGGATCCATTTTTATTTTTAGAAAACTAATTTTAGCAAAGCTATGACAATATTCTTTTTTTTTTTGTTGCACTAACCCGTGCTGTGGAAAAATTCTTAAAAACCTATTTAGAGGCTCAAAATTCCACCCATGCCGGGACTTGAATCCGCGACCTCTGGCTAACCGTGCCAGCGGTCTCCCAACTGAGCTGATAGGCAAATGCAAGCATCGGCGAAATTTCGAGCCTCTTTACAAACTTCTCTGTATTACGTACAGGCAGCGACATCTGGCCGAAGCAATTTATACGTACATCACTTGCAGCCCCGAGTAACCCACTTTGCAGTTAGGTTTTAACATTGGAATGAACCCGTGCACTCGGGATGGGTGGGATTTTTAGCCTCTAAATAGGTTTTTAAAAGCTAAACATAAACATTTACATCTAAACATTTACATACAGGCATATACATTGCTTCTGGCCCCACACCAGGATACCCTGTGTCGCGGGAACCAGAAACAACGACATCACAAACATGTAAACATCCACACCATCTGATACAGCATTTTTAGCACATTTTCAGCACTTGAACTCGACAATCCGCGGTGGGTACAAATGGTCTCTCTACGAGTATCTTTCAGAAGAAAAGCTGTGCCCTGAACTTACCTATATAGGTCGGCTGTCCCAAAAATAAACACATTAAAGTCGCTGGATGCGGGCAGCACAAGACCGGGAAGCTTAGAAAACCGTGAGTTAGGCCCACGCATGTCCTGCAGTGGCGTCAAATGGCTGATGATGATGATGAAGATTTTTAAAACGCGTAGTTCCTCTAATTAGAGTTGGTGTCTGGCCACAACTTTTCATCTTTCATCCATTTATAAAGGGACATTTTTTTTCAACCGAGATATTTCTACATTGTTTACTGGAACCAACAAGTAACCAATAGTGCAAATATCTCGGTTTTAAAAAAAAAATGTCCCTTACTGTGTTTATTTTGGGACAGCCGAGGTTTCTTTATGCTCATGCTCTGCTTTTAGAGTATTCAAATTCAACGTGAACCCTTCCCTACCATAAAAAATAAGTCCTTACGTGATGTGCATCTGCATACCATGCGAGAGGTCCCGGGTTCGAATCCCGGCTGGGGACAAAAAAAAAACCCCAGGTCTTGGATGTTTACATGTTTGTGAAGTCGTTGTTTCTGGTTCCCACGACACAGGGTATCCTAGTGTGGGGCCAGAAGCAATGTATGTGCCTGTGTGTAAATGTTTATGTTTATGTTAATCTCCACCTCTGTCTTGAATGAACCTTCACTACTTAACCAGTCAATCATTAGTCACGATAAATAATATAATATGTAGTCTACTAAAGAAGAAAAATTGGAAAGGCCCTCACGGTGCTAATATTGCATAATCTGATGTCTTATTAAATACTATAATTACATTCGAGATAAACACAATAACCATACATCACCGACGCATCGAACCGTGTAAACACTTGTTAACAGTAATGCACGGGGTGTTCGCCACCGTGACCGAAGTGTTAACTCGTGACTAAGTGATAGCTTATTATCAATTAGACGCTCTGTGAACACCCCTTGTTTGTGAAACTGGTGGTTATAAACACTCCTTTCGAACGAAGGGGTCAAGAGATGTTGAGTCAACAAGAAAATTAAGCACATTTGGTTTGATGTAAGTTATTGAAAATAGTCCTTTTACATAATGAATGTCTGAAGTTTCATGTTATTCAACGTTTATAGAAAACACGAGTAGGCAAGTTCGCGACTCATAAAAAGTATAATCATAAAGAGTTGATTAAAGCCGAAATGAAACTTTCAAAACCTTTTTAACATAAAACTAATAAGATTACGGAAGGAAATGAAATATGCCCTAAACTATGGAGGGAAAATCGTAAAATTTTAAAAAAGGCATTAATCACGTAAAAATAGTAGTACAAACGACAGCATAAGAGTGAAAGTGAAAAACATTTATTTCCAATATATTCTTTTTGTTGCACTAACCCGTGCTTAGGACACTATTTAGCCTCTAAATAGGTTTTTAAAATTTATTTCCATTTGTAACACCAGTGACCATAACACAAAAATTAAACAAAGTTATAGAGAGAAACGAGCACACACACAAAGTTAATAGTACCTAATACAATCATGCTGAACATAACTGCTACAACAGAAAAAGGCTGCAACTGAACAAATATACATATTGTATAACAGAGAAAAAATAATAATTTAAATAATTGAAATATAGGCACAATCATCTAATCAAGATAATTTAGAACACCTCTCTGTATAACAAAGGTATAATACTCAACCACTCGAGCAAAAAAGTCAACAGTAAACAACATAATCAATTTCTCCACACCTGTCAACAAATGACAGACAATTACCACAATGCTGACAGCCATTTACACGGTCTGTCAGCCACCCTCATATACCACGTGTCATACCGGAGCGGAACGTATAAACGGAAAATTGTTACACGCTTGTAACCCACTTGTAACCCTCCCTCGTTACGGTCGGTATTGCACGTAAAGAGGCACGTCCATATTGTTATAACTTGTGTTACTGGTGTTCAGAAATGTAATCTAGGAGATCACCCCTTCTATCACGTAACCGTCCACTCTATTGGTCCATTTTGACGATTCCTATCGATGTGTCTATTTGACAGTTTGGAGAAGGTTAAATCGGACAACTCCATACAGTGAAGTTTAACATTTCGCCAATATACTTTTTGTAAGATAATTCCCAAGAATCTGAATGTAACTTGCTCCTCCAATTAAATTGATTACGCCGCATTTTACAGCTTTTCAGTCCACAAGAACTGGCGACCGTGACAAGAGAGCTCTTGGATTACGAGTATGTCAATTGTAGATTTTTCTATAGCATATTATTATTGTAGCCTATATACATCCAATACCATGCATGGGTTTAATTACCACGCGTGCCCACCGCGGATTGGCGATTTTAAACGCTAATGTAGTGAACACCACAGACAGACACGTTTTCGATGATGCTTCACCAATACGAAAGAAAGAAAAACTTACATAAATAAATAAAATTATAAAAAAACCGGCCAAGTGAGAGTCGAACTCGCGCACAAACCACAAATTCACATACCATTATCTATACAACATTTGAATATTTCAAGCGTCTACATGTCGTCAAAAAATCACGTTTGTTGTATGGGAGCTCCCCTTAAATATTTATTTTATTCTGTTTTTAATGTTTGTTATTATAGCGGCAACAGAAAAACATTTGTGAAAATTTCAACTGTCCAACTATCTCGGCTCATGAGATACAGCCTGGTGATAGACGGATGGACGGACGGACGGACAAACGGACGGACGGACGGACGGACGGATGGACGGATGGACGGACTGCGGAGTCTTAGTAATAGGGTCCCTGCCCTTTGGGTACGGAACCCTAAAAAAAGACCACCTAGATATCCTATGTTACCCAGGATAATACAAAGATTCTAACAAAACCACACACTTCTAAATCGGTTCAAGCATTTAGAGGTTGTGATAGAAAAAAGACACGGAAAAACATCCACACGAAAACCCTGAAAAACATAATACACCGTTTTTTTTCACTGTTTGGCCAGTGTCGTGTAAAAATTGCATCAGCATGCATCCACAGTCGAATAATCGAACAAAATCTGCCGCAGTCATTCCGAGCAATTTCACGTCCCCGCTTTCATACGGGAGCCCGCCGGTCAAACTGCGTAATGGGCGACTATTATGCGCCGGCGCACCCGCGGCCTTCACGATTTGTTCGCGTTCCGCAAATTGGCCCGTTCCTGCGCCTGCGTCTGTAACGCGCCGCACGTGCTGTACTGGTTTATTTTCCCGGCACAGAGCTCAATGGCGGGATCTTGAAGTTTTTACTATCATTGAGAAAGAGTACAGTCAGCAAGCGACTAGGACTGTCTCTGGAGGAGTACGCTGAAATAATGACCGCTCATTTTATTAATTTATTTATTTAATCAGTTTACTTAATCCGTTACTCAAAGATATTTACACATGTTAAATCTTTTACAGTCTAAGCATTGTGTAAGTAACATTTATTTGCCTCTGTGTATTATTCTTTACGATAATAAATATTATTTGATTTGATTTGATTTTTTTGAAATGCACGTATTTTATATTTAATTGTAGCCAAATTGCAACAGCAATTTGTAGAGACCTCGCGTTCGTATTAATTCGGAAGTTTTCGTATGCATTTGCATCGCTTTGACGTATTTGGTTCTACTTTGTCAGATCTCGTTTGATGAATCGTAGTATGGCCCTGGGTGTCTTTAATATCCCGTCTTTCTAACCCTGTTTTTCCGCAGTGGCGCCCATCTTTTAGTTCCAAAGCCTTATTGTTCATTTTATAAGTTTGATAGCC
Organism: Yponomeuta cagnagella; assembly: GCA_947310995.1. Classification (NCBI taxonomy): domain Eukaryota; kingdom Metazoa; phylum Arthropoda; class Insecta; order Lepidoptera; family Yponomeutidae; genus Yponomeuta; species Yponomeuta cagnagella. The sequence goes on along the minus strand of OX371270.1, from coordinate 16,244,016 downwards.
AAAACGATACAGAGATTTTAGACATTGAAACTAGTTATAAGAATTACTAAAATACACAGACAAAACTATTACAAAGAGTTGAGTAAATTATGTGTAAAAACGTTACGTTAAGCTTTCGACGTGCTCAGATTAAATCGATAATTCACAGTTTTGACGCTCCTCATACAAAGCATGTTATTTGACTTCCAGTAAGTTTAAGTACATTCAATTGCCGATGTTGATTGCCGACACATCCGCAAAGCCCTTTTAAGGCCCACAGCAACAGACGGTGTAATGGCCTTCCTCCGCACAATTAGGACGCACAGTTGCGACTGATTGTACCCCGGGGGTGTCGGGAGCAATCGCCTAAAATTCTCGCCGTAGGGTTCACTACGCGCGCTTTTGTAGGCCGGTGTAACCTCCTTAGTATGTAACGTTTTTAACGATTAATTTAATAACGGCACAGAAATAATAAGTTCCGTGTGGCGCCGGATTAAGAATAGCGTCTCGGTGGATGTCGTGGATGTCGCATACTGCGATCGCCCACCCGCCTGCCAAGCATGGCGATTATGGCAAAACCCCTCATGGTTATGAAAACCATGAGGGAGGCCTATGTCCTGCAGTGGACATAATCAATATTACCGAGTTGAAAACGCTTAGTAAGTTGAAAGCTACGTGAAAGTAGTAATGTAGTTTTGTCACGAAAAGTTCCCGATGTTTCTAATATTAATACATGCACATACATATATAAACCAGGCTCTGCCACTTGCCACGATCCTGACAGATGACTTTCGCTTCCTCAAAATTAGTCGTTGCATGCAACGTTGCATCGTTCGGTTTTTATCATCCCCTATTAATAATATTAATCTTTTATCAGATTATCATTCATTTCTACTTTCATTGCATTCCGTCTAGAGACAAAGCTCCAAAATAGCCTCAGTTTTCAAAAACAAATTATGCTATTTGTATCATTGTTAGATCGAATCTAATTGCACGTTATTATGCTTCCTTTTAATTTGCAATATTTTTTATTATTTATTTATTACTGATGTTTAAAGTCTGCATAGAGTCGGTTTTATAAGCACATACTAACTCAAAATGTACCTGCAACTGGCCACAAGACATGGCGTTCGTGATGCAGCCCGAAATGTATGCCCGGGGCGCGGACGTGGTATCTTAGCTTCTGTTTAAATGTGGCTAAAAAAACGACAGCGGGAAACCGCTGAGCGCAGCGGAGAGGCAGCTAGTACAATAATACCTAATACTGAAATAACGCAAAGCCTGAAAATTGTTTCTTCAGTATCGATACATTTCATTTGACAACTCTTTATTTCATAAGAAATCAATCTGCACAAAGGTGAGCTTAATACTAAAAAGTAAAGTACGCTGCGTTTGCCAGTTCCTGGTGTCCACTCGAGAACCTTTGCAGCCCATCGATCATCGGTTCTTCGGCATATGAGCCACTTCTGCTTGCTAATCATGTAGGCTATGTCAGTCACCTCAGTTCTTTGGCGGATTGTCACATTTCTGATGTGATCCATCGAAGAGAATTCGAGTATAGCCCGTTCCATAGCACGCTGAGCGACTTTGAATCGCGTTTGAATAGTTTGAAATCGCGAAAAAAATATCAGTACCATGCTTAATTCTAAAGCGAATGCTTTTTCACTGAGCTGAGTGAGACTAATGAAACTTCTACCGGATCTTTCTATATCACTCTGTATCTAACTGCGAACGCAAAGGAAGGTTGTTATGTTTCAAACAAGTTTGATACACATTGTATAGTACCTACCCAGCATAGTAGTACCTAATCACTCTGTATCTAACTGCGAACGCAAAGGAAGGTTGTTATGTTTCAAACAAGTTTGATACACATTGTATAGTACCTACCCAGCATAGTAGTACCTAAACAAATTAATAAAATTGAGAAATAACCACTGTGTGTGGCTTTGATTTATCTCAATGGCAAAAATATTACTATTATTATTAATACGTTTATTGCACATAAGTAAAAAATACAATGGCAATGTGGCGTACTTAATGCTATAAGCATTTTCTACCAGTCAACCACAGGTGGTGCAAGACATGAACTGGTAGGCATACGAATATTCTTTTGGAAGTAGGTACTCATATCCTTACATTTATTAAAGAGTAAGGCTTATGCTTGGTGACGCGTAAAGCAAAGAAAAAAACAAGTTTTCAAAGCGATGCTCGTTATTTTTTGCGACAAAAAACCATTCAATTTGTCACTGACTGAAATTATCCGCTGACTCCGACAAAACCAATCATACAAATCCAATATCACCAACACACATCTACGCACTCCCATAATCCTCAACTTGAACAATCACATAGATTATCTTCTTGCACGAGTGGTCAAGCGGGCGTCCGACCTAGCTGTCAGTATTTCACATCTGTTGTGCCGGACCGAATTCAAGAGCGACCCTCAATTAACACCGTCGCGCGTCGTGACAAGGGCTATTGTTGCGTGATTCAGGGGTATTGGTACGCTGGCTTTGGCGAGCGGTAGTTATAAAGCAGTGATCAGTTTGACGCCTGAGGTACCAAAGTGCTCCCGGATCGTGACTTCTTGCAACGCGTGGGGAAAAGTGGCGTGCGGCACCTACCGATATACAATACAGGGTTACCTGATTGTTGGTGTAAAAGAAACCGGGCGTTAATGAATGTCGTCAAGGGCATCGTTTCTGCATACGTGGAAAAATTCATGTGAAGGCAAAATGTGACTTGAATCGAAGTCCTAATGAAAATTGCATGACTTGATGATTGACCTTATGACTTGTTGTTGCCACTTGTTGCTGTTGTTATGGCTAGTTGGTCTAGCCATAACAACAGCAACAAGTGGCAATAACAGTAGATTACCAACACAGGGATCGGAGGCCACAAAATCGATCCGAAGATTGATTATATTACATTTTATATTGACATTCAACAAACAGAATGTAAATTCTTTACGTTGAAACAAATTTCTGATTTCATTCTCGCTGGGGGGCGCCGCAAAATGGCTTTTAGTTTGTACCTGGATGTTACTGAATTTTGTTAATTAATTTAATTTAATGCTGTTGGGCCTACATAATTTTTTTATATGAAAAATAAACACCGACTTCAAAAAACTACACCACTAAAAAGTTAGAAATATTTTAAAAGAATACCTTTAAATTAGAAGTATGTATATATGTAGGTATTGGAGAAGTATAATTTGTAGTCGGTATCCAAAATATATGTCCTGGTCATGAAACTGGTCACCGACTACAAATTACACCTCTACAATACTTACATGTATACATAATTCTAATTTAAAGGTATTCTTTTAAATTATTTCTAAATTTTTAGTGCGGTCGTGGTTTGAAGTCGGTTTTTATATTAAAAAAAAATTTTTTTTTTTCAATATTTGGTGGGGTAGCGGGACAAAAATTAACAACTTCATTAAAACCATAATTTACCCTACTTAATTAGTTGCTTTAAAATTTAAAGTTCTCAATTTCCATCTCTGAAAGTCTTCACCAGAACATCACCAAATTTCCTTGGGACTACTTTTAAGCGATTTTATAAAACATACGGATATTACTAAAGGATGGGCCCCATTAGGCCTTATTTCATCATCATCATCATCATCAGCCATTTGACGCCCACTGCAGGATATAGGCCTCCTTCGTGGTTTTCATAACCATGAGGGGTTTTGCCATAATCGCCACGCTTGGCAGGCGGGTTGGCGATCGCAGTATGCGGTTGGAATCTCAGGAAGACGCTGCTGCCCATCTCCTGGTATTTAGGCCTTATTTACTGCTGTCCATTTAAGAGTTCCGTTCTCCATCTCTGAAAGTCTTCATGAGATCTTCACCAATAAGACCAATGGGACGTTACATCTCTTCGAACAAAAAAATAATTTTCTAAATCGGTTAAAATTTGACGGAGTTATGCGAGAACGTAGCGAAAAAAAAAAGAGTGCGTCGATATGACAACCTAGTTCTTTTTTGAAGTCGGTTAAAAAGAGTCACCGTGCGGGCCTGAAATAGTAGAGGCGATGCAAAAACTTATTTTAGCGGCCTTCAAACCAATTATTGAAGAGATTTATCGAGTTCGTTTTGCCGACGCGCAGCTTTTTGTGGCCGGAGCGAATGAGGCTACTGGATTTCGAGTAGACAAATTAAAATTAATTCCTTAGCCAATTTTGTTGTGCATCTTCTTTCGGCATTCGCAGGATCCTGGATTGCTAATTGGATTAGAAACGCTTGTTAGGTTTATTGGTTAGCTGTGAAACATTCTGAAAGTCCACTAGAGTCTTAGAACTACGTTGAGATAGATAATTTTGTTCAAAATCTATGCTCGAAACATGCAGCAATTACTGAGCCTGAGATCGTTTTACCGTATAGACATAGCTCGTGTCTCTTATTTGTCGTGTTCCCTCATGTTTGTTTAGGTATATTTTTGTTCTGGCTTGTGGCGATAAATAAATGTATTTAAGATAAGATAAGATAAGATAAGAATATTCTTTATTGCACACAAGAAGCGAGACATAAAATATGAAAGTTACAATGAAAAAGTACAATGGGCGGCCTTATTGCTAACAGCAATTTCGTCCAGACAACCTTGTGACGGAAAGGTTTCCGAAGGAGAAAAAGAGTATTTCTGTTTCCTTATTTGTGCTCCACGTGAAGGAGCTTTATTAGCCGAGATCGAGGCTCGTAACAATAATATCCAATCATCATACCGCCAAAAAGACATACCACCAAGCAATTAATCGTGTTCCGAAGTGAAATCTGACAGACATACCAAACAATCTCGTCTTATAGCACATCTTAGGTTAGCAGCAGGTGAGGCAGAAATAGATACTTTCTTCTGTCAATGGTAGTATAAACGCCGTTTTAGTAAAGCACTACCGCTGAGATCGGTCTTGCTTGAGTGCCCATTTCAAGATAATGTTCGAAACAAAAAGCAGGCTTGGCGGTGAACTGGAGAGCAAGATCAGATGTAGGAGCGCTTTATAATGCGGTCCTAAGATAGGAAATAGATACTGAAACATATATGTAGAGCCAAAGCATAGGTTTAGGGGTCATTTAAACAAACATTACATAAGCTCACGCCTGTACCCAGAGACCAGGTTACTTGCCACGATCCTGACAGACCTCTTTTGCTTCATAAACATTAATTAGTCGTTGCACGCACGCCGGTTTAGGATCATCGTTCATGTCAGCTATTTGACGCCCACTGCAGGACATGGGCCTCCCTCCTGGTTTTCCTAGCCACAAAGGGTGTTGCCATAATCGCAACGCTTAGCAGGCGGGTTGGCGATCGCAGTATGCGGTTGGAAACTCAGGAAAACGCTGCTGCCCGTCTTCTGGTAATGCATTTCCTTAGTCGCCTTCTACGACATTCGCGGAAGAAAATGGACGGTTTTGGGTACTTTTAAATAAATATAAGGGGTTATTTCTACATTTATATTTGGCAACAACTTTTGTTCTGTGAGTTTTATACTAGATCTTTATTTTTAGAAATATCAGGCTACATACAATTTTATTGAATTTGCGCTTAATCACCACGCGTGCCCACCGCGTATTGGCGATTTCAAGCGCTGAGGTATGTGAATAGCTCAGACACCCAGGTTTCCTCACGATGTTTTCCTTCACCGTTAGCGAGTGGTATTGCTACTATAACTTCTTCACAAATGTACATAACTTAGAAAGAAAAGTCATAGGTACATGCCTGCGCTGGAAATCGAACCTGGGTCTCCCGCTTCCGAGTCCAATGTTCTACCCACTAGGCTACCACCGCTTCTGAAAAACTGGAACCCTTCTAAAAAACTGTAAAGCTAAATAAAAAATATTATTGAAAAATGGAAAATTTGTCAAAAAGAAATTTAAAAGTCGTAAAACAAAAGTAGTTGTAAACAACAAACTCTTACCGACATGTTCCGAGAATCACGCATTATAAAAACGATCCTGTATCTCAATGGGAAAAACCAAAAGTTTTATACGCCTAAAATGTCACCGTTGAGAAGCCAGATCTAAATTGAAACACAGCAGGGTCTCACCCCACCAAACGTACCTACAGCTAGCAGAATTTAGAATCCACTTTCCTCGTCCTTTATTTAGTCCATTTGCCAACAAAAACTTGACGTCACAATGAGGTCGGGCCCTGCCTTCAAAGCGTTTTTGGGATAACGGGACTCTCCCAGATTTATGAGCCAAGAGACGAAAACAAAAACAGAACTGTCTCACATGGGAAGAGAATAAAAGCTTGCTACGATTTTCTTGAACCTTATTTGTGTGTGGGACGATTAGGTTTTATAGAGCAAGTTTTCTGCTGCAGTTGGAATTAAACGGGTATGGTATTTCACCGATTTAGCTTTTAGTCGCTTGTTCTCTAACACGGTTAAATATAAATTATTACAAGCTCACTTAGCATCATAAGCAGCCTACATACGTCCCACTGTAGGGCACAGGCCTTCTCTCAGGGAGAGAGTATGGGCTTAATAACCACGCGTGCCCACCGCGGATTGGCGATTTCAAGCACTGCGGTATGTGAATAGCTCAGACACTAGGTTTCCTCACGATGTTTTTCTTCACGGTTAGCGAGTGGTATTGCTACTATAACTTCGCAAATGCACTCCTTCCACTAGGATCCGCTATTTTTGCTCCCCTAGGGGATCGAAAAGTACTCGCTATTCCATTACGATGCCTTAAATACGGGTATTAAAACAGACAACAAATTTGACCTCATCTTGGTGTACATAACTTAGAAAACAAAGTCATAGGTACATGCCCGCACTGGGAATAATCGTCTCCCGCTTCCGAGTCCAATGTTCTACCCACTAGGCTACCACCGCTATTCACTTAGCGTCTATTGAGCTAATTTTCAATCGCACTAATTTTCATTTCGGTACATCGATATAGACACAATGTTCTGATTTTCAAATCGTTTTGCCGCGATACAGTTTAACTTCAACAAAACTGGAAACTATGTTATAAAGTTAAGATTAGTAAATATTTACAACCAACATAGATAATTATATTAAAACTACATATTAGCACGTCTTTTCACGCTACTGGTCTTCTCCAAATGATTGTATACTTACGACTATAATTTAGTTGATTGAATATGAATGGGGGCGCCTGTTAGCGCGTAATAAATAGCCTAATAGAATATTAATCTCTATTTATTTATTCGCTTTATATGAGTATAACAAGATGCTAGCGCGATATGCTTTCGTACGTTTGTATAAATTTACATTTTGATGCGTCTATTTGGACAACAACTTTGACAAATTATAAAGTCCCTTTTAAGATAAGCAGTTTTGTATTCAAAAGTCTAGACCGACTATCAGCCAGATAGTCTGATGACATTGTGCGAGTTGCCGAAAAACAATAAATGCGCAGCAAAACAATATTAAAACTAATTAATAAGGACACCACGGAAATGCGGGGAGAAGGGCAATTTATCATAGACGGAGTAGGAAAAAATGATATCAGACCTGTATGAGTTATCCATAAACAATTAAATGAGATAGGTAGGTACCTAATTATGAAATTAGCGCGAATGTAGGTACATGTATGTACATGCTTGACTTGTTCAACTTTATAACTGCATCCAATGGTACCTCTAGAAGGAAAACTATCACAGATTGCTTAATGCTTACACTTCGCTAATAGGCTGGGCTTTCTTGCCAACCGCTGGGCTAGCAAGGTTACTTTCATAATAACGTGAAAATTGCACGCCAATAATAAGGGCGTTATCACACTGCCAGATGCACCTAATGATGGGCGGGAGATAATGTTCTCAGACAATGATCTCTCGTGACGCGAACTTAAAATTGGGAAGAAAAGTGAATTGTCCTCATTGAAATCTGTGAGTTATTCTCTGATTTCAATTAAGCAGAATTAATTTAACGAAGACATCATTTTTTCATTATTGCCGCTTGCGACGATCCTGACAGAGCATTAAGTCCGCCACATTGCCATTGTATTTTTTACTTATGTGCAATAAACGTATTAATAATAGTATTAATATTTCGCTTCATCGACATTCATTAGACGTTGCATGCACGTACGCCGGTTTCGGGTATTTTTATCTATAAATCCCCTAGTTGGTTGAAGTACCTTACCGTTCCACCTACATTGGCTCGTTATATTAAAAAAATTTCGTCATCCGAAGCAAGTGTGCGCGTCCCCTTACTGCGTGTGTTCCCGTATGCTTTTGCGGCGAAATTCAATCCACTTTGCAATTAAGATACGAATATTAAAGGCTGGTATAGGCAGATGCTCGGATCTCGTTCCCGGGCTCGTAATGTTGTGATATTATTTTGATTCGACCGTGTAATCTTATGGTAAAAGGCTATGGTAACGTGGTGGACGATTATAATCCATTTTAGACCGTGTAGGATGTACACGACGTTACAAAAATACCTCAATGCAAACAGATATTACTCTGGAAAAACTTATTAAAAATTTATTGGAATAATACAGTAACTTGGGCTTTATTCGCATTTTCGTAAAAATATGATTGCGCCGGCGCCTATCGCTGTTTCGATTTTTTTTTGCCTTTAAGTATCTAAAAGCTGAAACCTTGCTATGGGTGATTTTAATAAGGACAAGATAAATCAAACAGTGCTAAAATCAATGGCCTGCTGGCACCTTGGAAACCTAGGTAGGTACAATACAAGGAATTAAGATAAGATAAGATAATCATTTATTAAATTACACTTACTCGTGCTACTGAGAGTTATCACTTATTCCATCTTGGACTCTAGACAACTGGGATCTTCTGTGGACAAAGAGGTAAAAAAATATTAACATTAATTCCGGAATTAATTAGGTACTCCTCCAACAAAAAATATTATGTTATTAACTATTATTGTTAAAATTATAATTAAATAATATCTTGTGCTTACAAAATGTTTATTTCGAAGTAAAAATAATAATCTATAGTTCACCGACCTCAATCACCCCCAAGCAGCTCATTACGACCATAAGCACGTGTAGCACTTCATTAAGCTTCTTGCCCTTTGGTTGCAGGTTCGACACCGGTTCGGGCTCTTCGACGAAGTATGCGCATCTGGCGGCGTGCAGGTGCGACATTGCAACTGGGTGCGATTCCTTCGCGTCTCCGAGAACTATGGACCTCAGGTTTGTACTGGCTTTTGAGGCTTTGGCTGGTCTTGGTAAGCTGGTTATGATTGGATGAGGACTTATGGACTGGGGTTTGTGTTGGTCCTCTAGGGTTTGGCAGGTCTTGGTTGGCTGGTTAAGGCAAACCTTACGTTTGTATTGGTTTTCCTTGTTATTACGGGTCTTCGTACGCTGGTTATGTTGCTTGCTAGCACATGGATCTCAGCCCTCCTATTACGTAACTGTATTAAGTTACACATTTTGACGTTTCCGAAGTTTCGAAATATGCATTATTTGTCAGTTTGGAGTAGGTTACATCGGATCAGTCCATACAGTGAAAAAGTAGCGTAGTAGCGCCCCAGGTTTGTATTATTTCTGAGGGTGTGACAATTCTTCGTTGTTGTTTGCAATCTATCTATACAGCCCATAAAAGACGTCCACTGTTGGGCATAGGCCTGTTCATCGTCACGCCCACCTCGCCGTTCCGCTGCTAATCTTGTCCATTGCCCTCCGGCCACCTTGTCAATGTCATCAACCCATCGGGTAGGGGGCCTATCCACCGAACGACGGCCAGTTCTCGTCCACCGTCCGTCTTCTCGTCTAGCTAGATGTCCCGCCCATCTCCACTTAAGCTTCGTGATTCGTGTGCACACGGCTTCCACTTTGGTCTTCTGTCGAATTACGACGCTGCGCACACGATCGACAAGACAGATGCCTAGCATGGCTCGCTCCATAGCCCTTTGTGCAACTTGAATTTTCTCCATAAGTGCCTCTGTGAATGTACATGTTTGGGCACCATACGTGTGGATGGGCAGTATGCACGAATGGCTTAGTCTTTTGAAGACATCTTGTTTGCATCGTTGTTTGCAACTATTTCAACTGCATTTCAGGTTTGTACATGTTGGATTTTAAAGTCCAATTTTAAGATTTTAAAATGCTTTGATAGGTCTTGTTACACTGACGGTATGCATGAATAAGTGAATGAATTGATTTATTTTCACGAATAATTTAGACAATTTACCTAGTATTAGTAGCGGTGGTAGCCTAGTGGGTAGAACATTGGACTCGGAAGCGAGAGATCCAGTCTCTTCGAGTCCCAGTGCGTGCATGTACCTATGAACTTGTTTTCTAAGTTATGTACATTTGTGCACTTGAGTGTCTGAGTTATTCACATACCTCAGCGCTTGAAATCGCCAATCTGTGGTGAGCACGCATAGTGATTAAGCCCATACTTTCTCTGTGAGAGAAGGCCTGTGCCCTACAGTGGGACGTATATAGGCTGCTTTTGCGATTGATAAATAATCCTGCTGACGAAGTCCTTTAAATCTTTACATACCAGCATTCTAATTGCATTAAGTACGACTTCACAATGTAAATGTTTTGCTGATGTCGCCTATACAATTGACAGCAGATTAACCTTTACGACCTTTGTGATGCAAAGTAGCCCTCTCCGTAACCGGTGCGGGTCTGAACTCGCATATCTCGCATCAGACCGTTGAAGGCCTGCTAACCTTCGCAGGTGAACCTAGTCTGCACAATGGTGAAGGGTGAGCCCGTCTACGAAGCCGTGAAGCCTGTGTCAGCCCACACCGAGCTGGTGGTCTACTACCTGCCTGAAAGACCTGAAGAGCTCTTCTTCGTCAGAATGAGGAACAACCTGTACAGGCAAACCATGGACTCTATCTTGGAAGGTCAGTACACTAAGGTCCTTGATCAATTTGTGGGTATTCAAAGTGCATCCATACCGCTTTTATGGAGCACGCTATGTATAAGGCGTCCATAACAATTCTTCTGAAGATAGGCGAGGCACAGCGTAATATTTGTTCTTGAGAACGTAATTTTTTTCTATTAATCGATTTTCGGAGTGTCAACAAGGGCAAATTGAACACTGCCCAACTTGGATCAACTTCGGGAGTACAGTCTCTCCCAAGGTACGTCTTTTTAATACTCGTTCCACGAGTCGAACTCCTAGGGAACAAATACTCGCATCTCATTGGTCAATGTGCGCGGCTAGAGATAAGCGAAACAATAAGCGAAGACGGTCCGCTTCATAGGGTAGGTTTACTTAATGCAGTGGCTATTGAAGGTCACGCGACTCACGCATATGGAAGATTTTCTTTGGGAGCTCGTTTTGTGGAATGGAGTATAGAAAGAAGTGAATGACAGAAGTCAGGAGTCAGTCAGTCACTGCTTGACATAAATCCAGCACAAATATGGATCACGACACAGAGCTTACCTACAAGGTTTTATTCTATCTGCTATTGATTCTGGGTTACACCCAGACATAAGTGTGGAAATGAAAAATATACACACCTTTCCTTAGTGTGGATTAATTGACGGTCGAAGTACATACATATAAAAGCATTAATACCTTTACACGTGCCGGCAATTGCCGCATCTAGTAGTACCATATTTGGCTGCAGGCATAATTGCAATAATAACAGAAACAATAAAACCGAATTCATCCAATAATCAAGCTGTTAGCCGACAACAAAACTGTCTATGGGATGCAATAAAACTTGCGATAAAAATATGCTTTACAGTAACGGAATGAATAGAAATAACTATACAGAATGTCTACTCGGAAATAGTGCAAACACTATGCTTTCATAGGTTTCGTTTCTAAAACTTCCCAAAGCTTCCTTAATATCTATGGCTCTACACGGATTTACACTTTATATGGACATTACACACGAATATATACAAACTATTTACTTTTATAAAAATACAATTTATTCCAATATTTGCAACGTAACATTACATTATTTAATCCGGTCTGATAACAATTCGACCTCAGCTCTCCTGACGCTGCATGCCGCTCCCACCGGGTACCGGCAGAATATCAGCGCTGAAGTTCTTCCTGGACTTTCAGCACATGCTGAGTCGGAGCTCATTCACATTTGCCACGCCTACGTTGGTCACTTTTGTACCCCTGTCGTACCGTGTCTGGCTAATTTCCAGTGTGTTTTTGCTTTTTTCTGTATGTTATTGTTTTGTATATGTTTGCTTTTTTCTGTATGTTATTGTCTTTCTTCGTATTGTGACTTTTGAATTGATTTATATTACTTTGATTTATATACGTGTGTGTGTGTCTCATGTGAATAAATTATCTATCTATCTATCCCAGAGACAGGTGAAAAACCTTAGTTGAACTGCAAAGTCGCCCAAAGCTGAGAGTATCTTTGTAAAAGTAGATGAGCTGTCAACTGTATAGCGGTAATATTATAAGATACTATTTGTTGTCTGTGCTCGCATCTTCAACAAATAAATAAATGAAATTTATTAAATTTAGCTCCCCGCCAACTTGGTTACGGTGGCGGGGAGTCGCTGGATGCGGGCGGCACAAGACCGGGAAGCTTGAAAAACCATGAGGGAGCCTATGTTCTGCCATCTTACCTCTAACATCCTCATGTTAGAGGTAATACGGCCATATTAATATGGCCCTAAGACTGTACAAGTTATTCATTATCTTGGTTGCATTTTACCTACAGAAAAACTTTCTTCTTTGTAGCAAACATTAGACTAATCCCTGCTAAAACAAATTTCAGCCAAAGCTATCTTTATACATTTAGAAGTGTCCCTTCTATGCAACAATAATCCTATATTGAATCACAGCCAAGTCTTATGAAGAAATTAACCTTATAATAGAAGCATATTCGTTTTATATCACATGCTATAAACTAGTGATTGTTACCGGTTTCGTTTGTGCGTATCAATTATTATGTCTGCCTCATTGGCCTATCAGTATCACGTCTGATTACCATGCCGGAGGGCGTGGGTTCGGTTCCCACTGGGGGCCGCCGTACATTTATATGAATGACCTCAGTCTGGATGTATTTCCATGTTTGCGATATCACAGGGTATCCAAGTTTGGAAACAGGACTGACAACTGAAAACTGGCTGACTATGATAATTGTATGCGAAAGTAGCTGAAATACTGAAACTACGTTAGTGGGTTAAAACCCTGCCTTTCTTCCCCAGCTTATTTTTTTCCGGTCAACCCTTTCCATACATAAACCCGCTTTTATAATCATTTTTAGGGTTCCAAACCCTAAGGGGGCACCCTGCATGATCCTATTACTCTGCTGTCTGTCTGTCCAAAGGGCTCTATCTTTGGAACTGTAATATGTAACCAGTTGAAATTTTCGCAGAATATTACGGCGGATTATCTAACAAATAATAAAATTTAAAAAACAATAAAAATCAGTGGGGTCTTCATACAACAAACGTGGTTTTTCGCTGTTTTTAGGGTTCCGTACCTCAAAAGGAAAAGCAGAACCCTGATAGGATCACTTTGTTGTCTACAAATATGAAATGTGGCAAGTAATTTTGTAATCAACGATTAAAAATCAACGATTTGTAATTAAATAAAAAAACAGTCTTTAAAGTTTGGGAGAAGCTCGGAAAAACTGCGAAACTCGATTCCCGAACTATTTCTAATGTTTAAGTATCTACCTAGAAATTTTTACGGAACCCTCGTTGCGCGAGTTCAACTCGCACTTGTTTTGTTTATGCTCTATCGTAAAAACGGTAATACATACAGGCACAACTTAGCGTGATTATGAGACTTATTATATATTGTTTGCTCGTCCAAGGTCATACATTTTTTTTAATTAATTCAAGAAATATCATGATATTATCAATTTCCAGACGTTGATAGCAAACATGCTCGTCCAAGGTCATACATTAATTTTATTAATTCAAGAAATATCATGACATTATCAGTTTCCAGACTTTGATAGCAAACATGCTCGTCCAAGGTCATACATTTATTTTATTAATTCAAGAAATATCATGATATTATCAATTTTCAGACTTTGATAGTATTTCAACAACTTTTTTGTTTACATGAAGACCAAAGCTGAATGAAACGTAGTGAGTACACTTTATTGTAAATAAAAAAGGAAACTACACAGACATTTCTTAGCCTAAGGGCTCTCATACATTAACACGATGCGACGTCGCGTCGTGCTACAACGCCCTAATTTGAAGTTTTAATTTGAGCGAAATTTTTAACCAATATTAAGCTCTTGAGTTGAATAAGTCACGATTACTCATGAGTTGACTAGATAGTCGCGATTAGTTATAAGAATTTAAGCCAAATTAACGCGTCGTAGTACGACGCGACGTCGTAGCATGATACGTCGTAACGTGTTTATGTGTGGGAGCCCTAAGAGTACCTAGAGGCGGCGGCCTTATCTTTAAAAGTGATCTCTTCCAGACAGCCTTTGGAATCTGTATTGTGACTGCAGAGAAAACATGCTTTGTAGTTCACATTGAGGGTGATTGCAAAGTTTCGTAACAAGATCAATGATCGTTTGGTTTTTATTAAACCAATAAAAATGATACAGTCCAATTGCTGTACATAAGTAATTATATCGTTCTAACAGCAATAGTAATAACGCTCAGTATTGATAAATAAAGTAAAGCTAAATTGGCTGGCAGATGTTCGTGTCGAATTTTAACTTCTAATAAAGGTTAGTTAGTTTGACCATTCCGAATATAAGGTCCGGTGTTAAAAATAACGCGGTCAAATAATTAGTCCAATGAAACACGATCAACTAAAGTCAAGTATAACAACTTTCTTTCTCGGTACATGTTTTGTGGTGTCGATACACATTTTTGTGCTTTATTTTGTTCAATCAAAGTCAAAGTTTATTTTCAAAGTTACGTACATCTGCAATCTTTAGTAGCAACACCACACGCTGATTGTTAAGGAAAACATCGTGAGGAGATAAGCGACTTCGTTGGCTCCGTACGTATTGACTTGTCTTTCCTGTGGGCTAGGCCGACTCAGCTTTCAGCGGGGCACAGAACGTAGGTGCTGGGCACGCCCACTCCATCGAAAATACAATGTCCCTGGCACTGCAGCGTCCGGGTGATCCATTCACCCATCTAGTGTGAGTGAAGGTGCCACTGGACGCTGTATAAATAATCTCATTACGTAGATGCAAAAGGCCTAATTTTGTTAAGTCGTAAACAAAATGGACCACTTTGAGTACTTTTATTTCCTCGTCGTTATTGTCGAAGATTCTTGGTTTTGAAGAGTAGAAGAAACAGTGTGGTGGTAGCACAATAGTAGGACCCGTGTCTCATATGCGACAGGTCGTAGGTTCGAACCCCGGCATGTGCCTAAGGCTTTGTTTTGAAATAAAGGCTATTCAAACCCTTTCAAGTTCTACAACAGCTTTTTAAAGTAACCAGTACTATTTTCTAGAGTTCCGATGGCTAAGTGGGGGTTTTCACACGGTGCTAATTGTGCTAAATACGGTGTGCGTTGATTGAGACAGTGCTGCGTAGACAGATCATACTGCCGCTCGATCTTGATATGTGATGGGCTTAGCTCTTGTGGGGTGACCATCATGGACGTAATTTTAAGGGAAAAATATTTCCATTTACATTTTGGCAGAAAGTTCAAGAAGTTCTTAAACTTGCCTAAAGCATCAAGGCGTATCTGGTATAGGTACGAGATTTTGTTCTAAAAGGTGTAAAGAAGTCCAAGTCAATACGAACAATTTTTAGTAATGAGACAAATTCAAAATAGCACAAAAATATCAAATAATCAATAATAAAGTTAACACCCACGGCGTGTGAAGCTGTTCGTATTGACAAGCATTTAGCATACATTTTTGGGATTTGGTTACACCCTGCATAATCTAATCCCACTAATATTATAAACGTGAAAGGTTGTGTTTTAGGTCCCTTAATGTTTGTCATCCATTCACACACAAACTAAGTGCATTTGAATTGAATTTAGTACAAAGATAGACCGTAAACTGGATTTTTTTTATTTAAATTTATTACTCGTTATCGCAAATAAAATTTCTGCCACAGCGATTACTTTCAAAACTACATTATACAGTGTTCCCAACTCTACATTTACCTATATTTTTTAGGCCATGGTTACAATACACTTATGCGCAAATGCCGCCCGATGCGGCACCGTGTGGCGGCTACTACAAAGGGGATTCCGCTCGCGGTGTCGCTCGGCCCTCGGTAGCCGATCGGCCTCGGCTTTCGGCTTTCGGCCAAAGAAAGCGAGAGACACTGATATTCTTTTTCGTTCCTCTTTTTATGTGAACAGGACAAAACCACTAAAAAAAAAAGTAAAAGTAAAAAGTTCTTTATTAATAAAAATGGTTATATACACAGAGAGTGTTGTGGAAACCTTCGTATATGTTAACATAAATAATGGGGCATGTTTATGCAAAGTTTAGGCAAAACTTGAAAGAACTTGTTTAGAACTTAAGAAGTACCTAGGTACAGGATATAACTTAAATAATATGTTTTTAAACAAAAGAAACAGTTTCATAAATTAAACAGAAGACTAGAAATTTCAATTAACAGTAAAGCGTCCCAACTGAGGGTCGTAAGTTTATGTTTAACTTAATTGATGGTTAATTAAACAGATATTAAATTAGATTCAAACGATAAAATAAAGTTTTCAGCTAACAAAAGTATAAACTGCTCATGCGCCACCTACTGTCAGGTTTCGGCACACACATGACAAACTTAATTGTTTTTATAAGTGGGACAGTTAGTGTTTAGTGTCTTTTTTTTTAGGCGTTTCATGTGTTAATTTCGCCCAAGTGTGTAAATGTGTGTTTTGGTGTGCAAATAAAACATCATCTTATCTTATCTTAATACTTCTGATAATGACGATATTGTGATTTGCTCACAGCCTGCTCAAAGTATTTTCGATCTTATTTATAAGAACTAGATTAACTAGTAAGTAAGTAAGATTCCTTGAAACACGTCAAAAACGCCGACTGAAATAGACTATGGTTTAGATTATACAACGAGAAGATGTAGCCACATATTAAATAAACAGAGTTTTAGATTGCTTTTGGAGGAATCGTGTTTTTTATAAATAAGGCCGTTTTTCTTTAAGTATGAGGTAGGTACAAACCACAGTCGACCGCATCCACTGAACTCAGTTACGTTACGCATCACTTTGACTTTGTCCACGTACTGCTTATTGACAGTAAAGACGTATTGTTATTTACCTAATTAATTGGAATTACTCGCACATATTATTATGCAGCGTATATGCGCGCCACTGTAGGGCACTGGTGGGAGAGAGTATGGGTTTAATCACCACGCGTGCCCACCGCGGATTGGCGATTTCAAGCGCTAAGGTAGGAGAATAGCTCGGACACTCAGGTTTCCTCACTATGTTTTTCTTCCCAGTTAGCGAATGGTATTGCTACTATAACTGCACAAATGTGCATAACTGAGAAAACAAAGTCATAAGTACACGCCCGCACCTGGGTATCTTGATTCCGATACCGATGTTCTACCCACTAGGCTACCACCGCTCGTGTTGGAATTGGAATTAATTACGATTAATTAGAAGAATTAGGTAGTACGTTTTACCAATTTTTTTCGATTTTTATGTGCAATATAGTTTTATCTATCTATTTAATTTTGACTTGTGCTGTAGTGTCAGCGAGACAGCATGAAAATGCTGTATCGAGCAAACAATCTGCAGCCTCCACTGCATGCCACCGTGATAATGAATGCTTTCATTTCGCGTAGTGCCATCTTGCGCTTTGATGACGCGATAGGAAGACGGACCGGTTATTACAGAGCCGTGCAGCGGGGGCTGAACTTGATATGAAACTATCCAGTCTATCATACAGACTGATCATAGTTACGCTATCTGAGGCATTTCGATTTAGTGATGTGATAACTTGATAAGTTCATAGATAAGATCGGAGATATCAGTTCTCGTATGTTTTTTTGTCAGGAGAGAAATGTGAACTACTAGATTTTGGTGTCTGTGTAGAAAGTTGCAATAATCGTATTATTATAATTATCATTGGTGTCGTAATAGAGCATGTATTTTCTAAGTTGGGGACTAAACACACTTACCAGCAATCACGTGCGGGCTCGTGGCTGAAACGAAAAAAAAAAAATCAAGCGCGACCTTCATTACCGTACGTTTTACATACATTCAATAAATACGATCAAACTGGATATCTTAAAAAGTTGTTTGAAAATAACGAATTTATCCACATGTTATGTTTTTCAGTATTTTTTACAATAACCATGTAAGTATCTTTCAACAACGTACTAAACAACATTGAAACAACTATTATAGATGTAAAAAAAATACAGCGCGATTTACGCAGTTTCCGCTGTCCACCCGATATTCCCCTGATATCTTACTCGCATATAAATAAATATATACCCTTCCCTTTAATCCTTGAATCGATATTACAGTCGCAGGTATAATTGGTCCGATTTAAATACAGCGTTTTCGTTCCGCTAACAGCCTTGCCGATAGCGGCATCTTTGCGTTGCTTAGCAACCGCGTTCCGATCTGTACGTCCCCGGCCACAGATAAGGTAGACCGGTACGGACATCGCTACTTGCAGCTGTCACCGCGTACTTAGCGCGAATCGGAACTGATGTTCTTGATAAAAAATCGCCGTGTTTGTTTCTATTTTTTTACCGACTTCAACAAGAAGGGTTGTTTTTCGAGCGTATGTACGTATGTATGATGGTTTCTGACCACCCGGAGGCCGAGCGGATTGACTTATTTTGGAAAATGAGATGTCATATAATAGGTAGAGTGTCACTGGCAATATGGCGTCATGAAAAAAATGGAAGACGCCATGTGACATATTGTTAGTAAAAAGTCATTAAAATGATCTAATTAAAAAAAAAACAAAAACTCAATAATAGTTGCTAAAAAGTCTTCAAAAAAGTTTAAATGGGTACCTATGTTGAAATTCCAACCACAGACAGCGGCAGCAAATAATCATATCTACTTACAATTCCTACGAATGTAAGTTCCAGACTATCGAGGTTGAGAATTACAACATACAATCCCTTCAAGTATTCTTAGGAGTCGGTTTTTTGTTTTACTTTTTTATTTATTCAGAGAAGATTGCATGCAGAAATACAGACGACAGCGGGTCGGCATATACCATCGACTTGGATTTTCTCTTTTCTTAGACGCGCGGCGTGAAGATATCACGGGCAGTTGTAGCAAACCATCAGAGCGGCATTTCATAAAATTAAAATTCATAGTTTATTATGACAATTCGATGTAAATTGAGTGGCCGATTGGCACAATTAGCGTTTCTATTGTTATTCTCTTTATTAATCGGCTGTGTGTTGAAGAGAAAATTCGGGTTTGCATCGCACGTCTAAAAAAAATCCGTGTCAGGCTGTCGCGTTGAGGAGGACACGGAGGCCGATTATGAAGTCGGCTGTGCAATGAACATCGAATTGTCATAGTAAGCCATGAATTGTAGTTCTATTATTATTATTCTGTATTACATAATATTCTACTATATATAGTATTGCTCACGGTTGTACCACACCGCGGTATGTGACGCTCGCGTGGTAACTCCTGGACTGAAAATCAGCGCTGAAGGCTTGACCCTCAGCATACTGTTGAGTCAGTTGCCATTTATAGCAGCAGTGATACGCCGTGACCTTTCGTTTTCCTTTCTTCTTTATAACGTTTCTGTTGAAATATTTTCTTGGTTGTTTTTTGTTTTGTTATTGTGGCGTGTGCATTGTTTTTATAATAAATGTTTTTTTTCTTCTTCTTCTTCTTCTTCTTCTTCTATAAAATGGGGCTTTGGTAGTCTAGACGTTTATAGACCAGACAGATAGAGCGCACGGAGGTGTGGACAGTTTACTGGTAGTGAAGATGGTATCGGGCTATCTGTCTGGGCAACACTCGCAGTATCGACATGTTCCTATCTTGAGATCTGTCCCCCTGTATCTGTCGTCAATGCAGTGGGTTGAATAAGTTCGTTTATAAAAAACTATCCCGCTAGCCGCGTTGCCAAAACAAGTGCATTTTTTCCGGGATAAAAAATAGCCTACATGCTAATCCAGACTATAATTTGCTGTGCAAAATTTCATCCGGATCCGTTCAGCCGTTTTTTCGTGAAAGAGTAACATACAAACTTTCGCGTTAATAATATTAGTAAGGATTATACAGATTAAGGATTACGGATTAAGAATAGCGTCACTACATTACCTTCCGTGGATGTCGTAGAAGGCGACTAAGGAAATCAATTACCTAGAGACGGGCAGCAGCGTCTTCCTGAGATTCCAACCGCATACTGCGATCGCCAACCCGCCTGCAAAGCGTGGCGATTATGGCAAAACCCCTCATGGTTATGAAAACCATGAAGGAGGCCTGTGTCCTGTAGTGGGCGTGAAATGGCTCATGATGATGATGAAGGATTATACACACCTACCTGATCATGAAAAATCACATATCCGCTCACTTATTACTAGTAACATTCGGCTGTCGTTCATAAAAATATTTTCGTATGTATTTTTATAAGCTGTCTACTGACAGCCAAAATACTCGGAGCACGATCTATTTTAAAAATTAATTTGTCCATCAATTTAAAATTAGTGTAATCCCGACAGCTTAGTTACTAGTTGGTCACGTTGTAGACGACCTAAGTAACTTTAATTTCACCAGTTTCAGACACCCGCAGGGCAGCATAACTGAGTTAGAAACGAAATTGAAGTGGTTCTTCGTACATCTCGAGCGAAATCGATGTCTCGGTGCAACGATTAATCTGGAATGGATAAAATATTTATGTCGCATAAAATTAATGCAGGTACCCACTGTGGCTAGAGCGATGAATATTAAACCGTTGAGATTTATTGATGATCAGGAATAGCAACATATTTTCTAGAATGACTTATCTGTTCTGCATATCCTAGTTCGAAACTTCGAAATAACATAACATAAATATTTACATACAGGCACATACATAAAGTAATAGTACAGTTTATCTAGATAGTGAGACCAACACACAAAAAGTTCATTTGCAATACTAACATAAACACACCCATTAACAAAAGACAAAAACGTCTGGAAAACAAGAAAAATAACGTACACAATGTCGATTACAGAAATAACGAGTCTAGTGTATATTTTTTTATGAAGCCTATGTACGTTCAATTGCAAGGCACAGGCTTTCTCTCAGAAAGAGAGAGAGAAAGAGAGAGAGAGAGAGGGAGTATGGGCTTAATTAAGGCTAATAACTAAAGTTATAATTACCAGTAACAACAATAAATGGTTAATGCTTTCAACAAGACGCCTGTCACCTCAGTCTACCGAGACCACGGCACTTGCAAAAGTACCGAAACGTCGGGAAATTGTAAAATAGAAAAGTAAACGAGTAAGTATCCGTTAAAATTCAGTTTTATTATATCTAGTGCTCGTGTTAATCTCAGAAAATACCATAACAATAAAGGGGTAAACAATAATATATCTCAGAGCGTGTGCAAGGTAGAAAGAAAGAAAGCAAGCCCCGAGAGCAAAACGGTAATGTTTAGTAATTTACTGGAATTATTTTGTTACATTGCTAGAAACGATATAATATGGAGAAACTGATACTCTCCGGCAAAATCGAGGGGATGCGCCCAGGTAGGAGCCTGACACGCTGGTCTTATCAGATCAGCACCACTCTTGACACACTCTAAATACACCATGAATTTTGGGTGGTTTAAGAGGTGGTTCAAAATGAACGGCCTTAACAATAGCTATCGAATACGCTACTTTGTTTTTTTTTTTTTTTATAAATAAACTTGAATCTATGAGAACCTGAGTTGCCATCTAGAGCGGTGTCTGCTTGCTTAGGTCCGCGGGGCATTGTGTGACGGCCCGCACTGCCTTTGCAATTCGACCGCCACTTATTCACAAATGTAGGGGAACATAATAATCCTTTGCGTTGTACAATAATCAATAAAATTAAACAAATTTTGCTGTAGTATTAGAGATTCGCTAGATGGCGCCTTTTTGCAATAAATAATAATAAATATTTATCATTTCGGGCAATAATGTCCATTACTTTCACATTACAAAATAAAGAAATTAAACGTTGGTTTCTCAACCAATAAACTATTTAATCTTTTTACAACAATTTAACAACGTTTGCTCAATTGGTTCTAAAACAAACAAAACCACGTTCATAAAAGTTGGCTGTATGCAAAGTTGTCTATGCCAATGTATCGGCAGGAAAAAAAAGTAAAGAAGAAAGTCAGGTCAATGGCCATCTGTAGATAGAACAAGGAGGGGCCCGTAGTAGTCTGATAATGTTATCCATCAAAAACCTAATAATACAGTCAATGAATATTATGGAAAGGCATAATTTAGCAAAACTATTAAATATAGCAGTAAAGAATTCAAAATACTTATTTTACAGATAGAAAATATTTAAAATTATGTAAAATATTCCTGAAAGGGTTTTATTGAAAGACCTGGGAACCCAAGAGGGGTGGATGGCAACGGGGTGTGGGGGCGAGGGGAAAGGAAGAGACGCGCATTTGGACTTGGGATTTTGGCGGGGAATCGGGCGGTGGTTTTCGGGGGCATCTTTTTCTTGCGGGGCTGACCGGCCGGTCTAAATTGGGATTAGGGTGAGTTAGCAACCTGATTATCAAACTAAAGTATTCTACAGTGTGTCGGTAATGTGACTACAGCAGCAAATATTGAGTAGTTCAGCTGTGAAAGTGGTATAGCTTGAGAAACGTTTTGGTGAGATGGCTTGGGCAAATCATGGCTGAAGCAATGCAGGCCGTGGTACGATTCATACCAGTGGATTGGATCTGACTACATCGATTTGGTCAAGGTAGCTCCCTAGATCATTCTCAGGTCTTAGCAGTAAATGTGGCATAGTCTGATTTGCATCTTGGAATGTTGCTGTAGTCTACAGAACCATACTTCGGTGTAGGCTTCACCTACATAGGTACTTGTGTTTCAAGGTTGATTAGAATTTGTGTTTGCATTTGTTCTTGATAAATCAACTTGCTTGCATCAATTTCAAACATTTGATCAATTTGATGGAATAGGTCTATATCTGATCGAACGGTGAGTTTCTTTGCCATGTTCTTTTCTCACTATGGGTCAGGTCTTGAACATGGCACGCACATCTGTTAGGAACTGGTGTTTGGCGTGGTAGAAAACCAGCAAACAAACAGTTTAGCAGTAGTATTTGCAAGCAGTTGAAGTCATTTACATAATAAAGTAAATTGTTAGGTAGAGTCTAAAACAACCACTTAAAAACAAATCCAAAATAAACCAAACTAATGAAAACTTGAATCTATCTAATAAAACAATAACCGGGCACAGAGCCTAACTAAAATTGTGAGTGTAAAATCTACAAACAAAATTGTGTACAAAAATAAACTAAAACCATATTTGTCTCAAATATTGACTAAACCAAACTAAGATTAACAATTACTGTTAATATTCTAATCTGTGTTAAACTGTGCTCACTAAAATCTGTTTTAAATCTCAAATGTTAATATTTCTACAAATCTTGATAAATAAATAGATTATTTTTTTAACTCTTTCTAGTTGTTTAATTGCTTTGGAAATCCTGACTCCCTGAAAAGATTCTGGTTACTATTTCACAACAAAGGGTCCTGTTAGGCTATCTAGACGATCACATTTTGGCCAAAGAAGTGAATTTTCTGTGATTTTAGGTACTCATAATTTGCTCCTTTACATAGTACACACTTAACTTACACTGAGCTAAAATAGTAGGTAGGAAGCCTAGGTACTCATACTTTACTTAGTAATCTCCTGTGGAAGAACCATTTCTTAGACATTAAATGGAGGCATAGATGGAGCGCTGCAGAGGACTCCAGAGGACTTCTTCAGGAACCAGCGGGCATCAGTGGCAGGAGCAGTATTAATAGGACTTAGGGATTAGTGTAAGTAAGTAGCAGAGAGCAGGGTGGGGTAGAGGGTGAAGGGGTGCGCGTTACAATTGTTCTGATAGATGGAGATTTCTCAAGATTTCTCAATTCGAAACAAGAGTTCTCAATTATTTTGTTATTAATTTTACTTCTAAAGTAGTCTAAATATTATTCTTCAATTATTAATTTCATAACCGTGGCTTTCAAGCCACCCAGAAAATCCCTATACATACGAAAATATGATGTGTGTAGAGATTTCTACTCTACTCGTCTATACAGACCACATAAAACTTCGAAGTCACAAAAAAAACCGGTCAAGTGCGTGTCGGGTCACGGCCACGCGCCCGTGGAGGGTTCCGGAGAGGGAGGGGTTTTTTAACGATCTGCATCTAACAACTACATCGAAGTAATTTTCAATGGATTTGTTCGAAGTTTTCATTTTATAAGTTGTTCGCCTACCCAACGACACCCCACACTATGCTGTAGGCGAAAAAATAAAATGCATCCTAGTAGGGAAGGTACATTAATTTTTTTTTAGTTTTTATCCTAATATGCAGAAATTTCTGTTTTCTAATACCTACTTATCACCTCCGTGCTAAGCCGCGGACAGACATACAGACACATGGACGGACATAGTGATAATATAAGAGTTTCTTATTGAGTACGGTACCCTAAAAATCAGCTGTTGTATACATTTTAGTGCCGCAGGTGGCTCAGACCACACCGTGCACGATACCTTTCACTCAGAAACATTAGTAATGACGAAAGCTACGCAAAGAGGAGGAACTACTGTAAATGTAAAAATCTCGTGTCACAGCGTTTGTTATCGAACTCCACCGAAACGGCTTCACTGATTTTTATGATTTTTTTTTGTTTATATTTGGTAGGTCTGAGAATAGGTCGTAGGCTAATTAATATGGCAAAATAACGTTTGCCGGGTCAACTAGTAATTTTAAAATAAACAAATTTGCAGAAACTTAATCATTTGCATTAGCTTATAAAATTCAAAATATTTCATTTTTGAAAGACATTGTGTTTCTTTCTAGCCTAGCGCGTTGTTACAAACGACTCTGCCATGAAACGACGCATACTAAGATCAATCATGTTTTGATAAAGTTAATTAATATAATCACAGAGGAAAATATAATTCTTAATCTAGATAGTTCTTAGCCTTCCGGCTTTTAATTTGTTTGAGCTGTAAGTGCCTTAATTAATTAGTGGCCATATCACTAAAAATCACGTTTTTGCCGATATAAAAACTGGAACATTTAAACAAATATCGAATCACTGTTAGAACGATGACATCCTTGCCATTCAAGCCAACCAATAAGCCATTTCCTGCAAAGATTATAGATATATAGTCGTAATAAAACTGAATTTTAATGGATATTTACTCGTTTACTTTTCCATTTTACAATATTCCGACGTTTCGGTACTTTTGCAAGTGCCGTGGTCTCGGTAGACTGTCGGTCAGTCTCATCCGTTGACATTCAGTTGTATTATGTTTAGTGCTCGTGTTAACCTCAGAAAATACTATGATGTAATAGTCCTATTTATTAACACACGATTCCTTCAAACTTTCCTCAAATGCAGTTTAAAAATAGTCTACCCCTAAAAGGAAAGTTCCATGTGGCGCCGGATTAAGAATAGCGTCACTCCATTTCCTTCCGTGGATGTCTTAGAAGGCAACTAAGGAAATCATTCACCAGGAGACGGGCAGCAGCGTCTTCCTGAGATTTCAGCCGCATACTGCGATCGCCAACCCGCCTGCCAAGCGTGGCAATTATGGCAAAACCCCGCACGGTTATGAAAACCACGAAGGAGGCCTATGTCCTGCAGTGGGCGTCAAATGGCTGATGATAATGAAAAGGAAATACTTTACCAAAGACTATTTAAACTGGATTGCATAAAGGGCTACGCAGCCCTTTTTAAACCGCTAAAACCTTAATGGACCAACTAGTTGGCCCACTAGGTCTAAAGGAGCGCTTTACCGGGTTTTTAGCGGCTGTAGAAAGACTGTATAGCGTACGCGATCGTTAACTCATGCAGCATAACTGTATAACTATGTGATAGTTGGGTCGTGGAGTCACAACAAAGAAACGATAGATTAGGATTAGAAAAAAGAATACATGTATTTAGACTGCCACAAAACCATACACGTAAGAAATAACATAATTAATGTAATGAAAAAAAAAACGAGAAAAAAAACAATTTAAAAAAATGTGGCTATTGTGTCTTCGTGGACACAAAAAAGGTCACGACTCAGCATGCATTGCCAGTATATGTTGTAAACAACACATAACCAGAAAAATTAACTCCCCTTTCTTTTGTCGACAGACTCCCCCCTCGACCTCTCCACCTCCCTCCTATCCCGCGTCCTCCTCCCCATATCCCCGCCCTCAGGGGCCGAAGACGAGCACAAGTCTGTCTCTGGGGACTCTCTGACGTCATGTTCAGCGGGGTCTTCCAGCGAGCTGCTGGAGGTTACCCCCAAGGTCCAGAGAAGACCGGCCCGGTCTGAACGGGCGCTGCTGCCTTGTGAAGTGTGTGGGAAAGCGTTTGATCGACCCTCGCTGCTGAAGAGGCATATGAGGACACATACAGGTAAGATAAGATAAGAATAATCTATATTGTACATCAGAGCACATGGCATAAAAGGTATTGCATGGCTGCCCGAAGAGTGTTTGTATTATGTACAGTCTGTTTGCAATAAGAATGGCGATAATGTTTCGTGACGCTGGCACTTCACTTTGCTATTCGTATTCGCGTATTTGCCGACGATTTATAATACATTGCAGGTTTTACAAAATGAGTGCTGAAGATTCGCCAAGAAACCCGTCAGTGGATGATTAATATTTGCCGAGTTCGTAAATACGAGTAGCCAAGTGAGGCGTTATCGTGAGACACTTGCATCTAATTATAGGAATGTTCGTTGGGTGTGCGACCTCAGCGTCAGGCGTATTCTTAAGATGGAGCTGACGTCATACATTTACCGAACATCATAAGCAGCCTATATACGTCCCACTGTAGGGCACAGGCCTTCTCTCAGAGAGAGCGTATGGGCTTAATCACCACGCGTGCCCACCGTGGATTGGCGATTGGCGATGTGAATAGCTCACACACCCAGGTTTCCTCACGATGTTTTCCTTCACAGTTTGCGAGTGGTATTGCTACTATAACTTCTTCACAAATGTACATATCTTAGAAAGAAAAGTCATAGGTACATGCCCACGCTGGGAATCGAACCTGGGTCTCCCGCTTCCGAGTCCAATGTTCTACCTACTAGGCTACCACCGCTCATCTAACGGCTAATCTCACCCCTATTCCGCAGGCGAGAAGCCCCACGTCTGTATGGTCTGCAACAAAGGCTTCAGCACATCGAGTAGTCTAAACACCCACCGTCGCATCCATTCTGGGGAGAAGCCTCACCAGTGTCAGCACTGCGGCAAACGGTTCACGGCCAGCTCCAACCTCTACTATCATCGGATGACACATATAAAGGTGAGTAATGATAATACATGCAAAACCCCTCATGGTTATGAAAACCACGAAGGAGGCCTATGTCCTGCAGTGGGCGTCGAATGGCTGATGATGATGATGAATGATACTACAAGTTGTAACAAAATATCAATGACTGTAGCTTTAGAAGCTAGCTAGCTAGCTGGGTGTCGCGAGCCAGATCCGCGTCCATCGTCGCCGAAGGTTGGTCGCCGTCGTCGGATCAAGACGAGCGATAATCATCTAGTATGATGATTGTCGCTCGTCTTGAACCGACGACGGCGACCAATAGAAATACGTCGTCGGATCAAGACGAGCGATAATCATCATACTAAGAACACTCTTAATAGGTAAAGTATTAATAGGTTAGGTTTTAAGCATTTATTTCTCATAAGAACGAATTACAATTCATTCACTTAAAATGAGAAGAACAGGACTATAATCTAAGTAAATACAAACATACATGTGGCATCTCGGAACTTAAATTTGCGAAGTAAATCTATATATTATATCTTTTGGTAGTTTATAAACAATTGTGCTCTTTCAAACAGAATTCACTGGGTTTGTGATGCAAAAAGTTGTAAGTGATTTTTAGTGCGAGTCTGGTATCTGTGGTGCTTTGCCTTGAATTCTATATTAGATTGGATAAGTTTGTGATTAATTTTATAAATAAGGAGATATGTTTGATAGATGTTATACAATTGCCTAATGTTCATGAGTTTTGTGTCTTGGTAAAATAAAGAGCACCGAATGCGTTATCATTTGCAATCGACGAGGTCCTGCTGAGTCTGTCCTTGACAATGCGTGATTAATTTTAAAAACACCTTAAAAACCCCGTGTGCCCTCGGTTGTCACTGAGGGCGTAACATACAGCTTTAAATATGCGTCTTAGAGCCGTCCGTGTCCAACGGGGCGGAAAAGTCGCTCCCACCTCAAGAAACCGTGGGAAACCGTAAGCAGGCACTAACCCAGAATGAACAGTAGACAATACATCAACAAAACACGCGTGAACTCTACTCGGTTGCGTTACGAGCGACTTTGCAACAAAAATGTAAAGGTTGGCCTGCTGCCGACTGTGTATGTGGAAAATTACTCAATTAATTAAAGAAGCTATATGGAAGTTTTTACTCAAATTACTTTTCCTTGCATTGCGCAAGCACTTCTTTGTTTAGAAAAACGTTGTTTTACGTGAGTGAATTGTTCAGAGATACGAATGGATGAAAGTGTTTCAATTAGGGTTTTTATCTTAACAGAGCAACTATGTTCCGTCAACTGGTGCTAATACTATGAAGTCCTATTCTACCCGACACCCGCGACACAGGCTTCACTTATACTCCGTTCCACGAGTCGAACTCCTAGGGAACGAAATAATCGCATCTCATTGGTCAATACGCGCGGCGCAGGTTATGGAGGCACGCCCGCTTCATAGGGTAGGTTATGGAGGCACATCTAATAAACGAATCGATTTGGGAGTTCGTTTCGTGGTATGGGGTATAGTGTGGGAGGCGCCATCGACTGAACTGTAATCCTTTTCTCATAAAGAAACATATATTTTTTTATGAGTGTTATATTAAGTTCGTTATCTGAGCACTTACTGATTATCTTTACATTAGTCTTCACACGCGAAACTTCTGCCTTCTTCACTTTCCGTCCCTGAAAAATTCTAAAGCTTAACAAACTTAGGCTATAAAGGATTGCTGATATGGATTAACTACCTACCTCAAACTTTTCTCAGTTCTTTAATGAAATTTTCTTTACTCAAGAAGCAAGCTTAGTACATGATTAGATGATTTTCGTTGCGAAACTCAGGACGACAAACCAGTTCGCCTTGAGCGTAGGAACAATAGCATATAGAGTTGGAATTACTGCAGTTTTTTCACCACTGGGTACTTATAATACACATAGATCCTCATTCTATACAGTTTATAATGAACCGATTATGGATAGCCATTGTTTGTAGTAAGTGGAGGTATTTTTTCAGGACTTACTTGATGGCCATTAATTGTATTGCTGGTGCCACCTGGAGACACGTTCTTCGTATTAAAGTGGTACCTCTACTTCACACAATAAGGTCTATAATAGAACAGCTCAGACTATTATAGTCTGTGTTAGCCTGTAAGTCCGTATTGCGCTGAAAGGATTATGTACAGGTAGTTTTTTTCTCTCTCTAATCGACTATAATATGACTATTAAATGCTATTGGTACCTACTGTGATTGTCTTTGCGACATCACCATCGGAAAATATCTTTCTACAGGAATATTATACAGGGTAGAAGAAAATTCTCACATATATTCGATAATGCAACCTCTTCTTCAAACTTCAATAAATTTTGCTGTTAAAAAAAACGTCGAAATCGCAAATAAAATATCACCTGTTTCGTACATTTTAATGCCAAAGTCGGTAACTTTAATATGGACCAGCTGATAAATTCACATGAATCTAAAATTTTCCCTCCAGTAACATTTGTTCAAATTAGCGACCCCTTATTTTCTGACGTATATTGTTTTTTTTTTTACACTCTCTATATACTGTATACACCCATATAATGCTTCAGTTGCTCTTGAACTTACTCGTAATAATAACGCAATGAATCAGATTTCATGTAGTCTTAGTCGCGAAATCATTGATTTTAGCAAGACAAAAATAGAAGAATATTTACTAATAAATTTAAATAGAACAAGATTGAAAGACCATTCTGAAATAATTTTTATTCTAAAGCAGTTTCGTTGGTCAAAATTAACCGGCCTCATAAAACCCGCCTTTGTTCCGCCATCCTTAAAAACACATCGCCATAATCATAACAACAAATCATAGTTATTCACCAAAGTGTTACATTAAGTCGGTAAAGTTTAATGCAAGTATTATGCGGGTGATGTTACCGTGCTCAGTTCCCATAACGCCCCTCCTTGGGTCTCCGGGTTTTTAACTATGAACTCACGTGTCCGAGACTTGAAGAAAATCATACAAGAGTGCGCACTGTGCGTGGGGGTCACAGGGTTGTCACTCGCCTGAATTTGTTCGATAACATTATTGAAATACTAAATAATTGTGTCTCACTGCGCCCTTTTTACTTCCATTCCTTCTTGTCTTTGGCCAACTCTTGCCACTCAGGTTA
The DNA here is from genome assembly GCA_947310995.1 of Yponomeuta cagnagella. Taxonomy (NCBI): domain Eukaryota; kingdom Metazoa; phylum Arthropoda; class Insecta; order Lepidoptera; family Yponomeutidae; genus Yponomeuta; species Yponomeuta cagnagella. Next base: position 16,213,609 of record OX371270.1, on the reverse strand, counting down.
ATATTTGTTTAATTCGTCGCCCCATCTCCGCCTAGGTCAGCCACGTTTCTGGTGGCCATCACACGGCACCCAATCGATTTTTGCCCACGTTTCCGGGCCAATATGTCTGGCATGGTCACTGCGGTTACCTCAGCTCCAATTGAGCTTAGTTTAGAATCGAAAATAAATACAAATACAAAATGATTTACTTCTTAACGCAAAGGTATGTAACATAGTAGTTTGACAAAGCTCAGTTAATCCTATTATAATAATGAGAGTATTTGCAATGAGTTTTTCTGTGGCCCCACAATAAGCAAGCAATGGTATGGCGGACTTAATAATGGTGAGGTGTGTTCTTGCGACCATACGACAAAAGAGAAAACTTAAACGATTTTCTAAAAGATGACGACTGGAGCCGAGTATATGAGATTTAGCGTCACTGACCGAGTCGGTACTGGAGCTGAGTGTGCGTGACGATTCAGTTTTGTTGAATAATCAGAAAAAACCGGCCAAGTGCATGTCGGACACCTGCACGGAGGGTTCCGTACCGTTATCGGTACAATATTAGACACTTTTCTTGTATGGGAGCCTTTAAATATTTATTTTATTTTAATTTCATTATTATTTTTAAAGGTAATATAGAACTAAATACTCTGTGAATATTTCAAGCGTCTACCTGTTGCCTTTATTAATATCGAGCAAAAAATTACATTTGTTGTATCGGATTTGTTGTTATAGCGGCAATAGAAATACATTATCTGTGAAAATTTCAAATGCCTAGCCATCACGGTTCATTAGATACAGCCTGGTGACAGACAGACGGACAGTGAAGTCTTAGTAATAGGGTCTCGTTGGACACCCTTCGGGCACGGATCCCTAAAAAGTGCGTCTAATGGTGTTTTCACTTAAAAAAAGATCTTTTCAAATGAATGAACTGCCAAAAAACCCTCGCGTGCCAACCCTACGCACTTTCTTGAAGACACCTGCATCGTTCACAGGTAGTTACAGTAAGGCTACGGAGGGCCAATAAATTGCCTCCCCGGGTCAACGTGGGAACACCCTGTGCTTAGACAACTGTGACGTATTGTCTGGACAGAAGCACCTTATTCTTGGGGCCTGATTGGGGTCGTTACTTGCGTGCCTTTGTTCGTTGTTTGTTTGCTGTTTTATTTTGCTAAATTTGAAATTTATGATAGAGTTAATGGGTCTACTGCTTTATAGGGGCATAGACTGTGTAGTGAATCAACTACGTAAAGGTTTACAGAGTTATTTACACAATTGTACGTTCGTTTTAGATCTACGTAAGATTCCAAATAATCAATTTGATCCAAACTTCATGTAAGTATATTTATATCACGGATTTATGAGAACACCCCAGAACTTTCTATTACATGTTTCAATTTAGGGCAACATAACAGTATGACGTATAATCCATCAATGGCAGCGACGCGTTTTTATACTTTGCAAAGCAATCTTGTCAACAAATACAGAGGTACTTCATACCTAGCAAGCTAATCGACGTTCCGAAACAAAAGCCTGGCTCCTACCAAAACGGGCCTAACCATATTAGAACCAAGTGGAACTCGACCAAAACAGCGCCCAAAACTCCCACGTGGGCGCAAGGAACCGTGTCCCCAACAAGACGGCATCCAAGACGCTCTGCCTGACAGACCGTGTCTTCACACGATCGTGTGTGAACCGTGAACCGCACGGTGGGTCAGACACGGCCGCGCTCGACTCGGCAAGTTATTGTCTCGTATGAATAAAGATGCCTGCTTGACCGATCCTTCGTGAGATTTCTCTGGACTGTGAGTTCAGAGCCGCAGTGTTGGCTATTAGTTGAGAGGACGGTATGGATGGCCAAGACACTAAATAGTCTCATTTGTTCATTTCAGGACGTTGTAACATCATTAAAATTTAGATTAGCGGGCTTGGTCTTAGGCTGACTTGCACCTCTTCTTAACTCGCCATTTAAATTGACTGTTATATGAAGAATTTTAGTTCAATTCTGTTGAAACCACATTTGAGAAAGTGGAGCAAGTCGGCCTTCGTATGTAAAATTCCATCATGATTTAATCCTGTAGAAGGATACACCGACACAACGTGCTTTGGAAAAGTCTACACTAGCAATCTGAATTTTCAACTTCATGCGTTTGCAATGTGAAAGTGTTGACTGTACCACTTGATTGATATTTTTTTAGGGTGGTGTATTATACTGTCTAAATAAGTATGCCTGTGTTTGAAATTTAAAATTATCTTTCTGAATTTAAATATTTTGTTGTTTTTTTTTCTATTCCATCAAGTTTGCAAAGTGTTTAACATCCACAGAGACGGCCCTCACAAACTTCAAAAATATTCTCCTAGATCTAGCGATTTCTCTCTTTAACAATAGCCTTTGCCTTCATGAGGGGGGGGGGGGGGGGTTGTACCCTCTTACCCACCTCTCTTTGAGCTGTCGCAATGGTAAATTACCAGAGAGGGTTCTAAACAGTCAGAAGGCGAAGTATTCACCAGCGCCCACTGCGGTGACGTGTGAGCTTGATTCACAATAGACGTCCGGAAATACTTGGGTCTTTTAGGGTTGCCACATGCCATAGACAAGAATATTTCAGTAATTCTACTATTTATTCTCCGACCAAATAGGGGATGTAAGCTAAGATCATCATCTGCCATTTGACGCCCACTGAAGAACGGCTTATGTTCTTATATTTCACAAACTAACTCACCACCGCTATGTCATTTTACTCAAGAAATCAAAACAGAGCTTTACCGCTTCTGGAAGCTTGATAGTGTATTGCCTAATAATGCACTATCTGTCGAAGAGAGACAATGCGAAAAAAGCTTCGAAATTAATACAGTACGAGATGACGATGGTCGTTTCATCGTGACTATGCCTCTTAAAGGTTCCCCTGATGATTTAGGAGACTCATACCAAAAGGCCAAGGTTCGATTCCTGTCCTTAGAACGCAGGCTCAGTAAAGAACCCACCTACAAACAACGGTACCTTCAATTTATGGATGAGTACTTAGAACTAGGGCATATGTCTGAAAATGAAAGCTTACATACTAATAATAATAATAATAATAGTCTAAAGTATTACTTACCACATCACGGCGTTTTACGCGAACAAAGCTCAACAACAAAGCTGAGAGTGGTGTTTGACGCGTCAGCTGTCACCACTTCCGGTTTGTTGTCATCAAATGACATTCAAATGGTCGGTCCTACCGTGCAAGACGATGTTTTGTCCATTTTACTACGTTTCAGGCAGCATAAATTTGTAGTTTCAGCTGATATTGAGAAAATGTATAGGGCTATATTACTAAACCCTTCTCAACGTTCCTTACAGCAAATCATACTTAGGCATGATCCATCGCAGCCATTGGAAACTTACACTCTTAATACAGTGACTTATGGCACTGTATCTGCGCCGTATCTCGCAACGAAATGTCTTGTAAGTCTTGCAGCAGAGGCCTCAGATAACGAAGTAAAAAGAGCCATCAGTAAAGATTTCTATGTAGACGATTTTTTGAGCGGTTCAGACACTGTAGAGGGAACCATTAATTTAAGCAACAGTGTCAGCTCCATTCTTGCCTCAGCCAAGTTCAACATGAGAAAATGGCAATCTAATAGTCAAGACATATTACAGACTATAAAAAATTCAAGTACTAAGCAAGACAAAACATTAGATTTAAACACAAACTCCAATTCAAACAAAAAAACACTAGGTTTAAATTGGCTATGCGAAACGGACACACCTTCCCTTATGGTTTTCCAAGCTTACCGGTCTTGTGTCGCCCGCATCGAGCGACTCCCCGCCACTGTAACCAGGTCGTTAGACCATCTGGTGAGGGGCCTGCCCACGCTGTGTCTTTCGGTCCACACCGGATTCGACGAGTGACCTCTTTATCGAAGTCGGACTTATCCAACTGGACAGTTTGTCCCGGGTATACAGTGGTCGACAACTTCTAGGTCCGAGCCGCTAACGTTGATAGGAGTGGGTGGGTGGATAGGAGAGGACATTATCCTAGTCTTGTCCATCTTTAGTACCGGTCGCTCGTGTGTGCAAGAAACGAGTATTTTTTTTTAAATTTATTTATTTAATCAGTTTACATGCACGATTCTTATAATAGGGGTTAAAGTATGAAATTGCCGTTTAATTGCAATAGGTTCTTTGAATTGAAATAGAATCTTCATGGTTTGAGGTTTTCGAATGAAACTTTTTTCAAATGGTTTCTATGATGTTCTTTTTTTAAAAAATTTGAAACATTTAAATATCGACTTTCAATTGTTTTTGTTATTCAATTTAGACAAGAAAGATGGATACTGCGAAAATTCGAGTGATTTTTGAATACGAGTTCCGACGCGGAACTAACGCGGCAGAAACAGCCCGCAATATCAATGCTGCGTTTGGAGAGGGGTCTACTAATGAACGCACCGTGCGATTTTGGTTTAAACGCTTTCTTGATGGAAATTTCGACTTAAAGAACGAGCCACGAGGAAGACCGCCCACACAGGTGAATAACGATGAATTAAGAGAGATAGTGGAAGCCGACCCTAGTCAAACTACCCAGGAATTAGCGGCATGGTTTAACGTTACCTTACCCACAATATTGACTCACTTGCGTCAAATCAATAAAATAAAAAAATACGAAAAATGGGTGCCTCATGATTTGACTGATCTGCAGAAAGAAACGCGTGTTGAAACTTGTGTTGCCTTGTTGAACCGGTACAGAAATGAAGGAATATTGGATCGAATTGTAACATGTGATGAAAAGTGGATTCTTTATGATAACCGGAAAAGAAAAATGCAATGGCTGACCCCAGGTCAAATGCCACAACAGTATCCTAAAGCAAAACTTACCAATAAAAAGGTAATGGTAACTGTTTGGTGGTCTCAGCATGGTGTTATTCACTATAGTTTTCTCCGATCTGGTCAAGCAATAACGGCAGATGTCTATTGTGCCGAACTCCGAACCATGTTGACAAAACTAGCAGTAAAACAGCCCCGACTCATCAATCGATCTTCACCATTATTGCTCCATGACAACGCGAGACCTCACACAGCACGAGAAACCATTTTGACCCTTCAGGAACTGCAGTTAGAAACCATTCGTCATCCTCCGTATTCACCAGGCCTTGCTCCAACGGATTACTATTTTTTTCGTGATTTGGACAATTATCTACGTGACAAGAAGTTTTCTTCCCAGGAGGCAGTACAAAATGCTTTCACACAGTTTGTGCAGTCTAGATCGTCGGAGTTCTATCGCAAAGGCATTAATGACCTTCCCATTAGATGGCAGCAATGTATAGATAATAATGGCAACTATTTTGATTAAATTTGTTAAAAATTTAAAAAATAAACAATTTAGATTTTCAGTACAGATCGGCAATTTCATACTTAAACCCCTAATATTTAATTGTCGCCAAATTGCAACAGCAATTTGTAGGCGGTTTGCTCTTTTACATTTTTTTACACATGCATAGCTAATTAAATGTTTTTCTATACATTCTAATCATAAATATTATACTATGGAATGAATGTTGATGAAGCGTTAGAGGCTTTTCAGCAGTCGTGACAAATTGCAAACCATGTTCTCTGCTTATACCTCCGGGATACAGACGTAAGATTTTGTAATGTATGTAATTCTACTACTGAGTATTGTAAATGTCGTAAATATTACAGATGCTTGGTCGCTTAAAGTATTGACTATTTACCAGGTTCATTCAGAACAAAATATGTTAAAACACCATATTGTACATAGTGACGGCTATTGAATTTAATGATTTGACGGAATTTATGCATTCATCTGTTACTCTGAATTGTGATGGTGTTACTCTTCTTAAAAATAACTAAAAAAAAAAATAATGCACTTTAGCGGCAACCCTATCCCGATCTTTGTCGGCAGCTCGTTAGGGTTGTCTCACCAGCTTGATGCGCGGGCGCATTGTCTCGGCGTCGGACCCTTTGTCTTTGCTTAAAACGACCAGCGAAGATTGACATTTCGAAGGCACTTTATGTGCTTCAGGAACAAAACTCATTGTTTGAGTTTATGCAAAATTATTGCGTGGATTTCTAGAGTGACTAGAGTGGTATGATGCATGAGTCCCATGGTAAGCTTGGCGATCAAATTTCTCTTGGAAATAGACATATCGGGCCTCAGCAAGATTTTAACACATTCATCATCATCATTATTATCAGCCCACTGCTGGGTTTGACCTGACCTAAACCTTCTAGACCTAGATATTGCAAAGACGAATTTTGCAGACATTGAGAAAAGGTTAACTTTCGTTTAAAGGTCAAATGGTTTGTGTAAAAACTAAATTGAGTTTGGATGAAAACAAAATTTCGATGAAGGAATTTGAGAAAGCTTTTGCTTAGTGGAATTAGTTTTATAAATTTATGTCGATGCTGAAGAAACGGTATTCAGGTTTTAAATAATTATTAAACATTTGTTCCCAGTCTCATTACTTCGCGCAACGGTGAAGGAAAACATCGTGAGGAAACCCGCGGCTTGGTTGGCTCCACACGTGACTTGTCTTTCCTGAGGGCTAGGTTCCGACTAAGCTGTCGCGGCGCTGGGCCTACTTCATCTAAAACAATGTCCGAGTGGTCACTTCACCCTTCTAGTGTGAGTGAAGGTGCCACTGGACGCTGTATAAATCACCTCATTACATAGATGCAAAGATCATTTTTTTGATTACTCCAGAAAATAGCTGCTTAATCTAGAACGATTAAGCGACTATTTTCTGGAGTAATCAAAAAATTGGTCTGGCTTATTTATTAGGTAACTGGCACAGTATCCGAAAAGCGCAAGAGTGCAAGTAAGAATTTCGCTCATGGCTAAAAGACGTTTATTCAATTTTTTAAGTGGTTTGATCATCACAGCCTCTTCTGTGTATACTTTGAATTTTGTAACATAAATTTTATTTTCATCCCTCCCTTTCGCACTTTCCCGGATGCAATTAGAACCACACGATCCTTCCAAATAAGTAAGCCCGGACACCTAATACTTCTCACACACTTTTATTCCCATACAAAATAGGACGAAAATCCTTTGGTCACTGTCTTCGACTCCAAGTTTGCATACCCCTTGTTAGGTACCCGACACTTGGTGCCAGCTCGTTAGCGTGATTCCATCATTTGTTCCTCGTCAGTCCGCGACGGGTGGACACACTAGCATTTGTCCCGCACAATTGGGTGACCACACAAAGGGTCACTAACAAGGACTCGGAGTGACGGAGCGTCGTGCGTGCGTGGTGCGTCGCGGATTTATTTACTGCCACAGTAGCTTATTTGTAACAAACAATGGATGACTGTTTCAAAAGTTTATAGAATTTCTTTGATCCTATCAGTTTTCGCCAGTTGTTCTAGTGCCAATATAGCTCTTCGCGTGAATAGAATAAAAATGAACAGAACTGCATTGACACTGGCTACAATGCCTTCGCAAAGAATATTATTTTTTCATGATGTACGAAAAAACTGTATCTACGAGACAAAAATATTTATCTCATAAGCCGAGTACCACAAGGCTGAAAAACAAGCAGAGGCTTTTGAACCGCAGTAATTCCATACAAAAATAACAAGTTGTTTTTGTTGGGAGACTCTTAATCCCAAAGTATCATGTCAAAAGTGACGGAGCCTTTTGTTCCCGAAATCCAGTCAATACATACAGTCGGCCCACTTCTACATTAGGCTTCAATTTGAGCTTTTATACCTTAAAGCATAAGAGCCAGTATTCAAAAAAGGCTACCTACTCGTGGTATAGCGGACTGTGCGTCGATGAAGCAGGTGCAGAGAAAGGGACAAGACAGCACCAGGCTTCGTAAAACTTAATGAGATTATAAAAGCAATACGGCCCTTGCTATAAAGCCTCCGTGTTTTAATTTCAAGCTGGTATAATTCCTGACATATAACTTAACCAACAAACGCCATTGGCAAACCATGCTCTATGCCTTCCTCTGCAGATGACATGCGTGAGTTTATGTATAAATGTAGCTCAAACAAAACTCATTTTTCAAATATCTATTACATATATAAAAATCTCGTGTCACAGTGTTTGTTATCGATTTCCTCCGAAACGGCTTCACCGATTGTTACGAAAATTTTTGTGTTTAGTTGGTAGGTCTGAGAAAGTCGTGGGCTTATTAATATGGCATAACAACGTTTCCCGAGTCAGATAGTAATCATGATAAATCTAACAATAATAAAAAAAAATATTTTTATTACAAAATCTTGTGTCACAGTGTTTGTTATTGAACCCCTCCAAATCGGCTTTACCGATTCTCATGAATTTTTTTGTGTACATTTGTAACTAATGTAGCAAAACAACGTTTACCAAGTTAGCTGCTAAATTATTACCATTATTTAGTAAATTATTATATGAGTTCAAATCAAATAATAATAATAAATTTCAGACAATTCAAGTCCATTAGTGTTAGTAACTTTGTTGAAAAGCTAACGGTCTTTTAAAAACACGATTCCTTAAAATACACCTCACGCATGCATACTCGTAAGCAGCCTATATACGTCCCACTGTAGGGCACAGGCCTTCTCTCAGAGAGAGTTATTAACACCACGTGGATTAACACCACGCGTGCCCACCGCGGATTGGCGATTTCAATGAATACCTCAGACACTCAGGTTTCCTCACGAGGTTTTCCTTCACAGTTAGCGAGTGGTATTGCTACTATAACTTCACAAATGTACTTACATAACTTAGAAAACAAATTCATAGGTACTATGCCCGCACCAGGAATCGAACCTGGGTCTCCCGCTTCCGAGTCTAATGTTCTACCCACTAGGCTACCACCGCTCACCTCACGCAGTTTGTTAGTATTTATTGTAAAAGGAAAGATGTTAAAACAGGTTATTAAAAAATCATCTGAGTCGTGTTTTTGAAGAATCATGTCTTTACAAACAACGCCTTACGTTCATATGACTGCCTCGTTGGTCTAGCTTTTAAGGCGCTTAGCTACCAAAACCCAGGTCGTGGGTTCGACTCCCACTGGGGCCACCGTACATTTATACAAATGGCCTCAGTCTGGGTGTATTTTTATGTTTGTAACGTCCTTGCCTGGTTACCATAGCACAGGGTACCCTAGTTTGGGACCAGATCAGGTGATTGTATTGTGTGGAAGTTATTACTATTATATAATTAACCGAGATTTTATTTACGTTTACACAGCTCAATAACTGAATATTAGATCTGAAACCCCGATATTATAGTTTTTATTTTGTTATAGGTTATAACTGGTGTACGTACAATGAAGAAATTATGTCTCCTGCCTATCTATAGTGCCTCTGCAGACCATACTTATCAAAACTATACTGACTATTTTAAAAACCTATTTAGAGGCTAAATATTCCGCCCATGCCGGGACCTGAACCCGCGACCTCTGGCTCACCGTGCCAAATAGGTTTCCTCAGCACGGGTTAGTGCAACAAAAAGAATATTTATACTGACAATTTTAAAATTAAAATAAAATCATTAGATATGTGAGAATCCCTCATCTTTATATATCTCACGATGCCAGACGGAAGAGCATCCTTAAGTAGTAATTTTTATCGTTAATTTGCTTGTTTAATTTCTCGAAGAAAGTAATTGAAAAACCAATCACGTCTTTCTCAATTACGAACACGAACTGCAAAAATTCAGTGGAAAAGCTTTCAGAGTTAGAAAATAATGGTCTTAATTAAATCTATTATACTTACGTTGAAAGGTGGTTTCCTTTCGAGGAATAATAGAGCTAATTCCCATACTGCCCGCTGTAAAACCTTAATCGATTGATTGTTTATACGCTTGGATTATTGTAATCATGCAATTTGCGTTCCTGAGACTGTAAACAACGCAAACGACTGATCTTAGGATGATGATGACTAATCATGATCACTAAAACAATTTGAGAAAATACTTAATTATATAGAGTGTATTAAAAATCTTTGTTTTAGAATTTTATACATCCAGCACAATCTTGAGTTCGATTCTGGCACGTACCAATGGCAGCGATTTTTTGTAAAAAAAAACCAAAAACATCGAAAAAGTGGAATAAACGTGAAGAAACCCAATTGTCTGAACTGTGCAACTGGGGGCACGGCAGTGCCTGCGCCAAGTCGAGCAGAAAAGCGGCACGGCCGCGGCCGTACCATCCTTTTCTCGAACCAGTTCAGGCCACTTTCGACCCCGTGTAACTTCGTTGTAGATAAAACTGGAAGCCTGAAGTTTCAGTAACCAAGCAGGCATTGTATCAACACGGTACTTTTCAAATTTCACTCAATTTCGACCAGTAGTTTAAGAATGATAACTAGTCAAAGTTTCTTAATTTTGTCACTCACTCACTCACTCACTGACTGACTGACCGATCATCAAATCTTTAAGGCACTTCTAGCAGACATAGAACCTTCAAATTTAGAATAAAATTAGTGATTAGTGTATAAATCAAGGAAAAACTACAATATTTTGCAATTTAGGTGCAGTTTTCTAGATACACCAACTGCATAAATATGTTTTAAATAAATAGATTGACTTGGCAATCGTACTAAAGAATCTAATTTAATATAATATGTTTTACTTGTGAGATACATTGCATGTTCATGCGATGGCCAAGTTAATCTATGTATTTAAACAAAAGATTTTAAGTATTGATATGGTCACCATAAGATGTTGTTAGGTTAGCTAATTGCGTAATAAACTTATGAAAGAAGGACCCTCAAATAGGGACTGAATAAATTAACCGACTTGGTATTACATGGATCTCACAACGTTTTACGGTAGAAGAACTGAGTTGCGAGATTTGGTTTTTTTACAAGTTATGTTTTAATGGCATAAATTTTAGGGCTGACTTAGTATAATGGCCCAACTATGAGCCTTAGTGCAAAAATTTCAAGTCTATCTTACTATTACTGTTAACAAATAAGGTATGTTTCCTATAAACAATCAAAATTTAACAGTTCTTTCACACAACCTCCTTCAAAAATCTACTGCCGGCTGCTTATCTTGAATATATGTAGGAATCCGACGTAATTATATTTACAGTCGACACCCGTAACACAACTGAATAGAGTTTACGTATGTAAAACTTGAACGTGTATTTATAGTCGACAACGCGAAAACGACTTTATTTTTTACTGCATAGGCACCACTGCCTTATCACAATGCAATACGTACAGGTGGCCCTTAATTGTCCATCATATATTATATTAAACTAATTGATCAGTATGAAGAAATCGTACCAAAGTGTATCGTAATAAACGAGTTCGATCAACAGGAAGTGATGTGTGCTCTCTTAATTTTATTGCCGGGCCGACGGCGCTACATTTACTTTCCAATGATGGTATTGCGTTAGTCGCTTGTTTTTTCTGTACTAATAGATGTAATGACGAGTCTGTAACAGACTGGATTCCGAGCCGACAATCTACCCCTAGTAGTTCAGTGTGGCAATGACAAATAAAATTTATTTCACGAATTTTTATTTAATAAAATTAAACGGATTTATGTTACGAACAACTGCGACCGCAACTTTCCGAATTGGGCATTTCATAAGGTATCAATATTGTCACGTGGTACTAAAACGAGCCATACAAATTAACCTTAGACTATGACGTCACTCCCTAACGTAACGCTTTATATGTATGAAGCGTTTATCAATATTTGAGGTATCTCGTAAAATAAGGTTTTTTTTTGCATGTATAGAATTTAATGACAAAGCGAAATCTAATAAGTTCTATGTTATTAGAGTAAGTTTATTTTTCGCATATTTTGTGACCCCGAGAACACCGAAAAAATATTTATATTGTTTTATTTTTAAATTTTTCCTAGGTTTTTACATGATTTCTGTGGTATAAAAGCAAAGTCACTCCAATCTAAGTTAGCCGCAGGTTCCCCATTCTGAAGGAATCAATGAATCAGCCCATAGCCATCTACTGCTGGACATAGGCCTCCCCCAAGGCACGCCACTTCCTTATGTCCTCGGCTATCCTCATTCAGCCACTGCCTGCTGGCATCTGCCTCAGATTGTCTGAGAGAATACTGATACAGAATGATACTTACTGAATAAGTACTTAGAAAAAATCTCAATTCGGCGTTTAAACTCATTCATATTGGTTATATTATGTGAAAACTTTGATATTTTATTGCGTTATTAAATTATAACCCATTTTTTTAAATTCTTTTACGGGTTTATTATTTAATTTCATGGCAACACTATTGACAATGAACGGAGATTTCATCATTCATTATCAGCATATATACGTGCCACTGTAGGGCACAGGCCTTCTCTCAGAGAGAGAGAGAGAGTATGGGCTTAATCACCACGCGTACTGCGGATTGGCGAATTCAAGCACTCAGGTATGTAAATAGCTCAGACACTCAGGTTTCCTCACGTTGTTTTACGGAGATTTTCTGTCGTAAAAACAATACGTGGGGGCCTGATTCATAAAACTACAATTCATGGTTTACTATGATAATTCGACGTACATTGCAATTGCAAAGTCGAATAACCCACGGATTAACAAATAGACTCAGCTACGCAATGTACCTTCAGTTTTATGAAATTTGGCCCTAGATGGTTGCCCAGCTTGCTACAAAATTGAAAATAGCGTGAACATATTATATTACCCGCCACGCTACACGTGTTTTACCTTAAAAACAAAACAAAGCAATCCTCTTCCGCTCTCTTCCGCTAATTTTACCGCCGTTTATTACGGAGCCACAATACACAAAACATTGTCACGGTAAATTCATAAGACTTTCACTCAACCCACATAATCTTACCTATATGGAAAGTTATAAACATGACTCTGCATTTATAAATAAAGCATGTACTCGAAGTGTCGTTTGTTCTTCGTAGCTTAATACATGGCCAAACTTACGACAGGGGAAATGTAGAAGATAAAATGTATCATACGTTTAGTTTATTGCTCTATTCATGGACTGGTAGTATAGAGTAAGAATTGATAGAGGCAAACTTCATAGCCTATTGCTAAATCATTAACAAAACTACACTGTAAATCAACAATTTGCATTGTCTTTTGTGTGCTTGCATTTGAATGCGCATTGAATATTCAAAGCGTGGTATTTCATGATACTGGCAGTTAATACTTTAATGCCCAGTATTAAAAAAAGGAACATTCATACTGGTCACTTATACTGATATAATATAGGTATATAAGCCTCTGAAAAAAAAACCAAAGCAAAATGGCGCAGAAAATATCACTTCACCGCTCACACATTTGGAGCCAGACATCGACACGAAATATTAAATTACCTCAAACCATTTCGTAGTCACGGCATAACATTTCATTACCCAGCTATCATCATAGGAGAGAGACGTATTATCAAAGTTCACTTACAAGAGTTACAAGCGATCGCGTGCCAACGACAAAATGCAACAATACACATCCGGATAAAAACAGACACCTGATTTACAAATAATGACCAATAGATTAACAGCACAGCAATCATAATTTAATCAACGCTACCGCGCGTGCTGGCCGCCATTTTGAACCTCTCTAGGTTTTTATTGCGCAAAGAAATGCGTGCAGATAACACGTTTTCCGCTTTAGCTAGAATATGAGCTGTTCTGCTGATAATAAAAAAACTTAATGTTCTAAGTGACAATTGTGTGTTTATGAAGCTCAAGGAAAATATTGTGAGAGACTTTTTTCACAAGGAAACTATTGTTTTTTCTTTTCCTAATAACGATGCGCTTGTAAAGCCCTGGTTACTTGCTTGTTACAGTTTTAGATTATTTATTATCTAGTATAAACATTGATATTCGGCATAAAACCAAAGTTGAAGTTAAAGGCACACGAGTCATAAGGCTAAAATGGAGATGGGCGGGGCATTTGGTTAGACGGAAAGACGGTCGGTGTACAAAGGTAGCCACGTAGTGGTGGCCAAGAACGGGTCGACGGTCGGTGGGCAGACCATCAGTCCGGTGGGCCGACGACATTGTGAAAGCGGCTGCGAAACATTGGACGAGACTGGCAAGGGACCTGATGACCTGGCGTGAAAAAGGGGAGGCCTATGGCCAACAATGGGGTCTGTTTGTGGGCTGATTAGATAGATAAACTTTTCTGTTTTATTGAACAACAAGGTATTGTATAAACAACACCTGTTTAGTACTCTATAACGTTTATCTTACTTAAAAAATACACATTAAAAACAAAACACTAACCTAAGCGCAAGATGATCATGTCGTGACACTATCTCACATTCACGGATCGGATCAAATGAATGTTATAAAATAAGGCGAGCTTCCACGCTGCTAAGTAGCGGCCCTTTCAGATCTGTCATTCAAACTAACGTAACCTACTAATATCATAACTGATTAGCGGTCCGACATTTTGAATGTGTACCCTATCATATTGATTTAAAGTTAGTTTTGAAATGGACGTGGTATATTAATTATGGTGTATCTTGTTAAGAAATGGTGTACATTCATCAGCCGCCTACGGTCGGATTTGGATAGCTTATGAAGTAGTTTTTTTTTCTGCTTGTAACATTACACTTCGAGATGTCTTCATGTTTTTAGGGTTCCGTACACCGTACAAATAAAACGGAACCCTTATAGGATCACTCGTGCGTCTGTCTGTCACAGCCAATTTGCTCCGAATCTACTGGACCTAATCAGGTGAAAATTGGTAGGATGATGTAAATAAATGTTTTTTGAAAATAAGTGTTTTTTTGGAGGAAAAATAACGAAATTAAAGAAAAAAAATTTACAAACCTTACTGTGTCCTTATGTCAAGTGATCCTCATTATGAGGATCTCAAACATATTTTTTCATTATTTTAAAATAAATAGTTGTGATTTTATTCATGAAAGAAGACGAAAATTGACCATTTCCCTTGATCTCCGAAACTACTGAGCCTAAAATAAAAAAAAGATATGTAGTTCAATGATTAAACCTACAAGAATTCTATCAATCAATTGACAATAATCCATTAATTGTGAAACTAACAACTTTGACGTTCATTAAGTCAACATTCTGTTTTTATAATGAATAAAAATATTTGAATTGAATTGAATTGACAATAAAGTGGTAAACTCAACATACTCACTCACTCACTTACTAAAAATAGCGCTAGTAGTAGTTAACTCGCGTCTCGAATAAAAACATTTGAGTTTGGCATTGTACGGAACCCTCTCCACGTAAGTTCAACTCGCACTTGCCGGATGGTGAAATTTACTTGTTAATAAGGAAAATTGCTCGTTAACTCGATGAAGCATTGCATTTTTGTATACACAAACTATGTTTTTAATGCTAGATAACTTTCAGGAGGATTACTGTCGTGATAGGTAACTTTTATATCAAGTTTATTTGCAATAGAGTTGAACTTAAAGCAAGATATAAGCTAACACTTTTATTTTAATTTAAATTAAAAATTATTCCTTCATAAATAAACATGAGCTTTGCAGAGAAGCTATAATATTAATTTAATGTCTCACTAAAGAGACCAACTTTACGCGTAATTAATCAACACAAGAGTATCGTAAGTTAAATAATTCTTCTAAAGACAAATTCTTGACGTACAGTCGTCGTCAAAATACAATAAGAATCAATAGACTAAAAACCAAGTGAACATAAGCAGCCTATATACGTCCCATTGTAGGGCACAGGCTTTCTCTCAGAGAGAGAGAGAGAGTATGGGCTTAATCACTACGCGTGCCCACCGCGAATTGGCGATTTCAAGCGCTAAGCTATATGAATAGCTCAGACACTCAGGTTTCCTCACGATGTTTTACCAAGTGAACCCTGAGATAAAATTTCAAGGATAGATACCAATTTGCCAAAAAGAACCAACTAGAGAATTTTGGTTCTGAACTTTGCGAGATATTCAAACAAGATTTCCTTAATATTAAAATTGTTGGTAATAAACGTTATTATATTCTTTTTGTTGAACTAGTCCGTGCTAAGGACAATTTTACAAAAACCTATTTAGAGGCTTACCTAACTGCAAAGTGGGTACTCGGGGCTGCAAGTGATGTAAATTACTTCAGCCAGATATAACTGCCTGTACATAATACAGAGAAGTTTGTAAAGATGTTCGAAATTTCGCCGATGCCTGCACTTGCCCATTAGCTCAGTTGGGAGAGCGCTGGCACGGTTAGCCAGAGGTCGCCCCGGCATGGGTGGTATTTTTAGCCTCTATATAGGTTTTTAATAAACGTAATTAATTAATGACAGGTGTGACAGAATATGTATAATATATTATTGGTAAAAGAAATAAAAACGCTTTTACATTTTTGCCTCAGTATTTTGCTTTAGCCAATCCCTAGTCTACGTTCATCTCTACAAGAGGGAAAATCTTATAAGTATAGATCTCTAGATCCAATTAACTTCACTAAACGATTGTACATATTCTTCGAGCAACGTCCTCGTACAGTGACGTATGACTGGCGATACGACAGCGGCCACTTCAAATTATTTCACAGAAGTCCAACTTTGTACTAAATGTTCTAAATCAGTATAGTCCAGGTTATTGTAATAATAACATAAAATATCTTCTTGTGGCTGGTTTTTGAGTAATTTACTCCTTCGTCTGCCTTGGTGATAGCAACGCATTCTTTTATGCTTCTCTTTTCTAGGCCAGGTCGTTGATGCCAGCCTTTGCATGGGTAAATTTCTGTACTACGTATTATTGAGATGTGTATGATTGGAATTTCAAGCATAAGGTTTGTGAATACTCTAGGTACCTTAGGTTTCTTCACTAGGTTTTCCTTTACCATTATCGAGTGGTATTATTACAACTAATTCATCAATGTATGTGACATAGAACATACATCTTTCATGGGTTCGTGGATGTTACTGTGTTCATGGCTAGTGGATTCATGGCGCCATGAACCCACGCCCCTCTTGAATACCTGACAAACGTTCAAGAAACCGCGCACGCCTTTCTGGATCTATGCTAGAACTTTGATCTTCTTAATTGCTTTCGATTCGCTTTTCAGCAAAAGAGATCTAAGTGATATTCCACAACAGAGACCTCTCCGTCTGCGTTCTTCTGTATCACAAGTCCCATGCCAGCGACCGTTATGGAAATTGGATGCAAATGCACTTGGTGCTACGCTTAATTTAAACAAAATAAATTGATGAGCCACTAGCGTGCGTGTACCGACTATTACGCTCCGATATACGCCTCTCATTAGCGTAAATCCTTGGTGCTCTTAGGATATGCCTCTAGAGATTTGCGCACGTAACGGAACGTGACTTTTATTCGAGCTTGATTTACCTTTACTGGGGGATTCGAAAATCAATCTAGTTTAATTGCGTTTTTTCGGCGTCTAAATAATGAGACAATTAATGAAGTTTATAGGCATTGCGCGGTATACCTGTGAGGTACGTACGAAATATTGTTGCAAATTAATGCCAATATAATGTCTCCTTTGAAGTTGGCAAATTAAATTAATTTTAATAACGTATAACCCAATTTTATCGCGCTTTACTAGACCAATCAATATCGGAACGTGGAGTGGATCTGTTCTCGAGACAAAAAGTCTTATTAATTGGACCTCTTTTGATTACTACTGCAGCATTATAAGGAAGAGTGCACAACGGACAGTAAATTGGCCTCAACTAATTCAATAAAGGAGCCATGCAAGATTAATAACGATATTAAAGCTTATAACTGATGAAAGTTCTGTTTATAAGAAGCCTAATACGTCCAACTCCGGGACACAAGCCTTCTCTAAGATACAGGCTTAGTCAACGTGCGCACCCACCGTGGATTGTCGATTTCAAGCACTGAGGCATGTGAACACCTCAGACACTGACGTTTCCTCCCGATATTTTCCTTCACTTGGTTAGCCAGTCGTTTTGCTACTAAAAAATCACAAAAAATCTCTCACTGAATTATATATCCCCCCTTTTAGGGTTCCGTACTTCAAAAGGAAAAAACGGAACTCTTATAGGATCACTTTGTTATCCGTCCGTCCGTTCGTTCGTCCATCGGTCCGTCCGGCCGTCCGTCTGTCCATCCGTCAGTCTGTCAAGACCCGTTATCTCGGGTAGTACGCGCGGAGGTATCGAGTAGAAATGAAAAAATCAAACTTCTGAGTTAACGTAAAAAAAAGATACGGCAGTGTATGTCGCAAAAAAGCGTATATTATTTCGACACTCAAGAGAATCAAAATTTATAGGGCAGTTTCCGTTGACCTGGAACTATGAAATTCGGCATGTAATATCGTCTTATACTGCAAGTACAGATAAAAATCTAAAAACTACACATTTATAATTAAACCACAAAAAATTTCTTCGAACTTTGGGAAAAGCTCAAAAAAAACTGCGAGACTCGATTTGCTGTGTGTTTTTCAGTAATTGGATTCACACTGTGGCTTGACTTATTGTGAATTGTTTTTATATTTGTATAGTGTGTGTCTGTCGAAAAACCAAATAAATAAAATAATTCCTGAACTATTTATAATATTTAAGTACCTTCAAATTTGTACGGATCCCTCGGTGAGCGAGTCCGACTTGTCCGCACTTGTCCGGTTTTTTAATATATTGATATTTGATGTTTTAGTTTATTTTTTATGTATCATATTTATATTAAATAGATATATATATATATAGAGAGAGAGAGAGAGAGAGAGAGAGAGAGAGAGTATTATATTATGTTAAATCTGTTATTTTATTTTATTGCGTGTATTATTCGTGAATGAATCTTTTTCACACTTCCGTTTGCCTATCCCTTATTTTCATACACCTCCTATGGTTGACTGGTAAAAAATGCTTGTAGCGTTGCCATTGTAATGCTACTGATGTGCAATAAAATAAACTTATTAATAATAATAACAGTATAACACAAATAGTTTGTCAAACATTACATTTCAAATAAAACTCGATCTGTAGGTAGGAAGTAATTCCTGAAGATCCAGAAGCCACATGTCATAAAAACCGGCAGCCGATCCAGCCCACGTTGCCCATCAATCAAAAGACAACTCAAACACCCGCTTTAAACTGCCATAATTTAATTAAAACTACTTCGGAATACGCGACAGACACTCAATGTGGTCACAGGCTTAACCTTAGGCTATTTCATTAAGCCTGGCCGACGGAATATTTTAATCAGGACGGCGCGGCGGCAGCAAAAGAACGATAACGTATGATTGATATTGCCCGGTGCCTCCGCGCAATGCGACGCTGCTCCCTATCAGTGCAGCGTGCGAAACTGATCAAGAGACAGCGATTTATATATAGTACGCACCCTGAGTGTTTGTAGCTACAGCCTTTTGTTTTGTTTTTGACAAGTCACTTGTCTGTCGCCCATCGGAGCCTGAGGATGCCTCGTGTTAGAAACGAAACGCGTCGCAACGTATTTTTTCACACAAGTATTGGTGTCGGTGGTGGTGTGTTGGTTTCTTGCTTCTGCTTGAAAAAGTGGGAGGGAGGGCAGTGCATTAACTAACCGCATGGTGCTTGTGGGATTATAGCGGAATTTAGCAAAGTAAATTTCGCATTTTAATGATATTATGGATTTCCGCAAAGTAACGCCTGATTCCATTCAATACTAAAGTTATTATAAAACTCAAAATCCCATTGGATGTTTCAGAAATTGCACATTTTTAGGTAGTCACGTTAAAATAAATATCACGGCCTACATTCTGGCAGGTGCCGATTCACGCTCGGGTCACGTGACATGTTTATTCCATTGATCTAGGCATCAAGAGTTGATTCGTATGAACGCGTAGATTTGAAGCGACAAGGAAATTAAATCGATGCGTTTATGCAATTTTTATTGCAGGCACATAGATAGATAGATAGAAAATACTTTATTACACAACCAAGTGAAATATATTACAAAATAGTTCCTTACATCTAAGTAGTTGTATACAATTGGCAGTGTAATCGCTTAGAGTGATCTCTTCCAGACAAACTTTGCACATACTTCTATGCATTAACAGAATCTAGCCCCCGATTTTGATTATTAACAGTAAGTAAGCTAAAAAACTTATCCCGTCACGAAAACACTGTAAATTTCTACATCAGTGATAGTAAATGCCGTTTTAATTTCAGTTTCGATTAAATCCGAGTCCTTTGAAGAGTAAATTTAATGCGAACGCGCCGAGCTCACACGCAGATGCAATCGCACCGTCATACGGCATCGTTATGCGTTTTAGTTCTTGGCTTTTGCTTTACAAAACTAAAACACACGAAAGCTTCATTCATCTTGGTTGAAGGAGTTATTTGATCCCATCAAAAATTACAGAGAAGAGCGGCGGAAAAGCGTAATTTCTTTAATTTAAACTCCTTTTCCGCCAAACGTATTTTATCTTAGCTTTTAAATCATATCGGCCTTTTGGTGTATGCTGGAATGTCCCGACTATTTGAATTCCAACATAGAAAATGCAAAAATTGGCAAACTGTTCAAAAAATTGTTTATTACCAATCTGAAGTTAAATCTACATCTGTATGAACGTAATTTATGTATGTGAAATCGCGGCTGCATCCTGGAGAGGATAGGATTGCCACCTGCCACGATCCTGACAAATTAATTATTTATTTATACGATAAGAACAGGCAAAAGTACTTTACTTTTAAAATGTAATACATACATAAACTCACGCCTGTATCCCAGAGGGGTAGGCAGAGACTACAGACTGCCACTTGCCACGATCCTGACCGATCACTTTTGCACGCCGGTTTCGGGTACATTTTATCTTGCCCTCTGCTAAAATGCATGTATTTTTATATTGCTGAGCGCTATCGTGGTATATTTCTATTAATTATGAACTGCCTATTTGTGGATGTCTGTTATTAGCCCTGTGAACTGTTTCTTTATTATTGTAATCAAATTATTCGTTTTCGCTGTTGATATCCTTAATAAAATAAAATAAAATAAATAAAATAAAACATCCCCTATTTCGTCGAAGCATGCTAATAAGCTAGCTAATAATAAGTAATAAGGCCGCCAATTGTACTGTACTAAAATTATTGTGTAAGAATCATATGTATGTCCTGGTGTATTTGCAATAAACAATATTTTATTTATATATCTAGGGTTCATCCACCTTTACATTTTTGTTTATGTAACCAAGCACCACAAAATAGCTTCCCTACTGCCGTCCGTGCCTTTTGTGCGCCCGCGCAGTGCAAAATGTCACCGAGCGCTCACGGAACCGCGCCGTGTGTTATCTGCTTATTACTGGCCAGTAATTGATTGCATACGTATGCGTACGCGTCGGCTATGGGAATTATGGAGTTTGACGTTGATGTAATGGCGGCATTCGATTAACGTGAATGGAGGACGGATGAGTGTGTTTTTAATTAATCATATTATTATGAGCCTGCTACAGGTAGCGAAAATTCGAACAAAAGACATCAACGTCCTCGCTTAAACTTTAGGTTCGTACGAGGTATTGATTCAACTTTATCAGCTACGTTAGCTTGGTTAGCTTAGAGTGTGAAGCATTTCCAAATAAGAAGGGTGTTGCTCCATACGAGGAGCTTCCAACTTTCCTACCTACCTCAAAGAATGGTTATCTGAAAAGGTTCGATTTGTTTCAATATTAATTTGTAGCAGTCATACAGCTTTTATGATGCTATAATGTAAGAAGAGACTATTTTGACGGGATATAACAAAGAAAAAGTTTAGGTCTTTTGTTCTTTTGGTCTTCAATTCAATTAAATTCAATTCAAGGAATTTATTTCAAATATAAAAATTTCATATAAAGTTGTTAGTGATCTTATTCCAGTGATATTTTTATTCTAGTAACATTGTATGAGTATCTCACCTTTATTTTTGGGGTATTAAAACCGAAATTTGAAGAAAAATATGCGCCAAATAAGATAATAAAAAATCACCGATAAAGTTCGTTATTCCGGCGTCTTTTTTTGCCGGTCGAGATTAGGGTTGCAAGATTAAGAAATTAAAATATCTGGTTCGATTGTTAAGTTTGGACTGATTTTCAAAATATGCAGACCTAGAGTTGTAAAGTTTTACACGAGCCCTTTCTTTTTACTTAAGATAAAAACCAAACAAAAATATTGATTATTATCTAACATTGCACAACTCCCGTGGCAAACCCCGGTCTCTGCCTATCCCTCCGGGATACAGAAGTGAATTTAAGTTATGTTAGTTGACAACTTCATTTTCAGTTCAATATAACTTTTTATTGATTCACTCTAAAAATTACATTTTGGCGCTGTGTACCTATATGTGAACTCATTACTTACCAGCGAATGACACACAGACCTGCTTGTCGGGAAATTTCGTTTTATTTTCGAGAGAATGCCGATCATCTGGCAACCCTTTTCGTGATCAGACAGCGGAAATTGTCGGCCAACTAATGGCTCTTTGTTTATTGATTTATATTATGTATATTGCAATATACAGTAGCGCGGGATTGGAATCGAATCTCGAGATCTCTTTTTTGTACGCTCTCGATTGAGTTACCGAGTCGTTGGGAGCCTTTCGTATTATATCAACTAATTGAGATGGTTAGTTTTACGTTTTTCTTGCATTCAGTCTGAGGGATTTTCACTTGGCCGGTTAATAATAATTAGTTTTAGCAGGTGTAAATGTGGGCGGTGAACTCAAAAATTGGATTTTTGATGTAGAGTTTCTTTTTTCATAATTCCAAAACAGTTTTAAGAACTACTGGAAATTAGGGTGCTATTGAGTCTACCATATAGTAAATTGAGTGAGTAATAAGTGATTTGTACTTGGCATGGGAAGCCGCAGTGAATGACGGTATGGTTTATTCAATTTGTGACCCCCTTCATGCTTTCAAATTGCCGGTGATCAGCGGTTTTGTTTTATCGTCGACGACAGTATTCTGGAAATGCCGTGCCTTAACATTTATTTCCTTCCTAATTCGCTCCTCGGTTGAAGTATGACTTTTCTTTCCAGCGGATTAAGATTCAGTGTTGCCTCTGGCTTCTTTGTCAGTAACGTTGGTAATTTGGACCGTATATTTTGATGGTGGTTAAGTACATTCGTCTCGCACATTTTGTTCGTTCCTAATATTGTCTTTTGTGACTTTTATTGTCTCCATTCTTGTTGGTGCACATTAGGCCATAATCTCTGCTTACTGCATTAACCTACTGCTTGATGATAGAGCCTTTTCTTAGATGCCATAATGGCACATTTTTTCCCATGATACGGGAAACTATCAAATCAAATGCTACCAAAAAAAAAAAAGTAGAAACATACGAAAAAGTATTCAGAGTAGGTACTAATTATGCAGTTCTAAGAAGTTCTCCTCATTTTCATTAAGTTATGAGGATTTTTGTAAACCCTGTATTTGGCACAAAAAAGTTAAGCAGTCGTGGGTTACAATACAAGCAATTACAAAAAGCTTTTATTGAAAGCAGATGCTCTCTACCAATTCATAAACCATTGCACAATATCTTATGATCAAGTAAAATAACCAATTCTTAAAATCCCTCATCGCACACAAAACAACAAGATACAAAGAAACGGTTAATATTGTCTTCAATTCAACGATAGCTTTGAGGTCATATTAAAAAGCGCTGTTTTAGAAAGAAAGAAAGACAAATTAATACATAAATACAAAGGAAAAACAAGTCACATAAATACAATACATGGCAAAGTCTGAGCGTCAGAGGGCAGAGTGTCTTGTAACAGCTTAATTAAATGACACAAATGAGACACATGTCCGACCCCAACGATGAGAGTGTTTGAAATATACGTCCCTTAGTTTGTCTAAACAGATACTACCCGTGGTCACAGAATCCTTCTCTTTTACGCTAACCCAGCCGCCTTAAAAAAGCCATCGACCTATTGGGGTGGTGATCTGCCTACCAACCTTCGAATTGTTATTTATGCCTCTTATCTGCTTACCGATAGTTTATCTAATCTTACTCATCATTATCATCATCATCATTCAGCCACAAGAAGTCCACTGCTGGACATAGGCCTCCTCCATGAATTTCAAAAAGACCGGTTGGAAGCGGCCTGCATCCAGCGCCTTCCTGCCACTTGGATGAGGTCATCTGTCCATCTCGTGGCTGGTCGTCCTACGCTGCGCTTGCCGATATGCGGTCTCCATTCGAGAACTTTTCGGCCCCATCGGCCATCAGTTCTGCGTGCTATGTGCCCCGCCCACTGCCACTTCAACTTACTAATCCGCCGGGCTATGTCGACGACTTTCGTTCGTCTCCTAATCTTACTCTACTTATGTTGAAAATATAACAATCAATGTTCTATTGTATGCTTCTGTACGTTTCCACCTCGAATGTCGCCGGAAAAAATTACACTATCATCATTATTATCGGAGCCCGTGCCGCCGACGCCCGTATCTTGGCTGACAGCTGCTTTTTGCCATAAGCCCTTAATGGTATGGCGAGACGACGCGGTGGTCAGCCCTATTACCTACCTGTATGATGTGTGCGGTGCCTCGTTAGTACTCGGCAAGTGGGCTGAAGGACAAAGAAGTCTTTCTTCCACCTCCTGCTGTTGACTAGTAGAAAATGCTTATGGCATTAAGTTCGTCATATTGTACATTACTTTAAGTGCATAAAAATATAAATAAATAAAGCAGCTTCATACTTTTATGTGTTTTGAACAATAAGTGAAGTAACTATTGAAAATATTTAGGTATTATTAAATATGAAAAATACTTGTAATATTAATAAATACATATCTAACTCAGAAATATGTTAATTACCTAAAATATTTACGAACCTTACCTACTAAGACACTATAAAAAGGTGATAATTTGAGATAACTAGAAAAAAAATCCAGCTATAGTTCTTACGAGTAGCTACAAAGGTTTGCTAATTCTCCTTGCAGTGAAACCGGAGGGTGACAAACTAACTGTTACACGTATCAACAGTGGCTGAATTAAGCAAGATGGAAGGGTAGTTGCTATTACTGCGTGGAAAAGGAATGGTTGCTATTACTGTGTAGAAACTAAAATTACTTGCGACTTAAACGTTGAGTAAAGTTACTTACTAATCAGCGTGTAAACGTGGCACGAAACTAGGCGCCTAGTACTCATTATTTCTTCATTATCATACGGGTGATTCGAAGCGCATATTGCCACTTTTCGCAATAAGGGCTCTAGACACTTTATTACTTAACTTATGTTACAGGACTGTCCGTATCATATTATATGAGTTCTTATTAAAAAACTATTAACATGAGCAATTAATCATTTTCATCTTCTCAGGATATTATAACTTACCCACTATAATTGAAAAGTTGAAAGTGCCAATCCGCGGAGGGCACGCGTGATGCTTAAGCCCACTCTTTCTCTCTCTCTGAGAGCAGGCTTGTGCCTCAAAGTGGGACGCAGTGAGGCTGCATTATAATAATTAATTCATCATCATCATTCTATAGCTATTTGACGCCCACTGCAGGACATAGGCCTCCCTCGTGGTTTTACAAACCATGAAGGGTTTAGCTATAATCGCCACGTTTGGCAGGCGGGTTGGCGATCGCAGTATGCGGTTGGAATCTCAGGAAAACGCTGCTGCCCGTCTCCTGGTAATTGATTTCCTTAGTCGCCTTCTAAGACATCCACGGAAGGAAATGGAGTGACGCTATTCTTAATCCGGCGCCACACGGATATCCCGTGCCACACGGATAATTAATTCAATTAACAATTATTATTCATTTACTCTTAGGATCAGAACAGGTTATTGTAGTTCATTTTTTTGTGTACAATGAAGTCTTCGGTGCTCTCTACTCTAATCGGCATAAAGGAGAAAGAGAACACTTCCCTCTAAACCTCTTACTAGTTACCAAACATAATATCTTTTTAACCGCGTCCTTCGTTTTGCAGGAGAAGCCTCACAAGTGCAGCCTCTGCTCCAAGTCTTTCCCGACGCCCGGGGACCTCAAGTCTCACATGTACGTCCATTCCGGCTCCTGGCCCTACAAGTGCCACATCTGCTCGAGGGGATTCTCCAAGCATACCAACCTGAAGAACCACCTGTTTCTCCACACTGGTACGTCTCCAGGGGCCTAATTATGAGCACCAAATCCTATCGGAATCCTGACGTCTGCGAGCGAAATTTAAATGGAATTCGCCCTCCTTCCACTTTGATCCACAGTGGCGCTCCACATGTGGATCCTTTGAAAATAATTGTTCCTCTTAAATCCACATGTGGATCCTTTGAAACTAATTGTTCCTCTTAAATCCACATGTGCATCCTTTGAAACTAATTGTTCCTCTTAAATCCACATGTGGATCCTTTGAAACTAAATATTGATATTATCCAAAATATAAATATAAATATTGATTGGAATCGTTCAGGTTTTGTTGGGCGTAACATTATTATTATTAAATTTCACATTTTGAAATTGAAATATTGAAACATTTTGTCTTTTTTTATTTCTTTTTATTTACCCAATTTTTGCCCCACTGCAGGGAACAGTCCTTATCTCAGAGCAAGAGTAGCTTTATCACTACGCGTGCCTACCGCGGATTGGCGATTTCAGACGCTAAGGTATGTGAACACCTCATACACTCAGGTTTCCTCATAATGTTTCCTTCACGGTCAGCGAGTGGTATTGCTACTATGACTTCACAAATGTACGTAACTTAGAAAACAAAGTCTAAAGTGGGTACAAATCCCGGCATATACTATGATTTCTAAGTTAAAATCATTTGTAAATATGTAGTAGTAATGCCGCTAAACGTGAAGGAAAACGTCGTGAGGAAACCTAAACCTGATTATCTAAAGCGTCCTCATGCAGCGCTTAGAGTTGGTAATCCACGGTGGGCACGCGCAGTGATTAAGCCCGTACTCTCTCTCTCCGTATACAGGCTGCATTATTTTTACATAAGGAAAAACGTAGAATTACTATGAGTTTAACGTTTATTTTCTTTTTGTTTCAGCCAAACATCAAAGGAACAGTGCGAGGGAAGCTACTTGAGATTGTAACGAAAATTAAACAGTAATTTTAAAAGTAATCTATAACTGCTTATGTAAAGATATAATAAATTAAAGCACCAAGTCATTATGACGTTTACGTAAAAGGTATTACGTATTCTATAATAGGTTTTGTATTATATATTTTTTTACATTTATTTTCTGGATATGTTCTTGCCTAAAATAAACAAAATGTGATACTAGATTTAAATAAATTCACGTCATAATTTATTTTGTAATTAATTTTTTTTATAATCTATAATTCCATTTGGTTTTACGTGTATGATAGAAATGTAACATAAGTTTAGTGCTTTAGGGGTAATAATTTATTCTATTGAATAACGTAGCTAATTTATAAGGTATTTAAGAAAAAAATCTACCACAGTCAGGTTCGTCCAACCTTTGAACTATTTATACAAATTACGTAAGTTACGTAAAGCCAAATTATATGTAAACATTGTACTTACATTACGTATGTATTCTGTGATTCTGAATCCGTCCGAAAACTTGTGTAAGCCTGTAAATATAGAAGTTGTTATTTATAAAAAATATATTTATAGTAGACACATTAGTTTGCTAAAATAAATTATCCTTATAAATTTATACTTCGTTTCTTTTCATGATTTTACGGATAGCCTAATTAAAATCCCAAATTGAATTACCGGCTGTAACAAAGCTCCCAGTTACATCCGAAAATGAGGTTAATCAATACGAACAAAAAGTTAATAGAAAACAATGCCTATATAACAAAAGTTTATATTAACACTGTTTTCACGAAAAACATATCAGCGGTTCCATACATGATAGTGCCTATGCTGATATTTTTTTTGCAATTTCAAAGATTTTCTCTTAGTAATAGTTTTACGTACAGAGGAGTAGAACCCCTCTGTACGTATAATTTTTGGATGTTTGTGGGGTTTTTGCTACACTCTGTAAATTGTTTTGTAAAAAAATATAAAAATGTTATCGTACACTCTGTTGGTGCTCCTTAATTATTAAAATAAAAATAGTTTTTCCTGATGGCAATGATGATGTTTGTGCTTAGACAAATACTTGAATGGACAGCGTACAGATGAACATTTTATATATGTAAATAAACAATGGTCATTAAAGATATAATAATGTATTTCTGGCAGAAATCCAGTTAAAATAATTAGATAATACGCTTGATCCAATCACAGGGATTATTAATTAGACCCCCGGGGACTGTTTCATAGGTCTACGATTATCACTATGACAATTCAACGTACATTGCAAGTCAAACACACAGATTAACAAGTAGGAGGACTCTGCTACGCAGTGTACATCGAATTGTCATAACTTTGGTCTTTGCATCTACGTAATGAGATGATTTATGCAACGTCCAGTGGCACCTTCACTCACACTAGAGTGGTGAAGGGATCACTCGGATACTGCAGTGCCTGGGACATTGCTCTTTAGATGGAGTAGACTTGCCCAGCACCTATACCATCCTGACAGCTCAGTCGGCCTAGCCCGCATCAAAGAAAAGTCAATGCGTGCGGAGCCAACCAAGCCGCGGGTTTCGTCACTATGTGCCCAGTAGGTAGTACAATCGACTCGGAAGTGGGAGACCCTGGTTCAATTCCCAGTGCGGGAATGCACCTATGATTTTGTTTATTATCAAAGTTACGTACATCTGCGAATTTTCAGTAGCAATACCACACGCCAACGGTGTCATAACTACTACACTAACTACACTAACAACTATGCACCTAGTCCACCTTTTGTACACTGTCTTTGTGCAATAAAGAATTAATAATAATAATAACTATAGTTTCATAAAATTGGGCAATATTGGGAGCCGCTCTATGTATTTTCATTTGGGCCTGTAAATACATCACAGCAGAAATCCAAGACCATTTTGCTTCCATTTTATTGACCGCCACAACTAAGGGCGCGTACACAAAACTGCGACGCGACGTCGCATCGAAAAAATCTGCGAGCTCGCGCGACGCATCGCAAGAACTTGTGAATCGATTCGCAACGGCGTTCATAATAGTATTACTACGGATAAACACAAAATCTACTTTGTTTTTTTTCCTGCATCTTATTAGCAATAACAGCACTGAGTACTTCTTTTTACGATCCAGGTCACGACCAGTTTAAAAAATACGGGAAGTGAAGGAAGGTCACTCACACGACTCGTAGAGGGGAAATGCCTTGCCGCACGAAATCGCACCGCAGCAATTCGTGTCGCAGTTTTGCGAATTCGCATGGCGCCCATTCGCAGTTTTGTGTACGGAGCCTAAAACCATTAAGTCCCCTCCACCACTTAACTTAAGCTAATATTTATTACTTTGATTTTAAATATATAGAGAGAAGTGCAAACAAAACCTTTACCAGGACTGAACACTATCCAAGTAGGCGTTGAGAACACGCGAGGACTTTGGAGTTCTTGCGAAAGTTTGAGCACACCTTCTTCACCCTTCTGCCGATAGAATTAAAGACTATAATTCGATTGAAAGGTCAATCTTATTGAGTGGTTAACCGTACTCATTTGCATAGAACAAGTGCCGGTGGAAGTATTAAGTCTTAATTGTGTCGACCGGGAGCAGAAGTCCTGAGTTATTGTTGTTGAATCTCACATTTTGATCCAAATAAATATCAACGTTTGTGAATCTTCTCCCCTAAAATATCGGAGGGGATTTGCAGACGCATGAAGTAAGCAGAACTGAAATAAAATACAGAGTAACGAACAACCCTACAAATTACAAAAATCATAAATACATCAAATCTCTCAAGCGACTAGATATTTGAAAGTAACAAGTTGTTTCTTTTATTTATGCAGCAGCCCTTCATATTGGCACTCAACGCACATGCAGAAACTTACATATAACCTCGTGTGGATGACGGGGAACAAAATGAAAAAATCGTACCTCGCAAGTGCGCGAACTTCAGAAATAATGTAAAAGATCTACTTTTATATTATACAAAATGCGGAATTTGGCCGCATGCCAAGCAACAGTTAAAGGTCTAATTGACAGGACTGAGAATATTATGGAATCTTGTTAACTTGATAGCTAACTAATTGACATAATGGAACTGGAAATGCTTTTCACTCTTTTACGGGCCATACAGAATTTTAAAGTTAAAATTGTGAGATTAACCTAAGTTAAGTATTAAAAGTACTCGGCATACACTTGACTGCCTCGTTGGACGAGCCGTTAAGGCGCTTGCTACCAAGTTTGAGGTCGTGGGTTCGATGTCCCTAGTGGGCCGCCGTACATTTGTAAAAATGGCCTCAGTCTGGGTGTATTTTCATGTTTGTGATGTCCTTGCCTGGTTACCATAGCACAGGGTATTCTAGTTTGGGAATCGAATCAATAAAATAGTTTAATTTCAAACTTAATTAACTAATTTTACTTAAATTTACATACGTTAAGTAGGGTTAGCAGAAAAATACAAAATTAAACTCCTATTGAGATGAGATCAAAACCCCAGGCGTAGCTACAACCACATCAGATCCTGCAGTGGGTGTATAAAGGATGTGTTCAGTTCGCTTTGGCTTCACGGTGTTTGCTTGTTCCAGTTGCGAGGTCGTGTTAGTGTGGGATAGAGATGTTCAGAGTAAGGAGTAGCTGAGCTGGGGCATAAACTTATGCAGGACATGAAATGCTACTTCTATAGATGAGCAACATGAATGAAGTTTGAGCACTAGATGGTTTGTTGGCGGGATACCCTTATGAGGGCGAAAGAAAGCTTGCTTAGGAGGAGTATTTTTAAAACAAAAATGTGTTCTTTTATAGGATAAATACAGGTTTTAACAAATCCATAATCCCCGACACATCTCTCCGAAAATGGAGGGTTATAGCGACAGAAATTTATAATAATAATAATAATAATAATAATAACAAAGCCCTTTATTCTGGGATTAGAGATGACGTACGCGTTTGTATTGTCAATTATTGATTTGTTTAGTAAAGTGGGACTGCATTTTGAGACTAAAGAATAATATTTATGATTACAATGTATACAATAAAAAGTTACTTAGGCATGCATCTGCAAAAAAAAAATGTAAAAGAGCGAGTCGCCTACAAATTGCTGTTTCAATTTGGCGACAATTAAATATAAGAATCGTGCATGTAAACTGATTAAATAAATATATAACAAATAAATGATCTCAGTGTGCCTCTTGGCATAGGCCTTCCTCCAACAGTTTCCACTGTGGTCTGTCCTGAGTTGCCCGTCCACCTTGGGCCAGCAGTCATTTTAATGTCATCCTCCCATCTTATACACCGTCTTCCACGGCTTCTCTTCCCATCCCTTGGGTACCACTCTCAAACTGCCTTACACCATTTTCCTTATTCTGCGACAGAGAATTAAACTGTGCCAAGTGCCGCGGTAGTTGGCGAATAAAAAAAATATTTGCCGCGTAAAATGGCTGATATTTTTTTGTTTTTTTTTTAAGACACCTCCGTAGCAAAAGCTTACTATCTAAACAAGATATAAGCAAAACCAGTTGTTGAGAATAGCCCTCTGTGTGCTGTAAAATACATGTTTTATTACTTACGGTCTGCTATACTTTCTACTAAATGTTGGGCAATAATAAATATTGGGCAATAATTATACGCGTACATACACACGTGTTCGACCAGCCCGGAATTGGGTAGAGCAGAAGCCCTTATTTTGTGAAAGTACGATGGTGAGTCAATCAAATACACATTACAAGGGCCAAGTACCCAAGCGCAGGGCCACCGAATTAGCATAATGTTGTATTTGGAATGCCAAAAGTTGAAGGGTATTAATGGTCTCTTTGGTCCCATTAGGCACTTTGGAGCCAATAGTTTTTACTTTTAGTTTTTAACAGACTTCAAAAAAGGAGAAGGCGTTTCTTTTATTTATTTTTTGGCTACGTTCATGCGTAACTCCGTTAAATCTTAACCGATTTTGACAATTATTTTTTTTTTGTTCGAATAGATATAACGTCCCATTGGGCCCACTTTAATTTGGTGAAGATATGATGAAGACTTTCGGCGATGGAGAACGGAACTCTTCAATGGACAGTAGTAAATAAAGCCTAAGGAGCGCTATCCTTTAGTAATATCCATATGTTTCATAAAATAGCGTAAAAGTAGTCCCAAGGTAGTTTGGTGATATTCTGGTAAGGACTTTTGGAGGTGGAAATTGAGAACTTAAAATTTTAAAGCAAAGAATTACGTACTGTAAATTATGGTTAAAAGGGACTTGTTTATTTTTCTCCCGCTCCCGCACTAAAATTTTAAAACGAAATTATTCTTCAATAAAAAATAAAAACCGTCTTCAAAACACTGCAGCACTAAAAAGTTTGAAATAATTTAAAAGAATACCTTTAAATTAGAAGAATGTATAGATGTAGGTATTGTAGATTTATAATTTGGAGTCGGTGCCCAAAATATATGTGCTGGTCATGAAACTGGGCACCGACTACAGATTATACTTTTACGACAGTAAATAGACTTTTTTTAACTTACATCTTCATTTATTTTCTGAAGTAAATAAGAATCGACTTCGATTGATCAGACATCCTAAAAGAACAAGCGCAGGTTCGACTTTTGTCTACGCTCGCCCAAGAGAAATCCGTACATAAAAATTAATATCTCTGTGTCAAGTGCAGACAAAATATTTGCTATGTTAAGCCAACTGGGCCTCGATTCTGTTAGTGCATTGTAGTATAATGACAAGTACACTGTCGGGTCACGTGACGTGTTTTTTCGTACCATTGACGCCTAGAAGGTTTGATGGGTGTGCCCGCGTAGACTTAAAGCAGCCATGAAATGAAAACTGCCATGTTCATGCAGTTGTCATGTTACTACAATGCATTAACAGAATCTAGGCCCTGATCAAAGCCAGGTGCATCAAATGTTCACAAATAAACTATCATTATTATTATTAATTATTTATTGCACAAAGACAGTGTACAAAAGGTGCTAATAGTATTTTCTACCAGTCAACCTGCAGGAGAGGCATCCATCATCAAGACAACACATTACCTGGTTCAAAGCTAGATTACCCTGTGATATGGTAACTACCGTAAATTGAGGGGAAGAAGCTCGCTGGAAGAAAAAGAAAAACATGGCACCATAACATCAGACAATAGATTGGAGTTGCCAGCGGCGAAAATCTATATCTTGGCAAAGAGAAGAGAGGAATACGCGTAGCTGGCCGTCAGCTCCGGTAGTGAAGAGGCACTGAAGGAAGAAAAAGGTGGTAAGACATGTAACGTAACAGGAATATGAAAAAATACCTGGTGATTGCCAAATTTAAAGGTAGCAATTAAACGGTTACCGTTAGTCTAAGGAGGTAGCTAGCATTGATATCCAATACATCATAATCATCATCAGCCATTTGACGCCCACTGCAGGACATAAGCCTCCTTCGTGGTTTTTATAACCATGAAGGGTTTTGCCATAATCGCCACGCTTGGCTGGCGGGTTGGCGATCGCAGTATGCGGTTGGATTCTCAGGAAGACGCTGCTGCCCGTCTCCTGGTATTTGATTTCCTTAGTCGCCTTCTACGACATCCACGGAAGGAAATGGAGTGACGCTATTCTTAATCCGGCGCTACACGGGCTAATAATAATATCTAATACATTATATAGATATAAAGATCCTAAATTTTTTTTGTAAGTATATTTTCGTCTGTACAAATGTTTACCAACTGAATATCAACCCACTTTGTTTCTGACGTGGCAGCGGCACAAATTCATGAGCACTTTCAATTATACTTTCTTGATTCGTCGAAAGTAAAATGAATCGGACCTTAAATACTTGACAGTCAATAAATAACATTTAAATATTAGTATAATAAATTTATTACAAAAACGAATTGCTCAGTCTTCGGTTTGTGATTGATACAATTACTCGCAACGCTTCAGCTTAGTAAGAGTTGGAAACAGAAGCATCGATCGGCATTAAATAATGCAGCCTATATACGTCCCACTGTAGGGCACCGGCCTTCTCTCGGAGAGAGAGTATGGGCTTAATCACCACGCGTGCCCACCGCGGATTGGATCGGCATTAAATATTTAAAATTCAATGTTATCCCTTTAAAATATAACTGATGTTAATGGGATCTTTATAGCTAGTCCCGGGCTTTTAACAATAAATGACGGAGTTATAGCTTAACTAGAATGTATCTGTATAATTGTGGAATGATCATGACATGAAAGAGGTCGGGTTCGAGGCTGGTGGCAAACCTTGGTCTGCCTACCCCTCCGGTTTACAAGCGTGAGTTTATGAGCGTCGAGAATCACTAAATCCGTGATGGGGAACCTATAGCACGGATACTATCGATAGCATGCCACATAATAATTCGGTATTTGACACGATCAACAATAAATTATTTCATGTACTCGATTAAAACAAAAATTACAAAATATCTTGGAAAATGTATCTCTTTAAGTTAATTACTAGTTATTACAATTTTTAAATAGATTAAACATAAAAAGAGTGCTCTCAAATGTGACGTCGTAAGCCAGTATTTTCATACAAAATTCCGTTTTAAAAGTAACTCATTTGATATTTTGTCAAATACCCAATTCGGGTACGGAACCTTTTATTGCAGAGTTTAAGTAGACTTGTCAACATTACAGTATAAATTCAGAAAATATCGAAATAAGAAAAGGATATAGAACACCTACAAAAGTGCAATTTAATTCCAGTCACATGTAGGTGTCTGAAAAAGCTACTCATTCTGGCTAAATTTTCAGACTTCAGACAAGGTTGGCACGTCATGGCACTTATTTACATTGAGTTTCGTACAGCAGAACTGGAGTGGGAGACATCTACAAAGAAAGAAAGAAGGAAAGAAAGAGAAACATTTATTGCACCAACAGTCACACACACAGAACACTAAAGAAATACTAAAGAGAGGCCTACCAGGGTTTAATTTTTTACAACTAATTCATGGTTTACTATGACAATTCAGTCGTTATTTTGTTTATTTCATATGCGTTACAGTTGATTGACCATTTATATCTCTCGATATGTAGATATCAATTTAAATACAGGATGTTGTTACTGTGAGAAA
Source organism: Yponomeuta cagnagella (assembly GCA_947310995.1). Taxonomy (NCBI): domain Eukaryota; kingdom Metazoa; phylum Arthropoda; class Insecta; order Lepidoptera; family Yponomeutidae; genus Yponomeuta; species Yponomeuta cagnagella. Next base: position 16,178,757 of record OX371270.1, on the reverse strand, counting down.
CGGTCAACGCAAACCAAATATGTCTTCAAGGAAGACACACTCTCAATTTAAGCAAAGTGCGTTATGTAAGTATGTACTTTCGCTAAGCTGACATGAAACTAACTAAATGCAAGCGTGCCTATTTTAGTACCTACTACGACAGAAAATAATAATAAAAATAATAATAACTTCCATCTACACAACACAATCACTTGACCTGGTCCCAAACTAGGATACCCTGTGCTATGGTAACCAGGCAAGGACATCTTAAACATGGAAATGTACCCAGACTAAGGCCGTTTGTAGCATAAGTGTGCGGTGTCCCTCAGTGGAAATCGAACCCACGACCTGTCCTCTTCTTTCGATACAGCCGTCGGTCATTATTTTTATGATTTTCTAAACTTCATTGCATAAAAATATCGTGAACATGAGTCTAAATTATCACTAGATATGTTTTTATTGAGCTGTAATGAGTTTTGGATATACCAAAATTACTATCACTGAATGTGCTAGTGACGTCGATTGTCAAAATTCTATTAGTAGGATGTATATTTATGTAATTTAAAAAATGACTACTTTTCCCCCAACTATTCGCTCGCGCAGCCTAATAATTGACATACATATCGTTAACATACATTTTGCTGCAACCAAAACTGAGCCCATTCACTTATCGACTCAGAACCTATTGGCTATTATAAATCATTACACAGAAACAATTATAACGTTTAAATCTAGAGTGGGTGGTCTAACGGACCACCAAAATTATTTGTCTTGTAACTGGCCGATCACGACTTCGAATTAAACTATTATTGGGTCTATAAATACCCTCTTTTGAAAAGGAAAACAGCTTGTAATCGTTCTCGAAATAAGCTCTTTAGGTTCTACTGGGTGTTTCAGAAAGATTGAAGAAAAGATAGGAACAGTTCCATACTAAAACACAAATTTTGATTTTACTCTATCGAATGTATGAAACGGTTATGTTCCGTAAAACATCTTTCAGTTCAGTTGTAATAACAATAAATATTTTTTATCTTATATTTATCTTTAGTACGGAGTCACTTCCTGAAACCGCATGCAACGAAAACATGTCGCCTCGGCGAGTACTGCAACTCTGTAACTACATACATATATATCATTGAGTAGAAAAAATCCAGAACAGATCCTCTTAATTTGTGCCGCTAGATGGCGCCAGTGCCGCGTAACACATTGCGCAGTTTGAGCTAAAAATTAACGCTTACTTTTACAGACGTTTGACTTTAAACCAACACCCAGCCCCACCCGCTTTTTTCTCGATATTTAGGAATTGCTGTCATAATAAACGTAACTTTTTATTGATGCAAAAAAAATGCTTTCATTATTTTGGCTTTGTGTGTATATGAGATTAACTTAAGACACTGAAAAATGTAACATTTTCTTCTTTCAGTCTCTTACAAGAAAATTGCAAGCTGCCCCTATATTACGCGCACCAAATCCTGAACGATTCCTATTGTGTAACTGTCAAATTAGAATTGCGACAGGATTAGGTGCGCATAATTAGGCCTCTGAACCGATTACATTCGTATTATTATGTACTGGCCACGATCCTGAGAAATTTCGTAGGCTTCATCAATATTTATAAGTCGCTGAATGCTTGCTTGCTGATTTTGGATAACTCAATGGACTATGATGCCTCAAAACAATCTGTACAGTGGTGCCAATGGAATTGAAATTAATCGCTTCTATTCTCATCTTGCTATGGTATAAAGTAAATATAACTCTAACAAGGGATTTGAAACATAATTTGGCTCATGTTATCTTTCTGCCACAGCCGAAATAAAGAAGCAACAACAAAATAAGGATAGTATAAAAGACAAGTTTCTGCTAACAGACGTGCCTTACGTGTTTTAGCTCGCAGCTACATCAATTGCATTCACAAATACAGAAAAAGTCATCACCAATCGATGAAAATAAAACCAAATAACTAGACCAGAGTAAGTATTGCATTCACAAAAGAGCAAACGACCAATGCCGAATAACAAAAAATCGATTAAACCAACAATTTATTCTTGCGCTCGCTCAATACCCATAGATCGCGCCGCGGGAGCAAGCAAAACTCAACGCTTTGAAACCACTTTAAATAGACCTGCCATACCGTGCAAATCACCATCAAATCTACAAGAAGTAAATGCCAAGTTCGACCAGTCGCTGTGCTAGACTATCAGCCTATCAGCGCAACAAAAAATCTAATAACGCCCAAACAAAATAGATGACTTGTTTGGATCAATATGGAGAACTGTTCGATGAACCAAACTGCCTTGTCATAGGACGTAATCGAGGCGTCGCTAGCGCCTTTGTCCACGGCCCGCGTCTCGGGTTTTTTCCTACACTATCTGATGAGTATTGCTCCCATTTTGCCGACAAAAAATGGGCCGGTCGGTCGCACTGATCAAAGTAGGGGTGAACGAAAGATTAGCTTTGTAGGAACTTGGCTTAGTGTCTTTAGTACAGCCAAAAGCTGGTCCAAATCAACGATGAGTATTACCCATAAAGACCCGTGTTTTGGTAATCAAACTTGTTATTGATGGATCAACCAGGTCTATCTAAAAAAAGGAGAAATCGGAAGTAATTGGAAAACTACAGAAAACATATAATTTATTACCTTAATTAATTTAAGTACAGTAACCGAAATATCTTAAGCATTTTATTTCATGCCTAACATCAGCACAAGAAAATTAAAATGCACAGAAAAATGAGTTAGTATAATATTACTCTTTATAGACAAACATTAGGCATAATCTCTTTCTTGCTGACCTATCCGGTCCTTTGCCGGTCCAGTATATTGTTGTCCGGCTGCCTTATATTTAACCTTGCGATCTTAAGAGGATCGAATCTCTACCTTATTTTCAAAATTTTGGGTACAAGTTTTACAGTTACCTTATATTTTTAGAGTTACATTAAACGAATTTAAAAAAGAGGCGGGTAGCCTATTGCTTAAATACAATTAAGTTAAAATTTAATGTCTCATACTTTTATTTTACTGTAACCAATACTAAGTTTGAGATAATTAAAACTAGTTAAGATTGCATGCTTATAATATTATAGTTTTGTTTACCTCCAGGTCTATTTTTGTGTACATATATTTTTTATTTTTTCCTGTTTGACTGTTTGTGTCCTAAATAAAATAAAAAAAAAAGTTCGAGATGCATAACAACCAGTATTTAATTATGAATTGAGTTCAACCAACTCTTTTCCAACTCGTTCAATCGACTCTTTTGTGCCCCTCTATGGTCTGCGCCGAGCGTCCACTATTTGTCGGTGTATTGATGAGTTTGCACCCGATCGTACGTTACCCTTTGAGGGTGACGGAGAGTTTGATGCGGTAGGAAGTAGTGACAGAGGTTGGTATTTTGCTAGTGTTCATGAAATAAGCGCCAGTAAACTTCTTGATGGAGCATTCCATTAAAATTGTTTGTTGTAAGGGCTACTCCAATAAAGAATTTTTGAGGCGAACCAGAAGCAATACGGTGGTGCGTTCGTAGAGATACGTTCACGATGCTGTGGCTGGTAGATGGTTACCTCACAAAAAATTGTATTTATCACTGGACCTATCTGAATCACTCAAAAACAATGTCCCAGGCACTCTAGTATGAGTAGAAGGCGCCACTGGACGCTGCATAAATTGCACTCGACGCTCATTTCGTAGACGCTAAGTTTTTTTGAAACACTCAGAATGCCAAAATATTGTATGATATTGTAAGATTAAGATTATTGCGTGATAATATCAGCTATTTGAACCGCAAAGCTAAGCAATGAAACGACCTAAACAAAAATTGCTATCTGACCAATAAAAATGCGCAAAGTCTTATGTTATTTTGCAGCCAGTTTCTATAATTACCAGCCCACAAACAAGCAAAAGAGCCAATTAGTAACAAATCAAAAGCAATGAGCACTCAAAAACACCTTTTAAATATCAATAAACAACTTCCGCTAAACAAGTGGACGATATGATTTAGCTCTGATTAAAACTAGCGAAAAGATTCTGCTAATTAAGCAACTAAACTCACTAACGAACTGTGGCCTGTAAAATTATAAGGTTGCGTATTCATTGTGAGCTTTGGGTGTTTCTCATGTTTGGATTATCCTGCCCATGTCAGGGTCCCCAAGGTTACAATTTTTTTTATAGTTTATTGCACACGAAATTGATAGTATCATTACATTGCTACGTTTGGAACATTGCACCAGGTGTTCTCCTCAGCAATCCTTTAACCGATGCAAAGTCGCTCACTGTGGTACGGAATGGATATACTCAGAATCTTGTTAGTGGACCGTATCAGAACAGATATTAAACAAATAAGCTAACTTCAAACTAACTAAGGTGATTGACATAGCCTCTAAGATTAGCAAGATGACGTGGCAGTGGGTTTGTTATATTTACCGAAGAACCGATAACCAGTTCTCGAGTAGAGACTACGAACCGGCAAATGCCCACCACGCTGGAAAGACGATTTGAAGCCGATTGCCGGTGAGGGCTGGATGAGGATGGGTGAAGACTGGAAGATGAGTATAGGCTGAATATTTGACGTTCAGTTATATTAGACACTTAGTGACTGCAGCTTTCTTGCAAGATCCTTCTTCAGTCAGTCTTGGAGGTTTTTAAATTAGTAGGTATTTATTTCGTTGGAATGTATTAGGGCGTTGTACCTGAAGTGTGTCAATGAGACCCTATTATTATGCTTACGATGATGTCTGTCTGTCTGACCTATAAAGGTGTAGTTCTAGTTCCAGTTGACCTGAGATTTCCGCACTTAGCCTCATAGTTGGGGCACTGTAAGTATTAAACGCTAAGGTTTGTAAATAACTCAGGCACTAAAGTTTCCTCACGATGTTTTCCTTCACGGTTAAACGTGGAGCCAGTTGTAATTTTTTCAGAATATGCATTATTATATGTAGCGGATTGCCAAACAGAATTTATTTATTGTCTGGTAATTAAAAATCCCGACCAAGATCGTAGCACGTGGCAGTCCCTGGTCTCTGCCTATCCCTCTGGGATACAGGCGTGAGTTTATGTACGTGTGTATGTAAAAATACCGAAAGTAGGAAGAATAAGGCCAAGGGCAGTTCCCGTAAAAGATGCACTATTTTTTACATGTCATTGTTTTTTCTCAGTCGTAAAAACTGTAATACACGCAGCTGTGAAACTTGGTTAGTTGAGATTTCCGCACTTACCCTCATGGTTGGCCCATTGTATGTAGCAAAGCTGTGAGCTTCACTCCAGCCAGCCTATCTCTTTCCAGAAAGCCAGCAGTCCTCTGATGTCACTGCAGCCCTCCCGAAGGGATATCAGCTTCCCAATGATGGCAGTCCGTTGCTTTTCCACGCCTTTATAGTGAATGGTAAGGTGGGCGGATGTTTCCTCTTCTTTGAGGCATCCCCGGAAAAGCGGGCTGTCAATTAGTCCCATATTGTAGAAACGTCTATTCAGTGCTGTTAGGATTGCCACAGCTTTGCACAGATTATCTCTTCTCAGACGCAGAAGACTGAGTAAAAGTCGTTTCGAGATTGTTGGTACAGCCTCCCTGGCTTGTCTGCTTGTGAAACTTGGTATGCAGTATTATATGTGTGAAGCAATACTGCTACTTTCGGGAATTCAAGACTTACAACTTTAGATAACATAATATAATAAAATTACTGTTCCCAGGAATGTTCCCAGCGGCATTTCAGTAACAATACAGTTAGAGACCAAACGACCACGCTTTTTACCGAAGGCTCGCTGACGCATACGCGTCGCGCCGCGCAATGATTTAAAACCTGCCAATTCGAACACCCGATTCGAGACTCCTTAATAATCTCGATTAAATGTACGACCGCTGCTTGAATTAATCGATAATTGTACGATAAATCATCGATGTTCGATTTGCACAAAGCACGAGCGGGGTGTGAACTGTTAATTTATAGTGGGCTTCGCAGCGTTGGCGTGCCAAGCGCACATAAGAGTGTAGATCCGTGTTTATGGCGGTTCTCGTCGGATCGGACGATCGGTTGGCTACTTTGTGGAATCGCGTCAATAGAGGAGGAGAATCATTGATTTTGGAACTAGCACTTTCGTAGGCTCGACAATTCACAATATTATTCCGGACACACTTACTTCCGACCAGACCCTTCCGACAAAATAAAAAATACATCCGGAATACAAGTGAAACTTGAGTGTCTGAGGTGTTTGACCAGTCGAAAAGTAATCGGGCGCAAGCTATGACGTCACTAGTTGCTAGTAAGCTTCGCTCGCGTGGAATGTAATTTATGACAAAGTGTCACATTTTACAAAAGGTCAAATAATGTTCACACATAATCAGTGTAGAATTAGTCAATCAAAGTACCCCGAGACATAAACGACCCAAAAGTTCACATAAAGCTTCCTCTGAATTAAATATACCCCAGAATGGTAGCTTTCCCCTAATAATCTGAAACCCCAGTTGTTTCCAAAGCCAGAGACATGAAAAAACATGCCAGTAAAAGTTATTCGTATGATTTCCCCATATTCGAATGAATATGGTGATTTTTTCACTCTGAATATATTTCATACAGAGAGTTCGGTCTTCAAACCAAACTAGTGAACATATCTGACTGTCGCTGCTACCGAGTAAAATGTTTAGGAAGAATTCAATGCTTTAATCTTAAACGATATAGAAAGCGTGCGGCCACCAAAAAATGTGTGTAATTTGCTCCAAAACAATTTAATGGCGAAATCTCAATTCCGTTAAAAGCGTAAAAAACCGTGTAATAGATACCACAGACCAAAATATTAAGACTTTTTTGCCTCGACTAATCCATAGAAAAACTACATTAGAGGTTATAGAGAGAGATGCTTTTCCGCATTTGCAAATAATGCCTTGTGCCAACACTAACGCTTATTCTTGAGCGCTAAACATTTAAGCCTTAGACGCGTCGATTTTAAGCGCAAAAATCTATATCAAATCGAAAATAGCACGCGGATAAAATACAACCTCGTCTCTGCCAACAAATTCTACGTTAATTTCTAACCAATCATATATATTAAAGAGAACTCTATTAATCTTGTATTTTTTAATATGCAGGCGTCAGTTTTTAAGTAGAGCTCTGAAATGAGCACTTGGTATTGAAAATGATTACTGATTAATGAGTGCGACAATCTGTTAATAGCTGTCAGTTAGCCAAAGTGTATAAAAAATAAATTTCAGCTGTAAACAGTAGATTAACAGATCGTTAGTGTACGAGAAACCGGGGGTAATTCTGGCCCGCTGGCCCATGGATGTATTAAGTGCTACTTTTAGAAAATCACATCCTGAACGATTCTAGTCCGTCAAGTGTCAAATTCCATTCTATTTGCTATCGGAAACGTCTGGATTCTGACAAGACTTGTTGTGCATAGTATTAGGCCTCTCGCGAAGAAGGAACATGTACTTATTCCAAGTGGAAATTATGTAAATAATTTTTTGTCTTATTTTTGTACAACAATATTTCGTAGGTATATCCTTATATTTGTTTGATGGAATAAAGAATACGTTGAAACATAAGAAAATTAAAACACGATAAGGCTCTGAATCACCATCATCATCATCAGCCATTTGACGCCCACTGCAGGACATAGGCCTCCCTCATGGTTTTCCAAGCTTCCCGGTCTTGTGCCGCCCGCATCCAGCGACTCACCGCCACCGTATTTGTATAATAATCTAATTAATGACTGGCGATGCTCATACTTGCACATCTGACGTTGACTTTACTCGCCACTTCAGTCTAACATTGAAATGACGAAAAGTAAGGTAATTAAAATTACCTAATAATTATATTCTTTTGGTTACACTGACCTCAGCACGAGGACAATTTAAATTGCTTGTAAATTGTAAATTGCTTCGGCCAGATGTCGCTGCCTGTACGTAATGAAGAGAAGGTTGTAAAGAGGCTCGAAATTTCGCTAATGCTTGTACTTGCCCATTATTTCAGTTGGGAGAGCGCTGGCACGGTTAGCCAGAGATCGCGGGTTCAAGTCCCGGCATGGGTGGAATTTTTAGCCTCTAAGTAGGTTTTTAACATTACCTAATAAACAGTCGCAATTAGTATCGTCAATTGTAATAATTATATATGTAATTTGTATACCAAGCAGCGAACTCAGCGCTGGAAACACCGACAGTGTGGACGCAGCAGTGTAGCTACACCGCAGAGTCATTGCAAATCATCTCCAAACTGGGTTAAAGCCTCAAGATAGCACGTGCCACAATTTACTACGAGCCGACCGTTTCACTGTAATACAATACAAATACAGAAATGCTCTACACCCAGCCTCCTTAATATCTTCACCTGCACCTCTGGCTTACTGAGAATAAGACCGATTTTAGTATAGCAAAGTGTGAAATTAAAGTAGCAATAGAAGATAGTATGCTCACGTTTGGATATTATTGTTATTTCGTTGGTAGTGATGATTGGTATTGTTTGTTGTTCGCTGGTGTTGGTGGTTACATACGAGCGGTTCAGACGCAGCGGTTAAAATCACGGTAAGAAAAGTCACGGAAAAAAAAATCTAAAAAATTCAAATTGATAAAGAGCATAATATAGGATTTTTTTATGTAGTCTGTTTACTTCCCACTGCAGGGCAGAGGCCTTCTCTAAGAGAGAGAGTATGGGCTTGATTACCACAGTGCCCACCGCGGATTGGAAATTTCAAGCGCTGAGGTATGCGAACCTCAGACACTCAGGTTTCCTCAGGATGTTTTCCTTCACGTAAGCGAGTGGTATTGTTACTATAACTTCACAAATGTATAGCATGGTTTATGTATGGTTTCATTTTTAACAGTAATTTTTGACAGTTATGTAGCAGAACTGTCGTTTTAAGTTTTTGATCGACTTTCAGTTGTGTCCGAAAAGCTATACGGTGTCATTCTCATTGCAATTGACTGCCTCGGTAGTCGAGCGGTATCACTTCTGATTACCATGCGGGAGGTCGTAGGTTCGATTCCCACTGGGGGCCGCCGCACATTTGTACAAATGCCCTCAGTCTGGGTTTTCCCATGTGTGTGTCCTTGGCTGGCTTCATAGAACAGAGTATCCTAGTTTGAGACCAGTTCGAGTGATTGTGTTGTGTGAAAGTTATTATTAACTTATTAGTGAAAAAAAAAGTTACTCAAAGTCTACGTTTTAAAAACGCCCGTGTGCGGCAGAAATTCTATAAGCTTCCAACAATAAGTAACTCAGTGCTGTTATCAATGTTCCCTCGTAAATATTGTTTCTCCGACTCGCCATTGTTTGCCGTTCTTCCCTATTGGACTAGAAACACCGTTTTGGCTCGGACCATCATCATCAAGATAGGTATTGTTCTATTGAAAAGAAAGTCTATTTAGGATTATTGCGTTTTCAAGGCTGATGATGATATCGGTGAGGTTGATATTTTTTAACAGAGTAAATTGTGTGTTCTAATTAAAATTTGTGGATCGTGGCAAGGGAATTTTCGCATGATTTTGGGAAATGTAGGTTCACTTTATTAATATTCTTTATTGCACAATAAGCATATAACCAGTTTCAAAGGATTTGTACGAAGGCGAGCTTAATACTGGTGAGTATTTCATTTTATCAATTATTTATTTATTCTTAATAAATTATAACATAAGCATCTTATATAAGTCGCACTGTAGAGCACAGGCCTTCTCTCAGGGAGAGAGTATGGGCTTATTCGCAACGCGTGCCCACCGCAGATTGGCGATTTCAAGCGCTGAGGTATGTGAATAGCTCAGACACTCAGGTTTCCACACGACGAGGGTCTCTCGCTTGCGAGTGCAATGTTCTACCCATTAGGCTCCCATCACGAACTGTTCATTATCTCTAAATAAAAAGATCAGATAAAGCATCGTTTATCCCACTGTTGAAAAGTAATAAACAAGTTCTAGGCTACGGGGTACAATACACTAACAGTTACTTAACATGCGGTAAAAAGCCCCTATTTATAGCATGGATGAAAATTTTATGAAGCTTGCACACTTGCGAACATTGTGGTACATTTTTTTTTATTTCATTCATATGCACCAACACGAGGTTGCGGGTAAGTGCGCGTAAGAGCGTTCAATCTCTCAATCACACCACATATTTGAAGCTAGGGTTTGTTATATCTTGTCTTCTCGGGCTTCCACTAACGTCCCTACAATGCAGCTGGGCCTTTAGAGTCTAATATACACATCCTTGTCAAAAAGGGCGATATTGGCACGACAATGGCTTTTATTTGACGCTGTTTGGTAATCTACTAAGCATTAGCATAACAATGTTATTCTGACGGCATAACCCGCGCAAATTAAATAGGCATCTCTCGCCAAGGAGATCGAATCGCACGAGGCGCTGAGTTAAATTGCACGGGTTATACCAATGGAATGCAATTGGTTACTACACTACCAAATAGTACCCAGGGCTATTAGAGACGCGCGTTTTTACATGCGCGTTTGGAGCGGTGGTAGCCTAGTGGGTAGAACATCGGACTCGGAAACGAGAGACCCAGGTTCGATCCCCAGTGCGGGCATATACCTATGACTTGGTTTTCTGTTATGTACATTTGTGAAGTTATAGTGGCAATACCACTTGCTAACGGTAAAGGAAAACATCGTGAGGAAACCTGAGTGTCTGAGCGCTTGAAATCGACAATCCGCGGTGGGCCCGCGTGATGATTAAGCCCACACTCTCTCCCTGAGAGAAGTCCTGTGCCCTACAGTGTAGTAGAAGTAGAAGATACAATATCTTCGTGGTCGAGTAATGAATGCTTCTTATAAGCGTGGCGATGACAGAACAAAAAGGAACTTTACAACGCTGGCTGCGTTATCAGTTGCAATTATTAGGTCCTCCAGAGTGCAGGAATGCGTGCTATGTAAATGCATAAAATAACATACTAGTTCCAATTCAACTGAATGAAACAATTTGACATTCGTCAGCCACATACCCGGAGTCGAGTTTAAAAGTTTAATCTAACCATCGTAATGTCAAACGCTCGCACAAAGGGAACGGCGACCGTTGGGGCAGGTGTTGTTTCACCTGTTGCGCGCGCGCACCCCTTGAGTAGAGAGGGATAGAAGGAACTATGTGCAATAACCTTTCTACCCCGATAAAGTATGTTTTTATCCAAATAAAAGCACTATCTTCCATTCATCACCATCATCAGCCTACGCTTGTCCACCGCTGGACATAAGCCTCTCCCATTCCACGCCACTGAGCACGGCTCTCAGCTACTCTCATCCAGCTCTTGCCAGCCGTCTTGAAAAGATCATCGCTCCACCGATTCTGAGGCCATCCTACACTACGTTTACCGATCCGCGGTCTCCGCCCAAGAACTCGTCTACCCCATCGGTCATCAGTTCTTCGGGTGATATGGCCGGCCCACTGCCACTTCAGCATGCTAATTCGGTGGGCTATGTCGGTCATTTTGGTTCTCTGTCGGATCGCCTAGTTCCGAATTCGGTCTTTCAGAGAAATCCCGAGCATAGCCCTTTCCATAGCACGCTGAGCGACTTTAAATTTGTGGACCAGCCTCACCGTGAGTGTCCACATTTCAGCACCGTATGTCATGACGAGTAGGATGTACTGATTGAAGAATTTCGTCTTTAGACTTTGTGGGGTTGGTGATGTGGAGACTCTACGTAGTTTCCTATACGCCCAGCTGTATTTATTGGCCTCTTTCTGCCTTGAACTGCAATTGGTTCCGGATTTACGTGTTCATTGAACATAGCCTTGATTATATCCAAGTTCAGCCGGATACCAAAGCGTTCGGAAGATTCAGCAAGGCCACTCAGCATATGTTGTAGATTTTGCAGCATTTCCGCTATGATAACGATGTTGTCTGCAAACCGCAAGTATGAAAGGATCTCGTCGTTTATGTCAATGCCGTACCCCTTCCAGTCCAGTGAATTGAACATATCCTCCATTGCATTTGTGAATAATTTCGGGGAAATAACATCCCCTTATCTCACACCACGATGTATAGGGATAGGCTCAGACTGACGCTTCTGGATTTGGACGACTATACTAGCGGCGTTGTAAAGACCTCTCAATACTTGGATGTATCGCCAGTCGACTTGGCATCGCTGCATAGATTCTTCCATTCACCCACAAATAATAAAAACCGGCTTAGTGCGGCCAAAAAGCGTAACTAAGGTTCCGTATTGCCAGAAATATTATGCAACACCACAAACAGGTGCTTATTTTTTTGTCAAGACCCTGTGTAAAAGAGTCCAACTCACATTAGACCGGTTTTTATAACGTGTACGTGAGTGCAAAATAGGGCTTTTTGCCGTGTAGGAGAGCTCATGTTACTGGGGCTGGCATGGCAGAAAGACGATTGTCGATAGTTCATTTGATCCGTCTCTCCTCAAGAGATATTTGCCTTTTAGGATTGCAGACCTTAGCGTCATCGACATGTTTCATATGCCTAGTTCTCTAACTTCACCAAAGGCCATCCTTGTCTGGACACTATCGACAGTCTGCACTAGGCCTAATTATGCGCATCAAATCACCAAATCCTGTCGGAATCCTCAATTGGACAGTCAGACGATTGCAATTTCGGATTTGGTTTGCGTTATATAGACGTTGATCGTCGGCAAGCGCATGGGCGTACGCTGCGTTTGCCAGCTCGTGGTTAAGCTACGGTTTCCCCTGTAAAGTGAAGTGGAGTCAACCTTCTGCACTTCGCTATTCGATGCGCTCGTGCACCCCACCTCGACCGTTAAGCAATTAGAGGGATATGACGTAAGGTGCTGCTATTAAATCGTATATGGGATTGGGGATGGAGTGTTAAAGGACCTTGGATCGTTTTTTTTTGAGTTGGATTAAGAAACGTGTTTTTTTGTTTGACGTCGAGATTATGTGGGTCAATTTGTCACCAAACTAATTCGTAGACTACAACCATTATTTTGCCTTTGTAACAATTTGATAAATGTTTAATAATTTAAGCGTGATTATTTTCACTCACTGTCTTGTTGGTCAGCGATAACACGTTTGACAGGGGTTATGGGTTTAATACTTAGATCTGTATAAATGTCCTCAATCTAGGTGAATTCTATGTTTGTAATATGATACCAAATCACAGGGTATCCTAGTTAGGGACCAGAAGAACAGGTCATATTATCGTGTTGTTTGGATGATATTATTATGTTTCTTGTCATTACTAACAAACGAACAATTACGAACTTTACGAAAACTACTAAATTCTGAAAAATTTATGAAGTATTCCATACATTTTTTAACCATAGACATCCATAGATGGTTACTTTAGTTTAGTATGGTCAATAAAAATTGCTCAAATAATTAGTTTTCCTTACGATAATGTATTTATAAAAATACACGCCAAATCAATGGCGGCATCGCGAGATCTCTAGAAAAAATGTCTTTAACACTATAAGCTACATACAAAAGCTGAAACTCTGTAAAAGACTTCGCGCAAAATCACAAAGACGAAATCGCTACTCCCAAATTGAGTGAAAGTGCAACAAAGATTCCCTGAAAAGAGTCCTAACTGAATTCTGAAATTCAAAGAAATCCACTAAAGCTGTCCGTATTTATAACTCTAAGCTATCAAAAAACCTCTCGATTACGGTAATCGATTGAAAAACTACTTATCCAGTTATTTCTCGAATCTAACCTAAACGCAATTCGAATTCATCCAATCGAATTATTATTGTGACGGTGATTTCCACGAATCGATGGATTTAACAAAATGGTTTTGAACCTGTCGTTGGTATAATTTGATCAGATTTAAGTAAAACGATAATCGAATCGAACGGTAACGTTGTGAGTTAAGAGGTTATTTTAAAAGGTTCCTTTATTTGAATGAACGATGATGTTTATTTCTTTATTTAATAGACACAGCCAACAGATGTTAAGTTAGAAAAATATTACAGACATATTATAGAACTTATAATCTAGCCTAACACCCAATTACAGGTGTGAAACAACACTCTTGACTGATAGTTACTTACAAAACTAATTTGATCTCACTTAAACTAAAGTGAGATCCGTTAATGAATTATAAGAATTTTTTGAAGTTAGATCTAAATAGACTATAGAAAAAAAACAGCGTTTAAAAATTAAACAATGTTGATCTGGCAATCCGATCTAAGTACACGTTTTTATTTTTCGATAATATGTCATTTCGTTTTTTCATTCTAATTGACTGTACAATTTGTTACAGTCTGCCAAGGGTCTACTATCGAATAAAAACTTCTTTTTAACGGCACGTTAGTTCCTATGGTGTTTGGCAAAATAAAAAAAGATGCGTATTAAGTAAACAGTTACATACGATTTCACCAATAACACTGAACAGAGTTAAGCGGTAAACTTGGGAATATAAACTTTGTAAGCAACGCATATTTAACAACTTCATTCGGATTCTTCGTTACGATACTCTAAAAAGAGCATAGGTGTATCAATTAATATTCTCTATCTTCATTCAATCAGGGCAAGATAAAAAGTACCCGAAACGTGCGTGCGTGCATGCAGTATTTAATGGACGTTGATGAAGCGAAAGAAGTTTTTCATGAGATGAGATGGCAAGTGGCAAACCCCGGTAGGCAAGTGCCTTTATGTATGTATATAAGTACCTCTTTAACTTTAACGAGTACTACGTAAAAAGGGTATGATATAAAAAACCGGCCAAGTGCGAGCCGGACTCGTGCACGAAGGGTTCCATACCATTATCGACACAACATTTAAACATTTCCGGCGTCTATCTGGTGCCCTTATTAAAATTCAGCAAAAAACAGCAAAAAAAAAATCACGTTTGTTGTATCGGATCCTCCATTATTATTTTTTTAATTCTGTTTTTAGTATTTTTGCTATAGCGGCAACAGAAATACATCATCTGTAAAAATTTCAACGGTCTAACTATCACGATTCATGAGATACAGCCTGGTGACAGACAGATGGACGGACGGACAGCGGAGTCTTAGTAATAGGGTGCCTTACCCTTTGGGTATGGAACCTTAAAAATGGCTAATGGACGTACATACACAAAGCCTGTATTCCGAGGGTACTTTATCCTTCGTCAATAGGTGCTACAAGTCAGCAAAGTAACAACAACTTCTCTACAACGATCAATTTCCCAATTTCCATAACCGAAACACACTTCCGGCGGCGGTGCCGTGGCAATGCCGTTGGGACCAGAAGCCTCTAAATAATTTTCGAAGGCATTAGCGGCCGCTCTACATTCCGAAAGACGTCGGTCGACAATAAAGCTAAAAAAGTATTGAGAAAAAACAGCGCGGGCGTGCAGTTAAGTAGATAAGACAACAGCAGCCATCAAATGTTCTAAGACATTAATCACACTAGTATGTTCGGTAAGCCATGTAGGGTGACCACGTGTGGGGATGCACCTGCTTTACTTGTTATGCAAAACGATGCGAGCATTGCTTTGCGAGAATTGTGAGTATTGATTTGCAAGCATGCGAGTACTGCATTGCATCGATAATGCCTATAACTGTATGTGTTTTATGTAAGACAATGGTTTACCAAAGGTGCACTATTGGTAAAGAGCGTTAATACAAATATTTAAATAATGGTATCATGCAAAAATGTAACTCTGAGAAAAAAAACTCTTACAACAAAAGTTTTAAAACACAAACTCAAATTGGGGTCTTTCAGGCATTTTTGGGGTTACCCTAGTGTACAGATCACCCCCCCATTGAGGGTCTTGATCATTGATCTCCATTAATCTGTGCCCTAGTGAATCATCATCATCATCAGCCATTTGTCGCCTACTGCAGGACACAGGCCTCCGTCATGGTTTTCCTAACCATGATCGCCACGCTTGGCAGGCGGGTTGGCGATCATAGTATGCGGTTGGAATCTCAGGAAGACGCTGCTGCCCGTCTCCTGGTAATTGATTTCTTAGTCGCCTTCTACGACATCCACGGAAAGAAATGGAGTGACGCTATTCTTAATCCGGCGTCACACGGAATACAAATACCTAGTGAATACAAATAATTATTGTAAATTTTTATCGTTACGTCCGCACGGCTCTGGACTTTAATAAGAGCTTAAAAGGAAGATCAGAACAGTTTCCCTCAAACCTTAACTCCTGGGCACCCGAGTTGCGTGCTGAGGCGCAGTCGCGCACTTTCTATACTAACGGTCGACGCGTGCGCACTACACCTGTCCCGCCGACCCGTGGCATCGTGTGGACAAACTGTTGGTTGACCTCTCCGCGTGTACCATGTCTTTTGCACAAGAGATCACCAACTACGGCGTTACGCTACAGAAACATATTGCTTTGTTGACCTATGTATGCGCATTTAGAGTACGCAAAATTAATTGCCAATTCACTGGCTTATACCTATCTCCTATCAAATCAGGACTGATTTTTCGATTTAGCTGTTGTTAAAGTTTCGTACATACAACGTGTCACTGAAATAAAGCAAAAACTGAAAACCTCTTCTTAAGCATCGATAAATCAAACCACTTCAATGTAAAATAGAATTGATATTTTTTTATCCCTTACACCATCTTAAAACTGGACGCAGACTATTTGTATGACAAAGAAAAGTATTTAATAGATAGAAAAAGTAAAAAACTTCTGCTTATCGAAAGTGGTTTAACTTATCGATATATTGCATGTTTTATTTCAATAAGACGTTGTATAACAAGAGTCTTATGAGTTACGAGTCTAATTACCCGCGTCATTTTTTAAAGAGCGTGAGCCAATTGTTTCGACTGACCGAAGCTTCTTCTTCTTAAAGTGCCTCTCCATCGTTGGAGGTTGGCAGTTTGCAACGCTCTCTGTTCAGTGCAACACGGTACAACTCTTCCGCAGTTATAGATAGATAGAGAACACTTTATTGCACATCCAGGTGAAAAAATTACAAATAATTTCTTATATCTCAGTAGTGGTATACAATTGGCGGTCTTATCGCTTAGAGCGATCTCTTCTAGACAACTTAGATATATTTTTAATGAATGAATGAATGATTTATTGCCACAAACAAACATGCTTACACGCAATAATAGAAAGATAAGGGAGTGCGCGTGTGACAATGATACTATTTTAGCGTTTGCTGTTTCTATTTGAAACAGCGCTGGTTTTCAAATAGCACCTCCACGCCAAATGAAGAAAACGTGTCATGCAGGTAAAAAAAACTTAAAACTATAATTAAAAATTAATAAATAGATACATTTGTGCCAATTGAGAAAATTATACAAATTCGAATATAAATAACGTTTATGTCAATTTAGGACAATATTTTTATACTTATTAATAGCAATAGTAGGTAAAAAAAGTTTTAATTTAATTTAATTTTAATTTTGACTAAGTTTTAGTTAATGCCGATCCACTCCTTGATGTTGCACAACCATGACAATCTTCTTGCGGCGTTCTCTGTCCTTCCATCTTGCCCATCATAACCTAAGTAGGCTACTTTTCGCTGCTTGATGGTGCAAATAATTTGTATCTTATTTTGGCACAGCTGTAGATCACCATTAATAATAGGGGTTAAAGTATGAAATTACCGTTTTATTGCAATAGGTTCTTTGAATTGACATAGAATCTTCATGGTTTGAGGTTTTCGAATGAAACTTTTTTCAAATGGTTTCTATGATGTTCTTTTTTTAAAAAATGTGATACATTTGAATATCGACTTTCAATTGATTTTGTTATTCAATTTAGACAAGAAAGATGGATACTGCGAAAATTCGAGTGATTATGAGGCACCCATTTTTCGTATTTTTTTATTTTATTGATTTGACGCAAGTGAGTCAATATTGTGGGTAAGGTAACGTTAAACCATGCCGCTAATTCCTGGGTAGTTTGACTAGGGTCGGCTTCCACTATCTCTCTTAATTCATCGTTATTCACCTGTGTGGGCGGTCTTCCTCGTGGCTCGTTCTTTAAGTCGAAATTTCCATCACGTAAGCGTTTAAACCAAAATCGCACGGTGCGTTCATTAGTAGACCCCTCTCCAAACGCAGCATTGATATTGCGGGCTGTTTCTGCCGCGTTAGTTCCGCGTCGGAACTCGTATTCAAAAATTACTCGAATTTTCGCAGTATCCATCTTTCTTGTCTAAATTGAATAACAAAAACAATTGAAAGTCGATATTCAAATGTTTCACATTTTTTAAAAAAAGAACATCATAGAAACCATTTGAAAAAAGTTTCATTCGAAAACCTCAAACCATGAAGATTCTATGTCAATTCAAAGAACCTATTGCAATAAAACGGCAATTTCATACTTTAACCCCTAATAGTTTATTTATTTATTATTTAATAATATATCTATTTCAGAATAAATCTATATAATAGTATTAGTATGTACTGTTGTTTTATTTCACAATTAATTTATTTAATGTAGCTTTTTCACTCATCCCTAGGCCTATCATTTGTTCTCATTCACCTTCTGCGGTTGACTGGTAGAAAATGCTCGTAGCGCTAAGTCCGCCGCATTGCCATTGTATATTTTACTTATGTGAAATAAACGTTTTATTAATAATAATAATTATAAATTAGGTTAACTAGGTAATAGAGAGGCGCAGTTAAATTTAAATATTTATTGGATCGGTGCACATGCGTGCAGATCCGGTGCCTAAACATGGGGCAGTCAACTTATCTTGTGATGTAAAATACTCTCTTGTCTTTCTATGATGTAAGCTGCACTGTTCTTACTTAGTATTTGTAATTGGAGGTATGGTATTAGGGCTTTCTATGGTCAGGCTTTCCACGTGCAGCAGGTAATTGGGGAATTGACGGTTTTACACTGGACAATAACTGAAATGACACGACATCTAGTTCCATACATCGTCGGTCAGTATCGTTACCGAAATAATTTTAAAATCACGTGTTTTGAGTTAAGTATGGAAAAAATCAGATATTAATTGTAACTATTATAAAACGACATCGACCAGTAAAAAAAAGACTGTAATGTAAATTTTAAAAATTTACAGATGATTAAACGTCAATGACTCAAAACAGTATATGTTTAAATGTGCTAATAATGATTTTGACCGACGACATTTACTACACAGCCTCAGCCGGTCGTTGTATGAGAAAAATGTCGTGCCTTTACCGTTACCGTTCAGTTTAAAACCGTCATATAAGGACGGGGGAGAAATGGCAATAAGGGGATCGAACACGAAAATTGCCAAGAACAAGTACCTAGTGATGATGTAAAACTCCTTTTGTGTTTAAGTTGCCAGCCCTGTTTTTTAACAGTTCATGGCTCGAAATGTACGGAGCAGCTCACGTGCGACAACCTACTTGAATGAGACATTGATTTCGGCATGAGTGCTCCCGAAAGCATAGATTTTGTTACTTATATAATTATTTAGTATATACTTAGTATAAACAAATAAAACTCAATTGCCACATCTAACGGCTCGACCGATTTTAGGGATTTGTTTTTCTTTGTGTTCGGTTTCCACGAAATATTTTTTTAGAAAATTCTGTTGCTAAATTGCACCTGTGCAAAGCCACCAATTCGAGTAGTAGTAAGCGGCAAGGGTCGTTAGTTACTAATACAAATATAAGTAACATAAAACAAAAACAGAACATACGTCTATTTAATAACAAAGTGGCACTTGCCTTCAACCGCGCTTTAACCAACAAAATCTGACACAAATTACAAGTCACATAAAAAACGCGGTAATTCTCACGTTTCTAGTATGTCGTGTGCTATAATAACAATAAATCGTTCACAGTATCGCAGTGACCACCTTGGATCATTATCGAGGATAGAAAGAAGTCGTGCGCCCATTTTCTGTCTAACGCACAAAAACAGTGGGTGCACCTGTACTGAGCGGGGTGGTATTCTAGCCTGTTAGGAGTCGACGTCGACTCGATTTCTTTCTACACCAGTAATTTCCGTATGTAACACATTTTTTGGTTAGCTCCTTTCTGCTTCTCATCGCTCGCAGGGCCGAGTTTCATAAAACTACAATTCGTTGTTGATAATTCGATGTACATTGCGTACCAGAGTCTTCCTATTTGGGTATATTCTGTGCGACTTTGCAATGTACATTGAATTGTCATAGTAAACCATGAATGTAGGTTTATGAAACGGACCCTAGGTCGCAGTAAATGACATAAATGATGTGGTACGTTGCCATGTCAGTGACAGATAACAGGCGGGCAACCATTTTGGCTCTATAGTACTTAAGAAAGCATGATGTCAAAGTTTATTAACAACACCCTATAGAGCCACAAAGAGCTCCTTAGCTACAAAAATGATTCGCAAAAACAAAACAGCTACAAAAAATTTACATCATCAAAAATTAACACTCCACGCAAAGGAAGTCGCGAGGAACAGTATTTAGTTAAATAGATTTAGTTAAATTTTAAGATTTAAATTTTTTTTTTATTATTTTATTGTCACTAATTATTAAATCGAAAAAAAAAAAAAAACAAACTAGCAGTGCGCAGCATAAGAGTATACGATTTGAATAAAATGACCCTTACTTTTAAATCAAACATAAGTGTAACGTTCATTGTTTTACTAAAAAATGATTCCCAAACATTTTTAAATCGTTCAGAATATGTCCCTAGGCAGACTGATATAAAGGCAGTTACACAATGCATGTGGTGTCCACAATTAAGTGCCGGCTCGAAGGGAACATCAACGGCTTTCGCAGACGGATGCGTAACGTCTCTAGCAAGGTGGAGGAATAACCCACCGCTTTGTTAAGAGGCAGGTTCGAGTGCGAAAGTGAGGGTGCGATTTCCCGCGCGTGAAAGATGAGACAGCTATGGGTCACGCGGAATGCGTTCTTTGCGTAATTAAATGATTTTGAATAATAAAAAAAACTTACCGAAAGCGAAAAAAAAACTTACTTAAAAACTTATTTTGCGGCATCATCATCATCATCATCGTCAGCCATTTGACGCCCACTGCAGGACATAGGCCTCCCTCTAACCATGAGGGGTTTTGCCATAATCGCCACGCTTGGCTGGCGGGTTGGCGATCGCAGTATGTGGTTGGTTTCTCAGGAAGACGCTGCTGCCCGTCTCCTTGTAATTTATTTCCTTAGTCGCCTTCTACGACATCCATTGGAAGAAATGGAGCGACGCTATTCTTAATCCGGCGCCACACGGGCCCCTATTCGATTGGTTGATGACATTAAGAAGGCGGCAGGAGGACTTGTAAAATATACGACGTTTTTCTGCTCATACAATCGTGTTTTTATAAACAAAAACATCTCGATAAGGCGACTAATATTTTTTGACAATTTCAGAGGACCTTTTCATTTTAAGGGTAAAATATCTAAATCAACTTGTGTGGAAGTTGTTATTATTACCGTTTGTCTTCTTATCTTCTCACATTTCCTATTATTATTATTATTATAAATATAATAAAATGAAAAGGTCTCAATTCGATGTTAAGCCCTCGTATAGGATTCAACTTTGTCGAAATAAAGAAGAGAATTACCAACCTCCAACAACCACATTTTTTCTCCATCGGGAATCGAATTAGCGTTTGTCACGGGGAACCGACAGGGCGGCGGAACTAAATGCACCGTGACGTCACCGTAAACTTGTTCTATTTTCAAATCATTAAGCTGCTCCGTGGCTCGTGCTAGGACCTCCAAAACGGTGAGAAAAAGTTGAAGGAAAAACTAGAAAGCACTTTGATAGATTATAGCTCTGAAGTTGCGAGCGTCGAATTTTCTAAAGTTGCCCGCGTGTTTCTGTTTTCGTTAGGATATTTATAATTAAAATAATAATAAATACACCGACACATACACCAGATTTGAATTTGTATTTTAGTTGTAGTAATTTGGTATAACAATATTTTTCACGAGTAATTGCATAAAAAAACTATATTGTATCTATAATTAACAAGAAACATGTGTATGAAAAGAAAATTTCGTCAGATCACTGTCAGGTGCTAATAAAAGATGATTTAATCTTTCACGAGACATTTCTGTGCCGACTAAAACTTTAGAGTGACCATTTCGGATACCTTAGGTTACGAGTGGCGGGCACGATGTGATTGTTGTGAAGAGCTCCTTAAAAGGAAAACCCACAGCTGATTCAGTCAGCTACAAATCAAAATTTTGCACGACAATCTTACTTATGTCACGCACACTAAGAGCTATCATAGATAAACCCAGAATATCACCAATTCGTCTACCCGAAGAAAAGCAACCTGCACCGTACTAGAAATACAGAAATACCTTATTTCACGGGACCTTTTTTTCAAAAAGTGTATTCTTCTTAAAAAACCGTAATCATCGCAAGGTGCAATGGACCGGAGTGAATCTGGCCACGTGACACGCACCGCGTGACGGAAGGCGCGGGTGTTGCGCGCACGCTGCTTTAAAAACAGACAAGTCCGTATCGGGCCACGCGCAGTGTAGGGTTCTGTACAAGGGGGGGTTTTTTACCAGCAGCTTCCTTTTATAAGTTGGTCGCCGATTAGTCGTTAACTTGTAAAGCCTACTTAGCCCTGATAATTTTCGTTTATGGTGTGTTATATGTGCTACTGCCCGGATTTTTTTCATGTTTCTACAATCAACCGTTTAGCAGGAAGAGAGGTGGATACTCACAAACTTTATAAGGACCTCTAGAACACCCACAGAATAAACAGGCACTGTCTCAAAATGTGCGCTGTAGGCTAACACCCTTAGCAAAAGTTGCTTTTTAAAAGTTTAAGAAAGTTTTGCAAGTCAGTATTAGTTTTCAAAGTTATACAGGGAGTTGTAGAAAGGTCATCAACACAAATAACTTTTCTTATGAGACCAACTTTTTCCTAAATCGCGAAAACTGACAGCTGTTCCGTACAATAATTTAATTCAATTCAATTGAAAAAAATAAATTATAAATACTAAATGTTTACTTGAGGAACGTTAAAGCTGTGAGCTTCAGAATTAATAAGACTATGCGGAGAAGAAGCCAACAAAGAAAATCCACATTTATTCTTTTCAAAACATGTTTGAACTTAATTAGCAGAATTTTCAAGTAAAAGTTCCATGAACGCTAGACATAATCGTCATTCGTTAGAACAGCTATTACAATTTTGTTTTATTTTTTGACTATTATTTATCTTTTTTACTTGTCTTTTTTATTTATAACGGCACTGTTTGATTGACAATTCACCATCGTGAATTAAAACCGCAAAATCGTAATTAAAACCAGACGTGTCACCCACCGTTTCTGCAATACGCTGTACTTACAAAATGACAGTAAAGTGGCACCAATTTGCAATTTTAACGCGTATTAGGCATTAATTATAACTATACACTATAATGTCGCAAGCGGTGCTGAAGATTTCTGTTATGTATACCTATTGCAGGTAGACGAATAAACCAGTAAGCATTCAACATTTGTTTCATTGACACGTACCTATCACTGGCGACGAGCTGGTAAAGTCAACTAAATAACCACGCGTGTGTGCTAAAATAAAAATTTGTCGATAAAAATGCCTATCGGACATATAGAAACGTATAGTTTCGCTAGTAACAATTGGGAAGCCTATATTCGACGTGTTGTGCAGTTTATAGCATTGAATAGTATCGCCGATGAGTTGAAAGTTGCTACGTTAGTGACGGTAGTAGGCGCGGAGTGCTATGAATTGATGTGCGACCTGTGTTCCCCAAATACTCCGGAATCTAAATCATTTGATGAGTTGGTGGCGCTTGTGAAAGATCATTTAGAGCCTGACCGATCGGAAATCGCTGAGAGGCATACTTTTCGGCAGCGAACGCAACACCAAGGAGAAAGTATTCGCGAATACCTTCAATCTCTGAAGCATCTAGCGAAGACGTGTAATTTCGGAGAAAAATTGGAAGAAAATTTGCGAGACCAATTTGTATCGGGTTTGTGCAGTGAAGACATGAGATCAAGGATCTTTGCTGAGAGGAATGTAGACTACAAGCGCGCCGTGGAGCTGGCGCAGGCGCTGGAAGCGGCGGAGCGGCACGCGGCCACGGCGTGCGCTGCGGGCGCGGGCGCCGGCGCCGGCGCTGCCGGGGTGCGGTTGGCGCGGGAGGCGCAGGACGACGGCTTGCATCGGATCGGCGCGGGCGCGGCAGGGGGCTCCCGTAGGAACGCGGGTGCGACCCGGGCACAGCGCGCATGCTCTCGATGTGGTAAATCAGGGCACCCAGAAGGCAAGTGTCGTTTCAAGTATTATAATTGCGATGGATGTGGTGAAAGAGGTCACATTAAGTCAGTGTGTTCTAAAAATAAAAGTGAAAACAACATTGGCAAAAAAGCAACGAAAAATCAGTTCTTTTTGGATGAATCGGACACGGATGATGGAAGTTGTAATTTTTATAATTTAGTAATCAGTAGTGATGGTGATGGGCCCTATTATGCGACATTAAACGTTGAAAACATATTGTGTAAATTTGAGATTGACACCGGAAGCAAATTATCAGTTATTTCAAAAACATTCTATGATAAACATTTTTCGAACATTCCTATCGTAAAAAAGCAATTGACTCTGAAGTCCTACACAGGAGACATCATTGAGACTCTTGGTTCTATTGTGGTCAGTGTCAATTGCGGCAAAATACAAACAAAATTGAATTTATTTGTTATTGAAAACGGAGGACCGCCTTTAATGGGTCGCTCGTGGATCAAGAAATTAGAATTATCCATTGTAGAATGCCACAAACTGACCGAAGAGGACTCAATGGCGAGCTCCTTGCGAAAGGAATTTCCTGAAGTCTTTGTAGAAGGGTTAGGTACATTTAAGACCGAATTTAAACTGTATTTGAAGGATGAGTCACCTGTATTTGTAAAAGCGCGGCCGATGCCATTAGCATTACGGGAGCCCGTAGAAAAGGAACTCGACCGGTTGCAGCGGGATGACGTCATATACAAAGTGGAGCGATCCGATTACGGCACACCTATTGTGCCCGTAATAAAATCTAACGGTGATATAAGATTGTGCGGGGACTACAAGGTCACAATAAACCCACTTCTGAAGGACTACCATTACCCGCTGCCCCGCATCGAAGACCTTTTCGCCGCTTTAGGAGGGGGTGAGGAGTACACAAAATTAGACTTGTCCAATGCTTTTCAACAATGTTTGTTACATAAAGACTCGCAAGCGATGACGGCAATAACAACTCACATTGGTACTTTTGTTTACAAGCGCGTACCATTCGGTATAAAATGCATCCCTGAAAATTTTCAGAAAATAATGGAAGAGACGTTACATGGGCTCCCATCAACGGCTGTTTTCGCGGATGACATTTGTGTTACCGGAAAGGACAGAGTAGCCCATTTAGCAAATTTAAGAGCGGTGCTACAAAGACTCAAAGAAAATGGTCTGAGAATTAATTACAGAAAATGCCAATTTTTCCAAGAAAGTGTAACTTACTTGGGGTACAAAATAGATAAATTTGGTTTGCATACAGACGCAAAAAAAATTGAGGCCATTGTAGCAGCGCCACCACCAAGCAATGTAACCCAATTAAAAAGTTTCATGGGTTTAGTAAACTTCTACTCCAAGTTCTGTGTGAATATGAGTGACATTTTAAAGCCACTATACGATTTATTAAAAAAAAATGTTAAATGGGAGTGGACTGCAGATTGTAACACGGCTTTTAATAAAATAAAAAAGATTTTAAGCAGTTCTCCTGTGCTCGCGCATTACGATCCGAGTCTTGAGTTGATTTTGTCGGTCGACAGCAGCGGGTACGGCTTAGGGGCGGTGCTGACACAGCGCTACGCGGACGGCACGGAGCGACCGGTGTGCTGTGCGTCACGCACGCTTAACTCGGCCGAAGCTAATTATTCGCAAATAGATAAAGAGGCGCTCGCCATTATATTCGGGGTCACAAAACATCACCAATACCTGTATGGTAGGTATTTTACACTGCGCAGTGATCACCGTCCTTTAAGTTACATATTTGGTAAGAATAAAGGTTTGCCGGTGACGGCTGCGAGTCGGCTACAGCGCTATGCTGTAAAGTTAGCCGCTTATGATTTCGGCATTGAATTCGTAACTTCATCAAAAAATTGTTTTGCGGACGCTCTTTCACGCCTTCCTCTAGAATCGCAAAAAAAGCATCTAAGGAGGGAGGGCGAAGAAGGCAGTTACCTTAATTATGTACAAGGAAGTTTTCCGATTTGTTGTAGGGACATTAAAACTGAAACGGCAAAGGACCCGTTGCTCACAAAGATATTTGGGTACATAATGTACGGCTGGCCAACTAACTATAAGTACAACGATGTGGAGAAAATCTTCTACGATAAAAGAGATGGCTTACATATTGATCAGGGCTGCATAATATGGGGCTATCGCATCGTAGTGCCGAATTCCCTCAGGTTTTCCATTATAAAAGAAATCCATGAAGGGCATCCGGGCATCGTCAAAATGAAACAAATAGCGCGTAATTATGTTTGGTGGGAAAACATAGACCGAGATCTAGAACAGGTTTCGCGCGACTGTGTTCCGTGCCGGGAGCTGCGGCCCGCGCCCCCCGCCGCCCCGCTCCACTCGTGGTCATGGCCTACAGAGCCTTGGGCACGATTGCATGTTGACTTCCTCGGTCCACTCAATAACAATTATTATCTAATCGTTATTGATGCGCATTCAAAATGGATCGAGGCAGAAAAAGTAAGTGCGACATCAGCCAATATAGTTTGTGATTGCCTAAGGCGTTTATTTTCACGTTTCGGTTTGCCTAAACGCATTGTAAGCGACAATGGGCCCCCATTTTCCTCGACCGCCTTTGCTCAGTATTTAGAGTATAATGGCATAAAACATACTCTAGTGCCACCGTATCACCCTTCAAGCAATGGCGCGGCGGAAAACGCGGTGCGCTCTATTAAAAGAGTTCTCAAAAAGGCAGAATTAGAAAAAGACGACGTAAACAAGGCATTGAGTCGGTTTTTATTTATGTATAGGAATACCGAGCAGAGTACTACAGGGCGTGAGCCGGCAGTGGCCATGCTAGGGCGGCGGCTGCGCGGCCGCCTAGACCTGCTGCGGCCCGACGCGGCCGAGCGCGTGCGCGCGCGCCAGCTCGCCGAGGAGCAGCGTCGCCCGACGCCGCTGCGAGTTGCTAGCCAAAACGAGCCTATATTGCTGCGGAATTATTCCAAGTCGGGCAATAAGTGGATAGAGGGTGTAATAGAAAAACGGATAGGACCAGTTTCATACACTGTGAAAACAAATGACGGTCACGTTCATAAGCGACATATTGACCAAATGCTCACTAAGAAACGCCATTCACTTAGCCAGATCGCGCAAAACAATGTGGCCGTAGCAAGCCCTGTCGAACAAACCCAGGAGAAGGACGAGTCCTTTGATAGTGCGGAAGAGGAAGTGAGCGAGAGCCCGGCGCCGGCGCCGGCGTCCCCGGCGCAGCCTCCGCCGTCGCTGCTGTCACCGACTACTATAGTGGAAATCCGCCCGCGCAGGGAAGCTGCATTACGTTGCCGTGACAAACTAAAAAATACATGTATGTAACAAAAAACATAATGTAAAAACAAGTATAACTATCTTAACATGTTAATGCTATAGATTTAGAAATTTCTTCACTTACCTATTGATACCGCTTAGGATATCTACTAGCTTCTGATGAGAATAGTTTTTAAGGTTTATATATTACGTAGTTCACATTTGGAAGGGAAAAGTGTTATGTATACCTATTGCAGGTAGACGAATAAACCAGTAAGCATTCAACATTTGTTTCATTGACACGTACCTATCAATTTCTTTGCGATTTGGAAGTAGGTACCTAGTTCCTTTAGTAAAAGTTGCTCGTTTTGACAAGTACCTCCTTAACAGAAATAAAAGGGAATTTCGATCGTAAATTCGAAGCACTAACTTACAAAGTAAAGGTCGCGACTATGACGACTTACTTTTATATTATTTTAAAATTCAAAAGTATTTCTTTAGCTTATCCTTTGTACTCATAACATGTTTTTTTTCACATAAACAGGTGATTGACATGACAGATCGATATCCATCGCGGCCATATTCGGTCCGTATAATCCAAACACAGCACGAAAGAAATTAAATAAAACCCTTATTAATTGCAACAAAAAAGCTCCCAACGTTATCGATACCAATGCATACGTTAATAAGTCTATAAAGAAAACTTATAATAAAAAATATCCGTCTAGTAAAATTCCTTTACTACCTTTTCCACCTTAGCAGATGGGACCATTGAATCTGCAACTTACGTTATGACAGCTGTTCAGACTAGGTTAACAGATTGTTAGTATACAAGAAACCGGAGGCATTTTACCTACGAGAAATCAAATGAGAGACGTAGGTTGAAAGTTCGATCAATGAAAAAAAGTTTATTTTTAAAGTTTATGCCGTTTAGCCTCTGGGTGGTCATAAGCCAACATAAATACATACGAGCGAAAAGCAAAACCCTCTTTTGCCACCGCAGTCAGGTAAAAAGACTTCAATACAATCAATAGGCCGCTACCACACGCTCCATTGGCCATGTGTCGCCATATGGCCCTACAAATAACATAGGTACACGATTATTATTCATACAAAACATCTGACAATCCGGTGTAAATTCTCTGTTATTGGCACTCACCGCGAGCGCCCGAGCATTTGTTCGCAAATATATGCGTCTCCAAATGATCGGCGCGGCTCGCAATCTGTTAAGGCAGATGTTGCGTCTGGCATTTTATTTTAGTTTAGAAACAATCATAGCATAAGCAGCCTAATATACGTCCCACTGTAGGGCACAGGCCTTCTCTCAGGGAGGGATCTCTCAATTGAAAACCATTGGTATTTTCAGGGTCAGGACTGAGGAGCTGAACTAGAAAAGCCTGAGACTAAATTACCAAAATAAGGTCATTTTTAGGGTTCCGTTCCTTAGAAGGAAAAAATGGAACCCTTGTATGATCTTTTTGTTGTCCGTCCATCCATCCTTCCGTCTGTCTGTCAAGACTCTTTGTCCCGGGAACACGTGCAGGTATCGAGTTGAAATTAAAACCATATAATCAAGTCCCTTGAAGCTGTGAAAAAATAAAAATTTTGAGTTAACGTATAAAAAGATACGGGCGTTTATGCCGCAAAAAAACTAATATTTCGACACTCAAGGCAATCAAAATTTATAAGGTACTTTCCGTTGACCTAGAACTATGAAATTTGGCAGTTAATGTCGTCTTATAGTACATTAACAGTGAAAAATCTGAAAGTTAAATATTTGTGATTAAATCATAAAAAATAGTGTTTGAAGTTCGGGAAAATGTCTGAAAAAATTGCGAGTCTCGATTCCTGAACTACTTGTAACGTTAAAGTAAGTACCTACAGATTCGTACAGAACCCTCGGTGGGCCAGTTCGACTCGCACTTGTCCGGTTTTTTTATTAATTAATTATCTCCCTCAAAAATGTCAGAATAATATTGCGTATTTACGTATTGGATGATAGCCTTTAGCCGATTCATCGTATGTTCGTAGACAGTGCTGAATATTTGACCGACAATATTATAACCACGGTGAATATCCATACTTTACTCAAAAAAACAACCGACAACGGTTGTAGTAATTTTACGTGCATAACACTTTTTGTCGGTGGGTTTTTTGTAAGAACCCTTCCTTTCACGTGTCGAATGGTGGAATGGTAGTGCACAGTGCGTCAATTAGCATCCTGGATGATATAAAGGAGTTAACTTCGTAACAGTAAGGTGGAACTAAGTTGCTTTATATTGCTGTGCTTAGATTACTTTTATTTTCTTTGTGTCTTCTCAAAAGCGTTACTACGTTTTTATGCTTTCTATGTGATATCGCAATTCTTAGGGTTCCGTACCCAAAGGGTAAGGGACCCTCTTACTAAGACTCCACTGTCCGTCTGTCTGTCCGTCCGTCGGTCATCAGGCTATATCTCATGAACCGTGATAGTCAAACAATTGAAATTCTCATAGATGACGTATTTCTATTGCTGCTATAACAAAAAATACTAAAAACAGAATATTTAAGGAGCCCCACTTAAATAGTTATTTTAATCTATTTTTAGTATTTTTTGTTATAGCAGCAATAGAAATACATCATCTACGAAAATTTCAACTGATTATCTATCACGGTCCATGAGATACAGCTTGCTGACAGACAGACAGAAAGCTAGACGGACAGACAGACGGAAGGTGAAGTCTTAGTAATAGGGTCCCGTTTGGCACCCTTAGGGTACGGAACCCTATAAAAGAAGAATCGAAACGTAGTAATAGAAGATTATTTCTAAGAGTTTGTATTATTTATGTAAGCTTAATTAGCCGCAATTTTTTTTAGTACTCAGAACTACTAAATGAATTCAATAAATAATTGTAAATATACACAATTGTTACTAACATAGATATTAAGTCACATTAACGTAGTAGCTTATTTTTAAAACAGAAACTGTATTTGTCGCTAGATTCGATTGTCGGGCTCAAGCGCGACGTTGCGACCCTTCCGAACATATCGCTGCTTCATAATAAGGGCCAAGAAGTTCTAGAATTGAGGTTTGAATTTATGTAACAAAAAATACAAATAGTTTATTTGGTATAAGAATTATGTTAATATAATATGGATTGAATATGGATTGACTGAACGTTACTTACACTATGAATTACATTTGAGACCATGCATGTGTATTGAGTGTCTATTTATGTATTTGTTTTGAAGTGAGTGAAATATTGTCTCCTGTATGTACTTAGGCATTTTATACTCTAATATTTCTACCAGTGCTCTCTGTGCATTGAATTGAATTGAAATAATTTATTCACTTAAAACACAGTACAATGACAAAAATACAATTTTAAATTATAAATTAAAAAGAAACATGCAAGGAAAGCCAGTGCACTGCGTTTGTGAAAGGACCCGACTCAGCATTTGTCACAAAGCCTTCTGTAACGCTGTGTTTTTTTCATTTGTAATGAATATTTTTCAAAGCTGTATGTAAGTTTTCCTATTATAATAAAATAAAATAAATAAATAAAATAAGCAATTGCCTCACAGTGGTCACTGGCACTGCAGTCGCCTTAGTTTATTTTAGCTGTTTCTTCTGCAGTCTATAGATATTTGTCTCATGTCACCACCTGTCACTGTCTGTCAACTTATCGTAGAAGAGGTTAAAAGAGCTTTAAACTATCTTCTCTGTGCAATATGGCCGCCACTCCGGAAGCTGGCCGTCAATGTTTTTAATTAAAAAACAAAAAGACCGTTGTGTTTTTTTTAATTAAACCAGGATACAGATCTCATAATAACCGGCTTCGCATAAATCTCGCATCGTGTGAACTCGCCACACCCACGGAATGATACTGCGAGAAAAGAACTGTTTACAGTATGAGCGGTAGGGTCGCTATGGGACCGCTTTAACTACGTCTTAAAAATAAAAACATCTTTTGACTAGAGCATAACTCAAACCTATGCTTTAATACCACCTGATTTTTTGTATACGTTTTTAATAAAGACATACAGTGTTACTTATAAAAAGTCAATCCCACTAAAACACTCTTAAGACGGAGATAATGCCGGTTTATAAGAGGAATTCCACCCGTCAACCGGCTATAACTCCGTCTTAGGAGTGTTTTATTGGACCGTCTTTTTATAAATAAGACTGCTAATATTATTTGTCAAATGCGAGTTCATGACACGGATTGGTTTTTGAGGCGCAGATAATTTTCGTAGCAAAATTAAAATAATATTTTTCGCATTGAATACAGATTGTTTTATGTAATGTTTAAAGAAAAATACGAGCAGGAATAAACTATCAAACTTAAAAATATTTTGTCCGACTTTAAACTCAAATGGACTGCCTCGGTGGTTTAGCAGTGTCACGTCTGATTACATGCCCGAGGTCGTGGGTTCGATTCCCAGTGGAGGCCACCGTACATTTGTACAAATGGTCTTAGTCGGGATGTATTTCCATGTTTGTGATGTCCTTGCCTGGTTACCATAGCACAGGGTATCTTAGTTTGCAACCAGGGCAAGTGATTGTGTTGTATGGAACTCATTATCATTATAGTTACCAACGTCGAATAGGTATCTAATTCGCTTCGCACAGGGAACCGAAGAATACGCAAAACTGACGGCCAACCTCCGGTAGGCGCTGAAAGAAGACGAATAAACACAAATCAGGTAAGCTTTTAGTGCATTAAACCTACTGCAGGCTATGTCTGGTCTATTCAAGACGATTAAATAAAAATTATTGGATGCTCATCTAATAAACCAACGTGTCTAGTTAAATGTATGAGCATCGCGAGTTTTTTTAAACCGGCCAAGTGCGAGTCGGACTCACGCACGAAGGGTTTCGTACTATTATCTATACAACATTTGAATATTTCAAGCGCATACCTATTGCCGTTTTTAATATCGAGCAAAAAACGGCAAAAATCACGTTTGTTGTATTATGGGAGCTCACCTTAAATATTAATTTTATTCTCTTTTTATTTGTTGTTATAGCGGCAACAGAAATACCTCATCTGCGAAAATTTCAACTGTCTAACTATCACGGTTCATGAGATACAGCTTGATGACAGACCGACGGACGGACAGACGGACAAATTTAATGTTTATTATAGGATAAGTAGTATTAGCTTAAAATAGCTTACAGTGGCGCGGCGGCTTATCCTCTAGCAATCAGAAATGAATTTATTGTTGGACACAGAAGGTGTTGAACTTCCCTCGCATGATTGAGTGTTTAGCTTCTTAATTAAGATTTGTGCACATTGCCTTGCTTTGAGCAATCAAAGAAAGATCGTGTTCTAATATCCTCCTACGCATCTTACACACGACATCTGCTCAATCTGAACTAGAACTTCGTCGCTCTAACTGAAATTGAATAGAATTAAATTAAAATCGAAATTACAACATTGTACATATGAGTACAATTTGTTACGTTCGTTTTTGTTACGTTCAGCAATTTGAGTAGTTAGATTTTCATCAATAGAGGTAATAAGACCTTTCATTTTCCAAGTGGCGCCGGATTAAGAATAGCGTCACTCCATTTCCTTCCGTGGATGTCGTAGAAGGCGACTAAGGAAATCAATTACCAGGAGACGGGCAGCAGCGTCTTCCTGAGATTCCAACCGCATACTGCGATCGCCAACCTGCCTGCCAAGCGTGGCGATTATGGTTTAACCCTTCATGGTTATAAAAAACGCGAAGGAGGCCTAGATCCTGCAGTGGGGGTCAAATGGCTGATGATGTTGACGATGTCCTTAGCCTGGATTAGAAAACGAATTAATGAAGTAGGGGTAGTGTTAAACTTACATTATATAATTTGAACCACACTGATGCTAGTTAAGCTAATGTTAAATCGGACCAACATACCTATAAAGTAGATAATAATAATAACTTTCAC
The DNA here is from genome assembly GCA_947310995.1 of Yponomeuta cagnagella. NCBI lineage: Eukaryota > Metazoa > Arthropoda > Insecta > Lepidoptera > Yponomeutidae > Yponomeuta > Yponomeuta cagnagella. The sequence continues at coordinate 16,145,557 of OX371270.1, read as the reverse complement.
ATAACATAATCACTGGTCCTACACTAGGATATTCTGCGCTGCTTGATAGGTAATACTTAAAACTATAGGTACGTGTTAAATGGAATAAACATTCTTCTTAGTAGAAAAGTAATTTTCCGAACGACTGCGACATTCGTAGAACACGTAAAGCATCAATTGAATGAAATTATGTAAGCCCTAGAGCGGTGGTAGCCTAGTGGGTAGAACATTGGACTCGGAAGCGAGAGACCCAGGTTCGATCCCCAGTGCGGGCATGTACCTATGACTTGGTTTTCTAAGTTATGTACATTTGTGAAGTTATAGTAGCAATACCACATGCTAACGGTGAAGGAAAACATCGTAAGGAAACATACCTCAGCGCTTGAAATCGCCAATCCGCGGTGGGCACGCGTGGTGATTAAGCCCATACTCTCTCCCTGAGAGAATGCCTTTGCCATACAGTAGGACGCATATAAGCTGTTATGCTTATACTTATGCTAAGCCCATATTCTCTCTCTGAGAGAGATAGGACGTATTATAGGCTACATAAAGGGAAGGGGCTATTACTTTGAAGAATAATCTTAATTTTCCAACTTACTGTGATCTAGATTGGCACAGTTCTAGCAGGCTTTCGTTAATTGTGCGATCGATTTCACAACGATGTTGTCATTAATAAATTAATTGATTGAGACAACAGCCCGTTTGGCGGTCCACCATAAAACGCATAAAGTAATCCGGCCATAATTAATTATATCGACCTGGAATGGGATCGTTACTATTTTAACGTGTTGTGATTCATTGTATCAATGTCTATTACCGATTCGGTTACTTCAAAGAGTGACCGGTTTCATCTTAAGATTTTGTTATTGTACAGTCGGAGTCAAAATTGCTTTAAAGGAAATTCAAAACCTAATTTATTTATCGAGCAGTTATGGGAAAATCCTGCCCCTGTTTTCTATAACGTGGTATTAAAAGTACTTATAACGTGGAAATTGTATCTTAAGTATCAGCAAATCGGCAAAAAAGCTATGCAAAGGCAATATCACATTAGGACGACTCTGCCAGAATTTGTCGACACCTGCTGGTTGAAAATGTCTCGACATTGTCTGATTGAAAATTTGCCAAAATCGGTTAGTTGAGAATATGTCGAAATAGGATCGCAAAGAATTCATCTACATCAGCTCGTTAAGGATTTGTCGACTTTTGCTGATTGAGAATTTAACTTCATCAGCTAGCAGAGAAATCGTTGTCATCAGCTGGTTAAGAATTTGTCTACATCATTTAAGGATTGGTTGGCATTTGCTGATTGAGAATCTATCCACGTCAGCTAGCAGAGAATTCCTTGACATCAGCTGCTTGAGGATTTGTCAGCATTTGCTGTTTGAGAATTTACCGTCATCAGCTAGCACATAATTCGTTGTTGCAGTTTCAGAATTTGTGAGTATTTGCTGGTTGAGAATTTGTCAGTATCAGCTGGTTGTAATTACGCCAAAAAATTCAATTTGAAATATCCGTTTTTATTCAAATGACAGTCAATGGACAATCCAAAGGAATAGTACAATCGTCCCCGTACATCGACAACATACATCATAAACACATTAAGCCCTAGCGGCTAATCAAATTTTCTATTACACTTTGCATGCGCCCGAACTTTAAAACAAACCAGTAATTTGGCAGTACCGTTGTTTAGAGAGCATAGAACAAAATAAAATACGACCAGAAGGCAGATTTGGCGCACTTGCCTCAGTACAAGGTGTTGCAGAAACGTTTGGTAGATTTACAGAAATTGTGGTACTCGCCAATATAAACCGAAATTGCTAAAATAGCTATTGCAAATAAGATAAGATAAATTTTAACATAATAATAACATGAAACATAATTTTCATAATTTATGAACATTTTGACATTAATGTTCATATAGATATTTTTAATCATTGTGAAAATGAGACATCATTTTTACAATGATTAAAAATACCTATATAAACGAGAGGGAGATGATCTCCGCAGGGCGGCGAAGGGCTGGATGAGAGTAGACGAGGACCGTGCTCAGTGGCGTGCTATAGGAGAGTGGACAAGCGGAGGCCGATGATGATGATGATGAACGAGAGGGATGCCAGAAGCAAACGCAGAGATGGAACATTATCAAAGTGATTTGGAAATGACAGACATACAAAATAGGGCAGAAACGCGAAGTGAGGCTACTTTGTAGAGGAGTTGTAAACTTTAATATTAATTTATATGTATTATCATCTATCACCCGTATTTACTCCTAGGCTTACGGAAATACACAAAATGTTTGTTATAATGAAAAAGGAATAGTAATTATTATAAAATTTTGGGCACCGACTTCTATAATACCTACATGTATACATACTTCTAATTATTTAAATTATTTCTAACTTTTTAGTGCTGTAGTGTTTCGAAGTCGGTTTTTGTTTTTTATTTAAAAAAAAAAATTTTTAGTGGGGGAGTGGGAGAAAACTTAACAAGACCGTTATAATCATAATTTACCCTACTTAATTCGTAAATGAAATGAAATGAAATGTTGCTTTAATATTTGACGTTCACAATTTCCATCTCCGAAAGTCATCACCTAAGTATCATCAAATTACCTTGGGACTACCTTCACGCTATTTTATAAAACATACGGATATTACTAAAGGATTGGCCCCATTAGGCTTTATTTACTGCTGGCCATTGAAGAGTGCCGTTCTCTTTCTCTGAAAGTCTTCATCAGATTTTCACCAAATTAAAATGAAACTAATGGGACGTTATATCTATTCGAACAAAATAAGAATTGTCGAAATCGGTTAAGATTTGATGGAGTTACGCGAAACATAGCAAAAAAAAACGTGTCGAATTGATAACCTCCTCCTTTTTTAAAGTCGGTTAAAAGCAACAAACGGCCGTTTTTGACAAAAATGCTATAGACACCTATGTTGTTTTGATCCTAGGTTCAAGGCTGTAAATTTTAAAAATAGTTATCAATAGTTATTTCTGATGTTCACTTTTTGCAAAAACGTATTATTAAAGTGTTTTTCATTAGTGGTGCTAGTTGGTGGTGAATGAATAGTCCTTTACGTTAAAGAAAAAAAAATATGCCCCAATACTTCGTACCACTTTGATTTGTGACCAAAGTTTCAAACTAGACGATGAAAATTCTGATTATCTACAATAAGCACATTTCCCTAAAATATTGCTGACGATTTCAAACTCACTCAGTAGAGTAAATATTTTTGCTGCATTGAAAATAAATGTCACATATAACGATATAGCAGTGATTAGTCTTCAAGTGAGACTTCTGTAGGAACTCCTATTCTACCTATTCTTGAAAGAAAGATCAACTCAGGTGTTGCTTGCTGCTTAGCCGCGGGCTCTCGCGGCTCTATGTGCGCATACACATGACAGCACATCAGGGCTTACAGTCGAAATTCAACTCTAAGTATTTATGATAAGAGCGGTCCAGCGAGCATAATGACCGGTTGGCCAGATGTTGTTTATATGAGCATCGGTAGGTAGTGATTGAAGAGTTGTCTAGCGTTTGATTGTATTGTTGGAAAAATGATTTAGGTAGCAGGTACCAACAAATCTGAGTACTCTCAATAAAAAAAATAATATTTAAATTTGAAAGTTAATTGAAAGTTCAATGAACACTCAGTTCATATGGCACTAATAAATTCATCTCTATCGGACCATAAGCAAATATATATCGAGGTTCACAACTACAAACCAGAGCCCATAATAAGAGTATATTATGAAGCAATTGATTATAAACAGTTATACCTTAATATCAAAGAACAAGAATCTCAATTGGAAACCTCGGACTATAAGATAATTGAAAGCACCATACTGGATGCGGTGGCAACAAGCAAAGTGAGCAAAACCAAAGTACTGAATCCTCCAAAAAGGGAATGGATCAATAAGGAAATAATAGCAGGAATAAACAGAAGAAATATGTTGTGGCAAAAGACAAACTTAACTCCAGATAATCAGCAGGTTAAAGAAGAGTTTGTGAGTGAAAGAAATTTAGTGGCAAAAAATATTCAATGTGCTAAAAACGAATACTACTATAAATCTTTTCGAAGTTGTAAGAAGAGTCCTCGAAAAATGTGGCAACTAATAAATTCTCTATCCAATAACAAAAACAAAACAGATTCTGCACCAACTACACTAGATACCTCCTCTGGTCCAATAAAAGATCTTAAAAATATATGTGAATACTTTAACACATTTTTCGCCAACATAGGCTCAGTATTGGCTAATGACATCGATGCAAGTGAATCTAACAACCTACCTCAAAATAAAACAAAAACATTATGTAAAACTATGACTACTCTTTTCACCCCAACAAGTAGCAATGAAGTAGCAAAACTAATCGACAAACTTAAACCTAACACTAGCACAGGTATCGATGGCATTGGCTCGAAAGCCATTAAATGTATAAAAGACGTAATAAGTGAGCCTCTAAGTAGAAGTATCAATCTCTGTATGCTCGAGGGTAACTTCCCTGATTCTCTTAAAATTGCAAAAGTTCGACCAATTAACAAATCTGGTAAAAAAATGGATCCCGGTGACTACCGACCTATTTCAGTGCTGCCAACTGTATCCAAAATTTTTGAAAACATTATTTATAACCGCCTTGAAAAGCATCTTGATTCCACAAATTTTCTTTTTAACAAACAATATGGTTTTCGTCCCAAATCTAATGCACTCTCAGCTGCAGTTGACTTAATTACAACTATTAAACTTAATATAGATAAAAGACATATTGCACTGGGAATATTTATAGATCTAAAAAAGGCTTTTGATACAGTCAGTCATGACATACTCTTATTGAAGCTGGCGAATATTGGACTTGATGGTAGTGCTTTCGATATTTTCAAATCATATCTTAGTAACAGATGTCAGGTTGTCAAGATTGGCGAGCATCAAAGCAATCCTCAAAATGTCACTTTTGGCGTGCCACAGGGTTCAATCTTAGGTCCACTTTTGTTCCTGATATACATAAATAGCATTAAAGATATAGGGCTGAGTGGCGATATAACTTTATATGCAGATGACACATGCCTATTTTACTTTGGCAAAGATATTAACATCTTAATAGAAAGGGCGCAAAATGACCTAAACACTTTACACCAGTGGCTACAAGATAATCTCCTTACAATAAACACATCTAAAACAAAATACATAATTTTTTCTGCTATAAACAAGCCCATTCCAGAGCACAAATCATTAACCATTGCGCAAGAAACAATTGAAAAAACAACAAAAGAAAAATACTTAGGACTTATTCTTGATAGCCGTATTACATGGAAGCCCCATATAGAAAAGATCAAATGTAAATTATTATCTCTAACGGGAGCACTGCGCGGCATCACTCGATGTCTTCCTAGACAAGTCCGATACACGATTTATAATTCTCTTGTGAAACCGCACATAGAATACTTGATCGAGTTGTGGGGATCAGCAGCAAAAACAAATCTGCTTCCAGTACAAATTGCACAAAATAAACTTATTAAAAGACTATTTGGTTATGACTATCTGACGAGCACGACAAAAATTTATGCAGAAACAAATTTACTTAATATATCCCAAACATACCAATATAAGACTTGCATACTTATAAGAAAAATATTAACAAAAGATATTCATACCCAAATAACTTTTACAAAAAAGACTCACTTGCAAAAGCGTCTTACAAGACAAGCTAATAATATTTTCATACAACATTATAGAACAAAGTATGGAACGAGGAGCTTAGTATCTGAGGGTGCTACTATGTACAACAAACTGCCGAAAGATATAAAAGAAGCCAAATCTCTACTCATTTTCAATAAACTACTTAGAAACCACATTAGAAAGGACTCTTCAATAGACAAATAAATTTTCACATTTTTTGTGATCTCAAAAAGCCTGAAGAAGTATTTTTTGGTATTTTTAAATTTTTATTATTTACGTTTTATATGGAATAAAGGCAACGTCACTCCAATCTGGGTGGGACCCATGTTCTCCATTTTGCGTACCCATTTAATTAATGTAAACAAAGCCTTACGAAACATCGATGTAACTGGATCGTAGTTTTGTATTAAGGACTACCCTCTATTATTGTTTTAATTCTTATAACTGTCTGTCGATATCGTATTGTTACCTACTTAACGAATTGTTTCTCAAGTAAGTGAATTTATGTATTCTTATTGAGAAATAAATATCTTAAACCTTAAACCTTAAGTTACTCGACTTCATTCGCTCCGAACTAGAAACTAGAAGGATCTGATAACGCGGTGATCTTACGAGGAAATTCGTCACTATAATTTTTCATAACGTAGAGCTGATAAAGGGTAAGTCATAACGTGCCTTTATGTATCTCTGGAGCCAAAACTCGTCGACATGCGAGTTCTGAATATCCAAGGGGTCCGGCTCAGAGTCTTATTTAGCGCACCAAATCCTGACGTTTTCGATAAGAATTTGTATGAAATATGACAGCTAGCGGTGGTAACCTAGTGGGTAGAACATTGGACTCGGAAGCGGGAGACCCAGGTTCGATTCCCAGTGCGGGCATGTACCTATGACTTTGTTTTCTAAGATATGTACATTTGTGAAGTTATAGTAGCACTACCACTCGCTAACTGTGAAGGAAAACATCGTGAGGAAACCTGAGTGTCAGAGCTATTCATAGACCTCAGCGCTTGAAATCGCCAATACGCGGTGGGCACACGTGGTGATTAAGCCCAAACTATCTCCCTGAGAGAAGGCCTGTGCCCTACAGGAGACCAACCTAACTATTACAGTTTAAAAAAAAAATCCCATAAAGATACCTAAACCGTTCATGTTTGCTTTTAGGGTTCCATAACTTAGTTGGAAGTGTAGAAGACACTTTGTTATCCGTCCGTCCGTCTGTCCGTCTGTCCATTCGTCCATCCGTGCGTCCGTCCGTCTGTCAAGACCCTTTACCTCGGGAAGGCGTGGAGGTATCGAGTTGAAATTAAAACCATTTAGGGTCATTTTCTGAATTGAGAATTTTGCTAAGTAAATAGTCAATTGTAGTGTTAACACTTCGAATTCCTCAGAAAAGAGCGTGACAGAACGTTACTTAAGTACTTACTTAGAGTAATTCTCAATCCGGAAACCGGCCCATAGTCTGCAGTCTCTTGAAGCTGTGAAAAAACAAACTTCTAAGGTGACGTAAAAGAAAGATACGGGCGTTTATGCCGCAGAAAAACGTACCTATATTTCGACACTCAAGGGAATCAAAATTCATAGAGCGCTTTCCGTTGACCCAGAATTATGATACTTGACAAGTAATATGGTCTTATACTATAAAACTATACATTATCAATTGAATCAGTTTGGGAAAAGCTCGGAAAAAACTTCGAGAGTCGATTCCTGGTGTGCAACGACGAATATTCTTATCTTATCTTTTGATATTAAAGGGTGTTCAGTTTTTTTACTTTTAAATATCCATAAATCTACGTAATTATTATGATCCTATACTAAGTAAAACTGTTTTATTACTATTATTAATTCTTTATTACACAAAGAAACTGTACAAAAGATGAACTTAATGCTAAAGGCTAATCTTTTGTGTGTTTTGTGTGTAATAAATAGGCAGGTTTAAATGAAATTTAATTTAATTTCAGAAAGGTAGAAATTAACATTTTTTTATGTAGTATATATACCTCCCACTGCAGGGCATGCTAAAGGCTAATCTTTTGTGTGTTTTGTGTGTAATAAATAGGCAGGTTTAAATGAAATTTAATTTAATTTCAGAAAGGTAGAAATTAACATTTTTTTATGTAGTATATATACCTCCCACTGCAGGGCACGGGCCTTCTCTCAGAGAGAGAGAGAGAGAACGGGCTTAATTACTGCGCGTGCCCACCGCGGATTGGCAATTTAAAGCGCTGAGGTATGTGAACACCTCAGAGACTTAGGTTTCCTCACGATGATTTCTTTCACCGTAAGCGAGTGGTATTGCTACTGTAAGTTGACAAATGTATGTACTCGTAACTTAGAAAGCGGTGATAGCGGAGCGGTAGAACGCCGTCTTCTCATTCGGGAGGTTGTGGGTTTGAATTCCGGCATGTACCAGAATTTAATTCACCTACATTTAAAACTTTCGCTTTGGGGCCAAGACTGAAGTCGCAAAGAATGTTCATATGTTCTCCAAATAATTATAAACTTTTATCACATCATTTTTTTTTTTCAATTTCAGAGATAATTGTTTGTCTTGATACTTATCATAACAACCGCTCTTCCAGATCTTTTTGTAACACCCTATGCAATAAGACTAAATTTCGTAATAAGCAAAAATCCAACAATTCTTTACGGAGATATAAAGAGCTATTTTAATACATTCTGCTCGGAGCGATTACGGTAGATCTATCTCACTATGATCCGAAATGTCGATACAATTTTTATTATCCAAAATGAATAGTTATTAGCCAAAGATGAAAGGGAGATAATCACAAGTGCCATGGCCCTAAGTGACCGGGTGATCTCTTTCAAGTCAACAATCGAAACTTTGTAAATTTTAACTTAAAATAAATTTTATTAAAATCAATGTTTATGTGTAAAGTTGGTACTATACACACAGTTACATTCTATTTCATTCGGCTTTTATCTTAAATAAACAAACGGTTGATAAGCAAAAGTAACGTTAGCAGATGGGAAGCAATTAATATACATAATGGAGAACTTGCACTAAAAAGTGTTGATGATATTAAAAGACAAATAAACGTTTAATTTTTTTCGTCAACATAATCATTTATGGTACAAAAACGCGCCATACAAATCGGACTCAAACTATGACGTCACAACTTGCACTTAAAATGTATAAAGCGTTTATAAGAAAACGTTCAGAATTCAATGAAAAAACTAAATCGGATAAGGATTTTGTTATAAGAGTAACTTTATTTTTCTCGTCTATTTTGTGACCCCGAAAACGATATCTGTATTGTTTTATTTTTAAATTTTTAGTAAATTTTTGTATGATTTCTACGGTGTAACAGCAATGGCACTACAATCTAAGTTAGACGCTGCCCATTCTATAAAGTTATTTGCACATCCAAGGTAATTCATTCACATCATTAATTCAAGAAAATATCCACCCCTTCTGTTCATTTCTTGACGTAGATAGTTTTTTTTGTGTTGCCTAAACACGACCCACTGCAGGGCAAGAAGGCAGGTTTCTGTTGGAGAAAAAGTATGGGCTTAATTAGCACGCGTGCCCACCGCGGATTGGAAATTTCCTCACGATGCTTTCCTTCACTGCTACTAAGACTTCGCAAATGTACGTAACTTAGAAAACAAAGTCATTGGTACCTACATGCCGGGATTCGAACCTACGACCCCCCGAATGCGAGGCCAGTGTTCTATGCTGCCACCGTATTGACTATGATAGTATTTAAAAAATGTTTACACCCAGGCAAAAGCTGAATGAGAGCTGGATGAGAGGAGCCAAGGACCGTGCTCAGTGCCTATGTCCAGCAGTGAATGATGATGATGAAAAGCTGAATGGAATAAAATATACCTGAACAATTTCTCCAAGAAAAATCTAGGGAGATATAGTAAATAGGGCCATATTATAAGACAATAAGACCGCCAATCCTATCCTACTAATAATATAATAAATGTGAAAGTTTGGGAAGATGTTTGGATGTTTGTATGTTTGTTACTCAATCACGCACTTATGGCTGATTTAGATAAAATTTGGTATGGAGATAGGTAGTTTGAGTCCTGGGGAAGGACTCATTCCATGCGGACGAAGTCGCGAGCAAAATCTAGTTGTACTATATTGGATTTATTTAATTTCTGTTGATGTTATTTCTGTATATTCTTTACAATATTCCATCGATCTATCTAGATGTAGAGAAAACAAAGAACAAGGTTTTACATTTGCAGGATTTGTTTTTCAGAAGGAAACTTCAGCGTCTGAAGTGTTCACACCTAGCGCTTCAAATCATCAACCTGCAAAATTAAATTTTACATTTTACTCTCTCCTACAACAACAACCTTGCCTGTCAACGTTTTCAGCGAACATATTAGCGGTAGCAGTGTCACTTACGGAAGAGAGCACCTTGCACATCTATACTGAGCACAGGTGGACCGCCGCACGCGCCATAACATATGGCTCCAGGAGAAAGGGTAAAAAAATGTAAGTTACTCACTTTTGATTCTATGGTTGGGTACTGCAAGACCAATAAATAACCAGTTCTTGGATGATATCACCTGATCATTTGAACGATTATTGTGCTAATTTTTAGGTTATTCGCGTTTACACTACAAAGAGTTTAGCGACGCGACACATTAGGGGAACCAGCGAATAGAAATATTTTTTCGAACATGCTATTCATACGCTTTACCAGAACTACTGGAATCCAATTCAATTATATTTTTTATCTCGCTCTTAACCGCAAACCAAACTAGACCTTAATATTACTCTATACCACACCCACTCAGAAAGTGTCCCATTGCTCGTTCATAAACGAGATACAAAGTTCGTCATTTCTTGCGGCGAGAAAAGTTATATGGAAATCATTCTTGCAGGGCAGGAATTTTGCATGAAAATTCATTCCTGTCCTGCTAGCGTTCTATTGTTTTTAGCATAGAACATAAAAAAATATAAACGTCCAATCTAAAAAAGGTTTTATATCAAATAATTAGAAAAAAAAGGGTCAGATTTTTTTTTGTATTCAATTTTCAATGAAATGGGGATGGAAACCTTTTCTGAGGTGCGATAAAAAAAACAAGCGCGGCGTATTGTTTTGTTTTGTCAAATTTTGTTTTTAACAAAATTAATACTTTAACAGTACGCTTCTCATTTTTCAAAATCATTTGATTTTCCTCCTAGGTGTAGTATAAATCACTGACTGATAGCACTGGTTGACTAGAAGAAAATGCTATTTAGCATTAAGTACGCCTTTGTATGATTTTTTTTATGCAGTACATAATTTAATAATAATTTAATATGTATCACTCGGGAAAAAGTACTATTTCGGTTCTCGAGTTTCTCCCCATCGGTATACAATGTCTATTGTCTATTGTATTTCATGCTGTATTTATAATTGGGATAAGGTATTTATTGGATGGCTCTAGTTGCCTGAAACAAATGGTTTATTATTATTATTAATTTCTTAAAAAATTGACTGGTGTGACAATGTATTGATAGGTAGCACAGACGGTAAAGAAAAATTAAGAAAGAAAATTGCTAATGAGATTGACATCCCTATATCAGATTCTATGTATTGTGATAGCTGTTGGCTTACCCTAGATATCTAAATAAATAATGACTGCAACGTTGGTCTAGAGGTTAACACGCTTGACTACCAAACAGAGGTCGTGGGTTCGATTCCCACTGGAGGCCACCGTACTTGATTTGTGCAAATGTCATTGGGTGTTTTTCCATGTTTGTGATGTCTGTTGGGAACCCAACAACGCATAGTTATTTTATTGTTTTGTAGCTGTGGCAACATTGTACCTTTTCTCCTCTCTGTGTCACCGTTAAGCTGTAATGACGTTCTAATCTGCAATACGTTATTTAATATGTGAAATCTAGCGTTTCCGTGCTCCAAACCCTCCACAGTCAGTCCAGACGTCTACAATGTCCATGCCTTGTTACCCTAGCACAGGACATCTGTTGTGTGGAAGTTATTATTGATTGATTGAGCATTTTATTCAGATGAATACAGAAAACTAAGTAAGTTTTATTTCTGCCAAACTGCATAACAGTTTATCGGCAGATGCTCTTTGTTTTACAATTTCTATAACTCCTGAACATTAGGTACAAATACTAAAAATAACTGTCGTGGAGGGTATTTGAAACTCCCTACACACTACCCTCTTGCTGTTAATGCTTCAACCAAATAGGGGATGCAAAGGGCAAGATAAAAAGTGCTCGAAACCGGCGTGTGTAAATGCAACGACTTGACGACAACATAATTGTTGAGGAAGCGAAAGTGATCTGTCAGGATCGTGGCAAGTGGCAGTCCCTGGACTCTGCCTACCCCTCTGGGATACAGGCGTGGGTTTATGCATGTATGTATGTATGTATTTATTATTATTATCATAAAACATTCGTTCACATGATAACTCAAATTTTGACAAATGCTTCATGCATTTCAAGGGCGTCATCATCACTAGCAAGTCGTGTAAAAAGAATTAGTTTTCGGCAGGTTATTTGAATGAGACCGAATTTTTCAATAGTCAGATAAAAGTTAACTAGAGAATAAAACTGACGTTATCACTGTCTTGTCGTATGATTTAGACAGTGATAGCATGCAATTTATTCTCCAGTTAAGTTTAATCTGACCATTGAAAAATGGGCTTTAAACGTATCAACTGTAGAGAAGAATCTTTATCACTTTATTAATTCAAAAGTCCTCGAAGGCAAATTGTTGTCAATGACAAACTCTGATATCTTGGCCACATTAAGGAAACGCTTAATGGCCATAAACGCGTTAATTAAGGCGGAAAATTAGCCCATCAAACGCGATAGTTCTGTTGGCTACACTGGTGTTCTATGTTCAATCAATAATTATGGCGTTAAATTATTAAAAATCCTAATCTGTGACCTCTGTGAATTCAACATGGACGTCGTATGAAATCATTTCAAGGAATTTATTTAGATAGGATAGTTATTGTTAAACCACGAAGGAGGCCTATGTCCTGCAGAGGACGTCGAATGGCTGATTATGATGATGATGATTTAGATAGGAATGACTGATGACTAACCCCAGTGTAGCCACATCAACGCAGCAAGAAACGCGATAATCCCTTTGATGTGTCGAAAGAGACCGCCAACCTAGCTATCGCCAAACGTTTAACGTCATTGACAACGGCGTTTATGAAATTACGGCGTTAAGCCGGCCACACTAACGTTCAACACCCAACAACGCGATAATTAATGCCATTTCCCGTTAATGTAGCTAAGGCATGACTGACGTGATACTAGAATTCCGTATATTACAAGGTACCCAGACGACTACTTATTTCTTTCTTTCATAGATATTGGGGTTCACCTTTTGCATCGGTACGTACTTGTTATACATAGCTTAATTTTGGTGAAGTATTAACCAATAGGTACATTATGAATTAAATAGCGGATCTCCACTTCAGAATCGAGATCAGTTTCTTAAATATAATTGGAGTTAAACTTTACTTTAAATTATTGCCCGGAGCAATATTGACCTGACCGGATACCGAGCATTTAGAAACAATTTCAAATTAAAATAAGCTTTGATTCAGAGAGGTAAGGTTTTCTTTCATTTGAAATGGCCAATGATTTACATTCCAAAATTCGATGAGCCATCGGGGCTATTTCCGATAGCTATATTTTGGCTCGAGGTACTTACCGACGTTAATTGACTTGTAACTGAGAGATTGATATTTCCTTTTGATGTTTATGGAAGGTCTATCTGACTGTCTGTCTATACAGCCCATGAAAGTCGCCCACTGTTGGGCATAGGCCTCTTCACAGACACGCCAACCTCACCGGTCCCCTGCAAATCTTGTCCACTGACCTCCTGCCGCCTTCTTAATTTCATCAACCCATCGGCCTACCAACCGAATGACGGCCAATGGAAGGAGGGTGCTGAATTATTTTTGTTAAAGGTTTTTTGAGTCTGAAGTGGCGATGGGCGGGGCACTTGGCGGGAAGATGGTTGGTGGACCAGTTCAGTTACGAAGTGGCGCCCGAGAACCAGACAACTTGGCAGACCAAGAGCCCGATGGTCGGAAGATGTGGTCAAGTTGGCGGAGGATGGATGCCCATGGATGCCGATGGCAAGAGGCTCCGGAAGATGGCGTGATGGAGAATAGGCCTATACCCAGCAGTGGGCAGAGGTGGGCTGATGACGAAAGGTATGTGAGTAGTGCCCTCACTCACAGTTTGCTTGAACTACGAGCTATTGGAATGCATAAATGTTAATCCCGATAGAGAAATTGCCCTAAAAGTGTTTGAATATAAACGGAGATTTCATATACAAAAAGAAACGTGGTATTTTTTTTCTCTGCAACTATTACTTTTTATAATATAAGCTGTTGAAAAGTCAAGGTAGTCACGTGGTGCAAAAACGCTTCGCACAAATCGGGCTCAAACTATGACGTCACAACGTGCACGTAACGCCTTATAATATTGGTTTGCTTGTGTGTTACACTTTATTGCATAATAAAAAACGTATGAAGCGTTTATCAATATTTGAGATGTCACGTACAATAATTTTTTTACGCATGTACACCCTTATATGAAAACGTTCAAAATTCAATGAAAAAACCAAATCTAGTAAGGTTTTTTTTACTAGAGCAACGTTATTTTTATAATTTTTTGTGACCCCTAAAACCCCAAAAAACTATTTTAATAATTTAATTTTTAAATTTTTCCTAAGTTTTTATATAATTTCTATTCTATAAAAGTAATTTTACTCCAATTTAAGTTAGACGCAAGTTCCCTATTGCTGCAGATAATCGACATTGACGAAGAAAACGCTGTACAATATCGACTATAAACTACAATTTACCGTGCCCAATCAAACCAACGGTTACCTACCAATTTTGCCTGCCTTACCGATCTAACTGAAGTCATAAGCAGCTACCGTTCCCTAACAACAGCGTAAATGGTTCAATTTTATAGTTCAACAATGCTCAAGACGAATTTAGTTCGTTAGGTGGTATAACTTCACGTCTGATTAACTATACAGCCACAATTTTTTAGTATATTGTGGCTGTGGAATAAGATGTTTATGGGGCGCAAGCGTTTTTGGGTGATCTTTATTAATTAGGCTCCGTACACAAAAGTGCCATGCGACATCGTATCGTAAAAATCTGCGAGCTCGCGCGACGCATCGCAAGAACTTGCGAATTGATTCGCATCGGCGTTCATGATAGTAATAAATGGCTGAACCCAAAATATTCTTTCTTTCTTTTTCCTGTATCTTCTTAGCATTAACAGAAGTGAGCACTTCTTTTTACGACCCATGTCACGACCTAGTTTACAAAATACGTTTAGTACGGTTGGCGGTCGTCAAAGGAATGGTCACCCGAATCGTGGAAGGGAGACTGCGATGGAGCGCAAAAGGAGGGTAATGTGTTTGGCTCGTCTGTAGGTATACTATGTATGTATGTCCCATTCTATGTTCTTTCACCACTTCTTAACAAATGGTCAAATTTTGACAAATAAGATCTTAATCAATTCGTCGTGATACCATAAGTGTCATAGATTACATGAAATCAGTATGAATCCAACAAAAATATTCAAAATCACTAAAAAGACATTTTTTTTTCAGATTGTTTTCTTACTGTTTTGGAAGACGCTTTACTCTAGCAAAAAAATGCGCTGTAAAGCTTATTACTATACCACGAGACTAAGGGGTAGACGAGAAAAATAAAATTATCCCAAATTTTGCTGTACAAGAAGTAACATAAAAACTGCCTAAACCTGTCTACTTTGTATTCGTACAACGTAGAAATAAACAGCGTAAAAAGTGAACCTTACGCTGAAAAGTAAAGACAGGATTTATTCTTCATACTTTTAAAAACCCTGATCTGATGCGCTTCGCTACGTTACGCTATTTTCGTGGCCCAAAACTGTCCATACGACTTCAAACGAGATCTCTTTTATTTAAAGAGCTGTTTGGTTGTATAATTCGGAAAAAAATCCAAGAAAATGACCCAGAGACGATTTTAAGCAATAAAAGTCATAAACCTCCCTTGCGTTCCTCGGGCTTTGGCTCATACGAACGTTGGCTCTTGCGCGCCGTGTTAAACACTCAGAAACACGCTATGTTTAACAGGGCCATTAGCTCAGTTGAAGCGGCAGTGCGCGGCGCAAATAGCTCGGAGCACTGATGGCCGTTGGGGCGGGAAAGTTCTGACCTGGCGACCGCGGACAGGACCACGCAGCGTCAGCAGGCCCATCACCATGATGGTCTGACGACCTGGTTGCCACCGTAACCGTCGCTGAAAGCAGGCGGCACAAGAGCGGGAAGCTTGGAAAACCATGAGGAAGGCCTATGTCCTGAAGTGGGCGTCAAATGACTGATGATGATGATGACGTAGCAGGACTGTCAAATCACTCCAGCCAGCCTATCTTCTTCCAGAAAGCCAGCAGTGCTCTCACAGTGAATGGTCACGTGGACGGTGTCCTATTTATTGAGGCATGCTGGGCATAATCAATATGTCAATAGGCTATATATGTGAATTGCATGGTAAGTTAGGTGTTAAAAATTTAATTACCTTAATTCCCGACGTTTCGGCAACGTCGCAGTTACCGTGATCACGGGTAGGGTGAAGTGGCGAGTACCATCAATTATTGTAGTGAGGGTAGGTCTGCAGTCAAGTCACTTTTGGTTTTTTGCCCATACATAGTATTGACGACCTCGTGGCGCAGCGGTAGTGCATCTGCATACCGTGCGGGAGGTCCCGGGTTCGAATCCCGGCTGGGGACACAAAAAAAAAACCCCAGGTCTTGGACGTTTACATGTTTGTGATGTCGTTGTTTCTGGTTCCCACGACACAGGGTATCCTAGTGTGGGGCCAGAAGCAATGTATGTGCCTGTATGTAAATGTTTATGTTTATGTTTATGTATGAGCATCATGAATCATTAAAGAATCCCATGGTTAGGTTGGGACACTCGATGAAAACGTCTAATCTCACTTGACTTGGTTGACTCGGAAAAACAAAATGGGAAAAACAAGATAAAGAAACCGGCCAAGCGCTTATCCGGTGACACGCAGTGTGGATTCCGTAGAAAGACGTTGTTTTATCTGCTTAACAGAACTAGCAACTTCATTAAAGTAATTTTCAATGGATTTCGTATGGAGTTTTCTTGAGTTGGTCGCCTATTACTTGTAAAAGAGAAACTTAAATTTTTCCAGGTTCACCTTCAGATTTGCCTGTTTGAGCTTCTCTAAAACGCCCAACAGCAGAGAGACATGTTCTTCGAAGGAGTTGTTGTTGACAATAATGTCATTCAAGTGAGCGAAAGCGTTGAGGTCGATGTCACGGGAGCATTCATCATCATCATCATCAGCCATTTGACGCAGGACCTAGGGCTCCCTCATGATTTTCCAAGCTTCCCGGTCTTGTGCTGCCCGCATCCAGTGACTCCCCGCCACAATAACCAGGTCGTTAGACCATCAAGTAGGGGGCCTTCCCACGCTGCGTCGTCCAGTCCGCGGTCACCAGTTCAGAACTTTTTCGCCCCAACGCCCATCAGTTCTAGGAGCTATGCGCCCTGCGGGAGCATTAGTTAAACCGAATGCGGTTGTTTTAAGACGGACACTACCTCTATCCGGTACATATTATGCCGTCTTGTCTCCTCACCCTGACCCAGACCCTTGTACCCATAGCGTAATTGCCAAAAAGCTTTGGAAAATCAACATTAGAAAGAAATTTCGCGTCGATTAAGTTGTTTAAAATTTCCGTTACTGAGTGTGAAACCGAGTAAGTGTTGTGGAGTGTACTGTTGTCATTTCCTTGACCAAACTTTTCTACCATTAAAGTTAGATGAAAAACATATTTGATACCGCTTTTATACCTCGTATTTTGGCTCGAGGACGACCATTTACAACAAAACTTCTATAATCTGAAGCAAAAATCCAAATTCTAAGATAATGTTTCAGTTATTAAGATCACCTAAGATGATGGGGGCTTGGGGGGGCAGAGCCACCTGCATTAAAAAAAACATTCCCCCCTCACCGGAACAGCGGGTTACGTTAGGTTATACTTGTGATCTCACCGCGCACAGCGAGCGAAGCGAGTACGCGGGGCGAGGGCGCGGTAAAGACGCGTCGTCTTTCCAATAAACTTTTGTACAAAATGTACTGAAGGGACACGGACGGGCCGAAGCCAACACAGAAGAGACGGGGGTGAGGGCGCGAACTCTATATAATGTATCGCGTCTTTTCCGTGGGTGGCCAAGGCCTTAGTGACACACTCTGTCCGAGCGTAAAATCGGAGCTTTCATGTACTTTCATGTTTCGGTACTTACCTGCCTGTTTAATTTAAAAAACTTGTTAAGTGAACTAATTTTAGTTTACTTTTTTTCCTATAGAGCAAAGCCCATTTATGAATAACTTCTTGGTCGCGACAGCCTTTTACGACCTAATTGAGTAGATTCTTAAAGGTTTTATTGAGCTTCAGGATCGCATAGCTTGGTTTCAAAACCATATCGTTGTATCATTATTAATTGTGATTAACTTGTAGCAGCATGTTAATCTACATATTTTCTCTACATATAATATATGTAATAATTATATAATTTAATCCACATGTTAATGTAGAGATTTAGGGCCAGTTTCTGAATTGAGAATTTCGCTAAGTAAATGTTTAACTGTAGTGCTGTCTCATCGAATTTCTCAGAAAAGAGCGTGACAGAAAGTTACTTACGTATTTGCTTAGTGAAATTCTCAATTCAGAAACAGACCCTTAGTTTCTCAGAGTAATACATGGGACTTTTATTCACCGATCAACTCAAATTGTTACAACCAAAAATATACCTATATTGTAGTAACGATTTCTGGTTGAAAATCACTTAGGTAGGTCTTTAAACATGACTTCGACGACTGGTCACTTAATTCAGTACCTTGTTCGTAATTTGGACCCCGTGCCAAAGCATTACTTTTGGGTAAAATAATGGCATTTTTTCTTCTAAGAAAACTAATTTGAAGGCCCATAAAAATCTGATGGCCGGCGCATTATTACGTCATTACCATAATGCACCCGAAATGGCGTGTCTCGTTGTTTATGAATAAAACAACGATTTGTATGTATGAGGAGACGAGGTGGGGCCTGATGGTGTGTGTAGAGTCGGCTGAATGCTGAAATATCTCCTTCTTTGCTGTAATTGCACATAGGTAATGGATAGTTACTCAGAAGCTACTTAGCCTGGCCTGCGCTAACATTATCTGACAGCTCTATCTCTCTGTTTATCCAACGGTAAGGTCTATCCAGTGAATAAGGTCAAAACCGTCTAGCACTATGACATTTGCAGAGCTATCCATAGATAAACTGTATGAGTGACAACTCTGTCAATCACCTATTTATTCGTTTATCCATGGATATGTATTTATTTATTTACTTACTTATCCAGTGACTTGGCGCAAGTCGCTTTAGTGACGTTCATGAGTTCATGACTCACCTTCCGGGAGGCAGAGGACAGAAAGAAGTGGCGCACCTAGGGGAGGTCTATCTTCAGGAGTGTGCAAACAATAATGAGCTGATGGCTTTGAGTGGATTGGATCATCAACTTTCGTTGGCTGCAAAAGTTTAGAGTAGATTAGAACACTTTATTGTACACACCAGAATACAAAATAGGCCTACATGTCTTATGTCTTGTTTAGATCTTTTGCCGCCGCGTTGCGTAAGCTCTACTTTAATTTGTACCAATTGAAGATGAATGGAATGTGTGAGAGTCAATCTTGAATAAGATAAGTGGTAAGTGAGGTAGCTAATGTAGGAATCATTAAAAGAACGAAGTGATCTGCCCGAGCCCCAGATAGCAACTGGCAGTAAACTTCATTCCACGAAACGAGCTCCCAAAGAAAATCGTCTATGTGCGCACATTGTAGATGCGCGTGACCTTCAATAGCCACTAACCTACCTTATGAAGCGGTCCGTCTTCCCTTATTGTTTCGCTTATCTCTAGCCGCGCATATTGACCAATGAGATGCGAGTATTTGTTGCCTAGGAGTTCAAGTCGCAGAACGGAGTATAGACTCTTCCTCTTTCAAGTCAAAAACGTCGACTTTTCTTCAGCATCCCACTCCCAAACCCACACCACTGCGATCGTGTTGTATACTGCCCCCAAGAGATCCTGTCAGTTGTATTTTGGAGCTCAAACGCAGACACAAAGATGTGATATGATATTTTCTGCATCTTTCAGCAGTAGACTACAATTTGACAACTTTGTTTAAAAAAAAATAGCAAAACCATACCTAGCTGGTTGATACTTAGACCTGGTTCATTATGACTGTCGTTTCTATACTTGCGAATGAATACCCCGTAATGCGCATCCATTTGCGTTAATGCAAACCCATAAATTAATACCTTCTATGCATTCCTCGCTATAAACTTCAATCAGGGGGTAAAAACTGCGTAACTTATAGTCCTGGAGGTAGGTCCAATTAAATCAAAGAATCGTCAAGATGAATGGCTACGGTCAAAGATTAAGAAAAACCTGCTATAGAGATTCGTCACAGAGTGTTCTGCGTTTATCGAAAAACGTCCGAATTAAAACGTTTATCTAAAATTGTACAATTTACATTACCCTCGTTAGGTCCAAAAGGGTGGGGCTGTGTCGGGTTGTACGGCCGTTGGTTTAACGTTAAACGTTTATAAGTAAGCGTTAATTTTTAGCTCAAACTGCGCACTGGCGCTATCTAGCGGTACGAGTCTAGAAGGTCTGTGTATTGATCTACTCAACGATATATAAATGAATTGCATGCGATACGTACTTACAGAGTTACAGCTCTCGCCGAGGCGACCTGTTTTGGTTGCATGCAGTTTTAGCAAGTGACCCCTACTGCCGAACTGAAAGAGGTTTCACGTCAAAAAATCATCGTCATGTCGCTGTTAGGGTATCAAGTAACTGAAATTCGGCCGCAAAATGGATTCCGTGGACGCCTTAGAGGAGTGAACCAGCCCTGATTGACGGAGAGCAAGCCTGATGACTCGGGATATTGCGTCCGGACTGTAATTACTCTCGGGGATCATTTTACTGCGCCGGATCATTATGGAGCTACGTGACAGGAGCGGGTTGGCTCTGGCGGGGTAGCAATTTCTCGATCTATTAAGTCTGGGATAGGTCTTTAGGCGTGAAGGGAGCTTAAGGCGGCTTGTACCAAGTCGCTGGTTAAGTAAATAAATAGATGAATACGTATCCAGGGACAAGCGAAAGAAAGTAGCTTATTTACAGCAGTCATCCAATTTATGTGTTTATAGTTAATGAATGTCATGGTGCAACACGTTTTTGGACTTATTCACTGGGTAAATCTTATGCCTGGACAAATTTATAGACAATGCTGTCAGCTAGCATTGGTGCAAGCCAGCCTCAGTATTTTTGAACTAAAATACGCTAAATTGTGATGTGTAAATATTAAAATAACGCAAAACCTGAGAACCGTTTGATTGTTGATAATTAAACCAGTTGCAATAAGAAAATCCAAATTTCCAGTTCAAATTCCTCTATTTTTAGGGTTCCGTACACGAAGGCTGTATCTCATGGACTGTGATAGCGGCTCGATATTAATAACGGCAACAGGTAGATGCTTGAAATATTCATAGAATATTCTGTTCTATATAAGCTTCAAAAATAAATAATTAAAATAAAATAAGTATTTAACCTTCCTCAGGGAAGAGACCCGTGCCACTCGGTGGGGACATAATGGGTTGATGATGAAGTATTAAGGGGGGCTCCCATACGACAAACGTGATTTTTTTTGGCCGTTTTTTGCTCGATATTAATAACGGCAACAGGTAGACGCTTGAAATATTCAAATGTTGTATAAATAATGCTACGGAAAGGGTTCCATCCAAAAAAGAGGATGGCTACATAACAGAAGTGAAAACTAATATGACTTAAAAAAAATATATTTAGATAGCCGAGTATACGCGACGGTTAGATTCAGCGTCACTGACTTGAGCGTGGCGGTTCAGTTTCATTCCCTGTTCAGAAAAAGGGTGCCTAAAGTTCTATTAAAAATTACGAGTAATCGATTGGTACTACCAAATTCCAATCTAACTTAATCAGCCCATATAAACCTCCCCGAAGGCACACGACTTTTTCTTCCACTTCTTCTGAAAAAGTTCTACTAGAAATCCAAAAATGTAGGTATTTGTAGCACAGTGACTTAGAAGTCATTGGTCCACGCCGAGATTTGAACCCGGGATCTAACGCATATGAAACCACAGGTTTGTCAAATGAACTACCTACCTCCACTAATTTTCTTTAATAATGTGTCAAGTGGCTTTTGCTACCGATTGTTTACATCATTTAATTACACACAGGCTACTTCTATGGTCCTGTTTTATTTATTTGTTCTGGCTGTTGTGTTTTCTTTCTGTCATTGTGCATATTATGTTACTTATCTTCCTATTTACCTACTACCAATCCGGACTTGGCCCCCGTGGTGGAGTATGGCCTATACCTTCCTCAGGGAAGAGACCCGTGCCCCTCGGTGGGGACATAATGGGTTGATGATGATCTTCCTATTTTATTTTGTTTCTGTGATGTGTCTTGTTGGTATAATAAACCATTTTTATTTTTATTCTTCTAAATATCTCTACAAGATGTAAATCAATGATGAAAACATGTTGAATTAACCTGTGAGTATTTACAGTCAACGACAGATGCAAATTGAATTTGAATCGTTGAAACCAAATACTGCCAAATTGTGGTACTAAATAATACGCTTGTCGCTTGTAGTCTGTTTTTTTTTACGTAGCCTCGTTTGTGTCCCACTGCTGGGCAAAGGCCTCCCCCAACTCAGACCTCAGACCACTCCGGCATGTGTCGGTCGAGGTCGTCTCGCCAACGTCTTCTTGGCCTACCTCTCCTGCGACGACCGCCTTGTTGCACCCACTCGGTGGCAAGTCTCGCCCACCTATCCGGGTGCATTCTACTGATATGCCCTGCCCAGCTCCACTTCAACCTTGCAGTCTGGACACCCACATCAGCTATGCGTGTTTTTGAGCGTAGCGATGGACAATCCGTCTCTGACGCTCAACATGCTACGCTCCATAGCTCGCTGGCAAACCTCTGTTTTCTCTGTTTATTCCTTAGAAATATACACGTGAAGCTATTAAAATAATTATAAAAAGCAGTTACGGTAAAATCGTCCCAAAAACACTTACCTTATACCATTTTCCCTAAAAGCGTTTTTACGTCGGTTAATTTGAACTTATTCTGTAATAGACATAATTGTATGCATACCGTTCGCCAGTCTCTGATTGTGGAAAGCTAATGACACGCGAGGTCCGAGAATAAATGTGTCTAAAATTTTAAATACATGGCACCTAAGCCGAGGATTCATTCATAAGCACAAGCGGGGGCGGCGGCGATTTCGATCGTAGGAAAAATCAAGGAATCCAACTCATTCATAATTCTCCTTTATAATTTCAATAAATCATCATCATCATCATCATCATTCAGCCACAAGAAGTCCACTGCTGGACATAGGCCTCCTCTATGGATTTCCAAAAAGACCGGTTGGAATTGGCCTGAATCCAGCATCTTCCTGTCACTTGGATGAGGTCATCTGTCCATCTTGTGGCTGGTCGTCCTACGTTGTTTGTCGATATGTGGTCTCCATTCGAGAACTATGTGCCCCGCCCACTGCCACTTCAACTTACTAATCCGCTGGGCTATGTCGACGACTTTCGTTCGTCTACGGATCTCATCATTTCTGATCAATCAATCCTTCCTTCATAATTTGCTGAAATTAAATCCTAAGAACTCATAGCGACCATCAAAACGAAGAAGATAATTTAATGTAATATGGTTCGAACCGAACGGTAGAGACTTCTCCACCGTAGGGAAACATGTGGGGAAATGGCGCGTAGACAGAAAAAAACCTGCGCAACATCACAGAATGGACTGGATAATCAACGTCGATAATCTATTTGGCTTGGCAAAGAGAAGAGACAACTATGCAGAGTTAACGGATCTCAGATAGTGAAGAGGCTCTGATAAAAAAGGTGATTCTTTGATAGAAACTTTGTTTCATGTTGTTGGGCATAATACTCTGAACCTAGAGCCTAATACACACATAGATATCAGCACAACAATAGCTGTTATTTGCCTCTATCTAGTAGTCTACTAAGTGATAGTAGTACAATGTCATACCAATAGTATAAACCGCGCAAATTAAATAGGCATCTCTCGCGATGAAAATCGAATCGCGAGGCGTCGAGTTTAGTCACAAGGGTTATACCATCAAAATGCGATTGGTTAGTAGACTACAATAGTGGCAATAACACAACCATTACCGTACTAATATCACTCTATTGAACAATTATGCATTAAGGAGACTTGCCCCTCGGGGGCCTGTTTCATAGAAATACAATTCATGGTTTACTATGACAAATCCATGTACATTGCAAAGTCGTTCAGATGAACAAGTAGGAAGAATTCGCTACGCAATGAACATCGAATTGTCATAATAAACTATGAATTGTAGCATTATGAAACTCGGCCCTGGTGTCGCATCTGCCTATTCTTAAAGCAGCCTACATACGTCCTACTGTAGGGCATAGGCCTTCTCTCGGGGAGAGAGTGTTGGCTTAATCACCACGCGTGCCCATCGCGGATTGGGGATTTCAAGCGCTGTGGTATGTGAATAGCTCAGACACTCAGGTTTCCTCACGATGTTTTCCTTCACGGTTAGCGAGTGGTACTGCTACTATAACTTCACAAATGTACATAGAAAAGAAAGTCATAGGTACATACCCGCACTGGGAATCGAACCTGGGTCTTTCGCTTCCGAGTCCACTAGGCTAGCACCGCTCCACTATCTGCCTATACTCTCACCCTTATTGCACAAATAGTGTGAGCGTTCGTGTCTCTGATGGGACAACTCACGAGCAACTAGAGCACTGAGTAATGAATGTGAACTTGTATTTATGTTGATTGATGAAAAAGACTAGTCTAGAAGACATCGTGAGGATAGAGTTGATAAGAGAGGGTTCTTTTACTTATTTATTTAAAAGGTAAACTTACCTGAGTGGCATTTAATAAATATAATAATCAGTTTTGAACTAGGATGCAACCCAAAAGCACTTTATACAGCACGATACTTATAATTATTCTGTTATTTTACCGGCTAGATAATCCCGCACTAAGCTTCATATTCGGGCCATCATATGTGGCAAGCGAGGCGAGTTTTGTGGAAACTAAAGACACTTGGGTTTCCTCACGATGTTTTCCTTCACATTTGGCGAGTAGTATTGTTACTTCGAGTACACAAATGTACGTAACTTGAAACACAAAGTCATAAAACAGCCATTATCATCATCATCATTCAGCCACAAGAAGTCCACTGCGGGACATAGGCCTCCTCCATGGATTTCAAAAAGACCGGTTGGAAGCGGCTTGCATGCAGCGTCTTCCTGCCACTTGGATGAGGTCATCTGTCCATCTTGTGGCTGCTAGTCCTACGCTGCGCTTGCCGATATGTGGCCTCCATTCGAGAACTTTTCGGGCCCATCGGCCATCAGTTTTCGTGCCCCGCCCACTGCCACTTCAACTTACTAATCCGCTGGGCTATGTCGACGACTTTCGTTCGTCCAGCCTACCAGCCATCAGCCGGTATTAACCCAGGACTTATCTGATGTAAGCCAAGCGTTCTATCAGTATTTTGCAAGGATGTTATCCAAGTGGCAGGAAGACGCTGGATGCAAGCCGCTTTCAACCGGTCTTTTTGGAAATCCATGGAGGAGGCCTATTTCCAGCAGTGAACTTCTTGTGGCTGAGTGATGATCATGATGATAGTATAACTATATATAGATAACTATAAAAGACATTTGTCTTATCTTGTCCATTTTTTATTGGTTTATTCCATGCTATTCATTTCATATTCATTTCTTGTTGGTATAATAAATGTCTTTCTTCTTCATATTCTCTATTGCTCAATCACATTTCCCTCATTCACCAATAAAATTTGGAAGATTTTACTATGTTTACAGATTTTAAACCACGGCAGAGTACCTACTTGGTGAGCGCGGAGGAACCCCAAAAAATGTTCGGGACAGCCTGAGATTACCGTAATTTCGTCGCACCACGTGTCTCGGCGACTGTGTGGTACAAAAACGTAATAACTAGGTGCTGTACACAAAGTACTGTCGCGCCCACATGTGGCAGAGAGTTTTATTGTCTAGTGTTCCACAGATTCATGAGTAATAGTAACAATTTTTAAATTGGAAACTCGGTTAATTAAGTTGAAACTTTTTTTTAAAGAAAAATATGGAGTTTCTTAACTAAATTTTTCTGTATCTTCAATAATTGATTAGCAATTCAACGTTTTCAGTTAGCTTTATTGCAACACTGATAAAATGACGAATACACCACAGCTGTCAAATAAAGTACATAGATAACAAATGTCAAAAACAAACAAACGACACCAACCAACGACACAGAACTCTTTTTTTTTACCTCCTAAACGGACGAAAGCACATTCAAGAACCATGCATAACAAGTTAAAAATAAATAAATGTGTAAAAACAGGTTTCTGAACGATTTCATATGGCTGTCACATTAGAATGTTGCCACTCTTTACATTGTTTAGGTTTACAATAAATATTTATAATATATAACAATATTGTTTTGCCAAAAAATTACAGGGAAATATGTCTATTTAGTAGTCACACAGTGTTATGTGTATTTTTCTCTTTTTGCATTTTTCTGGCGCATGGTCTTGGCCGAAAATGAAACAACTCCTTTTTAAGGTGCATTTCTAGGCGCTTGGAATCATCAATGTGCGATAAGTACAAGAGTCGATTAAGCCGATACTCCCCCCCTTTTTCGTGCTTTGGAACGTATGACAGCATGCTTGCTTATGCACTTTTCTGCACGCCAATCCATCGCAACCAGCAGAAGACATGCGAGCCAGTTTTCTGGGGGCTGGCTACTGTATTTTACCGGTATGCCATAATCACAGATACCTGTTTCGTACACACCGGCCCGTGCAATAGCGAGTGAGATCATGCATCGCCTGCCGTAATTAAAATATCTCGCGTGCTTATAATTTTATCGTTTGAAAGGAGACGGATGGTTGATGGAATTGGTGAGTTGTTGCCGGTGATTGGTCTAGGATTGCGTTGGTGTTGTTGGGTGTGTGATTCCATGTATCCTAGATTAATATTCCTTCTGATAAATAATAATATATAGTTGTGTAGAGACCAAATAGTCTCTTAATATTGTCTAGTAATCTATAATTCATTTTGTAGGTATTCACGTAATTGAATAAGTAAGTATTATTTAAGTACATAAATACAGAGTGTTAATTTGCAAGCGTGCCATATTCCATATGCCATACGCTTGCAAATTAACACCCTGTATATGTACGTTACGTAATATGTAATCATAAGTACCTATATTCTTGTAATCTTTCGCTATACATTTTTGTAACCATTATACTTCAAATTCTCTTATGTATGTTCATCCATCTACCCACTATATTCTTCCTGCAATCGGAGACATCCAAAGGTTGTCCGGAATGATCTCTTTAAGCGATAAGACCGCCAATTGTATACCACTACTTAGGTATAAGAAATTATTTGTAATTATTTCACCTGGTTGTGCAATAAAGTGTTCTCTATCTATCCTTCTATAATAAATCTGTAATTTTTTTCTCTGCCTAATACCTATTATGTCTGTCTCACTCTGTTTTTATGTGCGAGCACCACATAAAAACCACTGAACGGAATGCAGTAAAACTCACCAGAATTATAGCTTAGGTTCCCCTGTAATATATAGGCTACAAAACATCACGCTTAAGTGAATGGGGGGCTAAGGAAATCACCATAAGCTGTGAGGTATTTGAACAGTGGTTTTACCACAATGACGGATACTTTTGTGAACGTTGACGAGAAATAAAAAACAGAAATTCACGATACGTTTGGTTTATTCGATAAACAGTAAAATATTTCAATTGTTCGACAATGAATTACAATATAATGATGAGCGACTCGACAGTAAGTACACTCGAGAGACGTCTTTTCACGTCAGCAGTTATGCTCAGAATGACTCAAAAATCTTGACCTTCGATGTCACGACATCGAATATCGATTATAAAATTTGATAGAATAAAATAAACTGGAACTCGTGGATAAATTAAATCGATAAATAACACAAGCTTATACATTTAACCAGGTTGTGAAGACCCAGTCAGTGTACGCACTAACCGGCGGAAATATCTTTATCTGTTACTGTGGGAATTGGCCATATTGCGATGTGCCTAAATAATTCCGCCGCGTTATATGGTGCGCACAATTTTACTATCAAGAATTATAAAAATAAACTGCTAATACAATGTAAGTAAAATTAGTACTGCACATATTTAAAGCTGATAAAAGAATTGAATGAACTATTCAATTTATTATTTAGAATAAAAGTTTCGGAAGTAAACCTTCATAGAAAACATTGTTTTTTATTTTTATTTTTAGCACCGGACAAATGGAGACAAATTTATTTTTTATTTTATTAGTATTGTTATGTTGGCTTTATGTTAACTTTTTATTTCTGACATTTAAAAAAAAGTTTAGGATGAGACGGTATAGAGCACGCGCCATCACTCATGCCCCACAGAGAAGACCTTGTCCGTATTGACATAAGAACGAAAATGTCTTAGCTCAATGAACTTCAGTGGTGGTGCAGACTCTGCGTTTGAAGACCTTTTCAGCCCTTTACGGGAAAGTAACAAAACTGCGTGTGCAAGATGACGAGCGATCACAAAGATTTTTATCGAACTAACTCGATCTTTGTGTCGAATATTGTAAAGAAAATGGCACAGAACCCTTCGTGCGCGAGTCCAACTTGCACTTAGCTAGTTCTTATTTTTCATTATTACAAGGTTCTTTATATTTAAGTTGAAGCCCGACATTTGATCTTATGCCTAATGAGGATCGATCTGCAATATTACTTGGTATCATTTTACGAGGAGTCGTAAACAGATACGTAAAACATAAAATGATAGGTACCGACTTCTTCAAGTTATTATGATGGGCAAGTCTGAGGGGAAGACGTATGGAGGAGAATAAAATAAATAACTTCCAAAAAATACAATCACTTGTCCTAGTCACAAACTGGGAGACCCTGTGCTATGGTAGCCAGGCAAAGATATCACAAACATGGAAATACACCCAGACTGAGGCCATTTGTACCAATGTACGGAGAAGAGTGTATGAATAAATTCGTGGCTCAGAAACATCATCAGTTCATCAGCTATCATCAACATATATTTATTTATCAGGGAATGGACCGATGTAGCCAACATTAAAGACCTGTTTCGCATGCAGTGAAAATTAAAATGAATATGAAGAGCTGATATATAGTTTTGCAATACGTGAAACTGAAACTGAACTATACATAAGCAGCCTATATACGTCCTACTGTAGGGCACAGGCCTTCTCTCAGGGAGAGAGTGTGGGCTTAATCACCACGCGTGCCCACCGCGGATTGGCGATTTCAATCGCTGAGGCTCAGACACCCAGGTTTCCTCACGATGTTTTCCTTGACCGTTAGCGAGTGGTATTGCTACTATAACTTCACAAATGTACATAACTTAGAAAACCAAGTCATAGGTATATGCCCACATTGGGGATCGGACCTGGGTCTCCCGCTTCTGAGTCCGACGTTCTACCCACTAGGCTACCACCGCCGAATAACTGAACTATAATTGGTTTGAACTGGACAATCGCAATCTCTCACCAAACCTATATCTATTCCGAAAGAGATCATGTCTCGGCACTAAGCCATATCCTATCCACCATCCTTATATCCCTGGCAGTAGTCTGTGGCCGTCGCCGGGAGCGATGCTCTGATCGAGCTACCGATACGGGAGTGCCGCGGGCGAGCAGTCATTAGCGCGGCTCTGATGCAGGCCCTGACCCTTTCTCGGGCCTATATTGCTTTTCGGGTGACCATGGTTTGTTATTAACAAAGGCACATACTTCTTACAACTTAAACTTTCGTAAGCACTGCACATTTTATATGTTGATTTAACGATATATTTATTTATTGATAAAAGTAAGTGAAACCGTAAAATCAATATATAAAACACATATTTATTTTTTTGTTTCATTTCGGATTCGTTAGAAAATTCATGTGTAAACTCAGCTTTAGTAAGTGTTTTAGGATAAGCCGATAATAGTAGTAAGTATTAAGTAACTATTTGACTAGTTGTTAAGTGTGACACCATTACAGGAATTACATATTTTTTAGTAGTAACTGATAACTAATATTATAGTGTTAACTTCATTTACTAAACTTTGTATTTTTATGCTGTATGAGCGAAATATATAATTTGTAACATTACTGAGTTAGTAACATCTAACACAGGTACGGAAACGTTCCTCAAAATTATCTCGAGGTTATTTGAGATTTACGTTAACTGAAAGATGAAAAGAAAAAAAATGTGCCAGTTTTGTAGGTGTATGTGGTTCTTTATGACTCCACGGGGTTAAACCATTTGAACAATTTTTATAATGAGGATTTAAATAAAAAGTTGTAAGTATTACTAGTCATTGTTATAGAAATGAAATAAACAACATAAACATAAACATAAACATTTACATACAGGCACATACATTTACATACAGGCACATACATTGCTTCTGGCCCCACACTAGGATACCCTGTGTCGTGGGAACCAGAAACAACGACATCACAAACATGTAAACATCCATGACCTGGTTTTTTTTTTTGTCCCCAGCCGGGATTCGAACCCGGGACCTCTCGTATGGTATGCAGATGCACTACCGCTGAGCCACGAGGTCGTCAAAGGTCGTTAAATGTTACGAAATAAACAGGTTTTCTCTATAATTTATTCTATTTACGTTAACCTATCGAATAAAACCACTAAGTGATTAAGAAGAAAAATGTTGCTGTAGGTACTGGGCCACTAATTTTATAGGTACCCGATTTCAATAAAATATTGCAGAATTATCTTTGTAGAATCATACTAACACTACCGCTACTGCACATACTTGGAATTAAGAACAACAAATCATCGCGTTTTTTTGTTATTTATTATTTTATAGCACGCAGGACCCCGCCTGAAAGATGATGCCTTGCATTGACGGAGTCTGAAGGTGACAGGAAAAAAAACTTATTATGAAAACAAAACACCTTACTGGTAAAAGCATTTACCTCCTAAGCGCTGGCGCCTTATACATATAACCGATAACTTTCTTCACTCATACCAAATGCTTTTAAACTAGCAAATCTAGAAAACCTGTTGATCTTAGTTCAATATTTTTTTTATATGAATTTTTTGGACAATATGTTCTTTTTTAATTACCAATAGTTTCAGAAGATTCGGAGCAGTTTTTAGCTCCAGGGGTTAAGAGGTTAAACAAACCCTAGCTGAGTTCATAGAATTTCAAACCTCAGCGGTTCCTCTCATTCAGTTTCTTGTGATGCCAGTAACAACCGGGTTGTCAATACCTTTAATTTAACTTTTCATTTGTCAAAATCGGTGCAGTTGTTTAGCCGCTGCGCAGTCCCAAAGAAACATACATACCTACATACGCTTACAAAACATAGCCCTCTTTTCTTTTTAAAGTTGCTGAAAAATCGTAGTTCGGCTAAAAATTCATTGGTCTTTGTCACTGAAGGCGCTAAGTGACATGGAACAAAAACATGCAATTGCGACAGTGGCGTTAACTGACTAATAAGTCTTCTTTATGCTTCGCGTATAACAATAAATAAATAGAAGATATGACCCCCGAAATGAGCAATTTCTGAAACACTTTATGTCTTATGATTTTTTTTTCTCAGAATCTGAGCTATATGATTTTATAAAATTCGCGCTTTACGCGTCCTACTACTAATGTCGCAGCCTCCGGTAAATCATTTCATTTCATCATCAGCCATCCGACGCCCACTGCCTCCTTCGTGGTTTTCATAAATCATTTGGCTACACAGAACCTTATCTTATCCTCTTCTAGTATCATTAAGATCTCCAAGAAAATGGGGGGTTCTACAATACAAACTAATACAAACAACATCGAGAAAAAATATTTTGGCGACAGAGGTTCGAACCCGAGCTTATAATATTACAACCCAAGGTACAGTCGCCCATATAAAACCTGAATTTAGGGTCTCGTATATATTTTAATACCTTTGTTTGAGTTGTGATAGGTAAGTACTTTCTATCTCGACAAACATCTTTGTAACCGATGGGTTCGTAACGCTACCTCATAATTCTTAGAGCAATTTCGTGGTCAAGCCTACTCAATAATTAATACGTACGGGCACAGTACAGGCGTAGATGGTAATGTAATAAATAAAAAAAACAAAAGCAATCTACGACAAAAACCTTCATCCGCTGCCTATCTAACTAGCGGGGTAGTTCCGCTTCTGACCAGAGAATGTTCACCCCGATATGCTCAATCAACAATAATCTTATCGGAGGTCGAATTAACTAGTCACGGATTTAAAGTAATTTTAATCTTCGCGTAATCAATTCTACAGTATTGTATTACATTGCGTGGTTATGTGCTTCATTACTAGCTTAATTTGCGCACTAAATTAAATCAGGAATTAAAAAATCGACGTAAAGAATTTACATTCTCTTTGCTAAATGTCCCCTGTGCTATACAGGCTTAAGCTGAACTAATATTTAAATAGTCGTTATTATCATTCTTAGCGAGATTCATTAATAGTTCAAAATTAACGTGGCCAGCTGGTCAAGGGCAAACTAGACTAGAGT
This sequence comes from Yponomeuta cagnagella, assembly GCA_947310995.1. Lineage (NCBI taxonomy): Eukaryota > Metazoa > Arthropoda > Insecta > Lepidoptera > Yponomeutidae > Yponomeuta > Yponomeuta cagnagella. The sequence goes on along the minus strand of OX371270.1, from coordinate 16,113,157 downwards.
ACGGAGGATTTCGTACACGTAATTATTTGTCTTTCTTAATAGAAATGTATTTCATCATCAACAGTTATTTTCACTTCCTGCGGTTCACTGGCAGAAAATGCTTGCAGCATCAAATCCGCCGCATTGTCATTTTAAATCTTACTTATGTGCAATAAACGTATTATTAATAATAACAATAATAAATAACACCACAATTAAAATAAACTGTTTTTTAAAATATCTGCCGTTGCCGCTAATGCGTAGTTACAGGTACAATTTATTGTACATAAAACTTGGCTTAGACCTACGTAGTTACCATGACAGGAGTTTTGTTTACGATAGCTTCAGAGTTTTTTTCGAAAAAACAGTTTATGGCAAGCACAGAAAAATATAGTAGGCAAGTTTACGCCTGCCATGTTTCTAGAATAAAGTTGTGTTCATGTAGTCCCAAGATAAAAGCTGTTACCGCTGTGTGTTGGAGCAATAGACAGGGAAACGCAGCCAGCAACTTTTACGTAACACTGTCAAAAAAAAAGATACATTCCTTACACAAAAAAAAATCTACATTAACGAGAAGAAAAGGTAACAAATTGTTAAAATCTTTGTCGGTACAAATATTCAAGCCCAAAGTGGAACAACCTCAGGATTTATTATTAAATCGGTGGCGATCTAATGAAATCGATACTGACGTAATGTGGAGCAAATAACCTCTTCGCGGAGCGTGGCTTCGAAATTACTATAATCGGGCCCGGGAATCGAACGCGGCTACCGGCGGTTGGAAGCTATCAAAATTCCAGCTCGTCACGTTCTAAACTGGTATTGAACATCGTTAAGTGCTACCTTATGTAATTAAAGTAGTGGAGTACTGCGTTTTGTACAGGATATAGGGAATTTTTGGAGTCCATCGAGTGCATTACCTTACAAAATTGATAATTCGATGAATTCCCTATATCAGATGTGAGTGCTATAGGTATAAACAAACAATTAGTGTAATAATAATAACTTCCACACAATACAATCACTTGACCTGGTCCTAAACTAGGATACTAAACTAGGAGCCTAAAATAGAAAAAAAAAAATTGTTTATTCTGTAAAAGGTGCAAACATTTTTAAATAATCTTATTTCCGCCAAAGTAAATAATAGTTTCTTGGCAGATTTACTCTCAATTTAGTTACTTAAAATAGGTACCTAACAAATGACTTAAATTAAGTTTACAAAGAAAAGTAAAAGAAGATACTTAACATTAGGATAAATTTATGGTAATCAATCAGAAATCAGAAATCAATAATTTATTTCAACGTAAAGAATTTACATTCTGTTTGCTGAATGTCAATGTACTATGTTACTATGTTAGCCGCTGCCTTCGGGCCGTATTTGTAGTGGAGAAAAAGGCAGCGGGAAAAAAAACTCCACTCTGACCATCTTTTCTCAATATCATCTTAAACTTATACATCAAAGCCTATATGATATGATTCCGTGATGGCCACTAATAACTTTAAAAGCCAAAATAACACTTCTTACAAAAGTAGGAAAAACAGTAATGCTGCGGCCAGACACACGAACAGCACCCGTTCACGAGCATAACGCAGGGGTCAGCCATCACCAGTCTCAACCATTTTAGAGGGAGATAGGTGACCCGGCCACCACGCCACCATTCGAATGACCTTTAGCAAACCTGCAGATTGAGTTCTTGTCAGCTATACTGGTTACAAACTGGTTCATTCATTCAGAAGCTACACACTAAGCTTTTGTTCCTCGGTGGCGCTTGTGTCACTCCCTGGAGCCTCTTAATGACAACTTTTGTTCTATGAGTTTCTTTTCAGATATGTAATTCGATGTATTAGGGCTTTTTTTATTTAGCCTCCAAAATTTGGGTGTCCCACTACTACAGGGCAAGGGGAGGCCTTTTATATTACATCTGGGCATTACATAACTTTATTACGTTCGCGATTTATCGCTCTACCAATGACGCAGTCTTTAGTAAATTATTTTTCTACATAGAAGAATGTCCATTCTATGCAACTCGTATAACTATCTACGAAACAGCGCGACTTAAAGCAGAATAATCGCGAAAATTCAAAATTTATTTCTTCAAAAAAATTTAAAATTTTACGAAAGTCGTGAACAAAAGTTGTTGTAAACGACAAAATCTAACCGATATATTTCGGAAACTGCGCATTTTAGTAATAAACCAGTATTATCGGCGGTGGGCACGCGTCGTGATTTAGCCAGTACTCTCTCTCTCTCTCTCTCTCTCTCTCTCTGAGAGAAGGCCTGTGCCTTGCAGTGGGACCTATATGTCGTCATCTGTCTACCAGGTGACACAGCATTTTTCTTTTTCTACTTTCGATCGTCCTAGACGTCTCACTTGCTTTCTCTAAAATTTACTCATAGTCGCATTTTTTGTTCAGCTTATCCTCTTTGGTCCTTCTTTTCCTCTTTCCTCCTTCAGCACCACATCTCAAAAGATTCAAAGTTTATACCGGTCGATTTGTGTACATTAACACTGCACTTAGTGCTAAAACCTTTTATAACAGCATGATAAGCATGTACTAGCAGAGTCGATGTATCGTTATAATGAGCTCTGTAACACTTTTTTTTTACTTTAAAGAGCAAGGTGGGTTATTATTATTATTACTTACAAACTACCTCGGGTAGAAAAAAAGGATTCAATAAGTCTTATTATAAAGGAACTAGAGATTACCAAAGCCTTTTTGATGGCATCACAATAAGTGAAAGGCACAGAAGTTTACATAATTGAAGTTAGATTTAACTTGTTAGCAAGACATTCAAACCTCGGGAGATATTATCTTCAAATCATGAACAAAAATCGTCTACAGAAAATTAATCAAAGGCCTGAAGAATATATAATGAATAAAATATTTAATTTAAATACAGCGGTGGTAGCAGTAACATTGGACTCGGAAACGAGAGATCCACCCATATTCGATTCCCAGTGCGGGTATGTACCTATAATTTTGTTTTCTAAGTTATGTACATTTGTGAATTTATAGTAGCAATACCACTCGCTAACTGTGAAGGAAAAAATCGTGAGGAAATCTGAGTATCTGAGCTATTCATATACGTCAACGCTTGAAATCGTCAATCCGCGGTGGGCACGGTGATTAAGCCCATACTCTCTCTATGAGAGAAGGTCTGTGCCCTGCAATGGGACGAGTATAGGCTGCTTATGTATTTAATTTAAAGTGATGAAAGTCTGTGTCATGAAAACTACGTACCTACAATGCTCGAAATTATGTGTACCAATGAAACAGTCCTTACATTCCACCACATTTCAAATAACAAGAACAAACCAGCAGATATGATCACTCCTCGCCATTACGCATTACCTCTCTATGTGCAGAGTACCTGTAAATTAGACAGTAACACAGGAAACGACTTCTTAACCCGTCAATGCCGACCACGATTAGTGATCAGCGATCAGTTGATCACCTATCACTCAAGATTGTGGAGCGAGCGCCGCGCGCGCCCGGTGTACGGTAAAATGGTGCCAAAGATTTGCGATTGGAACAGATGTGATGTCTACGTAGGTGCATCAAATTAAAGTATCTGGGAGATTTGTGCTTTTTGTGTTTCTTGGATTAGTTATCGAATTTTATCTGTGAGGTAATTACGCGTGCCTACAATTCTAGTGTGATTCTAAAGTTATTCTGTTCCGACAATTTCATTGGTGGCATAGGAATAAAGCCTCATAAGAATTCAATACGAGACGAGTGCGTCTTCTTATAATGTTTATTCTTATTCATTAAGAAATCCCCTATTTGGCCGAAGTATGTCCGCCTAGGATGTCCCTTACCGGCCCTTTCACCCTCATTCGCTCGATATATTTTTTCGTCAATCTTTCTTTCTTCATCCTCTCCATATATCCAGATCAACGTAACATTCCTTTCTCATTAATCTAGTCAATACATCTTCTTTTAGTCTACAACGTTCTCTAATTAAACTTTAGCGTATCATGTCATTTAAAGTAAAACCACACACACCCTTGTCAAGGACCTCATTTCTACTGCATTAATCCTACTTTCTTGATTCTTCTGCCACACCCAAGTCTCGCTACTTTACATAAGAGCTAGATTGGATACCCAATCTAGCTCTTTTGGTGATGTCTCGGATACTCACGAAAGAGTGCATGACACTGTTTACACAATTCCCTTTAAAATTTAAAAAAATATATTCCCTTTTGCTATACATAAGCAGCCTATATACGTCCCACTGTAGAGCACAGGCCTTCTCTCAGGGAGAGAGTATTTTTTGCTTTGTTCCTTCATAATTCTGTCAAATCTTAACTGATTTCGACAATTTTTTTTTTCGAATATACATAACGTCTTATTGGTCTCATTTTAATTTGGCTAAGGTGTGATGAAAATTTTTAGAGATGGAGAACGGAACTCTTCAATGGACAGCAGTAAATAAGGCCTTATGGGGCCAATCCCTTAGTGATATGTATATGTTTCATAAAATCTAGCGTAAATAAATATAGTCCCAGGGTACTTTATTTGGTGATGTTCTGGTAAAGACTTTCGGAGATGGGAATTGAGAACTTCCAATTTAAAAACAAAGAATTAAAGCAGTTTCATGGCCAGCATATATATTTGGGAAATTGACTCCCAATTATACTTCTACCATACCTACATGTACCTATACGTACTTCTAATTTGAATGTATTTTTTTAAACTATTTCTAACTTTTTAGTGCTGTAGCGTTTTGAAGTCGGTTCTTTATATCACCTTCACACTATCAATCCCTCGTAAACAGTCTCCCCAAATAGACAAATTCTTTTAATTGTTTGAAATAAATATTTTCAATCTTAATTTGTCGCCGGATTCCAGTCCTTATACATACATCCCTCATCCACTCGCTTACAAGCAGCTAGGTCTCGCACTGTTTCGAGGACTGGCCGCATTCAGCTGTGCTTGAAACCATCGCAAGGCAGTATCTAAGCATGTTAATCCAGAAGCAGAAGCAGCAGGTATGTTTTCATCTTGTTTATGTGACTAACTAGTACATGAATTACTGGCGGTGTCAGTCACGAAGCCCAATTTCAATTTCACTATCCTACATTGTTGCCCTGCGTTAGGTGCCCTTTATCTCCATCGACAAGACTAAGACATACTACATGCACTGCACCTCTTCTTTGGCACAAGTGGTAAGGAGAAGCGAGTCGCGAGGTTCGAAGCTAGTTCGGTTTTTCAAGCGATCGTTCGGATGACCGACGTTCTACTGTAGTTGGTGATTTTGAATTCGGAAAATAATTTTAAAAGTTTTTTGTACAACGTTGCTGAGGTCAGACGTGCACCCAAGAGAGTCTACTTCTAGTGAATTCATACTGTCCAGTCTACAAATGCATTCGTAATCATAGTCTTTGCCCTAAGCCATAAGTGCTGTAACCATGTGTTTAAGTAAGGCACGATAATTGACCTAGTACAGTCAAAAGCATTAACACTTGTGTTCTCTACTCAGTTACGTTACGGGTGAATTTGCAACGAGATTTTGTTGATTGTATTTATTCGTATCGTATCGTATCGTACGCCGTCTACTTACTAGACAGGTAATATGTTAAAGATTATTGTGCAATCGTTTTTAGGGTTTTGTACCTCAAAAGGGTCACTTTTTTGTCCGTTCGTCCGTCCGCCTGTTTGTCGAGACCCTTTATCTCGGGAACGCGTCGAGTTATCGAGTTGAAATTAAAACCATGTACTCAAGCCTACAGTCCCTTGAAGCAGTGAAAGAATCAAACTTGTAAGTTAACGAAAAAAATGTTACGGCCGTAAAAACGAATGTTTTGATACTCTTAAGGGAATGAAAATTTATAGGATAGTCCGTTGACCTAGAACTATGAATTTTGGCAAGTAGGTAGTACCGTTTTGTAAAAAAAGTAGGTATAAGGAAAAATCTGAAAACTATACATTTGTAATTAAATCATTAAATCATCGTCTTTGAAGCTAGGAAAGGCTCGGAAAAAATTGCGAGACTTGATTCCTGAACTATTTATAATATGTAAGTAATTAATTACCTACAATTTTGTAGAGAACCCCTAGGTGGGCAAGTCCGACTCGCACTTCTCCGGGATTTTTTGACCAATATGTGAAGTAACCTTGTATTTTATGTCGCATAACATACTAAGCTACTGAAATTGCTAATCCGCGGTAATTTAGCCCATACTCTGTCTGAGAGAAGGCCGTACAGTAAGACGAATATAGACTTCATAAACAACATACTATCTTAGAGAGACAGAGAGAGGGTTGGCTTAACCTCCTCAGTCCTGACCTTGAAAATAACAATGATTTTCAATTGTTATTTTCAAGGTCAGGACTGAGGAGGTTAATCACCGCGTGCCCACGCGTATGGGCAATTTTAAGCGATGAGGTATGTGAACTCCTCAGACAGTCAGGCTACCTCACTGTGTTTTCCGTGAAGGAATTTTCAGTGATAAATTTTATCTAAACTGGCCGGTTCAATTTCATTATACATCAAAATGCATTTTTCGGGCACAGTGGCATGAATAATGTGCGAAACATTCATTTCATATTTTTACGTTGTATGATAAGTTTGAGTATCAAATTAATGAACTGGGTGGGAACGCGTGGTGATTAAGCCCATACTCCCTCTCTGAGTGAAGGCTTGTGCACTAGAGTGGGACGTATATAGGCTGCTTACATATTAATAATGGAAACAATTCTGCAGTCACATTTGTATATAGTTTGATTTGTTATATTCTTTTTGTTGCACTAACCCGTGCTGAGGACAATTTTAAAAACCTATTAAGAGCTTTAGCTCAGTTGGGAGAGCGCTGGCACGGTTAGCCAGAGGTCGCGGGTTCAAGACCCGGCATGAGTGGAATTTTTAGCCTCTAAATAGGTTTTTTTTTAGTATGATTTGTGCAATTAAGAGCAAGAGTAAATCTTACACCTTAAAAGACCGCCATCAGAGAGATGGCGGTCAGGTAGTTTTGAGGATTCTAGAATATTAAGTTTCTTTGCTATAAGTTTACCTAAGAAATACTTGTGTACTTTCCCTATGTACAATAGGTTGTTCTCCATCTCCATCTATTTTTTGAAGTTGAAATTGTAGTAGCTAATCGTGAAGGAAAAAAAATCGTGAGGAAACCTGCGTATCCGAGGTGTTCACATGCCTAAGCGCTTGAAATTGCCAATCCGCGGTGGGCGCGCGTGGTTTCTCACTCTCTGAGAGAAGGCCTGTGCCCTGCAGGATTACTTTTTTGTATAAAATCTTCGAGAGATATTAATAGTACCTATTCGAAAAAGTAACTGAAAGCCGAGGATCGTGACGAAAACCTCAACACTAGGAATATTGTTTTGAGAACAGCGATCTTTGTAAAAAGCAATTTTAGATTTCCATCAAGCCCATAAATCTTGGTAGCGTGCGACGTGCGATAGCTCCCAGCTAGCGATTCCTTAGTGATGGGAAATATACTTCTAAAGACTTCAATTAAACCTCTTAAAATACATCAAAATCTGGAAAACAGTAGAGATGGAAAAATCGAGATAATGTGTAATGTGAAGCAAGCATTGGCGTATCGGATATAATAGTACATTATTCCAAAGGCAGCGAAATAGGCCGAGTATCGAGCAGGTCGAAGCAGGTTGAGTATGAGTTTGAAGGCCGAGCCGCAGGCCGCAGGACTTCAATGATACGAGACAGGTAATTGCCTTTTCGGCCGAGGCATATATATGTAGTGCTTTTCATAAAAAATGCAAGGAATTAAAAAGAGGCCTATTACATGATAATTTTTTTTTAATTTTGCTGGAAGCAGGTTTTCCATCGCTTATTTAGCTTCCGATGTTAAATCTGGTGGAGTGCAGTCAATGTTCATTTAATTTTCACTTTCAGAATCATCGGAACTGATTTTAATTATTTTATTAACAAAATAACAACGAGCTCCGCTTTACCGCCAATTTTTATTTTTATTTTACAGTTTGTGCCGAAAGGTAAACGCATCTGTGGCTATACAACTCCTTCATCTATCGTACGCAATGTGTACGATAGATAAAGGAGTTCTAAATTAAAACAGCACACCGTTTCATACAACATTGCCGGCGCGCTCTTCGTTCCAAATTCAAAGAACGCGCCGGGAAGTGATTTTGGTTTTTCAGTCTACGTAAATATGATACTTCGCGTGTTCTTTATTCAAAAGTAATGAAAATATTTCCGCGCATGTTGAAGAAAAATATCCTAATGAACAGCGCTTTGATACTGTTAGTGTATTGTTACAATGACAATGGAGAACTTGCACAAAAAAATGTGTTGATATAATCGGAGAGGCCATGTTATAACTGGGCTAATTATTTTCTGACCTGCTGAAAAGTCATTCTATTCACGTGGTACAAAAACACGCTATGCAGGTCGTGGGTTCCTATTCTCACTTGGAGCCGCGTACATTTGCACAAATGGGCTCAGTCTGAGTATATTTCCATGTTTGTGATGTCCTTGCCTTGGCACGACCGATTGTATCGACCATTGATTGCAGCTACTACGAAATAAAATCTTAATATCTCACTCTTAGCCAGCGACCACACAGAAGAAACGTTTGGCGGGGGCGCGGTAAAGAAATCGCGCCCCCTAGCCCTGTCTCTTCTATGTGGGCTTCGTCCTGTCCCTTCAGTATATTTTGTATGAAAGTGAATTGGATTAACGACGTGTCTTTTCCGCGAACTCGCCTCACGTCTAACACAGCTGTCTAAGTCGTCAAATAGAGCAATATAGTTATAATATAATAGGTACAGCGTACATGCTGCAGGGGCCTCTTCATCTTCTTCAGCAGCCTCTCCACTGATAGAAGTTTATTTTGCCGTCACCTCTGCATATCTTCTGTGCCTGTTGTTTGCTATGCGACGCTGACTAGATTATTACCTGGTATTTCGGAGCCACGACTACTTCTTCCAACAGGCCTCTTCATCATCACTAGAAGAAGTTGGTACTATTACTCAAACCCAAGGCGTTGTCACTGGTTTGCCATTGAAGCTCATTATTATGGACCGAATGCTATTATATGTCATGAAATGAGCTATAAAAAAAACTTTGGTTTTTGCATCTACGTAATGAGATGATTTATACAACCGTCCAGTGGCACCTTCACTAACACTAGATGGGTGAAAGGACCACTTGCACGCTGCAGTGCCTGAAACACTGTTTTAGATGGGGTAGGCTTGCCCAGCACCTATACCATCCTAACAGCTTAGTTGGCCTAGCCCACATGAAAGACAAGTCAATACGTGTGGAGCCAACCAAGCCGCGGGTTTCCTCACAGTATCCCTTGTTAGTACCTTCTCATTATTAGTAATTTAGGAGTTTAAAATAGTGTGACTTTAGACTTTTGGGAAAATACTCGGACCAGTGAATAATCGTCCCACTGCAGGGCACAGGCCCTCTCTTAGAGAGAGAGTATGGAGAGTACTTAATCACCACGCGTGCCCACCGCGGATTGGCAATTTCAAGCGCTTGATTGCTAAAGTTACTTACGAATGTTACTATTAATAAAGGAAACAAAAGACTGCAAATTATCAGCTCCTAACTCACTGAAAGTGGAGCCTTCTCATCCAGTAAGGCGCCAGAAAGATTCAATTACGATACGGTATACCCAGTTAACTCTTTCAAGATCAGAGCATACGCAAAAGAGGAACAGAAAGTCCCCTCGAGTACCTTCTTTTTCTTTAAAAAGCCTACAATCAATCAGTGCCCATTTCGTGGAACTTGTATGTCAGAAGCTACATACATAAAAAAACTCACGCCTATATCCCGAAAGAGGTAGGACTATAGGTTTTCACTTGCTAGAATTCTGACCAACCTCTTTCGATATCTTTTTTTTTTCTTAACGTGGTGATGAGGCGTCAATAGAGATGATGCAACTGAGTATTTACCTAAATATCTATCAGGCAATCATCTGGCAGGCTATTTAGGTTCCTTCAAAAGTTATTAACCAATCGTTTACCTAGCCAATACGCCACATTGTAACCACTAATTCTAAATAGTTTTTATTGCATCTGTATGAGGACATTTTTGGTTTTTTGTGGATTAGTGCGGTAGTAGCCAAGTGGGTAGAACATTGGACTCGGAAGCGGGAGACCCAGGTTCGATTCCCAGTGCGGGCATGTACCTATGACTTTTCTTTCTAAGTTATGTACATTTGTGAAGTAATAGTAGCAATACCATTCGCTAACGGTGAAGGAAAACATCGTGAGGAAACCTGGGTGTCTGAGCTATTCACATACCTCAGCGCTTGAAATCGCCAATCCGCGTTGGGCACGCGTGGTGATTAAGCCCATACTCTCTCTCTGAGAGAAGGCCTGTGCCCTACAGTGGGACGTATATAGGCTGCTTATATGTGGATTAGAAATGCTACTCGCTAAATGAAAAGGAGAACATCGTGAGGAAACCTTAAGTTCTAAAGACGTCCACATCCCTCGAGCTTGAAATTGCCAATCCGCGGTGGGCAAGCTTGGCCCATACTCTCTCCCTGAGAGAAGGCCTGTGCTCTACAGTGGGACTGGGATGGACATAGGCTGTGTCGTAAAAGGAATTAAAGACAGCGAAGCTTCAACTTCCAAGTGAACCTTTCACGTAATTTCACCACGTGAGCGGAGGAAACCGGGAGCGGTCCCATTACAATAATAATTGTATCACGATCGATTAAATTATTAACTAGAGAATCGCCCTATTCATGTGTCATTACCTTTATAGGGGATACAGGCTGCCTGACGATTTATCGGGGACCAACGGGAGCTGGAGGTTTGGCTTGAGATAATTTGCGTGGGTACCTCGGGAGTATCTGGCCGGTAATCTTTCTCATTAAATTGTGTCGGTACGGATTGGACTAATGCATTGCGAGCACAATGTCTCTGGCTCATTACGTTATACTTATTACGGCACGTGTGTTTATGAATACGGTCGCAGTAGGCTCGCTTGCACAGATCCCTGCACTTTGTGGCTATTTAAAATGTTTATCAATTCCTGAATCACATTTAGAACTTTTAGGTACCATGACTTATTTTTATTTTTGTTTAATTTAACATTTTTGCAATATCACTTACTGACATTCTGATTTTTAGTGACACTGATAGATAATGCTGAAAACTGAATGATTAGACATGATTCTATGTATGCCATTGAATTACTGGTAAAATTATCGTAAAACACCGACTCTAAGGTATTTTAGGGATTTTGCGTGTTGGAGGTAACCCTCATCATCATCATCATAATCAGCCATTTGAGGCCCACTGCAGGGCATAGGCCTCCTTCATGGTTTTCATAACCATGAGGGGATTGCCATAATCGCCACGCTTGGCAGGCGGGTTGGCGATCGCAGTATGCGGTTGGAATCTCAGGAAGACGCTGTTGCCCGTCTCCTGGTAATTCATTTCCTCAGCCGTCTCCTACGACATCCACGGAAGGAAATGGAGTGACGCTATTGTTAATCCGGCGCCACGCGGAACACCGGAGGTAACCCTACATAGAACTTTTTCTCAGAAAGAGGGAGAAAGGCTTAATCACTGCGCATGCCGTAGAATTCTAGCTCATAATTTGTGTTTAGTCATAATTTAATTTTTCAGGATAAGTTCTCTTTATTTATTTCAACCCTCGCTGTGTTCTCAGAAGTTTTCTTATTGAGAGATATAATATCAAAATATTAAATCCAATACACTGGCCCATAATTCTTCAACGTCATCTAAAGTTCATTTAACGTTTCACATCTCATCTCCTACAAAACCTTGACTTCACCGACCCATTACAAGCGTCACTGGTAACAGAAACGGTTCTTCCTAATCCACATTCGCCCCAACTCCCAAACACCGGTAAAAATGTAAACAACGGCATTGTAAAAGAGCTCTCTTAGTTTTTTTTGCACAAAAACAATCGAGATCAGAAAAAGCCGCCCGCTAACTCGATCCGAATTTCATTTGGAGCTCACATCATGGGATAAAAGCTCGGTGTTAAGGAACCAGTCACTCTCTTCCTGCCTCCCTGGGCCTAGATTCTGTTAATGCATTATGATACAATTGCACCAACACATCGTTTTCATATCATTGACACTACAAGTATACACACGGATATGTGCCAAACCTTGTGAGCTTCCCTCTGCAGGTGAAGAGCTGCATAAATATTGAAAAGAAGGTGCACTCCCGCCACAGCCTCATTCAGCGCCTCACCACCACCAGATGAGCAGGTTCCCCCAGGTCATGCGTACCACCGGGCTGGCGCTCGCGTTCTTCGCTGGAGAATAAGCATGCCCAGTATGGAAATTTGTGCCCAAAAGTGGAAATTTTGGTGTGTATTATTCCAGAGTAAAAAGTAGCATAAGCGCTGTTCCATGCTATAATTTATCTCTGTGCAAAATTTCATCCGGAATCCGTTCAGCCGGTCTAGCGTGATTGATGATTGAGTGACAAACATCCAACATCCATTTGCAGATTTATAATATTAATGGAATTCTGACAGTGAAACGCATGCATTAGTCTTTTTTTTCATTTTGCCTTGACATAGTCACATTGCAATTTTAAAATATTAGACATATTATGCAGAAAAAGTATAAAGAAACTATAAACATAAAAAAGGTTAGTTGGTCGGTCGGCAATAGACAGTTATTATTACATATAGTAGGTACTTGTGACTTTGATATGACTCATGTCAGTGTCATTCGCAGAAGGAGCACCGGTGTTGCTTCCACTCTTGTTAAAAGATGCCAAACTCTTTTGTGCGGGCGGCCGCTCCCGTATACAGTAGCGGACTATATTGAATACAATACAACACTTATTTATAGTCAAACTGTCCGACGCCATAGCGCTCCGATGTTGCCGTGCCTCTGAGGGGCCTGCAGACTTGCTTGTTACTATTTTAGGTACCACTACAGTGTCAAACGAAAGTAAAAAGTCTTGAACATTTATGTCCTATGTTTGATGATTTGTACAGAGTCTAGTAGTACAACCTTGGCTCTGTTAATAAAATCTTATCTTAGATTGATCTTAAGTGCGCTGTCAAAATGCTGTTTTAAAGCGCTAATAACAGCCCATTGAGCCGTACTTAAACAATTTTTTAACTAAAACTTTCGATTGAAAAAGTTTCCTATATACCCCTTAAAATAACCATTTTACCTTTAAATAGGCTTGGCTAAGTGAAATGACAAATGCGTGCATGGGACATATTTTTAGATAGACGAGGATTCATCATTATCATCATCATCATCATCAGCCATTCGACGCCCACTGCAGGACATAGGCCGCCTTCATGGTGTTCCAAGCTTCCCGGTCTTGTGCCGTCCGCATCCAGCGAATTCCCGCCACCGTAACCAGGTCGTCAGACCATTTGGTGGGGGGTCTTCCCACGCTGCGCCGTCCGGTCCGCGGCGGCCAGGTCAGAACTATTTCGACTAGGATTGCTCAGCACCTATACCATCTTCTGAGCTGAGCCCTAGTAGTCCACAGAAAAGAAATGTCAATAGATACGTGCGGAGCCAACTAAGCAGCAGGGCTAGGTTTCTTTACGAATGTTTTAGTGATATTGTGATATTAGTAAAACTTACTTTATGCATTTTTGCTATAAGCTGTTGCAATAATTCTTTTAAAGCAATGTTCACATCATACGATGTGATTAATCCGACAAAAAATTACGTCAGTGCCAAAATTTACTTCGTGATTTTTGTCTTACTTTTTAATATGGTTGTTAATTCCTTTTTGTGTGAAGGAAAAACACAGTGAGGGAAACCGAGTGCCTGAGCTACTCACATACCTCAGCCTCAACGCTTGAAATCGCCAATCCGCGGTGGGCACGACCTTTCTTTTAAATCAATGTTCACATCATACGATGTGATTTCTTCAGTACCAAAATTTACTTAGTGATTTTTGTCTCACTTTTTAATATTGTTGTTAATTTCTTTGTGTGTGAAGGAAAAACACAGTGAGGAAACCCGAGTGCCTGAGCTACTCACATACCTCAGCCACAGCGCTTGAAATCGCCAATCCGCGGTCGGCACGACGCATGGTGATTAAGCCCATACTCTCTCCCTGAGAGAAGGACTGTGCCGTACAGTGGGACGTATATAGGCTGCTTATGTATGTTTTTGTACCTGTTTTTACGACCCCATCTATGGCGGTAAATAAACGTCATTAAATTTCTGCTTCTTCAATAGACAAGAGTCTTTCATTCTTCAATCTGTTACGTTTCATTCTCGAGTCGATTATTAGAGCAGCGAGTGTATATGCTCCCCAATTCAATTTCCAAAGTCGGCCCTTTTGTAGTCCACAGATCGTCCTGCTGCTAAGCTATTTATTTATACGGTCGCCGGACCGGCAGCCCGGGATAACGGTACGAGCCCGCAAGGTCAGACGGGATCTAACGATGGCTTTTGTTCCATTTTGGCACGGCATAAGTCGGTACCACAGAAGGTTAACTATCTCTTCCCTTTTCACCAACAGACTCGACCTTAGTGGTTGCGGTTTCACTTGCCTAAGGATCAGTAGGCGAAAGATAAACGAAGTTTCTACAATTAGATGGTTATTTCTGGAATGCGCAATTGGTTCGGTTAGAGTTCAAATTAAAATTCAAAAGTCTTTTATTCAAAGTAGCACAGAAACTGCGACTTAAGGAACGTTATAAGTTAAACTAGGAATCCATTTAAAAATCTAGATCATTTTGGAGAAAAATGGACAAAAAAAACCCCAAACTTACCCCCAGTTTCTCGTACACTAACACGCTGTTAATCTACTGTTAACAGGTGTCAATTGACCAAAGTGCATACAAAAAAAACCACTGAGAGCTGTTAACAGTAGATTAACAACTTGTTAGGGTACGAGAAACCGGGGGTTAGTCTTTTCAAAGTCCCTAATTAACAGAGTTTACATAATTATTCTAACACCTAGAACTAATAATAAGATATTATACTTACATATATAGGTACTTATACGTACATAAACCAATTAAATATAATATTTTAGAAAGATAGTGCTCTTTTACCTCTTCTTGAAATATGAGTTTGAGCTTTGTACTTTTGCAGTTTCATAAGTCAAGCTCGCTCGAATCGCTCGTAGCCCCGGCTGCCTGAGTGATCTTAAACGATCACGAAGGTTAAGCAACACAGGGCGCGTTCAGTGCATGGATGGGTCGCCGTCTATGCCTAACGCTAGTGGCATTTTTCCGAGCGGTTCCGTGCTTCGCAAGGCACGTTAAGCTGTTGGTGCCGGCTGCCGTCGATAGATGGCAGTCGTTAAGCCAAGTCAGAGGCCTTAGGGCGGCTTGACAACTTCTGAGAGTAGACAAGCCACTAGTCTACAAGCCTCCACCAATCCGGACTTGGCCCCCGTGGTGGAGTATGGCCTATACCTTCCTCAGGGAAGAGATCCGTGCCCCTCGGTGGGGACATAATGGGTTGATGATGAAGTCAAGCTGCCGCAAACCACTGTTGTGATCTCCAGTTTTTTAACTCCTAGAAGAGCACAGAGCCATGCTCCCCTAGGAGTTAAGGGAATGAAAATAAGGAAGACATATGCAGTCTTCTTTTAAAATAACATCTATGTAGTATCTAGGTAGGTAGGTAGGTATGTGAGACTGCCTCGTTGGTCTAGCCGTTAAGGCGCTTAGCTACCAAACAGAGGTCGTGGATTCGATTCCCACTGGGAGCCGCCGTACATTTGTATAAATGGCCTCAGTCTGGGTGTATTTTCATGTTTGTGACGACCTTGCCTGATTACCATAGCACAGGGTATCCTAGTTTGGGACCAGGTCAAGAGATTGTATTGTGTAGAAGTTATTATTACTACTAATATTGCAGGCGGTAGCATAGCTAGGACGTATTTATCAAAACGGAGCGCCCGGTTGGCAGCCATGCGCAACAGCGCGGTAGTTGGCCGCTGCTCGGAAGCACGCACAGATATGCGCCGGCGACGGATGTTGACTGCTGATTCTGTTCAGAATTACACTTGTGTATAGTCCGCACAAATCTTTTTGGCGGTAACGTGAACATGTGTGAGTAATTGACTACTTTAGTAATTGGCTAATAGTAATTTACTACGCGTCACACTACGTCAATTACTGTAAATATGTTACATACACTGTAAAGACAGTAAGCGATGTGCAAACGATCTGTGACTATGCTCACGTTGCCGTCAAAAAGATAATATAGTTTAGTTTAGCCAAGAGATAAGTAGACGGAAGGAAAATTTAGTTTGATAAGAGAGACTGATCGGCGGTTTCTGAATTGAGAGATTTAAGATTTTCAGAATTGAGAAAATAAAAATAAGAGTTGCCGAAAATTTATATGCGATATAAACAAAAAAAACCTCTAACAGCTAAATAAAAATAATTTCATATGAGTGGTTTACTACCTAAGACGATCTGTATAGTTTTTTTTTTGAAAAATCTGTTCAGTTAAAATGAAAGTTAAATATACATGAGCAAATTAAATAATTATTTAGTGAAATTCTCAATTCAGAAAGTTACGGAGACGGCGTAATAATAAATATTACCGGTGAAGATAAATGAATAAATGTAGCAGCATGTTTGTAATTAATAGATTTAACAATGAATCCAGACAAAAATAGTAAGATATACATGACCGGTAATATTCTAGACATTACCACAAAACAAACAGACAGTATTTGCCGGTTCTATTTCGTCACGGTCCACGGCAATTATGTTGGCCGGATTAAGCAAAAATCGGTTTGTTTATGTTCTCCAAAAAAATCTGATCCTTGGGCTTTTACACTTAATTAGTTTGAAACTTTATTAGTATTAAATGTGGCGTGGCGATTATGGCAAAACCCCTCATGGTTCTGAAAGCCATGAGGGAGGCCTATGTCCTGCAGTGGGCGTCAAATGACTGATGATGATGATGGTGAAATGTGGATTAAATTAATATACATACATACCAACATGAACAAACTTACGCTTTTATCTTGGAAAGTCAGATAACGTTTTTTCATCGATTTAGTCCATAGAACACGCTTGGTTATAAAATAAAAAAATACAAAATGGTTTTAAAAAAGAATGGCATTACAAGCATGGTTTGCTTTGATTACCACACAAGACACAAATCCGTGCGGTGGTAAGCAGGTGAACGTTCGACATTATGATTACTAGGTGCTTACCGTTAATGTTAGTTTTGTTACATTTTACAATTTAATCAAAGACATACTATACTCAACTGTAGTGACATTAAATGAAATTAAAGACTGAAAATGTTTCGATGCCTGTATATGATGCAAATTAAATCGGTATAGCATTTTTCACGATAAAAGCTACTTAACATCGTGTGTGGCCGTTCCACATACACAGAATCCCGACCCCCAGATAGCTCTAGGCGAATGCTACCTGCCTATTTGTAATGCAGACAAATGTTTCAAAGCGGGACGGGTGCGTACCGATGTATTAACACCGTGTCCCCTAGGGGCTAGGTAGAACAATGAATTGCGCTGTACTGAGGCCTAATATCACGCAGTGACTGATATTACCGTGATTGCTATGTGTGTGACTGAGGTTGGAACGACAGCTTAGATTATGGTCGATGCAGGTGTTTTAGAGTTACTGTATACTGTGGAAGAATTCACAGAAAACGCATTTTATTTAGAAAAATACAAGATAATATGTTAGACTCGGACCTTTAATGAAAAAATTGTAATTTGCAAACTTCACGTTAACAATTCATGCTTGGCCAGTTTCGTTATTTAATGTTATAGTAACAACTAATTTCTCATGTGATTATTGTTTCTAGTCTGTTTCTTGTAAATAAAATAAGTTAGTATGCTACAATCACACCAACTTCAACATTAGTGTCTGAGCTTTTGAAATTAGACATAAAGATCGAGAAAAAACAGCAAAAAATAATGCTTCTTATTTATTTTTAAAGCAAATAATAGAACTAAATATTCTGTGAATATTTCAAGTGTCTACCTATTGCCGTTATTAATATCAAGCAAGAAACGACAAAAAAATTATGTTTGTTTTATAGGAGCCCCCCTTAAATATTTCTTTTATTCTGTTTTTAGTATTTGTTGTTATAGCGGCAACATAAATCATCCGAGAAAATTTCAACTGCCTAGCCATCCCGGTCCATAAGATACAGCCCAGTGACAGACAGACAGACAGACGGACAGACAGACAGACAGACAGACAGACGGATAGTGAACCTTAAAATCACCTAATTTGTGATTTTTTTATTATTCAATAGGCCATCCGCATGTTCTTTGTAAATGTCGACTAGATACCTATCAAAAGATAATATACGTCAGATTGAAAGATAGACGTTGGAGGCATACCCTCCCGGGTGGTGATCTAGCAGTTGCTGAGCTTCATTATTCTCGCTAAAACGACGAAGGAACGTATCGTGACGAATTTCAACTGTTTAAAGTATTTGCACTTGATCGAAAAAGTATCAAGTATCTCAGCGCTTGATAGCCAATTCACGTAAGACATGCGTGGTGGCCGGTAAAGACAGTGAAAATGTAATATCAACCTTAACGAGATGAAAGCAATCCAAAGTCCAAAATGCTAGGAGAGGTAAAAACCAGCAGAAAAAGCAGAAAAGTTCTAGCACTTTTACGCTGTATTGTGTCTGCGAGCCTTGTACAAATACAAGTGACATCGTTCATTATGATTCCGAGCTGATTATTCAGCGCTTATCGCTCTGGTTGTACGCTGTTGTTAATCATGTTTTATCCGCTGTGCTTTTCATTAATTATCTTGGACGTTACACTCGTGATGATGGTGGTCTATTGGACAAGATGTTCTGTTTGGAGTTCCGCTGGGATGTTTTTCCAATCTACGGAGAAAACTTCAGTTTTCCTTTTCAATTTTTTTTCAATGTATTTTTTTTATCTCCATAAAAAATCGATAATGGGAAATCTACTCGTCAATAGGTAATTTTTTTATGTTACTTATATACGTCCCAATGCAGGGCACAGGCCTTCTCTCATAGAGAGAGACCGCAACATAAAACTTAACGTAAACTCCGAATTCACAAAAAACATCAGAAAATATCAAATATCAAAAAATATTCCATAGTAAATTTACTACTTACTTGCGTCATTAAAATGTGTGGAACAGCTGATATTTATTTTGTAATATTTTTTTGCCGTATGCACTTGTGAGGTGACAATTAACAGGTAAGTTAATTTTGAAATCGGGAGTCTTAGAGCTTTTTTAAGATGTATTTCGACCTAAGTGGCTAAATATGACCAAAAATAGTAAAGTTTCATAAGCTACCTTAATAAGAGAATGCCATTAATAAGGTAATACCAGTAATAAGGCATTACCAGTAATAAGGTAATACCAGTAATAAGGCAATACCAATAATAAGGTAATACCAGTAATAAGGCAATACCAGTAATAAGGTAATACCAGTATTAAGGCCACCAATTGAACTGAACTATATTATTGTATAATTCTCATATGTAATGGTGTACATACAAAAAAAAATATTCTATCTATCTATCATGAATAATAATATTTGTTAACATATACACTTTTCGCATATTATAAGGAAGGATTATCTTAATTTTTTGTTTTAGTAAGTTGTACGTGGTTTTTAGGTATACATGTATTTATATATGTTTATAATTATTTATGTATGTTTTCCGCGTGGCGCCGGATTAAGAATAGCGTCACTACATTTCCTTCCGTAGATGTCGTGGAAGGCGACTAAGGAAATCAATTACCAAGAGACGGGCAGCAGCGTCTTACTGAGATTCCAATCGTATACTGCGATCGCCAACCTGCCTGCCAAGCGTAGTGATTATGGCAAAACCCCTCATGTTTATGAAAACCACGAAGGTCCTGCAGTGGGCGTCAAATGGCTGATGATAATGATGATGGTGTATGTTTTATAAATGTTTAGGTATGTACATGTTTATCAGCTATTTATATAAATATTACCCTGCTTCCCCTCCTACTTTAGTATTTTAATGCACTACCCACCCAGCCATTATCCACAAACCAAAGGTTGACTGGTAGAAAATGATATTTAGCATTAAGTACACCTTTGTATGAAATATGTGTTTTGCGCAATAAATAATCTTAATAAAGTCAAAGTCAAAACATTTTATTCACTATAAACACAAAATGTTTACTTAATGAACTTCAAAGCTGTTAGTTTCACAATTAATACATTATGCGGAGAAGAAGCTAACAAAGAAACTCCACATTTACCTATTCTTTTCAAAACAGGTTTGCTTAATTAACAGAGTTTTCAACTTAAAGTTACACTACACCAGATACAATCGTTCCTGTTAACATTATTTAAATACCAGACATCCTTGTCTTCCAAATAATCCTTAATGTTATAATAGGCTTTCTTTGCACAGAGTATGCTTAATACATTTTTTAAACCGCGTCGGTGGCAACTCTAATATATCTTGAGGAATCTTATTGCAGAATAATAATAATATCTAAAGAATACAGATGAGCAATGAGGTCTAAGTATATAGTTTTACAGAGATTCGCACCCAATGCACAGGCTAACCGTATTTTATTTACACCCGCCTAATGTCAGCAATAAAAATAATAATATTGATCTTTTACAACACTCAAAAATTTGTTAGTATAATTTTATCTAACCTAAATGTTACTACAAAGACCACAAAAATTGTTTCTACTATGTATACACTAAAGTTGATCAGTCTGTGCGCACTAGATGCTCCCATGTAGCTGCATCAAGTGTGCCCAGAATGCACATCCGGGCCTATCGGCAATTGCACGTAGGATGCTGTTGACGCTAGGGTTGCCAACTTTTTTTCTAACAAATATAGTATTTTCGAAGCTATTACCTCTAAAAATATAGTAGATGGCAAAATAATGGTAAAAAAATTGTAAAAAATAGCGGCAGTCGAACCGCGCAATTCACGGACTTAGACTAAAAATAGCGGCAGTCGAACCGCGCAATTCACGGACTTAGACTAAAAATAGCGGCAGTCGAACCGCGCAATTCACGGACTTAGACTAAAAATTGCGGCAGTCGTACCGCGCAATTCACGGAATTAGTCTTGAAGAGCGAGCTTTAGAAAAAGATTAAGGCTGGGTTCCGCTTTACGCAAAATATAGTAGTTTCGCCTACTATATATTTTTTTAGAAAAAAAAATGTTTGAGCAAATGTTAGTAGGATAACTATATTATACAGTAGGGTTGGCAACCCTAGTTGGCGCCACCACGTACTCGCTGCATCAGTGACGCTGCCCGTTTACGGAGAATTTCACGAAAGCCGTCAGCGTGGGCTTCAGTGAACATTCTTATACGACATCTACTTGACATTGTAGAAGACTATCACAACAGATAGAAATAGTCTGATATTATACTCAAATATGAAATGTATTAGCAAAGAGCAAGATAAATAGTACCTGAAACCGGCGTGCGTCCGTGCAGCGTCTAATGAACGTTGACGAAGCGAAAGAAGTTGGTCAGGATCGTGGCAAGTGGCAAACGCTGGTCTCTGCCCACCCCTCCGGAACACAGGCGTGAGTTTATGTATGCATGTGAATAAGGCCTGTGCCTAAATCATGAATAAGGGTAGACCATTCCCTAGAACAGCAGGGTGCATACACCTCAAGCAGAAACGATGCTGCTACGCTAAAGATTTTCACTAGAACTCTTGGCGCGTGCATAATCACGGAGATTAATCCTTTATCAATCGAAACTGACAAAAAAACTCATTATCTCGGAGACGATGACAATATAACATGATCTTCGATCAGTAATCTAAGTCCACTACAAAGGATCCACACAGACGATCTATAGATCGTTGATCGATTGACTGCGCAGGCGATCTTTTACAGCTCGATATTGATTTTTAATCGGCATGACGACGGTCTATTGAGACTGTGAGAGTGGAATGAGAAATGATATTGGTAGCCTTTTGATATTTGATTTTGTATCTTGTCCCAGACAACTGAAATCGTGATTTTAGTGAAAGTGTCATAGGTTTGTTTGTTGGAATTGAAAACTTAAGCTTTCAGCTTAGTTTATTATATACTAGATATCAATGGTCAGGTAGGTTACTTAACCTGCATCAATGGACCATGTCTGTATTTGAAAAGAAACTTCGTAGACGTTGATTAGTATAACATCATAATAATGGTATAACTTTAGCCTTTGCATCTACGTAATGAGATGATTTATAGAGCGTTCAGTGGCACCTACACTCACACTAGATGGGTAGACCATTCGGACGCTGCAGTGCCTGGGAAATTGTTTTTTAGATGGAGTAGGTTTGCCCAGTACCTACTTATAGCATCCTGACAGGTTAATAATGGTATAGCATAAGCAGCCTATGTACGTCCCACTGTAGGGCACAGGCCTTCTCTCAGAGAGAGCGTGCTCACCGCGGATTCTCGATTTCAAGCGCTGCGCGTATGTGAATTGCTCAGACACTCAGGTTTCCTGACGATGTTTTTCTTCACAGTTAGCGAGTGGTATTTTCTATTATAACTTCACCAATGTACATAACTTAGAAAACAAAGTCATAGGTACATGTCCGCACTGGGAATCGAACCTGAGTCTCTCGCTTCCGACTCCAATGTTCTACCCACTAGGCTACCACCGCTCCTAAACAAATTAAATTCTTTGAAAATATCTTTTTTAATCTAATCCAACACAGACATATAGACAGACCGATAAGGCGACAAATTGCAGCAGTAACACCCTCAGGGCATCCCGGCATCGCAGACTAGGGCCGTAATGACCCAATCATTATGACCCACAACCTAAGGATTAATTGACCACTAATAATCTGCTTAGGTGGAGATGATACGAACACAAAGGCGATTTGGCACTTTGATCATGGCTGACTTTTTTTTAACTAATGTAAAGTGTTGGACCTAACGGAGATGATAATAATTATGGTCAGTCAGTCATAATGTGTACCAAACCCACTTTAAATAAACAAAATATTAAAAACAATAAAATACTGGCTGCACGAGGCGAAACACTAAAAAGTAGGTTTGTCACTATGAAGGTAATACTTCTAAATACCTTGCTAGAAAATAAAAAAAAACCGGCCAAGTGCGTGACGGGTCACGCGCAATGTAGTGTTCCGTAGGAAGAGGGTTTTTTTTCTGCTAAAAACTTAATCGAAGTAATGTTCAATTAATTTTGAACGAAATTTTACTTTTATAAGTTAGTTGCCTGCTTAACCGTGATAATTTTCCTTTCAAGTTCGTTATTAGCACATGCTACTACCCTGAATTTTTTCACGTTTCTACAATCAACCGTTTAGCCAGGAGAGGAGGGGGGGGGGGGGTAGGGGCACCCTCATCATCACCATCAACAGCCATTTGACGCCCACTGCAGGACATAGGCCTCCTTCGTGGTTTTCATAACCATGTGGGGTTTGCCATAATCGCCACGCTTGGCAGGCGGGTTGACGATCGCAGTATGCGGTTAGAATTTCAGGAAGACGCTGCTGCCCATCTTCTGGTAATTGATTCCCTTCGTCGCCTTCTATGACATCGACGGAAGGAAATGGAGCAATGGGGGGCACCCTACTCAGACAAAACTTTGCGGTTTAAAGCTTAATATTTCGCAAACGGAACCCTAAATCGAAAAATGGTCTTTCTACACCCACAATATTTTTCGACGATCAATCCAACGATATCCCACATGATGGGGTAGACGAGAAAAAAAAATCGTCCCCACTTTTCATGTTAGGGGAGGTACCTACAGTAAAACAAAAATCTAACATTTTATTGTTTCACTTTGTCGGCGTGATAAATATGTATACACACCAAATTATAGCTTTCTAGTACCACCGGTCTTTGCGCTAGGCCGCGGACGAACAGAGAGACAGGCAGACGACAGAAGACGGACATGGCGAAACTATAAGGGTTCCTTGTCGGACTACGGAACCCTAAAAAGTGGTTAATTGCTTAGGATTAAATAACAGAAGTTAAGAATTCTAGCCCCGCTCGTAGTGTGACGGACCAAGCTCCGTACAAGTGCTCACGATCGTTAATATCATGTTGAATTGTGTTCTGTACGAGAAGATTAAGGATGGAAGCTAAAATAAACCGAGAAATGATAATCGTATACTTATATAGGGATTGTAAAACATTTAAAGAGCGTATTATAGAATCGGATAAAGCGCCGAAACGTATTTGGTTCCTCGACATAAAATACAGCTAGGTATATTTTGTTTGTATCATTTGTAAATATTTAAGCAGTTCTTGTGAGATATTGCGTTGTCTTTTATAGATTAAATTTTTACGATAATTGAGATTAATTACAACGGCATCTATTTTGCGAGATGGCACAACTAATGAATTATGGATTGAAGAAAGTTTTTCACCTAAAACCTGTTACAATACATGACAGTTCATCGCTTTGTTCGTAGGTGACGCTACCGGTCTATACGCGTGGGTCTGAATTCATTCTCTAATAAAACAAAAACAAAAAAAAAGTGCTTCCGAAAAGCTTTTGTTTTGTAGCATTTGTAAACATTTAAACAGTTCTTGTAAAATACTTATTGCGTTGTCTTTTGTAGATTAAATTATGCAACTGGTTTTAGGGATGGTTTACGATAATTGAGATTAATCACAATGACATCTCTCTTGCGAAATAGCATAACTAATAAATTTTGGATTGAAGAAAGTCTGTCACCTAAATCTAATACAGTACATGGCAGTTCATTATTTTGTTCATAGATGACGCTTTTTTAATTCATTCTCTAAAACAAAACAAAAAAATTGCATCCGAAAAGCTCGGTCATTCAGGTACTAAATAAATAGGGAACTTAAATCATATAAAACTTTAACAAAACAACATAGACTCACGCCTGTGTCCCAGAGGGGTAGGCGAATGTCGGGGACTGCCACTTGTTGCGATTTTGACGGATCGCTGTCGCTTTCTCAACATTCATTGGTCGTTGCTTGCGCGCGCGCCGGTTTCGGGTGCTTTTGTCTTGCCCTTTGCTAATGCATCCCCTGTTTGGTCGAGGTGTGTCCGTATGGGTCATCCCTTGCCGGCCCTTCCACCCACATTTGTTCGATGGATTTGTTTCCTCCTCTCCACATGTCCAAACGAACTCAACATTCCTTTCTCAATTTTAGTCACTGCATCCTCTTTTAGTCCACAACGTTTTCTAGTCACACGGTTATGTGTCCGGTCATTCAAAGTGACACCAGACATGCTTCTCAGGGACCTCATTTCTACTTAAAAACGTAGAATTTAGTTTTTCATTGAACTCTGAACGTTTTCTTAGAAACATTATTTTACGAGATGACTCATATATATTGATAAACGCTTCATATATTGTAGGCGTTGCGTTCATACGTTGGGGAGTGACGTCATGGTCTGAGGTCGAGTTGTATGCCGCGTTGTAGTGCCACGTGATTGTATTGACTTTTTGACTGTTTGTATCGTAGGGAGTGTATGGTCGCGGAAGAAAGAGTTTGTTTGCCTTTGGACGTGTCCTCTCATACTTTATTAAAGTTTTTCTTAGTGCAAGTCCCCATTATCGAATATCTTCGCATAAGCTCTAGAGTTAGCTCCATCTAGGAGTGAGTAGCGTATCAGTATTAGTTCTTTGTTAATACGATATTAACCGTTTGAGTGGGGGGGCGCCACTGTTATTTCCGTCCGGTTGACGCCAACCAAATAAATCGGGGTCCTGCTGTTTGACCAAAAGTCATTTGTCAAAATTACACTTGACAAACAATGTTTGCCAAAAAATGCTTTCGCCAATTGATCATTTTACTACTAATCATTTTACAAATGACTCACTTATCCAAATGATCAACACTTAAATTTACATTTTACAAATAATTATTTTACTTAATGAACATTTAACAACTGAGTTATCAGACAAAACTACTATTGGTCTAAAAACGTTTGATAAAATGTATTATTTGATAAAATGTATTATTTGACAAATGTTTCGTTTATTAAAAAATAGGTAAATTTGGTTAGGTTAGGTTAGAACAGTGACCACAAAACGCGCGAGCCGAGCGAGCGAAGCGAGCGTGCCGCGGCAGCGGCCGGCGAAGCGCCAGAAAATACTACTGTGGATTTATGTACGGCCAATTTTTGTAGACGAATAAAGAAATTGAGGAAAATAAATAAATAATTTTTTTTTTTTTAATTTTATTCTCTCTTTCTTCTTCCGATTAACTAAGAAATTGGAATTTAGCTTAGCTTTAATCTAGCTTAGTTTTTATTTGTATTTTTAATATTTATTCAGACACTGTCTACCACAGAGGAACCTTTTAATAATAGTAATCCACAAACGGGAGCCCACGATACAGGATTTGCCTAGTGTGGGGCCCACCAGAAATTACATCTGCCAATGGTTATTACAAATAAATAAAAATTTTACTTTTTTTACCTTTAAATAAAAAAAAGTAAAATAGTTTAAGTATTAGTTGATATATTTTATCTAGACAGAATGGAAAAAACATAGGTACCAAAAAACTTAGACAAATTTTGGTTAGGTTAGGTTAGAACAGTGACCACAAAACGCGCGAGCCGAGCGAGCGAAGCGAGCGTGCCGCGGCAGCGGCCGGCGAAGCGCCAGAAAATACTACTGTTGATTTATGTATGGCCAATATTTTTAGATTATTAATGATGAACATTCATTTAAATTCATGATGATGACGATTCAATTAAAAATTTATTGAATGCCTAAGTATCTAATCTTGTAGCTTACCTGTAAATATAAAATGATACCAAATAATGCATTTATCCTCAAATGTCAGTGCAACAAATTCATGCTCACGGCGATACGCGGGTAGCGGAATAATTTACCCAACAGACTAAATCGTAATGTTGAAAAAAGAAGTGCAATTTTATAAAATAACATTTTGTTAAATGACATTTGGACAAATGCTTCATTTGCGAAACATATTATTTGGTGAAATTAAAAAAGGTCAATTGACATTTTAATATTCAAAACATTTAACAAATACAGTGTTTGCTAATGGATCATTTGCTAAGTGAGTTTTTGTAAGATGATACTTTTGTCAAATGTCTCGTTTGCCAAATGAACATTTGGTTAAACGTTGTTTGTCGAATGACCATTTGTCAATAATTTTTTGGTCAACCATTAGTAATCCAAATAAATCATTATAACGCTTCAAATCCCAATTGTAGATAAAGTAGAGTATGTTTAGATGAATATAGACTGAATTAAAGAGATGTTGTTCTATATACGAGATACGAAACTTTGTTATTAACAGAAACTAGTTTTTCGAAAACACCACCGCGTCATTCAAATG
Source organism: Yponomeuta cagnagella (assembly GCA_947310995.1). Taxonomy (NCBI): domain Eukaryota; kingdom Metazoa; phylum Arthropoda; class Insecta; order Lepidoptera; family Yponomeutidae; genus Yponomeuta; species Yponomeuta cagnagella. Next base: position 16,085,959 of record OX371270.1, on the reverse strand, counting down.
TGCGTTGAATAAATTGATAAAAGGATTGTAGAAAAATAAATCAATCGGGAAATATCGAGATAAATAAATAGAAACTTAATTGACAATATAATTGCAGACATTAAATATTAATTTATAAAATAGCATAATATTAAAGTTCTGAAATTGATTGAGAAGATAGTGGCGCGATGTGGTACGAGTCTGACGAACAAAAATAGAATTACCAATGTTGAAGTCCTTAAATTAATAGCAGTAAGGAATAAAATTCTTAGTTGGCGGGATTTCGTTATTGGTTTCGCGAGCGGGAGAAGTGGCATCATATTAGGAGGGGGCCGCGAGGTTATAAAAGCTGGGTTCGGGAACTATTCAGAGCTTTTCCGGAACAGAAAATTGAACAGTAAATACGTCTGCTGCGCTCGTAGGCAAATTCGCCATTTTGTGAATTTACTATTAGGGAGTTTCGTTTGCATTTAAATTCGAAAGTAGGAGAGTGGTTTTGGATTTGTAACCTAACATCACCTGTGGGCATTGCGTCCCAGACTATCAGCTCTGGTGTGAAGTTTCAGGTTCTGAATTACTTTCTTAGCTAGGGAATGAGATTTGAAAGTGAAAGTGTAAGGTTAGAAGCGCCCTTCGATTCCTAAACCGTTTGTATATTTAGCTAGAAGTTTTCCGCGTAAAATAGGGTTTTCAGCCTTAGTAATTAGGGTAGCTCTCGCGAAATAAAAGTTTACTAATCCTTTTCCTCCACAGTACTACGTTTATGCGGAAATAAATTTGTGCAAAGGATAACTCACGGTGACAAAGGTATGCTATGGATAATCCGTGTGTCTAGCCTTTGTCAAATAACCAAGGCTCGGCGGGGGCACACGAGATGATCGATATCATTCTTGCGTCATAGCTTTCTGAGCCTTTGCAGACATTTAATTCCACTTATTACTTTAGCTTAATTCCACTAGCTAGTGGTAATTGAGTTTCAGTATACAAACGTGTGAATTTAGAGCGAATTCACTTGGGAGCCTTAAGAAGTTTAAATTAATGGACTAAGGAACCCAAAATCTAGCTCTGCTTACTATGCTACGGCTGAATCTGAGTCTGCTTGGGTTGAAAGGTTTAAAGAATCCCTTCACCGGAGGCGTTCCCAATTTAATTTAATAATAAAAAAGTAATACTAACAATAATTTTGAATTGAGATAATTACATTAATTATCTTGTTTGAAGATTGGGATAAAATGCTTCTTGTGAATGCGGTGTTAGATCTTCTTCCGTTAGCATACGTGGTGTAGCAATTTTCCCCCTGCTTACCCTGAGTGACAGACGATTCTAGCCCTCTGGCACTTTGCACCCATAACATATTTATGTATTATATTCCGAATATTCTTACCTTGCGGGTGGTTACCGAACCCATAAAACCACCTGCGCATACACATCCTAGGCTACACACTCTGGCCGGCCAGAAAGTCTGAAAGCTAACTGAGTCAAGTTACCAAGTAATTTGAAACAGTCTGGTTTTCCGGAGTTAGGGAGGATAGAAGTAGGAAATAGCTGTGACTAGGGAGACACCTTAGGCACTCACGCATACACACGATTAAATGTAAATGGGGTTTGTTTTGCTGAAACAATAATAATTTTGATGGGTGGTTAAATATATTAGCTTACGGGGTTGGGAAGAATTAGGCAGGCTCCCCCTTTTCTTTCAGGGTATCCAGTTGTATGATGAGAGTAAGTATTTCCCCAAGTCCCCACCATAACAATGCGGTCATTAGATGCTTTAAGGTTCATTTAATAAAACTAAAATAAGTGAAATTGGTGCTTCCACAATGTTTTGTAGTGTAGTGATGTTGTGATCAATATGTCGCAATAGGTTTAGGGTTCAATAAATCTGTTTCCAAACCCGTCTGTAAATGATAGCGTTAAGTAATTCTCTTATCACCTACTCATAAGGATGTAGATGTAACCCCGCAAAATTCCGCGCCGCGCTAATGTAAACCTGCAAAGCTCTGTTGGACTAAAAGATTGTATTCGTTATTTAATTGTGCGAGTCTTGAATTAGTAGCTACTAAACTTACTGCTTATCTATGTCTCTGGTCCTTACCTTAAACTAGACGTAAAGGTTGGTGCGTTTCATCCACACGGTGATCATTTGAAACTAAGGAATAGGTAAAACGAAACGAAAATATTAGCTTCATAGGTACTTATCTTTTGACCTTCGGGCGGGACATTCCACTATTGCAGAGGTAGGAACAATTTATGTAGGTGCGTAGATACTTTTCCTTCCGACCGTTGTTTCTTTAGTATTATTGCATTTTAGGCGCAATATAGGGTGAATAATATATAGGGAGGTCAAAACTCGGATTATTGTTAGGAATTGAAAGACGTTATGGGACGTTAGAGAGTAGTTAAGAGCCACTATAGGCTTTGTAGTAGTAATGCTATATTCATTTTAAGTATATTGGCTTAATACTCTGCTTAATCTCATAGTTGCGTGAGCGCGGCTGGATTGTTTCAGTGTTGGTAAGCTTCGATGAAGTCTTATTCCAACGTACTTTGTGCATTTGGTTATTACCTCTCTCACACTCTCGTCAGCCAATGCATTGTACTGCTGAACATCCCTTTGCCGTTTCTTGCGTTAATTGTGTGAAGCGTCTTGAGTCTTAAGATCTCTATACTTGCTTAAAGCTTTTATTATGTTTGACTTGTCCTTGAGTGGCATCTCATAGTTGCGTGAGCTCGGCTGGATTGTTTCAGTGTTGGTAAGCTTCGATGAAGTCTTATTCCAACGTACTTTGTGCATTTGGTTATTACCTCTCTCACACCTTCGTCTGCCAATGCATAGTACTGCTGAACATCCCTTTGCCGTTTCTTGCGTTAATTGTGTGAAGTGACTTGAGTCTTAAAATGTCTATGCCTGCTCAAAGCTTTTATTGCCTCTATTATATTTATTTGTATGACATGTCTTTGGGTGACATTTCATGGTTGCGTGGGTTTGGCCGGACTGTTTCAGTGTTGGTAAGCTTCGATGAAGTCTTATTCCAACGTACTTTGTGCATTTGGTTTTTTACCTCTCTCACTCTCGTCTGCCAATGCATTGTACTGCTGAACGTCTCTTTGCCAATTCTTGCGTTAATCATGTATGTTTTCTTAAGGCATAGACTCGGAATAATGAATCATTGTATTCTTATTTCTAGTCAGTCATAGTTTTATTATTTATAAGTATATATTAACAGTATAACGTAGTGGTGGCCAATCCCCATCCACGGTAGATATAATTAGCACTATCGGCTAGTAGATAATTGAGTATTGCACTCTCTTCTTCTTATCCAATATTATCTACTTAGCTGGCTAATAATGTCTGCCTTAACCGGCCTTTGGTAGGGGACGTTATACTAAAACACTCACATGTGTAGTAGTATGACAAGTAGTTATTTCAAATATTTTGCTACTATAATCTTATTTTATTTACATGGAATTTATTTTATTTAACCTTTAATTTATTGTCTTCTAAACTTAACTTCTTTATTTAAATTTTCCTTCTTTATCCCAATCTTGTCTCGCTTCTGCTTATTTAATGTTGCTTTATTGCTATTTTAGTTTCTTCGAATCTTTCTAAAATTTACCTTTTCTAATAAACATTTGATTTGAACTGAATGTTCTTAGTTCCACTTTTATTATTTTAACGGATCTCTTACATGCACTCATTACTCAATCTCATATCCTAAAAGTTCTTGGGTTATTAATACGTTCACAATGAAGGGTCCTCACTAGACTAGACGATCACAGTTGGCCATTGGAGTGTTTTGCATCATAGTACTTTTCTCCTTACTATCGGGGTCATACGTTTAATATTTCGGGTTGGGGGTTACAGTAGCCCCGGCTGCCTGAGTGATCTTAAACGATCACGAAGGTTAAGCAACACAGGGCGCGTTCAGTGCATGGATGGGTCGCCGTCTATGCCTAACGCTAGTGGCATTTTTCCGAGCGGTTCCGTGCTTCGCAAGGCACGTTAAGCTGTTGGTGCCGGCTGCCGTCGATAGATGGCAGTCGTTAAGCCAAGTCAGAGGCCTTAGGGCGGCTTGACAACTTCTGACAGTAGACAAGCCACTAGTCTACAAGCCTCCATCAATCCGGACTTGGCCCCCGTGGTGGAGTATGGCCTATACCTTCCTCAGGGAAGAGACCCGTGCCCCTCGGTGGGGACATAATGGGTTGATGATGACAAGACTTCTATGATTTTCCAAATTTAGATGTCGACTGGAGCCGTGTAATGCAATTCTGCAACACCAACCGACTAGCTGGAAACGAGTACCTACCTACACCCGCCACCGACCCGAGCGTGAGGGTTGAGTTTCGTTTACTGTTCAAAAAGAGTTAAGCAATGAAGATTTTATTTTAAAAACTCGTAAACTTGTAACTCAGTCGTTTTCTTTTGTTTGGATATATCTCATTTTTCTAGGTTTTGTTTTGGATTGTCAAACCGCATCGTGGCACAATTGAAAACCTTGCTAAGTTGTGTTGCCGACTAACCACTGTGTTGGCTGGTGATATGGAAATGTAGCGTGCTTGAAGATTTAGATGAATTTCAGGTAGGTGTTACGATGTTACTTATAAAAATACGATTCCTCTAAAATACTCCTCTGATTCTGAGGAGTAATATTGTAACCACAGATTATTTGAACTGCCTCTGAGGCTCAGAGGTACTATTTGAACTGCCTCTGGGACGTTTTTAGGGTACGGTACGTCAAAAGGAAGAAAATGGAACCCTAATAGGATCACTTTGTTATCCGTCCAACCATCCGACCGTCCGTCCGTCCGTCCGTCCGTCTGTCTGTCACGAGTGTTTATCTCGGGAACGCGTGGAGGTATGAAATCGAAATTATAAATATATTATACTGAGGTCTATAATACCTTAAAGGTGTGAAAAATTAAACTTCTAAGTTAACGTGAAAAAAAAATACGGCCGTTTATGCCGCAAAAAACGTACATATTTCGACACTCAAGGGAATCACAATTTATAGGGCACTTTCCGTTGACCCAGAACTATGAAATTTGGCAAGTAATACACTAAAGTACAGAGAAAAATCTGAAAACTATACATAAATGTTAATATATCACAAAAAAATTGTCTTTCAAATTCGGGAAAAGCTCGGAAAAGACTGCGAGATTCCATTCCTGAACTATTTATGATATGTAAGTACCTACAAATTTATACGGAACCCTCAGGGGGCGAGTCCAACTCGCACTTGTCCGTTTTTTTTTTTAATAAATAAGACTGTTTGCTTTAAAGCTATTTGTTGTACATGAATTTAACCATCCCCGTATATATCTCCACATACCTCGCAAGAGATACCTTTGATACACCTATCTCCTCACGATATTTTCTTTCATTATTAGTGAAGACCATTGCAACTTCAAATTAGGTAATTTTACTTTCCAAGGGTGAAAACCCTTTCATCCCGTGACGGATGTAGACTGACTCATGACAGAGCACTGATTGGTCTTCTGTTTCGTTGGCGTCTACAACTATGTAACCATACAGTCTTGTTTGCAAGGGATCATAATCATTCTAACGAGTTTTTTGTTCTACGACATTATGGATTTGTCTTGGAAGAAACAGAATAGTCGTCGAGACGACTTTATGGACCCAAAATTATACCTATGACGAACTTCTCATAATAATTTGATTATACCCAGTGATCGGGTTCTTTTATTCGTAGATTATACCGCTTTTTTGTGAGGGAGATAGCTTGTGTTATAATTTTGGCTTAGGTATGTTTGGGATTCTTTCAATGTCACATTTAATTTTACTCAAAACACAAGATGACCATATTGTTAATTTTAGAAGTTTCAAGAATTGACAAATGTAAGCGATGCAGAGGATAGCGCATCGGTAGAAAGCTTTCCTCACATTCGAGAGTTCTTTGGTTCGATTCCGGCATTTACTGGAATGACTTTAGTTTTGTAAGTTACGTACTAAATTATATGTTATGTGAAACCGGCGTGCGTGCGTGCAATGACTAATGAATGTCGACGGAGCGAAAGAGATCTGTTGGGATCGTGGCAAGTGGCAGACCCAGGTCACAGCCTACCTGTCCGGGATACAGGCTTGAGGATATCTTTATGTGGTTATGTAGCTAGATTTGTAAATTAATGTATGTCTATGCCAAATTTCAGCTTCCTTGCGCTAATCGTCTCTGAGCTAGTCCGTGGACGGATAGACAGATAGGAGGTTTACTTATCGACCACGGAACCCTAAAAAGGTGTTCGCATATACCCCAGAGCTTGAAATTAAGTCCTACCCGTCCTCTCTCTTGGTCCGATGGAAGACCTTTACCCTGCAAAGGGTCGTGTATAGACTGCTCAAGTATACGTTACAGGTAAAGCTAGAAGGACATGTAAACCTAGGACCTGACACACACAGAAAGGACGTGGGGTGAGTGATACAAAATATACTGAAGGGACAGGACGAGGCCCACACAGAAGAGGCGAGGGCGGGCGCGAACTCTATGCAACGTTTCGCGCGTCTTTTCCGCGCCCTCGCCCCACGTCCCTTCTATGTGGCCCGGATTCCAAGTCTAGCATCTTTGGGTAAAGTTACTTAGGCATCTAAACATACATAAACATGTTATGTTAAGGTATTGTTGTTGTTTACTCAATTACAACTGGGTAATGTTAAGGGCGTTACACACGGCGAAGATACGATAATATTTTATCTTAAGATACAATATCGCTTGCCATACAATTCAGTGGACCGTCACACACGACGAAGATAATATCTATATATTTTCATATTTTCGTAAATTGTATGGCGAGCGATATTGTATAAGATAAAAATATATTATTCTATCTTCGCCGTGTCTGACGCCCTTTAGTTTATGTGTAATGTTTTAATTTTACAAGGATTATTAGAAAACATAATAGCATGATTACTGATGTTTTAAAAACATTACTGAAAATAATATACGCATTTTATTACCCGTAGCGCCATCTTTGAAAATGATTGCGAACTATTTTACGTGTATGTTACTATAGTATTTTTCCGTTTGTTCCGTACGACAATTCGTAGGAGAGAACTTAGAATGGTTCCTTCAAAGAGCAACAGATGGCGCTGTTTTGATTTTAACATTTAGAAGTTGTGGTATACATTTTATTTTCAAGTATTTCATTCCAATATTTAATTACTTTAGTTTCTTTTCCTCAACGAGGTAATTAAATATATTTTGATACATCATTCAAACATTTGATTGCAATAGAGTAAAAGTGTATTTTTGTTTGGAGTTCGGCTAGTGCTATGGAGGTTAGAAGCTTTCAATGTGCTGCCTATTTCGGTAAAAAATGCCTTTGTAGGACAGACAGATAGATATTATACAGACGTCGCAGTCGTAGGCATACGAACGATAAATACAAATTGTACTGTACTACCGATTGTACTAAAATCTGTACTATCGGCACCCTGCTACCGTAACGGGCTTCCCGGGCACCATTTAAGGGACTCCATACTGTAGCAGTGCACAAACAATGCACTAGCGCCACCTATGAAAAACAAAACCTCTTTTTAGGGTTCCGTGGTCGACAAGGAACCCTCATAGTTTCGCCATGTCCGTCCGTCTGTCTGTTTGTCTGTCCATCTGTCCGTCTGTCTGTCCGCAGCCTAGCTCAAGACGATTAGTACCAGAAAGCTGAAATTTGGCATAGACAACATATTAATCAGGCCGAAAAAAAGGTGGAACAAAATCTTAATTTTTTTTAGGGAAGGGTGGGTGGGGGGGGTGTTTACACCTGAATTAGGGGCGCAATTTTTTTCTTGCCTACACCATAGTGTGGCATATCTTTGGATTGGTCGTTTAAAAATATTGTTGGGGTAGGAACCTCATTTTTTTATTAAGAGTTCCGTTTGCGAAACGTTAAGCTTTAAAGCGCAATTTTTTTCCCGAATTTTGTCCCTCTCTAGGTTCGTTATAGAAACGTGAAAACATTCAGGTTAGTAGCTCATATAATAAACTTAATAGGAAAACTATCACTGCTAAGTAGGCCTTACAAGTTAACGAGTAATATGCGACCGACTTATAAAAGGAAAATTATAATTAAAGGATTGATGATGTTGTTAGTTCTGTAAAGCAGATTAAACCCTCTCTTTCTTCGGATACGCACTTGGCAAGTTTTTTAAGCACAGATCGCAAAAATATCAAAATAACCTAGAATCTAAGATCACGGACCTATATAGAATTTATGCCAAAAACCCAAAAAACGGCCGTTTTTAGCATTCATGCTATTTCTATTCTATTTCTGGGTTTTTGCTTTAGGGTCACGGCCGTGGGTCGTAATTAAATTACGGTAATTTTAAACATATTTTTGTTTTACTATACGTAGTTTTAATAAAGAAAAGTGGTTTCCAAAATTACAAATTTTGGAATCAAATTTTCTCAATTAAATACTTAGTACAGGATAAGAAAGATATGCCTTGAGTATCCCCAATTTAATTATCCATCAAACGTATACTCATTTTATGACAATCACTCAAAATTACAAGTTGTGCGAGCGAGACAGCACGCTCCACGCAAGTACAGCCTTAAAGAGTAAAAACATAAATAACAAACTTATTACATAAAAAATTTAGAATCACTCAAGTATAATTCAGATAGGTAGGTAATCGTGCATAATGAACAAGAGGCACCGTTCATACTTTGCAGTTAGTTAAGATCTTAAATGGAAATAACATAGTAACACTAATTACGTTGGTGTTAATTCATGTTAATTAAGTTGGTGTGTATATTGAGCCGTGCAATGACGACTCTCTAACTAAAGTATTACCTAAAAAACGCGCAATTCCTGAAATTAGAATCAATTAGAAATTGTGATTTATCTACAACTTATGTTCTTCGACTTAAAAATCGGTTGTTATTTTTTTTTCAGTATACCTCATCCAAGTGGCAGGAAGGCGCTGGATGCAGGCCGCTTCCAACCGGTCTTTTTGGAAATCCATGGAGGAGGCCATGTCCAGCAGTGGACTTCTTGTGGCTGAATGATGAATGATGATGATATCTTTGCATGTTTTTACGGTTTTTGCCTTTTATTGACGCTGTTTGATAGATATTGCTTACGATCACAACAAAGGTTACATAGAATGGACGTTATTCTATTGGACAGTGACTGAGGTAAATAAAACCTAGTACTTATTTCGAAAAATGAAAAAGTCATTGTATTGTTTTAGGAATTGCGGTCTTTAGGTAGCTCTGTTTAGTAATGATTGGCTGCTCCGTTGGTCTTGCACGGAAAGTACTCGATTTCCAGCATCGGGGTCGTGAGTTCAATTCCTGAAGGGGGCTGCCTTACCACAGCTGGCTACTACTACTAGATGTGCTTTGATATTTTGTATTTTTTTGTTTTTCTATTTTTATGATATTTTTGGGACCAAGTGATTGTGTGGCGTGGATGTTATTATTATAATTGAAAACATAATTTTTTTACAATAAAAAAAGAAGATATTTCATCAACAATCAATCTATATTAGCTGTTCATTTATCCATATTAAAGTTAAATGCCTAGTGGGACGTCAAAGTCCAAATGTGGTGAGGGAAGGGGTAGTTCAAAATAAAAAAATAAGCTTATCGAGTTCAGGGATGGCAACGGGGCGCGGCGTTTGCGACAATGGGAGGTCGACTAACCGTGTGTGTTAAATTGTTTACATAAGCACATATGTACATATGGCCCACTGTAGGGCATAGGCCTTCTCTCGAGGAGTGAGGATGGGCTTAATCACCACGCGTGCCCAAAGCGGATTGGTGATTTCAAGCGCTGAGGTATGTGAATCACTCAGGTTTCCTCACGATGTTTTCCTTCAACGTAAGCGAGTAGTATTGCTACTATAACTTCACAAATGTACATAACCATTGAATTTTAATAACTTAGAAAAGAAAGTCATAGGTACATGCCCGCACAGGGAATCGAACCTGGGTCTCTCGCTTCCGAGTCCAATGTTCTACCCACTAGGCTACCACCGCTTACTCGTTTACTTGTTTTTTAATTGTCCCTAGGAACCGCCTTTCAATTATTATATTAGATATTTAAGGCGTAATAATAAAAAATATGTTGCTCTGCAAGGTCAGTTGAAGTGGTTGAAGAGAAGCGAGAATAATTTTTTTTTTTAAATAAAGGGCAAGTTAAACAGCCGGGGTTGAAGATATGCCTTCAGTAAACTTTTTTTTTTAAATAATATCATTATTTCTCCATATATAAATGAACTAATAGTTGCTTTAAGTGTGCAATAATTTCCTTGCGAAGAGCATAGAATAAAACTACACATTAGAAATTAAATTAGTTATAGTACAGATTATGATCAATGAAGTGCAAAAGGACAGAGCCGATCATAGCCGATCACTGAAGGTCTCACACAGCTAACTTTAACAGTACGAATGACTCCGTCTCTACCAGGGTAGATTTCTTCTATTGGCCTCTTGGTATTGTAGTAGAGTTCTATAATACCAAGAGGCCAATTTAAAGGCGGTGAATTATCTTCGTGAATGATAACTATGCAATCCTTTTCTACAGGTGTTGAAGGAGTATTCAACTTATGTTTGCTTTGAAGTCAACTTTCATAAGCAGCCTATATACGTCCCACTGTAGGGCACAGGCCTTCTCTCAGAGAAAGAAGTGAACTTTAATTTAATAAAAATGTAAAGGCACCACTCGACTGCCGCGACACAGATCTGTGTCCAACTTATTATGGATCACCTATACGTTATATTCCGCGAGGACAGTTCAGGGGTTAATACAGTTAGTTCCGAAGGATCAGAACTCGATACGCAAAGAGGACGACTATTCATTAAGCTTTCAATCAGAATAAGAATTGTGTTAAATTCCTTATAGGAAGGATTACTTATTACCTGTCTGCGATAAGATTTGACAGATATGTATTATGTTACTCTCCCATAACCCTCCAATAAGGGGAAAACGCGGCGGATTGCGTTTATATTGAATACGTAAATTAGACATGCTTTGGCCAATATATTTGCTATGAGCTTCACTTTGTAAGAATGTATAAAGCTCGTCAACTTTTCGTTTAGCACCGATAAAATTTGTTCCTCTATCGCTTACAATAAAATATGCAGGTCCTCCTTGGGAAATAAAACGTTTAAATGCCATTAAAAACGTTTCCGATCTAAGATCGGTGAGTAACTCTAAATGAAGAGCTTTTGTAGTCAAACAAATGCATAAACACAGATAGGCTTTGATAGCTTTTATTCGGGGTAGACGGTAAGGAGTAACGTAAAAAGGATCACCGTGGTCAACACCGGTAAAAACAAAACTCTTAACTTCGCTCACCCGAAAGTGAGGTAGATCACCCATCATGGGAAATGGATTGGAGGACTTTGTTTTGAAACAAATGTTGCATTTTTGGAAACGTTTACGTACCTATCATATTTCGTGCGGAAAGCATCCAAAAGTTTTGTCTTAATAACGCTAATAATAGGGTAAGGTCAGCGTGTAAGTTTATGATATGATAATGATCTACAATAAGATGAACTATACGATCTCTAGCAGGCAAAACTATTGGATGTTTCTGAGTAGAAATCAATAAAATTGTGATTGACTTAAACGACCACCTTTGCGCACAGTTCCAGTTTCATCAAAAAGAGCGTTAAATTTTTGTAAAGCGTTGTCATTTATATACAAAGAGTGGCGTTTTTGAATGTAAGAGATAATATAATTTTCATAATAAAAGTTCTCATAATGATCGCGAGTTTGTAAATAACGGCGTTGTCCTGTACATCTTGTTCCGAGGTAACAAACAAAGATACTGGTTTAGCCTCAGGGAGCTCAGACTCAAATAGGTCTGTCAGGTGTGAAATGTGAATTTGGAAGGTCTGTTGAAATAAAAATCATTATGTATTAATTGGCTCGGCATAATAGGACGAGATATAATATCAACGGGATTCTGTTTTCCCGGGACATGAGCCCAATGCTGAGCATGAATGGCCGCAATGCAGTTTGCAACAAAGGTTTTGAATTTGTACGGAGGCGCACAAATACATGACAGAGTGACCGTAGAGTCTGTAATATAAGATTCAGAAATATAAACACAACACAGTTCTATTGAATACTTTTAAGGCAACATGCTGATTGGGTCGTCAACTCGGCACACTTAAGATGACCTCAATCGAGGTGTTGCAATCAAGCCACTGACCACAATATCACGAAGAACGGGACCGGCCATACAACGATGCCATTCACCATGCACGCGCCCGGTGCATCTCAGACCTTAGCGAGTACCGTTACTGATCCCACTCGAGAGCAATCTTACTCCGCTTCAGTCTATAATCTACCTTGGACGCGCGGTGTGCGCGACAGAAAAAATGTTTTTCGAAAGTTTCCTTCTCAATCTACTCGTGATCGTTGTGCTGATCTTAGCACTGATATTCGACTATGTGACAAAATTCTTTAGCTACTGGTACGTCAGGCATATCAGCTACAAATATCCGGTGCCGTTCTTTGGAAGTGACTACCACAGGATCCTCGGGCTGAGAGGAACTACGGATGAAGTGAATCAATTATGTCAACAATTTCGCAAGTACAAGCTTGTTGGCTCCATCAAAAGCAGGATCCCAGACTTGATCATCAAGGACCCGGAAATTATCAAATTGATGCTTTCAAACGAAGCCCAGTATTTTAACAGTCGCGGACTCTGTTTGGACAGATCACAGGATGTTTGTTTACGGAACAATTTGTTCTATGCTGAAAGTGAAAAGTGGAGCCTGCTGCGCGGGAATTTGGAGTCAATATTGCGCAACAAGGCGAAGGACTTTGAGCAAAGCGAGAGGAGTGTAGATAAATATTTGCACGAAGTAAACGGAGAGATAAACGTACGAAATTTCTTGGAAATCATAATGGACGGAGTCATCAAAGATTTGCTGTTTGGAGAAGGTTTAAATTCCGCTGGAAATACAATTGTTGCGAACTTGAGAGCGGAGCTGCGAAAACGTTCAATTGTTCACCGGCTCAAAAGCTACTTGAAAAACATATTTCCTTCTATTTACGTTCTCTTAGGCTTGAACACAACAAATGCGTACCCGAATAAAGAAATTTACAAAGCCATTGGAAAGTCAACTCTACTGCAGGAAACTAGGAAATACAACTTCGAGTCATCAAAAATCAAGAAAGGAAAACCCTGCTCAGAGTTAGAAATAGCCTTCTCAATACTTAGCTCATTTGTTACTGAAGGATACACACCCTGTATAAATACGATTACAAGTTTACTTTACGAGTTATCCAGAGACCAAGCTATGCAACACAAAGTAAGAACTTGCACCAAGAATTCTGAAAGCGAGGATTATTTAGACGGAGCAATTAAAGAAACTATGAGACTCTACCCTTCCTACTCCATAATCACACGGAAATGTATTAAAACTTTCAAATTTCCCGAAAGCAATTTGTTGATAGACCGAGGCGTAGGGATTACAGTCCCTATTGAAAGTGTACATAGAGATCAAAGTTACTATGAAAAACCCAAGGTGTTTGATCCCAGTCGATTTTCGAAAGATGGTAATGAGAAAAGGCCAGAATTCGCGTATATGCCTTATGGCGTTGGGCCAAGAAAATGTATAGGTAAGTCCAAGATATTCTGTACGCTTGTTAAAATAATTTTAAGATCGATATTTTTTTTCGCGATTATTGCATTTTTCAACAAAATAAAAACCTATTATGATCTCTAAGTCTAAGGTGATTCAAAACAATGCCCCCTTAGAGGTCATCAGCATATATTTTTTCCGACCAAATCCAAACAATGGATTTAGTTAGTTAGAATGACAAAGCGAAAGCCATAACTGTTAACGCTATGAACACACTTGTCCCTTTTTCTATAGAACCGTTAACGATCATCTTGAGCATTTGATCGACGATGTGTTTTTGCAGTGGCACGACTTAGATCTCTATCTGAAAAGAGGTAAAGATTACATTCGCGTGAGGGCACGGTAGCTTTGAATATGTGCTACCGGCGGATTGACCTTGATTGAACAAGTAACCTAACCTAGAAACTGATATATTATATATAACATTATCGATAAATTAAACCACTTCCCATAAGAAAAAATATTTTTTTCACAATTAGGGAGTGTCAATTTTCAAAAAAAACTGTTTTCTGTTTTGCGTTATCTCAATATCAGGTTGCATAAGTTTTTTTTTTTCAAAAAATCTCTTGTGTCGAAGACTTGTTTTCTAAGCGACAACCATTATAAAAATATGGAATTTTCATACGAATCTTTATGGAAGTTTGGGAGCAGCTACGAGGTTCTCTTATGGGAGATTATTTTGTAGATTTCTATTAGATAGTATAGTATTGATTAAGTATTCAGTGAATGTTTAGTTGTGTCTTTGTAAGAAAATAAAAAATAGTTTTTTTTATTTATTTCAGGCGAAGAGCTATCACAAAAAATAATCAGACAGGTTGCAGAAAAAATTCTCCGTAAATACAGAGTGGAAACAACAGAAAAAACACCCCAAAATCTAATCTTCAAAGATCACGACTTCTCCAGAGTCTTGGTCAAAGACGTATGGTTAAAATTTATACCAATAAATGGCAAAATGTGAAGGGTTAACTAAAGGTAAAACTTATTTATTACTGAACTCGAAAGAAAATAATGAGAATCACTGACAAGATTGATCATTCTCAGTAAAGGAGGATGCTATTTAATTAATTAAAAAAAAAACTAAAAATAAAAGAACAATAATTATTTTATATTTATGTCACTTATGCAATAATAAAAAGTCCTTATTATACGTTTTATTTAATTAAGTTAGTATTCTTTATTGCTGAGATATTAGAAATGTCGTCAGTAACGTTATCGAGTTTGTCGAGAGCAATAATGCTCTCAGGTGTAATTAAATGTTTATTATAGGGGAGGGATTTAATTGGCGTAATTTGTAAGACACTGGCATTTAATTAAATTTAGATTAAATGTTTAATTCATATTTTTAACTCTATTTATTACTATTGTTTATTAACCTTAAGGTAAGGTAAGGTAAGGTAAGGCAAGTTAAGGTGTTGTTAACAAAAGATTATGATTTATGGGTTTCGTATAAAATATTCCCTGGTTTTCCCGAAAACGGAGGTTTCGACTCATCATGCAGTACTAACCTAACCTATCGTAATATAATAAAGTGCTTTAAAAACAGAGTTGAATTTCACTTGATGGCGTTGCTAATATTTTTAACACAATAAAATCGTGTACTAACAGGAAGTGCAGGAAGGAGGAAACAAAAGTTTGCCTTAGAAAGTTGTTCATGACAAATGTGCAATTTTGGAAACATGCCAGTTAGAGTGTGTTATTTTGAAACACTTTTGGTTAACCACATTTTGATATCCTTTTTTTATGTAGCCTAAATGCGTCCCACTGCAGGGCATAGGCCTTCTCTCAGAGAGAGAGAGAGAGTATTACCTTGCGTGCCCACCGCGGATTGGCAATTTTAAGCACTGAGGTATGTAACACTTGGTCCTCTTACACTCAGGTTTCCTCACGGTGTTTTTGTTTAATGTTCTATTTTTAGAAAAAAAACCAAAGATTTTTCGCGGATCTCGCGGATAACTACAGGTCAGTCAACCTACCAAAACACTTCCAATACGATTTTTTTAAATTGTATGAAGCTGAAAATATCACATACCTACCTACGTGGCACTTCTATCCTCTTCAGTAATCAATACATCCAAACATGAATGACAATGATTGAGAGCGTCCCAAAATACTCTTGAACCGTTATGAGTGGGTACGGGACGGGTTATATAAAGGAAATATTTTCCATTATATCTCGCTAGCGATGCCATATCTCTAGCAGATTTTATTTTTAACGGTACCGTAGATAAAATGCACTAAATTAGAAAACGGTACTAACAGTTTATGACTGTCATGCATGAGTCTGTAAAACCATAGCAATGATATAATTACCTATTTGCAATTAAAATTGATTCTTTAAAGCTCAAAGATTTGAGCATAAATGTGTCTACACAAAGTTTCAAATCGCTAAAACTAACATCGATTTAAAACTTTGTGTGTGTAATTTATTTATTTTGTTTTAAAGAATACTAATAGCACAATATAACAGAACAACAGCAGCATAGGAAACAGGAGGCTAATTAATAATAATAAGAAAAATAATACATTTTTTATTTCAATTAAATTACATAGTCTTTACACTAAATTAGACTTATGATTAATAAAGGCTTGAAATTCTTTAATTATTATATCTTAGACACATACACATTTGGTCACTATAATTTTAATACTGTATTTATTATTATACATTAGATTTAATTTTAGATTTTTAATATTGATTTGGAGAGCTAATTACGTAATAACTTAAGACAGAAGGACCCTTAACTAGGGACTGAATAAATTAACCGACTTGGTAGGTATTACATGGATCTCACAACTTTTTACGGTAGAAGAACTGAGTTGCGAGACTTGGTTTTTTTACAAGTTCTGTTTTTAATGGCATCACTTTGCTGTCTTAAATGTAACGTAGTAAAGGAGAGGACGTATCTAAACAAGCACATCTCTCTCGCCAACCCGTCCGCTAATAATGGACTCTGTCGGGCGCCGGACGCGGCCACTGCCTGATATATTGCGAGTATTGCGTCTCTGCAAACAGTATTGTAAGACTCCACGGACGATACGGGGGCGATATTATGTTTTGAAAACGCTGATACAAGCCCCTGCCTTGATATACCCCGGATTAAGCTTTTCCCTTCTTTAACTTTCTTATTGTAGGTATTTGTAGTCCAGTCGTTGTATACATTTTGAAATGCTTGTGAACCGAAAAGGCTAAAATGTAGAGTATCTTAATTGTAGATCGTAAAAAGTCAACGAAAGTGTTGCATCAATATTTTTGTATCTTATCGGAGAACAGAGTTATTATGAAAAAACTGATTTTAACCCTTTTTTTAAGGTGGCGGAAAATGCACATAGGAAATCTTGGTCAACAACTTTAAGTTATGCTATTCTGGATCAAACCCCATGTAATTTTATTTATTTATTTGGAGAAAATACAGGCACAGATAATAAATATTTTGTGTTTTATAATATTGGGTATGGCCTTATCTGCCCTGTGGAACATTTCTCACTTATAGTTTAAGCAAAATTTTGCCTTCTCAGTTCACATGCATAATTTCTAACCCGTTTTTTCTGACGTAATGACATTTCGCTTGGAAAAGTTTGTAGGATGCGTGAAGCGATTTGAAACACGATTTTGTAAAAGCTTCGTGTGAGCTTGACAAATAAAGTTGATAAACAACTTGGCCCACCTATATTTGAAAACTTTATTAAACGTGATAGTTTGGCTTTACCCTGCCAATGCTGTTGCACATCTCTGTGTATCTATCCCTTCGGCCCGTCCACAAGCACTCGAGAGGACTTGCTGGAGGACACGGATGCTGGAATGCGCGTGGCCGAGTTCTGGGCCCATAAAATCTAATTGGTTTTGTAACCGACACGATAAAAAGAAACCCTAGCAAATTGATTCTAAAAAGTTTGGTGACCTTAATGGTTATGTCAACTCAAAAGGTTTTTTATGCATTGAGATAGTCGACCAACTCAATCACAATCCATCATCATGCCGTTTTTTACTGACTCATCGCGCACTAAGATGACAGCAATGAAAATTAAAAAAAGCAGTTCAACTTGTTTGTTAGGTTGCCTATAATTTGTATAATTTGTAATTTGTTCAGTTTTTAGTGGAGGAGCGGGAGAAAAATAACTAAGTCCCTTATAACCATAATTTACCGTACATAATTCGTTCCTTTAAAATTTGATGTTCTAAATCTCCGAAAGTCTTCACCAGAACATCACCAAATTACCTTGGGACCACTTTTACGCTATTTTATTAAACATACTGATTTTACGGAATAATGTGCCCCATTAGGCCTTATTTACTGCTGTCCATTGAAGAGTTCCGTTCTCCATCTCTGAAAGTCTTCATCAGGTCTTCACCAAATTAAAATGGGACCAATGGGACGTTATATCTCTCCGAACAAAAAAAGAATTGTCGAAATCGGTTAATATTTGACGGAGGTAAATCAAATCAAATCAAAGTTTTTTTATTCAAAGTAGCACAGAAACTGCGACTTAATGAACGTTACAAGTCAAACTAGGTATGGAGGAACATAGCCCAAAGAAAATATATATATATATATGCGTCGAATTGATAACCTATTCCTTTTTTGGAGTCGGTTAAAAAGGGTACACCATGAAAATACAAGGACCCAGCTGAAAAATCAAAAATTTAAAAGCACAAGAGATTATTTCTAGGCGTAATGTGCGAAATTCTGCACACTTGAAGCAAAAAAATGTAGACTATAAGAATAAAGCCCTACTGCAAAATG
Source organism: Yponomeuta cagnagella (assembly GCA_947310995.1). Taxonomy (NCBI): domain Eukaryota; kingdom Metazoa; phylum Arthropoda; class Insecta; order Lepidoptera; family Yponomeutidae; genus Yponomeuta; species Yponomeuta cagnagella. The sequence goes on along the minus strand of OX371270.1, from coordinate 16,067,616 downwards.
AAACAACGATTAATGACATACAGATAACACATACTCACGACGATCCTACTAATATTATAAATAAGAAAGTTTTGTGTGATATTTGGATGTTTGTTACGCAATCACGCAATGACGGCTAAACGGATTTACATGAAACTTAGCGTACAGATAGACAAAGACCTGAATTGAGACATATAATACTTGATACTCCGGTAATGCGTTCCCGCTGGATAATATTTATTTTAAGCTTAAAGTAGATGGCGTTGTGCGAGCGAACGTTGTGTTTTAAAAATAGATGGCGTTGTGCAAGAACCGTATAAACGGATTCTGTGGCGATACGAAGTTTTCCGGGACAGCTAGTAAAACAATAAAAGTTGCATGTAATTTGAACACTGTCCTACTGTATCTTCCGGTGACTGAGTAATAATATTGTTTGATAAATTCAAGACTGGCAATTTTGTCGAAAGGGACCGACCGTTTTGCTCTTATTCGCAGAGCGTGGTGAGCAGAGGTGAACCAGAATCGGTAGCTCGTCTCTGACTGGCAAAAGGACAAAGCGAATACGGACTTGAATTTATAATGCCTGTCTAATGAAAAAAAATATATTGTTGACTTTTTTGTCAGGCTTACTAGTCAGCCAATAACACTTCAAAAGATCTGATTTTCGTTGATTTATAGTTTATTTTTTCTGTACTGGAGATCTGTTTCATGCACACGGATTTATAACGTTTTACATAAATTACGTTCCGACTCTGGCGACCGCGGACCGGACGACGCAGTGTGGGAGGGCCTCCCACCAGATGGTCTGACGGACTGGTTACGGTGGCGGGGAGTCGCTGGATGCGGGCGGCACAAGACCCGGAAGCTTGGAAAACCATGAGGGAGGCCTATGTCCTGCAGTGGGCGTCAAATGGCTGATGATGATGACGATGAGACACATTGCTCACGAAAAAACTCTATGTTTTCACTGCCGGACAATTTCTATGAAAGACATTTTGTCTGCACCCGCCCCAGACATCCAAACGTTCTCTCGGTCAAAAATCACGTCAATGCCTACCATTATACAAGGGCTGGGATGAATTGGCTGCTATTACGTCTCAAAATTAATTCATGTGCTTCGCTGTCTTTAATATTCTTTATTAAAATGTGTCTGCTTGTGATGATGATGAATGAAAAATAATGAGTATAATTGCAAAATGCGGGTGAGGCTTTGCTAGAAAGAAACACAGAGACAATTTGGATATATATTTGTAATTCCTTACTTAGTTATTGATAATAGGAATTGGTTACATAAATAAAGAACCTCTTAGCTCACGTTTTTATACAAAAAATAAGTATATGAAAATTATGATATGCATGAAATGTCCGTAATCTTATTGAATAATCTTGTTGAAACCCCAAACTACATTTTTCAAAAATATTGTGATTATTTTATAATTATTGAATCGTTAGAACGTACGAACAAGACAAATGTCAGACGGAGCAACTAGCTTAAAAATTTGAACTACACCTCACACTTCTATCGGTTGTGACATTTAAAAGGTAAGGTGGAGTAAAGAAACGCACAAACAAAATTACACTGCTTTTTGGGCAAACAGGCAGAAAGCTTGAATGCTCGCGCAAGAATCCGACAACAGCCGGAGAAATGCTCATTCCTCGGTGAAACAGTAAAAAAATGGTTTTTGTTCCATTCTCTCGGATTGTGTTCATGTTTTGCGCAGCTGAAAATTACACTGGAGCTAAATTATTCACGCTGCGTAGGTGGGTTAAAACTCTGCGTCCGTCATAGCTTGAGAGCTCATTATTCCAGCGCCATAATTCTGCAAGTAGGAATAATTTAATTCCGTGTATAAAAAAGAACTTTCACAAAGGCAACTACATTTTTCCAATACTTACCGTTGACCCGCAATCACGAAATTTTGTAAGAAACAAGATCAGACTGTTTTTTTTTTAGTTAAAATCCTTACTAATATTATAAACGCGAAAGTTTGTATGTATGGATGGATGTTTGTTACTCTTTCACGCAAAAACGGATGAACGGATCCGAATGAAATTTTGCACAGAGATAGATGTCTGGATTAGCTGAAGGCTATTATTTATCCCGGAAAAATACACATCAAAATTACCGCGCGAAAGAAGTCGCGGGCAACAGCTAGTAGTTATATAATTAAGATTTAATAATTTAGCTATTACCTTTACAATTGGGAGAACTGATAAAGTTTTACATCGCAAAGCTTAGCTTATAGACTATTTGGAACTCTTAAATTTTAAAATACGGTTACCAGTCCGTCAGACCATCTGGTGGGAGGCCGTCAAAAAATGCAGTTCCTTTAAGCTCTACCTCTACGTTGACTGCCTTGTTGGTCTGGCGGTTAGCCCACTTGACTGCCAAAACGGTGGTCGTCGCTTTGATTCCCATTGGAGGCCCTCGTACATGATTTATGCAAGAAAGTCTGGGAATATCTGGGTGGTTACCATAACACCGGGACTCCTGATTTGGGATCAGGACGAGTGATGGTATTGTGTGTGTGGATTATTATTTGAGCTCTGCCTAAATAATCATGACCAGATCACAACAATTATTATGGGACGATTACAGCGGAGTACATTCTTGCCACCGAACTTGTTGAAAAACCTTGTGTGAACCAAATAAGTGCCGAAATCTCTTAAAACAATATTTCTTAAGCTAATTTTAAGCAAAGGGTAACTCACCTCACAGATAAACCTATACAGGTTTGAGTGAGGGTCTTTTGTATTAAATAGGTATGTACTTTGTGATTTTTTTTTAATAAATAACTAAAAAAAATTAGGCATAGAAATCTCAAGGCCCGAGTCCTACTCACGTTTTTCGGTATTTTGTTGATTAAACCGATTGCAGTGTACGCCAACCTTACCTCTGTGCAAGCAAAATAAGAAATATGAGTGATGCGTAGCAACATCCAAGGTCCGCACATAAAATATGGAGGCCACAGGGTCGCTGCGCAATTGAGTAATTCGCGTAAAATAGCTGTAAGTTTTTGTCGTAAAATTATCACTTATTGTGAAGAAACGTGAGGAGCAGGGATGGCAGGAATAAAATTCTTTTGATGAGTCGTAAATATCGGTAAATATCAATCAGCTTGTGATTGGTTGTAACTTGGTCGGATGAACCGCATAAGTACTAAGGAGCCAGTCTTATTCATAAGAACACGATTTCTTAAAAGATTCCTCAGGTGCAGTTTAAATAGTCTGTGGTAAAGGACGTAACCACTGATTATTTAAACTGCCTCGGAGGAGTGTGTTAGCATAAGAATATAAATTTGGAATCATTATCATCATCATCAGCCATTTGGCGCCCACTGAAGGACACAGCGCCCACTGCAGAACACAGGCCTCTTTCGTGGTTTTCATAACTAAGAGGGGTTTTGCCATAATCGCCATTTTAGAAATTGATTTCCTTAGTCGCCTTCTACGACATCCCCGGAAGGAAATGGAGTGACGCTATTCTTAATCCGGAGCCACATGGAATTTGGAATAGATAGATAAAATGATAGAATATTCTTTATTGTACACAGAAATATCAAACGCACAAACACGCACAACGTGTTATTTCTAAAATGCGCAACTCCTGCAAAACTCCGAGTTTATGTTTTACAAAAATTTTTGTTTTCCATGAGTTTTCTCAGATTAATGTTGTTCAAACTATCAGATAATATTATTATAGATTTAATTAAATACGCGATTTACTTACGCGTTCTACCAATATCTGCGATATATCGCAGCCTCCGGTAAATTATTGTTCTACATAGAACAACGTTCATTCTATGTGTCATATATGACGTCAAGCGTTCATTCTATGTATCATATATGACGTCAAGCGTTCATTCTATATATCATATATGACGTCAAGCGTTCATTCTATATATCATATATGACGTCAAGCCTTAGCTACAAACCAAACAGCGCGATTACAAAGCCGTGACAACCTTAAATTGACAGGTGTGCGGTGATTTCAAGCATTTTAAAACGAACTCTGAGAATGTTCCGATACAAGTAGCCAAATATGTTCTTAGTATTTTTTTTTTAGTTTTTCTTGTAACGTTCAATATGTCACAGTTTCTGTGTTACTTGGAATAACATTATTTGACTTTGACTTTGACTTTTGATTACTTGCCCATTAGCTCAGTTGGGAGAGCGCTGGCACGGTTAGATAGGTCGCGGGTTCAAGTTCCGGCATTGGTGGAATTTTTAGCCTCTAAATAGGTTTTTGACTTTTGACTTTATAACATTTACTTGCTGTACGATAACACTGTCACGCGTGCCTACCGCGGATTGGCGATTGCAAGCGCTGAGGTATGTGAATAGCTCAGACACTCAGGTTTCCTCACGATGTTTTTCTTCACAGTTAGCGAGTGGTATTGCTACTATAACTTCACAAATGTACATAACTTAGAAAACAAACTCATAGTTACATGCCCGCACTAGGAATCGAACATGGGCTTCCGAGTCCAATGTTTTACCCACTAGGCTATCACGACTCTTAAGACTTGTTACCTATGTTGTTATTTTCATGAAAGTCGCTCGCGGAAACTAAAGAATGTGCGTAACTTTGACGTGCCATGAAAACAAAAGTGTTCTTCTTTTAGCACATAATATTCAGATGAAGGCAAGCGTTCGCTAGAATTCCGACCATCAACAAGTAATGGAATCCATCTCGCTTGAGGAAAGTAGAAGAAATGAAGGGTCCAGAGTGACAGCTACAAAATGTTAGCACTAAACGACGTCCCATTATAATACAGTATTTTAATACAGACACACGTATATTATCAGTAAAAAAACTTACGAATATCACTAATGATAGGTACTAAACTTTTTTCGAATTAAAACTTTTTAGTGCTGTGACTCGAAGGCGGTTGTTATTTAAAAAATAATTTAATTTTTTATTGTGAATATCACTACGAGTTGTGTGTATAAAAAACCAGCTAAGTGCGAGTCGGATTTGCGCACGCAGGGTTCCGTACCATTATCTATATAACATTTGAATATTTCAAGCCAAGCGTCTACCTGTTGCCGTTATTAATATCGAGCAAAAAATGGCAAAAAAACTTGTTTGTTATATGGGAGAGCCCCCCTTAAATATTCATTTAATTTTCATTTCATTGTTAATTTTTATTATGTCTATAAATATTATCTATAAATATTATGTAGGTACTTCAAGCATCTAACTGTTGCCGTTATTAATATCGAGCAAAAAATGGCAAAAAATCACGCTTGGTGTATGAGAGCCGCAAAAAGTGTATTAAACTGGCTGTATGTAACACTTCTGCATGGTAGTTTTAAAAATATTTTTTCACTTCTCATGCTCTAAAAGTTCGTCTTTATGTCGTGCGTAGGCGACATAAAGTCGCTTTTTATGCTCTAGAGCATAAAGTAAAATCTTCGTCGAAGACCAAGGCAATCGCTGCAACAGCCACACGAACATCTTTAACTTCATACAACAACCTCTTTATTTTATTTCGTTTCGTTCGTATTCTAAGACCAAGGCAAAGATACCAACAGCCAAAGTACACAATAAAACTTCATGAAATAAACTTATAATTTGTATTTCGTCTCATTTATTATTTTTTATATTTGTTTATTTTTCAATTTAGTAGATCAGTATAGTATTTAAGCCATAACAACAACTTATCATAGTTATAAAAAGAAAATGTTTTTATAACTGAGCAGTATGTAACGACCTTAAGTCAGGTGTCACGTCCCTACAGAAAAAAAAAAGAAAAAAAAGTTAATTGGCGGGAACCATAATTATTTTTACATGTTGCTGTTTCATTTCCTCGCAATCGAAGTGAAAAGTAGAGTGTACAACTCGTCCATAAAACCCATTTTACACTCGACTTTATATCTATCCTCGCTCGCAAGCTCGCTCGGATGGATAAACGTCTCGAGTAAAATGGTGCGTTTTATGCACTTGTTGTACAATCTACTATTGCACACCCAATGGGTATAACATATAGGCACTTAGAATAAATATAACACCTGTACGACCATTACCTATGTTAAACCAAAAAAATGATTTGATTTGAAATCTTATTATATAAAAATGAATTGCCGTTCGTTAGTGTCACTAAAACTCGAGAACAGCTGGGCCGATTTGGCTAATTGTTGTTTTTATATAGGTATTTGTGGAAGTCCAGGGAAGGTTTAAACGGTGAGAAGAAAAAAAAACGGTTGACGTCGGTGGTACGAAGTTCACGGGGTATTTATTATATTCTGGTATTTGTTGTTATAGCAGCAATAAAAATGCATAACTTGCGAAAATTCTAACTGTATAGCGGTTCATGAGATACAGCCTGGTGACAGACAGACAGACAGATGGACAATGGAGTCTTAGTAATAGGGTAAATTTGAAGAGTTTCCTTGATTTCTCCAGGATTCCATCATCACATCCTGATCTGATGACTACGAGACTTGGAAAGTCTGCCTTTTCAAAAAAAACCAAGAATTTTCCAAATCGGTCCAGGCGTCTTTGAGTAATCGGGAAACATAGATAGTTTTACTTAAAAAAAGTAAATGAATCCGGAATTAAGCTCATAATATACTAAACTTAGCTGTTTATACTAAAGCTAACATAATCTTATTTTATTGCCATCAACATATTTTGATACACTCATTTCATTTCTGAATTATAGGGCTCATTAGAAAGTTCATAACTTCACTCTTTTCGAGCGATTAAACTCTCATTAAACATTAATTACTCGCACCGATCGTTCGACACATAAATAATTTAGTAATTTTACAGCCAAAGCTATGCCAATGGGCTCATAAGCGTTACACCCAGAAGTATAACTCGCCAAACGAAGCAAGGGCTACCAATAATATTAGCGTCTAATAAACCTTTCAACAAGGCAGATTGGCTACAGGGCCTTGGGCTTAAATAGAATAATGCAAAATGCCCGCTTTCTGCCTATGACTTCTGCTATGGGCGTGGGTGTAGCCCAGAAGACCGAGAAAGGACCACAGGGCAGGGACTGTGGTCTGTGACTCTATACAACGTGTCGCGTGTTTTCCGCGCCCTTGCCCCACGTGGTTTCTGTGTGGCCCACGTCTAAGGCGGGAACCATGAAAAAAATCATCAAACTTTTCAATTTGCAAAGGCCACAACCATATCGCGATAAAGAATATAGTCAGCGCCACCTAGTGTTAAAATTAGCAAACTATACTTTCTGTTTTGTACGTATTTGGAATGCGGTTTTTTTTCTTTATCAACTTCTACTTTATTTTACAACTAGTCTAGTGTAACGGCCTTTTAAGAGTCATCACAAACGTGCGTGCGAAGCGATTTCAAGGCGTATAGCGTAGTAAACTATGGCTCTCGTATGTGGGCTTCTGAAAGATATGCCGTACGTACTATGTCGAGCTATACTTTATCGAGTGTAACGACATCCCCAATTCTATTCGTCAACAACTTTTACTAGGACAAAAGGTTTAAAATGCGCGAAAAAATATCAGCTTTTCTACAGCAAGTAGTTACTGAGAGCAACTGATGTCAGCAATTACTTGCTAACAGTAAAGGCTACTGTTACGTATAATTTAATAACTATGCTGTCTCGCTGGCACAATCTAACAATTTATTGATTTTTATTAAATTATATTCTTTTTGTTGCACTAATCCGTGCTGAGGACAATTTTAAAAACCTATTTAGAGGCTAAAAATTCCACCCATGCCGGGACTTGAATCCGCGACCTCGGCACGGTTAGCCAGAGGTCGCGGGTTCAAGTCCCGGCATGGGTGGAATTTTTAGCCTCTAAATAGGTTTTTAATTAAATTGCTACTTTTAAAGTTAATACTTTTGATAAATGTGGTCTCGGATCCCTGAGTATCCAGGTAGTGTTCATATACCTCAGCGTTTTTAATCTCCTATCCGCGGCGGGCATGCGTGGTAAATTGGTAATTTAGCCCACACTTTCGGATTCTGAGAAAAGGCCTGCGCCGTGCAGTGGAAGGTATTTAGGCTGCTCATATATATTTGTGTATTACGCCACTTTATGGCCCAATGCTGAGCAAAAGGCCTCCCCTCTTGCTTTCCTGCAGCCACTTCTTCCCACCATATTTGGTTTGGTCTGTCGCGACGTTGGTGTCCATTTTGCGAGACCCTATTGGTTGTAATTTTGATCCGTGAAATGTTAATAGCTCAGAACACATTGTGTTCTGAGGTTAATAGTGTTAAAAATTTACGGTTTTGTTTATAAAAACACGATTCCTTGAAACACTCGATAAACGCTGATTATAATAGTCCGTGGTGGAGATTTTACAGGGAAACGACAGATTAAATCAACTGCCTCTCAAGAGTGCGTTAGAAGAATCCTGTTTTTGTAAATAAAGCGGCTACTGTTTGTTGGCGTGGACCTTTTATCTCTCTATATCTGGAGTCAAGGGCTCGAGCCTAATCAAATATTTTTATGATCGACGTCTTTTACGAGTTGGTACTTCAAGTGAGGTGAGTCTCCCGCTTTGCGTTTTACGACCCGAATCTATGGCTATGTAGAACAGGGGTGGGGATCACCATGGACTTATTGGGTCTATCTACCTCGGCCACGTGACAAAAAAAAGGTAATGACGGCCGTAAAATTTGAGCAATCGCGTGGAATTATGTGCGAGGTCAAGGGTTTTTAGTTAAATTGCAGCTGAAAATTAGAAACTCGCTACTGTCGATTGCGCGGTCCGTATACATTAAACAAGTTGCTGTTCTGAAGAAAACAACATCTAACAGCGCACTTAAAAGTTATCTTTTATTAATGTGGTTGCCGTAAGTTCAATGTAAACTGTCAAGATTATAGTCAATCAGGCGCCATTTATGGTCTACTATTAGATAGGCTTCCCCCAAGGCACGTCACTACTTTCTATCCTCAAGATCAAGATTAGCATAGGTTTTCAAGGTCAGGACTGAGGAGGTAAAACGTAAGCAGCTGGAGAGTATGGGCACGCATTTCCACTGCGGTTTGGCGATTTACAGGCATATTATGTTTTAAAAACCTATTTAGAGGCTAATTTTTTTTTTAATTGTCCTCAGCACGGGTTAGTGCAACAAAAAATATAATATAATTAGGTATATTATGTGTTCATACCTCAGAGCCGCAGATTACCTCTTTCCTTTGCAAATTCACAAATATACATGCATAGATACATAAGCAGCCGATACACGTCCCACTATAGGGCACAGGCCTTCTCTCAGGGAGAGAGTATGGGCTTAATCACCACGCATGCCCACCGCGGATTGGCGATTTCAAGCGCTGAGGTAATAGCTCAGACACTTAGGTTTCCTCACGATGTTTTTCTTCACAGTTAGCGAGTGGTATTGCTACTATAACTTCACAAATGTATAGTCTATTCATCCTTACTTGTCCAATTCAGTAAACAAGATTCTACCCGCAAAGTATGACTTTTTAGTCGAAAACTGCCATATTCCCATAAATGAAGTAACCTGGGACACCATTTTGGATAACACGCTGCTATGTTTATAAACAAAGTGCACAAACTTGCAAGTAAATATGTAGTTTCGGCATCAAATGCCAATTTTGAGGTTAAAATATTGTTTACAAAATTGGACAAGTAAGGATGAACAGACTGTACATAACTACGAAAGCAAAGTCATAGGTACATGCCCGCACTGGGAATCGAACCTGGGTCTCTCGCTTCCGAGTCCAATGATTTACCCACTAGGCTATCACCGCTTCCCTCACAAGCCTCACAAATATACGTAACTTAAAAAAAAAACCATTGGTTTTTGCTGGTAAGAAGAAAAATTGGTTTATCTGGCACACCATCGCGTCTGCCTGCCCCTCCAGAATACAGGTGCGAGCGTATGTACGGGTATGTTCGTTTCTAACGCGACAGATTCCATGTAACATCCAATCAATGCTGCAGGCACCTATCCGTACTGAGGTCCAAGTTAAATACTGAGATTCAAACCATGAATAACCATGAGCATTCGACCAATGCTCGGGCGAGATAAGTTCTGAGACCACTCACACACCACACATATATTTGGAGAGCTACAGTTTCAGAGCAGAAGTTCAGAAACTGAGGTGACCAGATGACCATTAAAACCTTCACTGGAGAGACAAAGTTTGTTGAGGCGCAGCGTATTGCAAGATATATGACCCTTCACGATGCAGTTTTGGCCAAGAAAGTTATAAACTTGGACTGAAGTGCAATCAGGAGTGTAGCAGTGTAACAAAGAAAAACACATAGAAAGCACACTCAACAAGTAGCATCAAATTATAGCTAGACTTGTGCCACTTTCGTAAATGTGGCTGAATTTCTTCATACGAAATTAATTTAAGTGGCTATTTGACATTAATTTACAAGGCGCAATCTCGCTCGTGCTGATTTTATGTCAAAGAGGAGTCCTATGAATATAAAATCCTGTGAACGTACAATAAAACGTACATTGTGTATGATGGAAAGTTTGATGGGCCTTCAAGTCTGTTATAGATTGGCCTTATAAAATTATGCGGATCCGTAGTTGTGGTGTGTGCATTAAAATGCGTGTGCTCGGCGCAACTATGGATCACAAAAATAAATATTTTTTATTAATTAAAAAAGAAATACCCGTACCCGTACCCGAAGGGTGCCGCCCGGGATCCTATTACTAAGACTTTACTGTCCGTCTGTCTGTCCGTCTGTCTGTCAGTCTGTCTGTCCGTCTGTCTGTCTGTCTGTCACCAGGCTGTATCTCATGAACCGTGATGTCTAGGCAGTTGAGATTTTCACAGATGATGTAGTTCTGTTGCCGCTATAACAACAAATACTAAATACAGAATAAAATAAATATTTAAGGGGGGATCTAACACAACAAACGTTACTAAAGACAGCACTTGCCATCTAGCGGCCATGTATGTAACCGTCACAGCGCCGATTTTATGTCGTTAAATGTCAATGTTAAACGCTTTTTGTTGGTTTCTACAGATGGCACTGTTCTCAAATTCGATCTTTGTCTAATTTTGTATAGATAATGGTACAGAACCCTTCGTGCGCAAGTCCGACTCGCACTTGGCCGGTTTTTTATTTACTTTTTATAGCGCGGGGTACGGTTTAACCTAACTTAACGACAGCAGTCGGTCGGTAGACGGTTGCCTCTGAATCAAGAGGTCGTGGGTTCGAACCCTGGCATGTGCCAATGACTTTGTTTTTTATGTTACGTGCATTTATGAATTTGTAGTAGCGATACCACTTGCTAACTGTGAAAGAAAATACTGTGAGGAAGTAGCAGCGCTTGAAATTGCCAATCCTCGGTGGGCACGCATGGTGATTAAGCACATACTCTCTCTCTCTCTCTCTCTCTCTCTCTCTCTCTATGAGAGAAGGCCTGTGCCCTACAGTGGGACATATATAGACTGCGTAATGGGGATCGTGGGCAGGGCTTCCACCAGATGGTCTGACGACCTGGTTACGATGGCAGGGAGTCGCTGGATGATGATAAATGGGGAACTTACGCCTTAGATTGGAGTGACATTGCTTCCATACCATAGAATACGTACAAAACCTAGGGAAAATTAAAAAATAAAACTATACATTTTTTTGGGGTTTCAGGGTCATAAAGTATGAGAAAAATAAAAATACTCTATTAATCAAATCTTATTAGAGTTAGTTCTTTCATAGAATAATAAATCAATAATAATTTCATAAAACATAATTTTACGAGATAACTCAAATATTGATAAACGCATCATAGCTCAAACAATCACATTTTATAAGGCGTTACGTGCACGTTGTAACGTTGTTCGAGACCGATTTGTAAGGCGTGTCTTTGTACCACGTGAATATTGACTTTTCAACAGGTTATCATTATTATGAAAAGTGTTACTCATAAAGAACAAAATACCACGTTTATTTTTATCTTTTAATGGTCTCTCCGATTATATTTAAACATTTTCAGTGCAAGTTATATAATGGGGAACTTGCACTAGAAAACACGAGTCTCCCCATACTTCTGTTTTGCAGTTTTGTGCCCGTTAGCTGGGGATAGCAGTTGTATGCGACGATTGTAGCCTAAGCACCGGCCAAGTGCTGTTGACGACGTATAGAGAAAGTTGCGGACAGCCGACCAATGGGGGAGATTGTTTATTTGCCATCAAATCTTGTTTATCTGGTTAGTTGTTTGATTTGATGCAAGACAAAAACTGTTGAAGTATGCGTTTGAGAGCGGTGGTAGCCTAGTGAGTTGAACATTGGACTCGGAAGCGAGAGACACGGCGGACGAGACCAGTGTGGGTGGGCATGTACTTATGACTTTGTTTTCTAAGTTATGTACATTTGTAAAGTTATAGTAGCAATATCACTCGCTAACTGCGAAGGAAAACATCGTGAGGAAGCCTCAGCGCTTGAAATCGCCAATCCGCAGTGGGCACCCGTGGTGATTAAGCCCATACTCTCTCCCTGAGAGAAGGTCTGTGCCCTTCTGTGGGACGTACTTAGGCTGGTTATGATGAAGTTCAATCGCATGTAATAGACGTTTATATCGGAACAATAATTAACGTGTTTTGCCTTCTAGATATAGCCGGCAATTTCATCGATTCAACAAACAACATTTAATCAAATTTTTAATCGACTTTAAAAAAATTCTCAATTCATCCGAATTAATTTTTATGTACCCTGATTACTCAAAGACGCCTGAACCGATTTGGAAAATTCTTTTTTTGTTTGAAAGCGTAGACTTCCCATCTGGTCCCGACCGACGTCACTACCTTATTCAACAATCATTTTGGTATATGTTTCATTACCCAAAACTCAGTGTAGCTCAAATAAGAAACATATATAGTACCTGATAATTTAGACTCATATTCGCGATTGAAAAACAAAAATTTTCGACCAACGGTCCTAGATAATATATTGAAAATTACTGTTATTTTTTTCAGATTTTGAATACTAATTTGAAGATAAAAATAATTTCAAACTCCTGTTTTACGGGTTACGGTCGAATAAGAATGCCTCCAATCTAGAATTTATTATGTAACTTGACGGCTGAATAATTATATTATAATGAAGGTTAGGTGATCCAGAAACCCTTTGTCAAGAGTCCTTGCTTTGTTACAGATAATAGGTAGGTATGTCACAAAGGAACGGAGCCTTCTCCCGAGCTGTTGATAACGTATGATTTCGATTGCACCTTGACTCTGTAATTAACTTACGGCAGCGTGATTTTGAATACTTTAGCAGTATTTTGAGGGAATATTCCTTTCATTAATAAATAGTATTATTAATTGTATAACGGTAATGGTATAAACTTTATGTAAATATTCGTAATTTACGAACTTTGGTTCGAAACTTTGAATCCAAATTCAATGTGGTAGGAAGTAGCAGGAAGTTTCGTTAAAAATATATTCTGTTATATATTAAACGTTTTAAGTCTGTCGTCCGATATGCGTAACAAGAAGTGAAGAACAACTTAGGTGGCCGGTGCTGACCATAAGACGGTTGGACGACCGTTTTTTAATTTTTTTATTACTTTTGTCGTGAAATTGTTTGTTTACGCTTGAGTTAAGTCCAAATGAGAACAAAAAACAATGATTGCTATGTGTTATTTCATAAACTAGCGCTATATGTTTCTAAATCATGGTTAGAATGGACAACCAAAATTGATAAACGCCCAAAAATTCAATATTGATTGATGTGAAATTGTACAGTTAGTTCTCACAGGCTTAACTTGACTATTTATACGTCCCGTTTCAGGGAGGCCTATCAGGTAGAGAGCAAGACGTGCCCACCGTGGATTGGCAATTTCAAGCGCTAAGGTATGTGAATGTGAACACCTAATACACTTGGGTTTCCTCGCAATGTTTTCCTTTACTGTTAGCGAGTGATACTGATACTAAAAATTCAGAAATATTCGTAACATAGAAAACAAATTCATTGGTACCGAAGTCGTACTCAGGACCTCTCGAATATGAGGCGAGCATTCCACCGATGCGCTATGACAGTCATTCTGTTTGTTTAAGTGTAAAAAACAATTTGTTGTTCAATGTCAACATACAATGTACAATGTTGGATGTTTACATGTTTGTGATGTCGTTGTTTCTGGTTCCCACGACACAGGGTATCCTAGTGTGGGGCTAGAAGCAATGTATGTGCCTGTATGTAAATGTAAAAAAATGTAGGTACCTTATTTAAAAATTTGTCGTGGAGAAAAAGGCGGCGAAGAAACTCTACTCTGAGCATTTTTTCTCAAATCATATTAAACGTAAAGCGTGAAACATAGAGCTGTTGGAGAAATGCCACGAGAGCCTGATCGACCGCCAGATCAAGCGCCGCAAGTGGAGATGGATTGGCCATACGCTCCGAAAGTGTCCAGATCACATACCCAAGCAATCTTTGGACTGGAATCCCCAAGAGAAAAGAAAGCGTGGCGGTCCCCGCCAAACCTGGCGTCGCACTGTGTTGGCAGAAGCGGCGAGCATCGGAATGACGTGGAGCGAATTGAAGTGTAAAGACCAGACCGGTCACGATGGAGGACATCTGTGGACATGATCTGCCGCGTCTAGGGGATATAGGACATTAAGTCAAGCAAGTCACGAACTTTAAATTCCAAAAATTTATTTACTTTTAGACACACGAACAGCACCCGTTCACGAGAGGTCGTCATCGCTAGTGTCAGCCATTTCAGAGGGAAGTTGGCGACCCGACCGAAATTTCTGATGACATGTTTCGGGTCTATTCACAGGTATACCAAATTTCATTAGTAAAATCTTTAACAAATAGTGGGAAACTTAAGACTCGGCCATAGCTCTTCCTACTTTTACCAAAGTGCTAAGACCCTAAAAAATCAGGTAACAAATGCAGAATGAAACAAAAGGAGACTGGATTCAAATGGAGCCGGGATTAAGCATCCTGGAAAGAAACTAGCGAAGAGTGAAAAAAAAAAAACTGGCAAAGTGCGTGTCGGGAGCGCACACGAAGGGTTCCGTAATTATTGATCTTTTACATTTGTGCTCGACTGCTTATGAAGCATCCAGTAACAAATACGTATGGTCATAATACCCTCCAAAAGCTCCTTTGTCTTCTTAATCGGCCGGATTAACTCGCTTACGGCTACATAGTGTCTTATCAAAGAACATCCTTTTATATCACCTGTTATTTTTAGGCTCACTCTGTAACTTACTTAGTAAGAAGCAAATAAATGAATAAAGTATTATTATAATTTAGTATTGATATGTCAGTATTTTGCAATTAATTAAGAGTAATTTAAGATGTGAAGACACGGACCTCGAGACAAACCAGTTATGGTTTTAGGAGGGCCGAATCCATTTGGTACCTTGCTAGAAAGGCCTGGAACTCCTGTTTGTAGTAGCACTTCTTTTGCTAGACGCCAGTTTACATCCCTAAGTACCATTTTGTATAACAGAATGAACAAAATTTTACCTATCTATACTCTAAGTCGCCGGGAAGATAAAATTAAAATTGAGAAATGGTTACAAACTTTAGATTACAAAAACACAGAACAACTACTACAATCACATAGCTGAATACTACTATAACAGTTTATCTTAAATAATTATTAAATATTTTAGATGTCAATTAAGCCAAAACATCATGCTTCTTACTAAGTAAAAGAAATGCATATCACTCGCTGTTACATATTATTTTAAAATAAGTTGTTACGTATTATAAACCGATGGACCTATAGTCCCTAAGATACAGGTTTTTATGCCTAGTTTAGGGGTCATAAGTTTGACTTTAACTTGTGTCACTGTGTACTACAACTAAGTATTATGTTTAAGGCAAACATTGTAAAGAAAGTACAAATAAAAGATTATCTTATTTATTTAACCTACCTGTACCTATATTATGTGAACCTCAATAAAAAAATGTTTCTAATCTATATAATTTATTGCGTTTTATTTACATTTTCCGTTATAGATATTATCGTATGACAATCAAAGAATGGGACAAGGGACAAAGACAGCTCATGATGAAAGGATGAAAAGGGCCCTATTTCATACAAGTAAATAGGTTTAGTTACTAATATAGGCCAGTTTCTGAATTGAGAATTTCGCGAAGTAAATAGTTCATTGTATTTCTGTCTCTTCGAATTTCTCAGAAAAGAGTATGACAGAACTTTACTTAAGTATTTACTTACTGAAATTCTCAATTCAAAAACCGGCCCTAAGTCCCTCTGTTGCTAATACTAATTATATGGATTTATTTAGAAATCATCATCATCATCATCAACCCATTATGTCCCCACCGAGGGGCACGGGTCTCTTCCCTGAGGTAGACATAGGCCATACTCCACCACGGGGGCCAAGTCAGGATTGGTGGAGGCTTGTAGACTAGTGGCTCGTCTACTGTCAGAAGTTGTCAAGCCGCCCTAAGGCCTCTGACTTGGCTTAACGACTGCCATCTATCGACGGCAGCCGGCACCAACAGCTTAACGTGCCTTGCGAAGCACGGAACCGCTCGGAAAAATGCCACTAGTGTTAGGCATAGACGGCGACCCATCCATGCACTGAACGCGACCTGTGTTGCTTAACCTTCGTGATCGTTTAAGATCACTCAGGCAGCCGGGGCTACGAGCGGAACTCGGACTTGGAAATAATTAAATTAAATTAACCTTTAATAGGTTGTCATAGTTAACTACAAAAAACTGGGACGCCACATAGACGGCGCGAAGGTTTCGTAGGGTCTCGTTAACATCATTTGTGTAGGGACCTCTACAAAAAGAATCGCACTACAAAACCCACTGGACATTAAGCTGTCCATGGCGAACTTAGTTACAGCAAAAGCAATAAAGGTAAGTGGTTGTGAGAAGTGCATTACCGTTAACTACCATTTCCTTGATATTTGTTCGTATTGCTGTTGGTAGCCGCTTGGGTATTAACGCGAATGAGTTTATTGGGGGCTCTTGTTAGTGTCAATGCGTTAGTCTTTTTGATCACTGAAACCATGTTCGGGAAGGAACCTGTGTCTTTGACGATTACTGCTACGAAATGAAATGAATACGTAAGTTTGTGGAGTGGTGGCAGCGCAACGATAAAATACTGGTCTCACTGTAATAATAATAATTATAATGATACAGCACAGTATGAGATAAAAATACGAGAAAAACGATAGCCCTAATTTAGGTATATCGAAAATACGAAAATAGTACATTATTTCAAAGGCAGCGAAATAGCTATCGAATACGCTAGTTAGCTTGGTTTTTATTTTTAAAACGCACTTTTCAAATATCTTGACACAAACTCGAATCTATTAAAACCATTAGTAGCCATCCAGAGCGGTGCGTGCGTGCCGCGGGTTCTGTTATACGGAGAGGCGGTAATAATTGTTGGGGCATTTTTTAACCAAGATTTCTCAACTCGAAATAGGATTTCTCAAGATTTTTTTTTGTTATTTACGTCTATACTTAAGAAGTATTTGTCTAAATAGATGCCCTTTTTAATTACTAATTACTTAGCCGCGACTTTCAAACCACCCAGAGTAGAAAGAAACGAAATAGGCTTCGGATAGGTTCTAGGCCTGGACAGTGCCGCAGATGGATGTCACTATTTCTATGGAAAAAAAAAATACAAAAAGTGGGACTAGCCTTTTTTCCAAATTATATCCCATTATTTGAGTATCTGTTTAATTCTAAAGAGATTGAAGAGATATATCTCTTCTGTAAATCCTCGCAGCAAAAAATACGACGACTTTTCGATAGAAACAATAGTTTTTCATAGATTTTTGTACAATTACAATGTTGCTTGAGCAAATATTTTCACAAGAAGACAAAACAAAAGACAATCTATATAAGAAGAATAAGTTTGAAGTAGCAAGGAGTTTGCATACTTTTTGGCAAGCGCAGAGATATTGAGAATTTAAGCAATAGACTAAAATAAACATATCGATAACAGTCAATTACTACTATGTTCAAGAGCTTTTATTTAAAGAGGAAATAAATAAATAGTTTCTATGTGCAAGTCGACATAAGAGAGGTGATGCCGATTTTTTTGCCGCCGGCCGCCGCCAGCAATGGAAATGGTGGGAGAATCTGTCCCAGTATTTCTATCAATCATCATCATCATCAGCCATTTGACGCCCACTGCAGGACATAGGCCTCCCTCATGGTTTTCCTAACCATGAGGGGTTTTGTCATAATCGCCACGCTTGGCAGGCGGGTTGGCGATCGCAGTATGCGGTTGAGATCTCAGGATAACGCTGCTGCCCGTCTCCTGGTATAGTAGATTATGTACTAAGGGAATAAAACCATGTATTATGTCATGGGCGGCATATTGAACCCTGAGCGGAGCGAAGGACTCCGAGTTAACTCGCGAGCGCAGCGAGGGAGTTAAATTTTAACTCCTGAGCGAAGCGAGGGAGTTATGTAGAGTCCTGAGTGAAGCGAGGGGTTCATACCGCCCGAGACTAAGACATGTTTTATTCCAGAGGTGAATACTCTACTTTTCACACCATCTGGGAGACAATAAAAAGACAGGGCTGCATAAGTTGAAAATATGTATTAAAACCTGAAATTAAATATAAAGTCCACACTCTTTTACGGCTTAGCAACTTAAATTGAATATAACTTTTAAATTCGTATTTGCAATTCGCGCCTTTTTTTCTTTTTTTTGTTGGTGTTTCGCGCGGTCACAGGACACAGTATTTCAGAAAAAAAAGAAAAAAAAGAGGTGAGTTTCGAACAACAATTCGAATTTCGAATTGCAATGCGGGGCTTCTCCATAGTTTTCATGCGAATTTTGACATTCTAAATTCAAATCACTTTATTCCCTAGGGAAATTCTTCATTATTATTGCCCTCGAGAGACAAGGCCATGCTTTACGATGATATTTGACGGTACGTAATAAGGCATTGTCGAGCAGGAGGTGTGAAAATGTATTTCCTTAGTCGCCTTCTACGACATCCACGGGAGGAAATGGAGTGACGCTATTCTTAATCCGGCGCCACACGGAAACGTCAATCAATAGAAATACCTAATAGAAATAGTGGTTTCTCGTATACCAACAATTGGTTAATAATAATTATTATAAATTAAAAAAGGTTAAATTGTATTAAATTTAAT
This sequence comes from Yponomeuta cagnagella, assembly GCA_947310995.1. NCBI lineage: Eukaryota > Metazoa > Arthropoda > Insecta > Lepidoptera > Yponomeutidae > Yponomeuta > Yponomeuta cagnagella. The sequence continues at coordinate 16,048,603 of OX371270.1, read as the reverse complement.
AAGTTAAACTTAAGTTAAACTCCAGTCTACAAGATTTTTTTTACGCGTGGAGACGCGTGGACAGATTTGGAAATATCTTTTTTTAAAGGGTAGACTTCCCATAGTCACCAAGTCAGGATCTGATTTTGGGATCCCCGAGAAATTGAAGGAACTGAAAGGCGCACTTGAAGCGATTTGGGTGTTTTTTATAGTGACTCGTGCATTTAATTTCGGAAAACACAATTTGTCGAAGTCAAATTACAATTAGTCGATATTCACAAAAAATCAGGAAACAATTTTTTCCAATAAAAATAAAAACAGACTTCAAAACGCTAACAGAGAAATAATTTAAACGAATATGACCTTTAAATTCAATGTAGGTATTGTAGAAATATATTTTGGAGTCAGTGCCCAAAATGTATGTGGTGGTCGTGTAACTTGGCACCGGCTCCAAACTATACTTCTACAAAACCTACATCGAATTTAAAGGTCATATTCGTTAAAATGATTTCTTTGTTTTTAGTGCTGTAGTGTTTTGAAGTCGATTTTTATTTTTATTTTAATTATAAATAAGTCCGTAAGTTTTCTGGGCCTGATTCACGTCATTACTTATCAAGTAGTTGCTAAGTTGCCTTAACAGCGAGTGACTGTAAACAGCGACTTAATAACCGTTATAAATATTTAATAATGGTTCCTTCTTTGGCAGAAGCAGTGCAGTACAAAGTTAAAGTACAGCTTACAGCTTTTCGAGGTGTGCACTCGACTCATTTTATTGTAGGTACATTAAGGGCCACTTCCCGACAAAAATGCATAGCTTGACAGAGGTCTGTTTCATAGAACTACGTATCGATGTACATTGCAAAGTCGATTAACTCACAGGTTGGCAAGTAGTCTCTGCTACGCAATGTATCTCGAATTGTCATAATAAACTGCGAATAAACAATAAACTGTTCACGTACTTCAGCGCTTGAAATTCCCAATTCGCGGTGGGCATGCGTGGTAATATAAGATCAAACGAACTTCCACAAGTGAAGTTCGATCAATATTATATTAATCGCTTTATTTGAAGATATAATATTAACAAGGTAGTTTCCCTAACCTACAAGGCACATTCGCACTAATTTAAAGAGTAGGAGTTTTTAAAAGTTTCAACTTAACTTCCGTTTTTATTTCCCACACCCAGGCCCGCCATCTTGCCAAGCGTCATTCTCTTCAGAGAGCTATTTTGCAAAACTTAATTGGGTTGGGCAGGGTGGGTGATTATATCTTCAAATAAAGCGATTAATATAATATTGATCGAACTTCACTTGTGGAAGTTCGTTTGATCTTATATTATATTGCATCGCTTTATTTGAAGATATAATATTAACAAGGTAGATGTTTAGAGCTGACTTAAAGTTTTGCAGTTTAGGTTTGTAACATTAAAACTTCAGATTTAATAAGTAAATCGACCAATTATAATTTCAATAACAAAAAATAGTTCAATGTTTTCTTAGAACAACGATCTTCTAATCAATATTTATTATTATTAATAAATCAAATGTAGAAAATCAACAAAACTAATATTGGGATTATTATGTACGACTAGTACTAGGCAAACAAACTGATCTAGCAAAATCAGGTTCATCAATTATTTGACGATTGTAAAACCTGGCGAAGGTTTCTGATGTTGACGTCCAACCCGCCGTTTTGCGTATGGTGTCAAGCGAGACGCCCGCGGAGCGTGCGGCCGAGGTAGAGGCGTGGCGCGTGCTGTGCGCGCTGAACAAAGTTATGTCCACGCCGCTGTCCGCCAGCGTCTGCTTAATCCATCGGCTGATAGTTTGAGAGGTGGCCGGCTTGTGAGGACGTTTGTACGTCAACAAAAGATTTTGTGATTCTTTCGGTCTGATTTCTTTTGTCTTTAACAAATAGTCTTTGAGCACAGTAGCTGGGCATATAGCTCTATTTTCTTCGAAATATGGAAGAATCAAAATAGGCTGTTCACGGCCAGCAGCGGATGTTTTCACAATGTCGGTTATAATAATTTTTACGTCAGTATTTGATACCTTTATGTTATTAACTTTAATCAGAGATAATGTTTGTGACCTGTGTGCTGTGCACAGGGCTAATAAAATGACTAATTTTTTAGTAATATTTTCAATCGACAAATCTAGATTCGGGACCCACTCAGATATATAATTCAAAACAATTTGTGGATCCCAGGTATCCACATACTTAGGGATAGCTGGTCTTAATTTGTAAACCCCTTTTAAAAAACGTTTCACTTGAAAATTTGATCCCAGATCATTACCTAGTAATAATGATAATGCGGATCTATGACTGTTTAGAGTCCCATAAGCAGCTCCCTTGTTAAACTGCTCCGCAAGGAATGAAAGCACCAGTGACACAGAACATTCGAATTGCTTAGCATTGTGGTCGTTACAGTACTGCCACCACAGTTTAAAAGTGACATTATACTGGAGAAGTGTATTCTTCGACAGTGACGCCATCATGACGTCCAAAGCGATATCTGGAGTACCTCTATTCATAAATGCGATGCGGAGAGTTTTGCTGCAGCCAGGGTAAGTTGATGAGAGAGATGGTGGTGAGTCCTGGAAGAGGACCGCAATAGGTTTATGTCTGGATAAAAAAATATAATGTCTGAATTAAGCATACTTTGTAAAAGTGGAAACCATGGCTGTGATGGCCAAAAGGGGAATACTAAAATACCTTCAGCTTTGTCGTTTATAATTTTCTGCAGGCATCTGAGTATTGATGTAAATGGCGGAAACGCATAAAATAGCCAAGGTTTCCAGTCAATCGTAAATGCATCTATAGTTATTGAATCTGGGTCTTGCTTCCAAGAAACAAATGTCTTGCACTTAGCATTAGTACGTGAAGCGAATAGGTCTATATCAGGAACCCCTAATTTTTCCATGATCTCTTGGAAGGCTGTTTCAGAAAGCTCCCACTCAGTATCAAGATTAATTTTACGTGATTCTTGATCGGCTTCCACATTTTCTTTAGTGTTAATGTAAGAAGCGAAAAGCCAAAGGTTTTTTCTTTCACACCACTGCCATATCTCTCTGGTCAAGTCATTCAAATGGGGGAACTGGATACCACCCATTCGGTTCACGTAACTAATAGCCGTGGTGTTATCGACACGTAATAATATGTTACAGTGTGTGACGTCCCTGGCAAACGATTTTAATCCAAGAAATACAGCCAAAAGTTCTAAGTAATTAATGTGATACTTTTGTTCGTCATCTCGCCACGCTCCGCCACATCGTATTTTGTTACAAACTGCACCCCATCCTGTTCTGGAGGCATCTGTAAATATTTCTAAATCATATTTTGCTACACCTATTGGACTTTTAGCATCATACATATTTTTGGACCACCAGTCTAAATCTGGTAGAATATTTTTGGATGGAAAGAACTTAGCGTCATAACTGTTATATTTTTCGAGTGCAAGGAATCTTTCCCTTTCTAATCGCTTCGTGTATAGCCACCCATATCTTAAAGCTGGACAGGCAGCAGTGAGACTGCCTATCAAGTGTGCAAAGTCTCGTATTGTAGATAGACGGAGCGAGCTGAATTTTTTCACTAACTTAGCCAAATTAATTTGTTTCTCTTTGGGAAGTGACATAGATAAATTTGTTGAATTAAATTCAAATCCCAGATATTTACATTGTTGTTTTGGTTCTAAAATACTCTTTTCGTAATTAATTACGTAACCTAAACATTCAAGTAAGCGTACAGTTTCAGTAACATTTTTCACGCATTCGGTGTAATCTACGCCTATGCAAAGAATATCGTCCAGATATACTACTGATTTGTAGCCGCGGTACCTCAGGCTAGTTATAACCTCTTTCATAATCTTACTGAAAGTCCTGGGTGCTGCTGAAAGCCCATAAGGCATAGCACTAAACTGATACGTAAGTCTACGGGAATCTTCGTCTTCAAATTCGAATCTTAAGAATTTGCGATGACTAGGTTTGATTGGCACCAATAAATAAGACTCTCTTAAATCGATGGTGGCCATAAAACCATCTTTGGGGATCAATTTTGAAGCAGTTCGGTAATCTTCCATCTTAAAATGAGTCTGCTCGACGAATTTATTTAGGGCTTTTAAATTCAGAATAAACCTTTTATCGCCGTTCGGTTTTGGCGTCAAAAATATCTTTGAGACAAACTGATTTTTAGATGGTTTACATAGTGAAATCGCGCCTAATTTAAGCAATTTTTCTATAGCTACACGCATGTGTCGCTTTTCTTCAGTTGAACAACAATCACGAGGTACTATGTCCTGTTTAACTCTTTTATTAAAAGGTATTGGAAAACCTTCACGGATCCAGCTTAAAATTACTTTATTGGTAGTAATCTTAAGCCAGCACTCATAATAATAGGATAGTCTACTTGCGTGTACCTCTACAGCTTCTAGTTGGCACGCTGGAATCGGTTGATATTCCACTTGGATTGGTTGTAGCCCTGATGGCCCTGCCCTCTGCGGTTCCCCGTTATGCCCCTCTTGGGCCCTCCTCGCCCCCCCCCCCTGATCGACGAGCGAGAAGAGCCCCTCCAGTTTCCCTGGTGGCGGGTGTCTCTAGAGTTTAAGCGAGATGAGGATGGAGTTGCGGAGGACTTCTGATCTGCTTTTTTAATTTGCGAGCCCTGCTTTTCAATTGCCTTTGAAGCCTTAATTTTTTCCGGGAGATCGCTACCGAAGAGGGTTTCATCGCGTTCGCTGCCATTGACAATACCGACAAAATTTTTGTCGAGACCTGGTGTAATCAGCTTAATTCTTGCCTGCGTCTCAGTGTAGTGCAGGTCTGAAAGAATTCGAGTGGCATCCGAGAGTCTTTTTACTGCCTGGATTTTATCGTCTCCCGTAAGGAGGATGGTCATTGCTTTGTTCAGCGCAGAGATGCCCAAGCCAAGTTGTTGTTGGCTGATTTCTAATTTTTTATCGCGCTGCCTGGCTGCGTCGGTAACGGCAGCTGAAACTTCTGGGTTCAGGGATGGTGCCCTCAACAACTTGCAGTTATCTGGTATGGTAAAATCTTTGACGAGGTTTTCTTTTACTTCTTTTTCTAAGCCCTTTCGCAAAATTGGCAGCCATCGCTGAGCCAGATCGGGGTGTATTTTTTCGCCGTAAGTGGGCTTTTCAGGGGCTGGGTCGCCTAAGGCTGACAGTAGCTCCGGATTAAGTGCCACAACTGTTTCATTAGAAGGCAATATCTCGTCAGAAGGGGCGGTATTGGCTGGCGATACATTATCTAAAAACAATCGAGAAAATAATGTTTTTTGGGGGTACTTTGAAATTTATTCTTATTTCGCGATAAAACCGGGCAAAAGTCAAACCTTCTTGCTAGCTCACGGCTAGCAATCCGGTTGTAATACCTTCGTATTGACTCACGGCCAATCCCCCGGTTAGTTGCCTTCGTGTTGACTCACGGCCAACCCCCAGGCTGCCCAAAATTTACTCTTTACAAAGACCACTTTAAATAAAAATTGGCATGTACTTACTTGATATTTCGTCAGAATCCGACGATGAATCAGAAAACACCAAAACTCGGCGCCGTTTGCGACCTTCTTCTTCTAGCTTTTTGATTTTTTCACGGTACACTTCAATCCTTTCATTAGCACTTCTTTTTGGCATCGTTTGAAAAGAATATTATTGAAAACGGTAAGAAATATTTTACGGAGTTGAAACGCGTGCGCACAGTGCCTCGCACGAAAAAGGAATGACGCTTGGCAAGATGGCGGGCCTGGGTGTGGGAAATAAAAACGGAAGTTAAGTTGAAACTTTTAAAAACTCCTACTCTTTAAATTAGTGCGAATGTGCCTTGTAGGTTAGGGAAACTACCTTGTTAATATTATATCTTCAAATAAAGCGATGCAATATAATTAAGCCCATACTCTCTCTCTGAGAAAATGTCGGTGCCTTGCAGTGGGACGTTTACATTTTTTTAGGATTTCGTACCTCAAAAGGAAACGCTACCCTTATAGGACCACTTTGTCGTCCGTTCGTCCGTCCGTCTGTCTGTCAAGACTTTTTATCTCGGGAGCGCGTGGAGGTGTCAAGTTGAAATTAAAACAGATACGGCCGTTTATGCCGCAAAAACGTATTTTCGACACTCAGGGGAACCAACATTTATAGGGTTCTTTCCGTTGACCTAGAACTATGAAATTCTGCAATTAATATCGTCTTACACTACAAGTACAGAGAAACATCTAAATACTATATATTTGTAATTATATCATAAAAAAATGTCTTTGAAGTTCGGGAAACCTCGGAAACCTCGGAAAACCTCGGAAAAAACTGCGAAACTCTATTCGTGAACCACTTATAATATGCAAGTACCCACAAATTTATAGAAACCTTCGGTGGGCGAATCCGACTCGCACTTGTCCGGTTTTTTTATGTACCTAGCTTATTTAAGACTACATCAAAATGTGGTTTTATAAAACTCAGCCGTGCTGTTGTCTGTACTCACCCAGCGAACAAAACTTAGTTTACATTTCAAACGCGGTCATAACGACATATCTGCTTTTCACCACCACACACAGGCGGAGGAAAAACGACGGAGAAGCCGAAACAAATGCTCTAAAAGCAAGCAAAGTTAACAAGCTCAGTTGCTCTAGGCTCATAAAAATGACGTGAAAGCTTTCCGGGGGGAAACTTAATTTTAAAATAAAACAGCGCAATGCTTTGTGAACGAAAGCGAGGCTTGTTCCTGGTGACTCCAAAATTTGGTACTGTATTTAGTTCGGTGCCGTAAATTGTGAAACTTTTCGCAATCTGACAGTTGGAGGGTTTTTTCTGCAGTTTCAAAATATTCTTTACATATAATTACTAGCTGACTCGGCAAACGTTATTTTGCAATATCAATTAGCCTACAACCTATTCTCAGACCTACACTGTGACACGTGATTTTTGTATAAATGACAACTCGCTCAAATGTGACGAATCGATTGAAATCTTACTTGTCAAACTCTGACCATTGCTTAAGAAGTAATTTCGGAACATAGAATCGGACATACATACATACATACGTATGAGCCAAACGCAGTTCCCTCTTTTTGGGATACGCCGCAGTCGGGTAAGATGTTTTTTTACAATTTTTCTTACAATCGTCAAAAATTTAAGAATAAGCTAGCGAGGTGGATGCCAAAAGTAACACCAATTTAAAAAAGGCCAAGTGCGAGTCGGACTCGGGCACGAAGAGTTCTGTACCATTATCTATACAACATTAGACGCAAAGATTGAGAAAAACGGCAAAAAATCACGTTTGTTGTGTGGAAGCCTCTCTTAAATATTTATTTTATTTTAATTTCATTATTTATTTTTGAAGCAAATATAAAACCTAATATTTAGTTTTATTTTATATTTCAAGCGTCGACAAAAAAATCACGTTTCTTGTATGGGAGCCCCCCTTAAATATTTATTTTATACTGTTTTTAATATTTGTCGCTATAGCGTCAACAGAAATACATCATCTGTGAAAATTTCAACTGCGTAGCTATTGCAGTTCATGAGATATAGCCTGGTGACAGACAGACGGACAGTAAAGTCTTAGTAATAGGGTCCCGTTTGGCAACCTTCGGGTACGGAACCCTAAAAAAGACTTGCTATTTTTAATGGGCTACCTGGTTTCTACTGTCTATAATAGGAACAAACCCTTTACGGACGAAAGGGACATTATTAAGTTAGCTCGGTAAAATGAAACGAGAGCAACAGGCTATTTTGTCAGGCCGTTACAGCTGAGCAACCTTTGGACTAAGCATTTTTTTAACAATCACTGTTGAATAATACAGGGTGTCTCAAAATCCTAAAAAATGGCTTCCTAATCGTTACTATATAGGTATGAACTATTTTAAATAAGAGCAAAACTTCGAAATAATAAAAAAAACAATAATAAAGAATGTCTTATGAATGTTGAGCGAAGTGAAAGCGAAAGAGGTATGTCAGAATCATGGCACGTGACAAATCCGGGTTGCCAACACTTACGGGATACAGGTGTGACTTTATGTATGGACGGAGTGAGCGACAGATAGTTACAATGGCCCAAATATGGGTATGAGGCAGAAATCACAGATCTAACTAACTGGAAAAGCAAATCTGACTAATCTTAATGATGAGTGAATGAGTTGGGCATAAAACTACCTCGTTGGCATGCATGTCATTGAGCAGTTGAGGGCTTTGGTTTGATTACCGCAGAATGCCTCTATACCTCGGTTTGTACAAACCCTTTGGTTTACCTTTGTAGCCTTTTTTGTGACGGTGGAGCATTGAAGTCTTATTTATTAAATTCTATCACACTAGCGAATTGCGAACGATTTGGAATCGATGCGATTGCGTAGCGAGCTCGCCGCGACGATGCTGCGCAATCGCGGCGATGTCGTATTATTATCACCATTGTCGACGCCATTTTGTACAATCGCGTTCGACAGTCCGATCCGCCCCACTTGAGTCGCATCCAAGATACGTGTGTAAGCAAACAAGGCATCGTTTAGAGGCAAAATTGTCGTCGATTCAATGGATAAAAAGTTATAACTAAAATTCAAAATCGTCCCGTTTCACGCACCAGACTTACCTTCACATTATTCTGTCACATCAGTGTGAAGGATAAGAAGCTTTATTCCTATTCTTCACTTTTACACTCTCACTGAACGTCGTCACACTAGTATGAACGTTGGGAAAAGATTATTTCTTACATGGGATACATAGTAGTCGCTCTATCTCAGTCGATTACTTGGGGTTATTCCACTAATCCCCATTGGCGTGTCTTTTGATAGTGAATCTTCCCAGGTTCATCGTTGACTTGTATCTGCTTTCGTGTTCTGCGTCTTCGAATTAACAAAGCCAGCAGTGTTTCCTTGTCAGATTAATCCAATTTGCTACTGAGTGTACAAAACGCGGCGAGCACACCGCGAGCTCGCCGCGACGACGCAGCGTCGCAGCGAGGGCAGATCGCTAGTGTGATAGGGCTGTAAGTTTTCAATTTAAGAAAGTAAGCCGAATTGGAATGAAATATTATAATTAATAGTAAAAAAGCGTTTTTTGCTAACATAGTTTTGTTTTACAACAATCGGATAGTTTTATTCCGTCTACTGTTTCCTTTAAGAAATTAAAACAATAATTTGTTTGTATAATATCCTCCTTTTAAGGCCTAAACTGTCTTCGTAAAGAATTAATAACTTTTAAAGTGTCAATAAATCAACTTTGACCCCTAAAAAAGTATTTGCCGTCCACAAATACTTTTTAGGGGTCTGTACCCGATTTGTGTTAAATAAATACCTTTTAAAGTGGGGACCTATGAGAGGAGTTCCAAAATAATAGCTTTAACATAAATAATCTTTCTTCTCACTGTTAAACAGTATTACTATATTGATTCAATAAATTTTCACACATATAATTTCGATTTCGATACAACTGGAAAATAATTTCCGTCACTACAAGTTAATTAAATAATTTAAATAAATATTTATTAAAAAACAAAATATCCATTAAACAATGGAAATTCAACAATGTAGTCTTAAATATGTTGTTAAATGTGTTAAGACAGTACCTATCAGTGAAATTATCACCGATGTCTAACATGTTTTGATAGCGCAATGGTATTGTGTTGATATGGGGGATCCGGATTCGGTCCTTAGCTACTCATACTCATTCAAGGTTGTTCATTTTGATAAATATTATTTTAATCGAAGGTAGCTATTTTAAAGGCGCTTTGATTGTACCAATAAAATTATAGTGCATAATTTATTTTAAAGAACACACTTTAAATACATTTAAAAATGCTCTTATTAATATGTTTTTAAGATTTTTTGTTGTAGCTCTGTCGTAAAGATACTTTAATTTTTTTTTATGTTGCTTATTAGGGACAGCAGACAGAATTAGAAGAAGAAAGACATTTATTATACCAACAAGATACATCACAGAAACAAAATAAACAATTATTTATCTTGAACAGATAACTTAAACATAAAAAATATAATAATTAATTTTACATCCAGGTCCCTCATCCACATAATATTGAAATCTAAAAAACGCAGATTTAGTCCGAACTCTGTCTCTGGCTACTAAGTCCTAAAATAACTCTGGCTTTACAAGTGAAAATAATTAGTATGATCCATGTGGGGCTACGGAACCCTCGGTGGGGAGTCTGACTCGCGCTTGGCCGTTTTTTTATCATCCCCTAACTTTTGCAGGGAACTATGCCGTTGGGACTTCACCATCTATAAAAAAGTTTTATGGTTTGGAAAAAGGGTTTTAGCTATCAAGAAAAGACAGGAAACTTTTTGCATCCCTTGTTTTATGGGCCCTTCTGAGAAAAAAATGAGAAAAATCTGTGTTTATCACGGATACGACGGAGGCAAAGGTTGAGTAGCAGAATATATTGTTTTTATTAACAGAATGTCAGTTTACGCATAGATTCTAACTTGCCGGTTACGAAATTCTGAAAACAATCTGAAACGAGAAATTCTTTTGACAAGTAAGCAACAACAAGAAGGTTTTTGTTTGATATGCACTCTGTATATATAGACTAGGCCGCCCCGCCCCCCGATGACATCATCGAACCGTCAAACTGGTGACCGTTAAACCGTCAACTGCCTAATGGTAATTATTGTTTTGCGCGAAAATGTGAAAACGCTGTGTGAGAATGTTATAACACTTACATAGCAACGGGGTAATTGCCTGGATCGATTTCTATTCTATTATCCTTTTTAATATTTAATTTGTTATAAATATAATAATATCTATAATTCGCGCTTTCCATTTTCGGCGCTAACAATAGCAATTAATTGGATTAAATAATTAATGGATAAGTAATTTTCACATTTTGATGCTATTATCCGTGTGGCGCCGGATTAAGAATAGCGTCACTCTATTTCCTTCCGTGGATGTCGTAAAAGGCGACTAAGGAAATAAATTACAGGAGACGGGCAGCAGCGTCTTCCTGAGTTTCCAACCGCATACTGCGATCGCCAACCCGCCTGCCAAGCGTGGCGATTATGGAAAAGCCCCTTATGGTTATAAAAAACCGGCCAAGTGCGAGTCGGACTCGCGCACCGAGGGTTCCGTACAAACCTGCAATGTCAACAACATTTTTTCACGGGTTAAAGGCAATTAGATCTAAGTATTTGATATGAATTTCAACTTGATAGCTCTACGCGTTCATGAGGAAAAAAGTAATAAGTTTATATTTATTAAAAAATATATATTTTGTAATGTAACTAAAAATTTAAGGTTTTCGGAATTTTTCCTTTATGTGTGCTATAAAACGTTGCTTCATGCCAAATTTCAAGATTCTAGGTCGACTGGAAGTACCCTTTAGGTTTTGATTCCCTTGCGAGTACTTGCGAGTTTCAAAATATGCAGCTTAAATTGCTGTTTCTTTTGATTGCGTTGACATAGAAGTTAGATTTTGTTACAGCTTAAAGGTATTATAGACTTGAGTATTTGGTATGAATTTCAATTTAATACCTCTACGCGTTTATGAGGAAATGGGTAGTAAGTTTAAAATTATTAAAAAAATATATATTATGTGATGTAACTAAAAATTTATGGTTTTCGTAATTTTTCCTTTATTTATGCTATAAGACGTTGCTTCGTACCAAATTTCAAGATTCTGAGTTCACGGGAAGTACCCTGTAGGTTTTGATTCCCTTGCAAGTGTCGAAAATTTGCGGCATAAACGGCTGTATCTTTTGATTGCGTTGGCTTAGAAGTTTGATTTTTTCACAGCTTCAAGGGACAGTAGACCTGAGTAATTGATATAAATTTCAGCTTCATACCTCCACGCGTTCCTGAGAAAAAGGGTCTTGACAGACGGACGGACGGACGGACAGACGGACAACAAAGTGATCCTATAAGGGTTCCGTTTTTTCCTTTTGAGGTACGGAACCCTAAAAACGACGAAGGAAGCCTATGTCTGGCGCCAAATGTCTGATGATGATGTTAATGATGACGATGCTATTATGGATTTCCGCAAAATAACGCCTGATTCCATACAATATTATTATAATATCGTTGATAGAGTAACTAGGATACAGGTAGGTACTGAACTATACAGACTGTTTATTAGACTGGCTATTTCTAAGCCTCGTATTCAAATTTGTTGTTCCTGGTAGTCTCCTCTATCCATTTCTCGGCATCCAGACACATTTCCTCGTCGAACTCGTCACGCCATCCGCCGACAAGACCTGTTAAAAAATCAAACAGTTTTAGCTAAACCGCACTTGCAGTTACTAGGCATGCGGTCAAATAGGTGGCATTTTAGTCAACTGCCAAACTTTAACGGGGCTTTTTACTCATAAAATAAACAACTTTTACTATGGGGCCAAACGGATCAGAGAAAAAAAAAGAGCTGTTTCATACATAAGATAGAAGCAGTACTGCACCAAATGTATGAAACAGCTGATTTATTTTTTGCTCCGATTTGTTTGGCCCCATAGTAAAAGTCGTTTGTATTGACGAGTAGAAAGATCCCTGAAAGTTTGGCAGGTGACTAAAATGCCACCCGGTACTTCTTCTTCTTAGCGTGTCGATAGCAAACAAATGTTATTAAAAAGTCTTTATTTAACAGTTGCGGCGCAGAAGTTTGCGACGCTGACTGCGTTATCGCTTGCAAACATTAGGTCCTCCTGAGTGCTGAGGTCAGGGCACGCAGGGCGCGATGAAAGACGATCCATCGTCTGAAGAAGTGCCGCACAAACAGTTCAAATTATCGCTGTCCACGAACCCCCACCTGGAGATTTTATCCTTACTTCGCCCGACACGGGCCCGCAGATATACCTAAGCTCTTGCGGTGTGCTTTATACACTTTCGGTACGATTTCTTCATTGCATTCACCCTCTTCTGTTTGCGATTAAGTACCCGCAGCTGCGCTCAGGTTCAGACCCTCACAGCCAGTTTCTTGTACACTGACTTTCTGTAAAGTACTCGCAGCTGCGTTCAGGTTCAGTAAAACGCCCTAGTGGACTCTAGTAGGGTATGAGACAAAGATAGCTTAGTAAAATATCGAAGCTCACCTTTCCTAACAAATTCACACTCTTTCGGATCGTAAGTGGAGTTGACAGCGCCGTTCTTCTTCAAGTTAGCAAACGCGAGGTGAGAGCAGAGACTGTCAAATTGCTCGTTTGTGTACTCTCGTCCGAAAAACTTGGCAACCTTCCGCACTGTACCGGGTAGGTCCTGAAAGTAATGATTTTATTTAGAAAACTACCAGAAATTACTGAAAATCAGCGCTGAGGGATCACTTCCTCAGCACAACGCTGAGTCAGCTGCCTTTTGTGGCAACTTAGATACACCATAGGCTAAACCTATGGTCCTGTTTTATTTATTCGTTTTGTCTGTTGTGTATTTAGTGTTCTTTCTGTTGTTGTGCATATTATGTTACTTATCTGCTTATTTTATTTCTGAGATGGATCTTGTTGGCATAATAAATGTTTTTTCTTCTTCTTCTTGGGTGTACATAAGCTCACGCCTGTATCCCAGAAGGGTAGGCAATGACCTTGAACTTGCTACCATCCTGGTTAACCTCTATTATCAGGTGTATCCCACATAAAAATGTTTTTCCAAATTTTGCGGTTGTGTTATTGAGAATCTGTCGAATTCTACAGAGATATTAAGAATTTAATCAATAGAATGAAATAAACACACGACTTCTATCAATAACAGTCAATTGCTATTACGAGTATGTTCAAAAGGTTTTATCTCATAACATAACATAAACTCACGCCTGTATCCCAGAGGGGTAGGCAGAGACCAGGGACTGCCACTCGCTACGATCCTGACAGATCACTTTTGCTTCCTCAACATTCATTAGTCGTTGCATGCACGCACGCCGGTTTCGGTTTACCTCAAGAGGAAATAAATAAATAATTTCTATGTGCAAGTCGACATAGTCGTCCTCTCCATCCTAAGGTTGTCTGGAAGAGATCGCTTTTAGCGATAAGACCGCTAGTTGTGTACTATGTAACATAGATTTTTAAGATTTTTCACGTATCTTTATAATGTATGGTGTGCAATAAAGAGTATTGAATGAATGAATGAATGAATGAAAATATTTATTTCAGATCTAATCTAATCTTATAAGAGAGGTGATGCGTATTTTGTTTTGCCGCCGGCCGCCGCCAGCAATGGAAATGGTGGGAGAATCTGTCCCAGTATTTCTATCAATAGAAATACCTAATTTGTTCGAGCCATAACAAAACTGGTAAGTTCTCACCAAGTGCAACAGGCGTATGTCAACCTAAAATATTTCAAATAATTAAGAAACGGATAAATTAACATCAAATGAAGTCCATTAAAAAAAATTCTCACAGATCAGATTAGGTACTTATCGCAATTGCTAAACGAAATTCTGTTCTGTAGACTTTTTTTCTTACTTAATTTGATTAGAATTCAAAATCCTTGCTGAAATATAAAAATTGTCACCAAAATGAAAAACCTAGATTAGAAAATGGATAAATGGTCATGAAAAAATTTAAATACCCTGCTAAAACCAATTAATTCTCGCCAAGTTGCGTTTATCAAAAAATTCCAATAATTGTTAAAATAGATAAACCAATAGTGTTGTGTCGTGCTTACAAAAGCTTTACTTCGAAAATTGTCACCAAACAGAAAACTAACCAGATATAGCTACAATCTGATGACCATTTATCCATTTTGTGATCAATGTATCAGTCTCAGAAATAATTTAAAACCGGCTAAGTGCGAGCCGGACTCGCACACGCAGCGTTCTGTACCGATATCTATACAACATTTGAATATTTCAAGCGTCTACCTGTTGCCGTCATTAAAATCGAGCAAAGAACGGGAAAAAAATCACGTTTCTTGTATGGGAGCCCCCTTGAATAGTTATTTTATTCTGTTTTTAGTATTCCTTGTTATAGCGGCAACAGATACATCATCTGTGAAAATTTCAACTGTCTAACTATCACGGTTCATGAGATACAGCCTGGTGACAGACGGACTTAGTCTTATTTACGGAACCCTAAAAAGTGATACTATGAACTTACAACAATGGGAAAATATCAGCTAACTTTGATTAAGAGTCGAAACTGTGTTTTCTAATGTAAAAGATTCGATACAAGAGTCGAAAATTTGATACCTTTCGGATAAAGATGTAATATATACCTTAGACATTTCTTCGTAGAATAAAAATAACATATTGGGATGTTGCCTCTGGTTCCAAAATTCCAAGATGTTCGGATAATACGGGGTGTACGGCACTGCAATAAAAATGTCTATAAAAATAATTACACGTGTGTCAAAAGAAACTAATTTTCATTGTCACTTAATTATCGAAAATATGGGAATTTCATCACGGGCTTATTTTAAAAAGCTAAAATTTAAAGTTTAATAAGCATACTATTAAGCAAGCGTAAACAGATGGACAAACTATACTATACTTTGAAACTCACATCATCATCATAGTCACTTTGAAACTAACCTTGTCCGAGTTTGAACAGCTTGTAAAACTCCTTCAGATCTCCCTTAAAACTGGTCGGTTTGAATCCTTTGCAATAATAATAGTACGAAACAATCACGTCTCGAGGATCTCGCGCTACGTAGATCATTTTAGCAGTATCCAGAAGTGCTGGCGGCAAGAATTCTAGAGGCAAATGTGTCTTGATGAATCGTGGTTGCTTCATGTTTTCGAACATGTCTGTGTGCGCTCTCATTTGGTCCTGGTTTACATTATTACCAAAAAGCACGGGTCGCGGTAAACTGAAAGTAAAACACAATTTGGTATTTGACACGACCAACAATAAATTATTTCATATGCTCGATTAAAACAAAAATTACAAAATATCTCGGAAATGTATCTCTTTTGGTCAATTACTAGTTATTACAATTTTTAAATAGATTAAACATTAAAAGAGTGCTCTGAAATGTGACGTCATAAGCCAGTATTTTGATACAAAATTCCGTTTTAAAAGTAACTCATTTGATATTTTGTCAAATACCCAATTACGGAGCGCAATAGAGTGAAACATGCAAGCCAAACATTGTCACATCGAGTTAGTATTTTTTTAGTGTAACCTATATACGTTCCATTGCAGGAAAGAGGCCTTCTCTCGGAGAGAGAGCAAGAGCTTTATTGCCACGCGTACCCACCGCGGATTGGTAAATTTAAGCGCTGAGGTATGTTAACATCTCAGACACTCAGGTTTGCTCACGATACCTTTCTTCACGATTAGCGAGTGGTATTGCTACTAAAACTTTACAAATGTACGTAACTTAGAAAACGAAGATATCTGGCGTTACTAGAATCCATGACTAACCGAATCAAATATAACAGGAAAAAAAGTATTTTAATTTATACTTTCTCCAATTATTTCTAACCAAGTGAAAGTGACAACGCACAGTTAATTTTTTATCTGAACCTGCATCATACATTTTCGTATTAACTCTTTCTTCGTGGATCAACCAAGTAAGCCAAATAATATGTTGTTGAATATTTTAAGGATTATAGAATAAATAGAACTAACTCATAATACCAAACTCGGTTTCTCTGTTCGATTCTAAGCGCCGTATCAAAATCCAAGTTGTTGCAAATCAGCCATGTCATTTCTGATAGCCAATGGGTACCTAAAATTAATAGAATACACATTATCATCCGCATAAACAATACGCTCTTACATCTAAGATTAATCTCGGTAATATGTCTCAGCTAGTGAAAGATGCTGATTCATTTGATTCTGCTTATTTTTGAGTCATGAAAACTCAGAAATTAGCGCCAAGAATCAGTATATTTTCTGGAAAATGCTGTTCCTGAAAAAAACAATTGGACAACGCAGTCAAGAAAGATCTTAGTGAGAACCTTACTCAAGACGGTATTTTATGTTGCGCTTAGGAAAACAATCTCGAAGTTTATGTCAAATCTCGATAAATCAAAAATCGATAATATTTTTTCCTGTATCTGCATTACTAAAAGAAATCTGATGTATATATCTGATCATTACAGATTTAAATAAGTTGTTAAATGTTCTAATAAACTTGAACATACTTATAACTTTTAAATAATTACTAGTTGAGCAACATACATAAATATCTTGGTATCGATGTTTTTTTTCTTGATAAGTAAATATCGATTTGCCCATCCCTATGCCACTGAAACTGAAATAGCTAAGATTCTGTAAAACTGTGCAAAATATTGGATGGTGATTGTTTCAAGATCAAAGTGAGTTTTTCCTGATTAAAGTGATACTGCTCGAATCTAAGCAAATCCTACCTGATCTAGGGAATCCCGCGATCCAAACGTCGTCAGATCTTACTTTTAAGGCACTTAGGTGTGTTGCCAATTCATCGTATATTGGACTCCAAAGACAACAACGACCATTGCCATAGAAGGCACATGGATTTATCTCAACTGAAAAGAAAAACATATTTATTGACTATTTCACGAAATTAATACTACAATCCACCCTGGATTAAAATCTCCAAATTTATCAAAAATTTATGGTTTCTACAGTGTGATCTACTTTTACTATGCGGAAAACTTCGAAAACCCGTGAAAAAAATCGATTATTCTATTTTAAAGTTAACACCAACGGGATTAAAATATTGGAACAGTTTTGTTGGTGTTTTTTTTTCGCGATTTCTATGTTATCCCAATTTTAAATATATAAACGTTATTATCTGCTTGTAGTGGCACTGTTTGACAGATAATGCTTAAAACAGTAAATGTTCACTGAATTGATCACTCATTGATCACTAAAGTCTGCGACGTAAGCGGAGTGTGTACAGCGTGAATTTAATAAAATATGTAAGCCCTGATATTCCAAAAAATGTGCATTTGACAAAAAAACTAATAAAATATATTTTATAATGCAAACTAGTTTTATAATCATACATTACTAGGCTCCAGGGAGTAACACTAGCGCCACCGAGGAAAAACGTCATACCTTTTTCGACAGACCGAATTTGCAAAAAGTTACTCAAGGATTTTTAGGAACCATTGCCGTCAACCTAAAGCAAAAAACTTGGGACTAGATAACATTAACATAAAAGTTCTTGATCCTAGGTTCTTTGTCTTTGTCGTCGTCTAAAAATGAATTTTAACATGATTGAGAGATTGTACAGACACTTTATGCAAATACTATCTGTAAAAGAAGATATGATTCTTCTTTGTTGCCGATCGTTAGCTCACTGGATCTCCTTAAACGAGCCTAATCGCGATTATTTATTAGGTAAAATGTAAAACGGTATTTGACACGATCAATAATAAATTATTTCATATGCTCGATTAAAACAAAAATTACAAAATATCTCGGAAAATGTATCTATTTTAGTCAATTACTAGTTATTACAATTTTTAAATAGATTAAACATAAAAAGAGTGCTCTGAAATGTGACGTCATAAGCCAGTATTTTCATACAAAATTCCGTTTTAAAAGTAACTCATTTGATATTTTGTCAAATACCCAATTGTCTAAATTAATAGAGGGTTGTGTGTCAATCCGATGCGAAAAACTAAAAGTGACTTGAAGGTAGACCACCTACCCTCACTAAAATAATTGACTGTACTCGCCACTTCAGTCCACGCGTGACCACAGCAACTGCAACGTGCCGAATAGTCGGGAATTAAGGTATGTAATTAAATTTTTGCGATTGCGATTAGACCCGTTTACCCGTAAGAGAATCGCGAGTAAAAAAGAACTATATTCGGGTATTGCGCATTTTAAAAATAACCCCGTATAAGATATTAAAAAAATCATAAATTGTCGTCTCGGTACTACTAGAACACACGGTAACCTCAGCAAACAATATCTTATCACCTCGATCGCTCATGCTGAGAATGAACTGAGAGTCACTACGCTAGGTTAGAAATTTAAACTATTACTTGGACTTCGATAAAATCGTACCACAATATATAATCTCCAAAGTATCTGGAGGTACGGCAGTGCCCCCGCCAAGTCGAGGAATAAACCGGCAAAGCCGTACCATCCTCTTCTCGAAGCAGTTCAGGCCATTTTCGACCCTCCTATAACTTTGTTGGGGATCAAACTAGTAGCCTGATTTTTCAGTAACCAAGCAGTCATTGTATAAACACGATATATTTTAAATCTCATTTAATTTGAACAAGTCTTTTAAGAATTATAACTAGTCAAAGTTTCTTAATTTTGTCACTCACTCACTCACTGACTGACTGACCAATCATCAAAACTCTAAGGCACTTCATAGAAGCTTCAAATTTATAAAACATAGTGTTTAGTGTATAAATCAAGGGAAATCTAAAATATTTTGCAACTTCGGTCCAGTTTTCTAGATATACCAACTGCATAAATACCTTTCAAATCTGTATAAATATATAGGATTACAAAGTTACATTTACAGTAAATGAATCAGTGTATCATATATAATATCTATCTATCTATGTAACAACTTTAAACGAGCAATTCTATAATCTGAATCTCGGAAACGGCTCCAACGATTTTCATGAAATTTAGTATGCAGAGTGTTTCGGGGGCTATAATTTGATCTAGCTAGGTTTCATTTTTAGAAAATGTTTTATCCGTGTTTTCAGGCAACGAAAAACAGCTAATATCATTAGAATACGAAGGCAAATTTCGCCTCCATCCTACAAGGTTATGACAGCTCAGGTGGAAAATTGGGCGACCCCGAAACCAGAAGGCCTCCGTTTGAGTCCAAGCCAGATGTCGGATTATTTTTTCCCCTTTTTTTTCATCGTATCTAATCCAAGTCAATTTATTTATTTAAGCATAAAAGATTTTCAACATTGATATGCCCCTATATTACGCTCACCATATCCTGAGCGATTCCAATCGTGTAACTGTCAAATTAGTATGGAATTTGACAGTTAGACGATTGGAATCGCTTAGGATTTGGTGAGCGTAATTAGGCCATTGGTCACTACAAGCTGTTGTTAGGTTAGTTAGGTAATTACGGAATAACTTAAGACATAAGGAGCCTTAAGTATTGACTGAATAAATAAACCGACTTAGTATTACATGGATCTCACAACTTTTTATGCTGGAAGAACTGAGTTGCGAGACTTGGTTTTTTTACAAGTCATGTTTTTGATGGGTGTTATTATTTCTTCGTCAAATAAATTGCTACGCACTAATTACAATACATTGACGTCTCAATATCAATATCGTTAGATTAATCGTGGAAAACACCATCTTGTATAATTATACAAGTAAGCAATCAAACCAATTGATAATATGATGCAAGCGTGGGCCATGGACTGTGCTATGATAGATAACAGACGTATCGATGCAAAAATTTATGCTTATTTATGAAAACCGGCCAAGTGAAATATGAATTCATGCATCAAGGGTTCTGTGCATGATAGATTTGTCTTAGAAGAAATGTGTCAAAAATCCAATTCTTCCTTCAACAGAACCCTGCACTGCGCGTAGCCCGCCAAGCACTTGTTCAGTTTTTAGGGTTCCCTAGTCAACCAGGAATCTTTACAGTTACGCCATGTCCATCGCTCTGCTGTCTGCCCGCGGCTTAGCAAAGAGACGAGTACTAGAGCGCTGAAATTTGACATAGACTTATGTCGACAAAACGGTACCATCAAATCTTTAATCAGTAGACCACCATAACAATGGTTTTTAATTGTTCTTTTCAAGGTCATAGCCTAACAAATTAAAAAATATATATTTTAGTTTACCTCCCCTGCATCCAAATTAGAGTCGCATTTTTTTTCTCGCCCACGCCAGTGTGAGTCATTGTTGAATTAATCGTTTAAAAATATTGTGGGCGTAGAAAAACTATTATGGGTTCCGTTTGGGAAATATTAACTTTTACAGAGCATTTTTTTCTTAGCGTAGGGCGTCCTCCGTCCCGTCTTCTGGCTAAACGGTTGATTGTACTGAACATTAAAAAATTCAGGACAGCACATACTCGTACAATGAACTTCAAAGGAAAACTATCATGGCTAAGTAGGCTTTACAAGTTAACGAGTATTTGGAGACCAACTTATAAAAAGAAAATTTCGTACAAATTCAATTAAAAATTACATTTATGAAGTTTAAACCAGTGCGGAAAAGGTTTTTTTCTGTTTTTAAGTTGTCTGCTACCGTAGCAACTTCTAGCTGACTCGGCAAAAGTCTTTCCAAATTTTAAAGGCATTTTTTGCCATATTAAACGCGTCGGGGCCCCCACGGGCCCAGTGTGTCGTCCCCAAACGGTGCGAATATGTATTGGTTACCCATTGTTGCATATTTCCGTCGCTTGAGGCTCACCGCCACGTTGGCTGCTGAGCCAGCCGCCCTTCTGCTCTGAGAAACGTGGGAAGGCGCCATCGTGTCCACGCAGGTTGAGTCCCATACTAGCGGCCTCCCATATTTCCAAAGTATGGAGGTTATTCCGTCTCGTCTCGTTCCATCATCGCAGAAGGTTCCAGCATTGCTCGAACTCCGGATGTGGTAAAGGCCCTTCGGATGACGTAATTTAGGGGCACCGATGGGGCGCAGTGACATCGTAACCCAGACGCAATCGCACAGCAGTGCTGGAAGAGGTGTCACTGATGGACACAACATCGCCTGCAACCAATAACCTGACTCGCGCTCTGAGACAGCAAGGAGGCGGGCTCGCTGTGGATCGCTGAGACTAGAGTTAACTAGCTGTTTTTGCATTGCAGATAATGGCAATGTGATTATGAACATTTCTTCACCTGCCTTTAATTTAAACACTAGTTACCTACTTAACCATTGGTTACTGGCGTTAAGAAACTTACACTACTGCTCGCGCGGGGTCAATCAGACCCCAATTTTTAATATTAAATAAAACAAAATGTGCACGCAAAATCAGACTTAAGTAGAAAACACGTTAGGTATCTCAAACAAAAAAAACTTTATCGAAAATCAGTTTCCTCTTTAAAATTATTAACATAGCTGATTACTTACGGCACTGCTTTGAGCAAGTAATTTTTGGCATATAATGGTTTGATGCAAGTTTCATGTATAATAATATGGCATTTGCTACATAAAATTGGCCTTAACCTGGCATAAGCCTGACGCAAATTTGCCATTGGCCATCTTGTGATGAAAAACTTTTCCTGCCAACATCCTTATTTTAACGAAGCCGTTTTTGTCGAAGGTGAGGAAGAGTTTTGATTCTAGTGAGATTTTATCAATTCAAAACTGAACACTCTGCTTGAAGAAGGCTCTTATCTTTAAATTGAGTTCAAATTTGGCTTTATATTTCATGCAGGCGTTGGTAGCGCAGATGTTGTATATTGTGAAAAATACAACCATAAGCCATCTCTTTGTATCCTGCTGCGTTAATAAACAATGGATAAACAAAGAGTTTTCGACATCAAACTGTACAACTATATAAAAACGTGCAAAAAATAATTACATAGCCAATAAAAGTCGCAATTAACTAATTTTTTACCATAATTTAAAAAAAAATCCTCTTGTTATATTTTCACCCCGTACGTCCTGGCAAAACCATATTCATCAGCGCTGAACCCGATACAAATTATTAAAGGTCACATAGTTTTAGGAAGCTATCAGAAAAATAATGACAGTGGAATCAAATTTAATGGCAATATTAATGTTTGAATACCCTCTAGGGTCAGTGTGACAGCACGTGGATAATGAATAGTTGGTTGGTTAATATTGATATAGGTAACTTGGCGTCGAATTACCGTGCGGTCTAGTGTTATCGTGGAGGCCGTGACGTGAACAAAAGCCTGATATTGAACTCACTTCTACTTGCGCCCATTTGAATTATTTATGTGTTTGGTGATAAGATTAAGCGACCTAATTCTCTTTGCACTGAACTTATTTATTATTGCATCAGTCCTCGAAAGACAAGGTCATGAACACGTTACGGCAGCTCGAAAGTGCCTGGCTACTAATAGCACAGGGTATCTTATAAACTTTTCAATGTTCAGTCGACAACTAAAACGTAAAGGTTGATGTGTACCTTTACACTTTAGTTGCAAAGTCGCCCGTAACGCAACGGGGTAGAGTGTCTTCCGGCTTGCATGGATGATATGCTGTCGGCTGTACAATAAAGTGTTCTGTATCTATATCTATATCTATCTCTTTCGTGTTCTCTATCTATCTTAGTTTGGGAGCCAGAACGAGTGTTCCGGCTATTAAAACGAATATTAAATTGCACAATTTTTTCACACAAGTGTTTGTGTGACTAAATTGTGCAAATATTTTTGTTTCATTTCATGACAGACCTTTCAAGGGTATGATACACAGGGTGTAAAGTAAAGTAAAAATGCGTTTGTTGCCACCAAAAAAATACAGTAAATTTGAACAAAAAAAAACGCACTACAACAAATAAAGCAAGGAACGGAATACATTACAATTTTCTGTTATTGTTAAACATGTTTGTTTGTGGCAATAAATCATTCATTCATTCATTCATTCATATACTAACGACTGTATGGCAGAGACCAGGGTTTGCCACTTGCCACGATCGTAACAGACCTCTTTCGCTTCATCACCTCATTAGTTGTGGGATGCACGCACTTCCATTTCGGGTACTTTTTATCTTGCCCTTTGCTAATACATCCCCATTCCCATCAAACGGAATAACATTCATAAAATCCCCATGTCCAAAAACGGGGTCCTGCTCCTTATTATATACAACTTTCACTATCCTCTTCTTCTTTCTTTTCTATCGTTCTTCTTTATTTTTTTCCAACCTGGACGGAATCTTTCGACAAAAAATGAAGTAGGTAAATAAATCCGGAATCAAGTTCTAACTTTCACTATAGTGCGAAATTATGTCTTCCCAACTAAATCAATGCACCCCGCCATTTTTCGTCTTCGACGCAGTGATGCCAACCTAACGACCGGTTACTTTTGAATAGTGACAACGACACTTCCGATTTCATGAGTCAATTTTATTGAATACCTTTAACATCGTGACATTGAATATTGACAGATAAAGCAATTGGGAAACAATATCAATGCAAACATGCAAACCAATGCCAGAATGATCAAATGTAACTCTGTTTTCATTAAAATTGTTCAAAATCATGACAATAGGAAATTGGAAAAAAAAATACCGGCTGTCCCACACATTTTAATGCGGAGCTTTTGTGTGGGACAGCCGATATTTGTTAGCTATTATTTTGAAAGGGTCACCATAGCGACAGTATTTTTATGGACGAGTAGATGACTTTTCAACGAAAGGTAGATATGGGGATTTTGCTACACCCGGAATGTCATTTGTGTGTATATTTTGTAGAACTTGTATATCGCTGTATGTATGTAGGTATTTATTAATATAAAAGAACACGTTACATTTGTCATGATAAGACCCCACAACACTAATTGGATATGGTATTGTGGGTGGGTGTACTTGCGCAAGTCAGGATTTGTATTTTGAGTTAAATACAAACCACACCAACGCAGTGGCGGTATGAGTGGGAGTGGTAGTGGCGGTCAATACATACCTACGTCATTTACGGCAGCAGTATTTTGTATCGACCGCCACCACCACCGCGTTGGTGTATTTTAAATTTTTATGTTGCTACTTGCGTTTTTACATTACATTGTTTGGAATAGATTTCTTTTTTGCGATTAAAAAGTTTTTACCGTAGTAAAAGTTATTCGCATTGACAAGTTCAACCCTCCATTTTCGGATGTATTTGTTACATCCTCTATAGAGCTACGTTATAAAAAAATAGCTTAATAAATAGCTTGTTTTTCTCAAGCAGTGGTACCGTATTGGATATGGCAGTTGCTTCATATTTGTGAAGTTCTGAGTTCAAATCCGGGCATGTACCTATGCCTTATTTTCATATGGTTAGTTTTAAATATTAAATACTTATGTACTGTCCGTGATAGATAAAACATCTGATATTTTGTAAATAAGATAAGTATCACATGTCATGCTATTTGACCCCGGGAAATATTGTAATATTTTTTTCACTGATTGTGAAGGAAAACGTAGCAAGGAAACCCGAGTTTCTGAGGTGTTCACATACCTCAGCGCTTGAAATTGCCAATCCGCGGTGGGTATGCGAGGTAATTTAAGACCATACTCTCTCTCAAAGATAAGTCATGTGCCCTGTAGAGGGGCGAATATAGGCTTCACAAAAAAATGTAGTGCATGTAACGCAAATTGTTATTGTAGTCCAGATGAACTGAAAACCTTCTTTTTTTGAACGCAGTTAAAAAGGTTCCGCTATTCCGTAAAATGTTTCCCGTCTTCATGCAGTACTCGAGAAGTCTCCAGAGGGTGCTTCTCCGATGCCTTTATGTGTAAGGCCAAAGCAGGAACTCTAACCCTCTTGTTGTTCTGATTAAATTCCGACAGAACCATGCAGATTGTATTTTTTACGCTGTCGTAATTGACACACGAAAAAGGAAATCTGTTTCAAGTATTTTCAGTTCTTTCAGCCACCCATTATTTATGAAAACAGCGCCAACTTGTTGAATATTATGAAATGAGCCAAATATTTTTTTTTGTTTTTGCTCTATTGAAATAACATTAAATACAGTTTTGAAATTTAGTGTGACTATAGTGAAGTCCCCCTACTGTAACAAAAAGTAGTAGAATCTGGCCAAATGTGACTAGAAAAAAAAAACATTTTTGCAAGTAAATAAGTAGGTACGTAATTTTTTTTCCCAATCGTATTTGGCGGTTTTTTTGTAACTATCAAAATATTTTGGTTCTCTAAAGATAGCATTTAGCTATTTAATATTTGACCGAAACTTTTTATGTCATTTAAAAAAAATAACACTCCTAAATCAAGTGCCATTTACTCACAAATGTCACAAGTAACAAAAATGGAACTGCACTTGGCGTTGCATTATTAACTCTTAACGCCTCAACGCGCACGCGCGAACTTGTCCCTGAAACGTTGCGCATGCGACGACGCCGTTTCGGAACACTTTCTTCATGCCACCGAAATTACTATAAATAGTCTAGCGAACCCAAACAAGACAACAACAGTTGACAACTGCAGCGACAATGAGGTCGCTTCTAGCTATTGGGCTCCTATGCCTCCTGGCGTATACCGCAGCCAAAGAGGCATCAGAAGAGAAGGATCTAGTCACAGCGGCCAGTGGGAAACACCACCACCACGAGGAGGGTGGTGGCCACGAGCACCACGCCGACCACCACCACGAGCATGGCGAGAAGGGCCACAAGGGACACAAGGGCCACCATCACCACCACAAAGGTGATCACGGTGACCACGGCAAGCATCACCACGAGGGCCATCACCATGAGCACGGCGGCCATCACAAAAAGCACCACGACGAACACGAACATCACGGCCATCATCACGAGCACGGCCACCATCACAAGGGTGGAAAGCACGGCCACAAGAAGCACCACGACAAGGGAGAAGAGGTCGAGGGCTACCACAAGAAGTACCACAAGGACCACTTCCATAAGGACCATCACTTCTATGATGACCACCACAAGGAAGGCAAGCATCACAAGCACGGAAAACATCACGGGCATCACGAGCACCATGGAGGCGATCACAAGAAGGGTGGTCACCATCATTCTGGCCACCACGAAGGGCATCACGGCAAGCACGGCCATCACGACAAGCATCATCATGATGCTGACCACAAGGGCCATAAGGGCCACCACGGCCATGAGGAGCATCATCATCATCATCATGATCACGGCAAGAAAGGAGGCCATGAGGACCACAAACACTGGGGTCACCATCACGGAAAGCACTGATCTCTTGACGCAAAAGTGTCAAACCCATTGTGATATTTTTCCTACACTTTTTTGTTATGCGTATTTGTTGACTAGTTGTTTTGTAAGATAATATTGATTGTTTTTATGTTAATTAAAATCGTTAATATTTACACATTACAGTTTAATTGAAGCTGAAACCTAAGCTGAAACCAAACAAATTAGGGAGCACATGGAGTTTTAAAAATATTCAGCATAAGTTCAAAATAGTTTTCTCTCTTCACCATCACACAATTAGGTCATTAATTATCAAAAAGAGGAAAATACCAGCTTAATTACGTTATTTGTCAATTAACAGTAAGCATGTATTATGTCACTCACGCCTATTTTTTATGCGTGAATTTACCCGTACGCCTGCGGCAAACCACAAACCGCAATGTGCAGTATCCAAAAACTGAACATATAGGTACATACTCTTTTGTGCAACATTCGCACTTATGACGTTTAAAGGCTCCCTATGATTGACTGGCTGGTATCTGAACATAAGATTCAAAACTATGAAATCTCATTTTTCTAACATAAAGCTATAGGTACAACAGGACAGGTGGAAATGGATCTTATGGTTTTTATGGTCTGGTATTCTCTTTGCTCGTGTTGAGCCCCTTAAATATATCTATCTAATTAGCTCAATAAACAGAGCAAGAAAGAAAGAACCATTTATTTACATTTCCGTTTAAAAAAAAAAACAGAATCTATATACCTAAACAGAAAAAAAGTAATATGTTTTATTATCTAATCTAACAAAAAAAAATTATACTGTTAATGAAAAGTACACTGTTGGTCATAGACCTTCTAGTTCATACCACCCCAATCGGTCCTTTATAGTCGACCCATTCATAGACCTTCTAGTTCACACCACCCCAACCGGTCCTTTGTAGTCGTGCGCACCTACCGTCGAGCCATTCTTGACCACCATTCACTGGCTACCTTAGTCCACCGGCCCTCTTCCCGCCTAACCAAATGCAATGCCGTTCTTGTGCTTACGTCTACTACTTTGGTTTTTAGGGTTCCATACCCAAAGAGGTTAGGGACCCATTACTAAGAATCCACTGTCCGTCTGTCTGTCTGGCTGTCCGTTACTAGGCTGTATCTCATGAACCCTGACAGCTAGACAGTTGAAACTTTCACAGATGATGTATGTCTGTTGTGGCTATAACATAAAAGAATGAAAACAGAAGAAAATAAAGATTTAAGGGGTTCTCCCATACAACAAACGTTGTCTAGAGACAGCCCTCGCCATCTAGCGGCCCTCTATGTAACCTCCACAGCGCCGATGTCATCTCAACGAGATGACATCGGCGCTGTTCTTAATGTATCTAATCTATCTTGTCTGGATCTTTGTCTAATATTAATAAATATAATAATAGATAATGGTACGGAACCCTTGGTGCGCGAGTCCGACTCGCACTTGGCAAAAAACGTCCAAAAATATCGAGGTTTGGACACGATCAATAAGTTAGATGCCTAGCAAGGCCAGTTAGCCCTTTGCGCGAATAAGATAAAGAGAATTGGCCACTAAAGTTATAAAATTTTTGTCAGTCAAAAACTAATTGTATTATTCATAAAAACCCGATTCCACTAAAACACTACTTAAATGCAATTTAAACAGAGCGGTGAAGCGAAAGACCATCTTAAACTGCATTTGAAGAATGTTTTATGGATCGTTTTCATAAATATTGAAAACTAAAACATATCTAAAATGTCCGTAGTTTTTTTCAGAATTATATGTATTCATTATTTACATTAAAGCAGCATTAATTTAATGTCAAAGTTTAAATAAAAAATAAATGCCATCAAAGCCATAAAGCGCCTCCCAATTATTTAGTTTACGTTGCAGGTCACTCAGCCCGACATTTATCAACATAACCGCTCCAAACGGGCTGTGCGGTTGTCGCGAACAAGTACTGCCCTTGGACCTAATCAAAGAGAGAATGATACGGTATCTGGGGCCTAATTATGCGCACCAAATCTTGAGCGATTCCAATCGCTTAACTGTCAAATTCCATACTAATTTGACAGTTAGACGATTGGAATCACTCAGGATTTGGTGCGCGTAATATAGGGGCAGGTCTCGCGAACTACAGATAATTTCGACATATGTCCGAGAATTAAAATGAAAACTGTAATTTGTAGTTTATTACGACAATTTGATGTACATTGCGTAACCGATTAGTACATTATTAATATTTTGTTTAATCGGCTATGCAATGTATATCGAATTGTCATAGTAAGCCATGAATTGTACGGAATGGGGCTCAATATTAAAGCGTATCTGTCCCATTGAGCAATAACCTTGACACCAAACTCGTACCGTAGATAATAAATAATTCGTGTGATATAATAAGAATTAACGACAGTTCAACCATCTATGAATTATCGCGTTATTGATAAAAATAAACGTGTCGGTCACAAGACTCAAAGAAAACTAAAATCTCTTCTATATATTTTTTTATGTGGCCTCGATTATATCTCACTGCTGGGCAAAAGCCTCCCATTTAGCTCTCCACTCCTTCCTCTTCAAGGCCATCCCCTGCCTACCTGGTAGAAAGGTCCTGAGGTCGTCCCGCCATCTCCGCTTGGGTCGGCCACGTTTGCGACATCCGTGGAATCCAGTCACTGGCGATTTTATTTTATTTTACTTTATTAGGACCAACATTCTTCTATATTTATTAATTTCATTTCTATCTATCGAATAGAACATTTAGATGATGTAGGTCAAGTGGGTAATGTGCCTAAAGTACCGTATCTTTCCCATCAAGGTTTTATCAAAGGGCAGCCCCATTTATCTCCTCCGAAAGTGCCACTGGATTTGACATAAAATGATACAAAGTACCATTATTTTTCCCCCGATTTGACGTTACGGTAATAGCGACCCCGCGCTCGCTTATTGAATAATGGAAATATACCTACGCAGGCTTACGATAATGGCTCTTTTACGATGATGATAATGACTTTTGTAATCGCTCTCACCTGGTTTTCCTCCTCTTTTTGTTTCGTCTGATTACGTTTTCTAGAAAGGCTGCTATGGGCTGCACTGACTTGCACATCTCTCAATGTCAAGGCTTATCAAGGTCACAGTCATTGAACGTTTCTCGGAGCAGTGCCGCGGTGCGGTTGTTCTCATTATTTGAATCATACGTTCATTTTCAATAGGGTTGAGCGGTGATAGCGGAGCGGTAGAACGCCTGCTTCTCATTCGAGAGGTCATGGGTTCGAATCCCGGCATGTACCCATGACTTTGTTATTTTTTTGTTACGTACGTTAATGTAGTTATAGTAGCTAAACCACTCGCTGACTGTCGAGGAAAACATCGTGAGGAAACCTGAGTGTCTGAGCTATTCACATACCTCAGCGCTTGAAATCGCCAATCCGCGGTGGGCACGCGTGGTGATTAAGCCCAACTCTCTCTCTGAGAGAAGGCCTGTGCCCTACAGTGGGACGTATATAGGCTGCTTATAAGTACGGGTGCTAGGGCGCGTACGTAAAAATGTAATGACTTTCCCATAATTTAGCTTATTGGTGCGGCGGGGGCGGCAACTGGGTAGAGTGTATTGTCGAACAATGGACAACACCAGGAGGGTGCCCGTTGGTAAGCGTTGGTGTGTACGCACCAGGATATCACACCCGCGGATGACGGAGGACGATCACGGCAGCCTAGGGCAGCCTGGATTGTCCCGGCCTCTTGTATCAGTGTCACTTCGAATTTAGACGGTTTTCGGCCAGGATCTAGCGCATGTGCTGGCTGGATTGACCCGCGTAATCCACGAAGGGAGAAATCTAAATTTGCATCCACGAAGCCCTCTCACTGTTCGCCATATGATCGCAACTTTTTCCTCTGTGCCGCAACTAACAGCTCGTGCCGGTTGCCACTCAGGCGTAAACACTTATTACTGAGAAATGGCAACGATTTCCTGTTCGGCAAATCTTTACAAACGTCATAGTAAGTAGGTATCTATGAACATTAAGATTTGAATTCTTGATTGGAAATTAAGATTTTTATACGTAATTTGTTTGCAAGTATGCCGTATTTAATTTATTTTACGTGGTTTTTGCTGTGGTTACATCCAAAAAATGTGTCAAATTGCCATTAGCAATGAGACAGTCCCCTTCACCAGCGGTCTTTAAAAGCAGAGTGAAAGAATATTACCTATCTATAGAATAGATAATGTATCCAATATTACGTAGGTATATTATATTATTTCCTCTCACCATATATAATTTGATTATTAGTATGTATGTCTATTTGTTTAAATATTTATATATGGTTTAAGTAAGTTTAAAAACTTTTCAACTCATATTTCTTAATTGCACTGACTACCCGTCTCTAACTTCTTTCTTGTCTCCGTCTATGGTTGCCTAGAAAAAATTGCTTGTAGTAATAAGGCCGCCAATTTTACTGCGATTTATTGAATTTCTGTGAATGCAATCTTTGTGTACAATAAAGAATATTCTATCTATCTATCTATCTAAGTTGACCTCATGGGCTTCATGAGCTACTCTGTCTTTACTTTACTGCGGAGGTTTAGGTGTGAATTTTGCGATGTGGACTCAATTCATTTAGAATATGTGAAATATAAAAACTAATTAAGTTGAAAGAGTTCTTTAAGAATAACGAACCGAATTAAACAAAACCAGCGCATTGTGCAGAAGGTGATGTTTATCCGCCACTTTAGTCTACGGAGAAGAATCAGGATCTTCAGAGAGGCAGGAAAAGATCAGCCAGGCTGGTCAAATAAGCTACTGCTCCTATATTATGAGCACAAAATCTTCAATTATTCCACTTACCTAACTGTCATTGTTATTGCAAAGGTCAAGGTTCCAATAGGATTTGGTGTGCATAATAAAGCCCCTCGACAGTACCAAGCCTGAAGAGTGCGTGACAACGACAAACGATATGATCAGGAGGTGATCATCCTATTCTCAAGGTCGAAGGCGATGCATGCATATCGATGCAGAGCAAATAAACCGAATCCGCTGTCGACAATGTACCAACTGATATTAAAATGCCTGGCTAGCAAGAGCAGGCAATGCAGGCAAGTGGAATGCAATCCTAGAGTATGTAACGTACAGAAGAATCGCGTCATTTAAAAATTCAAAATGTGTTTGTAACTTTACACTACTGTAATGTAGAAGTCACTCTTCAGTACATATAATTGTGTTAAAACGCATCTTAAGGAGCAAGAGTCAAGTTTTGACAGTATTAAAACTATTTTATAAGACTGTTTTCCTTTCCGGCAGTATAAGAGTCGTTAGAATAAGAACTCTGAGATAAATCTCTCGTGTTGTGTGTTTTTTGTTATGTTTGTGTGTCATTATACATTATTTTTTTGTGTAGACCTCTAGGACATAAAAATGAGAAAAGTATATTTTTTGGTTTTTCACTTCTAAGACGCATTTATTCTTTGTTAAGTTTTTCAAGTTTCAAATTTAACAAAATTTAAAACTGCGGGAGAAATGCCTAAGTATTTATCCACTTGCTAGATTTCCGATGTATCAGGAGAACTAGTATTCCAGTCAAGATTTTTATGAAAAAATTCACAGATTTCGCGCTTCACACGACTATTGAGCACATTGGAAATAAATGGGGTCATAAATGCCATGTGAAAAATGTCATTCTGACTTTTAGACTTTTTTCAAAAATGTAGGCTACAGGGCAAACCCTTAACCAGATCGTCTTTGTTTTAAGCTCAAATTGTATCTGAATAAATTGTCCATAGGAAATTTTCTCAAACTTTTGATATCATTTCCAAAATATCGAGCGCCAAAAACAAAAATTTAGAAAAAAAATAATTTTTTTTTCACTATTTCAGCCATAATTTTTTTGTTTTTGACTTTCTCGAATAATTCTTTTTGCACCTTACAGCTCTCGTGAATAGGCGTATTTTGAGCCTTTTTTGAATATCATATTATTATCTTCACGACTCTCTGAGGTATAAGGGAATCGCACTTTTTCGTGAAATCGAAGCCCACACTGGAGCGAACAAAAAGACATTTCCAATGTCAAAATCGTTACAAACAAGTGGTTCACGTTACAGTCCCAAGTTCATATTAATGATATCAGCATTAGTAGGAAAGGCTAAAATTTAAAGTCAGCGTAAGATTAAATTGTTTTATTCAGTGTCCGAGCATCTTTTTACGTCACAGCAATTTTGTTAACCGACTTTAAAAAAAGGATTAGGTTATCAATTCGACGCCTATATATATTTTTTTTCCTTTTTGGCAATTTTTTCGCCTTACTCCGTCAAATCAGTTATCTCGACAATTCTTTTTTTGTTCGATCAGGTATAACGTCATAAATTTTAAAGAAAGGAATTAGGTAGGGTAAATTATGGTTATAAGAGACTTTTTTAGTTTTCTCCCATTTTTTCCCTCAATAAAAATTGAAAAAACATTAAATAAAACTAAAAAACGACTTCGAAACACAACAGCACTAAAAAGTTAGAAATAATTTAAATAATTAGAATTATGTATACATGTAGGTATTGTAGAAGTATAATTTAATAATATAATTTAGTCGGTGCCCAGTTTCATGACCAGAACATATATTTTGGGCACGGACTCCAAATTATACGTCTACAATACAATACATGCATACATACTTCTAATTATTGGAATTATTTCTAACTTTTTAGTGCTGTAGTGTTTCGGAGTAGGTTTTTATTTTTTATTAAAATTGTTTTTCAACATAGCGTTTCAAGTACAGTCAACCACAGATGAATTGTCACTTAGAAATAATTTCTTATTAATAAAATGTAAAATTTTTTAGTACAAGGGGGTGACGATTGGCACTCAGAGCGCTGATTTAATACTTTAGCAACAATAATATAATAGAATGAGCTGTGTCCCACCAGTCATTCTCTGCAAATCGGAGAGTAAATTCGCGTTCACACAACGGCTACTTATAGCAACTGGTGAGAGATTTGCGTCACGCCTACAGACCAGTGTAATATCTGAACCCCTTCTAAAGGAGGAATATGAATTTAGGCATCTGAAACGTACTACCACTAGACAGCCCACTGTGCCAAGAAATCAACAAAAAAATAATCTGTACAAAATTACTCATGAAAAAAAATTACCATAGGTAATTTAATTGGTAAAATAATTAAATGTCACATGGTATCCACAAACACATACACGGTAACTAATAAATAAAACATATAGAAAACAGAACTAATGTGTTAAATAATGTGGTGGTTTTTAGGGTTCCGCAGTCAACAATCAACCCTTATAGTTTCGCCACGTTCGTCCGTCCGAACGTCTCTCTGTCCACGGCTTAGCTCATCAATATTTGCATACGTGCACTGTAACAGTTACGTTATGGACGACTTTGCAACAAAAATATCAAGGTTGATCTGCTGTCGACTGTACCAGCCATACAAACGACGGATCTCTGCATTGCCCGTGGTCCGATACGCAATTTGTTTGATTTTTTTTAATTTAAATTTAAAAAAATATTTTAATTATTTTGGACGATGGGTGAGGGTAGGATTGTGAAGTATTACAAAAAGTGGTAAAAAGGAGCGACCCGTTACTACCTAGTGCCGCCAATTTTATAGTACGTTTTTGCGAAAAGTGAACATGACAAATCTCAATAACTGCTACGGTTATTTTTGGAATCTGTGGCCGAGAACCTAGGGTCAATAATCGGTTTTCGGCTAAACTGCTATGAAGCACTAGGTTCTTAACTCTAGATTGTAGGCAAAACATTCTGGGCGGTATAACTATTGCCGTTATTGAGATTTGTTTTATTCACTATGTAATTATTATAATATACTTTATTGCACACAAAACATTGAACAGGAAATTACGTAAGAAATAGCATGTACAAAGGCGAGCTTATCTCTGTAAGGGATTTCTTACAGTAAACATTTGAGTCGGTACAGCGGTAAAAAACGGGTCTAAATATGTGTCCAAAGTAAACTACACTCAGTCACTTTTTACAAGAACAAGTTATATTTAGGTGAAAAATCTGTACCTATATGCGTACATTCTGTCATGATATAAAATCAAAATTTGACATAATTATATAATATGGATAGAATAATAATTTTGTATTTCATTAGATACTCTTGAAGTTACAAGGAAACACATTTATTGCGGCAAATTAACACATCACAAGAAAAAAAAATCATAACAAGT
Organism: Yponomeuta cagnagella; assembly: GCA_947310995.1. Lineage (NCBI taxonomy): Eukaryota > Metazoa > Arthropoda > Insecta > Lepidoptera > Yponomeutidae > Yponomeuta > Yponomeuta cagnagella. The sequence continues at coordinate 16,013,814 of OX371270.1, read as the reverse complement.
AACATAAACACTCACTTAGGCCTTTGCATCTACGTAATGAGATGATTTATACAGCGCCCAGTGGCATCTTCACTCACACTAGATGGGTGAAGGGACCACTCAGACGCTGCAGTGCCTGGGACATTGTTTTTAAGATGGATTAGGCTTGCCCAGCACCTACACTATCCCGACAGCTTAGTCAGCCTAGCCCACAGGAAAGACAAGTCAATACGTGCGGAGCCAACGAAGCCGCGGGTTTCCTCACGATGTTTTCCTTCACAGTTAGCATGTGGTATTGCTACTACGAATTCATAAACATACACAAGCATATGTCCCACTGTAGGGCACAGGCCTTCTCTCAGGGAGAGAGTAAACATAAACAAGTACAAAAGAAAAACAAGTCACATAAAATACAACATAGGACAAGCAAGGCAAAGTCAGAGCGTTAGAGTGCACGTCGTGGTGTGTCAAAGCACGCATATTTTGAAACCCGCACTTTGTTTTTGTTTTTGATGAAGTGGGTGCTCTTGATAACATTTATACAGGCTTCCGGTTTTGTTATTACTTTCAGTATGATTGGATGAGTTTCTAGGTTGAAGTAACTTTTTGCATTGTTTCGTTGCTTTCTTTTTGCTTTTGACGTCGTACCTAATTTTAATTGTACTTATTACTGCAACTTTTGATGTCAGCGCGATTACGGAGCAATGTATCATACTCTACTGATTGATCTTATCTTCCGTTATATACCGCTGAGAGCTTCAAGCTCCTGATCTTTATTTTGAGGTATATTTTGCAATGACTTTTTTCACTGGGAGCCTTGAGCGTGCGATCCCGTGGTTTTCTTGCCCTTCAGCTAAAGATGTTTCCTTCTTCTTGGTCCCATCAGCATTTTTCATGGATGCCGGTATTTTAAAAAAGTGGTGTTTCGGTAAGTTTTCAATCGAAAAAATTACTCGCGGTTTTTTCCTCAGTTCGTTCGGTCGTACGTTTAATAAAACTTCTTTGATTGGCTTCTCCCATTGTATTGTCGGTTTCTGGAGGTCACTTTGTTTCAAGCAGTCAATAGCTACGACGGCACAACATATAAGCAGAATAAAACCTAGCGATCGCATTTTTTGCACAAACAAAAATCGGACACCGTCACTCGAAATCAATATGATACTGATGATGCCTAACATTTGCGTTCAATTTAAAGGTGGCTTATAGGCCGTGGGCCGGCCGTCAGTTATTTTACGTTATACGTAACCATAGGGATTCCTCAGAAAAGTTTTTGCCTGAAAAATTGTTTACACAAAACTGGGCTGACAAAAATGTCCATGATTCCCCTAATCATGCCATCAAGCAACAAGTATTTAGAATGAACTTTAAAATATTTTAGAAGGCTTTTAAAAAGAAATTTTTGACGTGAATCTCACACACTATTTATTCGAGTTATTTTTCACGGTACAACTTAGCACTTTTTGAACTGGCAACCTTATAAATTTATTTTGTATTTTGAACGTATCATCATCATCATCATCAGGTCACTGCTGCCCACTGCTGGGTGTAGGCTTTCTCTTCCAAATGCCATCACATCACGATCCCTTACTACTACCGATCCTCTACTACTGACCGTATTCGACGTGTTCTCGGTCACCATTCTGCTGTTGCGTTTGTTCTTATGTCAATCTCATCGACCTGCCCTCGCCGACGGATGATGACATTGGGTACCAACTACAAGTTTGAAGGTCATCATCATCATCAGCCCTTTGAAGCCCACTGCAGGACATAGGCCTCCCTCATGGTTTTCATAACCATGAGGGGAATTGCCATAATCGCCATGCTCACCGGGCGGGTCGGCGATCGCAGTATGTGGTTGGAATCTCAGGAAGACGTTGCTGCCCGTCTCCTGGTAATTTATTTCCTTAGTCGCCTTCTACGACATCCACGAGAGGAAATTGAGTGACGCTATTCTTAATCCAGCGTCACACGGAAATAGAAATAATATTCTTTATTGTGCATTAGAGCACATGACATAAAAAATACAACCTTTCTTGTTTAATCGACATTCATGTGTGCATGCTTGTCGGTAAGGGAGAAACGGTAACGAAAACGAAACGAAACGAGAAACGTCTAACATTATTATGTTATTCTAATGTCGAATATTATTTATTTATGAACTTATTTTTTTATTTATAATATATTTAATACTGCAAAAATTTCCTAGTGCAGCAAGACTACAATTCAAGGATGTAATAATGATAATTACAATAATTAGTTTGGTAAGGTATACAACCCTAAATTAATCTGATCGTGGTAACCTCTGATGTAGGGTTCCCGACGGTCGGTTCCGGGCCTGCTAAACCGATTCTGCTAGGCTCTAATTTCCTGCTATTGCTTGCAGGTTTAGTGCCTATTATATATTGAACGTTCGATTCGAGGTAAAAAATACACACTCTTTGAAAATGGACGATTTGCTTTGATTTGCATGACAAAGTGAGAGTACGGTATTTGAATTGAAATCAGCGCTTCTGTTAGTACTATTTTTGGTTATTTTTATAGTTTGATTATTACACGCTTACTTCGTCATAGACTAAGTACTAAGTACCTATTTAAAAACATCACGATCTTTTAAGTAAACTCACCCGGTCTATACCAAAAAGTTCTAACAGGAAAACAGGGATATTTCTCATTAGTAGCTATGCAATAATAATATCGTTTATCGCACCAAAACATAAATGTGAAAAAAGAGCCAAGTTCGTAACAAAACTAAGGGCAGTATTGTCGGATTCGCTGATAAAAAAATTGAGATTGAAATCAATGCAAAGTTCTATGAAGGTTAGTGCAGTTACTGTAACAATAAGTAGTCTACACCGTTTGTACTTGTTTTGAAATGTGTGTTATGCATTCAGTAAAAGTAAATTTGGCCACTTTCTTTATTTCGCAATCAATTTAAACTTAAGCGGTGAAAAATTGTCAAGTTATGCAACTTCACAAATTCCGCATTTGTTCAGTTGTAATACATATTATCTTGAAGAAGAAGAAGACAGAGGTACTTACCACCATCAAGAAACGGAAGCTAGAGTATTTCGGACATGAATGAGTAACACCAAGTACAGTCCCCTTTAAGTTATCACTCAAGGCAATATTCCAAGAAGGAGGAGACCTGAGAGACCAAGGATATCATGTCTGCACAACTTACGACAGTGGTTTCGACAGAGTAACAGTTCCTTGTTTGCATTGGCAGCCTCGAAAAGCAAGATAGCCGAATTGGTTGCCAACCTCCGATAGGAGACGGCACTTAAAGAAGAAGAATACATATTTTCAGGTGTAATAACTGACTACGAAATAAGAAAACTTGCCAAGTCTACTAACCTAGAATTCAATAAACTTTATTTTGAAACAAATGTTCTGAAGTTAATCTAGGTAAACCTACATATTAGGTAAACCATCGACTTGACCGCCTAAAGCCAAGATACCTAAGCTCTTGACTCGCAAAATCAATCCACATTGTTTACTCGGTACAATTTTGAACAACGGGTGTTATTGCTAAAGCTAATTGGCGAATAATTGACTGCCGTTCGATTGCACGCAGTCTCAGCTGGTCCGTTCCACTGAAACTCTTATCAGACCGGAAACGCGTGATTAAAATTATCGGAACCAACATATTTATGCTGGCAAATTTATTTACGTGTCACCCAGTTCTTGGGCCTAATTATGCGCGCCAAATGCTGTCGGAATCCCAATGTTTGCAAAAGCATTTTTTATTAAATTTTGAATTGTAATTGCTCAGGACGCGTTATTACGATACACGTTATTACGTGAACCAAACTAAGCACTACACATTGTCAAATATTTAAACATGGTTAACCGAAAACGGCTAGACAATCACCCTCTACATCCGAGAATCGAGAATGCGGAAAGAATTCTACTCGTCATTTTTTTTTTGCGAACAGCTGATATTTTTTTTGCGATTATGAAATTTTCCTCACAGTAAAAGTTTTTCATACTTATAAAAGAGTAGGTCTTCGGTTGTAACAAGGGGATTGGTTACACTCTTTATGTTTCTCGCCAGTCAGCGTCGTTTGAGAAGCACCCGCCTCAAGCAACCACGCTGCCTTTGACGGCCAAGTTAATTAACAGCCGAACGGCTGAGCAACCTGGGGTAAGGCTGCTGCCAGCGGTGCAGAAAAGACTTGGTGCTTGGCTGCTCGGGAAAGGGAAATAATAAGGTGTTAAGAAATAAATAATTAGTGTTAATTATTTATTTCTAATAGTAAAAAGGTGTTAAGAAATAAACAAATAATTGGAGCTGTGGTAGCGGAAGTCGTGAGTTCCAATCCCGGCATGTACCAATGACTTCGTTTTCTGAGTAGCGTACATTTGTGAAATTATAGTAGTAATACCACTCGCTAACGGTGAACGAAAACATCCTAGGAAACCGGAGTGTCTGAGGTGTTTCCATAACTCAGTGCTTGAAATTGCCAATCCACAGTGGGCGCGCGTGGCGATTAAGCCCATACTCTCTGAAAGAAGGCCTGTGCCCTACAGTGGGACGTATATAGGCTGCATGATTAAATAAATAATAAATAAATAACTGACTCACATTGACAACATTGGAGACTATTGAACTTGGGGGCGAGTATCTAAAATGCATAGTTATTTAATTAATAGAATCATATCAAGTTATAGTACATGAGAGAGGCGTTTACTGCCAACGTTTTGATATGAGTTTCAAAAAGGGAACCAATACTTGATAATTGATTACTCAACTGAGAATATCAGTTCATTGTTGTTAACGAATCCTTTTGAAACTCAAAAGTTGATAGAAATTCCTCGTTCTTTATGGTACAGGAAATTTGAATTACTTATTTGTGATAAAATAATTTGCTATTTATACGTTGTCGTAAAAAGGCCACGCCGCGCCGGTCACGGTTTTGAGATGTATTCGAATAAAAATGTTCTTTGCTTGCACAATTTAAAATTTATAGTTATTATAATAAAGTAAGTATATTTCTGATGAATGTGGTCTGCGGGTTTGATGGATAATTAAATTGCGTACATTCAAGAAATATTTTTCTTATCCTGTGCTAAGTTTTTGCCTGAGAAAATTTAATTCCAAAATTAATAATTTTAGAAACAACTTTTCTCTATTAAAACCTAGGTATAGTAAAACAAAAATAAATCCAAAATATTCGTAATTTAATTATGCATCAAACTCTTAGATCACACTTATCAAATCCTTATTCATATTATTACAATAAAAAAAAAAAAAAAAAAAAAAAAAAAAAAATGTGGGAGCGAGACAGCATGCTCCACCAGCAGAGATTATTACACATAGTGACGATTGCAGTCCCATAGTGCCCATTTTAATTATACCACCACCACCAAATAAAATATTCTAAAAGCTGACTATTATTTACCAGCAGTAATATTAAAAGTTTACAGAAGCTTAGCCACGCTGCTACAGCAGCCTTAAAGAGGTACGTATGACATGCATGATTCTTAGGTGCGTCTGTCTCATTGTCAACCGCAATTTGTAAGCGGCTCGCTCTATTCTTTACGTACTTTCATTATCATTATTACATTCTTGAATTGTAGTCTTGCTTCACTAGGAAATTTTTGTATAATTAAATATATTATAAATAAAAAAATAAGTTCATAAATAAATAAATAATATTCGACATTAGACTAACATAATAACGTTAGACGTTTCTAACGTTTCCGTTTCTCCCTTACCGACACGCATGCACACATGAATGTCGATTAAACAAGAAAGGTTGTATTTTTTATGTCATGTGCTCTAATTCACAATAAAGAATATTATTTCTATTTCCGTGTGGCGCCGGATTAAGAATAGCGTCACTCCATTTCCTTCCGTGGATGTTGTAGAAGGCAACTAAGGAAATACATAACCAGGAGACGGGCAGCGGCGTCTTCATGTGATTCCAACCACATACTGCGATCGCCAACCCGCCTGCCAAGCGTGGCGATTATGGCAAAACCCCATGGTTAGGAAAACCATGAGGGAGGCTTATGTCCTGCAGTGGGCGTCAAATGGCTGATGATGAGGATTATGATGAACAAATTAAAGTAACAACGTGTTTGCCTAGTGCTTCGGTCACACACAGCGATTAACCGCTACGAGTGCCTACTCCGCGATTTGAGATCGCCGCGACTAGAATTGAGCACGTTCAATTTTAATCGCTGCGAATGCTTACTGACAGACGAAGTTCTCTTGTAGAACTCGCCGTGTGTGATAGGCAGGCAGCGAATTGTCGCTGCGACTAGTAATGGCGGCGAGTGCACACGCAAAGCATAAGCAGATTGTATTAAGTGACGATGACGTTCGCACACGCGCACTCATTCGCACTTCGTACAACACTGACAACCGGCTACGCTAAGCATGCCAATTTCGCTAGCAATTCGTTGCTTCACTTTGGAAGCTCGGCCTGCCGTTCTACTGTATAATAATTTTATGGGTATATCTCTTCCGTGACAAACGGGCTTCAAATCAAATAATGAAACTATAGAGGTGTAAACGCCTATATCCACAGGCCGCCAACCCTGCTACTATATCTACAAAGTGAGGGTTTGTGTGAACGGAAGCGGATCAGGTGAGCGGACAGAATTAATCACACTTGGACTGTCGAGGATGTATTAGTCAGCGTTTGGAACGAATTTGTGGGGCTGCGAAAGGAGCGAATGGCGGTTCTGATAATATTATGGTTATATTTACACGTTCTTTTTTCTGATCAAGATAACAATCATCATCATCATCAGTACATCATCATCATACAGAGTAGTTTGTAAAGAGGCTCGAAATTTTGCTGATGCCTGCACTAGAGGTCGCGAGTTTAAGTCCCGGCATGGGTGGAATTTTTAGCCTCTAAATAGGTTTTAAAATTTGTCCACAGCATGGGTTAGTGCAACAAAAAATGTGTATGTGTATGCATAGAAGGAAAGAAAGAAAGAAATAATTAAAGAAAGAAAGAAACACAAATTGGGACAAATTCACACAAAAAAACGAAATCGAAATCTATTACGAAATATTGAGGTTAGAAATAGCCCATTTCTTACACATTTTTTGCGAAACCGCATTTATTGTCGTGAACCAAACAGTTCTTTCCAACATTGACTCTTTACGATATTTTCAAGCTTTCTTTTAGAATATGAATTTGAAACTTAGCGCGCTGTGACTCATATTGGCGAATTCAAGTGATTAAGTATCTCAGTCAATCGGGTTTCCCGTCGATGTTTTTCTTCACAGTTAGCTAATAGCATTACTACACATTCACAAAATATGTTCGTAATTTTGAAATCACAACAATTGATACATGCACCGGCATTCGAACCCACGACCTAATAATTAAGCGCTGGCACAGATTTCGAGAGTTGTGGGATCGAATCTTTGAAATTTACATCAATCCCACTATGAGTGAGTGAGTGACTGAGTGAGTGAATGAACGAATGAACGAACTGAATGAATGAATAAATAAATAAGTGACGTCCACACCACAGAACAATGTTCTGTGTTCCATACCACAGAACAGCTCGTCTGTGTTTCACACAATCACTTGTCCTGTGCTTTGGTAACTAGGCAAGAAAAACTAGATAAGAAAAGTAGATAGTTTTGGCCATTTCCGTGGCCCGCGCAGGTATTTCACGGGGTTAGCAGTCAGAACAGAACCTCATTCAATTATCCAAATGAAAACCGGATCAGCTTTGTGATCTCACGGAACGTTAACGCAATTTGTTTCTGTCTTTAGGGTTCGGTCACACGACCAGAATACGCTTTCAAGCTTCATTCGAAATGTTGGGGGTTGCATGAAAATGTAATAGTTCTAAGGAACGTGGCGGAAGCTGCCAAAAAATATATAATAAAAAAAACTGAAAAATAAAAAAACCACGCAATTACACGCACCAAATCCTGAACGACTGTCAAGTTAGTAGAGAATTTGACAGACGTTTCGAATCACTTGTACGCATAATTAGGCCATTAATGATAGGCTCCTGGAGAAATTGAGGGGACTCTCAAATTTTAAAGGCACACTTGAAGCAATTTTGATTTTTGGGGTTCCGTGCCCAAAGGGTGCCAAACGGGACCCTATTACGAAGACTTCACTGTCCATCTGTCTGTCTGTTTGTCTTTCTGTCTGTCTTTCTGTCTGTCCATCTGTCTGTCTGTCTGTCACCAGGCTGTGTCTTATGAACCGTGATAGCAAGGCAATTGAAATTTTCGCGGACATTTAATATTACAAAATACAAAATAGATATTAAATGGGGGCTCCTACAACAAACGTAATTTTTTTGTCGTTTTTTGCTCGATATTAATAAAGGCAACAGGTAGACACTTGAAATATTCACAGAATATTTAGTTCTATATTCTGTACAAAAATGAATAATTAAATTAAAATAAATTAAATGTTTTAAGGGAGGCTCTCATACAACAAACGTATTTTATGCCGTTTTTTTATGCCATAGATAATGGTACAGAACCCTTCGTGCGCGAGTCCGACTCGCACTTAGCCGGTTTTTATAGAGACTCGAGTATTTGCTTTCGGAAAACACAATTTAGCGGAGTCATAGTGATATTCACAAAAATACTATTTTAAAGTCGGTTATTATATAATTTTTTTTTATGTTTGTGATTTTTTTGCCTGGTTACCATAGCACAGGGTATCCCAGTTCGGGACTAAGACTAGTAGTTGTGTTGTATGGAAGTTATTAGTACAGTCAGCGACTCAACTGCAGATTAGACTAATACTCTTTATTGCTCATCATAATTCATACGTAGACGAAGACGTTGGCGAGACGACCTCGACCGACACATGCCGGAGTGGCCTGAGGTGGCACAAGACAGAAACATCTGGTCTGAGTTGGGGGAGGCCTTTGCCCAGCAGTAAGATACAAACGTGGCTACGTAAAAAAAAAAAATGCGTAGACCACATCTTTCGTCGAAAAACTTTTCTTGTGTAACTGAGCCCTTAAGTCCGATCGAATAAAGAATAGGGTTTGAGAAGGAATTAGTTAATTTCATTATCCTACCCGACTGTACCTCTTGGAGATGAGAGCGTTCGGGTGTTTACGGTTATTCGGTTAACAAGTTTGTTTATACTTAGCTGTAATAGCATAAGGTCCATGCTCCAAAATCTTTTTTGGGCTTGTCCGAGCTTGTGCCAGTTTTTGTTTTGACGAGGCTCAGTACCATCAAGAAACTTGATTGATTGCAATTCAGTTGTAGATATTACTTAACAAATTTAATAAGTCATGCAATTTATGCATCCCTGATGATGCGGTTTCTTAAGTAAAAAACTTATTGCTGACAGTGCAAACTCTTATTTCATATACTCTCCTTAGTATCAGCCTTTGCATATACGCAATGAAGATTAAGAATAGCGTCACTCCATTTCCTTTCGTGGATGTCGTAGAAGACGACTAAGGAAATACATTAGCAGGAGACGGGCAGCAGCGTCTACCTGAGATTCCAACCGCGTACCGCGATCGCCAATCCGCCTGCCAAGCGTGGCGATTATGGCATAACCCTCCATGGTTATGAAAACCACGGAGGAGGCCTGTGTCTTGCGGTGGGCGTCAAATGGCTGATGATGAAATAGCGTCCATTGGCACCATAACTCACACTAGATGGGTGAAGGGGCCACTCGGATGCTGCAGTGCCTGGGACATTGTTTTTTAGATGGTGTAGGCTTGCCCAGCACCTATACCATCCTGACAGCTTAGTCGGCATAGCCCACAGGAAAGGCAAGTCAATACGTGCGGCGCCAACCAAGCAGCTGGTTTTCTCACGATGTTTTCACGGTGAGCCTATGGTATTGCTACTAAAATTCACAGATGTACGTAACTTTGAAAATAAACAAAGTCATAGGTACATGCCCACACTGGGAGTCGCACCTAGCTCTCCCGCTTCCGAGTCCATTGTTCTACCCGCTGTGCTTCCACCGCTTTAGGGTCAGCGCACTGTGCAAATAAGGCTACTTAGAAAACAAAGAAGCTATTAGTCCGGTATTAAAATAATATTAACGGGCACGATTGTGATTGTGATTATTCGTAAATAATTACCATGAGCTGAAAACTATTTTAACCGAGTTAAAACATTTTTTGAAAAGAATAAACGTGTAATGAAAGTTTATTTCTGAGCCTCTTTTCCACATCATCATAATGGAGGAGGCCTATGTCCAGCAGTGGACAAGAAGTCCACTGCTGGACATAAGCCTCCTCCATGGATTTCCAAAAAGACCGGTTGGAAACGGCCGGCCTATAAAGATGAAAAAATCTTAAAAATAATGTACCACCAGCCCTAGATAGGACATTGAAAAATAAAATATATTTTCATCATCATCATCAGCCATTTGACGCCCACTGCAGGACATAGGCCTCCTTCGTGGTTTTCATAACCACCAGAGGTTTTGCCATAATCGCCACGCTTAGAAGGTGGGTTGGCGATCGCAGTATGCTGTTGGAATGTCAGGAAGACGCTGCTGAACGTCTCCTGGTAATTGATTTCCTTAGTCGCCTTCTACGACATCCACGGAAGGAAATGGAGTGACGCTATTCTTAATCCGGCGCCACACGGAAAGTATATTTCATTCAGCTTTAAATACTTACCATTAGAGAGTAAACTGTATTTTAGTACACCTGCATAATCAGCCTATATACGTCCCACTGTAGGGAACAGGCCTTCTCTCAGGGAGAGAGTATGGGCTAAATCACCGCGCGTGCCCACCGCGGATTGGCGATTTCAAGCGCTGAGGTATGTGAATAGCTCAGACACTCAGGTTTCCTCATGGTTTTTTACTTCACCGTTAGCGTGTGGTATTGCTATAACTTCACAAATGTACATAACTTAGAAAACCAAGTCATAGGTACATGCCCGCACTGGGGATCGAACCTGAGTCTCTCGCTTCCGAGTCCGATGTTCTACCCACTAGGCTACCAACACCTGATTTCGGAGTAATGTCGGAGAACTCAGTCTTAATGCTCAGCTATCTAGTCATAAGTTTCTTGCCTCAGGTTCACGGCGACATGCGCAGCGCTTTAGTAAAAGCCGGCCAAGTGCGAGTCGGACTCCTGCATGAAGGGTTCCGTGCCATTATCTATACGACATTAGACAAAGATCGAATTTGAGAACAGCGCCATCTATAAAAACCAACAAGAAGCGTTTAACATTGACATGATATCGGCGCTGTGAAGGCTACATAGATGGCCGCTAGATGGCGAGCGCTGTCTTCAGACAACGTTTGTTGTATGGAAGCCTCCCTTAAATTTAATTTTATTCTGTTTTTAGTGTTTGTTGTTATAACGGTATCAGAAATACATCATCTGTGAAAATTTCAACAGCCTAGCTATCACGGTTCATGAGATCCAGCCTGATGACAGACAGACCGACGGACAGTGAAGTCTTAGTAAAAGGGTTTGGTACCCTTTGGTTACTCAATAACCTTTAACACATCAACCTTTACTTGTTAGGGTTCCCTGACAAGTAAAGGTTGATGTGTTATCGATTAACATGTAAATGAGGTATTAACTTAATTCGGACTCGCCACTGGCACAGATTAACAGTAACTACCTGCACCTTGATAGGTTCTAAGCAATAATGTACCTATTAACTTTGAATTAGTTCTTGAGCGCAATTTATTAGTGGCAGATAGGTTCTTAATCCAGCGACAGATAGGTAGTAAGTCTGAAAGTACCGTAAGTATAAGGTATTCCACTCCGTGTGCCATTTTGAAACGAATGGCTAGTTATGACAACCTTGGTTCTAGGTCTTATGGGACGAATAACCATAGGTACAGTCGACGGCACATCAACCTTTAGATTAAAGAATTCTTAAATCTTAAAAGTTACAAAAAATCTAAGAAAACATAGTAATTTTTAAGATCTGCTTAAGTGACTCATTGTTTGCACATATTTTTGGATAGAATGATCCCAGGTACATGTTGAAAACTGGATAAATCGTCAAAATTATGTATTTATTTATATCGGGTAACCCCCAGGTTACAGTCTTATAACTATATAAATTTTATTAAAATTATTGGCCCAGGCAATTCATTAGAATCAGCTGTTTCAAATTCCGCCTGGGGCTTTGAGTGAATTCCTAAGGCTTTAACTAACGTCACCAATAAAAAATATACTTAAGGGGATCCAGTGGGCTAATTAGCGCCACCAATGAAAAAAAAAATCTTTTTTTACAGATCGTATTTGCAAAAAGTGTGTGTACAATTTTTGAATCATGTTAACAGTGATTTTTAGGACCCACGACAAATAACCTAGGATAACGAACCTGGGACTAAAAAAAACCGGCCAAGTGCAAGACAGACTCGCGCACGAATGGTTCTGTACCATTATCTGTACAACATTTGAATATTTCAAGCGTCTACCTGGTGCTGTTATTAATATCGAGCAAAATGGCGGCATAAAATCACGTTTGTTGTATGGGAGCCCCACTTCAATATCTATTTTATTCTGTTTTTAGTATTTGTTGTTATGGTGGTAACAGAAATACCTCCATCATATGTGAAAATTTCAACTGTCTAACTACCACGGTTCATGAGATACAGCCTGGGGACAGACGGACGGACGGACAGCGGAGTCTTAGTAATAGGGTCCCTTACCCTTTTGTTACGGAACCCTAAAAACGAAATACTTTCAAGCAGACTTTAAAAAGGGGTTTATTATTCCCGAAAAGTTTGTGAAATTGGGCAGGAGACATCTCTTACATTTTTATTTCCCTAAGTAAAAGTCCCGTTTTGCCCTCTACTCTGGCTTGTTACTACCTGGAAGTCTTAAGAGGGTCTGTAGGTACTGAGAAGGTAATTTTACTGTCGACAGCTAATCCCTCTCTAGACGGTCCCATTACCAAGTGCAGAGAGCCAATTGCAAATCGATCGTTACGAAATAAAGTGTTCTAAAAGTGCGATCCTTTCATATGAAGGAAAAAGATAATTTAGCCGAAAAATCGGATAGGTAGAGACCAGGGTTGCCACTTGTCACGACCCTGACAAATCCCTTTCTCATCATCAACATGTTAACATTGTCAGCCAATCTTGGAAATAAAAGTTTATATATTTTATTTTGTTTATTGACAAAAGCCACAGCACAAGTTAATTCATCATCATCATCATCAGCCATTTAACAGCCACTGCAGGACATAGGCCTCCTTCGTTGTTTTTATAACCATGACGGGTTTTGCCATAATCGCCACGCTTGGCAGGCGGGTTGGCCATCGCAGTATGCGCTTGGAATCTCAGAAAGACGCTGCTGCCCGTCTCCAGGTAATTGATTTCCTTAGTCGCCTTCTACGACATCCACGGAAGGAAATAGAGTGACGCTATTCCTAATCCGGTGCCACAAGTTAATTACATATAAACAAAGTAAAAAATAAATTTATCACAGGCCAATTAAGGCCTTAGTTTATACTAACTTAACCAAGAGACAGGCATTTTCATTTTAAAAGTCTTAAAAAAAAACAAACAAACAAATCAACCACTTAAGTTCTTAATAAGGCAACAAAGCAAAACAGAATTTTAAAATTAGATGTCTAGTCATGATTATAGAGTGTTAATTAAGCTCTTAGTGGAGAGGAGGCGTGTCGCTTTGGTAAATATGTGTCTGAATGTAGCTTTTCATAGAATGAAGATTCAGTGCTTGATTATCATCGATTCTATCTAACCAAGGATAGGCCAGACATGTGCCTCTCACTCACAAAATATTATCACTTCTCTCTAACGATCTCTTTGTCTGAGAGAAACACTGAGCAGGAAGATTAATTTTGTTGGCGAATAACATCCTATTGTGTACATGAGTAATAGCATAAGCAGCTTGATGACTGCCTCGTTGGTTTAGAGGTTAACACGCTGGACTACGAAAACGGAGGTCGTGGGTTGGTTTCCTATTGGAGGCCGCCGTACTTGATTTATACAAATGGCCTCAGTCTGGGTGTATTTCCATGTTTGTGATGCTCTTGCCTGGTTACCATAGCACAATGTATCCTACTTTGGGAACAGGACAAGCGATTATGTTGTATAGAAGTTATTAAATACATAAATATACTCACGCATGTATCCCAGAGGGGTAGGCAGAGACCAGGGACTGCCACTTGCCACGATACTGACAGATCACTTTCGCTTTTTGCTAATCGGGGATGTATTAGCAAAGGGCAAGACAAAAAGGTACCCGAAACCGGCTTGCGTGCATGTAACGACTAATAAATGTTGAGGCAGTTATTATTATTATTTATACTAATTTTAGGGCACAGGTATTCTCTCAGTGAGAGAGAGAGGTTTAATTGTGACTATTGCTGAATACCGAATTCGAGTGCTGAAACTGTTGTTCGTTCGTCCGTTATAAGTTTGTCTGCCATCACCTTCACCAAAAAAACGCGGTGGTAGCGGAGCAGCAGAACGGTGGCTTCTCATTCGGGAGGTTGTGGGTTCAAATCCCGGCATGTACCAATGACTATATTTTCTAAGTTACGTACATTTGCGAAGACATACCACTCGCTAACTGTGAAGGAAAACATCGCAAGGAAACCCTAGTTTCTGAGGTATTTACATACCTTAGCGCTTACTACGTACCTCAGTGTGGAAATCTCAGGTCCAAATAGAACTTGCCTTCACCGTCAGCGAGTTGCACTAAGTTGCTTAACGTTTGATTTACGATATGCCCTCAGGGTTTAACTTACCCGCCATTAGGGTTTTGAAACTAGACACTACTAGTGTTGTATTACTGGCTCGTTCATCTGTGATTCTATGTGCAATGAACTTATATGCAAGAGAAGTAATTTTAGGCTACCTTCGACAGGAGCTTCTCGTACTTTATTCTCTCCGGTAGAAATAGAAAATGTTTATTTGTCTTCGGCATAGTGAGACACAATAATCACTTACGCTATAAAACAATAATGACAATGTAGTGAGTAATTTATTTAACAGCATGTTAATAAGGTATGAAGACAAAAATACTATTCATCATCATCATAAGCAGCCTATATACGTCCCACTGTAGGGCGCAGGCCTTCTCTCAGAGAAAGAGAGTTGGGCTTAATCACCACGCGTGCCCACCGCGGATTGGCAATTTCAAGCGCTGAGGTACCTATGTGAATAGCTCAGACACTCAGGTTTCCTCACGATGTTTTCACAGTTAGCGAGTGGTATTGCTACTATTACTTCAAAAATGTACATAACTTAGAAAACAAAGTCATAGGTACATGCCCGCACTGGGAATCGAACCTGGGTCTCCCGCTTCCGAGTCCAATGTTCTACCCACTAGACTACCACCGCTTCCTATTGCTAATTCAACTCAATTCAAATATTTTTATTCATTATAAAAACAGAATGTTTATTTAATGAACGTCAAAGTTGTAAGTTTCACAATTAATAGATTATGTGGAGAAGAAGCTAACAAAGTAACTCTACATTTATTCTTTTCAAAACACATTTTAACTTAATTAACAGAGTTTTTAACTTAAAATATTAGTCATGAATGTGTCGAACAGTCGCAATCGTCCTGTAATTAGGATATTGACATTGGTGAAAATATAAGAAAATAAATGAACATAAACCGGTAATAAACGGTAAGTTTTATTGTTTTTTATGGCAATACCTAATCGGCTTGTTTGCTTGTTTGACGTTGACGCGCCTTCTTTTCACTCGTTCATTGTTCTTCATGGCGTGTACGCGTACTCTGATTTCTTGTGTGTTTGGTATTCTGACGACTTGGCTTCTCTTACGGGATTTGATGATGATGATTGTTCCGACCGGTTTCGGCCATGGCGACCACTTTGACCCCTAATCAGAGATGTGGCGCTGGTGCGCTCGAAGATGGCTTACGGGATTTATCGAATTTGCAATGTGATTTTGTTTCTGTTTTACCTTGAAATGACGACTCGCTTTCACGGACCACCGACTTTGATTTTTCTAAGTGCATTGCAAGCTATTTCAACCAAAATACTGACAAGGTAAGTTATCATACACAGTAAATAAAGTTGTCTCACTCAAATCACAACCACAATCTTCCGCCTTATCTAGAGATGGGTAATGACCCAGGTTATAATCCACTGTTGAGTTATAATCCAGTTTTGACCCAGTTATGCACCCGTTATAACCCATTATGGCGGTTCATAATGATTTCGTTCAATAGTAATACGGAATACGTCGAATAATGTGCAAGGCGTTGTAGTTGTAATCTGCATTATCGTTATGAAATTGTGCACGCAAAAAATATACAGGAAATTCTCAACACAATAGAATATTAGGGATTTCACTTCGATGTTTAGTTTTTATCTCTTGCGCTCGCACTATACTAAGGGCCAGTGTCCTAAATGGAGTTTAAGTCGAGATTTTGACAGTTCGTCCATGCATTATCTGTCAAATGCTCGACTTAAACTCTAGTTTGCGAGATCTGCAAGTGGCCCTAAGTACCTAAGTACATTTAAACCTAAGCATTGCAGGCAATGCATCTCATAAAGTATATCAAGCAAGCCACACTTTTATGATCCTTTGCGCCGGAAATCCCCGGGCGTGAGCGAGTGGGACATCATCGATCTCGCTCGCACTTGCGCCGTGTACAATGCGTACGGCACAGCCAGCACTCACTCCAGTTCTTTGTTGTTTAGAGTGCGCACGAGCGTTTTTTGGTATAATATTTATTGTTTCGTGTTTTTTTTTTATCGAACCGGCATTGTTTATTGTTACTGTGATCGCTGCTTACCGAATGACCTTGGCCTGAATACTGACTGAACTTCCAACGCGATATTTAATGCATTTCATTGTGTAAAGAAGTCAGTCACTCACTGCAGTTCCCGATGAAGTGATGATGCATGCCTGTGTTGAATGCATTTGGCGTTTTACTTAAATATTTCTGGATTATTTATAAAGTATAGATGCAGAGTCATTATTAGGACTACATTATCTGAAAATATTTCATTCACGGGGACTGCAGCGTGTCACTTAGTCTTTCTGGATTATTTATAAAGTATAGATGCAGAGTCATTATTAGGACTACATTATCTGAAAATATTTCATTCACGGGGACTGCAGCGTGTCACTTAGTCCAAATCTTACAACATGTCACTTAGGTTAAATCTTCCATTTTTAGGGTTCCGCAGTCCGACAAGGAACCCTTATAGTTTCGCCATGTCCGTCTGTCTGTCCGTCCGCGGCCTAGCGCAAAGACCGGTGGTACTAGAAAGCTGTAATTTGGTATGTGTATACATATTTATCACGTCGACAAAGTTAAATAATAAAATGTCAGATTTTTTTTTCCGTACCTCCCATAACATGCAAAGGGGGGCTGATTTTTTCTTCTTCTCTACCCCATCGTGTGGGGCATCGTTTATTAAAGAGTTTACTAAGATTAGGCATTACAATTAAGGCATTCATTTACGAAATATTTAGCTTTTACCTGTGTCCCCCCTCTAAAATCTAAACCTTTGCATTTAAAAATCTGAAAAAAATCACGATAGTAGCAAATATAATAAATTTAAAAGAAAAATTATCACAGCTGACTAGGCTTTACAGGTTACCGAGTAATGGTCGATTACATTGGTGGGATTAGTAAAAAGCCTCCTATTTTGTTTGATAGCTGAATTTTGTGATTGTGTTAGGTAATAGGTAATAAATCTTTGTAATAACTAAATGTCTGTGGAACCCTAAGCTACGCGTGGCCCGACACGTTTTTATTTGTACTTTTATTCACAGAAAACATAGTATTTTGAAAGTGTATGCAGTTCATTAAAACTTAAAAATACTTCAGTGGTGCAAAAATAAATCACTATGGCACTATAATATCAAGCAAAACTCCCGATTACCCAAAGCATATTTGTTTAGTTGTAATTTGTTCTTGTTAAATCGTATCGCTCCTGTCTTTCATTTTGACCCACCAAAAAAGTAGTTAATGGGATAAAACTGGTCGATAACGTTATAACCCGGATTAAAACTGGTTTATAACTACTGGGTTATAATCCACTACCCATCTCCAGCCTTATCATTATGAGTTAAACCCCATCAAATTAATGGCGCCAAGTTAAGAGTTTCGTGGGAAGGAACAACAAGACCTTCAAAATTAACGACTTGAAGGTTTTGTTAGATGGTGGTTTGGCGCGAATCGGTGCGGAGCAGTGGGCGAAATGCGTAGCCCATATCATCAAAGAGGAAGAAAAAAAGAAAAAACTGGACGGGATAATGGACAGAAATACAGACGCCGTGACGGAACCATTTATAATTAACGTGGGCGGTGATGACTCTAGCAGCGACTCGATGGAATACTATAGCGATGAATCAAATAAAGAAAATTAACATATGAACAACATTTTTCAATTATTTATCCCATCCCTATCTAGTCAATCTATCCAAAGACGATGACAAAATGGCGTTTTGTTTACAAAGATTACAAGTTTCATAGAATTCCACTTTATATATGGATGGCGCCGGATTAACAATAGTGTCACTCCATTTCCTTCCGTGGATGGAGTAGAAGGCGACTAAGGAAATCAATTACCAGGAGACGGGCAGCAGCATCTTCCTGAGATTCCAGCCGCATACTGCGATCGCCAACCTGCCTGCCAAGCGTGACGATTATGGCAAAACCCCTCATGGTTATTAAAAAAAACGAAGAAGGCCTATGTCCTGCAGTGGGCGTCAAATGGATGATGATGATGATGATGATGATGAATTATTATGCTCATGTAAGTTTCTCGGTCAAAGGAACGTTCGTTCAGTAGAACGTAACAGACACTTCTAGCTAGTATGGTCGATTTTTAAATAACCCAGTGGCCCAATAAAAGTACAGGTCCAACGATCACAACCTTCCCCTAGTACCTTCCCCTAGCTTCTCCACTGTTATGAAAATTTGCGCTAAATTTCAACAGGACAGAAAATCTATTGCAAAATCCGTTGTACGAACTTTTTAGCTTTACATAAACTCACGCCTGTGTCCCGGAGGGGTAGGCAGTGGTCTCTGACTTGCCTCTCTTTTCAACTTCCGAACCAAACACACACAATCTTGCGGGAAAAACGAGAATAAAAATGAAGTCCTAATGAAAGCGGCATGAGCGGCGGAAATCAGAAATTTGTTCGTCATATCCGGTGTACACCAGCGGCTTCCGACGACGCGTGCTTCCAACTTCCGGTAGCTAACTCGCGCTAAAATAACCCAGACACGGGTAACGTGTAACGCGGTGAAGACTTAGAAATTGCTTTTTAGCTGAAAATAGGAAATTGTCGAACGTATTTCAACTGTTCTTAGGGTTCTGTAGTCAAGAAGGAACTCTTAGGCCCGTATTACAGAAGCGTACTCAAGCGCCGATCTCAGTTTAAGACTAGATTTGAGTATGGTTTTCATTTTAGAACGTTACTTGAGTTGACACTTACCAATCACAACTCGACTGAGTAATAGCTAATTCGAGAACGATACTTGGGTTGCAATCTCTACTTAAGTCATGTTCAAATCTGTATTTACTCAAGTGTGGTCGGAACCACGCTTGAGAGTCGATTTTCCTTGTGAATTGTTTCGTAATTATTGTAAAATGAATATATTTGAAGATATTGATCCTTATGACGATATAGAGGGTTATTTTTAAAGTCACTGGATGCAGGCGGCACAAGACCGGGAAGCTTGGAAAACCATGAGGGGGGGTCTATGTCCTGCAGTGGGCGTCAAATGGCTGATGATGATGATGATGATAAAATGCGTCGTAATCATCATAAGCAGCCTATATACGTCCCACTGCAGGGCACAGGCCTTCTCTCAGAGAGAGTATGGGCTTAATCACCACGCGTGATTGACGACTTGGTCACATCGTCCGACGATCGACCACTTTTGTTCTATGTGTTTTTCTCAGGTTTTTATTTTTGATATCAGACTTTATATAATTTTATAATTAAAGTTGTTGTCCCTTGTCTACGGAGAGGTCTAGGTACAATTGATCAGTGTCGAACGTAATAGAAGAAATTTTATCACTGACATTTGTTACGTTCCGTTCTTTAAACAAAACAAACACATAAGAGGCGTGCACGTTGTGCTTATTTATTTATTTTATTTTATTCAAATAACTAAATAATGAACATTTAAACATCTAATTGACGAATAAATAAAAAAATATTTTATTTTCTTCTGTATATTTCACATAAGTAAACTAATTCTTATCAATATTTTATTACATCATGCGTACAACGAAATAAAAGTTTATACTTGATTTTTCTTGTCATAGAAAACAAACATTGGTCATAGACAATCTGATTGCAGTTCAGAATCTCTACTTAAGCAGCGATTGGCTGAGGAACCCTTAAGTACTATTTAAAAATAAAGGGTGTGCTTGAGCATCGATTCAGCGCTCAAGTTATGATTGGGCGATCCGAGATCAATCTGCGCTTGAGGATCGTTCTGTAATACGGGCCTTATAGTTTCGCGTGTTCGTCCATCTGTCTGTCTGTCTGATATAACATATTCGTTACACCAACAAAACAATAAAAAAAAAATAATTGGGTATTTGACAAAATATCAAATGAGTTACTTTAAAAACGGAATCTTGTATGAAAATACTGGATTATTACGTCACATTTCAGAGCACTCTTTTTATGTTTAATCTATTTAAAAATTGTAATAACTAGTAATTGACTAAAAGAGATACATTTTCCAAGATATTTTGTAATTTTTGGTTTAATCGAGTATATGAAATAATTTATTGTTGATCGTGTCAAATACCGAATGGTACAACTACCCTACATCTAAATTAGGGATGAAATTATTTTTCTCAATTACCCCATAGTGGGAGGTATCGTTAATTTAGTCGTTCAAAAATTGTAAAAATATTGTGGGAGTTGGACAGCCATTTTATTATTTATGGATCGTGTAGCAAAAAAAAAAATAGTTTTAGAACGCATTTTTTCGTCATAGTACATATATTGAATGGGCACATACTTTGAAGTTAAAAGGAAAACTATCGCGGCTAAGTAGGTTTTAAAAGTCAACGAGTAATTGTCGACCAACTTATAAACGAAAAACATCGTACAAATTTCATTGAAAATTACTTTGGTGAAGTTCGTGAGTTGTGTAAGTTAAATAAAATAAAATCCTAACATCAATCAAAAACCTCTCCTAGCTTCGTACATTTTTACGGACAGTTACGTAACCCTACAATGCGCGTGACGCACTTGGCCGGTTTTCCGGTTTGTTTTATGTAGCCCGGATTTTGCCCCACTGCTGGGTAAACGCCTTCCCTTTAGGTCTCCAATCCTCCCTGTTCATGGCTACCTCTTGGTCTAAAGGTCATTAATCCCCAGGTAATTCTAGGCAACTTTTGGATCAGACTCTACACATAATGATTTAGGTAGAAATAAAACATTTTACATTATTGTACATAGTATATTATTTTTGTTGCACTAACCCGTGCTGAGGACAATTTTAAAAACCTATTTAGAGGCTAAAAATTCCACCCATGCCGGGACTTGAACCCGCGACCTCTGGCCAACCGTACCAACGCTCTCCCAACCGAGCCAATGGGCAAGTATCACTGAAATTTCGAGCTTCTACAAACGTCTCTGCATTACGTGTCTAGCGACATCTGGCCGAAGGTTGGGAGAGCGCTGGCACGGTTGGCCAGAGGTAAATAGGTTTTTAAAATTGTACAGAGTAACTTAATTTGCATTTTCAAGATAGTAAGATACAGGCAGCTGCACCTACAGCTTTTCCACTCCCAATTTTTGGGAAAATATAACAATTTTTCGTATTCATAAGCCGCTCTTACAGGTGAGATCAATCTTAAGTGCGCTGACAATATTTACCTTAGCTGTAACAGTTTTATGAATATGGAGTTTCTGTTATTGTTTTGTGGGTTTTAATAAAAGCGTCCGAACGGCGCGCAACGCGAGAAGGAATACAATGTCATCCGCCAAGAATGACAGACGAGAAAAGCAGTCTGAAATTACTATACTTTATTGCTCACGAAACGTGGAACAGGACATTACGTAAGGAATAACATGTACAAAGGAGAGATTTTCTCTGGAAGACATTGCTTCCAGCAAACCTCGGAGAGTCGAAGAAGCTGCAAAAAACGAAGTTCTACGGAGAAAAATAATAATTCTTCCACAGATATAGAAACTGTGTTTTTGTTGCAATATTCCAACAGATAGCCTTAATTGCCCAACTGCAATAACAGCCAGTAGCCCAAAAGGCGCCCAATTGCAACAATCACGCGGGCCGCGGCAAATTTCCCGCGTCGGCCGCCATTTTGTGCAAACTTTGGCGGTAGAAAGTTCCCGCGGATTATTCATCGCTGTCGCGGTTGAATTTGTCATGTCGCTGTGAGGGATTGCCGCAAGTGTTTCGGGCGCGAGTTCACTTGACTGCAGCTTTGAATTAAAGGGACGGTTTTCTTTGGCACCGACAGCGATTTGTCTTCAATAATAATTATAATGTTGATATGTTGTTGAGGGTTTCGTAGAACCATAATATACTGTAACATTCACATCTGTGCCTTTTAAATTGTGGTTAAGTATCTGAGTAAATACTTTTTTATCTTGATCTTGTCTTTGTATTTAAGAAATGAGTTTTATTTCAGGAAAGCGTCAACGGGAGTCCGACTTACACTTGGGCATTTTTAGTCTACAAAAAACCTTGTAGTTTTGTCTGTCTGTCAGTCCATCTGTCCGTCTGTCTGTTCGACCTCAGACATCAGAGACGGTTAGTATGAGAAATCTGAAAGGAGAAACCCGTATCTGGGCCTAGCCGTTACACGGATCTGAATGTACCAAAAAATCTACTATTTTGATTAATTAGCCTATTTAGATCTTAGCCTCAATTACAATAGCCAAGTGTAGAAAATAATTAGTTTTCAATTTTTTTGTTTTAACACCCTTAGTAAACCGTTACAGCACTTATCTCACTTACTTCGCAAATAGTACAATAGAACGTACCCTGAGAATATGATTGAATTAGTTGATATCGATAAACGTTACAAATAATTGAATAATACTCCATTGTTTGAGTATAATTGGGTATTTGACAAAATATCAAATGAGTTAACTACTTTTAAAAAGGAATTTTGTATGAAAATACTGGCTTATGACGTCACATTTCAGAGCACTCTTTTTATCTTTAATCTATTTAAAAATTGTAATAACTAGTAATTGACTAAAAGAGATAAATTTTCCGGGATATTTTGTAATTTTTGTTTTAATCGAGCACATGAAATAATTTATTGTTGATCGTGTCAAATACCGTATTGTATTCTAGATATCGACATCAACCTAAAATAAAATATTCTCGAATCGAATTGTCTTATAACGTAAGCATAATTAAAAAAACATTAAATAAAATAAATAATCGATAAAATCTATTTGCAACGCAGATTGCACATTAATTGCACTAGTAAACAGAAAATGTCCATGTCAACGTCTGTCAATTGTCATGGTTTTAATTAATGTTATTCGATTTTCGTATTTTTGCGCAAGTGAATAATATGTTTTTCGATTTCTCGAGATTTCCTACAATATTATTTCATAAGACCTCTGCTCGAATACTGGACTCCGACATTGATTGCCTTCTGACTGACCCTCGCTTGAACATTGGACACCATACCCTGCCATCGCTGCTGACCATTGCTGGAAAACCGGATATTGCTCTTTTGACGACTGGTTAATACGACATTATGAGCCTGCGCATTAATTGTGGAATAGCTACAGACCGCTGCAACACAATAGGAAGGCGAAGATTGGAAGATGGAATGATTCTTTCAATTGTACAGGTATGGGTCGCACCTCAATCGGTTAGTTTCCTATATTTCTATAACGTAACATTTTCGTGACAAAGATGTCTAGAATTAAATCCAGTTCAAAGTATTAGTAACTACTAGGTTTTAGAAGATTGAAATATGTAAAGTCTGTGAATTAAGGAACACATTTAAAAATACTAAGTTTTGGAGATTTTCGGTCCGGTTTTTCTCCAAATGATCTAGATTTTGAAACGGAATTCTAGTTTTACTTGTAACGTAAGTCACTGTGTTCTGTGTTACTTTGAATAACATTTTTGAAATTTATTTTTACATAACTTTATATTCCATTTTCAATGTATGTTTGCATGTCACTCGGGACAATTATATAAACAACTACTGTCAAATTGATCACAAACACCTTGTACCTACCGCCAAGGAAATATATTCCAAAAACTTCGTTACGTGTACAAAGTTTTTCGGAACACTTTTCCTCAGTTTCAAATTTAACTTTTAACAAAGTAATCGTTTTGGGAACTTGCAATTACGCTAACTGGTTATTTGGAGAACTCGATAAATAGCGTTTTTGCTTGGAATTTTGTGAATTGGATATTTTATGCCGCAACCGCATATTGATATATTAAAAATGAGATATGTTTTTTGAAATAATATTTGTCGTGGTAGTTTTGCCACAAGTTCTTCCATCTAGCGGCACGTACTGCAATATATAGGTACGTGTAATCCCTACGAGTTGCTGACTCTTTACCATTTATAAAAAAACCTCCAGCAATAACATATAGTTTTGCAAATCCCAGATAATATATCAAATTCTGCCTCTGAATCACATTCTATTCGCAACCCATTAATCATAGGTAACTGTCACACGCATCCATGTTGTAGTCTCGGATAGTAAATCGTTTCCATTTACAAAATGGAGGCTGATATTGGTCCTTTGTCTAGATGTGAGCTTTGCGACGTAAAGGGCTGTCAGTAATTTATCGACATCTCTTTCTTCCTTTTTACCCGTCTGCGAAATTAAAGGGAGTATATTTATATATTTGTATAATATGTATATTTTTTAATATGTATATAGGTTATTTCCGTCAAAAGGTTGCCTGGAAGGTATTGCGATTAGAATATTCTGTCTGTGGGTTTTAAGAGTAACTACCCGGTATATTTTAATGAGAGATAGAGAGTCTTGATGAGAAATAATTTTGAGTTCTGTGGGGGCACAAATAAAATATCAGAAGATCGCGTAAAAGGTGAAAAGTCTGTATTTGAATATTACACTGGTAAACTGAGTTTACACAGGAGGTTACACTCAGATAGAATTTAGAATTTAAACAACTACACTCCTAGAGACTTGATATCCTAAAGGGGTTCGGGGGACGACTGGCTGGACACAGTTGTCTGCGCTTAGTCGTTGCGCTCTTTTACTTTGGGACGGTTTCTGAATTGAAAATTTTACTAAGTAAATACTTAAGTAACGTTCTGTCACGGTCTTTTCTGAGAAATTTGAAGAGACAGCACTACAGTTAATCATTTACTTAGCGAAATTCTCAATTCAGAAACTGGCCATTGGTCGCTAAAATTTTAACTCAGCGTTCTGAGTCCCTATCTATGATATCTATGCCACCCATGGTAATTTTTTTACTGTAACTTTTATTTATGTGTTTTGTTTCCTATGTGCAATAAAGAATATTCTTTTTCATATGCATGTAAGTGTGATCGCAGTAAGTACCTTTATAAGTTTGTAGCGAAAGAGATTTATCATGGTCGTAGCAAGTGGCAAACCCTCGCATCAACGTCTCTACCCGGGGTTTAAGAATGTGTATAAAGATGGCTAGGCTCTCATGCGTTTTTACAAGGCCTTATCTTAAGCTCACACTCAGACGTCACACACAGCGACAGTACGCATTCACAGCGAGTAAAATTGAAGATGCTCAGTTCTAGTCGCGGCAACTTCAACTCGCGGCGAGTGAATCTAGTAGCCTGGCACACACAGCGAATACTCGAGGCGAGCAGGCACTTGCAGAGATAGTCGCTGTGTGTGACCGAAGCATTAGAGAGATTATCGACATTAAAGTCTCAAGCATACTGAAGCGGGAAGCGTTAGCGGTAAAAGTCACGGCCAGGGCCGAGTTTCATAAAACTACAATCCTATTAATTGACAATTCGGGGTATATTTCGCAGCAGAATCTTCCTGGTTGTCTAGCTGTGGATTAATCGACTTTGCAATGCACGTCGAATTGTCATAGTAAACCATGAATTGTAGTTCAATAAAACAAGGGGGCTAGTCTCTAAAATCCATAGTTGTTCAATAGAGTCATACTAGTACAGTAATGGTTGTTTCATTGATACCATTGGGAGTCTAGTAACCAATTGCATTCCAATGGTATAGCCCGCGCAACTCAACTCGGTGCGTCGCGTAATTCGATATTCTTCGCAAGAGATGCCTATTTAATTTGCGCGGGTTATACCATTGGAATGACAATGTACTGCTGTTACTTTATAGACTACCAAATAGAAGTAATTTTTTTTTTTTATAATATAATTTTTTTAATATTTATTTATTCTTTATAAAACATGATAAATCACAATTTCACTAGTTTGCCAAACTGTTAATGCCGTTTATCGGCCATCTCTTGGTAACAATTCTTATATTATTGTCGTGCTGGTATCATCCTATTGAAAGGTATGTGTGCCTAAGGCTCTAGGGACAGATGATTTGTATGAAATGCATGCCTACACGGCATCAAAGCAGCCTCCGATACACGACCAAAAGTGATAACAAGTAGCACCATCTTATCCTTATTAGTTAAAGCAATATAGCGTGACTCTTTATCGCTTTTTCTCATTCGGAGGTTGTACCGCCACGTCGCTGCAGGTAAGGCAGCCCTGCATTATGCTCCACGCTCCTCTGCGTTATTTCACGCAACTTTGTGTTGTCTCACGCACCTTTGTGTTGTTTCACGCACCTTTGCGTTGGTTCACGCACCTTTGCGTTGGTTCACGCACCTCTGTGTTGTTTCACGCACCTTTGCGTTGGTTTACGCACCTTTGCGTTGGTTCACGCACCTCTGTGTTGTTTCACGCACCTTTGCTTTGTTTCACGCATCTTGGCATTGTTTCACGCATCTCTGCGTTGTTTCACACACCTTTGCGTTATTTCACATACATCTGCATTGTTTAACGCACCTTTGCGTAGTTTCACGCACCTTCGCGTTGTTTCACGCACCTTTGCGTTGTTTTTTATACAAATTTTGGTACTTAGTTATATTTAGTTATCTATCACGAAGCGGCATCATTCTCCATTCTGCGTCGTAGTATGTTCTCCGCCTAAGTCAGTAGTACTAATCACATTCGAATGAGGAGAGCCCAGCCTGACTCAAAACAGAGAGCCCTCCAAATGTAAGACAACCGATCTGAGGCTTAATTATGCGCACTAAATTCAGTCGGAATTCTGAGTTTTGCGGTAGCAATTAGTACGGAACTTGACAGTTAGATGAATGGAATCGCTCATGATTAGGTGGGCGTAATATAGGAGCTGATTAATCACCCTGGAGCATCGTATCGGACTCATCGGTCTCAGCTACCACCGCAACTATCGATACTATACTACTTTAATCAGCCCCTGAATAGCAACAAAGCGTAAAGAATGCAAAAACTACTCCTAGCGTGACCTAGGGTTGCCAGATGTCTAGTTGAGAAGTCCTCACAAAAAGCCTAATTTGAACCCAAACTACTGGAAAATTAATGGAACGTGCAAACGCGGCTATAACAGCTTAAACAGGGTAAAGATTATAAGAAGTACACTGTTTTGTTGATTATTGTTTAGTATAATTTGGAATAATTTACATTTAGATAGATAAATAAAACATTTATTTGCATCTACGCAGATGCTACACACACATATACAACAATTTAAATACAAGAAATAGTTGCACAAGAGAAAACAGAGCACAATTTTACAACATTGAGACAAACAGAGAGCACAAAAATGCATTCACAGGCAAAACAACAGAATACGAGAAAACGATTTGTGGGTGTAGCAAATGCAAAGGGGCTCTGACTCAGCATATGCTGAAGAGGCAGACCACTCCAGCGCTGGTCTTCCGTCAGTACCCAGTAATGCGCTGACGTGCAGCACTCGGAAACGAAACTAGGTTAATAAATAAATAAATAAATCGGTAGCAATTGGATATTCAAATGTCAAAGTATAAATGATTAATGATAGCATTAACGGTATATGAAATTAAATAAGTACATATTGAATAAATGTCATTGTGATAGTAATATGTCGAATTATAATATAGTATTTAATATTTATTTATTTAAGTGCGTATGATTGCGTATGATTTGTATTAAAGTAGATATGCTTAAATACGCTTTACCGGGTAACCGAAACCGAAACAGTGACCGAATGGTCATTGTAAGAGCGTGAAAAAGCAACGGACCGCTATCATGGAGGCTTGCAGCGAAATCAGAGAACTACTGGCTTTCTGGAAAGAGATAGGCTGGCTAGAGTAATCTCACAGTTTTGCTACGTACAATTTCGATCCAGTTGAATTCAATATTTTTAATTCGGAGCAAGTCTATAGAATTATTCTTAAGGTAGCAAGCTTACTCCATCTAAAAAAACGATGTCCCGGGTACGGCAGCTTCCGATTGGTCCCTTCCCCATCTAGTGTGAGTGAAGGTGCCACTGGACGCTGTATAAATCATTTCATTACGTAGATGAATAGGCCAACGTGTTTAAGGTAGTAAACACCGTAGTTTTATTGTAATATTATATTATATTTTACATCGATTGAGATCCAGTGCCTCAGCATAGGGCTCCGAGTCCTATTTTTCAATTACATTAAGGAGACTGTTGATGCTGCCGCGAACCCTGCACATCAGAGAAGCATTTCTGTTGCGCACTATGGCATAAAAATCTTGAGCAAACGTTGCAGATGCGCTGCGATATCGAGGCAGCATTGCTGTACTGGATCCTAATGTGGGAATTAGTTTATTAATTTTTATGTAATTGTTTTTGGAACAAATAAACATTTTTTCATTTCATTTCATTTTCAGGCCATTCAATACTTCTTTGTATTAATGACTCACAGGCTGCACATGCACAGTGGCATGTTTAAATCTGAGGTGCAACTGGTACAAAAACTTAGGTATTTGTTAAGATTTGTTTTAGTTTAAATTAAGTTTTACAAAAATCCAGACATTTTCCAAGTTCGGCCGGAATACTAACAGTCTTAAACTACTGTCATGTAAGGTCAAATCCTGACGTCTGGTAACCCTAGCGCAGCCAGCGCACTGTTTCGGGGTTATTTCCTGTGCGAGCGTTCGCGGTCGGTTTACTTTATTATACGAGTGGTCCAACGAGTTCGCGAGCCATCCCGGCTCTGGCTGGAATTAATGTGGTGGTCAGTTTTGCTACGGAAATCTTGTTTTTAGTCATCAACGTTCGGAATTCAGCGCTGCTTTGGCTTTTCGATCGCTCCAGTGTAGGCTCGCAGAAGAGATGTGAAGATATGATATTCAAAAAAGAAAAAGATGATCGGCTTAAGGATTTGCCCTGTAGCCTAACCTTATTGAAAAATGTCCAAAAGTCAGAACGCCATTTTTCACATGACATTTATGACTAGATTCATTTCCAATGTGCTCTATGTAAGGCATGAAATCTGTAATTTTTTTTAATTTAAATTTACTTATATAAGCTACTTAACTTTAGCTCAGCTTTAAATAAATTTACGCGTGCCCACCGTGGACTGGACAATAACTTTTTTCATGCTAATGCAATCAATGGAGAATTTGCACTAAAATGTTTTGATAGAATAGGAAAGGACACGTTCAAAGATAAATAAACGTGGTATTTTTTTTCTCTGCGACTAATGCTTTTTATAAAATAACCAGTCCAAAAGTCAATAGAGTCTCGTGGTAATAAAACGCGCCACACAAATCGACCTTAGACTATGACGTCACACCCAACGTAACGCTTATAATGTGTGAAGCGTTTATCAATTTTTGAGTTAGGTATCTCGTAAAATACTGTTTTTATGCATACATACACCCTTATAAGAAAACGTTCAGGTTTTTAGCTGCTATGCGCATATTATTTATTAATTTTAAAACGCTTTTAAATGTCACAAAATAGTTTTCAGTAACATCTAAATGTATTCTGAAGTAAAATAACTATATAATAATTATTTTCAGATAGTAACAATAAAGCATATTGTATTTTAGGATCCATACTATGTACAAACTCTATGACATATTTACATGTACTTATTAAATGATTGGTGATGCTAAATACATTTTATTGTTTTATTTTCCCTCCCAAAATGTTAAATTAAAGTGTTACATCAGCACGAATTTTGTGGCAATAAGTATTAGCGTAATCAGGAAGTACCTAATGTAATGTTTATAACCAAATCGTCGTGACTGACTTCAAATACAACATAAACATACAATATAATAATAATAATAGGTTTTTTTTATACACATCATGCATACATAATATTATAGACGTGAAAGTTTGTATGTATGGATGTTTGTTACTCTTTCACGCAAAAACGGCTGAACGGATCCGGTTGAAATTTTTCACAGAGATAGATTATAGTCTGGATCAGCACATAGGCTATTTTTTATCCCGGAAAAATACACATCAAAATTACCACGCGAACGAAGTCGCGGGCAACAGCTAGTGCATACATAAACTCACGCGTGTATCCCAGAGAGGTAGGCAGAGACCAGGGACTGCCACTTGCCACGATCCCGACAGATCACTTCAAACAAATCAAATCAAATACTTACAATTACGTAATTTATTGACCTGAGTCTAAAAGTGAAAACTTTGTGGACTCGGTGCCCAGCTCTACGGTTTGAAATTAACCTGAGATAGTTTATGTTGGATTCCAATGTAATTTAAACTTTACCTTTATGAAATTCAATCGCGTTGCGAGAGGTTTTGGTCAATAAACAATGTTATACATTTCGAAGCGGTTCGTTAATGGAAACATGAATATTTTCGAAGTCGAAAATTTACAAACCTCACGGGGAAGTTCCCGTATTTCAGTTAGTACTCTATAGTTCATTCATTAGCTCCTGTTATTTTATGTAAGCTGCTGAAATAGATTTGCAGGTAGAAAAAAACCGGACCAGTGCGAGTCGGACTCGCCCACCGACGATACCATACAAATTTGTAGGTACTTATATATTATAAATGCATAATTTTCGTATCAAAGTTATCAATTTTAAGAAATCGTATCGATGAATCAATCAGTGAGTGTGTATACCAGATTGTAGCTGTCTGTATATACATATATATTGTATTGTATATATATAATAGTCCAGGATTCGAGTCCCGCGATTTTTCCGAACTTCAGACATTTTTTTTATGATTTAATTATAAAGGGTCCAGTACGTAATTTCGATAGCCGCTTTTGCGAGAAACGTTGCTGCGATTTTTTTTTCCACTGCCTCATAGGTTCGAAAGCTTATGGACTCGAATAATGTAGTCGCGAAAGACGATGTTTCGAAAAACATTTTCTCTGCCTGATACGCTCGAATGCTTGTCATTTCGATTCATTCAGTCTTAATGTGTATAAAAGAACCTAGATCTTTGGGGGATTCTGCCAGTATTATGATGTCGTCAGCAAACCTGAGGTGGGTCAAGTATTCTCCATCCACGTTGATGCCGAGTCCGTCCCTTGTACTTGTAGCAGAAGACGATATTATTTGCCAAACATAGTACCAGTTCAACGGAAAGTACCCTATGAATTTTGATTCCTTTGAGTGTATATAACAAATTTCCGGAAGATATTGTAAGCGCATGCAGTGAGTCCACTTTTAAAATAAAATTAAAAAAAATGGCTTGTCGAGAGGTGTTTCTACAGCTACGGTGAGTTCCTGGCCTTCAAAAAGTCTACATAATGTAGACCATCGATATTACTTTCTTTCATTTTTAAAATTGATATTGTTACAATTATGTAAAATTTGACATTATTCTTGACATTTTATATCATTGACATTTTTCTGTATTCAATTGAATTAATATTATTTTTATAGCTTTAATGTAATTATTATCTCTCAATTTGACAATTGTAATGAATATTACCAATAAATTATGTCTATGTCTATGTCCAAATATGCGTTTTTGCGGCATAAATGGCCGCAAAAACGCATATTTTTTACGTTAACTTAGAAGTTTTTTTATCACAGCTTCAAGGAACTGTCGACTTGAGTATATGGTTTTAATTTCAACTCGATACCTCCACGCATTCTCGAGGTAAAAGGTCTGGACAGACAGACGGACGGACGGACAACAAAGTGATCCTATAAGGGTTCCGTTTTTTTCCTTTTGAGATACAGACCCTCAAAAAGGAGACATATATCGAGCGAGACAGAAAGAAAGAAGGAAATATATGGGGAGACAGAGTGAGGAAGTTGTACACCATACCCTGGGCCGCGATTCAAGCTACTACAATTCATAGTTTATTATGACAATTCAATGTGCATTACGTAGCCGAATCTTCCTAATCGGTAATCTGTGGGTTGATCGACTTTGCAGTGTACATTGAATTGTCATAGTAAACCATGTTAAACCAGTTCTATGAAACAGGACCCTGGTGTTACACCAGGCTAACTATAAACCAAATGGCAGTGGAGAAAAGCTACACTTTCTTCTCAGTAGTTCTTTTCAAGTGCAACTATTTATCTACTTAGGTTGCTATTAAGGTACAGCGTTAAAGTTTCAAAGTATTCTACCTCGTAGCTAAGTCACATAAAGGTGTGTTCCCACTGAGACCTAAATTCTAAGTGATAAATATTACAGGAAGCGGTGGTAGCCTAGTGGGTAGAACATTGGACTCTGAAGCGGGAGACACAGGTTCGATTCCCAGTCCGAGCATGTACCTACGACTTTTCTTTCTAAGTTATGTACATTTGTGAAGTTATAGTAGCAATACCACTCACTAACGGTGAAGGAAAACATCGTGAGGAAACCTGGGTGTCTGAGTTATTCGTCACATAACTCAGCGCTTGAAATCACCAATCCGCCCATACTCTCTCTCTCTAAGAGACGGCCTGTGCCCTACAGTGGGACGTATATAGGCTGCTTATGAATATTACAGTAGTATTTTACCCACGGCTATTTATTTTAACTGCTTTTCAGGAATGTAACAGGAATCGAAATGATATACCTATAACACTTTAACATTTACTGTGTGTAAATTATCTCTGTTCTGAAGAAGTCAAACATAAAGCTAAGTTGATTCGTGCACAATTTCATATTAATGTGCTACCGATTGTGTATAAAGTGTGAACTAACCTATGACAGGTAAAACAAACCTTGATTGAATCAAGGCTTGTTTTATAGAACTATTTTGTTCTAAGAGTTTTTCTTTAGATTTGACGTATTTCAGGAAGAGCGCACTTAATTAAAAAATAACTCTAGTCCTGCTACTACAAGATAGAGGGCATATATCAGAGAAAATACGGGCTTAATCACCACGCATACCCACCGGGGATTGGCGGGTTGATAACTCCCGAGAATCGACATAATCAGTCTGGAAAAGGCCTTAGTATCTCGAAGCACCTCGGAGCTAAACGAACTCCTAAGGGTGTATTCATGTAAAGAGATGGTGGTTTGAATTATCCTTTAATAACGAGATTAAAAGTATAAATAGCGAGTGAAGCTTTTTGAGAACAATAGACTGCACCCCCGAATACATGGATTAAAAGGGTTGATTCAAAAACGTGCTTGATGTGTATTTATTCTAATATTACGAAAGTAATTTGAGGTGCCCATCGTACCAGTTGTCAGCAAATTAATATCAGCAATGTCATGTAAGATTACAATCTTTTTCGTTTTATCTGTGCAGGCGTTTCGAATAAAATACTTAGTACATAATACTCACAATTATATTAAAACTTATCACATTGTCAATAAGTTTATATTTATACAGTAAATCATTCGCATAAGATACTTAAATTACTTCATTAACTCAAAAAATTACAACCACGTCCTTTCCACCAAAACGACAAGCCAAGATGGCGCCTCCCTTTCTGTTTAATAATGGCGGCATCACGTGAAGGTTTCATACCTTCATAGTTAATATTTCTGGCCAAGTAAATTTTAATACATACATACATAAGCAGCCTATATACGTCCCACTGTAGGGCACAGGCCTTCTCTCAGGGAGAGAGTATGGGCTTAATCACCACGCGTGCCCACCGCGCATTAGCGATTTCAAGCGCTGAGGTATGTGAATAGCTCAGACACTCAGGTTTCCTCACGATGTTTTCCTTCACCGTTAGCGAGTGGTATTGCTACTATAACTTCACAAATGTACATAACTTAGAAAACCAAGTCATAGGTACATACCCGCACCGGGGATTGAACCCGGGTCTCCCACTTCCGAGTCCGAGGTTCTACCCACTAGGCTACCACCGCTGTTTACTATGATACTATGTACTAAATGAGTTAGATTGAATTTTGTTACTATGAATAGGTACAATGAATGGCTATTCGTGGGTAGGTATTAAAGTTATAAAGTGTTGCTAACCGGGTAATTTAAGAAAGGGACTGAATAAATAGTTTCCGTTCTTTCTCTACGAAAACATCTAAAACGGCATCAGTAAAACATCTCCGTAATTAGCTTCCTGGATTTTCCAACCGCACTATTATAAACTTTGCAGGGGACTTTGCATAATATTATTCATGCTATAAAGTCTGTTACTATAACACGAATGAAAGTTGTAACAATCCGACAACGGAATTGTTCAACTTGATAAAAACTTCTACGGACTAGCAGAAAATTGCTGAAACCGGCATCTGCTGTGTGTTAAACAAGGTTTTTTTTTAATCTCGAGCAGTTATATTGCAGTTCGCTACAAAACCGGCTCCTGCTCCTAACGCTGGAGAAATAAAGTAAATTCTTAGATTTCAACGAACACTCCAACCACTTTGACAAAAAAAGGAAAAATTGATTCATTTTATCTAGCTTTATCTGATTTGGCCTTCGCCTCACGTAGAACCATGTACAGTGTGTTAACTTTACCACATAACCATAAAGGTTGTATTAACTTTGACTGATAATTTATGTTTATTCCTAGTATCAATATTATGATGGCTACCAATATTTTCGAATTTTCTGATATTTTTTCTAACATAAATTAATAGTTTCATAAATTATGTATTGAATTGCGACTGTTAAGATGTTAGTTTCTTTAAAGACATCCTTTGACGAATCCCTAATAACCAGCTTGTAAATAAATCGGATCGCTCTCTTCTGTAAGATAAAGATCGTTTCATTGTGTGCTGCCCGACCCTACAGTAGTATACCATAGGACATAATACTATGGAATTAACTAAAATAAACAAGCCTAGCAGTTACAACGTCAGTGAGCTCTCTAATTCTTCCGACTGCATATTATGCTGCAGAGCTAGGGCTGTGTGCTAGTTTTACACTATGAGGACCTCATTGTAATTTTGAATCGATTGTGATGCCCAGAACTACGCTATCTCCTACAAGTTCTAGTTTTTCTTTTCCAAGTACAATGTTGTTCTCAACTAATCTTACATATTATGGTAAGTAAACTTTATCCATTTTGTCTTCTTGGAAATTAGAAACAGATTATTTACCATGAACCATTTTATTAGACCATTAATTTTTAACAGGTGCACAAACTATAAAACTGTTACAGGCTACTTTTTATTATAAATTAAAGAAGAGGATTCCTTTTACTGGGCCTACAGACTACCAGACTACTAAAGACTGCTTTGGTTAAGGGGGGTATTACACTATCATTTATCTTGGATCATAGATCTATGAGTCAATGATATTGGATAATGTAATATAGACATATGATTCATTTTCTCCTTGATCATAGATTTTTGACATTTGCTGACAGATTGGATCCAATACGGTCATAGAAGCAGATGTTGCCAGTTATTTAATATAAAAAAAGAGCTTTTAATTTCTTGTTCGTTAATATGTTTAAAATAATGTAATGTAGTTCTTTTTCTAATTACCTATATACTTGCATAATCTTGCTGAAATAACAATAAACAAGCCATACTAAAAATGACGATGTCTTTTGGCAAATCAAATTTTCTGAGATCTGGTAACCCTCATCTCACGAATACGAATGCCGAAGCAATAGTAGCGCACACCACCGACGCGTTCTCCATTGCAACGACATATGACGTAAAATAGGATCAAAGAACTTTGATAGTGTAATACACAGATATGACTCAAACAGTCAATTATATTGGATCAAATATATGATCATTTAGATGATCAGAGATATTTGACAATGTAATACCCCCCTAAGAGATACTTTTTGCCGGGTCCATAGACTACCAGACTACCGCCGACTACGTTGGTTAGAAGCTGTGGTTAGAATATACTTTTTAGAGGGTCCATAGACTACCAAACTACCATAGACTACTTTGGTTAGAAGATACTTTTTACCGAGTCCACAGACTACCTGGTAGTGGTACAGATTAGCGAGCGGGTAAGTTTAATAAGACGCCACCACCTGTCGTCTGTGGAGGATTTAACTCTTAATTGCTCCAGCAATGACCGGACGCTTTGATAACCCAACCAGCTCACCGTCTAGACTAACTCGATTCAATATTTAACTTTGAACCGCACTGATAACGAGTTACGGTTTAATTTGCTACCGCAGATGTAATTACTGCTTTTGAGACTAGCATTTTGAGATAAGCTCGCCATTGTAGCCTTGTTCCTTGTTCTTTCTTATGTAATGTCCCTTTATGTTTCCTGTGAAATAAAGCATAATATTTATAAATTCATTAATTTGAAGTGTAATACCGCAAGATTGAGTTATTTTTTGTTTCACTTTTTTATTAGTCGCAAAGTTATCTGTAATTTAATTGAGTAGATATCATGGGCTATTAAGATATCGACTGCACTGCAGTCGAAAGAATAGAAACATTTACACGCGGGCTACTCTGTAACTAAAATGTTAATATTGATGTGCTGTCTAATATACTGTACAACACATAATCCTTTGCATATGTGCACTCTAATCAGTCACGTTAAGGACGAGTTTGAAAAAAAAATTAAAGCTCGCTGCTGTCGACTGTACGCCATTATTAAGACATTATCTTTCAGTTGTATGTCCTCTGCTCAGGTAATCGAACAATTTGGACATTCATTCATGTCCCTGAAGGCTCTCCAATAGTGTGTAAAGTATTTTATAGTATTTTTAGGTTTAGCTTATGTACTTTTTTATTATGTATAGCATTATATTAATATGTACGTCTTTTCAATCTTGCCTCACATTTACAGTATAATTTAAATTGCATTGCTACTGTTTCCCCCTCTTCCTCTTTTGGACGCCTACCAATTTTTCTTCCACCTCCTGCGGTTGACTGGTAGAAAATGCTTATGGCATTAAGTCCACCGTAGTGTACATTAGGTTAAGTGCAATGAAAGTATTAAATAATAATCATTATCTAAAAAAAACCTAAGAATGTCGAATTTTCTACCAGAGAAACTAGACTAAGGGAATATGAAGTTAGCTTTGAATATTTGTCATGTCAATTTTGACTCAATTTATGTTAAAAACACGCCGGGTCCTCCAAAAGCGGAAGTTGCCGATCTAAATTATCGTAACCATCAAAAGACAAGATCGACGCAATTTCCTATGAACAATAAGCAAGAATACAATGAATCAGTTTTCAATTTTCTTTCATGCCTTGGTTATAGCAACAAGAAGCTAGCGCGCCTAATATGAGTTCGATAGTGAGTTTATATCAGTAATTTGGTTCTATGGCAGATTTAATTACAGTGCCGTATCAATACGTATTCGGTGGTAAGACTGAATAAATAATTCCTTACAAAGCTCTGTTTTTTTTTAAAATAAATATAGTCTGTATACCTCCCAGCGTTTTCTCAGAGAGAGAGAGAGAGTATGGGCTTAATTACCACGCGAGCCCACCACTGTTTGTCAATTTCAAGTATGTAAACACCTCAGACGGTCAGGTTTCCCAGGTTTCAGGTTTTCACGATGTTTTCTTTTCTGTTTACGAACGAGTAAACCTTACGTGAAGCACCTCAATTTAAGTCGAGGTCCTATTATTAACCTCTGACTGATATTACCTGTATCCTCGAGGAAATTTAAGTCAAGGAGAAAATGTTCAATGTTCATCTGTCGTTGCCGTTAAGTGAATTTCTTTTATAGCCATGCATCTTAAAGTTCTCTTTTATAACTGTGTAATTTTAAATAAATATATTTTTACTTTAATGCACCCGGATAGGTGGGCGAGACTTGCCACCGAGTGGGTGCCACAAGGCGGTCGTCGCAGGAGAGGCAGGCCAAGAAGACGTTGGCGAGACGACCTCGACCGACACATGCCGGAGTGGCCTGAGGTGGCACAAGACAGAAACATCTGGTCTGAGTTGGGGGAGGCCTTTGCCCAGCAGTGGGACACAAACGTGGCTACGTAAAAAAAAAAAAAAAAATTTTACTTTTGTACTTACTTTTATGCTTCAAATGTTTACCATGTTTTGTTTCTTGGTTTTTTATTCACTCCCGAGAGATGTTGGGTTTGTAGCGCGTATGTATAGCATCGGCCTTATTATCAGTGCGTAGTAGGCGGGTGCAAGATAGATACCGACACTTTCCATTCATTGAGCTTTTCAATTTGGTCGCTTATCGATCTTCGAAGGAAAATAGATAGCGTATGTCCATTATGCTGGAAATACTGTAGAGGCAGGCTGAACAATCTCATATTCTCTTGCTATTTGTAAACTAAGCACCGTATAATCTAATATATAAAAATCCCGGGTCGCAGTATTTGTTATCAAACTCCTCTGAAACGGCCAATTTTTATGATTTTTTTTTGTGTATATTTGAGAAAAGGTCATAGAACACCTATTCTCAGACCTAGCAAATACAAACAAAAAAAAATCTTCAAAATCGGTGAAGCCGTTTCGGAGGAGTTCGATAACAAACACTGTGACACGAGATTTTAATACGTAGATTTAAAAAACAAAGTCGGGTTAGTTACACTACATATTTATAACTCAAGACCCATTTACGTAATTTTTGTTAGTCGCCGCCCCGAGCTGCGGAATAGCTATTAAAACATGGGATAAAGTTACGATTTTTTTTATTGATTCTAAAGCAATACAAAGAGCCACGAAGATTAGTGGCATAGTCTCAGTGGCGCCCTCTATATTTTTTTCAATGTCGTGGAGCACGATGAAACCTAGCTAGATCGATAGAGGACAAAAAAGTAAACAAGAAATTATTAAAGTCACCATGTCCTAAAGTGGCACGTTTAGGAGTTATTGAGCTTTGAAGTTTGTATGGAATTTCCACTAACTGAGTTTCATCACTGAATTTGTCACTTGATATGAGTTTTCTCGGGGATTCAAACCTACTTTGATGTTTTTTAAAGTCTGGGTAGCTATGTCTAGTAGGTACCTACCTACTTATATACATATATACATTTGATTTAATGATAAGTAATGCCTAATTGTATATTGTAATTAGTCTAGCAGCTAAGTGTAATTTGTAATTAAAATAAAGAAATATCTTGTGAATTTTCCTTTAAATACACTATTTTATTTATTTACCTAATAGGATTGATGAAAAGCAGATTTATAACTCTGGTAAAAGCTCCCGTAATACCCTCGCATTGTAAGCATCCTCGCTACGCTCGGGTGCCTTAATATACGGTATCTATAATAAACTGGGTGTTTTTTCTACGACTTATTTAGCAATTTAGTCAAGAATCGGCAACGAGTCACAGGTGCCAAGCATATAGTCCAGTATTTAGTGAAAAATGATTCAAAAGTTAAGTTTTATAAAAATCTCATACAAACTTCAAAGCTCAATAACTCCTAAACGTGCCACTTTAGGACATGGTGACCTTAATAATTTCTTGTTTGCTTTTTTGTCCTCTATCGATCTAGCTAGGTTTCATCGTGCTCCACGATATTGAAAAAAATATAGAGGGCGCCACTATGAACTATGCCAGGCCCCATACAAAAATCTTCGTAGCTCTTTGCCGAGCAAGCTAGTAATAAATTAATAAACTTGAAAGTTTTTTTTATAAACTTGCTCATTGCCTCATAGTCTCATGATTAGACAATGGACGGTAGAGATTGACAGAAGACTGGACGTAGATTTAAAAAAAGTAGCAATGCAATGCTTTAGCGTTTGTTTAAATGTTTCGAAGTAAAATGTTAAACAAAACGTTTTTGTATTTTTTGTTCTGTCTGGTACTTTCAATATAGCTAAACTTCTTTACTAGAACTCTGGTTCCCCAAGTCGCAAGCCTAGCCTTATGCCGGGACCCCTGGAATCACGTCTTATTGAAGTCTTTGCATGCACCTTATTTGTATATTTGTGTTGTACCATATTTAAAAAAAAGTCTTTCTGTAGTTTTGGTTTTTTATGTGCAATATTGTTTTTTATTTCATATTTTAAAATGCATAGACGCCTATGCCCAAAAGTATTAACTACATTTATGGACTGGGCAGTGGGAGAAAGTGAACCTAGAAAAACATTTTATAATAGTAGTTTAAAGTGGTTTTTCTCGGAGTAAAAAGAAACAAAGATCAAGATAAAAAGTACCCGAAGCCGGCGTGCGTGCATGCAACGACTAATGAATGTTGAGGAAACGAAAGTGATCTGTCAGGATCGTAGCAAGTGGCAGTCCCTGGTCTCTGCCTACCCCTCTGGGATACAGGCGTGAGTTTATGTTATGTCATGTTTATGTTAAAAAGGTTTTTTTCTTGATTTCATTAGCTTCTACTTCATCACAATCATTTAGGTCGGGGAACCTATCGTTGAATCTTGTAACAACGTACTCATAGACACAAGCTTGCTTGTGGACTAAGAGAATATCAGCTAATGCTGTTACAACTTGATAAGGCATCAAGCCATCAATTTGGGAAGCCCAGCAATAATTTGTACCTCCTGACCTAACGCTTTGGAGATAACAATGATATACACAGGTTGGTAGGAGATAAATTGTTTATTTCACCTATCAATCAACAAGTATCCATTATGTTAGGCCTCGTGTCACGGCCCCATGGGACACACTCAAGTCTTGTCCATAGTAGTTACAGCTCGAGCCTTGATAATACTTGAAATCTTTGGCTAGGTAACGCGATGAAACACATTTTATCTCTCACCTCTACAGCAACAATATTAAGAAACATATCTCGTGTACAGCAAGCTTCATAATAGAACGTAATACGCCACCACCTATAATGTTATCTCCGGTGACCTCTCACATATTCCTTTCTAGTAACAGAGACTTGGTCGCCAAAGGCTCTACTTCTTCAGGGTAAATAAGAAGTGTTTCCAGAGAGGTGACTTATGATCTCATTTGTCGGTGCCGCGCGGGGCGACATAGGCTATCTGATGGGATGCGAGCGAAGACAATCCTTGTGGGGTGGCTAAAATGATTTTTGGAACCTATTTAGAAGGCAAACTCGGCACAAGTTTCTGAACTGATAATTTTACTAAATAAGTCCTGTCTCTTCATATTGTTCAAAAGGAATGAGACATACAGATGCTTCAGAATTTATTCTGTAATATTCTCAGTTCATAAAAAACTGAAATAAAAAATAACCAACCACCCGACTGCTGAGCATTAACTGCTAAGCAGGCGGGACCAACCTGAGTACATTGTTGAATTTGGGTTCCGCCTGCTTAGTAGTTAATGCTCAGCAGCCGGTTTGTTGCTTATTTTGTATTTTGGCCTTTTTAGTGATTTTTTAGGATTTCATACCCAAACGGTAAGGGACTTACTAAGACTCCGCAGTCCGTCCGTCCGTGCGTCCGTCTGTCACCAGGCTGTATCTCATGAACCGTAATAGTTAGACAGGTGAAATTTTCACAGATGATGTATTTCTGCCACTATAACAACAAACACTAAAAACAGAATAAAATAAATATTTAAGAGGGGCTCCCATACAAGAAACGTGATTTTTTTGACATTTTTCACCATCATCATTGCCCACTGCAGGACATAGGCCTCCTTTGTGGTTTTCATAACCCCGAGGGGTTTGGCATAATCACTACGCTTGGCAGGCGGGTTGCTGATCGCAAAGAAGTTTGAAGAAGGAAATAGGATTTATTTTCAATTGATATTTTAACATTAACAAAAAGCAGCACAACAAAACGATTTGATGCAGAAGCGAGGGAAAACATTAAACTGTTAAAAAAAAAACAAGTGTGCGAAAACTAAAGAAAATAAACTAAGCTCGAAACACTAAAGAGGTCTGTTTATCAGGCAAGGAGGTTTGCCATACCGAGCACAGAGACAGAAGCAAAAAGGTTCCGACAACCTTTTTAGCCTTCCACAAGCTCTTCACGTGCCATTATTAGTTGCTATTAATTCGCCGCCCCCGACCAGCCCACGACAACAGCTGTGCAGCACAGATTTTGCGAACACGATATTATTTTTGCGAGTTTCCGACTAACTTTGTGGGCTTCATTATCCTTGGGCGGAAAAAATACATCTTCTTTTTAAGTTTCAAGAAGTTGTCTTTTCCATAAGCAGGTTCTCTGCACAAATACATATAAACTTAGATAATTAAATTAAATTCAATACAATGACATATCCTGGTCCTAAACCCGTTCCCTTTGCTATTGCTATTTAATGCCTTGTTGGTGTAGCGGTATCACGTCTGATTACTGTGCCGGAGATCGTGGGTTCGATTCCCACTGGGGGCTGCCGTACATATTTGTGATGACGTTGCCTGTTAGCATAGCTCAGGGTATCCTAGTTTGGGACCAGACACGTGTTTGTGCTGTGCGGATTTTTCTTTTAATTAGGTCTTAATAATAACCGTTCAAGCCCGACTCTCGCTTAGTATGTTTTTTACTATTGCCTAGTTATATTTATTGTTTCGCTGTTATATCAGTACCTAGTTAATTCATCAGTGCTCAAATACCTTTTTGATTTAGTTAGCTGACGGCCAGTCAAATGTGAATTTTAATTTCTAGTGTTATGAGCTCATTTAGCCTGAGAGGGTAGTGTATGTTTAACCCTAATACAGTTTACGGGCGGTCGCTGAGAGATAAGACATGCCTACCATTAACGTGATACAAAATAGCAATACTCAAAAGAAAGACCCACGACCGAGTCCGATTAGATTAGATTTTTTATGTGGCCTATAATATACGTCCATCAGAAATTGCGTTCTGAGATACGTCCCAATGTAGGGCACAAGTAGATAATGCTAGGGTTCACGCATGAGTCCCACTCGCACTTGGCCGGTTTTTATAAATACTGTAAGGAAATTCACTGTCAAACGATTTCAGCAATAAAAAAACAGACACATGTTATTTGCATGTATTTCGTATCGGGTACACAGACAGAAGCATGTGTGCACTGTATTGTAATACTAATAAACTTGTAGACGTGATTTTATAGGATGAGCATGATAGTCTTTTCGGCCTACTTGGTTTATGATGCACATCATTTTCTGTGTCAATTCCGCTTAATTTACGTCACCCCGCTAAAAGCGGCCAAGTTTGTGGGATCAGTTAATTCAGAACCTAATCAAGGTCCAGGTTATGACCTCGTCGGCATGGCTTGGATTACGTTTATTTATCACGTGTTTGGTGAGGATTCTATGTGTCTTAAAATTGGTATTTTTTTCACTATTTCGGCCATAACTTTTTTCGATTTTGGTTTTCTCAAGTATTTTTTTTGCACCTTATAGCTCTCATAAGTACGCATCTTTTGAGCTTTTTTTTAATATCATATCTTCACAACTCTCCAAGATATAAGGGGATCGCACTTTTTCGTGAAATCGGAGCCTACACTGGAGCGAACGAAAAGACATTTCCAATGTCAAAACGCACGTTCACTTTATAGTTGTAGCTACCCTCAACTTTCAGTAGGACGACACGGGTGCAAGGCGAATCTCGCACAAGTAATATTTTTTCGTCGTTTTCCCTGAGATTTATGTTAAAAACTTTGGCCATTCCTCATATTTTTTTCCACGCCCGCCTTTTTCTCTGTGTGAACGATTATCGTTTTTCGTCCGTTCTTTCGGCTCGAATTTAGTCGGCAGTATCTTTTGTTAGCAGTTATTTTTCGTAAAGCGTAGCCGGTGTCCTAAATGGGAAGTTAACGTGTAAACCTTGATGAGTAAGTATTATAACCTCATTATAACGTTGCCTATGTACGAGTTCACACATTCATACATAAACTCGAGCCTGTATTCCCTAGGGGTAGACAAAGACCGCGGTCTCCACTCAATAACTTGTCTACCCCCGTCTTCGCAGGGCGGCTGGCAAGAGCTGGATAAGAGTAGCCGAGGACCGCGCTCAGTGGCGTGCAATAGGAGAGGCCTATGCCCAGCTGTGGACAAGCATACGCTGATGATGATGACGATGATGAGGCAAATACCAAGGTTTGCCAATTGCCACGATCCTTACGCACCTCTT
This sequence comes from Yponomeuta cagnagella, assembly GCA_947310995.1. Taxonomy (NCBI): domain Eukaryota; kingdom Metazoa; phylum Arthropoda; class Insecta; order Lepidoptera; family Yponomeutidae; genus Yponomeuta; species Yponomeuta cagnagella. Next base: position 15,969,680 of record OX371270.1, on the reverse strand, counting down.
CGCTTCATCAACATTCCTTAGTCACTACATACACGCACGCTGGCTTCAGGTACTTTTTGAGAAGAAGAAGAAGAAAAAACATTTATTATAAAAACAGTGCACACGCCACAATAACAAAACAAAAAAACAACAAAGAAAATATTTCAACCGAAATGTTATAAAAAAGAAACGAAAACGAATGGTCACGGCGTGTCACTGCTGCTATAAATGGCAACCGACTCAGCAGTATGCTGAGGGTCAAGCCTTCAGCGCTGATTTTCAGTCAGTGCCAGGAGTTTCCCCGCGAGCGTCACATACCGCGGTGTGGTACAACCGTGAGCAATACTATATATAGTAGAATACTATGTAATACAGAATAGTAATTATATACAATAGGATACGTATTATGTATACAGTATGAAACACATACTTAAATTGTTTTTATTAAGTCACTGAATAAACTACGATATACTCAAATAAAATCATATACAAATGAATAAAGGGATATAGCCAGCTTAAAGCATGTTTAAAAATTATGAATATAATTAAATTTATATGTACATAAATATATATACATATATAGGTATACTTAATTAAAGAAAAATAAATAAAAATATATAGATATATACAATATTGCCTGGCCCTACCATGCGATTACAGGCTCGTGTCTGTTTTTGCGGCGAGAGGTAGGAAGGGAAGGGAGTGGCGGTTTCTGATGCTCCAGCAAATATGCTCTGAGCTTGCGCCCAAAAGCACATCCACTGGACGCTTCACGGATTGGAGGGGGAATGTCGTTCCAACACTTGGACGCCGCAAACCTGAAACTACCACGGAAAGCCATGGTCCGATGCGCCGGTGTCAGGATCCGTTCCTTGTGCACATACCGTTGTCTGGTGGACCATTCAAGCTTTGCGAGCAAATAAGATGGAACAGATAAAATTTATCTCTTCTTTGCTAATACATCTCGACCCTGTTTGGTCAAAGTATATACGAGTGTTTAAAAAAACTGTAATAAAACCCTTAAACTAAAAATTCAAATAAAGTGTGTCATGCTACTTACATACTTTATTAGAGTTTGTAATGAATACTTTGAAATAAAAAAGAAGATTGGTAGTGGCGAGAACTTTGATGTGGCTATACATTCATATTGGAACGTTAGCTCAAGCTTCTCGACCTAAGATCTGATTAAAATATCACTTGACACTCATTTACACTGCGTAATCCGTATTCAATCTCGTTTTTAAGATTGAATATAAATAGAATATAAGCATTTAAATTTTCGTTCTTGTAATAATGTTTTACACAAAACGCTTTCAATAAGTGCCATTTTAATTAGACCTTGAGTCCAGAAATTTGATCTATTTGGTAACACAACTAATATTAAGCAAACAAGTTTGCCACATTCATCCCAACTTAAGGGGCTCCATGCAGTTACACTAGAGCCTTAAAACTACTATTTAAAGAGCATATCTTATGCCTTTACTTATTGATCTCTGCACCATGTTTCTTCATGTCACATGGTGTCTTGCCAATTAGAACGACACGGCTGAAGCTCAACAAAATCCGGGGTACGCCGACAAAAGTTGACCTCAGATACCTTGGCGACTTATCTTTCATACGGGCCCACGGATCGGAAAAACGAAACATAAGGGAAACATTGTTAAAGCCGCGTTTTCACGATCTTAGCACCCTCGGACAGAGTGACCTACAGTGGCTACTTGAATGCTACTCGTATAGTATTATTTACTAACTTACTTACGCATATCATTTTGTCCCTGATCACATAGGGCCTTTTAAGAGACCTCTACTTGCTGCGGTCTTGAGCGGCGACTTCGAGGTCTTCCCATCCCAACACAAGTGTTTTCGCCTCTGACGTAACTGATCGAGATCAGGTGGTTTTCTCCTTCCCGGAGCTTGCCAGAAGAGGCATGGTTGGATGTTGGTCTGACCTATATAACGTGTGGCCAAGCCACCCTTACTTTCTAGCCAGGATATTTGCATTAATGGGCCTCTGATTCGTCAGTCTCACAATTCGACATTTGAGTACGTACTCGTATCGTGTACACCGGCCATTTTAAAAAACTGATGAAAACTGCTAGGCACATCAAAAATGTTCACACAAAACATAAGATACATTATTATGTTCTTTTTGTTGTACTAATCCGTGCTGACGACAATTTCAAAAACCTATTTAGAGGCTCAAAATATAATAAAAAGCTATAAATTTCACCGATGTCAGCACTTGCCCATTAGCTCAGTTGAGAGAGCGCTGGCACGGTTAGCCAGAGGTCGCGCGTTCAAGTCACGGCATGGGTGGAATTTTTAGCCTCTTAATAGGTTTTTATGAGATACATTTGTGTAAAGAAGTGCTTTTGTTTACATCAATTACAGAAACACACTCGATACTAGTAGCTTCCGGGTAGCTAAAATAGGTAATTCTGTCTGAGCGTACTAAGATCGCGAAAACGCGGCTTTGCCGTGGTAAAGACATATCGAGCTTTTGGTGCTAGGGCCGGTTTCTGAATTGAAAATTTCACTAAATACATAAGTACTTAAGTAACGTTCTATCGGTAAACGTAGTGTAGAACGTCCTCAGACTTGGTGGAGCGATGATCTTCGCAGGGCGGCTGGCAAGGGCTGGATGAGAGTAGCCGAGGACCGTGCTCAGTGGCGTGCAACAGGAGAGGCCTATGTCCAGCAGTGTACAAGCATAGGCTGATGATGATGAAGTAACGTTCTGTCCCACTCTTTTCTGAGAAATTCGACGAGACAACACTACAGTTAACTATTTACTCAGCGAAATTTTCAGTTCAAAAACTGGCTGTCAGTATCTTTCTTCATTTGCTACGTTTATTGCAAAAGGACTGAAATAAATAAATAAATTGCGGTAGGTAGTGTGTGAACGTATATATTTAATGTATTTCTTAACTACATAATACCACTTGTGGGTTTTCGTTTTCGTTGTATATCGTCATAAGTTAGCTAAACATAATTCACAAATACATTCAATTTAATATTACGACTAGGTAAAGCAATGTATAGATAAATAATAAATTATATAAATTAACGTAAAATTTTGGGCGTTCGTTTGGTTTTGGTTCGAGTTTAATAAAATACGGGCTTTCTTTACCTTGATGTCTCTATGCTGATTACATCAGATAGGTAATATTTGGCTTTCAACATTTCTCAAATGAGCTAATACTGATTCTCACTTTAAGCTGGGTCACAAAGGTACACAATATTATGTCCGCGTTAACAGCTCATACGCAAAGAAACGTTTATGAAAAACAGCTGTAATCGTAAGCGAAATACAATATTTTCCGTTAATAATCCACACCACTCGTGAAATCACTTTGACATAGACATCTAGCACGATCAGATACAAAGAATCGCGTGTGTCAACTTCGCAGTACCGTTCTAGGGAATTCCGGGAACATCGGGGACATTCTAGAAATTCTCTTTACCGCACCTCTATGTTCTATTTGATTATTTTTAAATCCCTGTAAGGTAGAGCGTTTTGGAAAATTAATGCTTAAACCCAAGTACATTCTCTTTCAGCTTACAATACCAACTTGCCTTAGGGCAAGATACCAAATAGATTGCTTATATGGACTCTAAAGATACGAGTATAATACTACCAACGACAATGGTGCGATTAAGGAACCAGTTCCTTGTTTCGCATAGCAGCCTAAAAGAAATAGATAGTGAAATTGCTCGTTATAGTGAGAGCAAAATCCGCTTTTCTAATCATTTTCATGATACTTTCATGAATACATTGACAATAATCAGCTTTTCCGTAATTCAATTATTGAAAATTGGTAATATTTTCAGCGCCACATCAGTACCCGCTTTCTAGAAAATGTGCGCCCCATTCCTACACTGCAGCGCGTTCACACTACTATTTTTTCGGTGAAATAGACGCGCATAAATCCTTTGTGATCTAATCGGGCTTAGCTAATTGCCGACCAATGAATCTTAAAACGCTCGAGCGCTTAAAACGCTTAAAAGATCTGCGGAAATAAAGATTACAAACCATTATTTCCGCAGATCTTGTAAACTGCGTCGTCAATGAAAATAACATTAATCTCTAGTGTTCATAAACTAGTGCTCAGCTCATTCCTTTTCAGTGTTGGCACATTTAACGTAAAATGCCTATTGCAATAACATTCCGTTAAACAATCTAAATTCTCATTCGCTACGCATACATTTGGTGAGATGAACTTAGGCTCTGGATTGGTTAGTTTAGCTACGTGGACATTTGGTGGCGCTACATACTTTCTATCTGGCTTCAATGGTCTATTCTTCTTAGGTATAACATAAGTTCCATTAATATTCTCCTTAAACTCTGGTATTGTATTCGTATAGATGCTGTAAGCTCTGTGGTACAGCTCCTCTGGCTGGTATAGTTCCTCGGGTTGGGTCCAGACTTTTTTTTCTACCAAGGTGTTGTTGTTCATAGTTTTCGGGTAGTTGATATAGGATTCGACACTTTGAATGTCCTCATTGCTGAGGTTCTCGGTCGTGTATCGTCGGACCATCCAGTTGTAGCGGCTGTTCGGATCTTCGGGCCCCCACAGGCGGGAAGGCCGGAAAGCTGATGCTATTTTCTGTAAAAAAAACAGTTAAATGCCTATTATACTTAAAAACTTCAAAGACAAGGTCAGAATTGAAATTAGCTTACAATAAGCTCAAACTTAAAAGGACGTTGGTAATGCGAGTTTTAACGCCTGCGAAAAGATTATAGCAAAATTTCTCTTCATGTTGATTTTTCATTAATCGATTAATCTCAGGGTGGAAATAGGATAATAGCACATAGTTAAAGATAATAAAATTAAAAAATAAGTGAAATTAATAAAAGATTGAAAGGAGTAACAGAACGAACAAATTATTAGGTATTACGTTCACACAACTATTCGTAAATTCTGTTGACTTTGCCAATATTGACCTTTGGTTGACCAAGCATGCCGCAGCAAAATGTATTATATTTTAAGCGTAACCATGTGGCGACAGCTGTGGATCACTTTGATAAATTTACTCAGGTATTAGAATACCTAAATGCTTACCGAAAGTAAATTGAACTGCTCCTCCTTTGCCACGGCAACGGCAGCCAACACCATCATGATGATTAGTATACCAACAAACGTCGCAGCTAAGGGCCAAAGGGTCCCCATCTCCCCTACAGTGTCCTTCAGGAGGCATTTGAGCCACCATCCTGTAACGGCTATGAGGAAGACTGGCGTGGTCCACCAAAAGACGATCCAAAGTGGGGAGGATTTGACGGCAGTCAGAAATTCGATGTCTATCCGGAGCATATCACAGCCTGGGAAGGAAAGATTTCTTAAATATTATCATATTTGGGTATTAGTAACGTGCTTGCCTAGTTACCATAGCACAGGGTATCCTAGTTTGGGATCAGGTCAAGTGAATGTATTATGTGGAAGTTATTTATTTATTCACTTATGTGTCCTTCACTTATATAGCCAACTAAGCTGTCAGAGTGGTATAGGTGCTGGGCAAGCCTACTCCATCTAAATCAATGTCACAGGCACTGCAGCATCCGAGTGGTCTCTTCACCTATCTTATGTCAGTGAAGGTGCCACTGGACGCTGCATAAATCATCTCATTACGTAAATGCAAAGAAGACCAAAGTTTGTATGTCCTTCTTATCTCAATGGGGTCTTAGATTTCTATATCTAGCTGTGGACGGTTTTAAGCCAATGGATTGTTTAAGTCAATTAAATTCAAGTTATTCTTGAACAAAGATGAAACTTTTTATTGAACAATATAAGGAGAGATAAGGCTATTGTGTTTATAGGGAAGAGCGGGTGATCGTGCTCTTCCATTTGAAGGGAAATTTCCCGCCAGGCAGATGGCAGCAGGGGCTGAGAGGCGACTAATGCTCGTCGGACGTTATATTTATGGTATGTCATGTGAAACATTTTGCTTGCGCGATGCAGGAATGTTGGAGTTTATAGTGCACGCGCAGAGTTGACATGTGCTCGCCACATGTTTTTCTCTCCTTTGCCAAACAAAAGGCTTAACGAATAAGTCGCTAGTGATTGAATCAAAAGATTAACAGTGTCTATGTTGTACTTGAGTTAAACCATATACTGAAGCTGAGACGAAAAATAAATAACTTCAATCTTTGGTTACAGAAGCATACATAAGCAGCTTATATTTGTCTCATTGCAGGGCACAAGCCTTCTCTAAGAGGGCATGGGCTTAAATCACCACGCTTGACCAACACAGATTGACGACAAGCGGTGAGGTATGTAAACGCTTCAGAAAATCTGGTATTCTCACGATCTTTTCCTTCATTGTAGCGAGTGTTATTTTTACTCCAAATTCAGAAATGTACGTAACTTAGAAAAAAAGTTCGTTTTAGTGGATGTGAACCCATGACCTCTCGAATGTGGGCCCAGCGCGTTCTCGAGAAAATACTCATCATCAACATCATCATCAACCCATAACTGTCCACTTCTGGAAATAGGTCTCTCTCCCAAATGCCATCTCTTACGGTTCTCTGCCATCCGCATCCACGGAACTTCTGCCGACTTAACGATATCGCTCAACCATCGGGTTGCTGGTCCACCCACTGACCATTGTTCTGAGGCCTAATTAACACCAAATCCTGTCAGTATGCCGACGATTACGATAGCCGGATAAGAATAACGTCACTTCATTTTCTTCCGTGGATGCCGTAGAAGGCGACTAAGGAAATCAATTATGGCAAAACCCCTCATGGTTATAAAAACCACGAAGGAGGCCTATTTCCTGCAGTGGGCGTTAAATGGATAATGATGGTGATGAATAATATAGGAGCTGGTCTCGGGCGCTCGCTAGTCTATGATAAAATGCTCACCATAAATAAAAACAAACGCCACGACCTCTAGCGTCGTAGCAAAGACTAACAAAACCGGCACAATCAGCTCATCCAAGATCCGGACCAGCTCCACGGCATTGATCAGCAAGGCCATGGTCAGGCAAGTGCCGAGGACCGACCCAAAACTCGCGATCAGCTTCCACTTGTCACCGGCAATGCGCAGGAGACGGTCGTATATCGGATAGAGTAGGCTAAGCTGAAAAAGGAAAACGTGGCTGCTTAGATTGATTAATCAGATTTATTGTGATCGCTCGCTCGTAGCCCCGGCTGCCTGAGTGATCTTAAGCGATCACGAAGGTTAAGCAACACAGGGCGCGTTCAGTGCATGGATGGATCGCCGTCTATGCCTAACGCTAGTGGCATTTTTCCGAGCGGTTCCGTGCTTCGCAAGGCACGTTAAGCTGTTGGTGCCGGCTGCCTTCGATAGATCTGCCGTGTCATGACAAAACACTGTAATTTGAAAACATGCATTTTCCAGAAAACGCAAAAAACATTTTGCTACGAAAATTACGCATAAATACGTCAAATATAAACAGATTACTTTGAAATTTTTATATGTGTTTAATAATAGTACACATAATTTCGCCGCAACAAGAAATAAAAAAAGTATGTTATTTATTGAATTTACAGCATAAAACGTGTTATGTTATGACGTAAAGGCCCAGCTAAGCAGAATAATTGATTTTACAAAACACTGCAACTACATATGCAGTGTTTTGTGCAAAGAGTTGTTAAAGAAAGAGGTAGGCTGCACGTTGTGAGATTGTTATCACAAAACACTGCATCTACAATTACCTGACATAAAAAAACACTCAGCTTGTTATGGCAAAACACTGTATCTATAGAAGCAGTATTTTGTCAAAACCGGTCTCTATAAAATTGGGAATACAGTCTTAATTACCATGGCTAATTTCCTTATTATTTAGACTTTTTCAATATTTTTTGATGGCATACCATGTACCAAAGGGCGAAGAATCTAATTATTCATGTTACCGTAAAACACTGTATCTATAGATACAGTGTTTTGTCATACCACGGCAGAGATGGCAGTCGTTAAGCCAAGTCAGAGGCCTTAGGGCAGCTTGACCACTTCTGACAGTAGGCGAGCCACTAGTCTACAAGCCTCCACCAATCCGGACTTGGCCCTCGTGGTGGAGTATGGCCTATACCTTCCTCAGGGAAGAGACCCGTACCCCTTGGTGGGGACATAATGGGTTGATGATGAATCAACCTAAGTGTCCGAGTGGTCCCTTCACCTATCTAGTGTGAGTGAAGGTGCCACTGGACGCTGCACAAATCCTCTCATTACGTAGATGCAAAGGCCAGTTCCAAAGCCCTGATTTGGCATTACGCTGAGACTGGCCCATTTTTGACAAATTTATGTTTCTAAGTTTTAGATATTAATAGGTACTTGCTGAAATATCGCACCTTGATTTCCTTAACGTCACTAAACAAAAATCATCAAAATGGAGGTAAGTACCGCCATCTAACCTACAATATCGGGCCTATGTTTGCTGAAGACACTGGTTTGAATAGTTCACTAAAAACCCCCTAGATGGCATTGTGTCGTTAGGTACTTTCTCGTGGAACGCATGAGTTTTAACTGAAGAATGACACCTTCACTGAAAATGTGTGTATTTCTATTTCGTTTAGTGACGTTAAGGAAATTAAAGTGCGATATGTTCTGTGGTTTATTAATTTCATTATGTACCTACTGTTTGTAATTCTTGGTAATGTTGTCAAATATAGTTTATTCTTATTAGTCATCTTCTTCCAGAAATGTGTTCCAACGTAAAGAGTTTATTTACATGGTTCAGTGGCAACTGGCAAACCCGGGTATCTGCCTACCCCTCCGGGATAAAAGCGTAAGTTTATGTCATGTAATGTATGAGTGTACATCGTGTCTGTTGAATATGCCTACAGATCGAGTTTGTTGTGGAGAAAAACGCAGCGATAATACCCCATTCTGACCATCTTTTGATAAGTGGGTAAGTTGGTTTATAAGTTTATAACCGACTTCAAAAAAAGGTGGTTCTCAATTCTTCGGGATCTTTTTTTTATGTATGTTCCCCGATTACTCAAAGACGCATGTACTGACTTGGAACTTGGAAATATATTTTTTTGTTTGAAAAGGTAGACTTCACACGTATTCCCGTAGTCACCAAGTTAGGATCTGATGTCCCTCAATTTCTCCAGGATCCCATGATCCTGTTCTGAGGGAACTCTTCAAATTTCAATGGCACACTTGAAGTGAATTGAATGTATTTTATAGTGACTCGAGCATTTGCTTTCGGAACACACAATTTGTCGAAGTCGTGTGTTTTCTTTTTTTTAAAGTTGAATATTACCGAAAAATCTTGAAATAGGTATATATTTTTAAATATAAATAAAAACCGACTTCAAAATACTACAGCACTAAAAACAGAGAAATAATTTAAACGAATATGACCTTTTAATTTGATGCAGGTAATGTAGAAATATGTTTTGGAGTCGGTGCCCAAAATGTATTGTGATGGTCTTGTAATTTGACACCGGCTCCGAACTAAACTTCTACAATCGAATTTAAAAAATATATGCGTTTAAATTATTTCTCTATCTTTAGTGTTGTAGTGTTTTGAAATTGCTCTTTATTAAAAAAAAAATTTATTCCTTCTCAGTGTAGTAACTGCCAAGTATTTTGTGTATTGGCCAATTCTTCCATCATTCCACAATGACTATTACTATAACTGCGTAGAATATGACTAGTGTATTGTTGATACACAAAATTTATTGTATGTCAGTGAACTTAGCATATCATTTTCCAGCATATCAAAAATAAATGAGAGTTCTTGTCGCATGCAGCAGAGTTCTATAGTTCCTGATACTTTTCAGAAATAGTTCTGGCGTTTTCACATAGAAAAAAATCAATTGAAAAAATCATAATATGCTATCTTCCCGTAGCATATCACTTCTCAGAAAATCGAAAAAAAAGGAAGTTCTTATAGCATGCAGCTGAGTTCTACAGTTCCTGATACTTTTTAGAAATAGTTCTGGCGATTTTACCGATTTTACTTTAAAGTGATTTGAATTTATTATTTATTTATTTATTTTATTTTATTTTAATTTAGTTAACGAAATGCACATAAGCCCCGAAGGCAGCGGCTAACATAGTCCATTGACATTCAAAAAACATAATGTCGATTCTTTGCGTTAAAATAAATTATTGATTTCTGCACCATGTTCATTCAATATTCAATCATAATCATATTGTCGGATGGGTCTTATCGTTTTTTTCTGATCCACAGAGCTTATTCATGAAATACTGCGCTTACGGAAGTTTTATAAAAAACCGTAAGGACGCTTGAGTGTCTCGATTTTCACAAGTAGTGTGTGTACTTTTAGTACCTTGCTTTTTTGTCTTCTACATTATATACATAAACTCGACCAAGTCTTCGATATTAGCAAAGGCCTCGATAAAAAGTACCGAAACTGACGTGCGTGCATCATCATGCAACGACTAATGAATGTTAATGAAGCGAGAGAGATCTGTCAGGATCGTGGTAAGTGGTTTCCCTGGTATCTGCCTGCCCCTCCGGGATCACAGGCGTGAGTTTAACTAATGTATTGTAAACATAAACTCACGCCTGTATCCCAAAAGGGTCGGCAGAGACCAGGGAAGACTGTCTGTTATGTCTTCTACAGGAGAATAATCACAAACATCTATAATGTATTCAGTATGCTTACAATGGTTATAATACCGCTCAACAACACCACTAAATAGGCCAGCAACGGCCAGACTTTTGAGTTGCCCTGGGAGGCTGAGCTCTGGTATATCTGTGACAGTACTGATATGAAGCTCAAGTCATGCTGGTTTCCTTCTCCTATGGATTGCCACAGCAGGACCCACAGCCACCCTGCTAACAGGTTGTAGGCGACTAGAGTGGCTGTTACCCTGGGAAAAGAAAAAGGAATAGAAATTTGTGTATCCCAGTGCCTCATGAATACCTACTATTTGACATTCATTCATTCATTGATTTATTCATTCATTCAATGAATAAATCATTTACTGATTCAATAATTAACTAATTCATTCATTCATTGCTTAAACTAAATAGTATTATAGGTATATTATAATACACAAAAGGTTTTTTTGTAATTCAAAGTGGGGGGGTAAAATCCTCTTTAGACTTCTATAATGCCTGTCTCATTGTTCCTAAATATTAGGACTACCTTGATTAGTTTATCTTTATATTTTAATGTGTGTGTACGTATACTTTGGTGTCAATCTAGCTTAAAACCAAATTATATTACAATATGTTTTATTAATATTGTCACCTGTTTTAAATAAACATAATTATTTATTTATTTATTCATTCAAAGAGTCAAATTTATATATCGACAAACTAAACTCACCACCGCACATCAGCCTGCTTGTACACTGTGCCGCCACAACTGATCAGGTTTCCACTGCCTATCTGCGCAGACATCATGGCCTGGACCAGCCCGCTGAACCAAATGTACGGCTCAGTCAACGCCGTCCAGTCGTGAGCAGACGAAAGCATCGCCTCCAACGGCCCTCTATGCGAGAGGAAGGAGGACAGAACTATGGCGATGATGGTGGTGATCGGCGCAAGGAGACTCATCGTGATCTTGTATGACTTCGCTAGGCCGTATAAGCTGAAATGAATGAAATATTGTCAATGTACTCAGTGAATGGATTTTAGCTTCAAATACTGGGTTACTTCAAATTTGCGCAGTTGTTGAAAAACGTCAATTTGCGTGAGGTTTCTGCTGCAAAAAGAGCACGTCCGATAATCGGGTCTCAGATCTGTGTGGATGGGTGCAGGACAATTACTATTAAAATGAAAATGGAAATCGTCTAATAAATTCACTATACCTAGTTAGTAACACATAAAAGTTCCGTGTAAGTCATTAACATAATAAATTACTCTCCATAAACAAGAAAACTAGGCCGTGAGATGAATGGATAAACACGAGCGTGATCCTAGAGTACCAATTTTTATTGCCTGTGAGCAAAGAAACTGAAAAGACCCTGAAAAGGAAAGATAGGTACAAAATCCACTTTTGACTGCCTCGGTAGTCTAGCGGTATCACGTCTGATTACCATATCGGAGGTCGTGGGTTCAATTCCCACTGGAGCGTGCGGATCGAACCCACGACCTCTATCTTGGTAGTAAGCGCCTTAACCGCTAGCCCAACGAGCCAGCCTGTATGGAAGTTATTATAGTAATTGTTACATATATATACATGGAGAGGTAATTATGACAGATGTTTCAGTTATTGTACATTCGACATCAGATCAACCTTTACATTTTAGTTGCAAAGTAACCCGTAACGAGTCTTTTTATCACTGAGGCACGCACTACACATGACCAAGACTGTGGACGGAGAGTTCTCTCTCGAGTAAGACTCGAATAATCTCGAATTCAATATTAATCAATAAATCTGCAATAGATGTAGAGGCCGTTGATGAATCCGTAACGTAACTGGGTAGAGTGTACGCGTGTAAAGATTGATGTGCTGTCGACTGCTATGAACGAGTACTTACAATATGGGCAGGAAGAACCAAGACAGGAATAGTAATACAGCCATTATGCCAATATACTCGGGATGTTGGGCAAATGGCGACAAAAATGTCGTGCTGAAATAAAAAAAGAGTTATAATAAAATTTACATAATATAACAGTTTAAAAAAAAAGGTATCCTAAGACTGTTTAGATAAATAGTTAGACAACACTATATTGTTTCCCTGTCTATATTAAACAAGTAAATTATTCACACAGGTTTACGTCTAGTGTGGTAATCAACGCAAACCATGCTTGTAATGTCTTTCTTTTTAATAAAACATTTTTGTGTTTTTTATTTTTGTATTTAGATTTTATAAGTCAAAACGTCTTGTACCGTGACATTTGCAAATCTATCCAAAGATAAATTGTATGCATGACAACACTGTCAATCAGCTATTATCCATTTATCCCTGGATATGTATTTATATATTTACTTACTCATCCACTTGTCCTTATCTGATATATAAACACTAGCTGACTCAGCAAACATTGTTTTGCCATATTAATTAGCCTACAACCTATTCTCAGACCTACCAAATGTACACAAAAATAATCATGAAAATCGGTATTTAGGTACCTATCTTTGGTAAGTAACAAGTCCATCTTGTACGCTGTAACGCGTCTAAACGTGATTATTTATAAGTTACATACATACACATACATAAACTCACACCTTTATCACACAGGGGTAGGCAGAGACCAGGCAAAAAGGAAAAATTCGGCTACTAGGTAAACGTTGGAAATTAAGCAAATTTAATTTTAACTAATAAATAATCGCGATTATACCAGTTTAGTAAATAACTATGTATCAGCATCGCGAGTGATTAAAAATACTGTACACGGTGGACTTATTACATAGAATAGTAACATAAATCTTGTTTGCTGCAGGTTATCAAACTAAAAGGATGCGCAGACTTACTGGAAGCACTCTGTTGCATTGACTTTATTCTCGTATCCGTTCTGGAAATGAAATAAAGGTTTTCATTATTTTGCACCATAGTTTAGTGTGTGATGTGAAAATATGGCGTAGTTTAAAAAACCGACCAAGTGCGAGTTGGACTCGCGCACGAAGGGTTCTTTATTATTATCTAAGTGTACAATATTAAATATTTGGAGCGTCTACCTGTTGCAGTTATGGGAGCAGTTGTATGTCAGCCCCCCCTTAAATATTTATTTTATTCTGTTTTTAGTATTTATATTATAGCGGCAACAGAAATACATCATCTGTGCAAATTTCAACTGTCTCACTATCACGGTTCATGAGATACAGCCGTGACAGACGGACGGACGGACAGCGGATTCGTAGTAATACGGTCCCTTACCCTCTGGGCACGGAACCCTAAAAGTTAATTACGTTGTTCAATTTTTTACGAGTAAAATAGAATTAATTATACAGGGTTACCTCTAAAACGCGCAATTTCTGAAACGCCCCAATTAGAGTTCGTGTTTTGTTTTAACAACTTCTGTTCTATCAGTTTTTTCTCAGATTCATATATTTTGAAATATCAGGGTTCACATATTTTATGAGATTCCCGCTTTCAGGAGTGTAGCCCCTACCAGTGTCGCAGCCTCCGGTGAATCATTGTCCCACATATGTAGAGGAATCAAATAGAACAACGCAATATAGTTTAAAGCATTATCTATCAAACAGTGACTTTACAAAGTAGAGCGACCGTAAAAAAATAATACACCCTTTAAAAAAAAGTCGTAGAAATAAAGACTGACTTTTGACTTTAAAGTTGCTGTAAGCAATCAACTATAATTGACGTGTTTTTAGAATTGTATACCTTTAGGTAACTAACCCTAAATACTCTGCTAGTGCACTCACTTTCTTTATGGACGGTTCTGCAACGGAAATTGAAAGATTCGTAAGCCATGATGTCAATTACTTTAGCCAGATGTCGCTGCCTATTCGTAGTACAGAGAATTTTGTAAAGAGATTCGAAAGGAGAAAGACAGTCGGTCATATAACCCTGGGCCTAGGTGTTAACAAGACGAAAGCAACGTATATTTAAAGAGTACATGTCAAGTAACAATCGTGGAAAATTCGGTGATTTTTGGCAATCCAGGAGCTGAGATATAGGGGATACAATAAAAATGAGGTTATGTGTTCTTCAGTTGTCACTCTGATAATTTTGCTGTAATATTATGATATTTCAACCTTTTGACGCATTAATAATTAAAATAAATAATTAATACAACCCCGTCGCGGCCGCACCACGCGAGAAGAAGCAAGGGTCGTCAAGGTCAGTAAGGTTCGCAAAGTCCGTGAGAAGCTGAGGTCGTCGAAAAATCAAAGAAACTAAAGGCACACTCAAAACGCACGGAACGCAACGAAACGAGTAAGATTTTTTATGACAGCGGGTATTTTGTCATTTTTATGACAATGTCAAGGTGTAATTGTTTTTAGATTATAATGGCGTGGCCAGACACTTCTTTAGTTAGGAGAAAATCGATTTATATTTTAAAAAATAATCGATTTCTATATTAAATGGCTGAAGATATATTTTTTACGAAGATATTTTCACATTTTATTGTGGAGTTATAGCATGTTATGTATATGTGAAGCATTCTGAATCCATTAAAGTGAAGTTAAACCTATTAACAATTATTTTAATCGATTATGACGATTTCAATCGATTACACTTTTACTTATTTCCAGTTTTCTCGTTTTCCTAGATTGTGAATTTATCTGAGTTTTTGTACTTTAAACCACAAAAATATAACTAATTTTTTGAACCTAATTTCAACTTGTTAACTTTGGGCCCAGAGCCTTCTTTTTCCTTTCGCCGATGCCTGCACTTGTCCATTAGATCAGTTGGAAGAGCGCTGGCAGGTCGCAGGTTCAAGGCATGAGTGGAATTTTTTGCCTCTAAATAGGTTTTTAAATTTTTTATCAGCAAGGATTAGTGCAACGAAGAGAATATAAACATGAAGTGATTGTGTGCATTTGTGCAAATGGCCTCAGTCTGGGTGTATTTCTATTTTTATAAGTCAAAACGGAATATGCTATTTTGGGACCAGGACAAGTAACTCTGTTGTAGTGTGGAAGTTACTATTATATTTTTTCCGGAATTAAGTTATTGCAACATAAGCAGCCTATATACTGCACTGTAGGGCACAGGCCTTCTCTCAGGGAGAGAGTATAGGCTTAATCACCACGCGTGCCCATCGTGGATTAACAATTTCATGCGCTGAGGTATCATCATCATCATTCAGCCACAAGAAGTCCACTGCTGAACATAGGCCTCCTCCATGGATTTCCAAAAAGACCGGTTGGAAGCGGCTTGCGTCCAGCGTCTTTCTGCCACTTGGATGAGGCAGAAAGTATGAATTCAGTTAATAATGAAAAATAAAAGGTTGATCAGGCCACGATTGTATATTGCAAAGTCTCTGTGATATTATAAAATGTTAATTTCTATCACCACTCATCAGTGAAAGCTACGACTACTTAAACTCCTGGTATGCTCGCTTTTTTATGTGGTGTATATAGCAGACGCATACACGTCCCACTGCAGGGTACAGGTATTCTCTCAGAGAGAAAGTACGGGCCTAATTACCATGCGTGCCCACCGCGGCTTGGTAATTTCGGGCTCGCATATAACCAACCTTTTTTACGAAAGTTCTGTACCAAATTAAGTATCTCTATACAAGGTATTGTAAATCATCTGAATATGGCGTGTTCGACTCGTCGAAACACACAAAATTTATTGTAGGGAAGTCTTTGAAATCGTGAAAAAAAAAATTGTCTTACAATACTTTTTAACGTCGTAGGTGGTAATAGCCGAATTAGTTGCTGACCTCCGATAAGAGACGGCACATAAAGAATAAGAGGAAGGTGGTAACTTTAGTATCGAACAGCAGATATTCTGTATCATATTTTGAAGTTATCACCATAAAAGCAAATTGTTTACATTGATGGTTAGTGTTAATGAATAACATAAGTACGCCACTGGCAACACTTTTCTCTCGTGCTGCTACGCATGCGCGCGCAGCGCCTGTGTATTTTGTTTCGTGTTTATCCAATAAATCAGATTTTATGGAAGAAGGCGTATTTCACTTTAAACTTCTCCCAACAGGTAGAGCCCTACACTTTTTGAAAAGACATGGTGATTTTGTGACACCATGGTGTAGTAGAACATGGCAATTTTTTTAACATTATCATCACCATGATGACGGCATTGTCGTTGCAAGCAGTGACAGGTAGAACGATGGCCTCACATTTGAGAGGTCGTGGGATCGAATCCCGAGATGTACCAGTCACTTTGTTTCGAAGTTAGGCACATTTGTGAAGTTTTAGAAGCAATGCTACTCACTAACTCTGAAGACAACATTGTGAGTGTCTGAGGTGTTCACATAGCACAGCGCTTGAAATCGCCAATCCAAGACGGGCACGCGTGGTGACCAAGCTCATATTATCTCTCTAATAAAATGCCAGTGCCCTGTAGGAATAGGCGGCTTAACAACGACAAGAATAATTAATTTTCTAATAGTAGGGCATCTCAGTGGTATTTTCATTTCAAAAGGAGTGAAAAACTTTTCTGTCCTAAAGAATTTTTCTGTGCACATTTATAAAGCAAAAACTATTTTTAATTTCCAAGGCGTTCCCTACACAGTGCCGCGTAGTTTTCAATTTAGGTCTTCTTTCTTAGTTTACGACGTCTCTCATTCGCGACTGCGTTTCGAGGGCCTCTCGCAAGTCGACCGTAAGGAAAGATCTGCGAAAACCACAGTAATTTCTATCTACTTAATGAACCCATAGAAAGAGCCCGCATTTGGGCATAGGCCTCTTTTCTTTTACACCAACCTATCCGGTCCTTAGGTAGTCTTATCCAATGTTTCTCAGCCGCTATCATAATGTCGTGTACCCACCAGTCTGCCCACAGCATTTTACTATCCGCTAAATGAAGTCACCAGATCACCAAGGAAACAATACTATAAATTTCACCAGGTGGTCCATGCAGCGAACGACAGGTCCAAATGTAAAGCACTCTACACTTATGCCCTAATTGTGGAATTTGAAAAAAAGTCGTGAGAAAGAAAGAGAAAGAGCTAGAGGAAGAGACAAAGAAATAGAGATTTATATTTTCTGGGAAGCTTAATAAAATTAGTATAATATTAATTTACATACCTCAGTTTGTGTCGTTTTTTTTTGTAAAAGACTATTGGACTACCTTTATACGTAGCCTCAATATTATGATGCGTGTCCCATTGCAGCATAGGTAGTGTTATGACGCGAGTCATGTGTTTTAAATGTCAAAAAAAAACTTTGGCCTTTGCATCTACGTAATGAAATGATTTATGCAGCGTCTAGTGGCACCTTCACTCACACTAGATGGGCGAAGGGACCACTCGGACGCTACAGTGCCTGAGACATTGCTTTTTAGATGGAATAGGTGTGCCTAGCACCTATACCATCCTGACTTCAGTCTGCGGTGGTAGCCAAGTGGCTAAAAACAATTGACTCGGAAGCTTGAGACCCAAGTTCGATTCCCAGTGCGGGATTGTAATTGTACAGGGCGTAACTGAACTTCTTATGTGTTTATAGTTTATTCGCATTATGTTTAAAACATGTAAAATCTATCAATAAAGTAAGTTAATTTGTGTCCTTATCAAACGCATTAACCGTACGGGACGATCCGTACTGTTCTCGATAGGCCCTCAGTGGAATGTTTTTTGTAATGAGAGAACCTTGGTGAAGTTTTTGTTTTATGTGTTTTGTGTTTTCCTCAAGCAAGCCATAGTACGGTAATGAAAGTTATGATTTTGTATTTAAAGGCTGGCTGGATATATTTCAATACACTGGAAATCTTTCCGAGCACAAAGTTTTTTTACAGTGTTTTGGCCTAATAGAAAATAAGTATCGACAAAACTATAAGTAGGTATATAAAGTAACACTACAAATAAGATAAGGAAGTCGGTTCGTCACACTATTTCGTAATTTAAATGTGAGATCATCGTGTTTAGGACATCTATTGACAAAAAAACATGCTGTTTATATGTTTACGTGCTCAGTCATATCTAATATTTTAAAAGGAATTGTATACACAATATGAGATTACTGCCCATGGGCCCATTATAGCCCATAAACTGAGCCCAATGTTGGGCATACGCCTCTTCTCTTTCACGCCAACCCATCCGGTTCCTTTGCTAGTCTCGTTCGATGGTTCCCAGCCGCTTTGACAGTGTCGTAGGCCCACGGGGTCACATAGACGACCCAATTACCAGAAGGAAATTTGTGAAATTTAACCCCAGTGAATTAAGCAAGTTAAGCAAACAATCATGATGCTAATAAGCTGAAAGCTGAATCATCATCAGCCATTTGACGTCCACTGCGGGACATAGGCCTCCCTCATGGTTATGAAAACCATGCGGAGTATTGCCATAATCGCCACGCTTGGCTGGCGTGTTGGCGATCGCAGTACTCGGTTGGAATCTCAGGAAGACGCTGCTGCTCGTCTCCTGGTAATTTATTTCCTTAGTCGCCTTCTACGACATCCACGGAAGGAATTGGAGTGAAGCTATTCTTAATCCGGCGCCACATGTCAAGCTGAATAAAAATGATACATATATCTTACAGGTGTCATTTGAAGCCTTGTGCAGACCCGCAACGGGAACGTGTCTTTGCCAATCCACATCAGGAACGCCGCGGCCAAAGCCACGTACAGCATATTGTACACGCAGAGGAGGTACGATGTTATCAACTGTATATGGCCGACTCCTGAAACGATGGGAACGTACATTAAATTACATAAACTCACGCCTATATGCCGTAGGGGTTGGCAGAGACCAGGGATTACGCTTGCCACAATCTCGACAGACCTCTTTCGCTTCATCAACATTCATTAGTCGTTGCATGCACGCACGTACTTTTTATCGTACAGAATAGGAAAATTGTTTAAATAAGGGATTGATAGGACTCCAAACAATACTGCGCTCCAGAACCTAAATTGTCGATGTTTGAACAACGACCGACAAGTTGATGGGGAACTAGGAACTGGGCGTAGAACGCTGGACCGACAATCTGAGGCAGATTACAGGCGCCGGCTGGACGAGGATAGGCGAGGACAGAAAGAAGCGACGTGCTTTTGGGGAGGGCTATGTCCAGCAGTGGCCGAATACAGTGGCCAATTGACGTAAGGGCCAAGTTTGTCACTGGGTGGTTTCCGCGCGACGTATATCGCAAACTTGGAAATTCCAAAACGGATGTCGCTGGATGATCTCACGAGCTTTTTAACGGAATGGCAAGAGGTGGCCAAAGACAAGAAGTAGTGCAGAGATTGCAGTCGAGAACACGCTTCAAATTAAAAAATGTACGTTACTTTAAAAACACTCATTGTGTTCGAACCCATGACATCTTGTGTATTTTAAAAAACTTGTATTAATTTATGTCGTTACGCTGTTTGCTTATTAGGAGTGAGTAAATGACGAACGGAGACAACGATGAAGAGTTCTCTGAGTTAAAGAATGTTTGTTAGTAACGCAATGGATTAATATAAGACTTACTAACACAAAATATGAATATTATTATTAATTATTAGGTATTATTAATTTCAAATGTAATTGTAAATGTAAATATGGACTCATTGTCTGAAATAAATTATTTGAATTGAATTTAATTAATTGACCTTACCGAGCAACTTCGTTTGTGGCGCGATCTCTAATAATAAAGGTGAACAACAAGTTTAGTGTATAGTAGTGACCTCTTTCTCCCTCTTTACGTGAGATTATTATTTCCTTCTAGATTATTCAACACAGTTTAAATCACATGTAAGCAACGGTCAGGTACATTAACAGTCTGCCAACTATTGAGTTTAAACTATTTTGAACGTTCAAATATAGCTCAATAAATACCAAAGCGATAATTGACAACAAAAACTACTGTTGAGTTGAAACCGATAACTATTGGTGCATGTTAAATAATTTTGTCATCAAGCAGTTTTCTGGTCACGTTCCAAGGGTTTAATAAAGCCTTTTCTTCTCTGCTGTCTGCTTTCCAGGTAAGAATCAATATTAGGTACCTAGGTAACATCAGGTGTAATCCAATTACATATAGAGTGTTACTATAAATTACGGCATTTTCATTATCCCTGCTTTACCCTGATCGATTACACGTAATTCAAGTCAGATCTGCCGAAGAACCGAATTTCGATGGGGTACAAAAGTTCTCGAGTGGAAGCCACGAGCTGGCAAACACAGAGTTGGGCGCCCATCAGTTCGCTGAATTGACGATCCGAGGCAGATTGCTGCCAGCGTATGGATGAGGATGGTCGAAGATGGAACGAAGTAATGTGTGGAGTGGCTTATGAAGGAAAGAAAGAAAGAAAGAAAAATAGTAGATTGTTTACCGAGGGAGTAAAATACTATTTTTGAGGCGAGAGTGTTTCTTTCTTATGAAACGTCATGAAAAGTACACCACTCGAGCTTAAAAATACTTTTACTCCAGAGGTGGACACTCTACTTTTTATCGCCCTCTATGAGAAAATAAGTGAACGCAACCACACTATGAATAGTGTTATTTATTTTGTATCACATTGTTAGCGTCGGATACCATACACTCCGGAGTTAATATTTCGTTATCACTGCTTGAAGATGCACTCATTTTTACTCTAGTAAAAATAACAATGACAATTAGAGAAACGAAAAGACGGAATGCATTAGGCCCCTTTTTTCAGTTTTTTTTTTTCTTTTAAACAGCCAGCAATTTGTGCAACATTTTTCGTGTTCGTGAACAATGTTGCGCTGTGAACTTAGCAACAATAGCAACATGCGCGTTCAAAATTCAAATCACTTTTATTCCCTCAGGGAATAAAAATGCGTTTTAGTCCCTGTTCCCGGGGAACGAACTAGGTCTTTTCGAATAGATGTGATAAAAAGACATTTATTTCAATTGTCACAGAAACACAAAGTAAACACGAAGGTACACAAACAAAATACACGAACGTCAACAAAACAAAAATAAAAACAAAACAATCGTAAAGAGAACATGGCATGGAGATGAAGGCCTTTGTTTTGCAGTGGATGTACGTACACTAGTTTATTGTGGATGATGATCACTGGTTAGTGTACGAAGTGTATATTGACCATTTGAATAAATGTCTTCTTTCTCTCTTTCTTTTCTTTCATAAGTGGCTAAATATGTCAAGTAGGTATATTAGGTGAATATTAATTTACTTTTGTGTGGATATAACATTTAATATATGTTTGAATCGCTCGGAAATCACCATAACACGATTGCAGGTGGCCTTATCCTTATTTTCTTTTAAAACGATCGAATGAGTGTCATTGACTGGTAATGCTTCAATAATTTCTGTAACGAATTAACAATAGACTTGTCATCAATAACAGTAAGTATTACTTAGGTAAACGAACGCCGTTGCCTTTGTGTAACTCACAAGAATAATTTAGGTGTCATCTATTTCCTTTGTGAGAGTATTGATTAATAAATATCACAATGTCGGCAAGTGTTATGATAATTTCGAACCTTGCATCTCGCTGCTAATGTTATTTGTGCTCATTTCGTTTGTAAAAAAAAATAACTACCTCTATATTAGGATAAAGTTTTATATGGAAGTGGTACATACTCAATTGATACTAAGGGAACGTTTTTTCGGTGTTCATTTCGGTGTTGACGTTATTTGAATAATACGTTGGGTATAGAACAAAATTTTAATACACTGCGTTCGAGAAATTTAAAGCTTCGAGGATATAGATGAAACAACATCAGAAAGCTAAGATGGAACCAATGTAAAAAAACGAAGCAATAAAGATTTTTTGATTTTCAATCGTACTAGGCGATGATTATACCTCTCTTTCTGTTGTGTTTTGTGCCTAGTGGCTACCGATAGCACAGGGAATCCTATTTTGGGAGCCAATAACGTTTTCTTTGTAACCGTTATACAATAAAGTTTTTTGATTTTAATTTTTTTTTAGCAGTAAGGTTGCCAGCCCAACAACCAGTAACCAATGTAGACAACGAGGTAGGATCTTACCTCTCAGTATAGGCAACGCCCGCCACACTCCCACGCTGACTGAGCTGCCCAGTTGCTAGCTGCAGCAGTGAGGTTGCCAGCCCAACTACCAGTAACCACAGTGTATAGACAACGGTAGGATATGCATCTTACCTCTCAGTATAGGCACCGCCCGCCACACTCCCACGGCATCCTGTTGGCTGAGCTGCCCAGTTGCCAGCTGCAGTAGTGAGGTTGCCAGCCCAACAACCAGTAACCACAGTGAGTAGACAACGAGGTAGGGTATGGCCCCATAGCGGTAGGCCTCACGGGGTAGTCGAACTGTGTTGAACAGTGTCAGTGAAAAAGCCACTGTGCAGACGTGGGTCTTTAGGAATGAGCATGTTGATTTGATCTGAAAAGAGAGAGAGTGTTGAGCACTCGTTTGACGTCCTTAAAAATATAAGTTGTATGACTGATATAACTCAATTTTATAGACTGTCTAACCAGTTTTAAGAGCTACTTAACACTTATTTTGGTCTTACCAACGATTATCCGCCACTCAGGACGCTATTGTTGTCAAGAGAGGCGGTTTTTGGCAGAAATCGATTTATACATGGTTCTACTTTGTTTGTCCTAACTTCTAGACTGCTATTACCGTTGTTTTGTATTGGAATTTCTTTAAAACGTTTTATAAAAGATGATGTGAAAAGAAGAAGAAACACTTTCTTTTATTGGCGGCCCCAGTTAACAATTTAGGAAATTAAGATAAGGCTTTCGTAGTAAGGTGGAAATTAAAGTTTGGCTCGTAAAAATAGACATTGAAGTATTATCGAGACGCTTTCGTTTTCTAGTTGATATCTCAGAGCATTGATTGAGATATCTGTGGTGATATCAAAGGTACATCCAAATTGGTCGCAGCTATTAAAATATTTCTCAATTATGAACTAACAGAAAGATAACAACAGCTGCAAAAAAAAAAACCTCTTTAATTCAATGAAGCAAGAGCTTTTTGCAATACTCGGAAAAGTGAAAAAAAAAAACAACTCATAATTTTCGTATTAGCGCTCACCGATTCGAATTGCGTCAATTATCTCGAAGCAAAGCGTCTCGAATGTGCTGAACGTGCCCAATTTAATTTAAACATGCAGTTTAGTCTGAAAAGTGACACTTTGCTAATGATACGTTATTTTATTCACAGCAATTAGTGGTGAATGATTTAATTAGACGAGCCGATTAATGTCGAATGATTTATGAAATGTATTATTTGGTTGCTAAAAGATCATCTGCTATTTTCTTGGCCATTATGGATCTCATTTCATTCCAAATAGAATGTATGCATTTTCGAAGATTCAATCTTATGTGGAAAACTCATTTATAGGCTCGCAAAAAATTGGAGGCAGTTAGATGGATTCCGTTAGATGGACCCATATTTTACAACTCAAAAAAAATTCTGTTCCTTCAAACAGAATTTTGATAACGGTTTGTGATTTCATAATTTGTCATTACTACTCTTTACAAATCTAACGATGTTAATTTAGATTTTTACTGTTGACTAGCTGACCCGGTAAATGTGGTTTTGCCATATTAATTAGCCTACGACCTATTCTCAGACCTCTCAGAACGCAAAAAATATCATAAAAATCGGTGAAGCCGTTTCGGAGGAAATCCATAACAAACACTGTGACACGAGATTTTTGTATATAGGTAAAGCACACATATTCATAATTTTGAAATTATTACTATTCAATTAAACGGAACCATGTAATAAGTACCTCCTCACTGGTAGCAGACATTATTCATGAATGCCCTGGCAAAAATTGAATGAAAATGCCCAATTCCGTTGACCAAAACGTTTTGTTTGTAAAACAACAAATACGCACAACACCCCGCAAAGACGGACATTGAATTCTAATAATGGAGTGTGTTTTCATAACTTCGATCAGTTTACGTTCAAGTAAAAGTACTGAAGCGTTTTGTGTCAACATTCCACTGATTCACAAGTTGATAACACCTTCCTATGTCGCGGGATTACATCGTTTACATAGCGGACAATGCCAAGATTGTCTTTTGACTAAAACATAGAGCAAGTTACATCCGGAGATACCAGTATTTGTTTGATTATCATCTTTAAGGCAAACACGATAAGAACTATGGTGACGCAACCCGTGTCGTTTACTATATGGTGAAACATATAGAATATTTTCCTGGTGAGTTTAACCGTTCTTATAAAAAGTTCACCAACCACTGAATAATGTAGAGGATAAGTACTCCTACTTTATGGATACACCAGCAGAACTAGTAGCAGTACTTTCGTGTAGTTAACGGATTAGCCTACAGCCTATTTCCACGTTAAAGGTTAATTCTAAATAATTTCGAAAGAATATTTGAAATCGGATAAGTAGTTTCGGAGATTACCCCCTACGTACAAACTTACAAACATATAAACTTACAAACTTTTGTTCTTTATAATATTATAGATTTATCACTAGTATTTATTTTCGCATTGTCTCTCTTTTTTTATATCTTTTTCTTTCTCTTTATCTCGTATTCCTCTGAGTCTATCACTTACGGAGCGCTCAATAAAGGCCGCCAATAATTATTATTAATAAGTTTATTGCACATAAGTAAAAGAATACAATGGCAATGTGGCGGACTTAATGCTATAAGCATTTTCTACCAGTCAACCACAATAATCACTTAATCACCGTTTCTCACTCTTTCCATACCTACTCTAGAATATTATTCAGATACTAGCCGACCCGGCAAACGTTGTTTTGCCGTATTAACCACTCGTCTGCCGCGACACAGATCTGTGTCCAACTTAGTATGGGCCACCTATACGTTGCGTTCCGCGAGGGCAGTTCAGGGGTTAATTAGCCTACGACCTATTCTCAGACCTACCAAATATACACGAAAAAAAACATAAATACCGGTGAAGCCGTTTCAGAGGAGTTCGACAACAAACACTGTGACACGAGATTTTTAGGGTTCCGTACCCAAAGGGTAAAGGACCCTGTTACTAAGACTCCACTTTCCGTCGTCTGTCTGTCACCAGGCTGTATCTCTTGAACCGTGATAGTCAGACAGTTGAAATTTTCACAGATAATGTATTTCTGTTGCCGCTATAACAACAGGTACTAAAAACAAAATAAAATAAATATTTAAGGGGCTCCATTACAAAAAACGTTATTTTTTGCCGTTTTGTGCCCGATATTAATAAGACGCTTCAAATATTCAAATGTTGTATAGATAATGTTTCGAGCCGACTCACACTTGGTCGTTTTTTATATATTAGATGTTAGGTTAGGTTTGTTTTATAAGTTACGTACATTGATTTGAAAAAAAAATCATTCGAAAACCTCAAACCATAAAAATTCTATGTCAATTCAAAGAACCTATTGCAATAAAACGGCAATTTCATACTTTAACCCCTAATATATGGCTAGATAAAAAAATATAGGTAAACAAAGTGATCGATCGAGCTGCGTATTTTTCATATTAGATGCTGAGTTTGATAAAGCCTAAAGCACTTGCTAGAGGCACGGAGACAATTGTTATTGCAGGAAATCAAGTGAGCTCACCTTTAGCTGTCGAAAGGGCTACCGCATACTTAAGACAAAACTTTGCGTAGACGCTTGTCGGCAACTACTAGCACTGTATTAAAGAAAACATGCATAATATGATATATCCTTTATTGTTGGAAAATTTTAAAAAACCTATTTAGAGGCTATAAATTTCCACCCTAAAAACCTAACTGCAAAGTGGGTTACTCGGGGCTGCAAGTGATGTAAATTGCTTCAGCCAGATGTCGCTGCCTGTACGTAATACAGAGAAGTTTGTATAGAAGCTCGAAATTTCACTGATGCCTGCACTTGCCAATTAGCTCAGTTGGGAGAGCACTGGCACAGTTAGCCAGAGTTCACGGGTTCAAGTCCCGGCATGGGTGGAATTTTTAGCCTCTAAATAGGTTTTTAAGCATAATTTATGATTTATTTTATTTTATTTTTTATTATATTTACTTTGTTTTGAATGTGCGCTCGCCTTAAGATTGCAACAGGTAAAAACCTTAACCAAATGATGATCATCTGGTGTTTACCCGACTACGGCAGAGTCTAAAAGGAGACCCTATTAATTACCCCTTTACCAATAATAGTCAGGTTTCCGCACATAAGATCTGAATAGATTTTTTGTAATTGTACGGGTGACATGGCTATATTTAATCAGCATATATGCAAGAAATTAAAGTTACATTTATTGTTGCATTGAACATTCCGACCTACTTTGCAAGAACTTATTTTCTCAATCTTCCTACACATTACTAGCTGGCGCTGAATAGACAAAAAGACAAAATTAAAAAAAAAAACAGAAATAAAAACACCCTGATTGCTGAACACTAACTACTAAACAGGTGGGACCTAAATTCAATATTGTAGCTCATTATGAGGTACCCAGGGTAGTCTTGCCTGCTTAGCTTGTGTTAATGTTCAGTAGTCGGTTTTTTCAATTTTATTATTCTTTTTCACTTGTTTTCCCACTTGGGCACGATAAACGTGAGTGCTAACATAAACACGAGTTGACAAGATCTACACTACACATTGACCTCCGTGGTCTAATGATAACACAAAGACGGAGTTTCGAAATGACAGTTAAAACAAAGTTGTAGGTACCTATTACATTCATAGATGCTGACCAAAAAAAATTTTTTTTTTTAATAAATCACATTGTGATCATCATGTCCCATGTCTAGCCTGGTAGTGTTAGTAAAAACGTCTGCCTTTTAGCAGTTAGAAGAAAAAGACCCTGTCTATACGATACTGGTAAATCAGACAACGCAAGTGACAATGGCAAGACCTAAAAAGAGGATATAAGATGAATATTTCGGTCCATTGAGAAAGTCACGCTTTGAATAATAATGGTAATAATAATAAAATCTTTTTTCAATAAGCAGCGGTTATCGTTTACACACGTCATCGGGGCTCTGTACTAAGCCGAAACCTGTGTTAGAGATACCCCGCTCTTCCTTTTGACATTGCTAAGCTTAATGAGTAAAGTACATTTTAAATTCATTTTGAACATTTTGAAAAACAGTGATCATTTTAATAGAATTTTTCGCAAGTTTTTTTTTTTAATTTGTCTTCTTCTACAACGTAAACAAATGTAGTCTGTAACCATAGAAGCACGCTATCTGGAAGGTATCGGAGAAAGCTACAACAATAACAGTCCTATCACATTAGCGATTTCAAAGCGTTGCGATTCCACGGCGAGCACACCGCGACGACGCCGCGATGATGCTGCGCCGTCGTGACAATGTCTCTTTGGGGTGGTAATCGCGGTGACATTGGGTGTGGCCCTTATTTGAGTTATACCAAAGGTACGTGTGGAAGCGGACGTAGCATCATTTAGAAGTTCAATCGTCATTGATACAATGGATACAAAGTTACTTATAACTAAAACTCAAAATCGTCCCGTTATACGATATATGTAGTCGTTCTCTGACAGTCGATTACTTAATAATGAATCCTCCCAAATTCGTCGTTGACGTATCTGCTTGACGTGTATAAGTAACAAAGTCAGCGGTAGTGTTTCTATATTTTTTATCGCACGCCGCGCAATCGCATCGCTTTCAAATCGCTCGCAAATCGCTAGTGTGATAGGGCTGTCACTGTCAAAATGAAATTCCCCCAAGCGCTGCAGTGATGGTGGGTAATAATGACGGACCTATGATTTAAAATTCAACGTAGGAGTGGTCCTGTGCATAAAGCGAAACGAGTTAACGACTTTTGGGTGTTTAAAACATCATACATTTTATAACACATTTTCTGATTTTTTTGGCTGTTTTCGCATTAACTCCGTCAAATCTTAACCGATTTCGAATTAATTTGGCGATGTTCTGGTGACGACTTTCGGAGATGGAAATTGAGAACATCAAATTTCAAAGCAACGAATTAACTAGGGTAAATTATTGTTATAAGGAACTTGTTTATTTTTCTTCCGCTCTCCCACAAAAAATTGAAGAATAAAAAAAAATTAATTAAAAAATAAAAACCAACTTCGAAACACTACAGCACTAAAAAGTTAACCGTTAAGTAGGTCTTAAAATAAGTTAAGAAGGCCTAACAGTCAGTGAAATCGGGCAACAGACCCTCAGGAGTCTCTGCATAGTATTTTCTTTTACGATATTTTTAAGTAAAGATTAAATAGTTGAAGGTCCCAGCACTTCCGCATGATTGCGGGACTTAAAAAGGGCAGAAGACAACGTTTGTTTTATGGGAGCCCCCCTTCAATATTTATTTAATTCTGTGTTTAGTATTTGTTGTTATAGCGGTAACAGAAATACATCATCCATGAAAATTTCAACTGTCTAACTATCACGGTTCATGAGATATATACAGCCCCGTGACAGACAGCCAGCCAGACAGACAGACGGACAGTGGAGTATTAGTAATAGGGTCCATGGGCCTTTGGGTACGGAACCCTGAAAAGGAATATTACGTTAGTTTGGGCATAATGTGGATGAGGAATTGCCGAAATAAATATATCGGGCGAATGTGGGTGGAAGGGCAGGCAAGGGACGCCCCACTTGGACACACATCTATCAAATAGATCAGGAATTAGCAAAGGGCAAGAAAAAAAATACCTGAAACCGGCGTAGGTACATGCAGCGAATAACTAGTGTTGATGAACCGAAAAAAGTTTGTCGGATCGTTTCAAGTACGCTGAGTAGAATCAATTGGATATGCACGGCTGTAATTAAATTGTTATTATTCCTTGAATCTTTGCTGAAAAACCAACCCGCATATTTATGCCATAATCATTATAATAATGTACTTTACTCCACGATGATAGTAGTATCCAAGCGGCGGGCTACACAGATAGGACATGGGACGACATGGGCGAGACGAGACAAAATTGGCCGGAATGAATGTTTTCGCACGACGGGAACTTAAAATTGACGAAAAGTGTAAATTATCCTTATTGATATGAGATTAGATAAGAATATTCTTTATTGTAAGCTAGAGTACATGACACAAAAGTTTGCAAAGACAAATCACGGTAAACTATGGCATTCCGTGGCAGCTTTAGGTATGCGGCGTCGAAGTGTTGGAATGATGTTCCTCCTCCAATACGTGAAGCGCCTAGTGGATTTGCTTCTGGGCGCAAGCTCAGAGCATATTTACTTCAGCAGCAGAGACTTTTCAATCCTATCCCAAGTTCTCGCCGCAAGTAACTGACAATGTTATTGCATCATAATCATTAAAATAATAAATAATTATCTTTGTTTGTATTTTATGCAATTTACTTATTTATATAATCATCTATTTATTCATTTATTTAACTGTGTAATTATTGGTATGCACTGCACCGTGCCCTAGCATATTAGTGAGACGGCAGGCACTGGCTGAAGATCAGCGCTTTGGGTGAATACCCTCAGCACAACGCTGAGCTAGCTACCTTTTCCAGCAACAGGGACACACCGAAACTTATGTTAATACAAAGTGTTTAATTATTTTTTTCTTATTTACCTTTTGTATTATGATTTAATATTTTATGTTGTAACGTAGTTAATGTATGTGTGAATTTCTGTTGTTGAAATAAATGATTTTCTTTTTCTTCTTCTAAACTCGGCATGTTATTTGTGGACTAGAGTGAATGACTGAGCGGAATTAATTGAACTGTGGGCTATATCCCATCACTTCGGTTAACTTTGTATGAACAATTATATTATACAATTATAAGTGAAATGAAAAGACGCGCCATCCTCGTCTCACGATCCATCTATGTGGCCCGAGCCTAAATGACATCATCTATCTCACATCTATGCACCTCTACATTCCTTTGTATTTACACAGACAAATAATAAGGGTATAGTTGACTCTATTGAGTTTAGTTTGTTTAATTTATCCATGATCGTTTTTAAAAAAATGGCTCTTAATATAATAGGAGACAGGTAACAGTTGAATAGGACTGAATTCTCAAATATTTAAATAGGCTAAGCTAGTATTGCACGCCGGGATGTTCGCATAAATGAATGTGAGGCCAGCCGATGTGCTGCCTGCCACCGCTTTGACACACCATAATATGACGTATATAGTCTTCTTACAAATGTTTTGATGCAACATTAAAAGTAACTCAGTTAAGTCTATTTGCATTGGCAATTTATCGATAACGTGTAAACATCGCGAGCTGGTGTTTGCTCAGTTGTGTCCGTCATTTCACTTCCTACCGTCAACTTCCCTGTAGTTTGGACGTCTAAATGTTATACGATGTTTGTAACGTACACTGCATTTGTTTAGAGCTGGATCGTTCGATCGCCGGTTTCTGAAGTGGGATTAATAATAATAACATAACCTAATGATAAAACCCATAGTAAAAAATATCCTGCATTCATGAAGCACTAAATAAACCAGTGGTTGCGTCAGCTGGTGTCATTTGACCATTTCATTTTGCAATATTGGCAGGCTCCGGTAAATCAATGTCTGACATACAAGAAACTCAATTCTACTTAACTTTTATTAAATGGTTTAAAATTTATGAATTTCAGAGATATTATCCATAACTTTTTTGTACAAAAAAATATAACAAAAATCGTAGGACAAAAGTCCGACATGTCTACACGGGCGCTATATTAGATGCCTGAAATTATCGCACTATGCAGGCTGTGAATAAACGCCCGACTCGAAAACTAGGTTGGAATGCGTATAATATTACCCATAACATTTTTCTGGTAAATATTTTTTTTTTGTTTTAACAAAATATGTCAGTTTAGTTCCACTTAGTTTTTTCCCTCTACTGTAAAATTACTATTTTTGAAATACGTGGTGTTAGAACTAAAAGTTACGGTTTTATGGCACTTATCTGCCAAGGACACATCACTATTTAAACCAATCGTGAAGATATCCTGTACAGGATAAAATATATTTAAAACAATAATAAATACAATGACGCCTGGACAAATTTGCACTTTGCACTACAATTTTACGACGCAAACGGCATAAAAACAGGTTTTTCCCTGCGTTTAGATACCTTGACGCAAAAGAGATAATTGCCGATTTTAAATACAAAGTAGTGGTGATTTGAATAGTTTTTCTCGATTGATCGTTATCCGACGTTTCACTGCGTATTAAAAATTTATTCGCATTCGAAAAATGCCTCCTAATTAGATTCGAGTGACATGCAATGTCAGGAGTATACCATAAAAGGCGCAAGTAATCACACGAAACAATAACATATATACATAAACTCACGCCTGTATCCCAGAGGGGTAGGCAAAGACTAGGGACTGCCACTTGCCACGATCCTGACAGATGACTTTCACTTCCTCAACATTCATTAGTCGCCATTCAACATTCACGCCGGTTTCGGGTACTTTTATCTTGACCTTTGCTAGTATATAACCGATTTGGCCAAAGTCGTTCCACCTGGGACGTGCCTTACCGGCCCTTCCACCCACATTCGCTCGGTATATTTGTTTCGACAATCTTTCTTCCTTCATCCTCTCCACAGAACCAAACCAACCCAACATTCCTTTCTCAATTATTACACAAAACAATTTAAAATGGGTTAAACCATAAAACTCTCTCCCTCTCTTGACTTTCTCTCTGAGAGAAGGCCTGTGCTCTACAGTATTAGTATTTAGGCTACTTAAAAAAAATTAAATAGCTGTTTTTTATAAAAAAAAAATTGCATGTTTTCCATTGGCTTCTTACGCAAACCTAATATGAAGTGGAGTAACAAAGGCAAAGTATAGTATGCTTAAAAATCTCATGTCGCAACGTTCAATTAATCTTGAGGGTGATTTGGAGCAGGAATTATGAACAAAGATAATTACCCGGCTTAAGTTATTACCCAATATTATCTACTCAACTTTTGAGATTATTTTGATGAAATAATTAATTAAGCTCTGCAAGTACGTAACGCACATACGGTGCTTAAATAATTATTTCATTCTACTTAATTAGAAAGTAATTATTCATTGACCACGCACAATCTTACCGTAACATTTCATTACAGAAAAAAAAACCACTTTGAATCTTACTTTATTACTTTTTCGCTCTGTTAGTCGAAACGCACGCACTCTACTTCAATTTATATATTTTTTTAATTCTGCATAGGTAAGCCAACGATCCTAATTATTTTATAAGAATGACATCAATAACTGGCTGTTAGCAATAAAGCCGCCAATTGTACTATACAACTGTATAAATTTTTTTCTTTGTTTTTTTCTTTGTTTGTAAAATAAACAGTATTCTAATCTTATCTCATCTTAGTTCTTTGTAGTAATATAAAAACTTTAATAAAAATAGCCACTAACTCGACTGCTGAGCATTAACATACTAAGCAGGCGGGACCAACCTAGGTACCTTGCAATGTGTTACGTTGTTGAATTTGAGTCTTGCCTGCTTAGCAGTTAATGCTCAGCAGTCAGGTTAACGGTTATTTTTTATTGCAGTATTTTATTTTAGCCTTTTTAGTGACTTTTTGTTGGATTTATGTTGATTTCATATAGCTCGCGCAATTACGACGAATCGAGTGAGATCTTATTTGTTGAAATCTGACTATTGGTTAGGAATTTATGAGGGAACATAGAATCGGACATACTTACTTACATACATACATATATATACGAGCCAAACACATCATCCTCCATTTGGGATCCGCCGCAGTTGGGTAAACAAAATCGTGTAAGCCAGGAATAATTATTATTGAAGTTTTTTTAATAATATTATACATCACAAAACCCCAATATCCATCCGAAAAGAGGGAGTTCTACTGATTAATACGAAAAACTTTTGCTGTGGTAAAATAATTTGGCAAAAAATAATTTGGTCTGTTCCTTTCTGTTCTGTTTATAATGCCCGGCAGATAACTTGAACAAAAATCCGCGCAAACGAGATGAGTTTGCATTTGGACACGTAAGAGCAATTTTTTTTATTACTTGTTAATAAAACTAAAAAAAACTAAGTCACAACCCGCGTCCCTCGCCAATGATTCAATAAAAATGTTTAAATAAAAAATAAAACCCAACTTCGAAAGACTACAGCACTAAAAAGTTAGAAATAATTTGAATGATTGGAAGTATGTATACACGTAGGTATTGTAGAAGTATAATTTGGAGTCGGTGGTTAAAATATATGTGATGGTCATGAAACTAGGCACCGACTACAAATTATACTTCTACAATACGTGCATGTATATGTTACAGCCAAAGTAATAAATCTGGATATTATACATAATGACTGGTCATTATATATAATGTCTACTCAGTTTAGATAAAGTGATAATTATTATTAAGACAAACGTTTATTATGCTAACGTTTTATTTTGGCAAGTGTTATATAGCAAATAATTGTTTGATTAAATTTATATTTCGCATTTTGTTTGTTAGGTCAGTACACATAAGCAAAAATAGGTTCGAAGTCCTGAAACTTCGGGTGTTAGTTCTTTTTTTTTATATAAAAGCGAAAAAAATATTTCACTAAAAAACTTAGTTTTGTGTCAAACTTAAACAAGGTTGGTGCATGGAAAAGTCATAGGTACCCTACATTATGATATGGCAAAACGTGGGATACCGCCGTTTTTGCCAAACGATACTTTTAACTGAATAATTAATTTATTACTTTGTCTAGTGAATTTGGCTTTTATATATAATGACCAGTCATTATGTATAATATCCAGATTTATTACTTTGGCTGTAACATCTACATACTTCTAATTATTTAAATTATTTCGAACTTTTTAGTGCTGTAGTCTTTCGAAGGCAGTTTTTATTTGTAATTACAATTTTTTTACTTTTTTAATTTTTAGTGGGGGAGCTGGAGAAAACTAAACAAGTCACTTATAACTATAATTTACCCTACTTAATTCATTGCTTTAAAATTTGGTGTTCTCCATTTCCATCTCCAAAAGTCTTCACCAGAACATCACCAAATTAACTTGGGACTACTTTTACGCTATTTTAAGAAACATACGGATATTACTACAAGATGGGCCTCATTAGGCCTTATTTCATCATCATCATCATCATTCAGCCACAAGAAGTCCACTGCTGGACATAGGCCTCCTCCATGGATTTCCAAAAAGACCGGTTGGAAGCGACCAGCATCCAGCGCCTTCCTGCCATTTGGATGAGGTCATCTGTCCATCTTGTGGCTGGTCGTCCTACGCTGCGCTTGCCGATATGTGGTCTCCATTCGAGAACTTTTCGGCCGCATCGGCCATCAGTTCTGCGTGCTATGTGCCCCGCCCACTGCCACTTCAACTTACTAATCCGTTGGGCTATGTCGACGACTTTCGTTCGTCTATGGATCTCATCATAGAGAAATTCTGAGCATAGCCCTTTCCATAGCTCGTTGCGTGACCTTGAGCCTTCTAATGAGGCCCATAGTGAGAGACCACGTTTCAGTGCCATAAGTCATCACTGGTAACACACACTGGTTGTATAATTTTGTCTTGACCGATTGAGGTATATTAGACGAAAAGACTTTTCTAAGTTTCCCGAATGCTGTCCAGTCGAGTTGGATTCGACGATTGACCTCTTTCACGAAGTTGGACCGGCCTAGTTGGACTGTTTGTCCTAAGTATAGACGTATTTGTCTACGACTTCGAGAGTCGTTATATCTATTCGACCGAAAAAAGAATTATCGAAATCGGTTAAGGTTTGATAGAGTTATGCGAAAACATAGCCAAAAAAACGTACGCATCCAATTGATAACCTCCTCCTTTTTTGAAGTCGGTTAAAAAGAGAAGTCAAAGTTATTTGTCAGGAACTACGGTAGCTTTCAATAATAGCTGATACTTATTTCTCGATTTCGAAGTTTTTTCTAAAGTACCTAAAAGTGGTTTGTATTGACCAGTAGAACCCCCCTTCCATTTTCAGATAAATGAGGATTTTATTACAACCTGTGTACTGATTTTGATGTCGAAAGAAGCGAGTAGGCATCCCTAAAATACAATGGCTCCTACTGATGAGCAAAACCACCCTTATTTCGAGTCTATAGCGTTATTCAGGGATTGTGCTACACCCTGTACAGTAACACCCTATGTAGTAGAAAATCAGACAACTAAGAAAAAAGTAACAGTCATTGTAGGTCGTATAACCACAACACTGCCAACCTATTTAAGGGCAATGTCAATAAGAAAATCCTTAAGATATCTATTTACCACACCATTCCTCGAAGTGCCCGAGTATTTAGCTGTTTGACGCAAACAAGGAAACTCGACGCAAGGCCGCGTCCACACTGCCATATATATATACTTTACTAATAAATTGAGTTAAACTACGAACACCGTGATGTGACGTCACACGCCGCGTACGTCTGCGCGCGTGCGATGCGCTAGGGCAACTGAAATAGTGATGGCCTGCGAGGAAGTAGAGACGATCACGGTTTGAGGTCGATGAAGGTCCCACAGTTTCATCGATTTCAAATAATGATCGTATTTTAAAACGTGTTTAAGGGAAGCCAAGCGAAACCCTACTACCATAATGTCTACTCTCCATCCGGGCTGTGTTACATAAAATAACAATTCATATTTTTTTTTATAAAATTTCATGAGCATTCTATGTACATTGCGTAGCCAAGTCTTCCTACTTGTTATCCTATGGGTTAATTGACTTTGCAATGTAAATCGATTTGCCATTGTAAACCCTTAATTTTAGATCTATGAAATAGAGCCCAGATAGTACATCTGACTTACATTAAAATAATTGTTAGTGTTGAACCTTAGCCGAAAAAGGTACCATTTTCACAAACTTTGCATCACTATTGAATATTAATAAAAACCAAAAAGAAAAAAAAGGTATTTCTTGACACAATAAACGGGTTTATTCAAGTTTTTCTTTTGTTATTGCTTTTAATAGTAAGAACCCTGTTTTTGTTGAACCCCCATGGTTGTTCAACTTATTCATGGACAGTTGCCTGACTGATTTGAAAGAGAATGACTTTGGGAAAAGGATGGGTGAGCTACTGGTCAAATGCTTAATATACGCCGACGATCAGGTTTTGTTCGCATCGTCGGTTGAAGACCTGCAGACATAAGTAGCAGTAATGGATGAGGCGTTTAAAAGGAAAGGAATGAACATTAATGTGAGTAAGACAAAAGTAATCGTGTTCGAAAAAGATGATGAAATGACTGAGTGCAAGATAAGGATTAGAGGTGAAAGGGTGGAACAAGTGAAGGAATTTGTCTATTTGGGGAGCCTCTTTACCCGGGATGGCAAGTGTGAAGGTGATATAGAAAGAAGAGTAAAAGCAGGAAATTGTGTAAACGGTGCATTGCTCTCCTTTGTGAGTGGCCAAAACATCTCCAAAAGAGCTAGATTGGCTATCCATAATGGAGTGCTAGTCCCAACACTTATGTATGCTAGCGAGACTTGGGTATGGCAAAAGAAGCAAGAAAGTAGGATTAATGCAGTAGAAATGAGGTCCTTGAGAAGTATGTCTGGCGTTACTTTGAATGACAAGATACGCAATAGTGTGATTAGAGAAAGTTGTGGACTGAAAGAGGATGTAGTGACAAGAATTGAGAAAGGAATGTTGCGTTGGTTTGGACATGTGGAGAGGATGAGGGAAGAAAAATTGACAAAACAAATATATCGAGCTAATGTGGATGCAAGGGCCGGTAAGGGACGACCCAGACGGACATACTTTGACCAAATAGAGGATGTATTAACAAAGGGCAAGATAAAAAGTACCCGAAACCGGCGTGCATGCATGCAACGACTAATGAATGTTGAGGAAGCGAAAGTGATCTGTCAGGATCGTAGCAAGTGGCAGTTCCTGGTCTCTGCCTACCCCTCTGGGATACAGGCGTGAGTTTATGTTATGTTATGTTATGTTATGTTAACCCTGTTTTCTGCTTATAATGAAAACTCTGAACTAAGTAAAATAAAAACCGGCCTAGTGTGTGTTAGACTGGTTAGTGTGGAATGAAAGAAAACACAATCGTTCTGGTACATACATACATACATAATACAAAATGTGTGTGACTCTTTGTACACTAGTCCAACTCACACATTTTTTTTAATACGGGGGTGCTCGAATTCCACCACCACAAACATAACACAACGTATTAAACATAAACGGAAAATTTAATCGTATCTTACTCCTAGACACACACACTCACACACACACACACACACACACACACACACACACACACACACACACACACACACACACACACACACACACACACACACACACACACACACATACACATACACACATCAACTGGGTGAAAATAAAAATTTAAGTATTTTTCTAAAACAACCGAAACATATTCCGGACAATTTTATTTGGTTTCTGAAATATCAGTTTTAGCCACAATAATATTTTCTACCCAATTGTTGTTTTAATGCCCGCCTCCGTGAAGTAAAATTTGTTAAAATTCATTAAGAGTAGCAG
Source organism: Yponomeuta cagnagella (assembly GCA_947310995.1). Lineage (NCBI taxonomy): Eukaryota > Metazoa > Arthropoda > Insecta > Lepidoptera > Yponomeutidae > Yponomeuta > Yponomeuta cagnagella. The sequence continues at coordinate 15,931,894 of OX371270.1, read as the reverse complement.
AGGTGTAGAAAACAATTGTAAACCTATATAATACGATTATTTCTTATCGATATCAACATATACAGCAGCCCACCACTATTGAGACTCCGGCGCACGCTACGCTAGACCGCACCTGTACTGCACACCGAACGCCGATTCGGAACTACAAAAGATGAACATACTCTACTTTTGTCCTTTTCATTCTATGGACATTAAAGTGTGACAGCCGAAGAGTTTTCGACTAATCGAATCGCGAAGAATCAAGTTGCTTATGGAAATTAACATCGTAGTCGGTTAAAACATAAAAACAACACTTAGCCGTGACCACTGACCATTGCACTGCCTTTATGGTGGATGATAATGAACACAAATTATAGTGTTGTTTTAAGAAGTAGGTCTTTAATCTTATTTTGCTTAGGATAAGGGTGATTATTCATTGTATCAGCTGGCTAGCATTCGAATTTCTGTATATATTAATAAATCAAATTAATATTTTATTTTTATTATTATCCAATAGCAATATTTTTAGATGTTATTTCCACTTACTAAGCGAAAAGTTTTTCGCAAATAATCAAATTCATAAGATAACTTCTAAGAGACGGAATTTTTGAAAAACGCCAACTTTAGTTAGTCATTTACAAATATATTTTTGTTATTAACTTATTCCGGAATCACTTACTTGATTTTTTTGTTGGAAAAGTACGACCAGGTTCCGTTCTTATTGTTTAGACTCTTCCGAAAAAAATTGCAAGTAAGTGATTCCGGAATTAAAATAGTAACGTGTAGTGCTTAAGAAAGTTCCAGTTCAAAACATTTTTGTTCTACGACTTTTAATTTTTCTCTCATTTTGTATCTTTATCCTGTGGTTTATTGGTGTCTTTACTCTATAGTTATTTGTATTAACAATACCATACTCTAACTGTGAAGTAAAACATCCAACAACAACAACAACAGTGTGAGTGAAGATGTCGCCTGTATACGTCCCACTGCTGGGCACCGGAATTCTCTCAGAGAGAGAGAGAGAGAGAGAGAGAGTATGGGCTTAATTACCACTCACCGCGGATTGGCAATATCATACGCCGAAGTATGTGAACACGTCAGACACTCAGGTTTCCTCACGAAGTTTTCCTTCACGCTTAGCGAGTGCCATATGTTATACTTTAATAACATGACCAACACCTAAGCGAATCATCTGAAATCCGCAAGTAAACAAACCTGTAGTGACGAAATAGAGCAACATTTTCTAATCTTTACAACGTTTGCTGGTCACACAGCCTCGTGTTGCAAATCCTGATAACTAATGCTCCCGTAAAGTCAGGCTTGGCTAACAGAAACGTTAGTTGCTCGTAAGCATGTTAATTGACATCCACATGACCTTTTAGACCTGCTATAGACCTACCAGTATAATAATACAACTAATAGAGGGTCCCTGACCATAAAGATAACACTCGGCTTTTGATTTTGAGATACAGAACATCACGTACTACAAATAATGACTGCCTCGTTGGTCTGGCCGTTAAGGCGCTTAGCTACCAAAACAGAGGTCGTGGGTTCGATTCCCTCTGGGGGCCACCGCCATCATCATCATTCAGCCACAAGAGGTTCACTGCTGGACATAGGCCTCCTCCATGGATTTCCAAAAAGACCGGTTGGAAGCGGCCTGCATCCAGCACCTTCCTGCCACTTGGATGCGGTCATCTGTCCATCTTGTGGCTGGTCGTCCTGCGCTGCGCTTGCCGATATGTGGTCTCCAATCAATTACTTTTCGGCCCCATCGGCCATCAGTTCTGCGTGCTATGTGCCCCGCCCACTGCGGTGAGAACTGTGTCAGCGCAGTGGTAGAACGCCGACCTCACATTCGGGAGGTCGTGGGTTCGGCATGTACCAATGACTTGGTTTACTAAGTTATGTCAGTTGTGTGTTATATTTTGCGAAGATGTAGTAGCAATACCCTCGCTAAATGTGCAGGAAAACATCTTGAGGAAACCTGAGTGTCTGAAGTGTTCTCATACCTCAGCTTGAAATTGTCAGTCCGCGGTGGGCACGCGAGCTGAATAAGCCCATACACTATCTCCGATAACTCAAATATTGATAAACGCACTATAAATTACAAGGCGTTACCTTCAAGTTGTGACGTTATAGTTAGAGCTCTACTCATGGCGCATTGCTACCACGGGACTAGAATTACGTTTGGACAGTTTGTATCATGAAAAGTATTAACCGTAGAGAGAAAAATAAGCACGGTTATTTTATCTTTTAACATGGCATATAGTGGCAATACCACTCGCTAACGGTGAAGGAAAACATCGTGGGAAACATGAGTGTCGGAGCTTTTCACGTACCTCAATGGGCACGCGTGGTGATTAAGCCCATACTCTCTCTCTGAGAGAAGGCCTGTGCCCTACAGTGGGACGTATAGAGGCTGCTTATGAATGCTCATGAACATGGCATCTCCAATGAGATTAAAACATTATTTGTGCGTGTTCTCCATTACTTACTAATAATTTCTTTTTTCAATAAGCGCTGGTAGCCTAGTGGTTTGAATATTGGACTCTGAAGCGGGAGACCCAGGTTCGATTCCCAGTGCGGGCATGTACCTATGACTTTTCTTTCTAAGTTATGTACATTTGTGAAGTTGTAGTAGCAATACCACTCGCTAACTGTGAAGGAAAACATCGTGAGGAAACCTGGGTGTCAGAGCTAATCACATACCTCAGCGCTTGAAATCGCCAATCCGCGGTGGGCGCGCGTGGTGATTAAGCCCATACTCTCTCTCTGAGAGAAGGCCTGTGCCCTACAGTGGAACGTATATAGGCTGCTTATATATATTATATATAATTTCTTTTTAATATTGAAGTCGTCCTCATCCTCAGCCATTTGACGCCCACTGCAGGACATAGGCCTCCTTCATGGTTTTCCTAACCATGAGGGGTTTTGCCATAATCGCCACGCTTGGCAGGCGGATTGGCGATCGCAGTATGCGGTTGGAATCTCAGGAAGACGCTGCTGCCCGTCTCCTGGCAATTGATTTACTTGGTCGCCTTCTACGACATCCATGGAAGGAAATGGAGGGACGCTATTCTTAATCCGGCGCCACACGGATAATAATATTGAATTATGGATCTTCAATCTGTCTTTATACTAGTATGCAGATAAATTGATAGAGATAACAATTATTATGGCAGTAAAAAGGTAAAACTGTTCTTTTTTAAAAGAAAGAAAGCAAGAAGACATTTATTTCGTGCCATTTAAATAACTACGAGTACAAGTTGAAAATAAACACTCTTACTCATATACTGCTGGTAGCTATTAATTACAACGATATGACTCATAAGCCAAGCACCAAATGGTGACTACCATATACGTCACTTTTTAAACATGGAACACGTGGTGTAATCTTTTGTTTAATTGTTTGATCAGATGACAGTATTTGAGACAGTAGTTTGAGAAGTCTCCTGACTTCGTGGTCATGTCACATGGATTCCCTCCCATATAAAACAAAAACATGATTTCTCCTGTTTGATTTTGTAGTCAAAGTTTTCCACACAGTAAAAGTCAGTCGAAATCGCCATAATATTATCAACTGTTCCGTGCTAAATTAGCCGATAAAGTTTTTATTTCGCGAATGTCTTAAGCGAACGTCTTAAGTGGTTAGTATTGACGAATGAAACCTTTCATAAAATTTAGTTATATTTTACTAACAACACAAAACTTTTTGCATAAATAAACACGGCTGTAAAGCCACTCCAGGTAGAGTTTGTGTTTGGAAACCACGTCTATTATTATCATTATTAATACTTTTATTGCACTTAAATTAAATGTACAATGCGGCGGACTTCTGTTCTAGGAGCTTTCCTCAAATATATACTTTTTTAATAATTTGTTTATTGAGTTCGCGCTTTACGTGCTCTATCGATGTCGCCTTCAGTAAATCATTGTCTTGGGTACATATAAGAATGTCCATTTTATGTAACACATACGGTTTTAAGCATTGTCTGTCAAACAGCGCCACGGCAAAGCCGAAAAACCGCAAAAATAAAAAATAAAATCATAAAAAAAAACTAAATTCGTAGAGCAAAAGTTGTTGCAAATGACAAACTCTAACTGATATTTTCAGGAACAGTGCAATTTAAAAACAACCCTGTGTAGGAAACCGATTCAACCTGAATTGTCAAATAAAAACTTCAATTAAGGTGAACGCCAGCCCGCAACACCGACAAATCGCAACATAAAATAAAGCAAAAAAATGCTTTTTAAAATGTCCCTGAACTCACATCCGGGGAGGGAAGCAAAGTTGTAGCGTCTCCTGAATACAAATTACATAACATTGATTCACGGCGGACGCACGGAAAGTCCCAATCCAATCGAAAACTTTCCTTCGGGGGATAACCCTTGGATTTAATCCATCAGTAATACGAAAATTGATGTAAAAACCTCCTCTTGCACCCCAGTACACGAGGCTACCCGCTGTCCATACAAACTATAACAAGCTCTCGGAAAGATTTTCAGATTTTCCCCCGCGCAGAATCACTGTCGCGCTCGTCAATCGAAACTGAGACGTGTGGCTTTGACGCAAAGACGTAAATCCGATTGGCTTCGAGGATTATTGGAAGCAATTCCGTTCGGAAAGAACTGGGATACGTGATCTGGTTCCTCAAAACGGCGGGAGAATGTCGAAGGACGCTGAAAGGGGAGAGTAAAAATTATCGACAGTTTATTTACCTTTTACCGCGAGTTTCGCTTTTCTTTTTTTATGGGACGTCGTAAGATTAAAGTTGTGGCTGCCAGGATTGAATGTTATGTGAGGTTTTGTTTCCAAGTAAAATAGCAATCCCGTGCCAGCTAGATCTTAAAAAAACTTGTTACTTCCATTCCTTTACCCCCGACGAATAAGTATTATTGAATCTCAGAGCGAATTTTATATGAAGCCAAACGTATCATAAGAACCTTTTCAAATAAATGACCGATGTATATACAAGGTATAATGAAATCTTCATCTCTTTCGGGGGTCCTATGTGTCATGGTCAATGCAAATAACTTTTTCTAATTAAAAATATGTGAAACATATCAGCTGTTCCATGTGCAGAATATTCTTTTTATAAGGTGCAAGCGGCATTACTTAAGCAGCCTATTATACGTCCCACTGTAGGGCATAGGCCTTCTCTCAGAGAGAGAGAGAGAGAGAGTATGGGCTTAATCACCGCGCGTGCCCACCGCGGATTGGTGATTTCATGCGCTGAGTTATGTGAATAGTTCAGACACTCAGGTTTCATCACGATGTTTTCCTTCACAGTTAGTGAGTGGTAATGCCACTATAACTTCACAGTTGTACATAACATAGAAAACGAAGTCATAGGTACATGCCCGCACTGGGAATCGAACCTGTCTCTGTCACAGCTGTCAGTGGTATTTCTTGTATACACAATTGGTCAATTGACAGCTGTTAACAGTAGATTAACAGCGTGTTAGTGTACGAGAAACTGGGGGTAACAGATTCTTCGTGTACGTGAAACATTTTATTTTATCATTTTATCTTTACTGTGTTTAATTTGTCTTTCTGCGCTACATTTTTTTTTCTTTGCCTTTGATTGCAAAACTTTCAGAAGCTTCCTATATCTACAAGTTAGTTCACTAGACGTTACTTACCTTTCATTAACTACCACCGCCAAAATAACACCTTAAATATACTCACGAAATAATAGTGAAGTGATAGCATCGCGTTTGAAGCACATTGTCTCTCCCTCCCATTGTGTGGTTACTTCAGGATTGTTCTAAGCTGAATTAATAGAACTTAAAACTACCTTAAATACATAATATTGTGATCCCTGTCTTCTTACATGCAGTACTAAGCTGGAGCTCACCAAAGTTGATATCAGAGACGTCGCTGAAGGTTTTCTAGGTGACATTTTGAACTCTACTCACAAAGTAATAGTGCCAAATCGTTGCACACCAGACCTTAATTCAGACACTTTTATTAGAACAGGTCTACACCTGTTTTGGTGCTCTATTTCATGCTGCTGCTGCTACAGGCAGAAGTCACACTTAAACCACTTTAATTAAGGTCTACCTTTCGGAGTGTAAGTGTCACCCAGCCTACCAAACGTTGGGCCACCAAAAGGAGTCTAAATGGGAGGTTATAATAGAAGTTGGGGACTACTAGTGTGTGCTAACCCCCAGATCCATTGTGCTCTGATTTATCAGCAAAGAACAATGATAAATCAAATTGAAATTGGCGCTGCCGCGTGCAATGTAAGGGGATTTGCCGCGACTATTTGGGGGTAGCAAATAAGGTGTAATCTTTCACAAAGCAACTCAAATGAAACTGTAAATGAACAGCAAATTATTACATAATTTTAATATTAAATTATCTCAATCGCCTAGTTTTCCATCAAGGTCCCTATTCCTCATTTTTGTGTTCAATAATAAAAAATGTTAGAATGTAACAGCGGCCTTAACTTACATTTTTTTTAAATGAGCTGAGTTTTTTACGTAATATGTCACCACTTAGATTGTGAATTGTAGTTTATTTACAAATCCGTGGCACTGAAATTACTTTTTTTTGCGTTTGTGACCTTTTTTTAGGATTTAAGCAAACCTCTGTTAAAGGGTTAATTGTATATAAATAAAAATAATAAAAAATCGGCCAAGTGCAAGTCGGACTCGCGCCCGAAGGGTTTCGTACCGTTAGACAAAGATATAATTTGAAAACAGCGCCATCTATAAAATCCAACAAGAAACGTTTAATATTGACATTTAACGACCTGACATCGGCGCTGTGAAGGTTACATAGATGGCCGCTAGATGGCGAGCGCTGTCTTTAGACAACTTTTTAGTATAGGTTATTACAGCGGCAACAGAAATACATCATCTGTGAAAATTTTAACTGTCTAGCTATCACGGTTCATGAGATACAGACCGGTGACAGACAGCCAGACAGGTAGACAGACATACGGACAGTGGAATCTTAGGGGTAGGGTCCCTTACCCCTTTGGGTACGGAAATCTAAAAATAATCTGCAAAAACATAAGAATTCCAAGAAGAGGAATCTAGTATATTGTATAATAATATTAATATAATATTTTAAATTGATTTTGAGTTCCTCCTAAATTGACACTTTCGGAAGAGAGTTCATGCGATTTCCCACAGAACAGTTTCTAAGGAAGTTCGCGGTAGTACTGTCTTCGGTGCAGCTTAGCGTCTAAATTAAACCAGCTTAATTGTTTATTGCACATTTGAGCGGTAGACAAGGGCACGGATGTATTTCACGATCATTAAAGTAGGTAATAAGAAAGTTGGAATAGGTACGACCATTGTCGGTTTGCAAAATAATAAAACATAACATAAACTCACGCCAGTGTCTCCGATGGGTAGGCAGAGACTACGATCTGCCACTAGCCACGATCCTGTCAGATATATTTCGCTTCATCAACGAATTTTCTTATCTTAATGGCTGTCGGCCCGCTGTGGGTGAATGCCACTAAAAGGGATACTAATTGTTACCGCAAACTTGGCCTTTGCATCTACGTAATGAGATGATTTATACAGCGTTCAAAAAAAGTTCTGACCTGGCGACCGCGGACCGGACGACGCATTGTAGGAAGGCCCCCAGATGGTCTGAAGACCTGGTTACGGGGGCGAGAGGCTTATGTCCTGCAGTGAGCATCAAATGGCTGATGATGATGATCATGACAATACAACGTCCGGTGGACCATTCGGACGTTGCAGTGCCTGGGACATTGTTTTTTAGATGGAATAGGCTCGCCCAGCACCTATACCAGCCTGACAACTTAGTCGCCCTAGCTCACAGGAAAGACAAGTTGATACGTGCGGAGGCAACCAAGCCGCAGGTTTCCTCACGATATTTTCATTCACCGTTAGCGTGTGGTATTGCTACTACAAATTCGCAGATGTACGTAACTTTGAAAACAAAGTCTGGGAATTGAACCTGGGTCTCTCTCTACCAACTAGAATACCACCGCTTCGTCAGTAAAGCCTAGTTTCCTTGTTTTTCACCAAACAATCCATATTTATTATACTGCTTTTGTTTTTAAAATTGTCCTCAGCACGGGTTATTGCAACAAAAATAATATAATCATGTAGGTACAGCGATATCATGCCGATGTAAAAACCTAACTGCAAAGTGGGTTACTCGGGGCAGCAAGTGATGTAAATTGCTTCGGCCAGATGTCGCCGCCTATACGTAATACAGAGAAGTTTGTAAAGAGGCGCACAATTTCGCCGATGCCTGCACTTGCCCATTAGCTCAGTTGGGAGAGTGCTGGCACGGTTAGCCAGAGGTCGCGGGTTCAAGTCCCGGCATAGTTGGAATTTTTAGCCTCTATATAGCTTTTGAAAAATCTGTATTTATGTTATGTTTTGACATTGGAAATGTCTTTTCCTGATGTTATAGAAGCAATAAATAAAGATACAATGAATCAAGTGAACAATAAATATTGGCATACTATTCGGCAGGGATGGCTTACTGATTCCAAGTTGTACGAAGCTGCTCATTGCAACACTGATGAAGCATTAGTCCAACAAATGTTAGGTGAACTTAAAGTGGCTGAAACAAAAGCTATTAATAGAGGTAAAACCTTGGAAAAGAGAGTCATTAAAGAAATAGAAAAAAAACTTCACAATGAAGTGCAAGAATCGAGTTTTGTGTTAATAAATAGCTTGATGGGTGCTTCACCAGATGGAATAACTCAAGATCATGTGATTGAAGTTATATGTCCCATCTCAGCCAAAACATTTCAAACATATATTAGAGGTAAATAGGGGTGTGCTAAATATAAAGCACAAATAAATCTCCAAAGGAAAGCAACTACGATTATAGATTAGCTGTAATCACAAAATTACTGCCACCGCCTTCCCCTCCGACTAATGTTGTTAGTAACACAGTTACCAGTAACAATGTTGTCCACTTGCCAAGCCAGCTTACTCGCGATACTAGTGGCAACACCAAAAGAAGAAGATGTAAGCATTGTTGGGACACGACAAAAATTCGGAAAAATACATTGTGTTATTGTCCAAATTGTCCTACAAATCCTGGCCTCTGTATGGAGTGTTTTAGAACATACCATAAATATAAAAAAAAATTAAGTACATATTTTACACACACGCAGTCAGATCCTACTACCACACAAATAGACAGACATACCCCTACACGCAAACAGCAGACATGCCCTCACACACAACAGACAGACACGCTCCAGTGTTGGCTCAGATTTCACGAAAAAGTGCGATCCCCTTATATCTCAGAAAGTTGTAAAGTTATGATACTAAAAAAAATCTCAGAAGATGCGTAATTACGAGAGCTGCAAGGGCATACAGAATTATTCGAGAAAATAAAAAAAGAAAAAGGTTATGGCCGACATAGTGAAAAAACATATATTTTTATCCTAATTCTCGATTTTGGCGCTCGATATTTTGAAAACAAAGAATATATCAAAAATTTGAGAACAATTCCTCTGGAAAAGTCAGCTACAATTTGAGCCTAAAACTAAGACGAAAGGGATAAAGGTTTGCCCTGTAGCCTAACCTTTTTGAAAAAAGTCAAAAAGTCAGAACGACATTTTTCACACGACGTTTATGACTCGATTCATTTCCAATGTGCTCGATAGTTGTGTGAGGCACGAAATCTGTAATTTTTTTTATGGAACTCTTATAAAACGGCGTCACCGATTTTTATGATTTTTTTTGTGTATATTTGTTAGATCTGACAATAGGTCGTAGGAATAAGCCACAAAAAAAACTCCTTAAACTTTAATCGAATCGAAAGTTACAGCCTTTACCTGACCAATTCGTATGTCCTACGTGACTACGTGTGATCAATAAAGCGACGGGGGACCTCTGAATATCAATATCAGAAAATTAACTCAGTTTTTAGCTTTCAAAATAGTTTATAATTTTTTTAATGGTTTTTTTTAATGAGAAGGTATGAACGATGTATTAGCAAAGGGCGAGATAAAAAGTACACGAAACCAGCGTGCGCGCATGCAACGACTAATGCATGTTAATCGATCGAAAGAGATATGTCAGGATCGTAGCAAGTGGCCCTGGTCTCTACATACCCCTGCGGGATACAGACGTGAGGTAATGTTATGTAATCTTATCGCTCTACAAGACAACCTTTGTATTGGGTGAATAACTGAAGTCAAGATTTAACGTAAGTACTTAAAATACTGTCGGCTATTGTTGGTCGAACTCTTCCGATAATATTTCAGTAATCTTCAGAATCCGGACTCGTTTAATATTGTGCAGTGCTTACAAAGTACGAGAATTTTTGGTTATTAACATATCAAAAATGGATGCGTAACTTTCAGCGACTTTATAGAAAAGAGCGCAGAGCGATATAAACAAGTGCTCTGCTTGTTCGAGATACAGATGTTTTATGCGGGTTAAGAGAAAGCTTAATAATTGCATTGAGATTCCTCAGAAATGAGTATTCGGCAAACAACACTAGAGGTATGTATGTCTTGAAAGAGTGCAATAAATAGGCGTGATTTTGAACCTCAATCATCAATGACCTTCAGATTAGATTAGATTTATACTCTTTATTGCACACCATATATTATAAAGATACGTGAAAAATCTTAAATATCTAAGTTACATATTATACAACTATTGTCTTTAAATATAGGGCAGATGATTTATGCAGGGTTTTAATCAGTATTTTTAAGCCGTCATTTCTCAAGAAATGTTCCAATGAAACAAAGTGTTCATAATGATGGAGCTAATACGTGGCATCTGGGAAAGGCTTTACCCGGTATAGTGCTTTGTACAATGGACGAGATTGGCAAAGGACTGAGAGGGTTGGAAGAGCTATGCTATACTTTTAATCCTATGTTATATAAACAAGTGCCTCTGGAAACTCCCAAAATTACTATATTTACTTATCCAGTGACAAAACCAGGTATCTTCCTACCCCTCAAAGATACAGGCGTATGCCTTGACGCAAGTCGCACTAAGTAGTTTCAAGTTAACGTTCTATCAGTGGATGTTCAGTGGTCGCACAGTGCGGTCAGATCACCAGTGATTGATGCCGCCCCGTGACGCGCGCTCAATCTGCTAATAGCCCCCGACCCGCGAACGTTGATCTATGATGCGATAGATGAGCCGGGCCGGGAGGTGTCACGCAATTTTAGTTTTATTGTGCTTTAATTGGGGGACCAAGTGGCGGTTTTTGGTTGGCGACGGGAAAAATTACGGCCATAAGCTCTTTTTGCTGAGAGTAAAGCTGTACGGACAAAAGTGCATTTCAGAACACACAAGTGTCATCCAAACACAGATAAAAAAAATTCAAGTTTCTAGTTACTGAATGTTGATGAAGCGAAAGAGATCTGTCAGGATCCTCGTAAATGTAAATGATTTTCCGTTTATGGTTCAAAACATGTCAGACATAGTATTATTTGCAGATGACACGTCGCTTATTTTCAAAATTAAGAGAGAATAAAATGACGTTTGTGACACAAATAATGCACTCAGGACGTTGTTGCGGCTGCCCCGCTACTGCAGCGCATCGGGCATGTTCGCTGACGCGCGCACTGACGACTTTTACTCGATAATGCGCAAGCGCGGCGCGTCACTTGTGCGCAGGGTGAGGGCCAGTCGCAACACCATCCTGGCTATGCTCGCCGATAAGGTAAATTGTGTCTACATAAACCATTGCTGTCAATCTTCAAGTGGCAAGCAATGACAGTGCGTTGTCGTTACCGGAATAAGAATAATGTACTAACACTAGAATAAGATCACTAACAACTTTAAATGAATTTTTATATTTAAAATAAAATTAATTGAATTTAATTGAAATGCTCTCTCTCACGTTGGGACAGTTCACTTGTTCGCTTCTAATAATTTATTGTTATTTCAAAAAAGACAAAATGTATAAGTGTCACCAAATGTCAAAATAGTTGACAGCAACGTTATATTGGGGAATGACAAACTAGACCTTGTAGAAGAAACTGTATTTCTAGGCATCACAATTGATGCAAAGCTTCAGAATAGATAATTTGGCAAGTAGGCTCTGTTCTGCAGTATATGCAGTCAAAATAATTCAGAAATTAACCAACGGTCGCAATTGCTAGGCTTGTTTATTGTTACTCTCATAGTAGTATGTCCTTCGTCTTGCAGAAGAGAGCGATCAATCTCATTTATGAGCTAGACAGTAGAGATTTGTTAAGTGATTTCTTTAAAAATACTAACATCCTGACAGTTCCTAGTCGGTATATCTGAGAATATTATGTACGTCAGGAAAATATCAGTAATTTTAAAACTGTAGGCAGTAAATACTAGAAATAAACATAACATTTCGTACCCAACATTTAGGCTGGCAAAGGTTAATACATTTTTTATACATACTTTAGATAGATAGATAGATAAATCATTTATTTGTGCTTAGAGAAGTTAGATACACACACACATAAAGTAATAAGTAGGTAGATTAAAGTTGATGACATACAATTTGACATGCAAACTTTATGGGGCATTGTAAACGTTTCTACAGTAAGATCCCTGAAGACATAATAAACTTGCCAGAAACGCGGTTAAAAAATGTGTAAAGCGCACTGTGTACCAATGGGGCTGCTATAACATTTATAACATTAAAGATTACTTGGATATCAAAGATATCTTTAATTAAAGCCAGTTCAGTGCATTAGCACAAGGTTTTAGAATAATATTTGAGCTTTGTTCACCAAAATGATGTAGCTTTTAAAATGAACACCTAGTTTTACTTGTAACGTTCAATAAGTCACAGTTTTTGTGTAAGTAATTTAATATGAAAAAATTGAAATTGCGAATTAAAATTGAAAATTGAAATTGGTCGTGACAGACGTGGCAGACCCTGGTCTCTGCTCATCCCTCCGGGATACAGGCGTGAGTTTATGTTATGTTTTGTGTTTTACAAGATCTTAAGATCTTACGTTCTGTTAACATGCTCGCATAATTCTAATTAAGTACTGTATTTTTTTTTTATTGAGCTCAGAGAAGCACCTAATTAGCTATTGTTAATAAATTATTTTATATATAATACCCGAAAAATAATTTGACCAAACTTTCTTTGACTTTGCACGGGCATATTTTGGGTCTCATTAGCGAGGGACGCGGGATATGACTTAAAATTCAAATCAAGAAATTTACCAACTTTTGTTAAACAAATTGCCTTTATGCGAGAAGAGCACACACTCCAGCCCTCATCTTACATCGGAGGTCGACCCCAAACAAATAGAGATGGAAGAAAGGTAACGATCTCAGCAATTACTTGCGATTCCTTTCCCACTCAGTGAAATGGCGGCGATCAAGATTCAGGGGTCCTTTGATCGGTGTCGGAAACGGTTTCCGGGTTCCGTAGGTGCACCGGTGAGATTGGTAATCTATCATTTAGGCTACAGGCTGCGAACGTGGAGATTTGTAAGGATTTCCCCGACGCTTGTATGCGCTGATTAAATCAGAACGTCGGGCGGTGGGAACTTTGCATCTGGGTTTTGAATCACACACTTCATACTGTTTCAACAGAAAAACTGTTTAACTGTATACGTGTTTTTAAAATAGACAGGGTTTTTCACGGAGTTTCAGAAATATGCCTTGTCATTTGTTTTGATTGAACTATTATAGAGCAAATTCTTACGGTGTTATTTATAAGATACACGATTTTTTAAAACGCCGATTAAAATAATCTGTGGTGGAGATTTTACAAGTCGCAACCACAGATTAACCCATTACCGCAAGGATGAAAAAATAATAAGTAAGTAAATAGTAGGTAAGGCTTACGAAAAATACAAATAAAAATGTAAAAGTAAGTATGTTATTTTACGAAATAGTTTTGTTCCAAATATAAAAAACCATGCACTCAGGGTATATGTATATATATTAACTTTAAATAGTTGAAAATTGTATTATGAGTGGCTTATTACTACGGGATTTTTCGTAACAAAGTTGAGAATATATTATCATACACGATGCATTTTGATTTTTCTCTCAATCTCAAATCTCAATAAAACCAATAAATATCTCGCAGCAAGGAACAACACATTGTCACTCTTACTGAAATGTCGACCCGAATGATTTGGCGGCCGAGGTGGCTAGCAAAAATCAGTTTAGCGTTAATATATATTAATGCTAATATATATTTGAAATATACCCTCATCATCATCAACCCATTATGTCCCCACCGAGGGGCACGGGTCTCTTCCCTGAGGAAGGTATAGGCCATACTCCACCACGGGGGCCAAGTCCGGATTGGTGGAGGCTTGTAGACTAGTGGCTCGTCTACTGTCAGAAGTTGTCAAGCCGCCCTAAGGCCTCTGACTTGGCTTAACGACTGCCATCTATCAACGGCAGCCGGCACCAACAACTTAACGTGCCTTGCGAAGCACGGAACCACTCGGAAAAATGCCACTTGCGTTAGGCATAGACGGCGACCCATCCATGCACTGAACGCGCCCTGTGTTGCTTAACCTTCGTGATCGTTTAAGATCACTCAGGCAGCCGGGGCTACGAGCGATTCGAGCGAGCAATATACCCTCAGCTAACAAATAAACTTTAATTTGTCCTCAGACTCGGTTTTAATCTGTAGAATTCTAAAGGCCCCGATCGCGCCACCACAACAATTTATCGTCTGACAGGTTAATATAGCGCTAAGATTTTTTTTTGTAATTGTTCCAAATCTGGAACAGTATGCGGTAAAGGGTATAAACTGATTCTAAGGTGTGTTTTTGAGGAATCGTATTTTTACAAATAAGGCCGTTAGAATATAGTGGAAACTCCATTTGTTATTTCACGGGATACTCTGGGATACTCGTACAGTCTTATACATTTCAGTTGCAAAGTGATTTATAAAGTAACTGAGTAGAGAAAATACGTGAAAAGGTTAATGTGCTCGACGTTATTTTGTTATTGCTTGATGCACAATAAAATTGTAAGATGAAAATTAACAAAATCAAATGGATCTCCAAAATACCTTTGGAAGAACTTGAGTAAAAAAGGTATTAGTCATGTTAACCGGAAATATGATAAAGTGGAGCTATTATTCCTATGTGCTACGTCCAACACATCAACGTAGATTAGCTGGAAGAAAATACCACCTAGTATTAAGCTCGCTTTTGTTTTTTTAGTGCAATAAAGAATTTTTCAATTCAGTTCAATTCAACACAATGTATCCCATGTAATGTCCTACAACACATTATGAAGGTATTTCATTAGTGCTATCTGTATAGTCGCAAACCATTGTGCGTATCGCTACGTTACGTAACAATTGACGATCAAAACCATGAACAAAACATCCCAGCCTATTGAGCCTTGATGCTGTAGAAATAGAGTTCCGTTTTGGACGTTTAAGTTACCAATAGAGATATTGATACATGAATCGCCCGAGGACATTACATATGTTCGCTATTCAAAGGATCGATTGTACAGCGAGCTTTGGCAAAGTCCTCGCTCAGAGCGAACAAGGAACGTTTTTGGGCGCGAAATTTGTGTTATAGTCACGTTCCGCTTTACGCTGTAAGTGGTTACATCTGGCGTTGTTTATTATACGTGTAGTATTTGGATGACTTACAAGTACAAGGAATGGAAGACTGTCTTAAAATTTAATCGCAATGACACAGAACTTATACCATGGGGACGTAGCAAAACTATGAAAATATGAAAAAAAAAACCGGCCAAGTGCGAGTCGGACTCACGCACGAAGGGTTCCATTGTCTTTACAACATCAGACACAAAGATCGAGAAAAAACGGCAAAAAATCACGTTCATTGTATGGGAGCCCCGCTTAAATATTTATTTTATTTTAATTTAATTACTTATTTTTGAAACTAATATAAAACTAAATATTCTGTAAATACTACAAGCATCTACCTGTTGCCGTTATTAATATTGAGCAATAACGGCAATTTTTTTTTTAAGTTTTTAGCATTGGTTATTATAGCGGCAACAAAAATACATCATCTGTGAAAATTTCAACTACCTAGCCATCACGGCTCATGAGATACAGCCTGGTGACAGACAGACAGACGAACAGTGAAGTCTTAGTAATAGGGTCCCGTTTGGCACGCTTCGGGTACGGAACCCCAAAAACCACAAGAATATTTTTTTCTGCGCTTTACAGGTCTCGAAAACTGTTACTTTTAATTGCATAGTAAACGTTTTGTAATAAGGGCTTAGACTCATAGAAATATAATTTTACGAGATAACTCAAATACCTATTAATCAACGTTTCTTACTTAGGAGGAGTTGTTGTGAGAAAACATATAATCGGACATACCTTCACACACATATACATATAGGAGCCAAACACACTACCCTCATTTTGGGCTCTACCGAAGGCAGGACTAATCTTTTAGAATCATAATTTTCCACAAAACTTTCAGAAACACTTCAACATCAAGAAAATAGGTACGCCTTAATTCCCCGCGAAAGATGATTCGCTTGCACTGAAAACCCTTGCCTAATTGACTTCATACAGTTAATTGCACAATCGCACTACGTCATGGTCCCTTCTGTTCTTGAAATTTGCCTAGTCAGGGTAAAACCGCTATAGGTTTTGTGAGCGACTTAGCTTGGAACACAAATTTTAACCCGTGTAAATTGAGCTGCGTTTTGTTTGGCAGTGAGTTCAAGTTAAAGAAGCTAGCTGTATGATGAGTTAATGGATGCGATAGTTGAAGCTAGTGAGTTTTCTCTCAGACAAACCATTTTGTTTGTGCCATTTGTGGCCACCCTAAGGGATCGAAAAATAAGAAATTTAAGGTCCTGGTACTCATTATGGTTGATGATCTTTAAAAAAGGAGTCTTCAGCCTGAAAAAAGAGATGTGCAATGTTTTAAGAAGTTATTAAAAAATTTAAAAAGAAAAACATATTTTCTCTAGTAATTGTAATGATACCTCTTTGTTCGTTGTGGTGGCTAGCTGGCGCAGCCGTCTGGTTTGATTTTGAATTGAAGGGAAATCGTAACATTGGTGTCAGTTAATTACTGGAAGTAGACAGGAAGTTGAAAAGATAAAATAAAAAGAGTAATTATTTGCTAATACTCCGTTTTATTTACCTCGTCGTCACAGTACATTCAACGGCACTTAAACTCGTTTGTACTCTACTAAGTTACATTATAGGCGTCTTTGCAACAGGAATGTTATCGACAGTACAAGCAAATAAATCTTATTAGTACGGAATTAAGGTTGACAACTCCGCTTATTCTGCAAAACCATTATGTCAAGTTGAGATGCAATTTCCTTCAGAAATCCCTTCACAAACAAATGAGAGCGTCTTCAAAACTGTAATAATGCCCAAGTTGATGATAAATTCGCGTAATTCCCGCTGTGCCGGTAAGAAAACTTGTTTAAGAGGCCGCGGGTTTGCTTTGGAGGTGTAAATTTTGTCAACCACCCACCGTGGTGCGGGCCACGAGATAAATTTTGTTATTATTACGATAGACTAATCTATATAGCAATTATATCTTATATAGATTATGCTAGATTATGTCTCGCTACAGCATCTACTACTTTTTGTAATGTTTGGCACTAATAAATATTTATTCTCTAATATTCGATATACTCATACAGACGTGAATGATCTTTACATCGACCCTGACTTCGTAGAGGTGTAAAATGGTTTCAATAATATGAGCAAGCTGCGTTATCTATCAGAAAAACCGACTAAGTTCGTATCGGGCCACACGCAGTGTAGGGTTCCGCAGTTGGCCGTTAAAATATGCGGACTTTGAAGGAGGGGGTTTGTTGATAATATAATATACGTTTAGCTTAGACAAATGATCCATAGTTGTTAGTATAAGCTTAACCTGTTTTAGTAAACATAAAATAAATCAGATTTAAAATTCTATTGGGACATTGAGACATGCATTTACATCCAATGCCTCAGGATGGGACAGTCAACCTTTTCCGATATGGTAAGAAGAATGCCGTTGGAACTATCACGCACCCTGCGCAACAGAGAGGCTGTTCTGTTCCTGAACAGATATAATATATGTGGATTAGATATGATATAAGGATTTTGTTTTAATTGTATTAACTATCTGCTCTAGAAAACTGAAAACTTCATCAGTCATTTTCAATGGAAATTGTACGAACTTCTCCTTTTATAAGTTGGCTGATCATTTATTCACTGACTCGTAAGGTCTCATTAGCTGTGATAGTTTTCCTTTCAACTTCACTATTATGGTCTAAATTATTTTCTCGTCTCTATAAACAACTGTGTAGCTGGGAGATGGTAAAGGAGGGCGTTTTACTCTAAAACAATTGATTTGTTCTTTAATACTGATTATTAAATATATTTCGCAAATTATGAAATATTATTTCGCAAACGAATCCCTCGAAAAATGGTTATCTTAAATCCACAATATTTTTAAGTAACCAATTCAACAATATCCTGTACTCACAAAAAATATCATCCCAAATTTAGTTGTAGGGGAAGGCCTCAAGAAAACATTAATCTTCTCTAAGTTAAGCAGCGGATAGATAGATAGACACACGGAAGGACATGTAGAAACTACAAGGGTTCCTTATTCACTACGGATTCCTAAAAAGGACTAATTACGAAGACCGATTTTGATCAGGAATGCGTTACCTCTTCTTCGAAGATTAAGATTTATTTCCGGGTTTTATCACTAATATATAAAAATCTGGCGTCACAGGGTTTGTTATCAAACTCCTTCGAAACGACTCCACCGATTCTTATGAAATATTTTGTGTATGTTTGGTAGGTCTGAGAACAGGTCGTAGGCTAATTAATATGGCAAAACAACGTTTGCTGAGTCAGCCAGTATACTATTAAATTGCAATGGTACTACTCTATACCTACTATAGGAAATACACTATATATGACACTTTTACATATTACCCTTCTCACCATAGAGGAAAAACAAACCTAATTTTGAAAACATAGTAGGTCATCATCATCATCAGCCATTTGACGCGCACTGCAGGACATAGGCCTTCTTCGTGGTTTTCATAGCCATGAGGGGTTTTGCCATAATTGCCACGCTTGGCAGGCGGGTTGGCGATCGCAGTATGCGGTTTAATCTCAGGAAGACGCTGTTGCCCGTCTCCTGGTAATTGATTTCCTTAGTCGCCTTCTACGACATCCATGGAAGGAAATGGAGTGACGCTATTCTTAATCCGGTGCCACGCGGAACGGTATGGAATGTATTACACCTTAATGTATTTTTTTTATTTGTTCGGCAGGTCCCGATTGGCGCCCCTCAGGTTCGAAACCTTCAAAAAGGTCACGTGTATCAGCGTGTGTCTGTCCTAGAAACGCTGGTCTCCTAGCTCACCGGCCATTTATTTGGGTCTAATAAACTAGGAACTCTATTGTGCTCCCACTCGGCTACCAGTGATATTCGCCCGAATGTATTACGTGGTGGTTTTAATGGATAACATAAGCTTAAGCCTGCCTCATTGGTCTAGCGGAGGTGTACTTGATTTGCATAAATGGCTTCACTTTGGATGTATTTCCATGTTTGTGATGTTTGGCTGGTAACTATAACAAATGGTATAATTGTTATATTCTTTTCGTTGCACTAACCCATGCTGAGGACAATTGCAAAAACCTATTTATAGGCTAAAATTCCACCCATGCAAAATCATTCCGATGTAAAAACCTAA
Source organism: Yponomeuta cagnagella (assembly GCA_947310995.1). Lineage (NCBI taxonomy): Eukaryota > Metazoa > Arthropoda > Insecta > Lepidoptera > Yponomeutidae > Yponomeuta > Yponomeuta cagnagella. Next base: position 15,912,298 of record OX371270.1, on the reverse strand, counting down.
CTGCAAAGTGGGTTGCTCGGGGCTGCAAGTGATGGAAATTGCTCCGGCCAGATGTCGCTGCCCGTACGTACTACAGAGAAGTTTGTAAAGAGGCTCGAAATTTCGCCGATACCTGCACTTGCCCATTAGCTTAGTTGGGAGAGCGCTGGCACGGTTAGCCAGAGGACGCGGGTTCAAGTCCCAGCATGGGTGGAATTTTTAGCCTCTAAATAGGTTTTCAAAAAAGGGTATAATTGTTTGGGATACGGGACTTGTTATTGTGTTGTGTGGAAGTTATTAATGATTGAAGGTTATTTTAAGTTTAGATTTAATACAAATGCTTTTTGTAGAAAAAAAATTTAGGCACAAAATTATTAATTCTTACAAAAAGAGCAATAAAAATTAAAAGTAGTTTGGCCTTTCTTTGAACAGAAGTTGCTCAATTGTGAAGCAACTCGTAGGTCTATCCACAGCGCTACCATCACGCCCAAAATAAAATAATTGCTCGCAAAATACTATCATAGCTTAGCAACCACCCTGCGCTCGCCCTGGCAAGCTATCGAGTGCCTAATCTCGAAGTCTGCCCTCCGTAAAATTTAATCCCGGATAAAGTGTATTGCTGCCCGTTCAGACATAGATGGTAACTTGACGCACCGGACATCCACTTCACCTACCGGCTACAAAGAAAATATCGTGTTCGTTGGAAGATGTGACGCCTGGCACAGAATTTGATCAAATATCCACGTAGTCGGGATAAATGTGCGATGGACACTGAAAATAAATTTTTAGGGTTCCGTAACTAAAGGGTAAGGGACCTATTATTTGCTCATTTCATGCAACTTCGTATTTGAATAGATAATTTCAATTTGTACGTTTTTAATAAATAAAACTTTCACTCAAATATAAATTTTGTTTTCTCTGGAATAAAGAAAACTTTAAATTCCCCATTTGGTACGTGGCTAAAATAATATCCGAGAAAAGCCAAAAAAAGAAACCTCATTCTTTTAGTCTATGGCCGATCGCCATTGTTAGATGTGCGCGCATAGGAAAACTGATTAATTTTTCCCGCCATTGCGAAAAAAATTTCACCGCTTGTTTTCATTGTTGAAATTATAGTTATTTTTAGTATTATTTTCTTCACAAGTGTGTTGAAAAACGTCGTTTGATACACGTGTGTATTGATGATTACCGTCCTCGGCTCTCTTAAGACCCTCACCTAACGGCTCGGGTCTCAACGGCGCCTCAGCGGTAATCACCAACATTATACACTTGTACCATATTGTACTATTGTGTAACATAGGTGATATTCGTGCAGGCGTTAAAGCTATTACCTACGTTTCTCTATGTTATACCCATTGGGCGTACAAAAATATCCTTAGTTGCTATCATGCACACATGCACTGGCGTTACAAACATTAAAAAATATATTTCATAATTATGTAAATTTATATGACTGAAATAATTATTACGCACCAAATAAATCAAAAGTAAATGTCAAAAGAAAAGTCTGATTTAATGCAATCAAATAAATTGTTCAAATAAATAAAATGTACAATTATAAATTTTATTGAAATAATCATTATTTACCAACAATTTCAAATTAAAAAAAGATGAATAAATTCAGAAAAATTACTAGTATTAATCTCAATATACTTAAGTAATACAATATAAATATAAACAAATTTTTAAATACGAATATAATTACCGACAACAAAAAAAGTAAAAGGTTTCAAATAAATAAATATATGAAGTGTATTTTGCTTGATTCTCTTTTTAAAGTAACCTATCACAAACTAATTTTGTTTTGTCAGAAGCATTTATTGGTAACAAATAGGGAGCACCGGTTGGTCGCTTCGCTCGCTCCGCGTAGCGAGATAACAAGCCCAACCTAACCTAACCTCGGGCTAGCATATTTTTTTTAATACCCCGAGCCCCGTTGTTTGCTGAGTTACGTGACTTGTTGGCTGAAAATTTGTTCAGTAATTGTCGGACATTTGAAGGGAACCCAGTTTGTACGTTTATAACTTGGTATATAGAGGGTAATCTCCGAATGCACTCATCCGATTTAAAAACCAAATTCACCAATATGTAGAATGGAACTTCAAGATGGACATAGGCTAGGTATAGGCTAATCCGTTAACCACACGAACGTAGTCGCGGGCACCGTTAGTAAATTATAATTACACAAGTCGCGTCAAGAAATCATCTGTGTCTGAACGCATCTTATTGCTGCACGATGCTCTACGATTTCTATACAATATAATACACCAGCCACTTAAGTTAATACCCCTTGTATTTTAGTATGCTTTAGTGAAATACCTATAGTAAATAACGATGAATGAAATTACTGTTTGTTCGTGTATATATGAAGCCATGATGCATTTACATAATATACTGAAGGAATAAGTGGATTTCAGATTTTTTATGTGCGGTCTCCAAGCAGAGGTTGGTATTGCATGCTGTAAACGTCCCACTCTATGGCAAAGAGGCGTAATTATGCGCACCAAATCACGAATGATACCTTAAGTATAGCGGGAAAATTCTACACTAACTGCTTTTGCGATAGAAATTAGTATAGAATTTGAATGCTAGACGTCACGCACTAAATCCTGAAGGATACCTAACGTTTCATCGACCGCTATACGTTATTAGTATACTTCAGGATTTGGTGCGTGACGTCTAGCAGTCAAATTCTATATTAATTTCTATCGCAAAAGCAGTTAGTGAAGAATTTTCCCGCTAATTACGCCTCTAAGCCATACAGTGGGACATATACAGCATGTAACCTTGGTATTGCTAGCAGGCCTTCTCTGGGCGAGAGACAAGACAAGACTGAATTTTTTTTGTGTTACCTTCAAATGTATAAAAAATATATAAAAAAAGATTAGTAAAATATATTTCTGCGGTCTGCATATTTGGCATAAATGACGGGCTGAAATCAATGCAAATGAATCCTGGAGATAATTTTGGTACAATAAATTCGACTGTTTTGTCAATAAAGGGATCTGACTAAGGGGGATCGGATTATCGAAATTATAGTGGCTAGTGTTGCAAAAGCAGTTGGATTTCACAGTCGTCAGCATATAAATCTTTACGTAAAGGCATAAACCACTTCCCACTAACTCGTTGGTCTATCGGTTAAAACGCTTGACTACTAAACCAGAGATTGTGACTTTGATTTCCACTGGAGGCCTGATTTACGGAGTTATAGTAGCAATACCGCAGTCGTCGATTTGTGCTAATACCCTCAGTCGCCAAGGGGTTTTTTTTTAGATAGATTTACGTTACCTGAACGCTGTAAAAACTCTTTTGTTTTTCTTCAGTCTTGCTACTGGCGCTAGACTTCTTATGAATATTACGATGGATAGCAAATCGTGGAAGTGTAATTAAATATAGTAAGTTATAATATTATGAAGAGAAAAGCTTTTAATACTAACTGTCAAAAAGGTTCGTTAATAATTAACGGAAAATTTAACATAATGTATAAAGAGAAAGTTAATACTAAGAAAGTTATGTAGAATATTATTATATGACATTTCTAATTGTAAGCAGATTCTTTTGAAAGTCATAATGTCGATAAAAAACGCCTCACTCTCCACCATACAGTAAGTTTTGACTATTTATGATAAACTTCATCACAACTTGTAGATTATTTGCGTTGCCGTAAAAGCGCTGCGCCAGTCAAGGTTAAACAAAAAAAAACTAGTTTTTTGTTAAACAAAAAAAAAATACAAAAAGGCACCCGGGAATCACAGTTAGGGTAACTAGGGTAGTAGGTTCAACCCCCAGCTTTTAACCACTTTACTCGATGTAATAAACATTGCGAACAAAGTTCTATAGTTGTATCAAAAAGTCTGTCCAATCGCATTGAAGAAAAGTCTTGTGAAACTTACCCCCAGTTTCTTACTTACAGCCTTATCACCTTAGCGATTTGAAAGCGAGGCGATTGCGCAGCGAGGTGACCGAGATTCCGCGGTGCACACGCTGCGACAACGCCGCGACCACGCTACGCTGTTGCGGCGATGTCGCTGCGACTACCACCCTCGACACCATTTTCAATCACGTTCCACAGTCCATCCCGCCTCGCTTCAGTCATATCATTGAATTTTAAGTAATTCAATGGTCATATCAAAGTACGAATGTAAGCGGACGTAGCATCGTTTAGAGGTTCAACCATCTCTGATACAATGAATACAGAGTAACGTATGACTTAAATTCAAAATCGTCTCGTTATATAGGACTGAGAGAGAGAGAGCGACTATAGTAGTCGATTACTTGATAATGAATCCTACAGATTAGTTGCTGACTTGTATCTGCTTTCGCTTTCATTTTCTGCGTCTTCGAAGTAACAAAGCCAGCAGAAGTGATTCTTCATCACAATCCATTTTGCTACTGAGTGAACTAAACACGAAAAGCACGCCGCTTGCCACAGTGGCGCGGTTCATCGCGGCGTCTACGCGGCGTGTACTCCGTCGCTTTCAAATTTCTCGCAAATCACTAGTGTGATTTACAGCTGTAGCAGCAGATGAGCAGATTGTTAGTGTACAAAAAACAGAGGCTTAAAAGGCTGTTCTACTCACCATGACACACAACTTTTTATATAAAATATCAAAAATATCAGCTGTAGCATCTGCAGTTAGATAGATAGAAAAAACATTTATTTAGGTACCTGTTCTATCGAATGTATGAAATAGTAGATTTTGTTTTCGCCATTTCGTCGATTTACCTGTTTGAACGGATCTTCTCGGAAATACTCGGTCACGTGTTCGAAACCCTTTGCTTACGGCATAGATTCACAATTTACAGTTCCAGGAAAATGTATACTTCCCAACTGGCTCCGTAACGGGAAATTTCCAACTGGATTTCGCAAGACAAACATTTATTGCAAACTCAAGAAAATTTGTATATCGCGACCCTTTCAAACCCAAATTGCGCAGCCGAAGTTGATACGTTATTACGAATTGGAGTTCAAATTAAGCTAATTGCCGCTTAATTTAGTTCTTGGAGGCAAGGAAATAATTGCCGGTTACAACTTGACGACTCGCCACTCGTTTGCTTTCTTTGTAAGTAGTAAACTCGAATTATTCACTTGACATGAATGGAACAATGTTACAGAAAACTCAATATGAGGGGTTGAAAAAAACTGAGATTAATATACCTCGGTATTCATTAGATACGAAATTACACGATTTGGAATGATGGATGATACATTGATGAAAGAATTTGCAGCATATTTTTTTACGTAGATATATAGTTGATATAGAGGTATTTTATCTATTTGTTAATGTCGAAGTCCTAAAAAGAGTACAATCCAAATGTCAGCTACTTATAGTAGAGCTCGTTAATGAGTAATTACCTCTCTGTGCCTCTAGACATTGGGACTACAGGGGTGTGGGGAATACGGGGAAGAGGCTTTATAAAGGAGTTAGGGCGTCGCCTGAGGAACCGTGGCATGGACTACTGCTCTGGGGCATACTTGATGCAGAGGATCTCTTTCGCTGTGCAGCGGGGTAATGCTGCTAGCATTGTAGGGACCTTTGGCTCGAGTATGTCTCGGAGCGGTTTGCTCGACAGTTAATTATTGTTTGTGTTCTTGTGTGCATATGTATATTTTCTTTCGTTCTGGACATCTTGTTTCTTACGTACATTTTATTTTTATTACTTTGGACGAAACGTTTGTTGATCTATTTTTTATGCTTGTATAAGATAGTGCTTTGTCTTTTCAATAAGTAATAAATTATTTTTTGTTCTGAGGGTTTTCCAGATAGGTAACAACATTTAATCTACGTAACTTGCTAGAAAAGTCTTTTTAGGGTTCCGTACCCTAAGGGTGCCAAACAGGACCCTATTACTATCTGTCTGTATATCTGTCCGTCTGTCTGTCTGTATGTCTGTCTGTCACCAGGCTGCATCTGATGAACCGTGCTAGCTATGCAGTTAATATTTTCACAGATACTAAAAACAGAATAAAATAAATATTTAAGGGGGGGTGCCATACAAAAAATGCTTTTTGCCGTTTCTTGCTCGATATTAATAACGGCAACAGGTAGACCCTTGAAATATTCACAGAATATTTAGTACTATATTCGCTTGAAGAATAAATAATTCAATAAAAATAAAATTAATATTTAAGGGGTCTCCCGTACAAAAAACGTGATTTTTAGCTTTTTTTTCTCGGTCTTTGTACTCGACTTGCACTTGGCCGGTTTTTTATTTTTTATTCCATGTTTTTGTTCAGACATTTTATATTTTTAATCACTATAATATGAAACTTCTCAACAAAAAACAGGATAAAAAACCGCCCAAGTGCGTGTCGCTTAATATTTAATAAGCTTAATATTTTGCAAACGGAACCCTAAATAAATATTCCTACACCCAAAATATTTTTAAACGACCAATCCAACGATCCTCACACTATTGTGTAGGGGAGAAAAAAACTTGCATCCCTACGTTAGGTGTAGATAAAACCTTAAAAAAAAAATTTAAATATTTTATTCCACCCTTTTGTCGGCATGATTAATATGTATGTCTGTGCCAAATTTCAGCTTTCTCGTACTAATCGTCTTTGAGCTAGGCTGCGGACAGACGGACGGACAGACGGACAAACAGGCAGACAGACAGACGGACGGGCGGGCATGGCGAAACTATGGTTCCTTGTCGGCTCCGGAACCCTAAAAAATATTGTTATACATAAATAATATCTCACCCAGTTCCCACTCAACAAGTTACGCATTGTTTCTGCATAACACGGGCCTTATTTATCTCCAATAATTTAGGCCTTATGCCTAATGCCAACATTATAATGCGTTATGTAAATAATATTTTTATATATTTGTCAAAAAAGTAGAAGTATTTTTAAATAGAAATTACTATAACGAGGGACGCGGCGCGATCACCGTATGGTATGAGGCAAGTTGACAATCAACCTCAATCTCGAGCGCGCAAAACTAATGAAGTCTACGCTTCGACAAAACCTAAAGAGCTTTCAAATTGAGCTTCAAAACCGCTTCGAAGGCCTAGACATTGGGGAAAACGTGGACGATATCAACAACAGGTTCATAGAAACTGTCTATGCAGTCGTGTCCAAGTTCTATATAATCCACAGTAATAATAGAACCAAAAAAATTCTCAGACCACACCCTCAAACTCATCGAAGAGTGGCGACAAATGAGGATTAGTATGACGCATCGGAATATTGGCGTCTTAATAGACAAATCTCTGGATCGTTGAAAAAGGACTTGCACCGCTACAAACCTTACTGAACAGGCTATTAAAAAGAACAACGGCTCTAAAGCCTTTTCCAGAGATCTTTCTATTGGCCAAAACCGACTCTCGACGTTGAAGACCGAAAATGGTAACATCGTCTCGTCAGGTTCAGAGATTTTGAGGGAGGTCGAAAGACTCTATGGACACCTGATATAGGTCTAGCCTCGAGCTAGACTAACCCGGCAATACACCGAGGACTTTCCTGAAATCAGCATGTACGAGATTAGAATGCCTCTCAAACTATTTAAGAACAGCAAGCCACCGGGTGGACGGAATTACAGCTAAGCTATTAAAAACTGAAGGAAATCCGGTTCTTAGGGTTCTCCAAAAGTTATTTAATTTCCATTCTCGAAGAAAAAACACCAGAGGCATGTATCAGAAGTGTGGTGATAATTTTCTTAAATAAAGGTGACCCTTTTAAAGAATTATAGACCCATCTCACTTCGGAGCCGTATCTATAAGCTGTTCTCAAGAGTCATTACGAATCGTCCCGCACGCAAGCTCGATGACTTCCAGCTCCCCGAAACAAGCCGGTTTCCGAAAAGGCTTTAGTATGTTGGACCACATACATACACTGCGGCAGATTATTCAGAAGATCAAGGAGTATAATCACCTACTATGCTTAGCGTTTATGGACTACGAAAAAACTTGCGATTCAATTGAAATACTTGAATCTCTTCAGCGATGTCAAATCTACTATCGCTACATCGAAGTGCTGAAGTGTTTTTACAAAAACGCCATATTTTCAGTCCGACTAGAATACGAATCCTATTCATTTGCAGCGCGGAGAGAGACAGGAAGATATAATATATCCGAAACTGTTTACAGCAGCACTTGAAGACGTATTCAAACTGCTGAACTGGGAAGGATCTGGCATCAACATTTTACGAACATGTACATTAGTATTAGTGTGTAAGCACCTTCACGAAAATGCTATGTAAGCTTTTTACCTATACCACGCCAGTTGACTACTGTCCTCTGACAACATTATTGTGGAATAAATCTAGTGAAAATCTTCAGTTCTTCATCTTCTTCTGTCAACTCCAACAACACAACAATTAACAAAATATTGTGCGGACAGTCAAACAATCAGACTCGCCCGTACAAGCATAAATAACGAGTACATGACTCACATTTGATTCGCCGATGACATAATGATTATGGGTGAGACTCTTGAAGATTTGAGTTCTACGCTCAATGACCTGAACAGACCTTCTAACAGAATGGGTCTTAAAATGAACATGGAAAATACTAAGAAAAGTATGTCGAACTCCTATGTAACACCCACTCCTATCAACGTTGGCGGCTCTGACCTGGAAATTGTTGACCACTATGTATAACTGGGACATACAGTCCAGTTAGGTAAGTCAAACTCCGAGAAAGAGGTCACTCGTTCAATCCACTGGGATGGACAGCGTTCGGGAAACTAAAACACATTTTTGCATCCAAAATACCTCAGTGTCTCAAGACAAAGTTGTATAACCAATGTGTGTTTCACCAGTTTAACCAGTGATGACTTATGATGAATGTGAGACCTGGTCGCTGAATATGAGCCTCATAAGAAGGCTCAACGGAATGGAGAGAGCTATGTTAGGATTTTTGCTGCGTGATTGAATCAGGAATGAGGAGATCTGCAGAAGAATCTGAGTTACTGATATAGTTCGAAGAATTGCTCAGTTGAAGTGGCAGTGGGCGGGGCACAAAGCTCGGAGAACTGATGACTGTTGGGTTGAAAAAGTTCTCACCTAGTGACGGCGGATCGAATGACGCAGCGTGGGCAGGCCCCCACCAGATAGTCTGACGACCTGGTCAAGGTGGCGGGGAGTCGCAGGATGCGGGCGGCACAAGATCGGGAAGCTTGAAAAACCATGAGAGGCCTACATCCTGCAGTGGGCGTCAAATGGCTGATGATGATGATAATAAGGAAATGCCTTAACAATCCCTTAACAATAGTGGACAACTAAAGAGAGTCATATCTTTCAGAAGATAAAGTAACCTTCATCCAAAAACAACTGTCTACACAAAACCTCCAAAAATGATTAAGCGTCCCGCCAAATACGTAAACAGGGACAAATTTAAAGTTATTTCCATAGAAAAAGGAATCGCGGCCATTTATTAGGGCGATAAATTTTAAGAACATTATTTACGTAAAGCTCCGGGGACGTTAAGGACCATTTTCGAAAGTCGGGAGGGGTACAGGGAATCGAATAATAGCAGGGCGTAAAAGGTTCGCTCGAGAGAAATCGATGCAGGTGGCCAACGCAAAATTAACTTTCTACGGGTGCGACAAATATAGTCGCGTGAAACAACGCTGCGACAATCGAGATAGCAATAGGACGTTATCGGCTCGTGCGACACTGCAAAGATTCAATAATCCTCATTGTGTGACGCAAATATTGGACCGACATAAAAGGTATGGTCGTAGGTTCTAGTCTGTACATAGGTTCTTTTTTTACGTAGCCTTTATACGTCCCACTACAGGCTATGGTATGTACGTGGTATGGGCTTAATTATCACGCGTGTCCACCGCGGATTGGAAATTTCAAGCGCTGAGGTATGTGTACGTCTCAGACACTCAGATTTTCTCACGATGTTTTTCTTCAGAGTTGACGAGTGGTTCACGCAGGTTCTATAGATACAAACTCACAATTGTCAACTGTTACCTACACTAGCCTATCGACCGTATCGCAGTATGACAGCCATACAAAAAGACAAGGTCTATTCATGAAAATATAGCCACTATATATTACTCTGATATTTCTTTGCAAAAAGGTATCCGGGTAGCCCCTAAACACCATGCTGCCCACTCAAACATAATTTGCTCTCTCTTTTTTTAGTTTTAAACGCAGCTTGAGGTTCTCCTGCAAGACTTTGGTCACATATTCGTTAGAATGACGTTTTACATCAGATCTCGAAGAAACCTGGATAAGAATGGAAGAAGTGAGGATAAACAAGGATGACAAACACTACACCACTGACTCTGAGGATGTCCGCATCTAGAGGAGGAAGTAAAGCCAGCATCTGAGAATGGAATGGAAGTTTTAGTGCTAGGTGGAAACGATAGTGACAAAGTATCAAAAAATGTAGGGATGACTGTTTTGAAGAAGATCTCGGGAATATGGCAAAATTCACGAACTGAAAAAGAGAGCCAAGGGCCAATGACACGTGGAAGATTGTGGAGAAGGCCAAGATAAACAAAGGGATGTAGCCTGTTAGGAAGTAAGTAGGGCTGACGATTGGAAGGTTGACCTGCTAGATTGAATTTTTACATCAGTCCCACTTTCCCATTTGACTAACATATTTTCCTATCATGCCTAACCAAAATAAATGTAATGTCTTCATAGTTCTTGTGTGTATGTTAAATACAATAGTCAACAGAAAACACAATATCAGCCGAAATGTGGGTAACAGTAAAAAATATATATAAATAACATGAAAACAAACAATAATAATGAAATATCACAAAGTTTTAAGTATTGATTCCCCAAAATGCGCTCAACACAGCATAAAATTGCAACCGAAAGATCAGTTGCATGCGACGCTGATTTTCAGTCGGGTCCATATTATTCGAAGTATGGTCTATATTTCTTAACAAGTATCGTTACACAATTTTACGATAGCATAAAATATGCTCGTTGCTAGACGTTTCCGTAGATTTTTATAATTAAACTCACGCCTGTATCCCAGTAGAACTGATGGCGGTTGAGGCTAGTAACTCAGTGACAACATTTCGTAAAGTAAAGTAAACCTTACGCGTACCCACATGCGCAATCGTCTTTTTAATTTTAGTAATAATATGCGAAATTTCTACCGAATTCAGACCAGAGGCTTAATTACTCTCACCAAATCCTATCGGAATCCTGGCGTTTGTGATAGCAAAAAGTATGAAATTTGTTAGTCAGACGATCGGAATCTCTCACGATTTAGTGCGCATAATTTAGGAGCAGACCTTTTGCTTTCCTCTACTGTGTGAGCGAATGCGATCTGCGCTGAATGAATTTATGTTATAGGTGGGCCATAACGGAGTTGGGTCCGACATGCTGGTGCCTGACCGTAAGGGCCGACCACAAACGGCCTTTGCACCTTCCGGAGCTGGGTTTTGGGTGGTAATTATCTAATTAGGTAGATCTACGTCAGTAATTTTAATGCCGGAACTCGGCTGACTAATCCTGGCCCAGGATCTTCCTATTTTCCCCAGCGAAAATCATGAAAAACCGGGTGGCGTTTTTACTTTCTCACAATGGCTGTCTATGTTCACATGTTTGTCAAAATCGGCTGAACGGAATTGACATAATAGAGTATTCTTAAACTTGTTGTTACTTTTCAAATTTAAAGTAAGTAATAGATACTTACTATAAATTTTATAGGATTTGCACGCGAGCTAAGTTGAAATATTACGAATAAGAACTTAAAAAGTTTTAATAGATAAATAACTTCCACACAACACAATCACTTGTCCTGGTCCCAAACTAGGAAACCCTGTGCTACGGTAACTAGACAAGGACATCACAAACATGGAAACACCCAGACCAGACTGAGGCAGGACTGATATGAAACATATAATAATAACTTCCACACAATACAAACACTTATCCTGGTCCCAAACTAGGAAACCCTGTGCTACGGTAACCAGACAAGGACATCACAAACATGGAAACACACCTAGACCAGACTGAGGCAGGACTGATATGAAACATATAATAATAATAATAATAATAATAATAACTTCCACACAATACAATCACTTATCCTGGTCCCAAACTAGGATACCATGTGCTATGGTGACCAGGCAAGGACGTCACAAACACAAACATAATATAAGGAAACATAGACAGTCTGGGTAGAGTGAGGCCATTTATACAAATGTACGGCGGTCCCCAGTAAGAATCGAACCCACGGCTTCTGTTTTGGTAGCCAAGCGTGTTAACCGGTAGACCAACGAGGCAGTCAAATAATAATAATAACTTCCACACAATACAATCAGTTGACATGGTCCCAAATATTAGTAAGCATTGCACATCAGGGTCCCTCTCGCGAGAAAGAGACAAAGAATCGCACATTTTTAGAGTTCCGTACCTCAAAATAAAAAAAGAACCCTTGAAGATAGTCCATATGTCGGTCATTCCGTTCTGTCTTTCTGTCAAGACCCTTTTTATCACTAACGCGTATCAAGTTGGTATTAAGATCAAATACTCAAGTCTGCAATCCCTCAAAGCTGTGTCATTTTATAATCAAATTGCTATGTTAACGCAATCAAAATATACGGCCGTTTATGTCACATATTTTAACAGTCGTATGAGAATTAAAACATTTAAGGGTGCTTGTTAATCTAGTATCATGAAATTTGGAGTCAATTCATTATAAAAGTATCACTTCGCAAGCAACATTTGTCAATGTTTCATTTTACAAACTATTGTTTTAACAATGGCATCTAAATGCACAGATTAATTTAATATACGGTGGTAGCGGAGTGGTAGAGCGCTGGTTTCTCATGCTTTGAAATGATTTTTTTCCTATAACTTACATTTGTGAAGTTATAGTAGCAATAGCACTCGCTAACCGTGAAGGAAAACATCGTGAACAAACCTGAGTATTGGAGGTGTCTACATACCTTAGCACCTGAAATTACCACTTGGCACTTGTGGTGATTAAGCCCGTACACTCTCCCTCTCAGAAAGGCGGTCTGTGCCTTACAATGGGACGTATATAAATAGGCTGCATTGTGTGATAAGGTATGCAGTTATTTTTAAAATGCATTATTGCTAATATATATAGCTACAACACGGTTTTTGACACAACATTTGACAGAGAAACAATAACGTATTTTGCAACACCAATTTAATTCCCTTTTTGAAGTAACCAATTTGGTTTTCTCACAAGCACTTATTAGTAACAAATGCGGAGTAAAGCTGATCACAAGCCTGACTGAACAAAACCTACTGTTCCCGGACGAGCATGATATTTTTTAATGCAGGGGGGCTTCGCCCCCCGATCCCCCGTCGCAGGGTGGCCCAGCCCCCCTGCACCACCCATGACCTGATTACTGACATACGTGAATTATATTTTATTATGTTAAATCATTAGTAGAACTTTGTTGATTTAATGCATTTATGTTCTAATGACCTGTTCCTAAATTACGTTATAAGAAATAATTACTTTATGACATGTAGGGTTTTTGAAACATTTGCATAAAGTTGCTTGTCTTCTCAAAACTTGTTTGATAACTGTAAGGCTTTCGGAGGGGATCCTAAAATTTGGCAAGAATCTAAAACCAGCTGTGGGATGTAATCCACAAAAAATTATATTTGATAAAAACTCGTCGAGAATCGATTCCCGTGATGAATGAGTTAACTGCATTTTATGCATGTTTGTACGGAACCTTTGGTGTACTTGGCCGGTTTTTGTTCTGAGGAATCAGTCCAATGCTGCGTGTAAATAGCACGAGTCTTTGTCAGTTCTTGGGAGTTAGGCGATTAGAATCGCTGAGGATTTGGTGGGCACAAGAGGGCAGGAGGATAGGGGCAGGGCTGGCTGGATAAGTCAAGAAAAGCAAAACATTAGGAACGAGGATCAACACAAAGGGTTAGTGGGACAGTACCCATTCAACCTCTGCACCGCGTCTGGGTCGGTAACAAATTGTTTCAGCTATATGCTATAACTGGCCACGCTAACAATTTTGTTGTGTTCCAAATTTACTGCTGGGCATTGGAGACTCATTTGAAATCGTATGTACCTACCTAGTTGCAGTTTTTAGCCGACACATTTGTTCTACCTATGGGATTCCATACACCGTTCCGTCAACTGAATGGGAAAAAATGTTATGTTTTCTCATTGGGCCTGATCAATTAACCTCAATATTCAGTTTCAAGGAAAAGAAGTCGGCAAAATTTAGTCTTCAAGTTTACAAGAATATCATGAAACAAATTAACGAGCGACTAAAATGTTAAATTTTCACTTTTTTACAGTAAATAGTGGCTATATGTAATCTGTACCAGACTCTTGATACTGGTAGTAAATATACTGGATTTTGGATTCTGTACCTCAAGAAAAAAAGGAACTCTTATAAACCTCCCTTTTTTGTCCACCCGTCTGTCTGTTAGTCTGTTCGACTCCCAGCATTTTATTTTATTTTAGCATGTACCAATGACTTACATACATTTGTGAAGTTGTAGTAGTAATACCACTCGCTAACAGTGAAGGAAAACATCGGGGACAAATCTAAGTGTCTGAGGTGTTCACATACGTCAGTGCTTGAAATTGTACGATTTGAATGAAACATTGCAAATATAATGCAATAATACATATTGTGAAATTATATATCGAGCGAATGTGGGTGGAAGGGCTGGTAAGGGACGTCCCAGGCGGACATACTTGGACCAAATAGGGGATTTGTTAGCGAATGGCAAGATAAACGTACCCGAAACCGGTGTGAGTGCATGCAACGACTAATGAATGTCGAGGAAGCGAAAAAAAGTCGGTAAAAATTTAAAAAAGAAGATTGTTTTTACATTGCAAATCATTAATTTAATAGTTTATTCTAAATTATTTAGTTTTCATTTCATACATACATAAACTCACGCCTGTACCCTAGAGGAGTAGGCAGAGACCAGGGACTGCGACTTGCCGCGATCCTGATGATCTGTCGATCTGTCAGGATCCCGGCCAGATAACAATACGATAACACTATCACTAAAATAGGTACATTTGCATAGTTGCATTCCGATTCAGTTAGTTTTTGCAAATAAAAACCAAACCTCTGAATGGCATTTCGATGCCACAGTGCGCTCTGATTCTAATGGAAAGATATTTTCAGCAATTGCCGTGTATTACCTGCTTAATCCCGTATCACACAACAACTTCTACGCTTGCCAGTCTTGCCACAGTCAATAATGGTACTCCCGGGACTTCCCCGGCCCTCAGGAGACGATTATCCACTCGTCTGTTCGCCAGCGCCCTACAAACGTTCGGCGGGGCTTTCCAGCATTAAATAGATGTTTGTGCCACTGGCCTTTATTCAAACTTGTCGATGGGAAAACTAGCGATTTAAATAGCGCAGGACAAGATCTTGAATGGTCTTATACTAAGGCGTGGTTTTGAAATCTAGCTTTATTTTGAGGGACTATTGCTTTCATTATTATAATTAGTGTTATTAATAAATTAACCGTAATTGTATAACGTGGTGGCAGTGGTAGCCTAGTGAGTAGAACATCGGACTCGGAAGCGAGAGACCCAGGTTCGATTCCCAGTGCGGGCATGTACCTATGACTTGGTTTTCTAAGTTCTGTACGTTTGTGAAGTTATAGTAGCAATACCACTCGCTAACGGTGAAAGAAAACATCGTGAGGAAACCTGAGTGTCTGAGCTATTCACATACCTCAGCGCTAGAAATCGTCAATCCGCGGTGGGCACGCGTGGTGATTAAGTTTATACTCTCTCCCTGAGAGAATTCCCGTGCACTATAGTGGGACGATAGGCTGGCATGTACCAGTTACTTGGTTTTCTATGTTACGTATATTTTTGAAGTTATGGAAGCAAGATCACTCGCTAAATTTGAAGGAAAACATCGTGAGGAAACCCTAGTGTCTGAGGTGTTCCCATACCTCAGCGCTTGCTACGTACAATGGCCCAACTATGAGGCTGAGTGCGGAAATTTCGGGTCTAACTATGTTTAACTTTTTGTCGTTCGATATGCATAAACAAGTGAAAAAACAACTGAGTTGACCGGTGCTGACCATCGTATTTAGTTATATGTGGCTTGATGTGTTTGAGATCTCGTCCATATTCTAGCACGCTGTCATCACATACGGATATGTAACTAGATCATTTATAAATTTATGTTAACGTTTTCTTTTTTTTTTACACGCCTACCAACTCTTTCCCTTACCTCCTGCGGTTGACTGGTAGAACATGCTTATGGCATTAAATCCGTCGTATTGTACGATTTACGAGTGCAATAAAAGTATCAATAAATAAATAAAAAAAAGCTTTCGCTATGATATTATAACATGCAATGTAACTTATCATGGGTGACATGGTCACATTGTGTGTGTAATTGTGTCCCTTAAATAAAGATTTAAAAAAGTGTTACTTGTCTATTGTGTGATGCAATAAATAAAATAATAGTACCTACATTACTTCAGAGGGAAGAAAGTGACAGTTCCATACCGAGATTATGGCATTTGCGCCACGAGCTTGCGAGGGGCGCAAACCATTTGAGGTATGGAACTGTACTTTATCCTGAGGTATGTAGAGTGACGTCACGAGCGTCAACGGCGGTCAAAGTGTCTCCGCAATTCCAGTGTTTTTTAAAGAGTTTTAAATCTCTTACCAACTCTTCATAAAGTCTAATTGTGTTGTGCTTGCTCTTGAAACGGTGCTCCAGTATTTGTGTGAGTGAGTGCGCCATAAAAACACTGCTTTGGCCCAAGTCTGGATTGCTAGAAAGTGTGTATCACCTAATTCTACCCTACAATTGTGTTTCTTTCATCATAACTAATTTGATTCATATGTGGTGTTCGCAACATATCAAAAACATTCTAGGTACTAAGAGTGTTTGCTACAGTCGGGAATAAGTGCCGCAAATATAAAATAAAAAAACATTAAACTGTGAACAGAAAGTATTTTCGCAACAGTGCCATCTGGTAGTGCGCACTTGTACTGCACATACTCTCAGCGATTTACTTACTGATTACATTCAATAGATACTTTGCGGGCGGCGAAATGGTTCAAAGCTGCTCTTCGTGTGGTCGCTTTATGTCACAGGCAGATGGAGTTATCTGTTCCGTTTGCGGATCGAAAAACCACCGAGATTGTACTTGTAGAAACTGTAGCTCAAGCTCAACTACGTTTGACACCATAATCTCGTCGGGCGGCGGTTGCGGCCACGAGCAGATGGATACGTCCATTAATGCAACAGCGGCAAATATTACGGCTGAGATGGATGTGACCATGGAGTTGCGGTTGTTTCGAGAGGAAATGCGTGCCACACGACAACAGATGACCGAATTAGCCTCTCAAATCTCGGTTTTTTCAGCTGCGTTGGCCTCAACAAACCAGCGTATCGATTCACTGGAGTCACGCGCCAACGACATTGAACGAAAACAACAAGAAGTAGGGGAGCTCAATAGTGCCATTGTCCAATTAAAAATGGACCTCAATGATAGGGACCAAGAACTATTATCCTGTGACCTCGAGATCGCTGGAATTCCCGAGACTAAGGGCGAAAACCCTATTCATCTCGTCACCCTTCTAGCTAGGAAACTCGGCGTGGAGCTCGAGATGCGGGACCTAGCGCATGCGTTCCGAGCAGGGCCCGCACGGACCTTCACTGGCACTGGTGACTCGATAGCAACAACAGAACCACCTCGTGCTCGGCCCATCGCCGTCCGACTGACTCGCCGTGCGCTGCGGGATGACTTGCTGCGGGAGGCTCGCGTGCGCCGCGGGATCACAACATCTGACTGCGAGTTGCCCGGTCCCCCCCGGAGATTCTACGTGAATGAACGCCTTACGCGTCTTAATCGGCAACTTTTCAATAAAACCCGTGAAATTGGTAAACAGAAAGGATGGAGATTTATTTGGACTAGGGAAGGGCGCATACTAGCACGTCAAGAGTCGGGCAGATCTTCCCATCGCATTCGCAGTGACATTGACCTTGAGCGAATTTTTCGGTCCGAGACTGTTGGCTCCATTGGGTCTTTAATTTAATTTATTGTTGTGCAATTAATTTACACTCAACATTTGCAACATTTTGCATGACAAATTGTACAAACATGAATAATGTAAATTGTAAAATTGCGGATTTTAAGCCTTTTCCATGGCTTTTTTTAATGTACTTATTTCATTTAAAAAATATAAATATCCAATTAATTATTATAGTAGTATGTATCTCACATGGGAGTAATTCTTATATTAAGTCAGTAATTTTCGCAATGTCTTCAACCGATTTTAATACACGTACTCAATCAATTATTGTAGTCAAATTCATAAACTGGTATTATTTTAGTAGAATACTGTTATTCTTTCAGCTGGTGTTATGTGTTATGGCATCGATAATAATACCTTATTATCTACGCTTGTTCTCATTTCTACATAATTGCTATCGTTCCTTTCTAGCTTTTACACGATCCTCTATTGTTGTTTTTATTCCCACATACCTGCCTGATAACTTGCTATACATTAGAAATGTAATTCATGTATTTATTTTTTATTTTATTACAACCGTCACCCTTATGATCGCAAAGAGCCCAATGAAGGCTGAACTAAATTCCGCCAAACCGTCACCTCTACCCAGTCAGCCATGGTTAAGGTAAATAATTTAAAACTAAGTTTGTTCAATGCACAGTCACTAGCTACGAAACACGACGAATTTCTAGTAGCATTCCAGCGCCATGATCCTTGTATTATGGCTATAAACGAGACATGGCTTCAGACAGGCCGGGAGGCGAAGGCGCCGAACGTACCAGGATTCCGACTGCGTCACGTCCCGCGTCCGCGGTCCGTGGCCAGCAGAGGAGGGGGGGTCGGCTTCTACGTCAGAGCCGGCATCAGTTGTAGAACTTGTGCACATCCAACTCAGGACGAGCATATTGACCAGATGTGGATTTCGCTAAATGTAAATTCAATAAAAATTATAGTAGGAACCGCTTATAGACCGCCTTGGTTAAACGTCACTTCTTTTCTCGATGCAATCACCGAGTCAGTAGCACATTTTTCACATTTTGATATATTGATCTTGCTGGGAGATTTTAATATTAATCTACTGGATACTCAATCGAGCAAAAGTAAGCAACTGAACGAATTTCTTAGCTGTATGAACCTGAAAAATTATGTCACAGAACCTACCCATTTTCTAGATAACAGTGAAACTTTGATCGATTTAATTTGCTCTAACGTTGATATTAATAGCTTAGTTGTAGATCACATACCCGATCTAAATCACCATGCAATGCTGTGTTTTGAATTAAAAATAAAAAAACCCAAACAAGAACCTAAATGGATAGTATTTAGACCTTTAAAGCACATAAACAAAGAATCTTTTGGGCATGACTTGTCGTTAATTAATTGGGATAGTCTCGCACTTTTGGATTCAGTTAATTCTATGTGCTCACAGTTCAACGAATATCTACTTGGGCTTTTCGACAAACATGCTCCTACAAAAAGAAAACTTATTCATAAGCACTCACTGCCATGGTTGACAAGCAATGTCCGGTTAATGATGAAATTACGTGACGATGCACATAGGGTATTCCGTAAGACAAAAACAGATAGCGCTAGAGCGGGTTACAAGGACTTAAAGAGTTTGGTAAACATTTCACTGTATAACGAGAAGAAAGCCTATTTTGAATCCCATTTGAATAGTCATTTGAATGACCCGAAAAATCTATGGAGGAACTTAAAGGACTCTGTATGTATTAGGTTTAAAGTCTCGGCTGACATCCCCGACCATATCAATAACCCTGATGAATTGAATGAGCATTTTCTGAATACTCCGGGTAATCCTAACGTCAGTATTAGTGATCTGACTTACTTTGAGTTCCACAGATATAGTTCCTCTACTTTCAGTTTAAAGACAGTAGACGAATCGTTAGTGGCGCACATAATCCTGCATATTAGGTCCAATGCTCAAGGTTCTGATCGCCTTTCCATGGATATGTTGCTTATGACCCTTCCTGAGAGTTTGTCCATTATCACATGCATCATTAATAAGTCAATTACCACAAGTACCTTCCCTGATGTATGGAAAACCGCCCTAGTTAAGCCAATACCTAAAACCCCTAACCCCAGCACAGTGAAGGACCTTCGTCCAATCAGTATCTTGCCATACCTTTCCAAAATACTAGAAAAGGTGGTCTATATACAAACAGCGGCGTATCTTGAGAGTAACGGTGTTCTTCCGGAGGCTCAATCGGGCTTTAGAAAAGGTCGTAGCACTAATACTGCTCTTTTAGATGTGATAGATAACATTCTTACTGCTCGTGACTCTGGTCGTGGCACTATCTTGGCCTTACTAGATTTTTCTAGGGCGTTTGATTGCATCAACACAGACCTTTTGCTCTCAAAGCTCTCTTACTATGGCTTTGACATCTCTTCTGTCAGATGGTTTGAAAGCTACCTCTGCTATAGGCAGCAACAAGTGGTATTGCACAGGAGGGACGGTAACTCTCTGAGTTCACAACTTACCCCTACTGAGCGAGGAGTTCCTCAAGGAACCATTTTAGGACCGCTCCTCTTCATCTTATATACAAGCGACATAGTTCTTAATATAAGCAACTGTCAGTACCACTTGTATGCTGATGATTTGCAAATATATGTATCTTTCTTACCAGAAGATACAGAAAAAGCTGTGACAAAACTCAACGAAGACCTTAACCGGATTACCGCCTGGTCAGCCAGAAATGCTCTAGTTCTGAACCCCTCTAAATCAAAATATATGATCCTTGGGAGCAAACATCAAATCAAGGCTATATCCTCATCAAATCCATCAATCAATATTATGAATAAACCGGTAGAAAGAGTCACTCTTGCAAAAAACCTAGGTGTTGTCATTGATGAGGAGCTACGATTCGAAAGTCATGTTGCTGAAATAACGAGGATTTGTTTTTACCGTCTTAGCGTTCTTTACCGGATACGTGATTATATTACTGAGGAACTACGTATGCGGCTCTGTGAGGCATTAGTGCTTTCGAAACTCAGCTACTGCATAAATGTTTATGGTCCTTGCCTCTACATAAAAACGTTGCGCGTAATACAGCGAGTACAAAATGCATGCGCACGTTTCTGTTTTCGTATTCCCCCCCGTTCCCATGTGACCCCTTATTTAAACAGAGGTAATATTTTAAATATGAAGTCAAGGATGCAGTATCATTTGGCCTCCTTATTATTTGGCATTGTAAAAACAAAACAACCTAAATACCTGTTTGATAAACTTCCCTGGGTAAGCTCTGAGCGAAATCAACGTAGCCACAGGAAGGACTGCCTGGTGTGTCCAGAGCATAAAACTGCAGCCTTTAGAGGTAGTTTTAAATATGCGGCAACGAAGTGTTGGAATAATATTCCCCCACCGTTAAGAACTCTGAAATCGCACAGTACTTTTAAGTTACATATAAAGAACTACATTCTTGAAGAACAAAAATCCTCGCCGCCCTGTTAATTATAAATTATGATACTGATTTTGGTCCGTGAACTGCTTATTTTCTTATTAATATTCAATATACCTATTTTCCTACATTGCTAAAATGGTTTGATACAATCCAAATTTTATCTATTATTGCAATGATTATGATTATTTTTACTGTTTGTGTCCTAAATAAAATGAAATAAAAATAATATAAAATAAAATTAATAAAATAAAATGATTTTGTCTAAGGTAGTTTTCTGCATAAGACATAAATATGCATTATTGCTGTTATTGTACTATAAACTAAATTATTTGTTTATGTAGGAGATCTCCACGCAGCCGTTGGCTCTCGTTGCGTATCTAAATAGGTCCCGACTGAAAACCAGCGCTGCAGGCTATTGCTTCGCAATACCTGAAGCATATGCTGAGTTCGGGTACCTTTTATATTGCCATAGCACATAACACGCAGCTAATAACACAGCCAAATTACAGGTGTGCATGTACCCACTTCCTTACAGGGCAAATCCCCTCCTTATTTGGATTTATCATAAGTGTTGTTTTATTGTTATTTGCATAGACTGTAAGCATGCTTTGCCTGTAAATTGTAATATCTTTGTATGTTGTGGCAATTTAATAAATGATTATCTTATCTTATCTTATCTTATCTTATGTATAGTGCTTTTTATTACACCTATGAGGAAAATTATAGACATAAATGCATAGAAATGTTTATATTTAGTTAAAAGTACAATTATTAAAAGTGCAGCTATTATAAGATGTTACATTTTGTCCGCCACTTCTTCCGTGATTCCGCGCGTTTTATATACAAAAATAATTTCGTTTTTAATTTTCTGTATGCACCAAGGAGGTTGGTAACTGGTAAAAAAAAACTGTATGTGGCCAGTAACAATTTACTTGAAATTTAATTAGTAGACAGTTAAAGTCTCTTTGCAGTATGACTGCTGACGACAAATAAAAAAAAAAAAAACCGGGTATGTAATGGAATTTCATACATACTTCCCACCCTTTGTCGGAAGGATTTTCATACAAACTTCCATACCTTGGGATGAAAGGATTTGAAGGGCGGGATAAAGGCGTTTTTTCCCTCTAATTGGTATAATTAGTATGTATTTTCAGAGCAGGTGTGATAAAAAATAAATAAAGGCGCTTGACCCACTACTCTTCGTCCTAATATGGTTCGTCTATCCTGAAGTGAAATAAGTTTGGGTAGCAAAAATGTTTTTTAACGCGCCATTTTTTTAAAACTGCCGCCATGTGTTTGTTTCTACATCATGGTTAGATTGTCCCTGTAACAAAATGTCAAACAAATTCTAATTCGCAGGCCGAGTTTACACCGACAATCCAATATTTTAAACTCTATTGTTTTTTTATGAAACATTACACATTGCGTTTTAAACACGCCAATCATAGTTTATTTTTCGCCGTTCTCAATAAACGTGTTTTGCGCTTAGAAAAAGGATTGCTTTGTGAAGAGAGAAAGAGACAGAGAGTATAGGCTCTCTCTCTCTCTCTAAGAAAAATCTGTCCCTCTAAATGAGAAATTCCTGAAACATTCTAATTAAAAGTTTGTGTTTTTCAACAACTTTTGTTATGCATCATGAATTTTGGGTGGTTTGAAAGCCATAGCAAACTGAACGGCTACCTAATAGGTACGCTATTTTGTTCTTTTTTTGAAAGGCACTTTTCAAAAACGGCACTCGACATAAACCCGAATCTATGAGAAACATTAGTAGCCAGGCGGTGCGTGTGTGCTGCGTAACCGCAGGTCATTGTTCTGATAGACGGAGAGACAGTACTAATTGTTGCCTCATCTATTAAAACAAGATTTGTCAACTAAATTTTAATTTAATTTTACGTCTATATTTAAAAGTAATAGTCTAAATAGATGACATTTTAAATTACTAAATATATAGGGAAGAGCGGGTGATCGTGCTCTTCCACTATAAAGGGAAATTTCCCGCCAGGCAGATCGTATGCTTGGGGACGGCCGGTCCAACTGATATTCGTCGGACGTTGTATTTATGGTATGTCATGTGAAATATTTTGCTTGCGCGATGTAGGAATGTTGGAGTTTATAGTGCGCGCGCAGAGTTGACATGTGCTCGCCACAAATACATAACCACCGCTTTCAAACCACCCAGACTTCGGGGTGTATAGTCGTAAATAAAATAAACGCATTCAAAACCCCATCAATGCCCCGCACAATGGCGTTAGATAACACACAACAAACACAAAAACTACGGCTGAGGTGAAAAAGGATCAAGAATCAGTCCCATTCTTGTCCAACAAAGGGAATCTGATAAGCATTACTCTTGTCCCCAGAAACCACCAATAAGCGAGGGTCCACGATGATTAGCCGATGATAAAATGCGGAATTAGGTCGCCTTTGGCCTTTGGATGGGGCCACTCAAGTAGAGGTTGCAAAATTGAGTATAAGGAGAGACTTCTTAATCGACTTCAAAGAAGGAGGAGTTTGTCAAGTTGGTTCAAGGAGGTTAATTTTGTCGTCTTGTACGTTCCCCGATTACTTAAAGACGGCTGCACCGATTTGGAAAATTCTTTCTTTGTTTGAAAGGGTAGAGTTCACAGGTCATCAAGTTAGCTCATCAGTTCGATGATGGGATCCTCGAGAAATCGAGGGACTCTTAAAATGTACACTTGAAGCAATTTGAGTGAAAAATTATTGTAGATGTTTAATATGGAAAACCAACAGCTCATACTTATATAAATGGAATATTAACGAAATTAATGTAACAGTTGGTCACAGCCGATTATAGTTTTTAATGATCAGAAGATGATATTAGAATACAGTTACAAACTTTTTATTATCATATACACATAAATCCGTGCCTGTATCCCGGTGGGGTAGGCAGATATTTGGGTTTGCCACTCTTTCGAGTGCTGCCCGCCCGCTGATATCGGCTACGATATTATTTGAACATAGGATTTTTCATGACTTAGATGTTTTTCATGTTTTTGTCTGTGTTGTTCAGCACAGAGCATACCGAGTTTTGACTGAGGAAGTGATTTTGGTAGGGCTAAGCACATGAAACAGACAGGTTGTTGACGCCTATAACACTTTTGTAGCAAAATTGCACTTTGCCTGGCCCCAACCTGAATATGTGCGATGGTATCGCTGGGCATTCGACGGAATAGGGACCTCGGGTTATTATATTATCTATCTTTCTCACATGCTCCCGCTTTAATAAGTAGGGGTCGTGATATAGAACGTAAAAGCTACGAAGGTTTTACAGTTATTGTTTCAAGTCAAGTGGGTATTGGCTAAGCGTCTCAGAAAGGTCTTTGGCAAACCTGAATAGATACTCACGATAAAAAATAAATATAACCAGCCTACAAACAGCCAACTCTCAGATAGAGAGAGAAAGAGAAAAAAAAGAAAGAGAAAAAAGCCTGTTCTCAGGATGCTGTGGTCACTGGTCGTGCTTACACTAAACTATACACATAGTTTCAGGGGCACCTAAAGCTATCCTATAACGTTTTTGGCAGAATAATCTTTAACTAAGGAATCGGAAAAGTCACACAAAATAGAAGGTTTTCTGTGCAGTACAAGAAGAAATAATAGTAGTTTGTTTACCGAGGAGCATAAATTTTTTTTTAAGGCGAGAGTGTTTCTTTGAATTCAGAGCAGGGCGAAGGATTCTAGAGTAGAATCCTGAGCGCAGCGATGAATTCAAAGTACGCCACTTGAGCATAAAATGGGTTTGCTACGGAGGTGGACACTCAACTTTTTTATCATCCTCTATGAAAAAATGAGTAAGTGCAACTTATGAATAAATAGAATAGAACGTTTTTACCACATTTATAGCGCCCGATACAATGTTCTCTGGAGTTAATAGAATACTTTAATTTTTTCCGCTTGAAGACACATTCATTAAATAGTTAGTAAAATCCGAATTTGTGTATGTAAGCAATTACAACACTTTTTTTAATTTGGCTCGCGCGCGGTTTCTGTATCATAGAATCAGTTACTTGTTTGTGATTGATCTATTTGGTGATTGGTACTTTTACTAGAAATATGCACATTCTAAATTCAAATCACTTTTCATCCCTAGGGATAAGCTATTTTAGTCACTAAAGTAGCTTTTTTTGAATAAATGTGATAACAAATAATTCCGAATAACGTTTCATAAGAAGCAGACGACCCAGGAAAAGCAAAATAAAATAAATTTTGACTTGCCATCCCGACCAAAAACCCACCCACCTAACTTACCTAACTAGGGCTCGACATCATCGTCATCATCATCAGCCATTTGACGCCCACTGTAGGACATAGTCCTCTCTTAGGGTTTTCCAAGTTTCCCGCCTTTGTGCCGCCCGTATCTAGCAACTCCTCGCCACCGTAACCAGGGCTCTACAACGCAGATAAAAAACGTCGTATAACTCTACTCTATTCTATCGGTGCGACCACTGCTTTTAACTATGGTATTTTTACACCTATACCATTCAATTGTCTTGGCACTGACTGAAAACCAGCGCTGAGGGCTTACACCCTCAGCTCAATGCTGAGTCAGATGCCCTTTGTGGCAAATTTGACACACCACAGGATGCACTCTGACGCCCTGACTATGTCTTGTGACTTGTTATGTTTTTCTTTCTTGTGATGTGTTAATTTGTCCAAATAAATGTTTTTCTTTTTTTCTGTCCTCGGCCATCTTTATCCAGCTGCTGCCAACAATCTGCCTCAGATCGTGGGTCTAGATAGCTGATGGGCGTTTTAACTTTTGTACCCTTTGATCACTTTTGTACCCCAACTGACTACGGTTCTTCGGCAGATCTGACCAGTCTACTATTCCTTCAACTTACTAATATTGTAGGCTTCATCATTCACCTTAGTTCTTTGGCAAACCTTCATCTAAAATAGCGGTGATAGCCTAGTTGTTAGAACATTGTACTCGGAAGCGAGAGACCCAGGTTCGATTGTTTGACTTTGTTTTTTAAGTTATGTACATTTGTGATTATGAAGTTATAGTAGCAATACCACTCGCTAGCGGTGAAAGAAAACATTGTGAGGAAACCTGAGTGTCTGAGCTGTTCACATACATGGTCCATTAGCGGAGAGAATATGGAATAGTTTTAGAAACGCATCCCAACTCAGTTAGATCCTTCTCCCGGTCTCTTTTTCGATGCAGCCTCGTTGAACCGTTTACGCGTGTCAAACTCTCTCATCAGTGGTCGGAAACGATATGAAACTGCGCCAAATGGTTGGTAAGTCATATTTCTACTCTTTAGATATCCTCTTTGCATTTCTTTTTAATCTCCTATTACACTGTTTGTCTTAGGGCTTTGTTGGCAGACTGCCAAGAGTGAAGGTAATTCTATTAAGTTTCATAAACGGTTTGGACCGAAACAAAACTATGGTTTTGGCCTTAGATGGCTATAACATGATAGCAAAATTCTCATAATTATACATCCGGAAATGGGGAGTTTTACTCGTAAATACGTATCTAAAGTTTTGTATCAAGTCAATGTATTTTATTCAAAATAACACAAAAACTGTGAATTAATGAACGATAAAAGTTAAAGGTGTCCATATTAAAATCTAGATCATTTGAGAGAAAAAAACGCACAAAAAACTTCAAATTTAGTCTTTTCAAAGTATTTTAATAGTTAAGAGAGTTTACATATTATTTAAAAACCTAGAACTCACGAATTGAACTGGTTTTCCAGACATCTTTGTCATCTAAATAATCCTTAATATTTTAGTAGCCTTTTTGGTATAAAGTGTTCTTCACACATTTTTTAAACGCATTTCTGTCTAGTTTATTACATATTTTATCTTTACAATGAAGAGAACTTTAAAATCGCAAAAATAATTTCAGTTGTTACATTCATTTGAAAGCCACAGGTGCATGATGACTATGTAGTGATAGCTGTTAATTTTCTCGTGATTTCGATGTTTTCTTCATAGTAAAAGTTGTTGTTTGTTAAACAGGTATTAGGAAAGGGCAACACACAAATACCCGAAACCGGCGTGCGTGCATGCAATGACTAATGACTAAGACTTATTGAGGTAGCATCCTTGGTGCATGTTGATAATAGGATGTGTTAGTGTATGCCTTGTTGGTGACCCTAAATAAAATAAAAAATAAATCGATGCCGGTGAAGCGAAAGAGGACTGTCAGGATCGTGGCCAGTGGCAGATCTTGGTATCTGCCTACCCCTCCGGGATACAAGCGTGAGTTTATGTTGTTGGTGACGTTGTAAAAATTGTTCGTAATAACGAGTAGAACTCCCCAGTCTCTGAAAGGTTTATAACTTCTTTATGAATCTCGTTCTAACACAAACAGAACCGTATCACAGAATACCTCCCTGGGACGCCGCCACGACATGATCGCTTCCCTTCATCTTTCCACATAGAAACTGATACTTTTACCGCCATTCCACGTCGATTCTGAGACTCTGCGTCGAAAACAACCCATTTGAATAGGAATCGCTTTTAATGAACTGCTGTTGTTTTGTTTTTTGGATATTATAATGTTATTGGATTTACTGTTTGAAAGAACAATATAATAGTAAAGCCTAAAATGGGCTATTGAAATAGTTCTATTATAAGCAGTGGTCGGAGTAGGTATATTGAATTAAGGTCACTGACATCAAACGTATATGTTAATATGGATACGCCTCCGAGTTTCCGGATTATTATGATAAAAATACCGAAACATCGAAATTATTACATGAAACTAGTTAAAAATGTATCAATACTCTCAACGCTATGCTGCTAGTGGCGTAGATGACCAGAATTTAATAGTAAAAAATGACTGGTCAAAAAAAAAATCAAAATGTAGAACTTGTAACCGATGAGGATTAAAAATAATTATTTTTAATAAAACTGTAATAATGATTATCTGTATTAACAATAAACAATTTTGTTTGCTTACATATAGTTTTTTATTTTATTACTCTATTTACCAAATTTTTGGAAACTCCGGTACATTCCGGAAGAAATGCATGTCCATGTTATGATATCATGACGCAAGTATCTAAAATCAATATACCTACTCCGACCACTGATTATAAGAGATAAAATGAATTTCATAAACTTCATAATACAATCATTTCATTTGAGAAGTAGGTCAGCTCTGTTGCAAGGAATACGTTAGATGAACCAGACCCAGTCAGTCCCAGTCCCAGACTGAAAAGCGCAAACTATATTGTCGGCAATGCTGAATTCTGGGTGTTCCGTCCGTCTGTTAGTCCGTCCGTCCGTCCGGACGGTTTTTTTTAGTGCACCTACGTATAAGTTAGGGATGCAATTTCAGCGAGATAGCTAGTGTGGAGTAGCGTTGCATTGGTCGTTAAAAATATTGTGGGTGTGGGAAAATATTTTTTTGACGTATGGTTACTTTGCAAAACATTAAGAAGAAGAAGAAAAACATTTATTATACCAACAAGATACATCACAGGAACAAAATAAGCACATAAGTAGCATAAATGCACAACAACAGAAAGAAAACTAAATACACAACAGACAAAACGAATAAATAAAACAGGACCATAGATGTAGCCTGTGGTGTATTTAAGCTTTAAAGCGCAATAAAAAAAATAATGAAAACTGAATGTGCACCGATATTCACTCGTTTATTTTTCGTTTTACAATTTTCCGACGTTTCGATACTTTTGCAAGTCCCGTGGTCTCGGTAGACTGAAAGCGCAAATTGTTGTTCGAGTAGGGCATCGTCCCCCCCCCTCTACTGGCTAAACAGTTGATTGTAGAAACGTGAAAAAATTCATGGTGTCACATATAATGGACTTAAAAGTAAAACTATCACGGCTAAGTAGGCTTTTACAAGTTAACGAGTAATACGCGACCAACTTATAAAAGGAAAACTTCGTTGATGTAGAACAGTTGTGAGTTCTGTAAAGCAGATGAAACACCCTCTTTCTACGGAACACTACACTGCGCTTGGCCCGACGCACACTTGGCCGGTTTTTTTACAATGGATCCACCTTCCGTATTTTTTTTCTCGGTATCGATTATTTACTCGAATCGGAATCGAGACAATTTATATTAGAATTTATGAAGATTTTATTTTAAATATCGAACTATTTGTTTCGCAGTCACATCGTATGTTAATTGAAATCGATTTAAAAATCAAACTGCCATAAAATCGTGAAGAGTAAAAAAGTCAATCGACTAGCTAGGCGCGAAAGTAATTTTTTTTCGTGTTTTGGAGTTCTTTCTCAAAAGTCCTGCTTTCTTGTTTTTTTACTTACCTCACAATCGATATGTAAAGCAGAGTGTTTACCTCGGGTGTAAGCATCAATTGCATACTCGGGCTAATTAGCGCCCTCGCTGCGCTCGGGCGCCAAAAACCTCGTATGCAATTGATGTCATACAGCCCTTACTATTACATAGGTTTGTTGGATTCAAGATTACTAAGACTATGTGGGATTCCGTCTATCTTTGGCTGCCAACCGGGAAGGGAACAGAAAATGGTTTGTGGGAGAGGGAGGAAATATTATAGTAATTGATTAAAGTCAAGATACTATGTTGTTTTCGCATTCAATAATTTGTAGGTTGCCTTTAGCTTATATAAATAAACAATCAAAAACATCAATAAGCATATGAAGTGAGTAGGAACCTGTATAAAATCGATGTATAATTAATATATGTAATCCCGCTTTTTTAGGGTTCCGTACCCAAAGGGTAAAAACGTTACCCTATTACTAAGACTTCGCTGTCTGTCTGTCCGTCCGTCCGTCCGTCTGTCCGTCCGTCTGTCTGTCACCAGGCTGTATCTCAAGAACCGTGATAGCTAGAGAGTTGAAATTTTCACAGATTATGTATTTCTGTTGCTGTTATAACAAAAAATACTAAAAACAAAATGAAATAATTATTGAAGGGGGGCTCCCATACAAAAAACGTGATTTTTTTGTTGTTTTTTTATCTTTGTGTCTAATGTTGTATATTGTACGGAACCCTTCGTGCGCGAGTCCGACTCGCACTTGGCTGGTTTTCGTTAAAAATCCGGGTTTTTAAGCACTGCTACCGCATTTTAAATCTCCCTGTCTGGCAACACTGCTTTCAAACCACCCAGAATTGTATATGTATATCTCAAATTTAAGCCTTAACAACAAGAAAGACAGGTGCCGACGTCGAAGTTAATCAAAACAGTCCAGTTGACTTCCAGTGATTGATGTCGCATATATAGACTCTTGCGTCACCAAATGAGTTAGTTTCAAAGTAACATAAATACTTTATTAGGCTATACCGAGTGTTATCTTACTATTGCCCGTCTTGGGTTTCACTCACGTATTCTCCGCATTATTATCAGCCTTTGAAAGTTAAAAACTTGTTACAAAATTTAAAGCACAATGTATTCAAAACACCGGGATCTCAAACAAGCTCGTTTATACTTGCGCGCCGTGCTTATTAGGGTTCCATACCCGAAGGATGCCAAACGGGACCCTATTACTAAGACTTCACTGTCCGTCTGTCTGTCTGTCTGTCTGTCTGTCTGTCACCAGGCTGTATCTCATGAACCGTGATAGCTAAGCAGTTGAAATTTTCACAGATGATATATTTCTATTATCGCTATAACAAAAATACTAAAAACAGAATAAACCAAATAGTTAAGGGGGGCGCCCATACAATAAACGTGTTTTTTTGCCGTTTTGTGCTCGATATTAGTAACGGCCACAGGTACATGCCTGAAATATTCACGGAATTTTTAGTTTTATATTCGCTTCAAAAATAAATTAAAATAAAATAAATTAAGGGGGCTCCCATACAAAAAACGTGATTTTTTGTCGCTTTTTCTCGATCTTTGTGTTTAATGTTACGGAACCCTTACGGACGTTATAAATAATGGCACGGAACCCTTCGTGCGCAGGTCCAGCTCGCACTTGGTCGTTTTTTTTTTTTTGCAAACTTTAGCACTTTATATTAATTTCAACTTGATAGCGCTTTTCTTCCGTGGACAAAAAATATCCTACAAAGGTTCCGTGTTTTCCTTACATAATATAAGTTAAAGGATACAGAACTAATTTCAAATAATAATAAAATATTAAAGTTTTGAAGTACTACTAATACTAGCAAAGTTAGTAATACATAATAATTTTTTTTTGTGATTATTATTTTTGTGATTGTAAATTAATTATTTCTTAATTTCCTCCACCTAGGAATTTTAGTTTTACACTGCTCTGCAATTTATAGGCTAACCAATACCACTGACTGACTTAGCGTCACTTGCACCATCCCACTAACCCAGGGTAATAACCCCGGATTTAACGGATTACCGATAAACCGTTAACTCTGTGCTGATAACCATGATAACTCCAGGTTTAATCGGTTAGCCCCGGAATAGTGGGATGGTGGTGATGACGCTTAGTGGCTATCGCAGAAAGTTAAACAGCTGTCAGATATAAACTCACCCGGCTGCCATCGGATGAAGTATAGCGAAAAGTGTTTCGTAAATACCTACTACACTTCTCCACAATCTATGATTAACCAATACCACTGATTGACATAGAGTCGGTACTACGCCATCTAGTGAGTATTGTAGAAAGTTAAACAGCTGTCAGATGAAAACTCACCCGTTGGCTGACAGCCAACAGCACCGGAAGTAGGCGCTTTGGGTGCCATCGGATGAAGTGTAGCGAAAATTGTTTCTTAAGAGCTCTCCCCTTAGCGGAACAGTGGGCTAGGAAAGAGACAAATTGAGGTAAAGAATTCAAATGCAACATTATATTTGATGCGTCTTGTTACCCTCTAAATAAATAAATGCTTACCTGTTTTTCTTTGGTGCAGGACTAACTTTAAATATCAAATTCATTTGATTCCAGCACTTAAATAACTTAACTGCACAACGAACAATGCTCGTTATTCGAACCAAATATACAAGAGTTCCATCAAAATACTAATTGCACATCAAACTTTACGCGGGAAAAAGAGACGATGAGTATTTTTGATATTTTCTATGAGCTAACAGTTTTTGTTTCACGCTGAAAAGAAAAAAAGGATAAAAGTTCTTTTTAATTACAAACTCTAACCGAAACGTGTCAGAAATTGCGCATTTTAGAAAAAAAAACCCTGTATTCAGTGTCGAACTGACTAAAGTAGTTGTCCATTGTCCAACAACTCTAGCTGTTCCAGGAGACCAAAGATATAGTGACTTCACCACTTGCGTCAGGGACTCTAAGAAATTACCTTGTTTGGATTGGCAGCATTAGTCGTTGCTAACCTCTGATAGGTGACGGCACATGAAGAAGATCGACCTTAGTGAATGACCTCAGAATTCAAAGTTGCAAATCAATGCAGTTTTCACAAAGAAGCTCTATGCAACTCAAATCGCACCGCACACGGAGGCCCTAAAGCTATTTAGAGCATGAGCAGACTACTCGCATTTAGTAGGCTTCACAATAATTACCTTACGGCCCATACTGCGTTGGCGACTAGAATGCAACCACTGTACGTACGAATAGATGGTAACTTAATAATTGACAGTCTAAATACGGCTCTATTGCTTCACGATGGGAATTACGCAAAGTTCAAAGTAGATAGAGTGACTGGTTGTTGTGTGTACTTTAGATCTAAGCTATTCATTATAATTTAACTCTTACAAGCCGTGATTTTGGTGCAGTTTTGAGCAGAAAATGAATGCGAGTTATTTGCAAATTTTTTTTTAAGCAAAAAAGTACAAGTGAAGGCAATGTACCCTAATGTTAACTGAATGAAATAGCTGCTTACCTACTGCAATCCGTCAAAGTTAACTTGAGACCTCGCCCGGATAGCAAACAACGAGTAGACGAATACTATTAAGCCACTTTATATTTTCAAAATACTGAGACCTAAGCCTGGAGTCTTGCACGATTAGCAAAAAAAGTGAACTGATAAACAATTTATGACTAGGGTCGGAGGCTGTACAGTGGACAGCGCATCAACCTTTACACCCATGCACTCTACTGAGTTACGTTACGGGCGACTTTGCAACTAAAATTTAAAGGTCGATGTGATGTCGACTCAGCATTATTGCTGTGTAAGAAAGGATTCATTGTTTTAGAATAATTTACGGTTTTCCTTACAAGTTCATCATCATCATCACTCAGCCACAAGAAGTCTACTGCTGGACATAGGCCTCCTTCATGGATTCCAAAAAGACAGGTTGGAAGCTGCTTGTATCCAGCGTCCTTCTGCCATTTGGATGAGGTCATCTGTCCATCTTGTGGCTGGTCGTCCTACGCTGCGCTACAAGTTAATTTAAGACAATTTTTGCTTTTGCGCGTCAGAAAGAGGCAAATATTTTTCGAATGTTTCCAGATCATTTCACCCGAAAACTTGAAAACAACTTTCATGAACGAATCCAAAACTTCGCTTGTTATGTAACTAATTATAAGTTGAACGCAAAGAATAAACCATAGTAAT
The DNA here is from genome assembly GCA_947310995.1 of Yponomeuta cagnagella. Taxonomy (NCBI): domain Eukaryota; kingdom Metazoa; phylum Arthropoda; class Insecta; order Lepidoptera; family Yponomeutidae; genus Yponomeuta; species Yponomeuta cagnagella. The sequence goes on along the minus strand of OX371270.1, from coordinate 15,878,528 downwards.
AAAAATATGGCGTACATCTAATCAATCTCTGCATATTGGACGTCGTCGAAACGTTCTTATTGCAAGCGCATAGAGTTAATTTCAGATCATCAGTGTAAAGATGGAGATTGAGATGAAGATAAACATAAACATTTACATACATTGCTTCTGGCCCTACACTAGGATACCCAGTATATTTTCCTTTTATAATTAAAAAGAAAAACTTCGCGCACCGAGGGTTCCGTGTGTTGTATTAAAACAAAATCATGTCTTTAAAAAAGGGGGTTCAATAAATTCGGACTCTTAGCGTAATCTTAATTACAGACTTTGTATAGATTTTGTATTATAATAATCACGCCACACCAACTTTGACGCTTTTATGTACCTATTACTGTTTTATTTATAGCGGAAAACGCAAATTAAATAAAAAGCACGTTTCTTGTACGGTGACCCCCATAATGAATTTTATATTTTATAACTTCACGAAATTCACTATAAACAACGTCTAACCATGACGAAGTACAATTTTTATCTCCTTTTGGTTCAAATATCTTATTACGTCTAACCATGACGAAGTACAATTTTTATCTCCTTTTGGTTCAAAAATCAATACAAATACACGATCCACTTCTATTACTTGGCCATTAGAAGACTATAAAACACTTAAGAACCGAATCCGATCGATAGTAAGTCGTGAAGTATAAATCCTTTGCCATGACGATTATGTTCTCTCGCTCGAATTATATCGGAGAGCAAGACGAGCAGGTTAATTTAAATCGTTTCTTTGATGACACAGGTCAAATGTCCTTCAATTTTTTGATAACTACTTGAAAAAAAAAATCTAGACTAAAAAACTAGTCTTATTCCGATCTACTATCCTCGATCAATTGCATCGTTGGTCTAATTGTATCACGTCCGATTACCATGCCGGAGGTCGTGGGTTCGATTCCAACTGGGGGCCGACATAAATTTGTACAAATGGCCTCAGTCTGGTTGTAATCCCATATTTCTAAAGTCATTGCCTGGTTGCCATAGCACAAGGTATCCTAGTTTGGGATCATGTCAAGTGATTGTGTTATGTGGAAGTAATTATTATTATTATCAAGTGCTACAAAATTAGGCTATAGAATCAATGAATCAAAATTGAAACACACTTCTAGACTATTGATATCTCTTATATTATATATAAAAATGAACTAAATGAAGGATCCGAGGTAAAAGATGATGTGATAACACATCATGTTGTATAAATTAACAAAGTTCATTGAACAAAAATGTAACTACCAATGTAGAAATACATTGAAACAGAGAAGAGTATTAATAATAATAACTTCTACACAACATAATCACTTTTCCTAGCCCTGAACTAGGAACTATACTACCTCACTAAATGATGGCCCGTGTCGTCAAAGAAACGATTTGAAATACCCGCGCGTACCTATGCTCTTTGCGATATGATTCGAGCGAGAGAAAACATGATATTTGGCGGCTGGTTTTTGACATTTATTTAACGGAATAGGTTATATGGGCATGGGTCCATTTGCCAAAAACTTTAGGATAATAAGATAGCCTAAGCATATTGTTTGTTGTCCACACCAGAACACAGCACCTTTATGTAGTAATAATTTTGTGTGAAATATTTAAAAAATAAAACGTTATAATTATGTAAACGTATGTCTATATTTATGTATAAAGTGTGTTTTTGGCAAAAAATGTGGTTTACTTTCACTTTCACTTTGCTATGGTAACCAGGCAAGGACTTTACAAAAATGGAAATACACCCAGACTAAAGGCTCTAAAGCCCTTTTGCGCAAATCAAGTGCGTAGTAGAAAAATCGTACAGGGAACGAATGTCCGTAATATTGAGGCCGCAACAAACTAAGCTTACTTCACGACAAAAAATATACATGCACGAGCGGTTACTAGTCGCACGGACATTTTGCTATTAATTATGTATTGTAATAGTATTGATTTGGATAAATTGGTGCCTCTACCCTGCTCAGTGGCGGAATAGGGCGCGTTTACCTGGCTGCGGGGTGATTTATGGGTTTTTCTGTTTGGATTGTCGTTCGTTTGCCTGGAAGAAGAGTAAATTCCAACCTGTTCTGCGGTTTGCTTGGGCATTTAGATGTTTATTTTCTGGATTCTAAGCAATCGCTTACGCAGGTAAAGTAAACAATAAACAAATTAATTAGCATTTGTTTAAGGTACTTTATATTTTTTGTGACATTTACTTGTTAGAGACACATCCGTATTTTCCTATGTTTGACTCTGGAAATAGTGGCAGGGGTAGCTATTGGAATTAAAATACTTAAAAACATAATCACATCTATATTTATACTTGTCACATTGTCAATTAGTTAGCACTATTACGGTAACTAATCTGCAGAAGATAACAAAATTATTACCCGAGTAATTTACTTAAAAAAACTACAACTCAGTCTTTCCCGCCAAAAAATTATAAACCAAGATGGCGCCTCCCTTTCTTTCTTTACAGTGACGTCATCACATGAAGGTTTCATACCTTCATGTTTATCTAGACGACCAAGCAAATTTTAGCACTCTTAAATTAGTGAAAGTTGTTATGAATACAATAAAATTAAACTACTATTAATAGGTCAATCACTCACTACTATCAATAGGTGAGTAACACTTTGAATATTTTCTTAAAACGTCAGTGAAACCCTACAAAAAACAACATTTTGAAAACCCACTTTTAAAAGTCGAACATCCGATCGAGCGCTATGACGCGACGTCACGTCACGTCATTGGCAGAAATTCAAAAATAGAACATCACCGAGTACCAACGATCAAACGCGAAAAAGTATTGGGTCACTTTCGTAACTTTCCTTGCATTTCGTTGTAAACAGTTCATGTGTGAGTTTGTCCACAGTACGATAGAAAATAATTATTTATACGTATCAATCGATACCTATCTATAGGCAAATATCTTTGCCGGTCAGTTGTCAGTTACTAGTAGGGTAACACTGGCCGCTTGTACTGGCCGCTTAGAATTTTACGTCGGTGAAAAAGGAAAATAAATTTTATTGGTTTTTTTTAAGTCCGCGGCATATAGAGTTTTTATGACGTTAAGTCTAATAAGTGGTCAGTAACTAATTACCAAAACTTGGTAGTTTTCAGTGGTGTGAATTTCATTATCAGTTGAGTGTTTTTTTTGTGTGTTTTAGTTTGTTCTAGTGTTTGTGCTTACATTGAATGGAGTTTGAAGATTAGCTTAATTTTTGGGCGGTAAGTGAATAATAATAATTTCTCTCGGAAAACCTATCCAATCACATTTGGAGTTATTTTGATAAGATTATTTTTTTAAATAAGAACTTCCTACAAACTATATACATCATTGTTGACACCCCTTTTATGCAATTAACACAGTTTACAGAGTTGTTGCATAGATACACCTACATACAAGTAAACAAAAAGTGATAAGACTGGCAGCGTGATTTTGAATTTGTTAGCAATTGTATTAGGGAACATTGTTTTCATCAAGATAAGCAGTGTTATTAATTATTTAAAAGTAATGGAAGAACAAATTTGTAAACATTCGTGATTCAGAACTTTGTCGAATCAAATTGTGGATCTAAGTTCAGTAAGGCTCTGAACTTAGATCCACACTTTGATTCGATTCGGAAGTACCGTAGTTTAGTCTATAGTCCATTTTGTAAAATTTTTGACAGTCTGTCATTCAATACTCGTAAACAAACGAGAGATTATGTGTGTTGGCCGTAGCCGACCATAAGACGCTCCAACGTTTATTACTTTCCATCCTGATATTGTTTGTTTATGCTTACCTGAAGTAATTTTGAGTAACAAAATTTTTTGACGCCACAACAACTTATAAAAAAACACTGACTAGCTCCCAGTTTCCCGTACATTAACACACTGTTAATCTACTGTTAACAGCTGTCAATTGACCAAAGTGCGTACAAAGAACCACTGAAAGCTGTTAACAGTAGATTGACAGCTTGTTAGTGTACGTGAAACCGGGGGTGAGTACCTCGCGACGGAAACTACAAACGTGGCCGAGTGGTGTTAATTTATCTTTGCTTGCCCTTTTGTGATGGGATGACGTCATAGATAACAATTTAATGTTTAGTACAGTAGTAAATAGGTGCTTTTAGAAAACCAGACGGCTCTGTACTTGTAAGGCTAATCCTAGATCCATAGGCAAGAACATAATGCACACACATACCTACACACCCTTTACTCGCTCACTCTACACACAAAAACACGCGGGCACCCCCTAACGGTACATATATGTATATGTATATATATGTGTATATAATATGTGTATGTATGTATATGTATGAGTAAGTGTATTGTATGTATTCTTATTCTAAACATTATTATTATTCATATTATCGCTCGTAGCCCCGGCTGCCTGAGTGATCTTAAACGATCACGAAGGTTAAGCAACACTGGGCGCGTTCAGTGCATGGATGGGTCGCCGTCTATGCCTAACGCTAGTGGCATTTTTCCGAGCGGTTCCGTGCTTCGCAAGGCACGTTAAGCTGTTGGTGCCGGCTGCCGTCGATAGATGGCAGTCGTTAAGCCAAGTCAGAGGCCTTAGGGCGGCTTGACAACTTCTGACAGTAGACGAGCCACTAGTCTACAAGCCTCCACCAATCCGGACTTGGCCCCCGTGGTGGAGTATGGCCTATACCTTCCTCAGGGAAGAGACCCGTGCCCCTCGGTGGGGACATAATGGGTTGATGATGATGATTCATATTATATAAGCAGTAGTATGTAGTATATGTATATTCTAAATAGTTCATTCTAGGTACAAATTTATATTGTAAGTTTGTTACCTTTCTCTTACATGAAAGTTTAGTTTTTAGCTTTTTTTTGGGTAGTGGCTGAACATCAGCGCTGCCAAGATCACTGCGTTGACTTGGTTACATAATGCTGAGCCTCGACCCTTTGTCGTAATATGTAAATTAAAAAAATTAAATAAATTAAAAAAAATTAAAAAAATTGATGCATTGGATGATTCGAAGAGTTAAAAAACTCAAGAAACTGCAGAATGGCGATTTTTTGTTGGCTCCGACCATCATTTGGCAAGTTTGGTACATAACTTTAAAGTGAAGCGATGTTAACCGAGAATTATGTACACTTACTTTTCTTTAAATAAATACCACTTTAAATAAATACCGAACCGCGGTGGTAGCCTAGTGGGTAGAACATTGGACTCGGAAGCGAGAGACCCAGGTTCGATTCCAAGTGCGGGCATGTACCTATGACTTTGTTTTCTTAGTTACGTACATTTCTGAACCAATACCACTCGCTCGAAGGAAAACATCGTGAGGAAACCTGAGTGTCTGAGCTATTCACATACCTCAGCGCTTGAAATCGCCAATCCGTGGTGGGCCCGCGTGGTGATTAAGCCCATACTTTCTGCCTGAGAGAAGGCCTGGTGATTAAGCCCATACTCGGATCTCTCCCTGAGAGAAGGCCTGTGCCCTACAGTGGGACGTTTATAGGCTGCGTATGATTATGATGAAGTACCACTTGAGCGACCTATATAAAAGTGTAAAACGATAAAGGTGCCTTCTCATTTAATTGTATTTCATAGAGTAAAGTTTAGTAAAGGACATATACAACATAATCATGGTGATAGAGTTGTTTTTAGCTTTATGGCTATCCCAGGCAAGGTAGACGTATATTACCTACCTACTATCGCTAAGAGCATTCTGTTACGAAAGAACAAAAAAAAAAAAAAAAAAATTGCCCTATGATCTTAAAAAGAACAATTAAACATTGGCTAAGTGCTAGGACTCGCGTACGAAGGGTTCCGTATCATTGCCTATACAACATTAGACACAAAAATCGAGAAAAAACGGCAAAAATTCGTTTAATTTCATTATTTATTTTTGAAGCCAATATAGAACTACATATTATATGAATATTTCAAGCGTCTACCTGTTGCTATTATTAATATCGAGCAAAATACGTTAAAAAAATAACGATTGCTGTATGGAAGCCTCCCTTAAATATTTGTCTTATTCTGTTTAAAAACAGTATTTGTTTTATATTTAGTATTTGTAATTTGCGAAAATTTCAACTGCCTAGCTATCAGGTTTGTGAGATACAGCCTGGTGACAGACAGTCAGACGGACAGCGAAGTCTTAATAATAGGGTCCCGTTTGGCAACCTTCGGGTACGGAGCCCTAAGAACCATTCGCTTATATTTTCCTTAAAAGGATGAAAATACTCATTGGCTAATTAATTCAAAATTATTAGAGCTTGGTAAAGTTAAGCGACACATCAACTATACAATTGAATTTGTTTAGTAACACAACTGGTAAATAATGTCACGGTTTACCAGAGGCTGCGCGTGAATTGCAAATTTAACAAATTATGTAAAGCCCGATTTTGAATAAAATATCATATTGAAAATACTTACAACGAACAAATGTTTCCGGAAAAAACACTACGAATCTTGAAGCTTTGATGAAGCTTTATGCGAATGAAATTTTCAAATTTTTATATCTTTTGTGTAATTAATAAACAAAATTATAACTGTTTAATAATAAGCGGTGGTAGCAGAGCGGTAGAACGCTGGCTTCTTAATCGGGAGGTCCTAGGTACGAATTCCGCTATGTACCAAATGACTTTGTTTTCTAAGTTACGCACATTTGTGAAATTATACCAGCAATACCAATCGCTAACTGTGAAGGAAAAATTCGTGAGGAAACCTGAGTGTCTGAGGTATTTGCATACCTCAGCGCTTGAAATTGCCTATCTCTCTATGTATATAGGCTACAAAAAAAAAAACGGCCAAGTGCGAGTCAGACTCGCGCACGAAGGGTTCCGTACGATTATCTATACAACATTAGACAAAGATCGAATTTTAGAACAGCCTCATCTATAAAAACCAGCAAGGAGCATTTAACATTGACATTTAAGGACATGACATCGGCAATGTAAAGGTTACATAGATGGCCGCTAGTTGGCGAGCGCTGTCTTCAGACAACGTTTCTTGTATGGGAGCCCCCCTTCAATATTTATTTTATTCTGTTTTTAGTATTTATTGTTATAGCGGCAACAGAAATACATCATCGGTGAAAATGTCAACTGCCTAGCTATCACGGTTTATGAGATACAGCCTGGTGACAGACAGACAGACCAAGTCACAAAGTCTTAGTAATAGGGTCCCGTTTGGCACCCTTAGGGTACGTAACCCTAAAAATAATAATAATAAACTACCCAAAACTGGCGTGCGTGAACGCAACGCCTAATGTTGATGAAGTGAAAGAGGTCCGTCAGGATCTTGGCGAGTGGCAAACTATGGTCTCTATCTACCCCTCCGGGATACAGGCGTGAGTTTATGTAATGTATTGATGAACTATTTGTTCTCAACATTGTCTGGGTGCAATTACATGCAAGTGCCCTAAGGATGAGCTGACCCGCAGGTTATCAAGCGCGTAACACAGGTCAGTGCGTTTGTGCAGTGGCCAGCCGGTATCGTTATCTCGGTCCCTTGATCAAGGCGATCCGCACTCGGTGCGGGGGACGGCTAAGTTATTTAGCACTGACTTTTAAATTGAGAATTGTAAAAGGAAATACTTCAGCTTTAAGAACGAGATAGAACGATACCCGAAACCATGCAGCATCTAATGAATGTCAATGATGCGACAGAGGTCTATCATTATTGTGGCCACTGGCAAACCCATGTCTCTTCTTACTCTCCGAGCTAAAGGAAGGAATTTATGTGTGTATCTACAGAATGATACTTAAGTAACTACACAGTGAATTTCTCAATTCAGAAACCAGTGGTAAGTCTTACGTTGTCCATTTATTGTAGAGATCAATGTTGTGAACTATTCTTGACATTAAAAGCAGAAATACAGGGAAATACAGGAATAAACCAAGAATACAGGGTCACCACAATCAATTAATCAATCAATCAGCCCATATTCGTTCACTGCTGGATTAGATAAAATAAGATAAGATACTAGAGAACCTTTGCACCCCATTGACCATCGGTTCTTCGGCGTATGTGCCAGAAAACTCCTTCAGATTGCTGGTGAGCGCGCAGTTTGTCAGTTTGTGGTTTTTGAACGAACGAACGAACGAACGAACGAACGAACGAACGAACGAACGAACGAACGAACCAACGAACGAACGAACGAACGAACGAACCAACGAACGACCGAACAAACAAACAAACGCTAAACTGGTTTAGACGTATGCGTTTCCATCGAAGATTGGCGAGTTCAAGCGCTGAGATATGTGAATACCTCAGGTTTCCCCACGATGACTTCTTTTAACGTCAACGAGAAAAAAATATTTGATCAACAATCCAACCATCAGAAATCTCAAGAGTTAAGAAATGGAGAAGTGTAAAGCGAGAGATCTTTCCATAACAAAATAAAGATGTATGAAGTATAGAATATTAAATTAACGTGAAAAGGGCACGGACGCAACAAGAGGCCGCTGGCCGTGGAGTCATAAGGGGTACCATCATAAAAATAACATCAGATATTCAATACATAGTAATCGGCTAATCACAAAATCATAACCCTACTTTCGTGGTAGACAAAGTGACTGACCAGCTGGTCAGTCACTTTGTCAGTGTAGTCACGATAAATGCGCGATGAATTGCAGCATTAAAACAGTGTACGGCTGCACAAGAGAAAATAAAATGCGTCCGCGTGGGCGGCGCGACCTCGAGATTGTATTTTGGTCTTGCAATCAGAGACGCACGGTCGGACGGGACGCACCGATATTCGGGGATGATCTACGCTGCATCCCTCACACAACTGAACATTTAATTAACAGCACCTAATTTCAAATAATCATCGTTCGGCAGGTCGTAGGTGGCTCATTAACGGTGAAGGAAAACATCCAGAAGAAACCCGAGTACTTCAGTGCGTAAAACTGCTAATCTGCGGTGGGTACATCATCATCAGCATCAGCCATTTGACGCCCACTGCAGGACATAGGACTCCCGCATGGTTTTCTAACCATAAAGGGTTTTGCCATAGTCGCCACGCTTCGTAGGCGGGTTGGCGATCGCAGTAAGCGGTTGGAATCTCAGGAAGACTCTGCTGCCCATCTCCTGGTAATTTATTTCCTTAATCGCCTTCTACGACATCCACGGAATGAAATTGAGTGATGCGATCGCCAACCCGCCTGCCAAGCGTGACGATTATGGCGAAACCCCTCATAGTTATGAAAACCACGGAGGCCTATGCCCTGCAGTGGACGTCAAAGGGCTGATGATGATGAAGATGATTGAATTCATAAAGCTTGTCTTTGCGTGATACTAAAGTATTTATTAAATTTCATAAACATGTGATAATATGAATTATTATCGCTTATCAAGAATTTATGAAATAATTACTTTGCCATTATAATTTTACCGGTTATTTTTTAGCTGTGATGAGCCACTCAACTACGACGATCCCCGGTCGACCAGAAAAGACTAGGGCCGCGTTTTATAAAACTACAATTCACACTTTATTATGACAATTTGGTGTAAGTAGATTGCGTATCAGAGTCTTCTATCTGTTCATACATGAAGAGCCCATATACATCCCACTGTAGGGCACAGGCTTTCTTTCAGGGAGAGAGTAGGGCTTAATCACCACGCGTGCCCACCGCAGATTTTTCAATTCCAAGTGCTGAGGTATGTGAATAGCTCAGAGACTCAGGTGTCCTCACGATGTTTTCCTTCACAGTAAGCGAGAGGTATTGCCATTATAACTTCACAAATGTACATAACTTAGAGAACAAAGCCATAGGTGCACTTCCGCACTGGGAATCGAACCTTGGTCTCTCGCTTCTACCCACTAGGCTACCACCGCTCTGTTCATCTGTGGGTTAATCAACTTTGCAATTTACATCGAATTGTCATAGGATAAGATAAGATAAGATTTTTTAATTAACAAATAAAAATTTGCATAGTTACAATACTCGCGGTATCTGCACTAGACTTTAAGTTTGTATCGCAGAGACCTTGTTAAACTAACTAAAGTAATTGTCAACAGGTTCGGTAACGCTACAATTAAACGCTATAAAAAATAAAAATAAAAGTTCTTAGGAAAAATAGTCTTAGAATTTATCATTTTGTCATAGTACACCATCAATAGAAGTTTTGTGAAACAGACCATAAGAGGCAGGAGACCGCTTGGGTTTGACCCACCGGTTTCCTGTTTGTGTCGATCTACATCATCGCAGAGAGATATAGTACGCAGAGAAAACCGTTATTTAAATTTCCCTATTTCTATCGAAATGCTGCTTAAAAGCTGTGGGTTCAATATGGCGGAAGCACTGTATTAACCAACTGTCATTCTGCACTCTCGATATATGTGACGGTGATTTTACCTACTTATAGACGACAGTTGGTGAAACTTTACATTTTTATTGTAACTATATAATGTAAAGTTTTGTAAGCGGTGGTAGCCCAGTGGGTAGAACAATGGACTCGAAAGCGGGAGACTCAGGTTCGATTCGCAGTGCGGGCATGTACCTATAACTTTGTTTATTTTCAAAGTTACGGATACCTGCAGCAGCAATACCACACGCTAATCTGAAGGAAAACATCGTGAGGAAACCCGCGGCTTGGTAGGCTCCGGACGTATTGACTTGTCTTTCCTGTAGGCTAGGCCGACTAAGCTGTCAGGATGGTAAAGGTGCTGGGTAAGCCTGCTCCATCTAAAAATACAATGTCCCTGGCACTGCAGCGTTTGAGTGGTCTCTCCACCCATCTAGCGTGAGTGAAGGTGCCACTGGACACTGTAAACCATCTTATTACGTAGATGCAAAGGGTAATTTTTTTTTTATAACGTATATTTTGTAACGAAACTGAGCCGAGTACCCATGCAAGGTTGATGATATAAGTACTACAACTGATCAATTTTTACTTTTTACTTAATACTATGAAGGCAAAGACTTTCGGCCTTATTTATAAAAACACGATTCCTCTAAAACCAATCTAAAACTCCGTTTATTTAATCTGCGGCTACATCTTTTCCTTGTAAAATCTCCACCACAGACTATTTTAATCGGCGTTTTTGAGTTCTTATAAATAAGGCCGTTACAGATTTGCAACTTAAACTTTCTTAAGCGCTGCACATTTTATCCATTGGTGAGAGATCGATGGCCGCGTCGAGCGCGTCGACTCTCCTTCATGATTAAGACTTCCGACGAGGTCGAAAGTTGTCAATAAAAGTAACTGAAACCGTTACAGTCTTATTTAAAAATACACGATTCCATAAAACACTCCTCAGATGCAGTCTGCCCTAAAGGGAAATTGGACTGTTTTAGAGGAATCGTGTTTTTATAAGTGACATCGTTATAATTTGATATTGACATGAAGACCAAACTTGGAAGCTTAGAAAACCACTAGGAAGGCCTATGTCCTGCACTGGGCGTCAAATGGCTGATGATGATTGTGATGATGATGAAGACCAATATTCAGTCAGCAGCATGTCAACATTTACATTTTTGTTGCAAATTCACCCGTAACGTAAGTAAGTAGGGTGCCTGCGTGTAATAGTTGATGTGCTGTCAGCTGCATGGTGCTCCTGGTTGATCAATTTTAATATCCGCTTGCTTAGATTTTTATAACAATTCAATCCACGAAGCCAAGGCGGTTTTTGTTCGGAAGCACCTCGTGGCCTGTTCCCAAATGGCACCGTCTGCAAATAGGTTATGTTAACTGTAACGTTCGACCTGTCATCGAGTCGTTCAATCGAATGAGGCATCAAAAAAGATATCGCAATTATATTTATTTCCAGCGATTGAAGCTGGGAATAGGACGATAAAATTTATTACAAAAACAAAAAATCTCAAGTGCTAAAATATTAGCAAAGTAGTGTTTTTAGCAAATGTGCACTACACATTTACTAAAAACACTTGTTACACGAGAGTTAAAGTTCGAAAATTGTCAGCACTTTTGACTCACATAGGTACCATGACAGGTAACCTAAGCCATTTTCATTTTATTGTGACGTCATTCATTTATTCCTTCCACTAGTGACATTCGTGTTGTTAGTACCATTTCACTCTGGATGGTCATAAAAAAAGGCATGTATTTAACGCGGCGACAAATTGATACCATTCCGGATCTTAAAAAAACTGAAAATGGATCGTAAATAAACTACTTTGGCGACTAATTTGAGGTAGCATCTTAACTAGAAAGCGGCGGCTTTTTAATGAGTTTTGAGGTTTTATTTAAATTTTATCTGGCAGTGATTTTCTTTTGTGGCAATTGAATTTCTTCTAAGGCGACAAATTATTGGCGGATAAAAAAGTTAAAATAGGCTTTCATAAATTCTAAAAATGGGGTTGTCTATAAACTTGACCAAGGTCTTAAATAAATACAAACAAGATCTTAAAAAAATACTTTTGGCTACATTTTCATAATGTAGGCCCCATGACTTTTCCATGCACCAACCTGATTTAAGTTTGACTCAAAACTAAGTTTTTTTGTGAAATATTTTTTTTCGCTTTTATATAAAAAAAAAGAACTAACACCCGAAGTTTCAGGATGGAGCGTCGCTGCGCTCCGCTCCATCCTGGAACTTCGAACCTATTTTTGCTTATGTGTACTGACCTAACAACCAACCCAAAATTTAGATTGCCAGTAGTTGCCAGTGAAGAATGTTTGATATACCCTCGGGATAATTAGTCGCCACATTAGGTTTTATAATACCTTAACCAGTTTTACACTGATCCCGCTTGATATATTTGACACCTTACAGTAGCAGCCGTTTTTTAGTTTTTTTGATCCTAGCCTTTTGTTGCTTGTATAGTTTAATAGTTGCTAAGATATTTAATCACTGAAAAGTTAGTTTTTTTGTGACTTAATAGAAAGTCGCCTAAAAAGGATTTCAGTTGCCGTGTTAAATATTTGCCATAAAAAAATACACACTCGCGTAAAGTAACTTTCACTGGCTTTTTCAGTCGGGTGAAACAATTCATGGATGTTTATTTCTAGTTATGTAAGCTGACAATATGATGATAAAATTATGTATGTAGGCAGAAATCACAAACATATTTCACAGCGACCTTCCTCAATGTTTTCTCTCTCGAGATTCGCTCGTGAAAACTGTCAGGTACGTGCACAATTATTTGGCAGCAGAACGATATTGTTTTAGATTTTAATTACGAGACCGATATCTGCTTAAGCACAATATCGACAAAGATTTCAAGAATGCATCAACGCAGTCCCAAAATATTTCAACACGCAAGCATCTAATGATGGTACTTATTATTGGTCCAATCGTTTATCTAACTTTTGACAGATGCACAAACCTGAAGTTCCTTATTTATTTAACAAGAAACCATAGGCAAGAAATGTAACACTTCATGGACACCTTTATTTTTTCACAATAGTGATGCGACGTGTTTCGCTGCAATATTATAACGAGCTAAGAAGTTGATTTTCTATAAAAATGTAAACCTATCTTATTACAAACATCTATACTATAAGAAATTGGGTTTAAATATTATAAAAAATAATAACATGAAAACTCGTTGGGTTAACTACCCGTTTATTACGCTCAGATAGACAAACTATAAAAATATGAAAATGAAATAGCAATGCAATCAATCGATTAAAACTTCAACCTAATTCAAATCGATTATCATACAAAATAGAATCGGTAACTTCGCAGAACATCACTAAATTGAACTGTCAAAATTTAAATAAACGGTTGGACCGACTATTGTGTGTCAAAATTACTACAAAAAGCTTTAGATAACCTAGTGAAACAAAAAAAAAATGTAGTCTATATGATATGATTCCGTGATAGCCTCCAATAACTTTAAAAGCCAAAACCATTTAAAAATAACAACCGTCCTGATTAATTAGCTTTAAAAAAATGCTTTGAAATAGGTCGATACGTCCTCGGTGAGGGCTGCAACTCTGTAACTACGTGTCGTATGTAATTCATTTATATATCGTTGAGCAGAGCAAAGTTTCATTAATGAGATCCTCTTGACTTGTGCCGTTAGATGGCGCCAGTGCCACGTAACACATTGCGCAGCATGAGATAAAAATTTATGCTGACTTATAAACTTTTCACGCTGAACCAACGGCCGTGTAGCCCCCAAAACAACTCACCTGTTTTTTTCTCTTCAAATAACGAAAAATAAAGTGTTCATACGACAAAGACGTGCTAAAACTGCACAAATCACCGGTAAATAGCGGTACAATTTGTTTTGTATAATTAGTCACTGATTAAATGGTTCCTATGTCTTATATTCTTTGTTGCCGTGTGAGAAAACACCTTCCTAGCACGATCACGAGAACTATGTTTTTCATTTCATTATCTCTAAAAGTACCTACAATTCAACTTTAGAACTCAAGAGAACATATTAATACATTTTTTAATGATTTTTTGCCCCAATAAAAAAATAATAAATCTGCAGTGGTCGTGCTTTATTTTATAACACAAATGATCGATGGTGAAGAAACTGTTTTCAGGTTTTGTTCTGTTGCAATAATACAGTTATGCTAGGCTTGCTGGATCTTAACCGTTCGAATCGGCTTAGTATGTTGGAGTGAAGCCAAAACAATTAGCGATTTCACGGCTTCGGATGCACACTCAATTGTGGCCGTCCGGGTTCTGTTCACGTTATGTAAACAGAGGAACGTCTTCGCTGCGTATTCACTAATTGTGCTATTTAGCAGTTGCTTAACTTTCGTTCTATCATGCTTAGCCTAGTGGACAGCGTTGGTAGCCTAGTGGGTAGAACATCTGATTCGGAAGCGAGAGACCCAGGTTCAATTCCCAGTGCGGGATTGTACTCTACCTATGACTTGGTTTTCTAAGTTATGTACATTTGTGAAGTTAAAGTAGCAATACCACTCGCTAGCGGTTAAGGAAAACATAGTGAGGGAAGCTGACTGTCTGAGCTATTAACATACCTCAGCGCTTGAAATCGCCAATCCGCGTGGGCGCTTGCGGTGATTAAGCCCACACTCTCTCCCTGAGAGAAGCCCTGTGCCCTACAGTAGGACTATATAGGCTGCTTATGTATGCTTATGTTGAATGAAAGCACTATTCATCTATTTATCTAGAGAAAGCTATTTTCAGTGAATAAGTCGAAAAACATCTTGCACCATGATATTATCAGACTTATCCATAGATAAATTGTATGAATGGCAATAGTGTCAATCGGCTATTTATTCGTTTATCCCAGGATACGTATTTATCTAGTACTTATCCAGTGACTTGGTGTAGGCGCGGAGCCCACTGCCACTGATCTAGCGTCTGGCTCGCGCGTGGCGCGGGCATCATTCTGTTTCATTCTAATACCGTACCAAACGCACGGTCATAAGGTCATTATTCGAACACACTCAACCCCCTTTCGTCGGACGTGCTAAATCACGTAATTTCGGCGCCCGCGCCCGATTGCAGTCAGTTCGAGGTCAGTTCGCAGTCAGTTCCTTCGCTCCACGCCTTTTAATGGTCACGCCCTTGCCATACCTGCGCCATGTCCGTGCCATGCCAGTTAAGTGGGCTCCGAGCCTTTAGTCGCCCTAAGGCGGTCGGCGGTCATAGAGCGATCGCCGAGGTTGAGTAAACGATCGGTTGGCAGACCAGCGACCCGATGGACGATGACGTTACTAAAGCCGTCGGAAATCTATGCAGGAAGATACCTATTCCCAGCAGTGGGCTCTAGTCATGGGCCATTTAGACAGATAGATAGACATAATATAGGTACTGTGGGGACTCAGAACGCTGAGTCAACATTTTAGCAACAAAGTAATAAGTAGAACGCAACGACCGAGCGCGGACCATTGGTGTCCAGCCAGTTGTCCGCCGAACCTCTCAGAGAATAGTTGTTCTAATTATAAATTCTATCGTTGTGTGTAACTTCCTGTGTAAATAAATTTATAGTCCGCACAGATCTGTTTGGCGGTAACGTGAACATAGTCACAGGTCGTTTGCACATCGCTTACTGTCTTTACAGTGTATGTGTGAATAATAATGACGTAGTGTGATGCGTAGTATATTACTATTAGTTAATTACTAAAGTAGTCAATTACTCACACATAGGTACGCTGTAAAGACAGTAAGCGATGTGCAAACGATCTGTGACTATGTTCACGTTACCGCCAAAAAGAGTTGTGCGGACTATATCCGCGTTATAATTCGAATACAGACTTTTCATATTCAAAACAACCTTCTGATATTTCATTTGTGCCTAAGAACTATCAACTGTCTAGTCGTCCCACAGTACCTTTGATTTATAAGACTTTCTCCTTGAGTCTCCTGAGTACTGTGCTAGGATACTTGTATTACGGGGACTGAATGAATCGTAAACGCATAGGAAATGTCCCTTGCCGATCGGTCAATACGCCTTTTGTATCACTCCCGGTTACTAAGTAACTGCTGTGACCTCATCAACAATTGAACGTCTGCTATCGATTGCTGGCCGGGCCATCTCATACCCGGGCGGGTTCTCGTGGGTTGGAATTGCAATAATATTATTTTCAGATATGTAGGATACGCGATAATATGATTAGAACTCAAAGGTGTAAAATAGATTATATAGTATAAATGTTTATAAATATAATTGGTGGTAGCCTAGTGGGTAGGACATTGGACTCTGAAATGCACGCTGAAATCTGGGTGATTTGAAAGCCGCAGCTATGTTGTTAGTAATTAAAAAATCCATCTATTAAGACTTTTAATTTTGCGACATAAAAAATTGAGAAATTTTGTTTCGACTTGAGGAATGCACAAAAATTGTTTTAATGTAAGCAGAGAGACCATGTTAAAAGATAAATAAGCGTCGTATTTTTTTTTCTCTAGGACTAATAGTGTACACAGCGTAAACGTCGAAAGGTTAATGTAGTCACGCGGCACAAAAACGCGCCACACAAATCGGGCTCAAACTATGACGTCACAACTTGCACGGAATGCCTTATGTGTTTGAAGCGTTTCAACATGTGATTTACCTTGTAAAATAACGTTTTTATGCATATACACCCTTATAAGAAAACGTTGACAATTTAATGAAAAACTAAATGTAGTAAGGTTTTTGTTATTAGAGTTACTTTATTTTTTGCATTTTTTGGGTTAAGGCACGTTTATATTGCTATGGCTCTCAAACCACAAACCTACTACTCCATACTTATTCAACAATTTACAGCAACTCAAATATTAAGAAAACACAAAAAGATAATATAAACAGAAAAAGTTGTAAGAGCTGATTCGTACGGTCCGTATGGGTAAAATGTCCTATTCGTTTCAATCCCGGCTTACGTCGTAAGCGCTGGAACATAATATATCCATTTACGAGAATCCGTTCCGAAGTCAAAATCATCATGATTGATCCAATCAAACAGCTTTGCCTACCTATCAAAGCCAAATTTATAGCAAATGGTCAATTCAAACAGGCTCGCTAACTTTACAAAGCCAAACTAACCGTCAAGAAGCGGTTGAAAGAGCATTATTCATTATCTATCCGTGTAATAACATTGAGCTATATTAATATACATATTACTTATGTATATCTAAGTAGGTATGTATTTTTATTCTTATATCTAGTTTATGTAGTTTATTTTGTGCACATATATAGACCCGTTTTTCTACTGCTTCTGCTATACCGAAAGGTTTGCTGGAAGAAATCTCTCACAGAGATAAGCTCGCCTTTGTACATGTAATTTGTTATGTAATGTCCTGTTGAATGTATTGTGTGCAATGAAGTATAAGATAACATTATTCGTAAACCAAACAGGCTAGCCAACCTATTCACAACACAAACTCAACTATTGCCAGTATTCTTAAAACATAACCCAGGCGCGTAATGGTGCATTTAAGTGGGGTAGGACGATCCCACGCGAGCTCCGCCATCCGTATAGATGCGGCTCGGCTAAAGCCGAACGCAGGCCTACTCGTATACACGGCGCGGCACCACGTGGGTCACAACATAATATAAAACTTTAATAAACGATGGTAAAGGAGAAAGACGGTCGGTCATATAACCCTGGGCCTAGGTGTTAACAAGACGAAAGCAACGTATATTTAAAGAGTACCTGTCAAGTAACAATCGTGGAAAATTCGGTGATTTTTGGCAATCCAGGAGCTGAGATATAGGGGATACAATAAAAATGAGGTTATGTGTTCTTCAGTTGTCACTCTGATAATTTTGCTGTAATATTATGATATTTCAACCTTTTGACGCGTTAATAATTAAAATAAATAATGCGCACGGGACGCACGTAATAATAATAACCGTGGACAAATTCATACAGCGCCATCTAGCGAGCTTGAGTTATGGGTGCTAAGATAACTGATAAACTGTGGAGTTATAGCATGTTATGTATATGTGAAGCATTCTGAATCCATTAAAGTGAAGTTAAACCTATTAACAATTATTTTAATCAATTATTATGACGATTTCAATCGATTACACTTTTACTTATTTCCAGTTTTCTCGTTTCCTAGATTGTGAATTTATCTGAGTTTTTGTACTTTAAACCACAAAAATATAACTAATTTTTTGAACCTAATTTCAACTTGTTAACTTTGGGCCCAGAGCCTTCTTTCTCCTTTAGTCAATTGTAGAACATACCTGCTGTTTGCATTACTTAATAAAGAAAATAAAGTAATAATCCCTTTTTTTTGTTTATTTTGCTGGTTTACAGTCTCAGATAAGCTTCCATCACAGACTAGGCTGCCACAGATTTATCTAAAATATAAAAATCTCGTGTCACAGTGTTTGTTGACGAGCTCTTCCGAAACGGATTCACCGATTTTTATAGTTTTCAGGGTTCCGTACCCGGAGGGTGCCAAACGCGACCCTATTACTAAGACTTCACTGTCCGTCTGTATGTCTGTCTGTCACTAGGCTGTATCTCATGAACCGTGATAGCTAGGCAGTTGAATTTTTCGCAGATAATGTATTTATGTTGTCGCTATAATAACAAAAGTACTAAAAACAGAATAAAATAAATATTTTAGGGGGGCTCCCATACAACAACGTTTTCTGCTCGATATTCATAACGGCAACAGGTAGTCGCATGAAATCTTCAGTTCTATGTTCGCTTCGAAAATAAAAATTACAACACTTGGTGCATGAGTCTGGCTCGCACTTGAGCGGTTTTTTTTAATTATTTGGTAGGTCTGAGAAGCTGAGCGTCAGATAATAAACTGTTATATTGTTCATTCAACCTCCTTCTTATTCTAAGGGATATTATTTTATAGAAATTAGCTTCAAAATATTGAAAAACTAGTTTAAAAAATTCTGATTTGTGAAAAAAATATTTCTATAATTAATTAAGTATGTATGTACTATATTATAATTATCATGTGCACGTGCGTAGACCCGTTTCACACCTCCGCTCCGACTCCACAAGGTTTGCTGGAAGAATCTCTTACATATTATATAAGCTCGCCTTTGTACATGTACTTTCTTTTGTTACCTTTCCTGTACTCTATTCTTGTGTGTGCAATAAAGTATAATAACAGGTAACGCGATTCAAAAGCGCTATAAAAGTCATCGTGGGCAATAGCTCATACTATTTTTCTTTATAGCCTGATCACGGAGAAAAATGAATAGAAAATCAAAAATTGTGCTGCAAATAAAAAGTGATTTCTCAATATTTATAACGTAATTTACATCGAGATTTTATTATAATTCCCCCGGCGTAATCCCGCGTCGACTTGGCATTAGGATCACGTTTTTGCTCCGTTCCAAAAGTCGGGTTAATACATTTTTTCCTCCGTATCAATATCTTGGGAAAACACCGGGGCGAAAGTATTAAAATTATGAAGGCAGATTTAGAGAACTTCGGTCGTTAAGGGGTAGCTTCTTTGTAGCGTAAAACGTAAAAGGATTAGAAGGGGACTCTTTAAGTCTTAAAGTTATACTCACCCACGCTTAGGGCAACTTTTGTAAGCGGATTAAATATCGCTTACTAGAAATGCTTTTAACTGAACGTTCTTATTTTGAGCTGAGAATTTGTACAGGCGCGCGTTGTAAGCTAGTAGCACATTTGTGAGGTTCTCGATCCAAATCTTAGCATTCCCATCCACAATACTAACGATGAAATGGTTTTCTCTGTTACATACATTCGAGAATTTATAGTAGCAATACAACTCGCTAAGGGGCTATAAATGATTATCTAATCCCCTGGCCACACAGAACCACGCGACGCGTTGCATAAAAATTGCGCCCACGACCCGTCTCTTCTTTGTGGGCTTCTTCCCGTCCCTTCAGTACATTTTGCATGAAATTGAATAGTATTAACGACTCGTCTTTGTCGCGCGCTCGCCACACGTCCCTACTGTGTGGCCAGGGGCTCAGGTTATCACTTATACCTAAGCGCTTGCAATCGCCAATCCGCGGTGACATAGCCCAAACTCTCTTTTACACATAAGGACGTACATAAGCCGAACATGCTATTTGTACTGGCAGCTTTGGGTAGATATTTTAATGCGCAACATGAGTTACCTAAGTGTATTTACTCACCCGACAAAGAATCGCCGCCAAACCTTTTCACGTATAAGTACCCACATTTCAGGCCTCTTCTACACTTACGAAGCAGTGAAATCGGCTGCAAAGCAGTTTAAATCCGAACCTATTAAGTTACAAGGACTGCATCTAATAAAACCCTAAGGTATGTATGTTATGTTTTTAATTGATTTTCAATATGAGTCCCGCGTTAGGTCTGATAGACAAACTTGACATAGAAAGAAAAATTTCGGGCCGGAGCAGTACTCGAACCCTTGCCTCTTCTATACCGAGCTAGCATTATTACTAATTAATCCGCAGAGTCAAGGCGAAGTCCGAATGGTTTAGTTTGTAAGAACACTGGTAGAATCGACAGCACGTAAACCTATACACCGGTGCACTCTCCTCAATTGCGTTACTTTGCAACTAAAATGTTAAAGCTGATCTGCTGTCGACTATATGTTAGAGGTTTAAATTTCACTATGGCCCATAATTTTGCCTTAAATCTGAAGTTTGCTTATGGATACACGTCGTAGTGAAAACTAAAACCAAATGTTATTTAAGTCGCAAAAGTCTAAAGTTATTTAAGTCTCAAAAAGCAGGAATAGAATCATCGTCATCATCATCAGATTTGACGTCCACCACCAAGGGTTTTGCCATAATCGCCACGCTTGGCAGGCGGGCTGGCGATCGCAGAATGCGGCTGGAATCTCAGGAAGACGCTGCTGCCCGTTTCCCGGGAATTCATTTCATTAGTCGCCTTCTACGACATCCACGGAAGGAAATGGAGTGACGCTATTCTTAATCCCGCGCCACATGGAATCTCTCGAAAATAATCTCTAATGGCAAACATAGTAAAAGTGGAACAACGTACCCTTAAATGATCTTGTGTGCCGTATTATTTATTCATGAACAATTTGCGCTGCAATCAGCGTATGACATGGGCTTTCAATAATGATCATCATAATGGAATTGGGGCTCAGTCCAGCTCGAGATTTCTAATGCTGTAGATTTTTTTAATATCGCCTATCAGGTCAAAGTGCTAACGGAGATTAACCTTTCGTTTTGAGAGTAAAACTTGAGGCATATTAACTCAAATGCTATTTTATTTTTCTTTACATTACATTACATAAACTCATGCCTGTATTCTGGAGAATTAAGCAGAGAACAGGGTTTGCCATATACTACGTTTTTCGTTTATAAGTACAAATATTTTCCTTTAACTTCACTAGAACGTACCCAAACAGGGCGCACTAAATATGACAAAAAAAAAATGTATATGTATTGCTCCAGTCCATCCAATTGTTTTCTGAAAGAGATCACTTTTAGTGATAAGGCCGCCGTCTGTACTTTTAACCCGACGTGAGTGAGGTCGGTTATGTCACACCCGAGATGTTTGCAAACGCAGATTGGTTTAATGTTATTGTTGCCAGTAAGGGTGCGAGGGGCTAGGAACAACCTCGAGTTTAATATTGCGCTACCAGTGACTGTAAATACACAATTCGGTATTTGACACGATCAACAATAAATTATTTCATATGCTCGATTAAAACAAAAATTACAAAATATCTCGGAAAATGTATCTCTTTTAGTCAATTACTAGTTATTTCAATTTTGAAATAGATTAAACATAAGAAAGTGCTCTAAAATGTGACGTCATAAACCAGTATTTTCATACAAAATTCCGTTTTAAAAGTAACTCATTTGATATTTTGTCAAATACCCAATTCGCAGGAGCAACTTTGGTGCAGTGCTATTTTACATTATCTTATAAGACTTTTCAGTTAGAAGATACTGTTAATTTTGCAATGTTGTTTGATTTCACACGAAAAGAAATTTTTAAAAAGTAGGTATTTTACTAAACCTGTATTTTTTCGAAGGAAATTAGGCACTTTCTTATTCCAATAAAAAAATAACGCTTTTGGTACTTAATGCGGGTATTTTATTTAATCAGCTTGCAGAATGATTACTATTATTAATATGGCTCATGTCAAAAATGATAATTGCGCAATCATAGTATCAAAAATTTTACATCAAAGTTTCGCGTATCTCATACCCGCCTCATAGCTGTTGTAACAATTTCTCACCTCAATCACGCTGGGTTAAGTTAAGAAATATCTATGTAATTTAAAATAACAAGATAAAAAGATTCTTTCTACACACCAGAAAATAATTTCAGAAACAATAGTTATAAAAGAAGAGGTATATTAGACGGCCTTATTGCTTATAGCAATAAGGCCGTCTAATATATTTTAATTTCGGTTTATTTCTTGATATCCGTTTGGTCTTTGATAGTTTCTCTCATAGTCTCTACAGCGCCAAATAACAATATAAAAATATTTTACTTGCGTGAGCAGTCACTTTATATGTGGGTTAAAAAATTCTTCTATTTGAAACAAAAAACAAAACTACCATATCCTGGTTAGACCGTCAATGTCAAAGTAAAAATTTTTTATTCACTATAAAAACAAAATGTTTACTTAATGAACGTTAAAGCTGTTAGTTTCACAATTAATAGATTATGCGGAGAAGAAGCTAACAAAGAAACTCCACATTTATTCTTTTCTTTTTATTCTTTTTATCCGTTTCCACACTATCCGATCCGATATCGGTGTCGGACGCCGATCGGATATCGGAGTAAGTAAAACGTATGAAATATGTCGGATCCGATATCCGATGTCGGGCCGGACAATATGAAAGACAGGTACATATTTCATACATTTTACTTACCCCGATATTAGATCGGTGTCCGATACCGATATCGGATCGGATAATGTGGAAACGTTATTTTAGTCTAAAACTTGACAGATTATGAAAAATTGCCATAGAGCACCGAAGTTGTTTCTTTTATAGAACCTCATTCGGCGACGCCTTTCTTTTTTCGTATTTTCGCCTCAGACTACTTATGTCAAAAGCATAATCATTATTTTACAATAATTAAAAATATTAGGATTTGCGAGCGCGTGGGTTACCAATCTTAGAAGCTTCCTGAAAGTAAAGTACCTAATCGGTACGACTTATACATTTTTTTTAACATAAAAAACAAAGTTAGAAGCTTCCTGAAAGTAAAGTACCTAATCGGTACGACTTATACATTTTTTTAACATAAAAAATAAAGTTAGAAGCTTCCTGAAAGTAAAGTACCTAATCGGTACGACTTATACATTTTTTTAACATAAAAAACAAAGTGTATCACCAGTGGTATCACCATCTATACCAGGAAAAAAACGTTTTGACACTCCTACTTGAAAGACTGATACTTTGTGAAACTTCATAAAATATAAAAACTAACAAAAATTCCAGTTCGTTTGCCAGACTCTATCTCCCGTGAGTTTCCAGACTCCTTAGACGTCAGTTCTGAAAATATTTTCCGGCTTCTATGCTTCTGAACAAAAAGTTCGGTCGCCTTTTTTCACGCCATGAAAAAGTTTTTGAGGCAGGCACTGGCCAACTTGTTCCTGAAATTTCAAATGAATAAAAAACACCAAAATTGACACGTCTCCCTTTTGTCAGTTGATAGAGACAAATGGCAGAGCTATGTGACTGAAATTTTAGTACATTTTTTGTGTTGTGTGTTTTTTTTTATATTTTTATGTAGTCTTTTTGATTTCATATTTTAACACATTCTCTTGAATTTGTGCGAAATTTTTAGTGTTTTGGGAAAGTGATTTTTATGTGATATCCTTTTACCGTGACCGTGACTCGATCCCAGCGAAATTTTTGCCTACGTGAATATGTCTGATAATATTTACTTCGGTGAGGTAAGGATTATTTAATTTCGCTTTACTTTCATTGGTAGTATTTCGTAGTATTAAATAGTTAACAAGCGAAGTCGGCACAAAAATTGTCCAAACATCAACAATATAGAGTCTTCTCAATTTCTTTTTGCCTTCTTTAAATTGTGTCTCCTCGTGTTTTTCATGAAACGTTGCACAAAACAATCCGTTTTCAATGCGCAATACATTATGTCTATTTGGCTTTCCATAAAAACGAAAATGTCTTCAAATAAAAAGAAGTTCGAATTTCAGAAAATAGATACGATGCTTATGCTGTGGTAAAAGAATGTACAACATCATATCAACGCGTTGCTAAGAAGACGTGACTTGACTGCCTTATCTAGCGGTAACACATTGGACTAACGAGACAGGGGACGTAGGTTTGATTTCTCTTAGTGCGTTCGGTCCTATAAGAATGTCCAGCTGGGAGTTGCCGTACAGTCAACAGCAAATATCGTTTATCTCCGTGTAATCTAGGTTACAGGTGCAGCTAAAATGAAGAGATTGATGTGTTATTGATTGCAATATAATTTGTACTTTAAAAGACCCCAATTTTGATGTTATTCAATGTTTGTAATGTCCCTGTCCATTCGCCACGTTTGAGAGAATCTTTGTTTCTAAACACCTGAACAGTATAAGTAAATGTGTTGTGTGTAGGTTTTTATTACTGACACCAAACTTATAATTTACTCACGCTAAATCCCATGTAATTTGTAGAGATTATCTTTTAAATTGCGATGTGGTTTTGAATTGCAATAAATACTCTGGCGATGGCATTTAAAAACATATGTAAACAATCGTCTTAATCCTTCGGGTCGGCGAAGGCGAAGGCGTACAATTTTATTGTACGAACGTACAATAGTTATTCTTCGAATATCTTCCCTTAAGTTCTGTAAGACCTTTCTAAAGTACTTAGTGCAAAGTATTGATTAAAATATACTCTCGTAAGTCTGCGATTGAGCTTTCTCAGAACATATCCTAATCGGCTTAAAGCTTTGCGCACAGCCACAGACTCAAAAAATATTATGTTTATTAAACTTTAGGTAAAACTGGCGCACAATCTTTTATATCTGTATGAAGAGCGGTGGTAGAGGAGCGGTAGAACACCGGAAAGTTGTGGCTTCGAATTCCGGCATCAATGACTTTGTTTTCTATAATTCGTACATTTGTTATAGTAGCAATACCACTCGCTGACGGTAAAGGAAAACATCGTGAGGAAACTAGAGTGTCTGAGCTATTCACATACCTCAACGCTTGAAATCGCCAATCCGCGGTTCGCACGCGTGGTGATTAAGCCCATACTCACTCTCTTTGAGAGAAGACATGTGCCCTACAGTGGGATGTATATAGGCTGCTTATGACGAAAAGTTTTAATAGTCAACTTTTTAAAGATTTTTGAAAGATTTGAGATTTATAAAGAGTTGACTGCGTATTTCAAGATGTTATAGTTAATACATGATTTGGGTTCGTTACTTCAATAATGATATTTTATGGATTAAATAGAACTCATCGGCTTGTGTCCTGAATTGGACACCGAACTCTTCACTAGGTTTTTGCTTTTAAATAAGCAATCTCCTTCAAATAAATTCTTTACCTTCTATGACCTGTGGCTGTCATTTTATCTCCTCTCTTATAACTGGCTGCTGTCTATAATGAGTCTGCACTCAGTCTTTTGGGTCTGACTTTAATAATTTTTTTTTTTTAACCCTTTAACGGGCAGAGGTAGTATACATTTCTGGGGTTTCGCACGCTAGGGTAGGGAACTTTATTAAGACTTCACTGTCCATCTGTCTGTCTGTCACCAGGCTGTATTTTGTGAACCCTGATAGCTAGACAAAATAACCGAATAAAATTAATATTTATGTGGGGCTAGTATAAACGCTAGGCTAGCAAGAAACGTGATTTTTTGCCGTTTTTGTCCCGATATTAATAATGACAATAGGTAGACGCTTGAAATATCAAATCTTGTATAGATGATAGTACGGAACTCTTCGTGCGCGAGTCCGACTCGCACTTGACTGGTTTTGTTCATTGGTTTTCGACTTTATGTCAAAACGATAAGGTTCAATTTGAGATGGTAGCTATTAGTGGTCTTCCGGCTCTTTGCCTAGCGTCTCGAGGTGTCCACTCTGACGTTGTAGAGTCCATTTGTCGTCTTGCAGTCTCACAATATGGCCTGCCCATTGCTATATAAATCTTCTAATGGTGGTTATGACATCCTTCACCTCTGTGCACCTTCTTAGAACTTCGTTCCGAATTTTGTGTTGTCTCCTTACATTTCATATACTTCGCGCGCTGAATTACATTAAGTTTCTCTCTTAATTTATTTTTGTAGTAGACCAAGTTTGAGCACCATAAGTCATTGCTGGTAGAATGGACGAGTTGAACACTTTTCTTTTCATAGCAATGTGTTGATCTGCTTTAAATATATACTTTACATAGATAGCTTTAATAATAGCATTTGTTCCTCCCTATGCGAGTTAACATCTTTCAATTTCTTTATCTGTCAAGTTCTTTGTCGGCCCTAAATAGAACATTGAAAAGTAATATTTTTTTTAGGAATTACCTAAATACTAACCATTAGAGAGTAAAATGTATTTCAAAACACCTGATTTAGGGGTAATGTTTGAGAACCCAGCCTTAAGCTTGGATTTATAGCCATGGTTTAGTTTCATTTTTCTTTTCATCGTGATTCAAATTAACTGAAAATATATCTCTCCTTATTACAGATGCAATGGTTGGCAATGGTTAGTAAATTTGTTTTACCACCACACTCGTAACACTGAAGAGGTAAGCAGATGCATCAACTCTTCCTATGAGAAAATATGTACATTCAAAAAGTCACATGCAGGCAATAGGTAAAAATATATCGTCAATTAGCAGCACAAAATAAAAAAAAGACAGAAAAAATGCAAAACAAAGTCAGTTAAATAAACCGCCTCGAGACCTAAAGGACCCCATAATACTGGCAGCTTTACTGCCGCAGAGCAGGAGAGATCCTCTGCATGAAATATGCTTCAGAGATCAAGCTCAAGCGTCGGGAGTCGTGAGTATGAGAATATTTGTATGTTTAGAATCTAACAATATCTCCACGACAATAGCCAAAAATCGGGAGTTCTGCCCCTATATTACGCGCACCAAATCCTGAGCGATTCCAAACGTTTAACTGTCAAATCAGTATGGAATTTGACAGTTAGACGATTGGAATCGCTCAGGATTTGGTGCGCATAATAAGACCCCTGGTCATTGATTGGTACAACTCTTATTATTGTGATGACTTCTAAATGGCAGAAATAACCAACAACCCGACTGCTGAGCATTAACCACTGAGCAGGCGGGACCAACCTAAGGAGTTGTGAAGTAAGTGAAGTGTAAACTGTGAGTTTGGGTCCCGTCTGCTTAGTGGTTAATGCTCAGCAGTCGGGTTATTGGTTATTTTTTATTTCAGTTTTTTTAATTTTGTCGTTTTATTGTTTTTTAATACTGATTTATTATGTAGCCTGTAACACCCGCGTACTGATGTTTTACATACATTACGCGTAGTCAAATAAAATTAAGATCCGAATGTAATAAATCAAATATAACAGCGGAATCTAGTGATTCATGGTTGTACCATAACGTTACTTAATGGCGATTTTTGTTTTTTGTTACTTTTTTGTTCTATTAATACTAATTTTATATAGCCTAATACTCGCGCAGGAATGACGAATCGATTCAGACCTTATTTGCAAAAATCTGATCATTGGTTAAGGAGTTATGAGGGGACACAGAAACGGACATACTTATGTACATACATACCTACGAGCTAAACACATTACCCTCCTATTGGGCCCCGCTGCAGTCGGGTAAAAATGAACTAGCTGTTTCATACCAAAATTACCACCTACAACAGCAGGCTTGTCAAACATGCCTCCCGTGGGCTGCATGTGGCCTACGAAGCAAATGCCTGCCGCCCAACACGTTGACGGCTATGCTACTGGAATCGAATCCTTTGGCCATATTTATGATTGGCCCGCGACTTCGTTTGCTTGGTAATTTTGATGTGTATTTTTCCGGTATGAAAAATAGCCTATGTGATAATCCAGACTATAATCTATCTCGGTGCTAAATTTTATTCGGATCCGTTCAGCCGTTTTTGCGTGAAAGAGTAACAAACATCCATCCATACATATAAACTTTCGCATTTTTAGTATTAGTAAGGATTATATATATTATTTTACATCGATTGAGATCCAGTGCCTCAGTATAGGGCTCTCAGTCCTATTTTCAATGAAATTGAGACTTTTGATGCTGCCTCGAACCCTGCACATCAGAGATGCATTTCTGTTGCGAACTATGGCATACAAATCTTTCATCCGGATCCGTTCAGCCGTTTTTGCGTGAAAGAATAACAAACATCCATCCATACATACAAACTTTCGCGTTTTTAGTATTAGTAAGGATTATATATATTATTTTACATCGATTGAGATCCAGTGCCTCAGTAGGGCTCTCAATCCTATTTTCAATGAAATTGAGACTGTTGATGCTGCCGCGAACCCTGCACATCAGAGATGCATTTCTGTTGCGAACTATGGCATACAAATCTTTCATCCGGATCCGTTCAGCCGTTTTTGCGTGAAAGAATAACAAACATCCACCCATACATACAAACTTTCGCGTTTATAATATTAGTAAGGAAATTCTCATTTGGGAAGTCATGGGTTCGAATCGCGGCATGTACCAATGATTTTATAGTAGCAATACCACTCTCTGACTGTGACGGAAAACATCGTGAGGAAATCAGAGTGTCTTAGGTGTTCACATACCTCAGCGCTAGAAATTGCCAAGCCGCGGTGGGCACGCGTGGCGATTAAGCCCGAAATCTCTTACTGAGAGAAGGCCTGTGCCTTGCAGTGGGACGAATAAGCTACATAATATGAAAAAAAAAATCGTTACAATGATTCCGATCAAAATCGTAAAATCTAAAGGACAGTTCATTCTCAATAACTATCGAACTATGTAATCGCATGAGTATTTTAGATATTTAAGATTTTTTATGTATCTTCATAATGTATTGTGTGTGCAATAAGGAGTATTAATCTAATCTATTTTCAGTATTTGTTCGTTCTTCTCGTTCGTCTTCTACTAATTAATGGTTTTATGTGAAATTCTGAACTACATGTTATCTTTATCGTTAATATTTCGCAAACGGATACCCAAACCCAAAAATACTCTTAATACACCCACGACATTTGAACGACCAATACAACGATACCTCACACAACAGGGTAATAAAATTTCATCCCTAATTGATGTGTAGTAGGGGCGGTATCCCAATTTTTTTATATTTTTATTCTATTGTTTTGTCGGCGTGATTAATATAAATATCGATCTATGCCAAATTTAAGCTTTCTAGTACTGTTATTCTTTGAGCTAAGCTGCGGACAGACAGACAGACCGACAGACGGACGGACATCGTGAAACTATGAGTATACCTTGTTTACTACGGAACCCTAAGACAGGCCAATCGCGAGTCGTCGCGCGCTTTTGGTACTGCCATAAATAGACCGCTGATCGGTAAACGTAGTGAAGACGTCCTCAGACTCGGTGGAGCGATGATTTCCGCAGGGCGGCTGGCAAGAGCTGGATGAGAGTTGCCGGGGACCGTGCTCAGTAGCGTGCAATAGGAGAGGCCTATGTCCAGCAGTGGACAAGCGTAGGCTGATGATCATGAAAAAAATCACAAAATTTCAGGACCGTTAGCGTTTGTCTGACTCACATTCGACCACTTTTACAATAATTTGTTATACCTAGTATAAGGACCTCACGTTAATGACACCAAGTTTGAGTCGACTTTGAATGAACTGAACTGGTCTGCTCTGACAGCTCGTCGGATGTTAGTCGTAATGCTGACGCAAGCACCGGTCCGATCACGCTTCAATGCTAAGGGCGTGTTTACAGCTGGACCTACGTCTACGATACGAATATACTCGTATGAAACCTATAATAAATTCTCAACCAAAATTATTAAGTCTGTTTCACTGGTTTCCTCCATACAGGGTAGCCTAGCGAGGAGACCAGGTTTACACTTACACTTACTCACGTTATGGGTTGAACTCAGTATATTCTGCATATAATTAGTGCACTAATTTATAAAATCAAAGAACATCTTTTTATATCACCTGTTATTTTTAGGCTTACTCTGTAACTTACTTAGTAAGCAGCAAATAAATGAATAAAGTATTATTAAAGTAACATAACATAAACTCACGCCTGTATCCCAGAGGGGTAGGCAGAGACCAGGGACTGCCACTTGCTACGATCCTGACAGATGACTTTCGCTTCCTCAACATTCATCAGTCGTTGCATGCACGCACGCCGGTTTCGGGTACTTTTTATCTTGCCCTTTGCTAATACATCCCCTATTTGGTCGAAAAATGTCCGTCTGGGTCGTCCCTTACCGGCCCTTCCATCCAAGTATTATTATTATTAATAATAAAGTTATTCAATAGATGTCTGATAGACAGCTGAGCCCCTATATTACGCGCATCAAATCCAAAACGATTCCAATCGAATAACTGTCAAACTCCATACTAATTGCCATCGCAAACGTCAGGATTTCTACAGGATTTGGTGCACATAATTAGTGCATTAACTGTTGTCGCTCCAAATAAACAAATAAATAATAATAATATTTGTTTGCGCACACTGTGAACGCGCCTTTACGTGAACATTTTGCTCTCTCAGCTGAAACGAACCTTTGTGATATTATCGGCTTTAAAATTAGAAGAAGAGTATAATTTTCATTGGACTTTTCTGCTTTGCTTTCAAAAAGTTTCTGAACTGCCTGAGGTGGCTTTCAATACTGCAAAAGCTCGAACAGCTTTTGGTCTGTTGATATTTTGATTTGTTTGATATTGAAAATCTCCCAAATCTCCGTAGCTTAATCATAGCGATTTTCTGCATAGCATAGTCATTTTCATTTAGAGAGAAAACAAATCCCTACTAATATCACCGACATAAACTTGTTTACGTAGAAAATTGGAAGAACCAAACCTCTGGTTTTCAAAACCCAAACACACAGAGCCAAATAATGCGCACGTAATACGATAAGACGATAAGCTCAAGTTAACTGCTTATTCAGCTATGGGTGAAAGCCTATTAAAATACTGTCTAGAAGGGGAGGTGCAGCCAAAAGTACATAGCTCAAACTAGAGAGAGCTCAGCGATTAATAATAAATGTAACGTTAAAACACCGTAACGTAACAGCACATGACTAATACACGAAAAAAAGTACTCGGCGTTGGAAAACTATTTGTAACAATCGTTACCCTAAAAACAAAACCAAATTAAATTAAATTCAAGCGCACAAAAAATATATATGTTTATGCTTGATATAATTATGAATGGAAAAAGCCCCGCTGGACAGACAGAATATTTAAAGTATTTTTTTTTTCTAAAAGTGTCAAAAAACTATCATAATATTTTCTAAGTTATTCGGTACGCATCTGCTGCCTCTTGAATTTAATGTGCTAACTTATAAACTATAAAGAATCATAAGACCCTGCTGGATAAGGTCTATTTAGTAAAAAGGCACAATCAATCTTAATACCTATCGAATTCGTAGGGCACGTGGAGCCAGCTGAGCATTCCTAACCACGGGGGCCCCAGATAGTGTGATATTTATGAACAATAAAGTACAAAATTATTATTTACATCTACTCACTCTCTACAAGTTGAATACATAATGTATCAATCATAACTTATCATAATATTCTTACAATATATATTTCTAATGTTTTTGTTTCAGATTCCAGTTAACGACAAGCTGGCGCATCTAAGTAAGGAACTTTTATGTTTTCTACAATATCACTCTCCGAACGTTTTTTATCATACTTACTTAAATACTTTCATAAGCACATAATATTCCTATTCTATGCAGAAGATAGGTATTTCTTCATAAAAGCTCTAGTCTATTAGACTTAGCTAGTACAGCCCCTATATTACGCGCACCAAAACCTGAGCGATTCCAGTCGTCTAACTGTCAAATTAGTATTGAATTTGACGGTTCGACGATTGGAATCGCTCAGGATTTAGTGCACATAATTAGGCTGCAGGTGTGATTAACAACATTTACTGTTTTTGGACAGTCTAATGATGCTTGGTAGATGGGGCTGTGTGGACTAAAGTATGTTGATAAGAACTAGGGTCTGTACGATGCCCTCTGCACCTATAGGTTTTGGGAGGCTACTTTGGCTATAGAATTTTTTGGAAAGGAGGTTTCCAAGTAAATATTTTTCCTTTTAATTAAACATAATTTCATCGATGATACTTTTGTTTTTTGTAAGCAATATTTTTTCTTCCTACACCTAATAGATTAGTTCGTGTAAGTTTTGTCAACATTTGGTAAATATATTTTTTTGAAACAACAGTTTAATTTTGCTTCGTTCTGAAAATCTATATTTATACACAGCGTACACTGCATCCTAACGGTAACGAATATCTAAGTACCAGAAAACTAAAACAAATATCCGGAAAATTTGGTGAGCAACAATATAGGTACGCAAAACAATAATGTGATTATTATGTTTTATTTTATTAAACGCAACAGGTGGTTGACGGACGATAATTCGATCAGCATAATCAATATTTGGTCAACACAATAAATAATCGAGTAACAAAATTGTGGACAGTAAGAATTGAGACAGTAAGAAATTGCTTGACGATTTCAACCAAAATTAACTTTACAGCTGACATTATTGAAATGTAATCATGATTTGCTGACTAATTAATTTAAGTTCTAAATAATTTGGTACTATCTGCTGCTTAATTTAGAGTTTCTGCTGCTCGCTTTTAATTAGTTAGTTCCTGCTTCTTGCTCCGGACTTCTAATAATGCTGACTGAAAACAAAAATTTCTGAACAAACCCGTTTTTTTTTTTCTAAGCGTTAAAATTATACCCAAAGTCAAATAAACCTTGACGGTACTTTGAACTCTGACAGCAGAATGTCTGCTAGTATTAATGAAAACCAAGACAAAGAGAGCATCGCGATCAAAATTACTTTCGACACTGGTTGCGAATCCGCAGACAGCTCTTTATAAAGTGCCGAGACTTTAAAGAGGCTATAAAGTTCACAACATTTTGTGGTTCAATTTTCTGATACGAAACAAAGTTTACGTAATATAAATATGTATCCAATGAAATATTTCTACATTGAAGATATTTGCACCTACTACTGCTGTAGGTCCCAGATGTTCTCTCAGAGAAAGAAAGTGGCGCGGTGGCCGGGTCGCCTGTCTCCCTCTAAAATGGTTTATGTGTACATTGAAGATTGCACCTACTACTGCTGTAGGGCACAGACCTTCTCTCAGAGAAAGATAGTGGCGCGGTGCCCGGGTCACCTGTCGTCCTCTAAAATGGTTGACACTGTAGTAGCAGTGTCACAGTAGAATTCAGCAAACACAATGTAATTCTTCTTGATTGCTGACTCCTGCGTTATGCTTGTAAACGGGTGCTGTTCGCATGTCTAACCACAGCATTGGTGTTTTTCCTACTTTTGTAAGAAAAGTATCTAATGTTTTGGGATTTAAAATGATTGGTAGCAATCTCCGGAATCTTCTCATATATTTATATTGATAAGACAATTGATGGATTATGCTTAAGATGATTTGATGATTTGAAAACGACGAAGGAGGCCTATGTCCTGCAGTCCGGCCTATGTGTGCGGACCATACAACCTGTACCAATTAAATAGGCATCTCTCATGAAGGAGATTGAATCTCGCG
The DNA here is from genome assembly GCA_947310995.1 of Yponomeuta cagnagella. Classification (NCBI taxonomy): domain Eukaryota; kingdom Metazoa; phylum Arthropoda; class Insecta; order Lepidoptera; family Yponomeutidae; genus Yponomeuta; species Yponomeuta cagnagella. Next base: position 15,844,569 of record OX371270.1, on the reverse strand, counting down.
GGCGCCGAGTGAAATTGCATGGGCTATATCATTGGAATATGATTGGAATACAATTTATTATGGCAAGCCCAGCAAAACCCCTCGTGGTTATGAAGACCACGAGAGAGGCCTATGTCCTGCAATGGGGGCTCTTTAAGCTTATGATAGTGATGATGATAGTGGTATATTTAAGTATAGTTTATTTATGTAGTTTGAAGTTAGGGCTTCTGAAGATTATAATTTTATTGTACTAATTTTATTTACTAACTCTCTTTTAATTCTTCAGCTTCCGCTAACAGGGGTTATTCCTCCACATAATTCCCGAAAACGTGACAGTTTTGCCGCCCAACGTGGGGCCATTATATTTCCATATATCATCATCCATCTCATTATCTCCACAATAAAAGCTCGTATCGATCACAAGAATAAACCCTTAAGGTGCTCCATAGAGTGACTTGTTTTACCTTATCCTTTTTGCAAAAAGGAGTCTGCACAATCTCTCAGTCACGTTAATAGTGATTTTTAGGATTCACGACCTAGGATTTAGTCTTAGGTTCTTTGCCCTAGTTTCACGGCCATGCGTCTTAAAAATCACTGTTAACATGACTGAGAGATTGCTTCGACACTTTTCACAAAAACCGTCTCTAAAAAAAACCTCGGTGACGCAAGTATTACTCTATGGAGCCCCATAAGATAATCCTGTACCCGCATACGTGTCAAGCGGACAGTATAGATAGGCGATCGCTTAGTGGCAATCAACATTGATCCGGCATAATCTTGCATTCGAGCTGGGTCTCCGGTCGGCCCGAGAGAGCTTACTAAGCTGACGGTTTTGAACCGATAGCCTTTCAGATATCGCCAATTGTTTTAAGCTTACTGAAACTAGAGTAAAACTAGAACTAGAGTGAAGTAAACTGGAGAGATTTCTGCTGAAAAAAGCTAGTCATGTATATTCGTTTTTTTAAATCTATTAAATCTATTGGTGGAATTTTTAGCCTCTAAATAGATTTTTTAATTTTCTTCAGCACGGGTTAGTGCAACAAAAATAATATAAACACTTTTTTTTATTTTTAGGGTTCCGTACCCGAAGGTTACTCTGCGTCCGCTGTCTGTCTGTCTGTCCACCCATCCTACCTTTGGAACCGTAATTGCTAGCCAGTTCAATTTTTCACAGAATATTTAATACGGCAGATTATCTAACATACATATTAACAAAATATTAACCCTGTGTACTTACTAGTAAAGGGCAAGATAAAAAGTACCCGAAACCGGCGTGCATGCATGCCGCGACTAATGAATGTTAAGGAAACGAAAGTGATTTGTCAGGATCGTGGCAAGTGGCAGTCCCTGGTTTCTGCCTACCTCTCTGGGATACAGGCGTGAGTTTACAAATGTATGTATATGCAAGCGATTAAAACAAATAGTTGAATTATGCGATAAGAACGACTTTCGTGTAATCACGGTATCAGCTACACCAATCTATGCGCAAAATCGAAGCAAATTCTATTAAAAAATAGTTACTTGCAGGATTAGTTCAATGGTATTTTTTTTAATGTAGCCTCCATAATATGGGTGTCCCATTGCAGGGCAAAATATATAAAATAAACAATAATAACAATAATAAACACTTCTATACAGGCACATACATTGCTTCTGGCCCCACACTAGGATACCCTGTGTCGTGGGAACCAGAAACAACGACATCACAAACACGTAAACATCCAACACCTGGGGCTTTTTACCCCAGCCGGGATTCGAACACGGGAACTCTCGTATGGTATGCAGATGCAATACCGCTGCGCCACGAGGTCGTCAAATTTAATGCAACTTTTAACCCGAGAAGACGGGTGTATAGTTGATAGCACATCAACCTTTACATCCGTGCACTCTAATCAGTTACGTTACGGGCGACATTGCAACGAAAGTATAAAGATTGATGAGTCGTCGTCATCACCCTACGACCCTTTCTGTGGAGGTAAATAAATAATTCTTCTTCTAATTCAAGAGGGTTTGCCATCCACCTGAAGGCAAACATCTCGTTTATACCGCACCCACTCAGAAAAATATGTCTCATTGATCGTTCATAAACGGGTTACAAAGTTCGTCATTTCTCTCTTATAAATTTGCGGCGAGAAAATTTATATGGAATTTCATTCCTGCCGGGCAGGAATGATGTATGAAAATCAATTCCTTCCCTGCTAGCGTTCTTTTGTCTTTCGCCGGCGAAAATTAAAAAAATAAAAATCTCAAAAATGTTTTATATCATTTTATATCAATGATTAAAAAAAAGAGATGGGATTATTTTTTACTCGATTTTCAATGACAGGAGGCTAGAGGCTTTTTCTGCACTACGAAAAAAACAACAAGCGCGCCAAGTTGTCTTGTTTAGTTAAATTTTGATTTTTACTAAACTGATAATTTAACAGTACGCTTTTAATTATTCTAAATAATTTTATTTTCCTCGTAGGTGTAGTATAAAGAACTACCTATGTAAGGACTACCTACTCGTATGTATCAATCAGGAGAAAGTTCTATTTCTGTTCTTAAGAAATAGATCGGTTTTTTTCCACGGTGTACAATGTAGATTAGATTAGATTAGATTAGAACACTTTATTGTACACACCAGAAAACAAAATACATTAATGTACTATTGTATGACTCAGCCCGCGCGTCGCGGCGCGGGATAACTGACGAATAATGTCACGCTTAGACGCTTTTGATTCCGACATATTTTTTATTTGTCAATAAATGAGAAATCAATCTGATACAGTTTTATTTTGTTTGAGTTATGTCGTCTATGGTATAAATATCAATGTAACAACATTCTAATTTCGAGGCAAGATTATCATCATCGCCATCAACCTCAAATGCCAATTTGATAGCCGCGAGTAAAGTACCTAATGTATACCTGTAGCCTGTAGCATGGCTGAAGAGGAACCCACTGGCTACAAAACCTCGCCGAATGGTTTAATTCAAGAACCACCGAGTTGTTCCGCGCCGCAACGTCACGAGCCCAAGTTTCCATAATGACCGCCGACCTCTGATAGGAGATGGTACTTAAAGAAGAAGAAGCCTGTATACGTCCTGCCGCACGGCACAGGCGTGCACACCGCAGATCTAAAATGTTAAGCGCTGAACACCTCAGACACTTAGGTTTCCTCGCTATTTATTTATTTTTGTTTTAAAACCCGACCCCGAGCGCAATTACCTTACCTGAGAACACGTTCTATTTGCTGCCACCGCTTCCGCTGAGCCGTCGGTAGATGCAATCTCACTGCAGCCAGCAATCTCGAGAGATTGGTGGCGAGCAACAATCAATCCTTTGGCTACAAGTAATTTACTTTTCTCTCCTTGTAAACACTAGAGGTGAGGCGTATTTGACGGAACTGTTATTTTAACGTAGTATAATTATTAAAAGAACGTATCAGTTACAAGTGTGCACAATAGCTGTTATTAAAAATATTTCACATTAAATATCCTATTATTGTATGTGTTTTTAATAACAGTAAAGTTCTAAAAGAATTTTTTTATTTTTTATTTATTGAAATTTTGGTATCGCAGAGTTTTAAATTTTATAAATTATTCGCCAAACTGCGTGGCAGTTTGTTGGCGAATTAATATAATGTAATTGCGTTCTGAAATTATAGCCTTATATATAATTATATTTGCAGCAGTTTTTTTTTTTCAATAATTCCCACACGACACAATCACTTGTCCTGTTCACAAACTAGGATGCCCTGTTCTATGGTTACCAGGCAAGGACATCACAAGCATAGAAATACGCCCAAACTATTTGTACGGTCTGTTCGGGTCTTGCCCCCTTTCTGCTTTTGCCCCCATGCACGGCGGCCCAGTGGGAATCAAACCCAGGACCTCTACCTTGGTAGTAAGAGCCTTAAAGGCTATTCCAACGAGGCAGTCAATGATAGCGTTACTCCGTTCCCAATATTAACAAAATTTTTACTTTAATAACGGACTGATAATGTCTAAGGTTGTGTAGATCCTCAGACGTATATGTTATCCGTTACGGTGCGGTATACCCAACAACCATTACGGAAATAACACACTTATTATAACAGGTATTAAAGACGATTACTTTATTACAACAAGAATGGCTCTACCTACCCCTATTATCACCGTTAGCCTACTATGACCCAGCTCTAGTAAAAGCGGATCCAATATGGCCGCCGACCAGCGCGGAAAACTGCTGGCAGTCTAAGTTAACCCCTGGAGGCGGTGGTGAAATGAGGGCATAAATAAAGTTTATTTTGTTCGGTGAAACGCGCCGTGATTGAGTAGAGTTTGTTGGTTCATTGAGACTATTCTTGACTCAATACTTTATTCGTAACTTACGTACATTTCTGTACTGGTGGTTGACTTGATTTTAGTCAATATCTGACTATGTGCGGTATGGTACAGTAACACTGCCACGCTGGCCTCGTGGTAACACGCCAGATTTCCAACACTGGGGACGTAAGTTCGATTCTGACGTACTTCGATTTATTAGGCATGGCCTCATTTTCAGTATTTTTCCATGTTTCTGGTGTCCTTGAAAGGGAGCTTGTTTAGTTACAATTAGAAAGTCATCGGAGAGAACATTTTCGGATAATTGTTTTGCTTGACGAAACCTTTGAAACAAAAATTCCACTAAGTTGCTGTTGCCAGCAATCATACTGAGTTTTCTTTGAGATAATTATCATTAAATGAAGAGGTCTTCTTTATGGTTTTAGTTCGATGTATTAGTGATTATTAACGAAATAAGCTTAAAGAAAGTAACCAAGTGTGCGCTATTTGCAAGTGAAATTGTAAGAAAAGCTTTATTTATAGCCACAGCCACATAAAAAAAATGTTTTTTCGTGTGTAACATTAAGGGGTGAATGATCTATGTGTGAGTGAGTGAGTCAGTGTTTTGTGTGTGTGCGCGATGTGTTACTGTGCAGCAGCATCTCAGTTTGGTCGTAATCCAGGTGAAATAGTCCCTTTTTGTAAGAGACCCGAACTCCACAAGGAATCCTTTTAGTTTCGCCATGTGCGTCCATCTGTCTGTCTGTCCACGGCTTAGCACAGAGTCGACAAGTAGTAAAGAGCTGAAACTTGGTGTGGATATATATATTAATCTAGCCAACAAAAAATAAAAAAAAGATATTTATACGGTGCCTCCCCTACACCTAAATTAGGGATGTATTTTTTGTCTCGCCTACATCATACTGTGGGGTACCGTTGAATTGGTTGTTTAAAAATATTGTGAGTGTAGGAAAGCCATTTTGCGATTTAGAGGTCTGTTTGCGAAATATCAAGCCTCAAAGCGTGTTTGTTTGTTAACAATGTAACGGCAGCTCATGCGTGTTTGTTTGTTAACAATGTAACGCTCATGGCAGACGAAATCTTAGAACATGTTGGCTGACAGCATTTTTATCTGTTCACGAAAATTTTAACTCAAAACTGATGTGTTGTCATTTTCTAAGCCTCAAATAAATTTATTATTTTTCAAGGTCTGATAGATAAATTATCTGAAGTACCTTTCCTCATTAATTACTGAAAAGTTTTCTTTTAAAAGAAAACTAAAAAAGTTTCTTACAATGATACACTACATTCCTTAATAACAAAGCTACCATTAAGCATTTAACTGATGGAACGCTGAACATGCCTACAGCATAATATGCAGTATGGTACAAGCATTTGTTCTAAGCAAAAGCATATTCATCTAAAGCCGTAGGAGGCCGTTGAAAACAAAGAATGCTCCCGTTCAGATGGAGGATGCGCCTATACAAAAGACGGGACGTGTATCAGAACGTTTTATCTGGGGCCACGAGATGGTTAATTTATTGGGCGAATGCAGCACTTAGTAACCCAAAGGATATAATATGTATTTTGTATGAAAATACGGGCGACCAACTTTTAGAGGAAGGGAGGATGCTGTCACTGTGTAAATATTACTTTAAGGAGTCGATAAAATATTATTCACATGAATGATTTATTCAATATAAATGAAAGGTGACAAACTTAAAAAAAGATTCAGTTGCTCGTGGTTCGTAAGTTTAAAATATGTAGTAAGGGTGATTCTCCAGTTTAGCATTCTCCGCGTAACTTTTGTGGATGCCGGCGATTAGGACCGAATTCTTATTTTTCGATGTGTGTAATTATCCAAATGATTATCTGGACGAACTCTTCTTTATGAAAATCCTTAATTTTACTAATTCTTAATTTTCCGAATTTTTCGTATTCCTAATTATGGTTAGGACGAATTCGCATTTTTCGAAATAAATACAGTCAAACAAAATGCACTTTTTGGATATATATATATATATAATTAGGAATACGAAAAATTCGGAAAATTAAGAATTAGTAAAATTATATATATATATATATATATATAATTCTGCTGTACGTGTGTATGTCACTGAACTCCTCCTAAACGGCTGGACCTAATTGAATATTTTTTTTTGTATGCGTTTGGATGGCGCCCTGGGTGGTTTAGATTCACAAATCAGCCCGGCAGATGGCGCTGTAGTCAGGACAACGACTGTTGGGTCGTTTTTTTTATTTCGATTCTTAATCTCTATAGAATATTACAGGTTATTTAAATCTTATACCTATTCAAGAAATCTTACAGCGGAACTTAGAAGAAACGAACCGATGACATGTTTGTTTACAGTTTACATTCCAGATATCTGTCATATTGACAGGAACTTGACCTTTTACTGATTATCGAAACTATCGCAAAGAGTTCCGCATAGGAGCGGTTAGGTGAAGAAAGAGGTCGAGAAAGGCAAACTTAGCAATTCACAAAATCGCTAACTGTACTTTTTATTGAAAAAAAAGCAACATTCGTCCTAACCATAATTAGGAATATGAAAAATTCGGAAAATTAAGAATTTTCATAAAGAAGAGTTCGTCCAGATAATCATTTGGACAATTACACACATCGAAAAATACGAATTCGGTCCTAATCGCCGGCATCCTTTTGTGGCGTTTTTTATTGGTAACAATTTCCAGTAAATAAAGGTTGAACCTGAAAGGGGGCACTAATAAAAGAAAAATGAAGCATCAAATTTAATGTTCAAAACGGACAATAAATTTCTGCGAAAATGCAATTTTAAAAAATGGTGTCCCAGACTTTTATCTAGTAGATAATCACGGTGTATATCGGTGCTAGTATTTTGCCTGAACATGCGATCGTAGTTACAGGCACAGCTATCAGAGAATAAATATCTTCTTTTTAAGTTACAATATAATATTCTGAAGAACCCTGAAGATGCATAATAAGCTTGCCAGAAGCGCAGTTCAAAAAATCTGTGAAAACACTGTATGCCAAAAGGGCTGCTATAAAATTAAAGCCTATTTAGATGAAAAAGATGGCTGGAATTAAAGCTAGTTCAATGCATGAGTATATTATTTAAACTCGGTTTTAGAATATTATGTAAAGTCGATTGAGGCAAAAGTTTAAAAGAATAACGGTGTTATTTATAAAAAAAACACGAACCCTTAAAACACTCTATAAACTCCCATCAAAATGAAAGGAAAGACCTAACTACAGATTTAATAAGCTGCCTCTGAGGAGTGCTTTAGAGGATTTATGTTTTTAAGGAAATTGGCAATCTGCGGTGGGCAGGCGTGGTGATTAAGCCCATGTGAGAAGGCCTGTGCCCTACAGTGGGACGTATATAGGCTGCATTATGTGTATTACTAGCTGACTCAGAAACGTTGTTTTGCCATATTAATTAGCCTACAACCTATTCTCAGACCTACCAAATATGTATAAACGAAAAAAATTATGAAAATCGGTGAAGCCGTTTCGAAGGAGTTCGATAACAAACACTGTGACATGAGATTTTTATATGTTAGATATATAAATTTTATGAAAAAACTACCAGATTAAATTTACCAGTATGCTTATTTACCCACTGAAAAGGTCATTAACAAATAATTAAATGTTCCCACGTCAATCGGCCTGGCTTACATGACATCGTTGCACAATAATTATATTTTCACTTCTCATGCTCTAAAAGTTCGTCTTTATGTCGTGCGTAGGCGACATAAAGTCGCTTTTTATGCTCTAGAGCATAAAGTAAAATCTTCGTCGAAGACCAAGGCAATCGCTGCAACAGCCACACGAACATCTTTAACTTCATACAACAACCTCTTTATTTTATTTCGTTTCGTTCGTATTCTAAGACCAAGGCAAAGATACCAACAGCCAAAGTACACAATAAAACTTCATGAAATAAACTTCTAATTTGTATTTCGTCTCATTTATTATTTTTTATATTTGTTTATTTTTCAATTTAGTAGATCAGTATAGTATTTAAGCCATAACAACAACTTATCATAGTTATAAAAAGAAAATGTTTTTATAACTGAGCAGTATGTAACGACCTTAAGTCAGGTGTCACGTCCCTACAGAAAAAAAAAAGAAAAAAAAGTTAATTGGCGGGAACTATAATTATTTTTACATGTTGCTGTTTCATTTCCTCGCAATCGAAGTGAAAAGTAGAGTGTACAACTCGTCCATAAAACCCATTTTACACTCGACTTTATATCTATCCTCGCTCGCAAGCTCGCTCGGATGGATAAACGTCTCGAGTAAAATGGTGCGTTTTATGCACTTGTTGTACAATCTACTATTATACAACGTTCGCACAACGGCCTCTTTAGATGTGTGAAATCACCAGTCCGACTATGTCGTGCGGTTACCCTCCTTTTATCGGTTATCCTATGTGAATCCGGGCATTTCCTGGCCCGATTCGGGCACAGAACAATGTAGCACCGACAGTCTATTGCCCCACCGTTTTGCCCTCGCCTTTACCCCTGCGCCCGCGTCCGTTGTAGGGTTTCCTGTGAAGGTGAGCCGGGTACAGTCGGCAGAGGCCGCTTCTGTAGAGCTTTGTTACTAACGTTGGTGTGATGACCGAACTTGAAAAATGATTTTTGTGTTATGGTCATTTGTGTTTCAATAGAAATAAATGTTTTTCACTTTCATTTTCACTTCGTATGAACATATTTGTCAAAAAAAATCAATGACAGAAGACGCGGGACGTGATTTAGAATTCTTCGGAGTTTAGCTTAGCCTAGAAAACACACGAAAACAGCGAGTTTGTTTAACGTGAAACGTCTATAAGTAGGCGTTAATTTTTAGCTCAAACTGCCCAATGTGTTACGCAGCACTGGCGCCATCTAGCGGCACGAGTCAAGAGGATCTGAGGCTACTTTATTGTATGCAACGCTGTACAAAAGAATTTCACATACAAAAGAATTTTACAGAGTTACAGCCCTCTTCGAGGCAACGTGTTTTCGTTGTATGGTGTTTTACCAAGTGACCCCATACTACCGAACTGAAAAACGTTCCAGGTCAATAAAAAAAAACGCGTGTTGGGCCACGCGCAATACCCTACATTGCCCTACATTGGTATAGGGGCTGGGCAAGCCTACTCCAAATAAAAGAAAACCAGCCATGTGCATGTCGGGCCATGCGCAATGCAGGGTTCCGTAGAAAAAGGGGTTTCTTATCTGTTTTACAGAACTAACAACTTCATCGAGGTCATTTTCAATGGATTCTGTACGAAATTTTACTTTTATAAGTTGGTTGCCTATTACTCGTTAACTAGTAAATTCCCACTTACTTTTTCTTTTAAGATCATTATATACTACCCTGAATTTTTTCACGTTTCTATCTATATTATGGCGTAGATGAGAAAAAAAGTTATCCCCACTTTTCATGTTAGGCGAGGTACAATAAAAAAAAAATTGCAATATTTTATTTTTTAACTTTGGCGGCGTGATAAATATGTATACACATATCAAATTACAGCTTTCTGGTACCACCGGTCTTTGCGCTATTCCGCGGACTTACAGACAGACAGACAGACAGACGGACATGGCGAAACTATCAGTGTTCTTGTCGGACTAGAGAACCCTAAAAAGCTAGATTACGTGACTGTCGCTAACTCATACCGATCGATCGTTGCTCTGTAAACGTTTAATCATCAACTAAACGTAATTCATTGAAAGTGGTACCTAATTAAATCTCTTAGAAATCAGAAATCAAAAATTTATTCCAACGTAAAGAATTTTCATTCTGTTTGTTTAATTTCAATTCAACGCTGTCTTCGGGTCGAGTTGTAGTGGAGAAAAAGATAAAATCTCTAATAAGGTCGCCCGTCACGTGACGAATCTCGTGGCTTCATGTACAGAAGCCATGCGTGGAAAATGGTAGTGCTTTGCGAAATGTCGGCCGGTTGAAGCTGAGCAATGGCGCCCAGTGGTCGGGATTATTGATAAAATGTCCAAATTATCTATATTTTGAACAAAGTGGTCGTTTAAGTGAAGAAATGTGAGACGTGGAAACAATTGCATTTATGTCCGATTAACCACTTATTAAGAATAGCGTGACTCCATTTCCTTCCGCGGGTGTCGTAGAAGGCGACTAAGGAAATCAATTACCAGGAGACGGGCAGCAGCGTCTTCCTGAGATTCCAACCGCATACTGCGATCGCCAACCCGCCTGCCATGCGTGGCGATTATGGCAAAACCCCTCATGGTTATGAAAACCACGAAGGAGGCCTATGTCCTGCAGTGGACGTCAAATGACTGATGATGATGATGATGATGTTGTTTTGAACTTTGAGCGAATTTTACTTTATTAATACGTATGTAGCAAATATGCATATAGGATGTTTATAAAAATAATATGACCACCAATACAAGCGATTCTCACTGGTCATATTAGTATGACATGCCAGTATGACCACCAAGAAACGGGGTAGCCTATTGGGTAGAACATTGGACTCTGAAGCGAGACACTCAGGCTCGATTCCCAGTGCGGGCATGTACCTATGACTTTGTCTGAGTTATGCACACTGTTTCTCATCTGCAATAAAGTATCAAAGTAAAATAAAATAAGTATTTATCTATCTAGATAGACAGACGTCCACTGTTGGGCATAGGCCTCTTCACCGTCACGCAGACCCCGCCGGTCTCCTGCTAAACTTGTCCATTGCCCTCCTGCCGCCTTCCTAATGCCATCAACCCAATCGGGTAAAATAATTATATGTTTAAAAGGGGTAAAATCGCAGCTTAGGACGCCCACGAGCTGGAGTGACGATCTGATTCAGATTGCTGGTGGCAGATGGATGAGAATGCCCGAAGACAGAAAGAAGCGGCGTGCTGTGGGGATTCTATGTCCCACAGTGGTCAAGTACGGGATTATTGGTGGATGGGAATCACTCCGTGAGGAACCTTCTTAAGGGGGTCCAGGAAAAAAATCATATCTTTCTTACAGATCAGATTTGCAAAAAGTGTCCGTACAATCTCTCAATCATATTAATAGTGATTTTTAGGACCCATGGCCCTGAAACGGCCTTTTTTGGCATAAATGCTATCTAGTCCCCGGTTCGTAATACTAAGTTCTTTGTGTCGTACAGAGATCGTACTGACAATTTTTGCAAATTTGATCTGTAAAAAACCTATGATTTTTTTCCTTGGTGGTGCTAGTGTTAACTCCCTGGACCCCCTTGACTCACAAATCCTTTTCTATATATATATATATATATATATATATATATAAATGAATTGTTGTTCGTTAGTCTCACTAAAACTCGAGAACGGCTGAACGGATTTATCTTCTCTTAGTCTTGAAATGTTCGTGGAGGTCTAGGGAAGGTTTAAAAGGCGAGAAAAAAATCGAATAATTTCCGGGAAAACCCTAAAAACAGCCCTTTCCTATTTCCCATACAAACGTTTTCTGTGGCGTTACGAAGTTCGCCGGGACAGCTAGTAATCTCACTAAAGTGTACTTTATTCATGTCTTCATTCCATAGCTTCATACCATACGCTCACGAATCTGGTATACGGGTGGCTTTGCCATATGTTTTCAAGTTGACTCTCCATTGCCTATTACTATAGACAACCGAGGGTAAGCTTAAAGTAACAAGGGTGTGACAAACTTGATGGAAACCACGAATCAAAAAAAAAAAGTTGTAAATAAACGCAATGAAAAGTAAAGTAAATATTCCATACCAAAACAGGGCGTGCTGTTAACAAACACAATTTTTGAAGCCTTCCATTTTCGTGATCGATTCGAAGTCCATCAATTAATGCCGGATGTCACCGTCTGATAATGTAAGCTGAAAGCTTTTACCTAGCGCTTTTACTTCCTGTTCACTATAATGAAATAGAAGAATAGCTCCAATGGATGACGGACGGATAGTTTAACTTGTAACAAATGACGGATAGTTTACCTTGTAACAAATACAAATATATTTATGGAGAAATGCAATTTGCCACAGTGAAGTTTGAAGCCCTTGCTCTCGAACTAGGAAAACCTGTGCGTCAGGAGTAAGTGTTACAAGAGAATATAAATTATTGTTAAACAGTGTACCAGTGTAACAGACAAAAAAGTTAAATCATCATCATCATCAACCTATGCTTATCCACTGCTGGACATAGGCCTCTTCTATTGCACGTCACTGAGCACGGTCCTCGGCTACTCTCATCATCTCAAAGTTAAATAAAAGTAAGTAATTAAAGTAAGCAAATAAACGTTCATTAATTCACAGTTTCCGTGTTATTTTGAATGAAAACATTTTTTTATTGATTGATGATATTAGTAGATACGGTAGCACGTTCATTTAAATGGAACCTTATTAGCTACGACTAGCGACCATACATTTTGGTGCAATTTCGTAGGGGCGAAATTGAGAAGGGGCCGTTAAGTTATAGGTGGTAGCAGAACTGTCAAACTGACCATTACGTTTTTTAGGGTTCCGTAGTGATTTGTAATGCGAACAGTAGAACTGTCGTACTGAATGTCGTACATACATTTTCATACAAAATACCAAAGTTTTGAAATACACGAGTTTTCAACTTTTCTGGTAGACACAAATTATTTCATACAAACCTTGTAGTAATAGTGACAAATAAAACAGAACAAAAAATCAGCCTAATCCCTCGAGCTGTTCTCAAGAGACGATATTTTATACTTGCGGTGATTTATTTACACACAGATAAGATAAGATAAAAATATTCTTTATTGTATCAGGAAAAACACAAACATAAAATACAGTACAATTGGCGACCTTATTGCTTATAGCAATTTCTTCCAGGCAACCGATGATGGAGAGCTTAACAATGTATTCTTATTTTTTATTTTTAAATAAATAACTTGCATACAACACAATAACTTGTCCTGGTCCCAAACTAGGATACTCTGTACTATGGTAACCAGGCAAGGACATCACAGACTGTGACGTTCCCTACCTATTTACCTAAGGTCCCTATTGGGAGATAAGCAAAAGAGGTAGGTTAGTCCAACAAAAAAAAGAAAATTTATTAATGGCCGCAGGCCACCTAAGTCGGTAGAACGGGTCGTGGTGTGTCGGCCTAGTATCTGATTTCACTGCGTAGTTTAAGCACTCCCCTGGATGGTCAGATGCCGGTGGAACAGGTCGTCAGCCACTGGCAGGGTTGTAGGTCGCCGTGCTTCGCTGGAAATCCGATGAGGCGGAAGCAAAGCAGAGGGTGATGCAGCAGTACGTAGCAAGTGAAGCCTAGGTCTTCTAAGCCCCGTACTGAAACCCTGGAATGGCCAACGAAATACGTTAGGAATGATTCCATAACGTTCCGTGTTACCACCGACGGCAACGCATTGTAGGTAAGTACTTATGTAGCAAGCGGTGCTGTGGTGAAAACAATCAGAACGGAGTTTACACTTGCGAAGAATAAAGTAGGCTTTAAATTAAATAAAAGATAATGAATGCAGAAGGCAATTTAAAAGAAATATTTACGTTATAAGTTTAAAGGTGAAAATATTGAAAAGATGAAGGTAGGATACGGTATTCATGATGCGACCACTGGAATATTCCAACGGTCTGTTGAATGCCGTTATCGCTAATTATAACACAAATGAACATAACTTGATGAATGAAAGATTGAAAAGCTAAGAAATGTTAGCACACAAATTTAATAAGTAAAATCTTGTTCACAACTTACCCAATATGGGGTCTGAGGATCTATGCAAAACACAGGTATACAGCGACTTGTCTAGCGGACCCGGAACGGTTAAGGACACTTTAGGTGCACTGACTATTAGATTAAGTACTTTTAGCGTCGCACTATGTATATGCGAAAGTAATAATTTATCTCAGCAGATGAAAGCGTTCGTTCCAGTCCAGTGATGGCAAAGCTAATGGTCACGAAATGTTACCAGTTCATTATACTAAATTTCTACAAAAATAAATAGTGTGACCAGTTTCATGATACTAAATTTCTACCAAAAAACTGTTAATGACTACAGACTACATTTCAGTATTTTTCAGTGCGAATGTACTTTAAAAGAAGTTATGTTTTTTAAAATTTATTTAGTTGTAGTTATTAGGTTTAATTAGTGTTTTATTTTATTTATTATGTAGTTAATTGTTAAAATTAAGAAAATAGGCTAGTTTTAGTTTAAAATATGTTTTATTAAAGACATGTACGTCTACAACGTTACATTACCCCCCGTCTTGTGGAAAGGATTTTATCCTCAATAAAATCCGGTAAAATAATAAAAATAAAATGTAAAAATACTACGCTTTCATACATACCTGTCAAAAAAAAACATTCAATCTTCAACTTCATACTTCCACATTCAAACTAAGCAATAAAAATCATATAAGATTATTAACGCGATCCTTTTATAAGAGAAGTCATTTTTTTTATATCAAAAAAATGACTAATATTTCCACAATTTATTATCATTATGATGTTAATATGGTAAAAATATACGTATGGGTAATGTTGATGTTTAAAAAAAATCTATGTTTATATATGTAAAATAAATAAATTAAACCTATTTGCGGCTAGGGAAACGAGACAATTTCAGATCTTTTATATGCCAAGTGCCCAAATCTTTACCTGACATGTCCTCTAGCTCATAGACTAGTGGCGATCTCTTCGCGGTAACACGACACTGGATGAATTTAGGCGCAAGTTTCTTACTGAAATACTTGTCCTTGTCACTCAAAACGTAAGTGCGCTTAAAGACTACGTCTCCGACATTGAATTCAGCCTGTTTACGTCTTAAATTGTATTGAGACGTATTTTTAACGTGTGCGTGCCAAAGAGTGGCCTGAACATTATTGAAAATTGACGAAAGACATCCCAAATTTTCAGCATAAATGTCCCTAGGCAGAAACAAAACCTCATCACCCAAGTCACTGTCAGTATAGTGAGAGCCGCAGGTAACAAGTTCACGACCATAAACAAGGAAAGATGGTGTGAATCCTGTGGCCTCATTGACAGAGTTGTTGATGGCGAATTGGATTTTAGGCACAAAGGTATCCCAAGACCGATGGTCATTATCAACAAAAGTTGATAAGCAGGTGACAATGGTCTTGTTGTACCTTTCCACCGTGTTAATTTGGGGGGTATACCTGGGGGTGAAAAATATGTTGGGGATGTTGTATTTTTTAAAGAATGCGCTCGTGACACGACTAATAAATTGACTACCGTTGTCCAGGAATATAGTCTGAGGAATTCCATGTATCAAAAAGACGGAGTCCTCCAGAATCCTGACAACGGCATCGGCTGTAGCCTTTCGCAATGGGAAAATCATACAAAACTTCGAGAAGCAACAAGTGACAACTAAAAGGTAGCTGTTTTGCTTCTTTGTCACGGGAAGAGGACCAACAAAGTCGACCGAGATCATCTGAAATGGTCGTGAGCATTGCTTCGGACGACCCATTTCACCTAAGGTTGCGTGATTTGGTGACTTGTAGGACAAACACTTGGGGCATGAGCCTACGAACTTCACGACATCCTGGTGCATCCCCGGCCAATAATAGCGTAAAGCTACACGCCTATAGGTTTTGAAGGTACCAAGATGTCCTGAGGCTGGCTCCGAGTGATTGTCCTCAATGACCTTATCACGCAAGTCTCTCGGGACGACCTCTTTCCATGCGAACTCTGAAGTAAGGTTGCACTTGTTCTTGCTCAGCCGATAAAGGGACCCATTCTTTATAAGAAAGTTTGGATACTGGCTGGGCGAGCTCAGACAACCGTTATACAGCTTCTTGTACCAGTCGTCATTAGTAGTTCCAATGGAGTTGGACGTGGACACAGAGGAACAAGGTACAGCTCTTGAAAGAGCGTCGGGAATAACGTTATCGACCCCACGCCTGTGCTTGATTTCAAAGTTGAACGATGACAGACGAACTCCCCATCGAGCCAACCTTCCAGTCGGATTGCTAAGCGAGAGGAACCACTTAAGTGCTGAATGGTCGGTGTAGACGGTGAAGGTCATCCCGCTCTCTAGATAGCAACGCCAGTGCTCGAGGGCCGTAATTACAGCAAGGGTCTCCCGTTCTGTGATGCTGTAATTTTTCTCTGCACTGGTTAGAGATCTGCTCATGTAAGCAATGGGGTGCTCTTTACCATCAATGACCTGCGTGAGCATAGCACCAACTCCGTAGTTGCTCGCATCCGTATGGACTTCGAAAGGCAGGCTGTAGTCCGGGCAAGATAAAACGGGGGCCGAAACCAAACACTCCTTCAGCTTCTGAAAAGCTGCGTCAGCCTCAGGTGACCATTTGAAAGCAGGTGCGTTCTTCTTATTGGAAGTCAACTTATTTAAAGGACCTGCGATCGTGCTGAAATTGGGCACAAAACGACGATACCAAGTTGCGGTCCCGAGAAAACGCTTTAAGTCCTTCCGACAAGTAGGTGTCGGGTAATTGAGGATAGCTTCGACTTTCTCTGGATCCGTACGGAGGCCGTTTGCGTCCACCACGTATCCAAGGTATTTAAGTTGACTTCTGAAGAACTTGCACTTGTCAAGATTGACAGTCAAATTGGCCAACTTCAGCTTGTCCAACACGCGCAATAAAAGTGACACGTGCTCCTCAAATGAGCTACTAATTACGATGATGTCATCCAAATAGGCAAAAGTCTTCAAATCGAAGTCGCCAAACAGCAAATCGACCAAACGCTGCTGAGTAGCTGGCGCATTCGTTAGTCCGAACGCTGTGGTCTTGAAATGGAGTGTGCCTCTACCGGGAACGTAGAATGCGGTCTTGTTTCGGTCCTCTGGAGCTATAGGGATTTGCCAGAAAGCTTTTGACAAGTCGACGCTAGTAAGATACTTAGCGTCGCGCAGGTTGTCTAGAATCTCGGCCACATAAGGCAAGTTGTAGGCATCTTTCTTGGTGACCGAGTTTAGCTTCCTGGAATCCAGGCAAAAACGAGGTTGCCCGTTACTCTTATAAACAATGAGCACCGGAGACGACCAGGCACTCTCACAAGGCTCGACCACGTCGAGGGACAGCATCTCGTCTACTTGGTCTGTCAGGATGCGCTGCTTCTCTGGAGACATCCTATAATAACGTTGTCTAACAGGCTGAGCATCGCCGGTGTCTATGCGGTGGGTAATCAAATTGGTCCTCCCCAGGCCCTTACGATCAGTTGAGATGTCCTTGAACTGCTCAATGATGTTGTCGGCTATGAGTTTCTGAGAGTCGTCCAGATTGTCATACGACTGTATGAAAGTTTCTTTAGTACCTACCTTGAGTTCTGACAAAGGAGAATCATGGAAGGTGATACTACTACCTAACAACTTTGGGCACAAATCAAAACTACGCCAAAAATCGACACCTAGGATAAGAGGAGATTCAATGTCGGGAACAACGTATGCTTTAACGATATGAAAATCGTTGTCAAAATGAATGGGTAAGTTAATGTACCCGATACTTTTCAGTGATTGGCCTCCAGCTGCAGTGACAGAAATGCAATCGTTCTCAATTAACTTAAGGTCACTATCAAGTAAAATTTTGTGAGCGTTATTACCGAGAATCGATGCAGCCGCGCCAGAATCTAGAAGACCACAAGCAGTTATGTCGTTTATGCGAATGGTGGCATAAGGTCTAGGATCATTAGCCGGTATATGTTTCAGAATTGTAGCAACTTTGCAACTATTAAAGAAAGTTTTAATTGTTTTTAACCAACTATCCCAGTCGGATTGATCAAAGTTACTACTTGATTTATTGCTACAATTCTGAGCATCTAGTTTTTTGAAGTCGATGGCTTGTGTTTGTTACAGTCCGGACAGTCGGGTGTTTTAACACCGTCACGACCACAGCGGAAACAAACAATAACATTGTTATTTGGGCATTGACGCAAATTATGTGCATCTGACTTGCACCTAGGACAGAAACGAGTCCTATTGCCAGTTTCTATTGAATGTATATAGTTCTTAGGTTCATTTTTGTTTGTGTAATTGTTGTATTTATTATAGTTACTGTTATTATTATTGTTACTTGAAAAGATTTTATTGTTATTATAGGTTTTACTATCGTTATAATTTTGTTTTTTATTTTGAGTACCTGAAGAATAAGCAAACTCGGGTGCTAAGGAATCAGGTGTTACGCCAGAAGGTTCGCGAAAATGAGAAAGTCTAGCCTGTATGTTCTCATAGTTACGACATAGGGTTCTGAGAGCTTCTATTGTTGTTATTTCTGTGACTGATGCCAAAGTACTCGCATAACAAGGGCGGATGTTATGTAGGACAATTTCTAGCTGCTCGTCTTCTGAGACTTTTTTAGAAAGTCTAGAAAACATGCCGGACATTATTGAAAGGAAAATGGTGATATTTTCTGATTCGCCCTGTGTTCTACGTCTGATTTCTGAAAGCAATCTGTAGTCATAATCAGATTGATCAAAATCTTTGATAAGCAGTTGTTTTAAATCAGCCCAGCTTGACACCTGATTTCTTACGCTTCTGTACCAAATAAGCGCATGGTCCGTAAAAATTTCAGTCGCATACGCAAGAAATTTATCGTCGGCAAGGTTCCGTGACTCTAAAAATTCCGTGACGCGTTCAACGAATGCACGTACGCAAGTTTTGCCATTATATTTAAGCTTGCATAATTCGCCTGCACTACCACGCTCACAGGTCACCGAAACGACGCAAGGAACGCTTGTATTGGGAACAGAAGGTTCCGCAGAGGGTATTGACAGAGGGTCTACACTCTTATTTTCCAAGGAAATTATTTTGTCCATATAAGATTTATATAAGCATACGGTTTCCTCATAAGCGACCCTATCTAAATCAACCGTTTGCATCCTATTTAGACGGTGATGTAAATGGTGCAACATGTTCCGTGTCCGCGTGACAAGTGCTTTGTCGGGTTTAACACACTCAAAATTGGCCTGTATTTTAGACAGAACCTCGAACACACCCTGTAAGTCCTTCTTAGCATCCAAACCGGACTCGAGTATATCCTCAGAGGGAAAGTTTATAGCCAGCTCCACAATTTGCTTCCGTAATTCCGCAACACTGGACGCTGGAACTGTACCTCTGATGGATACCTCGTATTCCAGTTCCGATTTTTGAAGGGACAAAAATTTTATGGGGAACATGATGGAAAAAAAATTGCAATGGGAGAAAGCCACAAGAATGATTATTTAACAACTTGTGTAAAATGTGAACAAGAGTTAGAGAAAAAAAATGACTCCGTTCCGTTACAAAAGAAAATTAGGTAACGTTGTACTCTTTTAAAAAAAATACTATACACAAAACAAAAAACACGCACAGAACCAAAAATAAAAGAAGCGTTGAAAAATAAAAATAAATGTAACTGATGTGTATTACGCTGGTATCACAGAAAAAATTTCACGAAACAGTGAGTGGGTAGTTAACTAATTAGTCATTAGTTAATTATAACAAATTTTAACAAGTTAAAAAAAATGCCGTTTTTAACAGAAAACAAAATACAAATTATACTAAAAAAAAAAACGCAAAATACACCTCAGTTACGAAAAGAGCAACAAAAAAAAACGTTTTACAATACACACACAAACAAACACTTTACTACTTACTGCGCAGCAAAATCAGACACAAACCACGTTTAAGGGCGCCAGTGTGACGTTCCCTACCTATTTACCTAAGGTCCCTATTGGGAGATAAGCAAAAGAGGTAGGTTAGTCCAACAAAAAAAAGAAAATTTATTAATGGCCGCAGGCCACCTAAGTCGGTAGAACGGGTCGTGGTGTGTCGGCCTAGTATCTGATTTCACTGCGTAGTTTAAGCACTCCCCTGGATGGTCAGATGCCGGTGGAACAGGTCGTCAGCCACTGGCAGGGTTGTAGGTCGCCGTGCTTCGCTGGAAATCCGATGAGGCGGAAGCAAAGCAGAGGGTGATGCAGCAGTACGTAGCAAGTGAAGCCTAGGTCTTCTAAGCCCCGTACTGAAACCCTGGAATGGCCAACGAAATACGTTAGGAATGATTCCATAACGTTCCGTGTTACCACCGACGGCAACGCATTGTAGGTAAGTACTTATGTAGCAAGCGGTGCTGTGGTGAAAACAATCAGAACGGAGTTTACACTTGCGAAGAATAAAGTAGGCTTTAAATTAAATAAAAGATAATGAATGCAGAAGGCAATTTAAAAGAAATATTTACGTTATAAGTTTAAAGGTGAAAATATTGAAAAGATGAAGGTAGGATACGGTATTCATGATGCGACCACTGGAATATTCCAACGGTCTGTTGAATGCCGTTATCGCTAATTATAACACAAATGAACATAACTTGATGAATGAAAGATTGAAAAGCTAAGAAATGTTAGCACACAAATTTAATAAGTAAAATCTTGTTCACAACTTACCCAATATGGGGTCTGAGGATCTATGCAAAACACAGGTATACAGCGACTTGTCTAGCGGACCCGGAACGGTTAAGGACACTTTAGGTGCACTGACTATTAGATTAAGTACTTTTAGCGTCGCACTATGTATATGCGAAAGTAATAATTTATCTCAGCAGATGAAAGCGTTCGTTCCAGTCCAGTGATGGCAAAGCTAATGGTCACGAAATGTTACCAGTTCATTATACTAAATTTCTACAAAAATAAATAGTGTGACCAGTTTCATGATACTAAATTTCTACCAAAAAACTGTTAATGACTACAGACTACATTTCAGTATTTTTCAGTGCGAATGTACTTTAAAAGAAGTTATGTTTTTTAAAATTTATTTAGTTGTAGTTATTAGGTTTAATTAGTGTTTTATTTTATTTATTATGTAGTTAATTGTTAAAATTAAGAAAATAGGCTAGTTTTAGTTTAAAATATGTTTTATTAAAGACATGTACGTCTACAACGTTACGGCAATACATCCAGACTGACGCCATTTGTGCAAATGTACGGCGGCCCCCATTGGGAATCGAACCCACGACCTCTGTCTTGGTAGTTAAGCGCCGTAACGGCGAGTCCCACGAGGCAGTCATAAACAAATATTTTATATTTCATTTGTAAATTTATTATAAATTGAAGATTTATTATAAATTTTGTAGTTATGTTTTATTGGTATACTAGCTACTGGTTGACCCAAGTAAATTAAATAAAAAAATAACAAAGACCCTATATTATTATGAATTGGTTTTGTGTAGATGACTGGAGGTTGGTAGTCCGCTATTAGCGCTGTACTTTAGTCAACAAAATTATTGTCTCATTGTAACGACCAGACGATACAATGACTAAAAAATCGTTCAGATTTTGCCACGGCGTCTTTTTTTTAACGCTTACTCTGTACTTCTGTTATATTCACGCTGAGCATCCTGCCAACCGTCGCTCGTATGAAAGCTTTGAACAAAAGCTTTGTCACTTTGCCTTTAAAAAAGTACGAAGCCATAGAACGCTACTTATTGAGTTATTATAAAAAAAAGTACAATGAACAAAAACCAACAAACGACCAATAGATTTCTTGTTTGGTTCCTTTTTATATGAATAAGACCCTAAAATTAAAGTCAATTGTAGAATTATAGAGGAACATTCTAGATATTTCTCTATTTCCTGCCGTGGATGTCGTAGAAGGCGACTAAGGTAATAAATTACCAGGAGACGGGCAGCAGCGTCTTCCTGAGATTCCTGCAGTGGGCGTCAAATGGCTGATGATTATGATGATGATCGCCCTTTGCGCAACGCAGGTTCAGGGAACGATTGAATTGGCTTCAGCCGAACATAAAGATATTTTAAATTTCATCCGGATTTAGTATACGTCTTTAAGTAAGCGAGGACGACATTCACCCGCATTCATTTAAAACCGATTGCCAATATTAATAACCAGTGGTCGGAGTAGGTATATTGAATTAAGGTCACTGACATCAAACGTATATGTTAATATGGATACGCCTCCGAGTTTCCGGATTATTATGATAAAAATACCGAAACATCGAAATTATTACATGAAACTAGTTAAAAATGTATCAATACTCTCAACGCTATGCTGCTAGTGGCGTAGATGACCAGAATTTAATAGTAAAAAATGACTGGTCAAAAAAAAAAAATCAAAATGTAGAACTTGTAACCGATGAGGATTAAAAATAATTATTTTTAATAAAACTGTAATAATGATTATTTGTATTAACAATAAACAATTTTGTTTGCTTACATATGGTTTTTTATTTTATTACTCTATTTACCAAATTTTTGGAAACTCCGGTACATTCCGGAAGAAATGCATGTCCATGTTATGATATCATGACGCAAGTATCTAAAATCAATATACCTACTCCGACCACTGTTAATAACTTAATTCCGGATTCACTCACTTTCCGATTCTCAACTTTGGATTCCCCATTAATACTTATCCCAACACTTTCGTCTGTGTAATTTGAATTAATACATTGTAAACACTTGTCTCCGCTAACGTCAAAGTGTCATCACGAAAGATTAACTCTTCGACGTCGTTAATATCATTCGGTGAAATCAAGCGCTGTTAAGGGTGCTGATCCACTGGTAGCGAATAGGTATAAACCCAACTGCGTAAACAAATGGGTTTTTTTTTCTTTCTCGCATATGTTTTGCAACATTTATAGAGGATGGGATTTACCGATGTTTATTCATATTAAAAGACAACACGTTATTAATGACGCGAGTTTTACTGAGCACAATAGATAGAGAACACTTTATTGGACTTAAAAAAAGAAAATTATATAAGATATTTCTTAAACTAAGAGTTAAGACAGTGGCCCTATCATGAAAAGTGATCTTCTTCTATGTGTAAGTGTATCCCGGCTCGAAAAAATCTGAGATCTGGTGCTCGATATAACCACAACCGCTTTAAGCGCTCAAAGGCTACAAGCAGTCAGACTGGCTTAAAAGTAACATGAAAAAATATTAATACAATGTAGTTAAAATGAATCATATTATAGGCAAAAGTTCTTGATAGGAGACCACAAACTGGCAAACGCATCGCAGGACCCCCGGCAGCCCGTCGGATTGACGATCTTAGGTTACTGGCAGCGACTGGATGTGGATGGCTGAAAACCGAACAAATTGGCGTGCTTAAGGGAGGTTATATACACCAGATATACACCAGTAGATGAATACGAGATGACTGAATGACCAATGGATACTGTTTACAATGTTAACACTGTGGATGCAGCTAATTTAAAAAGGCTTTGACTCAGCATGAGCAGGAGAGTAAAACACTTCAGAGCTGATCTTTCGGCATGAACTTTTGCATTTTCGGTCGAACAAAAATCGAGTCCGTACTTGTCCACTGTTGGACATAGGCCTGCCCCAACGAGGGCAGAAGCACGCCACTTGCTTCTGTCCTCGGCCATGCTCATCCAGTCACTGCCAGCAATCTGCCTCGGTCCAGCCAGCTGGTGGGCGCCCTAAGCTGCGTTTACCAGTTCATGGTGTCCACTCGAGAACCTTTGCACCCCATCAACCATCGGTTCTTCGGCATATGTGGCCAGCCCACTGCTACTTCAGCTTGCTAATCTTATAAGCGTCTCATCGTCAGAGACGAGCAACCGACGACGCGAGCTCCGTCTCTACTCACCATGATTAAGCTCTGCAAGAGCGAAACCTGGTCGGACTCTTCTGACAAGTAACCAAGTTAGTGAACCCGGAATTAAATTAATAATGTGTACGAAAGTTTTAGTTCAAAGAAAGAAGATATTCAGCTCTAACTTGCTCACACTGGACGCGGCGCCCTACCCGCAAGTTATTTACGAGAGGGCCCACTCGGCAAACAAGCCATCAATTTCAATAAAACCGAAGATGGGACAAAAACGGCCGCGTAATCAATCATACCCCGCGTCATTTTCGGAGTGGCGCGGGGTGCCCCAGTGATGCGGCGGCCGAATGACGTCTGGGGCCGCACTCTATGTAATATAACAGTTTTATGAACAAACTTCGTAAAAAAATTAAGCTACATAATATTGGAATAGAAATCTCCCCCACATAATCTATTCATTCTGAAAGTAACAGTTTTGACGTTCATCAAGTAAACATTTTGTTTTTATAGTGGATAATTTTTTTTGTTTGAGTTTGAGTTTGAATAGTAGTAAAGTTGTTTTACATAAGATAATTATTAAATATCTTTAAGGGTCGCTAACAAAACGTGCGTAGACACGTTTCACAGCTCCACACCAACTCCCAAGGTTTGCTTGGATAAAACCTTACATACTTGCTTTCCGGTAGCTTTAGTAATGCCACTAACCCACCTAGTAGTCTACTAAATGCATAGTGTCTAATGGAATGGGGTAGGTAAAAATAAAAAAAGTGTTTGTTTTTATATATTACTTAGAAAATATAGGCCATTTCAGAAATACTATTTCAGTAACATATTTTTCCTTGCTTTTGTTAATATTATATTAATATTTTAGTATTTACCGGAAGTGACGTCACCATCCCAGGTTGAATAGTAGCAAATCCATACCCACCAGAATAAAAAAAGCTGTCAGTTTGGTAAATGTCAAATCTGTCAACTTCATAGTCTTCATAGTTCAACGAAACAAGTGTGACAATCTGTGACAGACAGATGAATCGGTGTGGTGTGGCCATCACAAATTTTTTAATTAGTAATATAATTTTTGTTTGCCATGATTCTTCATTAGAACTTACCTCAGGGGCACCGATGATCTTGCCGCAATTTTTTTATATTTTGTATAAGTTTCTTTTTCTCGGTTATTCTTGTTTTAATACCTAGATTGTACTAATGATTTATAAGTGATAATTGCATTTCTACGAAATAATATAGGATTTTTAACAAATCTGGCAACACAAGTTCGGCGTTTTGACATATTCAAAAGACAGAAGTGCAAAAATACGATTAAGCTACTTTAAGGTCAAGTTATAAAATAACTATAATACGTAACTTTACCAAAGCACACTCTAAAGTTAAAGTAGATCATTGGCTTGATAAATAAATTTTATTTCACGCATTTTATTGCGTTAATTTCACGATAATAAATTTTACTATACATGGTTTTAGCATGGAACTGTCGATTTCTGTGACGCCATAAAGATCAAACAAGGTTACAGGGTTTTTTCGTACATGTAACAAAATACGACTCTTAAAAACACATTAATTTTTTTAATCTGCTAACAAACCTTATTCCTCGAAATGGTTTTTGAATTAGAGACATCCGATACTTTTTTGGATAACCGAATTATATTAGCAAGGCAGTGGTTGTTCTATTGACAGTATTTGTAGTCTACTAACCAATCGAATGTCAATGGTGCGACTTATGCAAAGTAACTTGCCACCTCGCGTCATTTTATCTCTCTCGCGGCAGATGCTTATTTAAGTTACGCGGTATATACCATTAATAATAATAATTTCCACACAAAAAAATCACTTGACCTGGCCCCAAACTAGGATACCATGTACTGTGGTAGCCAGGCAAGGACATCGCAAACATGAAAATACACCCAGACTGAGGCCATTTCTACAAATGTACCGCGGTCCCCAGTGGAAATCGAACCCACGACCTCCGTTTGGCAGCTAAGCGCCTCAACTGCTAGACTAACGAGACAGGCATTGGAATGACATTGTAATGCTATTACTTAGTGGACTACAAAATATTGTCAAATAAGTGACATTGGGGTACCAATGTCACTCTATTGAACTACTATGGGTTTAGCAAACTCTAGGCTCTAGTAAACTTTAGTTACCTCTCTGTGACCCCATTTCATAGTCTATCGTCCATCCTGCCGGCGGGCAGCTTCAAATAAATACCCCGTGAAGGCACTCTATACTTTTGCAGAACGTAAAAGTTAGTGTTCAAATAAATATTGCTCGGGTTACGTTATCGCAGTATGTTGCGAAACAATACGGATCCGATTGGTGACCCTTCTCAGGCCGAGAGTCTATCGTTTCAAACAGTGGACCCCATTTTATACACTCGGATATCCTAGGACCGCACCTTAGGTACAACGTTAAACAATACGAATAGGACAATGATAGCGTTCCCTTTTATTCTGTAGATGGAAACTCATTTGAAAAATAAATCAGACGAAGGACTTCATAATCATCATCATCATCGGCCTGCGCTTGTCCACTGCTGGACAAAGGCCTCTCCTATTGCACGCCACTGAGCACGGCCCTCGGCTACTCCCATCCAGCTCTTGCCAGCCGCCCTGCGGAGATCATCGCTCCACCGAGTCTGAGGACGTCCTACATTAAGGACTTAATCCAATCAAGACCATCAGCTCTCATTAATTCATTGCTGGATATTGACTGACTCTAACGCATGCTATTCCTTGCCGTCCTCTCAATCTGACGCAGATCGTCAGTCCAGCGAGCTGGTGGATGTCTTACGCTGCGTTTTCCAGTTCATGGCCTCCATGTCTTTAGCCATCGTCATCCAGCCGTCACTAGTAGTCTATTTCACACCGGAGCCACCAGAGTGTGTCCCGCGCTGCATGTGCCAGTTTCCGGTCTCCACTTGCAAACTTTTATACCCCATCGACTAATGACCAAGTCTATCGTCAGAACCGTGTCCAATAATACCGACATTATCGGGCACGAATGTTGGACAAAAGCGTGCTAGCGCTTTTTTTTCTCACAGTTCACCGGAGGCGCTTGCCCAACCAGCGCGATGAGCGCTTTCGTTTGCATTGCATATTGGGAATATTTCTGGTCACGGTATAATCACCAACCAACAATAATTTAAATAATTTTGTCTCATAAACTAGATTTTCTTCGTAAAGACCAGCAGATAGGGTTCAAAATCAAACCAGTATGCTCACGACGGCGCATTGTCAAATTCCTCAGGACAATAACCCATAAAGTCGGCGCAAACAGAAGTCCGCAAACGGGCGAGTTAGCTCATAACACTATATTACTGTCCACTAGGTCGCAGGATTAGGGACGGTCGTAGACAATGGAGAGTAAACTTGAAAACGGATGGCAAAGCCACCCGTACCTGATTCATGAACGTATGGTATGAAGCTATCGTATAGAGACTCCACCTTAGTAAGATTCTGAGCATTGCTGTGTCAAGACGCTGACCTCATAATAATAAAAAAGATTTTTGAAATAGGTACAGAATAAAAATTTCAACCTACATAGTAAAACCTGTATTGGCTGCATGTTCAAATTATTAGGTCCCTATGGTTTATTACAATTGTATTGCTATGGATTTCTGCTAAAATTAAAACAAAAATAAAATAACAGTTTTTTGAGCCCATCCTATAACAGCTGATTGAGCGTGCATCCTGATAAAAAAATACTTATTCTTGAGAATATAATTATGTGAAACAACACTTGTATCTGAAACACATTATATGATTAAAAAAGATCTTAACAATATCTCTCGAATACGCTTGTTTGTTGTTTTAAATGCACTTTTCAATAATATTCGGCCAAAATTGGAATCTATGACAAACATTAGTAGCCAGGCAAAGCAGTGCTTGCGTGCCGCGGGTCCGCGGATCGAGGTTTTGGAAGACAGAGAATTAGTACTAAAAATTTTTGTAACAAGATTCCTCAACTCGAAACATGATTTCTCAGCTCAATTTTTATTTTATTTTACATAATTAAAAGTAATAGTCTTAATAGACTAATTACATAACCGCGGCTTTCAAACCACACACGTATTTTAGCGTGTATATACGCTCATAAAATGAGCTACAAAAATCCTAAACAATAGTAGTCCTAGAAGAGATTCTCTTCTTCATCTATTTAATGATATTACGATATATTAACATTGTGACACACAGTTCAATATTGAAATAACATGGTGCCATGTTAAATAGATATATAGATAGAGAAAACTTTATGGCACAGCCAGAAGAAAAAATTAGAATGGAGAAATTGCACTAAAAATGTTTTAATATAATAGCAGAGACCATGTTAAAAGATAAATAAACTTGGTATTTTTTTAAAACCAAACGTGACCATCGCAAATTTTACCTCTCCCGGATCGTTCAGAATCGGGCCGAATGGAACGCGTAGCGATCCGCGAATACCGTGCCGGATAGTTGGCGTGACACGGTCACCGTCAATATTGTGCCGGATGGGATATTGAACTGATAAAATATAAAGGATATTGTACTGTAGAGATATACCGGCTGCCATTGATGCTCCACGTTTGATACAGCAGCTTGGCTCGATGAGCTCTTTTGTTTAAGTACTTAATAACTGGAGCGTATTGGCTTTGATGTTAAATGGGTTGTTTCTCAATAGATTGTAGCATACAATAGATTGCTATTAGCAATAAGGGCGTCAATAGCACTATGTATGTAGTTTAGAAACAATTTTGATTTAATTTATTTTCATTAATTAAATTGAATCTCCAATTTGAACTTAATGTCTGTAAAAATGTAATTTAAAAATTATCAATTTATTTATTTGTTATTTGTTTTTGGTAGTTAATTTGGCTTTGGCTGGAACAAAATTATTTATTATTATTTGTTACTCGTAAATATTTTAATTTTGATTTTTTTTCGGAAGCACAGTCGACAGCATGTTTTAATCAACATTTACATAAGTGCACATTTACACAGGGTGCCCACCAGCTCGCTGAACCGACGATCTGAGGCGGATTGCTGGCAGCGGCTTGATAGGCATGGCTGAATACAGGAAGAAGTGTTTGCCTTGAAGGAGGCCTGAGTCCTATGGTGGGCATATACAGGCTGTTTTATTGATTGATTTTAGGTCACGCCAAAGGATATCACACTCTCGATCGAAATTTGGCTTCAGATGTAGCTCGACCATGCGACCGCGAATGCCAGCCTTTTCGGTAAACAATGCGCGCAGTCTCTTTCAAAGGATTCATTACCGACTGTATTTGTTGAAAATAAATCCGATTCTCTTTACTGGCACCGATCCCGCATTAGCTCACTCGTAAAAGTTGCTGATAAGCTGCGAACGACTGTGTTTTGTTCGCTTTTTTAGGGTTCCGTACATCCGCTAAAAAGGGTCGCATTTTCTCCCCCTGCCCCATCCCCATCAGAGGAGGACCTACGTAAGAAACAAGACAATTAAGTTCCTAATACGATGCTTTTGGGTTCGATTCGCACCCGGAGAGTATGTTAGTATTTTTTTTTTTTATATATATTATGGTTTTCCAGTTTAATTCCCGTTATCACGAACTCTCTCCCAAGTCAGATTTTGCGTTCCTTTGAGGAACTCTTGTGGCGAGCACATGTCAACTCTGCGCGCGCACTATAAACTCCAACATTCCTACATCGCGCAAGCAAAATGTTTCACATGACATACGATAAATATAACGTCCGACGAACATCAATAGGACCGGCCGTCCCCAAGCATACGATCTGCCTGGCGAGAAATTTCCCTTTATAGTGGAAGAGCACGATTACCCGCTCTTCCCTATAGTGGTGACCCTCGACAGAACATTGTCAACCTTCCTTCGCTCTCGCAGCACCCCACATACAATCAGTCTCAAAGCAAGGCCAGCATCCTCTTCCCTCTCACCTCATCAGTACCACTACAGTCAACGCACCGACTACTGGTACTGATGGTGATCTCCCCCAACCCCTCGGCACGGCAGCCACACAGCAATAGCGCACATTGCCAGTGGTACAGCAGCCTTCACCGGTTCCTACCACATGCGCGGTCCCCATGGTACTGTCGCCGGTGAAGTGACTGTTAGCCGCTGAACAACCTCAACCGCTAGTCGACTCACTGACTCAGCGACTCCTGGCACTTGCAGGCTTTAGAGCACAGACTTCGATTCCTATCAGACCTAGCTATGCGTAGCTACGGTCTTGAAGGGGAGTGATGTGGCGAGCACATGTCAACTCTGCGCGCGCACTATAAACTCCAACATTCCTACATCGCGCAAGCAAAATGTTTCACATGACATACGATAAATATAACGTCCGACGAACATCAATAGGACCGGCCGTCCCCAGGCATACGATCTGCCTGGCGGGAAATTTCCCTTTATAGTGGAAGAGCACGATCACCCGCTCTTCTCTATACTCTCGTCATAGGAAACTTTTCAGCTTGAAAGTTAAACGTACCAACGCAGGTCTTAGGACGCCTCTGCACCGCCTATGCGACAAACATAATAAACGCTTCCTAAGTATCGACCTATTATGCTCAACGCTGCGGCCATTCAAACACGACATACGTGAGGTTTTTGTCACGGAATGAATGTCAAATTCAGATTTTTGTTTGTTGTTGTCCAAGTGTATCGTGGCTCTGGACTTGCCACTCGTGTCACCTCCACTTTCACTCGCGTTGTTAGAGCTGGTAGAGTCCACACTATTTTTAGGCATAACAGTAGACTCAAAAACTGCAATGGGGTCCGCGTATTCAAAAAACTATCGGGTAGGTTGAGTTCAGCTGCATTTGCAGTTGGAAAAATTAGGCAACTTACAGACATATCGACTGCGAGGCTGGTCTATTTTAGGTATTTTCACAGTATTATGTCTTAAGAGCTGTTATTATGGGGACAGGCAGCAGATATAGAAACAATATTTATTTTGCAAAAAAGAGCAGTAAGAGTAATTTACAACTTAAGCAGAAGGGAATCCCTCAAAGAAATATGAATTCTTACACTGGCTTGCCAATATATATTCGATGATATAATGTATGTCCGAAAAAATATTACAATGTTCAAATTGAATAAGCTTGCTTCGTTAGGGTAAATACATCGTTTGTAGGCTATTGCGTTCGTTTTTACAACAGAATTCCAGAACATGTTCTATCCTTGTCTGAAAATAAATTTAAAACATTCATTAAAAATGGCTGTGTAAAAAAGCCCATTATAGAATAGACGAGTATGTATATGAACGATGTATCTAAGCCCTTGGTACCAATTCCACTGCGATTTCATTGTTGTTTAGTTATTAATATTATAATTTATTTAAATTGAAAAAGGTGTACTGACGACGTGATTGCACATTAATAACTATAGCACACATTTTATAGCTGACAAGAACTCAATCTGCACTCATTCGAATGGTGGCGTGGTGGCCGGGTCACCTATCTCCCTCTAAAATGGTTGAGACTGGTGATGGCTGACCCCTGCGTTATGCTCGTGAACGGGTGCTGTTCGTGTGTCTGGGCGCAGCATTAATGTTTTACCTACTTTTGCAAGAAGTGTTATTTTGGCTTTTAAAGTTATTGGTGGCTATCACGGAATCATATTATATACGCTTTGATGTATGAGTTTAAGATGATTTGAGAAAAGATGGTCAGAGTGGAGTTTTTTTTCCCGCTGTCTTTTTTTCCACTACAAATACGACCCGAAGGCAGCGGCTAACATAGTAACATAGTACACTGACATTAAGCAAACAGAATGTAAATTCTTTACTTTGAAATAAATTGTTGATTTCTGATTTCTGATTGACTCATACTGGTCCCACTGTACGGTGATGCATACCTCACCGCTACCTATTCGTTCTTAACTCTTTAGGCTCTAGTAAGTAAGTAAGTAAGTAAGTAAGTAAATTTTTTATTTGATACTCAAATAAATAATTCAATATTCGCTCTAGCGCTTTGGTTTGTTTACTACAACTGATTGATTTAACTGACTTTTTTTGATTTTTGTGTTTTGTTATAAACATAATATTTATAGAGCGTTGGTAGCCTAGTTGGTAGAACATCGGACTCGAAAGCGAGAGACCCAGGTTGGATCCCAAGTGCGGGCATGTACCTATGACTTGGTTTTCTAAGTTATGTACATTGTGAAGTTATAGTAGCAATACCACACGCTAACGGTGAAGGAAAACATCGTGAGGAAACCTGAGTGTCTGAGCTATTCACATACCTCAGCGCTTGAAATCGCCAATCCGCGGTGGGCACGCGTGGTGATTAAGCCCATACTCTCTCCTTGAGAGAAGGCCTGTGCCCTACAGTGGGACGCATATAGGCTGATTATGCTATAATATTTAGAACAGAATAACTGGAATTACTTAAGATAAGTTAATAATATTAAGTTTGATAAAATACCGAACTCCTGTCTAAAGGAGATGCCTATAGATACTAGTTTGGAACATACTGTTCAGGTGTACTCCTTGCATCTTATTTTTTCCTTGTGTGGTGTACTGCCACTACCTATCTTGTTAAACTTAGGCTGATCCAGAGCCGCGTTTCGTGAAGCTGCAGTTCGTGGTTCGTTGTGGCGGCTCGTTGTGTTACTTGGCCGAGTTTAGTTGTCACTGAGGGCCGGGAATTGTAGTTCTATTAACCACTCGTCTGCCGCGACACAGATCTGTGTCCAACTTAATATGGGCCACCTATACGTTGCGTTCCGCAAGGGCAGTTCAGGAGTTAAATGAGGCCCAGCTTGTCACAAAACATTGCTCTTCGTAAACTAAAATCAGTTGTGTTCACAGTAGGATACTCTAAAGATGTACTAATTTACCTTATTCACTTGTGTATTTTACTATACGGTTATTTTAATATGTAACTCATCCTGTTGTAACCCCAATAAATAAAA
The DNA here is from genome assembly GCA_947310995.1 of Yponomeuta cagnagella. NCBI lineage: Eukaryota > Metazoa > Arthropoda > Insecta > Lepidoptera > Yponomeutidae > Yponomeuta > Yponomeuta cagnagella. The sequence goes on along the minus strand of OX371270.1, from coordinate 15,811,909 downwards.
TCGAAATAAAACAAAACTATTAAACATAAGTACGAATATTTACTCCCCTTGTCCATTTTCTAACTGTCATCATATCAAAATCTTGCGCACGATAATAATAGGCTACCTTTTGAATAGTATACCTTAATGATGTACCCTTAGACTTCACAAAGAAAATAGGTACCCACGCTCGTTCAACCGAGAAATTGATTCAAAAATATCTACTAAATTGAAAAGTCCCTAGAGCCCCCCAACCGTTTTGGCTTTTAAGTTACTTAAGGGAAAGCGTTTTCTTTTGTAGATTCTATTGTATACCAGATTTGTTTTTCAGAACATTTAAGAATAATAATATTAGTGGTCAAAACAGTAAAAAAATTGTGGCTAAGGCTTGTTTGTTTTGTTCATTGCAGGTTCCAATCATTATTATGATTAGGTATTAAAATTACATTAACTTTTTCTCAGCACCTGTAACAGTCCCCTAGATACCATGTGGTCTGAGTTGTCAGTAGACCTATATAGTGTAAATAGAAAAGGTAGTACAGTGTAGGGAAGTGTTGCCACTAGACGCTGAGATGCATCTCGTACCTGAGTGTGTAAGATAAAGAACTTGTACCTATAATAAGTTCACTCAAATCTTTAACCACCTTAAGTGCAAGTCGCCACATTTCCAATCCCGCAAATTGATTCACGCGCCGCTCTGGTAATATATTATACTTCGTCGCTTCATTCTTCAGATATAGTAATTAACCAGGTAGTCCCTCTAACCTACAAGGCAACATTCGCACTTTTATAGATCGATTTTATCGACTTTTTTTTTTTTTTTTGCTTGCTACCCACCACTTTGCTACTGGCCCGTCGGTCGGCCCAGCCCTCATTCCTTTTTCGTGCGAGGCAACGTGCACACAACTATTCGTTAAAAATTTAAGTTGGTAACTACTGAAGTGTAACTCTCAAAATGCCGAAACGTACGGCCGAAGAACAAATTGAATATTATAGAGTAAAGTTGCGAAGGTTAGAAGAACAAGAAAATGAAAGACGTAAAAACGTCTTGCCAGTTTTTTTCTCCACGGATGAGGAGGACAATAACTGTAAGTACAATCATTATACTATAATGTACGACTTAAGTGTTATGACATTTCGCCTGGATTCGCAATAGAACGATGGCACACCTGGGAGTTGACGACAACTTAATTGGAGCCAACTAGTCTGGATTCAAAAAGAACGATGACTTTCCCAACAATTGTTTTGATTGAACAATAAGTACCTAATTACCAAAAAATGGAATTAATGTACTTTTCACGACTCGCTTTCGCTGATTCACAAAGAACATCGATTAGTGCGAGGCTTTTATTTACTTGACTAATTAAAGAAGTAAAAATAAAAAAAAAAAAATAAAAAAAATAAAAAAAAAAAAAAAAAAGAAATAATATCTCTTTATATTATAAAAAGCATTTCAGTACAACTATCATCTTTACAACTTCGTAATATATTTTAGATGATCCTACCGAGGAAGATTTGAGCCACGAAGTGGAACTCGACGTACTTCCGTGCAGCGAACCCGTGGCTATACCAGATGAAAATTCTGAGCCAAACGTACTGGAGGTTCCCAGTGGATCCGAAACCGTTCCAACACCTAGCCTAGATCCACTAATTTTGAGCGCATTAGGTGAGAAAACAGAGGATAAAGCAGAGTTCGGTGAAAAAATTCACGATAATCTCGCTCAACTATGGCTACCTTTGCTAAAAAAGGGCATGCCAAAAGATGCAAAAGAAAAAGTTCTCAAAACTTATTGCGTGCCTGAAAATTGTAAATTACTTCAGGCCCCTAGATTGAATCCGGAAATATCAGCCGCTATACCCGAAACGCATCGACTGCGTGATAAGAAATTAGCTTTCAGCCAACAACAGTTAGGCTTAGGAATTACTGCAATGAACAGAGCAATGAACATTCTGCTTACCAGCTCCGACGAGAACAGCAAACTTCAAGCAATAAAACACCTAAGTGACGCCTGCCGCATATTGTCAGATCGCCATTCCATGGACACCAAGACCAGAATCAGATTGATCACACCAAATCTCGATCACTCGTTTCTCCATCTAGTGCAAGACCAAGAAAGGGACGAGACTCTTTTCGGAAATAATCTTCCGGAAAAAATCAAAGCCTCTAAAGCTATCGAAAGGCAAGGAGCCCAGCTAAAGAAGCCTAATTTCACCGTCACCAAGAGTAAGACTTTGGCTCCTCAGTTAACGGCTGCACGCTTACCTGCAAACCAGGGAAACTGGACAGGACCTTCCCGGTACCCGTCAAACAGGGGGGGGCGGGGAGGTTACAAGAGAACAGGGCCGCCGGCGGGCTCGGCGCGGCGCCCGCAGTACCAGTCCCAGCCGCGCACAGCGTCCGGCTCGACCAAGCTGCGTGCAGCTCCGCAGCAGTAACCCAACAGGTACATGCCGGCAGAGTTCAGAATTATTATGCTTGTTGGCGTGCCATTACCGATAACGATGTTGTACTTAAATGGATCCGCGATGGTCTCGATATTCCATTTTATACCAATGTTATACAGACTGTCGTACCTAATATGACTTGGTCACAAAAAGATAAAATTGATACGTACATAGCTATACAAAAGCTACTAGATTTAGGTGCCATCTCTAAATGCAACCAATCTAAAAATCAATTTATATCCAAGACATTTTTGACACCTAAGCCTAACGGTGGGCAAAGATTTATTCTTAACCTAAAATGTCTAAATAAGTTTATAAATCAGTCCCATTTTAAAATGGAAGACCATAGAACGGCATGCAAATTAATTCCAAGGGACGGATTTCTAGCCACCGTCGATTTAAAAGAGGCCTACTTTTTGATACCCATAACAAAGACACATCGAAAATTTTTGCGCTTCCAATTTGAAACCCAAAGTTCAGAATTAATTACATATGAATTTAATGCAATGCCATATGGGCTCTCGGTGGCCCCAAGAGTATTCACAAAAATCATGAAAGAAGTCATGACTCATTTGCGACGGTCTGGCTGGAAATCCGTAATTTACCTCGACGATATTCTATGTATTGGTGACAATTATGAACAGTGTTTAGATAATGTTAAAGAAACCCTGAGATTATTATCATGCCTCGGGTTCGTCATAAATTCTCAGAAAAGTTCTTTAGAACCCCAACAAGAATGTACTTATTTAGGTTTTATTTTAGATACACGGGACTTATCCCTATCCCTGTCTGCAAAAAAGCGTCACCAAATTGCACAGTTAGTAGAAAGGTTTTCGCACCTACCTACTTGTACTATTCGAGAATATGCTCAATTAATCGGGGTTTTGGTTTCTGCGTGCCCAGCTGTGCTATATGGTTGGGTGTACACTAAGGTTCTCGAGAGACAAAAATATATATTATTAAATAAATATTTTAACTATGAATGCAAAATTAAATTACCAAGTATAATTTTGAAAGATCTTGATTGGTGGAGGAAAAACATTTTAGTAACGTCCAGTCCTATGCGAATTTCAGATTACAAATTAGAAATTTTCACTGATGCATCAAGGACTGGATGGGGAGCATTTTGTAACGGGACCCGCACAAATGGTGGATGGAAAACTGAGGAACTGGATTTCCACATTAACTTCTTAGAACTCCTAGCAGTATTTTTAGGATTGAAAAGTTTTGCTAACAATTTAACTAACTGTGCAATTTTGTTGCGGGTTGATAATACAACTGCAATAAGTTACGTTAACAGAATGGGAGGAATTCAGTTTCCTCACTTAAACGACCTAGCTAGAAACATTTGGCAATGGTGCGAAATTCGTAGGATTTGGTTATTTGCATCGTACATAAATACTAAAGAAAATCGAGAAGCAGACGAAGAATCTCGAAAAATCAACCCAGATATTGAATGGGAGTTATCTGATTCTGCTTTCCAAAGTATCATTAAGAAATTAGGGCAGCCGGAAGTTGATTTATTCGCTTCTCGCACCAATGCCAAATGTGCATCTTTCATATCTTGGAAACAAGATCCAGATTCTATAGCAGTTGACGCATTTACTGTAAACTGGAGACAATGGCTATTTTACGCTTTTCCCCCATTTGCTCTAATTTTAAAATGTGTCAGAAAAATAATAGATGATAACGCTTCTGGAATTCTAGTGTTCCCTATTTGGCCCTCACAGCCGTGGTACCCACTTCTGATGAGTATTGTAACATCAGACTTGATCACCTTTGAGCCTGATAAGAATGTTTTGCATTCTCCTTTCAGGAGTCGTCACCCTATGTCTCAACACCTTACACTGGGTGCCGCGATTGTCTCAGGGCGGCTTTTACAAGACGTGGAATGCCGGTGGCTTCATTAGATTTAATGTTAGCTTCTCTAGCCAATAATACACTGAAACAGTACAATGTGTCATATAAGCTCTGGTGGCAATTTTGCGAATTGAATAACGTGGATGTGTTTAGTTCTCCAATAAATACGGTCATTAAATTCCTTACAGAACAATTTAACGTGGGAGCTTCTTACTCCTCTCTTAATAGTCATCGCTCTGCTCTTTCGTTGTTACTGGGCAACAATATTGGTTCTGAAGAGAGTGTGAAGCGTTTAATGAAAGGAGCATATAGACTGAGACCTTGTATTCCTAAGTATATAACCACCTGGGATCCGCAACAAGTATTAAATTGCATTTCTAAATGGGTTCCTAATACATCTCTATCTATAGAATTAATTACAAAAAAGTTAGTAGTACTATTGGCATTGTGTACGGCACAGAGAGTGCAAACACTGTCGTTGATCAAAGTGGACAATATTAAGATTACAAGTAGTGGTATAACTATAATGATATGTGATATAATTAAAACTTCGGCACCAGGTCGCGACCAACCTGTTTTAGTTCTCCCGCATTTCCAAGAAAATGTAAGTATTTGTCCAGCCACCACAATCAAAGATTATTTAGTAATGACAAAAGATATCAGATCAAATTTATCTTGCAGTAACCTTTTGTTGACACACAGACATCCACATAAACCTGCCTCATCACAATCGATAAGTCGATGGATAAAGCAGGTATTGTCAGAAAGCGGCATTAATGTAAGCCAGTTCAGTGCTCACAGCACGCGGCATGCCGCCACGTCTGCGGCTAGTGCAGCCGGCGTTTCCGTAGATACCATTCGAAAGACCGCTGGCTGGACTAGCATTTCTAACACTTTTGCAAAATTTTATAATCGTAAAATTTTAGACGAAGGTGTCTTCGCTAAGTCTGTATGTCTTTAAATTTATTTGTAATACTTATTGCATCTCGTGATTAGAGGATATAAAATAAGTTTATTTATCTTCAAGTAAAGTTATTATTTTGTTAAATACTTAATAAATGTTACACTCTTAATCCAACATAATTATTTTTTACCTCAATGCCTTGAGTAGTTAAGCAGTAAATCAATGATTAAATAAATTAATCCGATTAAATTAAAGCAAAACTTTCAACTCTTAACATCTACCTGGTTAATTACTATATCTGAAGAATGAAGCGACGAAGTATAATATATGATCAATCGAACTTCCAAGTGAAGTTCCATCATTATTATACGAGTCGCTTCATTCGAAGATATAGGAACCCGCCCACCCGTACCCCAGGGGAAAGTTTTGCATGAGCAGTAGCTCCTCTGCAATCTCTAAAAGAATGAGGGCTGGGCCGACCGACGGGCCAGTAGCAAAGTGGTGGGTAGCAAGCAAAAAAAAAAAAAAAAGTCGATAAAATCGATCTATAAAAGTGCGAATGTTGCCTTGTAGGTTAGAGGGACTACCTGGTTAATTACTATATCTTCGAATGAAGCGACTCGTATAATAATGATGGAACTTCACTTGGAAGTTCGATTGATCATATATTATACGCCAGTCTACTGTGCTACCCCTTAACCAACACCATATTGTCGGCCCACCCCAGGTTTCTATACAGTGTAGCAGACATTAAAAAACACAGAAATCCTACTCGACACATGGTCTGCGTAACACAATCTATCTATATATCTAATCAGTCCATAAACAGAGACCACTGTTGGGCATAGGCCTCTTCTGTTTCACGCCAACCCATCCGGTCCTTTACTAGTGCTAGTCTCGTACAATGTTTTCCAGCCACTTTCACAATGTCGTCGGCCCACACCGGGCTGGTGGTCTGCACACCGACCGTCGACCCGTGCCACCCGTGGCCACCCCTTAGTCCTTATAATACCTTAGTCCACCGGCCGTCATCTCGCCTAACCAAATGCCCCGCAGATCTACATTTTACCTTTATGATTTGGGTGCCTACTAGCAGTATTGTACGTAAGACAAAAATGCTTTAAATTCTCTAAGTACACTACGTGCTAGAATGGCTTAAAACAGTGTGGATATAAAGATTAATTTTCATTTCAAGTTACACAAACATACACTAACGCATTCAGTCTTCCCGCCCCTGAATGGGAAATAAGGAATTATGTTGTAAAGGAGATATTAAAATAACTTTGTGTCTCATAATCAAGTTTTGCGAATATTTTACCTTAATTCCTGACAATGGTAATTAGACAATAAAATTAAAATAAATTTGCTAAAAGTGTAGTCAATTTTAATATAAGCTAGCACTGCATTGTTTCGTCTTCACTAACACCTACAGGGCGTTGAAAGGTTTTGACATAATTTAAAAAAAAAATCTCCGATTCACCTTTAAGAAAGTAAGCAGGCATATGAAATAGAAAACCAAAATCGAAAGATAATTAGAACATTTTTTTTTCTAATTAAAACTCATTTGATAGTTTCATGAAGGACAAATCTGTCACTTCGAATTATAAAAATAATAAATAGGAATTTCCTATTAAATACCTTTTTTATTTTTTATCTATTTACTTTGAAATTACCTACTTTTATAAAATAAGGACGGCAATTTGAAGGGTAAAGGCTTCCTCCATCTCTTTCCATTTCTCTCTATCTTTGGCTACTGTCATCCAATTTTCTCCTGCAAGACTGGTAATGTCATCGCTCCAGCTTTCAGCTCTAGCTCCTGCTCCAGTCCACTCTGAATCATCATCGTCATCCGTTCTTCTTATCCCTCATCAGGGACATAGGGCTCTAAAAATATATCTACATAGCGGTCGATTTTGCGTCTTCAATTCTAGCTCGTCCATATTTGTCCCGATACTTAGAATACGACTGTAAAATTCAAGTTTCAAAACGGTCTTCTGTTCTAACTAAGCTATCTTTCTATAGACTGCGGGCCCTCACGTAGGTACTAAATAGAGAAGGGGGGTCCACAGAAATCAATACAATACCTTTGAATTTTCGACGGTTTTCACGACATTTTGTGTGTTATTATCATTATTGTTATTACAGTAATGCATTTTGTGTAGACGCTGAAATTTATGGGGTGTATAATGTTATGGGATTGGTGAGTGAAGAAACGGCATTAATTTCGTTTGGGTTTAATACATGGAGGTGGGAAATACTATCTATTCCTTAAAATAAGCGATGGTTCGACCAATTACGAATAAATTAACACCTTTGAACAGGGGGTCCAAGGTAATGAATTCTAACTAAGGTCCGAACAATTCTACGAATATCGTCCGCGCATTGGTTTTGATCGACAGTCAGCAAATGCGGCACCCATCTTGCGTAGAGCTTTCGCATCCATTTTTTTTTTGCAAGATGTTTCGCTTTCATTCTTTCAATATCCCCCAAAGCTTCAGCTATCTCACTCACCTTCACTCGCCTATCACCCAACACAATGTCATGCACTTGTGCTTCTCCTGGATCATCTTCGAGTGTCGAGCAACCACATTTAAATTCTGGCCACTGTTTAACGGATGACATGAAATGAGTAAAGCTTCCGTTAACTTTTGTTAACTTTGAATGACTATCCTTATCGGTTAAGTTAAACCATCCAAAACAGAATTTTATGACCGCATGATATTTGAGCTTATCCATTTGCAAGGCGCAAAAAATGTGCAAGACGTAAACTGAAAAAGATCTTGTAAGCAAACTACTTGACAGAACAAGTTAAAACTTGTCATACGAACTAATGTCATGTGCACCTAAGCAGACCTTTTTGGGCCTATTTATTCAATAGAGCTTACCCATGAATAAACAGTAGTGTCACATGGTGTTGGTGCAAGCCAGCCTGTGAAAATCAGAGATGGTGAAATTCACACAATAAGTGTCGTTTTGCAGCGACGCTTACCATCCACGCGGTTGGTAAATATTGACATCAGCGCTTGCCCAAGGCTTGTCCAAGACACTCGAGGCTCGTGGCCCGCGACGCTTACCAACCGCGCTGGCGAAAGCGGCACTGTGAACCCACACCAAAACCCTTGTTTCGTGAAGTTACGTTTTTTGTTTTTTTGTGAATTTTATTAACACATTAAACACATCCCCTATTTGGTAAGGTATGTCCGTCTGAGACATCACTTACCAGCCGTTATGGTACAACGGAAGCGTAACATAACATAAACTCATGCCTGTTGTTGGCACGGGGTTGGCAGAGACCAGGCCCTGCCGCTTGCGCGATCCTGACAGACCTATTTAGCTTTATCAAAATTAATTTATCGTTGCATGCACGAACGCCGGTTTCGGGTAAATTTTAACTTGCTCATTGCTAAAACATCCCTTAATTAGTTGAAGTATGTCCGCCGGGCACGTCCCTTATAGGCCCTTCCACACTGATTCGCTCCATATATTAAATTTTTTGTTACAAAATGTTATTGAAATATGTTGCATACCTGAAAACTGTAGAGGTTTCATGCATCTGTATAATACACAGTATTAATTACTCAACAGACATACATACGGCGGACATAATTCGACCAAATAGGAGATAAAAAGTACCCGAAACCGGCGTGCGTGCATGCAACGAATAATTAATGTTGAGGAAGCGAAAGTCATCTATCTATCAGGATCGTGGCAAGTGGCAGTCCCTGGGTCTCTGCCTACCCCTCTGGGATACAGGCGTGAGTTTATGTATGTATGTGTATGTAATTACTCAAAACAACAGTAATTTCCATAAAGCAAAATGTTATGACACTTCGATATTAATCTAGCTCTATCTATCATAACCCGTTCTATTCAAAACCAATTACTAATTACTGTCGTATATTCCACGCATATGAATCGTCTATTTTGAGAACATATACTGCTCAATAATTAATCGTCACCGTGCAACCAGCTCGTAGTACAAATTATGTGCAGTATTCATTCATTGGTGCTATATTTGCAGGTGATTCACTACCAATTTTTTGTTCGATTCACGGAACGGTTTGATAGCACGATGCCCACTATCGTACTTTGTTACTTTTATATCATTTCAATTCAATCGGTAGCACAATGACAACCTTTGTAAATCTTCATACATTAAATCGCACCACGCCCTCTTTAATAATTATAAAAAGTTTTCGTTTTTTTGTTCTTGACTGTACAAATCGGTGGCAATCCACGCATTTAAAGTATTGCACACTACAAAAGTGAGTATCGTGCGACAAAACAAATCTTTTATACCAATAGGCTTTGTGCGATCTCACTCACTTATGAAGATTGTATTATGTAGTTGGCATTGTGCTACTGATTGCATTAAAAATAATAAAAGTGACAATGTGCTATAGTGGGCATCGTGCTATCAAACCCACGGAACAGTGTCACGTTCAGTCACAAATTGTTACGGTCATAAATTATAAGGATTAAATGACACGAGAAGACTCCAATTAAACAATAATACCAATATGTCTAATGTGGATTCAGTGTGACACATTGCATAACAACTTCATTACCTACATCACAATAATAAAATCCAATGTAATACCTTTAAACGAGCAATTCTTGTATATATACATAGACATATATATATCTATATATACCTGAGAATCTGAAATTTAGTATGCAGGGGGTTTTGGGGGTGAAAACTCCATTTTGCAAATGATGCTCTCTCGCGTGTGTTGGATTGGTTCACGGCAAATAATCTGCTTCTAAATTCCAAAAAGACAAAATGTATAAAGTTTACCTTACCAAACGTAAGATTAGTTGAAAACAACATTGTACTCGGAAAAGAAAAACTAGAATTTGTAGAAGATACCGTTTTTCTAGGCATCACAATCGATTCAAAATTGCAATGGGGTCCTCATATTGTAAAACTAGCACACAGGCTTAGTTCTGCAGCATATGCAGTCAAAAGAATTAGAGAGCTCACTGACGTTGCAACTGCTAGGCTTGTTTATTTTAGTTACTTCCACAGTATTATGTCCTACGGCATACTACTGTGGGGTCGGGCAGCAGACATTGAGACGATCTTCATCTTACAGAAGAGAGCCATCCGATTTATTTACAAGTTAGGTAGTAGGGATTCGCTAAGAGATTTCTTCAAAGAAACCAACATCTTAACAGTTGCATGTCAATACATTTATGAAAATATTATGTACGTTAGAAAAAATATCAAAGACTTCGAAAATGTTGGTGGCCATCATAATTTTAATACTAGAAATAAACATAAATTGTCATTTCCACTATTTAGACTTGCAAAAGTTAACACATCCTTTATGGGGCACTGTATAAGGTTCTACAACAAAATTCCTCAAGATATATTAGAGTTACCTCCAACGCGATTTAAAAAATGTGTTAAGCACATTCTGTGCAAAAAGGCTTACTATAACATCAAGGATTACTTAGAAGACAAAGATGTTTGGCATTAAACAGTAGATTAATATTATTTAAAGGACGATTGTGACTAGTGTTCAACACATTCATGACTAATATTTTAAGTTGAAAACTCTGTTAATTAAGTCAAAACGTGTTTTGAAAAGAATAAATGTGGAGTTTCTTTGTTAGTTTCTTCTCCAAATAATCCATTAATTGTGAAACTAACAAGTTTGACGTTCATTAAGTAAACATTCTGTTTTTACAATGAATAAAAATATTTGAATTTGAATTTGAATTTTTATCCGTGTTATAATTCAATGAAAAACTGCTACAATATCATTAGAATACGAAGGTAAATTTCGCCACCATCTACAGGGTTGTAACAGGTCAGGTGGGAAATCGGGCTGTCCCGGAACCAGAAGACCCTGGTTCGAGTCCAGATGTCTCCAGTTCGATTATTTTATCCTTTTTTTTCATCTTATCCAATTATTATTTCCGAAGAAGACGATTTACAAAAAAAATACCGAGTAAAGGTCTGTAATCCAGGTACTTATTATTAAAATGAAGTAACAAAACAGTGAACAAAGAATACAAAAAACAGCCAAGTGCGAGTTGTACTCGCACATCGAGGGTTTCATACTACAATAAGTATAATATGTATGGTAGCGAGACTTGAGTATGAAAGAAGAAACAAGAAATGAGTTCCTTGAGAAGTATGTATGGTGTTACTTTGAATGAGAGGATAAGCAATTGTTTGATTACGCAACGTTGTAGACTGAAAGGGGCTCTGATGACTACAATTGAGAAACGAATGTTGCTTTGGTTTAGACATACGGAGAGGATGAAAGAAATATATCGAACGCATGAGGGTGGAAGGACCGGTGAGGTACGTCCTGGGTAGACATACTTCAACCAAATAGTGGATGTATTGGCAAATGGGAAGATAAAAAGTACCCGAAACCGGCGTGCGTGCATACTACGACTAACAGGATTGTAACAAGTGGCAAACCGCGATCTCTGCTTACCCCTTGGGGATACAGGATATGTAATATATTCGGTTCCATTAACATTTTCCGACTAAAACATAAATGCGAAACACAGGCCAACTTGTTTCAAATAGATACATAGTATATTTACTCCGTAATTATTGTCCTACGAAATTAATGTACATACCAGACCAACTTCTCGTCCATAAGCTACAACTGCACTGTGTTACGCTGAAACATTCCAACCCACATTAAGAATCTTTCGAGAAAACCCCTTTTTTATGCATAACAATTTTTTTTTCAGCGAATGAAAGAAGACCCTGTATGGCTCGAATTGATGACGCTCGATTGTAACCAAACCATCTACTGTGCTGCCAAGAGTGACAGTACGGGACGTAATCCCATTCATCCACCTTGCCCCGGAATGTCAACAGTAGGCGGCTTAGTCTGTTGTATGACAGGCTTACACTCGTCCTTTGCTATTCAAACAGAGTCTCTCAGACTCCTACTCTGTAGTACCTGAAAACGTTTTGATCATACACTCGTCATGAATGCGCGCTACAGTATAGTGCGAATTTGCACTGAATATCTTCCATAACTAAATCCGAGAGATACCACACGCGGGTGCAATACCATATTAAAACTCACGCCTGTGTCCCAGAGGGGTAGGCAGAGACCAGGGACTGCCACTTGCCACGATCCCGACAGATTCCTCAACATTCAGTAGTCGTTGAATGCACGCACGCCGGTTTCGGGTACTTTTTATCTTGGCCTTTGCTAATACATCACCTATTTCGTTGAAGTATGTCCACCTGGGACGTCCCTTACCGGCCCTTCTACCCACATTCGCTCGATACATTTGTTTCGTCAATCTTTCTTCCTTCATCCTCTATATTGGATTATTCCTTGAAATTGTTCCTCTTCTATATCCCACTACTAGTCAAAGGCCTCCCCCAACACGGACCACATCTTTCTGTCCTGGCCTACCTAAGACCAATCCGGGCTGTGTCATGCCCGCACGGGGAATCGAACCTTGGTCTCTCGCTTCCGAGTCCAATGTTCTACCCACTGGGCTACCACCACTTATGGGAAATTAATTCACATATTAGATTATTAAAATATAAAATATGTTAACAAGCAGTAGGCGCGAATCGCTCGTAGCCCCGGCTGCCTGAGTGACCTTAAACGATCACGAAGGTTAAGCAACACAGGGCGCGTTCAGTGCATGGATGGGTCGCCGTCTATGCCTAACGCTAGTGGCATTTTTCCGAGCGGTTCCGTGCTTCGCAAGGCACGTTAAGCTGTGGGTGCCGGCTGCCGTCGATAGATGGCAGTCGTTAAGCCAAGTCAGAGGCCTTAGGGCGGCTTGACAACTTCTGACAGTAGACGAGCCACTAGTCTACAAGCCTCCACCAATCCGGACTTGGCCCCCGTGGTGGAGTATGGCCTATACCTTCCTCAGGGAAGAGACCCGTGCCCCTCGGTGGGGACATAATGGGTTGATGATGAATGAAACCAGTAGGCGAGAGGGATCCTTAGCGGAATTCCTTACGATATAAAATCTGTGTTCTAGCACTGCACAGTGATAGAACACAGTGCTGTCTATTTATCAAATCAGAGATTAGTTGGTGACAAAAAATTGCTTGCGTGAAAGATGGAAGCTTTCAGGGTAAGGCCTCTGGTCGCCTCAGTAAGAATATCCTATGTGACTGTTTGTCCTTCGGGAAATGTTGTGATGTCTGATATCGGTTATACGGACTTGATGCATCAATGTACTCTGCAGTAATGAGAAATCCGTTATGTAAAGGACCGTGCATCTGTCTGGCGATAATTTCCATTGCCAACATAATATGATATGCAGACTTTTAATAGTCTAAAATGTTTTTTGAAAGCCGCTCTTATCATTTACTTACACTATTACTAACATTCCTTCTATTTCAAGAGAATCAATGACTTAGAAAATATTGAGCAAAAAAATGTTTTGTATACGTTTTACAGAAATGCATTATGATATTGTACGTATCTCTACCAAACATAATATACTCGACGATTTTTTTTTATTTAGTATTACAAAAAAATCGACATCGTGAACAAGTGCCGCGCTCGTTATAAATAGATAGATAGAGAACAGAATTGCACAAGCACAAAAAAGAATAAACAAATATGATTTCTTTTACCTACAATCGTACCATGTAAACGCGTCCTATTATATTTATGCCTCCATTGAGTGCTCGGAGAAAACAACAATACTTTGGTCATTGAAATAATTTAATTTATAATTTTTTTTAATAATTAATACATAACATAAGCACACGTATACGCCCCACTGTAGGGCAAAGGCCCTCAATGAATAATAATTTAATTAAATTTATAATAGGTAGGTAGATACGAATGTAAAAATGAGCGGTCTCCCGCCATCAAAAGTAACAGTTTGGCGAGTTTTTATGTACTGAATCACCTGTATTATGTTATAAATAAGTTTTTAAAAAAAAATGCGCAGTCACAAGTCCAATCTGCTACAATGCAACTCATTCTCTACGGCAAAATCCAGGCCGCAGAAAATCATCGTGGCGCCAATCTTGCAGAGTGGTTTAACACGAGAAATATAGAACTCTTCCGAGCCGCAGCACCACGAGACAAAGTAGCCACAATGATACCTGACCTCCGATAAAACACGGCACCAAAAGAAGAAGAAGTAGATTGAGTGCCACGACACACAGTATCACCGCAACACACAGTATCACCACAACACACTGTATCACCACGACACACAGTATCACCAGGACACACAGTATCACCACGACACACAGTATCACCACGACACACAGTATCACCACAAAACACTGTATCACCACGACACACAGTATCACCAGGACACACAGTATCACCACGACACACAGTATCACCTCGACACACAGTATCACCACGACACACAGTATCACCACGACACACAGTATCACATCCGGCTCAATATGTAAGTTTTATATATATGTTGACTCTAACATTCTAACATTTTCAGCAACAAAAAGTTGGAAGGAACATTTGTGGATGCGGGTGGTAAGGCACCTTGAGAGATAGCATTTCGGGGAATGATGATTATGATGATAACTTAAAAATAATGCATCGCCTGGAAAAAGATTTTGAACGAAGTAGTATTTTTTTGAGTTCAGTAAGCGTAACGTTCGGGTCGGATGTCAGTTTTTGACCTTGTAAGAAAATTTGATAGGTGATGAATAACTTTTGCTCGTTGTTGCCAATTTACGTATACCTACTCCGAATGGTTATAAGAGCCATAAGTTATAAGAACGCAACGCCAACAAACTGCACCGCAGTTTGGCGACATTATTAAAAAAAAATGTAAGGGTAATTAAACGTGAACAAATAAAAAAGAAGAATTGGATGAACTTTTTTAATTCGGATTAAGAACACATAATATCTAGAAATAAATAAATAACATCGTTATTATTATTTGAATTTTTACACAAAGACAAAAGTATGAATCCAACCAGCCAACCAACCAACCACCAACAAAACTGTAATTAGAAATTTACAGTTTAGTTGGTGTAAAAGTTTTAAAAAGTATATTAAAACAAAAAATGTTTTTAGTAAACTAAACTACTGGTAGATTTTCCATCTAGTTTATTTAAAGACGTGGCACAACCACAGAACCACAATGATCTAATTCATGTCCATAAATTGCAATGGTTCCTTTAGTGAATTTCTAAAGGCATGTACTATCTTACATACTTACCTGTACAATCTCATACTCCGATGTCAAGCTGTATTGTGTTTGTCCACGTCTCAGCTCGGAGCGCTTTGTAGCCAAGCAATAAGTAGAGAGATTATCCGCCAGCATGACTAAGACCTGACTGTGATACATAAGGACCCATATGTAACAGTTTGACCCAGTTGTTAAGAAGGCAGAAGGGTATTTTACAGTATACCTACTTGAAAGTCACCTTGAATGAACATATAAAAATTACTACTGAACACATAGGGTCATCATCATCATTCAGCTACAAGAAGTCCACTGCTGGACATAGGCCTCCTCCATGAATTTCCAAAAAGACCGGTTGGAAGCGGCTTGCATCCAGCGTCTTCCTGCCACTTGGATGAGTATAACCTGTATAATTTAAACATGCGACAACTATTCAGTGCCGGTTTTGGGATAATGACTCAAATAAGGGGCAGCAAGTATCCTTGAACATTCAATAGCTATTCAACCTTTTTGTTTTTACTACAAAATCACCCGTAACGTGACTGTGTAGAGTTCACAGTGATAAAGATGGATGTGCTCTCCAATCTTTCACTAGACAAAAGTAGAAAATTACTGTTTGATTTGTATTTTGTTTCAATTTCAATTTGTGCAAAAAAAAGGTCCAGATTAGTGTGTGTTTAATGTAGCGGCTAATACTGGTAGATAAAACGATCACAAAATGCAATGTTAGACCTGCCCCGTTGCCGGCGCAGTCGGGTAAAACACGACTGGCTGTCTTCCTAGCATGATGGATTACTTAATTGGCAATAAATCACCCGTTGTATACTGCACAGTCGATGGACTGTAATTTGATATCGATAAAACATTGGCCCCCGCGCGCCTGAACTGAAATAATGATTTTAAACTTCATAATTGCATAATTGGGTGTTTGGTGGGAGCTCGTGGGTGGAAGCTTCCCGAATCCGTATGTATGTATGTTGCCCTATATATGACCTTAGGTTGGTGCCAAACGAGTGACGTTACTGAGACTAAATTCTGTGCATTAATTGTTAGAGTGGCGGTAGCCTAGTGGGTAGAACATTGGACTCGGAAGCGAGACACCCAGGTTCGAGACCCAGTATGGGGATGTGCGGACTTTGTTTTCTAAGTTATGTAAATTTGTGAAGTTATAGTAGCAACACCACTCGCTGATTGTGAAGGAAACCATCGTAAGGATACCTGAGTGTCTGAGCTATTCACATACCTCAGCACTTGAAATTGCCAATCCACGGTGGGCACGCGTGGTGAGTTAAGCCCATACTCTCTCCCTGAGAGATGGCCTGTGCCATATATAGGCTGCTTATGATTAATTTAAGGGTTAGTTGTGATCTTGGCCGCTTTTAAACTTTTACACTTTCCACATTTTAAAATTCTTATAGGTCATCTCGGCCCTTATGAGTTTTACATACGGACGAATTTTCACCTTCTAAATTTGCTAATGGTCGACTAGCCTATTAAGGTGAATTTGGTATAAAAAATTCTTGGAGAAAAATTGAAAACCCTGTATATTTTTAGTGGAAATTAATATACCACTAAAAATATACAGGGTTACCTCTAAAATGCGCAATTGCTGGAACACGATTGTAAGAGGTTGTGTTTTACATCAACTTTTGTTTCACGAGTTTTCTTATCAGATCGATATTTTTGGAAATGTCAGGGTTTACAGAATTTTATTAAATTCGAAATTTACACCCTATACGAATGTCACAGCCTCTGGTAAATTTTCCCAGGTTTTTTGCCTTAAGTTCATCGCCATGCGTCCTAAAAATCACTATTAACATGATTGAGAGATGTACACACATTTTGCGAAATCTATCTGTAAAATAAAAACCGGCCAAGTGCTTGTCGAACTACGGGCAGTGTAGGGTTCCATAGAAAGAGGAGGTTTTATCTGCTTTACAGAACTAACAACTTCATGAAAGTAATTTTCAATGGATTTTGTACGAAGTGTTCCTTTTATAAGATACTTGTAAAGCCTACTTACCCGCGATAATTTTCCTTTTAAGTTCATTATATGTGCTACAACCCGATATTTTTTCACGTTTCTACAATAACACGTTTAGCCAGGAGAGGATGGACGCCCTACTCGGACAAAAAATTGCGTTTTAAAGCTTAATATTTCGCAAACATATATTATCCTCTTACACCCACAATATTTTTAAACGACCAAATTAACGATATCCCCCTATAGTGAAGGCGAGAAAAAAATGCATACCTAATTTAGGTAACGCATACCTAATTAGACATAATGTATGTCTATGCCAAATTTCAGCTTCATCGTAGTAATCGTCTTTGAGCTAGCCCGCAGACAGACAGACAGACGGACTTAATGAAACTATAAGGGTTCCTTTTCGACTACGGAACCCTGAAAAAGATAGTTTTTTTTTCACGGTGGCGCTAGTGATATTCCCTGGAGCTACTCGAGAAGAAAGTAAACAATGTTATAGCATATAACTCCTACCTACGTAAAGGAAAAGTACAAAAAAAAGTACCTACCTACGTAAAGGAAAAGTACAAAAAATAGTACCTATATACTTATATAGATATAAACTAGGGGGTGAACCCCCTGCGCGCTTACGCGCGCCAACCCCCAGCCGCTCCGAGCTTCGCTCTCCGCGGCGCTCGGCCTAGGGCCTCGCTAGACACTTGACGTTGGGATTGTTTGAGTGGGAACATGTATGGTCTCGGCCTTCGGCCTCGGCCTGGACGGAGCTCGGCCTTCGGCCTCGCCACGGCGGTGTTCCTGGGGCCCGCTTCAAGGAGCTCGGCCTTCGGCCTCGCAAGTTTCTCCCACCTGGCTTTTGCGTTGTTGCTTGTTCGCCGAAAATGTATAGTCTCGGCCTTTGGCCTCGGCCTGAACGGAGCTCGGCCTTCGGCCTCGCCGCGGCGGTGTTCCTGGGGCCCGCTTCGCGGAGCTCGGCCTTCGGCCTCGCAAGTTTGTCCCATCTGGCTTTTGCGTTGTTGCTTGTTCGCCGGAAAATGTATGGTCTCGGCCTTCGGCCTCAGCCTGAACGGAGCTCGGCCTTCGGCCTCGCCGCGGCGAGGTTCCTCGTCCCCCTCGTCATATTTTATATGATTTGTAAATATTTAAATAAGTTTGGAAATAAAGGCTTTATTATTATTATTTAAATTTGTAAACAAATTTTCTATATTAAAAATTACGTATAGAAAAACAAAAATATGTTTAAAATGTCCGAAATTTGTTTATGCATCAAACCCTCAGACCACATTTGTCAAAAGTTACCCATATTATTACAATGTTAAAAAATGTTACATTGTGTGAGCGAGACAGCATGCTCCATATAAGATAAACCAACACAGAATCTAAGCCCGGGCGGTAGGCCTGGGTCGGAGCTGGTAACAACACACCAGACACAGCCATGCCATTCGTCGTATTTCGTTGTGATGTCTGGTGACGCCACACCTGAAATAGGCAAGCAATTAATATCTTAGGTCTCGTCTTCACTTATGTAACACCTTTTTTAGAAGGTTGTTTGTGGCTTGCATTCAACATCGACATTCAACAAAAAACGAACAAATTATTCGGTTTTTTTTTTGTAACTGGTTATGCACAATTTCCCCCAACCCTAGGCGGTTTCTTTTTGTACCATTTAATATTTTATTATCACTATACCTATAATTAAATATTTTGTACGTTACATTAAACTAAACTGAACAAGTTCTTCGGAAATTCTTAACATTGAAATATAGTTAGTACTGATTTTTTGTAGGTTGCGTAAACGGCTTTAGAAATTGGCCTAAATAGATGTGGGATCTTTCACCCTGTACTCGTTTGCAAGTAATAAATTCGTCCAAGATAGAGAAAGTCCCCAAAATTATTAATAACTTTCAAAGCACTTCCAAACGAAGGATGGACGGCATTTTCAATAATGAAATATTCAGTGGTCCAAACTCAAGATATCACGAAAACCTCTTATAGCAAAATAAATACTGCTTTGTAGAAGTATCAGCTTACTCTTCAATTGAATCTGGTACTTAAAACATATCTACTCTGAGGCTGCTGGATAGTTTAAATTATTTCACAAATGATTAATTTTGTTAGTTTGCCATGTCTAAGGAAGACTTTTTTTTATGTAGCCTCTATCTTGGTCCCCACTGCTGGGAAAAGGCCTCCCCCAATTCAGTCCAGTGTTTTCAGTCCTGGACCACCTCAGACCACGATTTACATGATTTAAAAAAATCGGCCAAGTGCGAGTCGGACTCGCGCACGAAGGGTTCCGTACCATTATCTATACAACATTTGAATATTGCAGGTTGTCGCTATTAATATCGAGCAAAAAAACGGCAAGAAATCATGTTCGTATGTAAGGGGGGCTCCCTTACATACATAAACTCATGCCTGTATCTCAGAGGGGTAGGCAGAGACCAGGGACTGCTACTTGACACGTTCCTAACATATCACTTTCGCTTGCTCAACATTCATTAATCGTTGCATGCACACACGCCGCTTTCGGGTACTTTTTATCTTGCCCCTCAAATTTTTATTTTATTTTTATTTCATTATTTATTTTTAAATTGCATATAAAATTAATTTTATTTGAATATTTCAAGCATCTACCTGTAGCTGTTATTAATATCAAGCAATAAACGGCAAAAAAGTCACGTTTGTTGTATGGGAGGTCCACTTAAATATTTGTTTTATTTTGTTTTTAGTATTTGTTATTATAGCGGTAACAGAACTACATCATCTATGACATTTTCAACTGTCTAGCTATAACGGTTCAAGAGATGCAGCCTAGTGACAGACACACAGACGGATAGTAGAGTCTTAGTAATAGGGTCCCTTACCCTTTGGGTACGGAACTCTAAAAAACCATGGGAAAAGTTTGGTCTCCCATACAAACTTTGAACGTAAAGCATAATATTCATATGGAAAATTATGTAAACATAGGGTCAATTTGTGATACGCCATCCGTCTTCCGGGATGTGGTGTCATAAATTGGATGGACAGATTTAAATCCATAATTCATAGTTATGATGTATTTTAACTTCCGATTTTTTATTTATGTAGCCCATATACGTCCCCACTGCAGGACATAAGAGAGAGAGTATGGGCGTAATTACCACGCGTGCCCACCACAGATTGGCAATTTGAAGCGCTGAGGTATGTGGACAAACACTCAGGTTACCTCACCGTATTTTCTTTCTCGATTAGTGAGTGGTATTGCTACACCAACTTCACAAATGTACGTAACTTAGAATACCAAGTCGATTTAGGATTTGACCCGTAAAAATTGTCAAAATTGGCAGTCTCAATTTTGTTTTCAATTCAATTCACGCGAAAAATGGTAATGAATGACAAAAGCTGTTTAGAACACGATCAACAATAAATTAATTCATATGCTCGATTAAAACAAAAATTACTTAATATCTCGGAAAATGTATCTTTTTTAGTCAATTACTAGTTATTACAATTTTTAAATAAATTAAACATAAAAAGAGTGCTCTGAAATGTGACGACATAAGACAGTTTTTTCATACAAAATTCTGTGTTAAAAGTAACTCATTTGATATTTTGTCAAAAACCCAATCACATTTATTTTTAATTTGACACGAAAAATTGTTACAAGTAAAGTTGTTTGAAATAGAATTTTCCACAATTTTGGTTGTCATAAATTTTTTGGTAGGGTCGATATTTTTTATTAAGACCCTAAAAGAGGTGGGGGTGAACCTAATTGTTCTATTATCGCGTTTGTTATTGATTTTTTCATATATTTTTTTATTTATTTGTTGAATTTGGTAGAAAATTTAATTTTCATCATTTATGATTATTGTACGCTTCATAAAAAATATTAATCATAAAAAATTACTGGGCTCATTTATAAAAACTCGATTCATAAAAAAAAATTAAAAACTCGGATTAAAATAGTATGTGGTGGAGATTTTACAAAGAAAAGATGTAGCCCTGGATTAAATAAACAGAGTTTCAGATTGGCTTTAGAGGAATCGTGTTTTTTAAAATAAGGCCGTAAAACTAATATATTATGATGAAACCCATTTCATCGTCCAGTCATAGGAACCAACTTTGCATTAATTTATTAAATTCTAATAGTAACACAGAAAAATTTAGTGTACATTTATATATGTTTTAGTTACCGCTGCTCTTTTTTTCATTCAAACCCACCTAATATATTACCTGATACCTTCTCATAGAACAAAACTGTAGTACCTGCTAAGCTAGGCTGAGCCTCGGTTGTATTTATTCAGGGCTTTTAGCGGAGAACTTTATTTAATAGAGGTAATAAAGAAAATGAAAAGCGTTTTCGAAGTTCCACTAGAGCCACTTTTTAGAGTTGCGGGAGCGTAAAAAATAATAAACGGCACAAGGGTGACATTTCGATGTTGCCAGCTCCTTTTGTTTCATAACATAACATAAGCAGCCTATATACGTCCCACTGTAGGGAACAGGCCTTCTCTCAGGGAGAGAGCATGGGCTTAATCACCACTCGTGCCCACCGCGGATTGGCGATTTCAAGCACTGAGGTATGTTACACTCAGGCACTCAGGTTTCCTCACGATGTTTTCCTTCACAGTTAGCGAGTGGTATTGCTACTATAACTTCACAATTATACATAACTTTAAAAACCAAGTCATAGGTACATGCCCGCACCGGGGATCCAACCTGGGTCTCTCACTTCCGAGTCCAAGGTTCTACCCACTAGGCTATCTAATAGTAATTCTAAAAAGGCCCGATTGGACCACCATAACAATGATTTTTAATTGTTCTTTTGTAAGGAATAATGTACATCTTAAGCTGTTTACATAATTTTATTATCAGTCCAGCACCTTCTTATTTTTTTTAGGTTTCCGTAGTCAAAGAGGAAACCTCATAGTTTCGCCATGTCTAACCGATCGTCTGTCCGTGGCATAACTCAGAGACGATTAGGAACAGAAAGTTATTCATCACGCATATTTATCACGCCAGCAAAACGATCTTTTATTTTATTTTAGGGGATAAAATAATTCATCCCTCATTTAGGTGTAGGAGAGGTCTACGCCTAAATGAGGGATGGAATTCTTTTTTCTCGTCAGTCACATAGTGCGATGTATCGTAGAATTGGTCTTTTAAAAAAATTACATACATAACTACATAAACTCACGCCTGTATCCCAGAGGAATCCCAAAAATATTAGAAGTGCAAATTTCTGGTAGGGTAGGACGTCCACCTTCTTCTGGCTAAACGGTGGTATGTAGAAATTTTTTAAAATTCAGTGAAATAGCTCTTATAATGACGTTAAAAGGGTAACTATTTAAGTAGTCGACCAATGTAAAAAAGCTTCGTACAAATTCTATTGAAAATTACTTTGATGAAGTTGTTGCAAGATGAAGCAGGTCATACAGGAGTTATACTGTGCGTACCTCGACACGCATTTGGCCGGTTTTTTTTTTAATTTATTCCTGTTTTTCATAATGTTTGTTTTGTTTGCCACGGCTAGTTTAAGGTGTTGCGATTCCTTAGATAGTATGTTGTAATTTTGAAACCTACGAGTGGATTTACTTAGTAATACATGTTCCTGCTACTTGTAGTCCAGTCTAAATAGAAGAAAAAAGCGCTGACTTTGCATTAACCACTCGTCTGCCGCGACACAGATCTGTGTCCAACTTAGTATGGGCCACCTATACGTTGCGTTCCGCGAGGGCAGTTCAGGAGTTAATTCCCGATATGCTGGATTTTTCTATAGGTCCTAAATATCTACGTTTTACAAATGCTATGTCAAAAGTCCCCATCGATCCCGCCTATGCCTTGTTTTTTATTCGGTGTCAAAGGTAACAACTTTTCATTTTTTGCGTATATCTCTGAAACAGTCAGACCTACCGGAAAAATAGATGAACCAAATTTGTGCATCGTAAAATTTTGTATAAAAAAGGTATCAATACTTTTTTCCCTATGGAGCACCGTTCTCGATTTATCGTGATTTATTCGTGATATCTGATTCCTGAATCAAAAAATTTTTTTCTGCACCTACAATATTTTTAAACGACCAATCCAACTTTTCCCCTTTACTGTGGGATACACGAGAAAAAAAAAACATCCCTAATATACCTATATTACCTAACATACCCTTACACCTGTAAGGGAGGATAACTTTTTTTAAAATTTTGTTTTACCTTTTTATCAGCGTGATTAATATGTACATTTTTGCCACATTTAAGGTTTCTAGTACTAATAGCCTCTGAGCTAGGCCGCGGAGGTTGAATCGTCTTCTCCTTTGTAGTAAAATAGCTCCAGAGGAGAGCCTTACAAGATCTTCACCTTGGCGTCTCACCTCTGAGATCCTTACGACGTCGCAGGTAATATTCTCTTACTCTTGGAATCTCTTCTTTTGGCTCTTCAAATGTCCTTGTGTTAAACGTAGCCAGCGTGAATTTGGTTTAGCAGTCGGATCTATGCCGGAGATTCCGCGGACAGACAGACCGACAGACGGACGGATATAGCAAAACTATAAGGGTTTCTTGTTGACTACGGAAACATAAAAAGGGCTCAGAGGTGGTGCGGAAATGTGTAATTGCAAATACGACTTTCCTACAGTCTGAAATAGTGATATCTCGAGAACGATGCTTCGTAAGGCAAAAAAGACATTTTTTGTACAAAATTAGATAATCTACAAACTTTTATTCATCCATTTTCCGGTACTCTCACCGTTTCAGAGATATACGCAAAAAAACTAAATATTGTGATTAAATTCTTTTTTTTTGCACTAACCCGTGCTGAGAAAAGGTTTTTAAATATTGTGACCTTTGAAATCGGATAAAAAACAAGGCACAAGCGCGATCGATGGTCCCCACTTTTGGCATTGCATTTTTTATTACGTATTTAAGACCTATATAAAAATCCGGCTTGCCGGAAATTAATGCAAACTCAAGATCTACTTTGACGAGACTATTAATAGTCTATATTCTTTTTTTTGCACTAATCCGTTGCTGAGGACAGTTTTAAGCCTCCAAATAGGTTTTTGTTAATAGTCTATTCAATGATTTCTTTGATCCTTGGCTTTCTTACTACACAAATAGTCGGTTCATCTTACAAGTTTCTTATCCAGACTTTCGCAATGAGGTATAGAATTTCTTAAGAGGATATCCATTAGTAACGTGACACATTTTGTGACAAATTGACATCCTCCTACTATTTCTTTTTAGGGTTCCGTATCCGAAGGGTCCGTGTGGCGCCGGATTAAGAATAGCGTCACTCCATTTCTTTCCGTGGATTTCGTAGAAGGCGACTAAGGAAATCAATTATCAGGAGACTAGCAGCAGCGTCTTCCTGAGATTCCAACCGCATACTGCGATCGCCAACCCGCCTGCCAAGCGTGGCGATTATGGCAAAAACCTTCATGATTATAAAAACCACGAAGGAGGCCTATGTCCTGCAGTGGGCGTCAAATGGCTGATGATGATCCGAAGGGTGCCAAACGGGACCCTATTACTAAGACTTCACTGTCTGTCTGTCACCAGGCTGTATCTCATGAACCGTGATAGCTAGGTAGTTAAAATTTTTATAGGTGATATATTTTTGTTGCCGCTATAGCAACAAATACTAAAAATAGAATAAAACAAATATGTAAGGGGGGAGCCCAAAACAGAATAAATATTTAAGGTAACTCCCATACAATAAACGTAATTATTAATAACGGCAACAGTTAGATGCTTGAAATATTCACAGAATATTTAACTCTATATTCGCTTTAAAAATAAATAATTCAAATAAAATGAATATTTAAGGGTGGCTCCTATACAACAAACCCATTTTTTTGCCTTATTTTCTCAATCTTTGTGTCTAATGCAGTATAGATAACGGTACGGAACCCTTCGTACGCGACTCCGACTTCTACTTGGCCAGTTTTTGTAAAATAATAACAAAAACTCAAAATATTATACGTATTTTGGCGTTAGCGTGACAGGGAAGAATTATATGCCCAGTAGTGGGCTGTGTTCATAGATTGGACAGATAGATAAGTAATTAATGGACGTCCTCTCATGAAACAAAAACCAAAAACCGTATAAATGTTGCCAAAACATTCTAGTATCGAAATTAAAGTTCTCACGTACACAATTGCTTCCGAAATCACTCCTGATCGGTGCCCGCCGCCTTTATGCACCACAAAAGAATAAAACTGGCCTATCGAGGCTCTCATCAGACATTCTGACGTTGATTTTCCTCTTTGCTGGAATGTTCATTTTTTTCTTTTTCGGCCTTTTCTGTCGGTGACCGGTACGTGCCAGACTGAAATGAGATGGGAAATGGATTATATCAGAGCCAAAAGTTAAGTTGTTGGGTTTTAACCGACAAAAAAGAGGTGGTTCTTTAGTTAATTCTTATATGCAACGCGTCAATGAAACAACGGAAGTCCAGAAAACTATTTGTTCACTTTTGGAAATTTTATAATAAACATATGAGGCAATTTTTTAATAAACATAATTTCAGAGCCGAAAGTTAAATTGTTGGGTTGTAACCGAACAAAAGGAGGTGGTTCTTTATACAATTCATGTATGCAACGCGTTAGTGAAATAACGGAAGTCATCAAAACCTGTTTTGTTCACTTTTGGCAATAGTGGCAATTTTTTTATAAAATTTCTAAAACATATTACACTATTATTTCCGTTGGGCACGCGTTGTGACATTGGACGAGGCTGGCAAGGGACCGGACCGGATGGGTTGGCGAGTACCTCACTCACCTTCGCTTTGCCGACGATATAGTAGTCATAGCAGAAACGATGGAAGACCTCGGCATAATGCTCGAAGACCTCAGTCGAGTTTCCCAACGGGTGTGCCTTAAAATGAACATGGACAAAACGAAGATTATGTCCAACGCCCGTATTGTGCCAACCCCAATAACATTGAGGAACTTGACTCTCGAAGTTGTAGACGAATACGTCTACTTAGGACAAACAGTCCAACTAGGTCGGTCCAACTTCGTGAAAGAGGTCAATCGTCAAATCCAACTCGTCTGGGCATCATTCGGGAAACTTAGAAAAGTCTAATATACCTCAATCGCTCAAGACAAAATAATACAACCAGTGTGTGTTACCAGTGATGACTTTGGCACTGAAACGTGGTGTTTCACTATGGGCCTCATAAGAAAGCTCAAGGGCACGCAACGAGATATGGAAAAGGCTATGCTTGGAATTTCTCTAGGAGATCGAATCAGAAATAATGAGATTCGTAGACGAACGAAAGTCATCGACATAGCCCAGCGGATTAGTTAGTTGAAGTGGCAGTGGGCGATGCACATAGCACGCAGAACTGATGGCCGATGGGGCCGAAAAGTTCTCGAATGGAGACCACATATCGACAAACAACGTAGGACGACCAGCCACAAGATGGACAGATGACCTCATCCAAGTAGCAGGAAGACGCTAGATGCAAGCCGCTTCATACTGTTTTTTTTGGAAATCCATGGAGGAGGCCTATGTCCAGCAGTGGACTTCTTGTGGCTGAATGATGATGGTGAATGTAATATTATGCTATTATTATCAATAATTATTAAAATTTATATGCCTGTTGTGGCAAAACATGCTGAGCTAAATATGTTTATTCCACCTTTCTGTACACATGTTTGACAAATTCAATTTCTCTATCTTATTTTTTTATACCATCTGCATGTACGTGATAAATTGGATTGAATTGAATTTATACATACCTATTTGTTATGCGTAATCATACGATTTATTCGATTCCTTTTGATTGGGTAGGACATACTTCGAAGTTGGACCCGTTTAAAACTGAAAAAAAGTTCAGCTCCACGGGTAGCAACAAAGGGGTGATTAACTTTCCAATGATTGTATTATTTTTGTTGCACTAACCCGTGCTGGGGACAATTTTAAAAACCTATTTAGAGGCTAAAAATTCCACCCATGCCGGGACTTGAACACGCGACCTCTGGCTAACCGTGCCAGCGCTCTCCCAACTGAGCTAATGGGCAAATGCAGGCACCGGGGCTGCAAGTGATGTAAATTGCTTCGGCCAATCCACTATTAAGGATGCAAAATAGATAGCAGGTCGAATATGGCATACAATAACAGGAAATATAAAAGAGAATGATCCCTTTAAATCATGGAAACTCGCATAAAACAGTACTGTTTGGATTCAGGATAGATGAGGCCCTTATGATTTAGTTTTTGCTGTGTTTTTTGCCTCTTGGTATTTTCGCAAAGAATATCGTAAAGCGTTCGTTAATTTTTTAAGACCGAATGTATAGGTCTGGCAGTCAACATTTACTTTACAGTAAAGGCAAGGAGAAAAGTGCTTATTTTCATCAAATTCTAGATGAAATAGCTTAATTGCAAAAGTCTTTGTCAAAAGCGCTTATTGTAAACGGGTTGGTGAAAAACTAATATTGCTGAAAAACCAATAAACGTGGAGTTTGAATGATTTATTTGAAAATATTTGAGTTAAAATAACCCCTTTTCGAAAATCACTTTTCTGTACCTATTACCGTTTTTACGATAAAGCATACATACATACGTACATACATACATGAACTCACGCCTGTATCGCAGAGGGGTAGGCAGAGACCAGGGACAGCCACTTGCCACGATCCTGACAGATCACTTTCGCTTCCTCAACATTTATTAGTCGTTGCATGCACGCTATGTAAATACCATATCTAACAAAATTTTACAAATGAAGCGAAATAAATCCTAGTGGGTAGAACGTTGGACTTTGTTTTCTAAGTTATTTAAATGTGTGAAGTTAAAGTAGCAATACCACTCGCTAACTGTGAAAGAAAACATCGTGAGGAAATCTGAACTATTCACATGCCACAGCGCTTGAAATCGCTAATCCGCGGTGTGCACGCGTAGTGATTAAGCCCATACTCTCCCTCTGAGAGAAGGCCTGAGGCCCTACAGTGGGACGTATATAGGCTGCTTATGAAATCGTCATCCATAGGAATTAAAGCGCATTTTATTCTGTCAATAAACATAAACATTTACATTAACATTTACCTACAGGCACATACATTGCTTCTGGCCCCACACTAGGATACCCTGTGTCGTGGGAACCAGAAACAACGACATCACAAACATGTAAACATCCAAGACCTGGGTTTTTTTTTTTTCGCATGGTATGCAGTTGCACTACCGCTGCGCCACGAGGTCGTCAATAACTTATACATACATGCATAAACTCACGCCTGTATCCCAGAGGGGTAGGCAGAGACCAGGGACTGCCACTTGCCACGATCCTGATAGATCACTTTCGCTTCCACAACATCTTTGCACGCACGCGCGCCGGTTTCGGGTACTTTCAATAACTTTAAATCACTGATAAAAAATACTGGTATACGAACTTTATCTAAGTCGTAAAATACAAATTTCTTTACGATACTTGCCACCTGCCGTCTGCTCCTAATGTAAGCATTAGCATCGTTCCATTTCGTAGCAATAACCTTAGCCACTTCGAACGGAGTGCCAAAAAAACTTCCAAAAACAAACTTTGTCATTTTCTCTCTCGAATGTTATAAGATTTTACTTTAAGTTTGGAAGCTCGTGAAGTTGGGCGCGTTCCAAAATTATACTTGGAAGTTTATCCCCAAGTGTAATAGATTTTATTTGCAACAATCTGTCTCTGCGAATTGATTCGCCTTAGACTATGTAGGTATACAATTATCACAGAAATCAGGATATAAGGCTTAACAATATAATGCAGATATTATAAGTATGACTAGTAATTTTTTTCTGCCTGGGTAAACAAAGGCTTATGGTTAATTTTGGTTATGAGAAAAAAAAAATCAAGTTGTATTTATTATATATTTTTTTCACCCTTCACATTATTATTATTAATACGTTTATTGCACATAAGTAAAAAAATACAATGGCAATGTGGCGGACTTAATGCTATAAGCATTTTCTACCAGTCAACCACAGGAGGTGCAAGAAATTAACTGGTAGGCATACGAAGTAGATGGATAAAACGAATAACTTTAACTAAAATTACATAAGAAGACGAATACTCAACAATAAATAAGTAAATATTAATACTATAAACATATAATACATAATATAAATAAACATATAATATATATAATATACACATATAAACTGTAGCAACATAAGTAGATATAAATATGTAAGGAAGAAAGATAGTAGTGAGATTGCAATTACACAGCCGAGATCCTCCTCGCGAGGGCTCAGGGGGGCTCGGGGTAACACATGTCGAGAAAGTGTTTGCGGACAAGGACTTTGAAAGCATTCCGAGATGGGGCTTTACGAATGCTTTCAGGAAGGGCGTTCCAGAGTCGAACAGCTGTAACAGAAAATGAATTTGAGACAAAACCAGAGCGGTGAGAAGGGGTACTAAGGAGATGATTCTGAGAAGATCGGAGTGGTCTGCTATGAGTGCTCGACAAGAAATCAAATTGGGACTTTAAGTATTGGGGGGCATTAGGATGATAGAGAATTGAGTATAGACTACAGAGAATCCTAACATTTCTCCGAACGCGAATGGGGAGCCATCTTAGCCTGGCGCGAAATGCCGACACATGGTCGTATTTGCGCAAGCCAAACATGAAACGGATGCAGGTATTCTGCAAGCGATCGAGTTTGTGAAGATACTCCTGTGAAAGGTCAAGATAACAAATATCGGCGTAGTCCAGAATCGGGAGGAGAAGGGAGTTGACAAGGGAAATCTTAATGTCAATCGGGAGAAAGTTTTTCAGACGGAGTAAGGGGTGGAGGGAAGCATAGAATTTCTGCGATACCGCCTTAATCTGCGCATCCCAACAGAGCCTCTGATCGATGACGAGGCCGAGATCAGTTACCATTGGCAGGAATGGTATAGGGCATCCATTAAAAACCAAAGGGTTGAGAGAAGTAGAATCCACCTTGGCAAGCTGCCCCGAGCTCCCAACTATGATCGCTTGGCATTTAGAGGGGTTGACGGCGATGCCGAAACGATCAGACCACCTCTGAATCCGACTCAGATCTTCGTTGAGACCCGAGACGGCTTGACAAAGATCGCTTGAACTGGACAGCCTATAAAGTTGCAGGTCATCTGCGTATAGATGGTAGAGACAAGAGAGATTCGGAGTAATTAAATTTATAAATATTGAAAACAATAAGGGTGAGAGAATGCCGCCTTGCGGGACGCCAGCATTTGAGTCGATCCAGTCGGATTGGTTCTGGCCGAGTCGCACCGCCTGTCGGCGTCCCCGGAGATATGAAGAGAACCATTGCAGGGCAGTGTCAGACATATTAAGGCTACTGAGAGTGGCCAAGAGCAAGTCGTGGTCGACGGCATTGAAGGCATTACTGAAGTCGATTAAGACTAGGACAGTGACAAATGACTCCTCCATGCCAACCCTGATGTCCTCGGTAACCTTCAGTAGAGCAGTTGTGGTGCTATGACCTGCCCGGAATCCGGATTGGAAGGGGTTCAAGAGATTACCTATACTATACCTGTATATAGGAATTTGGATAATCTATGAACACAGCCCACTACTGGGCATATACTTCTTCCTGTCACGCTAACGCCAAAATACGTATAATATTAGGGGTTAAAGTATGAAATTGCCGTTTTATTGCAATAGGTTCTTTGAATTGACATAGAATCTTCATGGTTTGAGGTTTTCGAATGAAACTTTTTTCAAATGGTTTCTACGATGTTCTTTTTTTAAAAAATGTGAAACATTTGAATATCGACTTTCAATTGTTTTTGTTATTCAATTTAGACAAGAAAGATGGATACTGCGAAAATTCAAGTGATTATGAGGCACCCATTTTTCGTATTTTTTTATTTTATTGATTTGACGCAAGTGAGTCAATATTGTGGGTAAGGTAACGTTAAACCATGCCGCTAATTCCTGGGTAGTTTGACTAGGGTCGGCTTCCACTATCTCTCTTAATTCATCGTTATTCACCTGTGTGGGCGGTCTTCCTCGTGGCTCGTTCTTTAAGTCGAAATTTCCATCACGAAAGCGTTTAAACCAAAATCGCACGGTGCGTTCATTAGTAGACCCCTCTCCAAACGCAGCATTGATATTGCGGGCTGTTTCTGCCGCGTTAGTTCCGCGTCGGAACTCGTATTCAAAAATCACTCGAATTTTCGCAGTATCCATCTTTCTTGTCTAAATTGAATAACAAAAACAATTGAAAGTCGATATTCAAATGTTTCACATTTTTTAAAAAAAGAACATCATAGAAACCATTTGAAAAAAGTTTCATTCGAAAACCTCAAACCATGAAGATTCTATGTCAATTCAAAGAACCTATTGCAATAAAACGGCAATTTCATACTTTAACCCCTAATATTATACGTATTTTGGCGTTAGCGTGACAGGAAGAAGTATATGCCCAGTAGTGGGCTGTGTTCATAGATTGGATAGGTAATTAATGGGCGTCCTCTGATGAAACGAAAACCAAAAACCGTATAAATGTTGCCTAAACACTCTAGTCTCGAAAATAAAGTTCTCACGTACACAATTGCTTCTGAAATCACTCCTGATCGGTGCCCGCCGCCTTTATGCACCACAAAAGAATAAAGCTGGCCTATCGAGGCTCTCATCAGACATTCTGACCGTAAATCCAGTCAGCTTTTTCATTTCTTATCCTTTGTCTGTAAATGAAAGCGCAGTGGTTACAGTGAGAAAAATCAGTTCATTGAAGACCAATAAAAATAACTCTACTCTGAATGATTCTCTAACATGGGACGCGTAAACTTGGCTTTTGTCTGCATTTGCCGTGGACAACTTCATACGAAAAAAACCGGCCAAGTACATGTCGAGCCACGAACATTGTACAATTCCGTAGAAAGATGGGGTTTCACCTGCTTTACTGAACTAAAACTGAACTTCATCAAAGTAATTTTCAATGGATTTTGTACGAAGTTTTCCTTTTACAAGATGGTTTCCATTACTTGTCAACTTGTAACGCCTTCTTAACCGTGAAAGTTTTCCTTTTAAGTTCATTACATATGCTGATTTTTTTCACGTTTCTGCAATCAACCGTTTAGCCAGAAGAGTAATTTTTTTTCCGGTATACAATAAATAATTATCTTTAGTCGGAGCCTGTCTTAGAAGTCCACTGTTAGGCATAAGCCTCCTCCCTGTTACGTGCATAGTCCATAGTTTATTTATAAACTCACGCCTGTATCCTGGGGAGGTAGAATTACCCCTTGGTACGATTCGGATAAACCTTTTTCGCTTTATCAACCTTCATAAGTCGCAAAAAATATTGTGAGCTTTTGGTTTGTACGATCCATTGCGTGCACAATAAGGTATAAGTACAATAAGACAGTTTCGGCAAACAATTTCCCAGAAAGTGAATTTTTGAACGCGCCGCTCTTTTAGGGGAAAGTAAATGTGCAGTCGCCCTAGCACATCAATCTGTATTCCATTCGCATAGTGCCGCAGAAATGATTACAGAGCCGAGGTGTCTTTATGATAATGTAACAGTTGGAAACAGACGCGTTGATTTTCCTCTTTGCTGGAATGTTCTTTTTTCTTTTTCGGCCTTTTCTGTCGGTGACCGGTACGTGCCAGACTGAAATGAGATGGGAAATGGATTATATGAGAGCCGAAAGTTAAATTGTTGGGTTTTTAACCGACGAAAAAGTGGTGGTTCTTTAGTTAATTCTTATATGCAACGCGTCAATGAAACAACGGAAGTCCTGAAAACTATTTGTTCACTTTTGGCAATTTTATAATAAACATAATTTCAGAGCCCAAAGTTAAATTGTTGGGTTTTAACCGACCAAAAGGAGGTGGTTCTTTATACAATTCATGTATGCAACGCTTTAGTGAAATAACGGAAGTCATCAAAACCTGTTTTGTTCACTTTTGGCGATAGTGGCAATTTTATAATAAAATTTCTGAAACATATTAGGTACACTATTATTTCCGTTGGGCACGCGTTGTGACATTGGACGAGGCTGGCAAGGGACCGGATGGGTTGGCGAGTACCTCACTCACCTTCAATTTGCCGACGATATAGTAGTCATAGCAGAAACGATGGAAAACCTCGGCATAAGGCTTGAAGACCTCAGTCGAGTTTCCCAACGGGTGTGCCTTAAAATGAACATGGACAAAACGAAGATTATGTCCAACGCCCGTATTGTGCCAACCCCAATAACATTGGGGAACTTGACTCTCGAAGTTGTAGAGGAATACGTCTACTTAGGACAAACAGTCCAACTAGGTCGGTCCAACTTCGTGAAAGAGGTCAATCGTCAAATCCAACTCGGCTGGGAAGCATTCGGGAAACTTAGAAAAGTCTTTTCGTCTAATATACCTCAATCGCTCAAGACAAAATTATACAATTAGTGTGTGTTACCAGTGATGACTTTGGCACTGAAACGTGGTCTCTCACTATGGGCCTCATAAGAAAGCTCAAGGTCACGCAATGAGCTGTGGAAAAGGCTATGCTCGGAATTTCTCTACGAGATCGAATCAGAAATAATGAGATTCGTAGACGAAAGAAAGTCGTCGACATAGCCCAGCGGATTAGTTAGTTGAAGTGACAGTGGGCGATGCACATAGCACGCAGAACTGATGGCCGATGAGGCCGAAAAGTTCTCGAATGGAGACCACATATCGACAAACAACGTAGAACGACCAGCCACAAGATGGACAGATGACCTCATCCAAGTAGCAGGAAGACGCTAGATGCAAGCCGCTTCCAACCGGTTTTTTTGGAAATCCATGGAGGAGGCCTATGTCCAGCGGGGACTTCTTGTGGCTGAATGATGATGGTGAATGTAATATTATGCTATTATTATCAATAATTATTAAAATTTATATGCCTGTTGTGGCAAAACATGCTGAGCTAAATATGTTTATTCCACCTTTCTGTACACATTTTTGACAAATTCAATTTCTCTATCTTATTTTTTTATACCATCTGCATGTACGTGATAAATTGGATTGAATTGAATTTATACATACCTATTTGTTATGCATAATCATACGATTTATACGATTCCTTTTGATTGGATAGGACGTACTTCGAA
Organism: Yponomeuta cagnagella; assembly: GCA_947310995.1. Taxonomy (NCBI): domain Eukaryota; kingdom Metazoa; phylum Arthropoda; class Insecta; order Lepidoptera; family Yponomeutidae; genus Yponomeuta; species Yponomeuta cagnagella. Next base: position 15,777,584 of record OX371270.1, on the reverse strand, counting down.
GTTGGACCCGTTTAAAACTGAAAAAAAGTTCAGCTCCACGGGTAGCAACAAAGGGGTGATTAACTTTCCACTGATTGTATTATTTTTGTTGCACCCGTGCTGAGGACAATTTTAAAAACCTATTTAGAGGCTAAAAATTCCACCCATGCCGGGACTTGAACACGCGACCTCTGGCTAACTGTGCCAGCGCTCTCCCAACTGAGCTAATGGGCAAATGCAGGCACCGGGGCTGCAAGTGATGTAAATTGCTTCGGCCAATCCACTATTAAGGATGCAAAATAGATAGCAGGTCGAATAGGCACACAATAACAGGAAATATAAAAGAGAATGATCCCTTCAAATCATGGAAACTCGCATAAAACAGTACTGTTTTGATTTAGGAAAGATGAGGCCCTTATGATTTAGTTTTTGCCTCTTGGTATTTTCGCAAAGAATATCGTAGAGCGTTCGTTCATTTTTTTAAGACCGAATGTATAGCTCTGGCAGTCGACCATTTACTTTACAGTAAAGGCAAGGAGAAAAGTGCTTATTTTCATCAAGTCTTTGTCAAAAGCGCTTATTGTACACGGGTTGGTGAAAAACTAATATTGCTGAAAAACCAATAAACCTGTGTTTGGAGTTTGATTGATTTATTGTGAAAATATTTGAGTTAAAATAACCCCTTATGGAAAATCACTCATCACTCTTCTGTACATAGTACCGTTTTTACGATAATGCATAAATACGTACATACATACATAAACTCACGCCTGTATCGCAGAGGGGTAGGCAGAGACCAGGGACAGCCACTTGCCACGATCCTGACAGATCACTTTCGCTTCCTCAACATTCATTAGTCGTTGCATGCACGCTATGTAAATACCATATCTAACAAATCCCCAGTAGCCCCAGCTATTCAAACACCATATCTAACAAAATTTTACAAATGAAGCGAAATAAATTCTAGTGGGTAGAACGTTGGACTTTGTTTTCTAAGTTATTTAAATGTGTGAAGTTAAAGTAGCAATACCACTCGCTAACTGTGTAAGAAAACATCGTGAGGAAACCTGAGTGTCTGAACTATTCACATGCCACAGCGCTTGAAATCGCTAATCCGCGGTGTGCACGCGTAGTGATTAAGCCCATACTCTCCCTCTGAGAGAAGGCCTGAGGCCCTACAGTGGGACGTATATAGGCTGCTTATGAAATCGTCATCCATAGGAATTAAAGCGCATTTTCTTGTATCAATAACTTATACATACCTGCATAAACTCACGCCTGTATCCCAGAGGGGTAGGCAGAGACCAGGGACTGCCACGATCCTGACAGATCACTTTCGCTTCCACAACATCGTTGCACGCACGCGCGCCGGTTTCGGGTACTTTCAATAACTTTAAATCACTGATAAAAAATACTGGTATACGAACTTTCTCTAAGTCGTAAAATACAGAAGTTCTTTACGATACTTGCCACCTGCCGTCTGCTCCTAATGTAAGCATTAGCATCGTTCCATTTCGTAGCAATAACCTTAGCCACTTCGAACGGAGTGCCAAAAAAACTTCCAAAAACAAACTTTGTCATTTTCTCTCTCGAATGTTATAAGATTTTACTTTAAGTTTGGAAGCTCGTGAAGTTGGGCGCGTTCCAAAATTATACTTGGAAGTTTATCCCCAAGTGTAATAGATTTTATTTGCAACAATCTCTCTCTGCGAATTGATTCGCGTTAGACTATGTAGGTATACAATTATCACAGAAATCAGGATATAAGGCTTAACAATATAATGCAGACATTATAAGTATGACTAGTATTTTTTTTCTGCCTGGGTAAACAAAGGCTTATGGTTAATTTTGGTTATGAGAAAAAATAATCAAGTTGTATTTATTATGTTTTTTTTTCACCCTTCACATTGTATAGCTCTAAACAAAAAAGACATTTAACGAACTGACCCTTATGCGAATTTGGCATATTGCGAATAAGTCATTTGAAAAAGAAGAAGAAGAAGAAAAACATTTATTATACCAACAAGATACATAAACAAAATAAGCAGATAAGTAACATAATATGCACAACAACAGAAAGAAAACTAAATACACAACAGACAAAACGAATAAATAAAACAGGACCATAGATGTAGCCTGTGGTGTATCTAAGTTGCCACAAACTAGCTATTTTAAGAACACTTTGCATTTAGTCGGTCCGTCCAATGGTCAGAAAGAACAGGAGGTGGGAGCACGGCATGAGATAGATATATTATAACTAACTATTAAGTATAACGATTAAACACAGCCCCTTGTGCAATAGTCCAGTCATTACGTCGGAAAAAACGCGTTAAGGTAGCGTCCCCCGTCTCATTACCTGACAGGCCGCGCCAGACGTTGCCACGCATGTTAAGGCCTGTCGCGGCTCATGCCGAGCAATTCTGCTTGACGGAACCGACGAGCGACGGCCGAACTCGTCGGATGAGACTGTTTCCACAGCCTGTCGGCCTGTCTAGGCGCGATCTGGCCTGTGAGAAAGCGGCAAGTGGGACCGTAGCTTTAGAAATCATGTGAACCAAGTAGGCAAAATTTTGGATATTACCTGGGAAGAGGGTCTAGAAAAGCTTAACTTCAAATTTGTCAATCAAGATTTCCTATGTGCACTTTCCGGCATCATTAAAAAATGGTTAAATTGAGTTTTTTCACAATAACTCGGTTCTCCGACGAGATACAAAAATTTTCATGCAATACTTTTTCATTGCTTTTTTTTACAATCTACAATTACTCTACAAGGACCTTCGTTTACATTTTTTACCTACCGTTCATCGTTATTGAGATATCGATCAATTTATTGAAAAACTATAAATTAAGATATTGAAAATGTCCAGTATTAAACTTGTAGAGCGTGTTCAGATCTCTAGCGCGCTGCAAAGTTGGTAAACCTGTGCCCAGTTTTGATTTAGCCGCTCGCACGGTTGTATACTTGTATCCGGGAGAAGTCTTGGTCGGCAATTGGACAAGTTAAGCTTTTCTAGGGTCACCCCGTACGTAATGTCCAAAAATTGGCCTAGTCGGTTCACATGCATTTCCAAATGTATGATTATAATGACCAAACTATAAAGCACGGGTACAAACCGACTGTACCAGTAGGGAGCGCGTCGAAATTCGTTTCGAGTTCTCTCGCAAACGGCGGCCACGTGCGCATTAAATATAAAAGAGGGTGAGAATCCGCCAAAGTTTGGCGCCAACTTCGACCAGCCCCCACTCCACACACCTTAGTGAAAATTTTTGAACCTTTATAAAAGTTCGCCGACAACTTGCCCACACCTTGGAGTAATCCCGTTTGATGGAAGCCGGGTGGATGGGCTGAAATGGAGAAGACAGCGAAGTTTCGATGTCACGTGGCAGAGAAAGGGCGGGTTTCTCTGTTCGTTTCAGGAATATAAAAGTTGTCTTGTTTACAATTGTTTAGTTCAATGTTTCCTAATCTTATCTGCCGGTATTCCGCAAGTGGCGTGTTATCTCCGCTTCTTTTTGGCATTTGTAACAAAAGTGTTCCTCATATGCTTTATTCTTCCTCCTAACTACCTGTATGCAGACGATCTTGAAATCTACACGCTATCTTTCGTTGATAACATTCAAAGGGCGGTCTTAACATAACATTGCGCTTGAAATTGCCAATCCGCGGTGGGCAAGCGTGGCCCATAATGCTCCCTCTGAGAGAAGGTCTGTGCTCTACAATGGGAGATAACCTTGGCCCTTGCATTAAAGTAATGAGATAATTTATACAGCGTCCAGTAGCACCTTCACTCACACTAGATGGGTGAAGGGACCACTCGGACGCTGCAGTACAATTGAAAACTATTGTTATTTTCAACGTCAGGACTGAGGAGGTTAAGCCCATTGTCTTTCTCTGAGCGAAGGCCTGTGCCCTGCAGTGGGACGTATATAGGTTAATAAAGAGCTCTTTGACTATGTTTTATACACTGTAACACTTTATTCTCCATTTAAAATGGGCGAAAGAACGTTTACTACTAATACTGCTGCTAAGTTAGGTTATTTACGACCTCTCTTAAGTCACTGAGTAATCAAGCCGATTGCTAATTATTAATGCAGACACTGTGCATCTAATCCTTGATTAGGCAAGTAAATCAATTATTTACAAACAAAATTGCTCTGTAATCTCATGCATGCTTAACGGAAGCCCCATTAGCCTAAAATTCGTCCACAGCTAAACTAGGTTCTCTCCCAGGTTCGCCCTCACCACACTGAAACTTAAATTTGTATAACTGTGGAGCCTCCTATCACACAAGCTACATAATTCGGATAATTTGTCCTTAGCACTTTTACGTTATCCGTTAACTTTTTACCCACTGAGCTACCACCGCTTGTCGTTCCTGTGGGCTAGGCCGTCAGGATGGTATAGGTGCTGGGCAAGCCTACTCCTTCTAATAATAATAATAATAATAAATTGTTTGTTGAAAAGAGTTATGGTTACCCAGGTATTGTCCCAGGCACTGCAGCATCCGAGTTTTTTTACTTTTTAAATTATTTTGTTTCTGTAAAAATATACTGTTACTAGATGACCCCGTGAACTTCGTATCACCGACGTCAACCGTTTTTTTTCTTCTCACCGTTTAAACCTTCCCTAGACTTCCACAAATATATAAAAACAACAATAAGCCTAATCGGCCCAGCTGTTCTCGAGTTTTAGTGAGACTAACGAACGGCAATTCATTTTTGTATATAAGATTAACAAGATAAAGTAAAAATGTTTATTTAAAATTTCACTTTTTTTTTTAAGTTAATGTATATTTTATTTAAATAAAAATTGATTAATAATAACTATACAACTAATAATTAAAACTAATACTAATAAACATTATTTATAATTAAGTAATTTTACATATTATATTAATTTAATTCAATTTTTGCGTGCCTAAGAAGGTGAATTGTTAAGAAACTTATTTATATCTTACCAGCTTAACTATGTACCACTTTTGTTTCTTGGCTTGTGGGTGCATTGTGTGATTTTCTATACATACTTTTATGCCTCTGTTATTTTCATCGTATCTGTTTTAGGTTTACCTTTGTACTTTTATAATATTTTTTTAATTTTTAATGTCCAATTTATTTATTTACCAACGGCAACCTGATTTAGATCATTCGTCCAGCGCGTCGACGCCCATCAAATCTCTTTCTATTAGCTATGCAAAGTCTGCTGCCAGGGGTTTGATTAATTGTGTTTACTCTCAACAAAATTGTTAAGGTACGTCTAAATTCAAAACACAATTATTCATCGTGACAATATTATATTCATAGACAAATGAGGGTCATCAAATATTTTTTAGGCTGCGTGCACACTGCGTCAGGGTAGCGAGCAGAGCCAGAAGAAAGCGAGCATAGACGGCTCCTTTCACATTGGACGATGACCGTAACCGAACGACATCATTATATTCATAATTTTTAAACATACTTTAGGCTGGTTATATACCTTTATTCATTTGTGTATGATTTTATTTGAGTATATAGTAGTTTATTCAGTGACTTAATAAAAACAATTTAAATGTATATGTTTCATACTGTATACATAATACGTATCCTATTGTATATAATTATTATTCTGTACTACATAGTATTCTACTATATATAGTATTGCTCACGGTTGTACCACACCGCGGTATGTGACGCTCGCGGGGTAACTCCTGGCACTGACTGAAAATCAGCGCTGAAGGCTTGACCCTCAGCATACTGCTGAGTCAATTGCCATTTATAGCAGCAATGATACGCCGTGACCTTTCGTTTTCGTTTCTTTTTTATAACATTTCTGTTGAAATATTTTCTTGGTTGTTTTTTTGTTTTGTTATTGTGGCGTGTGCACTGTTTTTATAATAAATGTTTTTTCTTCTTTCTTCTTCTTCTTCTTCTTCATATCGTTTAGCTAATATTCACACAACGTTCGCATTCGCAACGTCTTATTAAATGTATAACAATAATAAATAACATTGTTAGGGAACAACACAATTACTTGTTCTAATCCCAAACTAGCATACCCTGTGCTATGGTAAGATGACAAGGACGTCACAAAAATGGAAATATACCCAGACCACAGTCCAGCCTGAGGCCATTTGTATAAATGTACGGCGGTGGGAATCGAACCCCAACCTCCGACATGGTAATCAGACGTGATACCGTTAGACCAACGAGGCAGTCAAATTAAACTAACTCTTCGATGAAGTCGTGTCGTCACTGTTACTCATAGTTGAAGTTCTCTTCATTGACCACCCTATTATTTTATAAAACCTTGTATCAATCAATCATCTAGCTTGCGTATCCCGTATCAACGGGTAAAACGCCCGATTTTCATATACTCGTAGATGTGAATCCTAATTTCCGTTTTTTATTATTATGGTGTTGGTTTTCCTTGTAATAGGCGCCACAGGTGTACGTTTCATCACCATTATATTATCTATCACTTTAACTTGAAATACTTCTTATGCGTTATACTCTACTTAAACTTTATTGTACAAACAAATACCACATTCAAGAAATATCCATATTGCAACGACCCGGTGACGTGCGGGTGCAGTAATACAGGCTAAAACCCACCTTAATACTTAATAGGTTAGAGACTACAGTACCGGCGCAAAAAAGCCCGGGCGACGCCCGTTTGTCCGTTTTGAGCAAACCTCCCACACTTCGCCGGCCTGTTATAACATGGATAGACTTTAACTTTTAGAAAAATTTACGCGACTTAAACAAAATTACTAAGTCGAACATTCTCAGGTAAAACGAATAAATTATTTATCCCTTTTGACTGATTTGTGGCCAACGCAGGCGTGTGGTGAATGAATGAGAGGGAAATATGGTCACCGCCATTTACAATTCCCTCTCTTCCGTACACCAAGTGATAATAATAAAAAAAATACATAATAAATGCTTTGCAGTTTGGTGAAATTGTTTACTAAATATTAACGTTTTTTTTTCTGAATAAGTAAACGTTAAAAAAAAATTACACGAGTGTCCCCCTTTACGATCTCCCCATTTCTTTCCACAGCACCTTTAATATTAACATGGCGTGTTAAACAGTAACTTGTCTTTTCGTAATTTGTTTTCGAAACAAAGTTCAAACGTTTGTTGTGTTTATGTTTTTAACACAAAGTGACTTATGGCCTGTGTTACTAATGTTTAACAGACATCTAGAAAAACAGAAGCGTAATCAAAGTCAGTGTGAGCTTCTGAATGATCCCTTATGCCCGGTTCCTATATTCAGGAACGACTCGTTTTGCTTACGGATGGTTAAATTATCTACTCAAGTATTCCTCTTAAAAACGGTTTCGAATAGCGAACCGTACGATAAATGTATGGAGATCAATTTGTAAAATTCCTAACAATTTTTTAAACGTCAACCAGCTATTCAAGTTACGGGACGCTGGTTAAGGATACGTTACCGATTACTAATAACGATTTGTTAAATATAGTAACGGGGCATAAGTGATTAAAAGCCTGAAAATATTGGTGACTTTACGTTTTTAACTTCTTTCGGCTTCTTTCCAGTTGTTTCCAGAATGAATTTAAATATGAGTGGTTTGTATATAAGAATGATATAGGTATAATATAAGTAAGTAATATGCTTCGCCAACAAACTGCTTTGCAGTTTGGTGAAATTGTGTACTAATATTAAGATAGACGTATTTATTTTTTCAAAGCATCCGTTTTTAAAACAACTAATTAATGCTTAAAGCTTCTTCTTCACAATGCTCTAGTGAGAAACTGTATTTGATATTTCTATAAAGCATGGTTTGAAAGTTAATTCCTTTCCTGGTTACCTTTGTTACATTCTGAGTACTTTACACTAGCGTTAGCCTTTGATGTGGTGGTTTTTTACTCAGCGATACGAAGTGTGTCTTGAGTGGTACTGCAAAATTCCAATCGAATCCTAATCATCAGTCCATATTGGTTCACTGCTGGATAACTTTACCCGATCGCTTAAATATCATATTAATATTTGGCAAAGGTAACAAACGTAATTCTGTAAAAACTTTTTGGTAAAACGCGGCTACTTTTACCGTGAATAACGATATAATGATTCGATAATATTGTCGTCAATCAATTAGCAGGACAGTTAATTGACATCGGTCTGATGCACGCGACGTCAAATTAACACGGTCGTGTACACAAGTGACTGTTTGGTTATAGTTAATTAAGCGTTATTGTGTGTGCAATTTCAACGCCCTCTTGGTCTGTGTTTTCATTATTTCCTTTTGAATCCTCTTAGTGTTCACAACCGTAGTCAATGAATTTGCCAATTAGCGGGAAGACCTTGCTGATCTTTGCTAAGGGTGCACCAGGCAGGGCATCTTCTTAGTAGATACAGTCGACAGCGCATCAACCATTACGTTGTTGTTGCAAAGTCATCCGTAACGTGACTGTGTAGAGTGCACGGATTAGAAACTAAAACGGTGGAAGTTTTAGATCCGTCTAGTAGTATTGGGTTAGTGTCATAACGATGAAAAACGACCGTACTGTCTCACGGTGATTCCTACATTGACGTGGAGATATTAAAAGAAAACATTTTTAAATCCACCAAAGCGATATAAAAATCAGACGAAGCGTTTTCGACTGTTGGCAATACTGGGTATTGAGTTGCGCGACAGAAAATTGTTCAGGGTTATTATTCTATAAGGTTTATTTCAATTTTTTGTCCAGTTCTCTTGTTCTAAATTACATACTTAGAACAATTTTTCGGTGGCTTTAAAATACTAAAACGGCAAAATATTTTTGTCCGGGCGACATTTTGTAATGTCACGGGATAATAATTATACATTTTTGTGAAATACTCTATATACATATCATCATCATCAGCCATTTTACGCCCACTGCAAGACATAGGCCTCCTCATGATTTTCCCTAACCATGAAGGGTTTTCCCATAATCGCCACGCTTGGCAGGTGGGTTGGCGATCGCAGTATGCGGTTGGAATCTCAGGAAGACGCTGCTGCCCGACTCCTGGTCATTTATTTTCTTAGTCGCCTTCTACGACATCCAGGAAATGTATATATATTATAATGACTGAAACAAGATATTCTGTGAAATAATAATATAAATTTAAAATATTACAAAATATGCCAGCGTTATGTACACCGTCTTTATATGGCAGTGCTTTATACCAACAATACAGGTGAAAATTAATTTAAGCGGCAAAGAAAACGGCCCTTCTTTCATTTCGTAATGTGTTTCCGGGAAACAATAGCTCCGCTCCGCGCCACCCGCTTTATATAAACTGTCGTTTCGAGAAAATGTTTATGAAGAATGACTCTCGTGCTGCCACCTTTATGATTTCGCAGCGCGCACCTTTTATAAATTGACGTTATAGTGTAAGGAAGCTGTATTTGATTAAGCGATGCGACAGCCTTTCTTATCAAAGATGTCGCGTGCTTGATGCGATCTACTGATGGCTTTAAATTGTACTCTCATTTTTGAGATATATTTAAGTGTACTTTTAATGATGATAACCACCAGTTTCTGAATTGATAATTTCACACGAAGTAGATATGTTTTGATTCTGTCGTGTCAGGTCTTTCACTATACTACAGCTTAACATGTTTATGTACATAATTATGCTACAACAGTATTTACTCAGGGAAAAAAGTTCATGTCGTCCGATTGGTATGACAAAGGCAGTCGGACCACATGGCCAGAGGGAACGAAATTCTTAATTTAGAAATATAATTGCGACGAGTACTCATTCATCATCATTATCATCATCAGTCCACCGCTGCCCACTGCTGGGTAAAGGAAGTCGGACCACGTGGCCAGAGGGAACGAAATTCTTAATTTAGAAATATAATTGCGACGAGTACTCATTCATCATCATTATCATCATCAGTCCACGTATGAACCTTTTCTCCCAAATGCCATCTCTCATGGTCCCTTGCCATCCTCATCCACGGACCCTCCGCCGACTCAAGAACATTGTCCGATTATCGGGACTACTGACCGTCGCACTCGATGCCAACATATACTTTATAAATTATGAAACTATTAAAGTCTTAAAACATAAATTATACTTACATGAGGAACTAGAGGAAGCTGTTAGGGAAGCGAAAGTGATCTGTCGGGATCGTGGCAAGTGGCAGTCCCTGTTTCTGCCTACCCCTCTGGGATACAAGCGTTAGTTTATGTATGTATGTATAAAGAACTAGAAAGATGCCGTGCCAAAAACTTTACAAAATCTTTGTATTACCGTAATTACGGTACATTTTTTATATGTGCCCAACATACACTTTGGTGGTTGGAATATTCCAGCTTATTATTTTTTCCATTCAACGAAAACGCTCCCGTAGCTTAGGGGACAGATTTACAATAATTAAAGTTGAGGGGCTTCAGTTGATTGCTTATTTCGATGACTAATAGCCTCCTACGGCGCCCGCCTGGCAACAAAATGAGTTATTGTAAATACAAAAACCAGACTGCTAAAAATTCGTAAGCAAGGCCTAGATTTATTCTTTCACGGTTCTAACCATTAGTTACAAACATTATGTCGCTAGTTTCTAAAAAAACTGTCATGTCAAGAAAAAAAAATTCTCTTCCAAAATTTCTTCATTTAAAAAGTAATAACTTCCACACAACACAATCACTTATCCTGGTCTCAAACTAGGATACCGTGTGTCATAGTAACCAGACATAAAAAAACGAACAGGACTAAAATTATAAAAAAAAAACTTAGTTTCGAGCGTCTTACGGTCGGCGCTGGTCAAAATTTTTCAATGTTTGTGGTACTTCCTACCAGTTTTGATTTGGATACACAGTTTGGAACATGAAATGTAAAAGAAACATGAAATACTTACAAAGATTAGGAACAATTGACAGCCTTATTGCTAATAGCATCCGTTAAAATTACGGAGTGCAATTATTGCAACTTAAAGCCCAGTGGGTAAGACGATGGGCTCGGAAGCGGGAGACCTAGGTTCAATTCCCAGTGTGGGAATGTACCTATGACTTGGTTTATTTTCAAAGTTACGTACATCTGCAAATTTGTAGTAGCAATACCACATGCTCACTGTGAAGGAAAAGATTCAGAGGAAACCTGCAGCTTCGTTGGCTCCGCATGTATTGACTTGTCTTTCCTGTGGACTAGGCCGACTAAGCTGCCAACTCCATCTAAAAAAGCTGTGTCCCAGGCACTGCAGCGTCTGAGTAGTCCCTTTACCCATCTAATGTGAGTGAAGGTGCTACTGGACGCTGTATAAATCAGAAGAGAAAGAAAGAGAGAAAAACTAAGGAAAGAGAAATAGAATGGACTTATGGGTGTATGATAAACCAACTTAAGGGTTAATGATAAAGTTATAAGTAAAAGATGCAACACTTGCAATGTTTTTTATATAAACACGATTCCTCAAAAACACTCCTCAGCGGCTCTTTAAGTAATCTGTGATTAAGTCTTTCCCTTTACCACAGACTATTTAACCTCCTCAGTCCTGACCTTGAAAATAACAATGATTCTCAATTGTTATTTTCAAGGTCAGGACTGAGGAAGTTAAACCGCCTCTGAGGAGTGTTTAAAGGAATCGTGTTTCTACATCTTGCTTGACCGATTTCAAAAAATCTTTGACTAGTATTTAGAATGGACCTTCAGGGTGGACGTAGGCTGTAGACAAATCCGTTTACTACGCGAACATTGTCGCGGGCACTGCTAGTTATAAATACAACCGTGAATCCATTCCTCATAAGAAAGAGTCGACAATTCTACGCAGCGGCACTAGTCTCATCCGTACCAATCAATTTGCACCCACTGTTTAGCCCGTCCTTAGCCCGCCGGGCGTTGTCGATTATCAATTCGCCGCGTCCCCGGCTAGTTGGCTGTCAATATTAATTTAGCTTGCGGCCGCGCGACGCGACCGGCGTGATTTGTCGCCCGCTCGCGCGCCGCTGAAGGGTGATGCGCGTGGGCCGAATACGTAATGATACCGCGGCTGCACGCCCCGCGCAAATACGACGGTTTGCGTGATAAATGATTTATTATTGCCGATAGTTACGCTCGGCTCAGACATCGACAGTTGCTCGGTGCTCTTAAAGGTGACCGTTACGCGAGTTACTTTTAAGATGTTTTCATTCGCCGTGAGGAAACCCGCGGCTTGGTTGGCTCCGCACGTATTGACTTGTCTTTCCTGTGGGCTTGGCCGACTAAGCTTTCGGGCTGGTATAGGTGCTGGGCAAGCCTACTCCATCTAAAATACTATGTCCCTGCAGCGTCCGAGTGGTCCCTTTACCATTCTAGTGTGGGTGAAGGTGCCACTGGACGCTGTTTAAATCATATCATTACGTAGATGCAAAGGCCTAACATTTTTTAAGAAGTAAGTAATTTTTGTATCGCGATATTTTTACGGTTCATAATATTACACCTTGTTCTAAGAAAATCCAATATTACAAGTATTGTATGGATTGTAAAATACTCATATACATTCGAAAATGGGTGTCCAGTATAAACAAATTTTATTATCGGGTAAACTTATAAAAATCAGCTAATGAAAAAAGCGCGAGGAAACCTTTGCAGGTTTCTTCACAATATTTTCCTTCTCAATTAGCCAGTGGCATTGCAACTACATTACATTCACTAACGTACGTAACTTAGAAAACAAAGTCAAAATTGGTACGTGCCGGGGTGAGAATCCACGACCTCTTTGATGTGACGCATATTTTCGGGTATAATTATTTATGAACGCCAAGCAAGAGGCGTATATTATTTTCATTTTATTTACTTAGGATTACTAACAACTTGTATACCAACACGTTTACAGAATTGTTAAGGAAAATCAACCTGTAAATAAGTATACAAGCAAATTACAAGTAATTACTGCATGCAACATAATTTTCTTACAGCCCATACAACACATGTTTATTTAGTCTCGACGTTTAATTTTTAATTTCACCCTTGATTTGTATAGAATTTTATAATATTTTTTTTTCAATTTAATAATTGAATAGAAGTTAATTAGTATATTTTAATTCCATTTTTATTAATTTGTATTGGACTTGTGCTGGAAACAAATAATTTATTATTATTATTAAAAACAATAATAATTATAACAATAACAAAACACACATTTGATACGAAGGCGTACTTAATGCTGAGTAGCATTCTGCACCAACATTATAAAATAATATATATTAAGATGAGGTATGTAAGAATATTCTTTATTCTACAACGGAAAAAACCACAGACACAAAATATTTACAAAGGTACATAGTACAACTAATTGCTAAAACGAAATAAAAAAGTTTTTAAAATATTACGTGTATTTATAATGTAACGTTTTAAAATATTGCATTTATAGCATGAACAATTTAACGTTTAGTGTGAGTGTAAAGTGAAATATTGTTTAATTTTCATTATAGACTAACGATTCCTCTAAAGCACTCCTAAGAGCCAGTTTATTTAATCTATGGTTAAGACGTTTCCTTGTAAAATCTCCACCATATACTATTTTAATCGGCGTTTTAAAGGATCGTATTTTTTATAAATAAGACCATTAAAATGTGTAAATTACTTTGCTAAATTCCGCTAAAATTTTCGTGGAATTTAGCAATGTAATTTTCACGTTTTAATGCTATTATAGATTTCCGCAAAGTAACGCCTGATTCCATACAATAAATCGTCGGCTTATTGCAAGAACTCATTAACCGACATAATATTCACTACAGGGAGAAAAATGACTTTTTAATTCGTGTTAGTTAATGGTTGTATTTCCTCCTCCTTATTCCCTATAACATCGTTAAAACAATGCCTGATACTGAAACACCACTATTGTATCATTGTTCAATACGTCCACACCTTTAAAAAAAGCGGTTAGTGAGCTTTTGCAGTTAATGACTTCTTGCAATAAGCCGACGAAATAAGACCCGTAAGTTTACTACAAAATAAGAGTCCACATTGGGCTACTGTAGTTACTCGTTAACGGTGAGAACCTGAGCGTTTGAGTTGACCACGTATATTAGCACATAAAATCGTCATTCCACGTGGCGATCATACCTTTATCTCGGAGAGAAGGTGTAAATACACACCTTGTGTTTATGCTCTGAACGCAAAGATATAAAGATTCAAAAGTTTGTCAGAAGTTCACAGATTCTGCATCATCGCATAATTTACGTACCCCGATCGTAAATCGTAAAGAACACGTGTATGGTGATACGCTTACGCCGCGAATGTTAATGTCAGAGGGAGACGTAACTATTCGGGAAAGCTCTACGTCAAAAAGGGACGAGTGCAACGTATTTGGGTATTCAATTGGACAGCTGCAGTTAAGCCCTGAATTGCCGTGTGCGTTTTAATGGTCAGTCAAGTTAAGACATTTCTGTGTGTATATCTGGGGACTTTTTCACTGACAGCAAAAAGCTCTGGTCTAAGAGCAATTATCCCAATAGCAGTGGTAGAGCGCATCGGTAGAATGGAGCACCAAGGTTCGAGACCATACATAACATAACATAACCTCACGCCTGTATCTCGGAAGAGTAGGCAGAGACCAGGGTCTGGCACTTGCAGCTCTGTATCCCGGAGGAGTTTGAGACCACCATGTACCAATAATTTTGTTTCCTAAGTTATGTACACTGTAAATTCGTGGTACCTATACTACTAATTAACAATTTGTAGTTATTTAACTAATACTAATCTTTACCTTTTGGGGGTTATCGTGTGTGGGATACACATTTTGCGTAAATACATTGGTATTTGACTTAAGATTTTCGGAATCACACCGAGTATAGGCGAAACGGTAAATGCCTTAATAATTTATTAGTGGCTGGATCGGACGGGCGGCACAAGACCGGAAGCTTGGAAAACCATGAGGGAGGCCTATGTCCTGCAGTGGGCACCAAATGGCTGATGATGATGATGATGAAGATGAATGGATCAGTCTACTGACTTGAGTAAAAATATAAACTAGAAGTAAACACCTTTGAATTTTATTTAAACTAATATGTGAGAGCTGCTGGGTGATTTTGAAATCGTTAGCAATATTTTGAGGGAAGGTTCCTGTGAAAATGGTATTATTAATTATTTATTAGTAAATAGATAGTAAATATTCGTGATTCGTGTCCTTTGGCTCGAAACTGTGAATCCAACTTTGAAGTGGTAGGAATTACCTACCATATCGTTATAAAAAGGTTTCCGTAATATGTTAAATGCTTAACACTAGAAAAACGGGAAAGTCTACCTACCAAAAAAGATGGCGGGCAGCCAAAAGACTCCATAGGCAGCAAATCACTTTTAGTTGAGAAGCGAAAACATTCGATACTAAATAGATCAAGCAAGTTTTAATTTATTTATTTATTTATTGATACTTTTATTGCACTTAAATAAATCGTACAATGCGGCGGACTTAATGCCATAAGCATAATTAATAATTAATTAATTGTAGTATTCATACATTTTTATCACATTTCAAGATTTTGTTTAAGTCAAAAGAGCCGCCAAGTAACTTCTTTAAAGTATCGCGTGCCTTATTACTTTTATTTTTGCACTTTGATGTATAACTAAATAAAAATAAATTAAATATAACGAAATAATATATTCTCGCCTTTTTCGAATTAACCTATGTTTGTTCGGAAAATCGTTTAGTAGAAGGTACACGCTCTACAGACATAGGGGTTCAGTGACAACAGTTTTATCTCCAGTTTCGACCAGGCCGCTTAGTTCACTTTGCTAGGCTTAGTACAAAGCTCCTCCATTTTATAATTTTGCCTAATATACAAGGTGTTGATTTGTAAAGTAACGCCCGACTCACAGTACTTTCTACTCATCAATACGAACAACTTTTACTACGGGACCAACACTAAAATCTTTAAAAAAAATCAGCTGTTCCATACATTTTGTTCAGTGGGTGTCGAATTTTAGTAGTAAAAGTTGTTCGTGTTGATAAGTAGAAAGTAGCCTGAGTCGGGCGATACTATGTCAGTGAACTTAGCATATCATTTTCCAGCATATCAAAAATAAATGAGAGTTCTTGTCGCATGCAGCAGAGTTCTATAGTTCCTGATACTTTTCAGAAATAGTTCTGGCGTTTTCACATAGAAAAAAATCAATTGAAAAAATGATATGCTATCTTCCCGTAGCATATCACTTCTCAGAAAATCGAAAAAAAAGTAAGTTCTTATAGCATGCAGCTGAGTTCTACAGTTCCTGATACTTTTTAGAAATAGTTCTGGCGATTTAACCCCAAAAAAATCAACTGACAAAATGATATGCTAACTTCCCGTAGCATATCGATACGCAGCAAATCGAAAACTTATGTAAGTTCTCATCGCATACGCCTATGTTATACAGTTCCTGATACTTTTCAAGAATAGTTCTGCCTTTAAATTCAAATAACAGCAGATCCCGTACAAAACTTTAAAAAGTCGAAAAATACCACATTCATCAATTAAAATTATTTTGACGAACTCAGGACACAGAGCTGTTTCGTTTTTGATGGTTCTGTATCTGTACTTTAGAAAATCAACAGTTGTATTACCTACTTTATAAAATGTAGGAATTAATTTTTGCTTCGTTAATATATTATCCAATACCCAGTATACAAGAAAACCTACAAAGGACATCTTCGCGACCACCTTGACATTGTAGTTCTTTGCCATCTGATCAGACACCACCAAACTTAGTGGCATTATAGAAAATCACAGACTCTGGCTATTTCTGAGCGTCTTCACATTCAAGCTATGACTTCTACCACGGCTTCTATCACGAAAACTCAAGCTATCAATGTTTTGTAAATTTGAAAGAGGTACCTGA
This sequence comes from Yponomeuta cagnagella, assembly GCA_947310995.1. Lineage (NCBI taxonomy): Eukaryota > Metazoa > Arthropoda > Insecta > Lepidoptera > Yponomeutidae > Yponomeuta > Yponomeuta cagnagella. The sequence goes on along the minus strand of OX371270.1, from coordinate 15,760,843 downwards.
TCTCCCTGTTCACTTTCCTACGATGAGGGAATTCAATATTGAAAGTCTTTGCTCGACCTGAAGCCATCGGACATTTTTTCACAAAATGTTTTCAGTCATTTTGACAGAACCAAAAGAGGCGGTGAAAACTATATTGACTACTTCGTCTGATAAAATAAAAACAGGGATTTATTGTCCTAACCTCTCATATTATAATTAAAACATTTGTCAGATCGTACCGCCAAATAACTGTCGCCTTCTTTGTCGGTATTTCACTATTTTAAACAATATACAAAAGAGATGTGAGTTTTTTTATTACGTAGTTTCACGTAACTCCTAATATTATTAAAAGTCACAAAGGCTTAGTAAGTTAAGGCAAATAGAATTATTCAAAATTCAAATTGCGGTCAAATGACTGCTCCCGTCGTTCTAGCGTTGAGAGTCTGTCGTTCGATATGAGTAGACAATTAATATGAGCCGACCATAAGACGCTCAAACCATGTTTTTTTCGATTTTTTTTACTTTTCGTCCTGTTATTGTTTGTTTATGTTTAAATGAAGTAATTTCGGGTAGCAAAAAAAATTTTTAATACTTAATAATTTTTTAATACTGTCACCATCTGTTTCTTAGTCATGCTTATAATAATTAAATTACGGACATTTTAAGTTTTTTTTTTATTCCTATACGTAGCTTTTAATAAGAAAAAGTAGTTTCCAAAATTAATAATTTTGGAATCAAATTTTGTCAATCAAAAACTAGGTGCCGATAATAAAAATAGTCTTGAATGTCCGCAATTTTATTATCTATCAAACCCTCAGGCCACCTTTGTCAAAAGTGTATATAGATACATAAACTCACGTCTGTATCCCCGAGGGGTAGGCAGAGACCAGTGACTGCCACTTGACACGATCCTGACAGATCACTTTCGCTTCCTCAACATTCATTATTTTATTACAATCACTAAAAATAATATATTGTGCGAGCGAGACAGCTCGCAAGACGTAACAACAGCCTTGAGAATTTACATTTTGTTTATTTCATGTCAATTTAGGTAGTTCTCTTCGGGTCGAGTATGTAGTGGAGAAATAGGCAGCGAAGAAACTCCACTCTTACCACCATTTCTCAATTCAAATAACTCAAAAAGTTATGTTTACTTAATAGCTATCTAACATAATCTATTTATTACAAAGTAAAATATTCACTTCCTGTTGGTTGAAAGTCAAAGTACAAGCCTAATCTGGGGGCACGGCAGCGCTCTCGCCAAGTCGAGCAAAAAGCGGCACGGCCGTACCATATTATAATACTTTATTTTACACATGAAAGAAATATTTTACACATAAAAACAAAGTAATAAGAACGGGTACATAGCCAAGCTTATTATTACCATCCTTATCTCAAAGCAGTTTAGGCCATTTTCAACCCCCTATAACTACGCTGTGGATAAAACTAGGAGCCTGAATTTTTAGTAACCAAGCAGGCATTATATAAAAATGGTGTATTTCAAATTTATTCAATTTGAACTAGTAGTTTAAGAATTATAACTAGTTAAAGTTTCTTAATTTTGTCAATTACTGAGTGACCGATCATCAAAACTCTAAGGCACTTCTAGCAGACATAGAAGCTTCAAATTTAGAATACAATTAGTGTTTAGTGTATAAATCAAGGAAAAACTAAAATATTTTTATATTTCTATCCAGTTTTCTAGACACATCAACTGCGATTATTTATTACGATTGCCAAGTCAATCTATCTATTTAAAACATAAAAGATTTTTAATATTGATATGTCGCTATAAGATGTTGTTAGGTTAGCTAATTACGTAATAACTTAAGACAGAAGGACCCTTAAGTAGGGGCTGAATAAAGTAACCGACATGAATCTCACAACTTTCTACGGTAGAGGAACTGACTTGCGAGACTTGGTTTTTTTACAATTTATGTTTTTAATGGCATCAATCTTTAACGAAGAAACTTCACTCTGACCCTGAAGGGATACAGATTGTATAACATTACTTAATGCAAATTTTTAACAACTGCCTAAAATCCTTTTAACTCCTCTGGGTAGACAGACGGAAGCAAGCAGTCCCATCGCATTAATAGGTTGCCTTTGATAAGATTTGAAAAGAAATTTAGACGAGAACATTAATTATGTACATCCAACTCCTCGTTTATTAGATGGTGTATTAAAGGAAATATTTTTATCTTTTCAGATTTCTCGCATTTCATGGGGGACGTGGAGGTGCAAGACTTCAAGATGATGCCAGGGGGAAACGACAGGTAAGTGTTTAGCGCTACGGCTTAATTTTTACTAAAGATTTTGAAATACCAGCTACTGGTTTCTGAATTTAACATTTCACTAAGTATCGTTCTATATTGTTCGTTTTTGTAAAACCTGATATCAGTATATTTTTTTATTGCCAGAACCAGTGTTTATAAGATTAAAACCAGAAGGGCCTAGATTCTGTAACGGCTGCTATGCTGCCTGGCATGCTTAATCGCTCCCACAATCTAATGTTCTTAATGATTGTAAAAAAACCGGGTGAGTGCGAGTCGGCCTCGCACACGAAGCATTACGTACCATTATCTATACAACATTTGAATATTTCAAGCGTCTACCCGTTGCTGTTATTAATATCGAGCAAAAAACGCCAAAAAATCACGTCTGTTGTATGGGAGCCACCTTTAAATATATTTGTTTTATTCTATTTGTTGTTACAGCGGCAACAGAAATACATCATCTGTAAAAATTTCAATTGTCTAGCTATCAGAGTTCATGAGATACATCCTGGTGATACACAGACAGACAGACGGACAGTGGAGTGTTAGTAAAAATGAGGTTACTTTTGACAATTAATTTGGTCTAAGGGTTTCAAAGATAAACTAAAATTAATAATTTTTAATATCAATATTAATAATTTTGGAAACCACTTTCTGTATCGAAAGCTGAGAACCGGAAAACATAAATGTATTCCTTTAATTTTATTACCGAAACTCTCAGATGACATCTATCAAAAATATATTCATTTTTTTTGTACTCTCTCCCTGAGATGACTGTGCCCTACACGGGGCGTATATAGGCTGCTTATGTTGTGTTTAGTATATATATTTTTTACAATGATTAAAAACGTTAGATTGTACGAGCGAGACAGAACGCCAGACGTAACAGCTGCCTTAATGCCTGATAGTATAATGACAATTACGTGGACGTGTCGTTTTTATTTCATTACCGCTGTGCGTGCGCGGACTGGAAGCGGCAGTGAAATGAAGTCGTTATGTCCTTGCAATTGCCATTGTACTTATTGCAATAATAGAATGTAGCTGTTGAATCAATGAATTGATTTATTACCACAAACATGTATATAAGAATAATAGAACCTAAAATATAGAAGTGTGCGTATGACTATGGTACCATTTCAGCGTTTGCTGTTTCGAATAGAAACACCACACTTTTGTTTTACCAAAAGCACGTTCACGTATCGTAAACAGATCGTGTTGTGTAATCACACGTTAAAGCGATGTCATTGAACTTCGTAAGGTACACGGAGTCTTTTTTTACTAATAAATTTATTTATTTGGAGAAAATACAGATAATGAATATTTTAAGTCATCGTACCAATATTGGATATGGAGAACTATGGACTTATCTGTCCTATGGAACATTTCTCACTTGTAGGGCGCATATTAATCTCAGATACGTACTTATCTGCTATTCTGAAACTCGTAATTGATTTTTCTTAAACAGAGTCAGGTGAAATTTAATGTCACCAGGCTTCGTTACTGCGATCTTTCACCATATCGTTTGTCGTTTTGACCTTCTAAGTCATTTTAAGACCATTATGGCTTAGGTTTAAGACCATAAAGTATTTTTTATAATTCAATTTAAGTTGTGCAATTAATAGCGCATCATCGCCACACAGGAATTTCTCATCATCCTATGTTTCAAAAGTAGGACTCTTGTCAGTGCAAGATTCTCCAGTAAATTAATAAATTTAAGTAAATAAAACCAGTTAAATATATAACATTGTATGCAATTATATTAAAGATTAAAGTATAAATCAAACATCTATTACAGTGCTAATAATATTCAACCAATCAACTGTTTGTTTAGTAGGTTCGTCTTTCTGGAAGCAGATAACCAAAACTAGCGAAATGGTCGAGTCACGCACACCATAGGATTCCGTCGCAGTTTTAATATTTGCCTGCGAGTTGTATGGCGTCCTCTTTGCCACCACTTTGGGCCATTCAAATGCTTCCTCTCCGCATTACAAAGTCTAGGACCCTCCTTTTGACGGCCTAGCAGCCGCGTTCGCACGTTTTTTTTTTCTTTTCCACCAGACTGTGGTTTTTGTTTCGGGACACTCTAGAAAAAGAAGTAAAAAAATATTCATCATCATCATCATCATCAACCATCCATTTGACGCCCACTTTCACTACGGGTCGAACATGAAAATCGCAAAAAACTTGTTACCTATTTCATGCTAAAGTTCGACATTACAATTTTAATTGCAAGTCGTGATGCACTAAGATAACCTACAAATAAATAGACACAAAAGCTTCGGTAATTATATGTAATGTATTAATGTAATTTTGTTTAATGTGATGCATTAACACCGCATCGTTCCTTTTTTAAAATTTCTTCTGTTACAGTTTAAAACAGAGTTCATTATAATCTAAGTTTACTTCCCAAAGTTTTACAGGTAGGCACTTTTTGCAAGCTCGGTGCTTTTTGCAAGCTCAGTACTGTAATTCTGGCTTTGGGCTCTCTATCAAACGACCATTTCTTTATTTATCTATATAGCACGACACTACATTGCCGTATCTGGCTCGAAGAAAAGTTCAAATTTAATTATTCGAGCACCTCCATGAAAGTTCTGTGCCTATTTTGATGTTTAAAATATTTTTTCATAAAAAAACGTTTTTAAAATTAAATATCTTCCAAGAACTCAGTAAAGTGTGTCGGCAGCGGCCGCCACCGAGAATTCACGAGAATCACGTCGAGAGACCTTACCACGCATATTTTTTCCCCCATTCATACGCGCGCGCCGCGTCATCCATCTTGTTTTGCCTTTTTTTTTCCTCGCCCACTCGCCCCGTCAAAGTGCAATATCATCAAATCGCTGCAAAAGAAGTTCCTCGATTTGGGGGATGAAATATTACGCGCGCCTCCGTCTCGCCTGGTCCCCGGACGGGTTGGGGAAGCGTGGCTAATTGGGCAGGCTGTACAGTGCATGCTATATTAAAAACCTATTTAGAGGCTGAAAATTCCACCCATGCCGGGACTTGAACCCGCGACCTCTGGCTAACCGTGCCATTGCTCTCCCAACTGAGCTAATGGGTAAGTGCAGGCATCGGCGAAATTTCGAACCTCTTTACAAACTTCCCTGTTTTACGTACCGACAGCGACATCTAGCAGAAGTAATTTACATCACTTGCAGCATTTGTAACCCACTTTCACTTTCACTTTGCAGTTAGGTTAGTGCACGGGTTAGTGCAACGAAAAGAATATAGTGCATGCTATAGTTATTATTAATTGTTATTTCACATAAGGTATAATGAGTCATGTTCAGCACAAATACACAAAGCAATTCATAGATGGCGCTTACAGGCGTGGCCATAGAAGAACCGAAATGCGGCTGTCAAAATTTATCTGTGCTAAGCAAAATTTGACAGACGTGTCCCTGTTCTTGTATGTGCACGTCTATAAACACCATCTATGAAGTGTTTTGTGAATTTGTGCTAAAAACAGCTGATTGGAACTACGATTTAGTTTAATGACGATTATAAAAACTCCTTTGAGTTCTCACTCTTGGCAGGCGAAACCAAACTGGAACCTAGATAAGTATCTAGGTTCTGCCTGCTGTTTTGTGGTTTTTTTTAAACTAGTTGTTTTATTACTTGCACTGTGATTTAAAATTTTGCTTCGTCGTTATAGATAAATCGCGTCATCGCACGTATAAAATTGAAAGTAAGCAAAAGTTCGAAAATATTTATTTCATTATCTGAAACAATAGACAATTAAATAGCCTTATTTAATCAGATATAATCAATATTTCAACAAAGATACGGAAATCCTCTTAACAACACGGCTTCACAAGCTTAATTGAAATTTAATAACCTTTTTTCCGATCTTTGAGCATTTAATCAGTCTTATAAGTGAAGCTCTACTTTTGATTCGGACTCGAAAACCCACGCAATATAGCAGGAAGCCCGTATAGCAACGCCGCCCTACCATCTCGGGGTGGCGTCTTATGCCGAGTCATTCAATACGTATTTCATGGTACGTCAACTCACAAAATGATACTCTCGGAAATGTGATTTGAGAGAGAACAAATGTATCAGCCTCAGTCCGGTAATCTGTCTCGTTGCTATTGTTGTTCGCCATTAAGATATTAAAGGGTACTTATCTGAAACTTTGCTTCGTTTTGTGACAAGACGGCTATGACGCGAAGCTCCTTCTTGATTGACTCTTCTCCTTTTTTTTTTTTTTTTGCCTTTAGCTATTTGAAAATGAAAAATGAAAATGAAAAATGTTTATTGAGCTGAACAAAAATTAACAACATATAAAGTAACTCTGAGCCCCAAACTAAATTAAATTGTATCGTGGGGCACAGTGATCCATTCAGGGTTAATTTAAACATAGTGTTTGGACAGTAATAAAATAACAGTTAAACATGCATATACAGCAAACTACAATATGGTTCAAGTCTTTTATTTCAACTAATAAAATAAACCTACATAAATAGAAGACTGTTATAAAATAAAGGTAAATACCGGTGCTCTACAAGTTTTAAAGTAACTCTTGGACCCGTCCTTATATTATATTGAGTGTAGAATTTAATTAGATTATTTTAAAGGAACAATCGTCGATTTCAGATAAAGTAAATAGGTTTCCGAGAGCGGTCATATAGCTTTAAGAAAAAATGTAAATTACTTATTTTCAAGATAAAACAAAATCAGACTTGGGGCGTTAGGTGTATGGAAAAACAGTTTTAACTATGTAAGCTAATGTCTACAGTAATGTATAAAGTACGTTTTTGGGCCATAAATGTAGTTTACTTTCACTTTCACTTTTTGTAATCAGAAGTTTTCACTATAGACGATTATTCATCCGAATCGGTCATATAAAATTAGATGTTCCGCAAATTTCTTAATAATATAGAAGCCAGATTATAAACATATCTGTATATATTTGTAAAATAAGCGAAAAACTGTGTACTTCTGGCGCTTCATCCACTTACATACACATACACTTCATCCAAAGGTTGTTCGGAAGAAATCACTCTAAGCGATAAGACCACAATTACTTAAATATAAGAAATCAAATGTACTTTTTTCTGGTTATAAAATATGTGTTCTCTATCGCTTGCGCTCTAGCGTAGTTTTTACTTACATATTGATCAAACTTTTGAAGCAGCTTCACAGCTTGAAGCTGTGAAATAATACAACTACAAAGGAATACTATTGATAGTAGAAAGTAAAGCAGCAAGCCGGTTTCATCATCAGCCATTTGACGCCCATTGGAGGACATAGGCTTCCCTCATGGTTTTCCAAGCTTCCCAGTCTTGTGCCGCCCGCATCTAACGACTCCCCGCCACCGTAACCAGGTTGTCAGACCATCTGATGGGGGGCCTTCCCACGCTGCGTCATCCAGTCCGCGATCGCCAGGTCAGAACTTTTCCGCCCCAACGGCCATCAGTTCTTCGAGCTATGTGCCCCGCCCATTGCCACTTCAACTGAGCAATTCTTCGAGCTATATCAGTAACTCGGGTTCTTTTGCGGATCTCCTCATTCCTGATTCGATCACGCAGTGAAACTCCTAACATAGCTCTCTCCATTGCTCGTTGGACGACCTTGAGACTTCTTATAAGGCCCATAGTCAGTGCCCAGGTCTCACATCCGTAAGTCATCACTGGTAACACACATTGGTTATACACCTTTGCCTTGCCTTGAGACACTGAGGTGTTTTGGCCGCGGAAATGTTGCCCATCCGACTTAGATCCGACGAGCAAGCCGGTTTAGTTGTAATAAATATATGTTACTTAGAGCGTCAATACTTTGAAAGGTGCAGTATCCCTCTAGTGTCTTAATAAATAGTGTCTGGTCCATCGAACTCCTTGCGTTTGGTGTTAGAAAACAGGGTGCTATACTCCGGCCTCTAATTTTTTTTCCCTTCCTTCTCTGTCACACTTTCTCTGTGGTCACTTTTTTCATGTAATTAAAAAATATTTAAAGAGCATATTTTTTATTTATCGGTATGAAATTGGAAAACACCACAAGCGCTGGTAGCCTAGTGAGTAGAACATTGGACTCGGAAGCGAGAGACCCAGGTTCGATTCCCAGTGCGGGCATGCACTTATGACTTGGTTTTCTAAGTTATGTACATTTGTGAAGTTATAGTAGCAATACCACTCGCTAACTGTGAAGGAAAACATCGTGAGGAAACCTGGGTGTCTAAGGTGTTCACACACCTCAGCGCTTGAAATTGCTAATCCACGGTGGGCACGCGTGATGTTTAAGCCCGTACTCTCTCTCTCTTTCTCTGAAAGAAGGCAGTGAGACGTATGTAGGCCACATAAAAATAAAACAGGGCTCCGTAAGATCATAGAATGGATTGGAGTTTCCAGCGTCGAGGCTCTATTTCACTTGACAAAGAGAAGAGAAGGATAGGCAGAGCTGGCGGCCAACCTCCGATAGGGGCATTAAAAGAAGAAGAACAATCGGTATACTTTAACATTTATCTACGTTTGAATTAACAATTCGATTTTATATTGCTTGTCGTTCAGTATTCCGACGTTGTTCAAATGTGACGTACAATCAATCAGTCTGGGCCCTGATTATGAAGCAGCGATATGTTCGGAAGGCATAGGCGTCAACTTACCGTCAACTAAACTCACCCTGCGAGTTATCACCTTGTAAATTTTGGAGTGGTAGATTCACCCATCGTTCTAAGCGAGTGTAGGTGAGTTGCCAACTGCAAAATTTTAGGGTGGTTAACTAAGCCCACTTTTAAAATTACAAAAATCGAGACTTTTTTTGTGATTTCAAAGTTCTCCTTATAACAAAATACTGTTGTTGACTATTAGAGCCCCTTCTTGTTATGATGTATACAGAAATTTTCCTGCACCTTTTATAAGAAAAAAACTTAAACAATACTCTATTTTATCACCCCAGCATCTTCAAGTAACTGTGCTTAGGCGGCACCTAATAAGGTCGGCAGGTAATTCAGCACAGAGCGACGCTCTGATTGGTTATCGACCCGCTCCAGCCCGCCGCTACAAAGTTATATTATGGGACGAGAAAACTAGCTCCGCTCATTGGGATGACTCTGTATTATTTTGTATAAGACGAGGAGGAAGTAACTTTTTGTCAGCGTGGTTACGCGGTAGACGGACGCGGAAGTACGAGGTTGGAAAATAGTGTTATAAAAGCCGCTGTTATGTCTGGCTTGTAATAATAATAGTAATGACTTCCACACAATACAATCACTTGACCTGGTCCCAAACTAGGATACCCTGTGCTATGGTAACCAGGCAAGGACATCACAAACATGGAAATACACCCAGAATGAGGCCATTTGTACAAATGTACTTCGGCCCCCCAGTGGGAATCGAATCCACGACCTACTGTTTTGGTAGCTAAGCATCTTAACGGCTAGACCATTGAGGCAGACCATATACGTGCGTGCACAATCTAAGATTTTTATTGATTGTAAAAATGAAAATCTACTTTGATAAATGTTCCGAACACATTTCTCAAAGTATATTTTTATTGTTACTTCTACGTCTTCTTTGTTTGCGTCTTTGGTAAATAATAAAACCATTAAGATTTTTTCATCCTGTGTTTAGTTGTTGATTGAAAAAAATTGCTACTAAAGTTAATATTTTGGAAGCAACTTTAAAAAATATTGCGTCGTGCGAGGTATCGATTCGCATTAGAATTCGATTGGTTAGTGGACTTGGAACAGTATCAATAAGCAGCGGTGGTCGTACTGAAATGACTTAATTGTGTAACAATGTATTTGATTGAATTGACACTATTGTGTCTGCATTTACATAACATAACATTTACATACAGGCACATACATTGCTTCTGGCCCCACACTAGGATACCCTGTGTCGTGGTAACCAGAAACAACGACATCACAAACATGTAAACATCCAAGACCTGGGGGTTTTTTTGTTTGTCCCCAGCCGGGATTCGAACCCGGGACCTCTCGCATGGTATGCAGATGCACTACCGCTGGGTCACGAGGTATAGCATCGAATCCCACTATAGCCCATCTCTTTTTTTTCTTTCCATGTCTAGTTCGAAAAGTGGAGAAAGAATATACAGTGGCTCAACATGAATAACGAGTTTTGACTAAGTGACTAAGTGGTTATAGCCACTTATGTTCGGTACCGGTCAACTCAATTCGTTCTTTAAATTTTCTAGCGGAACTATCCATAAATGTCGTATATGACATCAAAAGAATAAAATTAACGAGTGTTTCAAGTTGTTGGAACTGCGCATTAACCTCCTCAGTCCTGACCTTGAAAATAACAATTGAAAACCATTGTTATTTTCAAGGTCAGGACTGAGGACGTTAAAAGCTAACTTTGACTGACCGACAGGTTTTGCATAGAAAATTTCACTTCACATATGCTTAAGTGTAGTTCTGTGAGAAATCAGAAAAGACAGCCTCATACTTAAGTAGATACCTATCCTTTCGGCTCACTATGTTGAATTCTTAAATGTATTACTCGGTGAAGTTCGCAATTCAGAAGGTAAACAATTTTTAAATTGATAAGTTGAATAACAAACAACTAAAATGTTGATACCACAATGTCAATGTAGCACAATTTATTTAAATAAACCGGCCAAGTGGGAGTCGGACTCCCGCACGCTTCCTTACCCTTTGGGTACTGAACCTTAACAATTGACTGCATAACTATTTTCCTCTCCCCTAATTCTCTAATTTTACCCAACAAATAAACGCTATTACACCCGTATAATATAACCATATTTGCCTCTATCTTACATAATATAGACTGTATGAGCGAGAGGCAAACAGTTGACTTGTTTAACTAACACCGTGATACTCTATCATGTGACGAAAAAATATGGTTCTGATGTGTTCTTTCGGGAAGCTAGACAATGTACCATGTCCTTTGTAGTTCAGGAGTCTATCGTCTAGTCTCTGTACAGTTAGAATAAACGGCAATCTATTGCCGTCATAACAAACTTTGTAACGCATTAGAAGTCTAAAACGGCACATATTAAGCGACTCTATTCTATAACACCCCCTATTCTCGGCGGTTCCACTCTGCAAGTTTGCTCATAAATAAAGTTGTCGAGAGCCCTTACGGTGTATGCAGAAAAGCCTTTCTTTTCCAGTATTAGTTATGCGTTGACACTTTGCTTCAAGGTAAGTGAGGTTATTTTTTTTTAGTTATATCGAACACTTAATATAGCTAAATCTATATAAATCTTGGTAACCGACAGATCCATTCCTTATTCAGCACGGGTAGTACGATGACACGAGTCACGAGTTTTGTGGCGCTAAAATGTAAAAATTTGACAGTTAATGTACTGAAGAGTCGTGAATTTTGACATTTAACACGCGCGACTAGCGCACTACCCAGGCTGGATTCTACACGCCGAAATCTGGGTGGTTTGAAAGTCGCGATTATGTAATTAGTAATTCTATTTTGGCTATTACTTTTAAGTATAGACGTAAAATAAAAAATAAAACCGGCCAAGTGCGTGTGTAGGGTTCCGTAGAAAGAGGGGGTTTTATCTGCTTTACAGTTAACAACTTCATCAACGTAATTTTCAATGGCTTTTGCACGTAGTTTTCCTTTTATATGTTGGTCGCCTATCACTCGTGAACTTGTAAAGCCTACTTAGCCGTAATAGTTTTATTTTTAAGTTCATCATTATTAGAAACCTAAAAACGTTTTGAGAAATATTGTTTTAAAAATTTGCAAGCAATTAGTGCAGTCTCTCAATCTACAGAACAACGAGCCGCGGCGCGCACATACCGGTCTAGCTGGCTGCTAATGGTTTTCATAGATTTGAGTTTGTGTCAGAAGTTGCCTTTTTTAAAGAAACTAGCTAAACGATCTATACAAATGGCCTCAGACTTCTGTATTTCCATGTTTGTAATATCCTTGCCGGACAAACATAGCATAGGGCATCCTAGTTTGGGATCAAGGGGGCTATTACGTCACTTCTTCAATGTATGGTCTCATTCCGTTTAACCTATTCCGAACTATATTCTTTTTGTTGCACTGCTTTTTGTCGTGCTGAAGACGATTTTAAAAATCTATTTACTATTTACCTCTAAAACCTACTCGGGGCTGCAATTGATGTAAATTGCTTCGGCCAGATGTCACTGCCTGTACGTAATACAGAGAGCTTTGTAAAGAGGCTCGAAATTTCGCTGATGCCTGCACTTGCCCATTAGCTCAGTTGGGAGAGCGCTGGCTCGGTTAGCCAGATGTCGCGGGTTCAAGTCCCGGCATGGGTGGAATTTTCAGCCTCTAAAGAGGTTTTTAAAACTATTCCGAACTGTCACATAAATACATATTTTGACAATAAGGAAACGTCAAAATGGATAACCCAATACTGTAAACAGTTACTGAATAGACCGACAGTACACATGATTATTTTATTTATTTTTATTTTGTTTATTGACAAAACCCACAGCACAAGTTAATTAATATAAACAAAGTAACAAAAAATTAGAGTTTTAGACGAATACTTAGGACAAACAATCCAACTAGGCCGGTCCAATTTCGTGAAAGAGATCAAACATACATCAATCGCTCAAGACTAAATTATACTTATGGCACTGAAACGTGGTCTCTCACTTTGGGCCTCATAAGAAACCTCAAGGTCACGCAACGAGCCATGGAAATGGCTATGCTCGGAATTTCTCTACGAGATCGAATCAGAAATGATGAGATCCGTAGACGAACCAAACTCGTCGACATAGCCCAGCGGATTAGTAAGTTGAAGTGGCAGTGGGCGGGGCACATAGCACGCAGAACTGATGGCCGATGGGGCCGAAAAGTTCTCGAATGGAGACCACATATCGGCAAGCGCAGCGTAGGACGACCAGCAACAAAATGGACAGATGACCTCATCCAAGTAGCAGGAAGACGCTGGATGCAGGCCGCTTCCAACCGGTCGTTTTGGAAATCCATAGAGGAGGCCTATGTCTAGCAGTGGACTTCTTGTGGCTGAATGATGATAATGATGGACAAAAAATTGTATTGTAGAAGTTTTATTGGCTTTTAATAAGTTATTATTACCCGTATGTTTTATTTCGTTATGATAACATCATTCCTTGTTGAAAATGAACAATTTTGTCTATAACCCTGATTTATTAACGGGATCCATGCAGTCATACTGGCGCCACCAATGGACAAAAATCATTTCTCATAGAATGGAACCCCTTAAAAAGTTATACCTTGATACTAAAATAGGGCAGCATAGGAATATAACGATTTTGTGAAAAAATATTACCTATTTGATTTGATCTAACAAAGGATTAATAGTAGCTCCACAACAGTAGGGAACAAGATACTGCGTCTTATGACACTGTTAGTTTCCTGAAACTCTTGAATGCGACTCGCCCGAGTTGCATGGCTTTGATCGCTTCTATGTCGCTGACAAACGGCCTTTATGAAGTTGCATTTTTCTTGGAAGACCGTCAATGTCACTTACATTCATGAAAGTGGACGTTAAAACACTATTGGTGTGCAATAATGGTTTCTCTACTCAACTCTACTGTTCTTCGTTGTGCTTTGGTCTCAATTTTCTCGGACAAAACAACAATTTTTTATTTAAGGTAGATTCTCGTCGAACATCTATTCGGTCAGTGGGCAGGCCAGTAAGCCCGATGGTCGGACGGTATAGTTGAGTTGGTGGAAGGTCCGTAGATGCGGATGGCAAGGGACTGTCACAAATCATTTGGGGAGAAAAACCTATACCCAGTGGTGGGCTGATGATGATGATGACACCAATCTACTTTGTAGTGAGTTTAAACTTAAGAAAACCACTTTGATTTGGCTATGGCTGAAACTTTTTCCTTTCATTCTCTTGATTTATCATGCTTCTTTTTCATTCATCTATCTGAATTGTAAAAGCGGCTGGGAACCACTGGACGAGACTGAAAAGGAACCGGATGGGTTGGAGTGAAAGATAAGAGCTTATGCCCAGCAGTGGGCTTGGTTTATGGGCTGATAAGATGTATAGATCTATCTGAATGGTACCGAATGAAATCACGGAAAAGGCGCGGTCGATAGAACGTTTGCCTTACATACGACCCTTTTTAGGTTTGAGCCCCATTGTAGCTATGACGTTGTTTTCTAAGTTACGTACATTCGTGAATTTTCAGTAGCAAAAACGTTGATTAACTGTGCTAACAAAAGCATTGTGAGAAAACCAATGTGCCTGAGATGTTTTTATACCTCAGAACTTCAAATTGACAATTTGCAGTAGACACCCGTGGTGACGTGCCCATATTCTCTCTCTGGGAGGTCTGTGCCCTGCAGTGGGACGTATATAGGCTGTATTATACAAGTTATTTCTGAAATGCGCAATTACTTAAACATCCCAATTATTTACATACATACATATTATATAAACTCATGTCTGAATCCCAGAGGGATAGGCAGAGACCAGGAACTGCCACTTGCCACAATCCTGACAGATCACTCGCTTCCTCAACATTCATTATTCGTTGCAAGCACGCACGCCGGTTTCGGTTACTTTTCTTATCTTGCCCTTTTTTTCGTGGGTGGAGGGGCCGGTAAGGGACGTCTCAGCGGACATACTTTGACCAAATAGGGAATTATTTATATTGTGTTATTAATAATTAGAGTTTGTATTTCACAACTTTTGTCCTATGAGATTTTACTGATTTAAATTTTTTAAAATATCTGGGTTTACATAACTGTAAACAATTTGCTCTTTACGATACATCAACGTCGCACGCAATGTCGTAAAACATGGTTTTAACTCTACCAACCACAAAAATCGCGAAAAATCATGAGCAACTTGATAGATTTGATTATTGCCTGCCGTACTTCAACGATTTATATCAGCGGCTTTTGTATATGCAGAACAAAGAAATAAATGAAATTCCTACAGCATCTGCTGCAAGCGCTCACGTGTATCGAGGAAGAGACACGCGGCAAGGGCAGACGTCTCACGAAATAAAGTTAACACCGCGTCCGATCCGACGACCTGTTGCCGGGTGTTTCGGCTCAATCACGCTCTTGGCTTAGCGGTTGCCAGTCGGGCTAATGTTAATTGGCTTTTAGCGGTGTTCATTTAACATTGAAAGAAAAGCAAACGATTTCGGAGTATACACTCGACATTACTTTGCTTACTTGTGTACTTACCTACGGTTTGTCCTGCACTGACAATAATTTTGTGATGTTTTTATTGGGGTTCCATAACCGAAGGGTGCCAAACGAGACCGTAATACTCTGCCTCCGCTGTCTGTCTGTCTATCTGTCTCTCATTTAAAGGGCTTTATCTTTGGATCCGTAATAGGTAGCCAGTTGAAATTTTCACAGAATATGGGTTATTACAGCAGATTACCTAAAAAGTAATAAAATTGAAAAATGTTGCCCATTAGTTCAGTTGGGAGAGCGCTGGCATGGTTAGCCAGGAACGCGGATGAGTCCCGGCATGAGCAGAGATTTTAGCCTCTACGTAGGTTTATAAATCTTATCTTCAGCACAGATTAGTGCAACAAAAATAATATAATTGTGTAGCTATAGCCATATTATTCCGACGTAAAACCTACCTGCATAAATAAGCTGTAATAAAAACAAAACCATATGAGTGATGCCTGAAATAAATATAAATATGACTATGATTAATAAGTTCCAATCTTTAACGCCCTTTTTAGTGACTAAAATTTACTAAAATTTATGATGATGAAAATTAATTTTAGAAAATTCACACTACAAAATACTTTGTTGCTTAAAATAACGGGGCTTGTTTTTCTAATTCAATCAATACTTATAACCAACTCCACAAAAAGCGTATGCACGCACCAGCTTGTAGAGAGCTTCTGAAACCTGACACTAATATTCAAAGTTACATAATCCCTCAAAAACACTCATAAAATCAAGTTTCGATAGCCTCGCGAGTTGGACTCGTGCACCAAAAGTTCCTTAATGCTACTTGATTTTATTTGTGTTTCATAAGCAGCCTATATACGTCCCACTGTAGGGCACAGGCCTTCTCTCAGAGAAAGAATATGGGCTTAATCACCACGCGTGCCTACCGCGAATTGGCGATTTCAAGCGTTGTGGCATGTGAATAGCTCAGACACTCAGGTTTCCTCACGATGTTTTCCTTCACAGTTTCGGAGTGGTACTGCTACTATAACTTCACAAATGTACATAACTTAGAAAACAGAGTCATAGGTACATGCACGCACTGGGAACCGAACCTGGGTCTCTCGCTTCCGAGTCCAACGTTCTACCCACTAGGCTACCACCACTTTTGGCTTGTCATTTACAAACTTGATTTTATTCCCCAAAATACTACCGAGACGTTTGTTATTCTCTACTTTTGCGTCGTATTAACTGAAAATTAACCTAAATTGGAACCAGAACAAATGACTTTGACGCGTGGATGTTATTTGAAACATAACCGTGTTGTTTTTAGTTTAACTACCGTACTCTACCTATAGTTATAACACTAACCCTTTTAACCCCTACCGTAAAGCAGGGTACTCCATATTTTTAATTAATTAACGAGCACAGAATTTATAATTGCTATCCTTTCGAACTCTAACATCCAGTCAACACGTTTAGCATAATGTTTATCGGGGAAGCCATTATAACTGTGGAGCAACATTAATTTTCATAGCCCATAATACGTTGGCGGAAGTATGGCTGTTAACATTTCCATACAGTTGTTGGACAGGTGAGAGGAGAAATAGATAGTGAAAATATTTGAAGAGATAATCAGAGATATACTTTTATTAGAGCGTTGGTAGCCTAGTGGGTAGAACACCGGACTCGGGAGCGGGAGACCCAGGTTCGATCCCAAGTGCGGGCACGTACCTATGACTTGTTTTTCTAAGTTATGTACATTGTGAAGTTATAGTAGCAATACCACACGCTAACGGTGAAGGAAAACATCGTGAGGAAACCTGAGTGTCTGAGCTATTCACATACCTCAGCGCTCGAAATCGCCAATGCCCGGTGGGCGCACGTGGTGATTAAGCCCATACTCTCTCCTTGAGAGAAGGCCTGTGCCCTACAGTAGGACGCATATAGGCTGATTATTATGTTATACTTTTATTTAATAATTCACCCAAAACCGGGGTCGGTGCTAAAATTTTGATAAAGCGAAAGAGATTTTATTCTTTTTCTTGCACTAACCCGTGCTGAGGTCAATTTTAAAAACCTATTTAGAGGCTAAAAATGTAATTGTCCTCAGCACTGGTTAGTGCAACAAAAAGAATATAATCATGTAGGTACAGCGATATCATGCCGATGTAAAAACCTAACTGCAAAGTGGGTTACTCGGGGCTGCAAGTGATGTAAATTGTTTCGGCCAGATGTCATAATACAGAGAAGTTTGTAAAGAGGCTCAAAATTTTGCCGATGCCTGCACTTGCCCATTAGCTCAGTTGGGAGAGCGCTAGCCCGGTTAGCCAGAAGTCGCGGGTTCAAGTCCCGGTATGGGTGGTTGTCAGGATTTTAACAAGCGGAAGAGACTACCTATCCCTCTAGGGTAAAAGCATGGTCTAATGAATGTGTCTTTTAAATTTCATCATCATCATTCAGCCACAAGAAGTCCACTGCTGTACATAGGCCTCCTCCATGGATTTCCAAAAAGACCGGTTGAAAGCGGCCTGCATTCAGCACCTTCCTGCCACTTAGATGAGGCTATCTGTTCATCTTAAATAAATTTATGTTATTATTATTATTAGATTTTACTGTATGCAATAAATAATAAATATTTTTAGCAAGAATCACGCTGAAAGAGCGTTAAAAAGCAAAGGACCACCAATATATGAATTGAATTGCAGTAAAGTTTAATAATCGTAAAAGTATGACTGACGACCCTAGATAGGACATTGAAAAGTAATACTTTTTTTATATTTTAAATACAAACCATTAGAGAAAAAAAAAATACTTTAAAACAATCGTATCACGAAAACAAACGGGTTTTTGTGATACGGTCGGAGAATCCAGCCTAAATGTACTGGCATGCCATGAACTTTGAAACTTGAGCGCGTTAAAACGTGCGACTCGTGACATCATGATTAGATAAGATTAGAATTCTTTATTGAACACCCAGAAAACAAAATATATTAAAAGCCATGCTACAAGTGCTGGAGTGCAAAACTAAGCACAGAAATCCCAGGACTAATCAACGAACTAAATGGCAATTTTTCCATTCATTAAATAAATAAATAAATAAAGTCATCTGAAGCTTTTTGTGGCCACTGTACTTCCATGTTAACCGATGATTTTCACCTCGAAACTGTGCAAAGCGAGTTAATTGCTCTGCAAAGTGAATGCGTGAGACATTATTGAAATTAACTTCCTAGGAGATTGTCATGTCCACAAACAACACATTATCTTTTGCTCACGCTTACAGCCCGAGAATAGTAAATAGAGAAACCAAGTAATGCCCATTTTTTTAAAAGTTATTGTTCCTTTTTCTTTTTAGAATGAAATAATCACAAAAGTGCAAACAAGTTCAGGAAGGTTGACTGAAGTACAAGATAGTAGAAAAAATCGAGACAGTGTTTGAAATGATTGTGCAGTAAAGTCTAATTAATTAATTAAATTACAATACTAGGTAATACTTCCGTGTGGTGCCGGATTAAGAATAGCATCACTCCATTTCCTTCCGGCGACTAAGGAAATCAATTACCAGGAGACGGGAACAGCGTCTTCCTAAGATTCCAACCACATACTGCGATCGCCAACCCGCCTGCCAAGCGTGACGATTATGGAAAAACCCCTCATGGTTATGAAAACCACGGAGGAGGCCTATGTCCTGCAGTGGGCGTCAAATGGCCGATGATGATGATGAAGAAGGTAATACTGAAATACACACGATATATCTATCGTCGTCTTTTGTTCCCGATGTCGAGGGTTTGATTCCGGCACTCACTAATTATTTTTTCTTCTTAGGGTGATGAGGGCCTGAGTGAATAGCTCAATTTTTAGACGGTTCCAATTTAAATAATGATAATTATCGTGATAAATATCCCGTTTATTTTTGTCTATACACTACCACGAAACAGAATTGGATTTTTTGAAATTTTTCTCAATTATCAACCATACGTTCAATGATAAATGGATGTGATATAAATGTTCCGGAAAAGACAGAATACACTTCCGTAAAAACTCTAGATTTTTAAAGTTTTCCTATCGAAAGACGTTCAACTATTAGTAAATAATAATGGTAAATTGTTTATTTTCATTAATATAACCTCACATATTCTACAATTCTTAAGACTAACGTTAGGTAACTATTGATTTATAGAATGAATAAACAGCTTTAAATTTTTGCTTTATTTTTGTATAATTTATACACGTTGTATATTTTATTAGAGCCGCAACCAAAATCCATTACAACCTGTTGAGCTACCAGCATTTTGTGACTAAGGGTTGATGAAAAAATTCAACCCACCGGCCCCGTCTTATTATTGAATGAAGCTTCCTCATTTTTTTACCCGACTGCTGCGGAGTTCGAGGGTAATGTGGTTGGCTCATATGCGTGTATGTATTTAAGTATGTCCGATTTTATTTTCCCTCATAACTCCTTAACCAATGGTCAGAGTCTGACATATAAAATCTCAATCGGTTTGTTATGTTTGCGCGAGTGTCATAGGCTATATAAAATATAAAAGAGACAAACAGTTAATAAAAAAATCACTACCAACCCGACTGCTAAGCATTAACTTCTAAGCCTTATAACTCCTTAGTATAGTTAATGCTTAGCAGTCGGTTTGTTGGTTATTTTTTTATTTAGTTTTTTTCCCCAACGTGCGTAATGTGCTTAGTTCGTATAATAAATAACATCTCTATCGATTGATTATAATTCCACGGGTGACATACGCTGTGTGAAATCAGCATAAATTCGACAAGAAACAAACCCTTTACAAAATTCCTTTGCAAGAAGTTCTCTTCATAGTCGTAATAATAATAGATAGTGCCATATATTCTTGCATATAACTAAATGATGTTGCTTCTGTAGCTAAAAAAAAACACTTACAAGATAAAAATATAAAACGGAATCAACAAAATAAACAGATGAGACCAAATTTCGATACTATGACTCACTTTACCTAGGTGACTCATTGTACTTTAGTTTTTAATGTTTAGCAGTCGGGGTTTTTGTTTTTTTTATTTTAGTTTTCTATTTATTTATTAGAGCAGCAGGTAAATTCCATTGCAACCTGTTGCAGATGGTCGATCAATCAGCGGTAATCTTTTTAGCTCCGAGCTAGACAAGCTCGCTCCTACCGTAAATATTTACATTTTCCTCTCAATAAATACGAGTATTTACTGGCTTTTGCCCGCTGGTTTTTCGGAAAGGGCAAGATTTAATGGAAATCTATTTTTTTCCGCTATATGCTGACTAGGTACCTTCACATAGATTGGGTCTGGTCTGGTCTGGCCAGTGGCCAGTGGTCTGGTCATGTTCGATTACACTATTTTGTAACTGTTCTACAAGTATTGCAACTTGACACTTAGTGCTTATTATATGCGGATGTGTCATGAAAGTACCTAAAATAGGATTTGACGTATCTCACTTACATAACATCATACATAAGCAGCCTACATATGTCCTACTGTAGGGCACAGGCCTTCTCTCAGGGAGAGAGTATGGGCTTAATCACCACGCGTTTCCACCGCGGATTGGCGATTTCAAGCACTGAGGAATAATATGAATAGCTCAGACACTCAGGTTTCCTCACGATGTTGTCCTTCACAGTTAGCGAGTGGTATTGCTACTGTAACTTCACAAATGTACATAACTTAGAAAACCAAGTGACAGTGAAAACATGCCCGCACTGGGGATCGAACCTGGGTCTCTCGCTTCCGAGTCCGATGTCCTACCCACTAGGCTACCACCGCGGTCTCACTTAATAACAGGCAAAGAAAATACTTTACTTGCTTGCGTGTTAGATGTGGCGTTGTCAAATATTATACTGCAATATGACTGCGGCCCAACATGGACCAGTAACACTACTCGCTTGGCACCAACCAATCAGTTTAAATCTCGATACCAGGTGGTTTTAATTAAGATTGTCTGTAACTACCTACATACACTAACTAAGGCCTGCATCCCGGATCATTCTTCGGATCATAAGGTTTATGAAACAAAATGAACTTTCCGATAGTTAGTCCTCTGGTTATGATGTCCCACTTGCCCCGTTTGGCAATTGTCTGTAACTATTTTATATTCTTTTTGTTGCACTAACCCGCGCTGAGGACGATTTAAAAAACCTATTCAGAGGCTAAAACCCCCATGCCGGGGGACTTGAGCCGGCGACCTGTGGCTAACCGTGCCAGCGATCTGCCTACTGAGCTAATGAGCAAGTGAGCCCATCAAGTTAGCTCTCCCGCAGGGAGAGCGCTGGCACGATTAGCCAGAGGTCGCGGGTTCAAGTCCCGGCATGGGTGGAATTTTTAGCAACTAAATAGGTTTTTGTAACTATTTTACTTTTAAAATTTGTACATTCAAGCCAAAATATCCAATACCCTCTAAGCACAAGGAAATCTTCATTTGTCTATAAAAATTGGCATACAAAATAAACAATGCAGCGTGTATGTCCGGTGGCAATACTAGATTTTCCAATCACAAACACTATTGCCGAAAAGCCTGAATTTTTTTAACATTTCATCAAAAAGACTGTGCAAAAAGAATTCGCGGCCGACAGCGTTAGCCCAATACCGAATCCGATTCGACACGGACGTCAAATTGGACACGTACCCTTCCAGGTAGGTCGCAGTGATTGGAAAGACAAACTGACTCGTCGGCAAATTGAGTTTCATACAACACCCGCCCCGCTATCTACTGCAACGACCGTTCGCTATCAGAAGCTTCTATCAGTGCCATCCAGGTACATACAGATGTTAATGTACAATTTGATACCGATGAAAATTAAGCATCTTTCACATTTTTTTCTACACTGACCCATCCTCTGAAGTTACTAGTAAATACTTAAATACTCCTCTGACTCAGCAGGCTCTTGGCCTCCGACACAAAGTCTCCGCTTTCGCCTATATTGCGCAGTCTCTTGCCAGTTGCTTGAAGCTCACACAAGTTCTTAGCGAAATCGTCCTTCCAACGATACATTGGGATGCCAACAGGTCATTGTTGATTTGGTAATCCCAAAAATGCCCTTTTTGCCTGACGGCGGCGAAGCCCAAAAAGAGGGTAATGTGTTTGGCTCGTATGTATGGCCGATTTTATGTTGCCTTATAACTCCTTAAGTAATGGTCAGATTTTGACAAGTAAGATCTCAATAAATTCGTCGTAATTTCAATTATCAATTACCAGGAGACGGGCAGCAGCGTCTTCCTGAGATTCCAACCGCATACTGCAATCGCCAACCCGCCTGCCAAGCGTGGTGATTATGGCAAAACCCTTCATGGTTAGAAAACCATAAGGGAGGCCTATTTCCTGCAGTAGGGGTCAAATGGCTGATGATGTGCCGTTCTCAAATTCTGAACCGGATTGCCTTGACTTTTGGTGTTGTCTTTAAGTTTTTATTCAATGTTTCTATTCTTTCTGCTTGCGATATTGCGGCGTGTGCTAAAAGGGATATTTATTATAATCACCAACCTTAACTGAACTTACGATTAAAAACTGAATTAGCACGGATATTTACTCGTTTATTTTTTAATTTTACAATTTTCCGACGTTTTGGTACTTTTGCAAGTCGCGTATTTTTATTATGTCTAGTTCTCGTGTTAACCTTAAAAATACTAAACCTACGAAGTTTTACTTTGATAAAGTCTATGAATGACATAATATGCAACTGATACGTAGGTAGCATCTCACGTGTTTAGTTCTGTGTCTGACATATGAACAAATATTTACAGATAGTTGTACGGACTGTTCAAAGAGTTACGGGTTAAACTGATGTCCAACGCATTATGTGTGTTACTTTTAATGACAAGACACGCATTAGTGTGATTAGGGCGCTTATACACGACACGAACGACAGTGCCAACTACAGTCGTCGATCGCCGATATGTCAGCGTCAAATATCCGCGTTGCTGCGTCGACGGCTGCCGTCGACACACGGCGACGCCTGCCGTCGGTGAGTGTCGATGGCTGCAATTTTTTTTTTTTTTTTTTTTTTAAGCAGACCGCCACTATTTATACTGTGGCGCCCTTTGTTACATTCGTAAAATATTAAAAGTTATATAATAAAAATCCTTATGTCTAGAGTTAAGATTAAAATTATATAAAATAAAAAAGTGTCTTGATGATAAAACTATTAAAAATTATATAATAAAATGTCTTAATATTAAAATTGTTAAAATAAAATCCTAAACTAAGTCCAAAGTAAAAACAAAAGTGAGTCAAAATGTAAATTGCAATAAAAAATAAAGAGTGAAGAATAAAAAGAGAATACAATTCTCTGTGAGCCCCGACGCCTTGTCTCTGACTACTCCAACGAGTAGCGTCAAGCAAGGCGCCGGGGCACAAGGTAGAAGTTAAAAACACAAAATTCACATGTCATAATTTAAAATAATAAAATATAAACGGCTGCTATTGGCACTGTGTCGTTCGCAACGTGCCACCCGTGTACAAGCGCCCTTACGGAAAGTTGTGGAGTAAAAGGAGATACAGTGACCAGGATTGAGAAAGGAACGTTGCGTTGGTTTGGGCATTAAGAGAGGATGAAAAAAGAAAAATTGTCCAAATACATACATGTATAGAACAATAATGTGTGTGGAGGGGCCGGAACGAGATGCTCCAGGCAGCCATCTCTCGATCTATTAGGGGATTTGTATCCAGAAGGAGGATAAAACGTATCTGAAACTGGCGTGTGTGTATGCAGCGACTAACGGGCGTAGGACCCCAAAGTTACGTTCACAAAGTTCGAGAAGAAGAAGCAATTCATTCAGCTGGTTTAGTGATTTGATATTGATTTCGAAAGTTCTTTATTAGCTTATAATACTTACAAACATGCGAGGTGTAAACACAGTCAACACACTCATAATATTAACATTAAGGTAGTTTTATGAGACTATAGCGCCTTTCAAAACTGTGGCCTATATGGTACAATATATTACCATACCACGACAAGTCTCATTAATGTGTAAGTTTATTTTATTACACCTTATAAGAGTATATTTTTAAATTTATATGAACTTTTTTTTTGCACGCCTGCCAACTCTTTCCTTTACCTCACGCGGTTGACCAGTAGAAAATGCTTATGGCTGCCTCATTGTACGATTTCTTTATGTGCAATAAAAGCGTTTAGTCCATAAACGCCAAATTCTGGAAATAACACACTATATCAATAAATACATAAGCGTCTCACTGTAGTGCACAGGCCTTCTCTCAGGGAGAGAGTATGGGCTTAATCGCCACGCGTGCCCACCGTGGATGGGCGATTTCAAGCGCTGACGTTTGCGAATAGCTCAGACACTCGATTTCCTCACGATGTTTTCCTTCACCGTAAGCGAGTGGTATTGCTACTATAACTTCACAAATGTACATTACTTAGAAAACAAAGTCATAGGTACATGTCCGCACTGGAAATCGAACCTGGCTCTCTCGCTTTCGAGTCCAATGTCATCACTAATGTCACAATGTGGAGTCCAATACCCACTAGGCTACCACCGCTGTAGTGGCTTTATTATCAGACTAGGGGGTGAACCCCCTGCGCGCTTACGCGCGCCAACCCCCAGCCGCTCCGAGCTTCGCTCTCCGCGGCGCTCGGCCTAGGGCCTCGCTAGACACTTGACGTTGGGATTGTTTGAGTGGGAACATGTATGGTCTCGGCCTTCGGCCTCGGCCTGGACGGAGCTCGGCCTTCGGCCTCGCCGCGGCGGGGTTCTTCGTGCCCGCTTCGCGGAGCTCGGCCTCCGGCCTCGCAAGTTTGTCCCATCTGGCTCTTGCGTTGTTGCTTGTTCGCCGAAAATGTATAGTCTCGGCCTTCGGCCTCGGCCTGAACGGAGCTCGGCCTTCGGCCTCGCCGCGGCGGGGTTCCTGGGGCCCGCTTCGCGGAGCTCGGCCTTCGGCCTCGCAAGTTTGTCCCATCTGGCTTTTGCGTTGTTGCTTGTTCGCCGGAAAATGTGTGGTCTCGGCCTTCGGCCTCGGCCTGAACGGAGCTCGGCCTTCGGCCTCGCCGCGGCGAGGTTCTTCATCCCGGCTTTGGCCTCGAAAAATGGTTTTTTTTAAAAATTTTCATTTTTGTTTAAAATTTTGTACTAAAAGTCGATTTTCAGTACAAATTCTCCATACAAAATTTTCTCATTTTCAATCGTCGATATCTCGGCCGCCATCTTGAAAATTCAAAATGTCCGATTTTTCTCATATACCTGGGTCCTTTGACAACCCGATGCCGTTTAGGGCACGTCTCCAGCATGTGCCCAGTTGGCTGCCGACTTTTTTGCGCAGAGGTCGATTTTTTGGGCGGCCATATTCTCGCCCCTATTTTGAATTTCGAACGTTCAAAATTTTTTTTTTAAATTAGATCACAAATCAAACACCCGTTTCAAATTTCATCCAAATCGGCCAGTAAACAAAAAAGTTAGCCCATTTGTATGGGAGAAGGCGTTCGAAATTCAAAAATCGGCTTCATAGGATGGCTGTATATCATACATTTCCTACAACTTTCTCATACAAAATTTTCACGTAGCTCTTACCGTTTCCGAGGAAACCTATAGATGATCTGTCAGTCAGTCAGTCAGTCAGTCAGTCAGTGAGTATACCGGATTGTAGCTATATATATTAGTAACTAGGGGGTGAACCCCCTGCGCGCTTACGCGCGCCAACCCCCAGCCGCTCCGAGCTTCGCTCTCCGCGGCGCTCGGCCTAGGGCCTCGCTAGACACTTGACGTTGGGATTGTTTGAGTGGGAACATGTATGGTCTCGGCCTTCGGCCTCGGCCTGGACGGAGCTCGGCCTTCGGCCTCGCCGCGGCGGTGTTCCTCGTTCTTACTTCACAATTTTATGATGGCTTGCGTTGCAATCATTCTCATCGAAAGAGTACGAAAGAGTATTTATAGAAAAAAAAACCACTGCTTAAAACAATCCTCAGAAACAGTTTTAATTGTGTGTGGTGCGGGGAAAGACATAGTCACACATTAGGAATCGTGTTAATAATTTTTGTAAGCATGAGCAAAACATTAAGTGAGCTACACAATATTGATTTTGATAAAATGATGGCTAACGGTATTGTTCCTATTAACAAGATTCTTCTAAAAGACTTGAGACTGTTTGGGTGGTGGAGTTTTTTTTGTTTTTGATACATAAGATCGACTTAGACCACTTTTTAAATTATATTAAGTCGCCATTTAAATCGGCTTTTATGTGAAGAATTTTAGTTAAATGCTGCTTAAGCCACATTTAAGAAAGTGGTGCAAGTTGCTGTAAGACTTGTTAATGAAAACCAAAAGATAATAGTAAGAATTTTCTCCTTTATTTAAAGATAAAATAATTTTAAAATAAACTAAAGACATAAGCTGAGAATAAGTGCGTAAAAGTTAGTGGCAAAATCCACTTAGATTTGCATTCATTAGCGTGTTAATTATAAAAAATGCCCAAAACACTCGTCAAATGTAGTTTGAATAGTCCGTGGTAGTCTTTTCTTTCATATAGACTATTTAAACTGCATTTGGGGAGTTTTATAAGGTTTGATAAAATAAAAATTGTTAGTAGGTAAATAGATAATTAGTTATTCACAAAATAGTGTCAATGGTAGCAATAGCAACACACGTTTATTTTGCATAGCATCAGGATGTTGGTCAGTCGTGGAATAGTAAAATGGAGGCTAAATTAGATTAATATCAAAAATTTGACTAATGATACAAAAAGAAACGCTTAATTTGAGTTTGTAAGCATTGACGACTAAGCAAGATCAACTAAAATAGTAACAAAATTATAAGATGGAAATGATTAGAAAAAAAAAAACAGTCCTTAGGTATGTTTTGTTAATACACAGTGCATGCGATAATTGCTAAGCATCGTCTTTGACAGACATTTTTATTGTATAGATGCATAAAGTTCACCCGCAAAAAACTTGTCGCTGTCGCTGAGACGTGTACAGCCGATAGCACATGCACCTTTGTACACTTGTATGTATACTCTTCTGCGTTTCGTGAAGCAAGAGTGCAATTAAAATGTCGTTTGCACAAATAAAATTTAAGCTTGTTAGTAGTTAGTTAGCATTTTTATACAATTTCTTGTGTTGTGTATGACAACACAAGCAGACGCAATGAAAATGTGCAAATGCTGCCAATGTTGGAGTGCTTGGTTGTTCGATATTGTTAGCCGATAAGAAAGCAGCGCGCGGAGCCTTTTCTTTTGATGTGGAATCGATTGTAGAAACTCTTGATGGATGTGGCGGTGGTGGCGGCGTCTTGGTTTGTATCGGGCCGTCTGAGTAGCTGACATTGATACAGATTTGTTTCATCGTCCGTAAGCCGCAGCTAACTTACAGGTACGTTTTCTCTGTCAGTTCCTTCTCAGGGGTACATATTATTACAATATCTAAAATAATAATATCTACACTTAAAACCCTGATGCTCAAAACCCCTAAAATTACAATACCTAATGGTTGGTTGATCTAAATTTAAAATGGCGAAAGTTGTAAATATAGAATGATTATTTGTAGTACGTAACATACCGACGTTAAAAACGCCGAATGTTACAAAACCTACGAATGGAATGCCAAATGTTAAGATAACGAATTCTCATTTTAACGAATGTTCGTAATCCCGAAAGTACGATAAAGGTACACAGCGGGACCTGTAGTTTAGACTTGTGATCTCACTGCGTGCTGGTTACCATTAAAATTCTACTGACAAATAAAATTTGTTGCTTATAGATTACTGTAAGATGCAAAAGAATATTTGCTTGGCTCGGAAATTAACTTACACTAATAATTTCGGTTAGTTTTCGGTCTTACATGTTCAACCTAACACGCTCCTACGCGCTCCGCTACGCTACGCGCTTCGTCGCACCTATATTTTTGTTGTTGCAAATAGAAATTATTAAAACTTTGTCATTTTGTACTTTCGGCTTTTGAACAATCGGCATTTTAACTTTTCTTATTTTGTTATTTCGTACTTTCGTTATTTTGAGCATCAGGGTTTTAAGTGTAGATATTATTATTTTAGATATTGTAATATGTACCTCTCCTCAGTCTTGTTTTCTTTTTGTTGTATCGTCATGGCTGATGGGTGTTACTGGATGTTCGATTCACCAACGCTTTCCATGCTGTATGATCTTAAGCCCGGTGGATGCACGTCTGTAATGTCACTCTGGTTTTTGCTGTTACCAGGCCGGTCTATCTAATTGGTATGTTCTTCTACTTCTCTTCATTCTGCTTGTTAACATGAGCTTGTCAAGATTATCGGGACCAACCCCAGAGGTGGGTCTAAGGAATCTAGGTGATGACATTCTTCATAACGTATTAAAGGACATAAACTGCGTAGTAGTAGTCTGCAGGGCTTGTTTTCTTCGATTCAGACAAACCGTGTCGATCTGAAAAAAGAAAAAATATATGTTTAGTGCTAGCTCCTGCTCATATTATTTTCGAATTAATGGAGGGTTGGAGGGTTTATTCGTCTTAATATTTCTAATTATAAATATGTTCTTGGTAGGTATTTCAGTTATCATTTAGTTACGAAGACTTTAAAATGTATAGAACGGTTTATGGAATGATGTTTTAAGTAAGTATTTATAAGTATGAAATATAGAAATATCTATATCAAAAATAAGTTTCATGTAATTCAAGACTTCAAAAGTAACATGAATAACATGCAGTTGTTGTTATGTTTTTGAACATAAAAGCGGCAGTGTTGCACCGATAGAACACCGGCTTCACATGTGTGAGGTCGTGGGTACATTTCCCAGCATGTACATATGACTTTTATTTGTTGTAGTTGTGAAGGAAAACATGCGAAGGACGAAGGTGCTCACATATCGCAGTGCTGGAAAATTTTAAGCGCGTAAAAATATGAACATCTACAGACACTTGGGAGGTTTCCTCACGATATTTTTAATGGTATGGCCAGAAGATAGATTTTAGTAAAAAAAGTGTTAGGTTTTTACCTGTATTAATTAGTATTTTCTATCTGTCTTCGGTCTTTTTGGAAATCCATGGATGAGGCCTATGTCCAGCAGTGGACTTCTTGTGGCTGAATGATGATGATCTGTCTTCATGTTCTAACATTACGGTTTCAATGGATTGGCTTCAATCTGAAACGTAGACAAAATGTATTAGTTTATTTGTTCAAATTTCGAGAGTTTTGTATATAGGGTTTTGCAGAGAGGTCAGGTATAACTTAATTCAGGTGAATCTACTTATTAATACAATTTTCGTTATGCTATTAAATTAAAAATCGCGAAAAGAATATCAGATATATACAAAATTTCGATATTGGCTGGGGATATAACCTATAGAGTTTTTGTGATTTCAGCGTTGATATTTTAGTATAGTTACCTATTAATTAATGATGTGTAGAATATCAACCCTAAGTTTTACCGAACCTTAGATCATAGGGTGTAGAATTTGAGATCCGATAAGAGAATATGTAAAGTTTTAGAATCATGTGTATAACATTGACTCGGCGTATAAGAAGACTCCCTCGTTGATCTAGTCGTTAAGCCGCTTAGCTATCAGAACAGAGGGCTTTGGCTGCAGTACGTTGGTACAAATGGCCTCAGTTTGAGTGTATTTTCAAGTTTGTGACGTCCTTGTTTGGTTACCATAGCATAATAGGGTATCCTAGTTTGGGACCAGCTCAAGTGATTGTGTTGTATGGAAGTTATTATTACGTTTTTTGCTATTTGAACTGTGTTAGTTATAAAAAAATATATAAAAACATTTTTTATAAAACTTCTGAAAGTCAGTTTTACAATTGAGGAGTGTTTAAGATATTAAAAACCTATTTAGAGGCTAAAAATTCCACCCATGCCGGGATTTGAACCCGCGATCTCTGGCTTACCGTACCATCGCTCACCCAACTGAGCTAATGGGCAAGTGCAGGCAACGGCGAAATTTCGAGCCTCTTTACAAACTTCTCTGTGTTACGTACACACAAGTGATGTAAATTGCTTCGGCCGGATGTCGCTGCCCATTAGATCAGTTGGGTGAGCGCTGGTACGCTAAGCCAGAGGTCGCGGGTTCAAATCCCGGCATGGGTGGAATTTTTCGCCTCTAAATAGGGTTTTAAAATTGTCCTCAGCACGGGTTAAAAACAAAAAAAAAGAATATAATAGTGTAAGATAATTAAAATGAAAAAAATATAAATCTCTTTAAATGTGGTTTTAGTTTGTCTTTCCCTTTAACACAGATTATTTCAATTATAATTTAGGAGTGTAGAGACAGTCTTATAAAGATGTGATTTAAGATGAGTGTATTAGTGAAATCGTTTTTTAAATAATTCTAATGAATTCGAAAATGTATGTTACCTGTTCGTTACATTCTTCCAAAAATTAACATGGATTGCAGTTTTTCTTGAAAGTCGTAATCAAGTCCTGCGTGGTGTAGTTCCCGAATAACATCAGAATGACAAGAATCTGAAATTAAATCAAATAGTTTTAGAAAACTGTTTTACAAGTGTTATTGAAATAAGCGGTGATAGCCTAGTGGGTAGAACATTGGACTCGGAAACGGGAAACCTAGGTTCGATTCCCAGTGCGGGCATGTACCTATGACTTTGGTTTACTAATGTATTGCCAAAAATCGTTTCCCAAAGTATTACTTCCCAAACTATTTTCGCAAATTATCACTTGGCAAAAAAACATTTCTCAAAACAACTTAAAGCAAATAAACAGTTAGCAAAAGTTATTATGGCAAGTTATTGTTTACCAAATAAATACTTGGTCAAATTTGTGGGGTCGCAGTTCTAATCTAACTTAACCCACTTTTCTGGTAACAGTTGGTGTCTGTGGGGAGTCACAGTTCTAACCTAACCTAACCCACTTTTCTGGTAACAGTAGGTGTCTGTGGGGGTCGCAGTTCTAACCTAACCTAACCCACTTTTCTGGTAACAGTTGGTGTCTGTGGGGGGTCACAGTTCTAACCTAACCTAACCCACTTTTCTGGTAACAGTAGGTGTCTGTGGGGGTCGCAGTTCTAACCTAACCTAACCCACTTTTCTGGTAACAGTAGGTGTCTGTGGGGGTCGCAGTTCTAACCTAACCTAACCCACTTTTCTGGTAACAGTTGGTGTCTGTGGGGGGTCACAGTTCTAACCTAACCTAACCCACTTTTCTGGTAACAGTAGGTGTCTGTGGGGCTCGCAGTTCTAACCTAACCTAACCCACTTTTCTGGAAAAAGTTGGTGTCTGTGGGGGGTCACAGTTCTAACCTAACCTAACCCACTTTTCTGGTAACAGTAGGTGTCTGTGGGGGTCCTAACCCACTTTTCTGGTAACAGTTGGTGTCTGTGGGGGGTCACAGTTCTAACCTAACCTAACCCACTTTTCTGGTAACAGTAGGTGTCTGTGGGGGTCGCAGTTCTAACCTAACCCACTTTTCTGGTAACAGTTCGTGTCTGTGGGGGTCGCAGTTCTAACCTAACACACTTTTGTCTTAATAAAACTCGACGCAGTAAAATTATGCGAAATGATAATTTGACCAAATGAATAAAATGCGAAATGAAAACTTGCTAAAGTTTCATTTGGAAAATGAAACTGATGCTATAAGTTTATTGGGAAGTAAAATTTGGCGAAAAATACTTTGGCTAAACGGGGCGGTATATAAAATATTTTCTAATAAAGTGTCTAATTTTCAAACTCTAATGAGTCGGTGGCCAACTCGAACGGTCGAGTGTCTCGGCAGCATGCCCCCGCCTCCAGCTAAGCAATGGTTTCGGCCTTTGGCCTCCACCGATGGTACTAAAAAAGGCGGATTTCTATGGAAAAGTCGATTTTCAGTACAATATTTTCTAATAAAGTATCTAATTTTCAAACTTTAATGAGTCGGTGGCCAACTCGAACGGTCGAGTGTCTCGGCAGCGTGCCCCCGCCTCCGGCTAAGCAATAGTTTCGGCCTTTGGCCTCCACCGATGGTACTAAAAAAAGGCGGATTTCTATGGAAAAGTCGATTTTCAGTAAAATATTTTCTAATAAAGTGTCTAATTTTCAAACTCTAATGAGTCGGTGGCCAACTCGAACGGTCGAGTGTCTCGGCAGCATGCCCCCGCCCCCAGCTAAGCAATGGTTTCGGCCTTTGGCCTCCACCGATGGTACTAAAAAAAGGCGGATTTCTATGGAAAAGTCGATTTTCAGTAAAATATTTTCTAATAAAGTGTCTAATTTTCAAACTCTAATGAGTCGGTGGCCAACTCGAACGGTCGAGTGTCTCGGCAGCATGCCCCCGCCCCCAGCTAAGCAATGGTTTCGGCCTTTGGCCTCCACCGATGGTACTAAAAAAAGGCGGATTTCTATGGAAAAGTCGATTTTCAGTAAAATATTTTCTAATAAAGTGTCTAATTTTCAAACTTTAATGAGTCGGTGGCCAACTCGAACGGTCGAGTGTCTCGGCAGCGTGCCCCCGTCCCCAGCTAAGCAATGGTTTCGGCCTTTGGCCTCCACCGATGGTACTAAAAAAAGGCGGATTTCTATGGAAAAGTCGATTTTCAGTAAAATATTTTCTAATAAAGTGTCTAATTTTCAAACTCTAATGAGTCGGTGGCCAACTCGAACGGTCGAGTGTCTCGGCAGCATGCCCCCGCCTCCAGCTAAGCAATAGTTTCGGCCTTTGGCCTCCACCGATGGTACTAAAAAAGGCGGATTTCTATGGAAAAGTCGATTTTCAGTACAAATTCTCCATACAAAATTTTCTCATTTTCAATCGTCGATATCTCAGCCGCCATCTTGAAATGTCAAAATGTCCGATTTTTCTCATATACCTGGGTTCTTTGACAACCCGATGCCGTTTAGAGCACGTCTCCAGCATGTGCCCAGTTGGCTGCCGACTTTTTTGCGCAGAGGTCGATTTTTTGGGCGGCCATATTCTCGGCCCTATTTTGAATTTCGAACGACCGATAGGGGAACCGAAAATGGCGTGCCGAAAAAAAGGCCGCTTTAAAATTTGATCGAAATCGGCCGGTAAACAAAAGAGTTGGCCCATTCCCCTAAGAGAAGGCGTTCGAAATTCAAAAATCGGCTTCATAGGATGGCTGTAATTCATACATTTCCTACAACTTTTTCATACATCATTTTCCTCTAGCTATTGTCATTTCGGAGAAAACGTATGGATGAATCAGTGAGTGAGTATACCGGATTGTAGCTTTATATATATATAATGGAGCCGGTCATTGACCTCTACCTGTGGCCTCTACAAGCGGAGGGCCTCTATGAAGAAATCGATTTTCAGTACAAAATTTCAATACAAAATTGGCTCTTATCAATCGTCTATAACTCGGCCGTTAACACGAAATTTCAGAATGTTAGATTTTTCTCATGGACCTGAACATCTCAGTAACACGATGCCACACACAGCTCAGCAATTTTTTTGGCCTTTGGCCTCCACCGATGGTACTAAAAAAGGGCGGATTTCTATGGAAAAGTCGATTTTCAGTAAAATATTTTCTAATAAAGTGTCTAATTTTCAAACTCTAATGAGTCGGTGGCCAACTCGAACGGTCGAGTGTCTCGGCAGCATGCCCCCGCCTCCAGCTAAGCAATAGTTTCGGCCTTTGGCCTCCACCGATGGTACTAAAAAAGGGCGGATTTCTATGGAAAAGTCGATTTTCAGTAAAATATTTTCTAATAAAGTGTCTAATTTTCAAACTCTAATGAGTCGGTGGCCAACTCGAACGGTCGAGTGTCTCGGCAGCATGCCCCCGCCTCCAGCTAAGCAATGGTTTCGGCCTTTGGCCTCCACCGATGGTACTAAAAAAGGCGGATTTCTATGGAAAAGTCGATTTTCAGTACAATATTTTCTAATAAAGTATCTAATTTTCAAACTTTAATGAGTCGGTGGCCAACTCGAACGGTCGAGTGTCTCGGCAGCGTGCCCCCGCCTCCGGCTAAGCAATAGTTTCGGCCTTTGGCCTCCACCGATGGTACTAAAAAAAGGCGGATTTCTATGGAAAAGTCGATTTTCAGTAAAATATTTTCTAATAAAGTGTCTAATTTTCAAACTCTAATGAGTCGGTGGCCAACTCGAACGGTCGAGTGTCTCGGCAGCATGCCCCCGCCCCCAGCTAAGCAATGGTTTCGGCCTTTGGCCTCCACCGATGGTACTAAAAAAAGGCGGATTTCTATGGAAAAGTCGATTTTCAGTAAAATATTTTCTAATAAAGTGTCTAATTTTCAAACTCTAATGAGTCGGTGGCCAACTCGAACGGTCGAGTGTCTCGGCAGCATGCCCCCGCCTCCAGCTAAGCAATGGTTTCGGCCTTTGGCCTCCACCGATGGTACTAAAAAAGGCGGATTTCTATGGAAAAGTCGATTTTCAGTACAATATTTTCTAATAAAGTATCTAATTTTCAAACTTTAATGAGTCGGTGGCCAACTCGAACGGTCGAGTGTCTCGGCAGCGTGCCCCCGCCTCCGGCTAAGCAATAGTTTCGGCCTTTGGCCTCCACCGATGGTACTAAAAAAAGGCGGATTTCTATGGAAAAGTCGATTTTCAGTAAAATATTTTCTAATAAAGTGTCTAATTTTCAAACTCTAATGAGTCGGTGGCCAACTCGAACGGTCGAGTGTCTCGGCAGCATGCCCCCGCCTCCAGCTAAGCAATGGTTTCGGCCTTTGGCCTCCACCGATGGTACTAAAAAAGGCGGATTTCTATGGAAAAGTCGATTTTCAGTACAATATTTTCTAATAAAGTATCTAATTTTCAAACTTTAATGAGTCGGTGGCCAACTCGAACGGTCGAGTGTCTCGGCAGCGTGCCCCCGCCTCCGGCTAAGCAATAGTTTCGGCCTTTGGCCTCCACCGATGGTACTAAAAAAAGGCGGATTTCTATGGAAAAGTCGATTTTCAGTAAAATATTTTCTAATAAAGTGTCTAATTTTCAAACTCTAATGAGTCGGTGGCCAACTCGAACGGTCGAGTGTCTCGGCAGCATGCCCCCGCCCCCAGCTAAGCAATGGTTTCGGCCTTTGGCCTCCACCGATGGTACTAAAAAAAGGCGGATTTCTATGGAAAAGTCGATTTTCAGTAAAATATTTTCTAATAAAGTGTCTAATTTTCAAACTCTAATGAGTCGGTGGCCAACTCGAACGGTCGAGTGTCTCGGCAGCATGCCCCCGCCCCCAGCTAAGCAATGGTTTCGGCCTTTGGCCTCCACCGATGGTACTAAAAAAAGGCGGATTTCTATGGAAAAGTCGATTTTCAGTAAAATATTTTCTAATAAAGTGTCTAATTTTCAAACTTTAATGAGTCGGTGGCCAACTCGAACGGTCGAGTGTCTCGGCAGCGTGCCCCCGTCCCCAGCTAAGCAATGGTTTCGGCCTTTGGCCTCCACCGATGGTACTAAAAAAAGGCGGATTTCTATGGAAAAGTCGATTTTCAGTAAAATATTTTCTAATAAAGTGTCTAATTTTCAAACTCTAATGAGTCGGTGGCCAACTCGAACGGTCGAGTGTCTCGGCAGCATGCCCCCGCCTCCAGCTAAGCAATAGTTTCGGCCTTTGGCCTCCACCGATGGTACTAAAAAAGGCGGATTTCTATGGAAAAGTCGATTTTCAGTACAAATTCTCCATACAAAATTTTCTCATTTTCAATCGTCGATATCTCAGCCGCCATCTTGAAATGTCAAAATGTCCGATTTTTCTCATATACCTGGGTTCTTTGACAACCCGATGCCGTTTAGAGCACGTCTCCAGCATGTGCCCAGTTGGCTGCCGACTTTTTTGCGCAGAGGTCGATTTTTTGGGCGGCCATATTCTCGGCCCTATTTTGAATTTCGAACGACCGATAGGGGAACCGAAAATGGCGTGCCGAAAAAAAGGCCGCTTTAAAATTTGATCGAAATCGGCCGGTAAACAAAAGAGTTGGCCCATTCCCCTAAGAGAAGGCGTTCGAAATTCAAAAATCGGCTTCATAGGATGGCTGTAATTCATACATTTCCTACAACTTTTTCATACATCATTTTCCTCTAGCTATTGTCATTTCGGAGAAAACGTATGGATGAATCAGTGAGTGAGTATACCGGATTGTAGCTTTATATATATATAACTAGGGGGTGAACCCCCTGCGCGCTTACGCGCGCCAACCCCCAGCCGCTCCGAGCTTCGCTCTCCGCGGCGCTCGGCCTAGGGCCTCGCTAGACACTTGACGTTGGGATTGTTTGAGTGGGAACATGTATGGTCTCGGCCTTCGGCCTCGGCCTGGACGGAGCTCGGCCTTCGGCCTCGCCGCGGCGGGGTTCTTCGTGCCCGCTTCGCGGAGCTCGGCCTCCGGCCTCGCAAGTTTCTCCCATCTGGCTTTTGCGTTGTTGCTTGTTCGCCGAAAATGTATAGTCTCGGCCTTCGGCCTCGGCCTGAACGGAGCTCGGCCTTCGGCCTCGCCGCGGCGGTGTTCCTAGGGCCCGCTTCGCGGGGCTCGGCCTTCGGCCTCGCAAGTTTGTCCCACCTGGCTTTTGCGTTGTTGCTTGTTCGCCGGAAAATGTATGGTCTCGGCCTTCGGCCTCGGCCTGAACGGAGCTCGGCCTTCGGCCTCGCCGCGGCGAGGTTCCTCATCCCCACTTCGGCAATGAAAAATGTTTTTTTTGAAAAATTTTTCATCTTTGTTTAAAATTTTGTACTAAAAGTCGATTTTCAGTACAAATTCTCCATACAAAATTTTCTCATTTTCAATCGTCGATATCTCAGCCGCCATCTTGAAATATCAAAATGTCCGATTTTTCTCATATACCTGGGTCCTTTGGCAACCCGATGCCGTTTAGGGCACGTCTCCAGCATGTGCCCAGTTGGCTGCCGACTTTTTTGCGCAGAGGTCGATTTTTCGGGCGGCCATATTCTCGCCCCTATTTTGAATTTCGAACGTTCAAAATTTTTTTTCACAATTAGATCACGAAACAAACAACTATTCCAAATTTCATCCAAATCGGCCGGTAAACAAAAGAGTTGGCCCATTTGTATAGGAGAACGCGTTCGAAATTAAAAAATCGGCTTCATAGGATGGCTGTAATTCATACATTTCCTACAACTTTTTCATACATCATTTTCCTCTAGCTATTGTCGTTTCGGAGAAAACGTATGGATGAATCAGTGAGTGAGTATACCGGATTGTAGCTTTATATATATATAAAATAATAAAATAATGGAGCCGGTCATTGACCTCTACCTGTGGCCTGTACAAGCGGCGGGCCTCTATGAAGAAATCGATTTTCAGTACAAAATTTCTATACAAAATTGGCTCTTATCAATCGTCTATAACTCGGCCGTTAACACGAAATTTCAGAATGTTAGATTTTTCTCATGGACCTGAACATCTCAGTAACACGATGCCACACACAGCTCAGCAATTTTTTTGGCCTTTGGCCTCCACCGATGATACTAAAAAAGGGCGGATTTCTATGGAAAAGTCGATTTTCAGTACAATATTTTCTAATAAAGTGTCTAATTTTGAAACTTTAATGAGTCGGTGGCCAACTCGAACGGTCGAGTGTCTCGGCAGCGTGCCCCCGCCTCCAGCTAAGCAATAGTTTTGGCCTTTGGCCTCCACCGATGGTACTAAAAAAGGGCGGATTTCTATGGAAAAGTCGATTTTCAGTACAATATTTTCTAATAAAGTGTCTAATTTTGAAACTTTAATGAGTCGGTGGCCAACTCGAACGGTCGAGTGTCTCGGCAGCGTGCCCCCGCCTCCAGCTAAGCAATGGTTTCGGCCTTTGGCCTCCACCGATGGTACTAAAAAAAGGCGGATTTCTATGGAAAAGTCGATTTTCAGTAAAATATTTTCTAATAAAGTGTCTAATTTTGAAACTTTAATGAGTCGGTGGCCAACTCGAACGGTCGAGTGTCTCGGCAGCGTGCCCCCGCCTCCAGCTAAGCAATGGTTTCGGCCTTTGGCCTCCACCGATGGTACTAAAAAAAGGCGGATTTCTATGGAAAAGTCGATTTTCAGTAAAATATTTTCTAATAAAGTGTCTAATTTTGAAACTTTAATGAGTCGGTGGCCAACTCGAACGGTCGAGTGTCTCGGCAGCGTGCCCCCGCCTCCAGCTAAGCAATGGTTTCGGCCTTTGGCCTCCACCGATGGTACTAAAAAAAGGCGGATTTCTATGGAAAAGTCGATTTTCAGTAAAATATTTTCTAATAAAGTGTCTAATTTTGAAACTTTAATGAGTCGGTGGCCAACTCGAACGGTCGAGTGTCTCGGCAGCGTGCCCCCGCCTCCAGCTAAGCAATGGTTTCGGCCTTTGGCCTCCACCGATGGTACTAAAAAAGGGCGAATTTCTATGGAAAAGTCAATTTTCAGCACAAAATTTTCTAATAAAGTGTCTAATTTTGAAACTTTAATGAGTCGGTGGCCAACTCGAACGGTCGAGTGT
The DNA here is from genome assembly GCA_947310995.1 of Yponomeuta cagnagella. Taxonomy (NCBI): domain Eukaryota; kingdom Metazoa; phylum Arthropoda; class Insecta; order Lepidoptera; family Yponomeutidae; genus Yponomeuta; species Yponomeuta cagnagella. The sequence continues at coordinate 15,722,167 of OX371270.1, read as the reverse complement.
CTCGGCAGCGTGCCCCCGCCTCCAGCTAAGCAATGGTTTCGGCCTTTGGCCTCCACCGATGGTACTAAAAAAGGCGAATTTCTATGGAAAAGTCGATTTTCAGTACAAATTCTCCATACAAAATTTTTTCATTTTCAATCGTCGATATCTCGGCCGCCATCTTGAAATGTCAAAATGTCCGATTTTTCTCATATACCTGGGTTCTTTGACAACCCGATGCCGTTTAGAGCACGTCTCCAGCATGTGCCCAGTTGGCTGCCGACTTTTTTGCGCAGAGGTCGATTTTTTGGGCGGCCATATTCTCGGCCCTATTTTGAATTTCGAACGACCGATAGGGGAACCGAAAATGGCGTGCCGAAAAAAAGGCCGCTTTAAAATTTGATCGAAATCGGCCGGTAAACAAAAGAGTTGGCCCATTCCCCTAAGAGAAGGCGTTCGAAATTCAAAAATCGGCTTCATAGGATGGCTGTAATTCATACATTTCCTACAACTTTTTCATACATCATTTTCCTCTAGCTATTGTCATTTCGGAGAAAACGTATGGATGAATCAGTGAGTGAGTATACCGGATTGTAGCTTTATATATATATAACTAGGGGGTGAACCCCCTGCGCGCTTACGCGCGCCAACCCCCAGCCGCTCCGAGCTTCGCTCTCCGCGGCGCTCGGCCTAGGGCCTCGCTAGACACTTGACGTTGGGATTGTTTGAGTGGGAACATGTATGGTCTCGGCCTTCGGCCTCGGCCTGGACGGAGCTCGGCCTTCGGCCTCGCCGCGGCGGGGTTCTTCGTGCCCGCTTCGCGGAGCTCGGCCTCCGGCCTCGCAAGTTTGTCCCATCTGACTTTTGCGTTGTTGCTTGTTCGCCGAAAATGTATAGTCTCGGCCTTCGGCCTCGGCCTGAACGGAGCTCGGCCTTCGGCCTCGCCGCGGCGGGGTTCCTGGGGCCCGCTTCGCGGAGCTCGGCCTTCGGCCTCGCAAGTTTGTCCCATCTGGCTTTTGCGTTGTTGCTTGTTCGCCGGAAAATGTGTGGTCTCGGCCTTCGGCCTCGGCCTGAACGGAGCTCGGCCTTCGGCCTCGCCGCGGCGAGGTTCCTCGTCCCGGCTTTGGCCTCAAAAAATTGTTTATTTGAAAAATTGTTCAATTTTGTTTAAAATTTTGTACTAAAAGTCGATTTTCAGTACAAATTCTCCATACAAAATTTTCTCATTTTCAATCGTCGATATCTCGGCCGCCATCTTGAAATGTCAAAATGTCCGATTTTTCTCATATACCTGGGTCCTTTGAGAACCCGATGCCGTTTAGGGCACGTCTCCAGCATGTGCCCAGTTGGCTGCCGACTTTTTTGCGCAGAGGTCGATTTTTCGGGCGGCCATATTCTCGCCCCTATTTTGAATTTCGAACGTTAAAAATTTTTTTTCACAATTAGATCACGAAACAAACAACTATTCCAAATTTCATCCAAATCGGCCGGTAAACAAAAGAGTTGGCCCATTTGTATAGGAGAAGGCGTTCGAAATTCAAAAATCGGCTTCATAGGATGGCTGTAATTCATACATTTCCTACAACTTTTTCATACATCATTTTCCTCTAGCTATTGTCGTTTCGGAGAAAACGTATGGATGAATCAGTGAGTGAGTATACCGCATTGTAGCTTTATATATATATAACTAGGGGGTGAACCCCCTGCGCGCTTACGCGCGCCAACCCCCAGCCGCTCCGAGCTTCGCTCTCCGCGGCGCTCGGCCTAGGGCCTCGCTAGACACTTGACGTTGGGATTGTTTGAGTGGGAACATGTATGGTCTCGGCCTTCGGCCTCGGCCTGGACGGAGCTCGGCCTTCGGCCTCGCCGCAACGGGGTTCTTCGTGCCCGCTTCGCGGAGCTCGGCCTCCGGCCTCGCAAGTTTGTCCCATCTGGCTTTTGCGTTGTTGCTTGTTCGCCGAAAATGTATAGTCTCGGCCTTCGGCCTCGGCCTGAACGGAGCTCGGCCTTCGGCCTCGCCGCGGCGGTGTTCCTAGGGCCCGCTTCGCGGGGCTCGGCCTTCGGCCTCGCAAGTTTGTCCCATCTGGCTTTTGCGTTGTTGCTTATTCGCCGGAAAATGTATGGTCTCGGCCTTCGGCCTCGGCCTGGACGGAGCTCGGCCTTCGGCCTCGCCGCGGCGAGGTTCCTCGTCCCGGCTTCGGCCTCAAAAAATTGTTTATTTGAAAAATTGTTCAATTTTGTTTAAAATTTTGTACTAAAAGTCGTTTTTCAGTACAAATTCTCCATACAAAATTTTCTCATTTTCAATCGTCGACATCTCGGCCGCCATCTTGAAATGTCAAAATGTCCGATTTTTCTCATATACCTGGGTCCTTTGAGAACCCGATGCCGTTTAGGGCACGTCTCCAGCATGTGCCCAGTTGGCTGCCGACTTTTTTGCGCAAAGGTCGATTTTTCGGGCGGCCATATTCTCGCCCCTATTTTGAATTTCGAACGTTCAAAATTTTTTTTCACAATTAGATCACGAAACAAACAACTATTCCAAATTTCATCCAAATCGGCCGGTAAACAAAAGAGTTGGCCCATTTGTATAGGAGAACGCGTTCGAAATTCAAAAATCGGCTTCATAGGATGGCTGTAATTCATACATTTCCTACAACTTTTTCATACATCATTTTCCTCTAGCTATTGTCGTTTCGGAGAAAACGTATGGATGAATCAGTGAGTGAGTATACCGCATTGTAGCTTTATATATATATAATGGAGCCGGTCATTGACCTCTACCTGTGGCCTGTACAAGCGGAGGGCCTCTATGAAGAAATCGATTTTCAGTACAAAATTTCAATACAAAATTGGCTCTTATCAATCGTCTATAACTCGGCCGTTAACATGAAATTTCAGAATGTTAGATTTTTCTCATGGACCTGAACATCTCAGTAACACGATGCCACACACAGCTCAGCAATTTTTTTGGCCTTTGGCCTCCACCGATGGTACTAAAAAAGGGCGGATTTCTATGGAAAAGTCGATTTTCAGCACAAAATTTTCTAATAAAGTGTGTAATTTTCAAACTTTAATGAGTCGGTGGCCAACTCGAACGGTCAAGTGTCTCGGCAGCGTGCCCCCGCCTCCAGCTAAGTAATAGTTTCGGCCTTTGGCCTCCACCGATGGTACTAAAAAAGGGCGGATTTCTATGGAAAAGTCGATTTTCAGCACAAAATTTTCTAATAAAGTGTGTAATTTTCAAACTTTAATGAGTCGGTGGCCAACTCGAACGGTCAAGTGTCTCGGCAGCGTGCCCCCGCCTCCAGCTAAGTAATAGTTTCGGCCTTTGGCCTCCACCGATGGTACTAAAAAAGGGCGGATTTCTATGGAAAAGTCGATTTTCAGCACAAAATTTTCTAATAAAGTGTGTAATTTTCAAACTTTAATGAGTCGGTGGCCAACTCGAACGGTCGAGTGTCTCGGCAGCGTGCCCCCGCCTCCAGCTAAGTAATAGTTTCGGCCTTTGGCCTCCACCGATGGTACTAAAAAAGGGCGGATTTCTATGGAAAAGTCGATTTTCAGCACAAAATTTTCTAATAAAGTGTGTAATTTTCAAACTTTAATGAGTCGGTGGCCAACTCGAACGGTCGAGTGTCTCGGCAGCGTGCCCCCGCCTCCAGCTAAGCAATAGTTTCGGCCTTTGGCCTCCACCGATGGTACTAAAAAAGGGCGGATTTCTATGGAAAAGTCGATTTTCAGCACAAAATTTTCTAATAAATTGTGTAATTTTCAAACTTTAATGAGTCGGTGGCCAACTCGAACGGTCGAGTGTCTCGGCAGCGTGCCCCCGCCTCCAGCTGAGCAATGGTTTCGGCCTTTGGCCTCCACCGATGGTACTAAAAAAGGGCGGATTTCTATGGAAAAGTCGATTTTCAGTACAATATTTTCTAATAAAGTGTCTAATTTTCAAACTTTAATGAGTCGGTGGCCAACTCGAACGGTCGAGTGTCTCGGCAGCATGCCCCCGCCTCCAGCTGAGCAATGGTTTCGGCCTTTGGCCTCCACCGATGGTACTAAAAAAGGGCGGATTTCTATGGAAAAGTCGATTTTCAGCACAAAATTTTCTAATAAATTGTGTAATTTTCAAACTTTAATGAGTCGGTGGCCAACTCGAACGGTCGAGTGTCTCGGCAGCGTGCCCCCGCCTCCAGCTGAGCAATGGTTTCGGCCTTTGGCCTCCACCGATGGTACTAAAAAAGGGCGGATTTCTATGGAAAAGTCGATTTTCAGTACAATATTTTCTAATAAAGTGTCTAATTTTCAAACTTTAATGAGTCGGTGGCCAACTCGAACGGTCGAGTGTCTCGGCAGCATGCCCCCGCCTCCAGCTGAGCAATGGTTTCGGCCTTTGGCTTCCACCGATGGTACTAAAAAAGGCGGATTTCTATGGAAAAGTCGATTTTCAGTACAAATTCTCCATACAAAATTTTCTCATTTTCAATCGTCGATATCTCAGCCGCCATCTTGAAATGTCAAAATGTCCGATTTTTCTCATATACCTGGGTTCTTTGACAACCCGATGCCGTTTAGAGCACGTCTCCAGCATGTGCCCAGTTGGCTGCCGACTTTTTTGCGCAGAGGTCGATTTTTTGGGCGGCCATATTCTCGCCCCTATTTTGAATTTCGAACGACCGATAGGGGAACCGAAAATGGCGTGCCGAAAAAAAGTCCGCTTTAAAATTTGATCGAAATCGGCCGGTAAACAAAAGAGTTGGCCCATTCCCCTAAGAGAAGGCGTTCGAAATTCAAAAATCGGCTTCATAGGATGGCTGTAATTCATACATTTCCTACAACTTTGTCATACATCATTTTCCTCTAACTATTGTCATTTCGGAGAAAACGTATGGATGAATCAGTGAGTGAGTATACCGCATTGTAGCTTTATATATATATAATAATGGAGCCGGTCATTGACCTCTACCTGTGGCCTGTACAAGCGGAGGGCCTCTATGAAGAAATCGATTTTCAGTACAAAATTTCAATACAAAATTGGCTCTTATCAATCGTCTATAACTCGGCCGTTAACATGAAATTTCAGAATGTTAGATTTTTCTCATGGACCTGAACATCTCAGTAACACGATGCCACACACAGCTCAGCAATTTTTTTGGCCTTTGGCCTCCACCGATGGTACTAAAAAAGGGCGGATTTCTATGGAAAAGTCGATTTTCAGCACAAAATTTTCTAATAAAGTGTGTAATTTTCAAACTTTAATGAGTCGGTGGCCAACTCGAACGGTCAAGTGTCTCGGCAGCGTGCCCCCGCCTCCAGCTAAGTAATAGTTTCGGCCTTTGGCCTCCACCGATGGTACTAAAAAAGGGCGGATTTCTATGGAAAAGTCGATTTTCAGCACAAAATTTTCTAATAAAGTGTGTAATTTTCAAACTTTAATGAGTCGGTGGCCAACTCGAACGGTCAAGTGTCTCGGCAGCGTGCCCCCGCCTCCAGCTAAGTAATAGTTTCGGCCTTTGGCCTCCACCGATGGTACTAAAAAAGGGCGGATTTCTATGGAAAAGTCGATTTTCAGCACAAAATTTTCTAATAAAGTGTGTAATTTTCAAACTTTAATGAGTCGGTGGCCAACTCGAACGGTCGAGTGTCTCGGCAGCGTGCCCCCGCCTCCAGCTAAGTAATAGTTTCGGCCTTTGGCCTCCACCGATGGTACTAAAAAAGGGCGGATTTCTATGGAAAAGTCGATTTTCAGCACAAAATTTTCTAATAAAGTGTGTAATTTTCAAACTTTAATGAGTCGGTGGCCAACTCGAACGGTCGAGTGTCTCGGCAGCGTGCCCCCGCCTCCAGCTAAGCAATAGTTTCGGCCTTTGGCCTCCACCGATGGTACTAAAAAAGGGCGGATTTCTATGGAAAAGTCGATTTTCAGCACAAAATTTTCTAATAAATTGTGTAATTTTCAAACTTTAATGAGTCGGTGGCCAACTCGAACGGTCGAGTGTCTCGGCAGCGTGCCCCCGCCTCCAGCTGAGCAATGGTTTCGGCCTTTGGCCTCCACCGATGGTACTAAAAAAGGGCGGATTTCTATGGAAAAGTCGATTTTCAGTACAATATTTTCTAATAAAGTGTCTAATTTTCAAACTTTAATGAGTCGGTGGCCAACTCGAACGGTCGAGTGTCTCGGCAGCATGCCCCCGCCTCCAGCTGAGCAATGGTTTCGGCCTTTGGCCTCCACCGATGGTACTAAAAAAGGGCGGATTTCTATGGAAAAGTCGATTTTCAGCACAAAATTTTCTAATAAATTGTGTAATTTTCAAACTTTAATGAGTCGGTGGCCAACTCGAACGGTCGAGTGTCTCGGCAGCGTGCCCCCGCCTCCAGCTGAGCAATGGTTTCGGCCTTTGGCCTCCACCGATGGTACTAAAAAAGGGCGGATTTCTATGGAAAAGTCGATTTTCAGTACAATATTTTCTAATAAAGTGTCTAATTTTCAAACTTTAATGAGTCGGTGGCCAACTCGAACGGTCGAGTGTCTCGGCAGCATGCCCCCGCCTCCAGCTGAGCAATGGTTTCGGCCTTTGGCTTCCACCGATGGTACTAAAAAAGGCGGATTTCTATGGAAAAGTCGATTTTCAGTACAAATTCTCCATACAAAATTTTCTCATTTTCAATCGTCGATATCTCAGCCGCCATCTTGAAATGTCAAAATGTCCGATTTTTCTCATATACCTGGGTTCTTTGACAACCCGATGCCGTTTAGAGCACGTCTCCAGCATGTGCCCAGTTGGCTGCCGACTTTTTTGCGCAGAGGTCGATTTTTTGGGCGGCCATATTCTCGCCCCTATTTTGAATTTCGAACGACCGATAGGGGAACCGAAAATGGCGTGCCGAAAAAAAGTCCGCTTTAAAATTTGATCGAAATCGGCCGGTAAACAAAAGAGTTGGCCCATTCCCCTAAGAGAAGGCGTTCGAAATTCAAAAATCGGCTTCATAGGATGGCTGTAATTCATACATTTCCTACAACTTTGTCATACATCATTTTCCTCTAACTATTGTCATTTCGGAGAAAACGTATGGATGAATCAGTGAGTGAGTATACCGCATTGTAGCTTTATATATATATAATAATGGAGCCGGTCATTGACCTCTACCTGTGGCCTCTACAAGCGGAGGGCCTCTATGAAGAAATCGATTTTCAGTACAAAATTTCAATACAAAATTGGCTCTTATCAATCGTCTATAACTCGGCCGTTAACACGAAATTTCAGAATGTTAGATTTTTCTCATGGACCTGAACATCTCAGTAACACGATGCCACACACAGCTCAGCAATTTTTTTGGCCTTTGGCCTCCACCGATGGTACTAAAAAAGGGCGGATTTCTATGGAAAAGTCGATTTTCAGTAAAATATTTTCTAATAAAGTGTCTAATTTTCAAACTCTAATGAGTCGGTGGCCAACTCGAACGGTCGAGTGTCTCGGCAGCATGCCCCCGCCTCCAGCTAAGCAATAGTTTCGGCCTTTGGCCTCCACCGATGGTACTAAAAAAGGGCGGATTTCTATGGAAAAGTCGATTTTCAGTAAAATATTTTCTAATAAAGTGTCTAATTTTCAAACTCTAATGAGTCGGTGGCCAACTCGAACGGTCGAGTGTCTCGGCAGCATGCCCCCGCCTCCAGCTAAGCAATGGTTTCGGCCTTTGGCCTCCACCGATGGTACTAAAAAAGGCGGATTTCTATGGAAAAGTCGATTTTCAGTACAATATTTTCTAATAAAGTATCTAATTTTCAAACTTTAATGAGTCGGTGGCCAACTCGAACGGTCGAGTGTCTCGGCAGCGTGCCCCCGCCTCCGGCTAAGCAATAGTTTCGGCCTTTGGCCTCCACCGATGGTACTAAAAAAAGGCGGATTTCTATGGAAAAGTCGATTTTCAGTAAAATATTTTCTAATAAAGTGTCTAATTTTCAAACTCTAATGAGTCGGTGGCCAACTCGAACGGTCGAGTGTCTCGGCAGCATGCCCCCGCCCCCAGCTAAGCAATGGTTTCGGCCTTTGGCCTCCACCGATGGTACTAAAAAAAGGCGGATTTCTATGGAAAAGTCGATTTTCAGTAAAATATTTTCTAATAAAGTGTCTAATTTTCAAACTCTAATGAGTCGGTGGCCAACTCGAACGGTCGAGTGTCTCGGCAGCATGCCCCCGCCTCCAGCTAAGCAATGGTTTCGGCCTTTGGCCTCCACCGATGGTACTAAAAAAGGCGGATTTCTATGGAAAAGTCGATTTTCAGTACAATATTTTCTAATAAAGTATCTAATTTTCAAACTTTAATGAGTCGGTGGCCAACTCGAACGGTCGAGTGTCTCGGCAGCGTGCCCCCGCCTCCGGCTAAGCAATAGTTTCGGCCTTTGGCCTCCACCGATGGTACTAAAAAAAGGCGGATTTCTATGGAAAAGTCGATTTTCAGTAAAATATTTTCTAATAAAGTGTCTAATTTTCAAACTCTAATGAGTCGGTGGCCAACTCGAACGGTCGAGTGTCTCGGCAGCATGCCCCCGCCCCCAGCTAAGCAATGGTTTCGGCCTTTGGCCTCCACCGATGGTACTAAAAAAAGGCGGATTTCTATGGAAAAGTCGATTTTCAGTAAAATATTTTCTAATAAAGTGTCTAATTTTCAAACTCTAATGAGTCGGTGGCCAACTCGAACGGTCGAGTGTCTCGGCAGCATGCCCCCGCCTCCAGCTAAGCAATGGTTTCGGCCTTTGGCCTCCACCGATGGTACTAAAAAAGGCGGATTTCTATGGAAAAGTCGATTTTCAGTACAATATTTTCTAATAAAGTATCTAATTTTCAAACTTTAATGAGTCGGTGGCCAACTCGAACGGTCGAGTGTCTCGGCAGCGTGCCCCCGCCTCCGGCTAAGCAATAGTTTCGGCCTTTGGCCTCCACCGATGGTACTAAAAAAAGGCGGATTTCTATGGAAAAGTCGATTTTCAGTAAAATATTTTCTAATAAAGTGTCTAATTTTCAAACTCTAATGAGTCGGTGGCCAACTCGAACGGTCGAGTGTCTCGGCAGCATGCCCCCGCCCCCAGCTAAGCAATGGTTTCGGCCTTTGGCCTCCACCGATGGTACTAAAAAAAGGCGGATTTCTATGGAAAAGTCGATTTTCAGTAAAATATTTTCTAATAAAGTGTCTAATTTTCAAACTCTAATGAGTCGGTGGCCAACTCGAACGGTCGAGTGTCTCGGCAGCATGCCCCCGCCCCCAGCTAAGCAATGGTTTCGGCCTTTGGCCTCCACCGATGGTACTAAAAAAAGGCGGATTTCTATGGAAAAGTCGATTTTCAGTAAAATATTTTCTAATAAAGTGTCTAATTTTCAAACTTTAATGAGTCGGTGGCCAACTCGAACGGTCGAGTGTCTCGGCAGCGTGCCCCCGTCCCCAGCTAAGCAATGGTTTCGGCCTTTGGCCTCCACCGATGGTACTAAAAAAAGGCGGATTTCTATGGAAAAGTCGATTTTCAGTAAAATATTTTCTAATAAAGTGTCTAATTTTCAAACTCTAATGAGTCGGTGGCCAACTCGAACGGTCGAGTGTCTCGGCAGCATGCCCCCGCCTCCAGCTAAGCAATAGTTTCGGCCTTTGGCCTCCACCGATGGTACTAAAAAAGGCGGATTTCTATGGAAAAGTCGATTTTCAGTACAAATTCTCCATACAAAATTTTCTCATTTTCAATCGTCGATATCTCAGCCGCCATCTTGAAATGTCAAAATGTCCGATTTTTCTCATATACCTGGGTTCTTTGACAACCCGATGCCGTTTAGAGCACGTCTCCAGCATGTGCCCAGTTGGCTGCCGACTTTTTTGCGCAGAGGTCGATTTTTTGGGCGGCCATATTCTCGGCCCTATTTTGAATTTCGAACGACCGATAGGGGAACCGAAAATGGCGTGCCGAAAAAAAGGCCGCTTTAAAATTTGATCGAAATCGGCCGGTAAACAAAAGAGTTGGCCCATTCCCCTAAGAGAAGGCGTTCGAAATTCAAAAATCGGCTTCATAGGATGGCTGTAATTCATACATTTCCTACAACTTTTTCATACATCATTTTCCTCTAGCTATTGTCATTTCGGAGAAAACGTATGGATGAATCAGTGAGTGAGTATACCGGATTGTAGCTTTATATATATATAACTAGGGGGTGAACCCCCTGCGCGCTTACGCGCGCCAACCCCCAGCCGCTCCGAGCTTCGCTCTCCGCGGCGCTCGGCCTAGGGCCTCGCTAGACACTTGACGTTGGGATTGTTTGAGTGGGAACATGTATGGTCTCGGCCTTCGGCCTCGGCCTGGACGGAGCTCGGCCTTCGGCCTCGCCGCGGCGGTGTTCCTCGTTCTTACTTCACAATTTTATGATGGCTTGCGTTGCAATCATTCTCATCGAAAGAGTACGAAAGAGTATTTATAGAAAAAAAAACCACTGCTTAAAACAATCCTCAGAAACAGTTTTAATTGTGTGTGGTGCGGGGAAAGACATAGTCACACATTAGGAATCGTGTTAATAATTTTTGTAAGCATGAGCAAAACATTAAGTGAGCTACACAATATTGATTTTGATAAAATGATGGCTAACGGTATTGTTCCTATTAACAAGATTCTTCTAAAAGACTTGAGACTGTTTGGGTGGTGGAGTTTTTTTTGTTTTTGATACATAAGATCGACTTAGACCACTTTTTAAATTATATTAAGTCGCCATTTAAATCGGCTTTTATGTGAAGAATTTTAGTTAAATGCTGCTTAAGCCACATTTAAGAAAGTGGTGCAAGTTGCTGTAAGACTTGTTAATGAAAACCAAAAGATAATAGTAAGAATTTTCTCCTTTATTTAAAGATAAAATAATTTTAAAATAAACTAAAGACATAAGCTGAGAATAAGTGCGTAAAAGTTAGTGGCAAAATCCACTTAGATTTGCATTCATTAGCGTGTTAATTATAAAAAATGCCCAAAACACTCGTCAAATGTAGTTTGAATAGTCCGTGGTAGTCTTTTCTTTCATATAGACTATTTAAACTGCATTTGGGGAGTTTTATAAGGTTTGATAAAATAAAAATTGTTAGTAGGTAAATAGATAATTAGTTATTCACAAAATAGTGTCAATGGTAGCAATAGCAACACACGTTTATTTTGCATAGCATCAGGATGTTGGTCAGTCGTGGAATAGTAAAATGGAGGCTAAATTAGATTAATATCAAAAATTTGACTAATGATACAAAAAGAAACGCTTAATTTGAGTTTGTAAGCATTGACGACTAAGCAAGATCAACTAAAATAGTAACAAAATTATAAGATGGAAATGATTAGAAAAAAAAAAACAGTCCTTAGGTATGTTTTGTTAATACACAGTGCATGCGATAATTGCTAAGCATCGTCTTTGACAGACATTTTTATTGTATAGATGCATAAAGTTCACCCGCAAAAAACTTGTCGCTGTCGCTGAGACGTGTACAGCCGATAGCACATGCACCTTTGTACACTTGTATGTATACTCTTCTGCGTTTCGTGAAGCAAGAGTGCAATTAAAATGTCGTTTGCACAAATAAAATTTAAGCTTGTTAGTAGTTAGTTAGCATTTTTATACAATTTCTTGTGTTGTGTATGACAACACAAGCAGACGCAATGAAAATGTGCAAATGCTGCCAATGTTGGAGTGCTTGGTTGTTCGATATTGTTAGCCGATAAGAAAGCAGCGCGCGGAGCCTTTTCTTTTGATGTGGAATCGATTGTAGAAACTCTTGATGGATGTGGCGGTGGTGGCGGCGTCTTGGTTTGTATCGGGCCGTCTGAGTAGCTGACATTGATACAGATTTGTTTCATCGTCCGTAAGCCGCAGCTAACTTACAGGTACGTTTTCTCTGTCAGTTCCTTCTCAGGGGTACATATTATTACAATATCTAAAATAATAATATCTACACTTAAAACCCTGATGCTCAAAACCCCTAAAATTACAATACCTAATGGTTGGTTGATCTAAATTTAAAATGGCGAAAGTTGTAAATATAGAATGATTATTTGTAGTACGTAACATACCGACGTTAAAAACGCCGAATGTTACAAAACCTACGAATGGAATGCCAAATGTTAAGATAACGAATTCTCATTTTAACGAATGTTCGTAATCCCGAAAGTACGATAAAGGTACACAGCGGGACCTGTAGTTTAGACTTGTGATCTCACTGCGTGCTGGTTACCATTAAAATTCTACTGACAAATAAAATTTGTTGCTTATAGATTACTGTAAGATGCAAAAGAATATTTGCTTGGCTCGGAAATTAACTTACACTAATAATTTCGGTTAGTTTTCGGTCTTACATGTTCAACCTAACACGCTCCTACGCGCTCCGCTACGCTACGCGCTTCGTCGCACCTATATTTTTGTTGTTGCAAATAGAAATTATTAAAACTTTGTCATTTTGTACTTTCGGCTTTTGAACAATCGGCATTTTAACTTTTCTTATTTTGTTATTTCGTACTTTCGTTATTTTGAGCATCAGGGTTTTAAGTGTAGATATTATTATTTTAGATATTGTAATATGTACCTCTCCTCAGTCTTGTTTTCTTTTTGTTGTATCGTCATGGCTGATGGGTGTTACTGGATGTTCGATTCACCAACGCTTTCCATGCTGTATGATCTTAAGCCCGGTGGATGCACGTCTGTAATGTCACTCTGGTTTTTGCTGTTACCAGGCCGGTCTATCTAATTGGTATGTTCTTCTACTTCTCTTCATTCTGCTTGTTAACATGAGCTTGTCAAGATTATCGGGACCAACCCCAGAGGTGGGTCTAAGGAATCTAGGTGATGACATTCTTCATAACGTATTAAAGGACATAAACTGCGTAGTAGTAGTCTGCAGGGCTTGTTTTCTTCGATTCAGACAAACCGTGTCGATCTGAAAAAAGAAAAAATATATGTTTAGTGCTAGCTCCTGCTCATATTATTTTCGAATTAATGGAGGGTTGGAGGGTTTATTCGTCTTAATATTTCTAATTATAAATATGTTCTTGGTAGGTATTTCAGTTATCATTTAGTTACGAAGACTTTAAAATGTATAGAACGGTTTATGGAATGATGTTTTAAGTAAGTATTTATAAGTATGAAATATAGAAATATCTATATCAAAAATAAGTTTCATGTAATTCAAGACTTCAAAAGTAACATGAATAACATGCAGTTGTTGTTATGTTTTTGAACATAAAAGCGGCAGTGTTGCACCGATAGAACACCGGCTTCACATGTGTGAGGTCGTGGGTACATTTCCCAGCATGTACATATGACTTTTATTTGTTGTAGTTGTGAAGGAAAACATGCGAAGGACGAAGGTGCTCACATATCGCAGTGCTGGAAAATTTTAAGCGCGTAAAAATATGAACATCTACAGACACTTGGGAGGTTTCCTCACGATATTTTTAATGGTATGGCCAGAAGATAGATTTTAGTAAAAAAAGTGTTAGGTTTTTACCTGTATTAATTAGTATTTTCTATCTGTCTTCGGTCTTTTTGGAAATCCATGGATGAGGCCTATGTCCAGCAGTGGACTTCTTGTGGCTGAATGATGATGATCTGTCTTCATGTTCTAACATTACGGTTTCAATGGATTGGCTTCAATCTGAAACGTAGACAAAATGTATTAGTTTATTTGTTCAAATTTCGAGAGTTTTGTATATAGGGTTTTGCAGAGAGGTCAGGTATAACTTAATTCAGGTGAATCTACTTATTAATACAATTTTCGTTATGCTATTAAATTAAAAATCGCGAAAAGAATATCAGATATATACAAAATTTCGATATTGGCTGGGGATATAACCTATAGAGTTTTTGTGATTTCAGCGTTGATATTTTAGTATAGTTACCTATTAATTAATGATGTGTAGAATATCAACCCTAAGTTTTACCGAACCTTAGATCATAGGGTGTAGAATTTGAGATCCGATAAGAGAATATGTAAAGTTTTAGAATCATGTGTATAACATTGACTCGGCGTATAAGAAGACTCCCTCGTTGATCTAGTCGTTAAGCCGCTTAGCTATCAGAACAGAGGGCTTTGGCTGCAGTACGTTGGTACAAATGGCCTCAGTTTGAGTGTATTTTCAAGTTTGTGACGTCCTTGTTTGGTTACCATAGCATAATAGGGTATCCTAGTTTGGGACCAGCTCAAGTGATTGTGTTGTATGGAAGTTATTATTACGTTTTTTGCTATTTGAACTGTGTTAGTTATAAAAAAATATATAAAAACATTTTTTATAAAACTTCTGAAAGTCAGTTTTACAATTGAGGAGTGTTTAAGATATTAAAAACCTATTTAGAGGCTAAAAATTCCACCCATGCCGGGATTTGAACCCGCGATCTCTGGCTTACCGTACCATCGCTCACCCAACTGAGCTAATGGGCAAGTGCAGGCAACGGCGAAATTTCGAGCCTCTTTACAAACTTCTCTGTGTTACGTACACACAAGTGATGTAAATTGCTTCGGCCGGATGTCGCTGCCCATTAGATCAGTTGGGTGAGCGCTGGTACGCTAAGCCAGAGGTCGCGGGTTCAAATCCCGGCATGGGTGGAATTTTTCGCCTCTAAATAGGGTTTTAAAATTGTCCTCAGCACGGGTTAAAAACAAAAAAAAAGAATATAATAGTGTAAGATAATTAAAATGAAAAAAATATAAATCTCTTTAAATGTGGTTTTAGTTTGTCTTTCCCTTTAACACAGATTATTTCAATTATAATTTAGGAGTGTAGAGACAGTCTTATAAAGATGTGATTTAAGATGAGTGTATTAGTGAAATCGTTTTTTAAATAATTCTAATGAATTCGAAAATGTATGTTACCTGTTCGTTACATTCTTCCAAAAATTAACATGGATTGCAGTTTTTCTTGAAAGTCGTAATCAAGTCCTGCGTGGTGTAGTTCCCGAATAACATCAGAATGACAAGAATCTGAAATTAAATCAAATAGTTTTAGAAAACTGTTTTACAAGTGTTATTGAAATAAGCGGTGATAGCCTAGTGGGTAGAACATTGGACTCGGAAACGGGAAACCTAGGTTCGATTCCCAGTGCGGGCATGTACCTATGACTTTGGTTTACTAATGTATTGCCAAAAATCGTTTCCCAAAGTATTACTTCCCAAACTATTTTCGCAAATTATCACTTGGCAAAAAAACATTTCTCAAAACAACTTAAAGCAAATAAACAGTTAGCAAAAGTTATTATGGCAAGTTATTGTTTACCAAATAAATACTTGGTCAAATTTGTGGGGTCGCAGTTCTAATCTAACTTAACCCACTTTTCTGGTAACAGTTGGTGTCTGTGGGGAGTCACAGTTCTAACCTAACCTAACCCACTTTTCTGGTAACAGTAGGTGTCTGTGGGGGTCGCAGTTCTAACCTAACCTAACCCACTTTTCTGGTAACAGTTGGTGTCTGTGGGGGGTCACAGTTCTAACCTAACCTAACCCACTTTTCTGGTAACAGTAGGTGTCTGTGGGGGTCGCAGTTCTAACCTAACCTAACCCACTTTTCTGGTAACAGTAGGTGTCTGTGGGGGTCGCAGTTCTAACCTAACCTAACCCACTTTTCTGGTAACAGTTGGTGTCTGTGGGGGGTCACAGTTCTAACCTAACCTAACCCACTTTTCTGGTAACAGTAGGTGTCTGTGGGGCTCGCAGTTCTAACCTAACCTAACCCACTTTTCTGGAAAAAGTTGGTGTCTGTGGGGGGTCACAGTTCTAACCTAACCTAACCCACTTTTCTGGTAACAGTAGGTGTCTGTGGGGGTCCTAACCCACTTTTCTGGTAACAGTTGGTGTCTGTGGGGGGTCACAGTTCTAACCTAACCTAACCCACTTTTCTGGTAACAGTAGGTGTCTGTGGGGGTCGCAGTTCTAACCTAACCCACTTTTCTGGTAACAGTTCGTGTCTGTGGGGGTCGCAGTTCTAACCTAACACACTTTTGTCTTAATAAAACTCGACGCAGTAAAATTATGCGAAATGATAATTTGACCAAATGAATAAAATGCGAAATGAAAACTTGCTAAAGTTTCATTTGGAAAATGAAACTGATGCTATAAGTTTATTGGGAAGTAAAATTTGGCGAAAAATACTTTGGCTAAACGGGGCGGTATCCCATGACTTTTCTTTCTAAGTTATGTACATTTGTGAAGTAATAGTAGCAATACCACTCGCTAACGGTGAAGGAAAACATCGTGAGGAAACCTGGGTGTCTGAGCTATTGACATACCACACAGCGCTTGAAATCGCCAATCCGCGGTGGGCACGCGTGGTGATTAAACCCATACTCTCTCTCTGAGAGAAGGCCTGTGCCCTACAGTGGGACGTGTATAGGTTGCTTATGATTATTGAAATAACGCATTACCTGTTTATTAGCACTGATAAAGTAAATAAAGTTAAAAAGCTAGTTGAAACTTACTATTTTTTGTCGTACAATTGACTATCGAATACTATAGCCGTTGGGAAGCATAAGACGAGATTGGCAGAGGACCGAAAGGGTTCGCACAGCAGTAAAGAGACTTATGCCCAGCAGTGGGTTCCATTCATGTGTTAAATAGATAGATAGACACAATTTAACGCGATCAACTTGTTTTAAAATTGGAATTGAGATATTTATTTATGTTTGTTTTCTGAATAATTGAATAAACGGTTTTCAGGCATTTAGAAATAAATAATATAAAATAATATTGTTTAAATTGTCTCAGTAAGCATCGAGTCGTGTTATGTATTACTCTGCTTGTATTACTTACATAGAGATTTAGTAGTTGTTCAATTTTGACGGCGAGCTGTCCGTCAGCTCTCCTCATAGTGCATCTGCAGAGACAACGTCGCTGTATATGTTGGCATTATTGGTTGGGTCGATGTATGTCTATGTCTATGCTGTTTGCGATATTTTCCAATCCCTGTAATTTTTTTAAAATTATTTAGTCGGTGTGATTATTGCAAAAAGGTTGTTACTTGATATTGTACATCAACCTTTACATGCGTGCAATTATGCAAACAAAGAACTTTGAAACTAAAACGTAAAGTTGATAGAAACTTAACAATATACAAATAGGTACCTACATTTCATTAAATAAAACACTTGAGGTGAGTATTGACTTGTTACCTCCTGGCTTGGTAATGTCAGTCATATTATCTTGATGGCTGGCCGAAATGTTGCGAGTTTCATCTGAAACAGTCTGCAAATTCTACCAAACTAACTACCTACTTACTTTTACTCAAATTACTCTATACTACAATTTAGATAAAGATATAAATAAGAGTATTATTTCGAGAGGGCAAATATGGTAATAATATAACGAATATAAAAAATAAACTAACAATTTTCTATAAAATAATTCTATAAGAAAAACGTAACTACGGAATAACTACCTAAGTAATTAGTAGAAATTTATTTATCTAAATATATGGTTGGTTTCCATCAAGACCCGTAGGCGTTATCTTGTTACATTTCACATGTTCAATGACTTTACTACTTCATCATTCAGTTTTTCATCGATTATATTTAAATTTAAAGACTTATTGAGACTGTAATAGTTACTTGGGGTCAAAGATTGATTATTGTCACACATTCAGAATATTAAAAAAGAGGCTTACCAAGTCCAGAACATTACATTGTTTTCATTATTATTTCTATGGATTTTAAAACTATGTTGGTAGTTTAACTTATTAGTTTGTAGGGTTCCGTATCCAAAGGTAAGAAATTACTAAGACTCTATTGTCCGTCTGTTTGTCTGGTTGTCTGTCTGTCACCAGGCTGTAATTTGAAAGTTGATATTTTCACAGACGATATATTTCTGTAGTCGATATTATAACAACAAATAATAAAAACAGAATAAAATAAATATTAAAGGGGGCTCTCACACAAAAAGCATTATCTAAAGACCTTCACAGCGTCGACGTCACGTCGTTAAATGTCAAACGCTTTGTGTTGGTTTCTATAGATGGCGCTATTCTCAATGTACCTATTAAATCTATCTTGTCTCGATCTTTGTCTAATGTTCTATAGATAATGGTACGGAACCCTTCATGCGCGAGTCCAACTCACACTTGGCCGGTTTTTATTAGGTATTCTACATAGTTTACAAAAAAGGGTATTCATATAACTCACACGTCACTTTTATCCTTAGCCATCTTTGGCTCTCGGTTTTGTAATGACTATGAAAATATTATTTTCTATTTTATATTTCATAACATCCAGCTTTTGTCTACACCTAAACAAAGTGTTAATAGAAATGTGCATAAAAAATTATTCTTTATTCCTAGATTGTGAAATAATTTAAAAAACAGGTCTGACAAAAGCTAAATGAAATGAGATATAGATAAATCATCCAAGTGATTGCTATACTACTTTTTTAGAGTAGAAAATCATTAGACAGGTGATTTTTTTAAGAAACGCCAAGGAGGTACAACCCCTTGCGTTTTTTTTATTGTGGTGTCCCCATTGTACGGGCCTAATCCACCTAGCTACGTAAAAAGCGAATAATAAACATACACACGTTAAATATCTATAATAAATAAATGGGGGGTTTTATAATAAACTTACAAAGTTTAAATACGCAAATTAATTATTTAAAAGAGATGGAAGTAATGGTTGTTTGCGGACCTCAGGAACAGTCAACCCTAACCTACGCCATCCAAAATCCACTGCTGGGCACAGGTTTATTTTCCGCGGTCACACGTCGACAATCTGCTGGACATAAGCCAAATATATATATATATATATTTAATAATACATAATTTATAATATAATAAATATTTATATAACTATAAATAAATGAATAATACAATAATTACAATACGGTTAAGCGTTAATTGGAAAGTAGTCGTGACTTATCAGTGTTTATATTATTACACTCTAATAAGACACTATAACTAAAAATATATACACAAATCCGTATTCTGGAGAAGTACCCCATTGCCACGACCCTGACAAATAACTTGCGCTAAATTAACATTCAATTAACGGCCTTTCATCCACATTCGCTTTTATCATTCTCTCCATACTTACAAACCAACGCAACATTTCTGTCTTAATTCTGGTCACTACTTCATCTTTCAGTCATTCACAACTTTCTCTTATCACACTATTGCGTATCCTGTCATACCACTCGTACACCGTAAAACTGTAAATATGCAGATACTTAATATAGCTTTAGATACATTAATATTTAATTACTTAGATATGTATGTCATTCTTTCTTTTCAGAAAGACCATGAATTGTGATAATATGCATTGTGCAGTTGTGAATATTGTATACACAAATATAAAAATAAACGTATACTGTTTGAATGATACATATTTAAGTGGTTCCCATGTACAAGTTTCCAAATAGAAATGAGAATTACAGCTACAATGTAAATGAATAACACTGAGTATATAGCGATGTTGATGAACAGTATATTGATGTATGAGTTTCTGATAGTGTTGCATAGAATAGATTGGCAAATGAATCCAGTTCAGTATATATAGCATATTGGGGTTGTATTGAATGTATGAATTCGTTAGAAAATGTGTATTTGGTTGTATGTCATACATAGGAATGTCTTGCAAGAACACTCTGAGAGTTCCTATCTCTATGCGTGTCGAAAGGAGGGCACAGAAGCGCCATATTCTATGAATGAATACATGCCGGTGCATGCCCCTGTGACTACTACCTCGAACTGAGTTAGACGAATGAAGGCAAACAATGTGTAGGGGTGTCTCATTCTGTTAAGAAAAACACGGGCAGATTATGTCACCGTCTCCTGTTTCTGCCATGATCCCCACTGACGTATTGTGCCCGTGTTCTTCTTAACAGAATGTGACACCTTACACATAGTTTGCCTTCATTCGCCTAACTTAGCGGAGGGCAGCCACAGGGATCACACATAAAAGGCGTGTATTCATTCACAGAAGAGGCACTCACTGTGCCAAGTCCTAACAGCACGCGTAGGGAGAGGTTCCCATCAGAATATTCTTACACTTGACAGACCTATGATGACCATACACACAAATACCCATTTTAAAACAAAAAGACACAGACAATACTGCCCACTATGATATATATCTGAAAGGAAACAAATGACAATCCATGCTATGAACACAACACAGAAACCACATGCACCCATATACGTTCATCGTATCGCCGTATACTCAGATTATATCCATCGACATTGCAAAAGTAATTTCATTTAAATTCGTACGCTTGTTCCATGTTCCTCACTTGCCTATGACATCATATCAGACGTTATACGCTCAGATTAATACCTGTGAAGACAATATTGTAGGTACGGTGTTGTTGTTATGATAAATACAAAATATATCAATTAGTACATAAACACTAAATATGAACAGTGTCGCCATGTCAGAAAAATTTGGACAGTCTCAATTACCAACTTAAATAGAGGTGAACGGGTACTTATAACAAGGAAGCCGTGAAAACATTACATACATACACACATACATACATAGGCAGAGATGATTAGAGAAGAGCGTTAATGACGACATTGTTTATAAGAGGTATACCTGACGTCAGCCGTTCATTTTGCACTAAAATTTTAACGTCCTCTCTACGCCGCACACGTCCTAATGCAACGTATAATTGGCCGTCACTAAAAACGTCGGATCGCAAATCTATGCCTACTCTACTTATTGTTTGCCCCTGGCTTTTGTGAACGGTCATCGCGTAGCAAACTTGCAACGGAAATTGACGGCGACTCATTTCGATGGGGCTACGAGGTTCGAGAGGAGTTTTAAACAAAATTCGCGGAATATAAAAGTGTTCGAGGTCGCCCGGTTTTCGAACTGTTATCAATCGCGGCGTTGTTGCAACGACTATAACTTTGGTGCCGTTAACTAATCTATCGGAGAAGCTAAGATTACGGATCACCATGCAAACGCATCCGATTTTCAATCTCAGGTCATGGTCTGGCACCCCCGGTTGCTGAACATTATGTAACATATCGGGACCTAAAAAGAAATCGTCCAAGTCATTATCTTCAGAGATTACTGCGTCGGCTGAATAAAAATGTAATACGTCTCCTGGGACGTTCTCAAGAATTTTGTCATTTATTTCTCTGACACTCCTATTGTGAGTGGACAAAATCGCTCTTTGAGCGCACACGTCTGGTTGACCAACTTCACAATGTGGAAAAACAAAGCTGATGAGATCGTCTAGTTCAGTTACGTATGAAATCATTGAAAGATCTATTAAATTTTGAGCTCTAGGTCCAATTTGAACAACTTGGGGGGGAATTTCATTGCTGCCAACTTTTAATAAAAATTGAGCAAATTCCTCATCCTCTTTACTTCTCTGGGACGTTGACAGCGCAAAAGATTTGAGTTTTTGCCAAAGGGGTGATGACTTTACAGAGCCGTTGACAATGTCAGCATCTGTCCAAGCATTTACTACAACCGGTGGAATTTGCCTGAAATCGCCTGCAAAAATTATAACTTTTCCACCAAAAATCTCATCAGTTCTCATTAAATCTCTTAAGGAGCGATCCAACAGATGTATCAAATATTTGTGTGCCATAGGGGCTTCGTCGTAAATAATGACGGACGCATGATAAATTAACTGTCCCCTTTGTGAACCGTTGGTGACATTCCAATGACCGAGATCATCGACGATATTTAGCGGGAAACGGAACATGCTATGGGCGGTTGTACCACCTTCGTAATTTTGAGCGGCTATTCCCGAGCTCGCTGTACATAAAACTACCCCGTTTCGCGAGCTACGTACGTGTGCGGCTATCACATTAAGTAAAAGCGTTTTACCGGTTCCCGCCGGACCATCAACAAAAATGGAAGTCGTATTTTCGACGCGAAATCTATCGTCCGTGATGAGATTATCGACATAATCGAAAACAGCGCGTTGATCGGATGACAAGCGCGGGGTCCACAGTTCTACAAAATCATTAAGGCGGACTTCGGAAAACTCAACCCGTTCCCTATCTAGTTCCGTTGTACCGTCGGCGACGTCAGGTAACCCTTGCTCTACCAAAAAAGTCCCGTGTTTACGTAAGAGTCTATCGATATGAATGAGACTGAGCTCGTATGCTCTTTCATGGTTGTCCGGTAACCGCTCAAGAAAGTCTTCGCATAGTTGGTTTTTAAATTTTTCCCACAAAAGCGCGACGGGAGCACCGTTTACGGCCAATAGCACCAAAAACCGACGCAAACGCGGCCCGGTAAGGAAACCGGCAGCTTCCAACAAAGCTGTTTCGTATTCGATTTCATCATCTGCCATACCTACTGCTTTTGCGGCTTCCTGGAAAGTGTTACAATTTGGCCCACCGAGAATTAATAGATCGCGATAGTTACGACAGGGGTACGAAGCGAGAAGGAGACGCAAATAAAATTGTTCACCTCTATTTGGCGCGACCCAAAACAAACGCGTAACCATTTCCCCTCTTTGTCTTTTAGTCACGAACCGATTGCCCATTTGATGAATTTGAACAGTTTTTGTTTTCGGCCGCCGCGTGTGAACTAAATACCGTTCGTAAAAATCTAAATAAGTCAGATTTTCAAATTCCTCTCCGAGAGGACGATTAAAATAAATTAACAAATCTGACGACGCGTTTTCGACAGTTTGGGTTTCCGTACCCGGTTTGAAAATGACCGTTTGGTGTCCTTCGAGATGGACCGCGAGTTGTTTGACATTGGGTTCGCGAGCAGTTAAATCGAACTCTAAGACTCTCCACGCCGCGTCGCACGAACCAATGTACCGTTTTGTCACATACTGTTCTACTTCGTTATTTTTAAGTTCCTCGGGCACGATAGCAACTCTGGCTTCGTCTGGTCCCTTGGTCATATATTTGAAAAGATATTTTACGATTTTACGGGCAGAAGAAACCTCCAAGTTAAGGTGGCAGTCGTATTTCAGAAGAAGGGCTGCATTGTATGGAACTACCCACAAATCTGAGACGGTTACATCGCGATTGCGATATTTAATGGTACCAGTATTATTCCCATCGCGGCGTAAATGAATAAACCCCTTACTGTCAGAGTGCGTCGTATCGGTCTCGCGTTTAGGGAAAAATTTTGAGCATTTTTGTTTTTCGCGGTCCCAACATGGCAGGTCCGTTCTCCCGTGAGATGGACCGCACGGGCCATGAATCATGTGTTCTAGAACACTCTTACGGAGTCTACCACCGGCTTCTTCAGGAGAAGGAATATCGGCGCGAACAAATTTGTCAATATCAATGTTTTGCACGGGGCCTCCACCTTCTACTCTAAAGCAAATGTGGGCATGAGGGAGACCGCGTTTCTGAAATTCTATTACATGCATAATATACATACACTTCCCAAACCATGCCCCAGAGCGAAGATCGCGTAATAATTGAGCTAATTTTAAATTGAAAACTCTCGCGCATACAAGCGGCGATGCATGTTGGCCCCGAGGAAGCGATTCCTTAATCTCAACCCACTTGGGGTTACATGTTACAGTTAGGAAAAAAGATGGAGTACCCAATCTATTGACAACGGCAATGGCGTCCATATACTTGACTTTCATGTAGCGCGGGCTACCGGTAAAAGAGCATGGCAAATAAATTTTACCCGGAATGACACCGCCCTCGCCTTGAACTGTTTCATCATTAGCAACGGTTCGCGCTGCTAAACTATTTTCTACTTCTGGCAGCGGTGCCGAACGAAGAACCGAATCAGAGTTTCGATTCTGCGTTCTAGAAACGAAACGTAACCGTTCCTCCTCGATTCTACAATACATATCAACCAGCCATTCTTCTGAAAGCCGACCGAGTTGTGAAAATCGCGGTTCTGAAAGTAGCAAGCACCGAGTGTACTTGAGTTGAGATAATTTTGCACCCTTGTTATCTACTTTACCTATCTCCCAGCCCGGATTCCCATGTGGATACAATAGCGGATATTGAAATGGTTCATAAAGTATATGAAAAACATCTATGGTGTGTGGTTTTTCACCCCCGATTTTCCAAATGGCAATATGACGCGGAATAAAACCTTCGCGTTCTGTACTTATGATAGCGGCAACTTCTCGACCTAACGGGGTATCACCCAAAATGTTACCATGGGTGCGACGCGACGTGGATTCAAAAATCAAGTGCGCGTCATCTGATGTTTCCCGATTTAACCTTTTAAAGCAATCAATGTACGGATTGACTTCATGCATGAAATGCGTTATTAACCTACATACGTCCCGATCGAGTTTTAGATCCGCCGCCAAGCGAGCGCGTTCCTCACTATCGTCGATATACATACCGATGGGATTTGTCGAATCTTTATACGATAAATCAAATACGCGGTGATAAACGCGGCCTTGAATTTTCAAGAAATATATACCCGTGTCTTGGTGTTGAAAACCGTGAGTTACTCCTAACGCACTAAACGCAAACAAGTTATTGAATGCTCGGGGATGTTTTACGAAATTTGGATGCGTGTAAAAGTCTTCCGTTAACGGCGGAAGGTTTTGAACGTTGTTCGCGCCGGCCCCGCAGCACCATTTTAATCTAGTCTTTTCTTCGTTAAACAACGGCGCGTTACAATTTTGACATTTTATGACATCGGCTGCCAGCAAAGAGGATTTTTTTAGGCTGAATAACTGAACCGGGTTTAAATCGTCATCTTTTCTCGCGCCAATCAAAGTTGACATTGACCGTAACGCGGGTTCTACGTTTCTATTACGCGAATCGAAAGTTGCGCGTGTAGTTTGTATAACCTCGGGATTATTTTCCATGTAACACTGCATGGCGGCCCTGTGTACTTCCGGATGACTCTGACTATATCGATCTACGGCGGCCCTATTTATTTCAGGATGTTCCTGTGTATATTTTTTTACGGCAGCCCTATTTACTTCGGGATTAACTTTTGTGTATCGATCCACGGCGGCCCTGTGTACTTGTGGCTTTTGTTCGATATAACGACCTACGGCTTTTTTATTTACATCCGGGTTGTTCTTTTTATATTTCTTTGCGGCATTATCGCGCGGATCATTACAAAGCGGCTTCATCCCACGTTTTCTAAGATTGACAACTTTTATTGGGTTTGGATTAGTTGGTAGTTCATGTGAGCTTTCACCGGCGTTGTGCTCTTCTGAAAAGTTTGTCACGCGTAATTTATGAACAGCATACTGTTCGTTAAAATCGTTGTTGTGCCTTATACACAGTAATTTCACTAACGTTTCAAGATTATCGCACAAAAAGAGACGTGCTAGACCAGAACCAGTCGTAATACCGTGCTCATCTACCGAATGACTATTGAATAAATAATATTGGTTACCGCACTTCCAAAAACTGAAAGTATAAGCCATTGCGGTGAACAATCCCGAATCTGTTTGTTCATTAAAATTTTCAGAGTTGAAAAGTTCGTTTAAATTTGCTTTTAATTCATTTACGCGGTCATCGTAAGTGGATGTCGTGGGATATAAGCCATTAAATTGCCAGTCTTCTGACATATTCGCGACGCAATTATTAATTTTTACGCAGGTTGGTAATTCAGACGGTTCTATCGTTCGGGGGTCTTCTACTGGGAATATTTCCTGAAAGAGTAAATATCCTGCAGACAGAATGTTGTCTATTTCAGCCGTCGTGAAAGGTGCCCTCCCTTTAATTACTGAAAAACACGCAGCTGTTGCTGACATAGCGACACACGAAACCGAACCACCCCGAGGAAATTTCCCATTACTTTGACACATGGT
Source organism: Yponomeuta cagnagella (assembly GCA_947310995.1). NCBI lineage: Eukaryota > Metazoa > Arthropoda > Insecta > Lepidoptera > Yponomeutidae > Yponomeuta > Yponomeuta cagnagella. The sequence goes on along the minus strand of OX371270.1, from coordinate 15,696,484 downwards.
ACCTGAGGCCACACAATCAACTTCTACAGATACGACCATCTCTGCACTTACCTTGGCAGATGTAGAAGGGCGCCCAGTGCGCTTGACTTTCGCAGGCCGTCCACGTCGCGCACCCTCGGTAGAGGTCTTCTTTGCAGGCATACTGAAAGTAGTTATAAGTACCAAACAATCCATCAATCAGTTAAACAAAAAAAAACAATCAAACAAATTGAGACATAATCAACCAAATCAACAACCAACCAACAACCAAACAATTAATCAATAAATAAAAATAAAATTGAAACATTATTTAAAAAAAATTATTGCATTTAAACACAGTTTTGCACATAGGCGAGCTTAATGCTACTTAGCATTGCACATTTCATAATAAGTAACTCTCTGTTAGGAGGAATTTAAGATGTTTTTTTATGTAGCCTATACATACATGCCACTGCAGGGCACAGGCCTTTTTTCAGAAAGGGTATGGGCTTCATTACCGTGCATTCATTGGGCAATTTCAAGCACTGAGTTGTGTGAACATCTCGGACACTCATGTTTCCTGACGATATTTTCTTTTGAAGAAGAAAGAAGTACAAAAACATATCACATCACAGAGACATGTATATATAACAAGTGATTAAAGGCAAACAAAATAATTAAACAAAAAAAGACATAATATCTATATACCAAAACAATAAGGGACCCAGGGTATGTCTATGCAATGACCTCGAGGTCAGTATATGCTGCATACCTATAGGCTTCATAATATTTATTTTCCAATAAAACTATGTTATGTTAATGAACAAATTTGTGTTCTCTGTATAGTGAACATTAAATTTATTATTAGACCAATGTGTTATTTTTGAACCACGATATTGCCTTTATCTTTAACCTGTTCCTTTGTAATTTGGAAGATAAATATACGGTACTACACAATAGCTTAGTTTTAAAAATAGAGCACAACATTGTGATATTTTTTTCTAATTTTTTTTTTAATAGATTTTATCTGTCCAATTACTGTTGGTCACATCTAATTTAATGGTACATTGATGATATTTATTTATTTATACATCAATCTCTGTGAGTAAACATCATGTTCTTGCTAATAGTAAATGCAATACTAAAATAATTAAAGTGTCATCATAAGAAAATTGTACATAGAAGACCTCCTAACCTAATCAAGTTTGGAATTAGAAATAAAGCAGTAAGGGGATATAATATAATAAACAGAAATAACTGGCAATTTCCTGAAAGAAATCACTTCATCGGTAGTAATTAACAGTTAATATTTGTCATAAACCATGAGGGAGGCCTATGTCCTGCAGTGGGCGTCAAAGAGCTGATGATGATGATGATGATGATGATTTTTCATAAGTGACATGGAGAAACTTTAGAACTTTACTCATTACTCCTGATTAGACTAATCTGCTAATAATTAATAGGTATTGGCTGTGGGTCAGTATACACAGGTTAATAGTGGTGCGATTAATAGAACGCTTGCCCCAAAAGGCTGTAGGTTTGCAACCCGGCATGGGTGGACATGAATGACTTTACTTTTTCAGTTATGTTATAGCAATACTTTCGCTATAAAGAAAAACATCCTAAGGTAATTTGAGTGCCTGAGGTATTTCTACTGAACGCTTGAAATCACCAATACTGGACATGCACATTGCACACTATACTCTCTCTCTGAGAAGCTTATGCCCTATAAATAAGGAGACATATATAGGCTTTACATATTATTGTTCATTATAATAGTGATTAATAATACACACACAAATTAACCTACTTAATAATATTTATAAGCATTATCATGCATTTTCATTCAAAAGAGACACTCACTGCATACATTTATTTATTTATTTGTCCATCCATTTATTTATAATTTGGTGCTGATGCAAAGAACACAATGAGATACAGTAAAGCTTAAAACAGCTTTGATGTTCATTAAGTAAACATTTTGTTTTATAATGAGAATGAGTTAATATTATTCTCAATGTATAATGAATGATTTTCTTTTATTTTGTATTTGCAGTCAAGCAATGACCTGGACATTCTGTCAACAGTACTTACTATTACTTACTTAGTGTTAAACCAACTTACTCATGACTTGCAAGTTTGGTTTGTTTGTATAGATTATACCTGATGAACCAAAACCTAAATGATGGAACTTTGTTAAAAATTAACTTTTTTCTTGTTCTTCTTCAATCTATATAGCCATCCAATAGTGAGTGTAGGTCTCTTGTAATGCATGTACTTAAGAACCCCCCCCGACTTATTCACCAACCAACTTTACTGACCAATCTTAATTGAAATTAATTTTCGTGTAGCTGGTAAAAAGTTACTTAGAAAGAATATTCTTTAATGCATGTACACCAGGAATATGAATGAATACCTATACCTATAACGTTTAGTCTTGGTAGGTACTCGACTTCCACGAGTACCAACACTAAACGTTTATTTAGATTTTCGTGCTGTTGAGAAAGTTTAGGTACATACTTAGCATACAGGTACCTGACTAACAATGAAGTTAAGAGACAGTTGGCAATAGAACGACAGTTTGAGACGCTATGTAGGTAGGTACCTACCTAAAGTTTCTGTAAGAAATTAGGTATCTAACATTTCTTGATTAAAATGCAATAGCTAGATAGATAAATGTGCAGTTTACTTACTCTGTAATCACAATCACACAAATGGGCTTTTTAATTTTAAAACGTAGTAACTCAGTTCCGTGTTCTGTCGCAAGGACCGGACGAAGAAAGAAGGACGCGTTCCTTCAACTTTGGCGGGGTATAGCGTTGGGAATTTGTGTTGCCAGAATCGCCGTAAAATATACCCCTAAAATTTAGGGGTACATATACAATACTAAATAATTTCGGGCCTAAATTATTGTACAGTAATCGTTACCTTCACTTTATAACCATATGAAAAGACGCAGCATTGTGTTTGTTTTCCATATTTGTAACATAAAATAAAAAATATAAAAAAACCACAACCTTAGCCGATATTTTTTCAATTTAACGCTTGTAATCTCATACACACTTATTTAGTAAAATTAGCTCAATCAGCTGAAAAGAAAGCTGTTTGAATATCTATAGCTCATGTTAATTTAAATAGTTTCGTTATTATTCTATACGTGTAATATCCTTACGTATATAACAGTTTTGTTAAGATTTAGATGCATGCTGAGACATCCTATAAGTGGGTGAGCAATTACCATGTTACGTGTTTTTTTTTTCTTTTTGTGAATGTGTTGTTGTATTGCCTGTTGGTTGTCCTAAATAAATAAATAAATAAATCAGTTTTAAAAATATAAGAACGTCTTTTATTTAAAATAAGGTCATTTAACACATATTATGATATTCATCGAACTTTTACAGCATCACGTTCAACAAAATAAAATTCTATCGAAACTTAAAAACACGTTTAAACAAAAAGTTATAATCTGCGATCAAGTCACCGATAAACTGGGAAACGAAATCTATACCAATCTAACAAGTCGAACCTAAAAAAACCGGCTTAGTTCGTGTCGGGCCACGTGCAGTGTAAGGTCCCGTAGAAAGAGAGGGTTTTAACTGCATTATAAATGTAACAACTTCATCAACGTAATATTCAATGGATTTTGTATGAAGTTTTCCTTTTATAAGTTGGTCGTCTATTACTACATAATTAACTTGTAAAGCCTACTTAGCCGTGATAGTTTTCTTTTTAAGTTCATTGACCACTACCCTAAATTTTTTCGCGTTTCTAAAATCAACCATTGAACCAGGCGGGGGGGCCAGATACCCTACTCAGATCTAAATTTGCGCTCTAAAGCGTAATATTTCGCAAACGGAACCCTAAATAAAAAATTATATTTCTACATCCGCAATATTTTAATACTAAAACGACCAATCCAACTATACCTCACCTTATGCTGTAGATGGGAAAAAAATTGCACCCCTAATTTAGGTTGGTAGGGGGTACCGTAAAGAAAAATTTTGGTAAGATTTTATTTGGCATGATTAATAATATATATTATGTCTATGCCAAATTTCAGCTTTCTTGTACTAATTGTTTGAGCTAGGCCGCGGACAAACAGATGGACAGACATACGGACGGACATAGTGAAACTATAAGGATTCCTTGTTGACTGTGGAACCCTAAAAAAGCGCTGATTACAATATTTGGTTGCCATTGTACCTTCCATGATAACCTAAATGGCGATAAATTACCTCACCTGGCAACATTGGTGCCATCATTCTCAACAGTTGGTAGATTTGATTTTCTGAGCTGTAATTGGACGGATACAGAACGGATACGGATATACTTTACTCAATATATGGTTGCGTTCAAAAATTTGAATACTGATGTGTGTCCACGAGAAAATATACAATGCGATCGTGTAAAATAATAGTGTTTTTTTACACTCGAGTTTGAACGAATTAATTTCTGAATTCATTATAGATATTTTTAAATGAAATAATATTATGCTATTTACATTTTTTCAGAATGTGAAAAGGATGATTGTGGAATCAGATTAAATTTATTTTATAATTAATGATGACTTACTATAACAGTTAAATGTACATTGCAAAGTCGTTTATTCTACAGGTTAACAAATATGAAGACTGGACTACGCAATGTACAGCGAATTGTTATAATAAACTATGTGTGGAGAACTTGCGCAGTATAAGCCTTTTAACACATTTTGTTTTCTGGTGTGTACAATAAAGTGTTTTAATCTAATCTAATCTAAAAATGTCAATCGTTGTATCTATTTATCACAAATGTTATCTAAGGGAATATAAACCTTGTAGGTAATTACCTATAAAATAGGTAATTCCTGTCATTCATCTTCATTCTATGATTTGCTCAAAATTTATAATATGGGTTGATATTTGCTGAATTCATGAATGAACGATCAAGGACGAGAAATCAAACAATTTGATAGTTATTATTGTTTTACCGAGTTTAACGATTTCTATATAAAGAAATCGTTGTCACATTGCGGCCGTGTTCAACAAAATACCTGGCACGTAGGAACGTATACCAACCTACTTATGGTTTCGGCTCGGACGGAGCTTTGGCCTTGGACACACAGAAAGGACGCGACGTCTTTCGAATTCACTTTCATACAAAATTATGATTGTACCTACTGAAGGGACGGACGGGACGAAGCCCACAAGTCCACACAGAACAGACGGGGCGAGGGCGCGAACTCTATACAACGCGTCGCGTCTTTTCCGGGCCCTCGCCTCACGTCCTCTCCTCTGTGTGTCGTAAACTCCGATTATTCAGCTTTCGACGCGTTATAGGTAGGTACATAAAGCTTTTTGATTTGGTTGTGTTCAGCAACCAACTGAAGAATTACAATACAATACAATGCGTACATTTTATGCACACTAAGAAAAAAAGTAATAATAAGGCTAATTCAGATGTCAGGTGATAATGGTCAAACAAGTGGATCGTCGAGAAATCATATCAATAAACTTCAATTATACATAGATATATACCTAGGTACATAAATTGATCCCTTTAACAATGCTCGTCATTAAAAATAAGAAATGTTACATAAAAATTAAAATATCTAGGTATTATTATTAATAATATTGGGAGAAACCATTGAAATTACATTCATAAATACATAAACTTACGCCTGTATCCCAGAGGGGTAGGCAGAGAATACTGCCACTTGCAACGAAATTAGATTTTTTAAATTAAAAGCTTTTATCGAGTTGGTCCTTCGAGCCGGAAAAAACGGGACTTAGTTTCTTAACCGAAAATGGCGTGCCGAAAAAAAGGCCGCTTTAAAATTTGATCGAAATCGGCCGGTAAACAAAAGAGTTGGCCCATTCCCCTAAGAGAAGGCGTTCGAAATTCAAAAATCGGCTTCATAGGATGGCTGTAATTCATACATTTCCTACAACTTTTTCATACATCATTTTCCTCTAGCTATTGTCATTTCGGAGAAAACGTATGGATGAATCAGTGAGTGAGTATACCGGATTGTAGCTTTATATATATATAATGGAGCCGGTCATTGACCTCTACCTGTGGCCTCTACAAGCGGAGGGCCTCTATGAAGAAATCGATTTTCAGTACAAAATTTCAATACAAAATTGGCTCTTATCAATCGTCTATAACTCGGCCGTTAACACGAAATTTCAGAATGTTAGATTTTTCTCATGGACCTGAACATCTCAGTAACACGATGCCACACACAGCTCAGCAATTTTTTTGGCCTTTGGCCTCCACCGATGGTACTAAAAAAGGGCGGATTTCTATGGAAAAGTCGATTTTCAGTAAAATATTTTCTAATAAAGTGTCTAATTTTCAAACTCTAATGAGTCGGTGGCCAACTCGAACGGTCGAGTGTCTCGGCAGCATGCCCCCGCCTCCAGCTAAGCAATAGTTTCGGCCTTTGGCCTCCACCGATGGTACTAAAAAAGGGCGGATTTCTATGGAAAAGTCGATTTTCAGTAAAATATTTTCTAATAAAGTGTCTAATTTTCAAACTCTAATGAGTCGGTGGCCAACTCGAACGGTCGAGTGTCTCGGCAGCATGCCCCCGCCTCCAGCTAAGCAATGGTTTCGGCCTTTGGCCTCCACCGATGGTACTAAAAAAGGCGGATTTCTATGGAAAAGTCGATTTTCAGTACAATATTTTCTAATAAAGTATCTAATTTTCAAACTTTAATGAGTCGGTGGCCAACTCGAACGGTCGAGTGTCTCGGCAGCGTGCCCCCGCCTCCGGCTAAGCAATAGTTTCGGCCTTTGGCCTCCACCGATGGTACTAAAAAAAGGCGGATTTCTATGGAAAAGTCGATTTTCAGTAAAATATTTTCTAATAAAGTGTCTAATTTTCAAACTCTAATGAGTCGGTGGCCAACTCGAACGGTCGAGTGTCTCGGCAGCATGCCCCCGCCCCCAGCTAAGCAATGGTTTCGGCCTTTGGCCTCCACCGATGGTACTAAAAAAAGGCGGATTTCTATGGAAAAGTCGATTTTCAGTAAAATATTTTCTAATAAAGTGTCTAATTTTCAAACTCTAATGAGTCGGTGGCCAACTCGAACGGTCGAGTGTCTCGGCAGCATGCCCCCGCCTCCAGCTAAGCAATGGTTTCGGCCTTTGGCCTCCACCGATGGTACTAAAAAAGGCGGATTTCTATGGAAAAGTCGATTTTCAGTACAATATTTTCTAATAAAGTATCTAATTTTCAAACTTTAATGAGTCGGTGGCCAACTCGAACGGTCGAGTGTCTCGGCAGCGTGCCCCCGCCTCCGGCTAAGCAATAGTTTCGGCCTTTGGCCTCCACCGATGGTACTAAAAAAAGGCGGATTTCTATGGAAAAGTCGATTTTCAGTAAAATATTTTCTAATAAAGTGTCTAATTTTCAAACTCTAATGAGTCGGTGGCCAACTCGAACGGTCGAGTGTCTCGGCAGCATGCCCCCGCCCCCAGCTAAGCAATGGTTTCGGCCTTTGGCCTCCACCGATGGTACTAAAAAAAGGCGGATTTCTATGGAAAAGTCGATTTTCAGTAAAATATTTTCTAATAAAGTGTCTAATTTTCAAACTCTAATGAGTCGGTGGCCAACTCGAACGGTCGAGTGTCTCGGCAGCATGCCCCCGCCTCCAGCTAAGCAATGGTTTCGGCCTTTGGCCTCCACCGATGGTACTAAAAAAGGCGGATTTCTATGGAAAAGTCGATTTTCAGTACAATATTTTCTAATAAAGTATCTAATTTTCAAACTTTAATGAGTCGGTGGCCAACTCGAACGGTCGAGTGTCTCGGCAGCGTGCCCCCGCCTCCGGCTAAGCAATAGTTTCGGCCTTTGGCCTCCACCGATGGTACTAAAAAAAGGCGGATTTCTATGGAAAAGTCGATTTTCAGTAAAATATTTTCTAATAAAGTGTCTAATTTTCAAACTCTAATGAGTCGGTGGCCAACTCGAACGGTCGAGTGTCTCGGCAGCATGCCCCCGCCCCCAGCTAAGCAATGGTTTCGGCCTTTGGCCTCCACCGATGGTACTAAAAAAAGGCGGATTTCTATGGAAAAGTCGATTTTCAGTAAAATATTTTCTAATAAAGTGTCTAATTTTCAAACTCTAATGAGTCGGTGGCCAACTCGAACGGTCGAGTGTCTCGGCAGCATGCCCCCGCCCCCAGCTAAGCAATGGTTTCGGCCTTTGGCCTCCACCGATGGTACTAAAAAAAGGCGGATTTCTATGGAAAAGTCGATTTTCAGTAAAATATTTTCTAATAAAGTGTCTAATTTTCAAACTTTAATGAGTCGGTGGCCAACTCGAACGGTCGAGTGTCTCGGCAGCGTGCCCCCGTCCCCAGCTAAGCAATGGTTTCGGCCTTTGGCCTCCACCGATGGTACTAAAAAAAGGCGGATTTCTATGGAAAAGTCGATTTTCAGTAAAATATTTTCTAATAAAGTGTCTAATTTTCAAACTCTAATGAGTCGGTGGCCAACTCGAACGGTCGAGTGTCTCGGCAGCATGCCCCCGCCTCCAGCTAAGCAATAGTTTCGGCCTTTGGCCTCCACCGATGGTACTAAAAAAGGCGGATTTCTATGGAAAAGTCGATTTTCAGTACAAATTCTCCATACAAAATTTTCTCATTTTCAATCGTCGATATCTCAGCCGCCATCTTGAAATGTCAAAATGTCCGATTTTTCTCATATACCTGGGTTCTTTGACAACCCGATGCCGTTTAGAGCACGTCTCCAGCATGTGCCCAGTTGGCTGCCGACTTTTTTGCGCAGAGGTCGATTTTTTGGGCGGCCATATTCTCGGCCCTATTTTGAATTTCGAACGACCGATAGGGGAACCGAAAATGGCGTGCCGAAAAAAAGGCCGCTTTAAAATTTGATCGAAATCGGCCGGTAAACAAAAGAGTTGGCCCATTCCCCTAAGAGAAGGCGTTCGAAATTCAAAAATCGGCTTCATAGGATGGCTGTAATTCATACATTTCCTACAACTTTTTCATACATCATTTTCCTCTAGCTATTGTCATTTCGGAGAAAACGTATGGATGAATCAGTGAGTGAGTATACCGGATTGTAGCTTTATATATATATAATATAATATAATGGAGCCGGTCATTGACCTCTACCTGTGGCCTCTACAAGCGGAGGGCCTCTATGAAGAAATCGATTTTCAGTACAAAATTTCAATACAAAATTGGCTCTTATCAATCGTCTATAACTCGGCCGTTAACACGAAATTTCAGAATGTTAGATTTTTCTCATGGACCTGAACATCTCAGTAACACGATGCCACACACAGCTCAGCAATTTTTTTGGCCTTTGGCCTCCACCGATGGTACTAAAAAAGGGCGGATTTCTATGGAAAAGTCGATTTTCAGTAAAATATTTTCTAATAAAGTGTCTAATTTTCAAACTCTAATGAGTCGGTGGCCAACTCGAACGGTCGAGTGTCTCGGCAGCATGCCCCCGCCTCCAGCTAAGCAATAGTTTCGGCCTTTGGCCTCCACCGATGGTACTAAAAAAGGGCGGATTTCTATGGAAAAGTCGATTTTCAGTAAAATATTTTCTAATAAAGTGTCTAATTTTCAAACTCTAATGAGTCGGTGGCCAACTCGAACGGTCGAGTGTCTCGGCAGCATGCCCCCGCCTCCAGCTAAGCAATGGTTTCGGCCTTTGGCCTCCACCGATGGTACTAAAAAAGGCGGATTTCTATGGAAAAGTCGATTTTCAGTACAATATTTTCTAATAAAGTATCTAATTTTCAAACTTTAATGAGTCGGTGGCCAACTCGAACGGTCGAGTGTCTCGGCAGCGTGCCCCCGCCTCCGGCTAAGCAATAGTTTCGGCCTTTGGCCTCCACCGATGGTACTAAAAAAAGGCGGATTTCTATGGAAAAGTCGATTTTCAGTAAAATATTTTCTAATAAAGTGTCTAATTTTCAAACTCTAATGAGTCGGTGGCCAACTCGAACGGTCGAGTGTCTCGGCAGCATGCCCCCGCCCCCAGCTAAGCAATGGTTTCGGCCTTTGGCCTCCACCGATGGTACTAAAAAAAGGCGGATTTCTATGGAAAAGTCGATTTTCAGTAAAATATTTTCTAATAAAGTGTCTAATTTTCAAACTCTAATGAGTCGGTGGCCAACTCGAACGGTCGAGTGTCTCGGCAGCATGCCCCCGCCTCCAGCTAAGCAATGGTTTCGGCCTTTGGCCTCCACCGATGGTACTAAAAAAGGCGGATTTCTATGGAAAAGTCGATTTTCAGTACAATATTTTCTAATAAAGTATCTAATTTTCAAACTTTAATGAGTCGGTGGCCAACTCGAACGGTCGAGTGTCTCGGCAGCGTGCCCCCGCCTCCGGCTAAGCAATAGTTTCGGCCTTTGGCCTCCACCGATGGTACTAAAAAAAGGCGGATTTCTATGGAAAAGTCGATTTTCAGTAAAATATTTTCTAATAAAGTGTCTAATTTTCAAACTCTAATGAGTCGGTGGCCAACTCGAACGGTCGAGTGTCTCGGCAGCATGCCCCCGCCCCCAGCTAAGCAATGGTTTCGGCCTTTGGCCTCCACCGATGGTACTAAAAAAAGGCGGATTTCTATGGAAAAGTCGATTTTCAGTAAAATATTTTCTAATAAAGTGTCTAATTTTCAAACTCTAATGAGTCGGTGGCCAACTCGAACGGTCGAGTGTCTCGGCAGCATGCCCCCGCCTCCAGCTAAGCAATGGTTTCGGCCTTTGGCCTCCACCGATGGTACTAAAAAAGGCGGATTTCTATGGAAAAGTCGATTTTCAGTACAATATTTTCTAATAAAGTATCTAATTTTCAAACTTTAATGAGTCGGTGGCCAACTCGAACGGTCGAGTGTCTCGGCAGCGTGCCCCCGCCTCCGGCTAAGCAATAGTTTCGGCCTTTGGCCTCCACCGATGGTACTAAAAAAAGGCGGATTTCTATGGAAAAGTCGATTTTCAGTAAAATATTTTCTAATAAAGTGTCTAATTTTCAAACTCTAATGAGTCGGTGGCCAACTCGAACGGTCGAGTGTCTCGGCAGCATGCCCCCGCCCCCAGCTAAGCAATGGTTTCGGCCTTTGGCCTCCACCGATGGTACTAAAAAAAGGCGGATTTCTATGGAAAAGTCGATTTTCAGTAAAATATTTTCTAATAAAGTGTCTAATTTTCAAACTCTAATGAGTCGGTGGCCAACTCGAACGGTCGAGTGTCTCGGCAGCATGCCCCCGCCCCCAGCTAAGCAATGGTTTCGGCCTTTGGCCTCCACCGATGGTACTAAAAAAAGGCGGATTTCTATGGAAAAGTCGATTTTCAGTAAAATATTTTCTAATAAAGTGTCTAATTTTCAAACTTTAATGAGTCGGTGGCCAACTCGAACGGTCGAGTGTCTCGGCAGCGTGCCCCCGTCCCCAGCTAAGCAATGGTTTCGGCCTTTGGCCTCCACCGATGGTACTAAAAAAAGGCGGATTTCTATGGAAAAGTCGATTTTCAGTAAAATATTTTCTAATAAAGTGTCTAATTTTCAAACTCTAATGAGTCGGTGGCCAACTCGAACGGTCGAGTGTCTCGGCAGCATGCCCCCGCCTCCAGCTAAGCAATAGTTTCGGCCTTTGGCCTCCACCGATGGTACTAAAAAAGGCGGATTTCTATGGAAAAGTCGATTTTCAGTACAAATTCTCCATACAAAATTTTCTCATTTTCAATCGTCGATATCTCAGCCGCCATCTTGAAATGTCAAAATGTCCGATTTTTCTCATATACCTGGGTTCTTTGACAACCCGATGCCGTTTAGAGCACGTCTCCAGCATGTGCCCAGTTGGCTGCCGACTTTTTTGCGCAGAGGTCGATTTTTTGGGCGGCCATATTCTCGGCCCTATTTTGAATTTCGAACGACCGATAGGGGAACCGAAAATGGCGTGCCGAAAAAAAGGCCGCTTTAAAATTTGATCGAAATCGGCCGGTAAACAAAAGAGTTGGCCCATTCCCCTAAGAGAAGGCGTTCGAAATTCAAAAATCGGCTTCATAGGATGGCTGTAATTCATACATTTCCTACAACTTTTTCATACATCATTTTCCTCTAGCTATTGTCATTTCGGAGAAAACGTATGGATGAATCAGTGAGTGAGTATACCGGATTGTAGCTTTATATATATATAATATAATATAATGGAGCCGGTCATTGACCTCTACCTGTGGCCTCTACAAGCGGAGGGCCTCTATGAAGAAATCGATTTTCAGTACAAAATTTCAATACAAAATTGGCTCTTATCAATCGTCTATAACTCGGCCGTTAACACGAAATTTCAGAATGTTAGATTTTTCTCATGGACCTGAACATCTCAGTAACACGATGCCACACACAGCTCAGCAATTTTTTTGGCCTTTGGCCTCCACCGATGGTACTAAAAAAGGGCGGATTTCTATGGAAAAGTCGATTTTCAGTAAAATATTTTCTAATAAAGTGTCTAATTTTCAAACTCTAATGAGTCGGTGGCCAACTCGAACGGTCGAGTGTCTCGGCAGCATGCCCCCGCCTCCAGCTAAGCAATAGTTTCGGCCTTTGGCCTCCACCGATGGTACTAAAAAAGGGCGGATTTCTATGGAAAAGTCGATTTTCAGTAAAATATTTTCTAATAAAGTGTCTAATTTTCAAACTCTAATGAGTCGGTGGCCAACTCGAACGGTCGAGTGTCTCGGCAGCATGCCCCCGCCTCCAGCTAAGCAATGGTTTCGGCCTTTGGCCTCCACCGATGGTACTAAAAAAGGCGGATTTCTATGGAAAAGTCGATTTTCAGTACAATATTTTCTAATAAAGTATCTAATTTTCAAACTTTAATGAGTCGGTGGCCAACTCGAACGGTCGAGTGTCTCGGCAGCGTGCCCCCGCCTCCGGCTAAGCAATAGTTTCGGCCTTTGGCCTCCACCGATGGTACTAAAAAAAGGCGGATTTCTATGGAAAAGTCGATTTTCAGTAAAATATTTTCTAATAAAGTGTCTAATTTTCAAACTCTAATGAGTCGGTGGCCAACTCGAACGGTCGAGTGTCTCGGCAGCATGCCCCCGCCCCCAGCTAAGCAATGGTTTCGGCCTTTGGCCTCCACCGATGGTACTAAAAAAAGGCGGATTTCTATGGAAAAGTCGATTTTCAGTAAAATATTTTCTAATAAAGTGTCTAATTTTCAAACTCTAATGAGTCGGTGGCCAACTCGAACGGTCGAGTGTCTCGGCAGCATGCCCCCGCCTCCAGCTAAGCAATGGTTTCGGCCTTTGGCCTCCACCGATGGTACTAAAAAAGGCGGATTTCTATGGAAAAGTCGATTTTCAGTACAATATTTTCTAATAAAGTATCTAATTTTCAAACTTTAATGAGTCGGTGGCCAACTCGAACGGTCGAGTGTCTCGGCAGCGTGCCCCCGCCTCCGGCTAAGCAATAGTTTCGGCCTTTGGCCTCCACCGATGGTACTAAAAAAAGGCGGATTTCTATGGAAAAGTCGATTTTCAGTAAAATATTTTCTAATAAAGTGTCTAATTTTCAAACTCTAATGAGTCGGTGGCCAACTCGAACGGTCGAGTGTCTCGGCAGCATGCCCCCGCCCCCAGCTAAGCAATGGTTTCGGCCTTTGGCCTCCACCGATGGTACTAAAAAAAGGCGGATTTCTATGGAAAAGTCGATTTTCAGTAAAATATTTTCTAATAAAGTGTCTAATTTTCAAACTCTAATGAGTCGGTGGCCAACTCGAACGGTCGAGTGTCTCGGCAGCATGCCCCCGCCTCCAGCTAAGCAATGGTTTCGGCCTTTGGCCTCCACCGATGGTACTAAAAAAGGCGGATTTCTATGGAAAAGTCGATTTTCAGTACAATATTTTCTAATAAAGTATCTAATTTTCAAACTTTAATGAGTCGGTGGCCAACTCGAACGGTCGAGTGTCTCGGCAGCGTGCCCCCGCCTCCGGCTAAGCAATAGTTTCGGCCTTTGGCCTCCACCGATGGTACTAAAAAAAGGCGGATTTCTATGGAAAAGTCGATTTTCAGTAAAATATTTTCTAATAAAGTGTCTAATTTTCAAACTCTAATGAGTCGGTGGCCAACTCGAACGGTCGAGTGTCTCGGCAGCATGCCCCCGCCCCCAGCTAAGCAATGGTTTCGGCCTTTGGCCTCCACCGATGGTACTAAAAAAAGGCGGATTTCTATGGAAAAGTCGATTTTCAGTAAAATATTTTCTAATAAAGTGTCTAATTTTCAAACTCTAATGAGTCGGTGGCCAACTCGAACGGTCGAGTGTCTCGGCAGCATGCCCCCGCCCCCAGCTAAGCAATGGTTTCGGCCTTTGGCCTCCACCGATGGTACTAAAAAAAGGCGGATTTCTATGGAAAAGTCGATTTTCAGTAAAATATTTTCTAATAAAGTGTCTAATTTTCAAACTTTAATGAGTCGGTGGCCAACTCGAACGGTCGAGTGTCTCGGCAGCGTGCCCCCGTCCCCAGCTAAGCAATGGTTTCGGCCTTTGGCCTCCACCGATGGTACTAAAAAAAGGCGGATTTCTATGGAAAAGTCGATTTTCAGTAAAATATTTTCTAATAAAGTGTCTAATTTTCAAACTCTAATGAGTCGGTGGCCAACTCGAACGGTCGAGTGTCTCGGCAGCATGCCCCCGCCTCCAGCTAAGCAATAGTTTCGGCCTTTGGCCTCCACCGATGGTACTAAAAAAGGCGGATTTCTATGGAAAAGTCGATTTTCAGTACAAATTCTCCATACAAAATTTTCTCATTTTCAATCGTCGATATCTCAGCCGCCATCTTGAAATGTCAAAATGTCCGATTTTTCTCATATACCTGGGTTCTTTGACAACCCGATGCCGTTTAGAGCACGTCTCCAGCATGTGCCCAGTTGGCTGCCGACTTTTTTGCGCAGAGGTCGATTTTTTGGGCGGCCATATTCTCGGCCCTATTTTGAATTTCGAACGACCGATAGGGGAACCGAAAATGGCGTGCCGAAAAAAAGGCCGCTTTAAAATTTGATCGAAATCGGCCGGTAAACAAAAGAGTTGGCCCATTCCCCTAAGAGAAGGCGTTCGAAATTCAAAAATCGGCTTCATAGGATGGCTGTAATTCATACATTTCCTACAACTTTTTCATACATCATTTTCCTCTAGCTATTGTCATTTCGGAGAAAACGTATGGATGAATCAGTGAGTGAGTATACCGGATTGTAGCTTTATATATATATAATGGAGCCGGTCATTGACCTCTACCTGTGGCCTCTACAAGCGGAGGGCCTCTATGAAGAAATCGATTTTCAGTACAAAATTTCAATACAAAATTGGCTCTTATCAATCGTCTATAACTCGGCCGTTAACACGAAATTTCAGAATGTTAGATTTTTCTCATGGACCTGAACATCTCAGTAACACGATGCCACACACAGCTCAGCAATTTTTTTGGCCTTTGGCCTCCACCGATGGTACTAAAAAAGGGCGGATTTCTATGGAAAAGTCGATTTTCAGTAAAATATTTTCTAATAAAGTGTCTAATTTTCAAACTCTAATGAGTCGGTGGCCAACTCGAACGGTCGAGTGTCTCGGCAGCATGCCCCCGCCTCCAGCTAAGCAATAGTTTCGGCCTTTGGCCTCCACCGATGGTACTAAAAAAGGGCGGATTTCTATGGAAAAGTCGATTTTCAGTAAAATATTTTCTAATAAAGTGTCTAATTTTCAAACTCTAATGAGTCGGTGGCCAACTCGAACGGTCGAGTGTCTCGGCAGCATGCCCCCGCCTCCAGCTAAGCAATGGTTTCGGCCTTTGGCCTCCACCGATGGTACTAAAAAAGGCGGATTTCTATGGAAAAGTCGATTTTCAGTACAATATTTTCTAATAAAGTATCTAATTTTCAAACTTTAATGAGTCGGTGGCCAACTCGAACGGTCGAGTGTCTCGGCAGCGTGCCCCCGCCTCCGGCTAAGCAATAGTTTCGGCCTTTGGCCTCCACCGATGGTACTAAAAAAAGGCGGATTTCTATGGAAAAGTCGATTTTCAGTAAAATATTTTCTAATAAAGTGTCTAATTTTCAAACTCTAATGAGTCGGTGGCCAACTCGAACGGTCGAGTGTCTCGGCAGCATGCCCCCGCCCCCAGCTAAGCAATGGTTTCGGCCTTTGGCCTCCACCGATGGTACTAAAAAAAGGCGGATTTCTATGGAAAAGTCGATTTTCAGTAAAATATTTTCTAATAAAGTGTCTAATTTTCAAACTCTAATGAGTCGGTGGCCAACTCGAACGGTCGAGTGTCTCGGCAGCATGCCCCCGCCTCCAGCTAAGCAATGGTTTCGGCCTTTGGCCTCCACCGATGGTACTAAAAAAGGCGGATTTCTATGGAAAAGTCGATTTTCAGTACAATATTTTCTAATAAAGTATCTAATTTTCAAACTTTAATGAGTCGGTGGCCAACTCGAACGGTCGAGTGTCTCGGCAGCGTGCCCCCGCCTCCGGCTAAGCAATAGTTTCGGCCTTTGGCCTCCACCGATGGTACTAAAAAAAGGCGGATTTCTATGGAAAAGTCGATTTTCAGTAAAATATTTTCTAATAAAGTGTCTAATTTTCAAACTCTAATGAGTCGGTGGCCAACTCGAACGGTCGAGTGTCTCGGCAGCATGCCCCCGCCCCCAGCTAAGCAATGGTTTCGGCCTTTGGCCTCCACCGATGGTACTAAAAAAAGGCGGATTTCTATGGAAAAGTCGATTTTCAGTAAAATATTTTCTAATAAAGTGTCTAATTTTCAAACTCTAATGAGTCGGTGGCCAACTCGAACGGTCGAGTGTCTCGGCAGCATGCCCCCGCCTCCAGCTAAGCAATGGTTTCGGCCTTTGGCCTCCACCGATGGTACTAAAAAAGGCGGATTTCTATGGAAAAGTCGATTTTCAGTACAATATTTTCTAATAAAGTATCTAATTTTCAAACTTTAATGAGTCGGTGGCCAACTCGAACGGTCGAGTGTCTCGGCAGCGTGCCCCCGCCTCCGGCTAAGCAATAGTTTCGGCCTTTGGCCTCCACCGATGGTACTAAAAAAAGGCGGATTTCTATGGAAAAGTCGATTTTCAGTAAAATATTTTCTAATAAAGTGTCTAATTTTCAAACTCTAATGAGTCGGTGGCCAACTCGAACGGTCGAGTGTCTCGGCAGCATGCCCCCGCCCCCAGCTAAGCAATGGTTTCGGCCTTTGGCCTCCACCGATGGTACTAAAAAAAGGCGGATTTCTATGGAAAAGTCGATTTTCAGTAAAATATTTTCTAATAAAGTGTCTAATTTTCAAACTCTAATGAGTCGGTGGCCAACTCGAACGGTCGAGTGTCTCGGCAGCATGCCCCCGCCCCCAGCTAAGCAATGGTTTCGGCCTTTGGCCTCCACCGATGGTACTAAAAAAAGGCGGATTTCTATGGAAAAGTCGATTTTCAGTAAAATATTTTCTAATAAAGTGTCTAATTTTCAAACTTTAATGAGTCGGTGGCCAACTCGAACGGTCGAGTGTCTCGGCAGCGTGCCCCCGTCCCCAGCTAAGCAATGGTTTCGGCCTTTGGCCTCCACCGATGGTACTAAAAAAAGGCGGATTTCTATGGAAAAGTCGATTTTCAGTAAAATATTTTCTAATAAAGTGTCTAATTTTCAAACTCTAATGAGTCGGTGGCCAACTCGAACGGTCGAGTGTCTCGGCAGCATGCCCCCGCCTCCAGCTAAGCAATAGTTTCGGCCTTTGGCCTCCACCGATGGTACTAAAAAAGGCGGATTTCTATGGAAAAGTCGATTTTCAGTACAAATTCTCCATACAAAATTTTCTCATTTTCAATCGTCGATATCTCAGCCGCCATCTTGAAATGTCAAAATGTCCGATTTTTCTCATATACCTGGGTTCTTTGACAACCCGATGCCGTTTAGAGCACGTCTCCAGCATGTGCCCAGTTGGCTGCCGACTTTTTTGCGCAGAGGTCGATTTTTTGGGCGGCCATATTCTCGGCCCTATTTTGAATTTCGAACGACCGATAGGGGAACCGAAAATGGCGTGCCGAAAAAAAGGCCGCTTTAAAATTTGATCGAAATCGGCCGGTAAACAAAAGAGTTGGCCCATTCCCCTAAGAGAAGGCGTTCGAAATTCAAAAATCGGCTTCATAGGATGGCTGTAATTCATACATTTCCTACAACTTTTTCATACATCATTTTCCTCTAGCTATTGTCATTTCGGAGAAAACGTATGGATGAATCAGTGAGTGAGTATACCGGATTGTAGCTTTATATATATATAATGGAGCCGGTCATTGACCTCTACCTGTGGCCTCTACAAGCGGAGGGCCTCTATGAAGAAATCGATTTTCAGTACAAAATTTCAATACAAAATTGGCTCTTATCAATCGTCTATAACTCGGCCGTTAACACGAAATTTCAGAATGTTAGATTTTTCTCATGGACCTGAACATCTCAGTAACACGATGCCACACACAGCTCAGCAATTTTTTTGGCCTTTGGCCTCCACCGATGGTACTAAAAAAGGGCGGATTTCTATGGAAAAGTCGATTTTCAGTAAAATATTTTCTAATAAAGTGTCTAATTTTCAAACTCTAATGAGTCGGTGGCCAACTCGAACGGTCGAGTGTCTCGGCAGCATGCCCCCGCCTCCAGCTAAGCAATAGTTTCGGCCTTTGGCCTCCACCGATGGTACTAAAAAAGGGCGGATTTCTATGGAAAAGTCGATTTTCAGTAAAATATTTTCTAATAAAGTGTCTAATTTTCAAACTCTAATGAGTCGGTGGCCAACTCGAACGGTCGAGTGTCTCGGCAGCATGCCCCCGCCTCCAGCTAAGCAATGGTTTCGGCCTTTGGCCTCCACCGATGGTACTAAAAAAGGCGGATTTCTATGGAAAAGTCGATTTTCAGTACAATATTTTCTAATAAAGTATCTAATTTTCAAACTTTAATGAGTCGGTGGCCAACTCGAACGGTCGAGTGTCTCGGCAGCGTGCCCCCGCCTCCGGCTAAGCAATAGTTTCGGCCTTTGGCCTCCACCGATGGTACTAAAAAAAGGCGGATTTCTATGGAAAAGTCGATTTTCAGTAAAATATTTTCTAATAAAGTGTCTAATTTTCAAACTCTAATGAGTCGGTGGCCAACTCGAACGGTCGAGTGTCTCGGCAGCATGCCCCCGCCCCCAGCTAAGCAATGGTTTCGGCCTTTGGCCTCCACCGATGGTACTAAAAAAAGGCGGATTTCTATGGAAAAGTCGATTTTCAGTAAAATATTTTCTAATAAAGTGTCTAATTTTCAAACTCTAATGAGTCGGTGGCCAACTCGAACGGTCGAGTGTCTCGGCAGCATGCCCCCGCCTCCAGCTAAGCAATGGTTTCGGCCTTTGGCCTCCACCGATGGTACTAAAAAAGGCGGATTTCTATGGAAAAGTCGATTTTCAGTACAATATTTTCTAATAAAGTATCTAATTTTCAAACTTTAATGAGTCGGTGGCCAACTCGAACGGTCGAGTGTCTCGGCAGCGTGCCCCCGCCTCCGGCTAAGCAATAGTTTCGGCCTTTGGCCTCCACCGATGGTACTAAAAAAAGGCGGATTTCTATGGAAAAGTCGATTTTCAGTAAAATATTTTCTAATAAAGTGTCTAATTTTCAAACTCTAATGAGTCGGTGGCCAACTCGAACGGTCGAGTGTCTCGGCAGCATGCCCCCGCCTCCAGCTAAGCAATGGTTTCGGCCTTTGGCCTCCACCGATGGTACTAAAAAAGGCGGATTTCTATGGAAAAGTCGATTTTCAGTACAATATTTTCTAATAAAGTATCTAATTTTCAAACTTTAATGAGTCGGTGGCCAACTCGAACGGTCGAGTGTCTCGGCAGCGTGCCCCCGCCTCCGGCTAAGCAATAGTTTCGGCCTTTGGCCTCCACCGATGGTACTAAAAAAAGGCGGATTTCTATGGAAAAGTCGATTTTCAGTAAAATATTTTCTAATAAAGTGTCTAATTTTCAAACTCTAATGAGTCGGTGGCCAACTCGAACGGTCGAGTGTCTCGGCAGCATGCCCCCGCCCCCAGCTAAGCAATGGTTTCGGCCTTTGGCCTCCACCGATGGTACTAAAAAAAGGCGGATTTCTATGGAAAAGTCGATTTTCAGTAAAATATTTTCTAATAAAGTGTCTAATTTTCAAACTCTAATGAGTCGGTGGCCAACTCGAACGGTCGAGTGTCTCGGCAGCATGCCCCCGCCCCCAGCTAAGCAATGGTTTCGGCCTTTGGCCTCCACCGATGGTACTAAAAAAAGGCGGATTTCTATGGAAAAGTCGATTTTCAGTAAAATATTTTCTAATAAAGTGTCTAATTTTCAAACTTTAATGAGTCGGTGGCCAACTCGAACGGTCGAGTGTCTCGGCAGCGTGCCCCCGTCCCCAGCTAAGCAATGGTTTCGGCCTTTGGCCTCCACCGATGGTACTAAAAAAAGGCGGATTTCTATGGAAAAGTCGATTTTCAGTAAAATATTTTCTAATAAAGTGTCTAATTTTCAAACTCTAATGAGTCGGTGGCCAACTCGAACGGTCGAGTGTCTCGGCAGCATGCCCCCGCCTCCAGCTAAGCAATAGTTTCGGCCTTTGGCCTCCACCGATGGTACTAAAAAAGGCGGATTTCTATGGAAAAGTCGATTTTCAGTACAAATTCTCCATACAAAATTTTCTCATTTTCAATCGTCGATATCTCAGCCGCCATCTTGAAATGTCAAAATGTCCGATTTTTCTCATATACCTGGGTTCTTTGACAACCCGATGCCGTTTAGAGCACGTCTCCAGCATGTGCCCAGTTGGCTGCCGACTTTTTTGCGCAGAGGTCGATTTTTTGGGCGGCCATATTCTCGGCCCTATTTTGAATTTCGAACGACCGATAGGGGAACCGAAAATGGCGTGCCGAAAAAAAGGCCGCTTTAAAATTTGATCGAAATCGGCCGGTAAACAAAAGAGTTGGCCCATTCCCCTAAGAGAAGGCGTTCGAAATTCAAAAATCGGCTTCATAGGATGGCTGTAATTCATACATTTCCTACAACTTTGTCATACATCATTTTCCTCTAGCTATTGTCGTTTCGGAGAAAACGTATGGATGAGTCAGTCAGTGAGTATACCGGATTGTAGCTTTATATATATATAATGGAGCCGGTCATTGACCTCTACCTGTGGCCTCTACAAGCGGAGGGCCTCTATGAAGAAATCGATTTTCAGTACAAAATTTCAATACAAAATTGGCTCTTATCAATCGTCTATAACTCGGCCGTTAACACGAAATTTCAGAATGTTAGATTTTTCTCATGGACCTGAACATCTCAGTAACACGATGCCACACACAGCTCAGCAATTTTTTTGGCCTTTGGCCTCCACCGATGGTACTAAAAAAGGGCGGATTTCTATGGAAAAGTCGATTTTCAGTAAAATATTTTCTAATAAAGTGTCTAATTTTCAAACTCTAATGAGTCGGTGGCCAACTCGAACGGTCGAGTGTCTCGGCAGCATGCCCCCGCCTCCAGCTAAGCAATAGTTTCGGCCTTTGGCCTCCACCGATGGTACTAAAAAAGGGCGGATTTCTATGGAAAAGTCGATTTTCAGTAAAATATTTTCTAATAAAGTGTCTAATTTTCAAACTCTAATGAGTCGGTGGCCAACTCGAACGGTCGAGTGTCTCGGCAGCATGCCCCCGCCTCCAGCTAAGCAATGGTTTCGGCCTTTGGCCTCCACCGATGGTACTAAAAAAGGCGGATTTCTATGGAAAAGTCGATTTTCAGTACAATATTTTCTAATAAAGTATCTAATTTTCAAACTTTAATGAGTCGGTGGCCAACTCGAACGGTCGAGTGTCTCGGCAGCGTGCCCCCGCCTCCGGCTAAGCAATAGTTTCGGCCTTTGGCCTCCACCGATGGTACTAAAAAAAGGCGGATTTCTATGGAAAAGTCGATTTTCAGTAAAATATTTTCTAATAAAGTGTCTAATTTTCAAACTCTAATGAGTCGGTGGCCAACTCGAACGGTCGAGTGTCTCGGCAGCATGCCCCCGCCCCCAGCTAAGCAATGGTTTCGGCCTTTGGCCTCCACCGATGGTACTAAAAAAAGGCGGATTTCTATGGAAAAGTCGATTTTCAGTAAAATATTTTCTAATAAAGTGTCTAATTTTCAAACTCTAATGAGTCGGTGGCCAACTCGAACGGTCGAGTGTCTCGGCAGCATGCCCCCGCCTCCAGCTAAGCAATGGTTTCGGCCTTTGGCCTCCACCGATGGTACTAAAAAAGGCGGATTTCTATGGAAAAGTCGATTTTCAGTACAATATTTTCTAATAAAGTATCTAATTTTCAAACTTTAATGAGTCGGTGGCCAACTCGAACGGTCGAGTGTCTCGGCAGCGTGCCCCCGCCTCCGGCTAAGCAATAGTTTCGGCCTTTGGCCTCCACCGATGGTACTAAAAAAAGGCGGATTTCTATGGAAAAGTCGATTTTCAGTAAAATATTTTCTAATAAAGTGTCTAATTTTCAAACTCTAATGAGTCGGTGGCCAACTCGAACGGTCGAGTGTCTCGGCAGCATGCCCCCGCCCCCAGCTAAGCAATGGTTTCGGCCTTTGGCCTCCACCGATGGTACTAAAAAAAGGCGGATTTCTATGGAAAAGTCGATTTTCAGTAAAATATTTTCTAATAAAGTGTCTAATTTTCAAACTCTAATGAGTCGGTGGCCAACTCGAACGGTCGAGTGTCTCGGCAGCATGCCCCCGCCTCCAGCTAAGCAATGGTTTCGGCCTTTGGCCTCCACCGATGGTACTAAAAAAGGCGGATTTCTATGGAAAAGTCGATTTTCAGTACAATATTTTCTAATAAAGTATCTAATTTTCAAACTTTAATGAGTCGGTGGCCAACTCGAACGGTCGAGTGTCTCGGCAGCGTGCCCCCGCCTCCGGCTAAGCAATAGTTTCGGCCTTTGGCCTCCACCGATGGTACTAAAAAAAGGCGGATTTCTATGGAAAAGTCGATTTTCAGTAAAATATTTTCTAATAAAGTGTCTAATTTTCAAACTCTAATGAGTCGGTGGCCAACTCGAACGGTCGAGTGTCTCGGCAGCATGCCCCCGCCCCCAGCTAAGCAATGGTTTCGGCCTTTGGCCTCCACCGATGGTACTAAAAAAAGGCGGATTTCTATGGAAAAGTCGATTTTCAGTAAAATATTTTCTAATAAAGTGTCTAATTTTCAAACTCTAATGAGTCGGTGGCCAACTCGAACGGTCGAGTGTCTCGGCAGCATGCCCCCGCCTCCAGCTAAGCAATGGTTTCGGCCTTTGGCCTCCACCGATGGTACTAAAAAAGGCGGATTTCTATGGAAAAGTCGATTTTCAGTACAATATTTTCTAATAAAGTATCTAATTTTCAAACTTTAATGAGTCGGTGGCCAACTCGAACGGTCGAGTGTCTCGGCAGCGTGCCCCCGCCTCCGGCTAAGCAATAGTTTCGGCCTTTGGCCTCCACCGATGGTACTAAAAAAAGGCGGATTTCTATGGAAAAGTCGATTTTCAGTAAAATATTTTCTAATAAAGTGTCTAATTTTCAAACTCTAATGAGTCGGTGGCCAACTCGAACGGTCGAGTGTCTCGGCAGCATGCCCCCGCCCCCAGCTAAGCAATGGTTTCGGCCTTTGGCCTCCACCGATGGTACTAAAAAAAGGCGGATTTCTATGGAAAAGTCGATTTTCAGTAAAATATTTTCTAATAAAGTGTCTAATTTTCAAACTCTAATGAGTCGGTGGCCAACTCGAACGGTCGAGTGTCTCGGCAGCATGCCCCCGCCCCCAGCTAAGCAATGGTTTCGGCCTTTGGCCTCCACCGATGGTACTAAAAAAAGGCGGATTTCTATGGAAAAGTCGATTTTCAGTAAAATATTTTCTAATAAAGTGTCTAATTTTCAAACTTTAATGAGTCGGTGGCCAACTCGAACGGTCGAGTGTCTCGGCAGCGTGCCCCCGTCCCCAGCTAAGCAATGGTTTCGGCCTTTGGCCTCCACCGATGGTACTAAAAAAAGGCGGATTTCTATGGAAAAGTCGATTTTCAGTAAAATATTTTCTAATAAAGTGTCTAATTTTCAAACTCTAATGAGTCGGTGGCCAACTCGAACGGTCGAGTGTCTCGGCAGCATGCCCCCGCCTCCAGCTAAGCAATAGTTTCGGCCTTTGGCCTCCACCGATGGTACTAAAAAAGGCGGATTTCTATGGAAAAGTCGATTTTCAGTACAAATTCTCCATACAAAATTTTCTCATTTTCAATCGTCGATATCTCAGCCGCCATCTTGAAATGTCAAAATGTCCGATTTTTCTCATATACCTGGGTTCTTTGACAACCCGATGCCGTTTAGAGCACGTCTCCAGCATGTGCCCAGTTGGCTGCCGACTTTTTTGCGCAGAGGTCGATTTTTTGGGCGGCCATATTCTCGGCCCTATTTTGAATTTCGAACGACCGATAGGGGAACCGAAAATGGCGTGCCGAAAAAAAGGCCGCTTTAAAATTTGATCGAAATCGGCCGGTAAACAAAAGAGTTGGCCCATTCCCCTAAGAGAAGGCGTTCGAAATTCAAAAATCGGCTTCATAGGATGGCTGTAATTCATACATTTCCTACAACTTTTTCATACATCATTTTCCTCTAGCTATTGTCATTTCGGAGAAAACGTATGGATGAATCAGTGAGTGAGTATACCGGATTGTAGCTTTATATATATATAATATAATAACTAGGGGGTG
The DNA here is from genome assembly GCA_947310995.1 of Yponomeuta cagnagella. NCBI lineage: Eukaryota > Metazoa > Arthropoda > Insecta > Lepidoptera > Yponomeutidae > Yponomeuta > Yponomeuta cagnagella. The sequence goes on along the minus strand of OX371270.1, from coordinate 15,671,738 downwards.
AACCCCCTGCGCGCTTACGCGCGCCAACCCCCAGCCGCTCCGAGCTTCGCTCTCCGCGGCGCTCGGCCTAGGGCCTCGCTAGACACTTGACGTTGGGATTGTTTGAGTGGGAACATGTATGGTCTCGGCCTTCGGCCTCGGCCTGGACGGAGCTCGGCCTTCGGCCTCGCCGCAGCGGGGTTCTTCGTGCCCGCTTCGCGGAGCTCGGCCTCCGGCCTCGCAAGTTTGTCCCATCTGGCTTTTGCGTTGTTGCTTGTTCGCCGAAAATGTATAGTCTCGGCCTTCGGCCTCGGCCTGAACGGAACTCGGCCTTCGGCCTCGCCGCAGCGGGGCTCTTCGTGCCCGCTTCGCGGAGCTCGGCCTCCGGCCTCGCAAGTTTGTCCCATCTGGCTTTTGCGTTGTTGCTTATTCGCCGGAAAATGTATGGTCTCGGCCTTCGGCCTCGGCCTGGACGGAGCTCGGCCTTCGGCCTCGCCGCGGCGAGGTTCCTCGTCCCGGCTTCGGCCTCAAAAAATTGTTTATTTGAAAAATTGTTCAATTTTGTTTAAAATTTTGTACTAAAAGTCGATTTTCAGTACAAATTCTCCATACAAAATTTTCTCATTTTCAATCGTCGATATCTCAGCCGCCATCTTGAAATATCAAAATGTCCGATTTTTCTCATATACCTGGGTCCTTTGGCAACCCGATGCCGTTTAGGGCACGTCTCCAGCATGTGCCCAGTTGGCTGCCGACTTTTTTGCGCAGAGGTCGATTTTTCGGGCGGCCATATTCTCGCCCCTATTTTGAATTTCGAACGTTCAAAATTTTTTTTCACAATTAGATCACGAAACAAACAACTATTCCAAATTTCATCCAAATCGGCCGGTAAACAAAAGAGTTGGCCCATTTGTATAGGAGAACGCGTTCGAAATTAAAAAATCGGCTTCATAGGATGGCTGTAATTCATACATTTCCTACAACTTTTTCATACATCATTTTCCTCTAGCTATTGTCGTTTCGGAGAAAACGTATGGATGAATCAGTGAGTGAGTATACCGGATTGTAGCTTTATATATATATAATAAAATAATAAAATAATGGAGCCGGTCATTGACCTCTACCTGTGGCCTGTACAAGCGGCGGGCCTCTATGAAGAAATCGATTTTCAGTACAAAATTTCTATACAAAATTGGCTCTTATCAATCGTCTATAACTCGGCCGTTAACACGAAATTTCAGAATGTTAGATTTTTCTCATGGACCTGAACATCTCAGTAACACGATGCCACACACAGCTCAGCAATTTTTTTGGCCTTTGGCCTCCACCGATGATACTAAAAAAGGGCGGATTTCTATGGAAAAGTCGATTTTCAGTACAATATTTTCTAATAAAGTGTCTAATTTTGAAACTTTAATGAGTCGGTGGCCAACTCGAACGGTCGAGTGTCTCGGCAGCGTGCCCCCGCCTCCAGCTAAGCAATAGTTTTGGCCTTTGGCCTCCACCGATGGTACTAAAAAAGGGCGGATTTCTATGGAAAAGTCGATTTTCAGTACAATATTTTCTAATAAAGTGTCTAATTTTGAAACTTTAATGAGTCGGTGGCCAACTCGAACGGTCGAGTGTCTCGGCAGCGTGCCCCCGCCTCCAGCTAAGCAATGGTTTCGGCCTTTGGCCTCCACCGATGGTACTAAAAAAAGGCGGATTTCTATGGAAAAGTCGATTTTCAGTAAAATATTTTCTAATAAAGTGTCTAATTTTGAAACTTTAATGAGTCGGTGGCCAACTCGAACGGTCGAGTGTCTCGGCAGCGTGCCCCCGCCTCCAGCTAAGCAATGGTTTCGGCCTTTGGCCTCCACCGATGGTACTAAAAAAAGGCGGATTTCTATGGAAAAGTCGATTTTCAGTAAAATATTTTCTAATAAAGTGTCTAATTTTGAAACTTTAATGAGTCGGTGGCCAACTCGAACGGTCGAGTGTCTCGGCAGCGTGCCCCCGCCTCCAGCTAAGCAATGGTTTCGGCCTTTGGCCTCCACCGATGGTACTAAAAAAAGGCGGATTTCTATGGAAAAGTCGATTTTCAGTAAAATATTTTCTAATAAAGTGTCTAATTTTGAAACTTTAATGAGTCGGTGGCCAACTCGAACGGTCGAGTGTCTCGGCAGCGTGCCCCCGCCTCCAGCTAAGCAATGGTTTCGGCCTTTGGCCTCCACCGATGGTACTAAAAAAGGGCGAATTTCTATGGAAAAGTCAATTTTCAGCACAAAATTTTCTAATAAAGTGTCTAATTTTGAAACTTTAATGAGTCGGTGGCCAACTCGAACGGTCGAGTGTCTCGGCAGCGTGCCCCCGCCTCCAGCTAAGCAATGGTTTCGGCCTTTGGCCTCCACCGATGGTACTAAAAAAGGCGAATTTCTATGGAAAAGTCGATTTTCAGTACAAATTCTCCATACAAAATTTTTTCATTTTCAATCGTCGATATCTCGGCCGCCATCTTGAAATGTCAAAATGTCCGATTTTTCTCATATACCTGGGTTCTTTGACAACCCGATGCCGTTTAGAGCACGTCTCCAGCATGTGCCCAGTTGGCTGCCGACTTTTTTGCGCAGAGGTCGATTTTTTGGGCGGCCATATTCTCGGCCCTATTTTGAATTTCGAACGACCGATAGGGGAACCGAAAATGGCGTGCCGAAAAAAAGGCCGCTTTAAAATTTGATCGAAATCGGCCGGTAAACAAAAGAGTTGGCCCATTCCCCTAAGAGAAGGCGTTCGAAATTCAAAAATCGGCTTCATAGGATGGCTGTAATTCATACATTTCCTACAACTTTTTCATACATCATTTTCCTCTAGCTATTGTCATTTCGGAGAAAACGTATGGATGAATCAGTGAGTGAGTATACCGGATTGTAGCTTTATATATATATAATGGAGCCGGTCATTGACCTCTACCTGTGGCCTCTACAAGCGGAGGGCCTCTATGAAGAAATCGATTTTCAGTACAAAATTTCAATACAAAATTGGCTCTTATCAATCGTCTATAACTCGGCCGTTAACACGAAATTTCAGAATGTTAGATTTTTCTCATGGACCTGAACATCTCAGTAACACGATGCCACACACAGCTCAGCAATTTTTTTGGCCTTTGGCCTCCACCGATGGTACTAAAAAAGGGCGGATTTCTATGGAAAAGTCGATTTTCAGTAAAATATTTTCTAATAAAGTGTCTAATTTTCAAACTCTAATGAGTCGGTGGCCAACTCGAACGGTCGAGTGTCTCGGCAGCATGCCCCCGCCTCCAGCTAAGCAATAGTTTCGGCCTTTGGCCTCCACCGATGGTACTAAAAAAGGGCGGATTTCTATGGAAAAGTCGATTTTCAGTAAAATATTTTCTAATAAAGTGTCTAATTTTCAAACTCTAATGAGTCGGTGGCCAACTCGAACGGTCGAGTGTCTCGGCAGCATGCCCCCGCCTCCAGCTAAGCAATGGTTTCGGCCTTTGGCCTCCACCGATGGTACTAAAAAAGGCGGATTTCTATGGAAAAGTCGATTTTCAGTACAATATTTTCTAATAAAGTATCTAATTTTCAAACTTTAATGAGTCGGTGGCCAACTCGAACGGTCGAGTGTCTCGGCAGCGTGCCCCCGCCTCCGGCTAAGCAATAGTTTCGGCCTTTGGCCTCCACCGATGGTACTAAAAAAAGGCGGATTTCTATGGAAAAGTCGATTTTCAGTAAAATATTTTCTAATAAAGTGTCTAATTTTCAAACTCTAATGAGTCGGTGGCCAACTCGAACGGTCGAGTGTCTCGGCAGCATGCCCCCGCCCCCAGCTAAGCAATGGTTTCGGCCTTTGGCCTCCACCGATGGTACTAAAAAAAGGCGGATTTCTATGGAAAAGTCGATTTTCAGTAAAATATTTTCTAATAAAGTGTCTAATTTTCAAACTCTAATGAGTCGGTGGCCAACTCGAACGGTCGAGTGTCTCGGCAGCATGCCCCCGCCTCCAGCTAAGCAATGGTTTCGGCCTTTGGCCTCCACCGATGGTACTAAAAAAGGCGGATTTCTATGGAAAAGTCGATTTTCAGTACAATATTTTCTAATAAAGTATCTAATTTTCAAACTTTAATGAGTCGGTGGCCAACTCGAACGGTCGAGTGTCTCGGCAGCGTGCCCCCGCCTCCGGCTAAGCAATAGTTTCGGCCTTTGGCCTCCACCGATGGTACTAAAAAAAGGCGGATTTCTATGGAAAAGTCGATTTTCAGTAAAATATTTTCTAATAAAGTGTCTAATTTTCAAACTCTAATGAGTCGGTGGCCAACTCGAACGGTCGAGTGTCTCGGCAGCATGCCCCCGCCCCCAGCTAAGCAATGGTTTCGGCCTTTGGCCTCCACCGATGGTACTAAAAAAAGGCGGATTTCTATGGAAAAGTCGATTTTCAGTAAAATATTTTCTAATAAAGTGTCTAATTTTCAAACTCTAATGAGTCGGTGGCCAACTCGAACGGTCGAGTGTCTCGGCAGCATGCCCCCGCCTCCAGCTAAGCAATGGTTTCGGCCTTTGGCCTCCACCGATGGTACTAAAAAAGGCGGATTTCTATGGAAAAGTCGATTTTCAGTACAATATTTTCTAATAAAGTATCTAATTTTCAAACTTTAATGAGTCGGTGGCCAACTCGAACGGTCGAGTGTCTCGGCAGCGTGCCCCCGCCTCCGGCTAAGCAATAGTTTCGGCCTTTGGCCTCCACCGATGGTACTAAAAAAAGGCGGATTTCTATGGAAAAGTCGATTTTCAGTAAAATATTTTCTAATAAAGTGTCTAATTTTCAAACTCTAATGAGTCGGTGGCCAACTCGAACGGTCGAGTGTCTCGGCAGCATGCCCCCGCCCCCAGCTAAGCAATGGTTTCGGCCTTTGGCCTCCACCGATGGTACTAAAAAAAGGCGGATTTCTATGGAAAAGTCGATTTTCAGTAAAATATTTTCTAATAAAGTGTCTAATTTTCAAACTCTAATGAGTCGGTGGCCAACTCGAACGGTCGAGTGTCTCGGCAGCATGCCCCCGCCCCCAGCTAAGCAATGGTTTCGGCCTTTGGCCTCCACCGATGGTACTAAAAAAAGGCGGATTTCTATGGAAAAGTCGATTTTCAGTAAAATATTTTCTAATAAAGTGTCTAATTTTCAAACTTTAATGAGTCGGTGGCCAACTCGAACGGTCGAGTGTCTCGGCAGCGTGCCCCCGTCCCCAGCTAAGCAATGGTTTCGGCCTTTGGCCTCCACCGATGGTACTAAAAAAAGGCGGATTTCTATGGAAAAGTCGATTTTCAGTAAAATATTTTCTAATAAAGTGTCTAATTTTCAAACTCTAATGAGTCGGTGGCCAACTCGAACGGTCGAGTGTCTCGGCAGCATGCCCCCGCCTCCAGCTAAGCAATAGTTTCGGCCTTTGGCCTCCACCGATGGTACTAAAAAAGGCGGATTTCTATGGAAAAGTCGATTTTCAGTACAAATTCTCCATACAAAATTTTCTCATTTTCAATCGTCGATATCTCAGCCGCCATCTTGAAATGTCAAAATGTCCGATTTTTCTCATATACCTGGGTTCTTTGACAACCCGATGCCGTTTAGAGCACGTCTCCAGCATGTGCCCAGTTGGCTGCCGACTTTTTTGCGCAGAGGTCGATTTTTTGGGCGGCCATATTCTCGGCCCTATTTTGAATTTCGAACGACCGATAGGGGAACCGAAAATGGCGTGCCGAAAAAAAGGCCGCTTTAAAATTTGATCGAAATCGGCCGGTAAACAAAAGAGTTGGCCCATTCCCCTAAGAGAAGGCGTTCGAAATTCAAAAATCGGCTTCATAGGATGGCTGTAATTCATACATTTCCTACAACTTTTTCATACATCATTTTCCTCTAGCTATTGTCATTTCGGAGAAAACGTATGGATGAATCAGTGAGTGAGTATACCGGATTGTAGCTTTATATATATATAATGGAGCCGGTCATTGACCTCTACCTGTGGCCTCTACAAGCGGAGGGCCTCTATGAAGAAATCGATTTTCAGTACAAAATTTCAATACAAAATTGGCTCTTATCAATCGTCTATAACTCGGCCGTTAACACGAAATTTCAGAATGTTAGATTTTTCTCATGGACCTGAACATCTCAGTAACACGATGCCACACACAGCTCAGCAATTTTTTTGGCCTTTGGCCTCCACCGATGGTACTAAAAAAGGGCGGATTTCTATGGAAAAGTCGATTTTCAGTAAAATATTTTCTAATAAAGTGTCTAATTTTCAAACTCTAATGAGTCGGTGGCCAACTCGAACGGTCGAGTGTCTCGGCAGCATGCCCCCGCCTCCAGCTAAGCAATAGTTTCGGCCTTTGGCCTCCACCGATGGTACTAAAAAAGGGCGGATTTCTATGGAAAAGTCGATTTTCAGTAAAATATTTTCTAATAAAGTGTCTAATTTTCAAACTCTAATGAGTCGGTGGCCAACTCGAACGGTCGAGTGTCTCGGCAGCATGCCCCCGCCTCCAGCTAAGCAATGGTTTCGGCCTTTGGCCTCCACCGATGGTACTAAAAAAGGCGGATTTCTATGGAAAAGTCGATTTTCAGTACAATATTTTCTAATAAAGTATCTAATTTTCAAACTTTAATGAGTCGGTGGCCAACTCGAACGGTCGAGTGTCTCGGCAGCGTGCCCCCGCCTCCGGCTAAGCAATAGTTTCGGCCTTTGGCCTCCACCGATGGTACTAAAAAAAGGCGGATTTCTATGGAAAAGTCGATTTTCAGTAAAATATTTTCTAATAAAGTGTCTAATTTTCAAACTCTAATGAGTCGGTGGCCAACTCGAACGGTCGAGTGTCTCGGCAGCATGCCCCCGCCCCCAGCTAAGCAATGGTTTCGGCCTTTGGCCTCCACCGATGGTACTAAAAAAAGGCGGATTTCTATGGAAAAGTCGATTTTCAGTAAAATATTTTCTAATAAAGTGTCTAATTTTCAAACTCTAATGAGTCGGTGGCCAACTCGAACGGTCGAGTGTCTCGGCAGCATGCCCCCGCCTCCAGCTAAGCAATGGTTTCGGCCTTTGGCCTCCACCGATGGTACTAAAAAAGGCGGATTTCTATGGAAAAGTCGATTTTCAGTACAATATTTTCTAATAAAGTATCTAATTTTCAAACTTTAATGAGTCGGTGGCCAACTCGAACGGTCGAGTGTCTCGGCAGCGTGCCCCCGCCTCCGGCTAAGCAATAGTTTCGGCCTTTGGCCTCCACCGATGGTACTAAAAAAAGGCGGATTTCTATGGAAAAGTCGATTTTCAGTAAAATATTTTCTAATAAAGTGTCTAATTTTCAAACTCTAATGAGTCGGTGGCCAACTCGAACGGTCGAGTGTCTCGGCAGCATGCCCCCGCCTCCAGCTAAGCAATGGTTTCGGCCTTTGGCCTCCACCGATGGTACTAAAAAAGGCGGATTTCTATGGAAAAGTCGATTTTCAGTACAATATTTTCTAATAAAGTATCTAATTTTCAAACTTTAATGAGTCGGTGGCCAACTCGAACGGTCGAGTGTCTCGGCAGCGTGCCCCCGCCTCCGGCTAAGCAATAGTTTCGGCCTTTGGCCTCCACCGATGGTACTAAAAAAAGGCGGATTTCTATGGAAAAGTCGATTTTCAGTAAAATATTTTCTAATAAAGTGTCTAATTTTCAAACTCTAATGAGTCGGTGGCCAACTCGAACGGTCGAGTGTCTCGGCAGCATGCCCCCGCCCCCAGCTAAGCAATGGTTTCGGCCTTTGGCCTCCACCGATGGTACTAAAAAAAGGCGGATTTCTATGGAAAAGTCGATTTTCAGTAAAATATTTTCTAATAAAGTGTCTAATTTTCAAACTCTAATGAGTCGGTGGCCAACTCGAACGGTCGAGTGTCTCGGCAGCATGCCCCCGCCCCCAGCTAAGCAATGGTTTCGGCCTTTGGCCTCCACCGATGGTACTAAAAAAAGGCGGATTTCTATGGAAAAGTCGATTTTCAGTAAAATATTTTCTAATAAAGTGTCTAATTTTCAAACTTTAATGAGTCGGTGGCCAACTCGAACGGTCGAGTGTCTCGGCAGCGTGCCCCCGTCCCCAGCTAAGCAATGGTTTCGGCCTTTGGCCTCCACCGATGGTACTAAAAAAAGGCGGATTTCTATGGAAAAGTCGATTTTCAGTAAAATATTTTCTAATAAAGTGTCTAATTTTCAAACTCTAATGAGTCGGTGGCCAACTCGAACGGTCGAGTGTCTCGGCAGCATGCCCCCGCCTCCAGCTAAGCAATAGTTTCGGCCTTTGGCCTCCACCGATGGTACTAAAAAAGGCGGATTTCTATGGAAAAGTCGATTTTCAGTACAAATTCTCCATACAAAATTTTCTCATTTTCAATCGTCGATATCTCAGCCGCCATCTTGAAATGTCAAAATGTCCGATTTTTCTCATATACCTGGGTTCTTTGACAACCCGATGCCGTTTAGAGCACGTCTCCAGCATGTGCCCAGTTGGCTGCCGACTTTTTTGCGCAGAGGTCGATTTTTTGGGCGGCCATATTCTCGGCCCTATTTTGAATTTCGAACGACCGATAGGGGAACCGAAAATGGCGTGCCGAAAAAAAGGCCGCTTTAAAATTTGATCGAAATCGGCCGGTAAACAAAAGAGTTGGCCCATTCCCCTAAGAGAAGGCGTTCGAAATTCAAAAATCGGCTTCATAGGATGGCTGTAATTCATACATTTCCTACAACTTTTTCATACATCATTTTCCTCTAGCTATTGTCATTTCGGAGAAAACGTATGGATGAATCAGTGAGTGAGTATACCGGATTGTAGCTTTATATATATATAACTAGGGGGTGAACCCCCTGCGCGCTTACGCGCGCCAACCCCCAGCCGCTCCGAGCTTCGCTCTCCGCGGCGCTCGGCCTAGGGCCTCGCTAGACACTTGACGTTGGGATTGTTTGAGTGGGAACATGTATGGTCTCGGCCTTCGGCCTCGGCCTGGACGGAGCTCGGCCTTCGGCCTCGCCGCGGCGGGGTTCTTCGTGCCCGCTTCGCGGAGCTCGGCCTCCGGCCTCGCAAGTTTCTCCCATCTGGCTTTTGCGTTGTTGCTTGTTCGCCGAAAATGTATAGTCTCGGCCTTCGGCCTCGGCCTGAACGGAGCTCGGCCTTCGGCCTCGCCGCGGCGGTGTTCCTAGGGCCCGCTTCGCGGGGCTCGGCCTTCGGCCTCGCAAGTTTGTCCCACCTGGCTTTTGCGTTGTTGCTTGTTCGCCGGAAAATGTATGGTCTCGGCCTTCGGCCTCGGCCTGAACGGAGCTCGGCCTTCGGCCTCGCCGCGGCGAGGTTCCTCATCCCCACTTCGGCAATGAAAAATGTTTTTTTTGAAAAATTTTTCATCTTTGTTTAAAATTTTGTACTAAAAGTCGATTTTCAGTACAAATTCTCCATACAAAATTTTCTCATTTTCAATCGTCGATATCTCAGCCGCCATCTTGAAATATCAAAATGTCCGATTTTTCTCATATACCTGGGTCCTTTGGCAACCCGATGCCGTTTAGGGCACGTCTCCAGCATGTGCCCAGTTGGCTGCCGACTTTTTTGCGCAGAGGTCGATTTTTCGGGCGGCCATATTCTCGCCCCTATTTTGAATTTCGAACGTTCAAAATTTTTTTTCACAATTAGATCACGAAACAAACAACTATTCCAAATTTCATCCAAATCGGCCGGTAAACAAAAGAGTTGGCCCATTTGTATAGGAGAACGCGTTCGAAATTAAAAAATCGGCTTCATAGGATGGCTGTAATTCATACATTTCCTACAACTTTTTCATACATCATTTTCCTCTAGCTATTGTCGTTTCGGAGAAAACGTATGGATGAATCAGTGAGTGAGTATACCGGATTGTAGCTTTATATATATATAAAATAATAAAATAATGGAGCCGGTCATTGACCTCTACCTGTGGCCTGTACAAGCGGCGGGCCTCTATGAAGAAATCGATTTTCAGTACAAAATTTCTATACAAAATTGGCTCTTATCAATCGTCTATAACTCGGCCGTTAACACGAAATTTCAGAATGTTAGATTTTTCTCATGGACCTGAACATCTCAGTAACACGATGCCACACACAGCTCAGCAATTTTTTTGGCCTTTGGCCTCCACCGATGATACTAAAAAAGGGCGGATTTCTATGGAAAAGTCGATTTTCAGTACAATATTTTCTAATAAAGTGTCTAATTTTGAAACTTTAATGAGTCGGTGGCCAACTCGAACGGTCGAGTGTCTCGGCAGCGTGCCCCCGCCTCCAGCTAAGCAATAGTTTTGGCCTTTGGCCTCCACCGATGGTACTAAAAAAGGGCGGATTTCTATGGAAAAGTCGATTTTCAGTACAATATTTTCTAATAAAGTGTCTAATTTTGAAACTTTAATGAGTCGGTGGCCAACTCGAACGGTCGAGTGTCTCGGCAGCGTGCCCCCGCCTCCAGCTAAGCAATGGTTTCGGCCTTTGGCCTCCACCGATGGTACTAAAAAAAGGCGGATTTCTATGGAAAAGTCGATTTTCAGTAAAATATTTTCTAATAAAGTGTCTAATTTTGAAACTTTAATGAGTCGGTGGCCAACTCGAACGGTCGAGTGTCTCGGCAGCGTGCCCCCGCCTCCAGCTAAGCAATGGTTTCGGCCTTTGGCCTCCACCGATGGTACTAAAAAAAGGCGGATTTCTATGGAAAAGTCGATTTTCAGTAAAATATTTTCTAATAAAGTGTCTAATTTTGAAACTTTAATGAGTCGGTGGCCAACTCGAACGGTCGAGTGTCTCGGCAGCGTGCCCCCGCCTCCAGCTAAGCAATGGTTTCGGCCTTTGGCCTCCACCGATGGTACTAAAAAAAGGCGGATTTCTATGGAAAAGTCGATTTTCAGTAAAATATTTTCTAATAAAGTGTCTAATTTTGAAACTTTAATGAGTCGGTGGCCAACTCGAACGGTCGAGTGTCTCGGCAGCGTGCCCCCGCCTCCAGCTAAGCAATGGTTTCGGCCTTTGGCCTCCACCGATGGTACTAAAAAAGGGCGAATTTCTATGGAAAAGTCAATTTTCAGCACAAAATTTTCTAATAAAGTGTCTAATTTTGAAACTTTAATGAGTCGGTGGCCAACTCGAACGGTCGAGTGTCTCGGCAGCGTGCCCCCGCCTCCAGCTAAGCAATGGTTTCGGCCTTTGGCCTCCACCGATGGTACTAAAAAAGGCGAATTTCTATGGAAAAGTCGATTTTCAGTACAAATTCTCCATACAAAATTTTTTCATTTTCAATCGTCGATATCTCGGCCGCCATCTTGAAATGTCAAAATGTCCGATTTTTCTCATATACCTGGGTTCTTTGACAACCCGATGCCGTTTAGAGCACGTCTCCAGCATGTGCCCAGTTGGCTGCCGACTTTTTTGCGCAGAGGTCGATTTTTTGGGCGGCCATATTCTCGGCCCTATTTTGAATTTCGAACGACCGATAGGGGAACCGAAAATGGCGTGCCGAAAAAAAGGCCGCTTTAAAATTTGATCGAAATCGGCCGGTAAACAAAAGAGTTGGCCCATTCCCCTAAGAGAAGGCGTTCGAAATTCAAAAATCGGCTTCATAGGATGGCTGTAATTCATACATTTCCTACAACTTTTTCATACATCATTTTCCTCTAGCTATTGTCATTTCGGAGAAAACGTATGGATGAATCAGTGAGTGAGTATACCGGATTGTAGCTTTATATATATATAACTAGGGGGTGAACCCCCTGCGCGCTTACGCGCGCCAACCCCCAGCCGCTCCGAGCTTCGCTCTCCGCGGCGCTCGGCCTAGGGCCTCGCTAGACACTTGACGTTGGGATTGTTTGAGTGGGAACATGTATGGTCTCGGCCTTCGGCCTCGGCCTGGACGGAGCTCGGCCTTCGGCCTCGCCGCGGCGGGGTTCTTCGTGCCCGCTTCGCGGAGCTCGGCCTCCGGCCTCGCAAGTTTGTCCCATCTGACTTTTGCGTTGTTGCTTGTTCGCCGAAAATGTATAGTCTCGGCCTTCGGCCTCGGCCTGAACGGAGCTCGGCCTTCGGCCTCGCCGCGGCGGGGTTCCTGGGGCCCGCTTCGCGGAGCTCGGCCTTCGGCCTCGCAAGTTTGTCCCATCTGGCTTTTGCGTTGTTGCTTGTTCGCCGGAAAATGTGTGGTCTCGGCCTTCGGCCTCGGCCTGAACGGAGCTCGGCCTTCGGCCTCGCCGCGGCGAGGTTCCTCGTCCCGGCTTTGGCCTCAAAAAATTGTTTATTTGAAAAATTGTTCAATTTTGTTTAAAATTTTGTACTAAAAGTCGATTTTCAGTACAAATTCTCCATACAAAATTTTCTCATTTTCAATCGTCGATATCTCGGCCGCCATCTTGAAATGTCAAAATGTCCGATTTTTCTCATATACCTGGGTCCTTTGAGAACCCGATGCCGTTTAGGGCACGTCTCCAGCATGTGCCCAGTTGGCTGCCGACTTTTTTGCGCAGAGGTCGATTTTTCGGGCGGCCATATTCTCGCCCCTATTTTGAATTTCGAACGTTAAAAATTTTTTTTCACAATTAGATCACGAAACAAACAACTATTCCAAATTTCATCCAAATCGGCCGGTAAACAAAAGAGTTGGCCCATTTGTATAGGAGAAGGCGTTCGAAATTCAAAAATCGGCTTCATAGGATGGCTGTAATTCATACATTTCCTACAACTTTTTCATACATCATTTTCCTCTAGCTATTGTCGTTTCGGAGAAAACGTATGGATGAATCAGTGAGTGAGTATACCGCATTGTAGCTTTATATATATATAACTAGGGGGTGAACCCCCTGCGCGCTTACGCGCGCCAACCCCCAGCCGCTCCGAGCTTCGCTCTCCGCGGCGCTCGGCCTAGGGCCTCGCTAGACACTTGACGTTGGGATTGTTTGAGTGGGAACATGTATGGTCTCGGCCTTCGGCCTCGGCCTGGACGGAGCTCGGCCTTCGGCCTCGCCGCGGCGGGGTTCCTTGTGCCCGCTTTGCGGGGCTCGGCCTTCGGCCTCGCAAGTTTGTCCCATCTGGCTTTTGCGTTATTGCTTGTTCGCCGAAAATGTATAGTCTCGGCCTTCGGCCTCGGCCTGAACGGAGCTCGGCCTTCGGCCTCGCCGCGGCGGTGTTCCTAGGGCCCGCTTCGCGGGGCTCGGCCTTCGGCCTCGCAAGTTTGTCCCATCTGGCTTTTGCGTTGTTGCTTATTCGCCGGAAAATGTATGGTCTCGGCCTTCGGCCTCGGCCTGGACGGAGCTCGGCCTTCGGCCTCGCCGCGGCGAGGTTCCTCGTCCCGGCTTCGGCCTCAAAAAATTGTTTATTTGAAAAATTGTTCAATTTTGTTTAAAATTTTGTACTAAAAGTCGATTTTCAGTACAAATTCTCCATACAAAATTTTCTCATTTTCAATCGTCGATATCTCGGCCGCCATCTTGAAATGTCAAAATGTCCGATTTTTCTCATATACCTGGGTCCTTTGAGAACCCGATGCCGTTTAGGGCACGTCTCCAGCATGTGCCCAGTTGGCTGCCGACTTTTTTGCGCAGAGGTCGATTTTTTGGGTTGCCATATTCTCGCCCCTATTTTGAATTTCGAACGTTCAAAATTTTTTTTCACAATTAGATCACGAAACAAACAACTATTCCAAATTTCATCCAAATCGGCCGGTAAACAAAAAAGTTAGCCCATTTGTATAGAGGAACGCGTTCGAAATTCAAAAATCGGCTTCATAGGATGGCTGTAATTCATACATTTCCTACAACTTTGTCATACATCATTTTCCTCTAACTATTGTCGTTTCGGAGAAAACGTATGGATGAATCAGTGAGTGAGTATACCGGATTGTAGCTTTATATATATATATAATGGAGCCGGTCATTGACCTCTACCTGTGGCCTCTACAAGCGGAGGGCCTCTATGAAGAAATCGATTTTCAGTACAAAATTTCAATACAAAATTGGCTCTTATCAATCGTCTATAACTCGGCCGTTAACACGAAATTTCAGAATGTTAGATTTTTCTCATGGACCTGAACATCTCAGTAACACGATGCCACACACAGCTCAGCAATTTTTTTGGCCTTTGGCCTCCACCGATGGTACTAAAAAAGGGCGGATTTCTATGGAAAAGTCGATTTTCAGTAAAATATTTTCTAATAAAGTGTCTAATTTTCAAACTCTAATGAGTCGGTGGCCAACTCGAACGGTCGAGTGTCTCGGCAGCATGCCCCCGCCTCCAGCTAAGCAATAGTTTCGGCCTTTGGCCTCCACCGATGGTACTAAAAAAGGGCGGATTTCTATGGAAAAGTCGATTTTCAGTAAAATATTTTCTAATAAAGTGTCTAATTTTCAAACTCTAATGAGTCGGTGGCCAACTCGAACGGTCGAGTGTCTCGGCAGCATGCCCCCGCCTCCAGCTAAGCAATGGTTTCGGCCTTTGGCCTCCACCGATGGTACTAAAAAAGGCGGATTTCTATGGAAAAGTCGATTTTCAGTACAATATTTTCTAATAAAGTATCTAATTTTCAAACTTTAATGAGTCGGTGGCCAACTCGAACGGTCGAGTGTCTCGGCAGCGTGCCCCCGCCTCCGGCTAAGCAATAGTTTCGGCCTTTGGCCTCCACCGATGGTACTAAAAAAAGGCGGATTTCTATGGAAAAGTCGATTTTCAGTAAAATATTTTCTAATAAAGTGTCTAATTTTCAAACTCTAATGAGTCGGTGGCCAACTCGAACGGTCGAGTGTCTCGGCAGCATGCCCCCGCCCCCAGCTAAGCAATGGTTTCGGCCTTTGGCCTCCACCGATGGTACTAAAAAAAGGCGGATTTCTATGGAAAAGTCGATTTTCAGTAAAATATTTTCTAATAAAGTGTCTAATTTTCAAACTCTAATGAGTCGGTGGCCAACTCGAACGGTCGAGTGTCTCGGCAGCATGCCCCCGCCTCCAGCTAAGCAATGGTTTCGGCCTTTGGCCTCCACCGATGGTACTAAAAAAGGCGGATTTCTATGGAAAAGTCGATTTTCAGTACAATATTTTCTAATAAAGTATCTAATTTTCAAACTTTAATGAGTCGGTGGCCAACTCGAACGGTCGAGTGTCTCGGCAGCGTGCCCCCGCCTCCGGCTAAGCAATAGTTTCGGCCTTTGGCCTCCACCGATGGTACTAAAAAAAGGCGGATTTCTATGGAAAAGTCGATTTTCAGTAAAATATTTTCTAATAAAGTGTCTAATTTTCAAACTCTAATGAGTCGGTGGCCAACTCGAACGGTCGAGTGTCTCGGCAGCATGCCCCCGCCCCCAGCTAAGCAATGGTTTCGGCCTTTGGCCTCCACCGATGGTACTAAAAAAAGGCGGATTTCTATGGAAAAGTCGATTTTCAGTAAAATATTTTCTAATAAAGTGTCTAATTTTCAAACTCTAATGAGTCGGTGGCCAACTCGAACGGTCGAGTGTCTCGGCAGCATGCCCCCGCCCCCAGCTAAGCAATGGTTTCGGCCTTTGGCCTCCACCGATGGTACTAAAAAAAGGCGGATTTCTATGGAAAAGTCGATTTTCAGTAAAATATTTTCTAATAAAGTGTCTAATTTTCAAACTTTAATGAGTCGGTGGCCAACTCGAACGGTCGAGTGTCTCGGCAGCGTGCCCCCGTCCCCAGCTAAGCAATGGTTTCGGCCTTTGGCCTCCACCGATGGTACTAAAAAAAGGCGGATTTCTATGGAAAAGTCGATTTTCAGTAAAATATTTTCTAATAAAGTGTCTAATTTTCAAACTCTAATGAGTCGGTGGCCAACTCGAACGGTCGAGTGTCTCGGCAGCATGCCCCCGCCTCCAGCTAAGCAATAGTTTCGGCCTTTGGCCTCCACCGATGGTACTAAAAAAGGCGGATTTCTATGGAAAAGTCGATTTTCAGTACAAATTCTCCATACAAAATTTTCTCATTTTCAATCGTCGATATCTCAGCCGCCATCTTGAAATGTCAAAATGTCCGATTTTTCTCATATACCTGGGTTCTTTGACAACCCGATGCCGTTTAGAGCACGTCTCCAGCATGTGCCCAGTTGGCTGCCGACTTTTTTGCGCAGAGGTCGATTTTTTGGGCGGCCATATTCTCGGCCCTATTTTGAATTTCGAACGACCGATAGGGGAACCGAAAATGGCGTGCCGAAAAAAAGGCCGCTTTAAAATTTGATCGAAATCGGCCGGTAAACAAAAGAGTTGGCCCATTCCCCTAAGAGAAGGCGTTCGAAATTCAAAAATCGGCTTCATAGGATGGCTGTAATTCATACATTTCCTACAACTTTTTCATACATCATTTTCCTCTAGCTATTGTCATTTCGGAGAAAACGTATGGATGAATCAGTGAGTGAGTATACCGGATTGTAGCTTTATATATATATATAACTAGGGGGTGAACCCCCTGCGCGCTTACGCGCGCCAACCCCCAGCCGCTCCGAGCTTCGCTCTCCGCGGCGCTCGGCCTAGGGCCTCGCTAGACACTTGACGTTGGGATTGTTTGAGTGGGAACATGTATGGTCTCGGCCTTCGGCCTCGGCCTGGACGGAGCTCGGCCTTCGGCCTCGCCGCAGCGGGGTTCTTCGTGCCCGCTTCGCGGAGCTCGGCCTCCGGCCTCGCAAGTTTGTCCCATCTGGCTTTTGCGTTGTTGCTTGTTCGCCGAAAATGTATAGTCTCGGCCTTCGGCCTCGGCCTGAACGGAACTCGGCCTTCGGCCTCGCCGCAGCGGGGCTCTTCGTGCCCGCTTCGCGGAGCTCGGCCTCCGGCCTCGCAAGTTTGTCCCATCTGGCTTTTGCGTTGTTGCTTATTCGCCGGAAAATGTATGGTCTCGGCCTTCGGCCTCGGCCTGGACGGAGCTCGGCCTTCGGCCTCGCCGCGGCGAGGTTCCTCGTCCCGGCTTCGGCCTCAAAAAATTGTTTATTTGAAAAATTGTTCAATTTTGTTTAAAATTTTGTACTAAAAGTCGATTTTCAGTACAAATTCTCCATACAAAATTGTCTCATTTTCAATCGTCGATATCTCGGCCGCCATCTTGAAATGTCAAAATGTCCGATTTTTCTCATATACCTGGGTCCTTTGACAACCCGATGCCGTTTAGGGCACGTCTCCAGCATGTGCCCAGTTGGCTGCCGACTTTTTTGCGCAGAGGTCGATTTTTCGGGCGGCCATATTCTCGCCCCTATTTTGAATTTCGAACGTTCAAAATTTTTTTTCACAATTAGATCACAAAACAAACAACTATTCCAAATTTCATCCAAATCGGCCGGTAAACAAAAGAGTTGGCCCATTTGTATAGGAGAACGCGTTCGAAATTCAAAAATCGGCTTCATAGGATGGCTGTAATTCATACATTTCCTACAACTTTTTCATACATCATTTTCCTCTAGCTATTGTCGTTTCGGAGAAAACGTATGGATGAATCAGTGAGTGAGTATACCGGATTGTAGCTTTATATATATATAACTAGGGGGTGAACCCCCTGCGCGCTTACGCGCGCCAACCCCCAGCCGCTCCGAGCTTCGCTCTCCGCGGCGCTCGGCCTAGGGCCTCGCTAGACACTTGACGTTGGGATTGTTTGAGTGGGAACATGTATGGTCTCGGCCTGGACGGAGCTCGGCCTTCGGCCTCACCGCGGCGGGGTTCTTCGTGCCCGCTTCGCGGAGCTCGGCCTCCGGCCTCGCAAGTTTGTCCCATCTGGCTTTTGCGTTGTTGCTTGTTCGCCGAAAATGTATAGTCTCGGCCTTCGGCCTCGGCCTGAACGGAGCTCGGCCTTCGGCCTCGCCGCGGCGGTGTTCCTAGGGCCCGCTTCGCGGGGCTCGGCCTTCGGCCTCGCAAGTTTGTCCCATCTGGCTTTTGCGTTGGTGCTTATTCGCCGGAAAATGTATGGTCTCGGCCTTCGGCCTCGGCCTGGACGGAGCTCGGCCTTCGGCCTCGCCGCGGCGAGGTTCCTCGTCCCGGCTTCGGCCTCAAAAAATTGTTTATTTGAAAAATTGTTCAATTTTGTTTAAAATTTTGTACTAAAAGTCGATTTTCAGTACAAATTCTCCATACAAAATTTTCTCATTTTCAATCGTCGATATCTCAGCCGCCATCTTGAAATGTCAAAATGTCCGATTTTTCTCATATACCTGGGTTCTTTGACAACCCGATGCCGTTTAGAGCACGTCTCCAGCATGTGCCCAGTTGGCTGCCGACTTTTTTGCGCAGAGGTCGATTTTTTGGGCGGCCATATTCTCGGCCCTATTTTGAATTTCGAACGACCGATAGGGGAACCGAAAATGGCGTGCCGAAAAAAAGGCCGCTTTAAAATTTGATCGAAATCGGCCGGTAAACAAAAGAGTTGGCCCATTCCCCTAAGAGAAGGCGTTCGAAATTCAAAAATCGGCTTCATAGGATGGCTGTAATTCATACATTTCCTACAACTTTTTCATACATCATTTTCCTCTAGCTATTGTCATTTCGGAGAAAACGTATGGATGAGTCAGTCAGTGAGTATACCGGATTGTAGCTTTATATATATATAATGGAGCCGGTCATTGACCTCTACCTGTGGCCTCTACAAGCGGAGGGCCTCTATGAAGAAATCGATTTTCAGTACAAAATTTCAATACAAAATTGGCTCTTATCAATCGTCTATAACTCGGCCGTTAACACGAAATTTCAGAATGTTAGATTTTTCTCATGGACCTGAACATCTCAGTAACACGATGCCACACACAGCTCAGCAATTTTTTTGGCCTTTGGCCTCCACCGATGGTACTAAAAAAGGGCGGATTTCTATGGAAAAGTCGATTTTCAGTAAAATATTTTCTAATAAAGTGTCTAATTTTCAAACTCTAATGAGTCGGTGGCCAACTCGAACGGTCGAGTGTCTCGGCAGCATGCCCCCGCCTCCAGCTAAGCAATAGTTTCGGCCTTTGGCCTCCACCGATGGTACTAAAAAAGGGCGGATTTCTATGGAAAAGTCGATTTTCAGTAAAATATTTTCTAATAAAGTGTCTAATTTTCAAACTCTAATGAGTCGGTGGCCAACTCGAACGGTCGAGTGTCTCGGCAGCATGCCCCCGCCTCCAGCTAAGCAATGGTTTCGGCCTTTGGCCTCCACCGATGGTACTAAAAAAGGCGGATTTCTATGGAAAAGTCGATTTTCAGTACAATATTTTCTAATAAAGTATCTAATTTTCAAACTTTAATGAGTCGGTGGCCAACTCGAACGGTCGAGTGTCTCGGCAGCGTGCCCCCGCCTCCGGCTAAGCAATAGTTTCGGCCTTTGGCCTCCACCGATGGTACTAAAAAAAGGCGGATTTCTATGGAAAAGTCGATTTTCAGTAAAATATTTTCTAATAAAGTGTCTAATTTTCAAACTCTAATGAGTCGGTGGCCAACTCGAACGGTCGAGTGTCTCGGCAGCATGCCCCCGCCTCCAGCTAAGCAATGGTTTCGGCCTTTGGCCTCCACCGATGGTACTAAAAAAGGCGGATTTCTATGGAAAAGTCGATTTTCAGTACAATATTTTCTAATAAAGTATCTAATTTTCAAACTTTAATGAGTCGGTGGCCAACTCGAACGGTCGAGTGTCTCGGCAGCGTGCCCCCGCCTCCGGCTAAGCAATAGTTTCGGCCTTTGGCCTCCACCGATGGTACTAAAAAAAGGCGGATTTCTATGGAAAAGTCGATTTTCAGTAAAATATTTTCTAATAAAGTGTCTAATTTTCAAACTTTAATGAGTCGGTGGCCAACTCGAACGGTCGAGTGTCTCGGCAGCGTGCCCCCGCCTCCGGCTAAGCAATAGTTTCGGCCTTTGGCCTCCACCGATGGTACTAAAAAAAGGCGGATTTCTATGGAAAAGTCGATTTTCAGTAAAATATTTTCTAATAAAGTGTCTAATTTTCAAACTCTAATGAGTCGGTGGCCAACTCGAACGGTCGAGTGTCTCGGCAGCATGCCCCCGCCCCCAGCTAAGCAATGGTTTCGGCCTTTGGCCTCCACCGATGGTACTAAAAAAAGGCGGATTTCTATGGAAAAGTCGATTTTCAGTAAAATATTTTCTAATAAAGTGTCTAATTTTCAAACTCTAATGAGTCGGTGGCCAACTCGAACGGTCGAGTGTCTCGGCAGCATGCCCCCGCCCCCAGCTAAGCAATGGTTTCGGCCTTTGGCCTCCACCGATGGTACTAAAAAAAGGCGGATTTCTATGGAAAAGTCGATTTTCAGTAAAATATTTTCTAATAAAGTGTCTAATTTTCAAACTTTAATGAGTCGGTGGCCAACTCGAACGGTCGAGTGTCTCGGCAGCGTGCCCCCGTCCCCAGCTAAGCAATGGTTTCGGCCTTTGGCCTCCACCGATGGTACTAAAAAAAGGCGGATTTCTATGGAAAAGTCGATTTTCAGTAAAATATTTTCTAATAAAGTGTCTAATTTTCAAACTCTAATGAGTCGGTGGCCAACTCGAACGGTCGAGTGTCTCGGCAGCATGCCCCCGCCTCCAGCTAAGCAATAGTTTCGGCCTTTGGCCTCCACCGATGGTACTAAAAAAGGCGGATTTCTATGGAAAAGTCGATTTTCAGTACAAATTCTCCATACAAAATTTTCTCATTTTCAATCGTCGATATCTCAGCCGCCATCTTGAAATGTCAAAATGTCCGATTTTTCTCATATACCTGGGTTCTTTGACAACCCGATGCCGTTTAGAGCACGTCTCCAGCATGTGCCCAGTTGGCTGCCGACTTTTTTGCGCAGAGGTCGATTTTTTGGGCGGCCATATTCTCGGCCCTATTTTGAATTTCGAACGACCGATAGGGGAACCGAAAATGGCGTGCCGAAAAAAAGGCCGCTTTAAAATTTGATCGAAATCGGCCGGTAAACAAAAGAGTTGGCCCATTCCCCTAAGAGAAGGCGTTCGAAATTCAAAAATCGGCTTCATAGGATGGCTGTAATTCATACATTTCCTACAACTTTTTCATACATCATTTTCCTCTAGCTATTGTCATTTCGGAGAAAACGTATGGATGAATCAGTGAGTGAGTATACCGGATTGTAGCTTTATATATATATAACTAGGGGGTGAACCCCCTGCGCGCTTACGCGCGCCAACCCCCAGCCGCTCCGAGCTTCGCTCTCCGCGGCGCTCGGCCTAGGGCCTCGCTAGACACTTGACGTTGGGATTGTTTGAGTGGGAACATGTATGGTCTCGGCCTTCGGCCTCGGCCTGGACGGAGCTCGGCCTTCGGCCTCGCCGCGGCGGGGTTCTTCGTGCCCGCTTCGCGGAGCTCGGCCTCCGGCCTCGCAAGTTTCTCCCATCTGGCTTTTGCGTTGTTGCTTGTTCGCCGAAAATGTATAGTCTCGGCCTTCGGCCTCGGCCTGAACGGAGCTCGGCCTTCGGCCTCGCCGCGGCGGTGTTCCTAGGGCCCGCTTCGCGGGGCTCGGCCTTCGGCCTCGCAAGTTTGTCCCACCTGGCTTTTGCGTTGTTGCTTGTTCGCCGGAAAATGTATGGTCTCGGCCTTCGGCCTCGGCCTGAACGGAGCTCGGCCTTCGGCCTCGCCGCGGCGAGGTTCCTCATCCCCACTTCGGCAATGAAAAATGTTTTTTTTGAAAAATTTTTCATCTTTGTTTAAAATTTTGTACTAAAAGTCGATTTTCAGTACAAATTCTCCATACAAAATTTTCTCATTTTCAATCGTCGATATCTCAGCCGCCATCTTGAAATATCAAAATGTCCGATTTTTCTCATATACCTGGGTCCTTTGGCAACCCGATGCCGTTTAGGGCACGTCTCCAGCATGTGCCCAGTTGGCTGCCGACTTTTTTGCGCAGAGGTCGATTTTTCGGGCGGCCATATTCTCGCCCCTATTTTGAATTTCGAACGTTCAAAATTTTTTTTCACAATTAGATCACGAAACAAACAACTATTCCAAATTTCATCCAAATCGGCCGGTAAACAAAAGAGTTGGCCCATTTGTATAGGAGAACGCGTTCGAAATTAAAAAATCGGCTTCATAGGATGGCTGTAATTCATACATTTCCTACAACTTTTTCATACATCATTTTCCTCTAGCTATTGTCGTTTCGGAGAAAACGTATGGATGAATCAGTGAGTGAGTATACCGGATTGTAGCTTTATATATATATAAAATAATAAAATAATGGAGCCGGTCATTGACCTCTACCTGTGGCCTGTACAAGCGGCGGGCCTCTATGAAGAAATCGATTTTCAGTACAAAATTTCTATACAAAATTGGCTCTTATCAATCGTCTATAACTCGGCCGTTAACACGAAATTTCAGAATGTTAGATTTTTCTCATGGACCTGAACATCTCAGTAACACGATGCCACACACAGCTCAGCAATTTTTTTGGCCTTTGGCCTCCACCGATGATACTAAAAAAGGGCGGATTTCTATGGAAAAGTCGATTTTCAGTACAATATTTTCTAATAAAGTGTCTAATTTTGAAACTTTAATGAGTCGGTGGCCAACTCGAACGGTCGAGTGTCTCGGCAGCGTGCCCCCGCCTCCAGCTAAGCAATAGTTTTGGCCTTTGGCCTCCACCGATGGTACTAAAAAAGGGCGGATTTCTATGGAAAAGTCGATTTTCAGTACAATATTTTCTAATAAAGTGTCTAATTTTGAAACTTTAATGAGTCGGTGGCCAACTCGAACGGTCGAGTGTCTCGGCAGCGTGCCCCCGCCTCCAGCTAAGCAATGGTTTCGGCCTTTGGCCTCCACCGATGGTACTAAAAAAAGGCGGATTTCTATGGAAAAGTCGATTTTCAGTAAAATATTTTCTAATAAAGTGTCTAATTTTGAAACTTTAATGAGTCGGTGGCCAACTCGAACGGTCGAGTGTCTCGGCAGCGTGCCCCCGCCTCCAGCTAAGCAATGGTTTCGGCCTTTGGCCTCCACCGATGGTACTAAAAAAAGGCGGATTTCTATGGAAAAGTCGATTTTCAGTAAAATATTTTCTAATAAAGTGTCTAATTTTGAAACTTTAATGAGTCGGTGGCCAACTCGAACGGTCGAGTGTCTCGGCAGCGTGCCCCCGCCTCCAGCTAAGCAATGGTTTCGGCCTTTGGCCTCCACCGATGGTACTAAAAAAAGGCGGATTTCTATGGAAAAGTCGATTTTCAGTAAAATATTTTCTAATAAAGTGTCTAATTTTGAAACTTTAATGAGTCGGTGGCCAACTCGAACGGTCGAGTGTCTCGGCAGCGTGCCCCCGCCTCCAGCTAAGCAATGGTTTCGGCCTTTGGCCTCCACCGATGGTACTAAAAAAGGGCGAATTTCTATGGAAAAGTCAATTTTCAGCACAAAATTTTCTAATAAAGTGTCTAATTTTGAAACTTTAATGAGTCGGTGGCCAACTCGAACGGTCGAGTGTCTCGGCAGCGTGCCGCCTCCAGCTAAGCAATGGTTTCGGCCTTTGGCCTCCACCGATGGTACTAAAAAAGGCGAATTTCTATGGAAAAGTCGATTTTCAGTACAAATTCTCCATACAAAATTTTTTCATTTTCAATCGTCGATATCTCGGCCGCCATCTTGAAATGTCAAAATGTCCGATTTTTCTCATATACCTGGGTTCTTTGACAACCCGATGCCGTTTAGAGCACGTCTCCAGCATGTGCCCAGTTGGCTGCCGACTTTTTTGCGCAGAGGTCGATTTTTTGGGCGGCCATATTCTCGGCCCTATTTTGAATTTCGAACGACCGATAGGGGAACCGAAAATGGCGTGCCGAAAAAAAGGCCGCTTTAAAATTTGATCGAAATCGGCCGGTAAACAAAAGAGTTGGCCCATTCCCCTAAGAGAAGGCGTTCGAAATTCAAAAATCGGCTTCATAGGATGGCTGTAATTCATACATTTCCTACAACTTTTTCATACATCATTTTCCTCTAGCTATTGTCATTTCGGAGAAAACGTATGGATGAATCAGTGAGTGAGTATACCGGATTGTAGCTTTATATATATATAACTAGGGGGTGAACCCCCTGCGCGCTTACGCGCGCCAACCCCCAGCCGCTCCGAGCTTCGCTCTCCGCGGCGCTCGGCCTAGGGCCTCGCTAGACACTTGACGTTGGGATTGTTTGAGTGGGAACATGTATGGTCTCGGCCTTCGGCCTCGGCCTGGACGGAGCTCGGCCTTCGGCCTCGCCGCGGCGGGGTTCTTCGTGCCCGCTTCGCGGAGCTCGGCCTCCGGCCTCGCAAGTTTGTCCCATCTGACTTTTGCGTTGTTGCTTGTTCGCCGAAAATGTATAGTCTCGGCCTTCGGCCTCGGCCTGAACGGAGCTCGGCCTTCGGCCTCGCCGCGGCGGGGTTCCTGGGGCCCGCTTCGCGGAGCTCGGCCTTCGGCCTCGCAAGTTTGTCCCATCTGGCTTTTGCGTTGTTGCTTGTTCGCCGGAAAATGTGTGGTCTCGGCCTTCGGCCTCGGCCTGAACGGAGCTCGGCCTTCGGCCTCGCCGCGGCGAGGTTCCTCGTCCCGGCTTTGGCCTCAAAAAATTGTTTATTTGAAAAATTGTTCAATTTTGTTTAAAATTTTGTACTAAAAGTCGATTTTCAGTACAAATTCTCCATACAAAATTTTCTCATTTTCAATCGTCGATATCTCGGCCGCCATCTTGAAATGTCAAAATGTCCGATTTTTCTCATATACCTGGGTCCTTTGAGAACCCGATGCCGTTTAGGGCACGTCTCCAGCATGTGCCCAGTTGGCTGCCGACTTTTTTGCGCAGAGGTCGATTTTTCGGGCGGCCATATTCTCGCCCCTATTTTGAATTTCGAACGTTAAAAATTTTTTTTCACAATTAGATCACGAAACAAACAACTATTCCAAATTTCATCCAAATCGGCCGGTAAACAAAAGAGTTGGCCCATTTGTATAGGAGAAGGCGTTCGAAATTCAAAAATCGGCTTCATAGGATGGCTGTAATTCATACATTTCCTACAACTTTTTCATACATCATTTTCCTCTAGCTATTGTCGTTTCGGAGAAAACGTATGGATGAATCAGTGAGTGAGTATACCGCATTGTAGCTTTATATATATATAATAATAAGACAACAACAGTTATATTCGTAATGTTCTAGTGTACATCAACTTACAAAGTAGTTTACTTGTTGCATCTACAAGGATACTAATTATTTCAAACATACAATATGCTGCCAATAAAGTACAAAGTGAGGTGCAAGACTTAACTTGGGGGTAGTTAGAAAAGTGTTGTGTGTTGAGTAATTGTCGATATATGGCAAGTAACTCTACTGTGTCCAGCCAATTGGTGAAATAAGTCTATTGTTATGATTAATAATGCTGATATAAAAAGTATTAGTTAGTTTTTTTATAAATATGTGAAGGGGTTGAAAGTCGATAAGAATGATGTAGAAGTTTCACGTTTGTATACATGGGAGTGTTGAAGGCAATTTTAAGGCCTTTTTTTGGAAAACTTGGAGATTGTTCAGATTTGGTGGTTTGCTTAGTAGAACTGCCTCATTGGTCTAGCCATTAAGGCGCTTAGCTACCGAAACAGAGGCTATGGGTTCGATTCCCACTGGGCGCCCCCGTGCATTTGTGCAGGTGGCCTCGGTCTGGGTGTATTTTCATGTTTGTGACGTCCTTGCCTGGTTACCATAGCACAGGGTATCCTAGTTTGAGACTGGGTCAAGTGATTGTGTTGTGTGGAAGGTATTATTATTATTAACAAATTCCAGATCAACATAATTTGTAGATTCTCAAAATCATTCAATGGGACTCAATTTGTATCTGGGACTAAGTTTCCACCAGTGGCCGCTCACTGAGGTCTTAGATCTACGGGGCTTATTCTTGCAATGTTGTCTACAGGCGAACAATTCAGTGAAATATGTAAATATGTCAGAAAACTTTTCTTGCTGAGCCGTGCTTGCTTGTGTCCGAATTCAATTAATGCTTTGAATAAAAAAACATCAAGTAATAAGTGTGAAACTAAGATAAATCAGTATCATCATCAGCCTTTTGACGCCCAATGCAGTACAGAGGCCTCGGATCCCTTATGGTTTTCATAACCATGAGGGGTTTTGCCATAATCGCCACGCTTAGCAGGCGCGTTGGCGATCGCAGTATGCGGTTGGATTCTCAGAAAGACGCTGCTGCCCGTCTCCTGGTAATTTATTTCCTTAGTCGTCTTCTACGACATCCATTGCAGGAAATGGAGTGACGCTATTCATAATCCGGCGCCACACGGATAAATCAGTATGTGTAATACCTAGTAATGCATGACCTGAGTTAAGCCAATACCTACTGAAGACCTTGGCAAGACCAAAAAATTGAGCTACTGTGAACCGATAATAATGTATTAGCTGGCCGTCCCAGTTCCGCTTCAGTTTTCCGATATGAACACCGCCATCATCATTGCGCGTTTTTTAGCGCAGTGTGGTTATCCGGACGCTAACTTTCATCCGGTCACCCAATTTGCTATGCTCCATTCTGCCGTGTCATGATAAAATACGGGCATTTTCCAGAATACCCAAAAAACATTTTGTTACGAAAGTTACGCATAAATACGTCAAATATAAACAGATTACTTTTAAATTTTTATAAATGTTTAATAGTAGTAATTATGCCGTAACAAGAAATAAAAAAGTATTTTATTTATTGCATTTACAACATAAAACGTGTTATGTTATGACATAAAGTTCCAAAAAGGCAGAATAATTGATTTCACAAAACACTGCAACTACATATGTAGTGTTTTGTGCAAACAGTTGGTAAAGAAAAACATAGGCTGCACGTTATGAGATTGTTATGACAAAACACTGCATCTACAATAGAAGCAGTATTTTGTCAAAACCAGTCTCTATAATATTGGGAATACAGTCTTAATTACTATGGCTAATTTCCATATTATTAAGACTTTTTCAATATTTTTTGAAGGCCTACTATGTACCAAAGGGCGAAGGAATCGAATTATTTATGTTACCGTAAAACATATAGGTAAAGTGTTTTGTCATACCACGGCAGCATTGCTCTTTAGCAAATGTTGATTCTTGAAAGTATAGAATAAACAGTTAATTAAGTACACATATGCAAAAATATGTAAAAGAGCGAGCTGCCTACAAATTTCTGTTGCAATTTGGCGGCAATTAAACGTACGAATCGTGCATGGAAACTGAAAAAAAAAACCGCATACACTCAGGAGTTCTTTGCGGAGAGATCAGAGCTGGCAAAATGGATCACCCATGCCAATATTATGGAGGCTACGTAAAAACACAATTACCTAGGTCGGGCTTTTCCGATCGTCTGTTTGATCCTCCCCGTTTAATTTGTGAATCTTGGACGAATGTCAGCAAATCGCACGCTCAAGACGGCGCACCCAAGAATAGGCCCCGCATTTCGCATTCGCCACGGCAGTTGGCGAGCTGTGACTCAATTTGCCCTCTGTAACTGCATCGGAACTGTCTCTCACGGTCCGTAATCGCTCACCGCTGCGCTCCTCGCTCCTCGCGCCTCGCCCCACTTTGCCCGCTGGCTACTTCCACACTTTAACTACAATCTAAGCCTCAAAAAATCTTACGGTCTTATTAATAAAAACACGATTCCTTAAAACATTCCTCAGAGGCAGTCGTAATAGTCTGTGGTAAAGAGAGAGACGTGACCACAGATAAATTAAACTGCCTTACAGTAGAGTAACATAGGAGACACATGTATATATATCTATCCCCGGGCTACAGTCAGTTCAATCAGGCAAAAATTCAAATATTTTAAAATTCAAATTAACATGCGCGTAAATGCACGTGGGATGTAACTTAGAATTCTTCGCCCTTTATTTTGGTCAAACTAATAAATGACTGAAAAAAATGCCCTTACACATCGCAAACTCAACCTGTAACTATATAATAAGATTTTGTAAGTGCTATCTTTTATTTCTGCTACCAAGCAAGAGGGGTGCTCATTTAATCCCGAGAAAATTCAAATTGTACGAGCTAGCAACGTACATCTGTTAGTAGGTCGCCGTATCGCTGACATAGCCGTAAGCAATGCTCAGCTCACGCAGCGAGAACATTGTAAAGTTAGTCGGCTCGAGCCACTCACCAGTGACATACTACCAACATCAATAAATGTGGTGGCAACATGTAGAAATAAAAGTCTAAAAGCTGAACCATCTTTCCATCACCGTCCATCTCTACTGTGCGATACAGCGAAAGTAGTACATGCTCTCTTGTCATCATCATCATTCAGCCACAAGAAGTCCACTGCTAGACTTAGGCCTCCTTCATGGATTTCCAAAAAGATCGGTTGGAAGCGGCCTGCATCCAGCGCCTTCCTGTCACTTGGATTAGGTCATCTGTCCATCTTGTGGCTGGTCGTCCTACGCTGCGCTTGCCGATATGTGGTCTCCATTCGAGAACTTTTCGGCCCCATCGGCCATCAGTTCTGCGTGCTATGTGCCCCGCCCACTGCCACTTCAACTTACTAATCCGCTGGGCTATGTCGACGAGTTTGGTTCGTCTACGGATCTCATCATTTCTGATTCGATCTCGTAGAGAAATTCCGAGCATAACCCTTTCCATAGCTCGTTGCGTGACCTTGAGCCTTCTTATGAGGCCCATAGTGAGAGACCACGTTTCAGTGCCATAAGTCATCACTGGTAACACACACTGGTTGTATAATTTTGTCTTAAGCGATTGAGGTATATTAGACGAAAATACATTTCTAAGTTTCCCCAATGCTGCCCAGCCGATCCAACTCGGCGATTGACCTCTTTCACGAAGTTGGACCGGCCTAGTTGGACTGTTTGTCCTAAACAGACGTATTCGTCTACAACTTCGAGAGTCGTGTTCCCCTATGTTATTGGGGTGGGCACAACACGGGCGTTCGACATTACCTTCGTTTTGTCCATGTTCATTTTAAGGCCCACACGTTGGGAAACTCAACTGAGGTCTTCGAGTATTATGCCGAGGTCTTCCATCGTTTCTGCCATGACTACTATATCGTCGGCAAATCGAAGGTGCGTGATGTACTCGCCATTGATATTGACGCCGCGTCCCTGCCATTCCAGAAGCTTGAAGGCATCTTCCAGTGCGTTCGTGAACAGTTTCGGAGAGATAACGTCTCACTGTCTCACGCCTCTTCTCAATGGAATGCCTCCGAATTCTGCTCCTGTACTCGGACCGACATGGTGGCGCTGTTATACAAGCACTTCAGCACCACGATATACCGATATACACGCTCTCTAATATAAAATAATATAAGAATATTATATATTATTCACGCCAGATAACAATTACGTTACGTTAATAAGGGTTCCGGAGAAAAAGGAGGTTTTATCTGCTTTACAGAACCCACAACTTTATCAGCGTAATTTTCAATGGATTTTGTATGAAGTTTTCCTTATATCCTCGTTAACTTGTAAAGCCTACTTATCCGGGATACTTCATTATATGTGCTACTACTCTGATTTTTTTCACGTTTCTACAATCAACCGTTTAGCCAGATGAGGGGGGTACGCCCTACTCGGACAAAAATTTGCGCTTTAAAGCTTAATATTTTGTAAACGGAACCCTAAATCAAAAAATGGTCTTCCTACACCCACAATATTTTAAACAACCAACATTATTGTGGGAGCACGGACAGACTGTCGGACGGACATGGCGAAACTATAAGGGTTCCTTGTTGACTGCGCAAACCTAAAAAAGTGGTACGTAGTAGTTTATGTTGGATCCACTGCCTGGTACTAGTAAAGAACAAACCTTGAACACATATACAGGCGCGCAATTTCTTTACAACCAACTTTTAAAGTGTTACAAACGTGTCCCTACCTTTCCTCTTCAGGAAGCTGTATTCTCAAGACATTCAAAGTTTTTAACTATGTATTATTCTTTCTTTTCCATTTCGATCCTTAAAGCTTCAGTCACACACAGCGACTAACCGCTGCGGGTGCGCTCGGCGCGAATAATAGTCGCAGCAACAATTCGCTGCCTGCCAGTCACACACAGCAAGTTCTGCATGAGAATTTTGACTGTCAGTGCGTATTCTCAGCGAGTAAAAATGAGCGTGCTGCGAGTGAATCTATTTGCAGCAAATAGCCTGTCACACACAGCGAATACTTGCGGCGAATAGGCATTCGCAGCTATTAGTCGCTGTGTGTGACCGAAGCTTTAGGGGAAGCCTTGAGCGTATGTTTTCCGTGTTACATTTGTTGAGATCTCTAGCGTAACACTTTGTTCGTTCCACAAAAAATGTAGTAAATTGTATATGCTAACATTAAAACAAAGCATATAACATGATACAATATACTGGTGGCTCGGCATGAGCAGAGCAATAATCTTCTCTCAGAGAGAAACAAAAAGGTAGAGTATGTCCATACTTCATTGAATAACCGTTAGTCATTCAGAATCGTGGCAAGGGGCAAGACCTGGCTGACCTCTTTGCCTACCCCTCCGGCATCCAGGCATGATTTTATGTAGTATATAGGTACGTGGGTATTGCTCCTATAAATTCGCAAATTTATTTACCTTGAAAAGTTATCTCCCTTGCTATAACTATCCCGAATCTCTCGAATGTCGAAGCAGCTAGTGAAACCACTGGGCTATCATAGAATATGTACCTACCTACTGCCTGACTTTTTAGGCAACGGTCAAAATTTGGTCTAACATCAGGTGTGAGTGTTAAATCAATTTTTTTTATAATTTGTTTATAGAAGAACTATTATAGTCTTTTTTTGCCCTAACCCGTGGTGAGGACAATTTTAAAAACCTATTTAGAGGCTAAAAATTCCACCCATGCCAAGACTTGAACTCACTTCTTCTGGCTCACCGTACCAGCGCTCTCCCAACTGAGCTAATGGGCAAGCGTCGATGAAATTTCGAGCCTCTTTACAAACTTCTCTGTATTACGTACAGGCAGCGACATCTGGCCGAAGCAATTTACATCACTTGCAGCCCCGAGTAATCCACTTTGCAGTTAGGTTTTAACATTGAAATGATATCGCTGTACCTACATGATTATAATATTCTTTTTGTTGCACTAATCCGTGCTGAGGACAATTTTAAAAACCTATTTAGTGGCAAAAAATTCCACCCATGCCGGGACTTGAACCCACGACCTCTGGCTCACCGTGCCAGCGCTCTCCTAACTGAGCTAATGGGCAAGTGCAAGCAACGATGAAATTTCGAGCCTCTTTACAAACTTCTCTGTATTACGTACAGGCAGCGACATCTGGCCGAAGCAATTTACATCACTAGCAGCCCCGAGTAACTCACATTCCAGTTAGGTTTTAACATTGGAATGATATATTTAATAATATAATATGGTCGTGGGTTCAAGTCCCGGCATGGGTGGAATTTTTAGCCTCTAAATAGGTTTTTAGAAGAACTATTGCTATGATATCGAATCAAATGTGTGCATGCACTCGATTCTCTGATTAAAAAACCACAAACATTATTTTTGTTAGACAGTTTTGTGTAGCCATAACTCATTATTTTAACCGACTTCAAAAAAGGAGGAGGTTATCAATTCGACGCGTATACTTTTTTTTTGGCTATGTTCCTCCATAACTCCGTCAAATGTTTTTGTACTCAGTGATGCTAAAAATTTATCACGTATGTTATTGATTTCACCAAGAAGTTAAAATTCAAATTGGGATGGATGAATTTTCCTCCAGCAACTCTCCATCGTCGGTTGCCTGGAAGAAATTGCTATAAGCAATAGGCCCGCCAATAATACTGTATTTTTTAAATATTATATGATAGATAGATAGATAGATAGATAGAATATTCTTTATTGTATGTACACCAGGAATTGCATATGAGAATTAAGCAATAATATAGTACAGTACAATTGGCGGCCTCTATTACTAAAAGTAATTTCTTCCAGACAACCATTGTATATGTTTGTGTTTTCCCTGGTACAATTAAGAATATTCTTATCTTATCTTTAAAAATCTATTTTGAGTTTCATCTTATCTTATCTTTATTACCTGCGTTGGTAGCACGACGGTACAAGTCACGCATTTAAATTATAAATGTAGCTACTTTCTAGTGTTTTAATGGTCAAATTCTGTCATTCTAACGCCAATAAATAAAAAATTGGTACTGTTGTACTACCTACGTTATCATAAGCAGCCTATATGTCCCACAGCAGGGCACAGGCCTTATCCCAGAGAGAGAGTATGGGCTTAATCACCACGCCCACCACCACGCACACCACGGTGCCCACCGCGGATTGGCGAATTCAAGCGCTGATACATTTGAATGGTTCGGACACTCAGGTTTCCTCACGACGTTTTCCTTCACCGTTAGCAAGTGGTATTGCTGCTATAACTTCACAAATGTACATAACTTAGGAAACAAAGGCATAGGTACATGCTCGCACTGGGAATCGAACCAGGATCTCACGCTTTCAAGTCCAATGTTCTGCCCACTAGGCTACCACCACTACCTACGTTATATAAACCAAAATTGAGTCCTTCATATTCAATCAGCTGCTCCCTTTTGTCTAATGTAGGTAATGGTTTTAGTATTAATACTTTATGAGCACCTGATACCTTCATTATTCTGATCCACTCGTTTTCACAAGTTAGATTGTACCTGTATTTGGCTTGTCAACCACAC
This sequence comes from Yponomeuta cagnagella, assembly GCA_947310995.1. Lineage (NCBI taxonomy): Eukaryota > Metazoa > Arthropoda > Insecta > Lepidoptera > Yponomeutidae > Yponomeuta > Yponomeuta cagnagella. The sequence continues at coordinate 15,639,113 of OX371270.1, read as the reverse complement.
GTCACAATGTTTAATGAAGGTTTTCAAGGTAACAAAGGTTCGGTTCTGCGACGATATTGCCTGACCAAGTTCGTAGCTCATTATTATTGTATGTAGGAATCTAAAACTATTCTAATGGTAATCAGTGTTCCTAATCAAAAAACAATTACGAACAAGAAGAATAAGAAGAAGAGGATATTTATTTAAATTGTCACAGAAACACAAAGTAAACATAAAGGTACACAAACAAAAGAATGCATAAACGGCTTAAAATGTGCTTTTCTTTTCCGTTTACCTTATCACCGGTGATTGGGGACCAAAACAAATATTACGTTAATAACTTCATACCGGATATACAAATATTACGAGTGATTTACGGGAATGTCAAGCAGTACATAAAATATTATAAACTCACGCCGGTATCCCGGAGGGGTAGGCAAGTGGTTTGCCACTTGCCACGACTTTGACCGATTTCTTTCTCTTCATCGACATTCATTAGTCGTTACATGCACGTCAACTTTTTATCTTGCCCTTTGCCAATTCATCTTCTATTTGGGATCAAAACAGTACACTTAAAAACATTTCTGCTATTGCAAAAACTCTGTAGTTTTATCTACCACCTTATAGTCATATTCTTTTTGTTGCACTGATTCGCGCTGAGAGCAATTTTAAAACATATTTAGAGGCTAAAAATTCCACCCATGCCGGGACTTGAACGCGCGACCTCTGGCTAACCGTGCCAGTGCACTCCCAACTAAGCTAATGGGCAAGTGCAGGCATCTTCGAGATTTTGAACCTCTTTACCAACTTCTCTGTATTACATACAGGTAGCGACATCTGGCTGAAGTAATTTACATCACTTGCAGCCCCGAGTTGCAGTTAGGTTTTACATCGGAATGATATCGCAAAGAAATTATCATGTAGTTACAGCTATATCATTCCGATTCAAGTCCCGGCATGGGTGGAATTTTAAGCCGCTAAATAGGTTTTCACCTTATAGTCTTTATCAAGTCGCAGTTATCATCAAACATTTTTATTTTAGCAACTTGATGCTAAGCATTACTCTTAACCGATAGATAAGAGTTTTCTATTCAATCTGCGACATGGTCTAACTATGTGTAATCTTTTAATTCAAACACTTTCAGCCGTTCGCTGTTGCATGATGAACTCCTAAATATCTAATCATACATACTTTTATACTTAAAATGGGGAAAGTAGGAAAATCAGACTAAAAAATCTGAGAATGCAGATTGGCAAAGCAAACTGTGACTTATTTTATTACGTCTCCTGCTGGGCATGTCAAAAAGAAATGGCGTGCCTTCCCTCGGCTATCCTCATCCAGCCGCTACCAGCAATCTGCCGCAGTTCATGGGTTCAGCAAGCTGAAGCGGTGTCCAACGCAACAGATAAACCAATAGGTTTCTGAAAGCAGCTAAATATTTAAGAAAAATGTAAATACATTTTTATGTAGCCCCGATTGTGTCTTACTGTTGGGCAAAGGCCTCCCTTTTAGCTCTCCACTCCTCCCTGTTCATGTCCACCTCCTGCCAAAATTAACATAATTCCCTCTGACGATGAAAAAAATGTGAGCGTTAATAAAACTAGGTAAGAGTTCAAATCAATTGGACATACCTACGGCTGATATTTTAAAACAATACTTTACTTTACTTAGGTATTATAGTATTACCTGCTTGTTCTTTCTTGTGAAGACTTTCCCGCCAAAAAGGCTCACCTTGAAAAAAGTTATAAAATAAACTATAACTCCGACGAGAGTCGCTACAATCACAGCCAGGATGATGAAGCTTATGCAGACACACGTTGTGACGAGTAAACCACCCCGTCTCTCGTACTGAATGTCCTCAGGAGCTTGGGATTCGTAAGCTAGGAACTGCTGCCGGCTGTTTGAGACAGTCATCTTTAGCCGCGCTAAAAAAAGGCCATTATTCCCGGTAGAAAGGTCGTGAGGTCGTCCCGCCATCTCCGCTTGGATCGACCACGTTTGCGATATCCGTCGCTTGGAACCCGGTAAGTGCCGATTATTGCCCAACAGTCTGTTCCTATACAGCTTACAAAGAATATTAATGGCATTTTGTAGTAGGTATATCTTGCAACGCACATATTTCATCAATACACTGATACCTACCTACTAAAGACACAACTAACGGTCAAACCATAGACATAGACAGAACACGCGCCGCCGAAATTATGTTAGTGGAACTAGCTAGCCCTATACCATGGCGAAGTCGATTCTATCAGTACTAAAATTTAATAAATCATTTAAGGCAGTTCTGCTCTTTTGTCCTCTTGTTATATTCCGATTCCGTTTCTATTCCAATAAGATATAGCGTTTTATTAATAATTAAATAAAAACTTGACAGGAGTGGGGACTTGGGGCTTTTAGGTTTTGACCAAACAATTAAAATCTTAATTGTGCAGTATGTGTAACTGCAAATATTTTTTTTTATGGCAAACCTAATGTTTTTAAATTATTATTATTTTGTTTTGCTGCACCTAGGTTGTGATAGTGAATGAAAAATGTGACATAAACAGTGATTTAATTTTATTTCGTTGACATAGGAACTTGAATGTTTGAATTTGAATTGTTCACACGTTATGAGGGACCGTAACCGTATTTGATATTAGTTTTAACTTGATCACTTATCTACTGTTTTAACTGTAAACTGTTACTTATGTATATTTAATTATGTATTTATTTTGTAGGTATTCATTTTATTATATTAACCTCCTCAGTCCTGACCTTGAAAATATCAATGGTTTTTAATTGTTATTTTCAAGGTTAAGATTGAGGAGGTTGTGTACATGTAAACTGTTGCTTATATGTATTTAATGTTGTATTAATTTTTTTAGGTATTCATGTAAGTATATTATTGGTACAATATGTAGTTATAAGTACTTATATTCTTGTAATCTCTCGCTATACATATTTGTTAGGTACTTCACATAGCATTATATTTCAGATTCTCTTTTTTTTTGTACATCCATGTACCGACTATATTCTTGCTGCAATCTACTCCATCCAAAGGTTGTCCAGAAGAGATCGCTCTCAGCAATAAGACCGCCAATTCTATACCACTACTTAGATATCAGAATCTATTTGTAATATCTTTCACCTGGTTGTGCAATAAAGTGTTCTCTATCTATCTCTCTATCTAAAAAAGGGTCTTGACAGACAGACGGACGGACGAACAACAAGTCCTAGAAGATCCTGTAATAGTTCTTATTTTTCTATAGCGGTTTGGAAGCATAAAAAAGTAAAAACGGCTTAGGAGTAGAATTGCGCTAAATTAAACCGCGTAATCAACCTATAGATGAGCGGTCAGACGATGAACTCAGCACAGGGCAATGGATGCGAATAACAAGAGACCGCAGCAGATGGCGTGATAGGAGCACCCAGCGGGGGACAGAGATTGATGATGAAGATAATTTATGAGATGAGTCTGTATGACAGAAGATACGTTTTGTATAATATTTTTCAATATTTTTTCGGGGTTTTGAGGATCACAAAAAATGCGAAAAATAGAGTTACTATAATCACAAAAAAATCATTGAATTCTAAACGTTTTCCTATAATAAGGTTATGTGCAAGTTGTGAAGTCATAGTTTGATCCCGATTTGTATGGCGCGTTTTTGTACCACATGACTATAATGACTTTTCGACATTTAATATTAAGAAAAGTATTAGTCGTAGACAAAAAAAAAATACCACGTTTATTTTCCTTTTAACATGGTCTCTCCGATTATAAAGAAAGATTTTTTTTATTGCAGCTTCTCTATTTAACTACCTAAAAGTTTCAAGACTGTAAAGGATATTTTAATTTACTTTTATTACCTTCAAAAGTTATAGAACATATTTAGTTGCGTATTTTTTTTAGACGTAGGGAGACTCACCAAAAAATATTAAACTGGCAGCCAATCAAACGTGTCATTCTATGGGAAGACAATCATCGTTCATATTAAGAAAGAAAGAAGATGTATTTCGCTGTATACGGGAGGCACAAGACCGGGAAGCTTGGAAAACCATGAGGGAGGTCTATATCCTGCAGGGGGCGTCAAACGGCTGATAATGATGATGATGATGACAGCTGGCTTGCGTGCATGCAAAGACTCATTAGTCTTTTTAATGAAGCAAAAGAGGTCTGTCAGGATCGTGGCAAGTGGCAAACCCTGGTCTCTGCCTACTCTGCCGGGACACAGGCGTGAGTTGATGTAATGTAACATAATATGTACAGCTTTTTTTTCATTGCATCACCATTTGTCAATGTGGCCAGCTAGGTCGACGTACACCGTGAAAGCTCGCGCGCAGGTGTGCAGACAGTCGCTATTATAATTGAACACACTCTATATCAAATAACATATTGAGCGGGGACCGCAGGGGCTGGGACCTACCTTTTTGTTATTGGAAAGCGATACGGCTTAGCGGTTGTTTGTTTCCAAGTAGAATGCATACTCTTTGCATAAGCATAAGGAGCTTGAGCAAGGTTACCTCTAAATCATAATAATAATAACTTCCAAACAACACAATCACTCAATCTCTCACTCAAAACAATCAATCTGTGTGCTGCCGGATTAATAATAGCGTCACTCCATTTCCTTCCGTCGATGTCGTAGACGGCGACTAAGGAAATAAATTACCAGGAGACGGGCAGCAGCGTCTTCCTGAGATTCCAACCGCATACTGCTATCGCCAACCCGCTTGCCAAGCGAGGCGATTATGGCAAAACCCTTCATGGTTAAGTAAAACCGTGAGGGAGGCCTGTGTCCTGCAGTGGGCGAAAAATGGCTGATGATGATGAACACAATCACTTGTCCTGGTCCCAAACTAGGATACCCTGTGCTATGGTGACTAGGCAAGGACATCACAAACATAGAAATGCACTTAGAACGAGGCCATTTGTGCAAATGTACGACGGTACCCACGAACTCGGGCACGGTAATCAGATGACTGTGATACCTTTTAGAGCAACGAGGCAGTCGCCTTGAAACATGCAACGCATAAAAACACAATAGCAAAAAACAACGACCGTCAGGATTTATTTGATGGTTTATCTGAATAGTAATTGAGTAATTTATTTAATTAACTTGTAATTAAATTAAGGTTGTAAATACTACCCTTAAATTAAAAGATAATTATAAAGAGTAGGTAATTGAGTGTATTACTTACTACACTTACCTAATTACTATTTATAACTGTTATTTTTTTAGGTACGAAAGTTTTAGTTCACTCTGACGACGTTTTCTTTCCAATGCAAATTACAAAATGTAGTCCAGTCAAAATAGATATTTATTTTGCGATAACAGGAGAATGCTCGTGAAAAGTGCTTCATAGAGAAAAAGGTGTTGATAGCAGTGGTAGCCTAGTGGGTAGAACATTGGACTCGGAAGCGGGAGATACAGGTTCGATTCCTAGTGCGGGCATGTACCTATGACTTTGTTTTCTAATTTATGTACATTTATGAAGTTATAGTAGCAATACCACTCGCTAACGGTGAAGGAAAACATCGTGAGGAAACCTGTGTGTCTGAGTTATTCACATACCTCAGCGCTTGAAATCGCCAATCCGCGGTGGGCACGCGTGGTGATTAAGCCCATACTCTCTCTCTCTCTCTGAGAGAAGGCCTGTGCCCTACAGTGAGACGTATATAGGCTGCTTACGATAAAGCACTGGAAACTTCATAGAGAGGCTTCAGAGCTCACAGCAAGACGCTATCCACCCCATACATGGATAGTACTGACCACAGGTCATTCCTCACCACTCCAGGGTTTATATTAAAATAAAAGTGATTATTTTACTTTATAAATCATAATTTTGTTAAGATCTGTCTTAAGACCGCCATAAGTCTGACTGAGGGCTGTTTTAGTTACATAGTTTTTTTTAAATTATAAATACGACCGTATATTTCTGGCCCTTTTCTGCTAGTACACTCTAAAACACAGTTTCATGTAGAGTCTGAATAAAACTGAATTCTTATGTATCCGATTATATAAATGTTTCATTCGATGAAATAAATATTGTAGCCCATAGGTAAACAATATTGCATTATAGGGTTTCGGAAATATAACTGAAATATCTCGCAAACTTTACAGACTATGTACATATTGATTGGTACGAAATTGTATGTGCAGAATTCGCTATACGCTATCAATAATCGGCGCAGTCGGGTTGAATGCATAAGAGTCTATTTTATCGCTTGGGTTTTTTGTCTATTAATTAAGACAGACATGTAAAAACTTTGATCATTCTTTGATAAATTTGCCTAATTCAAATTTAACATTTATGGACATCTATACTCGGACGGTATAATACCTGACAAATAACTTGATAGTATAATTTTGATCTCTTTGACGCTTAAGATTTCTGATCTCTTTGGCGCGGGAAGCGAGATGGAGTTGGTATTAGAATTCTTCAGAATTTAGTTTAGTCATGGCAATGCATTCGTAGACATTATAAGTTTATAAGTAACGTAGTAAAATAATAAACTTAAGTACAAAATAGCACTTTTATTGGCAAGAAAAGTAGCAAGTGTTGTACCATTTTGAAATCTAGACTAAATGGGCCATCTTTCGAAATAACTTGCCAAGGGTAGTATGGTACATTTTTTTTCCAACATGGAGTGTCAAAGCTAACTGACAATAATTTCGTAAACCATAACTCGTGAAAACTTAATTTATTTTACTTAGTTACCAATGTTTATTACTTTGATTTGTGGTTGCGATTAGTAGCACCGTCATTTGAGATTACATTATAAAAAAAATCGCTGTAAAATTGTGAAAACTGTGATCACAGTACTTAAAAATGTAACCAAGCGTGTAAAATTTTCAGCTTTTTCGAAATATGTCTATTATCGCTTGACTAAGTGACATGGATGTTTTTTCTTATTTTTTCCATAACTGGTATACCATGGCCTCTTGCCCGGTGCCAGGTTATCGTTGAGTTTCGGGACACCCTGTATATACAGGATGTTGTAACAAAAAGCAGAAATATTTCGCAGAAAGAGGCGTAACATAACGTACGACAATACGGCAATAAGTCTCCTTAACGGCAACCACTCTCGGTGTAATGCGGGTGCGGTTTGCCTCGGGCCTAATGGAATAAAAACATAAAGGGCATTACGGTCGA